>JARJIL010000002.1:25693559-30693559 GCA_038502395.1 Dittrichia graveolens | reverse complement strand
ATTTCTTTTCATGCATTACATGACAATGGTTTTGGTTTTTCTTTTGACAATGGGGTTATTGTTTGTTTTAAAAATGGTATTTGTTATTTTAAAGCTTATCCTTGTCGTGGTATTTATGAAGTAGATGCGTACGTTAGTGATAATCATTCAATCATGAATATTGATTCAACGTCTAAAAATGGTTAGACAAATTGTCTTTGTGGCATGGTCGACTTGGCCATATAAACAAGACTCGTATCGCCAAGCTCCAAGCGGATGGGATGTTGGAATCATTTGACCACGAGTCGAATGAAGTATGCGAATCTTGTTTATTAGGCAAGATGACTAAAGCACCCTTTTCCGGCGTGAATGAGAGGGGAAAAGACTTATTGGACATTATACATTCCGATGTGTGTGGTCCGTTTAAGCACATCACAAGAGACAATTCTAGATACTTCGTTACCTTTATAGATGATTATAGTAGGTATGGGTATGTCTACTTGGTTAGACAAAAGTCCGAGACCGTTGAGGTCTTTAAGACTTTCCAAAACGAAGTAGAGAATCAAGTGGGCAAAAAGATTAAGATACTTAGATCCGATAGGGGTGGTGAGTATCTTAGTCAAGAGTTTTGTGATCATCTTAAGGGTTGTGGAATTATCTCACAACTTACACCTCCTAGGATGCCACAATTAAATGGTGTCGCCGAGAGGAAGAACCGAACGTTGTTAGATATGGTTCGGTCTATGATGAGTCACACCCAAGTGCCTATAATCCTTTGGGGTTATGCTCTTGAAACGGCAACAAGAATCCTTAATCTTGTTCCAACGAAGAAGGTCGAGAAAACACCTTTCGAGATGTGGCATGGGAAACCTCCCGTTCTTGCCTATCTAAAGGTTTGGGGTTGTCAAGCCTACGTACGACGTGAGGTAGATGACAAGTTGGAGCCCCGATCCGAAAAGTGTTATTTCATCGGATATCCAGCTACGGGTATTGGATATATATTCTATAAACCTTCCGAGAACAAGGTATTTGTTGCTCGGAGGGGGGTCTTTTTAGAAAGAGAATTAGTATCCAATCAGCATGGCGGGATTAAGATTGACCTTGAAGAAGTTCAAGAGTCAACGGATGAAAGACCTGATGTTGGCACTAGCCAACAACCTGGTGAGGTTGAGTCTGAGCATGACAATGCGGAGACTAACGTACATCCGTTACCTCCCCGTAGATTCGGTAGAACTCGCCATGAGCCAGAGAGATATGGGTTTCTCATATCTGAGGGCGACGAGTTATTGGTGGATCATAATGAGCCCACCAACTATCGGGAAACGGCAGCGGGCCACGAGTCTGCTAAATGGAAGGAGGCAATGGATAACGAGATGCAATCCATGGAGGATAACCAGGTTTGGGAATTGGTTGATGTCATACCCCGCTAAAGCGGAAACACGAGGTGTCACAGCACAAGATATCATCGCACAAGGTAAATAGACAATAACCATTATATTAACTTAACAAAAATAAGTAGTTCGGGTAAAACATAAATAAAGGTTACACAACCGAATAATAATTAAATGACATTGTCTTGTACGATGTGAAAATAAAATAGATATTGTTTTTATAAAACGTGACGATGAAGATGAAGATGCCACACATCATGCTTCTATGCTTAACGTACCTAACGACGATCACCTGAAAGCACGGGTAAAAGAAAGAAACGGTCAACTACTAGAGTTGGTGAGTTCGTAGGTTTTCTTAATATATGCACAAAATAACTTTTAAATGACAAAAGTTTAAATAATTGATGGAGGTTTTTGGAATAAAATAAAAGTATGCGCGAATGATAGAAGATGTATTATATTGCCCAATACGTTGCACATGGTAGTAATAGACTATGATGATTGTTGCTTGAGCCATTACCCAACCTAGCCAACAACCAATTGCCCATGATAAACCTAACGCCTATATTAAATGATGTTAGTAATGGTAAAGTACTTCTATAGTTCGTCAACCATAAATGGGAAACGTCGGAATCTCCAAATAGCGCTACTTACAAATACCATCGCCTCACTAGCGGAGTTAAGGGATAAAGTCCAACGAAAGGGCCTTACAACGATCACCCAAGCACATCAAAGAATAATACCATAAGTGCTCAAAATAATATTTGAAATAAATAAGAAGATAGGCAATAAACTTTTCATTAAATATATACACATGCTTTCACCCCAAAATAATATGAAATACGGTAAAAAGGGGGCTATGATACTCACTCGGTATGCAAAGGTGTTCACTCGTAAGAATTTCTTGTTCCTACCCAAGCTCCTTTCCTAATATAAGAGGTATGTAGCTCTATTAGACTTATTTTATTTATTATTTTGTATTATTTATTTGTTGTTAACTTATTTATTAAATAGTTAAAGGTTGTCTTTATTTTTCCATAAATCATAAGTGTTCACTGGAATTTTCAATTCTTTAAGTTGAACTTTAAAAATTAAAAACTGTGTTTTAGGAGTCATATTAAGGCTTGATATTTTAATATAATCTTAATACATGTTTCTAGAATGTCCAGTAAAAATATACGAATTTATAATCCATGTTTAATATTTTTAATAATTAAAGGTGTATAAGATGTCCACTGATCAGTGTCTGGATGACATGTTGTTACTAAAACGTCCGTTTAGGGCCCATACGATCTCATTTTTACATGATTCAAAATGGGAATTAACCATGGTTCAAGGATAAAACTTTTCAAAAAAACTAGACGTATTTTGACCCAAGAATGAGTAAGTTACACGGGTTTAAAGTGTACACTTCTAAATCTGTTAGATTTCCAGATTCAACATGTGGGTCTTTTTAAATATGTTTGAAGGATCAAACGTTGATGAAAATTAGTGAATCCAGGTTTAAATGAAAGGTAACACTTTAAACAAAGATTAGAAAAAAATAATCAACTGATTTTGATACCTAGAACTCCAGATATAACAAAAATAAATGGGGAGTTCTAGCATCAGAATCTGCCAGATTGTTATTCTTTTTGTTTATGGGTCATAACATGTTTATATTCATGAATAATCATATTGTATGAGTATAAGCTTTGATAATCCATGTGTTCTTACAACAATGGTAGGATGATACCACATTTTATGTGTTCCTTACTACATTTGTTAAGATGAAACACATGCATGATCAAAGTCTTATTTTCTTGATTTTTAGTTGATTAAGTTCCATTCAACAATGGTAGGATGATGTACATTGCATGTGCTCCTTACAACATTGGTAGGATGTTTATATTTACATGATATATATATATATAAAGGAAATAAGATGAACAACAAAGAAGATAAATAAAAGAAAGAAGAAAGAAGAAAAGTAGAAGAGTAGAAGAGTAGAAGAGTAGAGTTGAGTGTTATATGATCATCTTACCAACTCTTGCCTTTGATTTGGTGTTGGATCTTCACAAGATGAACAATTCTTGCTGTTCTTGGGAGATTTTTGGTGGTGAAAGAGAAGAGAGAAAAGAGAAGAGATTGAGTGTGGTGGTAAAGGAAATGATGAAGAGAGGAAGGGGATTATATAGGACATGGGGAGATCAAGGGGTGGTTTCTTGGGAAGAGAAGGTGGCAAGAGAATTATGAGGGGGGGGGGGGGGTTTCTTTTATTTATTTATTTTTTTGAATAATTATGTGTAATTTGTTTAAATAAATTTTGTATAATTGGTAATTTTGTTTAAATCTTTTAATTACAAAGTTTTAATTACTTTTATGAGTTTATATATATATATATATGTTTTATATTTAAACTTATTTATATTTATTATGATGTATTTTATTATTTTTATTATTGTACATGATTTGTAATTCTTGACTTTTAATAATTCGATTTTTCGAGCTCGGGAATGTTCTAACCATATAGGCGGGATTTCTATGAAATCTAATATTATTATGGATGTAGTTAAATCATAAATACTATTTTTAGTCATACTAGGCTTAAAATTAGAATTTCTAATGGCTACCGTGGGAAATTTGTTGCCGAATGTCACAGTCTCCCGTGATTATAAGAATTTCGTCCCGAAATTAATCGTTGACGTCCTGGACTTGCTTTTTGGCGAAGAGGTGCGGATATTTGAGTTTCATATAATCCTCTCGCTCCCAAATGTATTCAGGCCCGTGCCTTGAGTTCTAACGAATTTTTAAGATGGGGATCTTTTTTCTCCTTAGTCTTTTGACCTCCCGGTCAAGGATTTCGATTGGTTCTTCTACAAAGTGAAACCGGTCATCAACTTGCACATCTTTTAAGGGTAAGACTAAGGTTTCCTCCGTTCGGCATTTCTTTAAATTCGACACATGGAACGTGTCATGGATGGCGCTCAGTTTTTGTGGCAGTTTTAGCTTGTAGGCTACCGGTCCAATCCTTTCGATTATCTCAAATGGCCCAACGTACCTGGGACTTAACTTGTTCTTTTTCCCAAAACGCATTATCCCTTTCCAAGGTGATATCTTTAGTAGAACTTTATCGCCAACTTGAAACTCTAGGGGTTTCCTGCGATTGTCGGCGTAGCTCTTTTGTCGGTCCCTAGCGGTTTTGAGCCTTTCCCTGATAATCTTTATCTTATCAGTGGTTTCCTGTACGACGTCTGGTCTGGACAATTGTCGGTCTCCGATTTCCAACCAGTTGAGCGGGGATCTACATTTGCGTCCGTACAATGCTTCATAAGGTGCACACTGGATACTGGTGTGATAACTATTATTGTATGAAAATTCAACCAGTGGCAAATGCGAGTCCCAACTCCCACCAAAATCTAACACACAAGCACGTAACATATCTTCCAGCGTTTGAATAGTCCTTTCCGATTGTCCGTCTGTTTGGGGGTGGTAAGAGGTGCTTAAATTGACTCGCGTTCCTAATGCTTTCTGAAGTGATTGCCAAAATCGGGAAGTGAAGCGACTATCCCTATCCGAGATGATAGAGATGGGCACTCCATGACGCATGATGATCTCATTGATGTAGATTCGTGCTAGCTTTTCCATCTTGTAATCTTCACGAATGGGTAGGAAATGTGCTGACTTTGTAAGCCGGTCTACTACTACCCAGATGGAATCGTACCCTTTTGCGGATCGGGGTAAATTAGTCCCAAAATCCATAGTTATCTGTTCCCATTTCCATTCCGGGATTTCGGGTTGCTGCAGTAATCCAGAGGGTTTCTGGTGTTCTGCCTTAATCCTTGCACAAGTCAAACATTTCCCCACGTATAGGGCGACATCCTTCTTCATTCCGGGCCACCAATAGTATTCCTTCAAGTCCTTGTACATTTTATCGGCTCCGGGATGAATAGAATACTTAGACTTATGTGCCTCATCCAATATCGTTAACCGAATGTTATTCGCCTTGGGTATCCAAACCTTCTTTTCGAAGTAACGTACTTCATCAGTTCCAATCTCGAATCTGTGCTCCAAATGACGGAGGTTTTCCTGTTTTAGATTTTCTGTTTTTAATGCTTGCTCCTGAGCTTCAAGGATCCTTCCTTTCAGACTTGTTTGCACAATAGCTCCCAATGCTCGTACTCGTAGTGGTTTTACTCTTTCCTTCCTACTCAACACGTCGGCTACCACATTGGCCTTGCCTGGGTGATATTTGATTTCGCAATCATAATCATTGAGTAGTTCTACCCATCGCCTTTGTCTCATATTGAGCATCGTTTGATCAAAAATATGCTGGAGACTCTTATGGTCAGTGTAGACGGTACACTTGGTGCCATATAAATAGTGTCTCCATATTTTGAGTGCAAACACAACCGCTCCTAACTCCAAATCATGAGTAGTGTAGTTTTTTTCATGAACCTTCAATTGTCTCAAAGCATAGGCGATAACTTTGTCTTTTTGCTTTAAAACACATCCCAACCCTTGGTGTGATGCGTCGCAATAGACCACAAAGTTTTCTGTTCCAGTTGGCAATGACAAGATAGGTGTGTTGCATAGCTTCTGCTTTAAGGTTTGAAAGGCTTCTTCTTGCTTATATCCCCAAATGAATTTCTTATCCTTCTGAGTCATAGTCGTTAATGGTTGAGCCACGCGTGAAAAGTTTTTGATGAATCGCCTATAATATCCTGCCAAACCAAGAAATTGTCGAATCTCAGTTGGCATCTTTGGTGGTTCACACTTTTTGATTGCCTCGATCTTTGCTGGATCGACATGAATTCCATTTGAATTAACTACGTGACCAAGGAAGTGTACTTCTCGGATCCAAAATTCACACTTGGAGAATTTGGCATATAACTTCTGGTCCTTGAGTAGTGTTAAGATTAATTTCAAAAGCTGCTCATCATCTTCCTTGCTTCGCGAATAGATGAGAATGTCATCTATGAACACTATAGCAAACTTATCTAAATATGGTCTACAGACCCTATTCATTAAGTCCATAAATACTGCTGGAGCGTTAGTCAACCTAAAAGGCATAACTAAGAACTCATAATGTCCATAGCGGCTTCTAAAGGCGGTCTTGGGGACGTCTTCTTCGCGAACTCTCAATTGGTGATATCCCGAGCGAAGATCGATTTTTGAAAAATATTTGGTGCCTTCAAGTTGGTCGAACAGATCATCGATTCGAGGGAGAGGGTATCGGTTCTTGATAGTTAACTTGTTGAGTTCCCGATAGTCGATACACATTCGTAGCGACCCGTCCTTCTTTTTGACGAAAAGAATTGGGGCTCCCCAAGGAGATGAACTTGGTTGAATGAAACCTTTGTCGAGTAGTTCTTGTAGGTGTGCCGACAGCTCTTGCATTTCTGATGGGGCCAGTCGATATGGTGCTTTCGCCACGGGAGCTGCTCCAGGGACTAGATCGATATGGAATTTGACTTGCCGATTTGGGGGTAATCCTGGCAAATCTTCCGGAAATACTTCAAGAAAGTCTCGTACGACGGGAATTTCTTGAATGTTTTTCTCACAGGTTTTCTTATTGATTATATGTGCTAGGAATGCCTCGTTTCCTTTCCTTAAGCATTTTCTCATTTTGATGGACGAGATTATCTTGAAATCCCTTCCGGATTTTTCTCCATACACATTAAGTGTCTCACCATCAGGCGTCAGAATTCGGACGATCTTTTCGAAGCAACAGATTTCCGCTCGATGGCTAGAAAGCCAATCCATCCCAACAACTATGTCGAAACTTCCCATTTCAAGTGGGATTAAATCTATGGTATATGTTTTATCGGCTAAGCCTAAGGTACAACCAGGGATTATGTCCTTAACGCTAGTTTTCTGACAATTAGCAAATTCAATGGTGTAAGGCTCTTTCATTTCTATGGTTTTTAAATTTAGCCTTAACTTAAATCTTAATGATATGAAGCTTTTATCGGCCCCTGAATCAAATAGTACTGATGCATAATAACCGTTTAGAGGAAATGTACCTGTAACGACATCAGGGTTTTGTCTAGCTTCATTTGCTCCAATCTCAAACACCCTGCCTCGTGCTTGATTTCCTTGGTTACTTTGGCTTGCAGGACGTGCTTGATTATAATTAGACCCTTGAGTTGGCCGCAAGCAGACGGTGCCATGGTGCTCCAGACTTCCGCACTTAAAGCATGGCTTTACTCGGCAAGTTTTGCTGAGGTGTCCTAGCCACTTACACCTAAAGCACACCATGCACTTCCCTTCGTGGTGTTTGTGGCACTTGTCACATTTGGGGTAGGATCTCCATCCTTTATCGGCTGCTTGCATCTGAGCTCCGAAGTTTCTAGCCCTTTTGTGATTCCTCGCAGCTTCTCCACCGGATGGCTTCCTTGGCACCTCCTCAAGCTTCCTCTTACCCTTTTCCTTGTCACTCCCAAGCGACCCCGAACGGATAGCATTTTGGGTAAGTCTTGTAGCTAGATTTACCGCACTTTGGATGGTGTTGGGGTTTGCAGCCGTGACATTTGCCCGGATCTCAGGGGCTAGACCTCAAATGTATCTATCGATATGGTTTTCTTCCGGGGTCACCAAGTGCGGCACCAGCTTGGCCAAATCATGAAATCGGGTGGTGTAGGAGTTGATGTCGCCCCCGATCATTTCATGATTCCACAGCTCGGCTTCTAGCTTTTGAATTTCACTCTTCGAGCAAAATTCGTCCCTTAATAGCCTGAGGAATGCATCCCAGGTGAGTTGGTGCTCGCCCTTATAGAAGACATGCTGCAAACTCCACCTTGTTTGCTTCCGTACATTTACTGATGCTAAGGACTGATTCCGTGCTTTCAATCCAGTTTAGTAGACCCACACCTCCTTCCGTTCCAAAGAATTCTTTAGGGTTGCAGGCCCTAAAGTTTTTGTAGTTGCAATCTTGGGTTGGGGTTGGTGCTCCTTGGTTTGTTTGAAGCCCAGCAGCAACTTGGCTAACTATGTTGGGTAATGTTGCAATCACTTGTTCCATGACAAGTTGAACTAACTCGGGGTTTGCTCTTCGTGGAGGCATCGTTCTAGAGCATAATCACACGACGATTTTTAGTCACTCACTCTAAACAGTTTTATCATACTACTCTACGTGTAACGTGTTTAATTCATTCATGGCATTAAATATGACTAATAATACGAGATTTAATTAAATAATCAATCATTCACTTGGAACAAAATAATTACCAAAATCGGCTCTTTAAAAGATGCCATATATATTAATAGAGTGTTAATAATAGCCATACAATCATACATCCTTTAAACCAATATAGGATTTTTTAGTTCATAATCAACAAAAAAAAGACATTAAAACCCAAAGTAAATCCACTCCAACCCATCTAGCACCCAAATCCAATGTAAGCTAGCCCCACTAATATCATCAACACAACCCCTGAAACTAGGCATGTATGCACTAGCCTAATTAGTCTTCGGGCTTCTTGAGCCGCCTCTAAGGCTTGCATTACGTGATGGTGGTTAAGGTCCGCCATGTCTAAGCACGAACTAACCCTGTAGGTTTGGTAATCTAACATGCCTCTCATGTTATATAGTTCCAGAGACATGTGGTGGAATCTCCTCTTTTCCACGTCGGTCATCCCGGATGAAGGTATCATCAGGATTCCCGTGAGGACCGGGGCTCTTACTGGCTCATTCACCTGCCAGGAAGGTTCTCCCACGGTAGGCTGGGGTGGTGCTACGGTTGCTCGTACTGGAATGGCCACCCTCTTTCGGGCAGTTTGTCTAACCCGAGGCACGGTTGTTCCGGGGTTTGGGTTTTGGTTTGGTTGGGAGGAGGGAATGTCAAAGATCCTTACGGGTCTACGTAGGGGTTCTAAGAACCCTTCAGGCAGCTGGTATTGCGGGGATTGGTTACTATCGGTGGAAGATCTTTGGCCGTTCTCGGTCGGTTCACTTTCGCTTGACATGATCTGCAAGGTTTGAATAGACTTATTCACTAAATTCATAACTTAAATTGTCTATATATGAATATTCTGCTCATGCACACACACAATGATCATGATCTAGAAAGAAAATAAATAAAATTTTGTTTCTAAGTATATTTTTATTATAACTAACCTAAGTGCCATATCGTACATAGCTAAATTAGACATAGGTGATCAAGCTTTGTCTAATTGAGGTATAACAATGTGGTACTAAACTTAATTATATTATCAATACACTTGATGTATTTTAAACAAAATTATTTTGAAAACATTTTTATAAACCTTTGGTTATAGTTGGTGTTTTCCCCCCATAAGGAAAACAACATTCTCTAGGCTCTGATACCAAATATGTCACACCCCGCTAAAGCGGAAACACGAGGTGTCACAGCACAAGATATCATCGCACAAGGTAAATAGACAATAACCATTATATTAACTTAACAAAAATAAGTAGTTCGGGTAATACATAAATAAAGGTTACACAACCGAATAATAATTAAATGACATTGTCTTGTACGATGTGAAAATAAAATAGATATTGTTTTTATAAAACGTGACGATGAAGATGAAGATGCCACACATCATGCTTCTATACTTAAGGTACCTAACGACGATCACCTGAAAGCACGAGTAAAAGAAAGAAACGGTCAACTACTAGAGTTGGTGAGTTCATAGGTTTTCTTAATATTTGCACAAAATAACTTTTAAATGAGAAAAGTTTAAATAATTGATGGTGGTTTTCGGAATAAAATAAAAGTATGCGCGAATGATAGAAGATGTATTATATTGCCCAATACGTTGCACATGGTAGTAATAGACTATGATTATTGTTGCTTGAGTCATTACCCAACCTAGCCGACAACCAATTGCCCATGATAAACCTAACGTCTATATTAAATGACGTTAGTAGTGCTAAAGTACATCTATAGTTCGTCAACATAAATGGGAGACGTCGGAATCTCCAAATAGCGCTACTTACAAATACCATCGGCTCACTAGCGGAGTTAAGGGATAATGTCCAACGAAAGGGCCTTACAAGGATCACCCAAGCACATCAGAGAATAATACCATAAGTGCTCAAAATAATATTTGAAATAAATAAGAAGATAGGCAATAAACTTTTCATGAAATATATACACATGCTTTCACCCCAAAATAATATGAAATACGGTAAAAAGGGGGCTATGATACTCACTCGGTATGCAAAGGTGTTCACTCGTAAGGATTTCTTGTTCCTACCCAAGCTCCTTTCCTAATATAAGAGGTATGTAGCTCTATTAGACTTATTTTATTTATTATTTTTTATTATTTATTTGCTGTTAACTTATTTATTAAATAGTTAAAGGTTGTCTTTATTTTTCCATAAATCATAAGTGTTCACTAGAATTTTCAGTTCTTTAAGTTGAACTTTAAATATTAAAAACTGTGTTTTAGGAGTCATATTAAGGCTTGATATTTTAATATAATCTTAATACATGTTTCTAGAATGTCCAGTGAAAATATACGAATTTATAATCCATGTTTAATATTTTTAATAATTAAAAGTGTATAAGATATCCACTGATCAGTGTCTAGATGACATGTTGTTACTAAAACGTCTGTTTAGGGCCCATACGACCTCGTTTTTACATTATTCAAAATGGGAATTAACCATGGTTCAAAGATGACACTTTTAAAAAAAAGAGAAGTATTTTGACCCAAGAATAAGTAAGGTACACGCGTTTAAAGTGTACCCTACTAAATCTGTCAGATTTCGAGATTCAACATATGGGTCTTTTTAAATATGTTTGAAGGATCAAACGTTGATGAAAATTAGTGAATCCAGGTTTAATTAAAAGGTAACACTTTAAACTAATATTATAAAAAATGAATCAACTGATTTTGATACCTAGAACTCCAGATAATAAAAAAAATAAATGGGGAGTTCTAGCATCAGAATCTGCCATATTGTTATTCTTTTTGTTTATGGGTCATAACTTTAATATAACATATTTATATTCATGAATAATCATATTGTATGAGTATAAGCTTTGATAATCCATGTATTCTTAAAACAATGGTAGGATGATACACATTTTATGTGTTCCTTACAACATTTGTTAAGATGAAACACATGCATGATCAATGTCTTATTTTTTTGATTTTTAGTTGATTAAGTTCCATACAACAATGGTAGGATGATGCACATTTCATGTGCTCCTTACAACATTGGTAGGATGTTTATATTTACATGATATATATATAAAGGAAATAAGATGAACAACAAAGAAGATAAATAAAAGAAAGAAGAAAGAAGAAAAGTAGAAGAGTAGAAGAGTAAAGTTGAGTGTTATATGATCATCTTACCAACTCTTGCCTTTGATTTGGTGTTGGATCTTCACAAGATGAACAATTCTTGTTGTTCTTCGGAGATTTTTGGTGGTGAAAGAGAAGAGAGAAAAGAGAAGAGATTGAGTGTGGTGGTAAAGGAAATGATGAAGAGAGGAAGGGGATTATATAGGACATGGGGGAGATCAAGGGGTGGTTTCTTAGGAAGAGAATGAGGCAAGAGAATTATGAGGGGGGTTTCTTTTATTTATTTATTTATTTTTGAATAATTATATGTAATTTGTTTAAATAAATTTTGTATAATTGGTGATTTTGTTTAAATCTTTTAATTACAAAGTTTTAATTACTTTTATGAGTTTATATATATATATATGTTTTATATTTTAACTTATTTATATTTATTATGATGTATTTAATTATTTTTATTGATATTATTTTTATTATTGTACATGATTTGTAATTCTTGACTTTTAATAATTCGATTTTTCGTGCTCGGGAAGATTCTAACCATATAGGCGGGATTTCTATGAAATCTAATATTATTATGGATGTATTTAAATCATAAATACTATTTTTAGTCATACAAGACTTAAAATTAGAATTTCTAATGGCTAACCTGGGAAATTTGTTGCCGAATGTCACAGTTGATCCCACACCCGGTTGTAAACCAATAGGGTGTAAGTGGGTCTTCAAGAAGAAGACCGATATGGATGGAAAAGTAAATACTTTCAAAACCCGATTGGTGGCTAAAGGTTTCACCCAGACAGATGGTGTCGACTATGATGAAACTTTCTCCCTAGTGTCCATGTTGAAATCTATTAGGATACTTTTGGCAATCGCCGCATTTCATGATTACGAAATATGGCAAATGGATGTCAAAACCGCCTTCCTTAATGGGAAGCTCTCCGAAGAGGTGTATATGACGCAGCCTGAGGGTTTTGTGCATCCGAAGCATCCTAATAGAGTGTGTAGACTAAAGAAGTCCATTTATGGACTTATACAAGCATTTCGTAGTTGCAATCTATGTTTTGATGAGAAAATCAAAGAGTTTGGTTTTTCGAAAAGTGTAGACGAGCCATGTGTATACGTTAGGGCTAGTGGGAGCGCCGTTGTTTTCTTAGTCTTGTATGTGGATGATATCCTACTCATTGGTAAAGACATTCCAACCTTGCAAAGTGTCAAAACTTGGCTTGGAAAATGCTTTTCAATGAAAGACTTAGGAGAAGCGGCATACATTCTGGGTATCAAGATCTATAGAGATAGATCTAGAAAACTTCTCGGGTTGAGTCAAAGTACATACATTGACAAAGTCTTGAAGCGGTTCAAGATGGAGGACTCCAAGAAAGGAAATCTTCCTATGTCGCATGGAGTGATATTGAGTAAAACTCAATGTCCTAGTTCTCAAGAGGAACTAGAAGTAATGAAGCGAGTACCATATGCCTCGGTCGTGGGCTTGATCATGTACGCCATGTTATGTACTCGTCATGATGTGTCATGTGCTTTGAGCTTGACTAGTAGATATCAGGGAAACCCGGGGCAAGCCCATTGGGTTGCGGTAAAGAACATTCTTAAGTATCTTAGGAGGACTAAAGAGATGTTCTTGATCTTTGGTGGTGAGGAAGAGCTCAAAGTAAAGGGTTACTCTGATGCTAGCTTCCAAACTGATAGGGATGACTGCCGATCACAATCGGGGTTTGTGTTCCTATTGAATGGTGGGGCTATTACTTGGAGAAGTTCAAAGCAAGACACAGTGGCTGATTCTACTATAGAGTCAGAATACATTGCGGCAAGTGAAGCTGCTAAAGAGGGTGTGTGGATAAGGAAGTTCATCCGAGACCTTGGAGTGGTTCCTAGCGTATCCGACCCTATTGAGATCTTTTGTGACAATGAGGGTGCGGTAGCCTTAGCGAAGGAACCGAGAGCTCACAAGAGAATGAGGCATATACCTCCTAAGTACCACTTGATTATAGAGATGGTTGAAAGTGGTGAAGTCGCTATTAGTAGAGTAACCTCGGAAGGCAATTTGGCCGATCCGTTTACTAAACCATTGTCACAAGCTTCTCATGATTCTCACACTACGGCGATAGGTGTTAGATTTGCTCATGACTTGGTTAAGGTTTAGTTTTAATTTTTGTTTGGATCGTTATGTATTTGGGAACCATAAGCAATAATGTTACTAGTGCTTGTTTCGATCTATATAGTAGAGATCTATATATACGCGTGTTGCAGTTACTTACATTTAGTCTTTATTGTGTTCTATCTTTGCATGTTTAATTTATTCCCTAGATTGTTTTACAATCTTTAAGTCTCCACAATCGGTCATACTTTGTGGGAAGAAAGTATGAATGAAGATTGAGGTAAAGAATTGGTTTTGATAAAACGTGATTCTTTCCTATACTTGAAAGGGGTTTCAAGTGATTGGAGGAACCACACCCGAGTTTACTTCATGGTTTTACTCACATGTAACTCGGGATGGTAATGACATTGCATCCTTAAACTAGAGATACATGTGATCCCAAAGCATAGGTCTGCTTTGCTTTGATCGTTTTCTAACACGGTCTGTAACTGGTCGTTATAAGGGAGATGATTGGGTAAAGTATTATCTATGGCGGGACTATGTAGTCGAAAGGTATTTGTTCCTCTATGTATAGAGAGAATATCCATGGGCCCCTCGATGATTGAGTGCTGACGTTCATATGCATGGCCGTGCTCAAGTTAAATTGATGATGGATCAATGTTAACTTGGTTTGTTGGTCACCACTAATCTAGAATCGAGAAACATAATCGTGAACGATCTGTAGGTTGACTATATTCCATGCCTTGTGTTCACATTGGATATCGCGAACAAAGGGATGTACATGTTTATTTATCTTTAGGACAATCATTTTATGATTGGGGATCTTGTCTAGAGTGGCATACCCTATACTGACTTGGGAGCATAGATGTCTTGCTAGAGGCCGCTCTATGTTTGTGTTATTTTTCGTAGTCGTGTCACGTGCAAGTGGGAGTCTGTTGGAATATGCCCGCTAACACGAACGAGTTAATGACACTACCGATGAGGTATAGGCCTATTGGGTCACACACCAAGTATTGATTCCGGCAACACGATCAAGCAATAGAGAGGAAAAGGCCAAAATGGGTTTTGGCAGGGTGGTACACGGGCCGTGTTCCTGAACACGGGCCGTGTCTAGTCCAACGTACACGAGGTGTATTGGCCTAATTCAAGGTCGTGTAGTTTGGGCCTACACGGGCCGTGTAGTGCCTGTTAGACACGGGCCGTCTTAGCCCAATTGGGGCCGTGGACTTTGGGGCTACACGGTCGTGTAGATCTACACGGTCCATGTACGTTCGCTGTAACAGCAGAATTAACAGCCTTAAACACTTGGTTTAATGGGGTTAACTTCTCATAATGATGGTAGACAAAGATACCACGAGTTATCTGCTCTTGTAGAGGCTTTTGGCTATCACTTGGTCCCTTGGTTGACATTAGAACTCTCTCTCTCTCTCTTGTTCTTGGTGTTCTTGAACACAAGAAGCAAACATACACATACTTGATTGTTGTTTTGGTGGTCATACATCAACTTGCTAGCACTTGGGAATCAAGGAAGCTTGGGGTGGACTTCATTGGAGGAGTTCTTTGTTGGACTCTAAGCCACTTGACTAGGAAGGTTACTTTGTGTTTTGCACCATTGAGGTATAACCTTTCTTCTCATCTTGTTTATATATTTTAGTTGCAATTCCATTGTTAGATTTTGGTCCATGGGATGTATTCATTGTTTGGCATCGATTTTTGTTATGTACTTTGGTTCCGTTGCTACTTGATTTTGCCAAACGAATACCTTCAAATACTTATCAGACTTTGAGGGCCTCAACACATCTCTGCCATTGAAAATCACCCCTGAGCTGTACAAGTTTATAGTTATGCCTATTGAAGGTATATTCTTTCTGGACAGAGTTGGCACTTGGAGGTTCTTTAGACAGTCTGAAATCCTCAAAGCTTGCAAGAAGACTCTCTTTGGGCTAAGGATATCTACAAGAGGCAGAACTGGAAATGAACATTTTGAAGCCCTTGTACAAGCCCAATGTGAAGTCTTAGCTGAAGCAGATCCCCATGCCAAAGACTTTGAAGTAAAAGAAGAACCATGGTGGGATGATTGAAGACTTATCTAACTTTGAAGATTTGTTGATATCTAAGTGATTGTATATTATAGACTAATTAGTTAGTAGTTAATCTCTGTAAATACTTCTGTACATTTCTTTATTCTGTTATTTCAAGTAATGTTTATGTATATCAGAAAATCAAAAACACATAAAAATGAAAAAATGAAAAGATACCACAAAAACAGAACAAAATGGTGCAACACACAAAAGGATTGCACAAAAACAGAACAAAATGGAACACTAGAAAAGAAACCAAAAACAGAACAAGGTTCAAAATAAAAATAGCTACCAAAAACAGATAGCTAGGTAGCAAAATGTACTTAAAAGTTCAAATCTTTTGTATTCGAAGTCAAACTGATTCTTCAAAAAGAAAAAGGTTTTGTCATCATCAAATAGAGGGAGATTGTTGGGGAGATAATCACTTCACCCTAATAACCAAACCCTACATTCAGTATGACTTAGAAAGAATTCAAACATGTGTTGTTTAAATCAGTTTATGTGAAAATATGTTAAGTATGGAACCTTCAGCTGAGCACCAGATCCTACTCAAGATATCAGCCAAGGAGCATCAGATGAAGAAAACAAGTAAAGAATACCATCAGCTGAGGAAAATAAACCATCAGCTGAGTAAAGAAAGTTGATTAGCTGAGTGCCTACGCCATCAGCTGAGCAAGGACTTTGCTCAGCTCCTCCATTAGCTGAGTGAACAAATGGATCAGTTGAGGCCTAGAGCATTAGCTAAGTATGTCTTCCTTTACACAAGTCATCTCCCCTCATAAACTGATGTATTTGAATGATCAGCTGAGAATTCTTGATCAACTGATCAAACAAATACATGAGATTATGCCCTCCTAAGCTTACTATTGATAAGCTGAGCATCTATATGATCAGCTGAGCAATATATATCAACTGAGTCCTAGCAAAAAGTGATCAACTGATATGTTTTGTCAACTAAGTAGTGAATATCATAGTTCCTAGTACAATATGTTAGTTGAGTCGTGCAAAATGTCAAATCTGCACTATCTTTTCATATTGTAAGTCATAGGTAAAAGGAAGAACATGTGTTGTTCTATTATGCCTTAGATCTTTGTTTGTAAAGGTAAAAATGCACTTTTTGGATCAAGTATGAGACAAAAAGGTTTGATCTTATCCTCTGGAAAAGGATAATGATACCTCAAACAAACGAAGATCTTGAATATTTGTTCAAACAACTAAGTATGGCTGTCAATCCCATACTTGGTAAAGTCAAATCAAACAGAAGCATGGTGTTGATTAAAGTACAAGCATGGAAAGGGAAAGAAACTTCTACACGACAGTAGATGTCTGTTTTAATATTTTATCTTGTGAATGGGTTGCACTTTTGCAGAAAAGTACAATTACTTTTATCAAACAGTTGATTAAAGTAACTTTAATTTTCATCCACTACCTTTACAATTAAAATATTATATTTCCACATCCTCTTTGTCTCCTACCTTCATGCAACCGGATTCACCAAGATTTCTATATATACTTATGCATGGTGGACATGCAAAAAAATAACACAGTGAAGTCTCTACTCCACAGAAAGAAAATCTCATGAGTTGAGAAATTCGTAGAGTTTAAACATTGTGTAGAATCAAACTTGTTCATGTGTTGAACACTCAATATACTTTAGTTGTTTTAGAGTTAGCTTGTCTATGTGTTAGACGAATAGATTGCCACCTTTTATTGTACTTATAATTTCCGCTTCTAGTACATGTAATTCTTGATTCAATATCAATAAGAATTATATAAAAGTATATTAGTGTGTCTTTAAATTTTAAAAGCTAAAGTTTGTATTCAACCCCCCCCCTTCTACAAACATTTGTTGTTGTGTACTCTATCTGGGACTAACACCCAGAATTCGAGTTCGAAACTGAAACTACTGATCAAGGTGAAAGGGATGACTCTGATGAATTGTTAAAACAAATCGATGAATTTACATTAGAAAGACTGCCAGAAAGTGCTTCAGAATTCAGAATTGTTGATAGGTTTGAGGATATGCCTTTGCTAGAGCCTAAAAAGTCTGCTACTTCAAGGGTTACAAAGCTTGCGAAGGAGCGTGTTACCAAAAAGCAGATGGAGGATGCTATTCGAAAGCTGAATCTTACAAGGGTACTCCAAGGTATATAAGAGGAAGTTCATGAATTGTTTTGTCTAGAACCCAAACAATTCCAGGTTTCAGCTGCCGACATCCTAATGAAAAATCTTTGCGAAAAGCAGGCTCAACAATTACAAACTATGTCAGAATGGCCAATACATCCAAATGTCCAACCAGCTCCTCCTGTCTTAACTTCAACTGATCCTTGCCTTGATAGGCATAATATGTTTAACCGGAACGCAATGAAAAACCCATTATGGGGTAAGTATGGGGATAAGTTGCTTTTCTTAAAGATCAGATTCCTACAATCTTTGCTAGTCAAATCAAAGACAAAATTCCTCCTGAGCTAAGGGGTCTTGATGAACAACAAAGGAGTCGATATGAGCATATCTTCAATGAATACAAAACGCCAAGAGAGCAGATCATTTTAGAATACCCAATAAGCAAAATCCAAAGAGTTTTCGTGCAAAAATCATTAAGATACAAGTTTGTGGTGTTTGATGTTCAAAGGGCTAATGGTCAAAAGATCTCATTGAATGAAGTTGATTTGTGCCATGTCAAGCTTCATGATATTGAGTTTATCTATGAGGAAATCTCCACCAAATTGAACAAGTCATACAAGGAACAATAGGGAAGAGGAGCTCTGATTAAATACATGAGAAAATTTATCCAGTTCATACAAGAGCATGACCTACAACTGGGAGCCGAAAGTAATCAACTGGAGGTTAACTTGCTCAGACCTTTAAAGAGCCATCCAAATCTCTAAACCCTTGATGAATTGACCGTTATTGATGAAAATCATCCAAGCTTCTGAGGTAAAAGAGGTGTCATCTTCACAAATCAAAGCAAACGAAAAATCATTATCATGATGGTGGATATGATGGCATACTCGGATGGTACTCTTAAGATTGTGTACCATAGACTCCAAGAAAAGGCTGAAAAGGAACAAACATCTTTAAATAAATTGGAGAAGGCTGGATTGGTAAGATCGATGGAAGCTATCAAGAGGACGCTGGATAGCCGACGGATAATTAGGAGGTAGCAAGTAATGTTTGGCATACGCAATATATCTTTATTATAATATCTCTCATTTTATCTTTCAACGTAATAGGCTTTATCTCCATTAGTGGGAGATTGTTAATTTTGTATTAAATGTCGAAAAAGCCACGCCTTAGGTCTTTCCTATATATAGGTATATGGCCAAAGGCCTTGTACGCTTTTTCACTCTCAATATTTAATATATAAAAGCATTAGCCAAGGTGTAGTGTGTGTTATTCTCTCTACTCCTAATCTTTCTACATACTACTTGAGGTAAAAAGGACCTTCAGATTTCAAAAGTCTGGAGGGTACAAAATAATTGAGAAGGTCCCGACTTTTAAAAATTTTGTTTTAGCTTTTTCGTACTTACAACTTTTGTCAAGTCACCACTTGTACCATATAGTGAAAACCGACTTTTCAAAAGTCAGGTCATCATTTTAAATGTGGTGGTTGTCATGCTTTAGAAGCAACTGAATTGGTGGGTGGGTGGGATTAAAAGCTACAGCTAGGTCACATTCAAGGTGGTTGGGTGAGTGGGTGGGAAGTAAGTGGGATATTGATGATTCGAGATAACCGACTTTTCAAAAGTCGAATTTTAAGGCTACTTATACACAGGCATTCACGTTTAATATCACACAAACATACAAGCTTTTTTTATTCTCCACTTCCATCAGCCTTTCACGTTTACATATCACACAAACATACGAGCTTTCCTCCTTCTCCATTTCCATCTATTCTCTTTGCAACTAACACAACTTTCTTCCTTACCTGTTTCTTTTATTTCAAACATACAAGCTTTCCTCTTTCTCCATTTCCATCTATTCTCTTTGCAAGTAACACAACTTTCTTCCTTACCTATTTCTTTTTATTTTGAAAAATGGAAAACGAAAGTATTACTTCTAGTCCAACTAATCCAGAGTTGTTATTTCTAGAGAAGGAACACATAGCGTATCATTTATTTCACAAAAATTTAAGTGATACTACTACCTTCAAAATTAGAAGAGCGGACCAGAAATTTAGGACATTATAAAAAACAACCCAATCCATCCGACGGTGATGGATCATATTCATGCAGCAGGCTTCGGTGATGTATTTGACTGCGGTTACAGGTTAGTTGACGACAATCTTGTAACCACGCTTGTTGAAAGATGGGGTCCAAAAAACGAGCACCTTTCACTTACCTATTGGAGAGGTTACTGTCACCCTGCAAGATGTACAGGTATTGGAATTTTTTTAAGTTGCATTTCTACTCGGGACTCCAAAAAAAAGAAAATAAAAATCTTAGTTTTGTTAATTTTTTTTAAATTTTGTATTAATTGTGAAAAAAATTATAGGTATTGTGGGGTTTACAAGTTGAAGGAGAAAAGGTAACGGGGAAAGAAGAGAAGTGGACTTACGAAAAGTCCTATGAGATATTCGTTCGGTTGCTCGAGTTTCACCACAATTTGGTTATTTTCTATGCGGTTAGATGAAAGCGACATATTTAAGAGATCATCTAGAGACCGCATTACCAGAGAACGCACCTGATTATATGTATGTACAAAGAGCCCAAGTGTATATACTACTTGTAGTAAGTGGCGTTCTTTTCCCCGACACACCAGACACCACAATACAAATGTTTTTATTACATTTAATAGAAGATTTAGATAGATGTAGTAGAATATGTTGGGGGAGTGCTGTACTAGCCTGTCTGTACATAAATCCTTACAAAGCTACTTCATCAGAAGCAATTGAAATTTCCGGGATTTCAAAAGTAGGTAACCTTTTATGACGATTGGACTATACACTGTGTAAGGGAATCTGACAAAAAGTTACCGGATTTCAAAAGTCGGTAACTTTTTACACCTATAAATAAAGGATGCATTCCTACAACTTAAAACGAAAGAAAAAAAGATTCTGACAAATAAATTAGTATTTTCAATATGGTTTTGAATCGTCCGTTCATAGTGAACCTGTATTAAGGTAGAAACATACAATACGAGAACGGTTAGGTGTTGTGTGATGAAGCTACTAGAAGAACTTTAGTTCTCTTCGCAGAGAATCTGAATTATGAAGACTTTGTCACGTTAGTATACAGACGTGTTGGGGTTACAAGAGAAGTGTATACCTTGAAATTCTATTTATGTTTTGAATTTCAAGGTATTTCAAATGTTTCTGAGATGTTGGGTTATGAGAGCTTAGAAACATTATACTACGTTGCCGGCCTCAAGGAAAATTACGTGGGTAAGCAACTTTGAGGAGCTACCAAGGTATGTTGGGGCTTTAATATCGTCAAACCCAAAAACGGTCGTTCAGTGGTTGCATCACCCAAGTAGCTCGTCCAACGCTTTTCTCTTTAAATACGTTTTTTGGGCTATTGGGCCGGCTATCGAAGCATTTAACCATTGCATCCTAGTGATTTGTGTGGACGAGACACATTTAAAGGGTTCTTACATGGGGAAAGCTGGTCTTGATTTGTGTGGACGACACACATTTAAACGGTCGTTCAGTGGTGGCATCGCCTATGCCATTGTAAACAAGGAGACGGTAGAAAGCTGGTCTTAATTGGTTTTTTGAGCACCTAAGGTGGTATATCGCAAATAACAATGATAGACAACTATGTGTAATTTCTGACAGACCCAATGGTATTTTCGATGCAATGAACCATCTAGACGATTGGAAGGAGCCATTGACATATCACCGCTATTGTCTCAGACACGTCAGAAGAAACTTCATGAAGCGGTTTAAAAACTACAGATTAAAAAAACTTTGTTTGGTGATGGGCTCTACGACTCAGAGGAGAAAATATAGGGAAGCCCTACGAGAAATAAAAAGGATTGACACCGGTGCATAGGAGTATCTAAAAGAGATCAAAACCGCTAAATGGACACTTCTACATGATATAAATCATCGTCGTTGGGGAAACCTAACGACAAATATTGCAGAAAGGTTGAACAATGTCTTCCGAGGTGCTAGGCTTATTCCAATTAAAGCTTTAATTGATTTCACATTCAATAGAACTGTGCAGCATTTTACAAAGCACAGGGAAATTGCAATGAACTTTAAGACTCCACTACCCCCCCCCCCGGTATGTGGTGTCTTTTCAACCTCCATGAACAGTATGCATAACAACATGATATTACCGAGTTCGATTACACCTCTAGTGTCTACAGGGTTGTATCAAGGTTTCAAACTAACGGCACCGGTGGAAATGACTACACAGTTGAGTATGGTGTACATCATTGTACGTGTGGGAAGTGGGAAATGCAACGCTTCCCGTGTTCACATGCTATTGCTGTTTGTCGTCATAGGGGAGAAAACCCACACACACTTGTCAATAAAGTGTACACAACACATACATACAAGCGGCAATATGGTAGTGACTTTTCTCCACTTCCTCATGTTTCCTACTCGAATGACACAGGTTGGAGAATTAGAGCCAACACATCAAGATTATGAACCGGTAGAGGTAGGAGATGTTCATGCAGAATACGTAACGAGATGGACGTTCGTGATCCTAACGAGTCCATTGTAAGAAGATGCGTATTATGCAAACAAACCGGACATAACCGAACCACTTGTCCAAACTCTCATCCTTAAAATTTAATACCAATCACGTCTAAGATTTATTTAAATTTTTTTCGTCATTCGTACGTAACAATTTTATTTATCTATATATTTTATGTATACCTTTTTAAATTATATAGAACCAGCTAGTTTATATGCATAATTTACATTGTGTTAATCACATAATTTGTATTGTGTTATTTATTATAAATTGTTATAGATTAAATTGTGTTATTCAAACCCTAATTTTGCTTTAATGGTTTACATGTAAGTTACTTACGCAAACCCTAATTTTGCCCTAATGAAGACCCGACTTTTAAAAAGTCAATTTTTCACAAATAATGGTACCACAACAGGTGACTTCACAAAAGCACAAAAGCTAGTACGAAAAACCTAAAACTGACTTTTGAAAAGTCGGTTTTCACATATATGGTACAAGTGATACAGGTGTGTTGGTCCCAAAGAGGGTGAACAAGCAACCGATACAGTGTAGAAGGGGGTTGAATACACTTTAAAAAATCAAACAAATTAATCAAATGTATATTCAATTACCAACCAGTACAATAACTTTTATCACTCTCTAATCAAGTCAACAGGATGATTTGATATTACAATGATTATAACCTCAACTCTCTCTAAACACTCTTGAATCACAAACTAATTGATGATCGAATTTCTTGTTAAAACTGATTAACAAGAACTCTTGAAAACTCTCTCGAACTTTGAACTTACAAAGTTATCACAACACACGCGTATCAAGTATCACGAACACACGTACGTTTTGCAACTTATGCAATCTTGCAACTTATGAAGTCGTCGTTGTGTATCGCGTATCTGTTCTCGTACACACGTAAGAACATCTGTGTATGTAAAACCAATGAGAAGGTTTATACATATACTTGATATATCTACGAATAAATCGCAGTTTAAAGATAGAACTTATCTTTTCTTTAAAGCCGTAACAAAATCCTTAATTAGAACATATCCAATTAATTTCGTATGAGATTTCTATCCAACTAATAGATAGTTTAAATTAGGTTTAGATATCCTAATTTAAATGTCGTAGATATAGAGAGTTTATAACAGAATTTAGAACTTACTTAAATTCTGAACTGACTTTTGACGCTGAGCTGAACCACTCAGTCTTGACCTTGTCAAGCTGACTTCTTGAATCTTGGATTTTTGAATCTTCACGTCTTCAAGTCTTCATTCTTAAGACCTATCTCAGCTTAGAAGTTACTTAGCTATCTAGTACTTACATAGAAAACTCTATATCTGTTTATACGCTGACTACTCAGCTGAAGCAGACCAGTCAGTCTATAACAGACTTACATATTTCCTAACTCTTAACCTATCATCTATACATATCTATAGTTTGTCTCATCAAATCTAACTATTCTAAACATGGGACTAACAATCTCCCTCTATTTGATGATGACAACACATTGAATCAAATAAGTTATAGGTTAATAGAATTATGTAGAACCACACTGGAACTGACCGAAGTTAGTTCTTGATATAAGTATTGAACTGATCCATACTTATTCACGTATCTTGAACTTACAAGATATTTATGCTACAAATCTATTGTAAGACGTGTATTCTAAGTATTTGAATATACAAGTACTTAGATTCTAAACTTACCAGAAGAAATTTAAGTTTTGAACTTACAAAACTTGTATTACTGAACTTATTAGTTACAATTGAACATATCAATCATCAGCTTAAACTTAAAAAGCTATCTATTTGAACATATCAAACATAATTTTTGAACATATCAAATAATAAAACAGTTGAACATATCAAACTTGATTTTGTATTTATGAACGTATCATTTACATTTTAGCTTAATCTTTATGATTAGCTTCTGCACACGTAGTGCTAACAAAAATTTAGAACTAATCTATTTACTCAACGTAATCTTCAACTTCTAACCGCATATCAGAACATTTAAGTTCCCAAATAGCAGCTTTCTTGATACCATCAACCATAATTTCTTCACCTTCTAGCATTTCTTTCATCTCAGCTTTTCTTGATCTGATTTCTTTGTTGAGATGATATCTGAATACCGAGTTCTGAATTGAGTCATCACATAGAATTCTCAAGTACAGAATTAATTCCACATTTGCCAAATGAAGATCTGCTACTTTCAAGAAACATTGATTACCTTCCACGTCAAGATACAAGAATCCTTCCAAAGGTTGAGTGATATAAGTGTTCTCTCTGAATTCAACTTCCTCTGGAACTTGTAAGATGATGTCTCTTTTAGCTCGCTGGCTTGCTGCTCTAACTCTTGTGGCTTTGCCTCGATTAAGAACAGTATCAATTTCATCAGCAGGAATCTCACCTAGCTGATCAATTCTTATGAAGATTGTCTTAAGCACATCAACTATCTCTTGTCTGATTTGACTCTTTTTCACCTGCTTGATAGTTGTGGCTACTGTCTTCAACTCTGCGAATCCCAACTTGTATAGACATCTCATATCTAAACCAATTTCTTGTTTGTTGTCTAGTACAAAGTTGATGATTACCAATTCTCCTTTTCTACACAGTGTAATTGATTCAATCTTGTTATGAAATGTTTTCTCTTATAACAATGCCTTAGATCCACATCTGAGTAGAGAATTGGAGCAGCTCTTGGACCAGAATAATCAGCTTCAACTTCAGCTCTAGCAGCCTTAGCTTTAGCCTTTTCTCGTTGAACTTCAGCTTGTCGTTGCTTCTCTTTTATTTCCTCCACTGTTACGCCTAGTTCTTTAGCCATCTCTTGTAACATTTGCTCAGCAAGTATGTCACTGGCTTTCTGTGCTGCATCAGCTTCATTACTTGAGTCAGATTCATGTGCAACTAGTTGAGACTTACCCTGTTGCTCTGGCTTAGGCTCAGCAATGATGACCTTTCTTTTCTCTTCTAGAGGCATAACACTTCTTTTCTTTCTTTTTACCATTTCAAACACCTTACTCTTCCCTTTATCCATTTGTGAGGCTGGAACGGACTCAGCTTCAACAAATTTTGGCAAATTATCTTGAGGAAGGTTGGTGTGAACAGCTTGAGATGTTTCTTCAAGTGGAGTTTCTGGTTGAGCTTGTAAAGTTGTGGTTATTTGGACTGTTGGAGCCTGTTGTTGTTGAGAAGGCTGATCTACAGTACTCATGAACTGATCATGAGCTTGTTCAAATTGTACTTCCTCTGTATGCTCCCCCTCAACCTTATCATTATACTTCTTTGATTCTTCCTCCCCCTTTTTGTCATCATCAATAGGGGAGGGTCTGAGTTTGAACATGAAGCTTTCCAAGTTGGTAACTGAAGTTGACAAATCATTAAGTTTGCGCATCAACTTGGCTTTGTCAGCTTTCCTCTTCTTATGCAGGAGCTCAAACTGGGATTGTAGATAGTCCATAATGACTTTAGCATCGGTAGTCATTAGTGTGGGCTCCGCAGGTCTTCTTCTTACTTCAACGTCCTCTTGTCCAGTGGAAGAGTGTATTTCCACCGTAGGAGTGGCTGTTGAGTGTTCCTCAGTCGGTAAGGATGTGGGTCCCATATCCAAAGGTTGGTGAAGAACGATGGAATCAAGGGGGCCAGAATGGAGACCCTGTAAACCCTCCTGGTGTATGAAAGGTTTATTGACGGGTCGTGCTAGAGTGTGTGAGAATAGAAGAGAAGAATGACCAAGTTCGTGAGGTATGATATTGGGGTGAGTTAGGCTTATTAGTGAGGAGGGGGGTAATTGACCCTGGGGATTGGTCAGTAATTCAATGTTACCTTCATGGGGCTGTGAAGGCACAGAGGTAGGCTCTCCCATGGCACTAGTAAGTATGGGCTGAGTAGACACCATACCCGGTATAGGCTTAAGGGTGGAACTGAGCCTAGAGATTGGCACCTTAAGAGAAGGTGTCTCCCCCTCAGCTCCTGCCGGTGGAGGTATCAATGTGATATCAACTCCAGTGTCCTTTTGAGGTGAAGGATCACCTGTGGCAGTTTTCCTTGTATAGGTGTAGGAAATATCCTTGGTAGCAGTGGGCTGACCAAGGTTGGTTGTAGATTGGAAAATAAATGGAGATGTTCGAAGTGAAGGAGAGGGGTTGGACTGAGTTAGGATTGACTCAGTCCTATCTCCTAAGTTTGGAGATGGAGAAGTAAAAGAGAGAGAAGGAGATAAGGGTTGAGAAATCATACATGCTGCACCTAGCAGTGGAGACTCAGAGCTAGGAAACAAACTCCTTTTCTCAGAACTCGAAGTGGTGGATGAAATTATTTGAGTACGAGGTCTGAACTGAGTCCTAGGTTGATCAGCTTGAGGAGACTCGGCCTCATACCCAACATCGTCACCCACTTCTTCCGCAGCTACCTCCTCTGTCTCAGCTTCACTTGACTCAGGAGTCGGAAGCTGTACATACGCCCTCATCTGAGCACTCAATGTTAGGTGCCCAGGGAAAATATCATGGGCGAACATCCTGTAGCTGAGAACAGGAGTAGGGATTGACTCATATTGAGCATTATATCTTCTATGCAACCTGTCCTCGATGACCATGAACATGAATCTTTCAAAGAGTACAATGGTGTCCCTTACGTTCATGGTCACCAATGACTTGAATGCATCAAAGATCAACTCAGCGTAATCCACTTGTCGATCATAAAATATGTTGTATAATAATTGTATTTCAAAGTCATTTACATTATCCAGGCCACCCAACTTGTATCCAAGGGAACGAACTACAGTGGATACCATAAATCCCCATGCCGTTTGGAAAACAGATTTCCGTATGACGCCAATAACTTGAGGATGACCCATTAAGGGTAAAACACTTCGTGATGTTTCCCTAGAAACCGTCGCTTCATATTGATTGTGAATCGGGAGATGAAGAATTCGGCGGAGACAGTTTGCATCGACTTCTCTCGCCAATTGTCCACTTAGGACTGTGCCCCGTATAACCGGTTGGGTTACATCGAGTTCACACGTATACCAGAATTCCGTGAGAAGTTGAGGGATGAGCATAGCAGGTCCACGAAGAAATGCATGTGCCAGGGGTCCCTTGCGAATGTAGGAAACCCACTCCTCCTATCCCCTGCCCATTTTGGACTTTGGAATGTCGGTACAGGTAATGACGTTGTTTTGTTTGTAGATGGGGAGTGCATTGTTCTTGAAATCTCCTCCACGGATCATTTGTTCAGTTAGATTTAGAGTATACCCCTCCATTGAAATCGAACTTATCGAAATGAATTGCACTCAGCAGTAGTAAGCACTTAACAATGAATTCTGCACACAGCAACGTTAGGGTTTAAGAGAGAAGAATAAGTTGAAAGTTTAAACGAAAGACGATGAACAATCTCTCTTATTTATACCTTTTCAATGGAAGAGAAAAGTTACCGTTATCTGAGGGTAATAAATATGACCGTTACCGTAAAAACTTCTACGCAGTTTGTTACAACGGCTAAATTTATTGTTATTTACCCAAACGCACACTGTTATTGAAAAGATATTTTTTATTAAAATATATCATAAACGACTGACGTTTATTTACCGAACACACCGTAAATATTTTGGACTTACCATATTGTTAGGACTAACCTAGACTTGTGGAACTGATCACACTTTGGAACTGATTACTCAGCTGATCCTGATTGGTCAACTTATATGGAGTATTCAGCTGATCCTGAACGTTCAGCTTATATGAAGCACTCAGCTGATCCTGAACGTTCAGCTTATATGAAGCACTCAGCTTCAGCTTAAGCACTTAGCAAATATTAAACAGAGATAAAGAATGGAACATACCAATTAAGGGTTGAGCATTCCAAGCTTGCCGAGTAGAGTTGTAAATCTTGTGCCTTCAATTGGTTTCATGAAAATATCCGCAAGCTGATCTTCGGTTTCAATGAAGACTAACTCTATCTTTCCCTTTTCTACGATATCTCTAATAAAGTGATGTCTTATCTCAATGTGCTTGGTTCTTGAGTGAAACACTGGGTTGTGTGTAATGGCAATAGCACATTGATTGTCACAAAATATGTGAGTCTTTGAATAATGCATATCAAAGTCCTTCAGCTGATGTTGCATCCACAGTATTTGAGCACAATAACTCCCTGCAGCTACATATTCAGTTTCAGCTGTTGAAATTGCCACTGAGTTTTGTTTCTTGCTCGTCCATCTGACTAATTTTCCACCAAAAAGTTGACATCCTCCAGTAGTACTCTTTCTATCAAGACCACATCCTGCGAAGTCTGAATCGGAGTACCCTATCAGCTCAAATCCTGATCCTTTGGGATACCACAAACCTAAGTTTGGTGTTCCCTTCAGATATTTGAGTATCCTTTTTACAGCTAGCAAGTGAGATTCTTTTGGATCAGCCTGATATCTTGCACAAACACATGTAGCAAACATTATATCAGGTCTGCTTGCTGTTAAATAGAGTAATGAACCTATCATTCCTCTATATGTAGTCTGACATACAGAATTTCCATCAATGTCCTTGTGTAGTTTGACATTGTGTAACATTGGAGACTTTGCGGGATGGCTTGAGTCTAATCAATATTTCTTAATCAGATCAAGGACATACTTGCTCTGATTAATGAATATACCATCTTCTTTCTGATAGATTTGAAGTCCCAAAAAGTATGTCATCTCACCCATCATGCTCATTCTGTATTGATTAGACATTATCTTGGAGAACCAATCAGACAGATCTTGGTTTGTTGATCCAAAGATAATGTCATCCACATAAATTTGAACCAGAATGACATGTCCTCTACTCTTTCTTATGAACAGAGTTTTGTCAATACTTCCTCTGACAAAATCATTTGAGAGCAGATAGGTGGATAGTGTACCATACCAGGCTCTTGGAGCTTGCTTGAGTCCATACAAAGCCTTGTCCAACTTATAGACATAATCCGGATGTTTAGCATCAATAAAGCCAGGGGTTGTCTCTCAGGCTGAGTAGGACTTACTTCTTCAGTCTGAGTAGGAATTTGATGATCACTTAGATCTTCAATCTGACATGTACCTGACAATTCACTGAGATTCTCAGGCTGATTATCTTCAATATTGATAATTTCTTTCAGGGATGCACGTTTGTCAGATTTACTATCATCATCATCATCAGAATCATCCATAACATACATGGGATTTGATGTGAGATCTTCTTTACTCCTCTCAAGCTCACTCAGACTAACCAAGTCAGCTTGAGTTCTATTGGATTCATCAATACTTGTCTCGTCAAACGTAACATGTACTGACTCTTCAATTACCTTTCTTTTAAGATTAAAGACTCTGTAACCTTTGGATATTGAAGAATATCCAACAAATATCCCTTGATCAGCTTTGGGTTCCAACTTATGGAGCTGATCTCTTTGGTTTAGCACATAGCATGTTGAACCAAAAATATGGAAATATCCAATGTTGGGTTTTCTGCCATGATACATCTCGTAAGATGTTTTACCATGTCTTTTCACTATAATTGATCTATTCTGAGTATAGCAGGCTGTACTTACAGCTTCTGCCCAGAAGCTCAGCTTGAGCTTTGTGTCACATAGCATGGTTCTGGCAGCTTCAATTAAGGTTCTGTTTCTCCTTTCAGCAACTCCATTTTGTTGTGGAGTTCTTACAGATGAGAAATTCTGGATAATTCCTTTATCTTCACAAAAGCCTTCAAGGGTTGAGTTTCTGAACTCAGTCTCATGATCACTTCTGAGTTGTTTAAGAGACTTACCCTTTTGCAACTCTTCTTGTCTTATGAAGCTGATTAACTCATGTGCAGCTTCACTTTTGGCTTTTAAGAAGATTACCCAAGTGAATCTTGTGAACTCATCAACAATCACTAGAGTATACTTTTTACCACTTAGGCTTGGGGTGCTAATAGGTCCAAATAGGTCCAAATGCAACATATGCAATGGTTCTGTGATTGAGAAATTCTGTTTGGACTTGAAGGATCCCTTATGATGTTTTCCCATTTCACAGGCTGAGCAAAGTTTGTCTTTAGCAAATGTGATCTTAGGCAGACCAGAGACTAACTCCTTGCTAGACAACTTGTTAATATATTTGAAATTTAAATGAGACAGTCTTTTGTGCCATAACCAGCTCAGCTTGGGAGTTAAGTCAGAATACAAGTAGGTTTCAGTTGAAGGATCTGCGGAGCTGAGATCTAACAAATAGAAATCTCTTTCTCTTTTTGCCATTAATATTGGTTTTCCCTTCTTATCATAAATTGTCCCTGCATGCTTTCTGAAAGTGACTTCATAATCCTCATCACACAGTTGACTGATACTTATCAGATTGTGTTTAAGGCCTTCAACATATGCTACCTTTTTGAAAGTGACTTTTCCAGCAGTTATCTTTCCATAACCTTTAGTCCTTCCTTGAGAATTATCCCCAAATGTCACCTTGGGTCCTTCATTGTTTTGGAATTCACTTAGAATACCCTTGCTTCCAGTCATGTGCCTTGAGCATCCACTATCGAGATACCACTTGTAGGAGCCCTGCACATGATCAACTAAACGTATTAGTTTCTTTTTGGAACCCACTGTTTGGTGGGTCCTGAGGATGAGCACTTAGCTGATCCTTTGGAGTTTGATTTATCAGTTCAAACAGATTCTGGGTCGGTTTTGGACTGATCATCCTTTTCGTTTTCAGGTCTAAGATTGGTACTTACACAATCTTTGGCCACACTAATAGCATTTTCTTCTAAATATGGGTGTTTGGGTGATTTCTTTCGGTTTTCCAACATTAAATTTGGATTCAGATTTAGGGTCATATGATGTGGATAACCTTTCAATCCTCTTCGATAGTTTGTCTACTTGATTTTCACTGACTTTGGACTTACCTTTGTCAGCTTTATGGTTACCTCTATTTGGTGAGGTCTGACTTACAGACAACTTCCTGTTTTTAGACATCCTTTCATGTATGACTTGAGAATTATGTCTTTTGAAAACTGACTTACAGTTTCTGTTGGATCTGGAACATTCAGCTTGATGATTTGAGTGAATAACTTGAGGTCTTTGGGTTGGTCTCACAAACTTATTGGTTTTGACCTGTTTCCCTTCCTTGTTCCTTAAGAATGTTCTTGGAAGTATGTCATCTGATTTCATCGTTTTGTCTTCAAGACTGACTTTATCTTCGATGATTTCATCAGCAGCAGCACTATAATCTCCCCCTAGTACTGCCTTTACTTGATTTGGTATTTGTTGGTTAATACACTTTTCTGCTTCTCTTGATGACTTACACCAAGATTCACATATTTTTCTTAGATTGTCAGCTTGTTCTTTTGATTCTTGCAGTTCGTCACTTAGAAGTTTGTTTATATGAAGCTGACATTCATAATCACTTTGGATCTTTTTACCAGCATTTAAGAGAGTTTCAGAGTGTTTAAGTTCATCTTTTAGTTTTGAAATTTCAGTTTTCAAAACAGATTGAACTATGAGAGAGGTTTTGAAGTCATTCAACAAATAGTTGAACATTAGACATTTTTGTTCATCAGTGTAAGAGCTAAAGTTATTTACCTTATACATTGAGGCATGATCCTAGTTACTAGTTTGCTTACTTAATTTAGCTGCTTCTGCTAGATCCTCATCAAAGGAACTGTCTTCTAACTCATAGTCAAATTGTTCCTCTTCATCCTCAATGGCCATCAAACACCTATTTGGCTCATCATCATCTGAAGTAGATGATTCAGTATCCCAAGTTTCAGCAAGGAGGCCTTTGGTGTTTTCATCTGGCTTGCCTTTGAGTCTTTGATATATCTTTTTATATTTATCAGCTCTGTAGGCATTCTTGTCAGCTACTGAAGCTGATTCTCCCTTCTTTACTCTGCACTCAGCAGCTGTGTGTCCTAACCTCTGACAGTTATAGCACTTAGCATTCTCAGAATCAAAAGTAGACTTACCACTTTTGCTTCTATCAGATTGACCCCTTCCTCTTATGAACTTTCTAAAATTTCTTGTTAACATTGCCATTTGTTCAGTAAGAGCATCCATCTCTTCATCATCTGAACCAGAGTTAAGATGTACTTCCTCAGATTCAGATTCAGAGGCAGTCTCAGCTTGAGACTTTTTAGATCCCTTCCTTTTCTTTTCTGCAATTAATGTAGATCCAACATCGTTTATAGATTCTTTTAGTTGTTGCTGGGACACTTTCTTCTGTTCCATGATCTGTTGATGATTTAGAAGGAAACCATAGATAGATCTGAGATCATATTTTCCTAAGGTTTCTCCAGCATGAATTGCAATGGTGATCTCATTGAATTGTTCTAGTAACACATCCAAGAACTTGAGTACCAACACATTCTCATCTTTCTTGACACCTACCAAGATCAGATCATTTATCAAGCATTGAAATCTGGTGAACAAATCTGCCAGAGTTTCAATCTTTTTAGCAAAGAAAGTTTCATAAGAACGACTCAGATTTGTCTTTTTATGTTGCTTGACCAGTTCAGTGCCTTCATACATGACACTAAGAGTATCCCACATCTCTTTTGCAGTTTGGCACCCAGCCAAAGTATGTAGAAGAGGATTTGTTAAAGCATTTGCTATAATGCTTTGTGCCTTATCATCAAGATTGAACAGTTTACGATCTTCTTCAGTCCAAGATGCTTCAGGCTTGGGAGTTTCTCCAGAGGGAACAGTTTTGTCAGTGGCAGTAATATGGATCATTGGTATGATTGGGCCATCTTGAATCACGTACTCATCCTGTGATCCACAGATTTCAGATATAGCATGGCTCTAAACTTTCACATAGGATAGTCAGTGCCATCAAAGATAGGACACCCTTTTGCCTCCATTGTTGGTATGTGACTTGATTGCTTGTTAGTAGACATCTTAACCTCTTGACAGCGGATATTGATCTTCAACTTATGAAGAAACTGCTCTGATACTAGTTGTTTGTCCCAAAGAGGGTGAACAAGCAACCGATACAGTGTAGAAGGGGGGTTGAATACACTTTAAACAATCAAACAAATTAATCAAATGTATATTCAATTACCAACTAGTACAATAACTTTTATCACTCTCTGATCAAATCAACAGGATGATTTGGTATTACAATGATTATAACCTCAACTCTCTCTAAACACTCTTGAATCACAAACTAATTGATGATAGAATTTCTTGTTAAAACTGATTAAAAAGAACTTTTGAAAACTCTCTCGAACTTTAAACTTACAAAGTTATCGCAACACACGCGTATCAAGTATCACGAACACACGTACGTTTTGCAACTTATGCATTCTTGCAACTTATGCAGTCGTCGTTGTGTATCGCGTATCTGTTCTCGTACACACGTAAGAACATCTGTGTATGTAAAACCAATGAGAAGGTTTATACTTATACTTGATATATCTACGAATAAATCACAGCTTAAAGATAGAACTTATCTTTTCTTTAATGCCGTAACAAACTCCTTAATTAGAACATATCCAATTAATTTCGTTTGAGATTTCTATCCAACTAATAGATAGTTTAAATTAGGTTTAGATATCCTAATTTAAATGTCGAAGATATAGAGAGTTTATAACAGAATTTAGAACTTACTTAAATTCTGAACTGACTTTTGACGCTAAGCTGAACCACTCAGTCTTGACCTTGTCAAGCTGACTTCTTGAATCTTGGATTTTTGAATCTTCAAGTCTTCAAATCTTCAAGTCTTCAAATGTTCAAGTCTTCAAGTCTTCATTCTTAAGACCTATCTCAGCTTAGAAGTTACTGAGTTCTCTAGTACTTACATAGAAAACTCTATATCTGTTTATACACTGACTACTCAGCTGAAGCTGACCAGTCAGTCTATAACAGACTTACATTATTCCTAACTCTTAACCTATCATCTATACATATCTATAGTTTGTCTCATCAAATCTAACTATTCTAAACATGGGACTAACAAGGTGACATGACAACTTGACAAAAGTTGTGTAAAAATCTAAAACCGACTTTTTAAAAGTTGGGACCTTCGCAATTATTTTGCACCATCTCGACTTTTGATATCCCGGGTGTAACGCCTCGAAGTTCAAAATATTTGTGACTAAGTGTTATAAAGGATAGAGGTGTTTATAAAACTAGAAGGGCTAAGGTTGCCATTTTGGAAGTGAAATAAGTCTAGGGGCTATTCTATCAATAGTCCATACTTGTATATATTTATATGTGACTTTCAAAGTGAATGTCAAACATAAGCACATACATACCTACGTGATATGGCTGCCACTTTCTTTCGGTGGATCTTGGTCAAGAACAGCAGATTCAGTATGTAGTAACTATTTGCAAGTGATCCATAGTTGCAAGGTATGATTTGTAGTATTGTTTTCAAGTTAGAAATGGGTCAAAAGATTGAATCAAGAATCAAAGCATGTTAATTATGTTTTAATGATGTTAGTGGTTAGTTGGGGGGTAGGAAAACACTCCTACAGTACTTGAATCAATTGAATGTGAGTTTAAAAGCAAGAACGGCAATTGTGTTCTTCACAGAAGTTGCAGGTCGGTCCAGTACACGGCCCGTGTAGAGGTATACGACCCGTGTACATGTCTTTTAAGAAGGAGATGGCCCATGTAGATGAACATGGTCGTGTAAGGTGTAAGGTACACAGCCCGTGTAGAGGCCAAAGGCGGTGACAGGACATGTAGGGTTACATAGTCATGTAGCATAAGAGGTACACGGCCCGTGTAGGGTGATGTGTCAACACCGGACATGTGGCCATGAGTGGTCATGTAGTGTACAGGGTCCATGGCCGTGTAGGTTTACACAGCCCGTGTAGCCCCTTTCTCAATTCAGTTTGTACAGTTTATAATGTTTAGCTTAATCTTTGGTATAGGAAGGTATCTGAAGAATTGACGGCACAAGTTATCTGTTTAGCATTCTACACAGTTACTAGATGAGTGTACTAATCCTCTAGTATGTTTAGCATATGACTATGATTTAGATGAACAGCAAGATATATGTATTATGAGATATGAATGTTAAATGTATACAATGAAAGTAAGCATGGTACAAAATACGTGCAATGTAACATCCTCAGAAAGGGCCTAGACGCATGCTAACGTGGTACGTGTATTAAATTAATAAATTGAATAATATATATATATATATATATAAAGATATTAAAGAAAAATACCTAAAGTAGTTATTTAAATGAGTAAGTAAAAAATATTGATAAAAATAGAAAAGAATAGTTGAATATTAAATGGTTTAGAACGAGGTTTCCAAAAATATCTCCATTAGTTAAAACAGGTACTCGTGAGTTAAGTTGTAAGTTGGAAAGGGGAACAAAATACCCACTTGTGGATAGTGTTAATCCACAAGTAGGTAGCCCTTTTTACCCAAGTTCATAAACACAGACATTTGACTTTCGTGTGTGTATGTGTATTCTTGTTCAAGGCTATCAAGAAGAGGATTCAAGGAGATAAGCAACCAAGTTCCAATCTGCTGTGATTCAAGTTAAATCCAAGTTCTAATCTGCCAATTACTTCTTCTTAATCCAAGTCTTGATTCTTGTAAGTTATAATTCAACCATGTTCATGAAATTTCTAAGTTTTGGGTGTTTGGGTGAAAATCACCAATTGATGCCAAAGATGAAATTAAATGATACCAATTGGTTCCTATGTTGATTTTAGATTCACAGAAGTTAATTTTGTGAATTAAAGACTTCATCTTGATTGATTTAGGAATTAAAGTTGAAATGGGTCAAAAATATGAACTTGGTCCCAAAGTCTGATTTTGTTGTTAAAGTGTATGAAAAGTGTGTTGTTAGCTTCATTTTGATGTGTTCTTTCAAATGTGAAAGATAGAAAATGACTGGAAATGATTTGGTAATGTTTTGGGATTGTTTTGGCTGGAAAACAGCAGGTTCTGGTCGAACCTGCTGCTGCAAATCGAAAGGCACGGGCGTGTCTCTCAAGAATAGACCTTGACATTGGGGTACCTGGGAGGCACGGGCGTACCTCCAAAAGGTACTGGCGTGCCTAACCCTAGAAGGTCCGGGGAAGTGCCTCAAGTCATGGGGCGTACCTGGGTATCAGGTACGGGGCGTGCTTGCCCAAGTCAGGGGCGTGCCTTGGCTAGGTACGGCCGTACCCTGCTTCTGGCAGTTTATGTTTTAAGTGTTTAATAGTATGTATTAACATGTTTAGGTGTACCAGTTGATCAAGAATCACCTGTGACATAGTACTTACCTGTAATAACTCCACAGGTGAGTAACAGTTAACTTAAGCATGATATTAATAGTATTATGAAGATGTTTTGTATGTTTCAAACCAAGAAATTGTAGTTCTGCATGTTTGTAGGTTTAATGAACCAGTTGTGTTAATCAAATAATATGTATGTATGTTTAAAGACCAGAATAGGTCATTGTTGATATATGAAGCCCTGTGTAGGTCAATCATGATATGTAAGGGCCGGAGTAGGCCACTTGTGTTTGTGCTAAGGCCGGAGTAGGCCATTGTTTGAGTGCCGGTACTACTTTGAAGAGATTGGGGCCAGATTATCTAGATCTTGAGTTGGGGCCTTGTGTCGCCAGCTAGGATGTGCGGAGATTCGATGGTCATGAATCATGGTTCTTGCTAAACCGCCGCCCCGCGATACTAACTCGGGGCTCTCAATTCCCGCTGATCCCAAATGGGATACGTTTCCCGATAACGCAATGGTGGACTGCTACCTGCTCCTCCACCGGCTCGAAGGAAGTATCGGTTTCCCCAGTGAGGATTATTGAGCCGGGCTCATTACCCTGCAAGACGTGATGCCTGCTGACTAACCGGTGCTTCACCGTGTGTTAGGATAGACTTGAATGAAGTTATGTGATGCATGTAATGTGTTTTTGATATTGTTAATATACTGCTTCCGCTTAATTGTAACATCCAGAATTTTATTCATAATTGATATGAGAAATGTATCAAGTGGTATATGAGTTATAAACGGATATATATGATTATAAACTAGAGGGGCTAAAACCATCAGTATAAGAACTATTATACTCAGGGGACCATTTCTGCATTTATGAAAAACTTGTATATAAGTTCCAGCATGTTTTCTTTGTGGTTTTTGATCAAGAACAGGAGATACAATCAGTAACAGCTGGATCTAACATTCATACAAGCTTAAGGTAAGATCTAAGCCACTTTTCTTAAAGGTTTATGGGTTTAAGAAGATTCAATGGTGAATCAAAGAATTAAGCATGTTAATGTTGTTATTACTTGTCTAGAAGTTGTTTGGGGTGTAGGAAAACACCTCAATAGCATCATAATGAATTTTTAGCGAATTATGTTGAGTTTTGGTCGGAACAGCATGTAAGTCGGCTAAAACTGCTGCTGCCAGTTAAAGGGTACGGGCGTGCCCCTCATGATCTAACCGTGCCCCAGGCCGTACCTAGGGAGGTACAGGCGTGACCCAAAAGGGTACGGGCGTGCCCTATTCTAGAAAGGCCCAGAGTGTGCCTTTTGACCACGGGAGTACTTGGTATGAGGCACGGGAATACCTTGTATAAGGCACGGGTGTGCCTGATGTTTTGTTAAGTTATCAAGTTCAAAAGTTACATGTGTTTGACATATAATTGGTATTATTTCATGTAGAGACTTATCATTGGCGTGTTCACTAGATCATTATCGTTGTGGACTATTTTACAACATTATTGATTATAAGGTGAGTCTTCTAGACTACTATTCATATTTACAGCATGTGTGTTATTATATCAGATTACTGACATGTAATGTTATCCATATATGTGTATAAGCTTACTGCTTTGTACAGTAAGTCTCAGAGGGGGTGCTTACTGCTATGTTCAGTAAGGCTCGGATGTGGTACAGTACTACGACCTATGTTGTTGCCCTGGGTCTAGAACAAGAGGCTAGCATTGATTGTCAAACATACGTGTATAAATATTAAATTAAAGAAGAGCATATGAGTTTAAAAGATGTGAAAGTACTATGTGAGTATCTTGATGTGTAAATCGAGGAATTACCACGGTTACTGCCAGCCAGACAGACTATGTTTAGAATTTATGTGGTGTTAAAAGCTTCACTGATCACGAGAACTCCATACAGGCTTGCTCCTTTAGAGATATAGGAATTATTGAAACAATTTCAAGAATTGTTAAATGAGGGGGTTTATAAGACCCAGTAGCTTTTCATGAGGTGTACTTATACTATGTGTATTAATTATTATGAGCTCAATAAAGTGATCAAGAATATATGTCTGGTGTTCAGAATATGAGAATTACTTGTTCAGTTAAAATGGGGTGTAAAGTGGTTGTCAAAGCTGACTTAAGGTCGGATTTTTATCAGCCTAAGATCAGAATGGATGACATTTCTTAAACTGTGCTCAGAAAATGTTTAGGTATTTTGAAGTGGTTATGATGCTTTTTGGTCTTGCTAACGCACCAACAGTGTTTATGTATTAAATGAATAGGGTGTATACGCCAATGTTAAATAAGTCAGTAATTGTGTTTACAAACGATATTCATATTTATTTCAGAGGTTTAGTTGATCATGAAAAACATATCTGAAAAGTCGTAGAGATACAGAGTAGAGAACAGTTATATGTTAAGTTTTCAATGTGAATTTCAAGATATAAGGAATGCAATTTCTTAGAAAACTTATTAGTAGAAATGGAATCGAGATGAATTCTAAGAAATAAAGAAGGTGATGAAGTGGGAGCCGCCAAAGAACCCGACAGTAATCAACAGCTTTATTGGATTATTTACAGAAACTATGTGAAGCGACAGTTTGCGCTACCTAAATTGATTGAAGAGATGATAACATTGTGTGATGTCTGGTATAGTGGTTTGGATGAATGAAGAGGGGCAGAATTATTGTTTGCACTTCTAGACAGTTAAACCGCACAGAAACATTACCTGGCTTGTGAAAGAGAGCTAGCAGCAATGGTTTTGTTACTGTAGATATGGAGACATTGTTATTACAATGTGAAGTGTACCATTTACACTAATTATAAAAGTTTGAAATATTATATTATTCGGAAAAGGCTAATGTTATAGCCGACAGTTTGAGCAGAAAATCAGAAACAATACTTAAATGAGATTAGTCATTTAAATGATAGTTACAACGCTCATATTCAAATGTAATGAGTACAGATCAGTCTAAAGTGATCAAAAGTGAAAAGTATATTAAAGAAGGGATGAAAATGACAAGTAATAAATCAGATTAAAGACAGTCGTGATATACTGATTAGATATGACCGTATATGAGTATCAGGTTATGGAGATGCATTTCAGACACATCTAAATGAAGCTCAAAAGTTTAGGTTTTCTATTTAAACAGAAGCTACCAACTGTATAAAGACCTGAGGGTAGATTATTGGTAGCCGGATTTGAAACAAGATGTAGCTAGATAAGTAGGGAAATATTTATAAATGTGAACGAATGAAAGCTAAACGTCAAAAATCATATCTGAAAATATTATTATGAACCTGAATACCAAATTACCCAAAAACCCTATGAGGTTATAATGTGATATGGGTGATTGTAGGCAGGTTAATTAAAAGTGTGTATTTGGTTTCCATTAGAGAAACTTATTCTTCAGAACATTTGACAGATGTGTATGTGAAACAGATTGTATTATGTAATAGTATATCGTGTTTATTGATTCAGACAGTGATACCAGATTCACTTCCAGAATTTGGAACAGATTTCATATAAAGTTAAGGATTAAGCTTCATCTCAGTACAGTCAGAATGAAAGAAAAATATATAATGGAAAGCATATTTTATGATTGTGTTATTGATTCCGTAGAAAAACTGGGGTACAAATTTGATTGACGGAGTTTAGTATTACAACAGATACCAGTCCAGCACCGGGATGCTAACGTATGAAATTTGTATGATATTACTGCCAAACTTCAGTGTATTGGGTGATGTGGATCAGAACGAGCTGGGTAATACATAAATGGTACAACAAAAGACAGAATAGATTCAGAAGGTATGATAAATTGTTAGCCGCTCAGAGTACACAGAATTAGTTATACAAATAAACGGAGATCACCACTTCAGTTTTCAGGGGGAGACTATGTATTGTTAAGGGTGTCACCGTGTAAGGACGTTATTAGATTCAGGAAGTGTTGATTATAGACCAGAGTTTCTAGAACAATTGTTATTCATTCCTAACACTTGTCATGTATTATATCTCAGAAAGTGTTTATCAAATGGGTATACAGTTGTTTTGTTAGGAAATGTTAACATTGATGATAAACTATAATATGTGAAACAACATATAAGGATATCATAACAGAAGGTTAAGGTTTTATGTTATAAAAGAAATTGGGCTGGTTAAGTTCCAATGGTAGTACAAAAAAGGATCAGATTATATATGAGAGCCTAAACAAAATATGATGAGTAATTATTCAGAACTCTTCAACAGTTGATTTCGGTGACGAAATCATTTCAAGTGGGGAAGAGTTGTAACATCCAGAATTTTATTTATAATTGATACGAGAAATGTATCAAGTGGTATATGAGTTATAAACGGATATATATGATTATAAACTAGAGGGGCCAAAACCGTCAGTATAAGAACTGTTATAGTGAGGGGACCATTCTGCATTTATGACAAACTTGTATATATATATATATATATATCTAGCTTTGACTTTAACTAGTCAAAACTATCATTTGCAATCTTGCAACTCACGTAAATAAGTTCCATCATGTTTTCTTTGTGGTTTTTGATCAAGAACAGGAGATACAATCAGTAACAGCTAGATCTAACATTCATACAAGCTTGAGGTAAGATCTAAGCTACTTTTCTTGAAGGTTTATGGGTTTTAAGAAGATTCAATGGTGAATCAAAGAATTAAGCATGTTAATGTTGTTATTACTTGTCTAGAAGTTGTTTGAGGTGTAGGAAAACACCTCAATAGCATCAGAATGAAATTTTAGCGAATTATGTTGAATTTTGGTCGGAACAGCGTGTAAGTCGGCTAAAACTGCTGCTGCCAGTTAAAGGGTACGGGCGTGCCCCTCATGATCTAACCGTGCCCCAGGCCGTACCTAGGGAGGTACGGGCGTGACCCAAAAGGGTACGGGCGTGCCCTATTCTAGAAAGGCCTAGAGTGTGCCTTTTTACCACGGAAGTACTTGGTATGAGGCATGGGAGTACCTTGTATAAGGCACGGGCGTGCCTGATGTTTTGTTAAGTTATCAAGTTCAGAAGTTACATGTGTTTGATATATAATTGGTATTATTTCATGTAGAGACTTATCATTGGCGTGTTCACTAGATCATTTTCATTGTGGACTGTTTTACAACATTATTGATTATAAGGTGAGTCTTTTATACTACTATTCATATTTACAGCATGTGTGTTATTATATCAGATTACTGACATGTAATGTTATCCATATGTGTGTATAAGCTTACTGCTTTGTGCAGTAAGTCTCAGAGGAGGTGCTTACTGCTATGTCTAGTAAGGCTCGGATGTGGTACAGTACTGTGACCTATGTTGCTGCCCTGGGTCTAGAACCATAGGCTAGCATTGATTGCCAGACATACGTGTGTTATCTTCATATGATTTTATACGTGTGTGTATATGATGTTTAGTCTTGCTTACTCACTAAGCTCGCGTAGCTTATCAGATACTATTTTTTAAAATGTTTTGCATGTTTTAGCAAAGGCAAGGGCAAAGCTTCGGTTTGAGTACTTTTTGATAAACTCTTTAAAACACTTAACGCCTGGTTTGTAAACATCAAGTTTTTGGTACTAAACTTGTGGCAGTATTTATGTGTGTATCTTTTGATACATCAGGATTTCAATCAAATTATGCTTCCGCTTTTATGTCAAACTTTCAGATGCGAACGATTATATATGTTTTATTTCAAGTATCAAGTTTAGAAATTTAGGGCATTACATTAATTGTTATTCACTAGCTATTTCTTGCTAACCCTCTCATGAACTCTCCATATGCAGGTAAATAGACTGAAAGTGAGGACGGGTACCTGCTGGTAGTTCATGATAGGTTTTGGGGAACACTTTGTATAAACAATGTTATGTAATAATAGTGTAATGGTCGAACAAGTTGGTAACGCTTGGTGTGTTTGTTAAACAATACTTTTGTATTACAACTTATATTTATATAAGTTGTACAATGTGAAATAAATAATATAGCTTCCGCACGCGTTTAATATATATATATATATATATATATACTCTGAAATTTAAGGACCGGCGTTACAAGTTGGTATCAGATCCTTAGTTTGGGTGAATTGAGTACTTTAAATAGTATTCAGTCTCAAACTCAAGTTCAAACTCAACCATTACTATGTGTTCCCAGGGTGGTATTGGGGTGTGAAGAGTGATTTATGTGTTCCATGCTATGTGTTAAGAAAGTGTAAGTTAAGGTAAGATAAGAGTATATATATGAAGTATAAGTGTAAGTTAAGGTAAGATAAGAGTATATATATGAAGTATACTACAGATACTATTTTGAAATCTATACAGAAGTCTAACTCGATTTGGAAGGATCTTCTGGTGATGGCGACAAGCATGCTTATATCCTTAAGTTAGAGGCTCAGCTCAAGCAAGCAAATGAGCGCGAGTCTACTAGATTGGGCAAAGAAACTCACAAGCCCACGAAATTCAAGACTTTTCTAAATTGTTAGCCTCCTACTTTTGCGGGCCCAACCAATGATCCATCAAATGTTGAAACATGGATCAGAAAAATGCAGAATACCTTCGAGTCTAGTGAATGTGATGATGAAGACAAGAAGGTAAACTTTGCTAAAAGAATGTTTAGGGGTCGTGCTTTGGCATGGTGGGACACTATGATTGCTATCACACCACCAGCCACACTAGAGGCTATGACATGGGAAGGGTTCAAGGAGAAGATTCGGGGTAAGTATTGCTCTGACTATGACATGCTGAGGATCGATAATGAGTTCAGGGCACTACAGAAGGGTGACAAGCCTTTGGATGATCTGATATCCAAATTTACCGATAAAATGAGGTTTGTTACTCACTTGTTGCCCAATGAAAAGGCAAAGATCACTTACTTTACCAATACTTTTCCTTTGGAATATCGACCTGCTGTGAGATCTGTAGCAACTCTTGATGAAGCATTCAACAATGCTAGAACTACACATGATGATTATAAGCAGAGGGATAGATCTCAACAGAAACAACAGCAATCTGGTGGAGGTATGAGGAAGTTTGATCAGCAGCCTGGTCAGAAGGGAAGTGAGAGTGGATCTGGGGGAAAGCAGCGTGGGAATACATCCTAGAAGTCTGAAGACTGGGATGCGAGATGTGCAAAGTGTGGGAAGAAGGGGCATCAATTTAACGAATGCAGGTACAAGGAAAACGTGTGTTACAGGTGCCATAAACCTGGGCACCGAATTGCAATTTGCCTAACGTGGCCAGCCACGGGTGCTGGGGGTTCATCGACAGCTACGGCTCTGAAACCGGAGGCGCTCCTCGTGCATCAGGGAGAGCTTTCCAAATGACGGCTAATGAAGCCAAAGATGCAGGTGATGTGATTACAGGCACTTATCTCATTAATAATATTCCTGCATGCATTTTGTTTGATTCGGGAGCTACATACTCCTCTATCTCTATGTCATATCGTGAAAAGCTGCAATTGCATGTTTATCTGTTATCTGATTCCATTAAAGTTGAAGTAGCTCATGGTAAGGTAGTACATGTTACCGAAAAATTTCCAACAACAATTTTGTATATCGATGGGAATAGTTTCACTATTTCCTTTCTTGTTATGCCAATAGCGGGTTTTGATGATATTATTGGTATGGATTGGCTCAATAGTCGAGATGCTGAGATCTTGTGTTCCAAGAAGTTGATCAGATTCCCTTTATTCGATGGTTCCTATGCTATACCTCGAGGGGGAAGAGGGAGTCTACCATTCCTGTCATTTCTGTGATTAAACCTCAGAAGCTGGTTTCAAAAGATTGTATCTCCTACTTTGCATACGTGATTAATGCTGAGATTGGAGCAAAGAGTGTTGATGATATCAGGGTTGTATCTGAATACCCTGATGTCTTTCCTGAAGACTTACCGGGTTTACCTCCTGTCAGGGATGTAGAATATCGGATTGTTCTGGTTCATGGAGCTACGCCTGTAGCAAAATCTCCCTATCGTCTCGCTCCATCTGAAATCCGGGAGATGATGTCCCAAATTTAGGAACTACTTGACAAGGGCTTTATTCGCCCAAGTTCTTCGCCTTGGGGAGCTCTTGTTTTGTTTGTTAAAAAGAAGGACGGGACTCTCCGAATGTGTACCGATAACAGGGAGCTTAAAGAGAACTGTAAAGAACAAATATCCATTACCTCGCATAGATGGTCAGTTTGATCAATTGCAAGGTGCCACATGCTTTTCCAAAATTGATCTACGTTCTGGCTATCATCAAGTCCGTGTTCGGGAAGATGATATCACTAAGACTGCATTCAGAACTCGATATGGGCACTACGAATTATTGGTTATGCCATTCGGCTTAAAAAATGCTCCTGCTATCTTTATGGATATGATGAATCGCGTATGTCGCCCTTTTCTTGATAAATTTGTGATCGTGTTCATCGATGATATCCTCATTTATTCCAAAATCGAGGCAGAACACAAGCAACACCTTCATCTTATTCTGGAGACACTTAAGCGAGAACAACTCTATGCAAAGCTATCTAAATGTGAGTTCTGGCTTAAGGAGGTCCACTTCTTGGGCCATGTTATATGCAATGAAGATTACAAAGTTGATCATGTGAAGATTGAAGCTGTGATGAACTGGAAAACTCCTCAGAATCCTTCTGAGATAAAGAGTTTCTTAGGTCTTGCTGGTTACTACAGGCGTTCCATAGAGAATTTTTCTAAACTTGCTAGTCCATTGACTAAATTGACCCGCAAGGATGTTACCTATGCATGGAGTGAAGATCAAGAGAAAGCATTCCAGACTCTGAAGCAATTGTTATGCCAAGCACCAATTCTAACATTACCTAATGGGTCTGAAGACTTTATTGTCTATTGTGATGTTTCATATGCAGGTCTAGGTTGTGTTTTGATGCAACGAGACAAGGTGATTGCATATGCTTCTCGTCAATTAAAGACACACGAGAAGAATTATCCTACACATGATTTGGAGCTTGCAGTTGTGGTGTTTGCTTTGAAGATATGGCATCATTACTTGTATGGCACCAAATGTACTGTATGCATATATCATAAGAGTCTGCAGTATGTGTTCACGTAGAAAGAGCTTAACATGAGACAAAGGCGTTGGTTAGAGCTAATCAAAGATTATGATTGTGAGATCAAGTATCATCCGGGTAAGGCAAACGTGGTAGCTGATGCATTGAGTCGAAAGAACTCTCCTGCAATGGCTAAATTCATGAAAATCATTGTTGAATCTGATATCATTGCTCAGTTTAAAGTAGCAGAACAAGAGGCATTGCAAGAAAACAACTTGAAAGCTGAGACAATGATCAAAATATCAAAGCAATTGGCAGAAGACAGTCGGGGTGTGAAGACATTTCAATCCCGAATCTGGGTACCGAGTCTTGGTGGCAATCGGGAGACAATCTTACACAAGGCACACAAATCTAGATTGTCTATTCATCCCGGAAGCACGAAAATGTATCAAGACTTGAAATCATTGTATTGGTGGCCTACATTGAAGCGTGACATAGCTTCATTTGTAGAGAAATTCCAAGTCTGCGCACATGTCAAAACCAAACATCAAAAGCCCTATTGTAATCTACAAAAACTAGATATCCCGGAGTGAAAATGGGATCACATTACCATTGACTTTGTTACTAAGCTACCCCGAACTACAAAAGGGCATGATATGATTTGGGTTGTAGTTGATCGCCTTACGAAGAGTGCAAATTTTCTCGCGACTAATGAGTCTGCACCCATGAATCATTTGGCTCAATTGTATATCAATGAGATGGTGTCACGACATGGCATACCTCTATCTATTGTTTCGGATCGAGATTCACGGTTCACATCAAACTTTTGGCATAGTCTTCAATATGAACTTGGTACGTGGGTGAACCTTAGCACAGCATACCATCCCCACACAGACGGATAGTTCAAAAGGACTATTCAAACTCTTGAAGATATGCTGAGAGCTTGTATTCTAGAATTTGGTGGTTCTTGGGGTTCACATCTTCCCTTGATTGAATTTGCCTATAACAACTCCTATCATTTGAGTATAGGCATGCCACCATATGAGATGTTGTACGGTAGGCGATGCCGTACACCTACATGTTGGTTAGAACCTGGAGAAAAGCAATATGCAGGTCCTGACATTGTGCAGATGACAGCTGATAAAGTCAAGGTGGCGCGTGAAAAGCTGAAAGCTACACGAGACAGGCAGAAGATGTATGCGGATCCAAAATGAAGGCCCATTACTTTTGAAGTGGGTGACCGGGTTTTCTTGAAGGTTTCACCCTGGAAAGGGGTGATTCGATTTGGTCGTAATGGTAATCTAAGCCCGAGATATATTGGTCCGTTTAAAATTCTACAACGGGTCAATGAACAGACAGTATCACTTGAACTTCCTGCAGAGCTATCTGGTATCATAACACATTCTATGTGTGCTATTTGAGGAAGTGCAAGGTTGATGATGATCAGATCCTACCTCTGCAAGAGTTAAAAGTTGATTCAGCTAAACACCTTCTGGAGGAACCTGTTGAGATTTTAGAATCCAAAATCAAGAAGCTGCATAAGAAGATGATCAAGTTAGTGCTCGTCAAATGGAACCACAATCTGGGTCCTAACTTGACATGGGAGGCCGAGGATGAGATGAAAGCACGCTACCCGCACTTGTTCATTGCTGAGTAGATTCCAAAGACGGAATCTTCTTAAGGGGGTAGATTTGTAACATCCTCACAAAGGACCTAGACGCATGCTGACGTGGTACGTGTATTAAATTAATAAATTGAATAAAATATATATATATATATATATATATTTAAATATATTAAAGAAAAATAACTAAATTAGTTATTTAAATAAGTAAAAAAATATTGATAAAAATAGAAAAGAATAATTGAATATTAAATAGTTTAGAATGAGGTTTCCAAAAATATCCCCGTTAGTTAAAACGGGTACTCGTGTGTTAAGTTGTAAGTTGGAAAGGGGAACAAAATACCCACTTGTGGATAGTGTAAATCCACAAGTAGGCAGCCCTCTTTACCCACGTTCATAAACACATACATTTGACTTGTGTGTGTGTTTGTGTATTCTTGTTCAAGGCTATCAAGAAGAGGATTCAAGGAGATAAGCAACCAAGTTCCAATCTGCTGTGATTCAAGTTAAATCCAAGTTCTAATCTGCCAATTACTTCTTCTTAATCCAAGTCTTGATTCTTGTAAGTTATAATTCAACCATGTTCTTGAAGTTTCTAAGTTTTAGGTGTTTAGGTGAAAATCACCAATTGACGCCAAAGATGAAATTAAATGTTACCAGTTACTTCCTATGTTGATTTTAGATTCATAGAAGTTGATTTTGTGAATTAAAGACTTCATCTTGATTGATTTATGAATTAAAGTTGAAATGGGTCAAAAATATGAATTTGGTCCCAAAGTCTGCTTTTGTTGTTAAAGTGTATGAAAAGTGTGTTGTTAGCTTCATTTTGATGTATTGTTTCATATGTGAAAGATAGAAAATGACTGGAAATGATTTGGTAATGTTTTGGGATTGTTTTGGCTGGAAAACAGTAGGTTCTGGTCGAACCTACTGCTGCAAATGGAAAGGCACAGGCGTGCCTGTCAAGAACAGACCGTGACATTGGGGTACCCGGGGAGGCACGGGCGTACCTCCAAAAGGTACGGGCATGCCTAACCCTAGAAGGTCCGGGGAAGTGCCTCAAGTCACAGGGCATACCTGGGTATCAGGTACGGGGCTTGTTTGCCCAAGTCTGGGACGTGCCTCGTCAGGCACGGGCGTGCCTTGGCTAGGTACGGTCGTACCCTGCTTCTGGCAGTTTATGTTTTAATTGTTTAATTGTATGTATTAAGATATTTAGGTGTACCAGTTGATCAAATCACCTGTGACATAGTACTTACCTGTAATAACTTCACAGGTGAGTAACAGTTAACTTAAGCATGATATTAATAGTATTATGAAGATGTTTTGTATGTTTCAAACCAAGAAATTGTAGTTATGCATGTTTGTAGGTTTAATGAACCAGTTGTGTTAATCAAATGATATGTATGTATGTTTAAAGACCAGAGTAGCTCGTTGTTGATATATGAAGGCCTGTGTAGGTCAATCTTGATATGTAAGGGCCGGAGTAGGCCACTTGTGTTTGTGCTAAGGCCGGAGTAGGCCATTGTTTGATTGCCGGTACAACTTTGTAGAGATTGGGGCCAGACTATCTGGGTCTTGAGTTGGGGCCTTGTGTCGCCAGCTAGGATGTGCGGAGATTCGATGATCACGAATCATGGTTCTTGGTAAACCGCCGCCCCTCGATACTAACTCGGGGCTCTCAGTTCCCGCTGATCCCAAATGGGATATGTTTCCCGATAACGCAATGGTGGACCGCTACCCGCTTCTCCACTGGCACGGAGGAAGTATCGGTTTCCCTAGTGAGGATCATTGAGCCGGGCTCATTACCCAGCAAGGCGTGATGCCTGCTGACTAAGCGGTGCTTCACCATGTGTTAGGATAGACTTGAATGAAGTTATGTGATGCATGTAATGTGTTTTTGATACTGTTAATATACTTGTTCCGCTTAATTGTTATTCACTAGCTATTTATAGCTAACTCTCTCATGAACTCTCCATATGCAGGTAAATAGACTGAAGGTGAGGACGGGTACCTGGTGGTAGTTCATGATAGGTTTTGGGGAACACTTTGTATAAACAATGTTATGTAATAATAGTGTAATGGTCGAACGAGTTGGTAACGCTTGGTGTGTTTGTTAAACAATACTTTTGTATTACAACTTATATTTATATAAGTTGTAAAATGTGAAATAAATAATATAGCTTCCTCACGCGTTTAAAAAAAATATACTCTAAAATTTAAGGACCGGCGTTACATGCAAGGTGTAATCTTGTACAAAGAACAGTGTTATGATATACAGTCACACAGATGGTGTAACTATACACCAATGTAGTATAAGTATCTATGTGTCAGTATATTTATATGTGCACTAGAAGATATGATACGCATACGCGACCAGATATGATATGTTATGTTATGACCAGATATGATATGTTATGTTATGACTAGATATGATATGTGATACAAGTACAGGTGTATAGTCATGTCGTGAGCATAACTATGCACAAGAACAGAGACAGGGTTGTTGGGTTTTCATGGTCTAAAATCACAGCGGAAACAAAACGGATAGAAAAACTTTTCGAAAATTGACCACGAACACGCCCACCAAATGGACCAAAACTCTAGACATGACTAAGCAACAAAATAAAACATACAAAGAGATAGAGATATACCCTCGATGCTATCTTCTTGGTACGTGCGGTTTTGGAGTTTGGAAGTCTTGTGCACTAACGTGTACACCTCTACCGAAGTCCACACCAAGCTACTATCGCCTCCCACTTGCTAGAGTGTTAGATAAGCCTATCTAAACATCACCAAGATGTCTATCACAAGAGAACCAAAGCCTTGGAACCTTTTTGTGCTTGAGAGAATTATGTATATGAAAAATATATATTCTAGAAAACCAATTCTTGGAACATGACCATATTAGCATCATGGCACTTATATAGAACTCAAAACCAGCTCAAAAAACGTGCACACTAATGTCATTTTCAGTTTCTAGAATAATGACAATTAACACCATACTTAACTAGCTTTCAATTAACACCGACTTGGGCTCGTGCCTATCCACTAGGCACAGGACATGGGCATGCCTCCTAGAGACACGGGCGTACCTAGCCACAGGCCACGCCCAAGTCACGCTTGACTTGGGCTCATGCCTGCCCGTAGGGCACGGCCGTACCTCATAGAGGCACGGGCGTGCCTTGGCCTACCAGAACCAGTTTCTGGTTTTCTCTCTCATTAGACCATCCGTGATGCCGGAATCGATACTTGGCGTGTGACCCAATAGGTCCTTGCTTCATCAGCCATGATACCAACTCGTATGTGTCAGTGGGCATAATCCAACAGACTCCAACTTGCACATGACAAACTCACGAAAGGCGTCACCGACATAGAGCGGCCTCTAACAAGGTATCTATGCCCCCAAGTAAGCACAGGGTTTGTCTTCCCAAAACAAATACCTAACCAAAAGGAAAGGTCCTATAGATAAGTGATTATATACCCCTTCATTCACGATATCCGTTGTGAATGCAGGTCATGGAACATGATCAACCCCAAATCATTCACGATTATGTTTCTCGATATAGACTAACTATAAATAACAAAACAAGTTGCATAATTGATCCACCATCAATTCAACTTGAGCACGGCCATGCATTTTGATTTGTCATCAGCTTAGTCAACAAGGGGCCCAAGGATATCTCTCAAAAGAGGAACGAATACCTTTTGACTACACCGCCCTATCATAATAACAAGTTCTTGCCTGAAAACTTCCCTTATAACAGCCAGTTACAAACTGCGTTAGAAAGCAATCTAAACAAGTCCAAGTTAATAATCAAGCAATGCGTGCATCTCCAGTAGAAGGATAAATAATATTATCATCCTGATTTACTCGTGATAATATCCATGAAGTAAACTCAGGTACGGGTCCTCCAATTACTTAATCACCATTAAGTACAGGCTAGTGTTGCGTAAACAAGTATTCAATCCAAGATGAAAACTTTACCAACAACTTGCCTCGATCTTAATTCACTTCTTCCTTCCAATGAAGAACGACCGATCGTGGAGTATTTAGAATAAACAAGTTTATTCATGGAAGTATTAAACATGCAAAGATAGAACACAATAATGTTTCATAAAGTAATCGCACCATGCGTATATTAAATCCCCATTTAATAGTGATTACAATAAGAAATACATTATAGCTTTAATGTTCTCAATAACAAATACAACTAAAATAATTAAACCAAGTCATTAGCAAATCTAATCCCAATAGACTTAGCATGTGAATCATGCTTAGCTTGCGATAAAGGTTTGGTGAGTGGATCTGCCAAGTTCCCCTCAGTCGGTACTCTACTAACCACAATGTCACCATTCTCGATGATATCACGAATAAAATGATACTTTCGAGCAATGTGTATTGTACGTCGATGCGCTCTTGGTTCCTTAGCTAGAGCTACTGCACCCTCATTATCACAGAAGGTCTCAATAGGGTTAGCGATGCTAGGAACAACTCCAAGGTCTTGAATGAATTTCATCATCCAGACGGCTTCCTTAGCAGCCTCGCTTGCAGCAATATACTCTGACTCCGTGGGTGAATCGGCCACGGTATCTTGCTTGGAACTTCTCCAACTTATTGCTCCACCATTTAAGAAGAATACAAATCCCGATTGAGACCGGCAATCATCCTTGTCCGTTTGGAAGCTAGCATTAGAATATCCAGTAACTCTGAGCTCCTCCGATCCACCGAACACTAAAAACATTTCCTTAGTTCTCCGAAGATATTTAAGGATGTTTTTAACCGCAACCCAATGACTTTGACCAGGGTTAGCTTGATATCGGCTCGTCATGCTCAAGGCATACGACACATTAGGCCGAGTACATAGTATAGCATACATGATCGATCCCACTGCCGAAGCATACGGGACTCGACTCATTTCCTCTAGTTCCTTTTGAGAACTAGGACATTGAGACTTGCTTAACGCCATACCATGCAATATAGGCAAATTCCCTTTCTTGGAATCTTGCATCTTGAACCTCTTCAAGACTTTATCTATGTATGTACTCTGGCTCAAACCAATGAGTCTCTTAGATCTATCTCTATAGATCTTTATCCCCAAAATATATGCTGCTTCTCCCATGTCTTTCATAGAGAAGCAACTCCCAAGCCAGGTTTTTACTTCCTGCAAGGTACTCACGTCACTTCCTATGAGTAGTATGTCATCTACATACAAGACTAGAAAAACTACAGCACTCCCACTAGCCCTGACATACACACAAGGTTCATCCTTGCTTTTAGAAAAGCCAAATTCTTTGACCTTTTCATCAAAGCAAATGTTCCAACTCCGAGATGCTTGCTTAAGTCCATAAATGGACCTCTTAAGCTTGCAGACTTTATTAGGATATTTGTGGTTTACGTAACCATCAGGTTGTGCCATATAAACCTCCTCTGCCAACTTCCCATTAAGAAAGGCAGTCTTGACATCCATCTGCCATATTTCGTAATCGTAATATGCAGCGATAGCCATTAGTATCCTAATAGACTTCAACATAGCCACCGGAGAAAAGGTTTCATCATAGTCGACACCATGAGTTTGAGTGAAACCCTTTGCTACCAGTCGGGCTTTGAAGGTGTCTACCTTTCCATCCATGTTAGTCTTCTTCCTGAAGACCCATTTGCACCCTACAGGCTTGTGGCCGGGTACCGGATCAACCAAGTCCCAGACTTGATTATCCGCCATGGATTGCATCTCACTGTCCATTTCCTCCTTCCACCTAGCAGACTCAGGGCCCGTTACGGCTTCCCGGTAGTTGGTCGGTTCACTATGATCCACCAATAGTTCGTCGCCCTCGGATATGAGAAACCCATATCTTTCCGGCTCATTACGAACTCTACCAGATCTACGGAGCTCTAATGGTTGTGTATCAGGCACCTCATCCACCATTGGTTGAGGTTCCACTTTTTCTGGTGCGCCGACCTCAGAAGCGGTACTAGTGCCAACATCAGGTTGATCATTGGTGTCATCTAGAATTTCTTCTAGATCGACTTGCCTCCCACTAGCTTCTGCAGATATCAGCTCCCTTTCAAGGAAGACCGCCCTTTGAGCAACAAACACCTTGTTCTCCGAAGGTTTGTAAAACAAATATCCCATAGAACCAGCTGGGTAGCCAATGAAAATACACTTCTCGGCTCTGGGTTCAAGTTTGTCTTGAGCTTCACGTCTTACGTAAGCCTCACAACCCCAGACCTTGAGATAGGCTAGCGAAGGAACCCTTCCATGCCATACCTCGAACGGTGTACTTGCAACCTTCTTTGTTGGTACAAGGTTTAAGGTCCTAGCAGCGGTTTCCAAAGCATAACCCTAAAAACTTGCGGGTAGCTTTGTACGACTCATCATGGGCCGAACCATATCCAATAAAGTTTGGTTCCTCCTCTCAGCGACCCCATTTAATTGTGGTGTCCTGGGTGGAGTATGTTGTGAAATAATTCCATAACCCCTAAGATTATCAAGAAACTCGGTACTAAGATACTCACCACCTCTATCGGATCTGAGAATCTTAATCCGTTTGGCCAATTGATTCTGCACTTCGTTTTGGTATGTCTTAAACACCTCAAAGGTTTCAGACTTATGCTTAATTAAATAAACATAACCATACCTACTGAAATCATGAGTAAAAGTAACGAAGTACTTACAGTTGTTTGTTGTAGCAGACCTGAACGGACCACACACATCCGTGTGAACAATGTCCAACACGTCTTTGCCCCTTTCACTAACGCCGGTGAAAGGCGCTTTAGTCATTTTGCCTAATAAACAAGAATCGCATACTTAGCTTGACCCGTGGTCAAACGATTCCAAAATCCCATCCACTTGGAGTTTGGCGATACGTTTCTTGCTTATATGGCCAAGACGACTATGCCACAAAGACAACTTGTCCAATACACCTTTGTACTTAGAATCAATGTTCATGATTGATTTATTACCATCCAAACACACATTGGTTTCATAAATCCCACGATATGGATAAGCTTTAAAGTATTGAACATCATATCTCAAACAAGAGATAATTCCATTATTAAAACCAAAATCATATCCATCGTCATACAAAGCGTGAAAGGAAATAATGTTCCGTGCCACGCAGGGCGAAAAACAAACATTCAATAAGGTAATAGCAAGACCTGAAGGTAAGGCGAGATCAACACTCCCTATCCGCTCCACGGGAACCACATCCTTGTTTCCCATGATCAGGTCAAGCTCTCCAGCACCCAGCGCCCTACTTCTTTATAGCACCTGCACATTATTACAAATATGAGTGCCACAACTGGTATCAAGTACCCATCCGTTAGAAGTAGCGGTATTGCGGAGTTCAATCAGAAACGTACCTGAGTTACCTGCTCCCTTCGGTTTTACCCACTTGAGCTCCTCAAGGTACTTTGGGCAAGAACGCCGCCAATGCCCCTTTTCCTTGCAGTGGAAGCACTCAGCTTCCGCAGGGTCCTCGGCCGGTGGAACCATCACGGCTTTCCCCTTGCCCTTCGGGGCCGGACTCATAGGTCTTGCAACCTTTCCCTTACCCTTTCCCTTAGAGGGGGAGCGCCTTTTCTTTTGGTTCCGCCTCCCTGGATGGCTAGGACGGGTTTGGACGAGGAGGGCTTCTTGGACATGTCGGACTCGACGGTCTTTAACATTCCGTGAAGTTCCATTAGGGACTTGTCCATGCCATGGACATGATAGTTCCACACAAATTGTGAAAAGGAACTAGGAAGAGAACAGAGGATCACATCCACCGCCAACTCCCTCCCTAACGGGAATCCCAACCTCTCCAAGCGATCAACCAATGATTTCATCTTAAGCACGTGAACGCTCACATTTCCGCCCTCCTGCATATGGCAATCGAAAAGGGACTTTAGGCACTCGAAGTGCTCTAGCTTAGCCTGCTGTTGGAACATTTCCTTCAGCTGGTTAAGCATGTCATATGCTCCTAAATGTTCCATTTGATTTTGAAGCTCAGGAATCATTGACGAGAGCATAATGCAAGCCACTTCGTTCGTTTCCTTGACACGCTTGTCATACACGTCTCGAGCCGCCCTAGTCGCATTAGCCGTAGGTGCCTCCGGCAAAGGCTCCTCGATGGCCCACATCTTTTGTTCATACCTAAGGGCTATCCTTAGTTGCATGAACCAATCCATGAAGTTTTGGCCATCGAGTTTGGCCTTTTCGAGGAACAACTTTAGGGAAATAGAGTTCGATGAAGATGTAGAAGCGTTGTTGGATGCCATCTACAAAATTTAGAGTACCAATTTCAGTTGTGAATCCTTGTAGAAATAATTACCCAATAGTTATAAAACTTAATTATTTGAACAAGGCTAAGAACCATATTTCACTCTATCTCATGACGGGTTTACCGCGGATCATGAAATAAGTTATTTAGGCCGGTAGACAAATTACCAATTGCAACCATTGCAACTCTTAGATCCTTGCGGGATCCTTTCGACATCAAATGTCTAAGGCATGTTTGATCCCTTCATACACCAATCCTTTTATTATTTCTTAAATGACTCGGCTAGATATCGACATCATTTAAACAACATAAAAGAATTTGTAAGTCGCCGTCAAGACACACGTTGGTACCCTAGCCCAATCATTGGTTTGTGCTTAAGCTCGACTACCAATATTGCGGGTTGTCACACTCACCTTCCACACAACTCCACAAGGCATGACTCGTGCTAATGCTCGACAATCATCAAAGTTTCGTTAGATTTGGGTGGTGTCGTCTTACGGGTGACGCGTGACTTACTTTTCGAAAAATGGGTTTTTGTTTTTCCGGTTAAAAATAACATTTTAACAATTTTGACGAATTAGCAAATTAAGTGACAAAAACTCCTTTTTATTCACCGTTTAATATAAACACTTTTATATTAATATTTGCCAATTCTTATGCGCGTAGAAATATAAACTCATTTATAAATCTCTTTTGTTTTATATATTTTCAAAAAATTCTCTAGCATGCAAATCCTAAAGAATTCAAATATATAAACAACCACGCATAAATATAAATAAAGACCCGGTAACATGCCCAAATCCTAAGTGTTTTTCCCGTGAGCCAAAACAGAGAAAACATAGTCAATCTAGGGACAACACTAAAGGATGCTCCGTCATGATCTCCATAACGGCGAATCTCCCGGATTTGGTTCGTCAAGACGCCAACACCGTGTCTCCCGGTCGGTTTGATGCAATATTACATATTTGAAACAATCTAAGTACGAGTACATAATAATAAGAAAACGACATGCAAGTCGCGATCCTAATAATCTATTATGAGTACAAAGATTTAAATAAACGACATGCAAGTCGCACCAAATATAAATATTACAACATTACGGCACGCAGGCCAAAACCAAAACCAAAACCAACTACAAACATCACAAAGTCTATGGGCATATCAAGTTACCGGGCTACCACTACAAACACAACCAAACAAAAGCAATGGTGTGCCACAAAACCATGTCCAACTAAGATAAATATATTTTGACCAAGATTGCAAAAACACTTAAGGCACAACAAGCAATTCTTGTACATATGGATTAACAATTTTAATACACCTTTAAAATTGCATGGTCATATATACACCTAAAGATATATGTTTTTGTGAACTTCATGCCAAGTCACACAAAACATATAAAATTAGGAATCAAAATATAGTGGGGATCAACAGAATCAAGACTAGTCTAAAACCCGGATTTTAATATATTTAAACATATTGTTTCAAAAACTAATTCTGATCAAAAAACCATTAGGCACGGGCGTACCCCAGAAGGCACGAGCGTGCCTTCCATTTTGTCAGTGTACAGTTTAACAATTTTAAACACTTTACGAATTCTGCCGGCACGGCCCGTACCCCCGCTGGTACGCCCGTGCCCCGGCCGCCGGCACGGCCCGTACCCCTAGAGGTACGACCGTGCCCGGTAACCGGAAAACCATTTTTGACAGAAAACTCAGAAAATCCGGTTTAACTCCAAAAGTGCAAAGCCATGTTAGAGATGGCTCTGATACCACTGTTGGGTTTTCGTGGTCTAAAATAGAAGCGGAAACAAAACGGGTAGAAAAAATTTTCGAAAATTGGCCACAAACACGCCCACCAAATGGACCAAAACTCTAGACATGACTAAGCAACAAAATAAAACATACAAAGAGATAGAGATATACCCTCGATGCTATCTTCTTGGTACATGCGGTTTTGGAGTTTGGAAATCTTGTGCACTAACGTGTACACCTCTACCGAAGTCCACACCAAGCTACTATCGCCTCCCACTTGCTCAGAGTGTTAGATAAGCCTATCTAAACACCACCAAGATGTCTATAACAAGAGAACCAAAGCCTTGGAACCTTTTTGTGCTTGAGAGAATTATGTATATGAAAAATATATATTCTAGAAAACCAATTCTTGGAACATGACCATATTAGTATCATGGCACTTATATAGAACTCAAAACCAGCTCAAAAAACGTGTACACTAATGTCATTTTCAGTTTATAGAATAATGACAATTAACACCATACTTAACTAGCTTTCAAAGCCTAGTTAAGAGGCTGTTACTGCCTGAGGCACGGCCGTGCCTCATAAGGTACGGGCGTGCCAGCCCAAGAGGCCACGCTCAAGTCACGCCCGACTTGGGCTCGTGCCTGTCCACCGGGCGTGCCTCCTAGAGGCACGGGCGTACCTAGCCACAGGCCACGCCCAAGTCACGCCCGACTTGGGCTCGTGCCTGCCCGTAGGGCACGGCCGTACCTCATAGAGGCACGGGCGTGCCTTGGCCCACCAGAACCAGTTTCTGGTTTTCTCTCTCATTAGACCATCCGTGAAGCCGGAATCGATACTTGGCGTGTGACCCAATAGGTCCTTGCTTCATTATCCATGATACCAACTCGTGTGTGTCTCAGTGGGCATAATCCAACAAGGGTATACAATGAGCTGTGTACCAATGGCAGTTGGGATAGGCTACACCCGTGAGGTGTAAATAAGCCCGGCACAGCAGTACGTGCAAGCGTAGCTGTGTATCCAAGATAGTAGAAATGGGTATATCAAGCTATTTATAAACAAGAGAAGCGCTAGGGATATTCTACACCGAGGTGTTGATAAACCCTAATATAGTAACAGTTATGCAGATTTGCAGGTGATACAGCTTGGATGTGAGACATCCTGAGGAGATCTTACTCCTGTTGTTACAGTTTAGATATAAGATATCTTGGGGAGATTTTACACATGTTTTATGTTGTTATGCTCAGTTAGTATGCTCACTAAGCGTTAGCTTATGTTTCAGAATTGCATGTTGCAGCTTATGCAGATTACAGCAAGGATTAGGCCCCAGTGCGATGTTCAGCCGGATAGCTCCTGGTTTTCAAGAAGCAAACTTTGGCACTACTTTTGTAAATGTTAGCACGTGTATGTTTAGAAACAATATTTTTGTGAAACTCTGATATCTTTTTGGTGCTAACTCGTGAGATAATGTTTTTAGATTAAAACTGGAAAAGTGGTGTTACACGGGGTATATTACTTTTGAAAGTAAAAATAAAAAACTAGATTAGTTTTGTTAATTTTTTTAAAAATTGGATTATTTGTTAAAAAAATCATTTTTTATGACCTTTGCAACACTTTTAAGCAAATGTCGTTTTTAAGTTTTATTATAAATGTGACCTCTGGGTCAATTATTATAATAACAAACAATTGTGATCAAGTAAAATACGCCGGGTACTGTTCATAACAGGGTTTTGTTAACCCATGCCTTCCTTTTAATTAGTAAGTAGAGTTTGTCTGACAATTAAACAACTTTGCACTCTAGATGAGATGGCAAAGTTCTCACCCCCACATGGACGAAGGCCGGGTTCAAACCTTACTTCCATACCATTTTTTTTCCTTTCCACACATGTTATTTTTTCTTTTAATTTCTGGTTTCTTCTTCTCTTTGTTTGTACTTCTTATTTTTATTTAGAGTAAATTGTATGAAAATATAATAAACTTTGTATTAGTTATCATTTTATATAATAAATTTTATTTTAAAAAAAACAATATAACCAATTTTTATAATCCTGATATTGATCCAAGTTACTGCATACTTATAAAAAAGTTTATTGTATACAATGATAGCTAAATATTAGACACAGAAAAAAATTATTTACATACAATGAGAGAATTATAAAAGTTGATTGTATTATTTTTAAAAAATTAAAGTTGATTGTATGCAATGATAATTAAGACAACGATAATTGTATTTTCATGCATTTTGCTCTTTTATTTATTAATAACAAATAACAATCATTTATGTTTTCATGTCTTTTGAAAAATATTATAATAACATGTAATTATATCTATTTTTAAAAGATTTACTTACTATATGTTTTGAATATGCAATTTTTTTATAAAAAAAATTCTAATAAACAAATGATAAACAAAGTTTAACAAAAATCGTCAAAACCTTTATTTATTATCTAACTAAGTTGTTTTTGTTTCTTTTTTTCCTTTCCCACTTTTTATTTCCTTTACTGTCTAATTATGTCCAGCTTTTTTCTTTAACAATCTAAAATCGTCAATCTAAGCTGGTTTCTATTTCTTTCTTCTCTTTTTTTCCTCCTCTATTTGTTACTAATTACCGTTTTTATATAAAAATTCACGAAAATACAAAAGGTTTTGCCAATATTGTAATTGTATGCAAATAACTTTATTTTGTACATAAAAATATACAACTTACAAATTTGATTTATTATATACAATTGGTAACCTGATTCTCGGGTTACCGCTTACCAATTGTATACAATGAATCAAATTTGTAAGTTGTTCGTATTTTAGGTACAAAATACCAGTTATTTATTTTATGTTTAGCCAAGTTATCGGTAAGTCAACTATTGTCATAGCTAATTTCCATAAAATGAATCAAATTTATAAGTTGTGCGTATTTTTAGATATAAAGTAAAGTTGATTGCATAAAATGACAATATTGACAAAAGTTTTTTATATTTTTATACAATTTACCCTTTTTAAATATTTTGTTGAACATGCTTTTGTGTAATTATTTTAAATATCCAAGTTTGATATATGATATAGCTTATTTTACATCCACATCGATTTAATTTTACATTTATGTTTATTAAATTATTAAAAACTATAAACAACTAATAATAATCGCAAACTATTGTGCTTAGAATTAACTTTACTATAAACCGCACAACAGACCACACTTGTTGATATCAAATCCCAACACAATTATTCATCATCTTCTAATATAAACTAATTTGATAAAATCTATTAAATGATCTGAACCATTCATTTAAAAAAATATTTAATCTTGAATATTTATTTACTTAAAATTAAAAAATCAATTTTAAGTTTTTAGAGTCAAAATTATTAACGATAATTTTATATATGCCCTTATTAAATCATATAAAATCATATTTGCCCATCTTAATTTACAAATATCATATTTACCCTTTATAATATTTCAAAATATCATATTTAACCAAATTCTTAGTTTCATCATTCTAAAATATTTTATAATCATTTTAAATTCCTTTTTAGTTATAACCAACATTATTTTAACTTTATTACAATTAATTGTAACAATACTAATTGATGACTTATATAAGAAATATAATCACGTTGCTTCCTATCATGATACCACGTTTCTGCCGTCAAGTCTGCCCTCCCACTTGCGTCGATGTTTCCAACGTTGGTTAGAGTGTTGATGTCGTACGTCGTCATGTTTTAAATTCTCATTTAATTCGCGTTTTATTATTATTTAATACTTTTTTATTAATATTTAATATTTATTATTGTTTAAACCAACCCGTATATCACACAACATTTAGTCTACTAATTTTATAAATTGATAACCAAAAGGGAATATCACTACTACAAGGGGGTTTTATAAAACCGAGATGTTACAAAAAAAAACTAGTTACAAGACTTCTTGTAGTTTTTCAATAGGCAAATTACATGAAAATACAATAAATTTTGTCTTAATTATCATTGTATACAACCAACTTTATTTTTTTTTAAATAATACAATCAACTTTTATAATATTTCCATTGTATGCAAAAGTTTATTGTATACAATGGTAGCTAAAGAGTAGACACAGAAAAAAGTTGTTTGCATACAATGAAATTTTTTGAAAAGTTAATTGTATTATTTTTAAGAAATTAAAGTTAGTTATATACAATGACAATTAAGACAAAGTTAATTGTATTTTCATGCATTTTGCTCTTCTTAAAAATAATACAACCAACTTTCATAATTCACTCATTATATGCAAACAACTTTTTCCTGTGTCTAGTATTTAGCTATCACTGTATACAATCTTTAATTTCCTTGGTATACAACAACTTGTATACAATTGGAGGATTATAAAAGTTGATTGTATATTTTTAAAAAAAATAAAGTTGATTATACACAATGATAATTAAGACAAAGTTAATTGTATTTTCATGCAATTTATCCTTTTTCAATTCATTCGCAACTCTTGGTAAGAAAATATTTACCTGCATTTTGTAATTTGCTCATATTTTTACCATATGAAATAATTATTGGTTGTGCTCGTGGTTTTTCTCGTAAACGTTATTCCATGTTAAATTATGGTGTCCTTGTTATCTATTGTTCATATATCTTTTCTTCCTCATTCTTGATATACTTTTATAACAAAAGACATGCTTCATACCAATGGACTTCCCTATAGTTGGGTTATGCAAAACAGTTTTAGAAACTAAAAACCATCTTTTAAGCAGAATAAAAAGATAAAAGCATACAAAATTCTAGATTATAATTCAATGGTCCAAGCCTAAACTTAATGAAAAAATGGATCTTAGAGCCTGCTTCTATAGTGCTAAAACTAGAAATCAATGTTTGTCATCCACACCCACTTCGTCTCTCTGTCATGGTGTTTCTGTTCGATGCCACACGGATGCATTGGTGAAATCAAGCCTCGGCTAGTTTCAAGCAAGGAACAATATTCATCGACTGGAGCTACTGTGAAGCATGAAAGCAATAAGTTCATGAACCATTCAGCGCCCCATTTAATGTATATAACATAAACAAAGTTTTTAATCAACACATGCAACTGTTCAAGATGACAAGGCTACGTTTCAGTGTTGTTTGTTTTCGAATACATAAAAGTCTTATGTTTTATTTCATGTCTTCAGGAAAAGATGTGGTTTAGAAGGTCTTAAGTCAAGAATGTTTGCGAAAAAAAAGTGTATTTTTTAGCTTCTTAAAATAAGCAAAAATTAGACAGAATAAGGTTTTATGTTTGCGAAAAAACAAACAGCCTTATTAGAAACGTCTGCGGGCGAACAGACGTTTTTTAAAAAAACAAACAAGCTTATCAGAAACGTCTACGAGCACGCAGACGTTTCTTTAAAATAAGACCTTATATTAAAAAACAAAAAAAGCCTTTGACTTTAAAGATCAAACGAGCTACCAAGTGTTTCACATCTGAATTTAAGTGTCAACTGAATTATCTCCAACACTAAATGTTAGTCCCAGATTGAGTACACAACAACAAATGTTTGTAGAAGGGAGTTGAATACAAACTTTAGCTTTTAAAATTTAAAGACACACCGATATACTTTTATATAATTCTTATTGATTTTGAATCAAGAATTACATGTACTAGAAGCAGAAATTGTAAGTACAATAAAATGTGGCAATCTATTTGTCTAACACATAGACAAGCTAACTCTAAAACAACTAATTTATATAGAGTGTTCAACACATGGACAAGTTTGATTCTACACAATGTTTAAACTCTACGAATTTCTCAACTAATGAGATTTTCTTTCTGTGGAGTAGAGACTTCACTGTGTTGTATTTTGCATGTCCACAATGCATGTATATTTATAGAAATTTTGGCGTATCCGGTTGCATGAAGAAAGGAGACAAAGAGGATGTGGAAATATAATATTTTAATTGTAAAGGTAGTGGGTGAAAAGTAAAGTTACTTTAATATAATGCCCTAATTTTTAAAACATAAATAAAACCATACTTGAGTTTCTTTTAGAAATAAAAGAATTATTTTACAAATAAGCGGAAGCTACAAAACTGTTTTAAACTCTCGGGTTCATTCAAAAGCCTGAAAGTTACATATTTACATCAAAAGATGCTTTCTCACTAAACAACCGGGTGTTAAGTTTCAAAACACTGTTTTCTTTATAAACATAATAACCGTCAAACTGAAGCTTTGCCCTCGTCTTTGATAAAACCTGCAAAACATTTTAGAAAATAATATCTGATAAGCTGCAAGAGCTTAGTGAGTAAACTAGACTGCCAATCATATAAACACATGAATATAATCATATGATAAACACTGACAATAACTGATAATAAATCTCTGAGTAATTAACTGAGACACTACTGCCCAAGGCAGTATGCTTATTGATTCACATGATTAATTAACTGAGCCACTACTGCACAAGGTAGTATGCTTTCTGATATCTGATTAATTAACTGAGCCCCAGTACTGTGCTATTTCTGAGCCACTACTACACAAAGAAGCATGCTTATTATTACTGAGCCTTACTGTACATGGCAGTAAGCTTAACACACATAATATATATATTCTGTAACACTACTGAACCTTACTGAACATAGCACCCATATCTGAGTGACCTAACATATCAATAACCTTATATAATAACATACATGCTGTAAATATGAATAATAGTCTAGAAGACTCACCTTATAGTCTGAGATGCTATAACAGTCCACAATCAATAATAATCTAGCGAACGCGCCTCTGATAAATCTCTACATGAAATAATACTTAATATACATCAACACATGCATCTGCTGAACTGAACAACTGAACAAAATAGTAGGCACACCTGTGCCTCGCCAGGCACGCCCGTGCCTTACACAAGGTACTACCGTGCCTTACACCCAGACCACCCCGTGGTCTCTAGGCACCCTCTGGGCCTTTCTAGAACAGGGCACGCCCGTACTCTAAAGGTCACGCCCGTACCTCCTTAGGTACGGCCAAGGGCACGGTTGGATCTTGAAGGTCACGCCCGTGCCCTTCAACTGGTAGCAGTAGTTTGGCCGACTTACTTGATGTCTACGGCCAAAACACCCCAAAAACCCAACTTTAATTCATAAAAACGCTTCTGGGATGTTTTCCTACATCCCAAAGAACTTCTAATCCATAAATAACAACAATAACAATCTGAAATCTTTGATTCACCATAGAATCAACTAAAACCCATTAAACTTCAAAAACAAGATCAAGAACTCTTACTTCAAGCTTGTATAGTTGCTATGCTCAATACCCAACACTTGTTCTACTGTTCTTGATCAACAAACTGAAGTAATAGTTCTAGCCTTGAGAGCAAACGAGATTTGGTTTCAATGTGAAAATGAAGACTTTGACTATACAAAGTCAAAGATGGCTATATATATTTGAACTATGGACTAATTGCACAATTACTCTCTCAACTTCTCCAAGTTCCGTTTTGACGGTTTTAGCCTCTCTAGTTTATAACCACATACTATCTCATTTATCCATTAGTAACTCATATACCACTTTGTACATTTCTTGCGTTAACTTAATAATAGAATTTCCGGGTGTTACAACTCTTCCTCACTTGAAATGATTTCGTCCTCGAAATCAACTGCCGTAAAGTTCTGGATAAATATCATCATTTCCTGTACAGGCCCTCATGCATATTCTGACCCCTCTTCTATACCTTTACCGGTTCTTTAACCCTGCTACTCTATTTATTAGATTCAACTGCTAACATCTGCTGAAATATAACACACGAAAGGTGTTCTGAATTTATAACAACTCTTCTGACAACTCTGATCTATAAATTGCTTTTCCCCACATGTACAATAATTCTGAATAACTGATTGAATTCCGGGCTTAGTTTTCCCTCTTTTCTGAATCTGATCATCTCTTCCACAGTACCACTGTCAATAATACATACTTCATCACTGAATCCGATGTGATGATCTCTGTTTATCTGTATAACCCCTCTGTCTATCCTGAACATCTTACAATCTATTACATACCTTCTGAATCTGTTCTGTCTTTCGTTGTACCATTTGTACTACCCCACTCTGTCTGGCTCACATCACCCAATACACTGAAGTTCAATATTAATATCATACATTAGCATCCTGGTGCTGGACTGGTATCTGTTTTAACACGAATTTCTGTCAAACAAATTTATACCCTCGGCTTTCCTTCTGAATCGATAACACAATCATAACATATATTTTCCATCAACTGTATATTCCTTTCATTCTGACTGTACTGAGATAAGACTTATCCCTCAACTCAATATGAAATTTGTTTCAAATTCTGAAAACCCAACTGGCATCCATGTCTGATTCAGTAGAAACTGATGTACTACCACAAGATACAATTTCTTTCACACATACCTCTGTTAACTGCTCTGAATAATAAGTTTTCTCTAATGAAAATAAGTTATATATCTTTAATCATATTTCCCCACTTGTCTGACTATATCTCATTTCACCTCTAGCTATCAATAATTCACTCTTAGGTATTCATACCCTTAGTAACTTCTAGCTACATCATCACTATAAACTTATGAATTTTCATATAGGTGTGTCTTACACGCACCCCCATAACCCGAGACTCATATACGACCATATCCAATTAACATGTCATACTTGTTTTTAAACTGATTGACTACTTGTCCCCTTTTATCCCTTCGTTATAATATCTTTCCCTTTTGATCACATTTCACTGAACTGTTCTTATCACCTCTGAATAAGAGTGACGTAGCTGTCATTTAGATAATTATTTCACATCAGTACTATTTCTGATTTGCTATTCAAACTGTCGGCTATATTATTAGCCTTACTCTGAATAACATAATATTCTATTCACAATCCTCCACTGATTCTGACCACTGTTTCTGTCACCTTTACAGGTCTTTCTCACTCAACAATTATTTCCAACTGTTATAATTTAGTGTAAACAACACTTCACACATAAAAACACATAATCCCATCATATCACACTGAATGCTACTGTAGCGTACTAACGGTAGTCTTACATCTACTCATCTCTAAATGCTATCGCAGCGCACTGACGATAGTCTTATATCACCTATGAATGCTATTGCGGCGCACCAACAATAGTCTTACATCCACATATCCACCCACTATCGGGGTATAACCATCACGTATCATATACATAACGTGCCACATATACTACTATCAAGTGCAAGTCGGTGTATTCATCCTCATCCTATTTTAACTGTCTAAAAGTGTAAGCAATAATTCTGCCCCTCTGCATTAAAACACAATCCCTGCCACTGTACAAAGCAAACTCAAACTACTATCATTTCTTTAATCAATTCAGGTAGCGCAAAAACTGTCGTTTCACCCAATTTCTGTTAACAATCCCATAACAATACTGACCACAATCTGCCTGTCTGATGGTAACCCTGGGTATTTCCTTGGTTTACACGTCAAATATTCGTATACTACTTTCGCATCTTTAAAACTCATTTGTTTCTTCTCTAACTAATACTCATAACACAAACTAAAGAAATAGTATATCCACACTGAGGATACTTCCTATTTCTATAAACTAGCCATACATATAACTTTTTGGTTTTGGTACTAACACATATATTTAGTTCTTCCCCACTTGGGATATGAACTCATATCACTTTCTGTTCACATATTACTGTAACCTGGTTACTATCAAACCAGTCTATTCCAATTGCTGTTTGTAATTCTCTCATAATCATGGCTATAGTTTCAACAAGGAATCTAACTGTATCTAGTTCTAACACATTTGACTGAAATCTTTACAGAATAACTAAATACTAACAATTTACTTGTAGCAGAATCAAATAACATACGAGCAGACAAACTGTTGACAAGATATATACCTGGAACTACACCTTGCTTTGTTTATACTCCTTCTCCCACTTCATCTCAGAATATGCGTGGACGGTAAAGTTGAAGCAGACTTGAAATCGGTAAGCGCCGTTATTGCGGTTGAATTGGGACATTCAGACCTCTGATGACCTGACTGATAACAATTATAACACACTTTGATCGGATTCTTGCAATCTCTGCTCCAGTAATCAGGTTTCCCACATTTATAACATGCCAAAGAACCAACCCTGCCTTCTCCCAAATGACGTTTCTTGCATAACGAACAAATTGGATATGTCTTCTGCATCACCATCTTTTCTTGAGTTTCAACTCTCGGTTTCTTATACACTGGCGTCGCCTTCTCCACTGGCTCTCTTTCTATTTCCTGTCTGACCAATTCTAACTCTCTAGCCCTTGCAGCATCCATCATGGATTTCACTGTTTGATGCTTATTAGCATCAATAAACTCTCGAATGCTAGGCTTGAGCACCATCATGTACCTGTACATCTTCATCTTTTCATTTGCCACATAGTCTGGGCAAAAACGAGCCTTCTCCATAAACTTCGCATTAATCTCTGGTACAGTCTCCTTTGTCTGTTTCAATTTGTGGAATTCATCCACAATCTTATCAACTTCTGCCTGTGGTACAAATTGTTCGAAAACAATTTATTTGAACTCTTCCCATGTCATAACCTCAATCTGAACATAACTTCTTTGTTTTACCTCCATATCCCACCAATCCTTAGCTGCACTTCTCAGTTGATTGGTTGCATATCTCACCTTATTCTCAGGTGCACACGAACAGGTGTGAAACGCACCTTCAATTTCAGAGATCCATCTGTGACTAACAACTGGATCAGTTGCCCCATGAAACAACGGTGGCTGACAAGCTGCAAAGTCTCTGAACGTACAGCTTTTCGGGGCTTCACCTATAATAACTTGAGGTTGAAGATTAACCCCAACACCCGCAGCAGTTAACCTAGCTGCGACTTCTTGCCCAATCACTTCCTTAATCTGATCATTTACCTGATCTACAACCTGTTTTATGATATATGGAATACTTCGTTCCAACGCTTTACTAATTTCCCTCGCTACAATTTCTCTAATTGCAGCTTCTGGTACTTCCTGATTTATCTCTGGAGCTCCTCCCTCCCCATCATACTGTGTTCCTAAAAGAACATGCTCATCTGTCACACTGGCCTCTACCCCTTCGGGTCTATGACTGGGACCACCCTTAACATTATTAACTGCTCTTGAACCTCTTGTATTAACCATCCTGGTAGTATAGATAAAGCATTAAGGAAAAGGTAGCTCTATCACAACATCCTCTATAACAAACAGTTACTAATACATCCAACATATTAGTACACCTATCATCTGATCCAAAGTAATTCTGCATATACTAAGGCATTCTATACATCTATAATCTCAGGTGTACTACTCCTACAAGTACCCCTCACCCGATTCACAAGATTTCTCATGATTTCATTAAGTTGCAACACGTATCATATGTCTGTAATAATATGAGCTCTTATATTATTATAAACACATTACACACGTTCGATCTTAACTTTACCACAAAAAGTCCCGATTCACAGGCTTAGGCCATGTATCTCTAATAAAGTATATCACATATTCATGTCATAATTTATCTCATACTGACTGCACATGTAAAACCAACTCTTAACAGTTGTAAGCATACATATCATATATGTCCTGTACACAACATGCACTGACACATAATGCTCGCATAACACATATCAATATAATTACTAGTATACTCACCAAGCTGCAAGCCTCCAGTTTGACCAAATCCGTAGAACCATGGTTTAAGTCCAGACGATGCATAACACACCTCCAGATCCCTCAAACCTTGACTCTGATACCAACTTGTAATGCCTCAATTTAAAAACATAAATAAAACCATACTTGAGGTTCTTTTAGAAATAAAAGAATTATTTTACAAATAAGCGGAAGCTACAAAACTGTTTTAAACCCTCGGGTTCATTCAAAAGCCTGAAAGTTATATATTTACATCAAAAGATACTTTCTCACTAAACAACCGGGCGTTAAGTTTCAAAACACTGTTTTCTATATAAACATAACAACCGTCAAACTGAAGTTTTGCCCTTGTCTTCGATAAAACCTGCAAAACGTTTTAGAAAATAATATCTGATAAGCTGCGAGAGCTTAGTGAGTAAACTAGACTACCAATCATATAAACACATGAATATAATCATATGATAAACACTGACAATAACTGATAATAAATCTCTGAGTAATTAACTGAGACACTACTGCCCAAGGTAGTATGCTTATTGATTCACATGATTAATTAACTGAGCCACTACTGCACAAGGCAGTATGCTTTCTGATATCTGATTAATTAATTGAGCCCTAGTACTGTGCTATTTCTGAGCCACTACTGCACAAAGCAGCATGCTTATTATTACTGAGCCTTACTATACATGGCAGTAAGCTTAACACACCTAATATATATATACTGTAACATTACTGTAACACTACTGAACCTTACTGAACATAGCACCCATATCTGAGTGACCTAACATATCAATAACCTGATATAATAACATACATGACGTAAATATGAATAACAGTCTAGAAGACTCACCTTATAGTCTGAGATGCTATAACAATCCACAATCAATAATAATCTAGCGAACGCGCCTCTGATAAATCTCTACATGAAATAATACTGAATATACATCAACACATGCATCTGCTGAACTGAACAACTGAACAAAACACTAGGCACGCCTGTGCCTCGCCAGGCATGCCCGTGCCTTACACAAGGTACTCCCGTGCCTTACACCCAGACCACCCCGTGGTCTCTAGGCACCCTCTGGGCCTTTCTAGAACAGGGCACGCCCGTACCCTAAAGGTCACGCCCGTACCTCCTTAGGTACGGCCAAGGGCACGGTTGGATCTTGAAGGTCATGTCCGTGCCCTTCAACTGGTAGCAGCAGTTTGGCCGACTTACTTGCTGTCTCTGGCCAAAACACCCGAAAGACCCAACTTTAATTCATAAAACCGCTTCTGGGATGTTTTCCTACATCCCAAACAACTTCTAATCCATAAATAACAACAATAACAATCTGAAATCTTTGATTCACCATAGAATCAACTAAAACCCATTAAATTTCAAAAACAAGATCAAGAACTCTTACTTAAAGCTTGTATAGTTGCTATGCTCAATACCCAACACTTGTTCTACTGTTCTTGATCAACAAACTGAAGTAATAGTTCCATCCTTGAGAGCAAACGAGAGTTGGTTTCAATGTGAAAATGAAGACTTTGACTATACAAAGTCAAAGATGGCTATATATATTTGAACTATGGACTAATTGCACAATTAGTCCCTCAACTTCTCCAAGTTCCGTTTTGACGGTTTTAGCCCCTCTAGTTTATAACCACATACTATCTCATTTATCCATTAGTAACTCATATACCACTTTGTACATTTCTCGCGTTAACTTAATAATAGAATTTCCTGGTGTTACATTTAATCAACTGTTTGATAAAAGTAATTGTACTTTTCTGCAAAAGTGCAACCCACTCACAATATAAAATATTAAAACCCACATCTACTGTCGTGTAGAAGTTTCTTTCCCTTTCCATGATTGTACTTTAAACAACACCATGTTGCTGTTTGATTTGACTTTACCAAGTATGGGATTGCTAGTCATACTTAGTTGTTGAACAAATCTTCAAGATCTTCGTCTATTTAAGGTATCTTTCTCCTTTTCCAGAGGATAAGATCAAACCTTTTTGTCTTATACTTGATCCAAAAAGTGCATTTTACTTTTACGAACAAATATCTAAGGCATAATAGAACAACACATGTTCTGCCTTTTACGTATGACTTACAATTTGAAAAGATAGTGCAGATTTGACATTTTGCACAACTCAGCTAACAGATTGTACTAGGAACTCTGAATTTCACTACTCAGTTGACAAAATATATCAGTTGATCACTTTTTGCTAGGACTCAGTTGATACATATTGCTCAGCTGATCATATAGATGCTCAGTTGATCAATAGTAAACTTAGGAGGACATAAGCTCATGTATTTGTATGATTAGTTGATCAAGAATGCTCAACTGATCATTTAAATACATCAGTTTATGTGGAGAGATGACTTGTGTAAGAGAAGACTTACTTAGCTGATACTCTGGGACTCAGCTGATCCATTTGTTCACTCAGCTGATGGAGTAGCTGAGCAAAGTCTTTGCTCAGCTGATGGTGTAGACACTCAGCTGATCAACTTTCTTCACTCAGCTGATGGTTTATTTTCCTCAAATGATGGTCTTCTTTACTTGTTTTCTTCATCTGATGCTCCTTAGCTGATATCCTTGGCTGATACTTTGAGTAGGATCTGATACTCAGCTGATGGTTCCATACTTAGCATATTTTTACAGAATCTGAGTAAAACAACACATATTTGAATTCTTTCTAAGTCATACTGAATGTAGGGTTTGGTTATCATCAAATTCTATGTTTTAGGATAGGCAGAGTTAATTATTAGGGTGAAGTGATTATCTCCCCAACAATCCCCCCTATTTGATGATGACAAAACCTTTTTCTTTTTGAAGAATCGGTTTGACTTCGAATAGAAAAGCTGTATACTTTTAAGAGCATTTGGCTACCTAGCTATCTGTTTTTGGTAGATCCTTTTATTTTGAACCTTGTTCTATTTTTTTTTGGTTTCTTTTCTAGTGTTCCATTTTGTTCTGTTTTTGTGGAATCTTTTTCTTTGTTGTACCGTTTTGTTCTATTTTTGTGGTATCTTTTCATTTTTCCATTTTTATATGTTTTTTTATTTTCTGATATACATAAACATCACTTGAAATAACAAAATAAAGAAATGTACAAAAGTATTTACAGAATATTAACTTACTAACTAAACTAGTCTAAACATAATATACAATCAACTAGATATCAACAAGTCTTCAGGGTTAGATCAGTCTTCAATCATCCGACCATTGTTCTTCTTCTACTTCAAAATCTTTGGCATGGGGATTTGCTTCAGCTAAGACATCACATTGGGCTTGTATAAGGGCTTCAAAATGTTCATTTCTTGTTCTGCCTCTTGTAGATGTTCTTAGCCCAAAGAGAAAACTCTTGCTAGCTTTGTGGATTTCAGACTGTCTAAAGAACCTCTAAGTGCCAACTCTCTCCAGAAAGAATATACCTTCAACAGGCATAACTATAAACTTGTAAAGCTCTAGGGTGATGTTGAGTGGCAAAGTTGTGTTGAGACCCTCAAAATCATACAAGTACTCATGTTGGGGCAGTACCTCTCTTAGCTCAAATGGTTTAAACGGTTTGGAGCCTTTCTTGTGAAGATTATCAATTCTGTGCACATGCCTATAGTAATCATCTGGAGTGAAGGCCCTTTGTAATACAGCTAGAGCTATCCAATTCTGAATCTTTTGAATGAATTACACTTTAAGCTTGGATTTGGATTTGAATTTGTAGAGGAGGTACAGGATCTCAACCAATTATGTGAACCCATAGATGTGACACCTCTCATATGATACAACTTCACAGCTATTGAAGTTGTTTTGCCTTAACGCTTTGAGGTAGGGTTCACCATCACCTTTGTGGACAGTGGCTCTTGTGATAGGAGTTGGTTATGTTCTGTTTCTCAAAATGTTGATTTTATGTCTGAAGCTTTGTAACCTTTGTTGACTTAGGTTGTAGGAAGCAGATAGATCAAGGTTGAAGAGGGTTTTGATGGCATCCGCATGAGATCTTGCTTTGAGCAGTTTAGTTTGAGATTTCTCCCTTGCCAGTTTGAGTTCAGCAGCAACTTGATTTTGAGTTTGTTCTTGTTCCTGTTGGTATGCTAGTTCCTTGGCTTGGTAGATTTCTTCAACTGGAACACCCAATGCTTGAGCCATTTAGGCATTCTCCCTTTCTTCTTGCTCTTTGAGTGCAAGCTCCCTTTTCATTTGTTCATCTGCTTTAATTTGCTCTTGTGTCATTTTCTTTTTCCCTTTGTCTTTGGGAGCAGAGGTTGAAGGCTTTTGGACTGTTGGAGTTGATTGGACTGATGGAGCAGATGGTTTGGGCTCTTTCTTCTTCTTCTGAAGATGTTAGAAAGTGGAGTATCATTCTCATCATCAGAATCAGACTCAACATTTATTGGAGGAACTTGAGAATTTCTCCCCCTTTTTCGCATCATCAAAAGGAGGAGGGGAGTCACCTTTGGTTGGTTTTGGGGATGGGGTAGGTGTATGGGTTGAGGAAGGGGTATAGGATGGGGTAAGTTTAGAGATTTGAAGGGAGAGGTCATCCTTGAGATCCTTGAGGGCTTTCCACAATGAGAGATGACTCATCCTGGATTGTTCAGTGAGGGCTTCAATGTCATCAAGGATGCCTTTAAGGTAGGAAGGCATGGGTAGGAGTTGTTCTGGTATGGGGAAATAAATTTTTGGGTTAATTCGGCGTAGGGTTTGGAGTTGGGATAGTAGGTTTGAGATGGTTTGGCTGAGGTAAGAGATAGTGGATTGAGGTAGAATGGGAATTTGTGGTTGAGATGGAAGAAGGGTGAAGAATTGTTCTATTTTGGTTAAGATGGGGGTAAGATTAATGGGAGAGGCAGTAGGTGCAGGGGAGGGTTGGGTTGGGGTTTTGAGGGACTCAATGTGTTTTGCAAGTCTAGACAGCTGAGTGGAGGTTTGGATTTGGAAGGCATAAAAGGTTTTGGTTAGGTTATCATGGTTTTGGTTTATGGTTTTGTAACACCGTAAAACTCGAGCCATTTTTTTAAACGACGCTGCGGAAGCACATACTTAATTTCATTTAACATACATCACAAGTACAAAGTACTTTTACAAATCACAACATTCGTTTGTGTTACAAAAGATTATAAAACGTGCCTCGTCTCTTCTCAAAACACAATATCAGAGTATTGGTCAAATTCCCCTTTCCACAAACAAGCTAAACAGCTACTCACATAAACCTGCAAAAAGCAAATAACCGAAGGGGATTAGCACAAAGCTAAGTGAATGGAAGCTACAGACAAGCACATAACAATCACTGTTCCCAACGGAACCTCTGAACATCAATCCTCAAGCAATCCATCAATTCATCAATCTCTTCCATCCCGAGGACCGGCGTTTCTGCCGAACCTACAACCAAAGCTGGCCAAAGCAAAGGTTTACCGATAGCTCCCTGTTGATTGGCACAGTAAACTCCCCTCTGAGCAACAAATGCAACAGAGGAGCTACTACCGTTCAACCAACCGCAAGCGAGCCCAGCTCTAGCATCAGCAGCTGACCCCAACCAGCTTTTACATAGAAGCTGATATCTTTCGACCCGTAACACAGAAGTCGGTTCTCAAACAATCCAATTCCTTCTCTGGTCACAACCACAATCAAAACTCTTTCATATTTAACATACAAGAACATGTAATTCTCATTTAGCAAATAGCAGAATTAATAGTCTATCATGGCATGACAATCGATCTATCTTCGCATAATGAACTTATCAGTCAAATATCTCATATTCAAATCAACTGGCAATCTTACATTCATTCAATAATGTTACCAAAGTAACCACCCGTGAGTAAACTTCGACTCACCTCAGTCCTCGATCCCGTCTCCTCAGTTGTCTAATATCACTGAGTCTTCGCAATTCCTGAGAACACAACAAACCGAAATCAATCTCGATTCATAAATATATATCCACATATATATTTATGTATTAATCATAACTTTATTCACCATGTTAGAATTACACATAAATAAACATACAACATGCCCCATAATCGAACCAACATCAAAAGCTTCAATTTCTGAAATTAGCCCGGACGCGTCGCGTCCAAACACCCGACGCATCGCGTTGCCTAAAAGTGTCGGATTTCCTTTTGGATTTCAAGAATCCTCCGGATTTTAAGTCCCGGATTTCAACTCGGATTCTAAGTGTCAGATTTCAAAATCGGATTTCGGGTCTCAGAGTACAAACTATCGGATTTACCCATCGGATTTTGTGAAATCTGCAATAATAGACGGATTCCAACTCGGATTCCAGCCGACTCAAACTTCCCAAAATCCATTTCAAGTTATATTTTCAACCCAAAACACTTTCTAAACGTATATAAACGTTCCATATCATGTATACAACATCATAATCACTTTAAAACTCATAAAAACATCAAATCATGCAAAACCCACTTATCAAGTTTACATCTAAGCTTCAACAATGGTGATATCTCATATAATCATGGATTTCAGCATACAAACACATCAAAACCATCTGTAGCATGATATAAACACAAACTAACCTTTATTTTTAATTAGCAACCACAAAATCTCTACCTTGAAAATTCAAGTCTTGTTCTTCTTTGCTCTTATTTTTCCAGAGAAAAACACCTACACACACACTTCTTTTCTTTTCTTTCTTTCTTTCAAAAATGAGTAGATGTATTCAAATGCTTATTTACACACACACGTGTACCTCAAAACTCATTTATCAATTATGAGGTGTCCTCTTTTCTTTATGCATAAACATATACCCATATAGGCATCATACATTCTCAATTAACTCTAAAGTTAATAAACATACGCGTAAATATAAAGATTATCAAAACGTACCCGTTACATCATTAGTAGTGGCAATATCATCAGCCATCATGTTGAAATTTATACCCCCTTGCTCAGATGGGTTCTTTCTCTTTTGCCCACTTGCTGACGAGATAATCCTTTCTCGTTCCATATTGCCCATAGCATTTCTCGTTCCATATTGCCCATAGTATTTCTAAGTTCCCACAGTTCATTCTCCAACTTGGAAATATATTCCCTCTGATCTATTCCAGATTCAAAACCTAAAGTACCAACCTAACCTCTTACATTCAAAACATCCGCTGATGAAATTCCAGCCACTTCTTGGGTCACATGAGTGCCAGCAGGGGTATCTCTGTCAGCCATATCTGTATAATCACATCATCTCACAAGCACATTAGACAAACCGTTAGTACATAACGTACTATCTATCACATCACAATTCCAATTCACTCTAAATCCCCCCAAAGGAAAGGTTGACCCAACACGAGCCAAGATTTGGGAATACAACACTCTAGCCGTGCCTGCATCGCCAAACCATGGCTCTGATACCAACTTGTAACACCGTAAAATTCAAGCCATTTTTTTAAAAGACGCTGCGGAAGCACATACTTAATTTCATTTAACATACATCACAAGTACAAAGTACTTTTACAAATCACAACATTCGTTTGTCTTACAAAAGATTATAAAACGTGGCTCGTCTCTTCTACAAAAAGCAATCAACCGTGAGGGATTAGCACAAAGCTAAGTGAATGGAAGCTACAGACAAGCACATAACAATCACTGTTCCCAACGGAACCTCTGAACATCAATCCTCTAGCAATTCGTCAATTCATCAATCTCTTCCATCCCGTGGACCGGCGGTTCTGCCGAACCTACAACCAAAGCTGGCTAAAGCAAAGGTTTACCGATAGCTCCCTGCCGATTGGCATAGTAAACTCCCCTTTGAGCAACAAATGCAACAGAGGAGCTACTACCGTTCAACCAACCGCAAGCGAGCCCAGCTCTAGCATCAGCAGCTGACCCCAACCAGCTCTTACACAGAAGCTGATCTCTTCCGACCCGTAACACAAAAGTCGGTTCTCAAACAATCCAATTCCTTCTCTGGTCACAACCACAATCAAAACTCTTTCATATTTAACATACAAGAACATGTAATTCTCATTTAGCAAATAGCAGACTTAATAGTCTATCATGGCATGACAATCGATCTATCTTCGCATAATGAACTTATCAGTCAAATATCTCATATTCAAATCAACAGGCAATATTTCAATCATTCAATAATGTTACCAACGTAACCACCCGTGAGTAAACTTCCACTTACCTCAGTCCTCGATCCCGTCTCCTCAGTTGTCTAATATCACTGAGTCTTCGCAATTCCTGAGAACACAACAAATCGAAATCAATCTCGATTCATAGATATATATCCACATATATATTTATGTATTAGTGATAACTTTATTCATCATGTTAGTATTACACATAAATAAACATACAACATGCCCCATAATCGAACCAACGTCAAAAGCTTCAATTTCTGAAATTAGCCCGGACGCGTCGCGTTCAAACACCCGACGCGTCGCTTTGCCTAGAAGTGTTGGATTTCAAAATCGGATTTCAGGTCTCGGAGTATAAACTATCGGATTTACCCTTCGGATTTTGTGAAATCCGCAATAATAGACGGACGCGTCGCCTCCAACAATAAAACGCGTCGCGTTCTCGACATACCTGCATCATCTTCTTCAATCTTCCAGCCGACTCAAACTTCCGAAAATCCATTTCAAGTTATATTTTCAACCCAAAACACTTTCTAAACATATATAAACGTTCCATATCATGTATACAACATCATAATCACTTTAAAACTCATAAAAACATCAAATCATGCAAAACCCACTTATCAAGTTTACATCTAAGCTTCAACAATGGTGATATCTCATATAATCATGGATTTCAGCATACAAACACATCAAAACCATCTGTAGCATGATATAAACACAAACTAACCTTTATTTTTAACTAGCAACCACAAAATCTCTACCTTGAAAATTCAAGTCTTGTTCTTCTTTTCTCTTATTTTTCTAGAGAAAAACACCTACACACACTTCTTTTCTTTTCTTTCTTTCTTTCAAAAATGAGCAGATGTATTCAAATGCTTATTTACACACACACACACGTGTACCTCTAAACTCATTTATCAATTATGAGGTGTCCTCTTTTCTTTATGCATAAACATATACCCATATACATACATACATACATACATGATATCATACATACATAACAATCTTCTAACATATACCACATACCAATTAACCATCAATTAATTATTCAATATCATAATACCATTTATTACGTCCATTTACTTTCAAACAAATAATCTTTCTCGATTAATTACCTTAACATGCATTTGAGGTATTTTCTATAATTTTTGTTCCAAACTCAATCTTATTTACTCATAAACACATACGACTTCACATACTCGTTTAATCACATAATAAATATTTAAACATGCATAACTAAACACATTTCAATTTACCATTAGCCCGCCTACTACTAGGCCCGGTTTTCGGATGTTACAAATCTTCCCTACTTCAGAGGATTCCGTCCTCGGAATCCTATAGCACTTGTCAAACGATTCATCTCTTTCTAGTTGTCAGATACACATAGTCATCTTACTATCAGTCATCAGCATTCATTTATACTTATCTCTGTTATCCAGTAGTCCTCAGAGTTTAACAACTATTCTTCAACTTAATCATAAAACTCATAAACTCAAGAAACCTGCCTTTCAGTCATTTCCTTTCACACTTACACATATATTCAATATCAAAACATCTCTTGAATACTTGTTCACGTCAATCTGTTCATCTCAATTAACAAATTCTACTTATCTGTCATTCACTGTCTTACATTCATAGGTATCCACATATCACCTCTCTCTCTTGCTTCCAATATGTCAAACATTACTACGATATGCACATATATCATCTCACTACTGACATCTGAACACCCATCAAATAGTAATCAAATCATGTTTGTCTAATCGGTTTCATTATCTATTCCATAAATCATCAAAATCCAACACAAAACACAAGTTCATTCTCATATTTCTGTGCAATTCTTTCTATTCGACGATCTCATAAAATTCAGTTGTACTGCTCATTTTGCATCTCATTTCTTGTCATAAGTTCTTCCAGAAATTTAGGCAATTTCTTCAATTCCCATCAAAAATCTCTAAGTATAAAATATTTATATCTTCAATTCATCTCATCGATGTAATTCTTCTCAAAAATCACGTTCCACTAGAGTAATAGTACCAACGCTTCTTACTACTCAGTCTACAATCACTGGTGATACATCAAATCCCTTTTCATGCAGTACATCAATTCCATCATAGTTCGTCATTATCATAACTCTAGTATCTCAAATTATCTCAACGGTTTGTAAATCTCTGATACTTTGCGTTGACTTAAACACACTCAAATCATAATTCCACGAGAGTATATCTATCATATTCACCCATCTTGGTAAGTCATCAATTAATTATTTCGTATGGCATTATACTATTTAGCCCTTCCAAGTGCATTGGTAATAAGTTCTGTGACTCTTGTTCAAAAATAAATTTCCAGTTCCAAGCACAGGCACCCCCTAGCAAAGGCACTTCATACATATGATCTACAAATCTTCGTTCCATAAGCTTAGGCCGTTACATTTCTCTTTTCTCGTTATCCCATAAATTCGTTCTATCATTCTTCAAATCACATATATCTTCAATTCATATGTGTCAATCATCCTCATAACTGACTCTTTCTCACATGTGTCTCCTTGTAATTAGGTGCCAATCACATCTTTATCCAAACAATTCTTGCATATTTCATACCTGTCCAATCTGTAGCAATCTACTCCTTTCTTTTACTTGCTAATCTCAGTTATCCATGTCATCAATTTCTAATAAGGATAATCTCAATTTTCATCGATTAAGTCAAGTGCCCGTCGATTCACATAATCTTCAAGGTTACCATCACAAATTCCCTCGCATTCTCTCATATCTGTCAATAATAATCTTCCCAATGTAATATCAAACTTCTCAATTACATTCTCTTATTCATTCTAACCATAATTTCTATCACATGTTGATTTCATTCATATTTATGAATATCTGCTATTCCTTTTAATATTTAGACCATTTTCACATGTCTTTCTTTATAATCAGTATCTTCATATTATCAATGCAACGCATCTGCTGCGACTTTAGAGATTGGGATTAAATCATTCCTCTCAAGAATCTTCAACTGTCACAAAACATAGACTATTCCTCCATTTTCATAACATGGTAGCTTTACATCAATCCAACAAATGCAGTATCTCAACGAATCATCGATTTCCTCAAGTTCATTAATCGATATCACAGATTATTTTCAATCGTTAGCTCTACTGATACTCGCAATCTCAGTATACATTTATCATACTATCTCTTGATCATCACAAAATCTTCCAAACTTCATTAACTTATTCATTTTCCTCCTTTGTACAAACACATACATATACATATAAGCATATACAAACACAGAAGTCAAGACAATTCTTGCAACACATAACTTAGCATGCAGTTCTACAAATTCTACAAACATCATTCTAGGGTACTTCATACCAAATTCACATCATATCATATCTCTCATCATTTACTATCATAACACTTACTGCCATATGCATCAGACAATTTCACAATCAAATATCTCTACTTTCTAAAGAATCATATTCTTTAGAATCAATAAAACACACTTAGCACACATAGGCATCATACATTCTCAATTAACTCTAAAGTTAATAAACATACACGTAAATATAAAGATTATCAAAACGTACCCGTTACATCATTAGTAGTGGCAATATCATCAGCCATCATGTTGAAATTTATACCCCCTTGCTCAGATGGGTTCTTTCTCTTTTGCCCACTTGCTGACGAGGATCCCCCACCTGCCACAGCTCCTGACCCTGACTCTAACTCCTTGCCAACTTTGCAATCTCTTGCTCGATGATCTTCTTCAAAACAAATCCAACATACCTTTCGCGAGAAATGACACTCTTTCATTTCATGGCCAAACTGCCTACAAGTCAGACATCACATAGTCTGAGTCGTACATGGTCCTGTGTGGTGAGACTTACACTTCCCACACCGTGACACTCGTTGATTAGATACATCAGACACAGATCTACGTTTCAAATTTCTTTTACTCCGGCTACTCTGCCCTGTTTGCTTTTCAACATTATACTGTTCCAATCGCAATTTCTGCTAAGATATCTCATCTCGATTCGTTCTATCTCTAGCCTTCAAATCATCTTCAGCCGACTTGGCCAAGGTAAATGCCTGCGATAGTGTACTAGCCCATCTGGTAGTACTTTGATACTCAGGAAGCAAAGCTCCCACAAAGTGTTGTATCTTAGACGCCTCATCAGGTACCCATTGCTTCACAAAGCGCAATGTCTTGTTAAATTGCTTGATTAATTCATCCACGGTCATGTCTTTAGTCATACTCAACTCCATGAATTCTCTTTTGAGACGAACTATCTCAAAAGTATTGCAATACTGCTCGCACAGTTTCTCCTGAAACTAATCCCAGGTCACACTATCTTGTTGCTGTTTAGAAAAATGCCCTGTAAGGGAATCCCACCAAACCATAGCATCTCCTCTTAACATACGAGTTGCAAAACAAACTCTCAGTTCATCCTCACAATTGCATGCTTCAAAAGCCTTTACCATTTCTCGCAACCAGTTCAAAGTTATATTAGGGTCTTTACTGCCATAGTACACTGAAGGCTTACAATCCAAGTATTGCTTATATGTACATGCTGGTTTAAATCCTGGATACGCAAAAGGATAAACTCCTTGGGTATTAAAAGGATGAGAACTCGATTGTTGGAGGAAACGGTAATGTAACTTGCACATTTGTAGATTGAGTTGTACTAAACATAGGATTCTAAATTCGTTCATTCTGGATAATCCTCTCTCGTTCCATATTGCCCATAGCATTTCTAAGTTCCCACAGTTCATTCTCCAACTTGGAAATATATTCTCTCTGATCTGTTCCAGATTCAAAACCTGAAGTACCAACCTGACCTCTTACATTCAAAACATCCGCTGATGAAATTCCAGTCATTTCTTGGGTCACATGAGTTTCAGCAGGGGTATCTCTGTCAGTCATATCTGTACAATCACATCATCTCACAAGCTCATTAGACAAACCGTTAGTACATAACATACTAACTATCACATCACAATTCCAATTCACTCTAAATCCCCCCAAAGGAAAGTTTGACCCAACACGAGCCAAGATTTGGGAATGCAACACTCTAGCCGTGCCTGCATCGCCAAACCTAGGCTCTGATACCAACTTGTAACACCGTAAAACTCAAGCCATTTTTTTAAAAGACGCTGCGGAAGCACATACTTAATTTCATTTAACATACATCACAAGTACAAAGTACTTTTACAAATCACAACATTCGTTTGCCTTACAAAAGATTATAAAACGTGGCTCGTCTCTTCTGCAAAAAGCAATCAACCGTGGGGGATTAGCACAAAGCTAAGTGAATGGAAGCTACAGACAAGCACATAACAATCACTGTTCCCAACGGAACCTCTGAACATCAATCCTCAAGCAATTCGTCAATTCATCAATCTCTTCCATCCCGAGGACCGGTGGTTCTGCCGAACCTACAACCAAAGCTGGCCAAAGCAAAGGTTTACCGATAGCTCCCTGCCGATTGGCATAGTAAACTCCCCCCTGAGCAACAAATGCAACAGAGGAACTACTACCATTCAACCAACCGCAAGCGAGCCCAGCTCTAGCATCAGCAGCTGACCCCAACCAGCTCTTACACAGAAGCTGATATCTTTCGACCCGTAACACAAAAGTCGGTTCTCAAACAATCCAATTCCTTCTCCAGTCACAACCACAATCAAAACTCTTTCATATTTAACATACAAGAACATGTAATTCTCATTTAGCAAATAGCAGACTTAATAGTCTATCATGGCATGATAATCGATCTATCTTCGCATAATGAACTTATCAGTCAAATATCTCATATTCAAATCAACTGGCAATCTTTCAATCATTCAATAATGTTACCAATGTAACCACCCGTGAGTAAACTTCCACTTACCTCAGTCCTCGATCCCGTCTCCTCAGTTGTCTAATATCACTGAGTCTTCGCAATTCCTGAGAACACAACAAACCGAAATCAATCTCGATTCATAAATATATATCCACATATATATTTATGTACTAATGATAACTTTATTCATCATGTTAGTATTACACATAAATAAACATACAACATGCCCCATAATTGAACCAACGTCAAAAGCTTCAATTTCTGAAATTAGCCCGGACGCATCGCGTCCAAACACCCGACGCGTCGCGTCGCCTAAAAGTGTCGGATTTCCTTTCGGATTTCAAGAATCCTCCAGATTTTAAGTCCCGGATTTCAACTCGGATTCTATGTGTCGGATTTCAAAATCGGATTTCGAGTCTCGGAGTACAAACTATCGGATTTACCCTTCGGATTTTGTGAAATCCGCAATAATAGACGGACGCGTCGCCTCCAACAATAAAACGCGTCGCGTTCTTGACATACCTGCATCATCTTCTTCAATCTTCCAGCCGACTCAAACTTCCCAAAATCCATTTCAAGTTATATTTTCAACCCAAAACACTTTCTAAACATATATAAACGTTCCATATCATGTATACAACATCATAATCAATTTAAAACTCATAAAAACATTACATCATGCAAAACCCACTTATCAAGTTTACATCTATGCTTCAACAATGGTGATATCTCATATAATCATGGATTTCAGCATACAAACACATCAAAACCATCTGTAGCATGATATAAACACAAACTAACCTTTATTTTTAACTAGCAACCACAAAATCTCTACCTTGAAAATTCAAGTCTTGTTCTTCTTTGCTCTTATTTTTCCAGAGAAAAACACCTACACACACTTCTTTTCTTTTCATTCTTTCTTTCAAAAATGAGCAGATGTCTTCAAATGCTTATTTACATACACACGTGTACCTCAAAACTCATTTATCAATTATGAGGTGTCCTCTTTTCTTTATGCATAAACATATACCCATATACATACATACATACATGATATCATACATACATAAAAATCTTCTAACATATACCACATACCAATTAACCATCAATTAATTATTCAATATCATAATACCATTTATTACGTCCATTTACTTTCAAACAAATAATCTTTCTCTATTAATTACCTTAACATGCATTCGAGGTATTTTCTGTAATTTTTGTTCCAAACTCAATCTTATTTACTCATAAGCACATACGACTTCACATACTCGTTTAATCACATAATAAATATTTAAACATGCATAACTAAACACATTTCAACTTACCATTAGCCCGCCTACTACTAGGCCGGGTTTTCGGATGTTACAGGTTTGGACAAGGGAAGGTTTGGTGTTTGGGTAGAGGTAGAGGGTTGAGAAGTAGAAGGAGTGGAGAAGGCTTCAAAGAAATTGGGTAAGGTTTGTGTTCCCGCATTTGAGCCTTGGTGTATAAGCTCAAACTCATTGGAAAAGACTGTTGTGCCCTATACAAGTGGTTGGTTTGTACCACTAGCATTGGCAGGCTATGCTTGTGTAAGAATTGAATTAATAATAGGTGCAAGATAAGTGGAGTGAGTGTGGGATGTACTCAATAGTAGGGAATCCCTTATTGGATCCACATTCTGTTGGGAGAATGTGAATGGTATTGGCTGACTCAGTGTTGGTGTAGACACAGTATGACCTTGGGTTGAGGTATGTCTTTCAATGAGATCAACCTTTTACGAGGCTATCTCAGATTGCGGTTTATGTCCCATTTTTACAGATGTATCCTGTTGTGAGGATACATCCACTAGTTTAAGGTTGGCAACACCCAATTGCTTCCCCTCAACATAAGGAAGGGTAATTGGAGTTGAGGTTAGAGGTGTGGATGTCACTACCTGAAACTACTCAAAATGAGTCACTTCTGTTGACCTAGTATATATGGGGCTATGGATGGGAGTAGAACTAGTGACCACATGAGGTTCACTAGAGCTTGGCTGTTGGATAGGTGTGTGGAATGGAGAGGAGGATGGGCTATCAAAGGTTGGGACTACCATTTGAGTATCCTCTAAGGTGGAATCTCCTTACCTTTGGACATGATGTGCATGATCAATGAGCTCAAGGAGTTGCTCAGAGATTTATTGTTCTTGTACATTAGCATCACCACCAAGAGGACTCATTTCCATTGGACTTATAGGAGTGAACTCAGAACCACCAACATTGCCAACATCACCATCACCAGCATCAACATCATCATTGTTATTGCCTGTGTGACTTTCCTCAGCATCATCACCATCATTATCATCACCACTTTTATCATCATCATTTTCATCATCATCACCAGCATTAGCATTCTCATTTGCAGCATCCATCGGCTCTTGCATTTGAGCAGTGATGGGAGGACCTTTGTTTGCCTTTATAAAATGGAATACCTTTTCACCCATGGCAGGGATAGGAATGTGATCTTGATGTTCACTCAGACTCACATAGTCATTTTCACCAATCTCCCTCATGCTATCAGGCTTAAAAATCGAATGTAGGGCACCTGAGACCTTAATGATTTCTTGTTCGTGCTCTGGGTGATCTTGTCAACAAGATCAGAAAATATAACTTGAGCATAATTAATATTGACCCCAAAGACTAGGGCATAGAGCACCAGAAGCTCTGTTTGATTGATGGGGTGGTGACTTCCAGGTTTAGGACCGAAGCAACGAATGACCACGTTGGCCAAATACTTCCAATGATGGGAAAGAGCAAATACTTTCACTTGACCATGCACTACGGGCTCATTGTAGCCGATGGTTTGCAGAATGGTTTGAACTTGAGCTCTGGAGGGAAAAGCGGTGTAAGGTGGGAAGTGAGGAATACCAATGGCTTCGTGTAAGGTTTGTGTGGTGATTTGAAGATGGTAGTTTCCTTGGGCTAGGGTGAAATGGATGATATTGTCGTTTAGGTTGTAGGTTGCAGAGTACCATAGCTCATCAATGATTGTGGGGTAGATATAGTGGGGATCAGCAGTAAGGCTTTTGAACAGAGGGTGAGCCTGAAGAAACTGCACCATAGGCTCATATCCTTTGTTTTCGTGAGACGCTAGAATTGTTGTGCACAGAAGAATGTTGTCTGGAGTTATGTTCATGGGTTGGTTCGCAGCAACATTCTCACCAGGTTGACAGCAGGGTCTGGAATATAAGTGGCCATTTGGTAGGGATGATGAACAGTGAGTATCGAGAGAGAAAAGTTAGGGTAGTTCTTTTTAGAGAGAGAGGGAATTTGGAGAGTTTGAACAAGAGAAGGTAAATGAGAGAGGAAGTGGGATATTTATAAAGGGCAGGTAACAAAGATTGTTAGATACTGACAAAAATTTTAACGGAAAACAAATTAATTAGCTATTAAATGAAATATGACAGACGGGGTAAATAACTAGGGTTAAAAAGCATTAAATGAACACAAAATATGAATATTTACTAAGTGTTGAACCATCAGCTGATCATTGAAATGTATCAGCTGAGGGTATCAGCTGATGAAAAACTATCAGCTGATAGTGAAAATTTTGAAACTATCAGCTGAGGGAAGTACTTAGCTGAGCATTTCCTTCTTATCTTAGAGTGATCAGCTGAGTAAGTTTGATCAGCTGATAGGTATCACATGATTAAGTAAGACTTAGAGATGCTTAGATAAGTAACACATGATTAAGACTTAGAGATGCTTAGATAAGTTTACACAGATTAATTAAGACTTAGAGATGCTTAGATAATTAACACATGATTTTCAACACTTATAAATTAACACAAACTAAATTATCACTATTCTAATCTAAAAATTAAGCATACCTAGTTTGGATATTAGGAAATTGAACCTTGCTTCATCCAATGGCTTTGTGAACAGATCTGCAAGTTGCAAATCAATGTTGATGTAGTGAAGAGTTATCTTCTTCTTTTGCACATTATCTCTGAGAAAATGATGTCTGATTTTAATATGTTTTGTCTTTGAATGCATGACTGGATTATTTGAGATGGGGATGGCACTTGTATTGTCACACAACTTCAAACTTCACATCATAGTCAAGTTGTTGATTTTGTAACCATAAAATTTGAGCACAACAGCTTCCTGCAGCAATGTATTCTTCCTCTGCAGTGGATGTTGATACTGAATTCTATTTCTAACTTGACCAACTAATCAATCTTCCTCCTAGAAGTTGACAACCACCTGAAGTACATTTTCTGTCTAATGTACACCCTGCAAAATCAGAATCAGAATATCCAACTAACTCAAAATCCGAGTCTTTGGGGTACCAAAGACCAAGATTAGGAGTTCCTTTGATATATCTGAATATTCTTCTAACAGCAGCAAGATGTGATTCCTATGGATCTGCTTGATATCTTGCACAGAGACATGTTGAAAACATTATATCTGGTCTACTTGTAGTGAGGTATAAAAGTGACCCAATCATTCCTCTATAAGTAGTAATGTTCACTGATTTGCCATCAATGTCCTTTCCTAACTTGATAGAAGTAGACATAGGTGTTTTCATTGAGGAACAATCTTCAAAATCAAACTTTTTGAGTAAATCTTTGACATACTTTGTTTGATTATGAAAATACCATCAACCTCTTGTTTAATTTCCAAAGCAAGAAAATAGTTTTAACTCACCCATCATGCTCATCTGATAGTTATCAGACATGAGTTTAAAAAACTTTTTGCATAGTTCCAAATTAGTAGACCCAAATATTATATCATCTACATATATCTGCACAAGTATCACATCACCTTTGTACTTTCTTATAAACAAAGTGCTATCAATGCATCCTGTTGTAAAACCTTTGTTAAATAGAAAAGAGGAGAGGGTATAATACCAGGCTCTTGGAGCTTGCTTAAGACCATATAAAGCTTTGTTTAGAAAGAATACATGATCAGGTAAGCTTGACTCCTCAAAACCAGGAGGTTGTTTTACATACACCTCTTCTTTCAGATCTCCATTCAGAAATGCACTCTTCACATCCATTTAGAATAATTTGAAGTTCTTGAAGGCAACATAGCTTCCAATCTTGTAACAAGGGCAAAGGTTTCATCAAAATCAATACCTTCTTCTTGGCAATACCCCTATGCCACTAGCCTTGTTTTGTTTCTAATGATTTTCCCATTTTCATCTAACTTGTTTCTGAACACCCACTTTGTTCCAATGATGGTTTTATCCTTTGGTTTAGGTACTAAGGTCCATACATTATTTCTTTTGAATTCTGCTAGTTCCTCTTGCATGGCAGTCACCCAATGGGGATCAATGAGAGCTTCATCAACCTTCTTTGGTTCAATCATTGAGACAAATCCAGAATATGAACAGATGTTGCAAGCTTTTGATCTTGTTCTGACTGGATCATCTATATTGCCTATCACCAGATTATGAGGATGGTGCTTGAGATCTTTGAAGGCTTTTTGGATTTCTTTGGGAATTAGGATTCATTTGGATTTGGGGAGAAGAAGTTATATGTTGACTATCAGCGGTGGAAATGAGTTCATTTTGAGTGGCTGATATAACTTCATTGTTGCAATGTGTGGGTATGTCTACTTAAGAGGGAATGTGTGATATGGAATTAGAATCCAATGATGTTGAGTCATTTTCCACATGATTCAGTAGAGGTATAGGATTGGATGAGGATGGTTGCACATGGTTAAAGATTTGAACAGGAACAGGTTCATCTACATCATGAGAAGTTGGTGGAGAGGGATCAACTTGCTCTAGAATGTCTTCTCCAGTTTGCATGAGATCATTAAATTCTTCACGTGAAACATGATTAGAAGACCAGGAAGCAACAACGTCATTTTCATTAAAACTTACATTGATGGATTCTTCTATGACTTTGGTTCTGAGGTTGTATACTCTGTATGCTTTGGAAATCACTTAGTAACCTACAAACACTCCTTCATCAGCTTTTGGAGCAAACTTCTGCAAGTGATCTTTTTGATTGAGTATGAAACATTGACAACCAAAAATGTGCATAAAGCTAATGCTTGGCTTCCTTCCCTTGAGCACTTCATATGGAGTTTTATTGTGCCTCTTGATAATACAGGACCTGTTATGTGTGAAACATGCACAACGTACAGCCTCAGCCCAGAAATTAAAAGATAACCCACTTTCACACAACATGGTTCTGGCAGCTTCAATCAATGTTCTATTTCTTCTTTTAGCTATTCCATTTTGTTATGGGGTTCTTGGAGCAGAGAAGTTTTGAGATATCCCTTTCTCATCACAGAAAGATTCCAGAGTTTGATTTCTGAATTTAGTTCCATGATCACTTCTAAGACTCCTCACCAGATTGCCATTCAACACTTCCATCTTCTTGATAAAACATATAATCTCTTTAGCAACCTCACTTTTTGCTTTAAGAAAGAAAACCCAAGTGTATCTTCAGAATTCATAAACTAATACAAGGGCTTACTTACTTCCACCAATACTAGCAGTTGCAACAGGACCAAAAAGATCCATGTGCAACATATAGAAAGGTTCTGTAATTGAGAAGGCCTGCTTGAATGGAAATGATGTGCTATGCTGCTTTCCCTTCTCACAAGCAGTGTAAGGTTTAGGCTTAAGATAAGTCCGAGAAGGTAGTCCTGACACTAGTTCACCCTTGCTCAGCTTGTTTATATTTTTGAAGTTAAGGTGGGAAAGCCTTTTTACTCATAGTTTCTTCTATTGAAAGAGAGTTGATTACTTCTGGATCAACTGATTGTTTAGAAGACGAGCTATGATCAGCCGACAGGTCATTTGCTGAGCATTTATCATCTACTAACCTATCAGTTGATAAAGTAGTATTAGCTAATGATTCTTCAGTTTGTGAAATACTAATATTTAAGTCATCTGTTTTCAAGGTTTGACAACATAATATCTCTAAGGTCTCAACCAATGATTCCTTTCCTTTACTCATATCCTTTGACTTTGTATTCTTAGTATTTTTACATTCTGAAATGTTACTAGATGATGACTCAACAGAAGGAATAATTGATTCTTTTGAATGGGAACTTTTGCTTCTAACAAACTTATTTGTGAACACACTTTTGCCTTTAGCAGTCTTGTGAAAAGTCTGTGGCAAAATTTCAGCTTTGTCTAAGATATTAAGGTTCTTATTAGAATCAACATAGTTAGCAGGCTTAGAGTAATTTCCACCAATAATAGCTTGAACTTGTTTGGGTATCTGCTCCATGACACACTGAGTGGTCTTTTCTGTAGATACACACCAAGACTTTACTACATTTTGGAGGTCATTGAACTTTTTGGTTGCTTCACTAGTTCTTTTACTAAGATCTCATTAAGTATCTTTTGATTTGCTAATTCTTCATTTAAGATTGTTATCTGCTTAAGTTCCTCATCTTTAAGAATTAATTTTTCCTTTAGTGATTCTACTTCTAGTTTTAGCTTCTAATCTCTTTGAATAGCAGACTGGAAATCAATACACAAGTAATCAAACATAGCATTCTTCTCATTATCATCATAATTAATAAATTTTCCAACCTGATACATAGAAGAAGGATCCCACTTGGTAGTTGACCAAGCTTTTGCATCCTTTTTCATGTCTTCATCAAAGGAAGTACCATCAGAACTGAGCAGAGATCGCCTCATTTTCATCCGAGGAAAGATCTTCCTCTACCCAATCTTCTTCTTCAGCAACAAGAACTTGGCCCTGGGCTTTCTTCTTCTTCATGTCAAGGACAGTAGCAAGGAGTTTCTTATACTTGGCTTCATAATCTATTATACCCTCCTGCTTTGGAACAGATGAAGAACCAGTGTTATATTTGGACTTACAGTCATTGGCTATGTGGCCAATCTTGGCACACTTATAACACTCTGCTGTGGAGGCATCAAATGTGATTTGGACTTGACAAACTTTGATGGCCTCTTGATGAACCTCTTGACACCCTTTCCCTTCTTGAAAGGTTTGAACTTCTTAACCAACATTGCTACTCCTTCAACTAACTCCTCCAAGCTATTCTCCTCACAATCATTCTCCTCGTCACTTTCTCCAGCACTTTCCTCTTCATCTCCTTCTTCATCAGAACCAGAACCAATAGCTGCAAAGCTTTTCATCTTTGTATCTCTTGATACAAGGGCACTTGGTGCAGCTTTCATGACCATCTTCATCTCCTTGGATGACAACTTCCTTTGCTTGACTGATTGCTCATGGTTTAGTAAGTTACCATAGAGAGCAACCAGAGACATTCCCTTTATCTTCTCACTATGCCTTAGTACAGTGACAAAGTGATCCCATGTTTCATGGAGGAAGTCTAGAAACTTGTTCACCAAAACAAAGTTGCTCTAGGTTATGTATGCCCTTTTCAAGTCATTTACTAGGCAGTTGAACCTGGTGTATATTTGGGTAAGACTCTCACCTCTCTGAGCAAAGAAGAATTCATACTCTCTGTTGAGGAGGAGCTTTTTGTTCTCCTTCACCTCTTCAGTCCCTTCATATGCAACTGTGAGTGTATCTAACATCTCTTTAGCAGAAATATAGTTAAGCACTTGATGATAGATCTCATTGGGTAGTGCAGAGACAAGAGCTGATCTAGCCTTAACATCTAGGCTAACCAACCTCTTATCTTCATCTATCTACAGATGCATGGGTTTGGTTATGATTCTTTCTGTTATGGAGGTTTGACCTTCGGATTCTGATGGAATGGACAACACAGATGTTGGAACATAAGGACCCTCAGTGACTATTTCAAGCATTTAGATATCAAGGGTGGATAAGAAAAGATGTGCTCTACTTTTCCACATGGAGAAATTTTCTGCATCAAACATGGGACATCTTGTTAAAGACCTAGTGTTTGAGATATTCATGTTGTCTGATGATGAGGCCATTTTGAGAGGGGTAGAAGCAGTTGTAGAGTAAGAAAAACAGATCTAGATATTGATTATATAACCTGCTTTGATACTAATTGTTAGTCCCAGATTGAGTACACAACAACAAATGTTTGTAGAAGGGGGGGTTGAATACAAACTTTAGCTTTTAAAATTTAAAGACACACCGATATACTTTTATATAATTCTTATTGATTTTGAATCAAGAATTACATGTACTAGAAGCGGAAATTCTAAGTACAATAAAAGGTGGCAATCTATTTGTCTAACACATAAACAAGCTAACTCTAAAACAACTAATGTATATAGAGTGTTCAACACCTGAACAAGTTTGATTCTACACAATGTTTAAACTCTATGAATTTCTCAACTGATGAGATTTTCTTTCTGTGGAGTAGAGACTTCACTGTGTTGTATTTTGCATGTCCACAATGCATGTATATTTATAGAAATTTTGGCATATCCGGTTGCATGAAGGAAGGAGACAAAGAGGATGTGGAAATATAATATTTTAATTGTAAAGGTAGTGGGTGAAAAGTAAAGTTACTTTAATAAATTGTTTGATAAAGGTAATTGTACTTTTTCTGCAAAAGTGCAACCCACTCACAATATAAAATATTAAAACCCACATCTACTGTTGTGTAGAAGTTACTTTCCCTTTCCATGCTTGTACTATAAACAATACCATGCTTCTGTTTGATTTGACTTTACCAAGTATGGGATTGCCAGCCATACTTAGTTGTTGAACAAATCTTCAAGATCTTCGTCTGTTTGAGGTATCTTTCTCCTTTTCTAGAGGATAAGATCAAACATTTTTGTCTCATACTTGATCCAAAAAGTGTATTTTACTTTTACAAACAAAGATCTAAGGCATAATAGAACAACACATATTCTGCCTTTTACATATGACTTACAATCTGAAAAGATAGTGCAGATTTGACATTTTGCACAACTCAACGAACAGATTGTACTAGGAACTATGAATTTCACTACTCAGTTCACAAAATATATCAGTTGATCACTTTTTGCTAGGACTCAGTTGATACATATTGCTCAGCTGATCATATAGATGCTCAGTTGATCAATAGTAAACTTAGGAGGACATAAGCTCATGTATTTGTATGATCAGTGGGTCAAGAATGCTCAACTGATCATTTAAATACATCAGTTTATGTGGAGAGATGACTTGTGTAAGAGAAGACTTACTTAGCTGATGCTCTGGGCCTCAGCTGATCCATTTGTTCACTCAGCTGATGGAGTAGCTGAGCAAAGTCTTTGCTCAGCTGATGGTGTAGACACTCAGCTGATCAACTTTCTTCACTCATCTGATGGTTTATTTTCCTCAGCTGATGGTCTTCTTTACTTGTTTTCTTCATCTGATGCTCCTTAGCTGATATCCCTTGGCTGATACTTTGAGTAGGATCTGATACCCAGCTGATGGTTCCATGCTTAACATATTTTTACAGAATCTGATTAAAACAACACATGTTTGAATTCTTTCTAAGTCATACTGAATGTAGGGTTTGGTTATCATCAAATTCTATGTTTTAGGATAGGCAGAGTTAATTATTAGGGTGAAGTGATTATCTCCCCAAAACTAAATTACCTAGTGTTGTTCCTTTTTTTTGTGTGTGTAAGAAAAAGAAGTTAAGAATAACATTCATAACCTTATAAAGACTATACATATGTATATGGTATACATATGGTATTCGAATAGGGATATTTCGTATAGCCGTATAGGTTGAAATCTCTTTGCCCATTTTGAAGTTTGAAACTGGTAGATCAGATCTAAAACCAAATGTGGACGTCTTGGAACGAGAGACACAAACGAGATAACAAGTATGAAGATGGGTAATAGGCTTTTAAAGGTGTTTTTTAATGTGAGTCCATGAAATGTTTATTACCTGGAATAAGAGCTTGCAAGCATAAGGCATTTTTGTGGGTGTGATATTGTCACCATTTCTACACTTGGAACAGAAGGGGACTTTTGAATGTTGATTTATGTATCCTAGCATATCGCACTTTGTGCAGACCTGCAAGATAATATCAACTTGACTTTAGAGCGTAAGTTTATATATACTCTTGATGCGATTGATTTTGGTACACAAGATTCTCATATTTCATAATTATTGAAGGGAATTTAGAGTTCTAGACATGGTAAAAACATGGTTGGATGTTAATATTTCATACAATGTTTAATTAGTTTAAGAGATCGAACCTAATTTTTTGAAATTACATAAAACTAGTTATCTACCATAAAGGATCTTACAGTTTACAAATTCTTCTACTAATGATTTCATTAGTTGCTAGAACAAAAATGAACATAAATTCTAGTGAGCGGTCATGAACTGTGAGCAATCATATATATTACTGAAGCTTGTAAAGAGTTACACATTTAAAATTAAAAAAAGTAATACTAAGATAACGTTTAAAAGGATAAGTGAAACACCTTTGCCTCAAATGGATCACTAGATATCATTAAGCATTCATAAACCAAGTTACTAGCTCTGTAAGCAATCAAACAATCACGTTCCATTTCTCCCACCCTTAGTTCTACAAAATTCTTTAAGGTTAAGAGTATAATTTATTTTAAATTGCTATTTGCAAATATTTTAAAAGACTGAAATCTTAAACCTCCATTGCGACTTCTCCCTCCATTGGGACCCATACCTCGAGCGTGCATTTTATCAAGGACCTGATAAAGCAATGATCAATTTCATCTACAATCATTTTATAAGTATAATATTTAAGTAATATTTATAGTGAAAGATGGAGGAAAGGGAACATTTTCTGTCAAAATAGTTGAATTCTATTCAAAACACAAATTTGCCAAGTCAAATTTAACAAGATGTTTTAGATGCAAATCTTTAAACTGAAAAAAGTACAATGCTAATTGTATCGCAGAAGAAAATACAAGGTGTCTACGCCTTTATTTGTGTAGAGCGATCTTCTTTTTGTCATGCTTACGAGGATGTAAAAGGGCCGACACTTCAAAAATGATAATGTGTGCCACACTTATAAGTGTTTTTAAAAGTTGGCACTTAATAACTGTGTAGAATTTTTTTTAAATCTATATAGGCTAAATATTTCTCTACACTTATACCCTTCATAATTTTACACATCTTAATGTTTAAATATGCCCGAAATAATGTGTTGTTTGAATTCATTTTTTTAGTATTGCTGCAAACTGTAGTTGATCTAACCTTTAATATGGCAAAGAAAAAAAAACATGGTCATGCATAATCACTTCAACACACTTTACTTTTCTTAAAGAATGTATAGTTAATGACTTAACGGTTGATCATTCAATTATTTTATACTTACCATATGCTTCAGTTTCTGGTAGTAAATAGGCCCCATGAAGACATAGGCTAGCAATGGTGTTCCACTAATATCTGAAAAAACAAAAAATATCAGGATTATAATGCATTTCCAAAGTACATAAAAGTATTACACAATTGATGGAAATTGGTTGCCATTACGAGTGTTAAATTAGAGTTTGCAATTCCATTTTAGAAATTGTCTTATATAAATCCTTGTAGCAAGCTCTTTTGGAAAAGGAATTTAGATACTTGGATCTTTGGATCATATCAATCAGTGATTATATTATCAATTTATAGAAACCACCCCGAACAAAATTTACAACGTATATCCTGCAAAACTTTTGTCATAAAATATATTGAATGTAGTTGCAAAAGAAGGAAAAAAACCTTCAACGGGAGCCAATGGCTTATATAGAAGGGAATACAACAATCTGCATTGGTGAAATCCCATTGTTTAGAAAAGAAAATAGATAAAACAATAGATATAACTTTTTGATCAATTTAGTTTTTAGTGCAAAAGGAATAATATATAACCTGAATAAATGAAGTCCTTGCCATTGTAGCTATTGGGATATGACTTGAAGACTTGGAAGATATTTGGGAAACGAGAAAACCGGATAATTGATGCTGCTCGGCGTGCACTAAGGGAGCTCGGCGTGTGACCCTCAAAGGCCTACGGCGTGGGCACCTGCTCCATGGCGTGGAGCAGGGCTGGTCAGGTCCTGGGTCGATTTTCTTGTTTGTGACAGCAGAGAATCTCCTATATTTGTTAATTATTGTTTCCTAATTAAGATTAGGGCATCATTAGGGTTTTCTAGCTTCATTATAAATATCTAGTCTTGGTTAGTCATATGTAACTCATCAAACACTCAAGTTAATAAAGAAGTCTATGGTTCCTGTCCGTGGATGTAGGTCGTGACCTCGACGACCGAACCACGTTATATCTTGTGTCGTGACTTGTCTTGTTCGTTATCCGCATTTATATTCTAACGCTTGTTTGGGGTGTCCCAAATCCTAACAAGTGGTATCAGAGCCACGGTTCTGTACACCGGGCTCGCACATTTGTTGATTGTGAAGATGTCATCTTTCAAGTTCGACTTGGAGAAATTCTCTGGTTTGAATGATTTCACGTTGCGGAAGTTGAAGATGAGGGCTCTTCTAATTCAGCAGAGTTGCGTGGTGGCGTTAGAAGGTGAAGACATGTTACCGAGAGATATGAGGGAGGACATGAAGAGAGATGTTCTTGCAAAGGCCTGTTCGGTGATTTTGTTGTGCTTAACTGATGAGGTATTGAGGGAGGTGGTGGATGAAACGACGGTTGCAGGTCTGTGGAAGAAGCTGTGTGAGAAGTATCAGAAGAGTACCCTTCACGAACAAACTTTATCAAAAGCAGAGGTTGTATATCCTCCAGATGTCTGAAGGCGCCCAGGTCCAAGATTATCTTGACAACTTCAATCGTATAATCCTTGATTTGAAGGCTGTAGATGTGAAGATAGAAGATGAAGATCTTGCCATGATCTTGGTGTGTTCACTACCGCACTCGTATGAGAACTTTGTTGATACCATGCTGTATGGTAGGTAAATAATTTCTGTTGCTGAAGTAAAGGATGCCTTGTTGTCGAAGGAACTCAAACGTCGGGTTTCTGGTAATGAGGGGGAGTCTAGTTCAGGTTTATACGTGGGTAGAGGAAGGACGCACGGCGGGATGGGAGGACTCGGGGAGTCGTCTTTGAGATCAAAATCCACGAGAAAGGTTATGCGTTATCACTGTAAGGAGTTTGGTCACATCAGGAGAGATTGTCCTAGTAGAAAGGGAGATGGTAATGTGGTTCAGGGAGATGAAGACATGGGTGATGCTCTAATAGTATGCAGGGATAATCTTGCAGATACCTGGATCTTGGATACGGGTGCATCCCATCACATGACGTTCTCACGTGATCTGTTTACTTCTTTCAAGAAGTGGAGCAGAAAGGTGATGTAATACCCAAACTTCGAAAATAAATAAAAAGAATATTTATTGAGAAAATGATAAATCGTGTTGGATTGTGAATTTAAATTGTGAAATGTATTAGAGACTTTATGGGCTTGAATGGATAAGTGGTTAATGGACTAAGACATATGTAACACTTTAAACTAAGATTAGGAAAAAGAATCAACTGATTTTGATACCTAGAACTCCAGATATAACAAAAACAATGGGGGAGTTCTAGCATCAGAATCTGCCAGATTTATGATTTCTCTTTCCTTATGGATCATAACTTTAATATAACATTTTTATATTCATGATTAATCATCTTGTATAAGTATAAGCTTTGATAATCTATGTGTTCCTCACAACAATGGTAGGATGATACACATTTTATGTGTTCCTTACAACATGTGCATGATCAAAGTCTTATTTTCTTGATTTTTAGTTGATTATGTTCCATACAACAATGGTAGGATGATGCAAATTTCATGTGCTCCTTACAACATTGGTAGGATGTTTATATTTACATGATTATAGATATATAAAAGAAATAAGATGAACATCAAAGAAAATAAATAAAAAGAAAGAAGAAAAGAAGAAAGGTAGAAGAGTAGAGATGGGTTTGTTATGATCATCTTACCAACTCTTTTTCTTTGATTTTGTCTTTGATCTTCACAAGATGAACAAGAGTTTGATGTTCTTGGGAGATTTTTGTTGGTGAAAGAAGAAGAGAGAAAAGAGAAGACATGGAGTGTAGTAGGGGTCTTATATAGAGCATGGGGGAGATCAAGTGGTGATTCTTGGGAAGAGAAGGAGGCAAGAGAAAAGAGAGGGGGGAAGGGTTTCTTTTATTATTATTTTTTTAAAATATTATGTGTAATTAGTTTAAATAAATTTTGTATAAATGGTGATTTTGTTTAAATCTTTTAATTAACAAAGTTTTAATTACTTTTATGAGTTTATATATATATATATATATATATATATATATATGTTTTATATTTTAACTTATTTATATTTATTATGATGTATTTAATTATTTTTATTGTTATTATTATTATTGTATATGGTTTGTAATTCTTGACTTTTAATAATTCGATTTTTCGAGCTCGGGAAGGTTCTAACCATATAGGCGGGATTTCTATGAAATCTAATATTATTATTGATGTATTTAAATCATAAATACTATTTTTAGTCATACCAGGCTTAAAGTTAGAATTTCTAATGGCTAACCTGAGAAATTTGTTGCCGAATGTCACAGTCTCCCCTGATTAAAAGAATTTCGTCCCAAAATTAATCGTTGACGTCCTGCACTTGATTTTTGGCGAAGAGGTGCGGATAATTGAGTTTCATATAATCCTCTCGCTCCCAAGTGTATTCAGGCCCGTGCCTTGAGTTCCAACGAATTTTTAAAATGGGGATCTTGCTTCTCCTTAGTCTTTTGACCTCCCGGTCAAGGATTTCGATTGGTCCTTCTACAAAGTGCAACCGGTCATCAACTTGCACAACTTTTAAGGGTAAGACTAAGGTCTCCTCCCTTTGGCATTTCTTTAAATTCGACACATGGAACGTGTCATGGATGGCGCTCAGTTCTTGTGGCAGTTTTAGCTTGTAGGCTACCGGTCCAATCCTTTCAATTATCTCGAATGGCCCAACGTACCTGGGACTTAATTTGTTCTTTTTCCCAAAACACACTATCCCTTTCCAAGGTGATATCTTTAGTAGAACTTTATCGCCAACTTGAAACTCTAGGGGTTTCCTGCGATTGTCGGCGTAGCTCTTTTGTCGGTCCCTAGCGGTTTTGAGCCTTTCCTTGATAATCTTTATCTTATCAGTGGTTTCCTATACGACGTCTGGTCTGGACAATTGTCGGTGTCCGATTTCCAACCAGCTGAGCGGGGATCTACATTTGCGTCTGTACAATGCTTCATAGGGTGCACACTGGATACTGGTGTGATAACTATTATTTTATGAAAATTCAACGAGTGGCAAATGCGAGTCCCAGCTCCCACCAAAATCTAACACACAAGCACGTAACATATCTTATAGCGTTTGAATAGTCCTTTCCGATTGTCCGTCTGTTTGGGGGTGGTAAGAGGTGCTTAAATTGACTCTTGTTCCCAGTGCTTTCTGAAGTGATTGCCAAAATCGTAAAGTGAAGCGACTATCCCTATCCGTTATGATAGAGATGGGCACTCCATGACGCATGACGATCTCATTGATGTAGATTCGTGCCAGCTTTTCCATCTTGTAATCTTCACGAATGGGTTGGAAATGTGCTGACTTTGTAAGCCGGTCTACTACTACCTAGACGGAATCGTACCCTTTAGCGGATCGGGGTAACTTAGTCCCAAAATCCATAGTTATCTGTTCCCATTTCCATTCCGGGATTTCTGGTTGCTGCAGTAATCCAGAGGGTTTCTGGTGTTCTGCCTTAATTCTTGCACAAGTTAAACATTTCCCCACGTATAAGGCGACATCCTTCTTCATTCCGGGCCACCAATAGTATTCCTTCAACTCCTTGTACATTTTATCGGCTCCGGGATAAATAGAATAATTAGACTTATGTGCCTCGTCCAATATCGTTAATCGTATGTTATTCGCCTTAGGTATCCAAACCTTCTTTTCGAAGTAACGTACTCCATCAGTTCCAACCTCGAATCTGTGCTCCAAATGACGTAGAGTTTCCTCCTTTAGATTTTATGCTTTGAATGCTTGCTCTTGAGCTTCAAGGATCCTTCCTTTCAGACTCGTTTGCACAACAGCTCCTAATGCTCGTACTCGTGTTGGTTTTACTATTTCCTTCCTACTCAACGCGTCGGCTACCACATTGGCCTTGCCTGGGTGATATTTGATTTCGCAATCATAATCGTTGAGTAGTTCTACCCATTGCCTATGTCTCATATTGAGCATCTTTTGATCAAAAATATTTATGGTCAGTGTAGATGGTAGACTTGGTGCCATATAAATAGTGTCTCCATATTTTGAGTGCAAACACTACCGCTCCTAACTCCAAATCATGAGTAGTGTAGTTTTTCTCATGAACCTTCAATTGTCTCTAAGCGTAGGCGATAAGTTTGTCTTTTTGCATTAAAACACATCCCAACCCTTGGTGTGATGCGTCGCAATAGACCACAAAGTTTTTTGTTCCAGTTGGCAATGCCAAGATAGGTGCGTTGCATAGCTTCTGCTTTAAGGTTTGAAAGGCTTCTTCTTGCTTATCTCTCCAAATGAATTTCTTATCCTTCTGAGTCAGAGTCGTTAATGGTTGAGCTACGCGTGAAAAGTTTTCGATGAATCGTCTATAATATCCTGCCAAACCAAGAAATTGTCGGATTTCTGTTGGAGTCTTTGGTGCTTCCCACTTTTTGATTGCTTCGATCTTTGCTGGATCGACATGAATTCCATTTGAATTAACTACGTGACCAAGGAAGTATACTTCTCGGATCCAAAATTCACACTTGGAGTATTTGGCATACAACTTTTGGTTCTTGAGTAGTGTTAAGATTAATTTCAAATGTTGCTCATGATCTTCCTTGCTTACCGAATAGATGAGAATGTCGTCTATGAACACTATTGCAAACTTATCTAAATATGGTCTACAGACCCTATTCATTAAGTCCATAAATACTGTTGGAGCATTAGTCAACCCAAAAGGCATAACTAAGAACTCGTAATGTCCATAGAGGGTTCTAAAGGCGGTCTTAGGGACGTCTTCTTCGTGAACTCTCAACTGATGATATCCCGAGCGATGATCGATTTTTGAAAAATAGTTGGCACCTTCAAGTTGGTCGAACAGGTCATCGATTCGAGGGAGAGGGTATCGGTTCTTGATAGTTAACTTGTTGAGTTCCCGATAGTCGATACACATTTGTAGCGATCCATCTTTCTTTTTTGACGAATAGGACTAGGGCTCCCCATGGTGAGGTACTTGGTCGAATAATTCCTTTGTCGAGTAGCTCTTGAAGATGTGCAGACAATTCCTACATTTCCAACGGGGCTAACCGATATGGTGCCTTTGCTACGGGCGCGGCTACAGGGATTAAATCAATCTAAATTTATCTTGTCTAACTGAGGGTAATCCAAGTAATTCATCCGGAAACACCTTGGGAGAATCCCGAACGATTGGAAAATCGTGAATGTGCTTTTCCTAAACCTCCGTTTCTACAACGTGCACGAAGAATGCGATATAGTCCTTTCCTAAATATTTTTGCATTTTCATGCATGATACCACCTTGACGTTCTTCCTGGTCTTTTCTCCTTATACGACAAGTGTTTTGTCTTGTGATAGTGGAATTTGAATGATCTTTGCAGAACAATATTTCAGCTTGATTTTTGGATAGCCAATACATACCAACAACTACATCAAAGCTCCCTAGTTTGATTGGTATGGTCTACGTTAAAGTTTTTGCTGGCTAAGTTCAAGGTACAATTAGTGATTATATCTCTAGTCTTGAATTCTTGTCCATTAGCAAATTCCATGAAATAGGCTTCTTTCAATATTTGAAATTTTAGATTGAGCTTTGGCCTAAACACTAGTGGTACGAAGCTTCTATATATTCTAGAGTCAGATAGCATTGATGCATTATAATTGTTCAGAAGAAACATACTAGTAATCACATTCGGGTCTCTCCTTTGTACAAATTCTACTTAGCTAGGTTATGGTGATCCTAAGATATAAGGTCTAACAACTAACACTCCCGTTCAATCATATAGCAATGCATGTAAAATTTTAAAATCATACATTTCATAACGTGATTTAAGCAACACATGTTCAATCATATAGTTCCCAAAAGTACCAAAATGATTTCCTAAAAGACATCAAGTGATTAATGTTTAACAAATCATCAAAATAAACCACCAAGTTTAATAATCGAAAGAAACTCCAAATCTTTCACTAATTCAATCTCCTTAAAAACAACCCTAGCTTACCATCATACTTAGTAGCATTCTCACCATCACTATAAAAAATATCCTCCCAAGCACATATATAATTACATCATCTACACGGCCCTCCTTGTTGCAATGGTGGTACCCACAGCTCTTAACGCTTCACGGTGTTGCGACTCCGAAAGCATAGAAAATTTACATAGGACATGGTGTCGGTGGTCTAAACTAGTATGATGAATACTCAGTTCTAGTGATATGATTTGTACCCACCTTCCCTCTTTGGGGGTCACCCTTAATGTCCTTACGATAGTTCCCGTCACTACTCAGGGTGCCTCTATGTGCTCCCTAAATCAGCAGTTCTCTCCCTCCTAATGAAACGGTCACGAGGTCACTCTCGTTGGTAAGGAGAATCTTTTCCTAGCCGTGAGCCTAACACATGCTCCACGGGAAGTTGGTGTTGATAATACACTAGGTCGTGAAACCCGGGGACTCTCCCACTAAGTTTCTATTCTAACCTCCATGGGTAACGAATATGTAATCTTAGTGCGTCAACCTAATGATGACATTACAGACTTCGATATATATAAAATTGGTTACTAAGTGTGCTAATATATGCAAGTACTTATGATATGCCATGCTTATGCACACACACAATAATCGTGCTCCAGAAAGAAAATAAATGAAAAATGTTTCTAAGTATATTTTTATTATAACTAACCTAAGTCCCATATCGTACATAGCTAAATTAGACATAGGTGATCAAGCTTTGTCTAATTGAGGTATAACAATGTGATACTCAACTTAATTATATTATCAATACACTTGATGCATTTTAAACAAAATTATTTTGAAAATCATTTTTATAAACCTCTGGTATAGTTGGTGTTTTCCTCCCATAAGGAAAACAACATTCTCTATAATCTTCGGCTCTGATACCAAATCTGTCACACCCCGCTAAAGCGGAAACACGAGGTGTTACAGCACAAGATATCATGGCACAAGGTAAATAGACAATAACCATTATATTAACTTAACAAAAATAAGTAGTTCGGGTAAAAGAAAGAAAAGGGTCAACTACTAGAGTTGGTGAGTTCATAGGTTTTTAATATGCACAAAATAACTTCTAAATGAAAAAAAGTTTTAAATAAATGATGGAGGTTTTTGGAATAAAATAAAAGTATGCACGAATGGTAGAAGATGTATTATATTGCCCAATACGTTGCACATGGTAGTAATATACTATGATGATTATTGCTTGAGCCATTATCCAACCTAGCCGACAACCAATTGCCCATGATAAACCTAACGCCTATATTAAATGACGTTAGTAGTGGTAAAGTACATCTATAGTTCGTCAACCATAAATGGGAGACGTCGGAATCTTCAAATAGCGCTACTTACAAATACCATCGGCTCACTAGCGGAGTTAAGGGATAATGTCCAACGAAAGGACCTTACAACGATCACCCAAGCACATCAAAGAATAATACCATAAGTGCTCAAAATAATATTTGAAATAAATAAGATGATAGGCAATAAACTTTTCATGAAATATATACATATGCTTTCACCCCAAAATAATATGAAATACGGTAAAAAGGGGCTATGATACTCACTCGGTATGCAAATGTGTTAACTTGTAAGGGTTTCTTGTTCCTACCGAAGCTCCTTTCCTAATATAAGAGATATGTAGCTCTAGTATAGTTATTTTATTTATTATTTTGTATTATTTATTTGTTATTAACTTATTTATTAATTAGTTAAAGGTTGTCTCTATTTTCCATAAATCATAAGTGTTCACTGGAATTTTTATTTCCTTAAGTTGAACTTCAAAGATTAAAAACTGTATTTTAGGAGTCATATTAAGGATTAATATTTTAATATAATCTTAATACATGTTTCTAGAATGTCCAGTAAAAATATAGGAGTTTATAATCCATGTTTAATATTTTTAATATTAAAAGTGTATAAGATGTCCATTGATCAGTGTCTGGATGACATGTTGTTTCTAAAATGTCTGTTTAGGGCTCATACGACCTCGTTTTTACATGATTCAAAATGGTAATTAACCACGACTCAAAGATGAAACTTTTAAAAAAAAACTAGACGTATTTTGACCCAAGAATGAGAAAGTTACACCCGTGTAAAGTGTACCTTTTTAAATCTGTCAGATTTCCAGATTCAACATATGTGTCTTTGTAAATATGTTTGAAGGATCAAACGTTCATGAAAATTTTTTAATCCAGGTTTAAATGAAAGGTAACACTTTAAACTAAGATTAGAAAAAAGAATCAACTGATTTTAATACCTAGAACTCCAGATATAACAAAAACAATGGGGGAGTTCTAGCATCAGAATCTGCCAGATTTATGATTTCTCTTTGCTTATGGGTCATAACTTTAATATAACATTTTTATATTCATGATTAATCATCTTGTATAAGTATAAGCTTTGATAATCCATGTGTTCCTTACAACAATGGTAGGATGATATACATTTTATGTGTTCCTTACAACATGTGCATGATCAAAGTCTTATTTTCTTGATTTTTAGTTGATTATGTTCCATACAACAATGGTAGGATGATGCACATTTCATGTGCTCCATACAACATTGGTAGGATGTTTATATTTACATGATTATAGATATATAAAAGAAATAAGATGAACATCAAAGAAAATAAATAAAAAGAAAGAAGAAAAGAAGAAAGGTAGAAGAGTAGAGATGTGTTTGTTATGATCATCTTACCAACTCTTTTTCTTTGATTTTGTCTTTGATCTTCACAAGATGAACAAGAGTTTGATGTTCTTGGGAGATTTTTGTTGGTGAAAGAAGAAGAGAGAAAAGAGAAGAGATGGAGTTGGTGGTAAAGGAAATGATGAAGAGTAGTAGGGGGCTTATATAGAGCATGTGGGAGATCAAGTGGTGATTCTTGGGAAGAGAAGGATGCAAGAGAAAAGAGAGGGGGGAAGGGTTTCTTTTATTATTATTTTTTAAAAATATTATGTGTAATTAGTTTAAATAAATTTTGTTTGAATGGTGATTTTGTTTAAATGTTTTAATTAACAAAGTTTTAATTACTTTTATGAGTTTATATATATATATATATATGTTTTATATTTTAACTTATTTATATTTATTATGATGTATTTAATTATTTTTATTGTTATTATTATTATTATTGTATATGGTTTGTAGTTCTTGACTTTTAATAATTCGATTTTTCGAGCTCGGGAAGGTTCTAACCATATAGGCGGGATTTCTATGAAATCTAATATTATTATTGATGTATTTAAATCATAAATAATATTTTTAGTCATACCAGGCTTAAAGTTAGAATTTCTAATGGCTAACCTGAGAAATTTGTTGTCGAATGCCACACATGAATGAGTGGACCGTTCCCTTCGGTGACGGGAATGACTGGACCGTTCACTTCAGTGACGGGAATGACTAGACTGTTCACTATGGTGACGTGTATGATGGGACCGTTCACTCCAGTGACGGGAATGTGGGACCGACTACTACGGTAGCAGGAATGAAAGATGTAACATGATCGTAAAGCAAATGAATTGATATCATATTGTTGATTGTAAGTAAAAGTACTCGCTAAGCTTCGTGCTTACGGTTGTTGTTTAACCTTCTTTTCAGGTGATGGCCACGGCGGGGCTCTAGCACGCGGTTGATAGTTCATCTCCTCAAGCTTCCACATTATTTTTTTCTATTTGTATTTAATGATGTATTCCGAAACAATTATACTTGAATTCAAGATTTTACATGTTATCACCCGGGGTTGTAATCACAGTGATAAAATATTTCTATTTTGATAGACTATGAACCGTACGCGTTGGTAAATGTTTATTTTTTTTAAAAAAATTTGGGACGTTAAAACTTAGTATCAGAGCCTTGATTTAAGAGATTCAAATGCGTTTCCGCGTGTTTGAACTTAAACCTTGGTTCGTGAAAGATTTTTGAAAAAGTTTTGAAACCTTTTCAAATGTTAAATGTTACGACAAGCTATCGGCTGGAGCTAGTCCGAGTGGTCACACGCTAGTACAAGGTATGAATTTATGATATGATGATCATGTTAACTGATATGTTGAAATCATGATATGTTGACTATGATGACTGAGGTTTTGCAATCTAGATGCTCTAGTAGAATCAGAATAGAATGACACAATAATGCCTACATGGTAACTGACTATATGCTTGATGAGATGATTGATACATGGCCCAAGCCAGTGAATCGGGATTTTCAAGGGTAATGTTAGGATCCAGTACGTATAGTGTGTTAGTAATAATAGGGCCCATATTATTAGTTGCACACGATACTTACGGGAACCTACTAGCATCCAAGGGAATCTTGTGAATCCGGTGAGGGGTACTTGTAGAGATATGATGCCTGTAGCTAGGATGCCTTAGAATGACTAGGGTTGCCTGATAGTTGTACTTATGACATGAAATACGTGAAACATGAACTGATGTAGTGATGAGGATTGTGTGGCAATGCCGCCTGTTAATTAAGTGCATTGTCTATACCTCCAGTATGGTGACTACAAGAAACCGCTCTGTGATACCAATGGGTTTTGAAAACCCACCGGATGGGGAAAATGCTAGTGTGATGAGAGAGAGCGACCCCTCGTGCACAACCAATCTTGAACCAAACCGAGAATGTGAATCCAGAAAATGTCGTACCGGAGAACGTGATGAATGATGAAGAGTATGGGAATGAGGCAGTGACTGAACTGGTAACCGTTGTGGTTACCAACACACTGAAAGAACCGCTGCCTAAGATCGTGGAGGATCTGATACAGGATATGGGAACGATGATGGATCAGAAATTGGGGGAGGCAAAAAAAGAGCCCGATGTGATCGCAGGTACATTTGACGTCAACTCTTTACTTGCAATTGTATTATTTGATTCCTGGGCGAGTAAGTCATTTGTATCTACTACTTTTTGTAATAAGTTTGTAGTAGCACCAGTGAAGTTAGAGACACCATTAAAAGTAGAGATAGCAGATGATAAGGCTTTGTGTGTTACCACGATCTATAGGGACAATGTAATAGTGATAGATGATGTACAGAGACTTGAAAATGGATTACTAGTGGCCAGGGATGAAGAGAGATGTGGCTAAGTACGTTGAGAAGTGTCTTACTTGTCTACGAGTGAAAGCTGAGCACCAGCGACCGCACGGTAAATTGCAACCGCTGGAAATACCTGTGTGGAAATGGGAGCACATAACTATGGATCTAATAACGAAACTACCAAAAACACCAAGGAACTAAGATGCAATATGGGTAGTGGTGGATCGATTAACGAAAAGCACTCATTTCATACCGATCCGGGAGGCTATTCGGCCAAGATATTGGCTGACATCTATGTTAAGGAGATAGTTTTGAGGCACGGAGTGCCGGTAACTATCATTTCTGATAGGGATGTACAACTCACATCCCGATTTTGGAGTAAGTTCCATGAGGATTTGGGAACAAGGGTGAACTTGAGTACGGCGTATCACCCCTAAACTGACGGGCAAAGTGAACGAACTATCCAAACGTTGGTGGATATACTATGAGCTTGTGTGATCGACTTCGGGGGAAGCTGGGATTTGTACTTTGTAACACCGGAAAAATCACAAGCCATTTTTTTAAAATACGCTGCGGAAGCTTTAAGTAAACAAACTTAATTACATATAAACCAATATTAAAAAATATACAATCGTTGTTCAGAAAAATATCATTGTTGTGTTACAAAAGCTACAGGCTCGTTTTATTTCAAAAACTAATATCAGAGTCAGGTCAACTTCTCCTTCAGCCAACCTCACAAACACGAACCTGCAAAAGCAACAACTGAGAAAAATTAGCACAAAGCTAAGTGAGTAGAGGCTAAAGACCAAAAGCAAACATCCATAGTCAATATCAAAGCATGTAATCACATATCCCGAGAAGACCGGCGGTTAGGCGCAGAACCTACAACCAATGCCGGCCAAAGCAAAGGTTTACCGATAGCTCTCCACTGAATTGGCAGAGTGAAAATCCCCCTCTGATACAACATATGCATCAGTAAGGCTAACACTGTTCAACCAATCAGTGAACGAGCCCAGCCCAATTCTACGTATAGCTGACTTCCCAACGCAACTCAAAATCATCCTAAGAGTGCGTATCGGCCAAATAATCATGTAGAAGATATCAATCATCAATAATCACAATCAACAGTTCAATCAATCCAATCCAATCTCAATCACAGTCATGCGTCACATCAATAACATTAACCGAAATCTTTACCATCCGCGATTAACGTCCACTCACCTCAAAACCAGCACGAGCTCAGAAATCTAATTTTACTGAGTCTTTTGATTGCCTGAAACACAGCAACAATCAAATCAGTCTCGAAATATATAAATATATTTTCTCACATATTTATACTTCAAATCCATAAAAACAACTCAATAATACCACATATATAACATGCCAAGTTATTCCGTACAAAACACAACAAGAAAACAAGAAACATCTGAACTGGGGTCTGTCGCGCCACGACACATACCCCGTCGCGCCGCGATTGAGTCGGATTTCAAATCCGAGAGTCCACACTCGGATTTAACTGGGGGATTTCACAAGTATCGGATTTTGGTGTCGGATTTGCCAAAGTCTCGGATTTCCAAGGTCGGGTTTGTAAATATACTCGGATTCTTACAATCCGATTCCAAACTAACGGATTTGTTGAATGTCGCGCAGCGACATTTCAGTGTAGCGCCGCGACACGTATGTTCCAGCTTATCTTCTTCATGAGTGTCGGATTTCCAGCCAACTTTCTTCAATAAAACTCATTCTAACATCATATAACTTCAAACAAAACATATCTAAAGCATATAACATATCAACAAATCATTATAAACACCTTTTTACTCAATTAAAACTACAAAATCTTCAAAACCCAATTACAAAGTTTTTTCTTCCAAGTTCCAACAATGGTAAAACCATATAAACTCATGCTTTTTAACATCTAAACATACCAATATGATTCATATCATGCCAATAACACTTTCTTACCTTCTTTTGGAATTAAAGAACACTAACTCTTGACTTTAGGAATTCAAGTTTATAGCTTTTCTTCACTCATGGTTTTTCTCTCCAAAACACACACTACACCTTTTACACTAAGAAACATAATCAGAGGATTTGCTATACACGTACACATATATTTGTATAAATCAAGCAGGAGGTGGCAATTATCTTGAAATCCTATTCTTACAACATGCATGCATACATACATACCAACATACATGCATACTTATTTGTATTTTCTTTTCTTATTAAACTTCCATCAGTAATATATATACACATACATATATTAATATTAGTCAAATAACTTAACAAAACACATAATCAATTAAAACAAACCAATCACATACCGCTAACCTGCTAATCTCCTAGCCCAGAGTTGCAGGTGTTACAAATCTCCCCTCCTTAAGAGGATTCCGTCCTCGGAATCCTTTCTGGCTCAAACAAGTGAGGGTATCTAACTTTCATTTCTGCCTCAGTCTCCCATGTCAAATCAGAACCTAAACTGTGTTTCCACTTGACCAACACTGTCGGTATCTGCTTCTTTCGGAGCTTGGTCACTTTACGATCCAACAATTCTACAGGTTCCTCAATAAGTCTCTTCTTCGAATCCACTTTCAGTTCGTGTACTGGGAGAATCTGACTCTCGTCTTCAACCTTGCATTTCCTTAGTAAACATACATTGAACGTATCGTGAATACCTGCAAGCGTTGCTGGGAGATCCAATGTAACTGTCTGGTCATTTACAATCTGATGAATTCTGAAAGGACCAGTATAACGGGGAGCTAACTTCCCGCGTTTACCAAATTGAATCACGCCCTTCCACGGAGAGACCTTGAGATACACTATCTCCCCCACATCAAACGATACTGGACGACGCCGTGGATCCGCATACATTTTATGTCTATCTCTGGCTGCTTTCAACTTCTCTTTGGAAATAGCAACCTTGTCAGCAGTCAACTAAACAATCTCGGGTCCTACAAATTGTTTCTCACCAGCCTCTAACCAACACGTCGGAGTACGGCAGCGACGACCGTACAACATCTCATACGGAGGCATTCCAATACTGGAGTGGTAAGAATTATTATACGCAAACTCTATCAATGGCAGGTGCGAATCCCAAGATCCACCATACTCAATTACACAGGCACGTAGCATATTTTCGAGTGTCTGTATGGTTCATTCAGTCTAACCGTCAGTCTGGGGATGATAAGCAGTACTCAAATTAATTCTTGTCCCCAACTCCCTCTGTAAACTCCTCCAAAAATTAGAAACAAACCTGGAGTCTCTTTCAGATACTATCGACAACGGTATACCATGCCTTGTAACGATTTCATCAATTTACAATTGTGCCAACTTGCTAAGAGAAGCCGTCTCACAGGTAGCCAGAAAATGGGCACTATTCGTCAGTCGATCCACGATTACCCAAATCATATCGTGATTCTTCTCAGTTCGCGGAAGTTTAGTCATGAAATCCATCGTTATATGTTCCCACTTCCACTCAGGAATCTCCAACTGTTTTTAAGGATCTGTAGGGCTTCTGATGCTCCGCCTTGCGCACAGTTATGGCATGACTCCACTGAATGAGCCACATCTGCCTTCATAGTAGGCCACCAGTAAAGCACTTTCAAATCGTTATACATTCTAGTGCTTCCTGGGTGAACAGACAGTCTCGACTTGTGTGCTTCAGTTAGAATCAATTTTATCAATTCTCTAAGCATAGGCACCCACACACGAGTCTTATACATTTTCAATCCGCGAGAATCATGAGTAAGCTCGTCCTTACGTTTCCTCATCAGTTCATTCTTCAAGTTTTCCACCTGGAGAGCTTCCAACTGAGCAGACTACAGTCTATCCACTAAATCAGATATAATCTCCATACACATGAATTTAATAGAACTTCCCGCTCCCTTACGGCTCAGGGCGTCTGCTACCACATTCGCTTTCCCAGGGTGGTATCTAATCTCGCAATCATAGTATTTTATCACCTCTACCAATCGTCTCTGTCTCATGTTCAGTTCTTTCTGTGTAAACACATACTGGAGACTCTTATGATCCGTACAAATTATACACTTGGTGCCATACAAATAGTGTCTCCACAGTTTTAGGGCAAATACGACAACTGCCAATTCTAGATCATGAGTCGGGTAATTCTTTTCATGTGGTTTCAACTGTCTTGAAGCATACGCAATCACCCGATCCCTCTGCATAAGTACGCATCCCAACCCAGCAAACGATGCATCGCAATATACAGTAAAATCATCTGTTCCACTTGGCAATGCAAGAATGGGAGCCTGACATAACAACTGCTTCAAAGTCTGGAAAGCCTTGTCTTTTTCATTACCCCAAACAAACTTCACGTCTTTCAGAGTTAACTTAGTCAACGGACCCGCAATATTAGAGAAATCTTTAATAAACCTGCGGTAGTATCCAGCCAAACCTAGAAAACTCTTTATCTTAGACGGTGTCTTTGGAGCATTCCAGTTCATCACAGCTTCTACTTTAGAAGGATCCACTGTCATTCCTTCATTACAGATAACATGCCCCAAGAACTGAACCTCTCTCAACCAGAATTCGCATTTTGAGAACTTAGCAAATAAATGTTCTTTCTTCAAAGTTTCCAAAACCTGCCTCAAATGTTGTTCGTGCTCCTGTTCAGTCTTTGAATAAATTATAATATCATCAATAAAAACTATTACAAAATTATCTAAGAATGGTCGATAGACCCTATTCAAATCCATAAAAATCGCAGGTGCATTGGTTAAGCCGAACGGCATAACCAAGAACTCATAATGCCCATAACATGTACGAAAGGCCGTTTTCGACATATCTTCCTCAGAAACACGAACTTGATGATATCCCGACCTCAAATCTATTTTGGAAAAGAACGAAGCTCCTTGCAATTGATCAAACAAATCATCGATTTTCAGCAACGGATACTTGTTCTTTATTGTGCTCTTATTTAACTCACGGTAGTCGATACACATACACAACGTACCGTCTTTCTTCTTTACAAACAATACCGGTGCTCCCCACGGGGACGAACTCCGACGAATAAACCCCTTATCTAGCAGATCCTGAATCTGCGTCATCATCTTCCGAATCTCTCAAGGTGCCAACCTGTACGGAGTCTTTGCTACTTGTCTTGAACCAGGTATTAAGTCTATTTTGAATTCCACTTCACGAACCGGAGGCAATCCTGGCAACTCTTCTGGAAACACTTCCGGGTATTCCGTTACCACCCGGATATCAGTCATTGCTTGCTTTTCTTTCTTTCCTTTGATTACATACGCCAAGTAGGATTCACACCCCTTACCTAACGCTTTCTTAGATTTTAAGCACAAAATCATCGGAATCACAGACCTAGCCTTCTCTCCTCTTGCTATTACCCGTGAACCATCAGCTAGCGGAAACGAAATTAATTTCTTGTGACACTTGATACTGGCTTGATTCAGACTCAGCCAATCCATCCCAAGCACCACATCAAACCCGGACAATGGCATAACAAGAAAATAAACAGGAAAACACACGCCATCTATATCAATTTTAGCTCCAGCCACAACAGTCGTGACCGGAACCGTCATACTGTCAGCTACTTTTATCTCTAAAGCAGTAGTAAGTTCAATCACAACCACATTTAATCTATCACAGAATTCCACAGAAACAAAGGACCGATTTGCTCCTGAATCAAACAATATTGTAGCAGGAGTAGAGTTTATTAGAAACATACCCGTGATCACGTCGTCGGTGGTGGTGGCATCTGTTGGAATATGCCCGTTGACACGAACGAGTTAATGAAACTACCGATGAGGTATAGGACTATTGGGTCACACACCAAGTATTGATTCCGGCAACACAATCAAGCAATAGAGAGGAAAAGGCCAAAATGGGTTTTGACAGGATGGTACACGGGTCGTGTCTAGTCCAACATACATGAGGCGTATTAGCCCAGTTCAAGGTCGTGTAGTTTGGGCCTACACGGGCCATGTAGATGAACACGGGCCGTGTAGTGCTTGATAAACACGGGCCGTCTTAGCCTAATTGGGGCCGTGGACTTTGGGCCTACACGGCCGTGTAGACCTACACGGGCCGTGTACGTTCGCTGTAACAACAGAATTAACAGCCTTAAACACTTTGTTTAATGGGGTTAACTTCTCATAATTGTGGTAGATAAAGAGACCACGAGTTATCTGCTCTAGGAGAGGCTTTTGGCTCACACTTGGTCCCTTGGTTGACACTTGAACTCTCTCTCTCTTGTTCTTGGTGTTCTTGGTGTTCTTGAGCACAAGAAGCAAACATACACACACTTGATTGTTGTTTTGGTGGTTGTACATCAACTTGCTAGCAAGCTTGGGGTGGACTTCATTGGAGGAGTTCTTTGTTGGATTCTAAGCCACTTGGCAAGGTAGGTTAAATTTGGTTTTTGTACCATTGAGGTATAACCTTTTCTTCTCATCTTATTTATATATTTTAGTTGCAATTCCTTTGTTAGATTTGGTCCAAGGAAAGTATTCGTTGTTTGGCATCGTTTTTGTTATATACTTTGCTTCCGTTGCTACTTGATTTTGCCAAACGAATACCTTCAGTGGTATCAGAGCCATATCTAACATGACTTTGCACTATTGAGTCTAGAAAAACCATAAAAGTGGTTTTGGATAAGAAAATTGTTTTCTTAAAATTGGTTTTTCCATTGAGACTCTTGTTATTCTAGAATAGATTTATTCGTAGACGTGTTAATATATTCTAGTTTTTATATTTATATATTTGTTGTAACTTGGCATGAAGTGTACACAAATATATACTTATAAATGTATATATGAATATGTGTCTCAAAATGTTTGATACACTAATGCATATGTACAAGGATTGTCCTTTTAGTGCCTTTGGTGTTTTGACAATCTTAACTAAAATATAGATATATATTTATATATCATGGTTATGTGTGGCACACCATGTTTCTACTTGATATACTTGGTTTGATTCGGTAACAAGATATGCCCCTAGACCTATGTGTTGTGATGATTGATTATTTTTGGTTTTTGGCGGCCTGCGTGTTGTATTGTTGTAATAATATTAATTTATTTACTTATTGGTGCGGCTTGCACGCCGTTTCTTTTATTCTATGTATTTGTATAAATAGTATAGGATTGCGACATGCGTGTCATTTATATATATTCTATGTATTTGTATATAGTATAGATTTAAAACTAAAATAGTCAACGGGAGTCATGGTGATGACGTCTTGGCGAGAAGGAATCAACATGCTATTGGAGGTGTTGGATTTAGTGGGAGCTCATCCAACGAGACCATATCTTGTCCTTAGATTTTTGGCCTCGTTTTCTGCGTTGTGGCTCATGGGGAAAACGCATAGGAATTATGGGCATGTTACCGAATCGTATGTGTAGATATTTGCGTGGTTGTATTTTATTATTCTACGCATGGATTAGGATTCGCATGCTAGATAATTTTTAAATAAAAATTAAATAAAATACAATGTTTGTTAAAATGGTTAACAATTGCGCGCGAATAGAATTGACAAAGGAAATATAAAAATAGTATTATATTAAAAGTTCTTAAAATTGTTTTGACAATTACTTTGTTAATTCACAAAAGGGTTTTATAAACCGGAAACAAAATCCCGTTTTTCAAAATGTAAATCACGCACCATGCATAAGATGACACCACCCGAATCTAACGAAGCAAGGATGATTGTCGAGCTAAGCACGAGTCATTCCTTGTGTAGTTGTGTGGAAGGTGAGTGGGGTAACTCGCATGATTGGTTGTCGAGCTAAGCACGAGCCAGTTGATGGTCGAGAGTGCCACCCGTGTGTCTTGTCGGACGATTTACAATTTTAGTATATAATTCATGGTTAGTTGTCGAGCTAAGCACGAGCTAAACAAAAATTATATATTAAGATTGGTGTAAGATAGGGATCAAACATGCCAACCGACATAATGGATGTCAACGGATCCCGCAAGTGTCTAAGAGTTGTAATAGAGATTACAATTGGTAAAGTGGTTGCCAGCCTAAATAGCTTCGCCACGTGATCCGCGGTAAACCCGTCACGGTGCGACGTGAAATAAGGTTGTTAGCGCTTGTTACAAATAAATTGTTTTGTTTAAAACTATGGGTACTTATTTTAACAAGGATTTCCAAACTAATTAAAACTACTTTGCTATTTTAGATGGCGTCTTCAAGCAACACCAACACCACCAACCATTTTTCACTTAGAGTTTTCCTTGAGAAGGAGAAACTCAATGGTAACAACTTCTTGGATTGGTTTAGGCAACTAAAACTTGTCCTACGCCAAGAAGGGAAGATGGTTACCATAGAGGAGGCCCTACCCGAGGCTCCTGCTGCCAATGCCACTCGGGATATCCGAGACGCTTATGAGAAGCGTGTCAAGGATACCGAGGACATTACTTGCCTCATCCTAAGTACTATGATCCCCGAGCTCCAAAAGAAAATGGATCATTTGAGTGCTTTTGACTTGATCGCTCAGCTTAAGGAAATGTTCCAGCAGCAAGCGAGACAAGAGAGGTTTGAGTGTCTTAAGACGGTACTTGGTAGCAAGATGGCCGATGGCGGGAATGTGAGTGCACACGTGTTGCGCATGAAAGCAAACGTGGAGCGCATGGAACGACTCGGATTTACCATAGGGAGGGAGCTAGCCGTGGATTTGATCCTATGGTCCCTGCCCACCGCGTATGATCAATTCGTTATGAGTTATCATATGCATAGTATGGATAAGTCCATCATGGAGCTTCATGGTATGCTTAAGACAACGGAGTCTAGCATGACCAAAAAACAAGCCCTCCGTTCCAAATCCCGTTCTTGCTATAAGGGAGGGGCGAATCCAGAAGAAGAAGAGGACCGCTTATACCCCTAAGGGTAAGGGGAAAGGGAAGATTGGCGCTGCCAAGTCTGGCCCCACTTTGGAGGGTAAAGGCAAGGGGAAGATGGTTCCCCAAGCTAAAACTCCGAATGAAGCGGAATGCTTCTTCTGCGGGAAGAAGGGCCATTGGTGCCGTAACTGCCCGGGGTACCTAGAAGGTCTTAAGAAGCTCAAGGGGTTAAGCATCGCAGGAACTTCCGACTCAGGTACGTACATGATTGAACTCCATCATACTTCTACATCTGGTAGTTGGGTATTAGATACCGGCTGTGGCACTCACGTTTGTAACATTATGCAGGTGCTAAGGACAAGTAGAAGGATGGAGAATGGCGAGCTTGACTTGATTACGGGAAACAAGGAGATTGTCCCGGTCAAGGCTCGAGGAGAAGTTGAAATATCTTTTAATTCCGATTTTTCCATATTATTATTGAACGTATGCTATTCGCCGCTTGTGGCGCGAAACATTATTTCTTTTCATGCATTACACAAAAATGGTTTTGGTTTTTCTTTTGACAATGGGGTTATTGTTTGTTTTAAAAATGGTATTTGTTATTTTAAAGCTTATCCTTGTTGTGGTATTTATGAAGTAGATGCGTACGTTAGTGATAATCGTTCAATCACGAATATTGATTCAACGTCTAAAAATGGTTTAGACAAATTGTCTTTGTGGCATGGTCGACTTGGCCATATAAACAAGAATCGCATCGCCAAGCTCCAAGCAGATGGGATCTTGGAATCATTTGACCATGAGTCAAATGAAGTATGCGAATCTTGTTTATTAGGCAAGATGACTAAAGCACCCTTTTCCGGTGTGAATGAGAGGGGAAAAGACTTATTGGACATTATACATTCCGATGTGTGTGGTCCATTTAAGCACGTCACAAGATACAATTCTAGATACTTCGTTACCTTTATAGATGATTATAGTAGGTATGGGTATGTATACTTGGTTAGACAAAAGTCCGAGACCTTTGAGGTCTTTAAGACTTTCCAAAACGAAGTAGAGAATCAATTGGGCAAGAAGATTAAGATACTTAGATCCGATAGGGGTGGTGAGTATCTTAGTCAAGAGTTTCGTGATCATCTTAAGGGTTGTGGAATTATCTCACAACTTACACCTCCTAGGAGGCCACAATTAAATGGTGTCGCCGAGAGGAAGAACCGAACATTGTTAGATATGGTTCGGTCTATGATGAGTCACACCCAAGTGCCTATAAGCCTTTGGGGTTATGCTCTTGAAACGGAAACAAGAATCCTTAATCTCGTTCCAACGAAGAAGGTCAAGAAAACACCTTTCGAGATGTGGCATGGGGAATCTCCCGTTCTTGCCTATCTAAAGGTTTGGGGTTGTCAAGCCTACGTACGACGTGAGGTAGATGACAAGTTGGAGCCCTGATCCGAAAAGTGTTATTTCATCGGATATCCAGCTGCGGGTATTGTTTATATATTCTATAAACCTTCCAAGAACAAGGTATTTGTTGCTTGGAGGGCGGTCTTTTTAGAAAAAGAATTAGTATCCAATCAGCATGGCGGGATTAAGATTGATCTTGAAGAAGTTCAAGAGTCAACGGATGAAAGACCTGACGTTGGCACTAGCCAACAACCTAGTGAGGTTGAGTCTGAGCATGACAATGCGGAGACTTACGTACATCCATTACCTCCCCGTAGATCCGGTAGAACTCGCCATGAGCCAGAGAGATATGGGTTTCTCATATTTGAGGGCGACGAGTTATTGGTGGATCTTAATGAGCCCACCAACTATCGGGAAGCGGCAGCGGGCCACGAGTCTGCTAAATGGAAGGAGGCAATGGATAATGAGATGCAATCCATGGAGGATAACCAGGTTTGGGAATTGGTTGATCCCACACCCGGTTGTAAACCAATAGGGTGTAAGTGGGTCTTCAAGAAGAAGACCGACATGGATGGAAAAGTAAACACTTTCAAAGCCCGACTGGTGGCTAAAGGATTCACCCAGACACATGGTGTCGACTATGATGAAACTTTCTCCCTAGTGGCCATGTTGAAATTTATTAGGATACTTTTGGCAATCGCCGCATTTCATGATTACGAAATATGGGAAATGGATGTCAAAACCGCCTTCCTTAATGGGAAGCTCTCCGAAGAGGTGTATATGACGCAGCCTGAGGGTTTGGTGCATCCGAAGCATCCTAATAGAGTGTGTAGACTAAAGAAGTCCATTTATGGACTTATACAAGCATTTCGTAGTTGCAATCTATGCTTTGATGAGAAAATCAAAGAGTTTGGTTTTTCGAAAAGTGTAGACGAGCCATGTGTATACGTTAGGGCTAGTGGGAGCGCCGTTGTTTTCTTAGTCTTGTATGTGGATGATATCCTACTCATTGGTAAAGACATTCCAACCTTACAAAGTGTCAAAACTTGGCTTGGAAAATGCTTTTCAATGAAAGACTTAGGAGAAGCGGCATACATTCTGGGTATCAAGATCTATAGAGATAGATCTAGAAAACTTCTCGGGTTGAGTCAAAGTACATACATTGACAAAGTCTTGAAGCGGTTCAAGATGGAGGACTCCAAGAAAGGAAATCTTCCTATGTCGCATGGAGTGATATTGGGTAAAACTCAATGTCCTAGTTCTCAAGAGGAACTAGAAGTAATGAAGCGAGTACCATATGCCTCGGCCGTGGGCTCGATCATGTACGCCATGTTATGTACTCGTCCTGATGTGTCATGTGCTTTGAGCTTGACTAGTAGATATCAGGGAAACCCGGGGCAAGCCCATTGGGTTGCGGTAAAGAACATTCTTAAGTATCTTAGGAGGACTAAAGAGATGTTCTAGATCTTTGGTGGTGAGGAAGAGCTCAAAGTAAAGGGTTACTCTGATGCTAGCTTCCAAACTGATAGGGATGACTGCCGATCACAATCGGGGTTTGTGTTCCTATTGAATGGTGGAGCTATTACTTGGAGAAGTTCAAAGCAAGACACAGTGGCTGATTCTACTACAGAGTCAGAATACATTGCGGCAAGTGAAGCTGCTAAAGAAGCTATGTGGATAAGGAAGTTCATCCGAGACCTTGGAGTGGTTCCTAGCATATCCGACCCTATTGAGATCTTTTGTGACAATGAGGGTGCGGTGGCCTTGGCTAAGGAACCGAGAGCTCACAAGAGAGATGGTTGAAAGTGGTGAAGTCGCTATTAGTAGAGTAACCTCGGAAGGCAATTTGGCCGATCCGTTTACTAAACCATTGTCACAAGCTTCTCATGATTCTCACACTACGGCGATAGGTGTTAGATTTGCTCATGACTTTGTTTAGATTTAGTTTTAGTTTATGTTTGGACCATTATGTATTTGGGAACATTAAGCAATAATGTTACTAATGTTTTTTTCGATTTATATAGTAGAGATCTATGTATATGCGTGTTGCGGTTACTCACATTTAGTCTTTATTGTGTTCTATCTTTGCATGTTTAACTTATTCCCTAGATTGTTTTACAATCTTTAAGTCTCTACAATCGGGCATACTTTGTGGGAAGAAAGTATGAATTAAGATTGAGGTAAAGAATTGGTTTTGATAAAACGTGATTCTTGCCTATACTTGAAAGGGGTTTCAAGTGATTGGAGGACCCGCACCCGAGCTTACTTCATGGTTTTAGTCACAAGTAACTCGGGATGGTAATGACGTTTCATCCTTAAACTAGAGATACATGTGATCCCAAAGCATAGGTCTGCTTTGCTTTGATCGTTTTCTAACGCGGTCCGTAACTGGTCGTTATAAGGGAGATGATTGGGTAGAGTATTATCTATGTGGCGGGACTATGTAGTTGAAAGGTATTTGTTCCTCTATATATAGAGAGAATATCCATGGGCCCCTCGATGATTGATTGCTGACGTTCATATGCATGGCCGTGCTCAGGTTACATTGATGATGGATCAATGTTAACTTGGTTTGTTGGTCACCACTAATCTAGAATCGAGAAACATAATCGTGAATGATTTAAAGGTTGACTATATTCCATGCCTTGTGTTCACATTGGATATCGCGAACAAAGGGATGTACGTGTTCATTTATCTTTAGGACAATCATTTTATGATTGGGGATCTTGTCAAGAGTGGCGTACCCTATACTGACTTGGGAGCATAGATGTCTGGCTAGAGGCCGCTCTATGTTTGTGTTATTTTTCGTAGTCGTGTCACGTGCAAGTGGGAGTCTATTGGAATATGCCCGCTGACACGAACGAGTTAATGACACTACCGATGAGGTATAGGCCTATTGGGTCACACACCAAGTATTGATTCCGGCAACACGATCAAGCAGTAGAGAGGAAAAGGCCAAAATGGATTTTGGCAGGATGGTACACGGGCCGTGTTCCTGAACACGGGCCGTGTCCAGTCCAACATACATGAGGCGTATTAGCCCAGTTCAAGGTCGTGTAGTTTGGGCCTACATGGGCCGTGTAGTGCTTGATAAACACGGGCCGTCTTAGCCCAATTGGGGCCGTGGACTTTGGGCCTACACGGCCGTGTAGACCTACACGGGCCATGTACGTTCGCTGTAACAACAGAATTAACAGCCTTAAACACTTGGTTTAATGGGGTTAACTTCTCATAATTGTGGTAGACAAAGAGACCACGAGTTATCTGCTCTAGGAGAGGCTTTTGGCTCACACTTGGTCCCTTGGTTGACACTTGAACCCTCTCTCTCTTGTTCATGGTGTTCTTGAGCACAAGAAGCAAACATACACACACTTGATTGTTGTTTTGGTGGTTGTACATCAACTTGCTAGCACTTGGGAATCAAGCAAGCTTGGGGTGGACTTCATTGGAGGAGTTCTTTGTTGGATTCTAAGCCAATTGACAAGGAAGGTTAATTTTGGTTTTTGTACCATTGAGGTATAACCTTTTCTTCTAATCTTATTTATTTATTTTACTTGCAATTCCTTTGTTAGTTTGGTCCATGGAAAGTATTCGTTGTTTGGCATCGTTTTTGTTATATACTTTGCTTCCGTTGCTACTTGATTTTGCCAAACGAATACCTTCAGCATCATCCACCGTCATTTTGAACGCCCGACCCTCAGCAGTGGGTGGGTTCTTTCGTTTCTGGCCAGCCGAAGACGATCCTCCAGCTCCTCCTCCCCCCTGACCCCGATCCTGTTTTCTTGCTCATCGGGCAATCACCAACTCTGTGCCCCTCCCTCTGAAAATTCCAACATACACTTCTCGGAAACCTGCAATTCTTTAAATCATGGCCAAACTGGCCACAGTTCACGCATCTCCTTGGCCGGGGCTTATACTGCCCGTTGTGATAAGATTTACACCTACTACACCAAGGTGCCCGTTGAGTAGACCCACCCGAAGTAGGTCATCTATTCTGCTCCCCCTGCCTGCCCCCGCTGCTCTGCCCTCCCTGTCTCTGTTGAGCGTTATAATGTTCAAACCTTGATTTTTGTTGGGAAAGTTTCTCCCCACTCAACTTATTTCTTGCTACAATATCTCCTTCAGCCAGTTTGGCGAAAGTGAAAGCCTGGGACAGTGTGGTAGCCCATCTGGTGGCGCCTCGGTAATCCGGGTGCAGTGCCCCCACAAAATGGGCAATCTTCGACTCCTCATCCGGTACCCAGTTTTTGACAAACCTCGTTTTCTCATTAAATTGTTTAATCAATTGGTCCACAGTCATGTTCCCGGTCATCTGCAGATCCATGAATTCCTTCTTGATTTTGGCCATCTTAAAAGTTCCACAATATTGTTAACATAGCTTTCCCTGGAATTGACTCCAGGTGATGCTCTCCTGTTGCTATTCAGTAAAATGGCCGGTAATGGAATCCCACCAGACCAATGCGTCTCCTCTCAACATTTGTGATGCATACTTGACTTTCAATTCGTTTTCGCAATTACAGGCATCAAGTGCCTTTGTCATCTCTCACAACCAGTTCAATGTAGCGTTGGGATCAGAACTCCCGTGATACGCAGAGGGTTTACAATCCAGAAATTGCTTGTAGGTGTAGGGTTGTTTATATCCAGGGAACGCAAACGGATAGGCTCCTGGTTGTGGATACGGGTAATAAAATTGTGGTTGCATAATTTGTGTCATAGGTGGCAGCTGTGCTGTCACTGGTGTGGTTGTCGTCTGTGTAGGAATCGCAGTCGGCACTGGGGTTGGTTCAGGTTGCTGTTCTTGCTGTTGCTGTTCCATTCTCTCAACACCAAAAGCAAACATCCACAGTTAATATCAAAGTATGTAATCACATATCCCGAGAAGACCGGCGGTTCAACGCAGAACCTACAACCAATGCCGACCAAAGCAAAGGTTTACCGATAGCTCTCCACTGAATTGACACAGTGAAAATCCCTCTCTGATACAACATATGCACAAGTAAGGCTAACACTGTTCAACCAATCAATGAACGAGCCCAGCCCAATTCTACGTATAGCTGACTTCCCAACGCAACTCAAAATCATCCTAAGAGTGCGTATCGGCCAAATAATCATGCAGCAGATATCAATCATCAATAATCGCAATCAACAGTTCAATCAATCCAATCCAATCTCAATCACAGTCATGCATCACATCAATAACATTAACCGAAATCTTTACCATCCGCGATTAACGTCCACTCACCTCAAAACCAGCACGAGCTCAGAAATCTAATTTTACTGAGTCTTTTGATTGCCTGAAACACAGCAACAATCAAATCAGTCTCGAAATATATAAATATATTTTCTCACATATATTTATACGTCAAATCCATAAAAACAACTCAATAATACCACATATATAACATGCCAAGTTATTCCATACAAAACACAACAAGAAAACAAGAAACATCTGAAATGGGGTCTGTCGCGCCGCAACACACACCCCGTCGCGCCGCGACGGAGTCGGATTTCAAATCCGAGAGTCCATACTCGGATTTTAGTAGCGGATTTCACAAGTATCGGATTTTTGTGTCGGATTTGCCAAAGTCTCGGATTTCCAAGGTAGGTTTAGTAAATATACTCGGATTCTTACAATCCGATTCAAAACTAACGGATTTGTTGTATGTCGCACCGCGACATTTCAGTGTAGCGCCGCGACACGTACGTTCAAGCTTATCTTCTTCATGAGTGTTGGATTTCCAGCCAACTTTCTTCCATAAAACTTATTCTAACATCATATAACTTCAAACAAAACATATCTAAAGCATATAAAATGTCTACAAATCATTATAAACACCTTTTTACTCAATTAAAACTACAAAATCTTCAAAACCCAATTACCAAGTTTTTTCTTCCAAGTTCCAACAATGGTGAAACCATATAAACTCATGATTTTTAACATCTAAACATACCAATATGATTCATATCATGCCAATAACACTTTCTTACCTTCTTTACGGGCTTGACCCGATGTTCCCGCAATAGCTGTGTCTCCCAAATGCTCAGTCACTGGAGCTTCAGTTGCAGCTTGGGTCATAGGAGGAAGGATAGGAGTATCTCTGTCAGCCATTATCTGTTACAATCACATCACCTCATAACTCATTAGCATAAACCGTTAGTATCCAAAATACTAACTACTACAAACAACTCTAACTCACTGTAATTCCCCTGAAGGAAAGCTTGACCCGTCACGAGCCAAGATTTGGGAATGCAACACTCTAGCCGTGCATGCATCGCCAAACCTAGGCTCTGATACCAAACTGTAACACCGAAAAACTCACAAGCCATTTTTTTAATACGCTGCGGAAGCTTTAAGTAAACAAACTTAATTACATATAAACCAATATTAACAAATATAGAACCATTGTTCATACAAAGTATCATTGTTGTGTTACAAAAGCTACAAGCTCGTTTCATTTCAAAAACTATTATCAGAGTCAGGTCAACTTCTCCTTCAGCCAACCTCACAAACACGAACCTGCAAAAGCAACAATTGAGGGGAATTAGCACAAAGCTAAGTGAGTAGAGGCTAAACACAAAAAGCAAACATCCACAGTCAATATCAAAGCATGTAATCACATATCCCGAGAAGACCGGCGGTTCAACGCAGAACCTACAACCAATGCCGGCCAAAGCAAAGGTTTACCGATAGCTCTCTACTGAATTGACACAGTGAAAATCCCTCTCTGATACAACATATGCACAAGTAAGGCTAACACTGTTCAACAAATCAATGAAAGAGCCCAGCCCAATTCTACATATAGCTGACTTCCCAACGCAACTCAAAATCATCCTAAGAGTGCGTATCGGCCAAATAATCATGCAGCAGATATCAATCATCAATAATCGCAATCAACAGTTCGTTCAATCAATCCAATCCAATCTCAATCACAGTCATGCATCACATCAATAACATTAACCGAAATCTTTACCATCCGCGATTAACGTCCACTCACCTGAAAACCAGCACGAGCTCAGAATCAATTTTACTGAGTCTTTTGATTGCCTGAAACACAGCAACAATCAAATCAGTCTCGAAATATATAAATATATTTTCTCACATATATTTATACGTCAAATCCATAAAAACAACTCAATAATACCACATATATAACATGCCAAGTTATTCCATACAAAACACAACAAGAAAACAAGAAACATCTGAAATGGGGTCTGTCGCGCCGCAACACACACCCCGTCGCGCCGCGACGGAGTCGGATTTCAAATCCGAGAGTCCATACTCGGATTTTAGTAGCGGATTTCACAAGTATCGGATTTTTGTGTCGGATTTGCCAAAGTCTCGGATTTCCAAGGTCGGTTTTGTAAATATACTCGGATTCTTACAATCCGATTCAAAACTAACGGATTTGTTGAATGTCGCGCCACGACATTTCAGTGTAGCGCCGCGACACGTACGTTGAAGCTTATCTTCTTCATGAGTGTTGGATTTCCAGCCAACTTTCTTCCATAAAACTCATTCTAACATCATATAACTTCAAACAAAACATATCCAAACCATATAAAATGTCTACAAATCATTATAAACACCTTTTTACTCAATTAAAACTACAAAATCTTCAAAACCCAATTACCAAGTTTTTTCTTCCAAGTTCCAACAATGGTGAAACCATATAAACTCATGATTTTTAACATCTAAACATACCAATATGATTCATATCATGCCAATAACACTTTCTTACCTTCTTTACGGGCTTGACCCGATGTTCCCGCAGTAGCTGTGTCTCCCAAATGCTCAGTCACTAGAGCTTCAGTTGCAGCTTGGGTCGTAGGAGGAAGGATAGGAGTATCTCTGTCGGCCATTATCTGTTACAATCACATCACCGCATAACTCATTAGCATAAACCGTTAGTATCCAAAATACTAACTACTACAAACAACTCTAACTCACTGTAATTCCCATGAAGGAAAGCTTGACCCGTCACGAGCCAAGATTTGGGAATGCAACACTCTAGCCGTGCATGCATCGCCAAACCTAGGCTCTGATACCAAACTGTAACACCGGAAAACTCACAAGCCATTTTTTTGATACGCTGCGGAAGCTTTAAGTAAACAAACTTAATTACATATAAACCAATATTAACAAATATAGAAACATTGTTCATACAAAGTATCATTGTTGTGTTACAAAAGCTACAAGCTCGTTTCATTTCAAAAACTAATATCAGAGTCAGGTCAACTTCTCCTTCAGCCAACCTCACAAACACGAACCTGCAAAAGCAACAATTGAGGGGAATTAGCACAAAGCTAAGTGAGTAGAGGCTAAACACCAAAAGCAAACATCCACAGTCAATATCAAAGCATGTAATCACATATCCCGAGAAGACCGGCGGTTCAACGCAGAACCTACAACCAATGCCGGCCAAAGCAAAGGTTTACCGATAGCTCTCCACTGAATTGACACAGTGAAAATCCCTCTCTGATACAACATATGCACAAGTAAGGCTAACACTGTTCAACCAATCAATGAACGAGCCCAGCCCAATTCTACGTATAGCTGACTTCCCAACGCAACTCAAAATCATCCTAAGAGTGCGTATCGGCCAAATAATCATGCAGCAGATATCAATCATCAATAATCGCAATCAACAGTTCAATCAATCCAATCCAATCTCAATCACAGTCATGCATCACATCAATAACATTAACCGAAATCTTTACCATCCGCGATTAACGTCCACTCACCTGAAAACCAGCACGAGCTCAGAAATCTAATTTTACTGAGTCTTTTGATTGCCTGAAACACAGCAACAATCAAATCAGTCTCGAAATATATAAATATATTTTCTCACATATATTTATACGTCAAATCCATAAAAACAACTCAATAATACCACATATATAACACGCCAAGTTATTCCATACAAAACACAACAAGAAAACAAGAAACATCTGAAATGGGGTCTGTCGCGCCGCAACACACACCCCGTCGCGCCGCGACGGAGTCGGATTTCAAATCCGAGAGTCCATACTCGGATTTTAGTAGCGGATTTCACAAGTATCGGATTTTTGTGTCGGATTTGCCAAAGTCTCGGATTTCCAAGGTCGGTTTTGTAAATATACTCGGATTCTTACAATCCGATTCAAAACTAACGGATTTGTTGAATGTCGCGCCGCGACATTTCAGTGTAGCGCTGCGACACGTACGTTCAAGCTTATCTTCTTCATGAGTGTTGGATTTCCAGCCAACTTTCTTCCATAAAACTCATTCTAACATCATATAACTTCAAACAAAACATATCTAAAGCATATAAAATGTCTACAAATCATTATAAACACCTTTTTACTCAATTAAAACTACAAAATCTTCAAAACCCAATTACCAAGTTTTTTCTTCCAAGTTCCAACAATGGTGAAACCATATAAACTCATGATTTTTAACATCTAAACATACCAATATGATTCATATCATGCCAATAACACTTTCTTACCTTCTTTACGGGCTTGACCCGATGTTCCCGCAGTAGCTGTGTCTCCCAAATGCTCAGTCACTAGAGCTTCAGTTGCAGCTTGGGTCGTAGGAGGAAGGATAGGAGTATCTCTGTCGGCCATTATCTGTTACAATCACATCACCTCATAACTCATTAGCATAAACCGTTAGTATCCAAAATACTAACTACTACAAACAACTCTAACTCACTGTAATTCCCCTGAAGGAAAGCTTGACCCGTCACGAGCCAAGATTTGGTAATGCAACACTATAGCCGTGCATGCATCGCCAAACCTAGGCTCTGATACCAAACTGTAACACCGGAAAACTCACAAGCCATTTTTTTAATACGCCGCGGAAGCTTTAAGTAAACAAACTTAATTACATATAAACCAATATTAACAAATATAGAAACATTGTTCATACAAAGTATCATTGTTGTGTTACAAAAGCTACAAGCTCGTTTCATTTCAAAAACTAATATCAGAGTCAGGTCAACTTCTCCTTCAGCCAACCTCACAAACACGAACCTGCAAAAGCAACAATTGAGGGGAATTAGCACAAAGCTAAGTGAGTAGAGGCTAAACACCAAAAGCAAACATCCACAGTCAATATCAAAGCATGTAATCACATATCCCGAGAAGACCGGCGGTTCAACGCAGAACCTACAACCAATGCCGGCCAAAGCAAAGGTTTACCGATAGCTCTCCACTGAATTGACACAGTGAAAATCCCTCTCTGATACAACATATGCACAAGTAAGGCTAACACTGTTCAACCAATCAATGAACGAGCCCAGCCCAATTCTACGTATAGCTGACTTCCCAACGCAACTCAAAATCATCCTAAGAGTGCGTATCGGCCAAATAATCATGCAGCAGATATCAATCATCAATAATCGCAATCAACAGTTCAATCAATCCAATCCAATCTCAATCACAGTCATGCATCACATCAATAACATTAACCGAAATCTTTACCATCCGCGATTAACGTCCACTCACCTGAAAACCAGCACGAGCTCAGAAATCTAATTTTACTGAGTCTTTTGATTGCCTGAAACACAGCAACAATCAAATCAGTCTCGAAATATATAAATATATTTTCTCACATATATTTATACGTCAAATCCATAAAAACAACTCAATAATACCACATATATAACACGCCAAGTTATTCCATACAAAACACAACAAGAAAACAAGAAACATCTGAAATGGGGTCTGTCGCGCCGCAACACACACCCCGTCGCGCCGCGACGGAGTCGGATTTCAAATCCGAGAGTCCATACTCGGATTTTAGTAGCGGATTTCACAAGTATCGGATTTTTGTGTCGGATTTGCCAAAGTCTCGGATTTCCAAGGTCGGTTTTGTAAATATACTCGGATTCTTACAATCCGATTCAAAACTAACGGATTTGTTGAATGTCGCGCCGCGACATTTCAGTGTAGCGCTGCGACACGTACGTTCAAGCTTATCTTCTTCATGAGTGTTGGATTTCCAGCCAACTTTCTTCCATAAAACTCATTCTAACATCATATAACTTCAAACAAAACATATCTAAAGCATATAAAATGTCTACAAATCATTATAAACACCTTTTTACTCAATTAAAACTACAAAATCTTCAAAACCCAATTACCAAGTTTTTTCTTCCAAGTTCCAACAATGGTGAAACCATATAAACTCATGATTTTTAACATCTAAACATACCAATATGATTCATATCATGCCAATAACACTTTCTTACCTTCTTTACGGGCTTGACCCGATGTTCCCGCAGTAGCTGTGTCTCCCAAATGCTCAGTCACTAGAGCTTCAGTTGCAGCTTGGGTCGTAGGAGGAAGGATAGGAGTATCTCTGTCGGCCATTATCTGTTACAATCACATCACCTCATAACTCATTAGCATAAACCGTTAGTATCCAAAATACTAACTACTACAAACAACTCTAACTCACTGTAATTCCCCTGAAGGAAAGCTTGACCCGTCACGAGCCAAGATTTGGTAATGCAACACTCTAGCCGTGCATGCATCGCCAAACCTAGGCTCTGATACCAAACTGTAACACCGGAAAACTCACAAGCCATTTTTTTAATACGCCGCGGAAGCTTTAAGTAAACAAACTTAATTACATATAAACCAATATTAACAAATATAGAAACATTGTTCATACAAAGTATCATTGTTGTGTTACAAAAGCTACAAGCTCGTTTCATTTCAAAAACTAATATCAGAGTCAGGTCAACTTCTCCTTCAGCCAACCTCACAAACACGAACCTGCAAAAGCAACAATTGAGGGGAATTAGCACAAAGCTAAGTGAGTAGAGGCTAAACACCAAAAGCAAACATCCACAGTCAATATCAAAGCATGTAATCACATATCCCGAGAAGACCGGCGGTTCAACGCAGAACCTACAACCAATGCCGGCCAAAGCAAAGGTTTACCGATAGCTCTCCACTGAATTGACACAGTGAAAATCCCTCTCTGATACAACATATGCACAAGTAAGGCTAACACTGTTCAACCAATCAATGAACGAGCCCAGCCTAATTCAACGCATAGCTGACTTCCCAACGACACTCAAAATCATCCTAAGAGTGCGTATCGGCCAAAATCATCATGCAGCAGATATCAATCATCAATAATCGCAATCAACAGTTCAATCAATCCAATCCAATCTCAATCACAGTCATGCATCACATCAATAACATTAACCGAAATCTTTACCATCCGCGATTAACGTCCACTCACCTCAAAACCAGCACGAGCTCAGAAATCTAATTTTACTGAGTCTTTTGATTGCCTGAAACACAGCAACAATCAAATCAGTCTCGAAATATATAAATATATTTTCTCACATATATTTATACGTCAAATCCATAAAAACAACTCAATAATACCACATATATAACATGCCAAGTTATTCCATACAAAACACAACAAGAAAACAAGAAACATCTGAAATGGGGTCTGTCGCGCCGCAACACACACCCCGTCGCGCCGCGACGGAGTCGGATTTCAAATCCGAGAGTCCATACTCGGATTTTAGTAGCGGATTTCACAAGTATCGGATTTTTGTGTCGGATTTGCCAAAGTCTCGGATTTCCAAGGTCGGTTTTGTAAATATACTTGGATTCTTACAATCCGATTCAAAACTAACGGATTTGTTGAATGTCGCGCCGCGACATTTCAGTGTAGCGCCGCGACACGTACGTTGAAGCTTATCTTCTTCATGAGTGTTGGATTTCCAGCCAACTTTCTTCCATAAAACTCATTCTAACATCATATAACTTCAAACAAAACATATCTAAAGCATATAAAATGTCTACAAATCATTATAAACACCTTTTTACTCAATTAAAACTACAAAATCTTCCAAACCCAATTACCAAGTTTTTTCTTCCAAGTTCCAACAATGGTGAAACCATATAAACTCATGATTTTTAACATCTAAACATACCAATATGATTCATATCATGCCAATAACACTTTCTTACCTTCTTTTGGAATTAAAGAACACTAACTCTTGAATTTAGGAATTCAAGTTTATAGCTTTTCTTCACTCACGGTTTTTCTCTCCAAAACACACACTACACCTTTTACACTTAGAAACATAATTAGAGGATTTGCTATAAACGTACATATATATTTGTATAAATCAAGCAGGAGGTGGAAATTATCTTGAAATCCTATTCTTTTTACAACATGCATGCATATATACATACCAACATACATGCATACTTCTTTGTATTTTCTTTTCTTATTAAACTTCCATGAGTAATATATATACACATACATATATTAATATTAATCAATTAACTTAACAAAAAACATAATCAATTAAAACAAACCAATCACATACCGCGAACCCGCTATTCTCCTAGCCCGGAGTTGCGCGTGTTACATACTTACCCCTAGCGGAATTTTCATATAACAACAACTACCACGCTAGTATAGGTATGCCACCATACGAGATCTTGTACGGTAGGAAATGTAGAACCCCTATCTGTTGGGATGAGGTAAGACAGAAGGAACTTTGCAACACGGAAATAGTGTAGAGAACCTCGAAATATGTGCAACAAGTCCGTGAATGACTTAAAGTGGCTCAAAGCCGGCAAAAGAGCTATGCGGATAAACGGAGATCATTACAGGAATTTCAAGTTGGTGATCAGGTATTACTGAAAGTGTCTCCATGGAAAGGAGTTATACGATTCAAGAAACGTGGAAAACCAAACCCAAGGTTTATTGGACCTTTCAAAGTCATAGCAAGAATTGGTAAGGTGGCTTCCCGTCTGGAGCTACACGAAGAGTTATCAAAGATACACAACACCTTTCATGTATCTCATCTGAGAAAGTGTTTGGCCGATAGGTCAGTCTTTGTACCATTGGAAGACATCACTGTAGATGAAAGACTGAACTACATCGAGAGACCGGTTGCGATCCTCGAAAGAAAGACCAAACGGCTCCGCAATAGGGAAGTGGGAATGGTGAAGGTGCAGTGGGAGCACCGCAAAGGTTTAGAATGGACGTGCGAGTCCAAAGAAGAAATGAAGAAGAATTACCTCACCATGTTCGAATGAAGATTTCGAGGACGAAATTGTGTTTAAGTGGGGGAGAGTTGTAATACCCGAACTTCAAAAATAAATAAAAAGAATATTTATTGAGAAAATGATAAATCGTGTTGGATTGTGAATTTAAATTGTGAAATGTATTAGAGACTTTATGGGCTTGAATGGATAAGTGGTTAATGGACTAAGACATATGTATATTAATGGATTAATTGATTTTGGGCCCAATCAAAGGGGAATTGGGCTTTAGCCTTTTAGAGAGTATAAATATTTATACATGGTGGCTAGGGCACAACCCCTAACACCACCACCTTCATTCCAAACACTGTTGCATTGAGAGATTTTAGTATGTGTTTGTGTGTGCTAAAACCCACGAGAAAGAGAGGAACAAGTATTCAAGAATCATCTAGAAACTTAAAGAATTGCAAAAAGGATCACCAGGTAATGATTCTCACTTCATCTTGGTATTGTAGATATCAATTTTATCTTGTTTTAATGACTATAGAGCCAGATTAGAATATGGGTTTTTGGGGTTTTGGGTATATGAAGAACCAGAGAAAAGAATTGGAAGCATGAGCTTCAATACTTGATAAAATGTGTTTAAATCTTGAAGGAAGTGCTTAAATGAGTGGAGAAATGTTCTGAAACAAAAATGAAATGATTTGGTTGAGTTTTGAAAGAACATGATTTTGGTCATGGAGCCTGAATGTTGAAAATGATGAACTGACAGGGATGAAAGTCATCCCATGCGACCTTATGTTGATGTGTCGTGTGAATTTTCTTTTCACCCATGCGACTTTGCTAATTTGTGCCATGCGACCTTTGAACTTATGTCATGCGACTTTCAATACCCCCATGCGACTCTCACTTGTAACTTGTAACCCCATGCGACTTTCACCCTTAAACATCCACACGACTTTTGTGTGTTACCTCATGTGACACTTGCTTTCATAACCTCAAGTGACTTATGCCTTGACACCACCCATGCGACTTTCGCATGGTACACGCATGCGACTTTCCACTTGAAACCTTTCATGCGACTTTCGCTTGTACCCCAAACCTACCTCATGCGACTTTTGTTACTTATGAAACACACCATGCGACTTCCAGTTGAGACACACACTTAATCCATGCGACTTATGCCTTATAATATCAACAATGCGACTATTGTCACCTCATGTGACCTTCGTGTGAAAAACCCCATGCAACTTATGTTTATGAAGGTCCATGCGACTTAACATGCACACAATGAATGAACCATGCGACTTATGTATATAACCATCCGACTTCTAGGACTCAAGGTGGTCCGACTTATGAAACTTAGCACGGGGTCTAGTGAGACACCCGAACGATTTATGTGAGTAAACGAACAAGAGTTTCATACATGGTATTGATTTGTTTAGACCTATTGTAGGTGACGGTTGACTGTCAAGTAACCACAAGTGTACTAGTAAGCTAAGACTGTGAGATTGAACTGCAAGACAGATGAGTATTCTTACTTACTATCTAAACCCTATGATGTATGTGTTTAATGTGCTATATGCTATATGACTGATGAATGATGAATTGATGAAGGAGGAAATGATAACTGATGAATTGATGAACTGATAATGTGCTATGTTGTGCTATTGATTAGACTGTTCACTTCGGTGACGGGAATGATTGGACCGTTCACTTCGGTGACGGGAATGATTAGACCGTTCACTTCGGTGACGGGAATGATTGGACCGTTCACTTCGGTGACGGAAATGATTGGACCGTTCACTTCGGTGACGGGAATGATTGGACCGTTCACTACGGTGACGGGTATGATGGGACCGTTCACTCCGGTGACGGGAATGTGGGACCGACTACTACGGTAGCGGGAATGAAAGATGTAACATGATCGTAAAGCAAATGAATTGATATCATATGGTTGATTGTAAGTTAAAGTACTCGCTAAGATTCGTGCTTACGGTTGTTGTTTAACCTTCTTTTCAGGTGATGTCCACGGCGGGGCTCCAGCACGTGGTTGATAGTTCATCTCCTCAAGCTTCCGCAGTATTTTTTTTACTATTTGTATTTAATGATGTATTCCGAAACAATTATACTTGAATTCAAGATTTTACCGGTTATCACTCGGGGTTGTGATCACAGTGATACAATGCTTCTATTTTAATAGACTATGAACCATACGCGTTGGTAAATGTTTATTTAAAAAAAAATTGGGATGTTACAGGTGAAGCTGGGTGACGGTGGTACACGGAGTATCAGAGGTAGTGGTATGGTGCAGATTAAAATGCAAGATGGAAAATTCAGATGGATGCATTGCTGGTATGTCCCGAACAAAATTTACAACGTATATCCTGCAAAACTTTTGTCATAAAATATATTGAATGTGGTTGCAAAAGAAGGAAAAAAACTGCAACTGAAGCTAGGTGAAATCCCATTATTCAGAAAAGAAAATTGATAAAACAATAGATACATTTTTTTGATCAATTTAGTTTTTAGTGCAAAAGGAATAATATATAACCAGAATAAAAGAAGTCCTTGCCATTGTAGCTGTTGGGATATGACTTGAAGACTTGGAAGATATTTGGAAAACGAGAAAACCGGAAAATTGATGCTGCTCGGCGTGCACCAAGGGAGCTCGGCGTGTGACCCTCAAAGGCCCACGGCGTGGAGTAGGGCTGGTCAGGTCCTGGGTCGATTTTCTTGTGTGTGACGGCTGAGAATCTCCTATATTTGTTAATTATTGTTTCCTAAGTAAGATTAGGGCATCATTAGGGTTTTCTAGCTTCATTATAAATATCTAGTCTTCATTACTCATATGTAACACATCAAACACTCAAGTTAATAAAGAAGTCTCTGGTTCCTGCCAGTGGACGTAGGCCGTGACCCCGACGACCGAACCACGTTATATCTTATGTCGTGACTTGTCTTGTTCGTTATCCGCATTTATATTCTAACGCTTGTTTACGGTGTCCCAAATCCTAACAGTAGCAAAATCTATGCTTCAGAAGGGTCTCACTATTTAAGATATACTACAAAGTTAGAGATCTGACATCATACAAACTTAAAAAGAAATATTAGATTTAAGAAACTAAAGTTAACTTTATGGTTTCAACTTTGTGTGCATGACCACTTGGTTCCCCAAATGCATTCCCATAATGGAATTTGCCACATGAAACCCCAGCTTTACTACCAAGAAGTTCTATCATCTTGCCTACAGTCATTCGGCTGCCAAACGATATATGTTAAAGCCGTTGTTCAAGAAATTAAATGTTAAAAGAGCCTTACGTGAGGACCAAAATAATTATAAGTGCATTTAAGCATAAACAAGTTATTTATAGAGAAAAATATGGGGAAGCAACTTATCATCAAAGCTTAAATACTACATAAGAATTTGTACTACACTGTGAAGAAATATGTTTTATAAAATGTATTTTGAGTGGTTGCTGCTGAAATTTTTTTTATTCTACCTTGGGAATCCATGATCAAATCAGGGCATATGCCACGTTCAGAAAAGGGGAAATCTTCTTGTTGAATAATGGTCCTACAAACGCCTTTTTGTCCATGTCTACTACTAAACCTGTCACCAACCTGTAACCATCTTCTTCAACATTATTCAAAAGTTCAAGAAAACCTTGTTTTCACCACATACACCCACAGGAAAAAGAACTGTTAATTCTGACCTCAGGCCTACGAGTTTGGCGAATCATTAATTTGACATTCAAATTGCTTTTTCCATCAGAAAAGAAAACTACTCTGTCCACAACTGCTTCCACATCTTGACCATCGTACCTTTGTTTGCTTGTTCTATATTGACTACATATAGTGGTAGGAATAAAGTCTAAAAAATCGGAGAAAAACTTGTAAACTTCAATTCTAGTACTACATAGAAACACTCAATTGTTTTATGCAGTTGGGGATGATTTCAGGCAATAGATGTCCTGAGGTCTTAAGATCTCACCAGGAGCAACAATTCCATCATTATCCAATAACTACAAAAAGAAAGAATATGACTTGTATAAATATAAATTTCTCAATCAAACAATCAATGAATCTGGACATAGTTGTTGAGTAATGTCCCATATTGGACGGAAAGTGACTTTGTAATCTGCTTAATAAGGGACCTGGGCTACTCCTCTGATAACCAATTGGTTTTGAGTTGGAACCCCACAAACTTACAATATTGACAAAATATAGAATAATGAAATTTTGTGTGAAAATCTTCCATCTTTGCGCATTAAATAGATTGAAATTGATTGGAAGATTCGTAGTCATAATTTCATTTCCACCGGTAATCAATCTACTTTCTTAAAAATATCAGCTACATTTTCACAGTGATATCGAACAAATAAGAAATTAATAATACCTCAATGTTACGTGAATCAAGTTTGGTGCTACGGGGACTACAAAATTTGTCATGACTACAATTTTGGTACTTCTGAAATGTGGCTGTTGACCTGTATAGAGAATCATGATGGAGGTGAAACTTAATGAATATAAGAAATAAAGGTAACAGCCAAGCATATTCATGGAATATCAAAGATTAATTGTTTCTATAGTTACCTTTTCATTACGATACAACGACCAAAACCACGACCCATAGATGATTTATTCATAACTTTTGCATCCTCAATGTCATAACCACTGTAACTCATAACCGTGACAGTTGCATTTTGATCAGCTCCAAGCTTATCATACCCAACCTGAGCAGAATGTTGCTGATAAGCACTATATTTGGTATTACTACAAAGGTCTTTTTATATTAACTTTTTTTATCAGGATTAACTTGGGACCAAGTTACTTCTGTACCAGTGTTAGTATTCTGATATTTTTTAGCATACATACCGCTTTTGGGATTTCAATTCATTTATGGTTAAGGTGATACTTGATTTGACATCAGTAATTGGGATGGACTTATCTCGTAAAAGTAAGTTAACTAGTGATCTCTCGAACATCGACTAAACTTTTTTATGTTTTTTAGTATAGAAATACCCTCACCACACCCAAAAAAAAGAAAAAGAAAAACCTGTAACCAGTTCTCTCTCACCCCCCTCTACCTCTCATTTATCTCTTTCTAAACAAAGGCCGCCAGCACCACCGCCTCCACTGTACCCTACAATCCCCCAACCATCTCTCTCTCTCTCTCTCAACCTCTCATATCCGCTCTCTCTAAACTGACTCTTCTCTCTAATTGTCCCCTGCTTGCCTAAGGCAATCACCCACAGCCATCTATGTCTCTAAACCGAAGGAGGCCACCACCTTTGCACATCACTCTCCCCATTATCCCACACCACCACTCTCGCTACTATCCCACACCACCACTTCTTTCTTATTGGATTTAGAAAGTCAAAACCAAATTATATGATCTTTTTGTGCTCAAAATTGAATTTATGTTCCTCTCAGGGTAAGAAAAAAGATATGTTACCTCAATTAGAAATTTTCGGATCTTTGCCCGAAATTTTATCAATAGAATAAAGGAGACATACCAGCTCAATTGTTCTTGTTGTCAATAGGGGTCGTTGAGGGTAGACCAAAAGGTAAAGTAAATTATCCATGCGAAAAAACTACAAACAAAAAAGCTACACTAAATTTCCATAAAGATGAAATGATATATATGTGTGTGCACTCTCATACAATGTCAGGATCGAATATAACCAAAATCAATAACAAGAATTATCTTTTGAATTTAAATCAGAGTTGTATAAAAGACAATATTTGAGTTTGATCACAATCAACTAAGAAGTAGCGGAATCACACTTAATTGATTAATAAAGGTTTTAATCACAAGAACAATTTAATAAATTCAAAGAATAACTTCAAAACAGAAGATGTTTATTAATAATCAAGGATGATTACAATATTCACCTACACCTCCAATCTAACTCTTTTGTTAGACGAAGAACAAACTTTGTTCTTAGGTTTCAAAGAAACTTGGAGGCTAATACACTTTCTGAAAAACTATAAACAATATGAATGAGTGTAAACAGTCATGATTGAACTAACAGTTCTGAACTTTTTGTACTAACAGTTGTAACACTCACAGCAACTGTTAGTCACAACTGTTTTCACACAAATTTCTCTAACAGTTTTGCCTTTGCATATCCAACAGTTTCTATCACTTGGCGAATTTCCTAACAATATCCCCCTAACTTAAGGTATTGAACAATATACTTAAGTTTTTTTATAGGGTTCAACCCCAGAAAAAGTATGTAAAGCCAAACTGTTTCAATCAAATGAAGATTATACTTTCTTTAACTGTAGAAATTCCAACCTTTCTTTGAGCCTCTGAAGAAGATTTTCTTTAACTTTAGCAGGGCCAAAGAACTTTGCTTTCATCAAATATAAGAGCTTTGTTTTGTGGTGCTCTATGAAGTCAATATCAAACCATTGAGTTATTACATTTCCCATCACAATGTGATAAGTCTTTGACTTAGCATACACCTTGACAGTACTTATTGGAAATGTCTCCTCAGCTATCAGCATCGGCATCACTTTCAGAGGATCACATATGCTCGTTAAATGCCTCATTAGCACTTTGATTTCAATTGCAGCCGCTTCTCCATAGTGACTTAGACCATATTCATACATTTCTTGCACATCTCTTCTCGTCACACTTTCCATTAATTGTAAGAAGCTCGCATAGCTTTCAATGGGTTCATGTTCTCTCACAATTGTTACCCCTTGCTTCCCTGTTTCAATCCTTAACAATTCAAATCTCCACTCAGTGATGTGGGATTTTTGACCTAATTGAACTTCCACTAGCTTTTCCAATTTTTGTTCAACCTCCACTATGAGTCTGTCTTGTAATATGGTTTGAACCATACCAGCTGTAGCTTTCTCTTTAGATTTTTGAACTGTTTGGGTTTGTTGAGACTGTTGAGGTTGAGTTGTTTGCTATTTCTTTTCAACTGTTAGCTTGGGAGGGGGAGCTGCTTTCTTCCTTTCAATTCTTTTTTCTTTTCACTCACTGATCAGCCTTATTTGCCTTTTCTTCCTCATCAATCTCCTTTGTGAATTCAGCTGCCATCTTTTGAGCTAATTCTAGATCTCTTTGTTCTTGTTGCTCAATATTAGCATTCAGCCTTTGTGCTAGTTCATGATCGTGCTCTTCTTGTTTGTTCTTTTGAAAATTTTAGCTTGGGAATATTAACAACAACTTCCTTTCCCTTACCTAGCTCAGGAGGCATCTTATCATCTTTCTTTGATTCAGAAATTGCAATGCCTTTAAACCCTGGCTTAGGTTCAATTGGATCCAGCTTTGAAACTTTTCCTTCTAGCCACCATCATCAATCTTTTGAGCCATTTTGAATATACTGAAGTTAAGAGTTTGAGCTCCCACTGCAATCAAATGATATTGCTTTACTTTAGACCATGTTTTGAATACATCTGTTGTTGGATAATCTCTATACATGATCATCCTATTTATCAACACTCTATCAACTGCAGATAATTTATCTTCATCTGTTTGGGTACTTGCAGCTGTTTGTAGTTGATCTGGAGCAACTATTGTTTGTGGAGATGCAACTGTTAGAGTATCTGGTGCAGCTGTTTGTGTTGATTGCACACTCTTCACTTGCTCCTTTATGATTGCCTTCTCCCCCTTTTTGATTGGAACTGTTTGAGGAGGAGTGGCATGAATCTGTTTAAACATTTGATCATGGGCTTGAAGAACATCTGTAGCTTTCTTGAGAGTAGATGACAAGACTTTGATTTGGTTGTCTTGCTGGATAATAACCTCATTATGCTTGGCAAGAAGCTTGTCTTGTAGGGTGTTTCTCTTTTTGAGATAGAGGAAGGTAGCAAGAAATGGTATAAGTTCGGGATTCGTCAATGCTTTTTGTTTCATACTTGCCTCAATGTCGGCAAGTGTTTCCACCTTAAACATATCATCGGCAGTTAGAACTGGTGGGTCACTCCTAGAAGTTCCCACACCAGTACCCCTTTGTTCTTGGTACTAGGGACTTCCAAAAGCTGTTTGACCAGCCCTTGTTGCCGTGATTGAGGTCTTACTTATGATGACACTGCCCTGCTCACCCCTTGTGGATGAAACAATAATGTCAGCCTCAAGAACCACATGATCACTCTCCCTTAGACAGATCACCTCCTCAGTGTGCTTGGGAGACAACACAATGGGTTCCCTTTCGATATTCTGCACAGGTGAATGCACCTGTGTAGGGCTTATAGTTGGGGAGATAGGGACTGTGGTGGAAGGAGCACCAACAGTTCTCTTCCTCTTTTTGAATGTTATAAGAGAGGGGGTTTGTGTTGTAGCTTTAGAAATGGTAATAGTGGGGGATATTTGAGTATCATGAGCTGTGGGTTCCAGAGTTGGTGGTGTAGCAATGATTTGGGCTTCATGCTCAACTCTGGCAGCTCTGTTTCAAGAAACTCCACCATTGCAGAGAGTGGTGGCACCAGAAAAATTCTTACCATTGATCAACAATTTGCTCAATGTGGAGGCCACATGAGCATAGGGAATCAGGACCCTCTTGTGAGTTTAAAGATTTGGCAATAAAGAGTTTAAACAAGTTTGCACAAATCGGGGGTACATAAAAAAGAGACCATATTTGGTCCCGAGATGTTTTACCATGCCATTAAAGATTAATTTAGAAAAGTTTAAGCAACGATTGTTGGCCAAACAGATTAAGGCAAGAGTAATGTTGCTTCCAAACTCGTTCAATCCAGTTCTTTTGGGGCTGAGACATTGTTGTAAAGTATGAATCAAATATTTCCAGTGGGCACAAAATTGCCCTTTGTAGAAGGTACCATTTCCCCTAGGGCCCTCATAACCTAGCTTAACCAACTCCTCGTGCAAGAATTCCAAGGAGACTAAATCAGAATACTTACCCTCAAGATCATCAAGGTGAAGGTGCTCACTAATGGTATTTTCAGACAATGAAACATCATGATTATCAACATTTGAAGTGATCCATTGAACTCCATCTACTTCAGTGAGTGTAGCGTTTTTCCAGAATTGATCGAGATGAGAAGTGTAGATGGTTGGATTGGTGGTGAGAGCAGTGTTTAGGTTTGACAGTGAAAGGTAGTCGATCATGTCATGAAAGACATGCAACGCAGGTGGTTTGGAGAGGAAGGCTAGCATGTTGTGTTCTTTGACAAACAGAAGGGGAGCCATGGCGATTTCGAAGAGAAAGTCTAGGGTTTAGCGTTCGATTGAAGTTTAGTAAGCATAATGAAAATTGCGAGGAGGGAATGGCTTATATATGTAATACATATTAAATGCAATTCAAAATGCCTCTGAATATGTTCAAAGACTGAAATACCCTTGACTAACAGTTGAAAGAAAATTTAGAGCTAACAGTTGAAAACTGTTTGGTTAATGAACTTCAACTGTAACACTCCCCCTTAACTGATTAGGCAGCTTGCCTAACAGTTGTGACACCTATGTACTAACAGTTGAAGACTGTTAGTTGCAATTTGCATTGTAGATCCCTGAACACTTACATAAACAGTTGTTAGACTAAAGACTAACAGTTTCAAACTGTTAGTGTGAAAACATAAAAGCATAGAAAAATAAGCTAACAAACCATTATTCTTAGTTAATCATTCCAATATTTGAGATTAGAAAGTTAAATCTGCTCACATCAAATGCTTTAGTGAACAGATTAGCTAACTGATCATCAGTATGAACTTTTAAAACTTGGATTAACTTTTTCTCATTGTAGTCTCTGATGAAGTGAAACCTGATCTCTATGTGCTTTGTTTTTGAATGCTTCACTGGATTGTTAACAATGCTAATAGCACTTGTGGTATCAACATAGATAGGAGTATTCAAAAGAGTCATACCATAATCCAGAAGCTGATTCTGGATCCATAATACCTGAGAACAACAACTTGATGCAGCAATATATTCAGCCTCAGCTGTTAAGTTGAAACTGTTGTTTGTTTCTTGCATTGCCACGATACCAACCTTGAGCCAAAAAATTGACATCCTCCAGAAGTTGATTTTCTATCCACATTAGCTCCACCATAGTCACTATCAGAGTATGCCACCAATTCAAATGGTGAATCCTTAGGATACCAAAGACCTAGTTTTTGTTGGCATTTGAGGTACCTAAAGATCCTTTTTACAGCAAAGAGATGTGACATCTTGGGATTGGATTGAAATCTGGCACACACACACATCAAACATTATATTTGGTCTAGAAGCAGTTAAGTACATTAATAAACCTATCATAGACCTATACAAGTGTATGTCTACATCCTCCCCCTCAGGATCTGCTCCCAACTGTTTGTGTGTTTCCATTGGAGTACTTGATAGCTTTACATCTTGATAGCCAAACTTGTCCAGAATGTCTTTGACATACTTTGACTGACTGAGAAAGATACCAGATGGCTTTTGCTTCACCTGTAATCCCAAGAAGAATGTAAGTTCTTCCATGGAACTCATCTAAAATCTCTTAAGTATGATGGCTTCAAACTCCTTGCAAAGATTGTCATTGGTGGATCCAAAGATTATATGATCAACATAGATCTGTACAAGTAAAATCTTTGTTTTAACAATCTTTGTAAACAATGTCTTATCAATTGTGCCTCTTTTAAAACCATTCTCAATCAAATGAGATGACAAAGTCTCATACCAAGCTCTAGGAGCCTGATGTAACCCATACAAGGCTTTATCCAGACTATATACCCTATCAGGATACTTTGAGTCTTCAAATATCCATTTCCTCGAATCGATGATTTGTTTGATCAACTTCAAGGACCAAGTTATTTCTCCAAGATTGATCTCCGTTCGGGTTATCGTCAAGTTCATGTTAAAGAGGATGATATTTCAAAAACTGCTTTCAGAACCCGCTGTTGGAATATGCCCACTGACACACACGAGTTGGTATTACTACCGATGAAGCATAGGCCTATTGGGTCACACGCCAAGTATTGATTCCGGTAACACCTTTGAACAAGAGAGAGAGAAAATACCAAAATGGGTTTTGGTTGGGCCGGGCACGGCCGTGCCTTGAGAAGGTACGGGCATGCCCTATGCCAGGTACGGGCCCAAGGCCGGCGTGCGTAGGGCGTACCCATTGGGGCCGGCACGGGTGTGCCTCTTGGAGGTACGGCCGTGCCTAGTGCAAAAACACGAGCCCAAGTCGAGCGTGACTTGGGTTAGCCCGTGGGCTGGCACAGGCGTGCCCTGTGAGGCACGACCGTGCCTCACACAGTAACAACCTATTCAATTAGACTTTTAAGTCTAAATTGAATGTGGTATTTAGTACTCTTAATGTAACACCGCTTCTGAAAAAAGTTGCTTTTATGATAATTCAGGTTCAGCAGCGGAAACTTTTTTCTTAATATTAACAAACAGTTAATTACGTCAATTTTGTTTCCAAAACAATCGTTGGTGTTACCTAACATACAGGAACCGACCATAGTATCATATTACATTACAACATAAAATTACAAGTGTTCCACCCACAAGGGGCATTTACATCAAAAGTCACCCGCCTTGCAGGCCATCTAATCTTTACCTGAAAAGGGAAATCATAGCACCATTCGCTACTCTAGCTAGTGAGTACATACTTAGCATAATCATCAATCTAGTGAGTCATGCATCAAGCACATCATACATATAAATATCGTAAACATCTTATTGTACATAAGCACACATTGCTAGCTTAACACATAGCGGTGTGTTGACAAGATCAGTAAGAGTCATGTCTTGCAGGAGAGCTAGTCCTGCTCAACAACTCAGACCGGGGGATCAGACACGAATCCGCGCTGGTGAGGGAGCACAAGGCAGTCCACCAAGCATTGTTTACGGAAAACAAGGTTCCCTAGTAATCACGGCCAGATCCTGGCTGATTATAGTCTCACGTTAAGGCACAGCGGTTCTGCAAAACCTTGATCCGGGATGCACCCCGAATCACCGTAAATCCAGAAATGACCGAAGTCCTGTTAGGATCCAGTTCGTGGGCTGACCTTAACCATGCGTCAGATAGTCTACAAACAGTTCACATACACATATACGTACATTCGATCCCACAGGGATCCATCATCATCATCATATTAGTCATATATCGTTCATAGGTTCCTACAGGGATCCGTCATTCAATCATTCATACATGCAATCCATCATTCATGCACATTTATCAGATATTACTAAGCGGTTCCATTCTGGACCCGCTGGCATGCACCTATCATTCATCTTACAAGCGATCATAACATCAATCAGAAACTTACACTCATCTTCTTAAGCGTACCGGCATAAACAGGTTAGTCATACATACATACACATTCACAAATTCACATAGTCATCTTAACTTGCAAGACTTACTCATATTGAGTCTCATGAAAGTTGGCACTCGCCTGTTTCACTTACAACGTTCGTTCACTCAAATCTGGTTCAGCTGACACGTTCACCTAAAACATTCGGCAATCGCGTTAAGCATTTGCATATATTAGATCCTACTATCAGGACCTTATTACATCTTTCTATCGTTCATAATTCATTTATCGAACTTACTTTGGATACTACCCAACCCAATCAACAAGAACATGTATTTAAAACAAGTCCTTGCTTAAAAGACTTGGTCGCGCCGCGACACTTCAACTTGTCGTGCCGCGACGTTCGAAAGGTCGGATCAAAAGAAAGGTTCATGCGAAAGTCGGACCAAGAAACCTTGTGAACCATCTGACTGTCGGACCACAAGTCGGATGGGTCATCCGACTGTCGGATCATTCATGCAAAGGTCGGATCAAAAAAGGTCGCAGGGTTCAAGTTCACGCGGCGTCGCGCCGCGACCATCACTTGTCGCGCCGCGACGATGGATTTTCCAAAATATCATCTTCTTTATTCAACATGCATGCGACTTTCAGTTAACTTTCTCAAAAACCCAGATTCTTAAACACGTTAGTTTCACTTCTAAAACACTTTAGAGCTTCATATATCACCTATATGAACCTCATGAACATCTTAACATCTTTTAAAACATTAAAACATGAGAAACCCACTTAAAAGTAAGCTCTCATGTTCTTTCATGGAGTTCTTCACTCCAACACCAACTTCCAGCCTCTAAACACACACAAATATAACATAATACATGTATGGTTTACACTACAAACACCTTACTAACCTTGCTTTATGTTTAAAACTCTATATCTTTCAACTTCAAGAACTTCTTCTCCAAGATCCTTACGAACAGAGAGAGTAGTATGTGTTTGTGTGTTTGTTTTGCAACTTTTAGTTTATTTGACTTTTGTGAGTCAAATACACAACACATATACATATATATCTTATCCAGAGGCAAACCGCCTCTGGACAAAATATCTTCTTTTCCTTTATCCATTTCTTTCTTCTTTTTCTTTATTCTTTTCTTTTCTTTCTTCAATGAATTAGTACATATATATATTTATTCAATATATATACATATACATACTTACATATAACTAACACACATTAATTTATTTTAATTTTCACAAGTACTCACAAATACTTACAACAACTATTCGTCTATCATACTAATCACGTACACTCACGTACTAATTACAACTAGGCCCAAATCGAGGATGTTACAAATCTACCCCCCTTAAGAAGATTCCATCCTCGGAATCTACTCAGTGATAACCAGGCGAGGGTATCTTGTCTTCATCACGTCCTAGATTTCCCACGTCGGGTTTGGACCTAAGTTGTGTTCTCACTTCATGAGAACTAACTCGACTATCTTCTTACGCAGCTTCTTGATCTTCATGTCAAGAATCACTACTGATTCTTCTTCAATGTGGCACTTACATAAGTAACACACGTTAAAGATAACACATATTCTAATCAGTTCAGGCGGCAGCTCAAAAGTTATCGTCTGGTCATCGACTTTACGCACGACTTTGAACGGTTCTATAGAATATGGACTTAACTTGTCCTTACATCTAAGACGAATAACGTCTCTTCGAGGAGAAACTTTCTAGAATACTCACACGGAGTATATTCTCCAACGTCAGGATCGTACATTCAGATTGGTCACTAGTCTTCATATGATAGACAGTGCTCAGATGAACACAAGTGTGTAACTCTCATTTCAAACATTTTCAGAACTAGAGACAACAAAGAGTGGAAATCAAAACAATCAAGAAAGATTGTGACATGTCACAGTCTCACTAACATAACTGAATCAAATGAGTCAACTAAACAGACTCACTTATGGCTAAGAAACGAATATCAATTTCGGAGCATCAAATCATTGCTGACAATCATAAGATCTCTGGTATTCATCTCAACTTGTGTACATATTTGAGATCATCATAATCTTCATAAAATTAATTTCCGTTGAGGGTCCTCTACGACTTAAAGCGTTTGTTACAACACTGGCTTCACCAGGGTAGTAATGGACTTCACAACAGATAGTAAAGTCTTCCGAACCATCAAACAAGGTGAGGATCGGAGCTTCACACAATAATTGCGTTAAAAGCTGAAAGGATCTCTCCTGAGCTTCCAATCATACGACAGACACATCTTTACGAGTCAGTTTAGCCAACGGACTCGCAAACTTCAAGACATTGCGGATGAACCGCCAATAACAGCTAGCTAAGGCAAGGAAACTTTTAATTTCAAGAGGAACTCGAAGAACTCCCTAATTCAACATAACCTCTACCTTAGCTTGATCTTCTTGACACTATCCTTACAGATGACATAACTAAGGAAATACATTTCCCTTAGCCAGGACTCACACTTAGACAACTTGACATACAATTGTTCTCATTTAAGAACTTCGAGAACCTATCAAAGATGGAGCTCTAGCCACCGCAGTAGCTCCCAGATTCAACTTAATCTCACAATTGACGTCACTAACCGGGGGTAAGGCCGGCAGTTTCTCAGAAAACACATCAGGGTAATCAATTATTACTTTGATATGTTGGACTGGTCGTTTCTCTATCTTGGCATAAATTGCGAAGAAAGAGTCACAATACTTGAAGCGAACTTCTAAGTTCTCAACAAAGAAGATAACAGAAATATCACACCCCTGTCATTCTCCACAAGCTATAACACAAGATTCATTATAAAGAGGAATCTTAACCATCTTTTCTTTGGGTACGGAGAATCTCAGCATCATGACTGCCGAGCCAATCCATCCCATTACTAGCTTCAAAGCCTGCAATAGGTGTAACTCAAAACAAGATAGGGAAACTACATCCCTTGACATCAAGAACAACTATTGAAACTTTCTCTGTAACAGAGACTACTTTACTACTAACAATTTCCACATCAAGTGGATTGATCATCTTGAAAACAGGTAATCTTAACTCCTAACAACAAGACAAGAAACAAAGGAGTAATCAAATCCAGAGTCAAAATACATAAGCAGGGGAACAGTTGGTAAAGAATGTACTAGTATTGACATCTCCTGCATCTTTGGTCTCCTCCGCTATCATCTGAAACACCCTCCCTTTTGCGTGAGGCGCATCTTCTTTCTTTTGGTCTCTAAAAGATGATCCGGTACCCTGTCTTTCCGGGCAATCTGTCAACTTGTGCCCAGGCTTATGGCATCAGTAACAGACATTTTCTTTGAAACCACACTCAGAACTAGTGTGGCCTTTCTGTCCGCACCTCCAGCACCATCGGGTAGCACTAGAACACTCACCAGAATGGTAAGCGCGACATTGAGAACACCAAGCAGAATCACGCCTCGGCTTCTTAGAGGAATCAGTCTTCCCGCCTGCAGTGGATTGTCCTTTGGAAGGACCCGATTTATCAGACGGCTGAAACTTCCTCTTTGACTCTGTACCGGAAAATTCGCCCTTGCAGTATATCCGGTCACCTTCCAATTGTCGGGCTATATCAAACCCCCGATCCAGTTCAACAGCAGCCCGCACATATGGGCGAAATTCCTGTGGCAGAGTTGCCACAAACCGCCTTATCTTGGTGGTCTCGTCTGGGATCAGATGGGGAACAAACCGCATTTTATCAGTGAACGCGGTTATGTGTTCTTCAATAGGCATATCCCCTTTCTTGAGATCATTAAAATCTTTCTCCATTCTCTCTAGGTCATACTCGGTGCAATACTTCTTTAGCACCTTTTCAGAGAACTGCTCCCAAGTGAGAGCACTCAACACTTCTTTCCGAACTGAAGCTTTTACCGTATCCCACCAGAAGATGGCACAACCCTTTAACATACGTATTGCGTATTTCACGCAATACTCCGGTTCGCATTCTCACGACTCAAACACTTGCTCCATCTCCCAGAGCCACTATATGGTAACGGTGAGGATATCACTCCCCTGGAATGTCGGAGGATTGTAAGTTAGAAACTTCTTGTATGAACAAGTCTTTCGGGGCTTGTTCAACGTCGCTTGCAATAAGAGCTCCTTCGTCACTCGAAGCTCCTCCTCCAATCGCCTAATAATAGCAGCCTGATCTGGCTCAGGTTTGCCACCACCAATATTGTGTTGAGATCTCTGATCCTCAACCTGATGAGGCATATGAGAAGCCTCATCTTCCATCTCTTTCAATGCTTGCTCTATATTGCCACGTTCGGCAGACATTCTATATCAACTTTCTATATGACAGAGAAAGAGCAGTTAATACTCAATCGCACTGACTGAACTTACAAATCATCATATACTACTAGCATACATATAACTCTCACTCAATCCCCCCATAGGAACACTTCTTTATGGTCGGGCCCAAGCTTGAGATTGAATACTCTTTCAAGTACCCAATTCACTCAAACTTAGGCTCTGATACCTAATTATAACACCGCTTCTGAAAACAGTTACTTTTATGATAATTCAGGTTCAGCAGCGGAAATTTTTTTCTTAATATTAACAAACAATTAATTACGTCATCTTTGTTTCCAAAACAATCGTTGGTGTTACCTAACATACAGGAACCGACCATAGTATCATATTACATTACAACATACAATTACAAGTGTTCCACCCACAAGGAGCATTTACATCAAAAGTCACCCGCCTTGCAGGCCATCTAATCTTTACCTTAAAAGGGAAATCATAGCACCATTAGCTACACTAGATAGTGAGTACATACTTAGCATAATCATCAATCTAGTGAGTCATACATCAAGCACATCATACATATCGTATCGTAAACATCTTATGGTACATAAGCACACATTGCTAGCTTAACACATAGCGGTGTGCTGACAAGATCAGTAAGAGTCATGTCTTACAGGAGAGCTAGTCCTGCTCAACAACTCAGACCGGGAGAACAGACACGACCAATCTGCGCTGGTGGGGGAGCACAAGGCAGTCCACCAAGCATCATTTACGGAACACAAGGTTCCCTAGTAATCACGGCCAGATCCTGGCTGATTACAGTTTCACGTTAAGGCACGGCGGTTCTGCAGAACCTTGATCCGGGATGCACCCCGAATCACCGTAAATCCAGAAATGACCGAAGTCCTGTTAGGATCCAGCTAGTCGGCTGACCTTAACCATGCGTCAGATATTCTGCAGACAGTTCACATACACATATACGTACATTCGATCCCACATGGATCTATCATCATCATCATATTAGTCATATATCATTCATAGGATCCTAGAGGGATCCGTCATTCAATCATTCATACATGCAGTCATCATGCAATCCATCATTCATGCACATTTATCAGATATTACTAAGCGGTTCCATTCTGGACCCGCTGACATGCACCTATTATACATCTTACAAGCGATCATAACATCAATCAGAAACTTACACTCATCTTCTTAAGCGTACCGGCATAAACAGGTTAGTCATACATACATACACATTCACACATTCACATAGTCATCTTAACTTGTAAGACTTACTCATACTCAGTCTCATGAAAGTAGGCACTCACCTATTTCGCTTACAACGTTCGTTCACTCAAATCTGGTTCAGCTGACACGTTCGCGTTAAGCGTTTCCATATATTAGATCCTACTATCAGGACCTTATTACATCTTCTATCGTTCATAATTCATTTATCGAACTTACTTTGGATACTTCCCAACCCAATCAACAAAAACATGTATTTAAAACAAGTCCTTGCTGAAAAGACTTGATCGCGCAGTGACACTTCAACTTGTCGCGCCGCGACGTGTGAAAGGTCGGATCATAAGAAAGGTTAAAGCGAAAGTCCTACCAAGCAACCTTGTGAACCATCCGACTGTTGGACCACAAGTCAGACGGGTCATCCGACTGTAGGACCCTTCATGCGAAGGTCGGATAAAAAAAGGTCGCATGGTTCAAGTTCACGCGGCGTCGCGCTGCGACGATGGATTTTCCAGAATATCATCTTCTTTATTCAACATGCATGCGACTTTCAGTTAACTTTCTCAAAAACCTAGATTCTTAAACACGTTAGTTTCACTTCTAAAACACTTTAGAGCTTGATATATCACCTATATGAACCTCATGAACATCTTAACATCTTTTAAAACATTAAAACATAAGAAACCCACTTAAAAGTAAGCTCTCATGTTCTTTCATGGAGTTCTTCACTCCAACACCAACTTCCAGCCTCTAAATACACACAAATATAACATAATACATTTATGGTTTACACTACAAACACCTTACTAACCTTGCTTTATGTTTAAAACTCTATATCTTTCAACTTCAAGAACTTCTTCTCCAAGATCCTTACGCACAGAGAGAGTAGTATGTGTTTGTGTGTTTGTTTTGCAACTTTTACTTTATTTGACTTTTGTGAGTCAAATAACCCAACACATATACATATATATCTTATCCAGAGGCAAACTGCCTCTGGATAAAATATCTTCTTTTCCTTTATCCATTTCTTTCTTCAAGCAATGAGTACATATATATATATATATATTTATTTAATATATATACATATACATACTTACATATAACTAACACACATTAATTTATTTTAATTTTCACAAGTACTCACAAATACTTACAACAACTATTCGTCTATCATACTAATCACGTACACTCAGGTACTAATTACAACTAGGCCTAAATCGAGGATGTTACACTTAATTCTAACTTTATTAGTACGTTTTGGCTGGCTTTTGTGCAAGTGAGAACTACTAATAAGGCTAGTAACATATGATGAAGTTTTTTGATTAACATATGATCATGTGAAGAAACCATATGAACTTGTAACTTCAAGTTAGTTCATATTCTCTCTCAATGTACACATTTGGAAGATTGATTGGCACATCAATATTCAAGTGGCGTTAGACTTTAGTTGGTGGTGCTTTTGGCGTCGTCCAAACAAAGTTAGCACGTGGGAATCTAATACACTTGGTGTGGATACCGATAGAGGTGCACTATTTTGTGTACGCGTCTTTCAAAGGCTGCAAGGAGAATCTACATGTATGTTATAGTTTCTCCCTTTTGTTTCTTTTTGAGTTGCATTGCTATTGTTTTAGAGTGTGGTCCATTGGGTGGTGTGATTGGTGGCATAAAATGAAATTGTTTATACTCGTTTTGGTTCCGCTACCTTTTCTAGATGCCACCAAAAGCCAATAGTGGTATGAGAGTCATCTCTAACATGGCTTTGCACAGAAACCGGAATTTTGAGTTTTTTGTCAAAATCTGAATTTCCGGTGACCAGGCACGGCCGTACCTCTTGGGGTACGGGGCGTGCCAGCGGCCGGGGCACGGCCGTACCAGTGGGGTTACAGGCCGTGCTGGTAGAATTTTCGTATGCTTAAAACTGTTTAAACTGTACACTGACAAAAGGGCAGGCACGCCCGTACCCTTTGGGGTATGCCCATGCCTTGTGGCTTTTGGTCAGAATTTTGTTCTTGAAACAGTGCTTTAAAACTATATTTAAATTCCGGATTTTTTGGTTGGGCTAGTCTTGGATCTAGTTTTTCCCCACTATATTTTGATTGCTTGAATTTATATATTTTGTATGGCTTGGCATGAAGTACATACAAATATATATATTTAAAGTTGTATATATGAATATGTAATTTTAAAGGTGTATTAAAATTACTAATGCATATGTACAAGGATTGCCTTTTGTGCCTTGGATGTTTTGTTAGCAATCTTAATCAAAATATGTTTGACATGGTTTTGTGGCACACCATGGGTTTGCTTTGGTTGTGTTTGGTTGTGGTTCGGTAACTAGATGCCCTTTAGACCTATGTGTTGTGGTGTTTGGTTTATTTGGTTTTGGTGGCCTACGTGGCGTATTGTTGTAATTTTATTATTATTTGGTGCGGCTTGCATGCCGTTTATTTATTCCTTTGTACTTGTATTAGTAGCATAGGATTGTGGCTTGCATGCCATTTCTCCTTCTATGTATTTTTAAAATAGTATAGAAGTTGATGTTGTATGTAATAAACCAACGGGAATCACGGCGTTGATGTCTCGGCAACGTGGAGTCCGGATTGCCTTTTGGAGATGCCGGCTTTAGTGGGAGCAGACCCAGCTAGGTGCTTTGGATCTTGGATTCTTTAGTTGACCTTGTTTTCCTCGTATGGCTCACGGGGAAAACGCATAGGATTTGGGCATGTTACCAAACTTTTGTGTATGTGTGGTTGTTTTATATATTTATTATTTTGCATGGATGTGTAGGATATCGCATGCTAGATAATTTTTCCAAAATATATAAAACACAAAGATTTATAAAATTGGTTTATATTTCTTTCTGCGCGTATAGAATTAATAAGATAATATAAATTTGTATTATATTATAAGTGGAAAAAAATTGTATTTATCACTTGATTTGTTAATTCGCTAAACAGGTTTAAATTGTTTTAACCTGAAAAATAAAATCATGTTATTTAAAATGTAAATCACATGCCATCCGTAAGACGACACCACCCGAATCTAGTGAAACTTGGACGATTGTCGAGCTTTAGCACGAGGCATGTCAAGTAGAACTGTGTGGAAGGTGAGTGTGGTAACTTGCAATATTGGTTGTCGAGCTTAGCACGAGCCAATTATTGGCGAGAGTTCCACCGTGTGTCTTGACAGGCGGTTTACAATTCTTTTTGTGACACTTAGGTGGCGTCGAGCTCTAGCCGAGTCATTTAAGGGGATCAAGTTAGAATTTGTGTGAGAAGGGATCAAACATGCCAAAAGACATTTTGATTGTCAATGGATCCCGCAAGGATGTAGAAGTTGTAAAGTGTTTGCAATCGGTAAAATGGTTACCGGCCTAAATAGTTTTGCTTTGTGATTCACGGTAAACACGTCATAAGTTAAAATGAAATATGGTTTCTAGCCTTGTTTAAATAATTGGTTTTGAAAACTATTTGGGTAATTATTTATACAAGGATTATATCTAAATTCACTAAAACGTGTACTCTAAAATTGTAGAGGACAAACGTTAACAACACAACACCGAATATATCTCTCCGTTCGTTCCTAGAAAAGGAGAAACTCGTAGGTATGAACTTTGTGGATTGGTATAGGCAATTGCGAATTGTCCTTCGCCATGAATCTAAGTTGCACATCCTCGAGGAACCTCTTCCGAAACTACCTGCTACCAACACAAGTTGGGCCACTAGATATGCCTTTGAAAAGCGTATCGAACACGCAAAATATGTTTCTACTTTCATGTTGGCGACTATGAGCTGCGTGCTCCGTAAGCAACTTGGGCATATGAGTGCATACGACATGATTAATCGGTTGAAGAACTTGTTTCAACATTAGATTAGAAAGGAAGACTTTATGTGTGTCAAGGTCCTTCTCGGTTGTCGGATGCAGGAAGGTAGGAAGGTTAGTGTTCATGTGCTTCGTATGAAGGCATACATTGACCAAATGCAAATACTAGGATTTCCCATTGGGAGGGAGCTTGCGGTGAATATGATTCTCCAATCCCCCTGCCCGCGTCTTATGATGAGTTTATCAAAAACTATCAAAAGGACAAAATGGTAGAGTCCTTAGATGAGTTGCATGGCATGCTTAAGAATTTTGAGTCTAACATGGCAAACGCAAGTTCGTTCCCACCCGATTATTTGAGGAACGTAAAACCGAGAAAAAGAATACGACTCCTAAGGGAAAAGTTTGCTATTTCTGCGGTAAATATGGAGATTGGTGCCGCCACACTTGTCCTGAGTGTTCGGAGGAGTTAAAGCTTCCTATGAGACAAGGGAATAGCTCCTCGTCATCAGGTACATTCATGGTTAACTCTATTGCTTTTCTACTTCTTAGCCAGATTTATTGAAATGCTGGCTATAACACTCACGTTTGTTGCAAAATTGTTGTCTTACAAAGTGTAGGTGTTAAACGGAAGAAGTAGCTGATAAGGCATGGAGAGCTAGAGCTCAAAATTGGGAAACTTAGACGTTGTCTCGATTGAGAGCTATCGGAGTTTTGATCTCGCCATTTCATCTAGCTATTTTATTACTTCATTAGATTAATATATTATCTGTCCTGCGTGGCGAGAGAAATATTAAGTCTATTATGCATTGGTTGACGATGGATATACTTTGTATTTGATATATATATATATATATATATATATATATATATATATATATATATTAGTGGTTTATTTCAAAGTTTATCCATGTCATGGCATTTATAAGCTTTTGCTTAAAAGTAATAAAGTAATCATGAATAATGTGTTTAAATCCAAAAATGGTTTGGATTAGTTATCCAAGTGACAAGATTATTTAGCTATGTAAACAAGACTCGCTCCACCAAGTTCCGCGTGGTTTGGAATCTTGGATGCATTTGATAATTGATCAAATGATTAGTGCGAGAATTGTTTATTAGGCTAAATGACTTGCACATCTTTCATCGGCGTATGAAAGAGGATTAAAAGATTGTTGTAATTAGTTCACACTTGTGTGTTTAATTCGTTCAAGCAAATCCATGGGGATAACTACTTGCACTTCGTTACCTTTACCTGTGGTGGTAGTAGGGATAGGTATATTTGAAACCTTTGAGGTGTTCAATGATTATCTTAACGAGGTTTGTGGACGAAGGGTTAAGTTACTTAAATCTTGTAAAGATGTTGAGTATATTAATATATGATCTTGTGTCCATGATAAGAATTGTGGGATTTATCTTATAAATTATTTCTCCTAGGACACATTGGCATATGGGTCGCATAGAGGAGGAACCAAATATTCTTGGATATGTTCGGGTCTTGATGGATCGCAAATTCATACCCAATGTGTTGGGATGCTTAAGTATGGCGGGCAATGTTCTATATATAAAATCAACAAAGATGGTTTAGTACGCATCTTAGGAGAAAACACTAGAAAGAGTGTCTTTGCTTGTCTATCTCAAAACCTAGATTATCAAGCCTACGTCTAGTCGTGAGGTGGTAGAATCCGGGGACTAAAGATGCTACTCCGTTAGGCATGAGATATTTGTTTCAAGAACTTTTGAGGACAAGTTTTGTCGCTCAATAGAAAGTGGAAGCCTAATATCTATGGGAGCCAGTGGGAGTAAAACCTGATGTTGGCACTAGCATACAATCTCTAATGATTGGAACTCAGCATGGCGATGTTGGAGTACCTGACATAATTCATTACTCTTCCTATTTCTGATAGGAGTTGTCGTAAGGCCGGTGAGATATATGTTTTATATCTAGAGGAAGATAACTCGATGATGGATTAGTTGAATTCATCAACTATCGGAAGACGTAGTGGGCTTAGTGTCTACTAGAAGGAGAGAGGTAATGAGAATGAGATGCAATCCATGTAGGATATCCAAGTATTGGACTTGGTTGATCCGATGCCTTGGTGTAAACATAAGGGTATGCATGGATTGAGATATAGACAACTTCAAATGCTGACCGGTGGTAAAAATTCTAATATGATTGACCATGAGCACGGTATCATAAAAGAGTTTTTCCTGGTGGTTATGTTGAAGTCTGCTTGGATGACTTACGGTGTATCAATGTCTTTTCTTGATTATGAAGGTATGATAGTGAAATGAAAAAACTCTATTCCTTCATAGGAATTTTGAGGAAGTGTTTTAGTACTCTCCGAGAGTCTTGTACATTATTAGTATCCTCGTATGGTCTACAAGCCCAAGAAGTCTATTCATGGACTTGAACTTCAAATACCAACTTATGATAAATGTTCCATTATGATTGACCATGGGGATGGTATCATAAGGAAATCTTCTTAGTGGTTATGTTGAAGATTGCTCGGATACATGTGTTCATCACTACGTTGTAAAGATCGTATTCCTTCAGGGGAATTTTGAGGAAGAGTGTTTTAACACTTTCCGAAGGTCTTGTACGTTGAAATTATCCTCGTAGACTTGAGTAAACATTGCAAGGTTATAATCTTCACTTTAATGAGAAAATCATAGACTTGAGTTTTCGAAAAGGGAAGATTAGACTTGGATATATGGCAGAGCTAGTGGGAGCACTTGTGTTCCAAATATTGTGTATCCATAACATACTTCTTGTTGAAGATAATATCCTAACTTGGTGGTTCATAAAACCGGGGTTGAGAAATTATTGCTTTATAGGAAGAATTGGAAGATACGAACGTGAACTTTTCGGAGTGACAAAACTAAAGAGTGACATTGAAACATGATGGACTAGTGTGTTAATTTAATTAGCAACTTGGTTTATCACATGGTTTCTTTTCTCTCATTTTGACATACTTGGAAGAACTCTTGGTACATTGTTCTTTAAGTTGATGTTCGGTGGTAACAAGGAACTTTGAGTAACGTATTATTCTTGGTGAATTGTTATTGTTATTGTTGTTAAGTGGAAGGTTATCAACTAGAATGGTTCTTTAAGCATCATTGACTCTATTGGGTTCTTTTGAGAAAAATAAGAGTATGATGGCTTATATATGTGAACCATAGTCTTGTGCATTGTGACTCTGTTGGGTTCTTTGAGACAACGGGAGTGCAGTTGCTTATAGACGATGAGCTATTCTTCGAAGCATCGTTGACTCTATTAATCTCTTTGAGACAATGAGAGTACGAGGGCTTGAACAAAGGACCATGAACTTATCGACACACACTTTCTAAGTGGTTGGTCGAGAGAAGATATGGTGATTGTTAGAGTACGCATGGAGGTCACTTTGTGAATCCGCTTACTAAGCTTTAGTCGCGAGCTAGTGATGAGTTTTTCATACTAGACTTGCATACACTTGGTTTACAAGTGGCTTTGGCTTGAGTTTGTTTTAGTTGACTTTGATATGTTTTGACTTGGGAACATTAAAGCAATAATGTGCTTTGATTGTATCGATTATCAAATGGAGATTTGATAATGTGCGCGGAGCAGGTACTTTCGTTAGCCTTTATTGTCTTCCATCTTAGCATGTTTAACTACTTTCTTGAATAAATTTATTTATTCTAAATGCACCACGATCAGTCGTTCTTCATTGGAAGGAAGAACTGAATTAAGATCGAGGCAAGTGGTTGGTAAAGTATTCATGGTGGATTGAATACATGTTTTCGCAACACTAGCCTGTACTTGATAGTGATCAAGTAATTGGAGGACCCGCACCTAAGTTTACTTCATGGACATGATCACCAGTAAATCAGGATGATAATATTGTTTGTTCTTTTACTGGAGATACATGGGCTTCTTGAATAATGATAAGGTCTTGTTTAGATTGCTTTCTAACGCAGTTCGTAACTGGCTGTCATAAGGGAAGTTTTAAGGCAAGAACATGTTATTATGACGGAACGATGTAGTCAAAGGTATTCGTTCCTCTTTAGAGAGATATCCCTAGGCCCCTTGTTGACTGAACTGATGACATCAAAATGCATGGCCGTGCTCAAGTTGAATTGATAGTGGATCAATTTTGCAACTTGATTTGTTCGTCATAGTTAGTCCAGATCGAGAAACATAATCATGGATGTTTTGGGTTTGATGATGTTCCATACATGCATTCACAACAGATATCGTGAATGAAGGGATGAATAATCACTAATCTGTAGGACCATTCTTCACATGTTGGTACTTGTCATGGGCGACATACCCTATGCCGACTTGGGGGCATAGATGCCTTGCTAGAGGCAGCTCTATGTTGGTGTTACCTTTCGTGGGCGTGTCATGTTCAAGTGGGAGTTTGTTGGAATATGCCCACTGACACACACGAGTTGGTATCACTGCCGATGAAGCATAGGCCTATTGGGTCACACGCCAAGTATTGATTCCGGCAACACCTTTGAACAAGAGAGAGAGAAAATACCAAAATGGGTTTTGGTTGGGCCGGGCACGGCCGTGCCTTGAGAAGGTACGGGCGTGCCCTATGCCAAGTACGGGACCAAGGCCGGCGTGCCTAGGGTGTACCCATTGGCGCCGGCACGGGCGTGCCTCTTGGAGGTACGCCCGTTCCTAGTGCAAAAAAAAGAGCCCAAATCGAGCGTGACTTGGGTTAGCCCGTGGGCTGGCAAGGGCGTGCTCTGTTAGGCACGGCCGTGCCTCACACAGTAACAGCCTATTCAATTAGACTTTTAAGTCTAAATTGAATGTGGTATTTAGTACTCTTAATTCTAACTTTATTAGTACGTTTTGGCTAGCTTTTGTGAAAGTGAGAACTACTAATAAGGCTAGTAACACATGATAAAGTTTTTTGATTAACATATGATCATGTGAAGAAACCATATGAACTTGTAACTTCAAGTTAGTTCATATTCTCTCCCAATGTACACATTTGGAAGATTGATTGGCACATCAATCTTCAAGTGGCGTTAGACTTTAGTCGGTGGTGTTGTTGGCGGCGTCCAAACAAAGCTAGCACGTGGGAATCTAATACACTTTGTGTGGATACTGATAGAGGTGCACTATTTTGTGCACGCGTCTTTCAAAGGATACAAGGAGAAGCTATATGTATATTATAATTTCTCCCTTTTGTTTCTTTTTGAGTTGCATTGTTATTGTTTTAGAGTGTGGTCCATTGGGTGGTGTGATTGGTGGCATAAAATGAAATTGTTTATACTCGTTTTGTTTCCGCTGCGTTTTCTAGATGCCACCAAAAACCAACACCCGCTATGGGCATTATGAATTCCTTGTTATGCCCTTTGGTCTAACCAATGCTCGTGCGGTGTTCATGGATCTTATGAAGCGATTTTGTAGTCGTTTCATGGATAAGTTTGTAATCGTTTTCATTGATGATATCTTGATTTATTCTAAAACCGAGAAAGATCATGAAGTACATCTTCGGGAAGTTCTTGAAGTTCTTCGGCATGAGAAACTCTATGCAAAATTCTCGAAATGTGAATTCTGGCTTAGGGAAGTTCAATTCCTTGGCCATGTCATATGCGAAGAAGGTGTTAAAGTTGATCCTTCTAGGATTGAAGCGGTTATGAAGTGGAATCTCCCAAATCCCCTTCTGAAATCAAATGTTTTCTTGGTCTCGCGGGTTACAACCGTCGGTTTATTCGTGATTTTTCCAAGATAGCGGGGCCGCTAACGAAGCTGACCCATAAGAATGTTCCTTATTCTTGGACCGATGTTCAAGAAGGTGCCTTTCAGACTCTCAAGAGATTATTGTGTAAAGCTCCTGTTCAATCTCTTCCTGAGGGATCACAATATTTTGTGGTCTATAGTGATGCATCCAGATCTGGTTTGGGATGTGTGCTGATGCAGAGAGGCAAGGTTATTTCTTATGCTTCACGGCATTTGAAGCCTCACAAATCAAATTATCCAACCCATGGTCTAGAGATGGCTGCTGTGATCTTTGCATTGAAACTTTGGCGCCATTATCTTTATGGTACTCATTGTGTGATTTTCACTTATCATAAAAGCCTTCAGCATATCTTTGATTAGAAGGAGTTGAACATGCAGCAACGCAGATGGCTTAAATTGATTAAAGATTATGATTGTGAGATTCGGTATCATCTGGGAAAGGCTAATGTTGTGGCGGATGCTCTAAGCCACAAAACTCAAACAAATGTCTTGTGTTACCAATCTTTCCAAATGGAGGTGATTTCCGAATTGGTGGAAAACATGAAGATATCTCAACAAGAGGCTTTGAAAGAATAAAATCTTAAAATGGAGCAAATGTTGAAACTTAAAGACCGTTTAGAAGAAGATGGTCGGGGTTTAAAGTTTTTCATGGGTCACGTTAGGGTGCCAAAGCTTGGCAACAATTGTGAGGTGATTCTACATGATGCCCATTGTTCTAAAATGTCTATGCATCCGGGTTGTACGAAAATGTATCATGATCTTAAAATCTTTATATTGGTCGCCTAGGATGAAGGTTGATATCGCTTCTTATGTTGAGAAGTGTTATCTTTGTGCACAAGTCAAGATCGAACATTAACGACCATACGAAAATCTTCAACCTTTGGAAATTCCGAAATGGAAGTGGGATCACATTACAATGGACTTTGTTACAAAATTGCCAAAAACTACTAAGGGGCACGATATGATTTGGGTAATAGTTGATCGTTTGACCAAGTGTGCTCATTTTCTGGTTACGCGAGAGACGGCTTCTTTAGACAAATTGGCCAAGCTATATGGGAATGAAATTGTGTCTAGACATGGGGTACCTCTATCTATTGTCTTAGATAGAGATTCGCGATTCGCATCCAACTTTTGGAGAAGCCTACAAAGGGAGTTAGGTACTCGTGTCCATTTGAGTACAGCCTATCACCCGCAGACGGATAGTCAATCCGAAAGAACCATCCAAACCTTGTATGATGCATTCTTGTGTTCTAGAATTTGGTGGATCATAGGATTACCATCTTCCCTTGATTGAATATGCTTACAACAACTCCTACCATTCCAGCATTGGTATGCCTCCATATGAAATGCTATATGGGAGGCGATGCAAAACCCCTACGTGTTGGCTAGAACCGAGTGAAAAGCAGTATGCAGTACCTGAAATTGTCCATTTGACCGCCAACAAGGTCAAAATAGCACTTGAAAAGATTAAAGCCGCGCGTGATCGTCAAAATATGTATGCTGACAAGAAGAGGAAACCTATGACTTTTGAAGTCGGTGATCAAGTGATGCTCAAGGTTTCACCTTGAAAAGGGGTGATTTGTGGAAAGCGTGGAAAGTTGAGCCCGAGATGGTCAAGGAGCAAGCGTATGAGTTAGAGTTACCTCCGTATTTAGAAGGTGTTCATAACAGTTTCCATGTTTGCAACTTCAAAAAGACTAAAGTAGAGGATAATCAAGTCATTCCTATCAATGAGTTGCGGGTTGATCCAAAAAAGCGATTGGTGGAGGAACTAGTGGCAATTGTGGATAGAAAGACGAAGAAACTAAGGAAGCGTTTGATTCCTTTAGTTTTTGTTCAATGGAAGCACAGTCAAGGTCATATATCTTGACTTGGGAGACCGAAGATGATATGAAAACCCGCTACCCTCACTTATTTAACCAGAATTGATTCCGAGGACGGAATCATTATAAGGAGGGAAGAAATGTAAGACCCGAAATTTTGTAAAATTATAAATATATATATATATATATATAATGCAAGTTTTAGTAAGAATTAGTAAATTAGGTGTTTATAATGCTATTTATATGTTATATGTGGTGTGTGTAGGTGTTATAAACTAAAAGTGGTAAATAAATGTCAAAGGAAAGAAAGGAGGACTAAGTATGTAAATATATATATATATATGTGTGTGTGTGTATGTGTGTGTGTAACATCCTCGATTTGGGTGTAGTTGTAAATCGTTGTGAGTGTATATAAGATAGTAAATACTGTAAAGGGTCCAAGTTGTATAATTATATGTAAGTTGATTATATTAATGAAAGTATTTGTGTTACTTGTTAAATGTTTAAATGTAAGGTTGTGTAATATATATATATATATATATATATATATATGTATATATGTAAATGTAAATAAAAGAAAAGAAGGAAAAGAAAAAGATCCAGAGGCGGTTGCTTCTGGATGTAGGTAATATATATATATATATATAGAGAGAGAGAGAGAGAGAGAGAAGTGTATACTTTGACTAAATATAGTCAAAGTTGGCAAATTGCAAAAACACGTACAAAAACACACATAGGTTTCTTTCTCTCGGGGTTCTTGAAAATTAAAAGAGTTGGTGTTGTAAAACCAAGCAAAGGTAAGTATCATGTTTGTAATGCAAATATAACATGAATTACAATAGATGTAAAACAGCTAGAAATCCAAATTTAAGTGAAGAACACCATTGAAGAACACTCAAGCTTACTTCACAAGTGGGTTTTGTTTGTTTGGTGTTCTTTTATGGATTTGATAAGTTTGTTAAGTCTATACAGATGAATTATGATGTTTCAAAGTGTTTTTAATGCAAAACTAACGAGAATGAAATCCTGGAAGAGAATTAAGAAGATGGCAGAATCCGCAAGTTTATTAAATGCGCTAGAATGTCAAATCCGCAAGTTGTCGGATTCCGCATGCATGTCGGATTTCTTTTTATGCCGGAATCCGATAGTATGTCGGATTTCTTTGTGTGTCGGATTCCGATAGTGTATCGGATTCCCCATGTGTTGGATTCCACCAAGATGGTTGGATTCCGCATGTATGTGTCGGATTTCCCTAAAATCCGCCAATGTCGGATTTGTACTAAGTCTAGAGTTGGGGATTCCTATGTTAATTCAGTAGTTATACTTTGTATGTATAAATAATTGATGTAAGTAATGTTCTAGGTAAACTTACCGAATTAGCTAAACCGGAGTTAAAGTAATCTGGTTAATTAAGCTACTCAGGTGAGTACCGACTTCCGTAAGCCTTAGTAGAGGAAGATTTACTTGCTAAATGTATTAAGTGTGATTCAAAGATATTTTAAATTCTATGTATGCCTAAAGTAAATATGTAAGTATTTCCATGCTACTTTATGCATAATGCCATGCTAAGTACTTGTTGAATGTAAGTTAAGTGTATGCCAGCGGAATCCATAACTGGAGCCTCTAGTACTTGTTGAATGTAAGTTAAATGATGTGTATGATACTAATCCTGAATGGATCAATTATGTGAAAGCTTAATACGATGTATGCTAGGGATCCAGAATGGATCCATAATGATTAAATTAATGAATATGCATGCTTAATGAGTTAAATGAATATGCATGCTAAGTGAATGATCCAGATTGGATCAGTTATGTGTATGTGAAAAGTTCGCGGACATTTTCAAGCATGATTAAGGTCAGCCAGATAGCTTGATCCCAGAGACCCTTTATCAGGAGATTCGGGATTTAACAGTGATTCGAGGTACCATTCCGCATCATAGGTTCTGCAGAACCGTCGTGCCTTATATCATGAGCGGTAATTAGCCGGTTTTAGCTGAGTTGCCTAAGGAGCCTCTAGTTCCGTAAACAATGCTTGGTGGACTGCTTTATGCTACCCCACCAGCGCGGATGGTCGTGTCTGATCCCCCGGTTTATTGTTGTTGAGCGGGACTGGCTATCCTGTAAGAAATGACTTATACCGATCTTGTCAACACACCGAAATGTGATAGGATAGCATTGTATGCTTATCCCTGTGATGCATTACTTGCTTTATTGATGCTTATGTTAAGTTTGTACTCACTAGGTATGTGTATAGCTAATGGTGCTACGTTGACTAATTTTGCAGATAAGGAATAGGTGGCCTGGTGAGGCGGGTTGCTTGTGCATACTATTGCACCTCTGGGATGGAACACTTTTTGTAATGATATGATATTATGGTTGGTTGTATGTTAGAGTAACACACTCACTTGTTACAATGTTTTGACTGTAAATAACTAATGTAAACCTTTTTGGTTTAACTTCTGCTGCTTAACCTAATGTATTTGATCGTGATTGAGTTCACGTTTATGAAAAGCGCAAATTTTTGCTCATTTTGGGATTTACAAAGCCGGTGTTACAATATGTCAAGACATCAATTATTGAAGTCCTAAAGTCCCCAAAAAATATGGAGAAATCGTGAGAAGAGGGAGAGAGTATTCTAGAGCCTATTGCATGGAGAAGAAGGGAGAATCAAGGCAAGTTGGTGTTTGGTGTGCTTGGATTTAAGAATTCAAGTGTTTGAGGCTTCAATTCCTTCAACCTTGGTTTGATTTTGAGCAAAGAAAGTGAACCACTCAAGTTGGGTTTTGTGAATCAAGTAAGTTCTAACCATGTTTAGTGCTTGATTTCAAGAGTTGATGGATTATTTGTATGATTTATAGTTGTTTGTGGTTGAAGTATGTGTTTGATTGAGAAATTGGGTCAAAAATAATGGTGAGTTAGGGTTTTGATGATTAAAATGTTGTTAGCTATTGGTGTTTTGTTGTTATAAAGGCTTGAATGAGTCTTTGGTATGTTGAAAACAAGTTTGATTTTGAAATTTGTGGTTTTGGCCGGTTTTATGAAGAAAACAAGCTGCAAGGAACCGTTCACGGGAGGCTCGTGGCGCGAGGCCTTGCCTCTGCGAAGGTGACTTTTTCCAAAGATTTTCTCGTGACACGAGCTCCCTTCCCCGCAGCGCGACACACCCAGAAACCTCCAAAAGTCTTGTTTTTGACCCCAATCGACCATGTACTTGTTTGGGGATTGATTTTCAGGTTTTACTGTTGGATTATGCCCACTAACACACACACGAGTTGGTATCATGGCTGATGAAGCAAGGGCCTATTGGGTCACACGCTAAGTATCGATTCCGGCATCACGGATGGTCTAATGAGAGAGAAAACCAGAAACTAGTTCTGGTGGTCCAAGGCACGCCCGTGCCTCTATGAGGTACGGCCGTGCCCTACGGGCAGGCACGAGCCCATGTCGGGCGTGAATTGGGCGTGGCCTGTGGCTAGGTACGCCCGTGCCTCTATGAGGCACACCCGTGCCCTGTGCCCAGTGGACAGGCACGAGCCCAAGTCGGGCGTGACTTGGGCGTGGCCTCTTGGGCTGGCACGCCCGTACCTTATGAGGCACGGCCGTGCCTCAGGCAGTAGCTGCCTCTTCACTAGGCTTTGAAAGCTAGTTAAGTATAGTGTTAATTGTGATTATTCTAGAAATTGAAAATGACATTAGTGTGCATGTTTTTTGAGCTGGTTTTGAGTTCTATATAAGTGCCATGATGCTAATATGGTCATGTTCCAAGAATTGGTTTTCTAGAATATATATATTTTGCATATACATAATTCTCTCAAGCATAAAAAGGTTCCAAGGGTTTGGTTCTCTTGTGATAGAGATCTTGGTGGTGTTTAGATAGGCTTATCTAACACTCTAGCAAGTGGGAGGTGATTGTAGCTTGGTGTGGACTTCGGTAGAGGTGTACACGTTAGTGCATAAGACTTCCAAACTCCAAAACCGCACGTACCAAGAAGATAGCATCGAGGGTATATCTCTATCTCTTTGTATGTTTTATTTTGTTGCTTTCTCAATATCTAGAGTTTTGGTCCATTTGGTGGGCGTGTTCGTGGTCAATTTTCGAAAAGTTTTTCTACTCGTTTTGTTTCCGCTACGATTTTAGACCATGAAAACCCAACAGTGGTATCAGAGCCATCTCTAACATGGCTTTGCACTTTTGGAGTTAAACCGGATTTTCTGAGTTTTCTGTCAAAAATGGTTTTCCGGTGACCGGGCACGGTCGTACCTCTAGGGGTACAGGCCGTGCCGGTGGCCGGGGCACGGGCGTACCAGTGGGGGTACGGGCCATGCTGGCAGAATTCGTAAAGTGTTTAAAATTGTTTAAACTGTACATTGACAAAATGGAAGGCACGCCCGTACCCTCTGGGGTACGCCCGTGCCTAATGGTTTTTTGGTCAGAATTAGTTTTTGAAACAATATGTTTAAATATGTTAAAATCCGGGTTTTAGACTAGTCTTGATTATGTTGAACCCCACTATATTTGGATTCCTAATTTTATATGTTTTGTGTGAGTTGGCATAAAGTTCACAAAAACATATATCTTTATGTGTATATATGAATATGCAATTTTAAAGGTGTATTAAAATTGTTAATGCATATGTACAAGGATTGCTTGTTGTGCCTTAAGTGTCTTTGCAATCTTGATCAAAATATATTTATCTTTGTTGGACATGGTTTTGTGGCAGACCATTGCTTTCGTTTGGTTGTGATTGTTGTGGTAGCCCGGTAACTTGATATGCCCATAGACTTTGTGATGTTTGTGGTTTGTTTTGGTTTTGGTTTTGGCCTGCGTGCCGTAATGTTGTAATATTTATATTTGGTGCGACTCGCATGTCGTTCATTTAAATCTTTGTACTCGTAATAGATTATTAGGATCGCGACTTGCATGTCATTTTCTTATTATTATGTACTCGTACTTAGATTGTTTCAAATATGTAATATTGCATCAAACCGACCGGGAGACACGGTGTTGGCGTCTTGACGAACTAAATCCGGGAGATTCGCCGGTGTGGAGATCGTGAAGGAGCATCCTTTAGTGTTGTCCCTAGATTGACTATGTTTTCCCGGTTATGGCTCACGGGGAAAACACTTAGGATTTGGGCATGTTACCGGGTCTTTATTTATATCTATGCGTGGTTGTTTTTATATTTGAATTCTTTAGGATTTGCATGCTAGAGAATTTTTTGAAAATATATAAAATAAAGGAGATTTTTAAATGAGTTTATATTTCTACGCGCATAAGAATTGGAAAATATTAATATAAAAGTGTTTATATTAAACGGTGAACAAAAAGGAGTTTTTGTCACTAAAATTTCTAATTCGTCAAAATTGTTAAAATGTTATTTTTAAACGGAAAGACAAAAACCCGTTTTTCGAAAAGTAACTCACGCGCCACCCGTAAGACGACACCACCCAAATCTAACAAAACTTGGATGATTGTCGAGCATTAGCACGAGTCATGCCTTGTGGAGTTGTGTGGAAGGTGATTGTGGCAACCCACAATATTGGTAGTCAAGCTTAAGCACGAACCAATGATTGGGCTAGGGTACCAACGTGTGTCTTGACGGGCGACTTACAAGTTCTTTTATGTTGCTTAAATGATGTCGATCTCTAGCTGAGTCATTTAAGAAATAATAAAAGGATTGGTGTATGAAGGGATCAAACATGCCTTAGACATTTGATGTTGAAAGGATCCCGCAAGGATCTAAGAGTTGCAATGGTTGCAATTGGTAATTTGTCTACCGGCCTAAATAACTTATTTCATGATCCGCGGTAAACCCGTCATGAGATAGAGTGAAATATGGTTCTTAGCCTTGTTCAAATAATTAAGTTTTATAACTATTGGGTAATTATTTCTACAAGGATTCACATCTAAAATTGGTACTCTAAATTTTGTAGATGGCATCCAACGACGCTTCTACATCTTCGTCGAACTCTATTTCCCTAAAGTTGTTCCTTGAAAAGGCCAAACTCAATGGCCAAAACTTCATGGATTGGTTCATGCAACTAAGGATAGCCCTTAGGTATGAACAAAAGATGTGGGCCATCGAGGAGCCTTTGCCGGAGGCACGTGCGGCTAATGCGACTAGGGCGGTCCGAGACGCGTATGACAAGCGTGTCAAGGAAACAAACGAAGTGGCTTGCATTATGCTCTCGTCAATGATTCCTGAGCTTCAAAAGGAAATGGAACATTTAGGAGCATATGACATGCTTAACCAGCTGAAGGAAATGTTCCAACAGCAGGCTAAGCTAGAGCGCTTCGAGTGCCTAAAGTCCCTTTTCGATTGCCATATGCAGGAGGGCAGAAATGTGAGTGTTCACGTTCTTAAGATGAAAGCATTGGTTGATCGCTTGGAGAGGTTGGGATTCCCGTTAGGGAGGGAGTTGGCAGTGGATGTGATCCTCCGTTCTCTTCCTAGTTCTTTTTCACAATTTGTGTGGAACTATCATGTCCATGGCATGGACAAGTCCCTAATGGAACTTCACGGAATGTTAAAGACCGTCGAGTCCGACATGTCCAAGAAGCCCTCCTCGTCCAAACCCATCCTAGTCATCCAGGGAGGCGGAACCAAAAGAAAAGGCGCTCCCCCCTCTAAGGGAAAGGGTAAGGTTGCAAGACCTAACCCGAGTCCGGCCTCGAAGGGCAAGGGGAAAGCAGTGATGGTTCCACCGGCAGAGGACCCTGCGGAAGCCGAGTGCTTCCACTGCAAGGAAAAAGGGCATTGGCGGTGTTCTTGCCCAAAGTACCTTCAGGAGCTCAAGCGTGTAAAACTGAAGGGAGCGGGTAACTCAGGTACGTTTATGATTGAACTCCACAATACCGCTACTTCTAACGGCTGGGTACTTGATACCGGTTGTGGCACTCATATTTGTAATAATGTGCAGGTGCTAAAAAGAAGTAGGGCGCTGGGTGCTGGAGAGCTTAACCTGATAATGGGAAACAAGGATGTGGTTCCCGTGGAGCGGATAGGGAGTGTTGATCTCGCCTTTCCTTCAGGACTTGCTATTACCTTATTGAATGTTTGTTTTTCGCCCTGCGTGGCACGAAACATTATTTCCTTTCATGCTTTGTTTGACGATGGATATGATTTTGGTTTTAATAATGGAATTATCTCTTGTTTGAGAAATGATGTTCATTACTTTAAAGCTTATCCATGTCGTGGGATTTATGAAACAAGTGTGTGTTTGGATGGTAATAAATCAATCATGAACATTGAATCTAAGTCCAAAGGTGTATTGGACAAGTTGTCTTTGTGTCATAGTCGTCTTGGCCATATAAGCAAGAAACGTATCGCCAAACTCCAAGTGGATGGGATTTTGGAATCGTTTGACCACGGGTCAAGCGAAGTATGCTATTCTTGTTTATTATGCAAAATGACTAAAGCGCCCTTCACCGGCGTTAGTGAAAGGGGCAAAGACTTGTTGGACATTGTTCACACGGATGTGTGTGGTCCGTTCAGGTCTGCTACAAGAAACAACTGTAAGTACTTCGTTACTCTTACTGCTGATTTCAGTAGGTATGGTTATGTTTATTTAATTAAGCATAAGTCTGAAACCTTTGAGGTGTTTAAGACATACCAAAACGAAGTGCAGAATCAATTGGGCAAATGGATTAGATTCTTAGATCCGATAGGGGTGGTGAGTATCTTAGTACCGAGTTTCTTGATCATCTTAGGGGTTGTGGAATTATTTCACAGCTTACTCCACTCAGGACACCACAATTAAATGGGGTCGCTGAGAGGAGGAACCGAACTTTATTGGATATGGTTCGGCCCTTGATGAGTCGTACAAAGCTACCCGTAAGTTTTTGGGGTTCTGCTTTCGAAACCGCTGCTAGGATCTTAAACCTTGTACCAACAAAGAAGGTTGCAAGTACACCGTTCGAGATGTGGCATGGAAGGGTTCCTTCGCTAGCCTATCTCAAGGTCTAGGGTTGTGAGGCTTACGTGAGACGTGAAGCTCAAGACAAACTTGAACCCAGAGCCGAGAAGTGTATTTTCATTGGCTAACCATCTGGTTCTATGGGATATTTGTTTTACAAACCTTCGGAGAACAAGGTGTTTGTTGCTCGAAGGGCGGTCTTCCTTGAAAAGGAGCTGATATCTACAGAAGCCAGTGGGAGGCGAGTCGATCTAGAAGAAATTCTAGATGACACCAATGATCAACGTGATGTTGGCACTAGTACCGCTTCCGAGGTCGGCGCACCAGAAAAAGTGGAACCTCAACCAACGGTGGATGAGGTGCCTGATACACAACCATTAGAGCTCCGTAGATCTGGTAGAGTTCGTAATGAGCCGGAAATATATGGGTTTGGACTTCTGTGACAATGAGGATGCAGTAGCTCTAGCTAAGGAACCAAGAGCACATCGACGTATGAGACACATTGCTCGAAAATATTATTTTATTCGTGATATCATCGAGAATGGTGACATTGTGGTTAGTAGAGTACCGACTGAGGGGAACTTGGCAGATCCACTCACCAAACCTTTGTCGCAAGTTAAGCATGATTCTCATGCTAAGTCTATTGGTATTAGATTTGCTAGTGACTTGGTTAAATTATTTTAGTTGTATTTGTTATTGAGAACATTAAAGCAAGAATGTATTTCTTATTGTAATGACTATTAACTTGGACTTGTTTAGATTGCTTTCTAACGCAGTTCGTTCCTCTTTTGAGAGATATCCTTGGGCCCCTCGTTGACTAAGCTGATGACAAATCAAAATGCATGGTCGTGCTCAAGTTGAATTGATGATGGATCAATTGTGCAACTTGTTTTTGTTAGTCATAGTTAGTCTATATCGAGAAACATAATCGTGAATGATTTGGGGTTGATCATGTTCCATGACCTGCATTCACAACGGATATCGTGAACGAAGGGGCATATAATCACTTATCTATAGGACCTTTCATTTTGGTTAGGAATTTGTTATGGGAAGACAAACCCTGTGCTGACTTGGGGGCATAGATGCCTTGCTAGAGGCCGCTCTATGTCGGTAACGCCTTTCGTGAGTTTGTCATGTGCAAGTGGGAGTCTGTTGGATTATGCCCACTGACACACACACGAGTTGGTATCATGGCTGATGAAGCAAGGGCCTATTGGGTCACATGCCAAGTATCGATTCCAGCATCACGGATGTTCTAATGAGAGAGAAAAGCAGAAACTGGTTCTGGTGGGCCAAGGCACGCACGTGCCTCTATGAGGTACGGCCGTGCCCTACGGGCAGGCACGAGCCCAAGTCGGGCGTGACTTGGGCGTGGCCTGTGGCTAGGTACGCCCGTGCCTCTAGGAGGCACGCTCGTGCCTCTAGGAGGCACGCTCGTGCCCTGTGCCCAGTGGACAGGCACGAGCCCAAGTCGGGCGTGACTTGGGCGTGGCCTCTTGGGCTGGCACGCCCGTACCTTATGAGGGACGGCCGTGCCTCATGCAGTAACAACCTCTTAACTAGGCTTTGAAAGCTAGTTAAGTATGGTGTTAATTGTCATTATTCTAGAAACTGAAAATGACATTAGTGTGCACGTTTTTTGAGCTGGTTTTGAGTTCTATATAAGTGCCATGATGCTAATATGGTCATGTTCCAAGAATTGGTTTTCTAGAATATATATATTTTGCATATACATAATTCTCTCAAGCATAAAAAGGTTCCAAGGGTTTGGTTCTCTTGTGATAGAGATCCTGGTGGTGTTTAGATAGGCTTATCTAACACTCTAGCAAGTGGGAGGCGATTGTAGCTTGGTGTGGACTTCGGTAGAGGTGTACACGTTAGTGCACAAGACTTCCAAACTCCAAAACCGCACGTACCAAGAAGATAGCATCGAGGGTATATCTCTCTATCTCTTTGTATGTTTTATTTTGTTGCTTTCTCATGTCTAGAGTTTTGGTCCATTTGGTGGGCGTGTTCGTGGTCAATTTTCGAAAAGTTTTTCTACCCGTTTTGTTTCCGCTGCGATTTTAGACCACGAAAGCCCAACATTTATAAGGGTTATATGAAGTGTTTTAGACCCGAAAACGCTATTAAGTTGAGTGTGGAGTCTATACTCGAGTGTAACTTCATTGTTTGGTTAACATAATTAAGTTAACATTATGTTTGTGATATTGGGACCTTGCTGCAAGTGATCTAGCATTGATTTTTGAATTAGAAGTGATTCTCATCACTTCAAACAGGTGAGTTGTAACCTGCGGATACACAAAATGCTTTTAAACGTGCAAGTCATCAATTGTTCGTTATGTACTATGTTTTATATGTATTTATGGCATCATTGTGAATTGTTATCGTATATTATCATGTTTATGATAATGAGTTATGCATTGAGTATATGTTTCACCCGATTTGGAGCATGCTATGCTATGTGATTGATTCTAGCAAGTTAGTGACATATGTGTATACCTTGCTTGCTTGTGATTGATCCTTTGTAGTCCAGACCTATGATTGTGATTGGTACTTTGTACCGTGATGATTCCTAGCCATTGAGACGTGTACTGGTTCGAGTGGCTTCGGCAATTGAGGAACCTCGATAAAAGGGTGGTTGAGGAATCGGTGCAAAGAGTGGAGGGGTATGTTAGTACCCATTATGAAAGTCTAGGTTCACTAGGCTGATGAGCCACCGAACCTAAGCAACACGAGTGGACTTGGGGAACAGGTCATACACTCCAGATAATCATTGTAGAGTGGACCGCTTCGTGCTTCCCCCACCTTGACGGGAGATGTGGACATACCCTCGCGAGGACTTGTTGACCATGGTTCGCCACTATGGAAGACACAAGTTCAAGTGGACTTGTCCTCCACATCTTATGTGATTAGTTTAAAGATGCCATAACTGATTTTACATGTGATGATAACTTGTTTATTTGATTAACCTGTTTTGGCGCACTCACTAGCTTATGCTAATAAATCAGTGTGTATGTTTTCCGTATCCATAGATAAATGATAGCTTGATTCCGGTGAGGCTGGTAGATGCTTTTGGGATGAACTTGTTGCCTGAGTATATGTTTGGAATACACGATTATTCACTTATTTTGTAATTAATGGTTGTGTATTCGGATCAACAAGTAACATCCAACTTTTGTATATTTGACACAGCTTCCGCACGGTGATGTAAACTAATATCAAAACAAAGTTGTTTTTGGTTAAATTTAAAAGTTTAATTTTGTGCTAAAACACAGGGTGTTACATCAGCCGCCTCTTTCCCTTATCTTCTCATTTTGCCTTCTTCTCCCTTCATTATATTCTTTATTGTGTTCTTCCTCCAGGTCTAAACCCACACACATATAAGTTTGAATTAGGAATCAAAATGAAGAAAAGAAGTCAAGGATTAATTACAAAGCTGGAGCTCATCCTATTTATGTTGTCTATCATAAGCAAGTAAGTGTTATGATTTGTGTTTTGACAGTATGAGATAGTTGGGTGTAAATTGAATTAGTTGAGTTTTTTATGGTGATTAATGATAAAAAAGGTGTTATATGATGTTTATTATAGTTAGTAAAGGTTGTAGGATGATTAAAAATTGTTAGAATCATCTTGGAAATGAATTAAAGGTGTTCTAGCTGGAAAACATGAATTTCCATCAATTTGTTGCTGAAAATTACAGAACACGGGCCATGTAGAGGATGGTAGGCCGTGTAGGAGGCCATGTAGGCTAAACACAGGCCATGTAGGGTAACACAGGCCGTGTATGTCTGAACACAGGCATTGTAGGTTGAGGGAGGCCGTGTAGGTTGACACGGCCTGTGTAGGTCCAACACAGCCCATGTAGATCAACACAGGCCATGTCAAAGGCCATGTAGGTCAACACCGGCCATGTTAGAGGCCATGTAGGCCTCTATTAGATTATAAGTTTGGTTTTATGCTTTATATAAGATGTATGATTGTTGTATTATCTTTACTTAGGTCTTATGGGACTTAAGGAAAATATGAGAGAGGACATTGGAAGCTATGGACCACAGGTGAGTACCTTAATATAGTACTCGTAAGTAGTGATTCATGAATTAATATAATTCTACATAAATGCGTATATTAGTAATATGAATATGGTACAATAATATGGTTTAACAGATACGAGGTTGAGATAAATGATATGATTAGTTTAAGTGGAAATTACCACTATTATGTCAAATAATGAAAGCGAGTGGAAATTACCACTATTATGTCAAATAGTGAAAGCGATATATGTAAAGAATTATACGATACGCATACAAATATGTTTATGGTTATATAGATAACGAAACGAAATATCTATAGAATTACATTCGCATATACAATACCTATGTGAATACCATGATAGTGGTACGGATATAAAGTGTTATAATTATCCAAATATGAGTATAGGAATACAGTATTTTTAAGTACAGCAGAACGATCATTAAGACACAAGTATTATGATTACAAAGACAGTACACAAATATGAATTACAAGTGTGGTATTTGTATTAATATAATTACATATATACACATATGGGGATGAAAATATGGTACTTATACATATACAATTATCGTTATACAGTTACAGAAATTACTACAATTACACATATTTGAATTTGAACGAATACATATATATAAACACAATACAACAAATCAAACACAGCGGACAAACTGTATATTATACAAACATAAGTGTTATACAGATACGACGGTTATACAAATACAAATGTGATACGGATACAACTATGACGTGTTAATACAACTAAGGTTACAGTAGTTGAGACATACAGACAATTACAATGCGTGAACACAACTACCTATACCGTAGTTGGAATACGGTTACAGATATAAAGGAGTGAATACAAATGTGATTTCAATAGTTGAAATATGGATACAACCATAATTTATATAAATACAATCATGGATATGGATACAGTTATTATATAGAACCAGTTACAAAACAGACGTGATTACAAATATTATCATTAAACGGATGTAAATACATGGATATTTATTATACAAACGCGGTAACGAATTGTAGAATGTATTATAAGAATATCTTAATCAGATTGTGAAACATTCTTTTTAAGTGATTATTTTGAGTTGCTCACTCGGCTTTATAGCTCATCAGATACTCCAAACATACTTTTCAGGTACTTGAAGATTTTTGGATGTGGATTTAGTGGATGGGCTCATGTTTTGCAACAAAATTATTTAAAGATTATTTAACGCCAATTGTTCTCCGACTTTTGTATTTAAAGATTAGTTAACACACATATAATGTTTTTACATGCTTCCGCTACTAGTTCTAAAGTGGATCTTTGGTTGCAATAAAGTTTGTTTAGTTGCGAATATTTTTCGTAAGGTTTTTATGTTGAAAACGGGGCGTTACAACAAATCTAATTTATTTATCATTATGTGTTAGTAGAAAATGTTTAAAATTGAAAAAATAATATAACATCAAAAGGTTGATAAATACTCCTTTGTCATGTATAACTCTTTGTTTATTGAAACATATTAAATATTAAAGTAAAGAATAAAATACATTCATTGAAGTCAATGTCAAATATAAAATAAAGTATATTCATTTTTAAAAATAAATGAAGAAATCCAAATTTTCTATTACAATTTAAACTTTTTTAGTTTTTCAAATTGGTTTTTCATGACTATATATTATCTTATCAGATTGTTATAATTGTTGCAAAATTTAACAACTCATTTATTAATTATTAAAAACTATGGTATTATTTGAGAAACATAGCTACTTCTTCGGTCTTAAAATTATTACCCAATAACAAACACAATTTAAGATATTATTTGTTAATGTAAGTTTAATTTGTAAAAGATATTTGTTTAAGCCTTACATTTAATACACCATTAACTTGTGAAAGATGTCAAAATGATAATCAATTAATTGAGGGTACTTTGGCTTGTTCTCGAGTTTTTAAACGGGGAAAGGGAAGGAAGGGGAAGGGAAGGAAAGGGAACGATTGAAAAGCTCCCCCTCCCAATCATCCCAAAAGTGAGAGGATTGTTTTAAGGCATAAAAATGGTAAAATTGCCGCTCCTTCCCCCTCCCTTCCCCTTCCTTTCCCTCCTTAAAAAAACTTGAGAACACCCATCACCATATCGCTCATTTGTTTTGTGTTTTTTCTTTTTCTTTTTACAGATAAAGATTGGTTATCGGCTCAAGATATTTGCAAAATATTTTTGAGTTTTTTTGGTCTTTTCATTTTTGTTCAGAAACCATGGTTTAGTACATAAAAAACATTATATGTGTGATCATCAGCTCAAGGTCCGAGAGGAAGATGTAGCAAAGACAACTTTTCAAACAAGGTACGGGCATTTCGAGTTCGTGGTGATGCCATTCGGCCTCACAAACGCGCCAACAGCTTTCATGGATCTAATGAATCGGGTTTGTAGACCGATGCTTGATAAGTCAGTAATCGTGTTCATCGATGACATTCTAGTCTATTCTAAAACCGAGACCGAGCATGAGAAACAACTACGGGAGGTACTGGAAACGTTGAAAAGGGAGAGACTGTACGCGAAATGTTCAAAATGTGAATTCTGGCTAGGAGGTGCAATTCCTCGGGCACTTGGTAAACCGCGTGTTGGTATCTGCCCACTGACACACGTAGGCCAGCATCACTACCAATGAAGCGCGGGCATATTGGGTCACACGCCAAGTTTCAATCTCGACAGCCTACTATAAGAAGAAAGAGTCAAAATGGTCAAATTCCAGTTGACCTAGGCTTCACGACCGTGAAGGATGCTCCACGGGTCGTGAAGCAGCTCATGTCCACGAGTCCTGTTGTGGGCCGCATGGTTCGTGAAACCCTAGGGCTTCACGACCCTACACGGCCCGTGAAGGAGGTTGTGAAGGCACGAACCCTCACGATTCTTGCACGGTGCGGCACGACTCGTGGAGGATAAATGGCCGGTCGTGGCGCATTTATCCTTCAGGGGCCGTGAGAGCCCGTGAAGAAGTCGTGAAGGCAGAATTCCAAATGACACTTGTGTTTCATTGGACCATTTGAGTTGGTCCAATGATATGGTGCCATTGGGGTCCGACTCTGGCTCTTTTGAACAGAATGGAGGTCTTTAAAAAGGGCTCTCCTAGTTCATTAGCCACTCTTGGTCCATTTGTGCAATACATATACTTGTGAGTTCTTCCATTGAGAGAGAGAGCAAGATCAAGTGTTGGTGATTTGTGCACAAGTGTTTCAAGGCTGTTCCAGAAGATATCCATCAAGTGTTGGTGGTGCTTCGGTTTGCTAGTACTAAGAGGTTGAAGGTTTCTTGGTGTGGACTTGCATTAGGGCTTGGAGCCTTTTGTTTCAAGCTTACATCCCAAATCCGAATTGTTCCAGCCAAGTATCAAAGTCTTCGAGGGTATGATTTGATCTCCTTCTTATCTTTGTTCTTGTTTTTGGTTGCATGCATGTTCTTGCAAGTTTTCACCACCATTGGGAAATCATGGGATCCTTTTGTGTGTTTTTGTTGCTTCCGTTTCGTGCTTTGATCCTCATGGATTCCCAACAGTGGTATCAGAGCCATACTTGTAAGATACATGCACCTTTGTGGCTTGAAAATCCATATTTTTGATTTTGGACATTCTGTCCAGAAGGCCTTCACGGGCCGTGGAGCTTGCTTCACGGGTCGTGAAGGCCACACGACCAGTCTCGTGGGGTGGTGGTCCTGAAAGGTTTTTTAATCTGTTTCACGAGTCGTGGAGCGTACTGCCTTCACGGCCCATGAGGGCCCGTGAAGAGCAGTAGCTCGTGAAGGCGTCGTGAACAGGCTCTTTTTGGCCTTTTTGGAAAAGAAAACTTGATATGGATTTTGGCACATGATTTTGGTGTTTCTAGAATCATTTTAGGCTGTTTAGCCTTGTAGATTAAGCCCCATAATATTCTAATTCTTTTATTTGTATGTATTGGGTGGTTTTGGCGTAAAATGCACACATGTATACATGTAAATTGTGTATATATGAATATGGATTTCAAAGTGTTTGGAATCCTAATGCATATGTACAAGGTTTATTCTTGTGCCTTTAGTTTTTTGAATAAAGTTAATTGGGATATTGTTTTGTGCATGGTTTGGTGTGGCACACCATGCTTTGTGGTTGTTTCGTTTTTGTGAGCACCGGTTTGAGCCTAGACCTTTGTGTGGTTGTTTGGATGCTTTATTTGTTGTTCATTCATTTGGTGGTTTGTACCACATTTGGTTTGTAATAATTTATTTAATCCGGTTTGTAATAATTTATTTATTTATTTGTGGCTTGCACGCCAAAGTATTTATTCTTTGTAATTGTATATTAGCTTAGAATAGATTGTGTGGCTTGCATGCCATTTCTCTTTAAATTATGTATGTAATGAGAAGAGAAGACCGGAGGCACCAACGGGAGTCTTGGGAGACGTCTTGGCTACCTCGGATCCGGAGGCGCGGGATCGAGTGGGAGCACACCACAAAGTCTTGGATTGTTTGTCCTTAGAAGACTTAGTTCCTCGGTTGGCTCACCGAAGAACACTTAGGTTGGCTCAAATCGGTTTTGTATGCGTGGTTGCATGGTTTTATTTATTTGTTTTTCTTGCATGGTTGTAGGATCTTCGCATGCTAGAAAATCTTTTGAAAATAATAAAACTATATAGTTTTCCTTAATTTGTTAACAAACCCCGCTCGCTCACATGATTAACAAACGAATATAAAGTGTTTATGTTCAATTGGTGAAAAATGCGTTTTTTCACTTATTTGTTAATCAAAACGAAAAGAGGTTTTTCACCGGAAAAACAAAAGTCCCGTTTTTCTTAAAAACGTAAATCACACGCCATCCAAAAGATGACACCTCCCGAATCTAATGAAGCATGGGACAATTGTCGAGCTTAGCACGAGTTGTTCTAAGTGGACTTGTGTGGAAGGTGCGTGTGGCGTCTTGAAATCTTTGGTTGTCGAGCTTAGCACGAGCCAATTATTGTCAAGGGCGTCATCGTGTATCTTGTTGAACGATTTGCAATTCCAATTTAATACGCCTTGATAATTTTCGTGCCTATACCGAGTTATCAAAGCGGCTTATTGAGGAATCGGTGTGGGAAGGGATCAAACATGCCAAACCGGTGCTATGAGTACTGTAGGATCCCGCAAGTGCCTAAGAGTTGTAATCACGGATTGCAATTGGTAAAGCGTTTACCGGCCTAAATACCTTCACGAAGTGATCCGTGGTAAACCCGTCATGTAGTGAAGTTATGTTGGGTTCTTAGCCCTTGTTAAATTTAAGTGTGAAACTATTGGGTAATTATTTAACAAGGATTAAAATATGTCGAACTAACCTTTTGTGTGCTTTGCCTTCTTTTAGATGGCAACTACGAGCAACACCACGACACACATTTCACTCCGTCCATTTTTGGAGAAAGAGAAACTCGTAGGTGTAAACTTCATGGATTGGCTTAGGCAATTGAGAATTGTCTTGCGCCATGAAAGTAAGTTGTACGTCCTAGAGGAACCTCTTCCGGAGGCTCCTGCTACCACCGCTACGCGGGCCATTAAGGATGCTTATGAGAAGCGCCTTAAAGACACTAATGAGGTGACTTGCCTCTTGTTGACGACCATGAGTTCTGAATTGCAAAGGCAATTCAAGGACGTTGGTGCGTTTGACATGATCTCGCAACTAAAGGAAATGTTCCAGCAGCAAGCGAGGCAAGAACTCTACGAGTGTGTCAAAGCCTTTGTAGGGTGTTGGATGCAGGAGGGCGGGAACGTGAGCTCCCACGTGCTTCGTATGAAGCAATACGTGGACCAGCTCGAGAGGTTGGGCTTTCCTCTGGGGAAAGAGTTGGCTACGGAAATTATCCTCCAATCTTTGCCTCAAGCATATGGTCCGTTCATTGTGAACTACCATATGCATAATATGGATAAGTCCTTGATGGAGTTGCACGGCATGTTGAAGACTGCTGAGTCTAACATGGCCAAGGCAAAACCATCGACCTCCGCACCCGTCCTAGCCATCCATGAGGGTGGTGCTAAGAGGAAGCGGCCCACTTCAAACTCCAAGGGCAAGGGAAAGGGGAAGGCGAAGGTGGCAACACCCAAGCCCAAGCCACTCCTGGCGCCGAAGCCGAAGGGGAAGGAACCTGCTCCTATAACCCCCTCACCGGAAGAGGCCACCTGCTTCTTCTGCGGGGAGAAGGGACACTACCGGCGTAGTTGCCCCAAGTACACGGAGGAGCTCAAGAGGCTTCGCGCCAAGGGACAAGGCGCCTCCGGTACGTACATGATTGAACTCCATAACACTTCCACTTCTAACGCTTGGGTCTTGGACACTGGGTGTGATACTCACATAGTTAATAATGTGCAGGTACTAAGAAGAAGTAGGGACTTGGTTGATGGGGAGCTGGATCTCATCATGAGAAACAAAGTGGTTGTCCCGGTTGAGAAGATAGGGAGCGTGGATCTCGCCTTTCCATCCGGCTTATCTATTACTTTATTAAATGTATCTTATTCGCCCTGCGTGGCAAGAAACATTTTATCATTTTATGCACTTGTTGACGATGGATTTGACTTTAATTTCTCTAATGGAATTATTTCATGCTTTAAAAATGATTTATTTTATTTTAAAGCACATCCATGTCGTGGCATATATGAGACAAGCGTATGCTTGCAAAGTAATAGATCAATCATGAATGTTGGTTCTAAATCCAAATGTGATTTGGATAAGTTATCTTTATGGCATGGTCGTTTGGGCCACATAAACAAGAAACGCATCGCCAAGCTCCAAGCGGATGGGATCTTGGAATCATTTGACCATGGGTCGGATGATGTATGCGAATCTTGCTTGTTGGGCAAAATGACCAAAACACCCTTCACCGGCGTTTGTGAGAGGGGCAAAGACTTGTTAGATATTGTTCACACGGATGTGTGTGGTCCGTTCAAGCATGTCACTAGGGATAACTCAAGGTACTTCGTAACCTTTACCGATGATTTTAGTAGGTATGGGTATGTCTACTTGGTGAGACAAAAGTTGGAAACCTTTGAGGTTTTCAAGACTTTCGAAAACGAAGTTGAGAACCAATTGGGTAAACGAATTAAGATGCTCAGATCGGATCGTGCTGGTAAGTATCTAAGTTCGGAATTCCGTGACTATCTAAAAGATTGTGGAATTGTTTCGCAATTGACACCTCCTAGGACACCACAATTAAATGGTGTCGCCGAAAGGAGGAACCGGACATTATTGGATATGGTTCGGTGTATGATGAGTCGTACGGATGTACCCATTAGCTTTTGGGGCTAAGCATTGGAAACAGCCGTTAGAATCCTTAACCTCGTACCAACTAAGAAGGTCAAGAAAACACCCTTTGAGATGTGGCATGGAAAGGTTCCATCGCTTTCATATCTAAAGGTTTGGGGTTGTCCTGTCTACGTGAGACGTGAGGTGGAGGACAAATTGAAACCCCGAGCCGAGAGGTGTTTGTTCATTGGATACCCTGCCGGGTCTATGTGATATTTGTTTTACAAACCGTCCGAGAACAAGGTATTTGTTGCTCGGGTGGCCGTCTTTCTTGAAAGGGAGATGCTATCCAAAGACGCTAGTGGGAGAAAGGTAGATCTTGAAGAGATTCAAGAACCCTCCAATGACCAACCTGAAGTTGGCACTAGTTCACAAGATGATTCTCAGCACGGCACTGCTGGAGAACCTGACACGGATCCTTTACCTCTTAGAAGATCCGGTAGGAGTCGCAACGAGCCAGAGAGATATGGGTTTCTCATGTCTGAGGGCTACGACCTAGTGGTAGATCATGATGAACCATCATCTTATCGGAATGCCGTGGTGGGCCCTGAGTCCGCTAGGTGGAAAGAGGCTATGGAGTCCGAGATGCAATCTATGTCGGATAACCAAGTCTGGGATTTGATAGATCCGGTACCCGGGTGTAGACCCGTAGGGTGCAAATGGGTCTTAAAGAGAAAGACCGGCATAGATGGAGAGGTAGACACCTTCAAAGCCCGACTGGTGGCTAAGGGTTTCACGCAAACTCATGGTATAGACTATGATGAAACCTTTTCCCCGGTGGCTATGTTGAAGTCTATCCGGACACTTATGGCAATTGCCGCATTTCTTGATTATGAGATTTGGCAAATGGATGTAAAAACCGCGTTCCTTAATGGGACACTTAGCGAGGAGGTCTATATGACTCAACCCGAGGGTTTTGTACATGCCAAGCATCCGGATGAAGTCTACAAGCTTAAGAAGTCCATTTATGGACTTAAGAAAGCATCGCGCAGTTGGAACTTGTGCTTTGATGAGAAAGTCAAAGAGTTTGGCTTTTCGAAAAGCAAGGATGAGCCATCCGTATATGTCAGGGCTAGTGGGAGCATAGTTGTGTTCCTAGTCTTGTATGTCGATGACATACTCCTCATTGGAAACGATGTCCCGACCCTTCAAGGTGTAAAAACTTGGTTAGGGAATTCTTTTTCAATGAAGGATCTAGGAGATGCGACTTATATTCTTGGGATCAAAATCTATAGAGATAGATCCAAGAGGCTTATTGGGCTTAGCCAAAGTACATATGTTGACAAAGTCCTAAAGCGGTTTAGGATGGAAGACTCCAAGAAGGGGTTCATTCCAATGTCACATGGTTTGGTATTGAGTAAGACTCAATCCCCTAGTTCCCCATAGGAACGGGAAGTAATGAAGCGAGTGCCATATGATTCGGCTGTGGGCTCGATCCTGTACGCCATGCTATGTACGAGGCCTGATGTATCGTGTGCCTCAAGCCAACCCGGGCGAAGCTCATTGGACGGCGGTGAAGAGCATTCTCAAGTATCTTCGGAGGACTAAGGAGATGTTCTTAGTGTACGGAGGTGAGAAAGAGCTTAGAGTAAAGGGTTACTCTGATGCAAGCTTCCAAACCGATAGGAATGACTGCCGATCACAATCGGGGTTCGTGTTCCTATTAAACGGCGGTGCTATATCCTGGAGAAGCTCCAAGCAAGACACCGTGGCCGATTCCACTACTAAGTCAGAATACATTGCGGCCAATGAAGCTGCTAAGGAGGCCATATGGATAAGGAAATTTTTGCTTGATCTAGGAGTGGTTCCAAGCATCAGCGACCCTGTTGAGATCTTCTGTGACAACGAGGGTGCCGTTGCTTTAGCAAAGGAACCAAGGTCTCATCGACGCACGAGGCATAGTCCACGAAAATATCATGTTATCCGGGACGTGGTCGAAAATGGAGACATAGTCATCAGCAAAGTTCACACGGATAGCAATTTGGTGGATCCGTTCACTAAACCGTTGTCGCAAGCCAAGCACGATGCCCACACACGTGCTATTGGGATTAGATTTGCTATTGACTTGGTTTGAGTTGTTGGTTATTGTATTCGATGTATTTACTATGTTATTGGGAACATTAAGCAATATTGTATTTTTGAATGTATTGATTATTAAATAGAGATTTAATGATACGCGTGTAGCGAATACTTCCTTTAAATCATTATTGTGTTCCAACTTTGCATGTTTTATCACTTCCTTGAATGTTCTACATTCTAAACTGTCCACGATCGGTCATTCTTCAAGGAAGGAAGTATGAACGAAGATCGAGGGAAATGATTGGTCATAGTGTTCAATGGGGATTGAATACAAGGGACGCAATATTTCGCCTATACTTGAAAAGAGTTTCAAGTGATTGGACGACCCATAACTGATCTTACTTCATGGTACATGTTAAGAGTAAATCAGGATGATAGTATCTTTTATCCTTAGACCGGAGATGCATGTGTTTCACTATTTTGGTTTGCTTTATTCTGACTGCTTTCAAACGTAGTCCATAACTGGCTATTATAAAGGAGGCATTTGGGTAAAGTATTGCCATTGTATTGGAGGCAATGTAGTCGAAGGAATTTCTTCCTCTGTAAAGAGAGATATCCCTGGGCCCCTCGATGATTCGGCGCTGACACCAAAATGCATGGCCATGCTCGAGTTTGCATTGATAGTTGATCAGTTGCAACTCACCTTTTGGTCACCACCAATCTTGATCGAGAAAAATAATCGTGAACGATCGGAGAATGACTTTGTACCATGTCTCGTGTTCACTTGGATATCGCGAACAATAAGATAATTGATCACTTATCTATAGGACCATGTCAAACTCTTTTAGTTTATCATGGTACTTGTTAGGGATGACATACCCCATGTTTAGTTGGGGGCAGGGATGCCTTGCTAGAGGCCGCTCCCTGTCTGTGGTGCCCATGGATACGGTGTTCATGTGCAAGTAGGAGTTTGTTGGTATCTGCCCACTGACACACGTAGGCCAGCATCACTGCCAATGAAGCGCGGGCCTATTGGGTCACACGCCAAGTTTCAATCTCGACAGCCTACTATAAGAAGAAAGAGTCAAAATGGTCAAATTCCAGTTGACCTAGGCTTCACGAACGTGAAGGATGCTCCACGGGTCGTGAAGCGGCTCGTGTCCACGAGTCTTGTCGTGGGCCGCATGGTTCGTGAAACCCTAGGGCTTCACGACCCTACACGGCCCGTGAAGGAGGTCGTGAAGGCATGAACCCTCACGATTCTTGCACGGCGTGGCACGACTCATGGAGGATAAATGGCCGGTCGTGGCGCATTTATCCTTCACGGCCCGTGAGAGCCCGTGAAGAAGTCGTGAAGGCAGAATTCCAAATGAAACTTGTGTTTCATTGGACCATTTGAGTTGGTCCAATGATATGGTGCCATTGGGGTCCGACTCTGGCTCTTTTGAACAGAATGGAGGTCTTTAAAAAGGGCTCTCTCAGTTCATTAGCCACTCTTGGTCCATGTGTGCAATACATATACTTGTGAGTTCTTCCATTGAGAGAGAGAGAGCAAGATCAAGTGTTGGTGATTTGTGCACAAGTGTTTCAAGGCTGTTCCAGAAGATATCCATCAAGTGTTGGTGGTGCTTCGGTTTGCTAGTACAAGGAGGTTGAAGGTTTCTTTGTGTGGACTTGCATTAGGGCTTGGAGCCTTTTGTTTCAAGCTTACATCCCAAATCCGAATTGTTCCAGCCAAGTATCAAAGTCTTCGAGGGTATGATTTGATCTCCTTCTTCTCTTTGTTCTTGTTTTTGGTTGCATGCATGTTCTTGCAAGTTTTCACCACCATTGGGAAATCATGGGATCCTTTTGTGTGAGATGAGCCAGTTGCAGTTTAACGTGCGATGCCTAAGAATGAGGGTCACGACTTCACTTTTTGAGTCAATTTTAGCGGCTCAAGTTGAGGCGACCAAGTAAGAAAACTAGAAAGCAGAGCGGATTAAGGGTCAACTGGCATTAATGGTCAAGGATAGTCGTAGATTGTGGACCTGTTACGGGCAGATTTGGATACCAAGAGCTACAGTGGTCCGAAGTCTCATTCTAGACGAAGGCCACAAGTAGAGATTTTCTATACATCAAGGGGCCACTAAGATGTACAGGGACATCAAAATGGATTACTGGTGGCCAGGAATGAAGAGGGATGTGGCAAATTGTTAGACCTATATTTGTTTGTATGCCTTGTGTTCTTTTGTATTATGTAAATTATCTTACTAGACTGGTCATAGTATTGGGCTTGTCCCACTTTTGTAATGCTTACTCTAGTTTAGTTTAGTTTAGTTTAGGCCCATGAGGCTAAGTGTTTAAATACCTTGCAAACTAGGTTTGCAAGGTAACCTTTGCCTTTTTGTAATCTCTTAGATTGTAATACGTTGAGTGCAATATCTGAGACTTCAAGCTTTCAAGTAAAGTGTTCATACTTGTTTTTTACTAAGTTCTTCATCTTTTATAGAAGTATCCTAAGTTACTCATTTGTTATCTCATTACAAAGGACTTTCAATTGATATCAGAGCCAACTCCTTGCTGGATTGGTTCAACACTACCTGGAAGTAACATCTTTGTGTGAGAAACAAAACCTAGAAGAGTACTCCATTCTTGGTCGTGATATAACTTTCAAGTCAAAACCCATTTTCTCAAATCTTCCTGGTTTTCAAGTTTTTAGTGGTCATTTACAAGCATTTGGGTAAGATAAAACCTCTAGTAGCATTTTTATCACAAACAAACAACATCTGGGTCTTTATTTTGAATTTTTCATGTTCTTCAAGTTCTTGGTGTTCTTCAATGTTTCATCAAACATTTGAAAAATTTGTTGCTGTTTTGGGTTAAAATTGATTTAGGAAAGTGTTTTTGGGGGTAATAAAGATTAAAACAAATGTCAGTTGATTTTTTAGTGTGTTTTAGGAAATTATAGAAATCTGATCGTAAAACAGAGGCCAGACCTGCAACTTTTTGGCTTATTGTCATCCGACTTTTAGGCCATCCGACCTTTCTGTCATGTGATTTTAGTGGTGTATCCAAGTTTAAGCCTATGCAACTTTCGGATTAACCAAGTCATCCGACTTTCAGATTAACCAAGTCATCCGACATTCGGATTAACCAAGTCATCCGACTTTTGGATTAACCAAGTCATCCGACTTTTGTTCATGTCATCCGATTTTCAAAAGTCATCCGACTTTCACACACCCCCTATCCGTCTATTACCTAAAACCATCCGATTTTTACTTAAACACTTTTCATCCGATAGTCGGACCAATACTAAACCATCCGACGTTTGTTAAAGTTATACGATTTATAAGTTCATCCGACTTTTAAGCCATCCATCCAACATTCACTTAAACACATTCATCCGATCTTTGAACTTAAGTTTTATCTGACCTTTAACTTACAAAAGTTAAAGTTTCTCACAAAAGTAAAACTTCCAGTAACTAACTGATTCATTTGAAGGAGAAATATCCACATTTAATAGAATGAGTTCAAGCAATGAAATTCTCGCCATTGGTATCGACACTAAACCTCCTGTACTCTTTAGAAACGAATACATTGTATAGAAAGGAAGGTTTATGGATTTCATCGAACATAACGAGAAGTATGGCGAGATGATGAAAGATAGCATTTTGAATGGTGATGCCATTTTTGAGAAGGTTATCGAGGTTGTTCCCGATAACAATCCACCTATAGCCGCTGAAAGAAGACGTAAACTGTAAAACCTGTATTTTTGTAAAATTATAAAAATATATAAAATGCCAACTTACTTGAAAATTAGTAGATCTATGTGACTAAAATGCTATATATATATATATGTGTGTGTGTGTGTATGTGTATGTGTGTGTGTTATTAGTAGTGAGTTTGTGTCTTATAAATTAGAATTGGTAAATAAATGTAAAAGGAATGGAAGTTGGAAGACCAAACTTGTAAATATGTGTATATATGTTGGTAAGACTCCAATTATTGGAGTCAAACCACAAAAAATATGGAGAAAACAAACGAGAGAGAGAGAGAGAGAAGAGAGAGTTCTAGAGGAACTTGGGGAAAGAAGAAGGAGAAATAAAAGTGAAAGATCAAGTGCTTGGGTTCAAGAGTTGGTGTCATTTCTTCATATTTTTCATCTTTGGCTGAATTTAGAGCAAAGAAAGTAAACCATTCAAGTTAGGGTTTATACATCAAGTAAGTCTAATCTTTGATTTGTGTTTGATTTTAAGTTTGGAGTGTTGTTTGTGATGATCTTTGACTTCTATGTTGAAAAATCATGTTAAATGGGTCAATTTTGGGGAAATAGTTAAAGTTAGGGTTTTGTATGATCAAATGTGTTTAAAAGTGTTGATCTTTGAGTATGATGGTGATTTTATGTGGTATTGGTGAATTTTTGATAAATATATGGTTGATTGTAGTGGTTGTTGGTTAAATTTGTGTTAATTGTTAAGAAATGGATTAAAACTTGAAATTATGGTGATCAAAAAGTGTTGATATTGGTTGTTAAGAGATGGTTTTAGTGAGATTTCATGACCTTGGTTCGAAATCTTAAGTTTGGTGTTGTAAACTTGGAGATATATGGACCTGCAGCAAAAAAAAAACTTAATTAAGTTAACATTGTGTTGTGATCATAGGATCTTCGTGCAAGTAATTTATAGCCTTGTTTTGAAGTGGAAGTGATCCTCATCACTTCAGACAGGTGAGTTGTGCCCTGCGGATACACAAACTGTTTTTAAAACATACAAGCCATCCATTTTTTCTTATGTGCTATGTTTTATATTTATTTATGGCATCAATGTGAATTGTTATTGATTGTTATCATCTTTATAATAATGAGATATGTATTGAGTATATGTTTCACCTGATTTGAAGCATGCTATGCTATGAGTTGATTATGGCAAGTTGTGACCTTGTGTGTATAACTTGCTTGTGATATGATTGACCCGTTGTGGTATGTGATTCAGTCCGGACCACCGTGCACAGGTTCATGTGGCTTCGGCAATTGAGGAACCACGATATACGGGTGGTTAAGGAATCGGTGCAGAGAGTGGAGGGGTATGTCAGTAGCCATCATGACCGTGTGGGTTCACTGGGCTGACGAGCCACCGAACCCGGGTAACACGACTGGATTTGGTGAAAAGGGCTTACACTCCAGTGTACCGTTGTATGGTGGCTGCTTCATGCTTCCCCCACCTTGACGGGAGATGTGGACACATCCCCATGAGGACTTGTTGACCATGGTTGGCCCCTATGGAATATACAAGTATAAGTGGACTTGTCCCCCACATCTTGTGTGAATTGTTTGCTGATGCCATAACTGTTTTATGTACTATGATGACTTGTTTAACTTGTTTTGGCGCAGTCACTAGCTTGTGCTAATGAAACTATGTCCTGTTTTCGTGTCCACAAATAAATAGTAAGCATGATGCCGGTGAGGCGGGTAGATACTTTTGGGAGAAGCTTGTTGTCTTTGGATATGTTTCGAATACATGATTATCCTCTTATTTTGATTATAAGTAATTAATGGTCGTGTATTCGGGTCAACAAGTAACACCAGCTTTTGTAAATTTGACAAGTTTTCGCACAATGATGTAAACATATGCTCGTATAATGTTGTTTTGTTAAAATATAAAAAGTTTATATTTGTACTAAAATTCCGGGTGTTACAAGTTGGTATCAGAGCCGAGGTCTGAGAGAATCGAGCACTTTAGCTAGTGTTTGGTCTCAAACCGAGGCCGATTATTAATTGAAAATCCAAACATATCGGGTGGACTTATGGGTTAAGTTGAGATTTGCATGAGAGTAGGGAAACCTTGTTCCCAAGTTGTGATAAACTTCTGATTCTTGTGACTTAATGTGCTACTTGTTGTTGTCTTGATGTGTGTACTAGACAAGATTTGAGGCATGGATGCCCACAATGATGACAACTTCTTGTTTGCTCAACCCGGAGGTGATGAAATGCCTCCAGAGCACTCTCAACCGGGTGGGAATCCTGGTTCTCATCACCCCCAGCACTCTCAACCCCACTCGGGTAACCCAAATGATCAGTCCTCCGTGATAGCTCAACTCCTGACACGCATCCAGGAGTTAGAAAACCAATTGAAAAGAAGCAATGACACCCAAAGGACATCGACTCATGGAGAGTCTAGTGATGCTTCTATCTCAAGGAAACCCATCGTTTCCTATAAAACCTTCTTGAATTGCAAACCCCCTACCTATGAAGGTAGTGATAACCCGATCGTGAATTTTTGCTGGATACGTGAGATGGAGCAGACTTTTACTTCTTGTGACTGTGATAAGGAACACAAAGTTCCTTATTCTGTGAGACAACTGAAAGGCAGAGCACTAGTCTGGTGGAATACATTCAAGGTAGAAATGCCTAAAGGTGAAGCTGATAGGTTAAGATGGGATGAATTCCTTTAACTGTTTCAACGGGAATTATGCACTGAAAGAGATTTGGAGCGCCATGAAAGGGAGTTCCTAAACATGAAATTGGGTGATTCAACCATGGATGAGCACGTTCGTAAGTTAAATGAACGCCTGAGCTTTGTGACCACTTGGGTTCCGGATGAAAAAGCCAAAGTCGAGTGGTTTGTTGAAACCATACCTCCTCACTACAAAATCCATATCAGAGATTGTTCCACACTTCTTTCGGCCACTCAAAAGGTCAAGTTGTTGTTCGATCACTTCAAGGCTTCAAAGCAAGCCAAGAAGTTAAGTGGTGAAAAGAGAAAGGTTGAGCCCTTTGGTGGTCAGTCTAAAAAGAAAGCAACCACATCCTCCTTCTCCAAACTCAAAACTAATGATTCTAAACCCTAGTGGTGTAAGATGTGTAGGTCTAACCACAAGGGAGATTGCATGAAAGATAGCAAAGCTTGTTCTTGTTGTGGCAAGCCTGACCACATCCCTACTGATTGCAAGTACAAGGAAAGTGTCTGTTTTACCTGTCACAAACCCTACCATAAAATGGCGGATTGTCTGACACGTAAAGAGGGAGGAGCTGGTGGATCATCCTCAAAGGACAAACACCCTCCAAAGGAAAAAGAGTGAGCATTCCAATTGACAGCGGAGGAGGCTCGTGAGGCTGGGGACGTAGTATCTGGTATGTTCCAATTGAACTCTACCCCTGCCTATGTGTTATTTGATTCTGGAGCCAATAGATCATTTGTGTCATATGCTTTCTGTGAGAAACTGAACCTACCTTTTAGTAAGCTTGCAAAGCCCCTTGATGTTGAAATTGCTGATGGCAAGATTATTTATGTGACTGACATTTGTGATAGTTGTACTGTTAATTTTGATGGGAGCTCTTTCCCAATCTGCTTGCTACCTATTCACATATCTTCTTTTGATGCGGTTATTGGTATGAATTAGCTTAGCATCAATCATGCCGAAATTATTTGTTCTAAGAAATTGATCAAATGCCCTTTTTGCCCAATGGCGAGTATGTTATAGCTCGAGGCGAGAAACGTAGATCTGGGTTGGAAACTGTGTTTGTTATGAAAGCATAGAAATGTATATGGAAGTGTTGTGAATCCTTTTTGGCATATGTTCTTGATGTCAAGAAGGAGAAGCAAAGTGTTGGAGATGTCAAAGTGGTTAATGAATTCCCCGACGTGTTTCCTGATGATCTTCCCGGCTTACCTCCGGCTCGTGAGGTTGAGTTCTAGATAGACCTTGTTCCCGGGGCAACTCCTGTTGCCAAAGCTCCTTATCGTCTAGCACCATCGCAGATTCGGGAAATGATGACCCGAATCCAAGACCTGTTGGATAAGGGATTTGTGAGACCGAGTTCCTCGCCTTGGGGAGCACCGGTGGTGTTTGTTAAGAAAAAGGATGGTACTATGTGGATGTGCATTGATTACCTAGAGTTGAGCAAAAGAACCATCAAGAAAAAATATCCACTTCCCCGAATTAATGATTTGTTTGATTAACTTCAAGGAGCAAGCTACTTTTCCAAAATTGATCTTCGCTCGGGTTATCATCAAGTTCGTGTTAAAGAAGATGATATTCCCAAGACTTCTTTCAGGACCGGCTATGGGCATTATGAATTTCTTGTGACGCCTTTTAGCCTAACCAACGCCCCGGCGGTGTTCATGGATCTTATGAATCGGGTGTGCCGCCGTTTCTTGGATAAGTTTGTGATTGTGTTCATTAATGATATCTTGGTTTATTCTAAAACCGAGAAGGATCATGAAGCTCATTTGCGGGAAGTTCTTGAAGTTCTTCGTGAAGAAAAGCTTTATGCAAAATTCTCGAGATAGCGGGGCCTTGGCCATGTTATCTATGAAGAGGGAGTTAAATTTGATCCTTCTAAGATTGAAGCGAATCCTCTTCTGAAATCAATAGTTTTCTTGGTCTTGTGGGTTATTACGTCGATTCATCCGTGATTTTTCTAAGATAGCGGGGCCGCTAACCAAGCTAACCCATAATAATGTTCCTTATTCTCGCACTGATGTTTAGGAAGCTGCTTTCCAGACTCTTAAGATATTGTTGTGCCAAGCTCCTGGTTTATCTCTTCCTGAAGGATCACAAGATTTCGTGGTCTATAGTGATGCATCCAGATCCGGTTTGGGATGTGTGTTGATGGAACGAGACAAGGTTATTGCCTATGCTTCCCGGCAATTGAAGCCTCATGAAGCAAATTATCCTACTCATGATTTGGAGATGGCTACAGTGATCTTTGCTTTGAAACTTTGGCGCCATTATCTATATGGTACTCACTGTGTGATCTTTACTGATCATAAAAGCCTTTAGAAAATCTTTGATCAGAAGGAGTTGAACATGCAGCAACGCCGATGGCTCGAATTGATGAAGGACTATGATTGTGAGATTCGGTATCATCCGCGTAAGGCTAATGTGGTGGCGGATGCTCTAAGCCGCAAAAATCAAACAAATGCTTTGTGTTACCAATCTTTTCGATTGGACATGATCTCTGATTTGGTAGAAAACTTGAAGATTGCTCAACAAGAGGCCTTGAAAGACGAAAATCTTAAAGATGAGCAAATGATGAAGCTCAAAGATCGCCTAGAAGAAGATAGCCGTGGCTTAAAGATCATTGTGGGTCGTGTTTGGGTGCCAAAGCTTGGCAACAACCGTGAGGTGATTCTACAAGATGCCCATCGTTCTAAAATGTCCGTGCATCCGGGTTGCACGAAAATGTATCATAATCTAAAGGCATTGTATTGGTGCCCCGGGATGAAAGTTGATATCGCTTCTTATGTTGAGAAGTGTGCTATTTGTGCACAAGTCAAGATCGAGCACCAACGTCCATACAGGAATCTTCAACCTTTGGAAATTCTGGAATTGAAGTGGGATCACATTACAATGGATTTCGTCACAAAGTTGCCAAAGACTGCTAAGGGGCACGACATGATCTCGATCATCGTTGATCGTTTGACCAAGTGTGCTCATTTTCTGGCTACTCGTGAGACAACTTCTCTAGACAAGTTGGCCAAGTTGTATGTGGACGAGATTATATCTAGACATGGTGTACCTCTATCTATCCTCTTGGATAGAGATTCACGATTTGCATCTAACTTTTGGAGGAGCCTACAAAGAGAATTGGGTACTCGTATCACCCGCAGACGGATGGTCAATCCGAAAGGACCATTCAAACATTGGAGGATCTGTTGCGTTCTTGCGTTCTAGAATTTGGCGGATCGTGGGATTACCACCTACCTTTGATCGAGTATGCCTACAACAACTCTTACCATTCTAGCATTGGTATGCCACCATACGAAATGTTATATGGAAGGCGATGCCGAACCCCTACTTATTGGCTAGAACCGGGTGAAAAGCAATATCCAGGCCCGGAAATTGTTCAATTAACCGCCGATAAGGTCAAAATAGCATGCGAAGAGGAAACCTATGACTTTTGAAGTTGGTGATCAAGTAATGCGTAAGGTTTCACCTTGTAAAGGGGTGATTCGGTTTGGAAAGCATGCGAAGTTGAGCCCGAGGTATATTGGGCCATTCAAGATTCTTAAGCGAGTCAATGAGCAAGCGTACGAGATAGAGCTACCTCTGGAATTGGAAGGTGTTTACAACACGTTCCATGTTTGCAACTTCAAGAAGACCCAAGTAGAAGATAATCAAGTCATTCCCCTAAATGAGTTGCAGGTTGATCCGAAGAAGCGATTGGTGGAAGAACCAGTTGCAATTGTGGATAGAAAGACCAAGAAGCTAAGGAAACGTTTGATTCCTCTAGTTTTAGTTCAGTAGAAGCACAGTCAAGGCCATATCTTGACTTGGGAGACCGAAGATGATATGAAACTTTGCTACCTTCATTTGTTTAGCCAAAATTGATTTCGAGGATGGAATCCTTGTAAGGAGGGAGGAATTGTAAAACCTATATTTTTGTAAAATTATAAAAATATATAAAATGCCAACTTACTTAAAAATTAGTAAATCTATGTGACTGATATCACGTTAAATATATATAAATATTAGGCGATATCGGGTTGGTTTTAGCCGGAAATCATGCATTTAATTGTAAAAAGGTACGTGTACGTTTCTTTTATGTTTTGCAGGCTAAAAAGGCGAAATAACAAATTTATTGAAGAAATATAGTCCGAGAAATCTAGAAAAATAAAGGAGCCCGGGAAAAATATATCAGCCCAATATAAAAGAAAAAGGAAGCCCAAATAAAAGAAAATAAAGAAAAGAATTAAATAGGCCCAACTGGCCCAAGCCCAAGAAAAAGGAAAAGATCCGGGCGTGAAAGTAGGCGTCGCGGCGCGACACCTATACCTATACCGGCGCGACGAACTCAATTGGATAAGGCTTATCCGGGTGCCACGTGTTGTCGCGGCGCAACAAGTCCATCTGTCGCAGCGCGACGCGTTTAGATAAGGACAAGATTGAATTTTGAAACAAGAAGGATCGGGGTACAATTGCTCGGCGCGGCGCGACACCCTTGTTTTCAGAAATCTATTTAAACGAACTTCCAGATCTGATTTAGGGTTAACCACTCGATTTCTTCCACCATTACTCTGTAAAACACGTCCAAGAACACATCCCAGAAGGCTTGAGCTCGGATTTGAAGGATTGAAGAAATAATTGAAGATTAAAGGCTTGGAGCTATTGCTTTATTACGGTTTTTCTATTCTTCTTCTATTCTTAATGTTTATTCTTGAATTCCAGAAGTCTAGTATGCTTCTAATAGGCTAGTTTTTCTGTTTTCCTCCTTAGAGGAGATGAAACTCTTTCAAGTTGGTTAATTTTACATATTTATGATTTTAATGACATTATATTTATCTTTCAAGTGTAATTAAAGATCCTATCATGTTTTAATTATGTTGTTGATATGTTTAGAATCTGAGTTAATGTAAATTGGAGGACCAATCCATTTATATGACTTTGATCAATGCTAATTAGGACCAATAATTAGTGTTGCCTAGTGATTGATCAAATCCTAGGGTTAAACCATCAACATAGGAACTTTAATGTGTTAGAATTGATATATGATGACTTTCATGTGTTAATTGAATGATTTGGTAACTTAATCAATCATTAAAGATTAGATCTTGATAGATACGAACTTAAATATGCTTAATTGTGTAGTTAATTAATTTAATGACCAATTGATTAGTTAATTGCATGATTAGAAAAGTTGGATATTCGGATCAAGAGTCTAACAATATAGGAATCAGTATGGTGTCAATTAATTGTCCAATGCATTAATATTGATTAATAAAACCAACTTGAAAAGGATGGAATCAAATCTAGGGAGGGAAAGCCTTTTAATTGATATTTAATCCACAAAGTTTATTGCTTTTTGCTCTCTTGGGTTGTTTTTGGTAATTTAGTAGTGTTAGTGATCATTTAGAATCATAAAGTTTTAATCCTGATACCAAATTCCCTTTAATTTAGTTTAATTGCTTTAGTTTAGGTTAATTACATTTATTTTATATTTATTTGGTTTATTTGCATTAACTATTTTATTTTAGTTAATTCTAAGTTAATTTGATAAAAATCAGTTTAGCTCCCGTTCCCCAAGAGTTCGACACCCGACTTATTAACTATATTACGAAACAAATAGGTACACTTGCCTATTCGTGCAGTTTTTGATAATTAATTCGGTAAAATATAAATTTAAAACTAGTACGTAAAACGTACACCAAGTTTTTGGCGCCGTTGCCGGGGAACGGTCTTAATCTGTTTTTATTAAGTTAATTTAGTGTTAACCGTTGTTTCCCGCGAGTTTCGGCTCAAAAGGAACAATCTTTGTTTTTGTGTCCACTGATCGCGCCGCGACACAGACCCTGTCGCGCCGCGACGCGTCGCGACCAGAACAGAAACCTTTATTTTTTATTTCTGCTTTAGTTAATAATTAATTCCGGGCCTGTTTAGGATTAGTACTTTAATTCTATAGACTCTATTAGGGTTTTTAGGGTAGTGTATGTCCTTAGACCCCACTTCTGATTTTGTTCAGCCTTTTGACGAACCGGAACGCGAATTTCATCGACGCCTATGAGTTAAACGTGAGAGAGAGCAAGCAAGCATAATGGTAGAGAACATCGACGACATGTCACTCGAGGAGTACGCGATCCGTGTGCGTGAGGGAACCGGAGTGGGCATTCACTGACCTGAAATACCCGAGGAGAGAACTTTCGAGATCAAAGGCCAGTTCCTTCACCTTCTGCGCGAGACTCCTTTCACCGGAAAGGATAACAAGGATGCCAACCAACATGTCGAGGCCGTTCTCGTGATTGCTGATTACTTCCACATGCCGGAAGTTAGTCGTGACACTGTTATGCTACGAGTGTTTCCGATAACACTCTAGGGTGCAGCTAAACGTTGGTTACGATCCGAGCCCACCATCCGTACATGGGAGGCGCTCAAAACTCGCTTCATTAAACAATTCAGTCCTCCAACAAAGATTGCCAAGATGAAGATGCAAATCCAAAACTTCATGCAATCTGACGACGAAACTGTCTATGACGCGTGGGATAGATATAAGTAGATGCTCCAAAATTGTCCCCATCATGATCTCAATGCTCACCAGGTTGTCCAAACATTCTATAATAGTATTAATGTCTGCACTAGACAGATGGTCGATTGTCAGGGACCAATACCGAAGAAAACACCCACCGTAGGGTACGCCCTGATTGAGGAGATGGCTCAGCACTCCCATCAGTGGCATTCTTCTAGAGATTCTTCCTACCGGAGGAAGACTGCAGCAACAGCTGACTCATCTGACAGCATAGCGGCCTTAGTGCCAAGCTTGATGTACTAGGGCATGACATGAAAAAGGTGAATCAAAACATTCACGCTATGTAGGTCGGTTGTGACAACTGCAGTGGACCTCATCTTGCGAGAGATTGCCCATATGACGAGAATGGGGATCTCAAAGAATCTGCGTGTTATTCAGCTGGAGATAAATATGATTATCCAGAGGATGAGGCTCTCTTCCGCAATAGAAAGCCAAACTGGAAACCATATCCTGAATACCGCAAGGAGATCGAGGGGCGATTCAGGTAGTCTGGCCCAGGATTCTATCAGAGAGACCAGCCAAAGGGGCCACTGCCAGAAAAGAAGCCTAATTCGAGGATATGCTCACGCGCTTCGCCATAGCATCAGATCAAAGAAATAAGGAGACTGAGGAGTTCGTGAAGAAGATAGGCGTTTCTACTGAGGCCGCACTGAGGAATCAGCAGGCGTCTATCCATAACATAGAGACCCAAATTGAGCAGATCTCTAGGGTTCTCGATTACCGCTTTCCTAGTACTCTTCCTAGTAACACTGAACCGAACCCAAGGGCCGAAATTAAAGCTGTGACCACAAGGAGTGGAAAAGAACCTGCAGGCCCAACACCTTCCAGCTCCCATCCTGCTCCTATCCAGCCACTATCCACTCAGCCAGATAAAGGGAATGGTAAGGCGAAGGAGGTCACTCTTGATCCAGAACCTATCCCACCTACTTCATCCGTTCCACCTCCAGTTAAACCTTACCGTCTTCCCAAACCTTATCCGTAGCGTCTTCGGCAAGACAAACAGAATGAGTAGTACCGGAAATTTCCGGAGCACCTGAAATCCCTTCACATCAACATCCCGTTTATTGAGGCTATGGCTCAAATGCCAAAATACTCTAAATTCATGAAAGACCTTCTCACCAACCGCAAGAAAATGGAAGAAGTATCGAGGGTCACTCTGAACGATCAATGCTCAGCAGCCATGCTCAATAAGATCCCAAAGAAGATAACTGATCCTGTGAGTCTTACTTTGCCATGCCAGTTTGGCAATCTTCCCGTGAGTCATGCACTTGCTGACTTAGGAGTGAGCGTGAACCTGATGCCATATTCTTTCTTCGCCAAACTAGATTTTCCCGAGCCTAAACCCGTTCGCATGGCTATACATCTGGCAAACAAGTCCGTCACTTATCCACGTGGGATAGTTGACGACATGCTAGTTAAAGTAGACAAATTCATCTTTCCTGCTGACTTTATCGTTATAGATATGGAGGAGGATGATATAGTTCCCATCATCTTGAGCAGACCCTTCCTGAGTACAGCTCGTGCATTATTCGATATTCATGAGTCACAGTAGACACTCAGGGTAGGCACAGATGCTATCACATTTGGGATTGATAAATCCATGAAACATTCCAAAATCTGTGATGATTCTGCCTTCTTTGTGGACATAGTTGATATTCTTGTAGAAAGCGAGCTGCAGAAGTTCGACACACATGGAGATGAAGGGCAGATGCCACTAGGGGAAGGTCTCTTGGATGCTGAGAGAGACTTGGAGGACTTAGAGAGGCTGCTGGCAGAAGGGCCAGAGCAAAGATCTGATGTGCAGGATTTTCAGCCGTCGCGGCGCGCAGCGCGATAAACGCGTCGCGACAGGTTGCATCATCGCACATAGAAGCTTTAGAAGTAAAAGAGGATCCAGAACCTGCAGACATAGTCAAGGAGGCACCTCCACTCTCTGGTCCTACTCCTGAGCTCAAGGTATTACCTCCACACTTGGAGTATGCCTATCTAGGGGAGAAATCTACATTCCCTGTTATCATATCATCGGCACTATCCGAGTCTGAGAAAATCAAACTTGTCGATGTCCTGAAACAACGGAAAAATGTGATCGCCTGGTCCATTTCCGACATCAAAGGAATCAATCCATCGTACTGTTCACATAAAATCCTCATGGAAGATGATTCCAAACTGGTAGCCCAACCTCATTGCCGTTTAAATCCTAAAATGCAGGAGGTTGTGAAGAAAGAAATTGTCAAACTCTTAGACGCCGGTATGATTTATCCAATTTCAGACAGCCCGTGGGTTAGTCCAATCCACGTGGTTCCTAAAAAGGGAGGGATGAAAGTGGTAACTAACGAAAAGAATGAACTCATCCCTTCCAGAACTATCACTGGTTGGCGAGTGTGCATTGATTACCGAAGATTAAATGATGCCACTCGTAAAGACCACTTTCCCCTCCCATTCATAGATCAAATGCTTGAACGTCTTTTTGGTAATGCGTTTTACTGCTTCCTAGATGGTTTCTCTGGTTACTTCCAGATTCCCATCACACCTGAGGACCAGGAAAAGACAACCTTCACATGTCCATACGGGAAGTTTGCTTACCGGAGGATGCCGTTTGGTCTGTGTAATGCTCCAGCAACCTTCCAACGATGCATGACCGCCATATTCCACGATATGGTGGAAGATTTCATGGAAGTATTCATGGACGACTTCTAGGTATTCGGAAATTCTTTCAATTCGTGCTTATCTAATCTTGATAAAATGCTCGCCCGTTGTGAAGAAACCAACCTTGTGCTAAATTGGGAAAAGTGCCATTTCATGGTACGTGAAGGCATAGTGTTGGGACACAAAGTTTCACAAGCAGGCATAGAGGTGGATAGAGCTAAGATAGACACTATCTCTAAATTACCACCGTCTACTAATGTGAAAGGGGTGAGGAGTTTCTTAGGCCACGCGGGATTCTATCGCCGCTTCATCAAAGATTTCTCAAAAATCACAAGGCCTCTGACACAACTCCTATTAAAAGACGTTAAATTCGAGTTATCCGACGACTGTTTAACAGCTTTTAATACTTAAAAGGAGAAACTCACAACTGCCCCGATCATGATTGCTCCGGATTGGACCCTGTCGTTTGAGCTTATGTGTGATGCCAGCGATTACGCGGTAGGGGCAGTCCTAGGCCCAAGGGTTAATAATCGTTTCCAACCGATTCATTACGCGAGTAAAACCCTGAACCCAGCTCAGGAGAACTACACTACTACTAAAAAAGAGCTCCTAGCTGTGGTTTATGCCTTTGATAAATTCGGATCTTATGTGATTCTAACTATCGTCTTCACTGATCATTCTATTTTGAAGTACTTGTTTGACAAACAAGACTCCAAGCCTAGGCTTATCCGATGGGTCTTGCTTCTGCAAGAATTTGACATCGAAATCAGGGACAAGAAAGGAGCAGAAAACGTGGCAGCCGATCATTTGTCGAGATTAGAAAATCCGCATCCAGACGAATTACGATAGTTGGACATCGTTGACAACTTCCCAGACGAGCATTTAATGAAGGTCAGCGATGAACCTCCCTAGTATGCAGACTTCGTGAACTATCTTCCTGCAGGGGTTCTCCTGACAGGTATGACACATCAGCAAAAGAAGAAATTCCTGGCAGATGTTAAGTACTATTTATGGGATGAACCCTATCTATTTCGACACTTCGCAAACAACATCATCCGGAGGTGCGTTTCGGGAGATGAGGCGAGGGAAATACTGAGGGATTGCCATAGTGGGCCCACCGGGGGACACCACGGTGTGGTCTACACCGCAAAGAGGTATTTGAAGCCGGATTTTATTGGCCCACCATCTTTAAAGACGCACACACCCTCGTAAAGGAGTGTGATGCCTGTCAGAGGGCCGGTAATATATCTTCCTGAAACGAGATGCCCCAACACAACATCCAAGTCTGTGAAATCTTCGATGTGTGGGGTATAGACTTTATTGGTCCGTTTCCTTCCTCCCGCGGAAATAAATATATCTTAGTAGCTGTCGACTATGTGTCGATGTGGGCCGAGGCACAAGCCTTACCCATTAACGATAATCAAGTCATTCCTATCAATGAGTTGCGGGTTGATCCGAAAAAGCGATTGGTGGAGGAACTAGTGGCAATTGTGGATAAAAAGACGAAGAAACTAAGGAAGAGTTTGATTCCTTTAGTTTTTGTTCAATGGAAGCACAGTCAAGGTCATATATCTTGACTTGGGAGACTGAAGATGATATGAAAACCCGCTACCCTCACTTATTTAGCCAGAATTGATTCCAAGGACGGAATCATTATAAGGAGGGAAGAAATGTAATACCCGAAATTTTGTAAAATTATAAATATATATATATATATATATAATGCAAGTTTTAGTAAGAATTAGTAAATTAGGTGTTTATAATGCTATTTATATGTTATATGTTATATGTGGTGTGTGTAGGTGTTATAAACTAAAAGTGGTAAATAAATGTCAAAGGAAAGAAAGGAGGACTAAGTATGTAAATATACAAGTATATATGTATATATGTGTGTGTGTGTATGTGTGTGTGTAACATCCTCGATTTGGGCGTAGTTGTAAATCGTTATGAGTGTATATAAGATAGTAAATAATGTAAAGGGTCCAAGTTGTATAATTATATGTAAGTTGATTATATTAATGAAAGTATTTGTGTTACTTGTTAAATGTTTAAATGTAAGGTTGTGTAATATATATATATATATATATATATATATATATATGTAAATGTAAATAAAAGAAAAGAAGGAAAAGAAAAAGATCCAGAGGCGGTTGCTTCTGGATGTAGGTAATATATATATATATACATATATATATATATAGAGAGAGAGAAGTGTATACTTTGACTAAATATAGTCAAAGTTGGCAAATTGCAAAAACACGTACAAACACACACATACGTTTCTTTCTCTCGGGGTTCTTGAAAATTAAAAGAGTTGGTGTTGTAAAACCAAGCAAAGGTAAGTATCATGTTTGTAATGCAAATATAACATGAATTACAATAGATGTAAAACAGCTAGAAATCCAAATTTAAGTGAAGAACACCATTGAAGAACACTCAAGCTTACTTCACAAGTGGGTTTTGTTTGTTTGGTGTTCTTTTATGGATTTGATAAGTTTGTTAAGTCTATACAGATGAATTATGATGTTTCAAAGTGTTTTTAATGCACTAACGAGAATGAAATCCTGGAAGAGAATTAAGAAGATGGCGGAATCCGCAAGTTTATTAAATGCGCTAGAATGTCAAATCCGCAAGTTATCGGATTCCGCATGTATGTCGGATTTCTTTTTATGCCGGAATCCGATAGTATGTCGGATTTCTTTGTGTGTCGGATTCCGATAGTGTATCGGATTCTCCATGTGTTGGATTCCACCAAGATGGTTGGATTCCGCATGTATGTGTCAGATTTCCCTAAAATCCGCCAATGTCGGATTTGTACTAAGTCTAGAGTTGGGGATTCCTATGTTAATTCAGTAGTTATACTTTGTATGTATAAATAATTGATGTAAGTAATGTTCTAGGTAAACTTACCAAATTAGCTAAACCGGAGTTAAAGTAATCTAGTTAATTAAGCTACTCAGGTGAGTACCGACTTCCGTAAGCCTTAGTAGAGGAAGATTTACTTGCTAAATGTATTAAGTGTGATTCAAAGATATTTTAAATTCTATGTATGCCTAAAGTAAATATGTAAGTATTTCCATGCTACTTTATGCATAATGCCATGCTAAGTACTTGTTGAATGTAAGTTAAGTGTATGCCAGCGGAATCCATAACTGGAGCCTCTAGTACTTGTTGAATGTAAGTTAAATGATGTGTATGATACTAGTCCTGAATGGATCAATTATGTGAAAGCTTAATACGATGTATGCTAGGGATCCAGAATGGATCCGTAATGATTAAATTAATGAATAAGCGTGCTTAATGAGTTAAATGAATATGCATGCTAAGTGAATGATCCAGATTGGATAAGTTATGTGTATGTGAAAAGTTCGCGGACATTTTCAAGCATGATTAAGGTCAGCCAGATAGTTGGATCCCAGAGACCCTTTATCAGGAGATTCAGGATTTAACAGTGATTCGAGGTACCATTCCGCATCATAGGTTCTGCAGAACCGTCGTGCCTTATATCATGAGCGGTAATTAGCCGGTTTTAGCTGAGTTGCCTAAGGAGCCTCTAGTTCCGTAAACAATGCTTGGTGGACTGCTTTATGCTACCCCACCAGCGCGGATGGTCGTGTCTGATCCCCCGGTTTATTGTTGTTGAGCGGGACTGGCTATCCTGTAAGAAATGACTTATACCGATCTTGTCAACACACCGAAATGTGATAGGATAGCATTGTATGCTTATCCCTGTGATGCATTACTTGCTTTATTGATGCTTATGTTAAGTTTGTACTCACTAGCTATGTGTATAGCTAATGGTGCTACGTTGACTAATTTTGCAGATAAGGAATAGGCGGCCTGGTGAGGCGGGTTGCTTGTGCATACTATTGCACCTCTGGGATGGAACACTTTTTGTAATGATATGATATTATGGTTGGTTGTATGTTAGAGTAACACACTCACTTGTTACAATGTTTTGACTGTAAATAACTAATGTAAACCTTTTTGGTTTAACTTCTGCTGCTTAACCTAATGTATTTGATCGTGATTGAGTTCACGTTTATGAAAAGCGCAAATTTTTGCTCATTTTGGGATTTACAAAGCCGGTGTTACAATATGTCTAGACTTCAATTATTGAAGTCCTAAAGTCCCCAAAAAATATGGAGAAATCGTGAGAAGAGGGAGAGAGTGTTCTAGAGCCTATTGCATGGAGAAGAAGGGAGAATCAAGGCAAGTTGGTGTTTGGTGTGCTTGGATAAAAGAATTCAAGTGTTTGAGGCTTCAATTCCTTCAACCTTGGTTTGATTTTGAGCAAAGAAAGTGAACCACTCAAGTTGGGTTTTGTGAATCAAGTAAGTTCTAACCTTGTCTAGTGCTTGATTTCAAGAGTTGATGGATTATTTGTATGATTTATAGTTGTTTGTGGTTGAAGTATGTGTTTGATTGAGAAATTGGGTCAAAAATAATGGTGAGTTAGGGTTTTGATGATTAAGATGTTGTTAGCTATTGGTGTTTTGTTGTTATAAAGGCTTGAATGAGTCTTTGGTATGTTGAAAACAAGTTTGATTTGGAAATTTGGGGTTTTGGCCGGTTTTATGAAGAAAACAAGCTGCAAGGAACCGTTCACGGGAGGCTCGTGGCGCGAGGCCTTGCCTCCGCGAAGGTGACTTTTTCCAAAGATTTTCTCGTGACGCGAGCTCCCTTCCCCGCAGCGCGACACACCCAGAAACCTCCAGAAGTCTTGTTTTTGACCCCAATCAACCATGTACTTGTTTGGGGATTGATTTTAAGGTTTTACTGTTGGATTATGCACACTAACACACACACGAGTTGGTATCATGGCTGATGAAGGAAGGGCCTATTGGGTCACACGCTAAGTATCGATTCCGGCATCACGGATGGTCTAATGAGAGAGAAAACCAGAAACTAGTTCTGGTGGTCGAAGGCACACCCGTGCCTCTATGATGTACGACCGTGCCCTACGGGCAGGCACGAGCCCATGTCGGGCGTGAATTGGGCGTGGCCTGTGGCTAGGTACGCCCGTGCCTCTATGAGGCACGCCCGTGTCCTGTGCCAAGTGGACAGGCACGAGCTCAAGTCGGGCGTGACTTGGGCGTGGCCTCTTGGGCTGGCACGCCCGTACCTTATGAGGCACGGCCATGCCTCAGGTAGTAGCAGCCTCTTCACTAGGCTTTGAAAGCTAGTTAAGTATAGTGTTAATTGTCATTATTCTAGAAATTGAAAATGACATTAGTGTGCATGTTTTTTGAGCTGGTTTTGAGTTCTATATAAGTGCCATGATGCTAATATGGTCATGTTCCAAGAATTGGTTTTCTAGAATATATATATTTTGCATATACATAATTCTCTCAAGCATAAAAAGGTTCCAAGGCTTTGGTTCTCTTGTGATAGAGATCTTGGTGGTGTTTAGATAGGCTTATCTAACTCTCTAGCAAGTGGAGGCGATTGTAGCTTGGTGTGGACTTCGGTAGAGGTGTACACGTTAGTGCACAAGACTTCCAAACTCCAAAACCGCACGTACCAAGAAGATAGCATCGAGGGTATATCTCTATCTCTTTGTATGTTTTATTTTGTTGCTTTCTCATGTCTAGAGTTTTGGTCCATTTGGTGGGCGTGTTCGTGGTCAATTTTCGAAAAGTTTTTCTACTCGTTTTGTTTCCGCTGCGATTTTAGACCATGAAAACCCAACAGTGGTATCAGAGCCATCTCTAACATGGCTTTGCACTTTTGGAGTTAAACCGGATTTTCTGAGTTTTCTGTCAAAAATGGTTTTCCGGTGACCGGGCACGGTCGTACCTCTAGGGGTACAGGCCGTGCCGGTGGCCGGGGCACGGGCATACCAGTGGGGGTACGGGCCATGCCGGCAGAATTCGTAAAGTGTTTAAAATTGTTTAAACTGTACACTAACAAAATGGAAGGCACGCCCGTACCCTCTGGGGTACGCCCGTGCCTAATGGTTTTTTGGTCAGAATTAGTTTTTGAAACAATATGTTTAAATATGTTAAAATCCGGGTTTTAGACTAGTCTTGATTATGTTGAACCCCACTATATTTTGATTCCTAATTTTATATGTTTTGTGTGAGTTGGCATAAAGTTCACAAAAACATATATCTTTATGTGTATATATGAATATGCAATTTTAAAGGTGTATTAAAATTGTTAATGCATATGTATAAGGATTGCTTGTTGTGCCTTAAGTGTTTTTGCAATCTTGATCAAAATATATTTATCTTTGTTGGACATGGTTTTGTGCCACACCATTGCTTTCGTTTGGTTGTGATTGTTGTGGTAGCCCGGTAACTTGATATGCCCATATACTTTGTGATGTTTGTGGTTGGTTTTGGTTTTGGTTTTGGCCTGCGTGCCGTAATGTTGTAATATTTATATTTGGAGCGACTCGCATGTCGTTCATTTAAATCTTTGTACTCGTAATAGATTATTAGGATCGCGACTTGCATGTCGTTTTCTTATTATTATGTACTCGTACTTAGATTGTTTCAAATATGTAATATTGCATCAAACCGACCGGGAGACACGGTGTTGGCGTCTTGACGAACCAAATCCGGGAGATTCGCCGGTGTGGAGATCGTGAAGGAGCATCCTTTAGTGTTGTCCCTAGATTGACTATGTTTTCCCGGTTATGGCTCACAGGGAAAACACTTAGGATTTAGGCATGTTACCGGGTCTTTATTTATATCTATGCGTGGTTGTTTTTATATTTGAATTCTTTAGGATTTGCATGCTAGAGAATTTTTTGAAAATATATAAAACAAAGGAGATTTATAAATGAGTTTATATTTCTACGCGCATAAGAATTGGAAAATATTAATATAAAAGTGTTTATTTTAAACGGTGAACAAAAAGGAGTTTTTGTCACTAAAATTTCTAATTCGTCAAAATTGTTAAAATGTTATTTTTAAACGGAAAGACAAAAACCCGTTTTTCGAAAAGTAATTCACGCGCCACCCGTAAGACGACATCACCCAAATCTAACAAAACTTGGATGATTGCCGAGCATTAGCACGAGTCATGCCTTGTGGAGTTGTGTGGAAGGTGAGTGTGGCAACCCACAATATTGGTAGTCGAGCTTAAGCACGAACCAATGATTGGGCTAGGGTACCAACGTGTGTCTTGACGGGCGACTTACAAATTCTTTTATGTTGCTTAAATGATGTCGATCTCTAGCCGAGTCATTTAAGAAATAATAAAAGGATTGGTGTATGAAGGGATCAAACATGCCTTAGACATTTGATGTTGAAAGGATCCCGCAAGGATCTAAGAGTTGCAATGGTTACAATTGGTAATTTGTCTACCGGCCTAAATAACTTATTTCATGATCCGCGGTAAACCCGTCATGAGATAGAGTGAAATATGGTTCTTAGCCTTGTTCAAATAATTATGTTTTATAACTATTGGGTAATTATTTCTACAAGGATTCACATCTAAAATTGGTACTCTAAATTTTGTAGATGGCATCCAACAACGCTTCTACATCTTCATCGAACTCTATTTCCCTAAAGTTGTTCCTTGAAAAGGCCAAACTCAATGGCCAAAACTTCATGGATTGGTTCATGCAACTACGGATAGCCCTTAGGTATGAACAAAAGATGTGGGCCATCGAGGAGCCTTTGCCGGAGGCACCTGCGGCTAATGCGACTAGGGCGGTCCGAGACGCGTATGACAAGCGTGTCAAGGAAACAAACGAAGTGGCTTGCATTATGCTCTCGTCAATGATTCCTGAGCTTCAAAAGGAAATGGAACATTTAGGAGCATATGACATGCTTAACCAGCTGAAGGAAATGTTCCAACAGCAGGCTAAGCTAGAGCGCTTCGAGTGCCTAAAGTCCCTTTTCGATTGCCATATGCAGGAGGGCAGAAATGTGAGTGTTCACGTGCTTAAGATGAAAGCATTGGTTGATCGCTTGGAGAGGTTGGGATTCCCGTTAGGAAGGGAGTTGGCGGTGGATGTGATCCTCCGTTCTCTTCCAAGTTCTTTTTCACAATTTGTGTGGAACTATCATGTCCATGACATGGACAAGTCCCTAATGGTACTTCACGGAATGTTAAAGACCGTCGAGTCCGACATGTCCAAGAAGCCGTCCTCGTCCAAACCCGTCCTAGCCATCCAGAGAGGCGGAACTAAAAGAAAAGGCGCTCCCCCCTCTAAGGGAAAGGGTAAGGGGAAGGTTGCAAGACCTAACCCGAGTCCGGCCTCGAAGGGCAAGGGGAAAGCCGTGATGGTTCCACCGGCAGAGGACCCTGCGGAAGCCGAGTGCTTCCACTGCAAGGAAAAAGGGCATTGGCGGTGTTCTTGCCCAAAGTACCTTCAGGAGCTCAAGCGTGTAAACTGAAGGGAGCGGGTAACTCAGTTACGTTTATGATTGAACTCCACAATACCGCTACTTCTAACGGCTGGGTACTTGATACCGGTTGTGGCACTCATATTTGTAATAATGTGCAGGTGCTAAAAAGAAGTAGGGCGCTGGGTGCTGGAGAGCTTAACCTGATCATGGGAAACAAGGATGTGGTTCCCGTGGAGCGGATAGGGAGTGTTGATCTCGCCTTTCCTTCAGGACTTGCTATTACCTTATTGAATGTTTGTTTTTCGCCCTGCGTGGCACGAAACATTATTTCCTTTCATGCTTTGTTTGACGATGGATATGATTTTGGTTTTAATAATGGAATTATCTCTTGTTTGAGGAATGATGTTCATTACTTTAAAGCTTATCCATGTCGTGGGATTTATGAAACAAGTGTGTGTTTGGATAGTAATAAATCAATCATGAACATTGAATCTAAGTCCAAAGGTGTATTGGACAAGTTGTCTTTGTGTCATAGTCGTCTTGGCCATATAAGCAAGAAACGTATCGCCAAACTCCAAGTGGATGGGATTTTGGAATCGTTTGACCACGGGTCAAGCGAAGTATGCGATTCTTGTTTATTATGCAAAATGACTAAAGCGCCCTTCACCGGCGTTAGTGAAAGGGGCAAAGACTTGTTGGACATTGTTCACACGGATGTGTGTGGTCCGTTCAGGTCTGCTACAAGAAACAACTGTAAGTACTTCGTTACTCTTACTGCTGATTTCAGTAGGTATGGTTATGTTTATTTAATTAAGCATAAGTCTGAAACCTTTGAGGTGTTTAAGACATACCAAAACGAAGTGCAGAATCAATTGGGCAAATGGATTAAGATTCTCAGATCCGATAGGGGTGGTGAGTATCTTAGTACCAAGTTTCTTGATCATCTTAGGGGTTGTGGAATTATTTCACAGCTTACTCCACCCAGGACACCACAATTAAATGGGGTCGCTGAGAGGAGGAACCGAACTTTATTGGATATGGTTCGGCCCTTGATGAGTCGTACAAAGCTACCCGTAAGTTTTTGGGGTTCTGCTTTGGAAACCGCTGCTAGGATCTTAAACCTTGTACCAACAAAGAAGGTTGCAAGTACACCGTTCGAGATGTTGCATGGAAGGGTTCCTTCGCTAGCCTATCTCAAGGTCTAGGGTTGTGAGGCTTACGTGAGACGTGAAGCTCAAGACAAACTTGAACCCAGAGCCGAGAAGTGTATTTTCATTGGCTAACCATCTGTTCTATGGGATATTTGTTTTACAAACCTTCGGAGAACAAGGTGTTTGTTGCTCGAAGGGCGGTCTTCCTTGAAAAGGAGCTGATATCTACAGAAGCCAGTGGGAGGCGAGTCGATCTAGAAGAAATTCTAGATGACACCAATGATCAACGTGATGTTGGCACTAGTACCGCTTCCGAGGTCGGCGCACCAGAAAAAGTGGAACCTCAACCAACGGTGGATGAGGTGCCTGATACACAACCATTAGAGCTCCGTAGATCTGGTAGAGTTCGTAATGAGCCGGAAATATATGGGTTTCTCATATCCGAGTGCGACGAACTATTGGTGGATCATAGTGAACCGACCAACTACCGGGAAGCCGTAGCGGGCCCTGAGTCTGCTAGGTGGAAGGAGGCAATGGACAGTGAGATGCAATCCATGGCGGATAGTCAAGTCTGGGACTTGGTTGATCCGGTACCCGGCCACAAGCCTGTAGGGTGCAAATGGGTCTTCAGGAAGAAGACTAACATGGATGGAAAAGTAGACACCTTCAAAGCCCGACTGGTAGCAAAGGGTTTCACTCAAACTCCTGGTGTAGACTATGATGAAACCTTTTCTCCGGTGGATATGTTGAAGTCTACTAGGATACTAATGGCTATCGCTACATATTACGATTACGAAATATGGCAGATGGATGTCAAGACTACCTTCCTTAATGGGAAGTTGGCAGAGGAGGTTTACATGGCACAACCTGATGGTTACGTAAACCACAAATATCCTAATAAAGTCTGCAAGCTTAAGAGGTCCATTTATGGACTTTAACAAGCATCTCGGAGTTGGAACATTTGCTTTGATGAAAAGGCCAAAGAGTTTGGCTTTTCTAAAAGCAAGGATGAACCTTGTGTGTATGTCAGGGCTAGTGGGAGTGCTGTAGTTTTTCTAGTCTTGTATGTAGATGACATACTACTCATAGGAAGTGACGTGGCTACCTTGCAGGAAGTAAAAACCTGGCTTGGGAGTTGCTTCTCTATGAAAGACATGGGAGAAGCAGCATATATTTTGGGGGTAAAGGTCTACAGAGATAGATCTAAGAGACTCATTGGTTTGAGCCAGAGTACGTACATAGATAAAGTCTTGAAGAGGATCAAGATGTAAGATTCCAAGAAAGGGAATTTGCCCATGTTTCATGGTATGGCGTTGAGCAAGTCTCAATGTCCTAGTTCTCAAAAGGAACTAGAGGAAATGAGTCGAGTCCCGTATGCTTCGGCGGTGGGATAGATCATGTATGCTATGCTATGTACTCGGCCTGATGTGTCGTATGCCTTGAGCATGACGAGCCGATATCAGGCTAACCCTGGTCAAAGTCATTGGGTTGCGGTTAAAAACATCCTTAAATATCTTCGGAGAACTAAGGAAATGTTTTTAGTGTTCGGTGGGTCGGAGGAGCTCAGAGTTACTGGATATTCTGATGCTAGCTTCCAAACGGACAAGGATGATTGCCGGTCTCAATCGGGATTTGTTTTCTTGTTAAATGGTGGAGCAATAAGTTGGAGAAGTTCCAAGCAAGATACCGTGGCCGATTCAACCACGGAGTCAGAGTATATTGCTGCAAGCGAGGCTGCTATGGAAGCCGTCTGGATGAAGAAATTCATTCAAGACCTTGGAGTTGTTCCTAGCATCGCTAACCCTGTTGAGAACTTCTGTGACAATGAGGATACAGTAGCTCTAGCTAAGGAACCGAGAGCACATCGACGTATGAGACACATTGCTCGAAAATATTATTTTATTCGTGATATCATCGAGAATGGTGACATTGTGGTTCGTAGAGTACCGACTGAGGGGAACTTGGCAGATCCACTCACCAAACCTTTGTCGCAAGTTAAGCATGATTCTCATGCTAAGTCTATTGGTATTAGATTTGCTAGTGACTTGGTTAAATTATTTTAGTTATATTTGTTATTGAGAACATTAAAGCAAGAATGTATTTCTTATTGTAATGACTAATAACTTGGACTTGTTTAGATTGCTTTCTAACGCAGTTCATAACTGGCTGTTATAAGGGAAGTTTTCAGGCAAGAACTTGTTATTATGATAGGACGGTGTAGTCAAAGGTATTTGTTCCTCTTTTGAGAGATATCCTTGGGCCCCTCGTTGACTAAGCTGATGACAAATCAAAATGCATGGTCGTGCTCAAGCTGAATTGATGATGGATCAATTGTGCAACTTGTTTTTGTTAGTCATAGTTAGTCTATATCGAGAAACATAATTGTGAATGATTTGGGGTTGATCATGTTCCATGACCTGCATTCACAACGGATATCGTGAACGAAGGGGCATATAATCACTTATCTATAGGACCTTTCCTTTTGGTTAGGTATTTGTTATGGGAAGACAAACCCTGTGCTGACTTGGGGGCATAGATGCCTTGCTAGAGGCCGCTCTATGTCGGTAACGCCTTTCGTGAGTTTGTCATGTGCAAGTGGGAGTCTGTTGGATTATGCCCACTGACACACACACGAGTTGGTATCATGGCTGATGAAGCAAGGGCCTATTGGGTCACATGCCAAGTATCGATTCCAGCATCACAGATGTTCTAATGAGAGAGAAAACCAAAAACTGGTTCTGGTGGGCCAAGGCACGCCCGTGCCTCTATGAGGTACGGCCGTGCCCTACGGGCAGAAGTCGGGCGTGACTTGGGCGTGGCCTGTGGCTCGGTACGCCCGTGCCTCTTGGAGGCACGCTCGTGCCTCTAGGAGGCACGCCCGTGCCCTGTGCCCAGTGGACAGGCACGAGCCCAAGTCGGGCGTGACTTGGGCGTGGCCTCTTGGGCTGGCACGCCCGTACCTTATGAGGCACGGCCGTGCCTCATGCAGTAACAACCTCTTAACTAGGCTTTGAAAACTAGTTAAGTATGGTGTTAATTGTCATTATTCTAGAAACTGAAAATGACATTAGTGTCCACGTTTTTTGAGCTGGTTTTGAGTTATATATAAGTGCCATGATGCTAATATGGTCATGTTCCAAGAATTGGTTTTCTAGAATATATATATTTTGCATATACATAATTCTCTCAAGCACAAAAGGTTCCAAGGCTTTGGTTCTCTTGTGATAGAGATCCTGGTGGTGTTTAGATTGGCTTATCTAACACTCTAGCAAGTGGGAAGCGATAGTAGCTTGGTGTGGAGTTCGGTAGAGGTGTACACGTTAGTGTACAAGACTTCCAAACTCCAAAACCGCACGTACCAAGAAGATAGCATCGAGGGTATATCTCTATCTCTTTGTATGTGTTTATTTTGTTGCTTTGTCATGTCTAGAGTTTTGGTCCATTTGGTGGGTGTGTTCGTGGTCAATTTTCGAAAAGTTTTTCTACCCGTTTTGTTTCCGCTGCGATTTTAGACCACGAAAGCCCAACATTTATAAGGGTTATATGAAGTGTTTTAGACCCGAAAACGCGATTAAGTTGAGTGTTGAGTCTATACTCGAGTGTAACTTCATTGTTTGGTTAACATAATTAAGTTAACATTATGTTTGTGATATTGGGACCTTGCTGCAAGTGATCTAGCATTGATTTTTGAATTAGAAGTGATCCTCATCACTTCAAACAGGTGAGTTGTAACCTGCGGATACACAAAATGCTTTTAAACGTGCAAGTCATCAATTGTTCCTTATGTACTATGTTTTATATGTATTTATGGCATAATTGTGAATTGTTATCGTATATTATCATGTTTATGATAATGAGTTATGCATTGAATATATGTTTCACCTGATTTGGAGCATGCTATGCTATGTGATTGATTCTAGCAAGTTAGTGACATATGTGTATACCTTGCTTGCTTGTGATTGATCCTTTGTGGTCCAGACCTATGATTGTGATTGGTACTTTGTACCGTGATGATTCCTAGCCATTGAGACGTGTACTGGTTCGAGTGGCTTCGACAATTGAGGAACCTCGATAAAAGGGTGGTTGAGGAATCGGTGCAAAGAGTGGAGGGGTATGTTAGTACCCATTATGAAAGTCTAGGTTCACTAGGCTGATGAGCCACCGAACCTAAGCAACACGAGTGGACTTGGGGAACAGGTCATACACTCCAGATAATCATTGTAGAGTGGACCGCTTCGTGCTTCCCCCACCTTGACGGGAGATGTGGACATACCCTCACGGGGACTTGTTGACCATGGTTTGCCACTATGGAAGACACAAGTTCAAGTGGACTTGTCATCCACATCTTATGTGATTAGTTTAAAGATGCCATAACTGATTTTACATGTGATGATAACTTGTTTATTTGATTAACCTGTTTTGGCGCACTCACTAGCTTATGCTAATAAATCAATGTGTATGTTTTCCGTATCCATAGATAAATGATAGCTTGATTCCGGTGAGGCTGGTAGATGCTTTTGGGATGAACTTGTTGCCTGAGTATATGTTTGGAATACACGATTATTCACTTATTTTGTAATTAATGGTTGTGTACTCGGATCAACAAGTAACACCCAACTTTTGTATATTTGACACAGCTTCCGCACGGTGATGTAAACTAATATCAAAACAAAGTTGTTTTTGGTTAAATTTAAAAGTTTAATTTTGTGCTAAAACTCAGGGTGTTACATCAGCCGCCTCTTTCCCTTACTCTTTCCCTTATCTTCTCATTTTGCCTTCTTCTCCCTTCATTATATTCTTTATTGTGTTCTTCCTCCAGGTCTAAACCCACACACATATAAGTTTGAATTAGGAATCAAAATGAAGAAAAGAAGTCAAGGATTAATTACAAAGCTGGAGCTCATCCTATTTATGTTGTCTATCATAAGCAAGTAAGTGTTATGATTTGTGTTTTGACAGTATGAGATAGTTGGGTGTAAATTGAATTAGTTGAGTTTTTTATGGTGATTAATGATAAAAAAGGTGTTATATGATGTTTATTATAGTTAGTAAAGGTTGTAGGATGATTAAAAATTGTTAGAATCATCTTGGAAATGAATTAAAGGTGTTCTAGCTGGAAAACATGAATTTCCATCAATTTGTTGCTGAAAATTACAGAACACGGGCCGTGTAGAGGATGGTAGGCCGTGTAGGAGGCCATGTAGGCTAAACACAGGCCGTGTATGTCTGAACACAGGCATTGTAGGTTGAGGGAGGCCGTGTCGGAGGCTATGTAGGCTGATCACGGGCCGTGTAGGTTGACACAGGTTGTGTAGGTCCAACACAGCCCATGTAGATCAACACAGGCCATGTCAAAGGCCATGTAGGTCAACACCGGCCATGTTAGAGGCCATGTAGGCCTCTATTAGATTATAAGTTTGGTTTTATGCTTTATATAAGATGTATGATTGTTGTATTATCTTTACTTAGGTCTTATGGGACTTAAGGAAAATATGAGAGAGGACATTGGAAGCTATGGACCACAGGTGAGTACCTTAATATAGTACTCGTAAGTAGTGATTCATGAATTAATATAATTCTACATAAATGCGTATATTAGTAATATGAATGTGGTACAATAATATGGTTTAACAGATACGAGGTTGAGATAAATGATATGATTAGTTTAAGTGGAAATTACCACTATTATGTCAAATAATGAAAGCGAGTGGAAATTACCACTATTATGTCAAATAGTGAAAGCGATATATGTAAAGAATTATACGATACGCATACAAATATGTTTATGGTTATATAGATAACGAAACGAAATATCTATAGAATTACATTCGCATATACAATACCTATGTGAATACCATGATAGTGGTACGGATATAAAGTGTTATAATTATCCAAATATGAGTATAGGAATACAGTATTTTTAAGTACAGCAGAACGATCATTAAGACACAAGTATTATGATTACAAAGATAGTACACAAATATGAATTACAAGTGTGGTATTTGTATTAATATAATTACATATATACACATATGGGGATGAAAATATGGTACTTATACATATACAATTATCGTTATACAGTTACAGAAATTACTACAATTACACATATTTGAATTTGAACGAATACATATATATAAACACAATACAACAAATCAAACACAGCGGACAAACTGTATATTATACAAACATAAGTGTTATACAGATACGACGGTTATACAAATACAAATGTGATACGGATACAACTATGACGTGTTAATACAACTAAGGTTACAGTAGTTGAGATATACAGACAATTACAATGCGTGAACACAACTACCTATACCGTAGTTGGAATACGGTTACAGATATAAAGGAGTGAATACAAATGTGATTTCAATAGTTGAAATATGGATACAACCATAATTTATATAAATACAATCATGGATATGGATACAGTTATTATATAGAACCAGTTACAAAACAGACGTGATTACAAATATTATCATTAAACGGATGTAAATACATGGATATTTATTATACAAACGCGGTAACGAATTGTAGAATGTATTATAAGAATATCTTAATCAGATTGTGAAACATTCTTTTTAAGTGATTATTTTGAGTTGCTCACTCGGCTTTATAGCTCATCAGATACTCCAAACATACTTTTCAGGTACTTGAAGATTTTTGGATGTGGATTTAGTGGATGGGCTCATGTTTTGCAACAAAATTATTTAAAGATTATTTAACGCCAATTGTTCTACGACTTTTGTATTTAAAGATTAGTTAACACAGATATAATGTTTTTACATGCTTCCGCTACTAGTTCTAAAGTGGATCTTTGGTTGCAATAAAGTTTGTTTAGTTGCGAATATTTTTCGTAAGGTTTTTATGTTGAAAACGGGGCGTTACAACAAATCTAATTTATTTATCATTATGTGTTAGTAGAAAATGTTTAAAATTGAAAAAATAATATAACATCAAAAGGTTGATAAATACTCCTTTGTCATGTATAACTCTTTGTTTATTGAAAATTTGTTTATTTAAAAATATTAAATATTAAAGTAAAGAATAAAATACATTCATTGAAGTCAATGTCAAATATAAAATAAAGTATATTCATTTTTAAAAATAAATGAAGAAATCCAAATTTTCTATTACAATTTAAAGCTTTTTAGTTTTTCAAATTGGTTTTTCATGACTATATATTATCTTATCAGATTGTTATAATTGTTGCAAAATTTAACAACTCATTTATTAATTATTAAAAACTATGGTATTATTTGAGAAACATAGCTACTTCTTCGGTCATAAAATTATTACCCAATAACAAACACAATTTAAGATATTATTTGTTAATGTAAGTTTAATTTGTAAAAGATATATGTTTAAGCCTTACATTTAATACACCATTAACTTGTGAAAGATATCAAAATGATAATCAATTAATTGAGGGTACTTTGGCTTGTTCTCGAGTTTTTAAACGGGGAAAGGGAAGGAAGGGGAAGGGAAGGAAAGGGAACGATTGAAAAGCTCCCCCTCCCAATCATCCCAAAAGTGAGAGGATTGTTTTAAGGCATAAAAATGGTAAAATTGCCGCTCCTTCCCCCTCCCTTCCCCTTCCTTTCCCTCCTTAAAAAAACTTGAGAACACCCATCACCATATCGCTCATTTTTTTTGTGTTTTTTCTTTTTCTTTTTACAGATAAAGATTGGTTATCGGCTCAAGATATTTGCAAAATATTTTTGAGTTTTTTTGGTCTTTTCATTTTTGTTCAGAAACCATGGTTTAGTACATAAAAAACATTATATGGGTGATCATCAGCTCAAGGTCCGAGAGGAAGATGTAGCAAAGACAACTTTTCGAACAAGGTACGGGCATTTCGAGTTCGTGGTGGTGCCATTCGGCCTCACAAACACGCCAACAGCTTTCATGGATCTAATGAATCGGGTTTGCAGACCGATGCTTGATAAGTCAGTAATCGTGTTCATCGATGACATTCTAGTCTATTCTAAAACCGAGGCCGAGCATGAGAAACAACTACGGGAGGTACTGGAAACGTTGAAAAGGGAGAGACTGTACGCGAAATTTTCAAAATGTGAATTCTGGCTAGGAGGTGCAATTCCTCGGGCACTTGGTATACCGCGTGTTGGTATCTGCCCACTGACACACGTAGCCCAGCATCACTGCCAATGAAGCGCGGACATATTGGGTCACACGCCAAGTTTCAATCTCGACAGCCTACTATAAGAAGAAAGAGTCAAAATGGTCAAATTCCAGTTGACCTAGGCTTCACGACCGTGAAGGATGCTCCACGGGTCGTGAAGCAGCTCGTGTCCACGAGTCCTGTTGTGGGCCGCATGGTTCGTGAAACCCTAGGGCTTCACGACCCTACACGGCCCGTGAAGGAGGTTGTGAAGGCACGAACCCTCACGATTCTTGCACGGCGTGGCACGACTCGTAGAGTATAAATGGCCGGTCGTGGCGCATTTATCCTTCACGGCCCGTGAGAGCCCGTGAAGAAGTCGTGAAGGCAGAATTCCAAGTGACACTTGTGTTTTATTGGACCATTTGAGTTGGTCCAATGATATGGTGCCATTAGGGTCCGACTCTGGCTCTTTTGAACAGAATGGAGGTCTTTAAAAAGGGCTCTCTTAGTTCATTAGCCACTCTTGGTCCATTTGTGCAATACATATACTTGTGAGTTCTTCCATTGAGAGAGAGAGCAAGATCAAGTGTTGGTGATTTGTGCACAAGTGTTTCAAGGCTGTTCCATAAGATATCCATCAAGTGTTGGTGGTGCTTCGGTTTGTTAGTACAAAGAGGTTGAAGGTTTCTTGGTGTGGACTTGCATTAGGGCTTGGAGCCTTTTGTTTCAAGCTTACATCCCAAATCCGAATTGTTCCAGCCAAGTATCAAAGTCTTCGAGGGTATGATTTGATCTCCTTCTTATATTTGTTCTTGTTTTTGGTTGCATGCATGTTCTTGCAAGTTTTCACCACCATTGGGAAATCATGGGATCCTTTTGTGTGTTTTTGTTGCTTCCGTTTCGTGCTTTGATCCTCATGGATTCCCAACAGTGGTATCAGAGCCATATTTGTAAGATACATGCACCTTTGTGGCTTCAAAATCCATATTTTTTATTTTGGACATTCTGTCCGGAAGGCCTTCACGGGCCGTGGAGCTTGCTTCACGGGTCGTGAAGGCCACACGACCAGTCTCGTGGGGTGGTGGTCATGAAAGGTTTTTTAATCTGTTTCACGAGTCGTGGAGCGTACAGCCTTCACGGCTCGTGAGGGCCCGTGAAGAGCAGTAGCTCGTGAAGGCGTTGTGAACAGGCTGTTTTTGGCCTTTTTGGAAAAGAAAACTTGATATGGATTTTGGCACATGATTTTGGTGTTTCCAAAATCATTTTAGGCTATTTAGCCTTGTAGATTAAGCCCCATAATATTCTAATTCTTTTATTTGTATGTATTGGGTGGTTTTGGCATAAAATGCACACATGTATACATGTAAATTGTGTATATATGAATATGGATTTCAAAGTGTTTGGAATCCTAATGCATATGTACAAGGTTTATTCTTGTGCCCTTAGTTTTTTGAATAAAGTTAATTGGGATATTGTTTTGTGCATGGTTTGGTGTGGCACACCATGCTTTGTGGTTGTTTTGTTTTTGTGAGCACCGGTTTGAGCCTAGACCTTTGTGTGGTTGTTTGGATGCTTTATTTGTTGTTCATTCATTTGGTGGTTTATACCACATTTGGTTTGTAATAATTTATTTAATCCGGTTTGTAATAATTTATTTATTTATTTGTGGCTTGCACGCCAAAGTATTTATTCTTTGTAATTGTATATTAGCTTAGAATAGATTGTGTGGCTTGCATGCCATTTCTCTTTAAATTATGTATGTAATGAGAAGAGAAGACCGGAGGCACCAACGGGAGTCTTGGGAGACGTCTTGGCTACCTCGGATCCGGAGGCGCGGGATCGAGTGGGAGCACACCACAAAGTCTTGGATTGTTTGTCCTTAGTAGACTTAGTTCCTCGGTTGGCTCACCGAAGAACACTTAGGTTGGCTCAAATCGGTTTTGTATGCGTGGTTGAATGGTTTTATTTATTTGTTTTTCTTGCGTGGTTGTAGGATCTTCGCATGCTAGAAAATATTTTGAAAATAATAAAACTATATAGTTTTCCTTAATTGGTTAACAAACCCCGCTCACTCACATGATTAACAAACGAATATAAAGTGTTTATGTTCAATTGGTGAAAAATGCGTTTTTTTCACTTATTTGTTAATCAAAACGAAAAGAGGTTTTTAACCGGAAAAACAAAAGTCCCGTTTTTCTTAAAAACGTAAATCACACGCCATCCAAAAGATGACACCGCCCGAATCTAATGAAGCATGGGACAATTGTCGAGCTTAGCACGAGTTGTTCCAAGTGGACTTGTGTGGAAGGTGCGTGTGGCGTCTTGAAATCTTTGGTTGTCGAGCTTAGCACGAGCCAATTATTGTCAAGGGCGTCATCGTGTATCTTGTTGAACGATTTGCAATTCCAATTTAATACGCCTTGATAATTTTCGTGCCTATACCGAGTTATCAAAGCGGCTTATTGAGGAATCGGTGTGGGAAGGGATCAAACATGCCAAACCGGTGCTATGAGTACCGAAGGATCCCGTAAGTGCCTAAGAGTTGTAATCACGGATTGAAATTGTTAAAGCGTTTACCGGCCTAAATACCTTCACGAACTGATCCGTGGTAAACCCGTCATGTAGTGAAGTTATGTTGGGTTTTTGCCCTTGTTAAATTTAAGTGTTAATCTATTGGGTAATTATTTAACAAGGATTAAAATATGTCGAACTAACCTTTTGTGTGCTTTGCCTTCTTTTAGATGGCATCTACGAGCAACACCGCGACACACATTTCACTCCGTCCATTTTTGGAGAAAGAGAAACTCGTAGGCGTAAACTTCATGGATTGGCTTAGGCAATTGAGAATTGTCTTGCGCCATGAAAGTAAGTTGTACGTCCTAGAGGAACCTCTTCCGGAGGCTCCTGCTACCACCGCTACGCGGGCCATTAAGGATGCTTATGAGAAGCGCCTTAAAGACACTAATGAGGTGACTTGCCTCTTGTTGACGACCATGAGTTCTGAATTGCAAAGGCAATTTGAGGACGTTGGTGCGTTTGACATGATCTCGCAGCTAAAGGAAATGTTCCAGCAGCAAGCGAGGCAAGAACTCTACGAGTGTGTCAAAGCCTTTGTAGGGTGTCGGATGCAAGAGGGCGGGAACGTGAGCTCCCACGTGCTTCGTATGAAGCAATACGTGGACCAGCTCGAGAGGTTGGGCTTTCCTATGGGGAAAGAGTTGGCTACGGAAATTATCCTCCAATCTTTGCCTCAAGCATATGGTCCGTTCATTGTGAACTACCATATGCATAATATGGATAAGTCCTTGATGGAGTTGCACGGCATGTTGAAGACCGCTGAGTCTAACATGGCCAAGGCAAAACCATCGACCTCCGCACCCGTCCTAGCCATCCATGAGGGTGGTGCTAAGAGGAAGCGGCCCACTTCAAACTCCAAGGGCAAGGGAAAGGGGAAAGCGAAGGTGGCAACACCCAAGCCCAAGCCACTCCTAGCGCCGAAGCCGAAGGGGAAGGAACCTGCTCCTATAGCCCCCTCACCGGAAGAGGCCACCTGCTTCTTCTTCGGGGAGAAGGGACACTACCGGCGTAGTTGCCCCAAGTACATGGAGGAGCTCAAGAGGCTTCGCGCCAAGGGACAAGGCGCCTCCGGTACGTACATGATTGAACTCCATAACACTTCCACTTCTAACGCTTGGGTCTTGGACACTGGGTGTGATACTCACATAGTTAATAATGTGCAGGTACTAAGAAGAAGTAGGGACTTGGTTGATGGGGAGCTGGATCTCATCATGGGAAACAAAGTGGTTGTCCCGGTTGAGAAGATAGGGAGCGTGGATCTCGCCTTTCCGTCCGGCTTATCTATTACTTTATTAAATGTATCTTATTCGCCGTGCGTGGCAAGAAACATTTTATCATTTTATGCACTTATTGACGATGGATTTGACTTTAATTTCTCTAATGGAATTATTTCATGCTTTAAAAATGATTTATTTTATTTTAAAGCACATCCATGTCGTGACATATATGAGACAAGCGTATGCTTGCAAAGTAATAGATCAATCATGAATGTTGGTTCTAAATCCAAATGTGATTTGGATAAGTTATCTTTATGGCATGGTCGTTTGGGCCACATAAACAAGAAACGCATCGCCAAGCTCCATGCGGATGGGATCTTGGAATCATTTGACCATGGGTCGGATGATGTATGCGAATCTTGCTTGTTGGGCAAAATGACCAAAACACCATTCACCGGCGTTTGTGAGAGGGGCAAAGACTTGTTGGATATTGTTCACACGGATGTGTGTGGTCCGTTCAAGCATGTCACTAGGGATAACTCAAGGTACTTCGTAACCTTTACCGATGATTTTAGTAGGTATGGGTATGTCTACTTGGTGAGACAAAAGTCGGAAACCTTTGAGGTTTTCAAGACTTTCGAAAACGAAGTTGAGAACCAATTGGGTAAACGAATTAAGATGCTCAGATCGGATCGTGCTGGTGAGTATCTAAGTTCGGAATTCCGTGACTATCTAAAAGATTGTGGAATTGTTTCACAATTGACACCTCCTAGGACACCACAATTAAATGGTGTCGCCGAAAGGAGGAACCGGACATTATTGGATATGGTTCGGTGTATGATGAGTCGTACGGATGTACCCATTAGCTTTTGGGGCTAAGCATTGGAAACAGCCGTTAGAATCCTTAACCTCGTACCAACTAAGAAGGTCAAGAAAACACCCTTTGAGATGTGGCATGGAAAGGTTCCATCGCTTTCATATCTAAAGGTTTGGGGTTGTCCTGCCTACGTGAGACGTGAGGTGGAGGAAAAATTGAAACCCCGAGCCGAGAGGTGTTTGTTCATTGGATACCCTGCCGGGTCTATGTGATATTTGTTTTACAAACCGTCCGAGAACAAGGTATTTGTTGCTCGGAGGGCCGTCTTTCTTGAAAGGGAGATGCTATCCAAAGACGCTAGTGGGAGAAAGGTAGATCTTGAAGAGATTCAAGAACCCTCCAATGACCAACCTGAAGTTGGCACTAGTTCACAAGATAATTCTCATCACGGCACTGCTGGAGAACCTGACACGGATCCTTTACCTCTTAGAAGATCCGGTAGGATTCGCAACGAGCTAGAGAGATATGGGTTTCTCATGTTTGAGGGCTGCGACCTAGTGGTGGATCATGATGAACCATCATCTTATCGGAACGCCGTGGTGGGCCCTAAGTCCGCTAGGTGGAAAGAGGCTATGGAGTCCGAGATGCAATCTATGTCGGATAACCAAGTCTGGGATTTGGTAGATCCGGTACCCGGGTGTAGACCCGTAGGGTGCAAATGGGTCTTTAAGAGAAAGACCGGCATAGATGGAGAGGTAGACACCTTCAAAGCCCGACTGGTGGCTAAGGGTATCACGCAAACTCATGGTATAGACTATGATGAAACCTTTTCCCCGGTGGCTATGTTGAAGTCTATCCGGACACTTATGGCAATTGCCGCATTTCATGATTATGAGATTTGGCAAATGGATGTAAAAACCGCGTTCCTTAATGGGACACTTAGCGAGGAGGTCTATATGACTCAACCCGAGGGTTTTGTACATGCCAAGCATCCGGATGAAGTCTACAAGCTTAAGAAGTCCATTTATGGACTTAAGAAAGCATCGCGCAGTTGGAACTTGTGCTTTGATGAGAAAGTCAAAGAGTTTGGCTTTTCGAAAAGCAAGGATGAGCCATGCGTATATGTCAGGGCTAGTGGGAGCATAGTTGTGTTCCTAGTCTTGTATGTCGATGACATACTCCTCATTGGAAATGATGTCCCGACCCTTCAAGGTGTAAAAACTTGGTTAGGGAATTCTTTTTCAATGAAGGATCTAGGAGATGCGACTTATATTCTTGGGATCAAAATCTATAGAGATAGATCCAAGAGGCTTATTGGGCTTAGCCAAAGTACATATGTTGACAAAGTCCTAAAGCGGTTTAGGATGGAAGACTCCAAGAAGGGGTTCATTCCAATGTCACATGGTTTGGTATTGAGTAAGACTCAATCCCCTAGTTCCCCATAGGAACGGGAAGTAATGAAGCGAGTGCCATATGCTTCGGCTGTGGGCTCCATCCTGTACGCCATGCTATGTACGAGGCCTGATGTATCGTGTGCCTTGAGCATGACGAGTAGATATCAAGCCAACCCGGGCGAAGCTCATTGGACGGCGGTGAAGAGCATTCTCAAGTATCTTCGGAGGACTAAGGAGATGTTCTTAGTGTACGCAGGTGAGAAAGAGCTTAGAGTAAAGGGTTACTCTGATGCAAGCTTCCAAACCGATAGGGATGACTGCCGATCACAATCGGGGTTCGTGTTCCTATTAAACGGCGGTGCTATATCCTGGAGGATCTCCAAGCAAGACACCGTGGCCGATTCCACTACTAAGTCAGAATACATTGCGGCCAATGAAGCTGCTAAGGAGGCCATATGGATAAGGAAATTTTTGCTTGATCTGGGAGTGGTTCCAAGCATCAGCGACCCTGTTGAGATCTTCTGTGACAACGAGGGTGCCGTTGCTTTAGCAAAGGAACCAAGGTCTCATCGACGCACGAGGCATAGTCCATGGAAATATCATGTTATCCGGGACGTGGTCGAAAATGGAGACATAGTCATCAGCAAAGTACACACGGATAGCAATTTGGTGGATCCGTTCACTAAACCGTTGTCGCAAGCCAAGCACGATGCCCACACACGTGCTATTGGGATTAGATTTGCTAGTGACTTGGTTTGAGTTGTTGGTTATTGTATTCGATGTATTTACTATGTTATTGGGAACATTAAGCAATATTGTATTTTTGAATGTATTGATTATTAAATGGAGATTTAATGATACGCGTGTAGCGAATACTTCCTTTAAATCATTATTGTGTTCCAACTTTGCATGTTTTATCACTTCCTTGAATGTTCTACATTCTAAACTGTCCACGATCGGTCATTCTTCAAGGAAGGAAGTATGAACGAAGATCGAGGGAAATGATTGGTCATAGTGTTCAATGGGGATTGAATACAAAGGACGCAATATTTCGCCTATACTTGAAAAGAGTTTCAAGTGATTGGACGACCCATAACTGATCTTACTTCATGGTACATGTCAAGAGTAAATCAGGATGATAATATCTTTTATCCTTAGACCGGAGATGCATGTGTTTCACTATTTTGGTTTGCTTTATTCTGACTACTTTCAAACGTAGTCCGTAACTAGCTATTATGAAGGAGGCATTTGGGTAAAGTATTGCCATTGTATTGGAGGCAATGTAGTCGAAGGAATTTCTTCCTCTGTAAAGAGAGATATCCCTGGGCCCCTCGATGATTCGGCGCTGACACCAAAATGCATGGCCATGCTCGAGTTTGCAATGATAGTTGATCAGTTGCAACTCACCTTTTGGTCACCACCAATCTTGATCGAGAAAAATAATCGTGAATGATCGGAGAATGACTTTGTACCATGTCTCGTGTTCACTTGGATATCGCGAACAATAAGATAATTGATCACTTATCTATAGGACCATGTCAAACTCTTTTAGTTTATCATGGTACTTGTTAGGGATGACATACCCCATGTTTAGTTGGGGGCAGGGATGCCTTGCTAGAGGCCGCTCCCTGTCTGTGGTGCTCATGGATACGGTGTTCATGTGCAAGTAGGAGTTTGTTGGTATCTGCCCACTGACACACGTAGGCCAGCATCACTGCCAATGAAGCGCAGGCCTATTGGGTCACACGCCAAGTTTCAATCTCGACAGCCTACTATAAGAAGAAAGAGTCAAAATGGTCAAATTCCAGTTGACCTAGGCTTCACGACCGTGAAGGATGCTCCACGGGTCGTGAAGCAGCTCGTGTCCACGAGTCCTGTCGTGGGCCGCATGGTTCGTGAAACCCTAAGGCTTCATGACCCTACACGGCCCGTGAAGGAGGTCGTGAAGGCACGAACCCTCACGATTCTTGCACGGCGTGGCACGACTCATGGAGGATAAATGGCTGGTCGTGGCGCATTTATCCTTCACAGCCCGTGAGAGCCCGTGAAGAAGTCGTGAAGGCAGAATTCCAAATGAAACTTGTGTTTCATTGGATCATTTGAGTTGGTCCAATGATATGGTGCCATTGGGGTCCGACTCTGGCTCTTTTGAACAGAATGGAGGTCTTTAAAAAGGGCTCTCTCAGTTCATTAGCCATTCTTGGTCCATGTGTGCAATACATATACTTGTGAGTTTTTCCATTGAGAGAGAGAGAGCAAGATCAAGTGTTGGTGATTTGTGCACAAGTGTTTCAAGGCTGTTCCAGAAGATATCCATCAAGTGTTGGTGGTGCTTCGGTTTGCTAGTACAAAGAGGTTGAAGGTTTCTTGGTGTGGACTTGCATTAGGGCTTGGAGCCTTTTGTTTCAAGCTTACATCCCAAATCCGAATTGTTCCAGCCAAGTATCAAAGTCTTCGAGGGTATGATTTGATCTCCTTCTTCTCTTTGTTCTTGTTTTTGGTTGCATGCATGTTCTTGCAAGTTTTCACCACCATTGGGAAATCATGGGATCCTTTTGTGTGAGATGAGCCAGTTACAGTTTAACGTGAGATGCCTAAGAATGAGGGTCACGACTTCACTTTTTGAGTCAATTTTAGCGGGTCAAGTTGAGGCGACCAAGTAAGAAAACTAGAAAGCAGAGCGGATTAAGGGTCAACTGGCATTCATGGTCAAGGATAGTCGTAGATTGTGGACCTGTTACGGGCAGATTTGGATACCAAGAGCTACAGTGGTCCGAAGTCTCATTCTAGACGAAGGCCACAAGTAGAGATTTTCTATACATCAAGGGGCCACTAAGATGTACAGGGACATCAAAATGGATTACTGGTGGCCAGGAATGAAGAGGGATGTGGCAAATTGTTAGACCAATATTTGTTTGTATGCCTTGTGTTCTTTTGTATTATGTAAATTATCTTACTAGACTAGTCATAGTATTGGGCTTGTCCCACTTTTGTAATGCTTACTCTAGTTTAGTTTAGTTTAGTTTAGGCCCATGAGGCTAAGTGTTTAAATACCTTGCAAACTAGGTTTGCAAGGTAACCTTTGCCTTTTTGTAATCTCTTAGATTGTAATACGTTGAGTGCAATATCTGAGACTTCAAGCTTTCAAGCAAAGTATTCATACTTGTTTTTTACTAAGTTCTTCCTCTTTTATAGAAGTATCCTAAGTTACTCATTTGTTATCTCATTACAAAGGACTTTCAATTGATATCAGAGCCAACTCCTTGCTGGATTGGTTCAACACTACCTGGAAGTAACATCTTTGTGTGAGAAACAAAACCTAGAAGAGTACTCCATTCTTGGTCGTGATATAACTTTCAAGTCAAAACCCATTTTCTCAAATCTTCCTGGTTTTCAAGTTTTTAGTGGTCATTTACAAGCATTTGGGTTAAATTCTCAAATCTTCCTGGTCTTCAATGTTTCATCAAACATTTGAAAAATTTGTTGCTGTTTTGGGTTAAAATTGATTTAGGAAAGTGTTTTTGGGGGTAATAAAGATTAAAACAAATGTCAGTTGATTTTTTAGTGTGTTTTAGGAAATTACAGAAATCTGATCGTAAAACAGAGGCCAGACCTGCAACTTTTTGGCTTATTGTCATCCGACTTTTAGGCCATCCGACCTTTCTGTCATGTGATTTTAGTGGTGTATCCAAGTTTAAGCCTATGCAACATTCGGATTAACCAAGTCATCCGACTTTCAGATTAACCAAGTCATCCGACATTCGGATTAACCAAGTCATCCGACTTTTGGATTAACCAAGTCATCCGACTTTTGTTCAAGTCATCCGATTTTCAAAAGTCATCCGACTTTCACACACCACCTATCCGTCTATTACCTAAAACCATCCGATTTTTACTTAAACACTTTTCATCCGATAGTCGGATCAATACTAAACCATCCGACGTTTGTTAAAGTTATACGATTTATAAGTTCATCCGACTTTTAAGCCATCCATCCAACATTCACTTAAACACATTCATCCGATCTTTGAACTTAAGTTTCATCCGACCTTTAACTTACAAAAGTTAAAGTTTCTCACAAAAGTAAAACTTCCAGTAACTAACTGATTCATTTGAAGGAGAAATATCCACATTTAATAGAATGAGTTCAAGCAATGAAATTCTCGCCATTGGTATCGACACTAAACCTCCTGTACTCTTTAGAAACGAAGTATGGAAAGGAAGGTTTATGGATTTCATCGAACATAACGAGAAGTATGGCGAGATGATGAAAGATAGCATTTTGAATGGTGACGCCATTTTTGAGAAGGTTATCGAGGTTGTTCCCGATAACAATCCACCTATAGCCGCTGAAAGAAGACGTAAACTGTAAAACCTGTATTTTTGTAAAATTATAAAAATATATAAAATGCCAACTTACTTGAAAATTTGTAGATCTATGTGACTAAAATGCTATATATATATATATATATGTGTGTGTGTATGTGTATGTGTGTGTTATTAGTAGTGAGTTTGTGTCTTATAAATTAGAATTGGTAAATAAATGTAAAAGGAATGGAAGTTGGAGGACCAAACTTGTAAATATGTGTATATATGTTGGTAAGACTCCAATTATTGGAGTCAAACCACAAAAAATATGGAGAAAACAAACGAGAGAGAGAGAGAGAGAGAAGAGAGAGTCCTAGAGGAACTTGGGGAAAGAAGAAGGAGAAATCAAGGAAAAGTGAAGAATCAAGTGCTTGGGTTCAAGAGTTGGTGCCATTTCTTCATATTTTTCATCTTTGGCTGAATTTAGAGCAAAGAAAGTAAACCATTAAAGTTAGGGTTTATACATCAAGTAAGTCTAATCTTTGATTTGTGTTTGATTTTAAGTTTGGAGTGTTGTTTGTGATGATCTATGACTTCTATGTTGAAAAATCATGTTAAATGGGTCAATTTTGGGGAAATAGTTAAAGTTAGGGTTTTGTATGATCAAATGTGTTTAAAAGTGTTGATCTTTGAGTATGATGGTGATTTTATGTGGTATTGGTGAATTTTTGATAAATATATGGTTGATTGTAGTGGTTGTTGGTTAAATTTGTGTTAATTGTTAAGAAATGGATTAAAAATTGAAATTATGGTGATCAAAAAGTGTTGATATTGGTTGTTAAGAGATGGTTTTAGTGAGATTTCATGACCTTGGTTCGAAATCTTAAGTTTGGTGTTGTAAACTTGGAGATATATGGACCTGCAGCAAAAAAATAACTTAATTAAGTTAACATTGTGTTGTGATCATAGGATCTTCGTGCAAGTAATTTATAGCCTTGTTTTGAAGTGGAAGTGATCCTCATCACTTCAGACAGGTGAGTTGTGCCCTGCGGATACACAAACTGTTTTTAAAACATACAAGTCATCCATTGTTTCTTATGTGCTATGTTTTATATTTATTTATGGCATCAATGTGAATTGTTATTGATTGTTATCATCTTTATAATAATGAGATATGTATTGAGTATATGTTTCACCTGATTTGAAGCATGCTATGCTATGAGTTGATTATGGCAAGTTGTGACCTTGTGTGTATAACTTGCTTGTGATATGATTGACCCGTTATGGTATGTGATTCGGTCCGGACCACTGTGCACAGGATCATGTGGCTTCGGCAATTGAGGAACCGCGATATACGGGTAGTTAAGGAATCGGTGCAGAGAGTGGAGGGCTATGTCAGTAGCCATCATGACCGTGTGGGTTCACTGGGCTGACGAGCCACCGAACCCGGGTAACACGACGGGATTTGGTGAAAAGGGCTTACACTCCAGTGTACCGTTGTATGGTGGACTGCTTCATGCTTCCCCCACCTTGACGGGAGATGTGGACACATCCCCATGAGGACTTGTTGACCATGGTTGGCCCCTATGGAATATACAAGTATAAGTGGACTTGTCCCCCACATCTTGTGTGAATTGTTTGCTGATGCCATAACTGTTTTATGTACTATGATGACTTGTTTAACTTGTTTTGGCGCAGTCACTAGCTTATGCTAATGAAACTGTGTCCTGTTTTCGTGTCCACAAATAAATAGTAAGCATGATGCCGGTGAGGCGGGTAGATACTTTTGGGAGAAGCTTGTTGTCTTTGGATATGTTTCGAATACATGATTATCCTCTTATTTTGTTTATAAGTAATTAATGGTCGTGTATTCGGGTCAACAAGTAACACCAGCTTTTGTAAATTTGACAAGTTTTCGCACAATGATGTAAACATATGCTCGTATAATGTTGTTTTGTTAAAATATAAAAAGTTTATATTTGTACTAAAATTCAGGGTGTTACAAGTTGGTATCAGAGCCGAGGTTTGAGAGAATCGAGCACTTTAGCTAGTGTTTGGTCTCAAACCGAGGCCGATTATTAATTGAAAATCCAAACATATCGGGTGGACTTATGGGTTAAGTTGAGATTTGCATGAGAGTAGGGAAACCTTGTTCCCAAGTTGTGATAAACTGCTGATTCTTGTGACTTAATGTGCTACTTGTTGTTGTCTTGATGTGTGTACTAGACAAGATTTGAGGCATGGATGCCCACAATGATGACAACTTCTTGTTTGCTCAACCCGGAGGTGATGAAATGCCTCCAGAGCACTCTCAACCGGGTGGGAATCCTGGTTCTCATCACCCCCAGCACTCTCAACCCCACTCGGGTAACCCAAATGATCAGTCCTCCGTGATAGCTCAACTCCTGACACGCATCCAGGAGTTAGAAAACCAATTGAAAAGAAGCAATGACACCCAAAGGACATCGACTCATGGAGAGTCTAGTGATGCTTCTATCTCAAGGAAACCCATCGTTTCCTATAAAACCTTCTTGAATTGCAAACCCCCTACCTATGAAGGTAGTGATAACCCGATCGTGAATTTTAGCTGGATACGTGAGATGGAGCAGACTTTTACTTCTTGTGACTGTGATAAGGAACACAAAGTTCCTTATTCTGTGAGACAACTGAAAGGCAGAGCACTAGTCTGGTGGAATACTGTCAAGGTAGAAATGCCTAAATGTGAAGCTGATAGGTTAGGATGGGACGAATTCCTTTAACTGTTTCAACGGGAATTCTGCACTGAAAGAGATTTGGAGCGCCATGAAAGGGAGTTCCTAAACATGAAATTGGGTGATTCAACCATGGATGAGCACGTTCGTAAGTTCAATGAACACCTTAGCTTTGTGACCACTTGGGTTCCGGATGAAAAAGCCAAAGTCGAGCGGTTTGTTGAAACCATACCTCCTCAGTACAAAATCCATATCAGAGATTGTTCCACACTTCTTTCGGCCACTCAAAAGGTCAAGTTGTTGTTCGATCACTTCAAGGCTTCAAAGCAAGCCAAGAAGTTAAGTGGTGAAAAGAGAAAGGTTGAGCCCTCTGGTGGTCAGTCTAAAAAGAAAGCAACCACATCCTCCTTCTCCAAACTCAAAACTAATGATTCTAAATCCTAGTGGTGTAAGATGTGTAGGTCTCACCACAAGGGAGGTTGCATGAAAGATAGCAAAGCTTGTTCTTGTTGTGGCAAGCCTGACCACATCCCTACTGATTGCAAGTACAAGGAAAGTGTCTGTTTTACCTGTCACAAACCCTACCATAAGATGGCGGATTGTCTGACGCGTAAAGAGGGAGGAGCTGGTGGATCATCCTCAAAGGGCAAAGACCCTCCTAAGGAAAAAGAGTGAGCATTCCAATTGACAGCGGAGGAGGCTCGTGAGGCTGGGGACGTAGTATCTGGTATGTTCCAATTGAACTCTACCCCTGCCTATGTGTTATTTGATTCTGGAGCCAATAGATCATTTGTGTCATATGCTTTCTGTGAGAAACTGAACCTACCTTTTAGTAAGCTTGCAAAGCCCCTTGATGTTGAAATTGCTGATGGCAAGATTATTTCTGTGACTGACATTTGTGATAGTTGTACTGTTAATTTTGATGGGAGCTCTTTCCCAATCTGCTTGTTACCTATTCACATATCTTCTTTTGATGCGGTTATTGGTATGAATTAGCTTAGCATCAATCATGCTGAAATTATTTGTTCTAAGAAATTGATCAAATGCCCTTTTTGCCCAATGGCGAGTATGTTATAGCTCGAGGCGAGAAACGCAGATCTGGGTTGGAAATTGTGTTTGTTATGAAAGCATAGAAATGTATATGGAAGTGTTGTGAATCCTTTTTGGCATATGTTCTTGATGTCAAGAAGGAGAAGCAAAGTGTTGGAGATGTCAAAGTGGTTAATGAATTCCCCGACGTGTTTCCTGATGATCTTCCCGGCTTACCTCCGGCTCGTGAGGTTGAGTTCTAGATAGACCTTGTTCCCGGGGCAACTCCTGTTGCCAAAGCTCCTTATCGTCTAGCACCATCGCAGATTCGGGAAATGATGACCCGAATCCAAGACCTGTTGGATAAGGGATTTGTGAGACCGAGTTCCTCGCCTTGGGGAGCACCGGTGGTGTTTGTTAAGAAAAAGGATGGTACTATGTGGATGTGCATTGATTACCTAGAGTTGAGCAAAAGAACCATCAAGAAAAGATATCCACTTCCCCGAATTAATGATTTGTTTGATTAACTTCAAGGAGCAAGCTACTTTTCCAAAATTGATCTTCGCTCGGGTTATCATCAAGTTCGTGTTAAAGAAGATGATATTCCCAAGACTGCTTTCAGGACCGGCTATGGGCATTATGAATTTCTTGTGATGCCTTTTAGCCTAACCAATGCCCCGGCGGTGTTCATGGATCTTATGAATCGGGTGTGCCGCCGTTTCTTGGATAAGTTTGTGATTGTGTTCATTAATGATATCTTGGTTTATTCTAAAACCGAGAAGGATCATGAAGCTCATTTGCGGGAAGTTCTTGAAGTTCTTCGTCAAGAAAAGCTTTATGCAAAATTCTCGAGATGTGAATTCTAGCTTCGGGAAGTTCAGTTCCTTGGCCATGTTATCTGTGAAGAGGGAGTTAAATTTGATCCTTCTAAGATTGAAGCGAATCCTCTTCTGAAATCAAAAGTTTTCTTGGTCTTGTGGGTTATTACGTCGATTCATCCGTGATTTTTCTAAGATAGCGGGGCCGCTAACCAAGCTAACCCATAATAATGTTCCTTATTCTTGCACTGATGTTCAGGAAGCTGCTTTCCAGACTCTTAAGATATTGTTGTGCCAAGCTCCTGGTTTATCTCTTCCTGAAGGATCACAAGATTTCGTGGTCTATAGTGATGCATCCAGATCCGGTTTGGGATGTGTGTTAATGGAACGAGACAAGGTTATTGCCTATGCTTCCCGGCAATTGAAGCCTCATGAAGAAAATTATCCTACTCATGATTTGGAGATGGCTACAGTGATCTTTGCTTTGAAACTTTGGCGCCATTATCTATATGGTACTCACTGTGTGATCTTTACTGATCATAAAAGCCTTTAGCATATCTTTGATCAGAAGGAGTTGAACATGTAGCAATGCCGATGGCTCGAATTGATGAAGGACTATGATTGTGAGATTCGGTATCATCCGCGTAAGGCTAATGTGGTGGCGGATGCTCTAAGCCGCAAAAATCAAACAAATGCTTTGTGTTACCAATCTTTTCGATTGGACATGATATCTGATTTGGTAGAAAACTTGAAGATTGCTCAACAAGAGGCCTTGAAAGACGAAAATCTTAAAGATGAGCAAATGATGAAGCTCAAAGATCGCCTAGAAGAAGATAGCTGTGGCTTAAAGATCATTGTGGGTCGTGTTTGGGTGCCAAAGCTTGGCAACAACCGTGAGGTGATTCTACAAGATGCCCATCGTTCTAAAATGTCCGTGCATCCGGGTTGCATGAAAATGTATCATAATCTAAAGGCATTGTATTGGTGGCCCGGGATGAAAGTTGATATCGCTTCTTATGTTGAGAAGTGTGCTATTTGTGCACAAGTCAAGATCGAGCACCAACGTCCATACGGGAATCTTCAACCTTTGGAAGTTCTGGAATGGAAGTGGGATCACATTAAAATGGATTTCGTCACAAAGTTGCCAAAGACTGCTAAGGGGCACGACATGATCTGGATCATCGTTGATCGTTTGACCAAGTGTGCTCATTTTCTGGCCACTCGTGAGACAACTTCTCTAGACAAGTTGGCCAAGTTGTATGTGGACGAGATTATATCTAGACATGGTGTACCTCTATCTATCGTCTCGGATAGAGATTTACGATTTGCATCTAACTTTTGGAGGAGCCTACAAAGAGAATTGGGTACTCGTATCACCCGCAGACGGATGTTCAATCCGAAAGGACCATTCAAACATTGGAGGATCTGTTGCGTTCTTGCGTTCTAGAATTTGGCGGATCGTGGGATTACCACCTACCTTTGATCGAGTATGCCTACAACAACTCTTACCATTCTAGCATTGGTATGCCTCCATACGAAATGTTATATGGAAGGCGATGCCGAACCCCTACTTATTGGCTAGAACCGGGCGAAAAGCAATATCCAGGCCCGGAAATTGTTCAATTAACCGCCGATAAGGTCAAAATAGCACTTGAAAAACTCAAAGTTGCACGTGATCGTCAAAACATGTACGCGGATAAGAAGATGAAACCTATGACTTTTGAAGTTGGTGATCAAGTAATGCGTAAGGTTTCACCTTGGAAAGGGGTGATTCGGTTTGGAAAGCATGCGAAGTTGAGCCCGAGGTATATTGGGCCATTCAAGATTGTTAAGCGAGTCAATGAGCAAGCGTACGAGATAGAGCTACCTCTGGAATTGGAAGGTGTTCACAACACGTTCCATGTTTGCAACTTCAAGAAGACCCAAGTAGAAGATAATCAAGTCATTCCCCTAAATGAGTTGCAGGTTGATCCGAAGAAGCGATTGGTGGAAGAACCAGTTGCAATTGTGGATAGAAAGACCAAGAAGCTAAGGAAACGTTTGATTCCTCTAGTTTTAGTTCAGTGGAAGCACAGTCAAGGCCATATCTTGACTTGGGAGACTGAAGATGATATGAAACTTTGCTACCCTCATTTGTTTAGCCAAAATTGATTTCGAGGACGGAATCCTTGTAAGGAGGGAGGAATTGTAAAACCTATATTTTTGTAAAATTATAAAAATATATAAAATGCCAACTTACTTGAAAATTAGTAAATCTATGTGACTGATATCACGTTAAATATATATAAATATTAGGCGATATCGGGTTGGTTTTAGCCGGAAATCATGCATTTAATTGTAAAAAGGTACGTTTACGTTTCTTTTATGTTTTGCAGGCTAAAAAGGCGAAATAACAAATTTATTGAAGAAATATACTCCGAGAAATCTAGAAAAATAAAGGAGCCCGGGAAAAATATATCAGCCCAATATAAAAGAAAAAGGAAGCCCAAATAAAAGAAAATAAAGAAAAGAATTAAATAGGCCCAACTGGCCCAAGCCCAAGAAAAAGGAAAAGATCCGGGCGTGAAAGTAGGCGTCGCGGCGCGACACCTATACCTATACCGGTGTGACGAACTCAATTGGATAAGGCTTATCCGGGTGCCACGTGTTGTGGCGGCGCGATAAGTCCATCTGTCGCAGCGCGACGCGTTTAGATAACGACAACATTGAATTTTGAAACAAGAAGGATCGGGGTACAATTGCTCGGCGCGGCGCGACACCCCTGTTTTCATAAATCTATTTAAACGAACTTCCAGATCTGATTTAGGGTTAACCACTCGATTTCTTCCACCATTACTCTGCAAAACACGTCCAAGAACACATCCCAGAAGGCTTGAGCTCGGATTTAAAGGATTGAAGAAATAATTGAAGATTAAAGGCTTGGAGCTATTGCTTTATTACGGTTTTTCTATTCTTCTTCTATTCTTAATGTTTATTCTTGAATTCCAGAAGTCTAGTATGCTTCTAATAGGCTAGTTTTTCTGTTTTCCTCCTTAGAGGAGATGAAACTCTTTCAAGTTGGTTAATTTTACATATTTATGATTTTAATGACATTATATTTATCTTTCAAGTCTAATTAAAGATCCTATCATGTTTTAATTCTGTTGTTGATATGTTTAGAATCTGAGTTAATGTAAATTGGAGGACCAATCCATTTATATGACTTTAATCAATGCTAATTAGGACCAATAATTAGTGTTGCCTAGTGATTGATCAAATCCTAGGGTTAAACCATCAACATAGGAACTTTAATGTGTTAGAATTGATATATGATGACTTTCATGTGTTAATTGAATTATTTGGTAACTTAATCAATCATTAAAGATTAGATCTTGATAGATACGAACTTAAATATGCTTAATTCTGTAGTTAATTAATTTAATGACCAATTGATTAGTTAATTGCACGATTAGAAAAGTTGGATATTCGGATCAAGAGTCTAACAATATAGGAATCGGTATGGTGTCAATTAATTGTCCAATGCATTAATATTGATTAATAAAACCAACTTGAAAAGGATGGAATCAAATCTAGGGAGGGAAAGCCTTTTAATTGATATTTAATCCACAAAGTTTATTGCTTTTTGCTCTCTTGGGTTGTTTTTGGTAATTTAGTAGTGTTAGTGATCATTTAGAATCATAAAGTTTTAATCCTGATACTAAATTCCCTTTAATTTAGTTTAATTGCTTTAGTTTAGATTAATTGCATTTATTTTATATTTATTTGGTTTATTTGCTTTAACTATTTTATTTTAGTTAATTCTAAGTTAATTTGGTAAAAATCAGTTTAGCTCCCGTTCCCCAAGAGTTCGACCTATTCGTGCAGTTTTTGGTAATTAATTCGGTAAAATATAAATTTAAAACTAGTACGTAAAACGTACACCAAGTTTTTGGCGCCGTTGCCGGGGAACGGTCTTAATCTGTTTTTATTAAGTTAATTTAGTGTTAACCGTTGTTTCCCGCGAGTTTCGGCTCAAAAGGAACAATCTTTGTTTTTGTGTCCACTGATCGCGCCGCGACACATACCCTGTCGCGCCGCGACGCGTCGCGACCAGAACAGAAACCTTTGTTTTTTATTTCTGCTTTAGTTAATAATTAATTCCGGGCCTGTTTAGGATTAGTACTTTAATTCTATAGATTCTATTAGGGTTTTTAGGGTAGTGTATGTCCTTAGACCCCACTTCTGATTTCGTTCAGCCTTTTGACGAACCGGAACGCGAATTTCATCGACGCCTATGAGTTAAACGTGAGAGAGAGCAAGCAAGCATAATGGCAGAGAACATCGACGACATGTCACTCGAGGAGTACGCGATCCGTGTGCGTGAGGGAACCGGAGTGGGTATTCACTGACCTGAAATACCCGAGGAGAGAACTTTCGAGATCAAAGGCCAGTTCCTTCACCTTCTGCGCGAGACTCCTTTCACCGGAAAGGATAACAAGGATGCCAACCAGCATGTCGAGGCCGTTCTCGTGATTGCTGATTACTTCCACATGCCGGAAGTTAGTCGTGACATTGTTATGCTACGAGTGTTTCCGATAACACTCTAGGGTGCAGCTAAACGTTGGTTACGATCCGAGCCCACCATCCGTACATGGGAGGCGCTCAAAACTCGCTTCATTAAACAATTCAGTCCTCCATCAAAGATTGCCAAGATGAAGATGCAAATCCAAAACTTCATGCAATCTGAGGACGAAACTGTCTATGACGCCTGGGATAGATATAAGTAGATGCTCCAAAATTGTCCACATCATGATCTCAATGCTCACCAGGTTGTCCAAACATTCTATAATGGTATTAATGTCTGCACTAGACAGATGGGTGATTGTCAGGGACCAATGCCGAAGATAACACCCACCGCAGGGTATGCCCTGATTGAGGAGATGGCTCAGCACTCCCATCAGTGGCATTCTTCTAGAGATTCTTCCTACCGGAGGAAGAATGCAGCAACAGCTGACTCATCTGACAGCATAGCGGCCTTAGTGCCAAGCTTGATGTACTAGGGCATGACATGAAAAAGGTGAATCAAAACATTCACGCTATGTAGGTCGGTTGTGACAACTGCAGTGGACCTCATCTTGCGAGAGATTGCCCATATGACGAGAATGGGGATCTCAAAGAATCTGCGTGTTATTCAGCTGGAGATAAATATGATTATTCAGAGGATGAGGCTTTCTTCCGCAATAGAAAGCCAAACTGGAAACCATATCCTGAATACCGCAAGGAGATCGAGGGGCGATTCAGGAAGTCTGGCCCAGGATTCTATCAGAGAGACCAGCCAAAGGGGCCACTGCCAGAAAAGAAGCCTAATTAGAGGATATGCTCACGCGCTTCGCCGCAGCATCAGATCAGAGAAATAAGGAGACTAAGGAGTTAGTGAAGAAGATAGGCGTTTCTACTGAGGCCGCACTGAGGAATCAGCAGGCGTCTATCCATAACATAGAGACCCAAATTGAGCAGATCTCTAGGGTTCTCGAGGACCGCTTTCCTGGTACTCTTCCTAGTAACACTGAACCGAACCCAAAGGCCGAAATTAAAGCTGTGACCACCAGGAGTGGAAAAGAAGCTGCAGGCCCAACACCTTCCAGCTCCCATCCTGGTCCTATCGAGCCACTATCCACTTAGCCAGATAAAGGGAAGGGTAAGGCGAAGGAGGTCACTTTTGATCCAGAACCTATCCCACCTACTCCATCCGTTCCACCTCCAGTTAAACCTTACCGTCCTCCCAAACCTTATCCGTAGCGTCTTCGGCAAGACAAACAGAATGAGCAGTACCGGAAATTTCTGGAGCACCTGAAATCCCTTCACATCAACATCCCGTTTATTGAGGCTATGGCTCAAATGCCAAAATACTCTAAATTCATGAAAGACCTTCTCACCAACCGCAAGAAAATGGAAGAAGTATCGAGGGTCACTCTGACGATCAATGCTCCGCAGCCATGCTCAATAAGATCCCAAAGAAGATGACTAATCCTGTGAGTCTTACTTTGCCATGCCAGTTTGGCAATCTTCCCGTGAGTCATGCACTTGCTGACTTAGGAGCGAGCGTGAACCTGATGCCATATTCTTTCTTCGCCAAACTAGATTTTCCCGAGCCTAAACCCGTTCGCATGGCTATACATCTGGCAAACAAGTCCGTCACTTATCCACGTGGGATAGTTGACGACATGCTAGTTAAAGTAGACAAATTCATCTTTCCTGCTGACTTTATCGTTATAGATATGGAGGAGGATGATATAGTTCCCATCATCTTGAGCAGACCCTTCCTGAGTACAACTCGTGCATTATTCGATATTCATGAGTCACAGTAGACACTCAGGGTAGGCACAGATGCTATCACATTTGGGATTGATAAATCCATGAAACATTCCAAAATCTGTGATGATTCTGCCTTCTTTGTGGACATAGTTGATATTCTTGTAGAAAGCGAGCTGCAGAAGTTCGACACACATGGAGATGAAGGGCAGATGCCACTAGGGGAAGGTCTCTTGGATGCTGAGAGAGACTTGGAGGAGTTAGAGAGGCTGCTGGCAGAAGGGCCAGAGCAAAGATCTGATGTGCAGGATTTTCAGCCGTCGTGGCGCGCAGCGCGATAAACGCGTCACGACATGTCGCATCATCACACATAGAAGCTTTAGAAGTAAAAGAGGATCCAGAACCTGCAGACATAGTCAAGGAGGCACCTCCACTCTCTGGTCCTACTCCTGAGCTCAAGGTATTACCTCCACACTTGGAGTATGCCTATCTAGGGGAGAAATCTACATTCCCTGTTATCATATCATCGGCACTATCCGAGTCTGAGAAAATCAAACTTGTCGATGTCCTGAAACAACGGAAAAATGTGATCGCCTGGTCCATTTCCGACATCAAAGGAATCAATCCATCGTACTGTTCACATAAAATCCTCATGGAAGATGATTCCAAACTGGTAGCCCAACCTCATTGCCGTTTAAATCCTAAAATGCAGGAGGTTGTGAAGAAAGAAATTGTCAAACTCTTAGACGCCGGTATGATTTATCCAATTTCAGACAGCCCGTGGGTTAGTCCAATCCACGTGGTTCCTAAAAAGGGAGGGATGAAAGTGGTAACTAACGAAAAGAATGAACTCATCCCTTCCAGAACTATCACTGGTTGGCGAGTGTGCATTGATTACCGAAGATTAAATGATGCCACTCGTAAAGACCACTTTCCCCTCCCATTCATAGATCAAATGCTTGAACGTCTTTTTGGTAATGCGTTTTACTGCTTCCTAGATGGTTTCTCTGGTTACTTCCAGATTCCCTTCACATGTCCATACGGGAAGTTTGCTTACCGGAGGATGCCGTTTGGTCTGTGTAATGCTCCAGCAACCTTCCAACAATGCATGACCGCCATATTCCACGATATGGTGGAAGATTTCATGGAAGTATTCATGGACGACTTCTAGGTATTCGGAAATTCTTTCAATTCGTGCTTATCTAATCTTGATAAAATGCTCGCCCGTTGTGAAGAAACCAACCTTGTGCTAAACTGGGAAAAGTGCCATTTCATGGTACGTGAAGGCATAGTGTTGGGACACAAAGTTTCACAAGCAGGCATAGAGGTGGATAGAGCTAAGATAGACACTATCTCTAAATTACCACCGCCTACTAATGTGAAAGGGGTGAGGAGTTTCTTAGGCCACGCGGGATTCTATCGCCGCTTCATCAAAGATTTCTCAAAAATCACAAGGCCTCTGACACAACTCCTATTAAAAGACGTTAAATTCGAGTTATCCGACGACTGTTTAACAGATTTTAATACTTTAAAGGAGAAACTCACAACTGCCCCGATCATGATTGCTCTGGATTGGACCCTGTCGTTTGCTTGAGGACAAGCAAAGTTCAAGTGTGGGGTATTTTGATATCGCGTTAAATATATATAAATATTAGGCGATATCGGGTTGGTTTTAGCAGGAAATGATGCATTTAATTGTAAAAAGGTACGTTTATGTTTCTTTCATGTTTTGCAGGCTAAAAAGGCGAAATAACAAATTTATTGAAGAAATATAGTCTGAGAAATCGAGAAAAATAAAGGAGCCCGAGAAAAATATATAAGCCCAATATAAAAGAAAAAAAAGAAAAGAATTAAATAGGCCCAACTGGCCCAAGCCCAAGAAAAAGGAAAAGATCCGGGCGTAAAAGTAGGCGTCGCGGCTCGACACCTATACCTTTAGCTGCCCGACGAACTCAATTGGATAAGGCTTATCCGGGTGTCGCGTGTTGTCGCGGCATGACAAGTCCATCCGTCGCGGAGCGACGCGTCTAGATAACCACAAGATTGAATTTTGAAAGAAGAAGGATCGGGGTACAATTGCTCGTCGCGGCACGACACCCCTATTTTCAGAAATCTATTTAAACGAACTTCCAAATCTGATTTGGGGTTAACCACTCGATTTCTTCTACCATTACTCTGCTAAACACGTCCAAGAACACATCCTAGAAGGCTTGAGCTCGGATTTGAAGGATTGAAGCAATAATTGAAGATTTAAGGCTTGGATCTATTGCTTTATTACGGTTTTTCTATTCTTAATGTTTATTCTTGAATTCCAGAAGTCTAGTATGCTTGTAATAGGCTAGTTTTTCTGTTTTCCTCCCTAGAGGAGATGAAACTCTTTCAAGTTAGTTAATTTTACATATTTATGACTTTAATGGCATTATATTTATCTTTCAAGTCTAATCAAAGATCCTAGCATGTTTTAATTCTGTTTTTGATATGTTTAGAATCTGAATTAATGTAAATTGGAGGACCAATCCATTTATATGACTTTAATCAATGCTAATTAGGAGCAATAATTAGTGTTGACTAGTGATAGATCAAATCCTAGTGTTAAACAATCAAAATAGGAACTTTAATGTGTTAAAATTGATATATGATGACTTTCATGTGTTAATTGAATGATTTGGTAACTTAATCAATAATTAAAGATTAGATCTTGATAGATACGAACTTAAATATGCTTAATTGTGTAGTTAATTGATTTAATGACCAATTGATTAGTTGATTGCATGATTAGAAAAGTTGGATACTCGGATCAAGAGTCTAACAATATAGGAATCGGTATGGTGTCAATTAATTGTCCAATGCATTAATTTTGATTAATAAAACCAACTTGAAAATGGTGGAATCAAATCTAGGGAGGGAAAGCCTTTTAATTGATATTTAATCCACAAATTTTATTGCTTTTTGCTCTCGGGGGTTGTTTTTGGTAATTTAGTAGTTTTAGTGATCATTTAGAATCATAAAGTTTTAATCTTGATACCAAATTCCCTTTAATTTAGTTTAATTACTTTAGTTTAGGTTAATTGCATTTATTTTTTATTTATTTGGTTTATTTGCTTTAACTAGTTTATTTTAGTTAATTCTAAGTTAATTTGATAAAAATCAGTTTAGCTCCCGTTCCCCAAAAGTTCGACACCCGAATTATTAACTATATTATGAAACGATTAGGTACACTTGCCTATTCGTGCTGTTTTTGGTAATTAATTCGGTAAAATATAAATTGAAAAGTAGTACGTAAAACACACACCAAGTTTTTGGCACCGTTGCCGGGGAACGGTCTTAATCTATTTTTATTACGTTAATTTAGTGTTAACCGTTGTTTCCTGCGAGTTTCGGCTCAAAAGGAACAATCTTTGTTTTACTGTCAACTAATCGCGCCGCGAGACACACCCTGTCGCGCCGCGACGCGTCGCGACCAGAACAGAAACCTTTGTTTTTTATTTCTGCTTTAGTTAATAATTAATTCCGGGCCTGTTTAGGATTAGTACTTTAATTCTATAGACTCTATTATGGTTTTTAGGGTAGTTTATGTCCTTAGACCCCACTACTGATTTTGTTCAGCCTTTTGACGAACAGGAACGCGAATTTTATCGATGCCTATGAGTTAAACGTGAGAGAGAGCGAGCACGCATAATGGCAGAGAACATCGACGACATGTCACTCGAGGAGTACGCGAGCCGTGTGCGCGAGGGCACCGGAGTGGGTATTCACCGACCTTAAATACCCGACGAGAGAACTTTCGAGATCAAAGGCCAGTTCCTTCACCTTCTGCTCGAGACTCCTTTCGCCGGAAAGGATAACGAGGATGCCAACCAGCATGTCGAGGCCGTTCTCGAGATTGCTGACTACTTCCACATGCGGGAGTTAGTCGTGACGCTGGTATGCTACGAGTGTTTCCGATAACACTAGGGTGCAGCCAAACGTTGGTTACGATCTGAGCCCACCATCCGTACATGGGAGGCGCTCAAAACTCGCTTCATTAAACAATTCAGTCCTCCATCAAAGATTGCCAAGATGAAGATGCAAATCCAAAACTTCATGCAATCTGAGGACGAAACCCTCTATGACGCCTGTGACAGATATAAGGAGATGCTCCAAAATTGTCCACAACATGACCTTGGTTCGAAATCATAAGTTTGGTGTTATAAACTTGGATATATATGGACCTGCAGCAAAAAAAAAAACCCCGCAGAACACTGTTCACGGGGGCTCGCGGTGCGAGCCCCATGTGTTGCGGCGCGAGGAAGCAATTTTGGCAAGGGTGATTTTCCAGAGATTTTCTCCCGGCGCGAGGCACCTTGTCTCGCGGTGTGAGGACCCCTTAAACCTCCAAAAAGTTGTTTTTGATTCCATTTGACCTTGTAATTGGTTTGGGATTGTTTCTAATGGTATTAGGGAGTTCATAGGGAGTCCGAAAGAACCGAAATGAGTATTTAAGTCGTGTTTTGAGTCTATTCTTGTGTGTAACTTCATTGTTAGGTTAACTTAATTAAGTTAAAATTGTGTTGTGATCATAGGATCTTCGTGCACGTGATTTATAGCCTTGTTTTGAAGAGGAAGTGATCCTCATCACTTCAGATAGGTGAGTTGTGCCCTGCGGATACACAAACTGTTTCTAAAACATACAAGTCATCTATTGTTTCTTATGTGCTATGTTTTATGTTTATTTATGGCATCAATGTGAATTGTTATTGATTGTTATCATGTGTATGATAATTAGATATGTATTGAGTATATGTTTCACCTGATTTGAAGCATGCTATGCTATGAGTTGATTATGGCGAGTTGTGACCTTGTGTGTATAACTTGCTTGTCATATGATTGACCCGTTGTGGTATGTGATTCGGTCTGGACCACTGTTGGGATATGAACTTTGTACCATAGGGTTCCTAGCCATTGAGACGTGCACAGGTTCATGTGGCTTCGGCAATTGAGGAAACGCGATGTACGGGTGGTTGAGGAATCGGTGAAAGGATGTTGGAATATGCCCACTGATACACGTGTACTAACATCACTGCTGATGAGGTACGGGCCTATTGGGTCACACGCCAAGGGTAGATTCCGGCAGCACAACGCAAACAAGAGAGAATATGAGATTAGGGTTTCTGGCGACCTTCACGGGCCCTCACGGGCTGTGAAGAGGTCGTGAAGAGAAACCCTCCACGAGCCTTCACCACCCGGACAAAGTAGTCATGGGAGTAGTGCCTTCACGAGTGCTTCACGGCCCGTGAGAGCCCGTGAAGGCAGGCGCCATGCTTTTAATTGGACCACTCGTTGGCCCAATCAGAGTGTGCGGTGGAACCCGGCCTATGAGGTCTTCACGAGTGCTTCACGGCCCGTGAGAGCCCGTGAAGACAGAAGTCAAAGTGACACTTTGTTTCTATTGGACCTTTGTGTTGGTCCAATGGGAGAGTGGCATTAGGGCCGACTCTGGTTGCTTTAGAACGATTTTCAGCCTCTATAAAAGGCATATATCACTCTCTTGGAAGAACTCTTGCTTGAACACACACATAGGACTTCTATATGGTTCTTGAGCTATTAGTGAGTTGGATGAGTGTGTAATCTTGTGAAGGCAAGTTCTTCTATTGTTGTGGCTGTTCCAGAGGCACGAGGACATTGCGTGGTTCGTGTGTCGGGTCAATAGCAAGATGGGATCTCGGGCACTTGGTGTAGACAACCGGTAGAGGAGCTCTTTTTTCGGGTTCTCAAGTTCATCCTTCTTGTTGCCTTGTTCAAGATCCCGAGATGGTATAATTTCTCCTCCCTTTGTTCTTTGTTTCTGTTGCTATATTGTTTGTAGTCACGATCCCCACTTGGGGAATACATGCATGTCGGTTTTAATACCCGAAAACACCGGTTTTTGATGTCATTGCTTCCGCTGCGTACGGGTGTTGACGTGCATGGATTTCCTACAGTGGTATCAGAGCCTAGGCTACAAAGGTATAACACGAAAATGGCTCGAAAAACCGTTTTAGGAGATTCGTTTTTCTATCCAGTAGGCCTTCACGAGTCGTGAAGTATTCTTCACGAGTCGTGAAGGCCACACGACCAGTGTTCGTGAGGGGTCTGGTCGTGGGAAGTGTTTTTAGGCTTCACGAGTCCTCATGGCCCGTGACCGGTCATAAAGCTCTTGGGCTTCACGAGCCGTGAGAGGTCGTGAAGGCACTCGTGAACAGTTTAGTCGTGAAACTTGGTTTTTAGGCTCACGAGCCCTTCTGACCCGTGATCGGTCGTAAGGCCCTTGGGCCTCACGAGCCGTGAGGGGCCGTGAAGGAGCTTCTGGGCAGTTTTTGTCCTTAAAAGAAAATTTTTCGTGGTTTTTCGGGTCATGGAGGAGTTTCTGTTGTTTTGGCAGATTCCGTTTGTTTAACCCCTCGTAATATTTTGGTACAAATATGGGTATGTAAGGTATGGTCTTGGCATAAGATGCATACATGCATACACATATGTTGTGTATATATGAATATGGGTATAAAAGTTGGTTTTGTGCCCTAATGCAGATGTACAAGAATTTCCTTGTTGTGCCTTGAGTGTTTGTGTTGGAAATTCTTACCGAAATATTCTTTGGTCACGGTTTTGGCACACCGTGCTTTGTAGTTGTTGTTTGTTGCTTTTAGTTGGTGACCATCGCCCTAGACCTTGTGGTTTGTTTGGTTGTTTTGATTTATTTGGTGACCTTGGTGTCACGTGTGATGTAATTAATTATTTATTCGTTCGGTTTGTAATTAATTATCGCGGCTTGCATGCCGTTTCATTTATTCATATGTACTTGTACTAGATTGATAGGAAGTGCGTGGCTTGCATGCCATTTCCTTTCTTTTGTGTACTTGTGTTTTGAAGACCACAATCAAGAGTCAAGAGGAGACGTCTTGAAGACCTTGGGTCCGGTTAGTCCCGATGGAGGTAGCGGATTCAGTGGGAGCACTCCATGGTCTAGGTTTGTGTCCTTAGTAGACCTTGTCCTCCCGGCTTGGCTCGCGGGTAGGACGCATAGGTTTTTGGCATGGTTACCAACCTCTTTGTATGCGTGTGATGTGATTTATATTTCTTGCATGGTTGTTTATGTTTCCTCGCATGCTTGATAACTTTTCTAAGTTAATAAAATCACAAGAGTTTTTAAATTGGTTAACAAACTCTCGCGCGTACACGATTAACAAAACAATATAACCTTGGTATTTATATTTAAAGTGAAAAATGTTTTTGTCACTTACTTTGTTAATCAAATATTAAAACTTGGTTTTAATCAAGAAACAAAAGCCCGTTTCCTAAAAACGTAAATCACGCACCATCCATAAGATGACACACCCGATTCTAGTGAAGCATGGGATAATTGTCGAGCTAAGCACGAGTTATTCCATGTGGATCTGTGTGGAAGGTGAGAGTGGCGACTTGGAGTTATTGGTTGTCGAGCTTAGCACGAGCCAATGATTGTCGAGTGTGCTACCATGTATCTTGTTGGACGATTTACAATTGCAAACTAAAATCCTTGTGTGATTGTCGAGCTAAGCACGAGTCAACCAAGAATTTTAATTTGGGATTGGTGTAAGTAGGGATCAAACATGCCAACCGACCCTTTTACGTCGTTGGATCCCGCAAGTGTCTAAGAGTTGCAATGGAGATTGCAATCGGTAAAATGGTTACCGGCCTAAATAGCTTCATGAAGTGATCCGCGGTAAACCTGTCATGTAGTGGAGTGAAATATGGTTCTTAGCCCTTGTTAAAATATATTGTTTTTCTAAGACTTTATGGGTAATTATTTTAACGAGGATTATATCAAACTAACTAAAACGTCTACTCTTGTTATTTATAGATGTCAAACCATAATAACACCACGTCAAACAATTCGCTTCGTATGTTCCTACATAGGGAGAAACTCACGGGAGTGAACTTTGTTGACTGGCTTAGGCAATTGAGAATTTTCCTTCGCTATGAGTCAAAGTTGCACATCCTTGAGGAACCCCTTCCGGAACCACCTGCTACCAACGCGACTTGGTCCGTCTGATACGTGTATAAGAAGCGTATTGAGGACACACACGATGTTGCCTGCCTCATGTTGTCAACTATGAGCTCGGAGTTGCAAAAGCACTTTGAGCACATGAGTGTGTATGACATGATGAACAAGTTGAAGGACATGTTCCAAAAACAAGTTAGGGAGGAACACTATGTGTGTGTTAAAAACCTAGTCGCTTGTAGAATGCAGGAAGGTGGGAGTGTAAGTGCCCACGTCCTTAAGATGAAGGCATACGTGGACCAAATGGAGAGACTAGGATTTCCCATGGGGAGGGAGCTTGCTGTGGATATAGTACTCCAGTCCATGCCCGCATCATATGATCAGTTTGTCATGAACTATCACATGCATAACATGGAGAAAACCTTAGGTGAATTGCATGGTATGTTGAAGACTGCGGAGTTTGACATGGCCAAACATGAATCCACCTCTTCCATTCCTACCACGAGTTCTAGGGAACAAAAGAAAAAGAAGAAGAAACCGACACGAAGGGAAAAGGTTGGAGTGTCCAAGCGTATTCCCCATATTGAATCTGAGGACAATGATTGTGTGCCTCAAGAAGAGATTCGAGAAAAAGTGGTTTGCTACTTCTGTGGAAGATTTGGAGATTGGGGCCGTCACGCATGCCCATCGTGCCGAGAGGATATTAAACTTCTAAGGAAAGAGAGAGTTAATTTCCCCTCTCAAGTTACATTCATGATTCATTGCTAATTCTTCTATTGGCTGGGTTATAGACTCAAGCTAATTAACTCACGTTTGTCACAAATTTATTTTTGTTACAAAGTGTAGGTACTAATTAAAAGAAGAAAGAAGAGCATGAAGAACCGGATCTCTAAAAGAGGAAACTTGGAAAATTGACCTCTAAAAGAGAATTGGGAGTGTTGATCTCGCCTATTCTTACCGGTTTATTTATTACTTTGTTTTGATGCCCTGCGAGGCAAGTTGAGTTTTGATTGTATGTTCATGAAGACGATGGATGAAATTTTGAATTTTTGGGTTGTAAAAGATTTTTTCGCATTACTTATTCGATTTCGAAGTTTGTTCATGTCATAGCTTATGTTTTATTTTGGCCTTCAAGGCGCATCATTCTACATTTGATGACGATGAATTCACACTTGAAACTTGAACCTTGGTTTTGAAAAATATTTGTTGATTGATAAAAAATCAAAATTATCCATGTCACGACATACATGCTACAAGTAATAAAAATCATGAATAATTGATTCTAAGTCCAAAGTAGTTTGGATTAGTTGTCTCTATATCATAATCAACTTAACCATATAAATAAGACAAGTATTGCCTAGATCCATGTGGTTAGGATCTTGGAATAGTTTAACCTCGGGTTAAACATTTGATGCTAGTCTTATCTATTAGGGTAAGACGATTATGAAACCCTTCACGGTATGTATGGGAGGGATGTATGCTTGTAAGATATTCATCACCTTTGGTGGATAATCCGTACAAGCACATCATTAAGAGAAACTTATTAAAGAATCAATAAGATAATATAGATAGGATACTTAGATCTAGTCAAGATGCTAAGACACCTTAAATCTATATCTATGACCACATTATGAATTGCGGGGTTTTCTCACAATTCATTCCTTAACATAGACACATTTGTTCATGGTGTCACGTTATAGGAAACCGGATATTATTGAATATGATCTTGTACATAATGGGTCAAATATGTGTATTCGACTTGTTAGTATACACATTGAATGTGACGTGCCAAGTCCCTAATCTTAATCTAACTTGAAAGTCTATTTAGCACCTTCTTAGATATATCTTGAAAGAGTTCTTTGCTTGTATATATCAAAGTTTGAAGATTTTCAATCTACATTTAGTGGGAGATTGAAGAACTTAAATGGTGCTAATACATTTAAGTTGTATAGGTTTTAGATATTTAACCTTGTGAGAACAATGTTTTGTTGCTCTAAAGGAAGACAATAACTAAAACATTCCAGTGGAAGAACGCGAAACTTAAATGATAGACTTGATGTTGGCACTAGCATATGATCAAGTATCGGCATGAGAATGCCGGTTATCCTGACCATGAGTAATTACTTTCAAGGCTGATAGAAGTCATGTAGCCGAAGAGATATGGGTTTCCCACATCTAAGTGGCAATGACTTCATGGTGAGTCTTGTTGATGTCACCATCTATCGGAAGACATAGTGGGCCTTGAGTTCACTAAGGTTATGAGAAGTAATTAATCATGAGTTGAAATCCATTTTAAGTATGCAAATACTTTACTTAATTCCCTACCAAGGTGCAAACCGAGATGGTGTTAATGGAATTAACATGGATTGTATTGTAGACTACTTCAAATACCGACTAGGGGTAAAGGTTTCATGATGGTTATTGTGGAAACTTTTCCTAGTGGCTATGTTGAAGGTCATTTGATACTTGTTACTTTTGTTGCCTTCTTATGGCAATATGAGATAGCACACGGATATATTAGACCATGTTCCTTTATGGAACTTTGTATTGAGGAAGTGCCTACCACACTCTCCGATGGTCTTAGATATCCGTAGTATCCAAATTAAGTCTACAAGTGTGCATAAGTCCTTTGGACTTATACTAACATCATAAAAGTAAGATCTTTGCTTTCATGAGAAAATCAAAGTCATGAATTTTCCAGAAGCATAGATAAGACTTTTACACATGTCAGGGCTAGTGGGAGCTTTCGTTGTATACCTAGAAGTATGTATTGATTGAAGATAATGTCCCATTGTTATGTGTTCTATGAACCTAAAATGGAGAATTATTGTTTCATGATAATACTCAGGAGATACAAATTTGGAAATTTTAAATTGCAAGAAATATTTGTATATGTTCTTGATGTTTGACGACAAGAAATAAGCCTTGGAGTAAGTTTTTACTCTAATACTAATTTCTAATAGGATAACTGTCGATCTTGATCGAAGTCTATGGTCCTACTTTGTGGTGTTGATTATTGATTAGAAAAGTTCTTGAGTATCATTGATCCTATTGTGAACTTTTGTGACAATGAGGATATGAGTACTTTAGCACATTGTTATATAATCTCTTTGACGGATACTTTGAATAGTAGTTTGGTCAAAAGATAGTTGTCAGTACAACAAGAATACAAATGGATGTTGCATGGCAAATCCATTGGATAAGCCGTTGTCATAATGACTAGTGATTTTTGACGTACTAGGTCATGTAGCATTCATTATGCATATGATTTGGAATTTTTTTAGTAATTGATTGTTTTATATTAGCTTTGGGAACTGAGAGCGGTATTGTAACTTTTGATTGCTTTCGATATATAGTGGGGACTATATAAACGCAGATGCGGTTACTTTCATTAGTCTTTACTGTGTTCCATCTTAGCATGTTTAACCACTTCCCTGAGTGCTTATGCATTCTAGATTTCCACAGTCAGTCATTCTTCAAGGGAAGGAAGTTTGAACTAAGACTGAGGTTAGGGTTTGGTCATGCATTAATCAAGGATTGAATGCAAGTGACACAAAGCTAACTTGTGCTTGAAATGAGTTTCAAGTGATTGGAAGACCCACACCTGAGTTTACTTCATGGATTATGGTCACAAGTGACTCGAGATGATAATATCATTTCATCCTTAGACCGGAGACACATGTGTATCCAAAGCATGAGTCGGCTTTATTTTGATTGCTTTCAAACGTGGTTCGTAACTGGCCGCTATAAAGGGAGTTTTCAAATGAAGTATGAAGCATGTGGTGGGGCTATGTAGTCAAAAGGATTTGTTCCTCTATGTAGAGAGATATCCCTGGGCCCCTCGATGATTGGGCGCTGACACCAAAAAAAATGCATGGCCATGCTCAAGTTACAATGATTTGAGATCAGTTGTAAACTTGTTATTTTGGTCACCACCAATCTAGAATTGAGAAACAAAATCGTGAACGATCTGGAGATTGACATTTTTCCATGTCTCGTGTTCACACGGATATCGCGAACAAAGGGATGTTTATGATCACTTATCTATAGGACCTTTTAGCCTTTCTAGGCTACCAGAATTTGTCGAGGATGACGTAACTCGTGCCGACTTGGGGGCAAGTATGCATTGCTAGAGCCGCTGCTTGTCTGTGGTATTGGTAACGCTGTATCATGTGCAAGTGGGAGTCTGTTGGAATATGCCCACTGATACACGTGTACTAACATCACTAATGATGAGGTACGGGCCTATTGGGTCACACGCCAAGGGTAGATTCCGGCAGCACAACGCAAACAAGAGAGAATATGAGATTAGGGTTTCTGGCGACCTTCACGGGCCCTCACGGGCCGTGAAGAGGTCGTGAAGCGAAACCCTCCACGAGCCTTCACCACCCGGACAAAGTAGTCATGGGAGTAGTGCCTTCACGAGTGCTTCACGGCCCGTGAGAGCCCGTGAAGGCAGGCGCCATGCTTTTAATTGGACCACTCGTTGTCCCAATCAGAGTGTGCGGTGGAACCCGGCCTATGAGGTCTTCACGAGTGCTTCACGGCGCGTGAGAGCCCGTGAAGACAGAAGTCAAAGTGACACTTTGTTTCTATTGGACCTTTGTGTTGGTCCAATGGGAGAGTGGCATTAGGGCCGACTCTAGTTGCTTTAGAACAATTTTCAGCCTCTATAAAAGGCATATATCACTCTCTTGGAAGAACTCTTGCTTGAACACACACATAGGACTTCTATATAGTTCTTGAGCTATTAGTGAGTTGGATGAGTGTGTAATCTTGTGAAGGCAAGTTCTTCTATTGTTGTGGCTGTTCCAGAGGCACGAGGACATTGCGTGGTTCGTGTGTCGGGTCAATAGCAAGACGGGATCTCGGGCACTTGGTGTGGACAACCGGTAGAGGAGCTCGTTTTTCGGGTTCTCAAGTTCATCCTTCTCGTTGCCTTGTTCCAGATTGCGAGATGGTATAATTTCTCCTCCCTTTGTTTTTTGTTTCTGTTGCTATATTGTTTGTAGTCACGATCCCCACTTGGGGAATACATGGATGTCGGTTTTAATACCTAAAAACCCCGGTTTTTGATGTCGTTGCTTCCGCGGCGTACGGGTGTTGACGTGCATGGATTTCCTACAAGAGAGTGGAGGGGTATGTCAGTAGCCATCATGACAGTGTGGGTTCACTAGGCTGACGAGCCACCGAACCCGGGTAACACGAGTGGATTTGGTGAACAGGGCTTACACTCCAGTGAATCGTTGTATGGTGGACTGCTTCGTGCTTCCCCCACCTTGACGGGAGATGTGGACACACCCCCACGAGGACTTGTTGACCATGGTTGGCCCCTATGGAATATACAAGTATAAGTGGACCTGTCCCCCACATCTTGTGTGAATTGTTTACTGATGCCATAACTGTTTTATATACTATGATGACTTGTTTACTTGTTTAACTTGTTTTGGCGTACTCACTATCTTATGCTAATGAAACAGTGTTATGTTTTAGTATCCGCAGATAAATAGTAAGCATGATGCCGGTGAGGCGGGTAGATACTTTTGGGAGAAGCTTGTTGCCTTTGGATATGTTTGGAATACATGATTATCCTCTTATTTTGTTTATAAGTAATTAATGGTCGTGTATTCGGGTGAACAAGTAACACCACCTTTTGTTAAAATATTTAAAAGTTTAAATTTCTACTAAAAGTCAGGGTGTTACATAAACTCCCGTCAGAACTAACTACAGAAGAGACAGACAGAGCACGAGACGACAAAGAAGCAAAACACTACTTGAAACAAGGGTTGGGTGCAGAAATCTACTCAAAGATAGATAGTTTGACTTCTGCCAACGAAATTTGGGATGAAGTGAAGCAAAAAATGTAGGGTACTAAACAAGTGTCCTTTATCAGAGAAACCCAACTAGTTAACACATTTCGGGAATTCAAATCCAGGGAAGGAGAGTTGCTACAAGATACATATAGTTGTTTTTGCCGACTATGGAATGAAATGAGGAATCACGGGGTCACAAGATCTGACCTGGATATCAACGTTAATTGGATCAATGCTCTTGGTCCAGAATGGCATGAACATGTCAGATTATACAAACATGTGAACCGAAATCTCAAGGCGGTATCTCATAATTCGATCTACAAGACCCTGAATCAATTTCAGGACAAAGTGCTTGCAAAAATCTCTATGAAGCAACCATCTGACCCAGTTGCACTAGTGGTTGAAAGAAGACCGAGAGAATCCTCCAGATCAAGTAAAGGAAAACAAGTGGTGATTGATTCCGATTCATCAGAAGGAGAACTGAAGACTTCTAAAAAGGAGGCTGTGCTGAAGGCTTTGTTACTCATTATCGAGGCTTTCCAAAACAAATATGGAAAGACCAACTTTTGGATTATGCCCACTGACACACACACGAGTTGGTATCATGGCTGATGAAGCAAGGGCCTATTGGGTTACACGCCAAATATCGATTCCGGCATCACGGATGGTCTAATGAGAGAGAAAACCAGAAACTAGTTCTGATGGGCCACGGCATGCCCGTGCCTCTATGAGGTACGGCCGTGCCCTACAGGCAGGCACGAGCCCAAGTCGGGCGTGACTTAGGCGTGGCCTGTGGCTAGGTACGCCCGTGCCCTGTACCCAATGGACAGGCACAAGCCCAAGTCGGGCGTGACTTGGGCGTGGCCTCTTGGGCTAGCACGCCCGTGCCTTGTGCCTTATGCAGTAACAACCATTTAACTAGGCTTTCAAAGCTAGTTAAATGTGGTGTTTATGGTCATTATTCTAGTAACTGGAAATGACATTAGTATGCACAAATTTGAACTGAATTTTGAGCTCTATATAAGTGCAATGATGCTAATGTGGTCATGTTCCAAGAATTGTTTTTCTAGAATATACTTATTTGCATATACACAACTCTCTCAAGCACAAGAGGTTCTAAGGCTTTGGTTCTCTTGTGATAGACATCTTGGTGGTGTTTAGATAGGCTTATCTAACACTCTAGCAAGTGGGAGGCGATAGTAACTTGGTGTGGACTTTGATAGAGGTGTACACGTTAGTGCACAAGACTTCCAAACTCCAAACTCGCGCGTACAAACAAGATAGCATCAAGGGTATGATCCTATTCTTTTGTATCTTTTCTTAGTTGCTTATCCATGTCTAGAGTTTTGGTCCATGTGGTGGCCACATTCGTGGTTGATTTTGAAAATATTTTTCTACTCGTTTTGCTTCAGTTGCGATTTTAGACCACGAAAACCCAACAGTGGTATCAGAGCCATCTCTAACATGGCTTTGCACTTTTGGAGTTAAACCGGATTTTCTGAGTTTTATGTCAAAAATGGTTTTCCGGTGACCGGGCACAGTCGTACCTCTAGGGGTACGGGCCGTGCCGGTGGCCGGGGCACGAGCGTACCAGTGGGGGTACGGGCCGTGCCGGCAGAATTTGTAAACTGTTTAGAATTGTTTAAAATGTACACTGACAAAGTGACAGGCGCGCCCGTACCCCAATGTGTTTAAATATATTAAAATCCAGGTTTTAGACTAGTCTTTATTGTGTTGATCCCCACTATATTTTGATTCCTAATTTTATATGTTTTGTGTGACTTGGCATGAAGTTCACAAAAACATATATTTTTAGGTGTATATATGAATATGCAATTTTAAAGGTGTATTAAAATTGTTAATGCATATGTACAAGGATTGCTTATTGTGCCTTAAGTGTTATTTTGCAATCTTGATCAAAATATATATATCTTTGTTGGACATGGTTTTGTGGCACACCATTGCTTTCGTTTGGTTGTGTTTGTTGTGGTTGCCCATTAACTTGGTATGCCCATAGACTTTGTGATGTTTGTGGTTGGTTTTGGTTTTGGCCTGCGTGCCGTAGTGTTGTAATATTTATATTTGGTGCGACTTGCATGTCGTTTATTTAAATCTTTGTACTCGTAATAGATTATTAGGATCGCGACTTGCATGTCATTTTCTTATTATTATGTACTCGTACTTAGATTATTTCAAATATGTAATATTGCATCAAAACCGACCGGGAGACACGGTGTTGGCGTGTTGACGAACCAAGTCCGGGAGATTCGCCGGAGTGGAGATCGTGACGGAGCATCCCTTGGTGTTGTCCCTAGATTGACTATGTTTTCCTCGTTTTGGCTCACGGGGAAAACACTTAGGATTTGGGCATGTTACCGGGTCTTTATTTATATTTATGCGTGGTTGTTTTATATTTGAATTCTTTAGGATGCATGCTAGAGAATATTTTCAAAATATATAAAACAAGAGATTTATAAATGAGTTTATATTTCTACACGCATAAGAATTGGCAAACATTAATATAAAAGGTGTTTATATTAAACGGTGATTAAAAAGGAGTTTTTATCACTTAAATTGCTAATTCGACATAATTTAACCGGTGAAACAAAAACCCGTTTTTCAAAAGTAAGTCACGCGCCACCCGTAAGACGACACCACCCAATTCTAACGAAACTTGGATGATTGTCGAGCATTAGCACGAGTCATGCCTTGTGGAGTTGTGTGGAAGGTGAGTGTGGCAACCTGCAATATTGGTAGTTGAGCTTAAGCACGAACCAATGATTGGGCTAGGGTACCAACGTGTGTCTTGACAGGCGACTTACAAATTCTTTTATGTTGCTTAAATGATGTCGATCTCTAGCCGAGTCGTTTAAGAAATAATAAAAGGATTGGTGTATGAAGGGATCAAACATGCCTGAGACATTTGATGTCGAAAGGATCCCGCAAGGATCTAAGAGTTGCAATGGTTGCAATTGGTAATTTGTCTACCGGCCTAAATAACTTATTTCATGATCCGCGGTAAACCCGTCATGAGATAGAGTGAAATATGGTTCTTAGCCTTGTTCAAATAATTAAGTTTTAAACTATTGGGTAATTATTTCTACAAGGGTTTGACAACTAAAACCGGTACTCTAATTTTATAGATGGCATCCAACAACGCTTCTACATCTTCATCGAACTCTATATCCCTAAAATTATTCCTCGAAAAGGCCAAACTCGATGGCCAAAACTTCATGGATTGGTTCATGAAACTAAGGATAGCCCTTAGGTATGAACAAAAGATGTGGGCCATCGAAGATCCTCTACCGGAAGCACCTGCGGCGAATGCGACTAGGGCGGTCCGAGACGTGTATGATAAGCGCGTCAAGGAAACGAACGAAGTGGCTTGTATTATGCTCTAGTCAATGATTCCTGAGCTTCAAAAGCAAATGGAAAATTTAGGAGCATATGACATGCTTAACCAGCTGAAGGAAATGTTCCAACAGCAGGCTAAGCTAGAGCGCTTCGAGTGCCTAAAGTCCCTTTTCGATTGCCATATGCAGGACGGCGGAAATGTGAGCGTTCACGTGCTTAAGATGAAAGCATTGGTTGATCGCTTGGAGAGGTTTGGATAACCGTTGGGGAGGGAGTTGGCAGTGGATGTGATCCTCCGTTCTCTTCCTAGTTCCTTTTCACAATTTGTGTGGAACTATCATGTCCATGGCATGGACAAGTCCCTAATGGAGCTTCACGGAATGTTAAAGACCGTCGAGTCCGACATGTCCAAGAAGCCCTCCTCGTCCAAACCCGTCTTAGCTATCCAAGGAGGCGGAACCAAAAGAAAAGGCGCTCCCCCCACTAAGGGAAAGGGTAAGGGGAAGGTTTCAGAACTTAACCCGACTCCGGCCCCGAAGGGCAAGGGGAAAGCCGTGATGGTTCCACCAGTCGAGGATCCTGCAGAAGCCGAGTGCTTCCACTGCAAGGAAAAGGGGCATTGGCGGCGTTCTTTCCCAAAGTACCTTGAGGAGCTCAAGCGAGTAAAACCGAAGGGAGCGGGTAAGTTAGGTACGTTTATGATTGAACTCCACAATACCGCTACTTCTAACAGCTGGGCACTTGATACCGGTTGTGGCACTTATATTTTTAATAATGTGCAGGTGCTAAAAAGAGATAGGGCCCTGGGTGCTGGAGAGCTTGACCTGATCATGGGAAACAAGGATGTGGTTTCCGTGGAGCGGATAGGGAGTGTTGATCTCGCCTTTCCTTCAGGACTTGCTATTACCTTATTAAATGTTTGCCTTTTGCCCTGCGTGGCACGAAACATTATTTCCTTTCGCGCTTTGTTTGACGATGGTTATGAGTTTAATTTTAATAATGGAATTATTTCATGTTTGAAAAATGATGTTCATTACTTTAAAGCTTATCCATGTCGTGGGATTTATGAAACAAGTGTGTTTGGATGGTAATAAATCAATCATGAATATTGATTCTAAGTCCAAAGGTGTATTGGACAAGTTGTCTTTGTGGCATAGTCGTCTTGGCCATATAAGCAAGAAACGTATCGCCAAACTCCAAGTGGATGAGATTTTGGAATCGTTTGACCACGGATCAAATGAAGTATGCGATTCTTGTTTATTAGGCAAAATGACTAAAGCGCCCTTCACCGGCGTTAGTGAAAGGGGCAAAGACTTGTTGGACATTGTTCACATGGATGTGTGTGGTCCGTTCAGGTCTCCTACAAGAAAGAACTGTAGGTACTTCGTTACTTTTACTGATGATTTCAGTAGGTATGGTTATGTTTATTTGATTAAGCATAAATCTGAAACCTTTGAGGTGTTTAAGACATACCAAAGTGAAGTACAGAATCAATTGGGCAAGCGGATTAAGATTCTCATATCCGATAGGGGTGGTGAGTATCTTGGTACCGAGTTTCTTGATCATCTTAGGGGTTGTGGAATTATTTCACAACTTACTCCACCCAGGACACCATAATTAAATGGGGTCGCCGAGAGGAGGAACTGAACTTTATTGGATATGGTTCGGCCCATGATGAGTCGTACAAAGCTACCTGCAAGTTTTTGGGGTTATGCTTTGGAAACTGCTGCTAGGACCTTAAACCTTGTACCAACAAAGAAGGTTGCAAGTACACCATTCGAGATGTGGCATGGAAGAGTTCCTTCGCTAGCCTATCTCAATGTCTGGGGTTGTGAGGCTTACGTGAGACGTGAAGCTCAAGACAAACTTGAACCCAGAGCCGAGAAGTGTATATTCATTAGCTACCCAGCTGGTTCTATGGGATATTTGTTTTACAAACCTTCGGAGAACAAGGTGTTTGTTGCTCGAAGGGCGGTGTTCCTTGAAAGGGAGCTTATATCTGCAGAAGCCAGTGGGAGGCAAGTCTGGGACTTGGTTGATCCGGTACCCGGCCACAAGCCAGTAGGGTGCAAATGGGTCTTTAGGAAGAAGACTAACATGGATGGAAAAGTAGACACCTTCAAAGCCCGACTGGTAGCAAAGGGTTTTACTCAAACTCATGGTGTAGACTATGATGAAACCTTTTCTGCAGTGGCTATGTTGAAGTCTATTAGGATATTAATGGCTATTGCTGCATATTACGATTACGAAATATGGCAGATGGATGTCAAGACTGCCTTCCTTAACGGGAAGTTGGCTGAGGAGGTTTACATGGCCCAAGCTAATGGTTACATAAACCCCAAATATCCTAATAAAGTCTGCAAGCTTAAAAGGTCTATCTATGGACTTAAGCAAGCATCTCGGAGTTGGAACATTTGCTTTGATGAAAAGGTCAAGGAGTTTGGTTTTTCCAAAAGCAAGGATGAACTTTGTGTATATGTCAAGGCTAGTGGGAGTGCTGTAGTTTTCCTAGTCTTGTATGTAGATGACATACTACTCATAGGAAGTGACGTGACTACCTTGTAGGAAGTGAAAACCTAGCTTGGGAGTTGCTTCTCTATGAAAGACATGGGAGAAGTAGCATATATTTTGGAGATAAAGATCTATAGAGATAGATCTAAGAGACTCATTGGTTTGAGCTAGAGTTCGTACATAGATAAAGTCTTGAAGAGGTTCATGATGCAAGATTCCAAGAAAAGGAATTTGCCTATGTTGCATGCTATGGCGTTGAGCAAGTCTCAATGTCCTAGTTCTCAAAAGGAACTAGAGGAAGTGAGTCGAGTCCCGTATGCTTCGGCAGTGGGATCGATCATGTATGCTATGCTATGTACTCGGCCTGATGTGTCGTATGCCTTGAGCATGACGAGCCGATATCAGGCTAACCCTCGTCAAAATCATTGGGTTGTTGTTAAAAACATCCTTAAATATCTTCTCAGAAATAAGTAAATGTTTTTAGTGTTTGGTCGATCGGAGGAGCTCAGAGTTACTGGATATTCTGATGGTAGCTTCCAAACGGACAAGGATGATTGCCGGTCTCAATCGGGATTTTTATTCTTGTTAAATGGTGGAGCAATAAGTTGGAGAAGTTCCAAGCAAGATACCGTGGCCGATTCAACCACGGAGTCAGAGTATATTGCTGCAAGCGAGGCTGCTAAGGAAGCTGTCTGGATGAAGAAATTCATTCAAGACCTTGGAGTTGTTCCTTGCATCGCTAACCCTATTTAGATTTTCTGTGACAATGAGGGTGCAGTAGTTCTAGCTAAGGAACCAATAGCGCATCGATGTACGAGACACATTGCTTGGAAATATCATTTTATTCGTGATATCATCGAGAATGCTGACATTGTGGTTAGTAGAGTACTGATTGAGGGGAACTTGGCAGATCCACTCACCAAACCTTTGTCACAAGTTAAGCATGATTCTCATGCTAAGTCTATTGGTATTAGATTTGCTAGTGACTTGGTTTAATTGTTTTAGTTGTATTTGTTATTGAGAACATTAAGGCAATAATGTATTTCTTATTGTAATGACTATTAAATGGGGATTTAATATACGCATGGTGCGATTACTTTATGAAACATTATTGTGTTCTGTCTTTGCATGTTTAATACTTCCATGAATAAACTTGTTTATTCTAAATACTTCACGATCAGTCGTTCTTCATTGGAAGTAAGAAGTGAATTAAGATCGAGGCGAGTGGTTGGTAAAGTTTTCATTTTGGTTTGAATACTTGTTTACGCAACACTAGCCTGTACTTAATGGTGATTAAGTAATTGGAGGACCCGTACCTGAGTTTACTTCATTGATATTATCACGAGTAAATCAGGATGATAATATTATTTATCCTTCTACTGGAGATGCACGCGTTGCTTGATTATTAACATGGACTTGTTTAGATTGCTTTCTAACGCAGTTCGTAACTGGCTGTTATAAGGGAAGTTTTCAGGCAAGAACTTGTTAATATGATAGGGCGGTGAAGTCAAAAGTATTCGTTCCTCTTTTGAGAGATATCCTTAGGCCCCTCGTTGACTAAGCTGATGAAAAATCAAAATGCATGGCCGTGCTCAAGTTGAATTGATAGTGGATCAATTGTACAACTTGTTTTGTTAGTCATAGTTAGTCTATATAGAGAAACATAATCGTGAATGATTTCGGGTTGACCATGTTCCATGACCTGCATTCACAACAGATATCGTGAACGAAGGGGTATATAATCACTTATCTATAGGACCTTTCCTTTTGGATAGGTATTTGTTTTGGGAAGACAAACCATGTGCTGACTTGGGGGCATAGATGCCTTGCTAGAGGCCGCTCTATGTCGGTGACGCATTTCGTGAGTTTGTCATGTGCAAGTGGGAGTCTGCTGGATTATGCCCACTGACACACACACGAGTTGGTATCATGGCTGATGAAGCAAGGGCCTATTGGGTCACACGCTAAGTATCGGTTCCGGCATCACGAATGGTCTAATGAGAGAGAAAGCCAGAAACTGGTTCTGGTGGGCCAAGGCACGCCCGTGCCTCTATGAGGTACGGCCGTGCACTACGGGCAGGCACGAGCCCATGTCGGGCGTGACTTGGGCGTGGCCTGTGGCTAGGTATGCCCGTGCCTCTTGGAGGCACGCCCGTGCCCTGTGCCCAATGGACTGGCACGAGCCCATGTCAGGCGTGACTTGAGCATGGCCTTTTGGGCTGGTACGCCCGTGCCTTGTAAGGCACGGCCGTGCCCCGTGCAGTTACAGTCTTCTTAAACAGCTTTCAAGGCTGTTTATGAAGGAGATTATGGTGTTTTAATTGATAACTAATGGATTATCAATGCATGCACGTTTTTATTCTCTTTTGTGGAGTCTATATAATGTGGTGCTTGATTCCATTGTGTGGTTCCTAGCTTTGGAAAAGCATACAGACACATATTGCACACTTCTCTCTCTCAATGACACACAAAAGACATCCAAGGCTTTGTTTCTTTTTGTTGATCATATTTGTGGTGTTTAGGTTGGCACACCTAACACTCTAGCAAGTGGGAAACGATCAAGACTTGGTGTGGACTTCGATAGAGGTGTACACGTTAGTGCACGAGACTTCCAAACTCCAAACCCGCATGTACAAAGAAGATAGCATCAAGGGTATAATTCTATTTCTTTGTATGATTATTTTGTTGCTTATCCATGTTTAGAGTTTTGGTCCATTTGGTGGGCGCATTCGTGGTCAATTTTTGAAACTCTTTTCCCTACTCGTTTTGCTTCCGTTGCGATTTTAGACCACGAAAACCCAGCACAACCAAAACAAGAAGTTCAAAGAAACAAAGTGAATACATCGACGATGATGTCTCACTACCAAACGGCTGTAGTCACATGGTAATTGAACAATCTATTATCACATCGAAAGCAACTAATTCCCCCGCCATATCCAAAGAAAGCGTAACACCATCACTGTCCCAACCACAAAAAATCTCACAAGTTTGTACTCCCAACACACAAGCAACGAATTCACTAATTGACACATCATGTGATACTGTTGTTTTTGCTAACAGCCAAGGACCTACTACACAAAGGGTACCTCAACAAATTTTGTGTTCTATGTGAAGATATCTAGCCAGTGGTGTCTGGACTCCGGCTATTCGAAACATATGACAGGCGAAAAGGGTCTCCTCACGAACTATGTCCCAAAATACTCGGGAAATGTTCGTTTTGGGAACGACCATGTGGCACCAATAATGGGAAACGGAGACATTATAAAAGAAAATATAAAAATAAGCAAGGTATCATATGTGGAGGGATTGGGACATAATCTGTTCAGTATTAGGCAATTTTGTGACAAGGCGTTAGAAGTTAACTTCAAGGCCAAAACTTGCTTAGTCAAAACTGAGAACGGTGATGTGGTACTAACTGGGTCCAGAAGGTCAAATCTGTACACTATTGATCTAGCAGACCTGCAGGGGAAACAGTCAGTATGTCTTCTGTCTAAGGCCTCATCGGAACTTATATGGATGTGGCATCACAAACTATCTCACCTAAACTTTAAAAATATCAACAAACTAGTCAACGGTGATTTAGTTCGCGGCTTGCCTAAGCTGAAGTTTGAAAAGGAACACCTATGTGAACACTATGAGAGGGGCAAAATGAAAAGGGCATCTCACAAAATCAAACAGGTGTCCAGCACAAAAGCACCTCTCCAACTATTGCACATGGACTTATGTGGGCCGATGAGGGTTCAGTCTCGGAATGGGAAGAAGTACATTCTCGTGATAGTTGATGACTATTCGAGATACACGTGGGTCAAGTTTTTGAGAACGAAGGATGAAGCTCCATCTACAATTATCTCGTTCCTCTAATAGGTGCAAAATCAATCGCAAGGAAGAGTTGGTACCATCCGGACCAACAATGGCACCGAATTCAAGAACAAAGTCTTGGATTCTTTTGTTGACTCCGTGGGAATCATGCATCAATTCTCTGTAGCATATACTCCAGAATAAAATGGAGTTGTCGAATGAAAAAATCGAACGCTTGTAGAAGCAGCTTGAACCATGCTGTCCTATGCAGATTTACCACCTTCCTATTGGGCAGAAGCGATCAACACAGCATGCTACACCCAAAACCTAACAATTTTACACCGTCTCTTTAACAAAACTCCCTATGAACTGGCAAATGGCAGAGTTCCCAATATTAAACACTTTCACGTGTTTGGTAATCGGTGCTTTGTCCTTGAGAAGGCTAACCTAGGAAAATTCGACCCCAAAGCAGATGAGGGAATTTTCATAGGTTACTCTTCTGAGTCTAAAGTGTTTCGCGTGTTAAATAAACGAACAAATGCTGTTATTGAAAGTATTAATGTGACTTTTGATGATACTTTAACTACCACATCTTTATAACATGAGTCACCTGCAATCATTTTTGAACACATCAGTTCAGGAACGGGACTTAATCGTCAAGAACAAATATATCACATGCAAATGAATCCTCAGACTTAAAGTATTTATTTGATTTCTTAGATGATGATGACTCTGGAACTAATTGTGTACCTATTGACAGGCCTACAAATGTCGTTCAAGAATCTCTTGAACTCACACAGCAAACAGCTACAACATCTACATCAGGACCTGTTAATTCATCTGCTGACCCATTCTTTGTTTTGGGTGAACGGTACACTACATCCAACTCAATAGTGGAAACTGCTGACGATGCTGACACTGAGGACCACGAGAACACTACACCTCAGTACATCCCAAAGTCATCTACTCCTGAGGGTGAAACATCTATTCAACAATAACTGGATGAATTCTTCCCTCAGGATGCCAGTGACGTAATAGCTAATAACCTCATTCCCCATATCACCAAGTGGACTGCTGCACATCCTGAAACGCAAATTATCGGAGACAAAGATGCCGGCGTTCAGACCAGATCTGCCATAGCAAATGAGTGTCCGTTCTCCAGCTTTCTCAGTTTAATAGAACCAACACGAACTACTGATGCCCTGCAGGACCTAGACTGGATTCTTTCTATGCAAGAGGAATTAGATTAGTTCACGCATTTAAAGGTTTGGAGACTGGTGCCTCGACCCAACGACAGGACAATTGTAGGCACTATGTGGGTCTTCAAGAACAAAAAAGATTCCGACAGTGTGGTGATTTGAAACAAAGCAAGACTAGTAGCAAAAGGATACAACCAGCAGGACGGTATTGACTATGATGAAACCTTCGCTCCTGTTGCCCGTATTGAAGCCATCCGAGTATTTCTCGCGTACGCTGCTTACAGGGACTTCAAGGTATATCAGATGGATGTCAAAACGGCATTTCTGAATGGAATCCTAAGGAGGAAGTCTATGTATCTCAACTAGAAGGATTTGTTGATCCCAAAAGACCAAAAGATGTCTACATACTTGATAAGGCCCTCTACGGACTCAAACAAGCTCCACGGGCTTGGTATGATGTTCTATCGGCCTATCTGGTTCGTGAAGGCTACTCAAAGGGACATATCGACACCACCCTCTTCAAAAAGAAAATTGGGGATGACTACATCTTAGTCCAAATATATGTAGACGATATTTTATTTGGCTCTACAAACCCAAAGTACAGTCTAGAGTTTTCAAAACTAATGGCGAGCAACTTTGAAATGAGCATGATGGGGGAAATGAATTTCTTCCTCGGCTTACAAGTTAAAAAACTTTCCAATGGCATTTTCATAAATTAGTCTAAATATATTAACGATTTATTAAGAAAATATGAAATGTCGGACTGCTCGTCCAAATCCACCCCATGTCTTCCAAAACCAAGTTGTCTGCTGATCCTGACAGAAAGGCAGTTGACTTGAAAATCTATCGAGGAATGATCGGTTCTTTACTGTACCTAATGGCTAGTAGACCAGACATAATGTTTTCTACCTGTCTCTATGCTCGTTTTCAGGCAAATCCAAAAGAATCACATCTACTTGCTATGAAACGTATCCTCAAATACCTGAAAGGGACCCCTGACCTTGGTCTGTGGTATCCCTGTGACTCATCATTCGAATTGCTTGCGTACTCCGACTCAGAATATGCCGGGTGTATGTTGGATAGGAAGAGCACGTCAAGGAGTGCATACTTCTTGGGAGATCGCTTGGTCTGTTGGAGTTCAAAGAAACAGAAATGTGTGTCTACATCAACTGCTGAAGCTGAATTTGTGGCTGTTGCCAGTTGCTGTTCACAGAATCTATGGATGCGGACTCAACTACGGGACTTTGGTCTTACATACTCTAAGATTCCACTATTGTGTCATTCTCATAGTGCAATTGCCATTTCTTGCTATCCTGTCCATCACTCTAAAACCAAGCACATCGATATCGGGTATCATTTCTTGAAAGACAACGTGGAAAAGGGTCTGATCGAACTATAGTATGTTCCCACTGATAATCAACTTGCTGATCTGTTCACTAAACCACTAGACGAAGCCCGGTTTTCATTTCTAGTATCCAAGATTGGAATGTTAAATCTCAAGCTGTAATTCATTATCGTTTACCTCTCTTGAACAGATTTACGCGTTGTTTTTGTTCACTGTGCAGCTATACAGATGCTCATGTCTAAGGGGAGCAATGCGGTTCACTGATTCACACGAATGACTTTCGTGCATTCGTGTAGGGGAGAAATGTTCAGTGTAACATCCTCAAAAAGAGCCTAAACATGTCCGAATATGGTACGTCAATTATTTAATTTAATTAAATAATATATATATATATATATATTAGAAAATGGTATGAACTATGGAAAATAATAAATAAAAGGGTTATTAAAAATATTAATAGAAATAGATAAAGATTATAAAATATCGAACGGTTTCAAACGAGGATTCCAAAAATATCCTCGATAGTTGAAACGGTTAAACGAGAGATGAGTTGTAAGTTGGAAAGAGGAACAATACCCATTTGTGGATAATAATAACCCACAAGTGGGCACATGGCAGATAGCTCACGTATACAGACAAACACAAAACACAGACTTCTACACACATACGTATACACACATACACCTCAAGCTTTTCTCCTGTTATTGCCTATTTGAAGAAGAAGATCAAAGAAAGCTATCAAACAACAATTTCCAGCAGCAAATTAAGGGTGAAATCAGTCCACAAACATCATCTTCTTCATCTCTAACCTTGTAAGCTCCAAATTCATCTCTTGTTCTTCATTCTTGAACTTTTGGGTTTTTGAAGAAAACTCATAAAACTCTTGTTCCAGCAGCTAAATAAGGATCAAAATTGTCCCACAAGTTGTTTCTAATCATCCTTTGATCATTGTAAGTGCCCATTCATCCTTGTCCATGTTAGAGTTCTTCATGTTCTTGAAATTTTAGGTTTTGATGGGTTATGGTGATTTTTCAATAAAGAACAAAAATTGATGATTGAAATAGGTTCTAATATCATCTATAAGTGTATAGGAATCAATTCCATGAATTAAAGTAGTGTTCTTGATGAGTTTTGAATTTTGGCTTAAATGGGTCAAAATTGGTCAAATACGGGTCAAACTGATTTTGACCTTCAAGAACTGAAATTTAGTGTTCTAATTGATCTTATAACTTGTTAGGATTGATTAGAACTCAATTGTTGCATTAGAAGTGGTGTTTTTGCCCAAATCCAATATTTTGCCTAAATGGGTCAAAATGGCCAAAATGGCCTAAATCTGTTTTTACACATCAAGAACTAATTTTTAAGGTTCTAATAGGTTCATATGACTTGTATGAGTTGATTAGAGCATTGGTTTTGAATTGGAATGGTTGTTTTGCTTGAATTGGCTAAAAAGTGAAAAATAGGCCATAAATAGGCAAGAAATTGGAAAATAATACCAAACAATGAGTTTAAAGGTTTTGGTCAGTTGCAACACCTTCAATACATCATATTAGGTGTATATGGTGTGTTGCAAGTGTTGGAATTGGTCTACACCAAGTTTTGACCATTATGCGCACGTCTTTGTCCATTTAATTGTGATTTTCGTATGAATTAATTGGATAGGAGTTTTTGATGTTAGAAAGCTTCCACAAGTGTCAAATGGTCCTATGAAACACTAGAATTTTACCAAAACTGATTTGGAATTGAAATGAGCCAAAATGGGGTTGTTGTGCACAAAACAGACACTTGTTGCAGCTCTAAAGACTGGTCACGGTGCGACACAAGGCAGTGTCGCACCGCGACACCCCTGCACATAGCTTGCTATGCTGTTTTGTGCTACGTGTTCGCGTGTTGTTGCTTGGATTGCTATAGTTAGTTAATAAATGGTTTAATAACACTATTAAGGTATTGTTTCAAGTATCCTAGACGTTCCTCGCGTATTCAAGTGATTAATGCATTGATATTGGTGTTATAGGTTGAATTGACAATCCATGTGTGCCAAAGAAAGGTCTTTGCTTATTCTATCCTGTCAGGTGAATCTCGAATGACATAACAATTAATATACCTATAACATATATTAACAATGATCACGGAATTGTATACCATGATTTGTACACGCACTTGTTTAAGTGTAGGATTGCATGATGATGCTAGAATATACCATGTTGACACAATGTAGTATGCACTTGATTAGGTGTATGCTATGATGATAATTGAATATATGCGCGCATTGATTGATGATTCGATTGAATCAGATTACCTGTTTGTGATTGGTCCGGATCTTATGGACAAAGCTGTCCTGGACAAAGCTGTCCAACATAAGAACAAAGTTGTTCTACTTAAGGACAAAGTTGTCCTCTTCGGGTATGGCGTATGCTATATAACAGAGGAATAGGTTGATTCCAAAACGCAACGGTGGACGCTTAACAGCTCCCCCACCTGAGCGGTTGATGTGTCTGGTACCCAAGTTTGGTGCATTGAGCCAGGTTAGCTCCCCTGCAAGATATGCTACCTCCTGACTACGCCAGCTCATCGCGAGATGCTAGGATAGAACTATCTGAGCATGATTGATGATATGTGATGTACTTATATTGATTGCATGCTATTTGGTACTTACTAGCTATTATTGCTCATAGATGCTACACTCCACATGTGCAGGTAATCCTCAGTAAGCTAGGGAGCCTGCGGGTAGTTATATGCTTTGGGAGGAACACTCCTTTTATGTTTAAACTCTGTTGAATTATGTTTATGTTTGTTTAAGATAATGGTCAGCTGGTTATGTATTCCGTAACACCAACTGTCGTTTGTGGCATCATTTTGACTGTTTATATAGTTTGCCACGTGTTTTTTACTTCCGCTGTATTTCTAAATTTTAAGACAGGTTTGATTGTTCTATTTACAGTCAAACCCACGCAGTTTGAAAACTTAAATTGTATTTTAAAAAGAAAATTTTGGTTCTCAAAATCACGGTGTTACAAGCTGGTATCAGAGCCTAAGTTTAAGTGAATTGGATACTTGAAAGAGTATTCAGTCTCAAATTCAGGTTCTCGACCATTATTTAAAGTGTTCCTCGGGAGGTGTTGGGGTGTGAGAGAGATTGATATGATTCACATGACTAACACTGTTGTTGATTATTTGCTTATGTGATTATCATGATTAATCAAGTATGGAAAAGTATACTAAGTATGTCTGACTTTAATGATCTAACAGAACTTAGAGATTGACAATGTCGGGAAGTGATGATCGGGAGGCGTATATTCGTGACTTGGAGGCTCATCTCAAAGCCTCTGAGGAACGAGTTCCTGAAAAGAAAATGGCCATGGGATTGAAGGCCTTCAGGATGTGTTCACCACCTACTTTTAATGGTGATATGGAGATGGTAGTCGTGGAGAGATGGATCCGTGATACTAAATTGGCATTCGAAACTTGTGAGGCAGAAGAGTCCAAGAAGGTGGCTTATGCCAGAAAGATGCTGCGGGGTCGAGCTGTTTCCTAGTATGATACATTTATGGCTTCTACACCGGCTGATGTCCTTAATTCCATGACATGGACGGATTTTCTAAGGATATTGAGGGCTAAATACTGCTCAGCCCAAGCAGTAGAATCGGTGGATAACAAGTTCCGAGCCTTGTCTAAAAGCAACCGATCAGTAGAGCAGCTTATCACCAGGTATACCGAATTGGTCCGTTTTATGCAGGGTTCTTTACCTGATGAGGATGTAAAGATTAATCGCTTTGCATTCGCTCTGCCACGGAGGTATCGATCATCTGTCCGGTTTGCCACCACTCTGGATAAGGCATTTGATATTGTACGCCGGTATAAGACTGATCATGCATCACAAGCTGGGGAAACTTCCAATAGGAAGTTTGAACAGTCTTCAGGGTCGAAGGCTTTAGGTGGAGGATCATGGCAGAGGCAGCCACAGTAACACCAGCAGCAACAAGGGAGTTCAAGGTATAATCCTTCTGATGATCTATGGTGTGCTTCGTGTCGATATAGGCATACCGGGCATTGTACTAAGGATACTGCAAGGTGTCCTAAATGTGGCCAAAAGGGGCATACAGCTGAAAGCTGTAAACATAAAGACAATGTGTGCCATAAGTGCTTCAAGCCGGGGCACCGATCGGTTGATTGTAGGTTGGGTTCCAACAACGGATCAGGAGGAGCTCGTGGATCTTCCTCGGGTCGGGGGAAGAATGTTGCACCACGTGCACCAGGCAGGGCTTTTCAAATGACAGTCGATGAGGCTAAAGCTGCATGTGATGTTATCACTGGCACCTTTCTTATTAATAATTCTCCTGCCTGTGTTTTAGGAGCAACATATTCGTTCATCCTTGCATTCTTATGTGCTAAACTGCAATTGCCTATCTGTACACTGACTGATCCGTTAAGCGTTGAAGTTGCTAGTGGAAGGATAGTCTCTGTTGTTCATAGAGTTCCTATTGTACTGATTGATATTGACAGGACTAGTTTCCCTGTTTCTTTTCTGGTTATGCCGATTGCTGGGTTTGATGTAGTAATCGGGATGGATTGGCTCAGCAATCAAAATGCTGAGATTATTTGCTCTAAAAAGATTATTAAAATTCCTTTCTCTGACAGGTCATATGCTGTGGCTTGTGGTGAAGGAAGAACTTCTGAAACTCCATTGATTTCTCTTATGAAAGCTCGCAAGCTTTTACCCAAGGGATATGAGTCCTATTTGGCTTATGTTATTGATACACACATGGAGAAGAAAGCTGTAAATGACATTCAGGTAGTTTCTGAATACCCGGGTGTTTTCCCTGATGAATTACCGGGTTTGCCACCGGTAAGAGATGTAGAATATCAGATAGATCTTGTACCAGGTGCTACACCTGTAGCAAGATCTCCTTATCGTCTTGCACCATCTGAGGTCCACAAGATGATGACTTAGATATAGGAACTTCTTGATAGAGGTTTCATTCGTCCCAGCTCTTCGCCTTGGGGAGCTCCAGTCTTGTTTGTTAAAAAGAAAGACAGGACGATGCGGATGTGCATTGACTACAGGGAGCTGAATAAGCGAACTGTAAAAGAACAAGTACCCTCTTCCTCATATTGATGATCTGTTTAATCAACTTCAAGGTGCTACTTGCTTTTCAAAGATAGATCTTCGTTCTGGTTATCATCAAGTCCGTGTACGCGATGAAGATATTCCAAAGACGGCTTTTAGAACAAGATATGGGCATTATGAGTTTCTTGTGATGCCTTTCGGATTGACGAATGCTCCAGCAATATTTATGGAACTTATGAACCGTGTCTGTCGTGCCTTTCTTGACAAATTTGTCATAGTATTCATCGATGACATTCTCATTTATTCTAGATCTGAAGCAGAACACGAGACACATCTTCTCATAGTTCTTGACACGCTGGTGCGAGAACAATTGTATGCTAAATTCTCTAAATGCGAGTCCTGGCTCGAAAAGATACACTTCCTTGGGCATGTGATAAGCAAGGATGGTGTAATGGTTGATCCAGCCAAAGTTGAGGCGGTGATGAATTGGGGAATTCCCAAAACCCCATCTGAGATTCGTAGCTTCTTAGGACTTGCCGGTTACTATCGGCAGGTCCTCTAACGAAGCTTACACGAAAGGATGTTCCCTATTCGTGGTCTGATGAACAGGATAAGGCTTTCCAGACATTGAAACAACTCTTATGTCAAGCTCCAATTCTGACTCTGCCAGATGGGTCAGAAGATTTTATTGTTTACTATGATGCTTCTTACGCAGGTTTGGGAAGTGTCCTTATGCAAAAGGACAAGGTTATATCTTATGCTTCCCGCCAACTGAAGCCACATGAGAAGAGCTATCCAACTCATGATCTGGAGTTGGCGGCTGTTGTCTTTGCTCTAAAACTATGGCGCCACTACTTGTATGGCACCAAATGTGTGGTATTCACTGATCATAAGAGCCTTCAGTATGTTTCTACACAGAATGAGCTCAATATGAGGCAACGTAGGTGGATGGAATTGATTAAGGACTATGATTGTGAAATCAAATACCACCCGAACAAGGCTAATGTGGTGGTTGATGCATTAAGCCGAAAGGGCTCTATTGATAGCATCAAAATCATGAAAATCACCATTGTCTCTGATCTTATTAATCGACCGAAGGAGGCTCAGCAGAAAGCCTTATTAGATGCTAATCTAAAGGCAGAAGTTATGGCTAAATTGAAGGAGCAGCTACAAGATGACAGCAGGGGATTAAAGACATAGAGGTCCCGAATCTAGGTACCTAGCATCGGAGGGAACCGGGATCTAATCTTGAAGGAGGCGCACAATTCTCGTTTATCTATTCATCCTGGGTGCACTAAAATGTACCATGATCTTAAGGCACTTTACTGGTGGCCTACATTGAAACGTGACATTGCCTCCTATGTGGAGAAATGTCAGATATGTGCACAGGTGAAGACCGAGCACCAACGACCATATGGTAATTTGCAACAATTACCAATTCCAGAATGGAAATGTGACAACATTACCATGCATTTTGTTACTAAACTTCCTAGGACTTCAAAAGGGCATGACATGATCTGGGTGATTGTTGACAGACTCACCAAGAGTGCACACTTCCTAGCAGTTAATGAATCTTCTTCTATGCCTCGTCTTGCTCAACTATATATCAATGAAATTGTCGCTCGACACGGTGTTCCTCTATCTATTGTCTCTGATAAGGATACACGGTTTGTTTCACACTTCTAGAGCAGTCTTCAAAGGGAGCTCGTTACTCATGTACATTTAAGTACCGCATATCATCCACAGACAGATGGACAGTCCGAAAGGACTATCAAAACTCTTGAAGACATGCTACGCGCATGTGTACTTGAATACGGTGGCTCGTGGGATTCTCATTTACCTTTGATTGAGTTTGCTTATAACAACTCATATCATTCTAGTATTGGTATGCCACCGTATGAGATGCTTTATGGTAGGCGTTGTCGCACACCTACCTGTTGGCTTGAACCAGGGGAGAAGCAGTATGTTGGACCTGATCTGGTTCAGATTACTGCTGATAAAGTCAAGTTTGCACGGGAGAAGCTTAAAGCAGCCAGAGACAGGCAAAAGATGTATGCAGATCCGAAACGTAGACCGGTTACTTTGAAATAGGTGATCAGGTATTCTTGAAGGTTTCTCCGTGGAAGGGTGTTATCAGGTTCGGAAAGAAGGGCAAGTTGAGCCCGCGATACATTGGTCCTTTCAGAATCATTCAGAGAGTCAACGAGCAGACAGTTTCTTTGGAGTTACCACCAGAGTTATCAGGTATTCACAATACCTTTAATGTTTTCTATCTTCGCAAGTGCAAGGTAGATGAAGATCATATTCTACCTCTGCAAGACCTGAAAGTGGATTCTTCTACACGGCTCGTGGAAGAACCAATTGAAATTTTGAACACAAAGACCAAGCGGCTGAGGAAGAAGACAATTCAGCTAGTATTGGTCAAATGGAAACATAATCTTGGATCGAACCTTACGTGGGAGACCGAGGAGGATATGAAGGCACGCTATCCCCACTTATTTTCTGAAAAGCAGATTCCGAGGACGGAATCTTCTTAAGGGGGTAGATTTGTAACATCCTCAAAACGGGCCTAAATGTGTCCGAATATGGTACGCCAATTATTTAATTTAATTAAATAATATATATATTTTAGAAAATGGTATAAAATATGGAAAATAATAAATAAAAGGGTTATTAAAAATATTAATAAAAATAGATAAAGATTACAAAATATCGAACGGTTTCAAACGAGGATTCCAAAAATATCCTCGTTAGTTGAAACGGTTAAACGAGAGATGAGTTGTAAGCTGGAAAGGGGAACAAAATACCCACTTGTGGATAATAATAACCCACAAGTGGGCACATGGCAGATAGCTCACGTATACAGATAAACACAAAACACAGACTTCTACACACATACGTATACACACATACACCTCAAGCTTTTCTCCTGTTATTGCAAATTTGAAGAGGAAGATCAAAGAAATCTATCAAACAACAATTTCCAGCAGCAAATTAAGGGCGAAATCAGTCCACAAACATCATCTTCTTCATCTCTAACCTTGTAAGCTCCAAATTCATCTCTTGTTCTTCATTCTTGAACTTTTGGGTTTTTGAAGAAAACTCATAAAACTCTTGTTCCAGCAGCTAAATAAGGATCAAAATCGTCCCACAAGTTGTTTCTAATCATCCTTTGATCATTGTAAGTGCCCATTCATCCTTGTCCATGTTAGAGTTCTTCATGTTCTTGAAATTTTAGGTTTTGATGGGTTATGGTGATTTTTCAATCAAGAACTGAAATTGATGATTGAAATAGGTTCTAATATCATCTATAAGTGTATAGGAATCAATTCCATGAATTAAAGTAGTATTCTTGATGAGTTTTGAATTTTGGCTTAAATGGGTCAAAATTGGTCAAATACGGGGCAAACTGATTTTGACCTTCAAGAACTGAAATTTAGTGTTCTAATTGATCTTATAACTTGTTAGGATTGATTAGAACTCAATTGGTGCATTAGAAGTGGTGTTTTTGCACAAATCCAATATTTAGCCTAAATGGGTCCAAATGGTAAAAATGGCCTAAATCTGTTTTTACACATCAAGAACTGATTTTTAAGGTTCTAATAGGTTCATATGACTTGTATGAATTGATTAGAACATTGCTTTTGAATTGGAATGGTTGTTTTGCTTGAATTGGCTAAAATTGTGAAAAATAGGCCATAAATAGGCAAGAAATTGGAAAATGATACCAAACAATGAGTTTAAAGGTTTTGGTCAGTTGCAACACCTTCAATACATCATATTAGGTGTATATGGTGTGTTGCAAGTGTTGGAATTGGTCTACACCAAGTTTTGACCATTATGCGCACGTCTTTGTCCATTTAATTGTGATTTTCGTATGAATTAATTGGATAGGATTTTTTGATGTTAGAAAGCTTCCACAAGTGTCAAATGGTATTATGAAACACTAGAATTTTACCAAAATTGATTTGGAATTGAAATGAGCCAAAATGGGGTTGTTGTGCACAAAACAGACAGTTGCTACAGCTCTGCAGACTGGTTGCGGCGTGACACAAGGCAGTGTCGCAGCGCGACACCCCTGCACACAGCTTGCTATGTTGTTTTGTGCTACGTGTTCGCGTGTTGTTTCTTGGACTGATATAGTTAGTTAATAAATGGTTTAATAACACCATTAGGGTATTGGTTCAAGTATCCTAGACGTTGCTCGCGTGTGCAAGTGATTAATGCGTAGATATTGGTGTTATAGGTTGAATTGACAATCCATGTGTGCGAAAGAAAGGTCTTTGCTTATTCTAGCCTGTCAGGTGAGTGTCGAATGACATAACAATTAATATACCTATAACATATATTAACAATGATCACGGAATTGTATACCAAGATTTGTACACGCACTTGTTTAAGTGTAGGATTGCATGATGATGCCAGAATATACCATGTTGACACAATGTACTATGCACTTGATTAGGTGTATGCTATGATGATAATTGAATATATGCGCACATTGATTGATGATTCGATTGAATCAGATTACATGTTTGTGATTGGTCCGGATCTTATGGACAAAGCTGTCCAACATAAGAACAAAGTTGTTCTACTTAAGGACAAAGTTGTCCTCTTCGGGTATGGCGTATGCTATACAACAGAGGAATTGTTTGATTCCAAAACGCAACGGTGGACGCTTAACAGCTCCCCCACCGGAGCGGTTGATGTGTCTGGTACCCCAGTTTGGTGCATTGAGCCGGGTTAGCTCCCGTGCAAGATATGTTACCTCCTGACTAGCTATTATATTGATGTACTTATATTGATTGCATGCTATTTGGTACTCACTAGCTATTATAGCTAACAGATGCTACACTCCACATGTGCAGGTAATCCTCAGTGAGCTCGGGAGCCTGCGGGTAGTTAATTGCTTTGGGAGTAACACTGCTTTTATGGTTAAACTCCGTTGAACTATGTTTATGTCCGTTTAAGATAATGGTCAGCCGGTTATGTATTCTGTAACACCAACTGTCGTTTGTGGCATCATTTTGAATGTTTAAATAGTTTGCCACGTGTTTTTACTTCCGCTGCATTTTTAAATTATAAGACAAGTTATATTGTTCTATTTACAGTCAAACCCACGCAGTGTGAAATCTTAAATTGTATTTTAAAAAGAAAAATTTGGTTCTCAAAATCGCGGTGTTACAGATATAAGATAACCAAGATTCAAAAGAAACATGGAATAGATGGCCAAACTATGGTTTTGAGACCAAAAATTGGTGACCCTAAGAAAGAAGGACCAAAAATCAAATAGCAAAAGGGTAGGATGACTAGACATAAGGTACTAGACATTCAGCATATGGTAGCAATGATCCAAAGTAAACCAAATCTAGAAACATCAGAATGATAACTGAAACTTTGAGAACTCCCGACTCAGCCAAAAAATCCAAACACTTGTCTTAGGAATCAAGGTGAACAGATAATACAGTCACAACGACTACGGGGGTTCGGGGGCAGCGCCCCTGATAGTGGGGTCCAAGGGGCAGAGCCCCTTTCTGGGGTCGAGCTCAAAACCCAAATCCACCAAATCCCAAATCCGGTACTTTTAAATCTGATACTTTTAAATCCGGAAGAAACAAAATCCGATACTTTCAAATCCGGATGAAGCCAAATCCGACACTTTCAAATCCGGAAGAAGCCAAATCTGACACTTTCAAATCTGGAAGAAATCAAATCCGAGACTTTGAAATCCGGAAGAAACCAAATCCGAGACTTTGAAATCCGGAAGAAACCAAATCCGAGACTTTGAAATCCGCCAAATTTGAAATCCGATAATTTTCAAATCCGCATAAACCAAATCCGGTAAACACAATCGGATTTACGAAATCCGATAACTTCATCTTCAAAATCCGATACATTCATATTCAAAATCCGGTACCTTCATCTTCAACCCGTTCAGATTCAAAAATTCTTCAAATTTGCACGAATCTATATATTTCTTGCCCAGATCACTTCGCCTATCAACTTCAATCAATCTTATATCAATTTATCTGATAAACAACAACGAATTGATATCGAATTAGACGATTTTCCCCAAAACTCGTTTTTCACAAAACATACATAAATCTTTGATTGGCTTGCTGTTTTGATGTTAATTTGATCTCGTTCACTCCAGAATGATTCTAAAATGATAATCGAGCATCAATCAACCATAATCTTCACGAAAATCACAAAATTTGATGAAAACCCAAAAATCTCAAAATGTGTTCTCGGTTTTCTTCAAATTCTTCAAAAATCTTGAACTTGTATATTGAATTCAGAATCAAATCACACTCCTTAGGCTCTCATACCACTTGTTAGTCCCATGTGGTTCGAGTATGAATGGAGTAATGCAAGAATGTAGTGTGTAGAAGATTTACACCGTACAAAACACACACTTAAACATTGATTATGGCAAAACTCACTTATTACAAGGGTCATATCCCTATTTATACTCTCTGAGTATTTTCTCAAGTAAACTCCTATTGCTATACAATTTTATACTTTACACTACAACCTATCATGGAGGACCTAAACCCTTGGCCACTCACGAGAGAATCATTGCAGAAAGGCCAAACATTAGAAATATCAGGCCAAGAGAAGCACTTGCAAAAAACCAACCTCGCTGGCTGACTCAATTGTTGAATTCTCCTTATCTGGAAGAAAGAATTCCTGAAATCTTTTCAGAGGTAGTAAGAGAGGTTGATGATCTATACGTGCTTAACTCTCAAGAGTATGAGAAGTCCGTCTGATTCGCTGCCACCTTCCATACAAGCGAAAAACAACAAGTGGCCTCCAAATATCCAATTGTCAAGATCAAGTTTGTATACTTGCGTAACTTCCTTAACTACTCAATGGTTCACTTTCACGTCCCCATAGCAGATGGGAAAAAGTATACATTTCACGACGTCGAGCTTAGATTTCTGAATTTTGGGGATATAACTCATATGGAAGATGAGCTGGCCTGTAAGACTAAAAAGAATCGGGAAGAACAAAGAGCTCTTCAAGTTCTTAGAGACTTCATGCGAAAGAAAATCATCCTGTGCAGAACCCATGATCTACAACTAGGTGTTGAGGCTGATCTTATAAAGATAAACATTCAAAGGCCCAACCAACAGCATTCTAAGCTAGACAAGCAAAGAAAATACACCATCATTGAAAAATTTGATGAGGATTATGAAGGAGCCGATGGATTTGTCATGTCAACCCTTAACGGCGGCAAAGCATTCCTTCGATTGTCGTAGCTCAATGCATATTCTGATGGAACGCTCTAAAGGTGTGTATCTAAATTCAGCAGAACATGCTTCAACAACCGACACTTGCAAGATCAATCAGAGTTGGTAAAAATGACCAGAATTGAAGATCAACTGGAGGATAAGATCCAAGAAAGAAAGGCCATAAGGAGCTGGGAAAGGCTCCTAGGTCAGAGAAGCAGATGAACAATACCTACTTCAGCACAAGGCAACAAAAGGGGGAGAATGTTAGATATTTATTAGTTTGTTAGCCTTGTGTTCTTTTGTTGTATGTAATTTATCTTTACTAGACTAGCCATTGTAATGGGCTTAGCCCAGTTTAATATTGTAATCCATAGTTTAGTCTAGTTGTGGGCCCATGTGGCTTAAGCTTAAATACCTTGCAAACCTAGTTTGCAAGGTAACCTTTGCGATTTGTATTCTCTGCATTCCAGCGTTCATAACAATACAAGAGAATCTTCAAGTTACATGCAAAGTGTTCATACTTGTTCTACATAAACTTCATCATCCTTAGTTCAAGTACTCATTGTTACTCATCTTCTTCACTTACAAAGGACTTTCAATGTGGGATTTTGTTTGCTGGATTTTTTGGATTGTTATTTGTGAGTTTATATTGAATATTATGATATAAATATATGAAGGCATATATATTTATGAATCAGAAACTAATTCTAGTGTTGTGTTATTAGGAAACACAAAGGCTCAGTAATATAAGAAATCTGAGTTCCACGTTTGAGATAAAGAGGTGAGTGGATGTTAACTCACGGATGGTAAAGATTATGATTGAATTGATTGATGTTATGCATGTGTTTGTGATTGTTAGACTATTGAGTCTGATTGTGATTGTTGATTGATTATATATGTTGCATGACTATTTGGCCGATACGTGCTCGAGGGATGATATCGAGTTGCGTTTGAGTATTCAGCTATAAGTGGAATTGGGCTGGGCTCGTCCACTGGTTGGTTGAACAGTGGTAGTCCTGCTGATGCATGCGTTGTATCATAGGGGAATTTCACTAGCCAATTCAGTAGAGGGCTATCGGTAAACCTTTGCTTTTGCCGGCATTGGTTGTAGGTTCTGCGCCGAACTGCCGGTCTTCTTGATTGTGTGGTTACATGCTTTGATATTGACTGTTGATGTTTGCCTTTGTGTTTAACTTCTGATCACTTAGCTTTGTGCTAATTCCCCTCAGTTATTGCTTTGTAGGTTTGTGATTGTTGGAGGTGTTTGTAAAAGGATAAGTTTACCGTGCTCTGATGTATTTTGAATGTTAAAAAGGAAACGAGCCAGTATATTTTGTAACACCAAACTCATGTTTTGATTGTTTGAACAATGGTTGTTGTTGTAAATAGCCGTAATGTATGTAAAGCGTCTTTGTTTAATTAAGCTTCCACAACACGTTTTTTTAAAAAATGGCTTTGGTTTTCCGGTGTTACACATGAGATGGCTATGGCAGACTGTGAATCACACAACAATGGGATCTTCTCATATTGTAGACCAAAGTCAGAAAGCTGGGTCCTAACCCACAAACTCTGAGAGCATCACATTGCAGCAGCAACATATTCAGCCTCAGCAGTTGAAGTGGATACACAATTTTGTTTCTTTAAAGACCAACATACTAACCTATCTCCCAGAAAGTGTGCACTGCCTGAAGTACTTTTCCTATCTAGCATGCAACCAGCATAGTCTGCATCTGAATAGGCATAGAGTTGTAAACTTGAATCCCTTGGATACCATAAACCTAAATCAGTATAACCTTGAGATATTTGAAAATTCTTTTCACTGCCAACAGATGTGATTCCTTTGGGTTAGCCTGGAATCTAGCACAAAGACATGTAGAGAACATAATATATGGCCTACTAGCCGACAGATATAGTAATGAGCCTATCATACCCCTGTATGTTTTTAAATCAACTGCTTTTCCCTCAAGATCATAAGACAGTTTGGTTTTTGAAGACATAGGGGTTGACAGTGAAGAACCACTGAGCATGTCATACTTTTTCAACAAGTCTTTAAAGTACTTTGATTGATTTATAAAAATCACATTGCTCAGTTGTTTCACTCGTAATCTGAGAAAGAAATTCATCTCTCCCATCATACTCATTTGAAAACGGTATTGCATAGTTTGTGAAAACTCAACACTGTACTTAGGGTTTGTAGAACCAAAGATGATGTCATCCACATAAATCCATGCATGCCAACACCCGTACGCGGCGGAAGCAATGACATCAAAAACCGGGGTTTTCGGGTATTAAAACCGAAATGCATGTATTCCCCAAGTGGGAATCGTGACTACAAACGAATATAGCAACTAAAACACACGAGAGGGAGGAGAAATATACCATCACAGGGCTAGAGCTATCCATTGAGCAAGGAAGATCTTCGAGAACCCGAATCCGAGCTCCTCTATTGATAGTTCACACCAAGTAGCCGAGATTCCGTCTTGCTAACGACCCGAGACACAAGCCACACGATGTCCTTGTGAATTTGGAACAGCCACAACACTAGGAGAAACTTGCTTTCACGAGATTACACACTCATCCAACTCACTAGATGCTAAAGAACCATATATAAGTGTTATGTGTGTGTAGAAGAAAGAGTTATAACATGAGAGAGTTATAAGCCTTTTATAAAGTCTGGAAGTGGTCTTGGAGCCACCAGGGTCGGCCAACTAGCCACACCCTCCTTGGAACATCACAAAGGTCCAATAAAAACAAGGTGACACTTTGACTTCTGTTTTAACGGGCTCTCACGGGCCGTGAAGCACTCGTGAAGGCTTCATAGGCCGGGTTCCACTGCACACTTTCATTGGGCCATCAAGTGGTCCAATAAAAGCATGGCACCTACCTTCACGGGCTCTCACGGGCCGTGAAGCCCTTGTGAAGGAAGTGCTCCCACGACTACTTGTCCGGGTGGTGAAGCCTCGTGGAGGGTTTCACTTCACGACCTCTTCCCGGCCCGTGAAGGTCGCCAGAAACCCTAATTTCATATTCTCTCATGTTTGGGTTATGCTGCCGGAATCTACCCTTGGCATGTGACCCAATAGGCCCAAACCTTATCAGCAGTGATGCTAGTGTACGTGTATCAGTGGGCATATTCCAACAAACTCCCACTCGCACATGATACAGCGTTACCAACACCACAGACAAGCAACGGCTCTAGCAAAGCATACTTGCCCCCAAGTCCGGGTTACGTCATCCTCGACAAATCCTGGTACCCTAGATAGGCTAAAAGGTCCTATAGATAAGTGATCATAAACATCCCTTTTTTCGCGATATGCGTGTGAACACGAGACATGGAAAAATGTCAATCTCCAGATCATTCACAATTCTGTTTCTCGATTCTAGATTGGTGGTGACCAAAATAACAAGTTTGCAACTGATCTAAAATCATTGTAACTTGAGCACGGCCATGCATATTTGGTGTCAGCGCCTAATCATCGAGGGCCCCAGGGATATCTCTCTAACCAGAGGAACAAATCCTTTTGACTACATAGCCCCGCCACATGCTTCAAACTTTATTTGAAAACTCCCTTTATAGTGGCCAGTTACGAACCACGTTTGAAAGCAATCAAAATAAAGAAGACTCATGCTTTGGATACACATGTATCTCCGGTCTAAGGATGAAATGATATTATCATCCCGAGTCACTTGTGACCATAATCCATGAAGTGAACTCAGGTGTGGGTCTTCCAATCACTTGAAACTCATTTCAAGCACAGGTTAGTTTTGCGTCAGTTGCATTCAATCCATGATTAATGCATGACCAAACCGTAACCTCAGTCTTAGCTCAAACTTCCTTCCCATGAAGAGTGACTGACTGTGGAAATCTAGAATACATAAGCACTCAGGGAAGTGGTTAAACAGGCTAAGATGGAACATAGTAAAGATAAATGAAAGTAACCGCACGTACGTATATATAGTCCCCACTATATATCGAAAGCAATCAAAAGTTACTATACTGCTTGCAGTTCCCAAAGTTAACATAAAACAATCTAATACTAAAACAATATTTCAAGCCAAATCACATGCATAAGAAATGCTACATGACCTAGTATGTCAAACATCTCTAGTCATTATGACAACGGCTTATTCAATGGATTTGCCATGCAACATCCATTTGTATTCTTGTTATCCTCATAATATTTCAAGCCAAATCATATGCATAAGAAATCCTAGAGTACTCGTGTCCTCATTGTTACAGGAGTTCACAGTAGGACCAATGATACTTAAGAACTTTTCTAAACAATAATCAACACCACAAAGTAGGATCATCGACTTCGATCAAGATCGACAGTTTATCCCATTACAAATTAGTATTAGAGTAATAATTACTCCAAGTCTTATTTCTTGTCGTCAAACATCAAGAACATATACAAGTATTTCTTTTAATTCAAAATTTCAAAATTTTGTATCTCCTAAGTATTATCATGATATAATAATTCCCTATTTCAGGTTCATAGAACGCTCAACAATAGGACACTATCTTCAATCGATACATACTTCTAGGCATACAACAAAAGCTCCCACTAGCCATGACATATGAAGGCAACAATAGCAACGAGTATCAGATGACCTTAAACATGACCAGTAGGAAAAGTTTCCACAATAACCATCATGAAAATTTTACCCCTAGTCGGTATTTGAAATAGTCTACAATACAATCTATGTTAATTCCATTTACACCATCTCGGTTTGCACCTTGGTATAGAATTAAGCAAAGTATTTGCATACTTAAAATGGATTTCATCTCATGATTAATTACTTCACATGACTTTAGTGAACACTGGGCCCACTATGCCTTCCGACAGATGGTGACATGAACAAGACTCACCATCAAGTCATTGCCACTTAGATGTGAGGAACCCATATCTCTTTGGCTACATAACTTCTAACAGATTTGAAAGTAATTACTCATGGTCAGTATAACCAAAATTCTCATGCCGATATTTGATCATATGCTAGTTCCAACATCAAGTCTTTCATTTAAGTTGCACTTTCTTCCACTGGAATGTTTTAGTTATTATCTTCCTTTGGAGTAACAAAACATTGTTCTCGCAAGGTCAAATATCTAAAACCTATAAGAACTCCTTAAATGTATTAACACCATTTAAGTTCTTCAATCTCCCACTAAATGTAGATTGAACAAACCTTAAGATATACAACCAAAGAACTCTTTCAAGCCATATGTCATAAGGTGCTAAATAGACTTTTAGGTTGGATTAAGATTAAGGACTTGGCTTGTCACGTTTAATGTGTATACCAACAAGTCGAATACACGTATTTGACCCATTATGTACCATATCATATTCATGAATATCTGGTTTCCTTTAGCGCGACATCATGTACGAATGTGTCTATGAAAGGAATGAATTGTGAGACAATCCTGCAATTCATAATGTGGTCATAGATATAGATTTAAGGTATCTTAGCATCTCAACTAGATCTAAGCATCCTATCTATATGTCCCAATTGATTCTTTAATTAGTTTCTCTTTGTTATGCGCTTGTACGGAATTTTCAACGAAGTTTGATCAATATCTTACAAGCAATCATCCCTCTCACATTAAACACGGTGAAGGGTTTTATAACCATCTTACCCCAATAAATAAGATGAGCAAAAAATGTTCAACCCGAGGTTAAACCATTCTAAGATCCAAACCACATGGATCTAGGCGATACTTATCTTATTTATATGGTTAAGTAGATTATGACATAGAGACAACTAATCCAAACAACTTAGAATCAATTATTCATGAATTTTATAACTTGTAATATGTATGTCGTGACATGGATAATTTTGATTTTTATCAATCAACAAATATTTTTCAAAAACAACATTCAGATTTCAAGTATGAATTCATCGTCATCAAATGTAGAATGATGCGCCTTGAAGGCCAAAATAAAACATAAGCTATGACATGAATAAACTTCGAAAATGAATAAGTAATGCGAAAAAGTTTTACAACCCAAAATTCAAAATTCCATCCATCGTCTTCATGAACATACAATAAAAACTCAACTTGCCTCGTAGGGCATCAAAACAAAGTAATAATTAAACCGTTAACAATAGGCGAGATCTCAACTCCAAATTCTCTTTTAGAGGTCGACCTATCAAGTTTCCTCTTTAAGAGATCCGGTTCTTCATGCTCTTCTTTCTTCTTTTAAATAGTACCTACACTTTGTAACAAAAGAAATTTGTGACAAACGTGAGTTAATTAGCTCGAGTGAACAACCTAGCGAAATTGAAGAATTAGCAATGAATCATGAATGTACCTTAAGAGGGGAAATTAACTCTCTATTTCCTTCTAAGTTTAATATCCTCTCGGCATGATGGGCATGCATGACGGCCCCAATTTCCAAATCTTCCGCAGAAGTAGCAAACCACTTTTTCTTGAATCTCTTCATGAGGCACATTGTCCTCAGATTCAATGTGGGGAATAGGCTTAGACACTCCAACCTTTCCCTTTCGTGTCGGTTTCTTCTTCTTTTTTATTTTGTTCCTTTGAACTTGTGGTAGGTATGGAAGAGGTGGATTCATGCTTGGACATGTCAGACTCCGCAGTCTTCAACATACCATGCAATTCACCTAAGGTTTTCTCCATGTCATGCATGTGATAGTTCACAATAAACTGATCATATGATGCGGGCAAGGACTGTAGCACTATATCCACAACAAGCTCCCTCCCTATGGGAAATCCTAGTCTCTCCATTTGGTCCACGTACGCTTTCATCTTAAGGACGTGGGCACTCACACTCCTACCTTCCTGCATTCTTAAACCGGCTAGGTTTTTAACACACTCATAATGTTCCTCCCTAACTTGTTGGAACATGTCCTTCAATTTGTTCATCATATCGTACACACTCATGTACTCAAAGTGCTTTTGCAACTCCGAGCTCATAGTTGACAACATGAGGCAAGCAACATCATGTGTGTCCTCAACACGCTTTTCATACATGTATCGTACGGACCAAGTCGCGTTGGTAGCAGCTGGCTCCGGAAGGGGTTCCTCAAGGATGTGTAACTTTGACTCATAGAGAAGGACAATTCTCAATTACCTAAGCCAGTCAACGAAGTTCACTCCCGTGAGCTTCTCCCTATGTAGGAACATACGAAGCGAATAGTTTGACGTGGTGTTATTATGGTTTGACATCTATAAATAACAAGACTACAAGTTTTAGTTAGTTCGATATAATCCTCGTTAAAATAATTACCCATAAAGTTTTAGAAGAACAATTTATCTTAACAAGGGCTAAGAACCATATTTTACTCCACTACATGACGGGTTTACCGCGGATCACTTCATGAAGCTATTTAGGCCGGTAACCAATTTACCGATTGCAATCTATATTGCAACTCTTAGACATTTGTGGGATCGAACGACACTATCGGTCGGTTGGCATGTTTGATCCCTTCTTACACAAATCCCAAATTAAAATTCTTGGTTGACTCGTGCTTAGCTCGACAATCACACAAGGATTTTAGTTTGCAATTGTAAATCGTCCAACAAGATACGCGGTAGCACACTCGACAATCGTTGGCTCGTGCTAAGCTCGACAATCAATAACCCCAAGTCGCCACACTCACCTTCCACACAGATCCACATGGAATAACTTGTGCTTAGCTCGACAATCATCCCATGCTTCACTAGAATCGGGTGGTGTCATCTTATGGATGGTGCGTGATTTACGTTTTTAGGAAACGGGCTTTTGTTTCTTGAATAAAACCAAGTTTTAATAATTGATTAACAAAGTAAGTGACAAAACCGATTTTCACTTTAAATATAAATACCAAGTTTATATTGTCTTGTTAATCGTGTACGTGCGAGAGTTTGCTAATCAATTTAAAAGCTCTTGTGATTTTATTAACTTAGAAAAGTTAACAAGCATGCGAAGAAACATAAACAACCATGCAAGAAATATAAATCACATCACACGCATACAAAAGGGTTGGTAACCAAGCCAAAAACCTATGCGTCCTACCCGCGAGCCAAGCCGGGAGGACTAGGTCTACTAAGGACACATACCTAGACCATGGAATGCTCCCACTGAATATGCTACCTCCATCGGGACTAACCGGATCCAAGGTCTTCAAGACGTCTCCTCTTAACTCTTGATTGTGGTCTTCAAAACACAAGTACATAAAAGAGAGGAAATGGCATGCAAGCCACGCGCTTCCTATCAATCCAGTACAAGTACATATGGATAAATGAAACGGCATGCAAGCCGCGATAATTAATTACATACCAAAAGAATAAAATAATTAATGACATCACACGTGACACTAAGGTCACCAAATAAATCCAAACAACCAAACAAACCACAAGGCACAACCACAAGGTCTATGGCGATGGTTACCAACCATAAGCGACAAACAACAAACATAAAGCACGGTGTGCCAAAACCGTGACTAAGGGAATATTTTGGTAAGAATTTCCAACACAAACACTCAAGGCACATCAAGGAAATTCTTGTACATATGCATTAGGGCACAAAACCAATTTTTATACCCATATTCATATATACACAACATATGTGTATGCATGTATGCATCTCATGCCAAGACCATACCTTACATACCCATATTTGTACCAAAATATTATAAGGGGTTTAACAACCAGAATCTGCCTGGAAAAATAGAAACTCCTCCATGACCCGAAAAACCATAAATATTTCTTTTAAGGACAAAAACTGCCCAGAAGCACCTTCAGGACCCCTCACGGCTCGTGAAGCCCAAGGAGTTCACGACCAATCACGGTACAGAAGGGCTCGTGAGCCTAAAAACCAAGTTTCACTATGTAACACCGTAAATCTCAAGCATTTTTTTAAACCGCTGCGGAAGCATTTTCTAATTCCATTAAATTAAACATTCACAAAGTACAAAGTACTCTTTACTAAATACAACGTCAACTTGTGTTACAAAAGATTTATAAAACATGGCTCGTCTCTTCTCAGAACACAATATCAGAGCATTGGTCAAATTTCCCTTTTCACAAACAAAGCTAAACAGCAAATCACGCAATCATGCAAAAAGCAATCAACCGTGGGGGATTAGCAGAAAACTAAGTGAATGGAAGCAACAAACAAGCTAACAACAATCACAGTTCACAACTGAACCTCTAAACAACAATCACCAATCAATCCGTCAATTCAACAATCTCTCCAATCCCGAGGACCGGCAGTTCTGCCGAACCTACAACCAATGCCGGCCAAAGCAAAGGTTTACCGATAGCTCTCTGCCGATCAACACAGTGAAATTCCCCTCTGATACAACACATGCATCAGGAGGACTACCATTGCTCAACCAACCGCAGACGAGCCCAACTCTTGCAACAGCAGCTGACCCCAACCAGCCCTTTCACAAAAGCTGAATTCTACCAACCCGTTACAACAGAAGTTGGTTCTCAAACAATCCAGATACACTTTCAATCACGAACATAATCAAAACTCTATAACATATAACATGTATACGAACATATGACACTCGATCAACAAATAGCATACTAACAGTCTATCATGGTACATTTATACTAAACAATCCATTTTCTCATATCAGACTCAATAGTCTATAATTGCATATCAAAAATAACAATCCACCATCGCATAACTCACATTATTTAAACCAAGCAAATCATAACATTACCACCCGTGAGTAAACTTCCACTCACCTCAGTCCTCGAATCACGCTTGCTCAGTTGTCTAATATCACTGAGTATGTGGATTACCTGAAAACACAGCAACAACCAAATCAGTCTCGAATATATAAATATATCTTTCCACATATATTATATCTTATATTCATGTAAACAACTTAATTTAACCATACAATTAATAATCCATCTTATCCCAAACAAAACACAAATAAAACAAGTAATCTTCCTGAAACAGGCCTGGTCGCACCGCGACCAACACATGCGTCCCGCCGTGACATTGTCGGATTTCGAGTTCCGGATTTCAAGTCTCGGATTTGAGTGTCGGATTTCCAAGAATCGGATTTCAGGGTCGGATTTTAAAAGAATCGGATTTCAAGGTCGGATTTCAAGGTCGGATTTCACACTTGTCGGTTTTCAACTCTCGTATTTGAGAATCCACCAAGGTCGCGCCGCGACCTTCAAACGTCGTGCCGCGATCTTCATAATTACAGACCATCATCTTCTTCAACTCGGTTTTCACTCATCACCAACTTCTTATAAACAACACCAACATCATCTTTCTTCAAACCAAGCACATATATATATCATATATCATGTATATAAACATCATGAACACCTTTTTAATCAATCAAAACAACAAACTATCAAAACCCGTTTCATCAATTTCTTCATGAACTATCAATGGTGTTCAAGCTTTGTACCATGCAACGTCTTATAAAATTAATCATGAATCATAAACAGAATCAACATGAAACACGTACCCAATTTTATCTTGATTTATCAGTTCCCAAATTATCACTTTGAGATTTCAAGTGTTTTACTCTTCTTCTTGTTCTTCTTTTTCCAGAGAAAAACACATACACACACTTCACTTTCTTTCAAAAATGAGCAGGTGGTTTCAAATTGCTACATATACACACACGTGTTCCCTTCTAAAATCTTAACAAAGTAGGTGGTGACAACACCATACATACACAAGTCTACACATACATACATACATACATACATACATACATACATACATACATGCTTACATAACATACTAACACTCACATACATATCATGGATATTAATTCTTTTCTGCCATCTACCAATAACACACACACACACACACATATATATATATATATATATATATATATATATTTATATTTACATGTTTATCCAATTGATTAATTAATTAGTTAATCCCCAATAACCACTCAACCAAATAAATTCAAATAATCACGAATCACGTACCTCTTACTTGTCAATCAACTAACACGGATTTTGCGGATGTTACAAATCTTCACTCCTTTAGAGGATTCCGTCCTCGGAATCCCATATCACACACATCAAACCGAAGTATCCACTCTTCATATTCTTTTCTGGTTGCCAAGCCAATTGTAATAATATATATACCTTTCCACCTTACCATCATTCACAGAAATTCGTTTCTACTCATCTTTGTCATCTTATGATCATTAGAGTTTAATAACTTTTCTTTAACTCAACCATATAACTCATAAACTCGAGAAACCCGTCTTTCAATCATTTTCTTTCACCTTCGCACATTCCAATAATATCCACATCTCTTGAATACTTATTCACAGTACCCTGTTTATCCTAATTAACAAATTCCACGTATCTGGCATCCACTGTAAAAGTATCCACATATCACTTTTCTCTTGTTTCCAATTAACATGTCTGAACATTACCATGATAGGTATATAACAATTCACAACTGATATTCCAACATCCGTTTAACAGAAATCACATCATGCCAACCTGTTTAATTTATTATAAATATCACGAATCCTCAAAATTCATCACATAAGCGCAGTTCATTCTCAAATATCTGTATAACTCATTCTACTCATTTGTCTAATAGGAATTCAGTCGTACTGCTCATCTCATATTCAATTCTTGTCATAAACTCATTTAGAAAATTAGTCAATTCTTTCAATACTCATCATAAATCTCTAAGTATAGAAACATTATATCTTTAAATCATCTTTTCAATATAATTCTTCTCAAATGATCACGTTCCATTGGTGGTAATAATACCAACACTTCTTACTAATCAGTCGATAATCACCTGTCTACTCCATCAATCACATCACATCATAATCTCACGAAATATATCCTGTCTACTCCTCTTAGTAGGTTATCAACACAATACTTTTCTGGCATTATACATTTAGCCTTTCTAAGTGCATTGGCAATTAAGTTTTGTAACTCTTGTTTAAATTAAATTTCCAGTTCCAAGCAAAGGTACTTCCTAGCAAAGGCAATTCATATATATGATTCACAAATCTTCATTCCATATGCTCAGGCCATTACATTCCTCTTCTCTCTTCCACATTTCTAACGAATTCAATCTGTCATTCTTCAATTCACATATATCTTTAGTTCACAAGAATCAACGTTACTATAACTAGTTCTTTCTCATATATAACTGCTTGTAATTAGATGTCAATTATATCTTTTATTCAAACGGACTTACGCAATCTGTAGCAATCCATCTCTTTCTTATATTTGCTCATTTCCATAATTCACCCATCAACTTCAGTAAAGTCATCTTCAATTCTATCTATCAAGTCAAATATACTTCACTTCACATAATTCCAATGTTATCATCATAAACTCCCTCGCATTTTCAACATGTCTAACAACAATTTACTTTCCAATGTAATATCAAATCTCTCAAGCACAATCTTTGATTCATTCTAACCATCAACTCTACCACATGTTAGGTTCATTCATATATATAAACTTCCACTACTTCTTTTAATAATCAAATCAATTTCACATATCTTTCTTTATAATCAATACAGACGCATCTGCTTCAACTTCAAAGTCATGGGTTAAATTGTAAAACCCGTAATTTTGTAAAATTATTAATATATATATATATATGCAATATTAAATAAGAATTTGGTAAATTAGGTGTATGTTATGTTATTTAAATGATATATGTTATGTATTTATGTGTTATTAGAGTGTATGTGTTTTATAAACTTAATATGGTAATAAAATGGAAAAAGGAGAGAGATAGAGACTTGTAGTGTAAATATGCATATATAGGTATTGACTCAAATAATTGGAGTCAATGAGAGCTCCAAAATCTGCCAAAATCGTGGGTGAGGGTAGAAGAAGGGTTCTAGAAGAGAAAACGGTGAGATCAACAGGAAATTTGAAGATTCAAGTGGGAGATTCAAGAAATCCAAGGTTTGAGTGCTTGTTCTTCAACCTAGGGTTGATTTGAATCATAAAAAGTAACCAACCAAGTTGGGGTTTTCTTATCAAGTAAGTTCTACCTCTAATTGGTGCTTGATTTTTAGTTTGGGTTGATAGTTTGTCATGATTCTTGACTTCTATGTTGAAAAACCATGTTAAAAGGGTCAATTTTGGAGAAATAGTGAAAGTTAGGGTTTGGTATGATCAAATGTGTTTAAAGTGTTGATCTTTGAGTATGATGGTGATTTTATATGTGGTATTGGTGGATTGTTGCTAAAAATAAGGTTGATTGCGGTGATTATTGGCTATTTATGTTGAAGAACTTGTAAATGGGTCAAAAGATTGAAAAAATTGAGAAAGAAAGGGTTTTGATGCTTGAAATTTTGTTATATGTTGTTAATATGGTGTATTGAAGTGTTTTTGAGTGCTTGAAATGCTGCAAATAAAGTTTTATATGGAAAACTTGAGAATTGGGTCAGAATGGTATGAAAAACAGCTGTAGAAACACTGTATACGGGGCGTCACGGCGCGAGGAACCTTTTTGGCGAGGGTCAAGTTTCCAGAGAATTTTGCACGGAGCAAGCCACCCTGTCTCGCGGCGCAAGACCCCCTAAAATGCCCAAAAAGTTGTTTTTGACCCCATTTGACCTTGTTTATGATTGGGGATTGTTTCTAATTGTTCTAGGGAGTTCATAGGGAGTCCGAAAGACCCGGAATGAGTGTTTAAGTCATGTTTTGAGTCCATACTTGGGTATAACTTCACTGTATGGTTAACTTAACTAAGTTAACCTTGTGTTGTGATCATAGCACCCTTGTTCAAGTGATTGTGGCCTTGTATTGTAGTAGAAGTGATCCTCATCACTTCAGACAAGCGAGTTGTGCCCTATGGATACATAAAATGCTTTTGAATGTGCAAGTCATCAAATGTTTCGTATGTATTATGTTTTATGTATAAATATGGCATCAAAGTGAATTGTTATTAATATTATCATATTTATGATAATGATTTATGCAATTGAATATATGATTCACCTGTTTTGAAGCATGTTATGCTATGTATTGATTATGGCAAGTTGTGACCTTGTGTGTATAACTTGCTTGTGATTTATGTGACCCTCTGGGGTATGTGATTTGGTCCGGACTACTGTTGTGATATGAACTCTGTACCATAGGGTTCCTAGCCATTGAGACGTGCACAGGTTCCTGTGGCTTCGGAAATTGGGGAACCGCGATGTACGGGTGGCTAAGGGATCTGTGCTGAGCATAGAGGGGTATGTCAGTAGCCATCATGACCGTGTGGGTTCACCGGGCTGACGAGCCACCGAACCCGGGTAACACGAGTTGATTTTGTGAACAGGGCTTACACTTCAGTGAACCGTTGTATGGTGGGCTGCTTCGTGCTTCCCCTAGCTTGATAGGAGATGTGGACACACCCCTACGAGGAGTTGTTGACCATGGTTGCCCCTATGGAATATACAAGTATAAGTGGACTTGTCCCCCACATCTTATGTGATATGTTACTGATGCCATAACTATTTTATGTACTATGATGACTTGTTTATTTGTTTAACTTGTTTTGGCGCACTCACTAGCTTATGCTAATGAAACCGTGTTATGTTTTCGTATCCGCATATAAGTAGTAAGCATGATGCCGGTGAGGCGGGTAGACATTTTTGGGAGAAGCTTGTTGCCTTTGGATATGTTTGGAATACATGATTATTTTCATTTTGTTTATCTGTAATTAATGGTAGTGTATTCGGGTCAACAAGTAACACCACCTTTTGTAAATTCGACAAGCTTCTGCATTATGATTTAAACAAATACTCTTATAATGATGTTTTGTTGAATATAAAAAGTTTAAATTTGTACTAAAATTCAGGGTGTTATATAAATCATTCCTAACTATCACAAGTCATAGACCATTCCTCTAATTTCATAGCATAACATCTTTTATATCAATCGAACAAATACAATGTCTCAACGAATCATCAATCTCCTCAAGTTCATTAATCGATATCACAGATTATCTTCAATTATTAGGTTTACCAATAACTCGTAATCTCAGTTATACATTTATAAATAACATTTCTTGATCGTCACAAAACCTTTCAAGCTTTAATAACTTATCCACTTTCCCTCTCCTTTGTATAAACACATACATATACATACATATATATAAACACAGAACACAAGACAAGTTTCACAACTTATAACATAGCATGCAATTTTATCATTCTGAAAACATCTTTCTAGGGTATTTCATACCCAATTCACATCATACCATATATCTCATCATTTACTGTCATATCACTTACTGCCATAAGCATCAGATAATTTCACAATTTAGAAAATATACATCAAATATCTCTACTTTATAAAGAATCATACTCTTTAGAAATAAGCAAACACACGTAGCACACATAGGCATCATACATTCACAATTAACTCTGAAGTTAATAAACACATTTACAAGTATAGGGGTTATCAAAACGTACCCGTTACATCAGCATAAGTAGTAGCAATATCAATAGTCATCATGTTGGAAATTCTACCCTCTTGCCGGGAAGGGTTCTTTCTCTTTCGTCCACTTGCTGACGAGGACCCCCACTTGCCACAGCTCCTGATCCTAAGTCTAGTTCCTTGCTAACTTTACAATCTCTTGCTCGATGATTTTCTTCAAAACAGATCCAACACACCTTTCAGGAGAAACGACATTCTTTCATTTCATGGCCAAACTGCCCACAAGTCAGACACCGCATAGTCTGAGACGTACATGGTCCTATGGGGTGCGACTTACACTTCCCACACCGTAACACTTGTTGATTAGATACATCAAACGCAGGTCTATGTTTCAAATTTCTTTTACTTTGGCTACTCTGCCCTTTTTGCTTTTCAACATTATATTGTTCCCATAGGAATTTTTGTTCAGAAATCTGATCTCGGTTCATTCTATCTCTAATCTTCAAATCATCTTCAGCCGATTTGGCTAAGGTAAATGCTTGCGACAGTGTACTAGCCCATCTGGTAGTACTTCGATACTCTGGAAGCAAAGCTCCCACAAAGTGTTGTATCTTTGACGCCTCATCAGGTACCTATTGCTTCACAAATCGCAATCTCTCGTTAAAATTTTTGATTAATTCATCCATAGACATGTCTCTAGTCATATGTAACTCCATGAATTCTCTTTTGATACGGGTTATCTCAAAAGTGTTGCAATATTGCACACACAGTTTCTCCTGAAACTGATCCTAAGTCACACTGTCTTGCTGTTGCTTAGAAAAATGACCGGTAAGGGAATCCCACCAAACCATTGCATCTCCTTTAAGCATACGAGTCGCAAAACAAACTCTCAGTTCATCCTCGCAATTACACGCATCAAATGCCTTTACCATTTCTCGCCACCAGTTCAAAGTGATGTTGGGGTCTGTACTTCCATAGTACTCTGAAGGCTTACAATCCAAGAATTGCTTATAAGTACATGGTGGTTTAAATCCTGGATACGCAAAAGGATAAGCTCCTTGGGTAGTAAAAGGATGAAAGCTCGATTGTTGTGCCACTTGTGATATTGGAGGAAACGGAATCGTAACTGGCACAGTTGTAGCTTGAGTTGTAATAGATGTAGGAACCTGAATTCGTTCATTCTGGATAATTCTCTCTCGTTCCATGTTACCCATAGCATTTCTGAGTACCCAAAGTTCACTTTCCAACTTGGAAATATATTCACTCTAATCCTTTCCAAGTTCACAACCTGAAGTACCAACTTGACCTATTACATTCAAAACATCCATTGTTGTAGTTCGAGCCACTTCTTGAGTCACAGAAGTGTCAGCAGGAGTATCTCTGTCAGCCATATCTATACGTTCACATCATCTGACAAGCTCATTAGATAAACCGTTAGTACATAAAATACTTACTAACACACAACATCTCCAATTCACTCTAATTCCCCCAAAGGAAAGTTTGACCCAACACGAGCCAAGATTTAGGAATGCTAGCCGTGCCTGCATCGCCAAACCAAGGCTTTGATACCAACTTGTAACACCGTAAATCTCAAGCCATTTTTTTAAACCGCTGCGGAAGAAATTTCTAATTCCATTAAATTAAACATTCGCAAAGTACAAAGTACTCTTTACTAAATACAACGTCAACTCGTGTTACAAAGGATTCATAAAACATGGCTCGTCTCTTCTCAAAACACAATATACGAGCATTGGTCAAATTTCCCTTTCCACAAACAAAGCTAAACAGCAAATCACACAATCCTGCAAAAAGCAATCAACCGTGGGGGATTAGCACAAACCTAAATGAATGGAAGCAACAAACAAGCTAACAACAATCACAGTTCACAACCGAACCTCTAAACAACAATCACCAATCAATCCGTCAATTCAACAATCTGTCCAATCCCGAGGACCGCCGAACCTATAACCAATGTCGGCCAAAGCAAAGGTTTACCAATAGCTCTCTGCCGATCGGCACAGTGAAATTCCCCTCTGATACAACGCATGCATCAGGAGGACTACCACTGCTCAACCAACCACAGACGAGCCAACTCTTGCAACAGCAGCTGACCCCAACCAGCCCTTTCACAGAAGTTGATCTCTACCAAGCCATTACAACATAAGTTGGTTCTCAAACAATCCAGATACATTTTCAATCACGAACGTAATCAAAACTCTATCACATATAACATGTATACAAACATATAACACTCGATCAACAAATAGCAGACTAACAATCTATCATGGTACATTTATACTAAATAGTCCATTTTCTCATATCAGACTCAATAGTCTATAATTGCATATCAAAAGTAACAATCCACCATCGCATAACTAACATTCTTTAAACCAATCAAATGATAACATTAACACCCATGAGTAAACTTCCACTCACCTCAGTCCTCGAATCACGCTTGCTCAGTTGTCTAATATCACTGCATCTGTGGATTGCCTGAAAACACAGCAACAACCAAATTAGTCTCGAATATACAAATATATCTTTCCACATATATTATATCTTATATTCATGTAAACAACTTAATTTAACCATAAAATTAATAATCCAACTTATCCCAAACAAAACACAAATAAAACCCGTTTCATTAATTTCTTCATGAACTATCAATGGTGTTCAAGCTTTGTACCATGCAACTTCTTATAAAATTAATCATGAATCATAAACAGAATCAACATGAAACACATACCCAATTTTATCTTGATTAATCAATTCCCAAATTATCACTTTGAGATTTCAAGTTTTACTCTTCTTCTTGTTCTTCTTTTCTAGAGAAAAACACATACACACACACTTCACTTTCTTTCAAAAATGAGTAGGTGGTTTCAAATGGCTACATATACACACACATGTTCCCTTCTAAAATCTTAACAAAGTAGGTGGTGACAACACACCATACATACACAAGTCTACACATACATACATACATACATACATACATGCTTACATAACATACTAACACTCACATACATAGCATGCATATTAATTTTTTTCTGCCATCTACCAATAACACACACACACACACACACACACACATATATATATATATATATATATATACATATTTAACCAATTATTAACTAATTAATCCCCAATAACCACTTAACCAAATAAATTCAAATAATCACGAAATCATGTACCTCTTACTTGTCAATCAACTAACCCGGATTTTGCGGATGTTACACACGACTATACTGTTCACGAGTGTCTTCACGACCCCTCATGGCTCATGAAGCCCAAGAGCATCACGACCGGTCACGGGCCATAAGGACTCGTGAAGCCTGAAAGCACTTCCCACGACCAGACCCCTCACGAACACTGGTCGTGTGGCCTTCACGACTCGTGAAGAACATTTCTCGGCCCGCGAAGGCCTACTGGACAGAAAAACGAATCTTCCAAAACGGTTTTTCGAGCCATTACTGTGCTATATCTTTGTAGCCTAGGCTCTGATACCACTGCTAGGAATCTATGCACGCCAACACCCATACGCGGCAGAAGCAACGACATCAAAAACCGGGGTTTTCGGGTATTAAAACCGACATGCATGTATTCCCCAAGTAGGGATCGTGACTACAAACGAATATCGCAACTGAAACACACGAGAGGGAGGAGAAATATATCATCACGGGGCTGGAGCTATCCATAGAGCTAGGAAGATCTTCGAGAACCCGAATCCGAGCTCCTCTATTGATAGTCCACACCAAGTAGCTGAGATTCCGTATTGCTAACGACCCGAGACACGAGCCACACGATGTCCTCGTGAATTTGGAATAGCCACAACACTAGGAGAAACATGCTTTCACGAGATTACACACTCATCCAACTCACTAGATGCTAGCGAACCATATATAAGTGTTATGTGTGTGTAGAAGCAAGAGTTATAACATGAGAGAGTTATAAGCCTTTTATAAAGTTTGGAAGTGGTCTTGGAGCCATCAGGGTCGGCCAACTAGCCACACCCTCATTGGACCATCACAAAGGTCCAATAAAAAGAAGGTGACACTTTGACTTCTGTCTTCACTGGCTCTCACAGGCCTTGAAGCACTCGTGAAGGCTTCATAGGCCGGGTTCCACCGCACACTTTCATTGGGCCATCAAGTGTTCTAATAAAAGCATGGCGCCTGCCTTCACGGGCTCTCACGGGCCGTGAAGCCCTCGTGAAGGCAGTGCTCCCACGACTACTTATCTGGGTCGTGAAGCCTCGTGGAGGTTTTCACTTCACGACCTCTTCACGGCCCGTGAAGGTCGCTAGAAAGCCTAATTTCATATTCTCTCATGTTTGGGTTGTGCTTCCGGAATCTACCCTTGGCGTGTGACCCAATATGCCCCAACCTTACCAGTAGTGATACTAGTGTACGTGTATCAACAGGCATATTCCAACACATAGTGGTGTGGGTTTTTCCTTTACTGTATCCCTCACTCAGTAGATATTCAGACAAGACATCATACCAAGCTCTCGGGGCTTGTTTTAGTCCATATAGGGCTTTGTCTAGAATATACACATGATGTGACAGTTTGCGATTGACAAATCCTGCAGGTTGAGATACATACACTTTCTCTTTGAGTATACCATTAAGGAAGGCTGTCTTAACATCCATCTAGAAAACCTTAAAGCCTCTATAAGCAGCATAGGCTAAGAATAGTCGAATTGCTTCTATCCTAGGTAGAGGAGCGAATGTTTTACCATACTTTATCCCCTCCTATTGGTTGTATCCGATGAGGCCTTGCTTAAGGGTCTTGGCATTGTAATTGTTAAAGTCAATTGAATACAAATTGGACTTCCTTGTTCCAGCTAGAAGTATGTCACTCGTTTTTGTTTTGACTGAACATGAGTTTTTCTTGAATGTGACCTCCAAGTCTTTATCACATAACTAGCCTATACTAAATAAATTGTGACCCAGTCCTTCCACAAATGAAACCTTCTTAATTTTTATGCTTTTTCTAATTATATCTTCATACCCCAGAATTGGTGCTACATTGTCATTCCCAAAACGAACATTCCCGGAGTACTTAGGAACGAAGTTTTGTAGAAGACTCTTGTTTCCGGTCAGATGCTTGGTGCTCCCTGAATCCAGGTACCAGAGATTAGGTTCCTACACACAGGAAAGAGAGAAGTTTTATGTCCCCATGTAGAAATGGGTCCTTGAGTGTTAGTTTCTCTGGAATTTTCAACTTCGTTGAGTATGCAACGAATGGTTTTCTATGTTTACCATTGACTATTTTGTTCTTCTGGTGTAAACTTTGAAGTTTTAATCCATAATGGATCAGGAACAATTTTAGATTCAATGTGAAGTGGAATTTCTCCCTTTTCAAGCATCATTTGAGATTCAACATAAATTGGAGATTGTGTTGTGTTGTGAGGTTGAACCATTTCCTTTTGTTTCCAAACTTGAACCATTTTTGTTTGAGAATTTTATTTGGACTTCAGTGTTGATGGTAGTTTGGTGGTTGCAGGTTTGTACACTGTTGTGTTGAGCTTTTTCACTTTTGTCTTGGATTTGAGTTTAGAGATTGTTGGCTTTGATTTTGTTTTTGAGAATGAATTGATTCTTTGTGACTGAGATAAATTATTTTTCCTTGATCGTGCTTCAGTGATGTTCCATGTTGTTAGAAGTTCTTTGTAACCTCCTATTCTGTACGCTTCCAATTCTTGAATTGTTATTAATCGGTTTGTGTAATTCCAATAATTCATGAGGTGTAAAGCATGTTTGGATACCCATTGGTGAATGACTATCCCTTTGGAAGTAATGAATGGTGCATTACATTGATTTGAACTTTGTGGTTTCCAGTTTTCACACGGACGAATTCCAAAACCTTTTCGAAGTCTATCATATTCACAGTGAAATTCGCAATGACCATGAAGACAACCATTACTCACACAGAAACACGAGATCACTTTCATTTCTTGATTAGTTAACGAAGTACATTGTTTTGCAAAATATGAAATGTGTTGAAACTTCTTGGAAAAATCAAAACAAGACCTAGCCGCTCTAGGTGTATTCTTTCTTGCGGTTTCTTTCTTGTAAAACCCTCTCATGGTTTTTTTAGCTTTCCTCACATCTGAAACATTTGAAACATGATTAGTTGTGATTGGTTTTGAACATTTTGTGACATATTTAACTTGAGATTGTGGTTTAGGCCTGTGAGATGGTTTGATGTTTGATTTTGCAATGGCGTTTGGTTGCCTACTTGTGGAGGCTTGTTTTTGACTTTGTGGTTTTGAGGTCCACTGTTGTGGAGTTACATGTCCCACTTTCATTTTTCCTTTTTAACTTCTGGTAGCCTTCACAGTGATTTATGGAGTTGAAGTTATTGTTGAAGTGTGTGTCAAGTTTTCCTTCTGACGGTGACTTGAAAAAGACTTTCTTTGATTCATTAATTTTCTTTTCTAAATCACTTATAATGATTGTTTGAAAATAAAAGGCTACAAGTGTTTCATGTTGCCTTTGTAAAACCATATGAGGTATATATATATGCTGTGGCTTCTAGTACTTGTTGCTTTTTAAGATCATCTGGATATGTGAGTGCAAAATCATTTGTCTCATTAGGATTTTGAGACCCAGATGAGATGGATTCATTCGGTTCCTGATAATCAAAAGGAATTTCTGGCTTTAGTTTAGAATTTCTTTTGAAATCTTCTTCAACAACTTCTTCTTCTTGACCAACAAATACCATATTCTTAGTGATGCCATCATTCATTAAATTGAAATCGTATAATTGTTTGGTTGTCACTTTCTCACTGATTCTTGGGTTTTCAAATCCGAGACCATCGTAGGTCCATTTTGAGAATTTCCGTTCCTTGGATTTGTTAAGAAAAATGGTTTGTTTAGTCTGACCTCTTTTAATCAATGAGTCTTCAAGTTCTTTGATTTTATAGCACAATTCACCTTTCTCTTTGATGATGTATTCTGTATCTTTCTCTGCACTATTCTTCTCAGCTTTAAGATCGTGTATTTGTGTGCTGATGGAAGTTGTCAACTCAATTAACTAGTTCTCTTTTTCACTTATTTTGGTTTTGAGTTCAACAATTTCCTTATCAACTTGATAGGATTCCATCTCTTGATTTCTTATTATTTCTTTTAATTTTTCTTTCTTTATTTTTGACTTTTGTGCTTTTTGTTCTAACTTTTTCATTCTTTTCATGATGATCTGGACATGTTCCATGCTCAGAACACAACCTGTAAGAGAGTTAGAATGTACCTCTTCATCAGCATCATCAGCATCAAGCCCTTAGAACTGAGCTTGTGCTTCCTCATCAAGATCACTATCATCTGTGTCAGACAGGAATTGATCTTCTTCAACCATCATGGCCTTACCCGCACTCTTCCTTTTACTGAGCCTGAGTTTCTTCTTGTAGTACTCATCATCCTCTTTCTCCTCTGAGTGCAATCTTTTATATAGTGGCCGTTCTATATAGTGGCCGTTACCCCCACAGTTGTAGCATTTGCGATATTCTTTCTTCTCATCTTTCATGAACCTTGGTTTTTCAGCTACCTTGAAATTATCTGATCTACGTGACCCAGATGAATATCGTTGGCGATTGTTGGTTTTAGAATACCTCTTCTTGAAATTTTTAGTGATAAATGACATGGCCTTGATAACTTGTTCCATTTCTGTACTATCTGACTCATCAGAATCTAAGTCAGGTAAGGCCACCTGTTTGTATTTCTGAGTTCTTGAAGATTCGCAGGGAGATGGTTCAATAGCAACTAGAGCCAGTGGATCAGCAGATACTTTGGGAGATGATCTTGAGACCTCGTCTTGGTATTGTTGGAGGTCCTCAAAGATATTATGATAAGTGACAATTGTGAGATTTTGATTGATGTTCTTGTATAGCTTCACATGTTCCTTCTACTCTGGACCTAGACCTTGCAGGAAGACACAGTTGATGTCCAGGTCAGTTCTTTCAACCTTGTTGGGTCTTAGTTCGTTTTGCAATTTGCAAAAAATGACTGTAAGTATCAATTAAAAGCTCGTTGTCCTTAGCACTAAACTCAGGAAACATATTCACCAGTTGAGTTCTCTTCATGTGCTCCCCTTGATCTGTTCCTTACAATTGTCTCTTTATCTCATCCCAGATCTCTTTTGCAGTTGCCAAACTGTCTACCTTCATATACATCTCAGAGGATAGCCCTTGTTTTAGGTAGTACTTGGTAAGCCTATCTTCCTTCTTTCGTTCTTTTACAGCTGCTGTAAGCTCGTCTGGTGTTTTCACTCATGCTATACTAGGTATCGGAGGATTGTTATCTGGTTAGGCATTGATGATTCTGTAGAATTTCTTGTCACCATTAAGTATAGAATCTATCATCATTTCTCTGTATGTCTCGTTATGTTCCAGAAAGTCCATGAACCTCCCTTTCCAAACGATATAATCATTGCGGAATAGGACGGGGGTTTTCGAGTCTGTTCCAATAGCAAGAATCTCATTGGAACTTGACATTTTTCTTACTTGAATTTTCGTATTGATCGTTGACTTGAAAAAGTTTGTGATTGGGTTCGAATTTGAATAATTCGAAATGTGAGTATTTCGAATTCGAAGTGTGCCCGGGTTCGAAGTTGGTTGGAAGTTTGAAAGTTAGATTCGAAGTGTAAAAGTTGGATTCGAAGTGTGCGTGAATTCGAAGTGAGTGAAATCGAGTATAAGTGATTTCCAATGGAAAATTCGAAGTGAACTACAATTGTTTACTTCGAAGTGAAACTTGGTGAATTTGATTTTTCGAAATTAATTTTGTTCGAAGTGATAAGTTCAATGTTGCTTTCGAATTCGAAGTGCAATGGGTTTGAAATGAGAGTTCGAAGTGGCTGGTTTTGGATTAAAACACGCTCGCAGTATCTTTGAATGTGTTCGAAGTGGTGATCTTTGAATGCGAAGTTTATGGCTTAGTTTTCGAAGTGGACTTATGAGAATTAAAAACACGCTCGAAGTCAAAGGAATGATTTTCAAAGCTCAAAGGATCAATTCGAAGTGTAAAGATTATGAACTCGAACTGTGGATTTCGAAATCGAGGTGTATTGATTTCGAATTCGAATGACTTATATAAGCTTGAAGTGTTCTCCTTGAAACAATTTCCGGATTTTCAGGGGTGTTTGTAACAGCCAAGCTCGAAGTGAGCAGTGGTGTAACTGACAAGCTCGAAGTCCAAATGCAAACACCAAAATGTTCAAATTTTTCACCCAAATCGATCAAAATTTAATATCTAAAGTGTTCTTCATGTGTTCTTCACTCAAAATTTGAATTTTAATGAAAATCAATGAATAAACTCCCGAATTTGATATCCTTGAACTCGCAATTCCCAGTAGACAACTAATATCCAATCAAATCCATTATTCAAACGAATTTTTGATGAAATTTAAGGCAAAAACCATAGATGTTTTCTACGAAAAATGTAACACCAGAAAACCATAAGCCATTTTTTTAATTTGCACTACGGAAGCTAATTAAAACCAACTTAATTACATAGAAACCAAAATTTTCAAATGTACAATAATTTTTCAAAAACCAACAAGTACAACTGTTTGGTGTTACAAAAATAACTGGCTCTTCTCTTTTAAAACAAAGTATCCGAGTAAGGTCAACTCTTCCTTCTCTACTGACAAACACGAACCTGCAAAAACATCAACTAAGGGGAATTAGCACAAAGATAAGTAGAGGCTAAACACCAAAATCAAACATTCAAAATCAATATCAAAACATGTAATCACATATCCAAGACGAACGGCGGTTCGGCGCAGAACCTACAACCAGTGTTGGCCAAAGCAAAGGTTTACCGATAGCTCTCTACTAAATTGGCACAGTGAAATCCTCCTCTGAAGCAACATATGCAACAGTAAGGCTACCACTGTTCAACCAACCAGTAAACGAGCCCAACACAATTCCACGTACAGCTGACTTCTCAAACGCAACTCAAAATCATCCTAAGAGTGCGTATCGACCAAATAGTCATGCAGCAGATATCAACAATCAATATCACAATCAGCAGTTCAATCAATCAATCCAATCTCAATCACATCATGCATCACATCAATAACATTAACCTAAATATTTACCATCCGCGATTAACGTCCACTTACCTCAAATTCAGCACGAGCTTAGAAGTCTAATATTACTGAGTCATAGGATTGCCTGAAACACAGCAATAACCAAATCAGTCTCAATCTTATAAATATATCTGACCACATATATTTATAATTCATTCATCAAATAAACAACAAACAATAAACAATCACAAGTCCAAAACATGAAATGTCAGATTTCCTAAACCATCGGATTTAGGAATCCGGCAATCACAAGTATCAGATTTTACTTCTCCGGATTTGGGATTATCGGATTTCAATCACTCGGATTCTGAGGCTCGGATTTCACATGTATCGGATTCTAATAGTTCCGGATTTAAGACTCTCGGATTTAGGTTTAATGTATTTAGGAGCATGTCGGATTCTTGATATGATATCGGATTCTTCGGTATAGGTTTTCATGTCTCGGATTTACAAACTTCCGGATTTCAAGTGTATCGGTTTTAAGGTTTCGGATTCTAAGATCATTTTCCAAGTATCGGATTTTTAGGGTATTCGGATTATGGTTGTCGGTTTCTCAAGTGTAGGATTCAATATTCTAGGATTTCCAAGCATCCATTTTCACACAATCGGTTTTACAAGCATCGGATTTCACCTTCTTCTTCATTAAACCAAATCCGCCAACTTCATATCATTATACAATCAAACCCGGAAATTTATGAACTCATCTCAACTTTCCAGAAACATGTTTTAACACATTTAAACACATATTCATGCATTGAAACATCATATAAACATATAGATCACAAGAACACACAAAACCCATCAAAACTCATGTCTTCTTCAAAAACCGATTATTATTTTCTTCATAAATTCATGTTATTCAAGCAGAGATCATAACAAATTAACATTTAAACATGTTAGAAATAACATCTAACCTTGAATGAACTAAAACACACAATCCTTTGAAAAATCCGATTCTTTTCTTCTTCTTCTTCTTCGGTAGAGAAAATTCTCAAAACACACACACACTTTTCTTAATTTTGAGATAATGAATTATTAACCCACAAAATCTACACGTATACATGCATATTAGCAGGAGGTGGCAATCACCTCTTCATTTCTCATACACGTACAAAAATACATACATGCATACATATACTAACATACATACATACAATAAAATACATGCATATTAGCCCAGGTTTGCGGGTGTTAAAAATCTCCCCCCCTTAAGAGGATTCCGTCCTCGGAATCCTTTCTTGCTCAAACAAATGGGGATATCTTTCTCTCATCTCTGCCTCAGTCTCCCAAGTTAGGTCAGAACCTAAACTGTGCTTCCATTTGACTAACGCCATTGGTATCTGCTTCTTTCGGAGCTTGGTTACCATTCGATCCAACAGTTTAACAGGTTCCTCTATCAGTCTCTTCTTTGAATCAACTTTCAATTCGTGCACCGGGAGAATCTGACTTTCATCATCAATCTTACATTTCCTCATATAACAGACATTGAATGTATTGTGAATTCCTACAAGCTCTGCTAGAAGATCCCGTGTAACTGCCTGGTCGTTAACTATCTGACGAACGCGGAAGGGACCAATGTAACGGGGAGCCAACTTTCCGCGTTTACCGAAACGAATCACGCCCTTCCACGGAGAGATCTCCAAATATACTAACTCCCCTACATCAAACCTAACTAGACGACTTCGTGGATCTACATACATTTTCTGTCTATCTCTGGCAGCTTTCAACTTGTCTCTAGCAATAGCAACCTTGTCAGCAGTTAACTGAACAATCTCGGGCCCTGCAAACTGCTTCTCACCAACCTTCTAACCAACACGTCGGAGTACGGCAGTGACGGCCGTATAACATTTCGTATGGCGGCATCCCAATACCGGAGTGGTAAGAATTATTATACACAAACTCTATCAATGGCAGGTGCGAATCCCAAGATCCACCATACTCAATTACACAGGCACGTAACATATCCTCGAGTGTTTGTATGGTTCGTTCAGTCTGACCGTCAGTCTGGGGATGATAAGTTGTACTCAAGTTAATTCTCGTCCCCAACTCTCTCTATAAACTTCTCCTGAAGTTAGAAACAAACCTGGAGTCTCTGTCAGATACAATCGACAACGGTATACCATGCCTTGCAACAATCTCATTTATGTATAATTGAGCCAACTTACTCAGAGAAGCCGTCTCACATGTAGCCAGAAAATGAGCACTATTTGTCAATCGATCCACAATCACCCAAATCATTTCGTGATTCTTCTGAGTTCGCGGAAGTTTTGTGACGAAATCCATCGTTATATGTTCCCACTTCCACTCAGGAATCTCCAACTGTTTCAAAGACCCGTACGGCTTCTGATGTTCTGCCTTCACTTGTGCACAAATATGGCATGACTCCACAAAATGTGCCACATCTTCCGTCATAGTAGGCCACCAGTAAAGCACTATCAAATCGTTATACATTTTAGTGCTTCATGGGTGAACAGACAGTCTTGACTTGTGTGCTTCAGTTAGGATCAATTTTCTCAATTCTCCAAGCATAGGCACCCACACACGAGTCTTGTATAACTTCAATCCACGAGAATCATCAGTAAGTTCATCCTTACGCTTCCTCATCAATTCAGTCTTTAAGTTTTCTTCCTTTAAAGCTTCCAACTGGGCAGCCTTCAATCTATCCACTAAATCAGACACAATCTCTATACGCATGAACTGGATAGAATTTCCCGCTCCCTTGTGGCTTAGGACATCTGCCACCACATTTGCTTTCCCAGGGTGATATCTGATTTCGCAATCATAATCTTTTATTAGTTCCACCCATCGCCTCTGTCTCATATTCAACTCTTTCTGCATAAACACATACTGAAGACTCTTATGATCAGTACAAATCACGCACTTGGTGCCATACATGTAGGGTCTCCACAGCTTAAGGGCAAATACAACTGCTGCCAGTTCCAAATCGTGAGTCGGGTAATTCTTTTCATGAGGTTTCAACTATCTTGAAGCATACGCAATCACCCGATCTCTCTGCATAAGCACACATCCCAATCCAGCAAACGACATATCGCAATAAACAATAAAGTCATCTAATCCACTTGGCAATGCAAGGATAGGAACCTGACACAACAACTTTTTTAACATTTGGAAAGCTTTATCTTGCTCAGTACCCCATACAAACTTCACGTCTTTCCGAGTTAGCTTAGTCAACGGACCCGCAATCTTGGAGAAATCTTTGATAAACCTGCGGTAGTACCTGGCAAACCAAGGAAACTCTTTATCTCAGACGGTGACTTCAGAGCATTCTAGTTCATTACAGCTTCCACCTTTGAAGGATCCACTTTCACTCCTTCATTACAAATCACGTTCCCTAAGAACTGAACCTCTCTCAACCAGAATTCGCATTTTGAGAACTTGGCAAATAAATGTTCTTTCTTCAAAGTTTCTAGAACCTGTCTCAAATGTTGTTCATGTTCCAATTCAGTCTTTGAATATATCAGAATATCATCGATGAAGACTATCACAAAATCATCCAATAATGGTCGACATACCCTGTTCATCAAATCCATAAATATTGTAGGTGCATTGGTTAAGCCGAACGGCATAACCAAGAACTCATAGTGCCCGTAGCACGTACGAAAGGTTGTCTTTGACACATCTTCCTCTGAAACACGCACCTGATGATAACTTGATCTCAAATCAAACTTGGAAAAGAACGAAGCTCCATGTTGTTGATCAAACAAATCATCGATTCTTAGCAATGGATACTTGTTCTTTGTCGTTCTCTTATTCAGTTCACGGTAGTCGATATACATACGCAACGTACCGTCTTTCTTCTTTACAAACAAAACCGGTGCACCCCACGGAGATTAGCTTGGACGAATGAAGACTTTGTCTAACAGATCCTATATTTGTGTCATCATCTCCCAAATCTCTAAAGGTGCCAACCAGTACGGAGCTTTTGCCATTGTTCGAGAACAAGGAATCAGATCAATCTTGAATTCTACCTCACGAACTGGAGGCAATCCTGGAAATTCTTCTGGAAAAACTTCCGGGTATTCCGTTACCACCCGTATATCATTCATCGTCTGCTTCTCTTTCTTCCCGTCAATGACATATGCCAAGTAAGATTCACATCCCCTATCCAACGATTTCTTAGCTTTCAAACACGAAATAATTGGGATCACAGACCCAGCCTTCTCACCCCTTGCTAATACCCGTGTGCCATCCGCCAATGGAAACGAGATCAACTTCTTGTGGCACTTGATACTAGCTTGATTCAGACTCAACCAATCCATCCCGAGCACCACATCAAACCCAGATAGAGGCATTCAAGAAAATAAACAAGAAAGCATATACCATCTATGTCAATTTTAGCTCCAGCCACAGCAGTCGTGACCGGAGCCATCATACCATCAGCTACCTCTATCTCTAAAGCAGTAGCAACTTCAATGACAGGCACATTTAATCTACCACGGAATTCTACAGAAACAAAGGAGCGATTTGCCCCTGAGTCAAATAACAATCTAGCAGGAGTAGAGTTTATCAAAAACATACCAGTTATGACATCATCTGTGGTACTGGCATCATCCATAGTCATCTTCAATGCCCGACCCTCAGCAGTGGGTGGGTTTTTTCTTTTCTGGCCAGCTGAAGACGATCCTTCAGCCGCTCCTCCTCCTGACCCTGACCCCGTTTTCTTACTCAACAGACAATCCCCAACTCTGTGCCCCTCCTTGTGGCAATTCCAACATACACTCCTTGGTAGTCTGCAATTTTTCATGTCATGGCCACACTTCACACATCGCATTGTCTGGGGCATACACTGCCCATGGTGATAAGATTTACTCCTGCTACACCAAGGTGCCCTCTGAGTAGACCCACCTGAAGTAGGCCTCCTATTCTGCTCCCCTTGCCTACTTCCACTACCCTGCCCTCCTTGCCTTTGCTGGGTGTTGTAATGTTCGAATCTCGACTTTTGTTGGGAAATCCTCTCCCCACTTAATCTGTTCCTCGCAATTATATCCCCTTTAGCCGATTTGGCTAAAGTGAAGGTCTGGATAGTGTGGTAGCCCACCTGGTGGCGCTACGGAGATCCGGATGCAATGCCCCAACAAAATGGGCAATCTTTGACTCTTCATCTGGCACCCAATGCTTAAAAAATCGCATCTTCTCATTAAATTGCTTGATCAGATCGTCAACGGTCATATTCCCTGTCATTTGCAGATCCATGAACTCCTTTTTTATTTTGGCAATCTCAAAGGTACTGCAATATTGTTCACACAGTTTCTCCTGGAATTGACTCCAGGTGATGCTCTCCTGCTGTATTCTGTGCAATGGCCGGTAATTGAATCCCACCAGACCATGGCATCTCCTTTTAGCATCCTCGATGCATACTTTACCTTTAACTCGTTCTCGCAATTACAGGCATCAAGTCCCTTCACCATCTCCCTCAGCCAGTTCAAGGTAGTATTGGGATCAGTACACCCTCGGTACTCAGAAGGTTTACAATCCAAAAATTGTTTATACGTGCACGGTTGCTTGTACCCTGGAAATTCAAAAAGGATAAGCTCCTGGTTGTGGATACGGGTAGTAGAATGGTTATTGCATCTTTTGTGTCATCGGTGGTAAAGGTCTTGTCACTGGTGGTATGGTTGCCTGTGTGGGAATCGCAACTGGTACTGGAGTTGGTTCAGGTTGGTTTAATCTCTGTTCCATGTTATGAACCTTATTCCTAAGATCCAACAGTTCATTCTCCAGTTTGAAGATATGTTCGCTCTGATCTTCCTCTTGTTCTTGACCAGACGCGTTCCGGCTTGGTTTACATTACTCAAGTCTTCTATTACTGGTGCCTCTGCTGCAGAGTGGGTCACAGGAGGAAGGATGGGAGTTTCTCTGTCAGCCATAATCTGTTACAATCACATCACCTCATAGCTCATTAGCATAAACCGTTAGTACTCAAAATACTAATTACTACAAACAACTCTAACTCACCCTAACTCCCCCGAAGGAAAGCTTGACCCGTCACCAGCCAAGATTTGGGAATGCAACACTCTAGCCGTGCATGCATCGCCAAACCTAGGCTTTGATACCAAACTGTAACACCGGAAAACCACAAGCCATTTTTTTTAATTTCCATTCCGGAAGCTAATTAAAACCAACTTAATTACATATAAACCAAAATTTACAAATGTACAATAATTGTTCAAAAACCAACAACAAGTACAACTATTTGATGTTACAAAAATAACAGGCTCGTCTCTTTTAAAACAAAGTATCAGAGTGAGGTCAACTCTTCCTTCTCTACTCACAAACACAAACCTGCAAAAACAACAACTGAGGGGAATTAGCACAAAGCTAAGTGAGTAGAGGCTAAACACCAAAAGCAAATATTCACAATCAATATCAAAGCATGTAATCACATATCCAAGAAGACCGGCGGTTCGGCGCAGAACCTACAACCAATGCCGGCCAAAGCAACGGTTTACCGATAGCTCTCTACTGAATTGGCATAGTGAAATCCTCCTCTGAAGCAACATATGCAACAGTAAGGCTACCACTGTTCAACCAACCAGTAAACGAGCCCAGCCCAATTCCACGTATAGCTGACTTCTCAAACACAACTCAAAATCATCCTAAGAGTGCGTATCGACCAATTAGTCATGCAGCACATATCAACAATCAATATCACAATCAGCAGTTCAATCAATCAATCCAATCTCAATCACTTCATGCATCACATCAATAACATTAACCGAAATCTTTACCATCCGCGATTAACGTCCACTCACCTCAAATTCAGCACGAGCTCAGAAGTCTAATATTACTGAGTATTAGGATTGCCTGAAACACAGCAATAACCAAATCAGTCTCAATCTTATAAATATATCTTACCACATACATTTATAATTCATTCATCAAATAAACAACAAACAATAAATAATCACAAGTCCAAAACACGAAATGTCGGATTTCCTAAACCATCGGATTTAGGATTCCGGCAAACACAAGTATCGGATTTTACTTCACCGGATTTGGGATTATCGAATTTCAATCACTCGGATTCTGGGGCTCGGATTTCACATGTATCGGATTCTAATAGTTCCGGATTTAAGACTCTCGGATTTTGGTTTGGCGGATTTAGGAGCATGTTGGATTCTAGATATGATATCGGATTCTTGGGTATAGGTTATCAAGTCTCGGATTTACAAACTTCCGGATTTCAAGTGTATCGGTTTTAAGGTTTCGGATTCTAAGATCATTTTCCAAGTATCGGATTTTTGTGGTATTCGGATTATGGTTTTCGGTTTCTCAAGTGTAGGATTCTATATTCTCGGATTTCCAAGCATCAGTTTTCACACAATCGGTTTTACAAGCATCGGATTTCACTTTCTTCTTCATTAAACCAAATCCGCCAACTTCATATCATTATACAATCTAACTCAGAAATTTATGAACTCATCTCAACTTTCTAGAAAAATGTTTTAACACATTTAAACACATATTCATGCATTGAAACATCATATAAACATATAGATCACAAGAACACATAAAACCCATCAAAACTCATGTCTTCTTAAAAAACCGATCATTATTTTCTTCATAAATTCATGTTATTCAAGCGGAGATCATAACAAATTAACATTTTAACATGTTAGAAATAACATCTAACCTTGAATGAACTAAAACACACAATCCTTTGAAAAATCCGATTCTTTTCTTCTTTTTCTTCTTCGGAAGAGAAAATTCTCAAAACACACACACACTTTTCTTAATTTTGAGATAATGAATTATTAACCCACAAAATCTACACGTATACATGCATATAAGCAGGAGGTGGCAATCACCTCTTCATTTCTCATACACGTACACAAATACATAAATGCATACATACACTAACATACATACATACAACAAAATACATGCATATTTATAGTAACACATATTTTAACTTAGTCAATTATGCATTTAATTATATTAAAACGAATAAGCACATACCACAAACCTGCTAATCTCCTAGCCCAGGTTTGCGGGTGTTACAAAAAACCTTGAAATCTTGATCTGGTGTAACACCGCCTAAGTTAATATCAAAATCAGTGAAAATTTAAGTTTTTAAACTGCGTAGATAGATTTGTAATAAAAGTGTTTACTTGTTTGATTATATAACTAGTAATTTTAAACAACGCAGCGGACTATTTTAAACCAAACAAACAAACCCTATTATTTATTACAGATTAAAACCACAATGATTTGGCGTTTATATTTACATAACAAAAATGATGCCAAATCACATAATACCAGTGTTACTACATCATCGACTGACCATTGTATTCAAAATACCATATACAGTGTTCCTTCCAAAAAGACATATACAAATCCCAGTAGAGATCCCATCTCACCAGGCACACCTACTCCTTATCTGAAAACGGAAATATCCACGGGATTAGCTATACAAAATAGCTAGTGAGTACTAACAGGCATGAAAAGCAATAAAGCAAGTCATATACATATCAAGAGTTAGCAAACAATGTTATCCTATCACATAGTGGAGTACTGACATGTCCAGCGAGTGTATTATATTGCCGGGTTGCAAATCCTGCTCAAACCACTACCACCGGGGGAATCAAACACTGCCAACCGCGCTGGTTTCACCACGTGAGTGAATCACCATGCTCATTTAAGAACCAAAGGCTCATAGGCTCAACCATTTAAGACAATCACCCCAGATAATCTAAGGAACGGCACTCGAGTACTGTTGATCCGGAACATTATGCCTCAAGGCCTAGGACCTAGCCGAAGCTGACCTTAATCAAGAAATTGTCCGAACATACATATAGCTCATCAGTAATCCATTTCAGGAACAATTGCATGCATGCTTTTACAGATAACTTGTATCCATCAATATACATGCACATGTACTCAAATACATGTTCACATATCATTTAATCATGGCATTACTTACTTGCATACATATAACTCCCATGTGTACCATATTTAGCATATAATAAATGTGTACTTCAATTTGCAGTTAAATCTCCCTTTATTGAACTCATGAAAGTCAATACTCACCTGAGAAGCTAATGTTAAGTGAACTATGGTATTGGCACTCCCAGTACAGTCGGAAAACAGGATGTAAAACAGATTACACATATCAAACAGGATGTAAAACAGGACTGTCATAGAGCAAGGCATGCCCGTGACTTTCGAGGCACGCCCCGTACCCTGGTCACAGGTACGCCCCATGACCAAAGGCACTCCCTCGGACCATCTAGGTTTAGGCACGCCCGTACCTTTTCGAGGTACGCCCGTGCCTACCCGGGTACGCCCTAAGGCACACTTAGATCTTGAGAGGTACGCCCGTGCCCTTTGACACACAGCAGCAGGTTCGAACAGGATCTGCTGTGTTCCATTCCAAATTCACCAAAACTCAATTCTATCCATTTCCAGATGCTAAATTTCATTCATATGTGAACCTATGTTACATAAACATACTAGAAACACATATTTTACACATTATAACAACATATAGCAGATTTGGCATCAATTTCTACCTTTTGACCCATTTTCACAAAATCATCAAATTCATCATTAAACATCAATATAATTACACAAACTGAATTCTAAACATCTGGAATTGGTTTAGGAACAACTTAGAACAATTAACTTCAAAGATTGAAGCCAATTTAGACATTGACCCATTTGATCCTAAAACTAGAATTTGGTAGAATTTGAGGAAGAACTTACAAGAATTAAGAGGATAATGTAGAACAGATTACAACAAGGATTTACAATAGATTCTTGAATTTAATTTTAGCTTTGAATCTAACCTTGAATGAGTTCTTCAATCTTCAAGAGGCAAGAGAGAAAGTTGAGTATGTGTGTATGGGAAGTGTGTCGTGTGTTTCAACAGAGAGGGATATACATGAGAACCAATATTGGTTCTCATTTATCCACAAGGGGTATCTTGTTCCCCTTTTCAACATACAACTCAACGCACGAATACCCGTTTTAACTAACGGGGATATTTTTGGAAACCTCGTTTGAAACCATTTAATATTTAATCATTTTTATCTATTTTCTTTATTATTTTTAAATTCCCATTTAATTAACCAATATCTTATCTTCTTTAAATACTTAACACATATTCTTAATTTAATTCTTGTAAATTAACTCACGTACCAAATGGAGCGCACGAATAGGCCCGATTTGAGGATGTTACATCAGGTGTGATCCAAATCAATTCATATTGAATTGTAATTGATTCTAGAGATGTTTCTGAGAAGAATAGAATCAAACACACCAATAAAATCACTCAAACCTTCATTCTTTGATTCTGAAACAGTAAATCTATGTACACAGCACGTTTTCTTCGATGATTCTTGTTTTCCTTCGATCAAATACCAATCACGAGCCAATTGAAAGGTGGTCCAAATATACCTTAAGTATGATTTAGAGAAGATGAGTACAGAGAAACACACACTACACTTTTTGAGCTAATGTTTGATATATTGAAAATGTGATGCAAAAGCTTACAATGGCCCTTGGCCATATGCCTATTTATAGGCAAAGCCTTAGACGGCTTTTTCTACATTTTCTAAACTAACACACGGGCGTGCCTCCAAGAGGCACAGGCGTACCTAGCCACAGGCCATGCCCAAGTCACACCCGACTTGGTCTCGTGCCTACCCATAGGGCACGACCGTACCTCATAGAGGCACGGGTGTGCCTTAGCCCACCAAAACCAGTTTCTGGCTTTCTCTCTCCTTTGACCATGTGTGATGTCGGAATCAATACTTGGCGTGTGACCCAATAGGCCCTTACTTCATCAGCCATGATAGCAACTCGTGTGTGTCAGTGGGCATTATCCAACACGTAATTTTTTCCCTACTTGGGGTCTAGACACTCACTAACCACTACTTGCACACTATAGTAGCCTGTTGTTGACCCAAGCAATCCATACCCACAAATATCTGGAATTCCCATACCCCAATAAGAATCTGGTATGGTAAACTTTTCCCCTTGGAGTTTTATCACATTGTTTCTATACACAGTTGACACACTAATAACTTTATGATTTTCTATTTCAACATGTCAAGGAGTTTCCGGTTTAACTGGAAAATATTTCAAATTCTCACATAAAGCATGAGACATAAACGATCTACTAGCACCCGAATCAAATAATACAAGAGTTGAAACTGAGTTCACGAGATATGTACCTACTACGACATCTGGCTCATCCCTATTAGTCTCAATCTCGGCGACCCACCAAGTACTAGCTACCGGGTCCGGCTTCCACTCAAACATTGGAGGATTACACGCTGAAAAGTCATAGTAGTTGCACCCCATTAGTACCCTGATTGATAACCTGGTCTTCTGGGTGACGGTTAGCTCCCTGGTTGTCACAACCTGTTCCACCTCATCCATCACAATTGCTTTCATTTGCTCATTCATTTGTTGAAACATATTAGGCAGAATCTGTTCCAGAGCCTTTCCCATAATAGCAACTAACCTCTCGTCAGATACGGTCTCATGGTATTCATTTTCCATCTCTTCGTTGTTCACGGGTGGTTGTTGATGGGGATCGGTTTCAGCTGTATGACTTACTGTAGCCCATCCCGAGGGATATTAGCACTTCCCCTGATTAGCATGTTTTGGTTTCCTCTCGTAGTTACCATTCTGATGTTTTGACAATTTGCTATACATTACTCAAGCATTAACAAGTAACTTCATTATAATATTCGATTCATGTAACATCCGAAAACCCGACCTAGTAGTAGGCGGGCTAATGGTAATTTGAAATGTGTTTAGTTATGCATGTTTAAATATTTGTTATGTGATTAAACGATTATGTGAAGTCGTATGTGTTTATGAGTAAATAAGATTGAGTTTGGAACAAAAATTATAGAAAATACCTCGAATGCATGTTAAGGTAATTAATCGAGAAAGATTATTTGTTTGAAAGTAAATGGACGTAATAAATGGTATTATGATATTGAATAATTAATTGATGGTTAATTGGCATGTAGTGTATGCTAGAAGAGTTAATAAAGAATTATATGGTATTATGTATGTATGTATGTACGTTAGTATGTATGTATGTATGTGTGTTGGTAAGGTGGTGACACAATATTTGAGAAGTTACACGTGGGTGTGTGCATGTGTATATTGAAAGAAATCAGATTAAGAAAGAAAGAAAAGAAAAAAAAGGTGAATGTGTGTGTATGTGTTTTCTCTGGTGAAAAAGAAGAACAAAGAAGAAGAATAACTGGAAAATTCAAAAGTGAAGATTTTGTGATTCATAATTTGAAATAAAGGTTGGTTTATGATCATTACGTGTTACTGATGATTTGGTTGTGTTTATGAATGTGTTTTTATGTGTTTAAAGCTTGAACACCATTGTTGAGTTTTAAGAAAATGGATGAAATGGGTTTTAATGATTTTTGTTGTTTGATTTGTTAAAAAGGTGTTTATGATGTTATATATGCATGACATATAGTATATATGAGCTTAGATTGAAGAAATATGATGTTGGTAATGTTTGCAAAGAAATTAAGTGGGCTGGAAATCGGATTTGAAGAAAGTTAATATGCTGATGAATGCTTGTAGCGGAGCTACGATGAGGGTCGCGACGCGACATTCATGCAAAACCGAGAGTTGGGTCGGTTTGTGTAGTAATCCGAATGTCAAATCCTAATCCTTGAAATCCGAGTGTTTCAAATCCGAAAAGCATGAATCCGACACCAAATCCGATTGTGAAATCCGAGAACCCAAATTCCGTAACTCAAATCCGATTCTTAGATCCGGATTTTGAAATCCGACAGTTTCACGGCGGGACGGGGCCTTTTTCAGAATTGTTGATTGTTTTGTTTGTGTTTTGTTTGGGAAAGGTTGTATTGTTAATTATATGATTTAATCAAGTTGTTTACATGATTATAAGATATAAATGTATGTTGAAAGATATATTTATATAATCGAGACTGATTCGGTTGTTGTTGTGTTTTCAGGCAAACCACAGACTCAGTGGTATTAGACTACTGAGCACGCGTGAATCGAGGACTGAGGTGAGTGGAAGTTTACTCACGGATGGTTACGTTGGTAACATTATGAATTGAATGATTGAAGGATTGTTTGAATGCAATAAATGTCTGTTGATCTGAAAATGAGATATTTGACTAATAAGTTCAATATGCGAAAATAGATCGATTGTTATGCCATGATAGACTGTTAAGTCTGCTATTTGTTAAATGAGAATTTCATGTTCGTATTTGTTATATGTGAAAGAGATTTGATTGTGATTATGACTAGAGGAGTAATTGGATTGTTCGAGAACCAACTTCTGTGTTACGAGTTGGAAGTGATCAGCTTCTGTGTAAGAGCTGATTGGGGTCAGCTGCTGATGTTAGAGATGGGCTTGCTTGCGCTTGGTTGAACAGTAGTAGCTCCTCTGTTGCATTTGTTGCTCAGAGGGGAGTTTACTGTGCCAATCGGCAGGGAGCTATCGGTAAACCTTTGCTTTGGCCAGCTTTGGTTGTAGGTTCGGCAGAACCGCCGGTCCTCGGGATGGAAGAGATTGTTGAATTGACGGATTGCTTGAGGATTGATGTTCAGAGGTTCTGTTGGGAACAATGATTGTTATGTGCTTGTCTGTAGCTTCCATTCACTTAGCTTTGTGCTAACCCCCCACGGTTGATTGCTTTTTGCAGGTTTATGTGAGTAGCTGTTTAGCTTTGTTTGTGGAAAGGGGAATTTGACCAATACTCTGATATTGTGTTTTGAGAAGAGACGAGCCACGTTTTATAATCTTTTGTAACACAAACGAATGTTATGATTTGTAAAGTACTTTGTACTTGTGATGTTTATGTTAAATGAAAATTAGAATGTGCTTCCGCAGCGTTTTAAAAAAATGGCTTGAGTTTTACGGTGTTACAATTCAGGCCTTTAAGCCTAGTTTACGGTTCATTTCAAATCTCTATTTTGTGATTCAACCATAACATAACTATTTCCAATTCAATTCCACAAACAAAATTGTGATTTCCCTCTGCTTTGTTCAAACAGTACAAGCATCGTGTGTGTATGTATATATAAACACACTTCCAAATCAATTCTTGATCAATACCTAATCAAATCCTTGATTTAATATGCGATTGACACTACATGTATCTATTTGTGGTTCCCCTAGCACCCCATACAACTTTTGTGATTCAATACATTCCCCAACTAATTGTTCATCATACTCGACCTACTTACCAAATCCGAACTTTTGATTTACTTAATCATTTTCAATAGTTCTTGTTTTTATGGACTCCTAGACTCGTGTAGGTCGAACTTTATCAATAATTGCACTAACATCAAGTTTTTAATCATCAACTTGTCATCTTTGTTCTCAGTTTACACCTTAATATCAAAAACTCCAAAATAGTTTGATTTACACCCTGTTGATCTATCTAAAAACAATTTTTACGAGTGGAAGATGAAGTAAAATACTAACCTAATGATCTCCGATTGAATCCCGACAATTGATGGTATTTTGATTATGTTTGGAGCCTCCTTCCTTCACTGATGCTAACACAAACACACGCACTAAACAATGAGAGATGGTGAGATCGGCTGTGATGGGTTCTAGGGCACTAGTGGACTCATTTTAGTGTTTTTCCGTATTTACTTAGGCCCAACACTCCTATTGAACTAATAATAATTATTTAGTGGTAAGTTATTAAGCTCACAACTAAGCTAAGTTAAATCCTTGACCCAAATACTATAACCACTAAAACATACCATTTAAAAATAATTACTTGAAAATTTTAAAGATTAAATTCTCATAATATTTAATAATCAATATCATTACAACTTTGGAAATGGGTATTACAGATATGGGGAAGGAAGCAATTGTTAAACATACAACAGGGACCAAAATTAAATATTACCACTATAACTTTAAAATTACGACGGGTACCAAAATTAAATATTACCATTATTCTTTTCAAAGTAGAATGACATATAACACCAACTCCTTTATTTTGCACTTCTTAATTATAAACCGCTTCTTCTTATATTCTATATAGATGTGGTCAGGTCAAGAAAATTTGACAAAATAACTTTTAATTTTAATTTACAATAACATAAAAGTAATAAAATTTTATATTATGTTAACAAACAAATACAAAAATTAGATAAATATACTAGATACATAGTATACAATTATAACATATTCACTTTTATGTGTAATTCTTTTGCTACTCTACATTAACGGATATTAAATATCTCCACTACATACCACAATCGACATAATTGAATAAGCACGCCTAAAATGTGTTTCAAATTCCAACTATATATATCTCTCCACTCCATTCTTTTATATATATATATATATATATATATATATATATATATATATAAAATAGATACATAGTATGCAATTAATTGATACATAGTATACAATTATAACATGTTAAATATTTGTAATTCTTTTGCTACTTTATATTTATTAATATTAAAAAAATCTTCACTACACATCATAATTGACATAATTGAAGAAACATGCCAAAAATGTGTTTTCAAATTCCCACTATATATATCTCTCCACTCCATTCATTTGTTCATGCATCTTTTGAGAATGGCTTCAATATTCATTTCAAGTGTGATTTATGGTTTTTCAAACTCTTCTCATTGTAGGAGAAATGTTGTGGTTCGGTCTAACAAACAATCATCATTTACACAACCTATAATTAGAAGATCGGGAAATTATGCACCTTGGAAATGATCTCACGATTCTGTCAAGTCACTGGATGGCAACTATGTACGTGATATATTATTCGTAGGCTAAGTTATATTAAATATAACATCTTTTCATCTTTTTTTTCCATGAACTGTAATCTAGAGTTTTTTTTATCAAGGTAGGTTAATTAGTGTTTTCAAAAAATCGAAATTTAAAGCTTCATTTCCATCCGCTCTGAAATTTTCATGAAAGGCATTATTTGATTATTTGTAGTTTCGTAATAAGGATGAAAGTTGGTTGTATACAAAAAAACATTTTTTCATTAATGTTCTATTATGTTATATTGAAATTTTTTGTGTTCACATATACTCATTAATATTTACAAATGAGTTTTGATTGTGTAAAAATTTGAAACAAAAAAAGGGATATAATGAAATATTCTTGAAAATATTAATGGGTATAATTATACATTTTATGAACATTAGTAGACATAATTAAAGATTTGTATGCTTTATGTGTATATTTAACAAAAAATAAATAAACTTCATGTATCATAATATTGATAAAAAGATTTTTTTGTTACGTCTGTATATAGGTATTTTCTCCTTTTTGTTTAGTTTCAATTAATTTGTTTAATCCTTTTATTATTATTTCGTTTATTTTTTCTGGAGGTCTCTAATTAATATATTTAGGTAGATGTATTACTATTTACATATGACCACTCACACATGGTTATTGTTATAACATATATTTAAGTGAGAATAAGAGAACAAATCATAGCAATCGATGTTGATCTATTAGATCTAACGGTCGCAATTCATACTAGATAATTCATGGTAGGTAATTAATAAAATGAAAGGTCAATATAGACCATCCGATCGAATCAAATAAAAAGACAAAATTAAGTCTCAATTATCAGTTAAATATTTATTCTCTTTTGAACCTATATATAGAAAAAGGATCACCTGCGAACGCTTTTATTTTGCGAACGCCTCGAACGATAACATTGCCCCAATATTTGGCGTGGAGTTAATGAATCAGAAGTCAACAAAAATAGGCGCTGAGGATAAAATTAAATACTCTAACATTTTTAAATAGTAAATGGATGGTGGGCATTTTAATTGAAGATTTGCTCTACTTAATTTCTATTTTGCAGCTCATTCTTTTAGTTTCTAGGAGTTAATTTTGAAATGTATTAGGTTTTAGATGCAGTGATTTTATACTAGATGCAATAGTTTTTAGACAAAATGTATTAGTTTTTAAATTAGAATTCACCGATTAATTCGTGTATGATGGACTAGTTTTAAGAGAACTCAATTTTTTTAGATATTATGCAATGATTTTAAGTTAATGCAATGATTTTATAGACTGGATGCAGTGTTCCTAAATTTCTTATTTTAGGAACCAATTCTATTGGATCCTCACCCCCTATATATATACACACACACACATATATATATATATATATATATGCATATTTATTTATTTGAACAATTAACATTATATATTTTATGATGAGTGTTCACAATCTACGCGTTGTTACAATTTACTAGAATATAAAATATAGGGTTTAGTTTGTAAAAGTATATCCAAGTTGTCATATTTTGCTATTTTATGTATTGAATTTAAAAAATTTCTATTGTGTGTATCGAACTTTTAATTTGTCATTATTGTGTGTATTAAACTTTCTATTGTATGTACTAAACTTATAATTTTTTTACCTTTCTATGTAACCAAAATACATACAACAGCGACAAATTAAAATATTAATACACACAATAGAAACTTTTAAAGATTGATACACATAATAACAAAACGTGATAAATTGAATATATTTTAGTGAACTAAACCCTAAAATATACTATCAAAACTTATCACAATTATCAAATTTAATTATATTAAATTACAATAGATCAATTCCAATTTTTATGAATTTATTTTATATGTGTTTATAGTTTAATAAACGTAGTAAAGTGATAGTATAAGTTAATGAATATGTTTACACTAATAGAAACCTTTTATGAAAATCAAAACATGTTACCAAAGTCAAAAATAAAATATCAAGATAAAAATATTTTAAAAATTTTCTTTAACTTTATCGGTAACAATATATTATTAGGTCTTTATAGAAAAACTAAGAAGCACTTCAAAATATTAACAATTTTTGAACGAAACACATATATCTTATAATATACATCTATGTTCATAACCAAACTTAAAGATCTAAAACAAATATTGGTTTATAAAAAGGAAAACGAAAATAAAAGTAGAAAAAACATAATTTCGTATGACCAAGTAGTTAAATTAGATGTCACTAGAAATAGACGCTACAATTAAGGAAATGAAAGAAATAATAAAAAAATATGAATCTAATATAAAAGGTATATCTTATGAAAAATAGATATAATATGAAAAAAAAATAACTTTTGATTTATGATATTTGGTTCTCCTAGAATATGATATAATTTTAATTATATGTATAATTAAATGTTTAAGTATTTAGTGGTTACACGCTATTAACATCATATAAGTTAAGTGATGCTATTCTTGCATAATATTTATATTATATAATTTATCTTACGTGATATTTCTCTCGTATATCGTTATCTTTTTATTATGATTTATAGATATCTTTTTAGGTTTGAAAATTTTCTACTCAAATTAGAAAACCATTTTGATTTTGGATTAAGCAGATTTATTTCATTTTTCAAATATAAACCATATTTTATTAGAAAGCTTTTCGATGAATCTAACATTTTGAATATTTTCAAAATTTAAATTATATGTAAAACTTTATGATATATATAATTTTTAAATATTTAACCAAAGTTGGAACTTCTACCTAGTATTTTTCATTGGCTTAAAATAACAAATTTAATTTGTAAGGTAAGATAGGATATAGGAATAAAGTTTACAAACACACACATATTTTTTTTGCATTCCCAGTTGGGTGATATTTTTGTAGATTAGAAATTCGATTTGAAAACCCATATAAACTTTGAAATCGAGTCCACAACCAAATTCAAAACCAAAAAACAAATTCAAATTAGATTTTCGAATTAAGTTCCGTTCAAATTTTGGTTATTACAACTCACATCAAAATATTGAACACTAGTAACGAGTATTAAGTTCGTTTAAATGTTTAATGATTAAGTTATATATGAGAGTGATATCACCTAGATTAGATAATGATAGTTACGTGTATCATTGTTTTATAATATATAATTTATAGGTTATTTATTATAAATCAATATTCTTACACTTAACTCTAAATTAATTTGTATTCATCACTCAATATTAATTTTTTATGATTGATATTTTTTTCTTATATACTAGTTAGTAAATTATGTAAATCTACTAACATAAAATCATTTATCGTATGATTTTAGCCATTTATTTAACAAATTAATGTAAATTGTACAATATTTACCATCAATTTGATAAAAATTGAAATTCAATTTTGACTTTCTTTTTATCAAAATTTGATTCAATTTTAATTTTAATTAGGATAAGATTTTAAAGAGAATTTCATATATTTTCTTTTTAAACCTTAAAATATCGTAATTTTACACCATAATTTACAAATATCGTATATCTCTTTATAACATTTTAAAATATCATAATTGTTCAAAATATTAGTTTTATCAAATTTAAAATATTCTCTAAACATTTTAATTTCTTTTTAGTAATAACCAACCTTATTGCCCGTAATTGTAAAAATAATGATCAATAACATATACAAGTAATACAATTACATCTCTTCATATATAATACCCTGTTTCTACCATCACGCTTGTCCCCCACCTCGCTTCAACGCTTATACCGCTGGTCTGGGTGTTGACGTCATCTATCATCTTTTTCTTAAATTCTTATTTATTTTTGTGTTTTATAACAATTAATATATTTTTATTAATGATTAATATTTAACATTTTTAAATCAATATGTGTATCACACGAACATTTAATTTAGTAGGAGAATATATAAACAATCAATTATTTTTATTTTAATACTATAAAACGATTTCCAATTTTTAATTTTATGTATGTTTTTAATATACAAATTCTATATATAAAAAAGTTTGTTAATAAACCAAATAATATACAAGGTTTAACAAACCAAAATCAATGAAACTAATTAAACATGAAAATAAAAACTTAAATTTCTTTATATAAATAGTTAGTACATGTATAATAGAAAGTCATGTTCTCTAAATTATATAAAATATTACATATCAGCAATATAAAAACTTACGTATAATAAACAAATTACATATTGAAGAAGCAAGCAATACAAGTCCTCCCACAAAACACGAATTCACATGCCATGTTTTAATTACAATTACACAAAATATGAGTATGTAATAGTGGTTACAAAAAACTAAAGTTACTTAAGAATAACTTAAACATGGGTAAGTACATGCCCCTTAACCATTGGTTACATACGAGATTTAAACCTTCAAGTTGATCATGATACTGTTGGGTTGGGAGTGCTAAGGTAGGCTACTAAAAATTAGTAAATTTAGATACATACAAATTATATATATTCTCATCCCGTTAACCTTTATCATTTTCTATACCTTATTACTTTAACTCTCTAAGTGATTTCATAGTGAGTTTAATTACTTGCAATTTTCTATAGGGTGAAAAATACAAGACAATCTCAGAAAATTTGAAACAAAGAGTGAGGATGCTGATTTTTAAAGACACTTTAACAGAGAATCCCTTGAGCATACTCGAATTCATTGATGATTTGCAAAGGCTTGGAGTATCCTATCATTTCAATGACGAAATTAGCAATGTGCTAAAGATGGTATACAATTATCACTATAAAGATCATAAGAAGTGGAATGACTTGGATCATAACCTTAAAGCCCTTGGCTTTAGACTTTTAAGACAACATGGCTACCATATCCCACAAGGTAATTTGGTTATTGCATCTTCTCTCTCTCTCTCTTTATATATATATATATCTCTCTCTCTCTTCATGAACAATAAATGATGAATGCGATTGATTTTGGAGATACATTCTAATAAATGAGCTTTATATGAAGAAATTTTTGAGGACATCATGGATGAGACTGGAAAGATCAAGACCAATACAGAAGAGGATGTTGTAGGGATGCTTAACTAATACGAGGCTTCGTTTTTCGCTATCGAGGATGAAAAATATCATGGATGAAGCTAGGGAATTCATGATAAAATATCTCAAAGAGAAGTTAGAAAATAACACTATTGTGAATGAAACTATGATGATGTTAATACGTCATTCCTTAGAGCATCCATTGCTTTCGAGACTCCCAAGGTTTGAGTCAATATGGTTTATAGAAGTGTACAAGAGGAGGAATGACATGATACCAATATTGTACGAGTTCACCGTATTGGATTACAATATTGTCCAAGAAATTCACCAAGAAGATCTGAAGCACATATCAAAGTATAATTTTCATATACATTAATTTCATATTATACTAGGGCTCCTACATTATAACTTAAATGTCATATAGTAATCGTAAATGCAAATTGATCTATTGCAAAACATATTGAAATTTAATTTTATCTTCCTAACAAAATACCAAAATTCTCACAACATACGTTTTCTATATTTTAAAATAATTCTCACAAATCAGTGTTCTTATTATAGGTGGTGGGTTGATATACAATGGAACAAGAATCTTGAATTTGCTCGAGACTCAATGGTGGAGTGTTTTACGTGGTCCGTCGCAACAAATCATGAACCCCCATTCAGTAGTTTAAGGAGAATCATAGCAAAGATTACTTCATGTGTAAGTGTGTTAGATGATGTTTATGATGTGTATGGTACTTTGGATGAACTTGAACAATTCACCGAAGTAGTGAGAAGGTTGGTGTTACTTATTCACTAATTAAGTTGGGATATGTGTGTGTATAGACACATGTTTAATAAGTACAGTTTTTATTTTTAAAATATTTCTAATATATAGATATATTGCATTAGATGGGACATCAATGCAGCCGAAGGACTTCCTCATTACATGAAGTTATGCTTCTTTGGATTATACAACACTATCAATGACATGGCATACAACAACTTGATAAACCATAAATCATTTGTTGTACCTTCTTTGAAAAAAGCGGTAATCAATTTTCCTTAGATATTCCTCTTTGAAATCATGATTAAGATTTTCATCGATCTAGGGTAGTGTTTAACTTTCTATTGTAGTAGATAGAATATTGTGAGGCAGGTCTCACGGAGGCACGATGGTATCACAAAGGATATATCCCAACACTTGAGGAGTACTTGGAGAATGCAATTATTACGGTAGGACTTCCAATCATAGTTTTGGCTGCTTATTTCTTGGAGTCAAATGATTTTGTTGGAGAGGCCTTGCACAATGTAATACGGTCGTCATCTATCATTTTACGCCTTACTAATGACCAGGGAACATCAAGGGTAACTGTAGTTTATCTTATTGAGTTACTAATTTTTTAATATATTAGTCAAGGATCAAACAAATAAAACATTATCTTTTTATACTTGATATAATTAGGCTGAACTTGCAAAAGGGGATGTTACAAAATCAATTGAATGCTACATGCATGAAACATGTGCTTCTAGAGACGAAGCTTTGGCACATATGAAAAGATTAATCATGGATGCACATAAGAAGATAAAGAAAGAAAGAATGACATGTAAATCTCCCACTTTGCTAAAGTTTATGGAATGTGCAACAAACCTTGCTCGAATGGGACAGTTTACCTATGATCACGGGGATATGTTTGGTGCACCGGATGATTTCCATAAATCTCATCATAACTCATTACTGTTTGAGCCTAAATCCTAGAGGGTTGTTAGTTCTCCTTTGGTTTGTATCAAGTTGTATGTTTTCTTATGTAATAAAGAATAAAAAACTACATTCTAGTTATTTTCCATTAGAAAGTGATAAGTGAAACTACATAACGAGAATCAACATATATATATATATATATAAACCAGATTAATATATACCCTATGCTTAAACATAGATCCCAAAGACCAAAACTAGCCCATTAGATTTTTTAAATCAGTGGTATTATGGGAATCCTCCACCCCATAAATCACGCCCCTTCCTTTCTTTTTCCCTTCTAGCCATAAAAAATGATAACTTTCAACCAAAAATGATAACTTTCTAGCTGAAAATGATAACTTTCCAGCCGAAAATGATAACATTTTCCCATTGAAAATGATAATTTTCAAATGAAAATGATAACAACATACAACATTTGAAATGACAACATTATCCAGATAAAAATAGACTACTTACAGCCAAAAAGATAACAATTTCAGTTAAAAATGATAACATTTTTCACATGAAAATGATAACAATATACAACATTCAAAATGATAACATTATGTACTTGAAAATGATAAAAAATACACTGATTTTCAGCCGAAAATGATATAAATACACATGTTTCTAAATGAAAATGATATAAATACACTTCTTCCGATCAAAAATGATATAAATACACATAGTTACAGCCAAAAATGATAAAAATTAACATGATTCAACATTTTGGTATCATTTTTCATATAATTTGCATTTTCAAAATAAAATTTTCAGAAATATGGGAAAAGTGGTCTTGTTGGAAAGGGGATTAAAAAATGAGTAGTTTTGTATAATTTTTTTGCTCAAATTCTCAAAATTGAAATATTATGGTCATTTAAAGATTTAAGAGGTAAAAAAAATAAAAAAAGAAAGTTGGAGGAGGTCTTTGAGGGAGGCACACAGGTTTGTTTAATAATAAGGAATTCCTATTTTGCCTTATTAAATGAGTGGCTGAGATTTGACCTTTGAGATCTGTTTAAGGGTGAGGCTATGTGAAACCTCACCATATATATATACATATATATATATATAGAGAGAGAGAGAGAGAAAGAGAGAGAGAGGATGGTTCATGTGAAAAGTAATATATTTGCGAAAAGTGTGAGAAGTCTTTAAGAGCTATTAGATCACCTAATCAAGGGCTAGGATCACATATGGTATTTCGGTAATTTAATTATTCTTTAAGTATATTTATATTAAATCAAAAGGGTAAGTAGGACATTTGTCCCTAAAGCAATATTGACCTAATTACTTCAGCATTTAATCCCCTTCCTCCTTCCACCTTCCTTCTTGGTAATCCCCATCTAGTTAGCCAAGGTTCGCAACAAACATATAGTTTAAAACCCTAGTTTCTCTCTCTTACATATACACATACATTAGAGAAACCATCGGTCCTCACCTTAACCTCCACTTATCAAGCACCACGATTGTAACAGCTGTAAACCCGAGTAGCAGTTAGCGGGTTGGCGGTGAGTGTTTATGTGTGCTTATATATATAACTATGTGATTATCTTAATTGAAGTTATTATCTCATGAGTTATTAAACTATTTTGAATTGATTATGGGTGTATGTGTAAATGGAAATACATGAATTAAAGGTGTAAGTATGTATGCATGTATGAATGAATATATATATATATATATATTAGGATTACACCTCATGCTTGGTTTAAATCAAATTGATTTGTGTTAGTGTGTGCACTTGTACAGTAGGTATAAGAAAGGTTACATGAGTATCACCTCCTCATTTGTGTGTGTTAAAAGTGTGTATGTTGCTTTGAGGTGAAAAAACTCAAGTACAAAACCAAACTTGAGATTTTGGCATCTTTGCTTATGTGTTTGTTGATTCAAGACTAAGGTTGGTATATATTAATATATGCTCTTTGTTATATGTTGTTGGGTTGTCATGCTTAAAAACTCAAGAAACACCATGAAAGAAGTTATGAAGAAGTTTTGAAGAAAACATGCTAAGTGGGTTTTCTTGATTTTGAAGTTTTAAATGGATTTGTTGTGTTTATGATGATTGTATACATGTTATATAAAGTTTGTATTGTTTTAGAATTGTTAGAAATTGATTTCCAGATTTATAGTCGTGTTTTGGAAAAGTTGGATGAAGCTGGAAGAAGGTAGAAAAGTTGCAGGTCTGGGCTGTTCTTTGCGGGACACGTCTGGGTAAGGGACGCAACGTGTTCGCGACATTTTGGTCCGACTCTTGGTCCGAGCTTGGTGGTCCGACTTTGGTGATCCGACCTTGGTGGTCCGACTTTGTTGACCTGACCTTGGTGGTCCGTCTTTGGGTAGTCCGACTTTTGGAACGCGACGCATCCGGTGCTTTTTTAGTTTAGAAGCTTTTGTTTGTCGTTTCGTTTAGATTGCATATTATATGTGAATCTAACTTGATGTATATGGTTATACTTGATATATATATATATATATATATATATATATGAATCAGAGACTGAATTCGTTTTTGTTGTGTTTTCACGAAACACAAAGGGTCAGTGATATTAGATATCTAAGTGTTGCCATCAATAAACAGAGGTGAGTGGATGTAAACTCACGGATGGTAAAGGTTATGATTGATATGATTGATGTGATGTATGTGTTGTGAATCATAAACTGTATAGTCTAATTGATGATTATATAACTGCTTGTGTAATTATTTGGCTGATACGTGCTCGTTGTATGATAACGAGTAGCATTTTAGAAGTCATCTATGCGTGTATTTCGGCTGGGTCTGATCGCTATTGGTCGAGCAGTTGTAGACCCTCTGGTGCATGCGTTATGTCGGAGGGATCTAACTGTGCTGTTAGTCTCTGTAACACCCGTAAATATGGGCTAGGAGATTAGCGGGTTAGCGAAATGTGCTTATCTGTTTTAAATGCAATTAAATGGTTAGTTAGTTATTGAATCAAGGATTATAATTGTATGTATGCATGTATCTTGTTATGTGTATGTATATATGTATGTATTTGGATGGTTATGTATACGTGTTTAGGTGCATGTGAATCAAGAAGTGGATTAGCCACCTCCTGCTTCGGTATTTGAAAGTATGGACGTGTGTCTATATGCTAGTGTGGGGATTAATTAATTGTCATTATCAAAAGAAAAGTGAAAATGTAAGTGTGTGTTTCTGTTTTGTTCTCGGCCAAAGAAAAGAAAGAAGAAACAAGCGGATTTCAAGTTTTTGGGTGTTTTAATTCAAGAAGGTTAGATTTGTTCTTGATATGTTTCTAGTGCTAACTTGGAATGATTTCTACTAAATAACATGTTTATATGAACAATTACTATGATCGGTTTTTGGAAGGAATATGATTTTATGAGTTCAGCTTGTTCTTATGGTTTATTTGTTTATAAGAGGTTATGATACATGAATACGTGTTTGATTGTGCCAAACATGTTCTTAGTAAGTTTAGATGAATTTATAAACTTCTGGGTTTGATTATTTATGATGATGAAGTTGTCGGATTTGATTGAATGAAGAAGATGGTGAAAACCGATAGCCTTAAGTCCGATACATAAGAAACTGACACTTGAAATCCGAGAGACTGAAACCCGGATATTGCCAAATCCGATGTTCTAAAATCTGAGAACCCGGAATCCTACACTTGAAAGCCAATACTTAAATCCGATATTCCCTTAAATCCGATGACCATAAATCCGAGAGCCTCAGAATCCAATAGTTTTGGAATCCGGTGCATTCCTAAATCCGATAGTTTTAAATCTGATGGTTTAGGAAATCCGACATTTTGTGTTTGGACTTGTAATTGTTTGTAGTTTATTTGATGAATGATTAACTTATAAATATATGTGGGTAAATATATTTATATATTCGAGACTGATTTGATTGTTGCTGTGTTTTTAGGCAATCAAAAGACTCAGTGATATTAGACATCTGAGTGCGTGTTGATTTGAGGTGAGTGGACTTTAATCACGGATGGTAAAGATTTCGGTTAATGTTATTGATGTTATGCATGATGTGATTGAGATTGGATTGACTGATTGAATTGTTGATTGTGATTTTTGATTATTGATATCTGCTGCATGACTATTTGGTCGATACACACTCTTTGGATGATATTCAGTTGCGTTTGAGAAGTCAGCTATACGTGGAATTAGGCTGGGCTCGTTCACTGGTTGGTTGAACAGTGTTAGCCTTACTGGTGCATACGTTGCATCAGAGGGGGATTTTCACTGTGCCAATTCAGTAGAGAGCTATCGCTAAACCTTTGCTTTGGCCGGCATTGGTTGTAGGTTCGGCGCCGAACTGCCGGTCTTCTTGGATATGGGATTTTCACTCTTGCTTTTGGTGTTTAGCCTCTACTCACTTAGCTTTGTGCTAATTCCCCTCGGTTGTTGATTTTACAGGTTTGTGTTTGTTGAGGTTGTAGAAGGAAGAGTTGACCCCGCTCTAATATTCTGTTTTAAATGAAACGAGCCAGTTTATTTTTGTAACACAAAGACAATTATTGTTGGTTGTTTATGAACACATGTTGTAAATTTGTAAATATTGGTTTATATGTAAAAGGAGTTGTTTAACTTAGCTTTCACAATGCAATTAAAAAAAATGGTTTGGATTTTCCGGTGTTACAGTTTGGTATCAGAGCCTAGGTTTGGCGATGCATGCATGGCTAGAGTGTTGTATTCCCAAATCTTGGCTCGTGATGGGTCAAGCTTTCCTTCGGGGGAATTAGGGTGAGTTACAGTTGTTTGTAGTAGTTAGTATTTTGAGTACTAACGGTTTATGCTAATGAGCTGTGAGGTGATGTGATTGTAACAGATTATGGCTAACAGAGAGACTCCCATCCTTCCTCCTGTGACCCAAGCTACAACTGAAGCACTAGTGATTGAACACTTGGGGAATACTGAGATTGCTGGAACATTGGAACAAGGTTCAGAGCATGGAGCAACAGCAACAAAACCAACCTGAACCAACTCCGGTGCCAATTGCGATTCCTACATAGGAAACAACAACACCAGTAACAACACCTTTACCACCGATGACACAGATGATGCAACAACCATTTTATTACCCATATCGATAACCAGGAGCTTATCGCTTTGCATTTCCAGGGTATAAGCAACCATGCACGTATAAACAATTTTTGGATTGTAAACCCTCAAAGTACAAAGAAAGTTCTGATCTCAACATCACTTTAAATTGGTTGAGAGAAATGGTGAATGCATTAGATGCATGTAATTGCGAGAATGAGCTGAAAGTGAAATATGCAACAAGGATGCTGAAGGGGGATGCCATGGGCTGGTGGGATTCGATTACCGGCCATTTTACTGAGCAACAAGAGGAGAGCATCACCTGGAGTCAGTTCCAGGAAAAGTTATGCGAACGATATTACAGTACCTTCAAGATTGCCAAAATCAAGAAGGAATTTATGGATTTACAGATGACGGGGAACATGGCTGTGGATGATCTGATTAAGCAGTTTAACGAGAAGATGAGATTCATGAAGCACTGGGTACCCGATGAAGAATCGAAGATCGCCCATTTTGTTGGGGCTTTGCATCCGGATCTTCGTAGTGCCACTAGGTGGGCTACCACCCTATCCCAGACCTTCACTTTAGCCAAATCGGTTGAAGGGGATATAATTGCGAGAAACAGGTTGAGTGAGGAGAGGATTTCCCAGCAAAAATCCAGATTTGAACATTACAACACTCAACAGAGGCAAGGAGGGCAGAGCTGTGGGAATAGACAGGGAGAACAGAATAGGAGGCCTACCTCGGGTGGGTCTAATCAGTGGGCACCTTGGTGTAGTAGGTGCAAATCTTACCACAATGGGCAGTGTACGCCCTAGACCATGAGTTGTGTGAAGTGTGGCCAGTTTGGGAATGATCTAAAGAATTGCAGATTACCGAGGAGTGTCTGCTGGAACTGCCAGAAAGAGGGGCATAGAGTTGGTGACTGCCCGTTAAGTAAGAAGGCAGGGTTAGGGTCAGGAGGAGGAGCGGCTGGAGGATCGTCTTCAGCGGGTCAGAAAAGAAAGAACCCACCCACTGCTGAGGGTTGGGCATTTAAGATGACCGTGGATGATGCCACTACCAAAGATGATGTTATAACTAGTATTGTTTGATTCCGGGGCTAACCGCTCCTTTGTTTCTGTGGAGTTCCATGGTAGATTAAATGTGCCTATAATTAAACTTGCTACTGCTTTAGAGATAGAAGTAGCTGGTGGTATGAAAGTTCCGGTCACGACTGCTGTGGCTGGAGCTAAAATTTATATAGATGGTGTGTGCTTTTTTGTTTATTTTCTTGTTATGCCACTATCTGGGTTCGATGTGGTGCTCGGGATGGATTGTCTAAGTCTGAATCAAGCCAGTATCAAGTGCCACAAGAAGTTGATCTCTTTCCCGATGGCAGATGGTACACGGGTAGTAGTAAGGGGTGAGAAAGTTGGGTCTGTGATCCCAATTATCTCCTGTTTGAAAGCAAAGAAAGCATTGAATAGAGGATGCGAATCGTACTTGGCGTATATTATCGACGGAAAGAAAGAAAAGCAGTCGATAACGGATATTCTAGTGGTAACAGAATACCCGGATGTGTTTCCAGAGGAATTGCCAGGGTTGCCTTCGGTTCGTGAGATAGTATTTAAGATTAATCTGATCCATGGTTCTCGACCAGTGGCGAAGGCTTCGTACAGATTGGCACCTTCAGAGATTCTGTAACACCATATTTTTCAACCCAAAAATTTTCATTTTGATAACTACTGTGGAAGCGAATTAAATACCAAAAGTATTTACATCTATACATAAACAACTGTTTACAAAACCAGCCAGTTTAAATATCAGTATTACAAAACACTGCTCGTCACAAATAACACATTAGAGTCCTAGGTGATTACTCCCCAAGCTAACCACTCTCAGCCCAGCCGCTGACTTACCAAAACCTGTAAAAAGAGTGAGAGGTGGGGTTTTAGCACAAAGCTAAGTGAATGGAGTAAAGCCACAACAGATATATCAGCCAGAATCGCATGATATCAACAACAAATAACAGATAATTGTGCCCCAGGAAGACCGGCGGTTCTGCAGGAACCTACAACCAACGCAGGCCAAAGCAAAGGTTTACCGATAGTTCATTTGCTATTCTCACATAGTATTACCTTAAGTTGCAACAAATGCATCAAAAGATCCCAATACTGATTAGCCGATAGCAAACAAACCCAGCCCATATGCCCAGCCGAAACTGACTTCCCAACCATCATGTATACATATCATTGACGCAACAATTAATTAACAATCAATAGTTAATCAATTATCAGATACACAATCTATCCATGCGTCAATCCAATAACAGCTGCAACCAAACTAGATACAACTAATAACATCTGTGAAATCAGTAACTGATTCATAAATATATATAACAGCCTTGTCTGTTCCTGAGAACACAACAAACTGAAATCAGTAACTGATTCATAAATATATATACCAAACACATATATTTATATCCCTTTGATCAAACATAATCATGTAAGATTCACATATGTATAAACATATAACACATAGCATTAAACAATGCAAATAACCAAGAAATCCACAAACTGCAAACGGGTCGCGTCACGACCAACAAACGCGTCGCGTGGCGTTGAGACGTTCCTTCGAGCACCCCCTTCGCACCACAATAGACTTCGAACAGCCCACTTCGAATTTGAACCCGACGCGTTGCGTCGTAACCCTGGACCCGTCGCGTCGCGACAAGTCTTTGAGCGGCCATACCTTCGAATGCGAAGTCGCATCGAGCAATCAAGCCTTCGAACTCGAAACACATGGTCGCACCGCAACCTAAACATATGTCGCGCCATGACATCGATTTTCCAGAATCATATCTTCTTCTTCTTTCTCGGACTACCATCAAACTCCATAACCAAATTATGCATTTTATTCATAAAACTCTGGAAATCAATTTCTAATGTTTCTAAACATATAAAAACATCATTTAGCATGCCAAGAAACATCAAGAACATGTTTAAAAACATCAAATCCTTTTAATCAAACAAAACCCATCAAACAAGGTTTCCTCAAGAACTCATCCATGGTGATTTCATGTTCTAAGCATAATTTCAACAACAAAACATATTAGAATGATCACCATCATGCTAGGAACATCATCATACCTTTAGCTTGAATTAACTCACAACAATTCTTTACTTCCAAATATCAAGTAGCTTTGCTTTCTTGCTTTTTCTCTCAAAAACACACACAAACACACACTATGATATTTCAAATGAGTTACTTAAACCTGAAGTTAGGTAATAAACTACCCACGTAGTGTTTCTCAAAGAATGTAGCATGAGGTGTCCATTTAATTACAAATATCTTACATGCTAACATACATACTTATACACATAAGCATATATACATACACATATATATATATATATATATATATCTCAACTTAGTTCACTACCTTAACAATTATTTCAATTAAGCTTAACTAGTAAATAATTAATCATATAATCAAATACTAATCACGTCTTCACATACAGGAGCCTATGTAATCACTAGGCCAAAATGCAGGATGTTACAAATCGTCCCTCCTTAAATTGGATTCCGTCCACAGAATCTATTCACTTTTAAACAGACGAGGGTAACGAGCATTCATATCGGCCTCGGTTTCCCACATCAAGTCTGAACCCAAACTGTGCCTCCACTTAACTAGAACCATCGGAATTTGTTTCTTACGCAGTTTTGTCACCTTCCGATCTAATAGTTCAATGGGTTCTTCTACTAGTTTCTTGTTGGAATCCACCTTAAGACCATGTAGAGGAAGAATCTGACTCTCATCCTCCACTCTACATTTCCGCAAGTAACAAACGTTGAAGGTATTGTGAATACCTGACAATTCCGCCGGAAGGTCAAGTGTAACCGTATGATCATTAACCACCCGTTGGACACGAAACGGCACAATATAATGAGGAGCCAGCTTTCCCCGCTTTCCGAAACGGATAACCCCCTTTCAAGGCGAAACTTTCAAATAATCCAATTCACCCTCAACAAAAGTAACAGACATATGACGTGGATCAGCATACATCTTTTGTCGATCCCTCGCAGCTTTTAACTTTTCTCGCGCAATAGCTACTTTGTCTGCGGTGATCTGCACAATATCAGGCTCTGCATACTGTTTCTCACCCGCCTCTAACCAACACGTAGGAGTACGGCAGCGACAACCATATAGCATCTCATAAGGTGGCATACCGATACTCGAATGATAAAAATTGTTGTACGCGAATTCAATCAACGGCAGATGGGAATCCCAAGAACCTCCATATTCTAACACACATGCCCACAACATATCCTCAAGTGTCTGAATAGTTCGTTCCGATTGTCCGTCTGTCTGAGGATGGTAAGCTGTACTCAGATTAACACGTGTGCCCAACTCCCGCTATAAACTGTTCCAATTTTGACACAAATCTAGAATCTCTAGCTGATACAATCGAAAGCGGTATACCATATCGGGAAACAATTTCATCGATATACAACTGAGCCAACTTACTAAGTGATGCCGTCTCACTGGTAGCCAAGAAGTGAGCACTCTTGGTCAATCTGTCAATGATCACCCAAATCATATCATGATTCCTTTGCGCACGTGAAAGTTTAGTTACGAAATCCATCGTTATATGCTCCCACTTCCACTCTGGAATCTGTAACTGTTTCGATGATCCATAGGGTTTCTGGTGCTCTGCCTTAACTTGTGCACAAATATGGCAAGACTCCACAAACTGTGCAACATCTGTCTTCATTGTAGGCCACCAATATAGCACCTTCAGATCGTTATACATTTTTGTGCTACCTGGATGAATAGATAGTCTTGATTTATGCGCCTCAGTCAAAATCAAACTTCGGAGACCTCCAAGCAAAGGCACCCAAACACGAGTTTGATAAATCTTCAATCTCCTAGAATCATCGGTCAGATCATTCTTTTTCTTTAACATAAACTTGATATGTTTACTAACTCCCTTGCGACTCAAAGCATCGGCTACCACATTGGCTTTCCCTAGATGATAGCGAATCTCGCAATCATAATCTTTAACAAGTTCCAGCCATCGTCTCTGTCACATATTGAGTTCCTTCTGCGAAAATACATACTGTAAGTTTTTGTGATCCGTACAAATGACGCACTTTGTACCATAAAGATAATGTCTCCATAACTTTAACGCAAAAACCATAGCTGCTAATTCCAAATCATGGGTTGGATAGTTCTTCTCATCAGGTTTCAACTAACGAGAAGCATAGGCGATAACTCTATCCCGCTGCATCAAGACGCAACCCAACCCTGCTAGAGAAGCATCACAATAAACTATGAAGTCATCTGACCCATCCGGTAAAACAAGAATAGGAGCTTGACATAAGAGTCGTTTCAGCGTCTGAAAAGCCCTCTCCTGTTCATCAGTCCACTTAAATGGAACCTCCTTCCGAGTCAACTTAGTCATGGGATTTGAAATTATAGAAAAATCTCGGATAAACCGTCTGTAATATCCTGCCAATCCCAAGAAGCTTTTAATTTCAGAAGGCGACTTTGGAGTCTCCCAATTCATCACTGCTTCTATCTTTGCCGGATCAACCTTGACTCCATCACTGCAAATGACATGCCCCAGAAAGTGAACTTCTGGCATCCAAAATTCACACTTTGAGTACATGGCATACAATTGCTCCCGTTTCAATGTTTCAAGAACTTGTCTCAAATGAATCTCGTGATCAGCTTCAGATTTAGAATAAACCAAAATGTCGTCGATAAATACAATCACAAATTTATCCAGAAATGGTCGACAAACCTGGTTCATCAAATCCATAGACACTGCAGGTGCATTAGTCAAACCGAATGGCATGACTAAGAATTCATAATGACCATACCGGGTACGGAAGGCAGTCTTGGGAACATCTTTGTCAGAAACTCGTACTTGGTGATAACCCAATCTCAAATCAATCTTAGATACGAAGCACCCTGCAACTGATCAAACAAATCATCAATCTTGGGCAGAGGGTATTTATTCTTTACCGTCCTCTTATTCAGTTCTCTGTAATCAATACACATCCGTAGCGTGCCATCTTTCTTTTTCACAAATAGAACCGGTGCACCTCACGGTGAAGAACTCGGATGAATAAAACCCCGATCCAACAAATCCTGAATCTGCATCATCATCTCCCTAATCTCAGAAGGAGCCAACCTGTAAGGAGATCTAGCCACTGGATTAGAACATGGTATCAAGTCAATCTTATACTCTACCTCTCGAATGGGAGGTAGCCCAGGTAACTCATCCGGAAACACTTCAGGAAAATCAGATACGACTTGCACATCGGTAATTGCCCGCTTCTCCTTTCTAGCATCAATAGCATATGCCAGAAAACACTCGCATCCCTTAATCAAGGATTTCTTAGCCTTCAACATAGAAATGATAGGAAACACAGACTTATTCCTTTCCCCTCGAGCCACCGCATGCGACCCATCAGACAACGGAAAAGAAATCAACTTCCTATGACATTTAATGCTTGTCCTGTGCTTACTCAACTAATCCATTCCCAGAACCACATCAAAACCCGCCAGAGGCATTAAAAGGAATGATACCGGAATGCATTTACCATAAATATCTATTCAGCCCAAGTCACAGAAGTTATAATAGGAACTATCCTATCATTTGCTACTTCTATTTCAATCGATATAGAAATAATAGTAGTAGGCAAATTCAACTTATCACAAAAAGCCACAGAAATAAAAGAGCGATTCTCTCCAGATCAAATAACACACGCGTAGGTAGGGAGTTTATAAGAAACATACTGGTGATAACATCATCAGTGGTAGTAGCATCGTCTACTGTCATCCGGAACGCCCTACCCTCCGGTGTCGGAGGATTCTTTAGTTTCTACGCCCCTGACGATGATCCCACAACGTCCCCTGCCCCTGTCCCCATCCCAGCTCTCCTCCTAGTAGGGCAATCACCAGCCCTGTGCCCTTCTTTCGAACAGTTCCAGCAAACCTTGCGGGGAAACCTGCAGTCTTTTGTCTCGTGCCCAGGTGTTCCACAACGCAAGCAACACATGGTCTAAGCAGTACACTACCTAGTGTGAGTGGATCTACATCAGGTACACCATTGGAACTTCACATTCGTACCCCCCGTGGTCGGCTTCCGACTCTGACTTCCCTGAGAAAAATTACCCTGCCACTTCTTCTTTTGTTGACCACCTGCCTGGTTATACTTCGGCTTCTGCAAAGCCGCCTCATCCTTATTTTGCTTATCTCTTGTTGGAATATCCCCCTAGCAGATTTTGCCAAGGTGAAGGCCTGGGACAGTGATCCAGCCAAACACGTAATACTCCTGTACTCCGGTAATAAAGCTCCGATGAAAAGTTGAACCTGGGAAGGTTCATCAGGCACCCACTGAGTTACAAACCTCAGTTTCGCATTTAATTGTTCGATCAATTCATCAACTGACATCCACCTTGTCATCTTCAATTCCATGAACTCCAGCCTTATCTTAATCAATTCAAAGGCATTGCAGTACTGCTCGCACAATTTATCTTTAAATTGATTCCATGAGATTGAATCCATCTGGGTTCTCGATAAATGGGTGGTAATGGAATCCCACCAAACCATCGCCTTGCCCTTAAGCATCCTGGTGGCAAAGCATACTCTCATTTCCTCTTCACAGTTACAGGCATCTAAAATCCTCGCGGTATCTCTCAACCAGTTTAACGTGACGTTAGGATCCGTGCTGCCATGGTATTCTTCAGGTTTGCAATCTAGAAAATACTTGTAACGCCGGTCCTTAAGTTTCAGAGTATTATTTTTTTTATCAAAACTCGAGTGGAAGCTTAATATTTATTTCACATTTTACAACTTATATAAATATAAGTTGTAATACAAAAGTATTGTTAATCAAAACACCTTAGCGTTATCAACTCGTTCGACCATTACACTAATCAATATACAACATAGTCTTTACATAGTGTTCCCCAAAACCTAACATGAACTACACCAGCAGGTACCCCTCCTCACCTTCAGTCTAATTACCTGCATATGGAGAGTTCATGAGAGGGTTAGCTACAAATAGCTAGTGAATAACAATTAAACAGAAGCAGTATATTAACAGTATCAAAACACATTACATGCTTCACATAACTTCATTCCGGTCTATCCTAACACATAGTGAAGCACCGGTTAGTCAGCAGGCATCATGTCTTGTGAGGTAGCGAACCCGGCTCAATGATCCTCACTGGGGAAACCGATACTTCCTTCGCGCCGGTGTGGGAGCGGGTAGCAGTCCACCATTGCGTGTTCGGGATCATATCCCATTTGGGTTCAGTGGGAACTGAGAGCCCCGAGTTAGTATTGAGGGCGGCGGTTTTGCAAGAACCAAGATTCGTGATCATCGAATCCCGCACCACAATCTCTACAATGTAGTACCGGCACTCAAACAATGGCCTACTCAGCCTCTTTACAAACACAATGGCCTACTCTGGCCCTTTACATATCAAGAGTGACCTAAACAGGTCTTTTCACATATCAACAATGATCTACAAGGTCTTTTACATGTTAAGATTGACCTAAACAGGCCTTTTCACATTTCAACAATGACCTACAAGGTCTTTCACATATCCAAAGTGACCTAAACAGGCCTTTTCACATTTCAATAATGACCTACAAGGTCTTTCACATGCATACATATCAAGGCTGACCTACACAGGTCTTCAACATATCAATAATGACCTACTCTGGTCTTTAAACATGTATACATATCATTTGGTTATCACAATTGGTTCATTTAAACCTCTAAACATGCATAACTACCATTTCATGGTTTATCACACAAAAACATCTTTGTAATACTATTAATATCATACTCGAGTTAACTGTTACTCACCTGTTGAGCTTAACAGGTAACTGTACAACTCCAGCTTGCTGTAGTTGTCGTTAGCACCTATATCAAATCATTTATATTTAGACATTTAAACATGCAAGGAAATCATCAAGACATCTAGAATAATGTCCTAACAATGTTCCTAAGTTGTTTACTAACTTATAACCATGACCAAAACACTTCTACGCGAAAGAACAACACAAAACAACAACATGTGCATAAACTGCTTAGACGCATCGCGTCCAAGCCCTCGACGCGTCGCGTCGCGTGCATGAGGGCACTTTTTGCTGTTTCTGCACAGCAGTACCATTTTTGTCCAATTCAATACCAATTCAACTCTAATAAATTTTTAGTATTCCATAACATCATTTGGCACTTGTAGGTGCTTTCTAACATCCCTAACACTTATCCAATCAATCCATACAAAATTCAAGCCTTAAATAACAAGAATGTGTTCAATATGGCCAAAACTTGCAATACATCAATTCTAACACTTCCAATGCATCATTCACACTCCAAATGACTTATTGAAGCTATTGGAACTGACCATTTCCTTTAAAACCTCTGTTTGGTATCATTTTCCAATTTTTGACTATTTAAAGTCCATTTTAGCACTATTTTTACCAATTCGAGCAAAACCACCAATTTAATTCAAAACCATTGTTCTAATCAATTCATACAAGTCATATGAACTTATTAGAACCTTAAAAATCAGTCCTTGATGTGTAAAAACAGATTCAACTCATTTTGGCCATTTTGACACATTTAGGCCAATTTTGAACATATGCATAAACACTACCTCTAATCAAACATATGAGTTCTAATCAATCCTAACACTTCATAAGAACAATTAGAACACTAAATTTCAGATCTTGAGGGTCAATTTCAGTTTGACCCGTTTTTGGCTATTTTGACCATTTTGGTCAAATCTTGATTTTGATCAAATCAAGCAATTCTAATCCATGTTATGTGAACTTTAACATCTATATGAGTTGTAGGAAGTAGTAGAAGCTTCAAAATCAGACCACAATGGTCAAATTCGGGTTTGACCTAAAAACCCATCATAATCTAAAAGCTTGAAGAACATGGAGGAATGGAACTTACAAGAGCAATTGGATGAAGAAGATGATCAAGAACAGGTTGTAGCTTGGATTAACTCTCGAATTTCAGCAACAAAATCCAAGCTTGATGATCTTCTCTTTGATTTCTCCTCTTGAACCCTTCTTGAAAAGCTTAGAACAAGAACACATACACAAGAGAATGAGTTCTGTGTGTTTTCATGTGGGTAAAGAGAAAGAGGCTAACTTGTGGGTAATATTTATCCACAAGTGGGTAATTTGTTCCCCTTTTCAACTTACAACTTAACGCACGAGTACCCGTTTTAACTAACGGGGATATTTTTGGAAACTTTATTCTAAACCATTTAATATTCTTTTATTCTTTTATATTTTTACTAATATTTTATGTTTACTCATTAAATAACTAATTTAGTTATTTTCTTTGATATCTACAAATATATATATATATATATATATATATATATATATATATATATATATATTATTCAATTTATTAATTAAATATACGTACCACGTCAGCATACGTCTAGGCCCTTTCTGAGGATGTTACAAATCTACCCCGCTTAAGAAGATTTCGTCCTCAGAATCTGCTCAATAACGAACAAGTGCGGGTAGCATGCTTTCAACTCATCCTCAATCTCCGATGTCAAGTTAGGACCCAGATTGTGCTTTCATTTGATGAGTACTAACTTGATCATCTTTTACGCAGCTTCTTGATTTTGGATTCCAAAATCTCTACGGGTTCCTCCACAGTGCGTTTAGCCGAATCAACTTTCAACTCTTGCAGAGGTAAAATCTGATCATCATCAACCTTGCACTTCCTCAAATAGCACACTTTGGGTGTGTTATGAATACTAGATAGCTCTGGAGGAAGTTCATGTGATACAGTCTGTTCATTGACCCGTTGCAAATATTTAAACGGACCAATATATCTAGGACTTAGCTTACCATTTCGACCAAATCAAATCACCCCTTTTCAAGGTGAAACCTTCAATAAAACCCGATTTCAAAAGTAATGGGCCTCCGTTTTGGATCCGCGTACATCTTTTGTCCATCTCGTGCAGCTTTCTGCTTTTCATGTGTCATCTTGACTTTATCAGCAGTCATCTGCACAATGTCAGGACTTGTGTATTGCTTTTTGCCAGGTTCTAACCAACACGTAGGTGTACGGCATCGCCTACCGTACAGTATCTCATATGGTGGCATGCCTATACTTTAATGATAGGAGTTGTTATAGGCAATTTCAATCAAGGGAAGATGTGAATCCCATGAACCACCAAATTCAAGAATACAAGTTCTCTGCAATTCAAGAGTTTGAATAGTCCTTTCGGACTGTCCGTTTGTCTACGGATGGTATGCTGTGCTAAGATTCACCCGCGTACCAAGTTCACGATGAAGACTATGCCAAAAGTTTGATGTGAACCGTGAATCACGATCCGAAACAATAGATAGAGGTATGCCATGTCGTGACACCACCTCACTGATATAAAATTGTGCCAAACGATTCATAGGTGCAGATTCATTAGTCACAAGAAAATGTGCACTGACTTGGCAGCATTTTTTTTTTCTAAAAATGAAGCTATGTCGCGCTTCAATGTAGGCTACCATTACAATGATTTCAAGTCTTGATACATTTTCGTGCTTTTGGGACGAACAGACAATTTAGATTTGTGTGCCTCATGTAAGATTGTCTCCCGATTGCCACCAAGACTCGGTACTTAGATCGGGATTGAAATGTCTTCAGACCCCGATTGTCTTCTCCCAATTGCTTTGATATTTTAATCATTGTCTCAGCTTCCAAGTTGTTTTCTTGCAATGCTTCTTGTTGTGGTACTTTCAACTGAGCAATGACATCAGATTCAACAGTCATCTTCATGACTTTAGCCATTGCAGAAAAGTCCTTTCGACTCAATGCATCAGCTACTACATCTGCCTTGCCAGGATGATACTTGTTCTCTCAATCATAATTCTTGACTAACTCCAACCAACGTCTTTGTCTCATGTTAAGCTCTTTCTGCGTAAACACATACTGCAAACTCTTATGATCTATGCATACAATACTTTTGGTGCCATACATAATATGACGCCATATCTTCAAAGCAAATACCACAACTGCAAGCTCCAGATCATGTGTAGTATAATTCTTCTCGTGTGTCTTCAATTGACAAGAAGCATATGCAATCACTTTGTCTCGTTGTATCAAAACACAACCTAGACTTGCATATAAAGCATCACTATAGACAATAAAGTCTTCAGACCCATTAGGCAATGTTAGTATTGGGGCTTGGCGTAACAATTGCTTTGAAGTCTGGAATGCTTTTTCCTGATCTTCACTCCATGCATATGCAACATCTTTGCGGGTCGATTTGGTCAATGGACCAGCAAATTTAGAAAAATTCTGTATAAAACGTCGGTAGTATCTAGCAAGACCTAAGAAACTCTTTATCTCAGAAGGATTCCGAGGAGTCTCCCAGTTCATCACAGCTCCAATCTTCACTAGATCAACTTTAAAACCTTCATTGCATATTACTTAATACTCACACATCTTTGATTCTAATATTACTTACTTTTACATCATGTCTTTCTACACAATTTCTCAAATTTCATTTTATGTTAAGAATGGTGTTTATCAAAACACTACCCATTCATAACATTAACTAAATTTCATTCGTTTATATGTATACTTCACTTTAGTAAATCACTACTTGTGACTTTACCAATTATTTTTGAACTCACTTAATCTTATATTTACTACCAAATGGAACTTTGTGTTCCCATTTTTATCTCAATCACTAACTTCACTCATTTACTTGTAACCACTGATTAATCAGGGTTACCTTTATATTCATTTCACTCTCAACTTTTAGAAATAATTATCTCTTTACCTATACATCTTGACTTTTATGTCTTTATGTCATTGTTCGTTTGAACCATGACATATCATTTATTAACTTTTTTTTTGGAAATCACACACGTTTGATTAGTTAGATACACAATCAACGATTGAGCTTTGAGCTCATTACATTAAATCCTAACAACGATCTCATGACTACATTTGTTCCTCACGTTAGATCTTAGGAATGGTTCTACTATGAAGTGTTAATTACGCTTACACATTTTAACTCATAGAGTTAGTCTTACTTCTGTTCAATCTCATTTAGCATTTTAGATTAACGAATCGTGAACCCACAATTCTTCTTTTGTTAATCACTTAGATTTCATCATTTATTATCAATTACTTTTCATAGGAACTGAGGACAGTTCCCCTATTTATCGTAATTTAAACCTTCACCGTTATCGTTTTGAGTTATCTTACATAACTCTGTTAATTTGTACCATTAAGGCACTTATTATATATTTTACATATTCATTCAATTTCATGATTCATTACTTTCTTGTTTCTAACTCACTTTGTTATTCTCATCACACTCGCCGAATTTAAAGACATTTTTCATCTCTCTGATCCAGGTCTCTACCGTGGAAGGGTCATTAGTAGTGCCAACCAACGTACAAAACTAAAAACTCTAGAAGGTTCGAAGGTAGGAGATTTCTAAGTCTTCCTGATCATACGTAAAGACTCACACATGTTTGCCTATTGCATTCGAGCCTCCAACCGTAGGATGTAGGCATCCTTATCATCATCTCTCGAAGAACCCATCATGTGAGTTAGTTTTCTATACTTATATCCAAAAGTATAGTATCTAGTATATATATCATATATCTTACTAACTTATCAACATTTATACTTTTCTAACACCTAACATGAAACATACAAATCACTCTTCACACCCCAATACCACCCTTTGGGAACATATAGTAATGGTCGAGTATGAACCCGAGTTTGAGACTGAATACTATATAAAGTACTCAATTCACTCAAACTAAGGCTCTGATACCAACTTGTAACACCGGTCCTTAAGTTTTAGAGTATTAGTTTTTATCAAAACGCGTGAGGAAGCTTAATATTTATTTCACATTTAACAACTTATATAAATATAAGTTGTAATATAAAAGTATTGTTATTCAAAACACCTTAGCGTTACCAACTCGTTCGACCATTACACTAATCAATATACAACATAGTCTTTACATAGTGTTCCCCAAAACCTAACATGAACTACACCAGCAGGTACCCGTCCTCACCTTCAGTCTAATTACCTGCATATGGAGAGTTTATGAGAGGGTTAGCTACAAATAGCTAGTGAATAACAATTAAACAGAAGTAGTATATTAAAGTATCAAAACACATTACATGCTTCACATAACTTCATTCAGGTCTATCCTAACACATAGTGAAACACCGGTTAGTCAGCAGGCATCATGTCTTGCGAGGTAGCGAACCCGGCTCAATGATCATCACTGGGGAAACCGATACTTCCTTCGCGCCGGTGGGGGATCGGGTAGCAGTCCACCATTACGTCTTCAGGATCATATCCCATTTGGGTTCAGTGGGAACTGAGAGCCCCGAGTTAGTATTGAGGGCGGCGGTTTTGCAAGAACCAAGATTCGTGATCATCGAATCCCGCACCACAATCTCTACAATGTAGTACCGGCACTCAAACAATGGCTTACTCAGCCTCTTCACAAACACAATGGCCTACTCCGGCCCTTTACATATCAAGAGTGACCTAAACAGGTCTTTTCACATATCAACAATGATCTGCAAGGTCTTTTACATATCAAGAGTGACCTAAACTGGCCTTTTCACATTTCAACAATGACCTACAAGGTCTTTCACATATCAAAAGTGACCTAAACAGGCCTTTTCACATTTCAATAATGACCTACAAGGTCTTTCACACGCATACACATCAAGGCTGACCTACACAGGTCTTCAACATATCAATAATGACCTACTCTGGTCTTTAAACATGTATACATATCATTTGGTTATCACAATTGGTTCATTTAAACCTCTAAACATGCATAACTACCATTTCATGGTTTATCACACAAAAACATCTTTGTAATACTATTAATATCATACTCGAGTTAACTGTTACTCACCTGTTGAGCTTAACAGGTAACTGTACAACTCCAGCTTGCTTTAGTTGTCGTTAGCACCTATATCAAATCGTTTATATTTAGACATTCAAACATGCAAGGAAATCATCAAGACATCTAGAATAATGTCCTAACAATGTTCCTAACTTGTTTACTAACTTATAACCATGAACAAAACACTTCTACACGAAAGAACACAAAACAGCAACATGTGCAGAAACTGCTTGGACGCGTCGCGTCCAAGCCCTCGACGCGTCGCGTGTAGCAGGGCACTTTTTGCTGTTTCTGCACAACAGTACTATTTTTGTCCAATTCAATACCAATTCAACTCTAATAAATTTTCAGTGTTCCATAACATCATTTGGCACTTAGAGGTGCTTTCTAACATCCCTAACACTTATCCAATCAATCCATACAAAATTCAAGCCTTAAATAGCAAGAATGTGTTCAATATGGCCAAAACTTGCAATACATCAATTCCAACACTTCCAATGCATCATTCACAGTCCAAATAACTTATTCAAGCTATTGGAACTGAGCATTTCCTTTTAAACCTCTCTTTGGTATCATTTTCCAATTTTTGGCTATTTAAAGTCTATTTTAGCACTATTTTTACCAATTCAAGCAAAACCACCAATTTAATTCAAAACCATTGTTCTAATCAATTCATACAAGTCATATGAACTTATTAGAACCTTAAAAATCAGTCCTTGATGTGTAAAAACATATTCAACTCATTTTGGCCATTATGACCCATTTAGGCCAATTTTGAACATATGCATAAACACTACCTCTAATCAAACATATGAGTTCTAATCAATCCTAACACTTCATAAGAACAATTAGAACACTAAATTTCAGCTCTTGAGGTTCAATTTCAGTTTGACCCATTTTTGGCTATTTTGACCATTTTGGTCAAATCTTGATTTTGATCAAATCAAGCAATTCTAATCCATGTTATGTGTTCTTTTGCATCTATATGAGTTGTAGGAAGCATTAGAAGCTTCAAAATCAGACCACAATGGTCAAATTCGGGTTTGACCTAAAAACCCATCAAAACCTAAAAGCTTGAAGAACATGGAGGAATGGAACTTACAAGAGCAATTGGATGAAGAAGATGATCAAGAACAGGTTGTAGCTTGGATTAACTCTCGAATTTCAGCAACAAAATCCAAGCTTGATGATCTTCTCTTTGATTTCTCCTCTTGAACCCTTCTTGAAAAGCTTAGAACAAGAACACATACACAAGAGAATGAGTTCTCTGTGTTTTCACGTGGGTAAAGAGAAAGAGGCTAACTTGTGGGTAATATTTATTCACAAGTGGGTATTTTGTTCCCCTTTTCAACTTACAACTTAACGCACGAGTATGGATAAGTGTAAGATCCCTGAGGCATAGATCCTTGTGGATAAGACCCCTGAGTAAATAACAGATAGAAGAATGGTTGAGATGTAGGTTGAGAGATCGGTGGTAACGGTACAAATACTGGTGGAATCTCAGCCAAAGTAGTGATTGGTGGAAAGATCGATGGTATCTCAGGTCCAGTTGATATCACAGTAGTAACCGGGGGTTGAATTATAGGAACTTGTCTTTGTTGCTCCAGTTCCTTTCTCAAGTCTTGCAGCTGGCCCTCTAACTGAAAGTTATACTCGTCGTCTCTTTCATCCCCGGCAGTACCAGATGTACTAGCATTTTGCAGAGTCTCCACTGTAGCAGTAGGGATTTCAGCAGTAGATGGGACAGTAGGGGCACCAGTTGAGTGATCACGATCAGCCGTTGTTATCTGTAACAATCACATCACCTCACGATTTATTAGATAAATCCGTTAGTACAAAACATACTAACTCCACCACACTCCAATTCACCCCAATCCCACACCCAAGGAGTAATCGATCTACCACGAGCCAAGATTTGGGAATGTAACTCTTCCACTGTGCCTACACTGCCAAACCAAGGCTCTGATACCAAACTTGTAACACCGTATTTTTCAACCCAAAAATTTTCATTTTGATAACTACTACGGAAGCGAATTAAATACCAAAAGTATTTACATCTATACATAAACAACTGTTTACAAAACCAGCCAGTTTAAATATCAGTATTACAAAACATGGCTCGTCACAAATAACACATATGAGTCCTAGGTGATTACTCCCCAAGCTAACCACTCTCAGCCGAGCCACTGACTTACCAAAACCTGTAAAAAGAGTGAGAGGTGGGGGTTTAGCACAAAGCTAAGTGAATGGAGTAAAGCCACAACAGATATATCAGCCATAATCGCATGATATCAACAACAAATAACAGATAATTGTGCCCCGGGAAGACCGGCGGTTCTGTAGGAACCTACAACCAACGCCGGCCAAAGCAAAGGTTTACCGATAGTTCATTTGCTATTCTCACACAGTATTACCTTAAGTTGCAACAAATGCATCAAAAGATCCCAATACTGATTAGCCGATAGCAAACAAACCCAGCCCATATGCCTAGCCGAAACTGACTTCCTAACCATCATGTATACATATCACTGACGCAACAATTAATTAACAATCAACAGTTAATCAATTATCAGATACACAATCTATCCATGCATCAATCTAATAACAGCTGCAACCAAACCAGTTACAACTAATAACATCTGTGAGTAAACATCCACTCACCTCAAGCTTTCAGCTTCTCTCCACTCAGTGATCTTATGTTACCGAGCCTTGTCTGTTCCTGAGAACACAACAAATCACGCAAGATTCATATATGTATAAACATATAACACATAGCATTAAACAATGCAAATAACCAAGAAATCCACAAACTGTGAACGCGTCGCGACCAACAAACGCGTCGCGTCGTGACTTTCCTTCGAGCGTCCCCTTCGCACCACAATAGACTTCGAACAACCCACTTCGAATTTGAACCCGACGCGTCGCGTCGCAACCCTGGACCCGTCGCATCGCGACAAGTCTTCGAGCGGCCATACCTTCGAATGCGAAGTCCCTTCGAGCAATCAAGCCTTCGAACTCGAAACACATGGTCGCGCCGCGACCTAAACATATGTCGCGCTGCGATATCAATTTTCCAGAATCATATCTTCTTCTTATTTCTCGTACTACCATCAAACTACATAACCAAATTATGCAGTTTATTCATAAAACTCTGGAAATCAATTTCTAATGTTTCTAAACATATAAAAACATCATTTAGCATGTCAAGAAACATCAAGAACATGTTTAAAAACATCAAAGCCTTTAAATCAAACAAAACCCATCAAACAAGGTTTCCTCAAGAACTCATCCATGGTGATTTCAAGTTCTAAGCATAATTTCAACAACAAAACATATTAGAATGATCACCATCATGCTAAGAACATCATCATACCTTTATCTTGAATTAACTCACAACAATTCTTTACTTCCAAATATCAAGTAGCTTTGCTTTCTTTCTTTTTCTCTCAAAAACACACACAAGCACACACTATGATATTTCAAATGAGTTACTTAAACCTGAAGTTAGGTAATAAACTACCCACGTAGTGTTTCTCAAAGAATGTAGCATGAGGTGTCCATTTAGTTACAAATATCTTACATGCTAACATACATACTTATACACATAAGCATACACACACACACACACACATATATATATATCCGTACATACATATATATATATATATAAATATCTCAACTTGGTTAATTAACTTAACAATTAATTCAATTAAGCTTAACTAGTAAATAATTAATCATATAATCAAATACTAATCACGTATTCACATACCGGAGCATATGTAATCACTAGGCCCAAATGCAGGATGTTACAGATTTGGGAGATGATGACGCAGATTCAGGATCTGTTAGACAAAGGCTTCATTCGTCCAAGCTCGTCTCCATGGGGTGCACCGGTTTTGTTTGTAAAGAAGAAAGACGGTACATTGAGTATGTGTATCGACCACCATGAACTGAATAAGAGAACGATAAAGAACAAGTATCCGTTGCCAAGAATCGATGATTTGTTTCATCAGCTACAAGGAGTTTCGTTTTTTTCTAAAATTTACTTGAGATCGGGTTATCATCAGGTGCGTGTATGAGAGGAAGATGTGTCAAAGACAACCTTTCGTATGCGATACGGACACTACGAGTTCTTTGTTATGCCATTCGGCTTAACCAATGCACCTGCAATATTTATGGATTTAATGTACAGGGTCTGTCGACCATTCCTTGATAAGTTTGTGATAGTCTTCATAGATGATATTCTGATTTATTCAAAGACTGAATTGGAGCATGAACATCATTTGAGACAGGTTCTGGAAACTTTGATGAAAGAACATTTGTTTGCTAAGTTCTCAAAGTGTGAATTCTGGTTGAGAGAGGTACAATTCTTTGGGCACGTGATATGTAATGAAGGAGTGAAAGTGGATCCTTCGAAGGTGGAAGCTATGATGAACTGGAATGCTCCAAAGACACCATCTGAGATAAAGAGTTTTCTTGGATTGGCCGGGTACTACCGCAGGTTTATTAAAGATTTCTCCAAAATTGCGGGTCCGCTGACTAAGTTGACTCGGAAAGACGTGAAGTTTGTATGTGGTAGTGAACAAGATAAAGCTTTCCAGATGTTAAAACAGTTGTTGTGTCAGGCTCCTATCCTTGCATTGCCAAGTGGATCAGATGATTTTATTGTTTACTGCGATGCACCGTTTGCTAGATTGGGATGTGTATTAATGCAGAGGGATCGGGTGATTGCGTATGCTTCAAGACAGTTGAAACCTCATGAAAAGAATTACCCGACTCATGATTTGGAGCTGGCAGCTATTGTATTTGCCCTTAAACTGACACTACCTGTATGGCACCAAGTGCGTAATTTGTACTGATCATAAGAGTCTTCAGTATGTGTTTACACAGAAAGAGCTGAACATGAGACAAAGACGATGGGTGGAGTTGATAAAGGATTATGATTGCGAAATCAGATATCACCCCGAGAAAGAAAATGTGGTAGCAGATGCTTGTAACACCCAAGGTTCGAAATTCCTAAATTAAAATTTGTTGTTTGTTATGTTGTTTAGGTGTTATGGGTGTAGGAAAACACCCTATACACGTTTTTAGATTGATCGGTATTGAGTTTTGTGAGTTTTGGCCGGATTTACAGCTTCTGTCGGTTAGAACTGTGCAGACCAGGGGAGGGCACGGGCGTACCCAAGGAGTGTACGGGTGTGCCTTTCGCCCCGTGACAAGCCCTAGTTCTTCAGGTACGGGCGTGACTGCAGGATAGGTACACCCATGCCTGGGTCAAGCCCAGCCATGCCCTAGTTGCAGGCACGGGCGTGCCTTTGACAGGTACGGCCGTGCCTTAGCCCTGTTCAGTTTAGTTTTATTAGTCAACAGATGTTAATACATATACTATTGTATTATGTTGTAGAAACAAGTTGTGGACCTATACATTGATCATTATTGTTTGTGGATCTATTCAGATTATAAATATCAGAAGGTGAGTCTTCTAGACTTCACTTCATATCAGCAGCATGTGTAGTTTCATATCAGATTTCTAACATGCTATGTTATACATGTGAATATGTAAGCGTACTGCTATGTGCAGTAAGGCTCAGATGTGGTACAATACTGTGACCTATGATGTTGCCCTGGGTCTAGAACCAGAGGCTAGATTTGATTACCAGACATGCGTGTATTATCTTCATGTGATTGTATACGTGTGCTCATATGATGATTTGTTTAGATTACTCACTAAGCTCTCGTAGCGTATCAGATACTATTTTTAAAACCTTTTGCAGGATGCAGCAAAGGCAAAGACAAAGCTCTTGTTTGACTGTGTTTCAGTTTTTGCACGATAAACAATTAACGCCCGTTTGTGTAAATATTTAACCTTGACGGTACACTAAGTCTGTACTTGTGGGTGTATCTTTTGGTATTAGCACAGTTTTGTTATGAAAACGTTTCCGCTTATGAATTTTAAATGATATGCGTGCTATTATGAAAATATTCAACTTTTATATTTTTATTGAAATTGGGGCGTTGCAAATTGGTATCAGAGCCACGGTTTGAGAGATCTGGATTGTGTGAAGCACAGTCCAGACATGAACCATGGTTTTGAAAATTTTGTCAAACTGGAGGCTTGTACTTGTAGCTTGGTGAGTAAACTAACAGTGTATATTTATTGTACTTTATATGGAGCTTGATATGTTATGTGCAGAATCTTTATGACATACGTGATTATATGATAATATATTGATGAAACTTGGTCTAAGCCTGTGAATCATGACCTTTTGTGATAAAGTTAAGATCGAACGTGTGTAGTGTGTTTAGAGTAATATAGGGCCCATATTATTACAAACACATGATACATGTTGGAACTTAGTGGAATCATGAAGGATCTTGTGAATTGGGTAAGGGGTACTTGTAACAAGATAAGTATACCTGGTATATTATGTTTAAGTAGAATGCCTTAGTATGTATAAAAATACTTTGGTTTCAAGATAAGGTATACTTTGTTAGATTTGTGAGTAGCAAGTTGTTATAGAGGGTGGTGTGATAAAGCTACCTTATATCTTAATGCTTTATCTATACTATCAGGATGGTTAACACTAGAGGTTCACGAGCAGCCAATAGACAGACAGGTGGTCCCAGCCATAGACCAGAGGGTATAGAAACCAATGTTACTGGTGAGCAGATTCCGATTGGGAATCAACCGATATTGAATGAGGGAGCACCGGATTTGAATGAAAGAATAGTGGAGCCTACAGTACAAGAGACAGTTGCAAGAGAAATTAGCAGAGCATTAGAATAGAGCATTCCCTTCATCGTTACATAGGTGGTGAACAGATAAAGGATCAGAATAGGGAAATGATCAGACAAGAGTTGGCAACCAGATTTGCTGCAGGTGGTGAAGGATTTAATCCCCAGCCACAAGTGATTATACGTGATGCCCTAAGGTTTGCACGTTCAGAGATTTCTCAGCATGTCAACCTCCATTGTTTCAGGGGTCTACAGATCCAGTTATCAGCCACAGATGGATCTCAGAGATAGAGGGTGCTTTTCATACCTGCTCATGTGCACCTGAGTTTAAAGTGAGGTACGCTACCAATCAGATGCGGGGTGCTGCAAAAGATTGGGGGGATATGGAGGTGAAGCATAGGGGTTATAATCAGGTTGAGACTATGACTTGGGAGCAATTTAAAGAGCTGGTGTTAGAGCGGTTCATTCCTCAGTCCGAGATAGACAGGATAGTAGACGAGTTTCACAGACTGAAGCAGACAACATAAACGGTTCCAGAGATCAATGCTAAATTTTTGGAACAAGCACGCTTCTGTCCAGATTATGTTGCAAACGAAAAGATGAAGATGTACAGGTACATGATGGTACTCAAACCAAGTGTCAGAGAGTTTATAGATGCCAGTAAGAATCAGACGTTGAAGTCCATGATGGACGTGGCTAGAGCAAGGGTGTTGGAATTAGAGAGGTAGGATAAAGAGAGAAAGGTGACAGAGAAAGCTGCACCGGTGTACAAGAAACAGAGAGTTGAGCCTTCAGATAAGAAGGTGGTACATAAGACTTACCCGTTATGTCAGAATTGTAAGAAGCATCACTTGGGAGAATGTCGGCTTCGTTCTTCCGAGTGTTATAAGTGTGGTAAGCTAGGTCATGTGGGGAGGGATTGTAAGACTCCATTGCGGGTATGCTTCACCTGTTATCAGCCGGGCCATCAGAAGTCCGAATGCCCGAAACTCGCATCAAACGTACAGTCCACCGGATCAAGACCTACTCTAGCCTTACCCCCACCACAAAGTTCTGGGGTGAAAGAAGTCAAGAGGGAAGAAACTTCCAAAACCAAAGGAAGGGCTTTCCAGCTTACAGCCGAGGAAGCTAAAACTGAACCGAATGTAGTAACAAGTACATATCTTGTCAACAACTTGCCTGCTCTTGTGCTATTTGATTCTGGTGCAAGTAAATCATTTGTATCTGTTTCTTTCTGCAAAAATTTCAACCAAATGTGTGAAAAGCTAGATTCTCCCCTTGAAGTTGAAATTGCTGATGATAAAACTGTAATTGTATCTGATGTGTATAAGTGTAATGTGTTAGAAATAGATACAGTTAGATTCCCTATTGAACTTATACCCATGACTATGAGAGAATTCCAAGTAGTGGTTGGAATGGATTGGTTAGGTTTTAACCAGGCTACCATTATGTGTGGGCAGAAAGTTATACGAGTTCATACCCCAAGTTGGGAAGAACTATCTATATGTGGTGATATTAGAAAGGGAAAGTCATATGTATGTTCGGTGTCTAAAGCCCGAAAGTATTTGTAGCATGGGTATACAGCTTTCTTAGCTTATGTGATAGATATGAAACTAGAAAAGAGACAAACGAGCCTAGATGATGTAAGGGTAGTATGTGAATACCTTGATGTCTTCCCTGAAGACTTACATGGTGTGCCACCAGACAGACAAGTTGAGTTTAGGATTGATTTAGTACCGGGAGCTTCAACAGTTGCCAGAGCTCCATACAGACTTGCTCCACCAGAGATGTAAGAATTGATGAAACAACTGCAGGAATTGTTAGATAAGGGGTTTATTAGACCCAGTAGTTCTCCCTGGGGTGCTCCAATATTGTTTGTTAAGAAGAAGGATGTTACCTTTCGTATGTGCATTGATTATCGCGAGCTTAATAAGGTGACCATCAAGAATAAATACCCGTTACCCAGAATAGATGATATGTTTGATCAGTTACAGGGAGCATCGTGGTTTTCAAAAATTGACTTAAGGTCGGGATATCATCAGTTGAAAATCAGAAAGGAAGATATTCCTAAAACCGCATTCAGAACCCGATACGGACACTTTGAGTTTGTGGTGATGCCATTTGGTCTTACGAATGCACCAGCAACATTTATGGATCTGATGAATAGAGTTTGTAGGCCAATGTTAGATAAATCAGTGATTGTGTTTATTGACGATATACTGGTTTATTCAAGGAATCCGGAGGATCACGAAAGACATCTTACAGAAGTTTTGGAAACCTTGAGAAGAGAACAATTATATGCCAAATTCTCTAAATGTGAATTTTGGATTCAAGAAGTGCAATTTCTAGGTCATTTAATTAATCAAGATTGAATTAAAGTGGATCCTGTGAAGGTAGATGCTGTGATGAAATGGGAACCGCTAAGGAACCCTACTGAAGTTCGGAGTTTTCTGGGATTGGCAGGCTATTACAGGAGATTTATTTAGAATTTTTCCAAAACTGCTGTTCCTTTAACTCAGTTGACTAAAAAGAATGCCGAATTTATTTGGGGTAGTGAACAACAGTCTGCTTTCTCAACTCTTAAACAGAAGTTATGTGAAGCATCAGTTCTCGCTTTACCAGAAAGGGTTGAAGATATGGTAGTATTTTGTGACGCTTCATATCGTGGATTGGGTTGTGTACTGATGCAGAAACGTAGAGTTATAGCTTATGCTTCACGGAAGTTGAAGCCACGTGAAAGTAACTACCCAACTCATGATTTGGAGTTAGTAGCAGTAGTCTTTGCACTCAAGATTTAGAGGAATTATTTGTATGGTATGAGATTCACTATTTATACAGATCATGAAAATGTGAAATATTTCAGAGATCAGAAGAATCTCAACATGAGACAGAGGCGTTGGCTGGAATTGTTAAAAGATTATGATTGTGAGATACTCTATCATCCAGGGAAAGCAAATGTGGTAGCTGATGCTCTAAGCAGAAAATCAGTAATGGTTCTTGTGAAGAATCAATTTTTAAAGATGACAATTACGACGCCTATGATTGATGCTATACGAAAAGCTCAGTTAGAAGCAATCAGAAGTGAAAATCATAACTCGGAGCGAATTAAGGGGCAAGTGGGAAATTTTATTAAAGATAGTCGTGATGTATGGAATCGTTATGGTCGTATATGGGTATCGGTTTATGGTGATGCACGTCAGACACTTCTTAATGAAGCTCATAAGTCCAGATTCTCCATTCATCCAGGGGCTACTAAAATGTATAAGGATCTGAAGATTGATTATTGGTGGCCAGGCATGAAACGTGATGTAGCAAGGTATGTAGAAAGATGCCTTACTTGTTTACAAGTGAAAGCTGAACATCGGAAACCTCATGGGAAGTTGCAACCGTTAGAAATTCCAGTCTGGAAATGGGAAAACATTACTATGGACCTGATTACCAAACTACCTAGGACCCCACGTGGTTATGGTGCTATATGGGTAATCGTAGACATGTTAACCAAGAGTGCACATTTTATTCCCATCAAGGAGACTTATCCTTCAGAAATATTGGCAGATGTTTATGTTAAAGAGATTGTGACTCGCCATGGTGTACCAGTGTCAATTGTATCAGACAGAGATACCAAATTCACTTCTAGATTCTGGAATAACTTTCATGGGGATCTCGGAACTAAATTACATCTCAACACAGCATATCACCCTCAGACTGATGGTCAAAGTGAGAGAACCATTCAAACTCTTGAAGATATGTTGCGGGCATGTGTTATTGATTTCGGGGGAAGCTGGGATTCTTATTTTCCATTAGCAGAGTTTTCATATAATAATAGCTACCATTCCAGTATCGGGATGCCCCCGTATGAAATGCTTTATGGTAGAAAGTGCAGAACTCCTGTATGTTGGGGTGAAGTGGGTCAGAAAGAGTTGGGTAGCACAGAAGTAGTTCAACGAACGACTGAGCAGATTCAGCTTATCAGAGACAGATTGCTAACTGCCCAGAGTAGACAGAAAAGTTATGTAGATAGACGCAGATCACCGCTTGAGTTTCAGGTGTGAGATTATGTGTTGTTGAAAGTATCGCCGTGGAAAGGCGTTATCAGATTCAGAAAGAGAGGAAAGCTCGGTCCAAGGTTTATTGGACCATTCAAGATTGTTGCACGTGTGGGAAAGGTTGCTTACAGATTAGAGTTACCATCTGAACTGTCTCATATTCATAACACTTTCCATGTATCGCACCTCAGAAAATGTTTAGCAGACGAGTCTGCAATTGTACCGTTGGAAGATGTTACTATAGATGATAGACTAAACTATATGGAGCAACCTATAGCTAATTTGGAAAGAAAAATCAAGACCCTACGTAACAAACATATTGGACTTGTCAAGGTCCAATAGAAGCACAGGAAGGGCTCAGACTTTACTTGGGAGCCCGAACAGGAAATGATGCATAATTATCCATAACTCTTCAACAGTTGATTTCGAGGACGAAATCATTCCAAGTGGGGAAGAGTTGTAACACCCAAGGTTCGAAATTGCTGAATTAATATTTTTAATAGGAGGTGTTATATGTTTATATAAGTTGCCTTTATGAGATTAGATGTGTTTATAAAACTAGAGGGGCTTAAATTGCCATTTTATAAGCTGAAATAGTCCAGGGACCATTTATGTAATATTTCCAAAGTTGTAGATATACATGGTGACTTAGTTCTAGATGATCACATTCACTTGTACTCTTCCAAACAAAAACACAGCTGCAAGCATATGATTTCTGGCGATTTTAGACTTGAAAACACAACAAGATCGTTAGTTGTTTAGCATCTTAACAACCTAACTTAGTAGAGGTATGTGTATCTTGTTTAGTTGTTGTGTTCTTCATGTTCATATGGGTCAAAGATTGATCATAAGGATCAAAGTGTATTAATTTGTTGTTTGTTATGTTGTTTAGGTGTTATGGGTGTTGGAAAACACCCTATACACCTTTTTAGATTGATTGGTATTGAGTTTTGTGAGTTTTAGCTGGATTTACAGCTTCTATCGGTCATAACTATGTAGACCAGGGGAGGGCACGGGTGTACCCAATGAGGGTACGGGTGTGCCTTTCGCCCCGTGGCAAACCCTAGTTCTTCAGGTACCCCCGTGCTTTTAAGCTTAGTCACAGGCGTACCTTAGATAGGCACGGGCGTGACTACAGGATAGGTACGCCCATGCCTGGGTCAAGCCCAGCCGTGCCCTAGTTGCAGGCACGGGCGTGCCTTTGACAGGTACGGCCGTGCCTTAGCCCTGTTCAGTTCAGTTTTATTAGTCAACAGATGTTAATACATATACTATTGATATTATGTTGTAGAAACAAGTTGTGGACCTATACATTGATCATTATCGTTTGTGGATCTATTCAGATTATAAATATCAGAAGGTGAGTCTTCTAGACTTCACTTCATATCAGCAGCATGTGTAGTTTCATATCAGATTTCTAACATGCTATGTTATACATGTGAATATGTAAGCATACTGCTATGTGCAGTAAGGCTCAGATGTGGTACAGTACTGTGACTTATGATGCTGCCCTGGGTCTAGAACCAGAGGCTAGCTTTGATTACCAGACATGCGTGTATTATCTTCATGTGATTGTATACGTGTGCTCATATGATGATTTGTTTAGATTACTCACTAAGCTCTCGTAGCTTATCAGATATTGTTTTTAAAACCTTTTGCAGGATGCAGCAAAGGCAAAACTCCTGTTTGACTGCTTTTCAGTTTTTGCACGATAAACAATTAACGCCCGTTTGTGTAAATATTTAACCTTGACAGTACACTAAGTCTGTACTTGTGAGTGTATCTTTTGGTATTAGCACAGTTTTGTTATGAAAACGTTTCCGCTTATGAATTTTAAATGATATGCATGCTATTATGAAAATATTCAACTTTTATATCTTTTATTGAAATTGGGGCGTTACAATGCCTTAAGCCACAAGGGAGCGGGAAGTTCTATCCAACTTATGCGTATGGAGATTATATCTGATTTAGTGGATAGATTGAAATCTGCCCAATTGGAAGATCTGAAGGAAGAAAATTTAAAGACTGAATTGATGAGGAAACGTAAAGATGAACTTACTGATGATACACGTGGATTGAAAGTATATAAGACTCGTGTGTGGGTGCCTATGCTTGGAGAATTGAGGAAGTTGATTATAACAGAAACACACAAGTCGAGACTGTCTATACACGCAGGAAGCACTAAAATGTATAACGACTTGAAAATGCTATACTGGTGCCCTACGATGAAGGCAGATGTGGTACATTTTGTGGAGTCATGCCATATTTGTGCGCAAGTAAAGGCAGAACATCAGAAGCCTTACGGGTCTTTGAAACAGTTGGAGCCTGAGTGGGAGTGAGAACATATAACAATGGATTTTGTGACAAAACTTCCGCAAACTCAGAAGAATCATGATATGATATGGGTGATCATGGATCGAATAACTAAAAATGCTCACTTTCTGGCTACTTGTGAGACGGCTTCTTTGAGTAAGTTGGCTCAACTGTACATAGATGAGATTGTTGCTAGGCATGGTCTACCGTTGTCGATTGTATCTGCAGAGACTCTAGGGTTGTTTCTAACTTATGGAGAAGTTTATAGAGAGAATTGGGGATGAGAATTAACTTGAGTACAACTTATCATCCCCAGACTGACGTTCAGACTGAACGAACCATACAGACACTCGAAGATATGTTATGTGCCTGTGTAATTGAGTATGGTGGAACTTGGGATTCACACCTGCCATTGATAGAGTTTGCGTATAACAATTCTTACCACTCCAGTATTGGGATGCCTCTGTATGAAATGTTGTACGGTCGTCGCTGCCGTACTCCGACTTGTTGGTTAGAGGCTGGTGAGAAACAATTTGAAGGGCCCGAGATTGTTCAGTTAACAGCTGACAAGGTTGCTATAGCCAGGGAGAAATTGAAAGTTGCCAGAGATAGACAGAAATTGTATGTTGATCCACGACGTCGTCCAGTATCGTTTGATGTGGGAGAGTTTGTCTATCTGAAGGTCTCTCCATGGAAAGGCGTGATTCGTTTCGGTAAATGCGGGAAGTTGGCTCCCCGTTTTATTGGTCCTTTCCGTATTTGTTAGATAGTGAATGATCAGACAGTTACACTGGATCTTCCAGCAGAACTTGCAAGTATTCATGATACATTCAATGTCTGTTATCTGAGGAAATGCATGGTTGAAGATGAGAGTCAGGTTCTCCCAGTACATGATTTGAAAGTGGATTCAAAGAAGAGATTAGTAGAAGAACCTGTTGAACTGTTAGATTGTAAAGTGACCAAGCTCCGTAAGAAGCAGATTCCGATGGTGTTGGTCAAGTGGAAACACAGTTTAGGTTCTGACCTAACTTGGGGGACTGAGGTTGAGATAAGAGACAGATATCCCCATTTATTTGGATGAGAAGGGATTCTGAGAACGGAATGCTCTTAAGGGGAGAGATTTGTAACACCCGCAAACCTAGGCTAGGAGATTAGCGGGTTAGCTGTATGTGCTTATCTGTTTTAAATGCAATTAAATGGTTAGTTAGTTAATTAATCAAGGATTATAATTGTATGTATGCATGTATCTTGTTAAGTGTATGTATGTATTTGGATGGTTATGTATACGTGTTTAGGTGCATGTGAATCAAGAGGTGGATTAGCCACCTCATGCTTCGTTAGTCGAAAGTATGTACATTTGTCTATATGATAATGTGGGGATTAGATAATTTTCATTTATCAAAAGAAAAGTGAAAGTGTAAGTGTGTGTTTCTGTTTTGCTCTCGCTCGAAGAAAAGAAAGAAGAAACAATCGGATTTCAAGTTTTTGGGTGTTTTAATTCAAGAAGGTTAGATTTGTTCTTGATATGTTTCTAGTGCTAACTTGGAATGATTTCTATTGAATAACATGTTTATATGAAGAATTACTATGATCGGGTTTTGGAAGGAATATGATTTTATGAGTTCAGCTCGTTCTTATGGTTTATATGTTTATAAGATGTTATGATACATGAATACGTGTTTGATTGTGCCAAACATGTTCTTGGTAAGTTTAGATGAATTTATAAACTTCGGGGTTTTATTATTTATGATGATGAAGTTGTCGGAATTGATTGAATGAAGAAGATGGTGAAAACCAATAGCCTTAAGTCCGATACATAAGAATCCGACACTTGAAATCTGAGAGACTGAAATCCGGATATTGCCAAATCCGATGTTCTAAAATCCGAGAACCCAGAATCCTACAATTGAAAGCCAATACTTAAATATGATATTCCCTTAAATCCAATGTCCATAATGTTGGGAATCCATGAGGATCAAAGCACGCAATGGAAGCAACAAAAACACACAAAACGATCCCATGATTTCCCAATGGTGGTGAAAACATGCAAGAACATACATGCAACCAAAACAAACACAAAGAGAAGAAGGTAAGCAAGCCATACCCTTGAAGACTTTGATAATTCTGGAACAACTTCGATGTGTGGGATGAGCTCTTGAAACAAAAGGCCTCAAGCACCAAAGAAGTCCACACCAAGCTAAGTCTTGAATCTCTTTGTCCTAGCAAACCAAAGAAGCACTAACACTTGATGATCTTCTTCTGGAACAGCCCTTGAACCACTTGTGCACTTACCACCTTCACTTGTTCTTGCTCTCTCTCTCTCTCTCTCTATGGAAGAACTCACAATGTATGTGTAATGCACAAAAAATGACCAAGAGAATAGAATGCACCAAAAGAACCTCTTTTATAAGCATTCTATCTGTTCAAAGAGCCTAGAGTCGGAGCGAAGTGGCACACCATCATTGGACCAAGAAAATGGTCCAACCAAATACAAGTGTCACTTAGAATTCTGCCTTCACGACTTCTTCACGGGCTCTCACGGGCCGTGAAGGATAAATGCGCCACGACCGGCCATTAATCCTCTACGAGCCGTGCCGCGCTGTGCAAGAATCGTGAGGGTTGTGCCTTCACGACCTCCTTCACGGGCCGTGTAGGGCCGTGAAGCCCTAGGGTTTCACGAACCATGCTACCCACGACAGGACTCATGGACACGAGCTGCTTCACGACCCGTGGAGCTTCCTTCATGGTCGTGAAGCCTTGGCCTACTGGAATTTGACCATTTTGACTCTTTTCTCTTATAGTAGGCTGTCGAGATTGAAACTTGGCATGTGATCCAATAGGCCCGCGCTTCATTGGCAGTGATTCCGGTCTACGTGTGTCGGTGGGCAGATTCCAATGAACTCCCATTTGCACATGACACACCGTACCCATGGGCACCACAGACAGGGAGCGGCCTCTAGCAAGGCATCCCTGCCCCCAACTAAACACGAGGTATGTCATCCCTGACAAGTACCAAGTTGAACTAATAATGTTTGACATGGTCCTATAGATAAGTGATCAATTATCTTATTGTTCTTGATATCCAAGTGAACAGGAGACATGGTCCAATGTCATTCTCCGATCATTCACGATTATGTTTCTCGATCAAGATTGGTGGTGACCAAAAAGGTGAGTAGCAACTGATCAACAATCATTGCAAGCTCGAGCAAGGGCATGCATTTTTGGTGTCAGCGCCCAATCATCGAGGGGCCCACGGATATCTGTGACATTCGGCAACAAACTTCCCAGGTTAGCCATTAGAAATTCTAATTTTTAAGCCTAGTATGACTAAGAATAGTATTTATGATTTAAATACATCCATAATAATATTAGATTTCATAGAAATCCCGCCTATATGGTTAGAACCTTCCCGAGCTTGAAAAATCGAATTATTAAAAGTCAAGAATTACAAATCATGTACAATAATAAAAATAATATCAATAAAAATAATTAAATACATCATAATAAATATAAATAAGTTAAAATATAAAACATATATATATAAAATCATAAAAGTAATTAAAACTTTGTAATTAAAAGATTTAAACAAAATCACAAATTATACAAAATTTATTTAAACAAATTACAATTTATTATTCAAAAAAAAAGAAAAAAAAAAGAAACCCCCCCCTAAGGCCAGCCACCCTACCCCCCCCCCCCCTCATAATTCTCTTGATTTCCTTCTCTTCCCAAGAAACACCTCTTGATCTCCCTCATGCTCTATATAAGCCCCCTACTACTCTTCATCATTTCCTTTACCACCACACTCCATCTCTTCTCTTTTCTCTCTTCTTCTTTCACCAACAAAAATCTCCCAAGAACATCCAAGTCTTGTTCATCTTGTGAAGATCAAACACATAATCAAAGAAAAGAGTTGGTAAGATGATCATAACACACTCATCTCTACTCTTCTACATTTCTTCTTTTCTTCTTTCTTCTTTCTTTTATTTATTTTCTTTGTTGTTCATCTTATTTCCTTTATATATATACATATATATATATCATGTAAATATAAACATCCTACCAATGTTGTAAGGAGCACATGAAATGTGCATCATCCTACCATTGTTGTATGGAACTTAATCAACTAAAAACCAAGAAAATAAGACTTTGATCATGCATGTGTTTCATCTTAACAAATGTTGTAAGGAACACATAAAATGCGTATCATCCTACCATTTTTGAAAGAACACATGGATTATCAAAGCTTATACTCTTACAATATGATTAATCATGAATATAAACATGTTATATTAAAGTTATGACCCATAAACAAAAAGAATAACAATCTGGCAGATTCTGATGCTAGAACTCCTCATTTATTTTTGTTATATCTGGAGTTCTAGGTATCAAATTCAGTTGATTTGTTTTGCTAATCTTAGTTTAAAGTGTTACCTTTCATTTAAACCTGGATTCACTAATTTTCATCAACGTTTGATCCTTCAAACATATTTAAAAAGACCCATATGTTGAATCTGGAAATCTGGCAGATTTAGAAGGGTACACTTTAAACGCGTGTAACTTACTCATTCTTGGGTCAAAATACATATAGTTTTTTTAAAAGTTTCATCCTTGAACCATGGTTAATTCCCATTTTGAATCATGTAAACACGAGGTCGTATGGGCCCTAAACAGACGTTTTAGTAACAACATGTCATCCAGCACTGATCAGTGGACATCTTATGCACTTTTAATTATTAAAAATATTAAACATGGATTATAAATTCCTATATTTTTACTGGACATTCTAGAAACATGTATTAAGATTATATTAAAATATCAAACCTTAATATGACTCCTAAAATACAGTTTTTAATTTTTAAAGTTCAACTTAAAGAACTGAAAATTTCAGTGAACACTTATGATTTATGGAAAAATAGAGACAACCTTTAACTATTTAATAAATAAGTTAACAATAAATATATAATACAAAATAATAAATAAAATAAGTCTAATAGAGCTACATACCTCTTATATTAGGAAAGGAGCTTCGGTAGGAACAAGAAATCTTTACGAGTGAACACATTTGCATACCGAGTGAGTATCATAGCCCCTTTTTACCGTATTTCATATTATTTTGGGGTGAAAGCATGTGTATACGTTTCATGAAAAGTTTATTGCCTATCTTCTTATTTATTTCAAATATTATTTTGAGCACTTGTGGTATTATTCTTTGATGTGCTTGGGTGATCGTTGTAAGGCCCTTTCATTGGACATTATCCCTTAACTCCGCTAGTGAGCCGATGGTATTTGTAAGTAGCGCTATTTGGAGATTCCGACGTCTCCCATTTATGGTTGACGAACTATAGATATACTTTACCACTACTAACGTCATTTAATATAGGCGTTAGGTTTATCATGGGCAATTGGTTGTCCGCTAGGTTGGATAATGGCTCAAGCAACAATCATCATAGTTTATTACTACCATGTGCAACGTATTGGGCAATATAATACATCTTCTATCATTCGCGCATACTTTTATTTTATTCCAAAAACCTCCATCAATTATTTAAACTTTTCTCATTTAAAAGTTATATTGTGCATATATTAAAAACCTATGAACTCACCAACTCTAGTAGTTGACCGTTTTCTTTCTTTTACCCGTGCTTTCAGGTGATCGTCGTTAGGTACCTTATGCATAGAAACATGATGTGTGGCATCTTCGTCTTCATCGTCACATTTTATAAAAACAATATCTATCTTATTTTAGCATCGTACAAGACAATGTCTTTTAATTTTTATTCGATTATGTAACTTTTATTTATCTATTACCCGAACTACTTATTTTTGTTAAGTCAATATAATGGTTATTGTCTATTTACCTTGTGCGATGATATCTTGTGATGTGACACCTCGTGCATCATCCTACCATTGTTGTATGGAACTTATGCACTGATCAGTGGACATCTTATGCACTTTTAATTATTAAAAATATTAAACATGGATTATAAATTCCTATATTTTTACTGGACATTCTAGAAACATGTATTAAGATTATATTAAAATATCAAACCTTAATATGACTCCTAAAATACAGTTTTTAATTTTTAAAGTTCAACTTAAAGAACTGAAAATTTCAGTGAACACTTATGATTTATGGAAAAACAGAGACAACCTTTAACTATTTAATAAATAAGTTAACAATAAATATATAATACAAAATAATAAATAAAATAAGTCTAATAGAGCTACATACCTCTTATATTAGGAAAGGAGCTTCGGTAGGAACAAGAAATCTTTACGAGTGAACACATTTGCATACCGAGTGAGTATCATAGCCCCTTTTTACCGTATTTCATATTATGCATATATTTAAAATGGTGTGACAATATCTCTCTTTACAGAAGAACAAATTCCTTCAACTACATTGCCTCCAATACAATGGCAATACTTTACCCAAATACCTCCTTTATAATAGCCAGTTACGGACTACGTTTGAAAGCAGTCAGAATAAAGCAAACCAAAATAGTGAAACACATGCATCTCCGGTCTAAGGATAAAAGATATTATCATCCTAAATTTACTCTTGACATGTACCATGAAGTAAGATCAGGTGTGGGTCGTCCAATCACTTGAAACTCTTTTCAAGTATAGGCGAAATATTGCGTCCCTTGTATTCAATCCCATTGAACACTATGACCAATCATTTCCCTCGATCTTCGTTCATACTTCCTTCCATGAAGAATGACCGATCGTGGACTATTTAGAATGTAAAACATTCAAGGAAGTGATAAAACATGCAAAGTTGGAACACAATAATGATTTAAAGAAAGTATTCGCTACACGCATATCATTAAATCTCCATTTAATAATCAATATATTCAAAAATACAATATTGCTTAATGTTCCCAATAATATGGTAAATACATCGAATACAATAACCAATATACAACTCAAACCAAGTCACTAGCAAATATAATCGCAATAGCACATGTGTGGGCATCGTGCTTAGCTTGTGACAACGGTTTAGTGAACGGATCCGCCAAATTGCTATCCGTGTGTACTTTGCTGATGATGATGTCTCCATTTTTGACCACGTCTCAGATAAAATGATATTTCCGCGGAATATGCCTCGTGTGTCGATGAGACCTTGGTCCTTTGCTAAAGTAACGGCACCCTCGTTGTCACAGAAGATCTCAATAGGGTCGCTGATGCTTGGAACCACTCCCAGATCAAGCAGAAATTTCCTCATCCATACGGCCTCCTTAGCAGCTTCACTAGCCGCAATGTATTCCGTCGGTAGTGGAATCAGCCACGGTGTCTTGCTTGGAGCTCCTCCAGGATATAGCACTGCCGTTTAATAGGAACACGAACCCCAATTGTGATCGGCAGTCATCCCTATCGGTTTGGAAGCTTGCATCAGAGTAACCCTTTACTCTAAGCTCTTCCTCACCACCGTACACCAAGAACATCTCCTTAGTCCTCCGAAGATACTTGAGAATGCTCTTCGCCGCCATCCAATGAGCTTCGCCAGGGTTGGCTTGATATATACTCGCCATGATCAAGGCACACGATACATCAGGCCTCGTACATAGCATGGCGTACATGATCGAGTCCACGGCCGAAGCATATGGCACTCGCTTCATTACTTCCCGTTCCTCTGGGGAACTAGGGGATTGAGTCTTACTCAATACCAAACCATGTGACATTGGAATGAACCCCTTCTTGGAGTCTTCCATCTTAAACCACTTTAGGACTTTGTCAACATATGTACTTTGGCTAAGCCCAATGTAACACCGTGCTTTTGAGAACCAAATTTTTCTTTTTAAAATACTATTTAAGTTTTCAAACCGCGTGGGTTTGACTGTAAATAGAATATTTAAACCTGTCTTATAATTTAAAACTGCAGCGGAATTAAAAACACGTGGCAAACTGTATAAACAGTCAAAACGTTGCCACATACAACATTTGGTGTTACGGACACATAACCGGCCGACCATTATCTTTAAACAAACTTAAACATATTATAACAGAGTTAAACAAAATCCAATGTTCCTCCTAAAAATATGCAACTACCCGCAGGCACCCGAACTCACAGCCTAAGGAACACCTGCACATGTGGAGAGTAGTATCTGTTAGTTATAATAGCTAGTGAGTACACGATAGCATGCAATCAATATAAACATATCACATATCATCAATCATGCCCAAATAGTTCTATCCTAGCATCTCGCGATGAGCTGGCGTAGTCAGGAGGTAGCATATCTCGCAGGGTAGCGAACCTGGCTCAATGCACCAAACTGGGGTACCAGACACATCAACCGCTCTGTTGGGGGAGCTGTTAAGCCTCCACCGTTGCGTTTTGGAATCAACCGATTCCTCTGTTGTACAGCCGCAACTATACCCGAAAAGGACAGCTTTGTCCGGGGCAAACCTTGCCCAACAGGTAGGACAGCTTTGTCCGGGCAAACCTTGCCCAATCACAAACACATAATCTGATTCAACCGAATCATCAATCAGTCAATAATCATGTCCATATAACATATACCTAAACAAATGCATATTATTTATACCAATCAAATATCTAGCATCATCATGCCATTCATTCTTTACCTCATTGCGCGCACGTAATAATGTATATATATCTATCATCATAACATACACCTAATCAAGTGCATACTATTATGTATATCAATAAATTAAGCCTAGCATCATCATGCTATACAATCTACACTAAAACAAGTGCGTATCATACTGTGTCAACATGTTAAGTCTAGCATCGTCATGCTTTACAAACTACACTTAATAAAGTGCGTATAATTCCTGATAATCATTTATCATACATACTACAAGGTATACAACCTTTCAACAACATATTCAAACGCTTAATCAATTGCTTACAAGTCCGGGTATTCAATTCAATTCATTGTTAATATATGTTATAGGTATATTAATCGTTATGTTATCAGGCACTCACCTGTTAGGCTAGAATAAGCAAAGACCTTGCTTTGGCGCTCACGGACTGTCAATTCAACCTATAATACCAAGACTTACGCATCAATCATTTGAACACGCGAGGAACGTCTAGGATACTTGAAACAATACCCTAATGGTTTTTTTGCTTATGGGTCGCGCCGCGACCAGCCTGTAGTGGCTGCAGCAGGTGTTGTTTTGTGTACAGCAACCCCATTTTGGCTCATTTCAATTCCAAATCAATTTTGGTAAAATTCTAGTGTTTCATAGGACCATTTGACACTTGTGAAAGCTTTCTAACATCAAAAACTCCTATCCAATTAATTCATACGAAAATCCCATTTAAATGGACAAAGACATGCGCATAATGGCCAAAACTTGATGTAGACCAATTCTAACACTTGCAACACACCATATACACCTAATATGATTTATTAAAGGTGTTGCAACTGACCAAAACCTTTAAACTCATTGTTTGGTATCATTTTCCAATTTCTTGCCTATTTAAGGCCTATTTTTTCACTATTTTAGCCAATTCAAGCAAAACAACCATTCCAATTCAAAACCAATGTTCTAATTAATTCATACAAGTCATATGAACCTATTAGAACCTAAATTTGAGTTCTTGAAGGTCAAAATCAGTTTGACCCGTATTTGACCATTTTTGACCCATTTGAGCCAAAATTCAAAACTCATCAAGAACACCACTTTAATTCATGGAACTGATTCTTATACACTTATAAATGATATTAGAACCTATATCAATCATAAATTTCAGTTCTTGATTGCTAAATCAAAGAACCCACTTGAAACCTAAAATTTCAAGTCTTGAAAGATCAAAATCAAGAGCAAGGATGAATTGGAACTTACAATGATCAAAGGATGATTAGGAACTACTTGTAAGACCAATTAGAAGCTTAATTCTCTGCTGGAACAAAGGTTTATGAGTTTCTCTTCAAAACCCAAAAATCAAGATTGAAGAACAAACCATGGAGAAGATGAAGATGGAGCTTACCATGGAGAATATGATGATCTAGGGCTGATAATCCTTCAATTTGTGGCTGGAAATCAAAACTTCAAATGATCTCCTTGATGATTTCTTCAGGGCTTCAAGAACAAGAGGTTGTGTGTGTGTGTATACATACGTATGTGTGTCTGTGTTTTGATAAAGGCCCAAAACCGACTTGTGGGTATTATTATCCACAAGTGGGTATTTTGTTCCCTTTTTCAACTTACAACTCATCTCCCGTTTAACCGTTTCAACTAACGAGGATATTTCTGGAATCCTCGTTTGAAACCGTTCGATATTTTATAACCTTTATCTATTTTTATTAATATTTTTAATAACCCATTTATCTATTATTTTCATATTTTATATCATTTTCTAAAATATATATTTTTTATTTAATTCAATTAAATACTCGACGTATCACGATCGCACACGTTTAGGCCCGGTCTTTTTCTTAAAGACCCATTTGCACCCTACGGGTCTACACCCGGGTACCGGATCTACCAAATCCCAGACTTGGTTATTTGACATAGATTGCATCTCGGACTCCATAGCCTCTTTCCACCTAGCGGACTCAGGGCCCACCACGGCGTTCCGATAAGATGATGGTTCATCATGATCCACCACTAGGTCGCAACCCTCAGACATGAGAAACCCATATCTCTCTTGCTCATTGCGACTCTTACCGGATTTCCTAAGAGGTAAAGGATCCGTGTCAGGTTGTCCAGCAGCGCCGTGCTGAGAATCATCTTGTAAACTAGCGCCAACTTCAGGTTGGTCATTGGAAGGTTCTTGAATTTCTTCAAGATCAACCTTTCTCCCATTAGCGTCTTTGGATAGCATCTCTCTTTCAAGGAAGACGGCCCTCCGAGCAACAAATATCTTGTTCTCGGACGGTTTGTAAAACAAATATCCCATAGACCCGGCAGGATATCCAATGAAAAAACACCTCTCGGCTCGGGGTTCCAATTTGTCCTCCACCTCACGTCTCACGTAGGCAGGATAACCCCAAACCTTTAGATATGAAAGCGATGGAACCTTTCCATGTCACATCTCAAAAGGTGTCTTTTTGACCTTCTTAGTTGGAACGAGGTTAAGGATTCTAACGGTCGTTTCCAATGCATAGACCCAAAAGCTAATGGGTATTTCCGTACGACTCATCATACACCGAACCAAATCCAACAATGTCCGGTTCCTCCTCTCGGCGACACCATTTAATTGTGGTGTCCTAGGAGGTGTTAATTGTGAAACAATTCCACAATCTTTTAGATAGTCTCGGAATTCCGAACTTAGATACTCACCACCACGATCCGATCTGAGCATCTTAATTCGTTTACCCAATTGGTTCTCAACTTTCTTTTTGAAAGTCTTGAAAACCTCAAAGGTTTCCAACTTTTGTCTCACCAAGTAGACATACCCATACCTACTAAAGTCATTGGTAAAGGTTACGAAGTACCTTGAGTTATCCCTGGTGACATGCTTGAACGGACCACATACATCCGTGTGAACGATATCCAACAAGTCTTTGCCCCTCTCACAAACGCCGGTGAAGGGTGCTTTGGTCATTTTGCCCAATAAGCAAGATTCACATACATCATCCGACCCATGGTCAAATGATTCCAAGATCCCATCCGCTTGGAGCTTGGCGATGCGTTTCTTGTTTATGTGGCCCAAACGACCATGCCATAAAGATAACTTATCCAAATCACATTTGGATTTAGAACCAACTTTCATGATTGATCTATTACGTTTCAAGCATACGCTTGTCTCATATATGCCACGACATGGATGTGCTTTAAAATAAAATAAATCATCCTTAAAGCATGAAATAATTCCATTAGAGAAATTAAAATTAAATCCATCGTCAACGAGTGCATAAAATGATAAAATGTTTCTTGCCACGCAGGGCGAATAAGATACATTTAGTAAAGTAATAAATAAGCCGGATGGAAAGGCGAGGTCCACGCTCCCTATCTTCTCAGCCGGGACAACCGCCTTGTTTCCCATGATGAGATCCAGCTCCCCATCAACCAAGTCCCTACTTCTTCTTAGTACCTGCACATTATTAACTATGTGAGTACCACACCCGGTGTCCAAGACCCAAGCGTAAGAAGTAGAAGTGTTATGGAGTTCAATCATATACATACCTGATGCGCCTTGTCCCTTGGCACGAAGCCTCTTGAGCTCCTCCGTGTACTTGGGGTAACTATGCTGGTAGTGTCCCTTCTCCCCGCAGAAGAAGCAGGTGGTCTCTTCCGGTGAGGGGGCTATAGGAGCGGGTTCCTTCCCCTTCGGCTCCGGCGCCGGGAGTGGTTTGGGCTTGGGTGTTGCCACCTTCCCCTTCCCCTTGCCCTTGGAGCTTGAAGCGGTCCGCTTCTTCTTAGCACCACCCTCATGGATGGCTAGGACGTGTGCGGAGGTCGATGGCTTTGCCTTGGCCATGTTAGACTCGGCGGTCTTCAACATCGATGCAACTCCATCAAGGACTTGTCCATGTTATTCATATGGTAGTTCACAATGAACGGACCATATGCTTGAGGCAAAGAATGAAGGATAATATCCGTAACCAACTCTTTCCCCATTGGAAAGCCCAACCTCTCGAGCTGGTCCACGTATTGCTTCATACGAAGCACGTGGGAGCTCACGTTCCCGCCCTCCTGCATACGGCACCCTATAAAGGCCTTGACACACTCGTAGAGTTCTTGCCTCACTTGCTGCTGGAACATTTCCTTTAGCTGCGAGATCATGTCAAACGCACCAACGTCCTCGAATCGCCTTTGTAACTCGGAACTCATGGTCGTCAACATGAGGCAAGTCACCTCATTAGTGTCTTTAAGGCGCTTCTCATAAGCATCCTTAGTGGCCCATGTAGCGGTGGTAGCAGGAGCCTCCGGAAGAGGTTCCTCTAGGATGTACAACTTGCTTTCATGGCGCAAGACAATTCTCAATTGCCTATGCCAATCCATAAAGTTTACGCCTATGAGTTTCTATTTCTCCAAAAATTGACGGAGTGACATGTGTGTCGCGGTGTTGCTTGTAGATGCCATCTAAAAGAAGGCAAAACACACAAAAAGGTTAGTTCGACATATTTTAATCCTTGTTAAATAATTACCCAATAGTTTAACACTTAAATTTAACAAGGGCTAAGAACCTAACATAACTTCACTACATGACAGGTTTACCGCGGATCACTTCATGAAGGTATTTAGGCCGGTAAACACTTTACCAATTGCAATCCGTGATTACAACTCTTAGGCACTTGCGGGATCCATCGGTACTCATAGCACCGGTTCGGCCTGTTTGATCCCTTCCCACACCAATTCCTTAATAAGCCGCTTTGATAACTCGGTATAGGCACGACAATTATCAAGGCGTATTAAATTGGAATTGCAAATCGTCCAACAAGATACACGATGAAGCCCTTGACAATAATTGGCTCGTGCTAAGCTCGACAACCAAAAATTTCAAGACGCCACACGCACCTTCCACACAAGTCCACATGGAACAACTCGTGCTAAGCTCGACAATTGTCCCATGCTTCGTTAGATCCGGGTGGTGTCATCTTTTGGATGGCGTGTGATTTACGTTTTTAAGAAAAACAGGACTTTTGTTTTTCCAGTTAAAAACCTCTTTTCGTTTTGATTAACAAATAAGTGACAAAACACATTTTTCACCATTTGAACATAAACACTTTATATTCGTTTGTTAATCATGTGAGCGAGCGGGGTTTGTTAACCAATTAAGGAAAACTATATAGTTTTATTATTTTCAAAAGATTTTCTAGCATGCGAAGATCCTACAACCACGCAAGAAAATAAATAAATAAAACTACACAACCACTCATACAAAACCGATTTTAGCCAACCTAAGTGTTCCCCGGTGAGCCAACCGAGGAACTAAGTCTACTAAGGACAAGGAATCCAAGACTTCGTGGCGTGCTCCCACTCGATCCCGCGCCTCCGGATCCGAGGTAGCCAAGACGTCTCCCAAGACTCCCGTTGCTGCCTCCGGTCTTCTCTTCTCATTACATACATAACTTAAAGAGAAATGGCATGCAAGCCACACAATCTATTCTAAGCTAATATACAATTACGAAGAATAAATACTTTGGCGTGCAAGCCACAAATAAAAAAATTATTACAAACCGGATTAAATAAATTATTACAAACCAAATGTGGTACAGACCACCAAATGAATGAAAAAAAAATAAAACAACCAAACAACCACACAAAGGTCTAGGCTCAAACCGGTGCTCACAAAACGAAACAACCACAAAGCATGGTGTGCCACACCAAACCATGCACAAAACAATATCCCAATTAAGCTTATTCAAAAACTAAAGGCACAAGAATAAACCTTGTACATATGCATTAGGATTCCAAACTCTTTGAAATCCATATTTATATATACACAATATACATGTATGCATGTGTGCATTTTATGCCAAAACCACCCAATACATACATATATAAGAATTAGGATATTATGGTGCTTAATCTACAAGGCTAAACAGCCTAAAATGATTCTGGAAACACCAAAATCATGTGGTAAAATCCATATCAAGTTTTCTTTTTCAAAAAAGCCAAAAACAGCCTGTTCACGACGCCTTCACGAGCTACTGCTATTCACGGACCCTCACGGGCCGTGAAGGCAGTACACTCCACGACTCGTGAAACAGATTAAAAACCTTTCACGAACACCACCCCACGAGACTGGTCGTGTGGCCTTCACGACCCGTGAAGCAAGCTCCATGGCCCGTGAAGACCTTCTGGACAAAATGTCCAAAATCAAAATATGGATTTTCAAGCCACAAAGGTGCATGCATCTTACAAGTATGGCTTTGATACCACTGTTGGGAATCCATGGGGATCAAAGCACGCAACGGAAGCAACAAAAACACACAAAACGATCCCATGATTTCCCAATGGTGGTGAAAACTTGCAAGAACATATATGCAACCAAAACAAACACAAAGAGAAGAAGGTAAGCAAGCCATACCCTTGAAGACTTTGATAATTCTGGAACAACTTTGATGTGTGGGATGAGCTCTTGAAACAAAAGGCCTCAAGTACCAAAGAAGTCCACACCAAGCTAAGTCTTCAATCTCTTTGTACTAGCAAACCAAAGAAGCACCAAAACTTGATGATCTTCTTCTAGAATAGCCCTTGAACCACTTGTGCACTTACCACCTTCACTTGTTCTTGCTGTCTCTCTCTATGGAAGAACTCACAATTTATGTGTAATGCACAAAAAATGACCAAGAAAATAGAATGCACCAAAATAACCTCTTTTATAAGCATTCTATCTGTTTAAAGAGCCCAGAGTCGGAGCTAAGTGGCACACCATCATTGGACCAACAAAAATGGTCCAACCAAATACAAGTGTCACTTAGAATTCTGCCTTCACGACTTCTTCACGGGCTCTCATGAGCCGTGAAGGATAAATGCGCCACGACCGGCCATTAATCCTCCACGAGCCATGCCGCACTGTGCAAGAATCATGAGGGTTGTGCCTTCACGACCTCCTTCACGGGCCGTGTAGGGTCATGAAGCCCTAGGGTTTCACGAACCATGCGGCCCATGTTAGGACTCGTGGACACGAGCTGCTTCACGACCCGTGGAGCATCTTTCACGGTCGTGAAGCCTTGGTCAACTGGAACTTGACCATTTTGACTCTTTTCTCTAATAGTACGCTGTCGAGATTGAAACTTGGCGTGTGTCCAAATAGGCCCACGCTTCATTGGCAGTGATGCCGGCCTACGTGTGTCGGTGGGCAGATTCCAACACATAAATCCGAGAGCCTCAGAATCCGATAGTTTTGGAATCAGCGGATTCCTGAATCTGATAGTGGGAAATCCGATAGTTTGAAATCCGATGGTTCAGGAAATCCGACATTTTGTGTTTAGACTTGTAATTGTTTGTTGTTTATTTGATGAACGATTAACTTATAAATATATGTGGGTAAATATATTTATATATTCGAGACTGATTTGATTGTTGGTGTGTTTTCGGGCAATCAAAAGACTCAGTGATATTAGACATCTGAGTGCGTGTTGATTTGCGGTGCGTGGACGTTAATCGCGGATGGTAAAGATTTCGATTAATCTTATTGATGTGATGCATGATGTGATTGAGATTGGACTGATTGATTGAATTGTTGATTGTGATTTTTGATTATTGATATCTGCTACATGACTATTTGGTCGATACGCGCTCTTTGGATGATATTGAGTTGCGTTTGAGAAGTCAGCTATACGTGGAATTGGGCTGGGCTCGTTCACTGGTTGGTTGAACAGTGTTAGCCTTACTGGTGCATACGTTGCATCAGAGGGGGATTTTCACTGTGCCAATTCAGTGGAGAGCTATCGGTAAACCTTTGCTTTGGCTGTAGGTTCTGTGCGGAACTGCCGGTCTTCTTGGATATGTGATTACATGCTTTGATATTGACTATTGATGTTTGCTTTTGGAGTTTAGCCTCTATTCACTTAGCTTTGTGCTAATTCTCCTCAGTTGTTGCTTTTGCAGGTTTGTGTTTGTTGAGGTTGTAGAAGGAAGAGTTGACCCCGCTCTGATATTCTGTTTTTAATGAAACGAGCCAGTTTATTTTTGTAACACCAAGACAATTATTGTTGGTTGTTTATGAACACATGTTGTAAATTTGTAAATATTAGTTTATATGTAAAAGGAGTTGTTTAACTTAGCTTCCGAAGTGCAATGAGAAAAAAATGGTTTGGATTTTCCTGTGTTACATTCTCGTATTTGTATATATTCCATTCCTGAAAAATGCTTTCAAAGAAAGCGTTTGAAGGATCATTCTTTATTCATTTGTAAATTGTCCTGACACAACTCATCTGAAGAAAGAAGCCTTCAAGTTCATCTGAAGATTGGTTCTGAAGTGAGCGCAACCTGAAGTAAGTCTTTAGTTATCAAGAGGTCTCCATTACTGAAAGCATGTTTCTGTACAAGCATCTACCAGTTAAGTAAAGTGCGCAATTAGCGCTTCTGAAGGAACTTATACGGAGTAGTAGATTTTTGTTCCTAACCTTTTGTACAGCAGTACACATGTATTTTCTTTAGATGGTCAGGATTAGTTTACGTAGCATATAAATACCTTCTCACCGTTTGAGAAAAGGTTAAGCGTTTGTTCGCTATTGTGTATTCAAGTTAGATCTTGATTCTCAATGCTCAAGTTTGTTCTTGTGCACTTTTTGAAGTTTGAATATTAATATAGTCTTGCTTTGAAAACTTTCGTGTTTTCGTATTCTAAAACTATTTCCGCGTTTTGATTATTTATCATTGTTAGTTTTTTACTTCATCGGGGGAAACAATTGGTATTAGAGGAGGTTCTAATTTAATCTATAAATTAGTGATTTTTCCAAAATGTCAAAGTTCAAATATATGGAAAATGGCTCCTCAGCCAAACCTCCAAAGTTTTCAATCGAACATATTTCAAGCTGGAAAAACCGTATTCTGTTATATTTGGAAAACATTGATTGTAATTCTCTTTCCATTTTAGAGGAAGGACCTTTTATTCCTCAAACCATCTCCATGGAGACTGGTTCTTTTGATTCCTCTATTCCCTCTCGTCCAAAACCAAGATCTCAATGGACTGAGGAGGAGAAGAAGCTTGTCGGCCTTGCTGCAAAGATAAGAAATAGTATTGTGATCGCTTTACCTAATGAGATCTTCAATACTGTTTGCAATCTACAAACTGCCAAGGATATGTGGGAGAGTATATGCATATCCTTTGAAGGAACTGTTGAGGTTCGGGAAAAATAAGAAAACTAAAATCAGACGCAAGTATGAAAGTTTTTGTGCAAAGACTCAGAGTCTCTCACTGAAGTCTACACTAGTTTTACATTTCTTCTTAATGACATGCTTGAAGTCGGGGTTGTTAGAGAACAATTCCATATACTGAACCGGTTTCTTTACTCCCTTCCCTCTAAATTGTACACCATGTGCATGATCTTGAGAACGAACAATATGCTCAAGGACATGAATATGCGCAAACTCTACGGGATTTTGCTGAATGATGTGTTGGGGAGAAAATCATTTCACCCTAATAATCAACTCTGCCTATTCTAAAATATGGAATTTGATGATAACCAAACCCTACATTCAGTATGACTTAGAAAGAATTCAAACATGTGTTGTTTGAATCAGTTTATGTAAAAATATGCTAAGTATGGAACCATCAGCTGAGCATCAGATCCTACTCAATGTATCAGCCAAGGGATATCAGCGAAGGAGCATCACATGAAGAAAACAAGTAAAGAAGACCATTAGCTAAGGAAAACAAACCATCAGTTGAGTGAAAAAGTTGATCAGTTGAGAAAAATACTCCATCAACTGAGTGAACAAATTGATCAGCTGAGTGAACAAATTGATCAGCCAAGTGCCTACTCGATCAGCTGAGTGAACAAATGGATTAGCTGAGGCCTAGAGCATCAGCTAAGTAAGTCTTCCTTTACACAAGTCATCTCCCCTCATAAACTGATGTATTTGAATGATCAACTGAGCATTCTTGATCAACTGATCATACAAATACACGAGGTTATGCCCTCTTAAGCTTACTATTGATCAGCTGAGCATCTATATGATCAGCTGAGCAATATTTATCAACTGAGCCTTATAAAAAATGATCAACTAATATATTATGTCATCTGAGTAGTGAATATTAGAGTTCCTAGTACAATCTGTCAGCTGAGTCGTGCAAAATGTCAAATCTACTCTATCTTTTCAGATTGTAAGTCATATGTAAAAGACAGAACATGTGTTGTTCCATTATGCCTTATATCTTTGTTTGTAAAAGTAAAAATGCACTTTTTGGAGCTCGTATGAGACAAAAAGGTTTGATCTTATCCTCTGGAAAAGGATAATGATACCTCAAACAGACGAAGATCTTGAAGATTTGTTCAAACAACCAAGTATGGCTGGCAATCCCATACTTGGTAAAGTCAAATCAAACAGAAGCATGGTGTTGATTAAAGTACAATCATGGAAAGGGAAAGATACTTCTACACGATAGTAGATGTGGGTTTTAATATTTTTAATTGTGAATGGGTTGTACTTTTGCAGAAAAGTATAATTACTTTTATCAAACAATTGATTAAAGTAACTTTACTTTTCACCCACTACCTTTACAATTAAAATATTATATTTTCACATCCTCCTTGTCTCTTACCTTCATGCAACCGGATTCACCAAGACTACTATATATACTCATGCATGGTAGACATGCAAAAACACAACACAGTGAAGTCTCTACTCCACAAGAAGAAAATCTCATTAGTTGAAAAATTCGTAGAGTTAATGCATTATGTAGAATCAAACTTGTTCATGTGTTGAACACTCTATATACATTGGTTGTTTTAGAGTTAGCTTGTCTATGTGTTAGACAATTAGATTTCCACCTTTTACTGAACTTTGAATTCCCGCTTCTAGTACATGTAATTCTTGATTCAATATCAATAAGAATAATATAAAAGTATATCAGTGTGTCTTTAATTTTTAAAAGATAAAGTTTGTATTTAATCCCCCCTTCTACAAACATTTGTTGTTGTGTACTCAATATGGGACTAACAACTGGTATTAGAGAAGGTTAGATAATCAATATCTTGAGCTGTTTTGCTTACTGTGCAACTGCTTCTACCCCTCTCAATATGGCCTCATCCGCAAACAACATGAATATCTCAAACACTGGGTCCTTAACAAGATGTCCCATGTTTGATGCAGAAAATTTCTCCAAGTTGAAAAGTAGAGCAATCAGTCAAACAAAGGAAGTTGTCATCCAAGGAGATCGTGAAAGCTGCACCAACTGCCCTTGTATCAAGAGATACAAAGATGAGAAACTTTGCAGCTATTGATTCTGGTTCTGATGAAGAAGGAAATGAAGAGGAGAGTGCTAGAGAAAGTGATGAGGAGAATGGTTGTGAGGAAAGTAACCTGGAGGAGTTGGTTGAAGGTGTAGCAATGCTGGTTAAGAAGTTCAGACCTTTCAAGAAGGGAATGGGTGTCAAGAGGTTAAGCAAGAGGTCATCAAAGTTTGTCATTCCCGAATCCACATTTGATGCCTCTACAGCAGAGTGTTATAAGTGTGGCAAGATTGGCCTCATAGCCAGTGACTGTAAGTCCAAATATAACACTGGTTCTTCATATGTGCAAAAGCAGGAGGGCAAAATTGACTATGAAGCCAAGTATAAGAAACTCCTTGCTGCTGTCCTTGCCAAGAAGAAGAAGAAGAAAGCCCAGGGCCAAGTTCTTGTTGCTGAAGAAGAGGATTGGGCAGAAGAAGATCTCTCCTCAGATGAAGATGAGGTGATCTCTGCTAAGTTTTGCATGATTGCCAACAACAATGATGGTAGTTTCTTTGATGAAGACATGAAAAAGGCTGCTAAAGCTTGTTCAACTACCAACTGGGATCCTTCTTTTATGTATCAGGTTGGAAAATTTATTAACTATGATGATAATGAGAAGAATGCTATGTTGGATTACTTGTGTATTGATTTCCAGTATGCTATTCAAAGAGAGAAGAATCTAAAACTAGAAGTAGAATCACTAAAGGAAAAGTTAATTCTTAAGGATGAGGAACTTAAGCAGATAACAATCTTAAATGAGGAACTAGCTAATCAAAAGATACTAAATGAGATCTTAGTAAAAGAAACTAGTGAAGCATCCAAAAAGTTTAATGAGCTCCAAAAAGTAGTAAAGTCTTGGTGTGTATCTGCAGAAAAGACCACTCAGTGTGTCAAGGAGCAGATACCCAAACAAGTTCAAGCTATTATTGGTGGAAATTACTCTAAGGCTGTTAACTATGTTGATTTTAATAAGAACCTTAATATCTTAGATAAAGCTGACATTTTGCCACAGACTTTTCACAAAACTGTTAAAGGCAAAAGCGTGTTCACAAATAAGTTTGTTAGAAGCAAGAGTTCCAACTCAAAAGAATCAATTATTCCTTCTGTTGAATCATCCTCTAGTAAGATTTCAGAATCTAAAAATACTAATAACATAAAGTCAAAGGATGTGAGTAAAGGACATGAATCATTAGTTAAAACCATAGAGACATTATGTTGTCAAACCTTGAAAAAGATGACTTAAATCTTAGCATTTCACAAACTAAAGAATCATTAGCTAATACTACTCCATCAACTGATAGGTTAGTAGATGATAAATGCTCAACTGATAACCTGTCAGCTGATCATAGCTCATCTTCTAAACAATCAGTTGATCTAGAAGTAATCAACTCTCTTTCAATAGAAGAATCTTTGAGTAAAAAAAATGATGTTCACATTGTTCCCATTTCTGCCACTCCAAAGATTGGTCAAAAACTTTCCAAAAACAAAGATCAATCTAAGGTGCCTGTAAATAAAGACCTAAGAAATTTACAGGATAAGCTTCATAAGCTGAATGGTCAAGTTAGTCAAATGATGACTGATAAGAAATCTCATAGGCATTCAAACCATGTTGTTCAATGCCCCAAGGCCACAAAATCTCAAAAATGTTATAAATGTGGAAGCAAAGAGCATAAGGCATTTGAATGTTCTTTAGAAGAGAATTCAAGACAGCGGACTTGTGATGATAACATAGTCATTCCTCTCATACATAAGAAACCTGGGATGAAGTGGAAAGCTAGGTTCATTCCACAGAGATCCACTAAGTAGTGGATTCCTACTTATGTCACTAACTCTTCTTTCATTCAAATCTGTGCAGGGTGTTGGTTCTTGGTTTCTTGATAGTGGATGTTCAAGAACCATGACAGGTAACAAGGCTTTGCTTAGTAACTACAAGAAAGAGAAAGGTCCAAGGGTGACCTTTGGTGACAACAACCATGGGCAAACAAAAGGCTATGGTGAACTTCATAATGGGAACCTCAAGCTGTCCAAAGTTTCATATGTCAAAGGGCTGAAATATAATCTCATAAGCATAAGTCAATTGTGTGATGGAGATAATGAAGTCCATTTCACAAAGACAGGAGGCCCCATAATAAATAAAGAAGGTAATACAGTGTTAAGTGCCAAGAGAACCAAGGATGTGTATACACTTGACATGTCCTCTGGTGACCCTTCAAAGGAAACATGTTTGTACTCCAAGAATAATGAGGATACAAATTGGCAGTGGTACAAGAGGCTTTCCCACCTTAATTTCAAAAATATCAACAAGTTGAGCAAGGGTGAACTAGTGTCAGGACTACCTTCTATGCCTTATCTTAAGCCTAAACCTTGCACTGCTTGTGAGAAGGGAAAGCAGCATAAGACGTCATTTCCATCTAAGCAGACCTTCTCAATTACAGAACCTTTCTACATGTTGCACATGGATCTCTTTGGTCCTGTTGCAACTGCTAGTATTGGTGGAAGTAAGTATGCTCTTGTATTGGTTGATGAATTCTCAAGATACACTTGGGTTTTCTTTCTTAAAGAAAAGAGTGAGGCTGCGGAAGAAATTATCTGTTTTATCAAGAAGATGGAAGTGTTGAATGGTAATTTGGTGAGGAGTCTTAGAAGTGATCATGGAACTGAATTCAGAAATCAAACTCTGGAATCTTTCTGTGATGAGAAAGGGATATCTCAAAACTTTTCTGCTCCAAGAACCCCACAACAAAATGGTGTAGCTGAAAGAAGAAATAGAACATTGATTGAAACTGCTAGAACCATGTTGTGTGAAAGTGGGTTACCCTTTAAATTCTGGGCTGAGGCTGTAAGTTGTGCATGTTTCACACAGAACAGGTCCCTTATTATCAAGAGGCACAACAAAACTCCATATGAAGTTCTTAAGGGAAGGAAGCCAAGCATCAGCTTTCTGCATATCTTTGGTTGTCAATGGTTTATTCTCAATCAAAAAGATCAGTTGCAGAAGTTTGCTCCTAAAGCTACTGAAGGAGCGCTTGTAGGTTACTCAATGATCTCTAAAGCATACATAGTATAGAACCTCCGAACCAAAGTCATAGAAGAATCCATCAATGTAAGTTTCGATGAAAATGACTTTTTTGCTTCTTGTTCTTCTAATCATGTTTCAGATGATGAATTTAATGATCTTATGCAAACTGGAGAAGTTCCTTCAGAGCAAGTAGATCCATCTCCACCAGCTACTCATGATATAGATGAACCTGTTCCTATCCAAATTTTTAACCATGTACAACCATCCTCATCCAATCCTATACCTCTACTGAATCATGTGGAAAATGACTCAACATCATTGGATTCCAATTCCATATCACTCATTCCCTCTTCAGTAGAGATACCCACAGATTGCAATAATGATGTTATATCAGCCACTCAAAATGAACTCATCTCTACTGCTGATAGCCAACATATAACTTCTTCTCCCCAAATCCAAATGAATCCCAATTCCCAAGCAATCCAAAAAGCCTTCAAAGACCTCAAGCACCATCCTCATAATTTGGTGATAGGCAACATAGATGATCTAGTTAGAACAAGATCAAAAGCTTGCAACATCTGCTTGTATTCTGGATTTGTCTCAATGATTGAACCAAAGAAGGTTGATGAAGCTCTCAATGATCCCCACTGGGTGTCTGCCATGCAAGAAGAACTGGCCGAATTCAAAAGAAATAATGTATGGACTTTGGTACCCAAACCAAAGGATAAATCCATCATTGGAACAAACTGGGTGTTTAGAAATAAGCTAGCTGAATGGGCAAATCAAAAGAAACAAAGCAAGGCTAGTGGCACAGGGGTATTGTCTAAAAGGTATTGATTTTGATGAAACCTTTGCCCCAGTTGCAAGATTGGAAGCTATCAGACTATTCCTAGCCTATGCTGCCTTCAAAAACTTCAAAGGGTTTCAAATGGATGTGAAGAGTGCATTTCTGAATGGAGATCTGAAAGAAGAGGTGTATGTAAAACAACCTCCTAGTTTTGAGGAGTCGTGCTTACCTGATCATGTTTACTTTTTAAACAAAGCTTTATATGGTCTTAAGCAAGCTCCAAGAGCCTGGTATGATTCCCTCTCTTCTTTTCTCATTAACAAAGGTTTTACAAGAGGATGCATTGATAGCATTTTATTTATTAGGAAGTACAAAGGTGATGTGATACTTGTGCAGATATATGTAGATGATATAATATTTAGGTCTACTAATTTGGAACTATGCAAAAAGTTTTCTAAACTCATGTCTGATAATTATCAGATGAGCATGATGGTTGAGTTAAACTATTTTCTTGGTTTGCAAATTAAACAAGAGGTTGATGGTATTTTCATTCATCAAACTAACTATGTCAAAGATTTACTCAAGAAGTTTGACTTTGAAAACTGTTCTTCAATGACAACACCTATGTCTACTTTTTTCTAGTTAGGAAAGGACACTGATGGCAAATCAGTGAACATTAGTACTTATAGAGGAATGATTGGGTCACTTTTATACCTCACTGCAAGTAGACCAGATATAATGTTTTCTACATGTCTCTGTGCAAGATATCAAGCAGATCCTAAGGAATCACATCTTGCTGCTGTTAAGAGAATATTCACATATCTCAAAGGAACTCCTAATCTTGGTCTTTGGTATCCCAAAGACTCAGATTTTGAGTTAGTTGGATATTCTGATTTTGATTTTGCAGGATGTACATTATACAGAAAGAGTAATTCAGGTGGTTGTCAACTTCTAGGAGGAAGAATGATTAGTTGGTCTAGTAAGAAACATAATTCAGTGTCAACATCAACTGCAGAGGTAAAATATATTGCTGCAGGAAGCTGTTGTGCTCAAGTTTGTGGTTACAAAATCAACTACTTGACTATGATATGAAGTTTGAAGACACCCCAATTCTATGTGACAATACAAGTGCAATCTCCATCTCAAATAATCCAGTCATGCATTCAAAGACAAAGCATATTGAAATCAGACATCATTTTCTCAGAGATAATGTGCAAAAGAAGAAAGTAACTTTGCATAACATCAACACTGATTTACAGCTTGCAGACTTATTCACAAAGCCATTACATGAAGCAAGGTTCAATTTCCTAATATCCAAACTAGATATGCTTAATTTTTAGTTTAGAATAGTGGTAATTTAGTTTGTGTTAATTTATAAGTGTTGAAAGTTATAAGATACTTATCTAAGCATATCTAAGTCTTACTTAATTTGTGTAAACTGAGTAACTATGCTCAGTTAATACCTATCAGCTGATCAAATTTACTCAGCTGATCACTTTAAGAAAAGAAAGACATGCTCAGCTAAGTACTTTCCTCATCTGATACTCCAAATCTTCACTATCAGCTGATAGTTTTTCATCAGCTGATACCCCTCAGTTGATACATTTCTATGATCAGTTGATGTTTCTACACTTAGTAAATTTTCTAGTTTTACACTCATTTAATGCTTTTTAACCCTAGTTATTTACTCCGTTTGTCAGATTTCATTTATTAGCTAATTAATTTGTTTTCCGTTAGATCTTTTGTCAGTATCTAACGATCTCTGTTAACTAACCTTCGTAAATATCCCAATTTCTCTCTCACTCACCTTTACCTGTTCAAACTTTCTAAATTCCCTCTCTCTCTCTACAAAGAACTACCCTACCTTCTCTCTCGATACTCATTGTTCATCATCGCTACCAAATAGCCACCTATATTCCAGACCCTGCTGTGAACCCTGGTGAGAATGTTGCACCCAATCAACCAATGAATATCACTTCAAACAACATTCTACTCTGCACCACCATCCCTGCCTCGCGAGAAAACCAAGGTTATGAACCAATGGTTCAATTCCTTCAAGCTCATCCCTTGTTTGATAGTCTCATTGCCGATCCACACTATATATACCCTACCATTATCGGTGAGATATGGTACTCCACAACCTACAACCTAAACAACAACACCATCAACTTCACCCTAGCCCAAGGAAACTACCATCTCCAAAGCAACGGTGAGCTATGGTACTCCACAACCTACAACCTGATCGCTCATTTGAACTTCTGTATGACTAGTAAAACTGGTGGACTTGAATAAGTCAATGAAACTGTACTTAAGATGGTTTACGACATGATTCATGGTCACAACATCGACTATGCTGAACTTATCATGAACAGTCTTGTGGTCTCACTGACTGCGCGCTCAAGGTCTCAACACATTCCTTTTCCAAGGGTTGTGTCCTTGCTCATCTACTCTCTGGGCTGACAACTGAAGAATACAACTCAACTTCAGTTCTTGTCCCATTACCTACTCTGCCAGGATCCGTGTGGACATGTTTAACATCGGCCTTCATTCCTGCGCTTACTTCAGCAATGCTCAGGTATGTATCCTTGAACCCTTCTCGTACTATTCCTTTACCCTTCTCAGGCCTATCATCCGAAACTGAACCCTCTCACCCTCACAAGACTGTGCTCCCTTCTTCCATTCCCTAAACAAAGAAACGAAAAGTGATTTCCTATTCTGTAAAACCTTCACTTAAACCATCAGTGTCTCCCCTAGTACCAGCTAAACTGACCACCATAGCTAAATGAACTAAACCTTCTACTGCCTCTAATCCCATCCTTTCCTACTCTGCTTCTGGAGAGGATTCTGCTGATGAAACCCCTCTTGTCGAACGAAAAGTTCAGATACTAAAATCTAAGCCCTCTGTTGCTGAAAAGGCAAAAGTTCCTTTAATTCTTGTCTCAAAGCACATCACGACTGATGAAGAGATAGCTAAAAACAAGGCTGTCACTGAAGTCTCTGTTGAAAAAGTTCAGGACACTGACACAAACGAGTTAGTTGAGAGTTTGACAATCCCTACCAACGAGTTTGCTAGCTCACCCACTACAACTCAAGCACCACCAGTTCAGGAAACTACCATTCCTTACACTGTTGTTATTCCACCAATATCCCTTGATGGATCAGTCGGCCCAAATGATACTATGGATATAGACATTACACATGATGTGTCAGGAACGCAACCCACTGACCTTGATGCAAATCCCAATGCCAATGAAGAAACTACACTTCCCATAGTTTATGAGGCCCCATCGGTCCATGAATCTTTAGTCCACCCAGAAGATGAGACTGCACCACAATCCCTCAATGTGTCACAAAACCCCATTGACACTATGGATTTTCTAAGAGCAGATGATATATTAGTTTCTAACCCAACTGAGAGTGATGGCCATCCTCCCAAAATCAGTGATACTGAAGTTTCACCCTCTTAAGTTGAGATTCCTAATGCTAATGAAGACACAGTCTTAGAACAGACTGTAACTGAAGCAATATCGCCCAAACCCCTTAATGCATCAGTCCCACCCACTAATGTTATGGCTTCCCATTCTTTCATTAACAAATTCTTTGACCTCCCCTCCTCTCCTCAAACAAATGTCAATCCTTTCGATGACATGGATGACTTTGACTTACTTTAATCTCCTAAATCTATACATTCTCAACACTCTGAGCCTTCAGTAGACATTGCATCCTCTCTGCAAAGTCTATCTGAAATACTTCTTTCTGTCTCTCAGTTACTTAAAACTAACTCTTTCAATGTTTCATGCTCTATAAATAATTAAACCAAGTTTGAAAGTGACTTTAAATCTGTTGCGGATTCTCTTATGCAACAATTCACTTATCTGTCTACAACCTTTGACATTGGCAATTAGATACGTCTAGGCATGTTCAAACAGTTTCATAGTCTAGCCACTTCTATGGTTGACTCTGCCACCATCGAATTCTCCAACATCAATTCACAACTTCAACACCTTTCATCTTCTGTACATACCCTCTCCTATTCAGTAGATAAATTTCATGTTGTAATATCTCTGAAGCAGCCATAAATCGTGTACAGGAATTATTCGCACCCTCTTTTTGAAGGTATTTGTTTGGCATAATCGAGTAGCAACGGAAGCAAGATATAGAACAAAAACCAAGTTAACCAAACAAACACTCCCATGGACCAACATCTAGACATGGAATTGCAACTAATCAAAAGAACAAGATGGATAAAAATGTACCACTATGCAAGTACTACAATCTTCCTGTTGTCAAGCTTCAAGAATCCAACCAAGTCAAGCTTCAAGAATCCAAACTAGGATTCCTCTAATGAAGTCCACCCCAAGTTGTGTTGATTCACAATTGCTAGTAGGTTGGTGTGTAATCACCAAGACAACAATCAAGAACAAGAAACACCTTTGTGCATCAAAGCTTGATCACAAAGAGTATATTACCTTCTCTAGTGCATCAAACTTGATCACCCTCAAGAAGAACAACCAAGAGAGAATATGAACCTCCAAGAAGCTATTCAACTCTCTCAAGTCTGTTCATGTGCAGAGAAAAACGTAGCTAGCATTAACCTCAAATTAATCCCATTAAAATGTGAGTTAAAAGATGTTAATTCTGCTGTTACAGGGATCGTACATGGCCCGTATTGGCCAACACGGCCGTGTAGGCCCAAAGCCCACGGCCTCAATTGGGCCAAGTTAGCCCGTGTCTAACATACCTAACATGGCCCGTGTTCATCTGCACGGCCGTGTAGGCCCAAAGCACACGGTCTCTACTTGGGCCAAAATGCCCCGTGCTAGTTGGGCTGGACATGGCCCGTGTTCAAGAACACGACCGGTGTATCATGCTGCCAAAACCCATTTTGGCCTTTTCCTCTCTTTTGCTTGATCGTGTTGCCGGAATCAATACTTGGTGTGTGACCCAATAGGCCTATACTTCATCAGCAGTACTATTAACTCGTTCGTGTAAGCGGGTATATTCCAACAGACTCCCACTTGCACATGACATGACTACGAAAAATAACACAAACATAGAGCAGCCTCTAGCAAGACATCTATGCTCCCAAGTCAGTATAAGGTATGCCACTCTTGACAAGATCCTAATCATGAAATGATTGTCCTAAAGACAAATGAACATGTACATCCCTTTGTTCGCGATATCCTATGTGAACACAGGGTATGGAATAAAGTCAACCTTCAGATCGTTCATGATTATGTTTCTCCATTCTAGATTAGTGGTGACCAACAAACCAAGTTAACATTGATCCATCATCAATATAACTTGAGCACGACCATGCATATGAACGTCAGCACTCAATCATCGAGGGGCCCATGGATATCTTTTCTATACATAGAGGAACAAATTCCTTTTGACTACATAGTCCCGCCACATAGATAATACTCAACTTAATCATCTCCCTTATGACGACCAGTTACGGACCGTGTTAGAAAATGATCAAAGCAAAGCAGACCTATGCTTTGGAATCACATGTATCTCTAGTTTAAGGATGAAACGTCATCATCATCCAAAGTTACTTATGACTAGAACCATGAAGCAAACTCAGGTGCAGGTCCTCCAATCACTTGAAACCCCTTTCAAGTATAGGCAAGAATCACGTTTAACAAAACCAATTCTTTACCTCAATCTTAATTTATACTTCCTTCCCATAAAGTATAACCGACTGTGGAGATTTTAGAATGGAAAACATTCTCGGAAGTGTTTAAACATGCTAAGACGGAACACAATAAGGATTCATAAAATACCCGCCCTTGGCGTATTATTAAATCTTCATTTAATACTCGATATAGTATGAACTGCAATACTGCTTAACGTCCCCAAAATATAACTACAAATAAAACATAAACCAAAACATATTCAAGCCAAGTTACATGCATTAGAAATGCTAATTGACCTAGTATGATAAACATCACTAGTCCATAACAACGTCTTAACTAGTGGACTTGTTCCACAACATCCACAAGTACACTTGTTATTCAATTATATCTCTTTTGACAAGACTACTTCAAAAGTATTAACCAAAGAGATCTTACTTTTCAAAAAGATTAAAGTAATCACACCCTCATTGTCTTAAAAGCCCACAATAGGGTTAGTGATACTTAAGAACTAACAAACAACACAACAAGTTAGGATCATCAACTTTGATCAATGATCAACAGTTATCCTAGCAGAAACACGCATTAGAGTAACTAGTTACTCCAAGCCTATTCTAGTCGTCAAACATCAAGAACATATCTCTATATTTCTTGAACTAAATACTATCCAATTTTGTATCTCTTAAATGCCCCTATGAAGCAGTAATTCCTGAATTAGGTTAGCAGATAACCTAATATCGGGACATTATCTTCCATAGACATTCAACTAGGAATACAACAAAGCTCCCACTAGCCCTGACAAATATAAAAGGTTTTATCTACACTTTTAGAAAACTCATGACTTTGATTTTCTATCAGTAAGCAAAGATCTTTCCTTCAAGATGCAAGAATAAGTCTGAAGTGGCCTTATCCACTTTTGTAGACATAACAAGGATACTACGGACATATATTAAGACACTCGGAGAGTGTTATAAGCACTTCCTCATCATATTGTTTCACGATGAAACGCGGTCATAAATATCTACGAGCATCAAACATTCTTCAACATAGCCACTAGGACAAGTTTCTCCATAACCATCATGAAAAACTATACCACTAGTCGGTATTTGAAGTTGTCTACAACCCCATCCACGTTAATCCCATCGCTACCACCTTGGTATACACCTAGGTATGGGATCAAGTTAAGTCAGGTACTTGGACATTTCAAATGGATTGCATCTCTTGGACCCACTATGTCTTCCGATAGGTGGTGAACTCAACACGACTCACAATCAAGTCATTGCCACTTAGGTACGAGAAACCCATATCTCTTTGGCTCTATATGACTCTAATCAGAATGAGAAGAAGTAATGATTCTTAGTCAGACATACCAGCATAACCATGCTGATCATCTATCAAAGATATCAGATTATTTGCTAGTATCATCATCAAGTCTTTCATTTAAGTTCAACGTTCTTCCACTGGAATGCCTTAATTTTAGTTTCTCTCTTCTTCCCCTTTTAAGCAACAAACATTGTTCTCAAAAGGTTAAATAACTAAAACTTAGAAGAACTCCTCAAATGTATTAGCACTTCTTGATTTCAAGTTTATCCTTCTCCCACTGAATGTAGAATGGATAACTTTGAACTATAAGATAGACAAGCAAAGAACCTTTCTAGTCATATCTTAATAAATGCTAAATAGACTATCAATTGAATTTAGATTTGAGAACTTAGTCACAATGGTGAATGAATGCCCCAACAAATCGGACACACACTCTTGACCCGTCATAAACCGAATCATTATCCATAACACCCGGTTCCCTACTCCATGACACCATGTACGAATGTGTCTTAGTAGGATATGAATTGTGAAACAATTCCACAATTCATTATACGGTCATCTAATTAAGTAGCTTAGCATCTCCACTAGATCTAAGTACCTTAAGCTATATGCCCTATTGATTCTGAAATTTGTCTTGGTTAATTCTAAACACCAACAAGTTTTCAGACATATACCCAAACTAATAAATGTCTTGCAACTACTACCATCAAGGTAGTGACGAAGAAGTTTTGTTTTCGTTATTCTTTGTGGTGTGCTTGAACGGATTATCCACAAAATGTGATCAATATCCAACAAGCCTTCAATCCTCTCACTAACTCCGGTGAAGAATCACATAACCCCTTAGCCTAATAAACAAGATCAACATCAAAACGTTTAACCCAAGGCGAAACCATTCCAAGATCCTAACCACATGGATCTAGGTGATATATCTCTTGTTTATGTGGTTAAGTTGATTATTACACAAAGATAATTCATCCAAACTATTTTGGATTCAGAATCAATTATTCATGAATATTCTATTACTTGTAACAAAACCTTGTGTATGCCATGACATGGGAAATTTTGAACAAAATATCTCACAATAGATTTTCATAATAAATTTCATATTTTATGAATAAACATACGTCAACACATGTTAGGCTGTGTGTCACGCAGGGCAAAACAACACATGAGTTATGACATCAATAAACCTTGAATAAACAATGCTTAAAAGGCTTAACATCAATTCTTAAAACTTCAAAATTTCCGTGTACCGTAATTAAAGCGAGCATACAAAGAGATGTTACTTGCCACGCAGGGCAATAAAGTAATAAATAAACCGGCGACAAAAGCGAGATCAAGTCTCCTTATCTTCTCTTAGAGGACAATCATCATGGTTTCCTCGCCCGAGATCCGGTTCTTCATGCTTTTCTTTGCCTAAAGGACCTACACTTTGTAACAAAATAAACTTGTGACAAATGTAAGTCAATCAGCTCGGGTCAACTACCCAGCTTATGTAAGAATAGCAAGGAATCATGAACGTACCTGAAGATGGAAAGTTAACTCACTCTTTCCTGAGAAGTTCTATATCCTCTCGGCACGTAGGGCAGGCGTGACGGCCCCAATTTCTAAATCTTCCACAGAAGTAGCAAACCACCTTTTCTTGAGTCTCTTCTTGAGGCACATTCTCTATGTCCTTCGACTCAACATCAAGGATAGGCTTGGAAGCCCCAACCTTTCCTTTTAGGGTCGGTTTCTTCTTCCTTTTCTTTTGTTTCTTTAAACCTAAGACGGGAGTGGTTGAGGTGGAACTATGCTTGGCCATGTCAGACTCCGCAGACTTCAACATGCCATGCAATTCGCTTAAGGATTTATCCATTCCTTGCATATGATAGTTTGTGACAAACTAATCATATGATGCGGGCAGAGACTAGAGTACAATATCCACAGCGAGCTCTCTCCCAATAGGAAATCTTAACCTCTCCATTTGGTCCACGTTCGCCTTCATCTTAAGGACGTGAAGACCAACATTCCCGCCTTCCTGCAACCTACAACCGACTAGGCTTTTAACACACTCATAGTGTTCCTGCCTAACTTGCTGTTGGAACATGTCCTTGAGCTTGTTTAACATATTGTACACACTCAAATGCTCGAGCTGCTTTCGCAACTCCGAGCTCATAGTTGACAACATGAGGCAGGCAACATCGTGCGTGTCCTCAACACCTTTTTCATACCCGTATCGGATGGCCCAAGTCGCGTTGGTAGCAGGTTGCTCCGGAAGGGGTTCCTCAAGGATGTGCAACTTTGACTCATGGCGAAGGACAATCCTCAATTGCCTAAGCCATGCAATAAAGTTCACCTCCGTGAGTTTCTCCCTTTCTAGGAACACACGAAGTGAGATGTTTGACGTGGTGTTGTTATGATTTGACATCTATAAATAACAATAATACGAGTTTTGGTTAGCTTAGATAAACCTTGTTAAAAATAATTACCCCATAGTTTTAGATAAAAACAATTATTTATAACAAGGGCTAAGAACCTTATTTCACCTCGCACCGTGACGGGTTTACCGCGGATCACGTGGCGAAGCTATTTAGGCCGGCAACCATTTTACCAATTCTAATCTCTATTACAACTCTTAGACACTTGCGGGATCCGTTGACATCCATTATGTCGGTTGACATGTTTGATCCCTTCCTTACACCAATCTTAGTATATAATTTTTGTTTAGCTCGTGCTTAGCTCGACAACTAATCAAGAATTATATACTAAAATTGTAAACCGTCCGACAAGACACACGGGTGGCACTCCCGACCATCAATTGGCTCGTGCTTAGCTCGACAACCAATCATGTGAGTTACCCCACTCACCTTCCACACAACTACGCAAGGAATGACTCGTGCTTAGCTCGACAATCATCCTTGTTTCGTTAGATTCGGGTGGTGTCGTCTTACGGATGGTGCGTGATTTACATTTTAAAACGGGATTTTATTTCCGGTTTATAAAAACCCTTTTGTGAATTAACAAAGTAAGTGTCAAAACGATTTTAAGCACCTTTTAAATATAATACCAAGTTTATATTTTCTTTGACAATTCTATCCGCGCGAGATTGTTAACCATTTTAACAAGTGTTGTGTTTTATTTAATTTTATAGGAAAAATTATCTAGCATGCGAATCCTAATCCATGCATAGAAAAATAAAACACAACCACGCAAATATATATATATATATATATATATATATATATATATATATATAATTTGGTAACATGCCCAAAATCCTATGCGTTTTCCCCATGAGCCACAACGGGGAAAACGAGGCCAAAACCTAAGGACAAGGTAAAGTCTCGTTGGGTGAGCTCCCATTGAATCCAACACCTCCAACAGCGTGTTGATTCCTTCTCGCCAAGATGTCATCACCATGACTCCCGTTGATTTCTCCGGTTCTCATTCTACACTATTTACAAATACATAGAATGTATACATAAACGACATGCAGGTCGCATTCCTACACTATTTATACAAATACACGGAATAAAAGAAACGGCGTGCAAGCCACACCAATAAAAAAATAAATAAATTATATTACATCAATACGGCATGCAGGCCACCAAAAACCAAATCAACCAACCACCACAACACATAGGTCTAAGGGCACATCATGTTACCGAATTAACCAAACGCAACATAATAAGACATGGTGTGCCACACAAAACCACGATATATATATATATATATATATATATATTTAGTTAAGATTGTCAACAACATCAAAGGCACCATAATGACAATCCTTGTCCATATGCATTAGTGTACCAAACCATTTTTGTGACACATATTCATATATACATTTACAAGTATATATTTGTGTACACTTCATGCCAAGTTACAACAAATATATAAATATAAAAACTAAAATATTAACAAGGCTACAAATATAACAATTCTAGCACAACAAGGGTACAACAAGAGTCTCAATGAAAAACCAATTTTAAGAAAACAATTTTCTTATATAAAAGTATTTTTATGGTTTTTCTCAACTCGATTTAAAAACTAAAATATTAGGCAGGCTACAAATATACCAATTTTAGCCTAACAAGAATCTACATGAAAACCATTTCTAGAGGACAACTTTCTAATATCAAAATATTATATGAATATTATGTAGGCTACAAATATATCAATTTTAGCCTAGCAACCATCTACACGAAAAACATTTCAAGAAAACAATTTTCTTGTATAAAATATTTATATGGTTTTTCAAGACTTGTTAGTGCAAAGCCATGTTAGATATGGCTCTGATACCACTAAAGGTATTTGTTTGGCATAATCGAGTAGCAACGGAAGCAAGATATAGAACAAAAACTAAGTTAACCAAACAAACACTCCCATGGACCAACATCTATACATGGAATTGCAACTAATCAAAAGAACAAGATGGATAGAATTGTACCACTATGCATGTACTACAATCTTCCTGTTGTCAAGCTTCAAGAATCCAACCAAGTCAAGCTTCAAGAATCTAAACTAGGATTCCTCTAATGAAGTCCACCCCAAGTTGTGTTGATTCCCAAATGCTAGTAGGTTGGTGTGTAATCACCAAGACAACAATCAAGAACAAGCAACACCTTTGTGCATTAAAGCTTGATCATAAAGAGTAACCAAGAGAGAATATTAACCTCCAAGAAGCTATTCAACTCTCTCAAGTCTGTTCATGTGCTGAGAAAAACGTAGCTAGCATTAACCTCAACTTAATCCCATTAAAATGTGAGTTAAAAGATGTTAATTCTGCTGTTACAGGGATCGTACACGGCCCGTGTAGGCCCAAAGCCCACGGCCTCAAATGGGCCAAGTTAGCCCATGTCTAACAGACCTAACACGGCCCGTGTTCATCTACATGGCCGTGTAGGCCCAAAGCACACGGTCTCTACTTGGGCCAAAACGCCCCATGCTAGTTGGGCTGGACACGGCCCGTGTACATGCTGCTAAAACCCATTTTGGCCTTTTCCTCTCTTTTGCTTGATCGTGTTGCCGGAATCAATACTTGGTGTGTCACCCAATAGGCCTATACTTCATCAGTAGTACTATTAACTCGTTCGTGTCAGCGGGCATATTCCAACACTTTTGTAGGGCACTCAAATTAGATTCTGGAGCTGTCTAGAATGATAGAAGCTTCAGGTACCTCCTCTGCTTCTATAGGGGAGAAATTCAGACGACAGTCCAAAATCTGTCCAATAATAAGGAAGAAAGTTGCCGTTGATCGAAAATTTCTTCTATGACAAAAGAAATACTCTAGAGCTGATGCAATGCAAAGCCTAGAAAACGAAGTCGCTCACCTCAGAGCCATTGAGGAAAATAACAATAAAGCCTTGGAAGATATTAAGGCTAAACTTCTGCTAGCTGAACAGGAGAAAGCCAAAGCTGAAGAAGCTAAGGCAAATGCTGAGGGGGAGCTCAAAGTTCTCCAGGACCAAAGAAAAGTTGGCGCAGAATTTTCAGATCTGAGATAGACGGAGCTGAATGTTATGAGATAATAAAGGATGCTGAAACAAGAGTAATAGCTGAACGGCAAGATGCACAGATCCCCGAAAAACAAACTGCTCCATCTACTAGTGGTCAACCCAGTCGAGCTGACAAAGGTAAAAAGATTATACTAACAAGTTCTTTGGATTATCTGATGAGAGTAGGTAAATATAGTGAAGACAAATCAGATGACTCAGATGATGAAAATCCATTTGCAAAAGAGAAGAAAATCGCTGATGAACTAGGAAGACAAGCGCCAGAGAAGCTTGCTTTTGAAGAAGCTGCTGCAAATAAAATAAACTTATCTCCTAGGGCATACCAACAAAAGCTTCAGGAAGAAATTCAAGATAAAAAGGAAAAGGAAGTCAAAAAGAAACAAATGGCAACTGAAAGACAAGAGGCATGACTGTCTTCTAGAAATCAAAGATTGCATCCTGAGAAAATTACTTCAGTAAGACTGAAGAAAGAGAAGAAGGAAATTTTCTCAATCTTCAACGCAAATCTCTCCTAATTTTTGTAACGTACACAATAACTCAAGTTAAGCTTAAGTGTGCCTATTCTGAATGGGCTGAAATCATGACATGTTTATCAAAACACAAGCTGACGGAGGATGTTGAAACTGTTCAGAGAGAGATCACCAAAGTCATCCAGTTCTATGAAGAGGAAATGAAGAAGAATGGATCAGAGTCTAAAATCATCTCTCAAAAGGACAAACCTTCGAGAGCTGAAAGAATAAAATTTCAAAGGAGGAAGCTAACCAATAAAAAGTCCCAGCAACAAATTCTTGAGTTAATTTCTAAAGGGGAGCCTCCTAACTGCATAGGCATTGATACTTCCTTACCTCCCGGATTAGTTCCAGAAATTGGAAAAGTTCTATCAAATCCCAGAGGTTTCTTTTTCCACGATGCTCATGACAAAGTTCGATTTCAGAGAGTGTCAAAGTTTGCCAAAGCTGACGTTCTTCATCTAAAGTCACTTAGATACTTCATTGATCACAAAGACCCATCCATTAAATACATTCTAGATGAATATCTGAGGTAGATCGACCTCAAAACGCCAAGTGAACCCATTCCTTATGAGTTCAAACCCACCATTAATTAGAGTACATTATTTCATTCTTTATTCTTGTCATTTATTATTCTTTTGTAAATGTAAATAGTCATGGAGTATAAACAAATAGGGGGAGATTGTTAGTCTCGTATTTGTATATATTCCATTCCTGAAAATGCTTTCAAAATAAGTTTTTGAAGGATCATTCTCTATTCATTTGTAAATTGTCCTGACACAACTCGTCTGAAGAAAGAAGCCTTAAAGTTCATCTGAAGATTGGTTCTGAAGTGAACGCAAACTGAAGTAAGTCTTCAATTATCAAGAGGTCTCCAATACTGAAAGCACGTTTCAGTACAAGCATCTACCAATTATGTAAAGTGCGCAATTAGCGCTTCTGAAGGAACTTAAACGGAGTAATAGATTTCTGTTCCTAACTTTATGTAGAGCAGTACACGTGTATTTTGTTTAGATTGTCAGGATTAGTTTACGTAGCATATAAATACCTTCTCACTGTTTGAGAAAAGGTTAAGCGTTTGTTCTCACTGTCTTGATTAGCTTGTTCTCATTGCTCAAGTTTGTTCTTGTGCACTCTTTGAAGTTTGATTATTAATATAGTCTTTCTTTAAAAACTTTCGTGTGTTCGTATTCTAAAAATATTTCCGCACTTTGATTATTTATCATTGTTAGTTTTTTACTTCGTCGGGGGAAACATTTTCCAATTGACGGTGGGCTATCGGTAGACCTTTGCCTTGGCCCACATTGGTTCTAGATTCTGTGTCAAACCGTCGGTCTTCTGGATTATGTGATTACATGAATTTGTATTGATTGCTGCCGTTTGTTGTTGTTATTTAGCTTTCTCTTACTTAGCTTTGTGCTAATTCCACACAGTTGAACTATTTTTGCAGGTTTGGTGTTTGCAGCTGTTTAGCTAAGTTTTTGTTAGAGGAAAGAGTGACCAAGAGCTCTGATTTATTTTGTTAAAACACGAGCCATGTTTTATATTTGTAACACAACAGTTGGTGGATGTTTGTAATTTTGTGGATGTCTGTAAATGTTTGTTTTTATATTATCCTTGAAATTTACTTCCGCAGCGAATCCTAAAAAAATGGCTTTAGAATTTTCGGTGTTATAGTTTGGTATCAGAGCCTTGGTTTGGCGATGCGAGCACAATTAGAGTGTTGCATTCCCAAATCCTGGCTCGTGTTGGGTCAAATTTTCCTTTGGGGGAATTAGAGTGATTTGAGATGCTCTGTGGTAGTTAGTATGTTGTGTACTAATGGTGTTTTCTAATGAGTTGTGACATGATGTGATTGTTACGGATATGGTTGTTAAAGATACCCCCACTCAACCTCCTATGACCTAAGCGGTAGCTGAAACAACTACAATCAATGTTTTGAATTCAATAAACCAGGCAGGTACTTCTGGCCCTAAACATGAGATTGATCAGAATGTGTATATCTATAAGTTGGAAAGTGAGTTATTGGAACTTCAGGATATGGTTCATAATTTGGAGCAACAGAAACACACACAGACTGAGCAGGTCCAGATTCCTGCTGCTGTCACAACTTAATCGACAACTTCGCACGTTACAATTCCACTTCTTCCAGTGACTCAAATGATGCAACAATCATTCTTCTATCCATTTACTTCTCAAGGAGCTTATCCCTTTACTTATCCGGGATATAAAGCTCCTTGTACTTATAAGCAAATCTTTGACTGTAAGCCATCAGAGTATCGTAGATGCTCTTATCCTAATATCACTCGTAACTGGTTTCGTGAGATGGTAAAGGCTCTGGATGAATGTAAATGTGAAGATGATTCAAGAGTGAAATTTGAAAAAAGAATGCTTAAGGGAGATGCCACGGTTTGGTGGGATTCCCTTACTGGTCACTTCACCAAAAAAAACAGCAGGATAACATTACGTGGGAACAGTTTGAAGAAAAGCTTTGTAAATAGTACTACAGTATGATTGAGATTGCGGGAATCAAGAGAGAATTCATAGATTTATAGATGACGGGGAACATGTCGGTTGATGATATGATCTGACAATTTAATTGTAATATCCGTTTTTAATTAAACACATAAGGTGTAATATTAATGTTATACTTTATATTTAATGCCACTATTTCTTGCCAATAGGATTGGATTAGATTTACTATTGAGTGATTAAATATAGTGGGCCAAGTTCAGTACCCAAATTATGAATGCATATATATATATACTTTTAAGAGGGAATTAGGCCAAAGCCTTCTTGCCACCTCCACTCTTAGTTCAACGGGGGCAGTCCATATTGTAATGATGTCTTTGCTATATTAAAATCCGTTTAAATTTGAGTTTTCAAACTGCATGGGTCCGTTTGTAATTTGAATATTTACCTATTTGTTTACATAAATAAATTTCAAAACAATGTAGCGGAATTTTAAACCACAAACAAACAAACCCTAATAACTATTACAGTTTCAAAACACATGTTTGGCGTGTATACAAATATACAATACAAAAATTGACAAACATGAACCAAGGTGTTACTTTAATCTAAACCAACCATTGTATACAATAATACCAAAAGTAGTGTTCCTTCAAAAAGGCATGTACATCTGCCACAAGTGTCCTCAACTCACCAAGCCTGCCTATTCCTTATCTATAGAAGAGTTAACATCAAGAACATTAGCTATTTAAAATAGCTAGTGAATACCAACAATCATGCATGGCAATAAAGCAAGTCATATATCAAGAATGACCAAATAATGCTATCCTATCACATAGTGGAGTGCTGATATGTCCAATGAGTGTATTATATTGCCAGGTTGCAAGTCCAGCTCAAACCACTACCACCGGGGGAATCAAACATTGGCATCCGTGTTGGTTTCATCACCTAAGTGAATCACCGTGCTCGTTAAGCAGCCAAGGCTCATTAGTCTTAGCCACTTAAGGCACTCACCTCATACGCTGAAAGGAACAGTACTCGAGTACCGTTGATCCAGAATCTTAGCCGAAGGTACTGGACCCAACCGAAGCTGACCTTAATTACATGTTAGTCCGGACATATAGATAGCTCATCAAGAACCCCTTTTAGGGATAAGTGCATTCATGCTTATACATATGACATATATTCATCAAAATGTGCACATGTACTTAAATACATGTCTTGCACATCAATTATCAAGGCATCTCTTGGATTCTTAATCATACTAGCATACATATAGCTTTAATGATACAAAATGTAGCATGTCATAAACATATATCCTTAATTGCATTTAAATGTCCCTTTATTGAAGTCATGAGAGTCAGTACTCACCTGAGTGTCTAGAGCAACATTTAAAATAGACTTGGCTCTCTTTATTTGCTTAATCACCTATTGTATACATTCATTTCATCTAAATAATCGTACCACATGTACATATACTTAATATTCTGGTTTTAACCCCAAATACCCGTTTAACTTATTAAAAATACCATAAACCATCCCAAATACCATTAACCATTGAAAAACAGCAACCATTTCACTACTGTGAACATCGCGCTGCGACACCCTAACGGGTCGCGCCACGACACAACAACAGAGTCTCAAACAGTAAGTCTGCACTTGTTGTGTTTCCATGAAAACTCAACTACAACTTTCTCTTAATTATTTCCAGATTATGTACCAAGTTTGGGAGATCAAAAGGAGTTCATAAACAGTACAATAACATATTCTAACATCATATTCAAGATTGAATCACCAATTCACAATTATTGACTCATGTGGTCAATTTCAAGAAATTCATTCAAGTTAACATCTTTAATTCATAAAACCAATCCCAAAAAACTTGTAGGTGACTTTAGAATAGATTACAATCCAAAAATCTAGACTGTATTGGCTAAGTAGAAGAAAGCCTTATTAAGAGTAATAGGATGATGAGGAGGAGATTACAAACAAATTTCTAGCTTGATTTCTTGCTTAAATCCAACCTTGGTTGATCTTGGATTGATTTCTCTTCAAGAACACAAAGAAGAAAGGGAGGTGAGGTGTGTGTGTGTTTTTCGTGAGTGTGTGTGTACAGTGAAGTGATAATAAGAGGACCGACCTTGGGTTCTCTATTATCCACTTAGGGTATTTTGTTCCCCTTTTCAACATACAACACAACACCCGATAAACCGTTTCAACTAACGAAGATATTTTCGGAATCCTCGTTTGAAACCATTTAACATTTTATTATTTTTATCTATTTTTATTACTATTTTTAAAACCACATTTAACTAGACAATTACATATTTTCTATCAGCACTTATCACATATTTTCATTTAATTCTTTTAAATAAATTCACGTACCAAATGGAGCGCACGAATAGGCCCGATGTGAGGATGTTAGAACTTTACCCCCCTTAAGAAGATTCCGTCCTTGGAATCTGCTCAATTGGAAACAAGTGAGGGTATCATGTCTTCATGTCATCCTCAGTTTCCCATGTTAGGTTGGGACCCAAGCTGTGCTTCCACTTGACAAGAACCAGTCTGATCATCTTCTTACGCAGCTTGATTGTCTTTGCGTTAAGAATTTCAACTGACTCCTCTACAAGGCATTTAGCTAAATCAACCATCAGTTTTTGTAAAGGTAGAACTTGATCTTCATCAACTTTACACTTTCTCAGATAGCATACATTTAAAGTGTTGTGAATACCAAATATAGTAGGTAATTCAAGAGATACAGTCTACTCGTTGACCTTTCGGATAATCCTGAATAGACCAATATAACGTGGGCTCAACTTGCCTTTGCTTCCAAACCGAATTACCCCCTTCCAAGGAGATACCTTCAAGAAAACCCGATCGCCCACACTGAATTCAACAGGTCGGCGCTTTGGGTCTGGATAAATCTTTTGACGATCACGAGCTGCTTTTAATTTCTCCAGAGCTATCTTGACTTTATCAGAAGTGATCTGCACAATTTCGGGTCCAGCATACTGCTTCTCACCCGGTTCAAGCCAACAAGTGGGAGTGCGACAACGCTTCCTGTATAACATTACACCCCCTATATAACATTTTTGATGCTCGGTTTTGACCTGTGCACATATTTGACACTTCTCCACGAAGGAAGCGATGTCTCTTTTAAGAGTAGGCCACCAATACAGCCTTTTAAGATCATAATACTATTGGGATTCCATGGGGATCATAGCACGCAACGGAAGCAACAAAAACACACAAAAACGATCCCAGGAATTCCCAATGGTGGTGAAAACTTGCAAGAACATACATGCAACCAAAAAGAAGAACAAGGAGAAGAAGGAGATCAAATCATAACCTTGAAGACTTTGATTATTTGCTAGAACAACTCGGATTTGGGATGATTTCTTGGAACAAGAGGCTCCAAGCTCCAAAGAAGTCCACACCAAGCTTTGCTTCATTCTCCTTGTACTAGAAAACCACCAAAATCACCAACACTTGATGATAATATTCTGGAACAGCCTTGTAACCACTTGTGCACTTACCACCTTCACTTATTCTTGCTCTTTCTCTCTCTATGGAATAACTCACAATATGTGTGTAATGCACCAAATGACCAAGAGTGTTGAATGAACAAAGAACACCTTTAATATAAGCATTCTATCTGTTCAAAGAGCCCAGAGTCAGAGCTAAGTGTCACTCCATCATTGGACCAACAAAATGGTCCAACCAAATACAAGTGTCACTTAGAATTCTTCCTTCACGACTTCTTCACGGCCTCTCACGGGCCGTGAAGGATAAATGCGCCACGACCAGCCATTAATCCTCCATGAGCCGTGCCGCGCCGTGCAAGAATCGTGAGGGTTGTGCCTTCACGACCTCCTTCACGAGCCGTGTAGGGTCGTGAAGCCCTAGGGTTTCACAAACCATGCGGCCCATGACAGGACTCGTGGACACGAGCTGCTTCATGACCCTTGGAGCATCCTTCACGGTCGTGAAGCCTTGGTCAAGTGGAATTTGACCATTTTGACTCTTTCCTCTTATAGTAGGTTGTCGAGATTGAAACTTGGCGTGTGACCCAATAGGCCCGCGCTTCATTGGTAGTGATGCCGGCCTATGTGTGTCGGTGGGCATATTCCAACAAACTCCCACTTGCACATGACACACCGTACCCATGGGCACCACAGACAGGGAGCGGCATCTAGCAAGGCATCCCTGCCCCCAACTAAACACGGGGTATGTCATCCCTGACAAGTACCAAGTTAAACTAAAAGAGTTTGACATGGTCCTATAGATAAGTGATCAATTATCTTATTGTTCACGATATCCAAGTGAACACGAGACATGGTACAAAGTCATTCTCCCATCGTTCACGATTATGTTCCTCGATCAAGATTGGTGGTGACTAAAAAGGTGAGTTGCAACTGATCAACAATCATTGCAACCTCGAGCATGGCCATGCATTTTTGGTGTCAGCGCCCAATCATCGAGGGGCCAGGGATATCTCTCTTTACAGAGGAACAAATTTCTTCGACTACATTGCCTCCAATATAATGGCAATACTTTACCCAAATACCTCCTTTATAATAGCCAGTTACGGACTACGTTTGAAAGCAGTCAGAATAAAGCAAACCAAAATAGTGAAACACATGCATCTCCGGTCTAAGGATAAAAGATATTATCATCCTGATTTACTCTTGACATGTACCATGAAGTAAGATCAGGTGTGGGTTGTCCAATCACTTGAAACTCTTTTCAAGTATAGGCGAAATATTGCGTCCCTTGTATTCAATCCCATTGAACACTATGACCAATCATTTCCCTCGATCTTCGTTCATACTTCCTTCCATGAAATAATCAATACATTTAAAAATACAATATTGCTTAATGTTCTTAATAATATGGTAAATACATCGAATACAATAACCAATATACAACTCAAACCAAGTCACTAGCAAATCTAATCCCAATAGCACGTGTGTTGGCATCGTGCTTAGCTTGCGACAACGGTTTAGTGAACGGATCCGCCAAATTGCTATCCGTGTGTACTTTGCTGATGACGATGTCTCCATTTTCGACCACGTCCCGGATAAAATGATATTTCCGCGGAATATGCCTCGTGCATCGATGAGACCTCGGTTCCTTAGCTAAAGCAACGGCACCCTCGTTTTCACAAAAGATCTCAACACGGGCACTGATGCTTGGAACCACTCCCAGATCAAGCAGAAATTTCCTCATCCATACGGGCTCCTTAGCAGCTTCACTGGCCGCAATGTATTCCAAGTCGGTAGTGGAATCGGCCACGGTGTCTTGCTTGGAGCTCCTCGAGGATATAGCACCACCGTTTAATAGGAACACGAACCCCGATTGTGATCGGTAGTCATCCCTATCGGTTTGGAAGCTTGCATCAGAGTAACCCTTTACTATACGCTCTTCCTCACCTACGTACACCAAGAACATCTTCTTAGTCCTCCGAAGATACTTGAGAATGCTCTTCACCGCCGTCCAACGAGCTTCGCCAGGGTTGGCTTGATATCTACTCGTTATGCTCAAGGCACACGATACATTAGGCCTCGTACATAGCATGGCGTACATGATCGAGCCCACCGCCGAAGCATATGGCACCCGCTTCATTACTTCCCGTTCCTCTTGGGTTCTAGGGGATTGAGTCTTACTCAATACCAAACCATGTGAAATTGGAATGAACCCCTTCTTGGAGTCTTCCATCCTAAACCGCTTTAGGAATTTGTCAACATATGTACTTTGGCTAAGCCCAATAAGCCTCTTGGATCTATCTCTATAGATTTTGATCCCAAGAATATAAGTCGCATCTCCCAGATCCTACATTGAAAAACAATTCCCTAAGCAGATTTTTACTCCTTGAAGGGTCAGGACATCGTTCCCAATGAGGAATATGTCATCGACATAGAAGACTAGGAACACAACTATGCTCCCACTAGCCTTGACATATACGCATGGCTCATCCTTGCTATTCGAAAAGCCAAACTCTTGGACTTTCTCATCAAAGCATAGGTTCCAGCTGCGTGATGCTTGCTTAAGTCCATAAATGGACATCTTAAGCTTGCAGACTTTATCCGGATGCTTGGCATGTACAAAACCCTCGGGTTGAGTCATATAGACCTCCTCGGTAAGTGTCCCATTAAGGAACACGGTTTTTACATCCATTGGCCAAATCTCATAATCATGAAATGCGGCAATTGCCATAAGTATCCGGATAGACTTCAACATAGCCACCTAGGAAAAGGTTTCATCATAGTCTACACCATTAGTTTGCGTGAAACCTTTAGCCACCAGTCGGGCTTTGAAGGTGTCTACTTCTCCATCTATGCCTGTCTTTTTCTTAAAGACCCATTTGCACCCTACGGGTCTACACCCGGGTACCGGATTTACCATATCCCATACTTGGTTATCCGACATAGATTGCATCTCGGACTCCATAGCCTCTTTCCACCTAGCGGACTCAGGGCCCACTACGGCGTTCCGATAAGATGATGGTTCATCATGATCCACCACTAGGTCGCAGCCCTCAGACATGAGAAACCCATATCTCTCTGGCTCATTGCGACTCCTACCGGATCTCCTAAGAGGTAAAGGATCCGTGAACTAGTGCCAACTTCAGGTTGGTCATTGGAAGGTTCTTGAATTTCTTCAAGGTCAACCTTTCTCCCACTAGCGTCTTTAGATAGCATCTCCCTTTCAAGGAAGACGGCCCTCCGAGCAACAAACACCTTGTTCTTAGACGGTTTGTAAAACAAATATCCCATAGACCCGGCAAGATATCCAATGAACAAACACCTCTTGGCTCGGGGTTCCAATTTGTCCTCCACCTCACGTCTCACGTAGGCAGGACAACCCCAAACCTTTAGATATGATAGCGATGGAACCTTTCCATGCCACATCTCAAAGGGTGTCTTCTTGACCTTCTTAGTTGGTACGAGGTTAAGGATTCTAACGGCCGTTTCCAATGCATAGCCCCAAAAGCTAATGGGTACATCCGTACGACTCATCATACACCAGACCATATCCAACTGTAACACCGGCTTTGCATATACTAGATTTTAGCAAAAATTAGCGTTTTTACACGAACGTGATCTTAATCACGATTAATATCATTAAGCAGTGGAAATATTTACATAAAACATTGTCTCAGTATTTGGTGTTACGCTACAAACAACCGACCATAATGTACATATTACAACACAAGTGTTCCAACCAAATATCCAGAGGTAGGGGACCTGGCTCACCAGTCAATCTATCTTTGATCTGCAAAAGCAGTTAACATGGCACCGTTAGCTACTCTTAGCTAGTGAGCACAAACTTGGCATAAACTTCATTAGAGTAAGAACATGTATATCAGGAATAAGCATACAATGTTATCCTATCACATTGTGGTGTGTTGACACGATCGGCATAAGTTGTTTCTTGCAGGATAGCTAGTCCCGCTCAACACCAATACACCGGGGGATCAGCCACAACCCTCCGCGCTGGTGAGGGAGCATAAAGCAGTCAACCAAGCATCGTTAACGGAACCAGAGGCTCCTTAGGTAACTCAGCCATTTCTGACTGATTAACCCTCATGATATAAGGCACGGCGGTTCTGCAGAACCTACGATCCGGAATGTTACCTCGAATCACCGTTAAATCCCGAATCTCCTTATCAAGGGTTCTTGGGATCTAGCTAACCGGCTTACCTTAACCATGCTTGCTGATGTTCGTGAACACATACACATATCTTGTTCATTTACTTAGCATGCATATTCATTTACTTCTTTTAGCATGCAATTACATTTAGTTACTTCTTTATGGATCCAATCTGGATCCCTAGCATACATATCATAACATCCTTACTTAATTGATTCATTCAGAATCAGTATCATGCATTGCATTCACTTAACTACGCGGTTCCAGTACTAGATCCCACTGGCATGCACTTAACTTACTTACAACAGGTATTTAACATGGCATTGTACTTTTAAGCAACATGGAAATTCTTACTTACCAACTTATGAGCACAATCGTACTCAAATCACTTAACACATAATTCATGCTCTACTGAGGCTTATGGAAGTCGGTACTCACCTGAGAAACTTAACAGGTAGTTATTTAACTTCTTGCTTGTCTAGGGTTTCAAGTTCACCTAGAACATTAGGATTTACATTAACATCTTTGTATACTTAAATTATCTACAAAGCCAACATAGGAAATCCCCCAAATCCGGATTCCACGTAAATCCGACAGACTGTCGGATTCCATGAAATCCGACACTTCAAAGGGAAATCCGACACTTTATGAAATCCGACATTCAATCGGATTTCAACACTTATGAACTTTAAAAACTTGGTCACAAAGTTGGAAATCCGACTTTCAATCGGAATCCGATTCTTTTATCGGAATCCGACACTTTTGTCGGAATCCGACACTTACATAGAAATCCGATTCTTTCGGATTTTGACTTGCAATTTACATGTGGATCTAGACCCATAGCACGGATTTAAACACGCGGATTTATCATGCGGATTCCGACACCATGTCTCGGAATCCGACACCATGTCTCGGATTTACATGCGGATTCCGACACCATGTCACGGATTTGTCAACATGACTTTATAAACACATCAAGCCCACACAATAACACCAAACAACCAAAACCCACTTGCAAAGTAAGCTTTGAATGTTCTAAGTGGTGTTTTGCAAGGATTTGAATATTCATTCCTATTTTAGATCATAAAAACAGTTTCATATACATTAAATCTTAACAACAAGTGTTTACCTTGATTTGGAATTCAAAATCACCAAATCCTTGTTGCTTCAAGAAATAGAGGAAAACCGAGAGAGTTGAGAAGAAGAGAGAATTCCGATTGTTTCTTGCTTTGGGTTTATTCTTGTGGTCTTTGACCACATTGACTTTTTCTTCTATTTATATATAACGCAATCCAGAGGCACCGCCTCTGGATTTCATTTTCTTTCCTTTTCTTTTAATCTCACTTATTTGTATACATATACACATTTACACATAACACACATATACACATTTAACTTTTTAATTTACATAACTAACTCACAACTTTAATTAAATATCTAACAGCTAGGCCCAAATCAAGGATGTTACACCAACAATGTCCGGTTCCTCCTCTCGGCGACACCATTTAATTGTGGTGTCCTAGGAGGTGTCAATTGCAAAACAATTACACAATCTTTTAGATAGTCACGGAATTCCGAACTTAGATACTCACCACCACGATATGATCTGAGCATCTTAATTCGTTTACCCAATTGGTTCTCAACTTCGTTTTTGTAATTCTTGAAAATCTCAAAGGTTTCCGACTTTTGTCTCACCAAGTAGACATACTCATACCTACTAAAATCATCAGTAAAGGTTACGAAGTACCTTGAGGTATCCCTAGTGACATGCTTGAACGGACCACACACATCCGTGTGAACGATATCCAACAAGTCTTCGCCCCTCTCACAAACGCCGGTGAAGGGTACTTTGGTCATTTTGCCCAATAAGCAAGATTCGCATACATCATCCGACCATGGTCAAATGATTCCAAGATCCCATCCGCTTGGAGCTTGGCGATGCGTTTCTTGTTTATGTGGCCCAAACGACCATGCCATAAAGATACTTATCCAAATCACATTTGGATTTAGAACCAACATTCATGATTGATCTATTACCCAAACAACATTCATGTTGGTATTCCATGGGGATCATAGCACGCAACGGAAGCAACAAAAACACACAAAAACGATCCCATGAATTCCCAATGGTGGTGAAAACTTGCAAGAACATACATGCAACCAAAAACAAGAACAAGGAGAAGAAGGAGATCAAATCATACCCTTGAAGACTTTGATTATTTGCTGGAACAACTCGTATTTGGGATGATTTCTTGGAGCAAGAGGCTCCAAGCACCTAAGAAGTCCACACCAAGCTTTGCTTCTTTCTCCTTGTACTAGCAAGCCACAAAAATCACCAACACTTGATGATAATGTTCTGGAATAGCCTTGTAACCACTTGTGCACTTACCACCTTCACTTGTTCTTGCTCCCTCTCTCTATGGAAGAACTCACAATATGTGTGTAATGCACCAAATGACCAAGAGTGTTGAATGAACAAAGAACACCTCTAATATAAGCATTCTATATGTTCAAAGAGCCCAGAGTCGGAGCTAACTGGCACTCCATCATTGGACCAACAAAATGGTCCAACCAAATACAAGTGTCACTTAGAATTCTGCCTTCACGACTTCTTCACGGGCTCTCACGGGCCGTGAAGGATAAATGCGCCACGACCGGCCATTAATCCTCCACGAGCCGTGCCGCGCCATGCACGAATCGTGAGGGTTGTGCCTTCGCGACCTCCTTCACGGGCCTTGTAGGGTTGTGAAGCCCTAGGGTTTCACGAACCATGCGGCCCATGGCAGGTTTCGTGGACACGAGCTGCTTCACGACCGGTGGAGCATCATTCACGGTCGTGAAGCCTTGGCCTACTGGAATTTGACCATTTTGACTCTTTCCTCTTATAGTAGGTTGTCGAGATTGAAACTTGGCGTGTGACCCAATAGGCCCGCGCATCATTGGCATTGATGCCTGCCTACGTGTGTCGGCGGGCAGATTCCAACAAATACATCTTTGTAATACCTGGATGAACAAACAACCTGGAATTGTGAGCTTCCTGTAGTATCAACTCACAATTGCCTCCAATAAATGGTACCTAAATTCGGGATTGAAAAGTCTTCAAACCCCAACTATCTTCAGCTAGTTGATCCTTTATCTTCCGCATAGTCTCAACTTTTAAATTATTCTCTTGCAATGTTGCAAAAATCACTAGGCGCTACTCGAGCGGCCGACTGGGGAGTAGCGAGTACTCGGCTTAGGCAGGGAGTACTCGGATTGAGATTTTTTATGTATAAATTCAAAAATCCATATGTAGTATTTTCGTAAACACTCATTTATAAATAAAATAGTTCATAGGGACTAAGAAATATGGTAGAAACATAAACATCATTGTTAAAAAACTTCAAATTGCGTCGTATAGTCGACGGTCATGAAAAAAGTGGAAGAGATACTATTGATTTCGTAGTCGTAATAAATAATGGAAGAGAGGAAATGCATAAGGTTAAAAAATATAGTTACTTGTGTGTCGTATGCCTTTGAAAAAGTAAAAAAAATTGGACTTCGGTTGACCGAGTAAGACGAGTAGGTTCGAGTAGGCCGAGTAGGACCAAGTTTTGACCGAGCCGAGTAATATGGCCGAGTAGCCCCAACTCGCCTCGGAAGGTGGCAGATTTCCGAGTACTCCCCGAGTATTTGGCCGCCTAAGCCGAGTTTTACAACACTGTTCTCTTGTAGAGCTAATTGTTGTGATTCCTTCAATTTTGACATGATATCAGAAATCACAGTAAGTTTCATGAATTTGGCTTTAGTTGAATCCCCTTTTCGGCTTAAGGCATCCGCTACTACATTAGCTTTGCTTGGGTGATAACGGATCTCACAATCATAGTCTTTGATTAACTCAATCCAGCATCGTTGCCTCATATTGAGTTCTTTTTGAGAAAAGACATACTGTAATCTTTTGTGATATGTGCATACAACACATTTTGTGCCATATAGATAATGCCTCCACAGCTTTAATGCAAAAACAACTGATGCGAGTTTAAGATCGTGTGTTGGATAGTTCTTTTCATGCGGTTTTAATTGCCTTGAAGCATAGGAAATCACATTGTCATGCTGCATTAGAACACAACCCAATCCAGAATAAGAGGCATCACAATAGACTATAAAATCCTCCGACCCGTTAGGCAAAGTAAGAATCGGAGCTTCACATAGTAGTCGCTTCAAAGACTGAAAGGATTGCTCCTGTACATCAGACCACACATAAGCTGTTGGGTTTTCGTGGTTTAAAATCGCAACGGAAGCAAAACGAGTAGAAAAGAATTTCAAAACTTGACCACGAATACGCCCACCAAATGGACCAAAACTCTAGACATGACTAAGCAACAAAATAAAACATACAAAGAGATAAAGTTATACCCTTGATGCTTTCTTCTTTGTATTCGTAATTTTGGAGTTTGGAAGCCTCGTGTACAAACGTGTACACCTCTATTGATGTCCACACCAAGTCTTGATCTATTCCCACTTGATAGAGTGTTAGGTACGCCAACCTAAACACCACAAAAATGTCTACACAATAGAACCAAAGCCATGGAACTACTTTGTGTGTTTGAGAGAGAGAGAGATGTGTGCAATGTATGTATTTTTCTTTCAAGAGCTTGTCACACCACAAAGGAATCCAGCACCACCTTTTATAGACTCTTCAAAAGAGAATAAAAACATGCATGCATTGATCATCCATCAATAAGCAATAAAACACAATAATCTCCTTCGTAAACAGCTTTGAAAGCTGTTTAAGAAGACTGTAACTGCACGGGGCACGGCCGTGCCTCACAAGGCACGGGCGTACCAGCCCAAAAGGCCACGCCCAAGTCACGTCTGACTTGGGCTCGTGCCTGTCCACTGGGCAAAGGGCATGGGCGTGCCTCATAGAGGCACGGGCGTACCTAGCCACAGGCCACGCCCAAGTCACGCCCGACTTGGGCTCGTGCCTGCCCGTAGGGCACGGCCGTACCTCATAGAGGCACGGGCGTGCCTTGGCCCACCAGAACCAGTTTCTGGTTTTCTCTCTCATTAGACCATCCGTGATGCCGGAATCGATACTTGACGTGTGACCCAATAGGCCCTTGCTTCATCAGCCATGACACCGACTCGTGTGTGTGTCAGTGGGCATAATCCAACAGACTCCCACTTGCACATGACAAACTCACGAAAAGCGTCACCGACATAGAGCGGCCTCTAGCAAGGCATCTACGCCCCCAAGTCAGCACAGGGTTTGTCTTCCCACAACAAATACCTAACCAAGAGGAAAGGTCCTATAGATAAGTGATTATATACCCCTTCGTTCACGATATCTGTTGTGAATGCAGGTCATGGAACATGATCAACCCCAAATCATTCACGATTATGTTTCTCGATATAGATTAACTATGACTAACAAAACAAGTTGCATAATTGATCCACCATCAATTCAACTTGAGCACGGCCATGCATTTTGGTTTGTCATCAGCTTAGTCAACGAGGGGCCCAAGGATATCTCTCAAAAGAGGAATGAATACCTTTGACTATACCGTCCTATCATAATAACAAGTTCTTGCCTGAAAACTTTCCTTATAACAGCCAGTTACGAACTGCGTTAGAAAGCAATCTAAACAAGTCCAAGTTAATAATCAAGCAACGCGTGCATCTCCAGTAGAAGGATAAATAATATTATGATACTGATTTACTCGTGATAATATCCATGAAGTAAACTGAGGTACGGGTCCTCCAATTACTTAATCACCATTAAGCATAGGCTAGTGTTGCGTAAACAAGTATTCAATCCAAGATGAAAACTTTACCAACCACTTGCCTCGATGTTAATTCACTTCTTCCTCCCAATGAAGAACGACCGATCGTGGAGTATTTAGAATAAACAAGTTTATTCATGGGAGTATTAAACATGCAAAGATAGAACACAATAATGTTTCATAAAGTAATCGCACCATGCGTATATTAAATCCCCATTTAATAGTCATTACAATAAGAAATACAATATTGCTTTAATGTTCTCAACGACAAATACAACTAAAAGAACTAAACCAAGTCACTAGCAAATCTAATACCAATAGACTTAGCATGAGAATCATGCTTAACTTGTGCAAAGGTTTGGTGAGTGGATCTGCCAGGTTCCCCTCAGTCGGTACTCTACTAACCACAATGTCACCATTCTCGATGATATCACGAATAAAATGATATTTCCGAGCAATGTGTCTCGTACGTCGATGCGCTCTTGGTTCTTAGCTAGAGCTACTGCACCCTCATTGTCACAAAAGATTTCAATAGGGTTAGTGACGCTAGGAACAACTCCAAGGTCTTGAATGAATTTCTTCATTCAGACGGCTTCCTTAGCAGCCTCGCATGCAGCAATAAACTCTGACTCCGTGGTTGAATCGGCCACGGTATCTTGCTTGGAACTTCTCCAACTTATTGCTCCACCATTTAACAAGAATAAAAATCCCGATTGAGACCGGCAATCATCCTTGTCCATTGGGAAGCTAGCATCAGAATATCCAATAACTCTGAGCTCCTCCGATCCACCGAACACTAAAAACATTTCCTTAGTTCTCCGAAGATATTTAAGGATGTTTTTAACCGCAACCCAATGACTTTGACCAGGCTTAGCCTGATATCGGCTCGTCATGCTCAAGGCATACGACACATCAGGCCGAGTACATAGCATAGCATACATGATTGATCCCACTGCCGAAGCATACGGGACTCGACTCATTTTTTCTAGTTCCTTTTGAGAACTAGGACATTGAGATTTGCTCAACGCCATACCATGCAACATAGGCAAATTCCCTTTCTTGGAATCTTGCATCTTGAACCTCTTCAAGACTTTATCTATGTACGTACTCTGGCTCAAACCAATGAGTCTCTTAGATCTATCTCTATAGATCTTTATCCCCAAAAATATATGCTGCTTCTTCCATGTCTTTCATAGAGAAGCAACTCCCAAGCCAGGTTTTTACTTCCTGCAAGGTAGTCACGTCACTTCCTGTGAGTAGTATGTCATCTACATACAAGACTAGGAAAACTACAGCACTCCCACTAGCCCTGACATACACACAAGGTTCATTCTTGCTTTTAGAAAAGCCAAACTCTTTGACTTTCTCATCAAAGCAAATGTTCCAACTCCGAGATGCTTGCTTAAGTCCATAAATGGACCTCTTAAGCTTGCAAACTTTATTAGGATATTTGGGGTTTACGTAACCATCAGGTTGTGCCATGTAAACCTCCTCTGCCAACTTCCCATTAGGGAAGGCAGTCTTCACATCCATCTGCCATATTTCGTAATCGTAATATGCAGCGATAGCCATCAGTATCCTAATAGACTTCAACATAGCCACCGGAGAAAAGGTTTCATGATAGTCTACACCATGAGTTTGAGTGAAACCCTTTGCGACCAGTCGGGCTTTGAAGGTGTCTACTTTTCCATCCATGTTAGTCTTCTTCCTAAAGACCCATTTGCACCCTACAGGCTTGTGGCCAGGTACCGGATCAACCAAGTCCCAGACTTGATTATCCGCCATGGATTTCATCTCACTATCCATTGCCTCCTTCCACCTAGCGGACTCAGGGCCCACTACGGCTTCCCGGTAGTTGGTCGGTTCACTATGATCCATCAATAGTTCGTCACCCTCAGATATGAGAAACCCATATCTTTCCGGCTCATTATGAACTCTACCATATATACGGAGCTCTAATGGTTGTGTATCAGGCACCTCATCCACCGTTGATTGAGGTTCCACTTCTTCCGGTGCGCCGACCTCAGAAGCGATACTAGTGCCAACATCAGGTTGATCATTGGTATCATCTAGAATTTCTTCTAGATTGACTTGCCTCCCACTGGCTTCTGCAGATATCAGCTCCCTTTCAAGGAAGACCGCCCTTCGAGCAAAAAACACCTTGTTCTCCGAAGGTTTGTAAAACAAATATCCCATAGAACCAGTTGGGTAGCCAATGAAAATACACTTCTCGGCTCTGGGTTCAAGTTTGTCTTGAGCTTCACGTCTCACATAAGCCTCACAATCCCAGACCTTGAGATAGGCTAGCGAAGGAACCCTTCCATGCCACATCTCGAACGGTGTACTTGCAACCTTCTTTGTTGGTACAAGGTTTAAGGTCCTAGCAGCGGTTTCCAAACCATAATCCCAAAAACTTGCGGGTAGCTTTGTACGACTCATCATGGGCCGAACCATATCCAATAAAGTTCGGTTCCTCCTCTCAGCAACCCCATTAATTGTGGTGTCCTGGGTGGAGTAAGTTGTGAAATAATTTCACAACCCCTAAGATGATCAAGAAACTCGGTACTAAGATACTCACCACCCCTATCGGATCTGAGAATCTTAATCCGCTTGCCCAATTGATTCTTCACTTCGTTTTGGTATGTCTTAAACACCTCCAAGGTTTCATACTTATGCTTAATCAAATAAACATAACCATACCTACTGAAATCATGAGTAAAAGTAACGAAGTACCTACAGTTGTTTCTTGTAGCAGACCTGAATGGACCACACACATCCGTGTGAATAATGTCCAACAAGTCTTTGCTCCTTTCACTAACGCCGGTGAAGGGTGCTTTAGTCATTTTGCCTAATAAACAAGAATCGCATACTTCGCTTGACCCGTGGTCAAACGATTCCAAAATCCCATCCACTTGGAGTTTGGTGATACGTTTCTTGCTTATATGGCCAAGACGACTATGCCACAAAGACAACTTGTCCAATACACCTTTAGACTTAGAATCAATGTTCATGATTGATTTCTTACCATCCAAACACACCCTTGTTTCATAAATCCCACGACATGGATAAGCTTTAAAGTAATGAACGTCATTTCTCAAACAAGAGATAATTCCATATTAAAACCAAAATCATATCCATCGTCATACAAAGCGTGAAAGGAAATAATGTTTCGTGCCACGCAGGGTGAAAAACAAACATTCAATAAGGTAATTGCAAGCCCTGAAGGAAAGGCGAGATCAACACTCCTAATCCGTTCAACGGGAACCACATCCTTGTTTCCCATGATCAGGTCAAGCTCTCCAGCACCCAGCACCCTCCTTCTTTTACCTTCACATTATTACAAATATGAGTGCCATAACCGGTAGCCGTTAGAAGTAGCGGTATTGTGGAGTTCAATCATAAACGTACCTGAGTTACCCGCTCCCTTCGGTTTTACCCGTTTGAGCTCCTCAAGGTACTTTGGGCAAGAACGCCGCCAATGCCCCTTTTCCTTGCAGTGAAAGCACTCGGCTTCTGCAGGGTCCTCGGCCGGTGGAACCATCACGGCTTTCCCCTTGCCCTTCAGGGCCGGACTCGGGTTAGGTTTTGCAACCTTCCCTTTACCTTTTCCCTTAGAGGGGGGAGCGCCTTTTCTTTTGGTTCCGCCTCCCTGGATGGCTAGGATGGGTTTGGACGAGGAGGGCTTCTTGGACAAGTCAGACTCGACGGTCTTTAACATTTCGTGAAGTTCCATTAGGGACTTGTCCATGCCATGGAAATGATAGTTCCACATAAATTGTGAAAAGGAACTAGGAAGAGAACGGAGGATCACATCCACCGCCAACTCCCTCCCTAACGGGAATCCCAACCTCTCCAAGCGATAAACCAATGATTTCATCTTAAGCACGTGAACGGTCACATTTCCGCCCTCCTGCATATGGCAATCGAAAAGGGACTTTAGGCACTCGAAGCGCTCTAGCTTGGCCTGCTGTTGGAACATTTCCTTCAGCTGGTTAAGCATATCATATGCTCATAAATGTTCCATTTGCTTTTGAAGCTTAGGAATCATTGACGAGAGCATAATGCAAGCCACTTCGTTCGTTTCCTTGACAAGCTTGTCATACGCGTCTCGGACCGCCCTAGTCGCATTAGCCGCAGGTGCCTCCGGCAAAGGCTCCTCGATGGCCCACATCTTTTGTTCATACCTAAGGGCTATCCTTAGTTGCATGAACCAATCCATGAAGTTTAGGCCATCGAGTTTGGCCTTTTCGAGGAACAACTTTAGGAAAATAGAGTTCGATGAAGATGTAGAAGCGTTGTTGGATGCCATCTACAAAATTTAGAGTACCAATTTTAGTTGTAAATCCTTGTAGAAATAATTACCCAATAGTTATAAAACTTAACTATTTGAACAAGGCTAGGAACCATATTTCACTCTATCTCATGACAGGTTTACCGCGGATCATGAAATAAGTTATTTAGGCTGGTAGACAAATTACTAATTGCAACCATTGCAACTCTTAGATCCTTGCGGGATCCTTTCGACATCAAATGTCTAAGGCATGTTTGATTCCTTCATACACCAATCCTTTTATTATTTCTTAAATGACTCGGCTAGAGATCGACATCATTTAAGCAACATAAAAGAACTTGTAAGTCGCCCGTCATGACACACGTTGGTACCCTAGCCCAATCATTGGTTCGTGCTTAAGCTCGACTACCAATATTGTGGGTTGCCACACTAACCTTCCACACAACTCCACAAGGCATGACTCGTGCTAATGCTCGATAATCATCCAAGTTTCATTAGATTTGGGTGGTGTCGTCTTACGGGTGGCGCGTGAGCCAAATCCTAAGTGTTTTTCCCGTGAGCCAAAACGGGGAAAACATAGTCAATCTAGGGACAACACCAATAGATGCTCCGTCATGATCTCCACTCCGGTGAATCTCCCGGACTTGGTTCGTCAAGACGCCAACACCGTGTCTCCCGGTCGGTTTTGATGCAATATTACATATTTGAAATAATCTAAGTACGAGTACATAATAATAAGAAAACGACATGCAAATCGCGATCCTAATAATCTATTACGAGTACAAAGATTTAAATAAACGACATGCAAGTCGCACCAAATATAAATATTACAACATTACTGCACGCAGGCCAAAACCAAAACCAACCACAAACAACACAAAGGGCTATGGGCAAATCAAGTTACGGGGCTATCTCAACAAACATAACCAAACGAAAGCAATGGTGTGCCACAAAACCATGTCCACCAAGATATATATATTTTGATCAAGATTGCAAAAACACTTAAGGCACAACAAGCAATCCTTGTACATATGCATTAACAATTTTAATACACCTTTAAAATTGCATATTCATATATACACCTAAAGATATATGTTTTTGAGAACTTCATGCCAAGTCACACAAAACATATAAAATTAGGAATCAAAATATAGTGGGGATCAATAGAATCAAGACTAGTCTAAAACCCGGATTTTAATATATTTAAACAAATTCTTTCAAAAACTAATTCTGACCAAAAAACCATTAGGCACGGGCGTACCTCAGAGCGTACGGGCGTGCCTGCCATTTTGTCAGTGTACAGTTTAAACAATTTTAAACAGTTTACGAATTTTGCAGGCACGGCCCGTACCCCCACTGGTACGCCCGTGCCCCGGCCACCGGCACGGCCCGTACCCCTAGAGGTATGACCGTGCCCGGTCATCGGAAAACCATTTTTGACAGAAAACTCAGAAAATCCGGTTTAACTCCAAAAGTGCAAAGCCATGTTAGAGATGGCTCTGATACCACTGTTGGGTTTTCGTGGTCTAAAATCGCAACGGATGCAAAACGAGTAGAAAATAATTTCAAAATTTGACCACGAATACGCCCACCAAATGGACCAAAACTCTAGACATGACTAAGCAACAAAATAGAACATACAAAGAGATAGAGTTATACCCTTGATGCTTTCTTCTTTGTATTCGCATGTTTGGATTTTGGAAGCCTCGTGTACTAACGTGTACACCTCTATTGAAGTCCACACCAAGTCTTGATCTATTCCCACTTGCTATAGTGTTAGGTACACCAACCTAAACACCGCAAAAATTTCTACACAATAGAACCAAAGCCTTGGAACTACTTTGTGTGTTTGAGAGAGAGAGAGAGAGAGAGAGATGTGTGTAATGTATGTATTTTTCTTTCAAGAGCTTGTCACACCACAAAGGAATCAAGCACCACCTTTTATAGACTCTTCAAAAGAGAATAAAAACGTGCATGCATTGATCATCCATCAATAAGTAATAAAACACAATAATCTCCTTCATAAAAAGCTTTGAAAGCTGTTTAAGAAGACTGTAACTGCACGGGGCACGGCCGTGCCTCACAAGGCACGGGCGTACCAGCCCAAAAGGCCACGCCCAAGTCACGTCTGACTTGGGCTCGTGCCTGTCCACTGGGCAAAGGGCATGGGCGTGCCTCATAGAGGCACGGGCGTACCTAGCCACAGGCCACGCCCAAGTCACGCCCGACTTGGGCTCGTGCCTGCCCGTAGGGCACGGCCGTACCTCATAGAGGCACGTGCATGCCTTGGCCCACCAGAACCAGTTTCTGGTTTTCTCTCTCATTAGACCATCCGTGATGCCGGAATCGATACTTGGCGTGTGACCTAATAGGCCCTTGCTTCATCAGCCATGACACCGACTCGTGTGTGTGTCAGTGGGCATAATCCAACATAAGCAACATCCTTCCATGTCAATTTTGTAAGAGGACCAGCGAGTTTAGAAAAATCGCGAATAAATCGCTGATAATAGCCAGCTAGAAAAAGAAAACTCTTGATCTCTATAGGAGTTTTGGGAACCTCCCAATTCATCACTACCTCTACCTTAGCAGGGTCTACATTAACACCATCCCTGCAGATAACGTGACCAAGAAAATGCACCTCCCAAAGCCAAAACTCACATTTTGCAAGTTTGGCATAAAGTTGTTCTTGCTTAAGTGTATCAAGAACTTGACGAAGATGTATTTCATGTTTAGCTTCGGTTTTCGAATAAATCAAGATGTCATGCATAAAAATGATCAAGAACCTGTCTAGAAATGGACGGCAAACACGGTTCATGAGATCCATGAAGATAGCTAGTGCATTGGTTAAGCCGAATGGCATAACCAGAAATTCATAATGGCCTTATCGGGTACGAAAAGCAGTCTTTGGAATGTCTTCAGCATGAACTCGTACCTGATGATACCCTGATCGGTGATCGATCTTAGAAAAGCAGGTTGCTCCCTGTGATTGATCAAACAATTCATCTATGCGCAGGAGAGGGTATTTGTTCTTTACAGTTTGCTTGTTAAGCTCCGTGTAATCTACACAAATTCGCATAGTACCATCTTTCTTCTTGACAAAAAGAACTGGAGCTCCCCAAGGAGAAGAGATCGGGCGAATGAAGCCCTTGTCAAGTAGTTCTTGTATCTGATTCATCATCTCGCGGATTTCCGAAGGAGAGAGACGATATGGAGCTTTAGCCACTGGAGTAGCTCCGGGAACAAGATCAATCTTGTATTCAACATCTCTGACTGGAGGCAGTCCGGGTAATTCTTCTGGAAACACCTCAGGATATTCTGACACTATGCTGATGTCTTCAACTGGTTGCTTCTCCATCTTAGCATCAATAACATATGCTAAGTAGGATATAAAACCTTTCGCCAATGATTTAGAAGCTTTGATAACCGAGATGATAGGAATGTCAGACTCCCGTCCTTCCCCCTTGCTATCACACATGAACCGTCAGATAGAGGAAACTTGATTAACCCTTTAGAACATAGAATCTCAGCATTGCGATTGCTGAGCCAATCCATTCCAATCACAATATCAAACCCAACAATAGGCATAATAAGGAGTGAAATAGGGAAAGTAACACCATTGATATAGATAACCGTAATAGGAACTTTGTTAACAACATGAACTACTTTACCACTAGTGGTCTCTACTGTAAGCGGTTCAGTCAATGTAGATACAGGTAATTGCAGCTTACGACAAAAAGATACCGAGACAAAAGAATAAGTAGCACTGGAATCAAACAATACACATGTTGGGGTATAATTAACAAAGAAAGTATCGGTAATCACATCCCCTACAGCTTTGGCCTCCTCGGCCGTCACCTGGAACGCACGTCCTTTTGAACATGGGGCGCTGTCTTTCTTTGGCTCAGTGGATGATCCACCGGCTCGAGTACTCGGACTTTTAGGGCATTGGGCTATTTTATGCCCTGACTGATGACATCTGAAGCAAACATCATCCTTGTACCTGCATTCCTCCACTGAATGCCATTTGGTTCCACACCTGGCACACCTTCTCGTTGCCTTAGAACAATCGCCATCATTGTAGGTGCGCCATTGATTGCACCATTGACTATAAGGTTTAGGCTTCTTGGAATCGCCTGTTTTGGTACCTGTAGAGATTGCCCTTTATAAGGACTTAGGTTAGAAGAGGACTGAAATTTCCTCTTGTTGTTTCCCCCTATAGCTTCACCCCTGCACTGAATACGGTCACCCTCCATTTGTCGAGCTACCTCAAAAGCTTGATCCAGATCAATAGCAACTCGGACATTTGTCCGAAACTCCAGAGGTAGGGTATTAACAAACTTCCGTATCTTCAAATTCTCATCGGTTAACAAATGAGGTACAAACCTCATTTTATCAGTGAAAGCACTGATATGTTGCTCCATGGATTTATCTCCTTTTCGGAGATTATTGAAATCGCGTTCCAGTCGCTCCATATCATACTCAGTGTAGTATTTCCTTCGCATCTTCTCGGAGAACTACTCCCAATATAAAGCATCAAGTACCTCCTTATTAACAGAGGCCTTAACTGTGTCCCACCAGTAAATGGCACAACCCTTTAACATCCTTACTACATACCTGACGCAGTACTCCGGCTCACATTCGTAGGACTCGAATACCTGCTCCATTTCTCTATTCAACGTCATTGTAACTATGGGGTCATCACTCCCCTCGTAGGTGGGTGGTTTGCAAGACAAGAATTTCTTATATGAACAAGGTTGGCGGGGTGATTTACCCAAAGCAGGTTGAAGTAGAAGCTCCTTTGCAATGCGGAGCTCCTCCTCAAGGCATCTGATGTACGCCTGTTGAACATTCTCAGGGTTAGGACCCCTAGAATGATGTTGAGATGGTTTATCATCATATTGATGAGGTATGTGAGACGCCTCATCCTCCATCTCCTTTAAAGCCTGTTAAGTATCATTGTGTTGGGCAGACATATTTCAACTTTTGCTATATGAAAGAAAGATCATTCATTATAGCACTTATACTTACATATTAACATATAAGTTTAGCTATTAACAAGCCTTAATCATATAACTCTCATATTCAATCCCCTTTACCCAATAAGGAACACTTAATAATGGTCGGGCCCGAGTTTGAGATTGAATACTCTTTCAAGTACCCAATTCCGTCAAACTTAGGCTTTGATACCTAACTTGTAACCACGCCTTAGCTATATTAAAATCCGTATAAATTTGAATTTTCAAACTGTATGGGTCCGTTTGTAATTTGAATATTTACCTGTTTGTTTACTTAACTGAATTTCAAAACAATGCAGCGGAATTTTAAATCACAAACAAACAAACCCTAATAACTATTACAGTTTCAAAACTCATGTTTAGCGTATATACAAATATACAATACACAAATTGCTAAACATGAACCCCGGTGTTACTTTAATCTAAACCGACCATTGTATATAATAATACCAAAAGTAGTGTTCCTTCAAAAAGGCATGTACATCTTCCACAAGTCTCCCAAACTCACCAACCCTGCCTATTCCTAATCTATAAAAGAGTTAACATCAACAACATTAGCTATTTAAAATAGCTAGTGAATACTAACAATCATGCACGGAAATAAAGCAAGTCATATATCAAGAATGATAAAATAATGCTATCCTATCACATAGTGGAGTGCTGACATTTCCAGCGAGTGTATTATATTGCCAGGTTGCAAGTCCAGCTCAAACCACTACCACCGGGGGAATCAAACAATGCCATATGTGCTGGTTTCATCACCTAAGTGAATCACCATGCTCGTTAAGGAGCCAAGACTCATTAGGCTTAGCCACTCAAGGCACTCACCTCAAATGCTGAAAGGAACAGTACTCGAGTACCGTTGATCCAGGATCTTAGCCGAAGGCACTAGATCCAGCCGAAGCTACCCTTAATTACATGTTAGTCCGGACATACAGAAAGCTCATGAAGAACCCCTTTTAGGGATAAGTGCATGAATGCTTATACATATGAGATATATTCATCAAAATATGCACATGTACTTAAATACATGTCATGCACATCAATTATAAAGGCATCTCTTGGATTCTTAATCATAGTAGCATACACATAGCTTTCATGATACAATATGTAGCATGTCATAAACATATAACCTTAATTGCATTTAAATCTCCCTTTATTGATGTCATGAGAGTCAGTACTCACCTGAGTGTCTAGAGCAACACTTAAAATAGACTTGGCTCTCTTTATTTGCTTAATCACTTATTGTATACATTCATTTCATTTAGATAATCGTACCAACATGTACGTATACTTAATATTCTAGTTTTAACCCCAAATACCTGTTTAACTTATTAAAAATACCATAAACCATCCCAAATACCATTAACCATTGAAAAACAGCAACCATTTCACTACTATGAACATCGCGCCGCGACACCCTAATAGGTCACGCCGTGACGCCACAACATATCTTCGAACAACAAGTCTGCACTTGCTGTGTTTCCATGAAAACTCAACTACAACTTTAACTTAATTATTTCCCGGTTATGTACCAATTTTGGTACATCAATAGACACTACAATAACATATTCTAACATCACATTCAAGATCGAATCACCAATTCACCATTATTGACACATTTGGTCAATTTCAAGAAATTCATTCAAGTTAACATCTTTAATTCATAAAACCAATCCCAAACAACTTGTAGGTGACTTTAGAACAGATTACAATCCAAAAATCTAGACTTTATTGGCTAAATTCGTTTTGACCAAATTTGACCTAAACCCCAAAATGAAGAACAAGTAGAAGAAAGCCTTACTAAGAGTAATAGGATGATGATGAGGAGCTTACAAAAAAATTTCTAGCTTGATTTCTTGCTTAAATCCAGCCTTGGTTGATCTTGGATTGATTTCTCTTCAAGAACACAAAGAAGAAAGAGAGGTGAGGGGTGTGTGTGTGTGTTTTTCGTGAGTGTGTGTGTACAGTGAAGTGATAATAAGAGGACCGACCTTGGGTTCTCTATTATCCACTTAGGGTATTTTGTTCCCCTTTTCAACATACAACACAACACTCGATAAACTGTTTCAACTAACGAAGATATTTTCGAAATCCTCGTTTGAAACCCTTTTACATTTTATTATTTTTATCTATTTTTATTACTATTTTTAAAACCACATTTAACTAGCCAATTACATATTTTCTATTAACCCTTATCACATATTTTCATTTAATTCTTTTAAATAAATTCACGTACCAAATGGAGCGAACGAATAGGCCCGATGTGAGGATGTTACACATATGTACCCTACTGTACTCGCCAACAAGAAATCGAGAACAAAGGTTTGTGCGCTGAGTGTGTGATAATGGAACCTCGGAGGAAAGAAAATCGAACATGTTCTCTCGATCGATTTTGGCAAACTTTCGAGTAGGTAATCCCCGATAGTAACATCTTTGTATTTTCTGTCGATGTGTGGGTTGTTTTGATAGTCACTTGATGTGTGGAACCAAAACCGGGATCGGGGTTTTGAGCCTCGAAATGGAACAGAAATCTAATTAGGTGTAACGGGTTTATTGTTTTGTAATGAGAAAATTTAACAAGAGTAATACGCTGATTTTTTTTACAAGTATTGCGAGAGACGTTTTTGGGGAATGTAACACCATAAAATCCTAAGCCATTTTCTTAAAACACGTTTTGGAAGCATCAAACTAAGATTTACATAAAATATGAATATTAACAAATACAAACATCTAAAATCCGTTGTGTTCCAAAACATAATATGGATCGTTTCAAACTAAAACCAATATCAGAGCAGGGTCAAGCTTTCCCTTAACAAACTCACAAACCTACAAAAACAATCAACAGTGGGGAATTAGCGTGAAGCTAAGTGAGAGGAAGCTAAAACACAACATCAAACATCAACAATTGATACAAAAGCATGAAACCACATAATCATGAATACTGGCGGTTTGGTGCATAACCTATAACCAATGCCGGCTAAAATGTTTACCGATAGCCCTCCGCTGAATTGGCATAGTCAAATTCCCCTCTGACATAACGCATGCATCAGCAGGACTACAACTGTTCAACCAATCAGCAGACAAGCCTAGCCCAATTTTACGTATAACTGTCTTCTCAAACGCAACTCGATATCATCCAAAGAGTGCGTATCGGCCAAATAATCATACAATCAGATAGTCAATCAATAATCAACAAACACCAGACTCAACAGTCTATCAATCACAAACGCATGCATCACATCAATCATATCAACTATAATCTTTACCATCTGTGAGTTAACATCCACTCACCTCTTGTTCTCAAAAAGTTGCACTCAGATATCTAATATCACTGAGCCTTGGTATTGTCTGAAACACAACAACACCGAAATTAGTTTCTGATTCATAAATATATAAACCCACATATATTTATATCACATAAAATAATAATCACATAAGACATATCATTAATGTATATCAAAGAACAATCCATGCTGAAAATTCAAGATCGCGTCGCGACCAAGCATAGTGTCGCGTCGCAAAGCCTTCGAGCGGCCCTAACTTCCAACAGAGATTGAGTTCGAGCGGAACCTTCAAGCAACCAGACTTCGAGCGGACTCTTCAAATTCGAAGTCTACTTCGAGCGCTATTCATATGCCCACTTCGAGCGCTCCCCCTTTTCGAATTCAAAGTCCACTTCGAGCGGGGTCTTTGAATTCGAAACCAGCAGGGTCGCGCCACGAATCTAAGCTCTATCGCGCAGCAAAGTCGATAAACCTAGATTTTAACTTCATCTTCATCATCGTACAACGGACAAAACTCCATAGAAATCACTTCTAGTAATTCATACTTACAAACACTTACCAAGAATATATATATATATATATATATATATATATATAAACATCATTTAACATGTTAACAGTCATCATGAACATCTTTAAATCATTCAAAACATCTAAACTTACAAAACCCATTTAACAAGAAAGCTTAGCTTTCATTAATGGTGATTCATCATGTAAAATCATAAAATCCAGTAAAAACTTCATTAATCTAATCATAATCATGCTAGAATCAAAAGCTAACCTGTAGTCTTGAATATAACTTCACAAATCAACAACTTTAAATTTCAAGTGAACTAGTTCTTGAGGTTTCTTTTCAATGAAACAATTTACACACACATACACCTTCAAACTTGATAGCAAATGAGCATGTGAATAATCATCCTAACCATATACAAGTTACACACACTTTCTCATATTTCCAAGCATGAGGTGTTATTTAACACTTATCCATTTAATACATGCATATGTACATACTTCACGCTTTCATACATACTTACATATTCACATACAAGCATACATACAAATTCAATTAATTAATTAACTTATTTAATTAGTTAACTTAATTATCAAGACTATTAATTAATCAATATAATCACATAATTAAAGTATTAAAAATAAACACATAAACACGTATCGCCATGTTAGACCACAAATCAATTGAGCATTTCATTATTGTGAAAACGTGTGTGTGTGAATTCTTAGTTCTCTCTCATCAATTCATACTAAGATCATACATCATCATTGTGGATTTGCTCCAGTATCATTGATCACTATTAAATATTGGGACCAACTAGTGGTATCAGAGCCAAGCTTGAAAAAAGTAAGGCTCGTGATTGTGTATTCATCTTCAAAGATCAAGAATTCAAAGATTAAGGTTTGATTGTTCACTGTTTTTGATTCTATTCTACTCGAAAACTTTATTTGAATCAAATACAATCATGTGGAGTAATTTGAAGCTGTTCAGATTAGAACTTTAAAGGTTTTTCGTAATCTGTTATCGCGAGTTTTGCCTTTAAACTCCTATTTTAAAACAAGTGGATAATTGAATTGGTTGATTCTTAATTGAGATCTGAGATTCGTGAATCCAAAGGGATCAATTTCGAGGCAATTATTCAAAGGTTTCGTCAATATTCAAATTTTATTGAAGAACACTTGAAGAACAGTGAAGAAATATTATTTTGATTGATAATCCTTCTGAAAAACAAATGAAAGAGGTTTGCTAGACAACTTCGAGCTTGTCAATTGTGTGTCTATACACTTTGAGTTTGTTAGTTACAAACAAAATCCCTGAAAATCCGGAATTCGTTTTATGTGAACACTTCGAGCGGATTAAATTCCATTCGATTCGAAAGCCATTAAATTTCATGCACAAAACCCCTCACAATTCGAGCACCTCCATTCGAAGTCCACAGTTTGAAATTTAGAGAACTCTTTGAGCTCCACTTTTATTTGACATTCACTTCGAGCAGCTCACATGTACACTTCGAAGCCCAATTAAAACCCATGCACACTTCGAAGCCCAATTAAATTCCATGCGCTTCGAGCCAATTAAACTCCCTTCAATTCAAAGTCCACATTCGACAGCTATGTAAACTTCGAGCTTGACATCCATGCAAACATCGAACACCAAAATCCATGCAAACTTCGAATACCATAATCCATGCAAACTTCGAACACCATAATCCATGCAAACTTCAAACACATTAAATTCCATGCACACTTCGAGCCATTAAATTCCATTCACACTTCGAACACAGTAAACCCATTCATACTTCAAGCGGTTTAACTCCATTCAAATCGAAGGCCACGTGTTCTTCGAGCACCTCTTTCTTAATCATTCACTTTGAGATCATTTTTTATTTTTCCATTCATACTTCGAGCACCACCTTTTTATTTTGCCATTCACTTCGAGCACCGAATTCTTTGAAATCTTTGTTTAACTTCAAACAAACCTTTAAATCAACTCCGAACCCTTTCATATCTCGGTTGATCACTTCGAATTTCAACTTCGAACACAATCACAATCTTACTTCACAAGTTAACGATCATTTCAAATCAAGTGTGTGTTCATCTCTTGAAGCTTTCATCATAAATCTTGCTTACAACACTTAATTACAATCATGGTGCAAACCAAAGACGAAGAAATTAAAATGTTCAAGGAAAATATAGACAGACTTTTTCTTTGGGTAGAGTTTGCAGAGAAACAGAATAATATGGCAAATGATTTAGAAAAAGAAAATGCAAAACTTACCCTACAATTTTTTGAATTGACCGAGAAACTTCACATGTCCAAAAGCAAATTTCAAGAGTTTGAGATTGAAGAATGTGCCAAGAGAAGAAATCTTGAGCAACAATTATTGGATATTCAAAACAAGTCCACTTTAGAAAGAATGAATCAATTTGAGCTTAAAATTTAGAAATTGGAGCAATACTTACAAAATTGTGTAGAGGAAAAGGTCACCACATCTTCTGATTCTCAAAAAGTTCAAAAGTGTAAGTTTTCCAAAGGAAAGGAAATCAAGGTGGTTCCTGTAAGAGTCCTTGCATGTGAATCATCAAAAGGTCATATGCATCTAAACTCCAAATGCTCTAAGGATCATTATTCGAGTTCCAAGTCATACACGAAGCAGTTCATAAACAGGGTCAACCTTAGGAGAAAACTTTGGAATGAAAGAAAAGATATTTTTGAAGAAATGAAAGATAAAACTCTTCTTCAAAAGAATTGTGGTTATGTTTCTCATGCTACACCTCATCATGCTGCTTATCCATTTGCACGTGTTAGTCAAACAAGATCATTCTTGAATACTATCACGAATGCACGTCTTCCCACCTTGCTAAAGCTTAAATATCCACGTGTGGTTCGCTCCATCAAACATCTCTTGAGACTTTCTAAAGAGAAGATTTTCATAAAACAACATTATTTCTCAGTGGATGTTTATCATAAGAAGATATATGCTCGTAAGATCAAGGGGGAGTAAAGTAATGAAAAGATCTCAAGTCATTAATGAAGATTAAGAGCTTCATTCTAGGGGGAGTGTATTTTTCACTTGAAGAATAACAAGGATGATAAAAGTGGATATTCCCTCAACAATCATACTGCGCTAGCAAAGAAGATATTTTTTGTTTATCATGCTTTATCTGTATAATGAACACAAAGGGGGAGATTGTTAGACCAAATGTTGTGTTCATTGTATATGTTTAGTTATTTATGTCATTAGTCATTGTAGACGGTAGGTTTAGTAAATACCTTATGGGTATATATACATGTCTACCTACCACAAATCAATTGAGCATTTCATTATTCTGAAAACGTGTGTGTGTGAATTCTTAGTTCTCTCTCATCAATTCATACTAAGATCATACATCATCGTTGTGGATTTGCTCCAATATCATTGATCACTATTAAATATTGGGACCAACAAGCTTGAAGTGTGTATTTTCTCTCATCTTATCATCTCTCTACACATTGCTTGAAGGTTCACTGTTCATAGATTTGACATTTCAATTGGTATCAGAGCCAAACTTGATCTAAGTTGGCTCATGATTAGGTGAATCATCGATTAACGAGCTACATCAAAGAGTTTACTATTTAGAATTCGAAACAATGAAGGTTTGAGTGTTTTTCGTATTAAATTTGATCCCATTCATCTCTGAATCAATTCTATGTTCGAAAGCAATCAAGTATGTTTTGATTTGGATAAAAATCAACTCAGTTTTGAAGTTTTTTGTGGGAATAGCTACGGTTTTTGCTTCAAACGATCATAAGATTTAATCAGGATGATGGATTCATTGGAATATTATTGATATACAAAGGTTTGCGAGTGGGAGGATATAAAAATCCGAGTGGTTTTACATTGTTTTTTATAAGAATTAAAATTTTTGTAAAGAACACTTGAAGATGATGAAGAACAGTCTAGATCTGAGTTTTTGATCGAATTGGATTAGCATTTCGAAGTTTCTCGTGTTTTACTGTGGAGTTTGAGCGGGCTAGTTATTCCAAAGAAGACTTCGAGCTAGGCAGTTGAGAACAGATCCCGTAAAATCCGGAATTTGTTGCTCACATTGACTTCGAACGTATCAAATCCTCACAATTCGAAGAAATCACACTTCGAAGTCCAAGCCTTAACACTTCGAGCTCAAATTCAACATGAGGTCCAACTTTGAAACACGTTATAGGTAACTTCGAGTGGACTTAGTTCCCCAAGTTCACTTCGAACTCGAAATTCACATTCCCATCTTGACTTCGAGCGCATTCAGAAGCTACAAATCCACTTCGAATACCAAAACACTGAATTCAAGCGTGTCCCATTTCAAACACTTCGCATTTTAATAGTACTCCTAATAGTTCTTCGAAACCACTTTGCCTTACCACAATTCGCATTCTAAGATCACTTGTTCGAAAAACACTTAGCAAACATCCCTTCGAAGATCAAACACCACTGTTCCATTCGAAGTTCACTTCCAAGTTGACTTCAAATTCCTTAAATACTTCACTTCGAATTCCTATGAACATTCACTTCGAATTCATTGTTCACTTCGAAGTCACCACTTCGAACCATTACTTCAAATTCGAAGAAACCATCTTCGAACCCAATCACCAACTTTTTCCAAGTTAACGATCAATTCTAAGCTTTCAAGTAATTAAACCAAAATGTAAAGTTCCAACGAAATATTGCCATTGGCACAGACTCCAAACCCCCTTTTCTATTGCGCAATGACTATCTAGTATGGAAACGGAGGTTCATGGACTTTCTGGAACACAACGAAGTGTATGGTGAGATAATGATCGATTCTATTCTCAACGGAAAAAAGAAGTTCTACAGAATCATGGATGAACGACCTGACAACAACCCTCCAATTGTTGGAACGTTGAGAGAAAAACTCATGACGAGTTAAATGCTACTGAGAAGGAAAGGAAGAAAGCTGATTTGCTGGCTAAGTACTATCTAAAACAAGGTTTATCATCTGAGATGTACATGAAAGTTGACAGCTTAGCCACAGCCAAAGAGATCTGGGACGAGATCAAAAGACAATTGCAAGGAAATGAGTAAGGAGAACATATAAAACGAACACAATTGGTGAACATGTTTCACGAACTTACTGCCAGGGATAACGAACTTTTAATTGACACTTACAGTCATTTCTGCAAGCTCCAGAATGAACTCAGGACGAACAAGGTTGAAATGACGGATGTGGATATCAACTGCGTGTTTCTTCGTGCTCTAGGTCCAGAATTGAAAAGCATGTGAAGCTTTACAAACACATCAACCGAAATTTTACAATTGTAACATATCACAATATTTTTGAGGACCTTCAGCAATACCAAGATGAGGTCTCAAAGTCATCCCCCAGACTTTCTGCTAATCCCTTAGCATTAGTTGCTTCAGAACATCCCCCCGCGAATCCTCCAGAACACAAAAATTCAAACACGCCAAAACTTCTAACAGCTAGCCCGGGTTTGCGGGTGTTACTAATCTCCCCTCCTTAAAAGGATTTCATCTTCGGAAAGTATCGATCTTTCATATCTGTTTCACTCTCCCAAGTTAAATTAGAACCCAAACTATGCTTCCACTTGATCAAAACCATAGGAATATGCTTCTTATAGAGCTTGGTCACTTTTTGATCTAAAAGTTCTACGGGTTCTTCTACAAGTCTTCTCTTCAAGTCCACTTTTAAATCATGCACTAGAAGAATATGACTCTCATCCTCTACTTTACATTTGTGCACATTACACACATTGAACGTGACTGTCTGATCATTCAATACTTGTCGAATGCGGAAAGGACCAACAAAATGAGAGGCTAGCTTGCCATGCTTGCTAAAAGGGATAACTCTTTTCCATGTCAAGACTTTTAAGTACAACAGCTTACCCATAACAAATGATTTAGGATGATGACGCGGATCTGCATACATTTTCTGCCTATCTCTGGCAGCTTTCAACTTTTCTCTAGCAATAGCAACCTTATCTGCGGTTAACTGAACAATTTCTGGACCTGCAAACTACTTCTCACCAGCTACAGCAACCTTATATGTGGTTAATCGTACAACATTTCATACAGAGGCATCTCAATACTTGAGTGGTAAGAATTATTATACGCAAATCCAATCAACGGCAGGTGCGAATCCCAAGAGCCACCATACTCAATTACATAGGCACGTAACATATCTTCAAGTGTCTGCATGGTTCGTTCAGTCTCAGTCTGCGGATGATAAGTAGTACTCAAATTAACTCTCATCCCCAATTCCCTCTGTAAAACTTCTCCATAAGTTAGAAACGAATTTGGAGTCTCAGTCAGAAACAATAGATAACAGTATGCCATGTCTTGAAACAATCTCATCAATGTACAGTTGTGCTAGCTTGCTCAAATATGTCTCACATGTGGCTAGAAAATGAGCACTCTTCATTAGATTTTCTATAATCACCCATATCATGTCATGATTATTTTGATTACACGAAAGTTTCGTTACAAAATCCATCGTTATGTGTTCCCACTTCTACTCGGGGATTTCCAACTGTTTTAATGATCCGTATAGCTTCTGATGTTCTGCTTTCACTTGTGCACATACATGACAGGATTACACAAAATGTGTCACTCCCTCTTTCATTGTTGGCCACCAGTAAATCACTTTCAAATCGTTATACATTTTGGTGCTTCCTGGATATACGAACAGTCTTGATTTGTGTGCTTCCGTTAAGAACAACTTTAGAGTCTCCAATTAGGCAGATTTTAGTCTACCCACTAAATCTGAGTCTTGTACATTTTTAATCCATGAGAGTTGTTAGTCAGCTCTTCTTTTCTTGTCTTCACCAGTTATGCTTTCAAATTGTCCTCCTTTAGAGTCTCCAATTAGGCAAATTTTAGTCTACCCACTAAATCTTATATAATCTGCATTCACATAAATTAAATATGACTTTCAACTCCTTAATGACTTAAAGCATCTACCACCACGTTTGCTTTTCCAGGATGGTATCTGATCTCACAGTCATAATCTTTAATTAGCTCTATCCATCGCCTCTGTCTCATATCCAATTCCTTCTGGGTAAACATATATTGTAGACTTTTATGATGAGTACAAATTACGCATTTGGTACCATATAGATAATGCCTCCATAGTTTAAGTGCAAAAATAACAGCCGCTAATTCCATAGGTACAAATTACGCATTTGGTACCATAGGTAATTCTTTTCATGTGGTTTTAATTGACTTGAAGCATACGCGATTATTCGATTTATTTTCATTAACACGCATCCCAAACCAGCAAACGATGCATCGCAGTATACAATAAAGTCATCAGACCCACACGGCAAAGCAAGGATGGGAGCTTGACATAACAACTGTTTCATAGTCTAAAAATCACTATTCTGATCATTACCCCATACAAACTGCACATCTTTACGTGTCAACTTCTTCAATGGACTGGCCATCTTGGAAAAATCCTTTATAAATCTGCGGTAATACCCAGCTAATCCAAGAAAACTCTTTTTCTCTGAGGGTTTCTTCGAAGCGTTCCAGTTCATAACTACCTCAACTTTGGAAGGATCAACTTTCACTCCTTCATTTCAAATCACGTGCCCCAAGAACCGCACTTCTCTCAATCCGAATTCATACTTTGAGAACTTTGCATATAACTGTTCTTTCTTTAAAGTTTCTAGAACATGGCGATAACGTGTACGGAAAGCTGTCTTGGACACATCCTCATCAGATACACGCACCTGATGATAACTAAATCTCAAATCAATTTTAAAAAAGAATGAAGCACCATGTAACTGATCAAACAAATCATCAACTCTTGGCAATGGATACTTATTCTTTATTGTCTTGTTATTTAACTCATGGTAGTCGATACACATACGCAACATACCGTCTTCCTTCTTTACAAATAAAACCGGCGCACCTGACGGAGATGAACTCGGATGAATAAAACCTTTAGCTAACAGATCCTAGATCTGTGTCATCGTCTCTCAAATTTTTGAAGGTGCCAATTGATATGGATATTTCACCACCATTCGAGACCCAGGGATTAAACCAATTTTAAATTCTACCTCGCGAACAAGACGCAATCCTGGCAGTTCATCTGGAAATACATCCGGGTATTTCGTTACCACCCGAATGTCATTCGCGGTCTTCTTTTCTTTCTTTCCATCAATAACATACACTATATAAGATTCACATGTTGGTTTTATGTGCACAAGACACAAATTAATACGATATTACTCATAATAAATAAACCCATAGGGTCACACATTTACAGTTAATGGACACCAATTACATATTTGAATATGATTTAAATATGTAATTGGTGTCCATATGTTGTATACTATTTTTTATGTGAAATAATAATATTACTCTTATATATTAATATAAGACAATGCATATCAAATACATAAATATAAACATATGAATTTATATAAATGTATATATGTATATGTATAAATATATATTAGTTACAAGTAAATTGTTACTAGTAACAATTATATAAATGTATGTATATCTTTGTTACAAGTAAAGAGTTACTAGTAACAATCAAGTATGTATATAAAATACATATAGATGTATTTTATACAATGTATGGAAAGTGTAGCATTGTATTTTATATACTTGAAATATATATAAAATTAAGAATGCTCACAATAATCAAAAAGAGGGCCATGTTGACTTTCTTGCATGAAACCTTACCAAGACATGGACTAGATCATCAAGATAAGAAACAAGGCAAGAGGGGACCCTCCCCCTGGCCAATTTTGTCCAAAATGAGGCATGGGAGGGGCCTCCCTCTTGTGCCTTGTTGCTTGATGATTTATGGCCTCATGCATGGTTCATTTGATACTAGTACATGCTACCACCTTTGCTATTCTTAAAGAACTGTTCTAAGTGTTCTAAGAGCTTGAATACATCCTTACTCTATAGCATTGGTGTTCTTCAAGTAGGCAAAGTGTGATACTAGAATACATCGTCATATACATACATAGTAAGTTCAAGAAGAAGAACAAGAGGTTGTTGCTTGCTTGCTTAAATTTCAAGGGTTGGAGAAACTAGCATTTCAAGGTGTTGGAATTGTTGGCTTGTGGGATACCTTGGAAGAAGTCTTCTCATTGATCAACCACTACACCAACGGTTTTCTCACGCTACAATGGTTGTAGTTCTAAACACCCTATGCTTGTTTCGTTTTCTTAAAGCTTGCATATGGATCATTAGTGGGGAGTTTCAAATTGTTGTTCATGCTTTCGTTGCTAAAATATATTTTGAAAAATCAAACAATCCCCAACAGTGGTATCAGAGCCACTTATGCATAATTTTAAAAAAAGCTTTATTTTTGAGTCTGTATTGTTTAAGAAAATGGACAACTTTTCTTTTGTTAGAAAGGTTGTGGATTTTCTTATTGGCAACTTGTATATGTTTATATATTTATTTTTGGATACAACCAAACCACATACATATTTGGTTGTAAAAGTTTCCTAAATATCAAGTGTTGATATATATGTTTGTTTGAGTGTATGTTGTGCATAACAAGCCATAGACCTTTTGTGATGTGTTGGAAATTCGATTTGGTTGTAAAATTATTCTTTCATTTGGTATGTAATAATAATTTTAGTTTTTTTCATCTTGTTGTATTTTGTAAGTAGTAGAATAGTTAGACTAGTTTAGTTTTATAAAAATGTAACAAGATGGAGAAATGACACAGTTGGAGTTTTCAATTGTGGTGGAGTCAACCATGAAGGCTTGGAGTCATTTGTACTACAAGGTGTTGTTTTGGCAAGTGGGAGCTTCAAGTTCATCACAGGAGGAATTTTATGGTCCTTAGTTATGACTTGGTATTTTTGTATGGCTCACAAAAAATACCACTTAGGATAAATGGCTTGGTTATGAACTTATACATGTTTTTTGTGTGTATTTATGTTTATATTATTATGCATGGCTAAAAATAGGATTTCTACATGCTAGATAATATTTTTGACATAACATAAATCACACAATGGGAGTTTGGTATTTTAAATTGACATAACATAAGATGTAAAATAAATTTTATATAAAAAGGGTTTATAAAGATTAAAATTCATTATGTCAATATACATATATATACATGTACATATATATATATGTACATATATATATATGAGTTTTATAAAATAAATATTTTAAAAACTCCATTCAAGCTTAATAATAAAAGGGTTTTACTACAGGCTAAAATTGGTCGTATTCGCGCGCTGGAAGTGTAACACCCGCAAACCTTGGCTAGAAAATTAGCAGAGTTTGTGGTACATGCTTAATTGTTTTCTTATGATTAAAGGTTTAATTAATTGATTAAATTAATTATAAGTATGTTAATTTGCATGTGTTATATATATATGTATGTAACCGTATGTAAGTATTTATGTGTGTGCATTTATATGCATATTAGGTAATTGCTTAAGTGAGTGCCACCTCATGCCTAATTGCATGTAAACGTGTAGATTGTGTAAACTTCAATTGATTACTTTCAAACCTAAGTAAGTGAAGTGTGTGTGCTTTGGGTGTTATCCCTGCCAAAGAAGAAACTGAAGAAGAAGGAACCAAAGAACTAAGAATCGGATTTCTAGTTTTTGGTGATTTAATCAAACTAAGGTTAGGTTTGGGTTTACACATGTTTAAATGATTACTTGTTATGATTTTTAATAGAAATAACATATTTATATGAAGAACCTAAGAGTCGGTTTTTATGAAACATGGGTTTTGTTGGGTTTTGTGTGTTCATATGATTTGCATGTTATAACGGTGTTTTGATGCGTGAAATATGTGTTTATAATGTAAAGTATGTTTCTAGTATGTTTGAATGAAATTTTGAAAAGTTATAGTTGATGATTTGAAGCTGGCGGAATTGATTACGAACTTGTCGGATTTTGGTTGGAAGGAAGATTAAAACCGACACTTGAAATCCTAATATAGGAAAACCGGTCATTTGGAAAACCGAAGGTTGGAATCCGGAAACTTTGAACCAAATCCGATTGTTATGTATGAAATCCGAAACTTAGAATCCAAGTACTCTAAAACCGATATACTTGAAATCCGGATTAAAGAATCCGACACTTTGAGAAACCGACACCCAAAATCCTAAACTCCTAAATCCGAAGTATTTGAAATCCGATGGTCTCAAATCTGGACCTCGGAATCCGAGTGAAGGGAAATCCGACATTCTTGCAAAGAATCCGATACTGGGTAGCGGATTTGTAGAAATCCGATAGTTTTAAAGAATCCGATACCTTTGATTTGGAATTTGTATTTGTTTCTATTTGTTATTATTTGATGAATGATTTATAAATATATGGATAGATATATTTATGAGATTGAGACTGATTTGGTTAGTGCTGTGTTTACAGGCAATCCAAAAGCTCAGTAAAATTAGATATCTGAGTTCAAGCTGAAACTGAGGTGAGTGGACGTTAAACACGGATGGTAAATATTGCAATTGATTTTATTGATGCGAAGCATGATTGTGGTTTGAGATTGGAATGATTGAACTGCTGATTGTGATATTGATTGTTGTTAACTGCTGCATGACTATTTGGTCGATACGCGCTCTTAGGATGATTTTGAGTTGCGTTTGAGAAGTCAGCTATACGTGGACTTGGGCTGGGCTTGTCTAACTAGTTGGTTGAACAGTAGTCGCGTTTATGTTGCATTTGTTGCTCAGAGGGGAGGTTACTGTGCCAATCTAGTGGAAAGCTATCGGTAAACCTTTGCTTTGGCCGGCATTGGTTGTAGGTTCTGCGCCGAACCGCCGGTCTTCTCTAGATATGTGATTACATGATTGATGATTGATTGTGAATGTTTCATTTGATGTTTTAGCCTCTACTCACCTAGCTTTGTGCTAATTCCACACAGTTGATGTTTTGCAGGTTTGTCTTTGTATTGAAGAAGGAAGAGTTGACCACACTCTGATACTAGTTTTAAAAGAGACGAGCCCGTATTTTTGTAACACCAAACTATTGATGATGTCGTTGTTGTGTTTTGAACAAATGATTGTATATTTGTAAATGTTGGTTATGTGTAATCAAGTTGGTTTTAATTAGCTTCCGCAGTGCATTTAAAAAAAATGGCTTATGATTTTCCGGTGTTACACAAAACTACAATCTTCATATAGGATATTAATACTAGTTTAAAATTGATCGCGTCGAGAGTTTGTAAAATATGGATTTTAAGAATACTCAAGACCAATATATGTAAAATGTGATTTTATCAAAACGTGGACTTATTACTGTATGCATGCAATATTTGTCAAAACGGTCAAAGCCCTTTTAAAACATAAGTGTATGCCATCCCATTTTAAGACACTCGCTTGCTACAACGACAATCACGTGGAAAAAGCACTAGCCAAACGCTTGGATTGTTTTTGTAACAACCGAGGTCTTTTTCCACGAATTCCATGAACGTCTTGGGCCGGAAATTCACCGTCTTGAAATAGGACGACTTAATCGGAATATTTTTACGGAGAGAGCCTTAGCCAAACGTAAGGAAGCCCGGGGCATAGATGGGATCAAACATGACAAAATTGACAATTGTTGTTTAGGATCCCATAAAGATCTAGGAATTAGATACGAGATGTAATTAGTAAACGTTACCTACCTTGTTATTTTAACTTGATGGAGAGAGCATTAGCCAAACATTCAAGGTTAAGTTCAACTTGGATCCTAGCCTTTAACAATTAAAGAAATTTATATAATTCTAAAGTGTATTAATTATTAAAGGATTAAATATCGAAAATACTAAATTGAACGTTGTTAATTTTGTAGATGACCCAAAACTCAACTACGCCCGTTAACAACTTATCTCTTTGTTCAATCTTAGAGAAATAAAAACTCAATGGTACAAACTTCTTAGACTGGTATCGTAATTTGAGAATCATTCTTAAGCACGAAAAGAAATTGTACGTACTTGAGGATCCCGTCCCTGAGGAACCTCCATTGACTGCGGCCAAAGCCGTGAGGGATGCTTGGCTGAAGCATTCCGATGACTCGGTCGAAGTTGCACGCCTCATGCTTGTTACTATGTCTCCGGATCTTCAAAAGAACCTCGAGGAACATGGAGCATATGAGATGCTTCGTCAGCTTAAGGAAATGTTCCAAAAGTGAGAGAATCAAGAACGCTTCGAGGTCACTCGAGCCTTCCATGCATGCAAGATGGAGGAAGATCAATCCGTTAGCAAATATGTGCTAAAAATGAAAGGCTACATTGACCAGCTTGCTAGGCTTGGATCTCCCATAACCAACGAGTTTGCATAGGATATGATCCTTAATTCGTTGACCAAAGCTTATGATCAATTCGTCATGAATTACAACATGATCAATTGGTAGAAATCTGTATCAGAGTTGCATGGGATGCTTAAAACTGCTGAGAGTAAGATTCCAAGCAAAACACGTTAGGTATTGATGATTCAAGAAGGGAAAATCAAGAAAAAGAAAAGGAGCAACTCAAAGGGGAAAGGCAAAGGGAAAGCAATGGGAAAGGATAAAGGCAAACAAGTTGCCAAGGCTCTACACCCAAGATGGCGGGAAAAGTTCCCAAGAATGACCCGTGCTTTGAATGCGGGGTGGTGGGACATTGGAGGCGCAATTGTCCAACCTACCTCGCGGAGTTGAAAAAGAAGAAGGCTAGTGAGGCCAGCACTTTAGGTATATATATGATTGAAATGTATACTTTTTCCATTAATTCCTGGGTATTTGATACTGGTTGTGGAACTCACATTTGTAACAATGTGTAGGGGTTCAGAAACATTAAGCTACTAAAGCCAGGCGATTTAGACCTCCACGTGGGCAATGGAGCAAATGTTGTTGTTGAAGCCCTTGGAACTTTTGAATTACTATTACCAAATGGCCTGTACTTAATATTAAACAATTGTTGTTATGTACCTAGTTTAACTAGGAATATTATTTCAGTAGCTCGATTGAGAGAATTGGGATTCACTTTTAATTTCGTTGATGATGGCATTCATGCCTTCAAAAATGACATTTTGTATTTTGAGGCTCGCCCTCTTAATGGAATATATGAAGTTAATCTTAAAAGATCTCTTGATGATAATTCTATATATACCACTAGCACCAAACGACCTAAGCATGACTTAAGTCAAACATACCTATGGCATTGTCGACTTGGTCATATAAACAAGAAACGCATTGCAAAACTTCAAAATGATGGAATATTAAAATCAAATGATTCTAGCTCATTTGAAGTTTGCGAATCATGTTTATATGGGAAGATGACTAAGGCTCTTTTCTCTGGTTCAAGTGAAAGAACCAAAGATCTATTAGGAATCATACGTACGGATGTATGCGGTCCTTCTAGATCAATGTCTAGGGATGGTGATAGATACTTTGTTACTTTCACCGATGATTATAGTAGATTTGGTTATATTTATTTAATGAAACATTTGAAATGTTCAAGTTGTTTTGAAACGAAGTACAAAATCAACTCAACAAAACAATCAAGGCGCTTCATTCCGATCGAGGAGGCGAGTACTTAAGCCAAGAATTTATGGATCATCTTAGTAATTGTGGGATTATCTCACAACATACTCCTCCTAGAACACCACAACATAATGGTGTGTCTGAAAGAAGGAATCGTAGGAAATCCATGCACGCCAAACACCCGTACGCAGCGGAAGCAACGACATCAAAAACCGGGGTTTTCGGGTAACAAAACCGACATGCATGTATTCCCCAAGTGGGGATTGTGACTACAAACGAATATAGCAACTAAAAGAAACGAGAGGGAGGAGAAATTATACCATCACGAGACTGGAGCAATCCACCGAGCTAGGAAGATCTTCGAGAACTCGAAACCGAGCTCCTCTATTGATAGTCCACACCAAGTAGCCGAGATTCCGTCTTGCTAACGACCCGACACATGAGCCACACCGAGTCCTTGTGCTTCTGGAGCAGCAACAACATGTAGAGGCTTGCCTTCACGAGATTACACATATACTTAACTTACTAGTAGTTCAAGCACCATATTATGTGTATGTATGTTCAAGTTGGCAAGAGCTCTTTTAGAGAGAATCATGGAGCCTTTTATAAAGGCTGGAGCCTTTTATAAAGCCTTTTAGAGGTCCTGTAGATAAGTGATCATAAACATCCCTTTGTTCGCGATATCCTTATGAACACGAGAAATGGAAAAATTTTAATCTCCAGATCGTTCACGATTCTGTTTCTCGATTCTATCTTCCTAGTGACCAAAATAACAAGTTTGCAACTGATCTAAAATCATTGTAACTTGAGCACGGCCATGCCTTTTTGGTGTCAGCGCCCAATCATCGAGAGGCCCAGGGATATCTCTCTAACTAGAGGAACAAATCCTTTTGACTACATAGCCCCGCCACATGCTTCATACTTTATTTGATAACTCCCTTTATAGCGGCCAGTTACGAACCATGTTTGAAAGTAATCAAAATAAAGCAGACTCATGCTTTGGATACACATGTATCTCTGGTCTAAGGATGAAATGATATTATCATCCCGACTCACTTGTGACCATAATCCATGAAGTGAACTCAGGTGTGGGTCTTCCAATCACTTGAAACTCATTTCAAGTACAGGTTAGTTTTGCGTCACTTGCATTCAATCCTTGATTAATGCATGACCAAACCCTAACCTCAGTCTTAAGTCAACATTCCTTCCCTTGAAGAATGACTGACTATGGAAATCTAGAATGCATAAGCACTCTAGGAAGTGGTTAAACATGCTAAGATGGAACACAGTAAAGACTAATGTAAGTAACCGCATCTGCGTATATATAGTCCCCACTATATATCGAAAGCAATCAAAAGTAACGATACTGCTTGCAGTTCCTAAAGCAAATATAAAACAATCAACAACTAAAACAATATTTAAAGCCAAATCATATGCATAAGAAATGCTACATGACCTAGTATGTCAAACATCACTAGTCATTATGATAAAAGCTTATTCAATGGATTTGCCATGCAACATCCATTTGTATTCTTGTTATCTTCTCAATTATCTTTTGACCAAACTACTTATTCAAAGTATCCGTCAAAGAGATCATATGACGAAGAACTAGGGTACTCATATCCTCATTGTTACAAAAGTTTACAATAGGATCATTGATACTTAAGAACTTCTCTAATCAATAATTAACACCATATAGTAGGATAAAAGAATTTGATCAAGATCGATAGTTATCCTATTAGAAATTAGTATTAGAGTAAAAAACTTGCTCCAAGGCTTAATTCTTGTTGTCAAACATTAAGAACATACACAAGTACTTCTTGTAATTCAAAATCTTGTATCTCCTAAGTATTATCATGATACAATAATTCCCATCTTAGGTTCATAGAACACTTAACAATGGGACATTATCTTCAATCGATACATACTTCTAGGTATACAATAAAAGCTCCCACTAGCCCTGACATATGTAAAAGTCTTGTCTATGCTCCTAGAAAACTCATGACTTTGATTTTCTCATGAAAGCAAAGATCTTACTTTTATGATGTTAGTATAAGTCCAAAGGACTTATCCACACTGGTAGACTTAATTTTGATACTACAGATATCTAAGACCCTCGGAGAGTGTGGTAAGCACTTCCTCAATACAAAGTTCCATAAAGGAACGTGGTCTTGTATATCCGTGTACTATCCTTTATTTCCGTTAGAAGGCAACAATAGCAACAAGTATCAAATGATCTTCAACATAGCCACTAGGAAAAGTTTCCATAATAACCATCATGAAACCTTTACCCCTAGTCGGTATTTGAAGTAGTCTACATTACAATCCATGTTAATTCCATTTACACCATCTATGTTTGCACCTTGGTATGGAATTAAGTAAAGTATTTGCATACTTGAAATGGATTTCATCTTATGGTTAATTACTTCTCATAACCTTAGTGAACGCAGGGCCCACCATGTCTTCCGATAGATGGTGATATGAGCAAAACTCACCATCAAGTCATTGTCACTTAGATGTGAGGAACCCATATCTCTTTGGCTATATGACTTCTATCAGCCTTGAAAGTAATTAGTCATGGTCAGGATAACCGGCATTCTCATGCCGATATTTGATCATATGCTAGTGCCAACATCAAGTCTTTCATTTAAGTTGCACATTCTTCCACTGGAATGCTTTAGTTATTATCTTCCTTTCGAGGAACAAAACATTGTTCTCGTAAGGTCAAATATCCAAAACTTATAAGAAACTTTTAAATGTATTAGCAGCATTTAAGTTTTTCAATCTCCCACCAGATGTAGATTGAAAATTTCCAAATTTTGATACAAGCAAAGAACTCTTTCAAGATATATCTCATAGTTGCCAAATAGATGTTCAAGTTGGATTAAGATTAAGGACTTGGCTCGTCACTTTCAATGTGTATACTAACAAGTCGAATACACATATTTGACCCATTATTTACCAGATCATTTTCAACAGTATCCGGTTTCCTTCAACGTGACACCATGTACAAATGTGTCTATGTTAAGGAACGAATTGTGAGATAATCCCGCAATTCCTAATGTAGTCATTGATATAGATTTGAGGTATCTTAGCATCTTAACTAGATCTAAGCAATCCTATCTATATGTACCAATTGATTCTTTTAATTAGTTTCTCCTTGTTTTGTGCTTGTACGGATTATCTACCAAAGGTGATCAATATCTTACAAGCTAGCGTCCCTCTCACATATACCGTGAAGGGATTCATAATCATCTTACCCTTATAGATAAGATTAGCATCAAATGTTTAACCCGAGGTTAAACTAGTCCAAGATCCTAACCACATGGATCTAGGTGATACTTATCTTATTTACATGGTTAAGTAGATTATGACAAAGAGCCGACTAATCCAAACTATTTTGGACTTAGAATCAATCATTCATGATTAATTATTACCTGTAACATGTCTTGACATGGATAATTATAATTTCTATCAATCAACAAATATTTTTCTAAAACAAGATTCAAATTTCAAGTATGAATTCATCGTCATCAAATGTAGAATGATGCGCCTTGAAGGCCAAAATAAAACATAAGCTATGACATGAACAAGCTTCGAAATCGAATAAGTAATGCGAAAAAATCTTTCACAACCCAAAAATTCAAAAACTCATCCATCGTCTTCATGAACATACAACAAAAACTAAACTTTTCTTACAAGGCATCAAAAACAAAGTAATAATGAAACTAGTCAGAATAGGCGAGATCAAAACTCCCAATTCTCTTGTAGAGGTCAATCTTCCGAGTTACCTCTTTTAGAGACCCGGTTCTTCATGCTCTTGGTTCTTCTTTTAAATGGTACCTACACTTTGTAACAAAATTAATTTGTGACAAACGTGAGTTAATTAGCTCGGGTGAACAACCCAGCGAAATAGAAGAATTAGCAATGAATCATGAATGTACCCTGAGAGGGGAAATTAACTCTCTCTTTCCTTAGAAGTTTAATATCCTCTCAACATGATGGGCATGCGTGACGGCCCCAATCTCCAAATCTTCCACAGAAGTAGCAAACCACTTTTTCTTGAATCTCTTCTTGAGGCACACAATCATTGTCCTCAGATTCAATGTGGGGAATAGGCTTGGACACTCCAACCTTTTCCCTTCGTGTCGGTTTCTTCTTTTTCTTTTTCTTTTGTTCCCTAGAACTCGTGGTAGGAATGGAAGAGGTGGATTCATGTTTGGCCATGTCAGACTCCGCTGTCTTCAACATACCATGCAATTCACTTAAGGTTTTCTCCATGTCATGCATGTGATAGTTCATGACAAACTGATCATATGATGCGGGCAGGGACTGGAGTACTATATCCACAGCAAGCTCCCTCCCCATGGGAAATCCTAGTCTCTCCATCTGGTCCACGTACGCCTTCATCTTAAGGACGTGGGCACTCACACTCCTACCTTCCTGCATTCTACAACCGACTAGGTTTTTAACACACTCATAGTGTTCCTCCCTTACTTGTTGTTGGAACATGTCCTTTAACTTGTCCATCATATCGTACACACTCATGTGTTCAAAGTGTTTTTGCAACTCCGAGCTCATAGTCGACAACATGAGGCACTCACGTACGTACATGATTGAACTCCATCATACTTCTACATGTGGTAGTTGGGTACTAGATACCGGCTGTGGCACTCACGTTTGTAACATTGTGCAGGTGCTAAGGACAAGTAGAATGATGGAGAATGGCGAGCTTGACTCGATAATGGGAAACAAGGAGATTGTCCCGGTCAAGGCTCGAGGAGAAGTTGAATTATCTTTTAATTCCGGTTTTTCCATATTATTATTGAACGTATGCTATTCGCTGCTTGTGGCACGAAACATTATTTCTTTTCATGCATTACACGAAAATGGTTTTGGTTTTTCTTTTGACAATGGGGTTATTGTTTGTTTTAAAAATGGTATTTGTTATTTTAAAGCTTATCCTTGTCGTGGTATTTATGAAGTAGATGCGTACGTTAGTGATAATCGCTCAATCATTAATATTGATTCAACGTCTTAAATGGTTTAGACAAATTGTCTTTGTGGCATGGTCGACTTGGCCATATAAACAAGACCCGCATCACTAAGCTCCAAGCGGATGGGATCTTGGAATCATTTGACCATGAGTCAAATGAAGTATGCGAATGTGTGTGGTCCATTTAAGCACGTCACAAGAGACAATTCTAGATACTTCGTTACCTTTATAGATGATTATAGTAGGTATGGGTATGTCTACTTGGTTAGACAAAAGTCCGAGTCCTTTGAGGTCTTTAAGACTTTCCAAAACGAAGTAGAGAATCAATTGGGCAAGAAGATTAAGATACATAGATCCGATAGGGGTGGTGAGTATCTTAGTCAAGAATTTCGTGATCATCTTAAGGGTTGTGGAATTATCTCACAACTTACACCTCCTAGGACGCCATAATTAAATGGTGTCGCCGAGAGGAAGAACCGAACATTGTTAGATATGGTTCGGTCTATGATGAGTCACACCCAAGTGCCTATAAGCCTTTGGGGTTATGCTCTTGAAACGGCAACAAGAATCCTTAATCTCGTTCCAACGAAGAAGGTCGAGAAAACACCTTTCGAGATGTGGACTGGGAAACCTCCCGTTCTTGCCTATCTAAATGTTTGGGGTTGTCAATCCTACGTACGACGTGAGGTAGATGACAAGTTGGAGCCCCGATCCGAAAAGTGTTATTTCATCGGATATCCAACTGCGGGTATTGGATATATAGTCTATAAACCTTCCGAGAACAAGGTATTTGTTGCTCGGAGGGCGGTCTTTTTAGAAAGAGAATTAGTATCCAATCAACATGGCGGGATTAAGATTGATCTTGAAGAAGTTCAAGAGTCAACGGATGAAAGACCTGACGTTGGCACTAGCCAACAACCTAGTGAGGTTGAGTCTGAGCATGAAAATGCGGAGACTAACGTACATCCGTTACCTCCCCATAGATCCGGTAGAACTCGCCATGACCCAGAGAGATATGGGTTTCTCATATCTGAGGGCGACGAGTTATTGGTGGATCTTAATGAGCCCACCAACTATCGGGAAGCGGCAGCGGGCCACGAGTCTGCTAAATGGAAGGAGGCAATGGATAACGAGAGGCAATCCATGGAGGATAACCAGGTTTGGGAACTGGTTGATCCCACACCCGGTTGTAAACCAATAGGGTGTAAGTGGGTCTTCAAGAAGAAGACTGACATGGATGGAAAAGTACACACTTTCAAAGCCCGACTGGTGGCTAAAAGTTTCACCCAGACACATGGTGTCGACTATGATGAAACTTTCACCCCAGTGGCCATGTTGAAATCTATTAGGATACTTTTGGCAATCGCCGCATTTCATGATTACGAAATATGGCAAATGGATGTCAAAACCGCCTTCCTTAATGGGAAGCTCTCCGAAGAGGTGTCTATGACGCAGTCTGAGGGTTTTGTGCATCCGAAGCATCCTAATAGAGTGTGTAGACTAAAGAAGTCCATTTATGGACTTAAACAAGCATCTCGTAGTTGGAATCTATGCTTTGATGAGAAAATGAAAGAGTTTGGTTTTTCAAAAAGTGTAGACGAGCCATGTGTATACGTTAGGGCTAGTGGGAGCGCCGTTGTTTTCTTAGTCTTGTATGTGGATGATATCCTACTCATTGGTAAACACATTCCAACCTTGCAAAGTGTCAAAACTTGGCTTGGAAAATGCTTTTATATGAAAGACTTAGGAGAAGCGGCATACATTCTGGGTATCAAGATCTATAGAGATAGATCTAGAAAACTTCTCGGGTTGAGTCAAAGTACATACATTGACAAAGTCTTGAAGTGGTTCAAGATGGAGGACTCCAAGAAAGGAAATCTTCCTATGTCGCATGGAGTGATATTGAGTAAAACTCAATGTCCTAGTTCTCAAGAGGAACTAGAAGTAATGAAGCGAGTACCATATGCCTCGGTCGTGGGCTCGATCATGTACGCCATGTTATGTACTCGTCCTGATGTGTCATGTGCTTTGAGCTTGACTAGTAGATATCAGGGAAACCCGAGGCAAGCCCATTGGGTTGCGGTAAAGAACATTCTTAAGTATCTTAGGAGGACTAAAGAGATGTTCTTGATCTTTGGTGGTGAGGAAGAGCTCAAAGTAAAGGGTTACGCTGATGCTAGCTTCCTAACTGATAGGGATGACTGCCGATCACAATCGGGGTTTGTGTTCCTATTGAATGGTGGGGCTATTACTTGGAGAAGTTCAAAGCAAGAAACAGTGGTTGATTCTACTATAGAGTCAGAATACATTGCGGCAAGTGAAGCTAATAAAGAAGCTGTGTGGATAAGGAAGTTCATCCGAGACCTAGGAGTGGTTCCTAGCATATCCGACCCTATTGAGATCTTTTGTGACAATGAGGGTGCGGTAGCCTTAGCGAAGGAACCGAGAGCTCACAAGAGAACGAGGCATATACCTCGTAAGTACCACTTGATAAGAGAAATGGTTGAAAGTGGTGAAGTCGCTATTAGTAGAGTAACCTCGGAAGGCAATTTGGCCGATCCGTTTACTAAACCATTGTCACAAGCTTCTCATGATTCTCACACTACGGCGATAGGTGTTAGATTTGCTCATGACTTGGTTTAGATTTAGTTTTAATTTATGTTTGGACCATTATGTATTTGAGAACATTAAACAATAATGTTACTAATGTTTGTTTCGATTTATATAGTAGAGATCTATATATACGCGTGTTGCGGTTACTTACATTTAGTCCTTATTGTGTTCTATCATTGCATGTTTAATTTATTCCCTGGATTGTTTTACAATCTTTAAGTCTCCACAATCGGTCATACTTTGTCGGAAGGAAGTATGAATTAAAATTGAGGACCCGCACCCCAGTTTGCTTTATGGTTTTAGTCATAAGTAACTCGGGATGATAATGACATTTCATCCTTAAACTAGAGATACATGTGATGTCAAAGCATAGGTCTGCTTTGCTTTGATCGTTTTCTAACGCTGTCCGTAACTGGTCGTTATAAGGGAGATGGTTGGGTAGAGTATTATCTATGTGGCGGGACTATGTACTCGAAAGGTATTTGTTCCTCTATGTATAGAGAGAATATCCATGGGCCCCTCGATGATTGAGTGTTGACGCTCATATGCATGGCCGTGCTCAAGTTACATTGATGATGGATCAATGTTAACTTGGTTTGTTGGTCACCACTAATCTAGAATCGAGAAACATAATCGTGAACGATCTGTAGGTTGACTATACTCCATGCCTTGTGTTCACATTGGATATCGCGAACAAAGGGATGTCCGTGTTCATTTATCTTTAGGACAATTATTTTATGATTGGGGATCTTGTCAAGAGTGGCATACCCTATACTGACTTGGGATCATAGACGTCTTGCTAGAGGCCGCTCTATGTTTGTGTTATTTTTCATAGTCGTGTCACGTGCAAGTGGGAATCTGTTGGAATATGCCCGCTGACACGAACGAGTTAATGGCACTACCGATGAGGTATAGGCCTATTGGGTCACACACCAACTATTGATTCCGGCAACACGATCAAGCAATAGAGAGGAAAAGGCCAAAATGGGTTTTGGCAGGATGGTACTGAAGGTATTTGTTTGGCATAATCGAGTAGCAACGGAAGCAAGGTATAATACAAAATAATAAGCTAACCAAACATACACTTCCCATGGACCAATATCTAAACATGTAATTGCAACTAATCAAAAGAACAAGATGGATAGAAATGTACCACTATGCAAGTGCTATAACCTTCCTCTTGTCAAGCTTCAAGAATCTAACCAAGTCAAGCTTCAAAATCCAAACTAGGATTTCTCTAGTGAAGTCCACCCCATGTTGTGTTGATTCTCAAATGCTAGTAAGTTAGTGTTATACACCAAAACAACAAGAACAAAGTATATCTAACCACTTTGTGCATCAAAACATGATCACAAAGTGTATGAACTCTAGAGAGAGTGTGTATCTTCATCATGTTTTCTTCATGTCCATTCTCTTGCAAAAACACAGAGAATTCGTGACCCTTGAAGTTACCCAACTGAATCCCACTTTAATACCATTAAAATGAGTGTTTAAAGCTAATTATTCTGCTGTTACAGAGCCTGTACACGGCCCGTGTTGGTCAACACGGCCGTGTAGGCCCAAAGCCCATGGCCTCAATTGGGCTAAGACGGCATGTGTCTATCAAGCGCTACACGGTCCGTGTTCATCTACACGGCCCGTGTAGGCCCAAACTACACGACCTTGACCTGGGCTAATACGCCTCGTGTATGTTGGATTGGACACGGCCCGTGTTCAGGAACACGACCCGTGTACCATCCTGCCAAAACCCATTTTGGCCTTTTCCTCCCTTTTGCTTGATCGTGTTGCCGGAATCAATACTTGGTGTATGACCCAATAGGTCTATACCTCATCGGTAGTGCCATTAACTCGTTCGTGTCAGCGGGCATATTCCAACAGAATCCCACTTGCACGTGGCACGACTACGAAAAATAACACATACATAGAGCGGCCTCTAGCAAGACATCTATGCTCCCAAGTCAGTATAGGGTATGCCACTCTTGACAAGATCCTAATCATAAAACGATTGTCCTAAAGATAAATGAACATGTACATCCCTTTGTTCACGATATCCTATGTGAACACAAGGCTTGGAATAAAGTCAACCTTCAGATCGTTCACGATTATGTTTCTCGATTGTAGATTAGTGGTGACCAACAAACCAAGTTAACATTGATCCATCATCAATATAACTTGAGCACGGCCATGCATATGAACGTCATCACTCAATCATCGAGGGGCCCATGGATATCTTCTCTAAACATAGAGGAACAAATTCCTTTCGACTACATAGTCCCGCCACATAGATAATACTCTACCCAATCATCTCCCTTATAACGACCAGTTACGGACCACGTTAGAAAACGATCAAAGCAAGGCAGACCTATGCTTTGGGATCACATGTATCTCTAGTTTATGGATGAAACGCCATCATCATCCCGAGTTTCTTATGACTAGAACCATGAAGCGAACTCGGGTGCGGGTCCTCCAATTACTTGAAACCCCTTTCAAGTATAGGCAAGAATCACGTTTAACAAAACCAACTCTTTACCTCAATCTTAATTTATACTTCCTTCCCATAAAGTATAACCGATATAATAATCGACATATTATGAATTGCAATATTACTTAACGTCCCCAAAACATAAGTACAAATCAATCATAAACCAAAACATATTCAAGCCAAGTTACATGCATTAGAAATGATAATTGACCTAGTATGATAAACATCACTAGTCCATTACAACGGCTTAACTAGTGGATTTGTTCCACAAGTACTTTTGTTATTCAACTATATCTCTTTTGACAAGACTACTTCAAAAGTATTTAACCAAAGAGATCTTACTTTTCAAAAAGGTTAAAGTAAAGTAACCACTCCCTCATTGTCTCAAAAGCCCACAATAGGGTTAGTGATACTTAAGAACCAACAATCAACACCACAAGTTAGGATCATAAACTTTGGTCAAAGATCAACCGTTATCCTAGCAGAAACATGCATTAGAGTAACTACTTACTCCAAGCCTATTCAAGTCGTCAAACATGAAGAACATATCTCTATATTTCTTGAACTAATTACTATCCAATTTTGTATCTCGTAAATGCCCCTATGAAGCAGTAATTCCTGAATTAGGTTTGCAGATAACCTAATATCGGGACATTATCTTCCATAGACATTTAACACTAGGAATAGAACAAAGCTCCCACTAGCCATGACATATGTGAAACGTTTTATCTATGCTTTTAGAAAACTCATCACTATGATCTTTTAATAGTAAGAAAAGATATCTTTCCTTCAAGATGCAAGAATAAGCCCGAAGTGGTCTTATCCACTTTTGTAGACATAATTCGGATACTACGGACGTATATTAAGACCCTCGGATAGTGTTATAAGCATTTCCTCATCATATTGTTTCATGACAAAACGCGGTCATTAATATCCACAAGTATCAAACATTCTTTAACATAGCCACTAAGACAAGTTTCTCCATAACCACCATGAAAAAACATTACCACTAGTTGGTATTTGAAGTTGTCTACAATTCCATCCATGTTAATCCCATCACTACCACCTTGGTATACACCTAGGTATGGGATCAAGTCAAGTGAAGCACTTAGACATTCCAAATGGATTGCATCTCTTTATCATTTACTTCTTTTATTTTTAGCAAATTCTGGATCCACTACGTCTTCCGATAGGTGGCGAACTCAACAAGACTCACCATTAAGTCATTACCACTTAGATATGAGAAACCCATATCTCTTTGACTCTATATGACTCTCATCAGAATTATATGCTAGTATCATCATCAAGTCTTTCATTTAAGTTCCACGTTCCTCCACTGGAATGCCTTAGTTTTAGTTTCGTTCTTCTTCCCCTTTTAAGCAACAAACATTGTTCTCAAAAGGTTAAATAACTAAAACTTAGAAGAACTCCTCAAATGTATTAGCACTTCTCGATTTCAAGTTGATCCTTCTCCCACTAAATGCATAATGGATAACTTCGAACTATTAAGATAGACAAGCAAAGAACCTTTCTAGCCGTATCTTAATAAATGCTAAATAGACTATCAACTGAATTTGGATTTGAGGACTTGGTCACAATGACAAATGAATATCCCAACAAACCGGACACACATTATCGACCCATCATAAACTCGATCAATAACACCCGGTTCCCTACTCCATGACACCATGTACCAATGCGTCTTAGTATGATATGAATTGTGAAACAATTTTACAATTCACTATATGGTCATCCAATATATAGATAATAGATATCTTAACATCTTAACTAGATCTAAGTACCTTGATCTATATCCCCTATTGAAGTTGTTTTGGCTAATTCTGAACACCAACAAGGTTTCAGACATATGCCTAAACTAATAAACGTCTCGCAATTACTACCATCAAGGTAGTGATGAAGAGGTTTCTCTTTCGTTATTCTTTGTGGTATGCTTGAACGGGTTATCCACAAAATGTGATCAATATCCAACAAGCTTATAATCTTCTCACAAACTCCGGCGAAGGATCTCATAATCATCTTAGCTTAATAAACAAGACCAACATTAAAGCGTTTAGCCCGAGACAAACTATTCCAAGATCCTAACCACATGGATCTAGGCGATATACTTCTTGTTTATGTGATTAAGTTGATTATCACACAAAGATAGCTCATCCAAACTATTTTGGATTCAGAATCAATTATTCATGAATATTCTATTACTTGTAACAAATCCTTGTGTATGCCATGACATGGGAAATTTTGAACAAAAATATCTCACAATAGATTTTCATAATAAATTTCGTATTTTAAGAATAACTCATCGTCACCACATGTAAAGTTGTACGCCACGCAGGGCAAAACAACACATGAGCTATGACATAAAACCTTGAATAAATAACGTTTAAAAAGGTTCAACATCAATTCTTAAAACTTCAAAATTTTTGTTCACCGTAATTAAAGCGAGCATACAAAGAGATGTTACTTGCCACGCAGCGCAATAAAATAAAGTAACAAATAAACCGGTGACAAAGGCGAGATCAAGTCTCCTTAAATTCTCTTGGAGGACAATCACCATGGTTTCCTCGTTCGAGATCCGGTTCTTCATGCTTTTCTTTCAACAAAGGACCTACACTTTGTAACAAACAAATTTGTGACAAACGTGAGTCAATCCGCTCGGGTCAACAACCCAGCTTATAGAAGAATAGCAATGAACCATGAACGTACCTGAAGATGGAAAGTTAACTCTCTCTTTCTTAAGAAGTTTTATATCCTCTCGGCACGTAGGGTAGGAGTGACGGCCCCAATTTCCAAATCTTCTACAGAAGTAGCAAACCACCTTTTCTTGAGTCTCATCTTGAGGCACATTCTCTATGTCCTTCGACTCAATATTAAGGATAGGCTTGGGAACTCCAACCTTTCCTTTTAGGGTCGGTTTCTACTTCCTTTTCTTTTGTTTCTTTAAGCACAAGACGGGAGTGGTTGTGGTGGAATTAAGCTTGGCCATGTCAGATTCCGCAGATTTCAACATGTCATGCAATTCGCTTAAGGACTTCTCCATTCCTTGCATATGATAGTTTGTGACAAACTGACCATATGATGCAGGTAGAGACTGGAGTACAATATCCACAACGAGCTCTCTCCCAATAGGAAATCCTAACCTCTCCATTTGGTCCACGTTCGCCTTCATCTTAAGGACGTGAAGACCAACATTCCCGCCTTCCTGCAGCCTACAACCGACTAGGCTTTTAACACACTCATAGTGTTCCTTCCTAACTTGCTGTCGGAACATGTCCTTGAGCTTGTTTAACATATTGTACACACTCATGTGCTCGAGCTGCTTTCGCAAGTCCGAGCTCATAGTTGACAACATAAGGCAGGCAACATCGTGCGTGTCCTCAACACGTTTTTCATACCCGTATCGAACGGCCCAAGTCTCATTGGTAGCAGGTGGCTCCGGAAGGGGTTCCTCAAGGATGTGCAACTTTGATTCATGGCGTAGGACAATTCTCAATTGCCTAAACCATGCAATAAAGTTCACCCCCGTGAGTTTCTCCCTTTCTAGAAACACACGAAGTGAGATGTTTGACATGGTATTGTTTGGTTTGACATCTATAAATAACAATAATACGAGTTTTGGTTAGTTTAGATAAATCTTGTTAAAAATAATTACCCCATAGTTTTAGATAAAACAATTATTCGTAACAAGGGTTAAGAACCTTATTTCACCTCGCACCGTGACGGGTTTGCTGCAGATCACGTGGTGAAGCTATTTAGGCCGGCAACCATTTTACCAATTGTAATCTCTATTACAACTCTTAGACACTTGCGGGATCCGTTGACATCCATCATGTCGGTTGGCATGTTTGATCCCTTCCTTACACCAATCTTAATATATAATTTTTGTTTAGCTCGTGCTTAGCTCGACAACTAATCAAGAATTATATACTAAAATTGTAAACCGTCCGACAAGACACACGGGTGGCACTCCCGACCATCAATTGGCTCGTGCTTAGCTCGACAACCAATCATGCGAGTTACCCCACTCACCTTCCACACAACTACGCAAGGAATGACTCTTGCTTAGCTCGACAATCATCCTTGTTTCGTTAGATTCGGGTGGTGTCATCTTACGGATGGTGCGTGATTTTCATTTTGAAAAACGGGATTTTGTTTCCGGTTTCTAAAAACCTTTTTGTGAATTAACAAAGTGAGTGTCAAAACGATTTTTAAGCACTTTTAAATATAATACCAAGTTTATATTTTCTTTGTCAATTCTATTCGCACGAGATTGTTAACCATTTTAACAAACGTTGTATTTTATTTAATTTTATAGAAAAACTGTCTAGCATGCGAATCCTAATCAATGCATAGAAAAATAAAACACAACCACGCAAATATATATATGTATAATTCGGTAACATGCCCAAAATTCCTATGCGTTTTCCCCGTGAGCCACAAAGGGGAAAACGAGGCCAAAACCTTAGGACAACGTAAAGTCTCGTTGGGTGAGCTCCCACCGAATCTAACACCTCCAATAGCGTGTTGATTCCTTCTTGCCAAGACGTCATCACCATGACTCCCGTTGACTTCTCCGGTTCTAATTCTATACTATTTACAAATACATAGAATATATCTATAAACGACACACAGGTCGCATTCCTACACTATTTATACAAATACACGGAGTAAAATAAACGGCGTGCAAGCCGCACTAACAAATACATAAATAAATATTTACAACAATATGGCACGCAGGCCACCAAACACCGAATCAATCAACCAACACAACACATAGGTCTAAGGGCATATCGTGTTACCGAATTAACCAAACGCAACATAAGTGAAACATGGTGTGCCACACAAAACCATGATATAAATATATATCTATATTTTAGTCAAGATTGTCAACAACATCAAAGGCACCAAAATGACAATCCTTGTACATATGCATTAGTGTACCAAACCATTTTTGAGACACATATTCATATATACATTTATAAGTATATATTTGTGTACACTTCATGCCAAGTTACAACAAATATATAAATATAAAAACTAAAATATATTAACACGTCTACGAATAAATCTACTCTAGCACAACAAAAGCCTCAATGGAAAAACCAATTTTAAGAAAACAATTTTCTTATATAAATATACTTATATGGTTTTTGAGACTTGATGTAAAAACTAACATATTAAGTAGGCTACAAATATACCAATTTTAGCCCAACAAAGATCTATATGAAAAACCATTTCTAGAAAACAATTTTCTAACATAAAAATACTTATATGAATATTATGTAGGCTACAAATATATCAATTTTAGCCTAACAAAGACCTACACGAAAAACTTTCAAGAAAACAATTTTCTTGTATAAAATATTCATATGGTTTTTCTAGACTCATTAGTGCAAAGCCATGTTAGATATGGCTCTGATACCACTGAAGGTATTTGTTTGGCATAATCGAGTAGCAACGGAAGCAAGATATAATACAAAATAATAAGCTAACCAAACAAACACTTCCCATGGACCAATATCTAAACATGTAATTGCAACTAATCAAAAGAACAAGATGGATAGAAATGTTGAAGGTATTTGTTTGGCATAATCGAGTAGCAACGGAAGCAAGATATAATACAAAATAATAAGCTAACCAAACAAACACTTCCCATGGACCAGTATCTAAACATGTAATTGCAACTAATCAAAAGAACAAGATGGATAGAAATATACCACTATGCAAGTGCTATAACCTTCCTCTTGTCAAGCTTCAAGAATCTAACCAAGTCAAGCTTCAAAATCCAAACTAGGATTTCTCTAGTGAAGTCCACCCCAAGTTGTGTTGATTCCCAAAGGCTAGTAAGTTAGTGTTATACACCAAAACAACAAGAACAAAGTGTGTATCTCTATCATGTGTTCTTCATGTCCATTCTCTTGCCAAAACACAGATAATTCGTGACCCTTGAAGTTACCCAACTGAATCCCACTTTAATCCCATTAAAATGAGTGTTTAAAGCGAATTATTTTACTGTTACAGAGCCTGTGCACGACCCGTGTTGGTCAACACGGCCGTGTAGGCCCAAAGCCCACGGCCTCAATTAGGCTAAGACGGCCCGTGTCTATCAGGCACTACACGGCCCGTGTAGGCCGAAACTACACGACCTTGAACTGGGCTAATACGCCTCGTGTATGTTGGACTGGACACGGCCCGTGTAGCATCCTGCCAAAACCCATTTTGGCCTTTTCCTCTCTTTTATTTGATCGTGTTACCGGAATCAAAACTTGGTGTGTGACCCAATAGGCCTATACCTCATCGGTAGTGCCATTAACTCGTTCGTGTCAGCGGGCATATTCCAACAGGTACACGGGCCGTGTTCCTGAACACGGGCCGTGTCCAGTCCAACATACACGAGGCGTATTGGCCCAATTCGAGTTTGTGTAGTTTGGGCCTACACAGGCCGTGTAAATGGACACGGGCCGTGTAGTGCCTGTTAGACACGGGCCGTCTTAGCCCAATTGGGGCCATGGACCTTAGGCCTACACGGGCCGTGTACGTTCGCTGTAACAGCAGAATTAACAGCCTTAAACACTTGGTTTAATGGGGTTAACTTCTCATAATGATGGTAGACAAAGAGACCACGAGTCATCTGCTCTATGAGAGTCTTTTGGCTCACACTTTGTCCCTTGGTTGATACTTGAACTCTCTCTCTCTCTTGTTCTTGGTGTTCTTGAGCACAAGAAGCAAACATACACACACTTGATTGTTGTTTTGGTAGTTGTACATCAACTTGCTAGCACTTAGGAATCAAGCAAGCTTGGGGTGGACTTCATTGGAGGAGTTATTTGTTTGATTCTAAGCCACTTGACAAGGAAGGTTATTTTGTGTTTTGCAGCATTGAGGTATAACCTTTCTTCTCATTTTGTTTATATATTTTAGTTGCAATTCCTTTGTTAGATTTTGGTCCATGGAAAGTATTCGTTGTTTGGCATCGATTTTGTTATATACTTTGCTTCCGTTGCTACTTGATTTTGCCAAACGAATACCTTCACCTCTTGCATGGCAGACACCCAGTGGGGATCATTAAGAGCTTCATCAACCTTCTTTGGTTTAATTATTTAGACAAATCCAGAATACATGCAGATTTTGCAAGCTCTTGATCTTATTCTAACTGGATCATCTATGTTGCCTATCACCAAATTATGAGGATGGTGCTTGAGGTCTTTGAAGGCTTTTTGGATTGCTTGGAAATTGGGATTCATTTGGATCTGGGAAGAAGAAGTTATATGGTGACTATCAGCAGTAGAAATGAGTTCATTTTGAGTGCCTGATGTAACTTCATTATTGCAATCTGTGGGTATCTCTACTGAAGAGGGAATGAGTGATATGGAATTTGAATCCAATGATGTTGAGTCATTTTCCACATGATTCAGTAGAGGTATAGGATTGGATGAGGATGGTTGTACATGGTTAAAGATTTGGATAGGAACAGGTTCATCTACATCATAAGCAGCTAGTGGAGAGGGATCTACTTGCTCTGGAGGAACTTCTCCAGTTTGCATAAGATCATTAAATTCTTCACCGGAAACATGATTAGAAGAACAAGAAGCAACAAAGTCATTTTCATTGAAACTTACATTGATGGATTCCTCTATGACTTTGGTTCTGAGGTTGTATACTCTGTATGCTTTAGGAATCACTGAGTAACCTACAAACACTCCTTCATCAGCTTTAGGAGCAAACTTCTGCAATTGATCTCTTTGATTGAGTATAAAACATTGACAACCAAAGATATGCAGAAAGCTGATGCTTGGCTTTCTTCCCTTGAGCACTTCATATGGAGTTTTGTTATGCCTCTTGATAATGAGGGACCTGTTCTGTGTGAAACATGCACAACTTACAGCCTCAGCCCAGAAATTAAATGGTAATCCACTTTCACACAACATGGTTCTGGCAGCTTCAATCAATGGTCTATTTCTTCTTTCAGCTACACCATTTTGTTGTGGGGTTCTTGGAGCAGAAAAGTTTTGAGATATCCCTTTCTCATCACATAAGGATTCCAGAGTTTGATTTTTGAATTCATTTCCATGATCACTTCTAAGACTCCTCACCAAATTGCCATTCAACACTTCCATCTTCTTGATAAAACAAACAATTTCTTTAGCAGCCTCACTCTTTGCTTTAAGAAAGAAAACCCAAGTGTATCTTGAGAATTCATCAACCAATACAAGAGCATACTTACTTCCACCAATACTAGCAGTTGCAATAGGACCAAAGAGATCCATGTGCAACATATAGAAAGGTTCTGTAATTGAGAAGGTCTGCTTGGATGGAAATGATGTCTTATGCTGCTTTCCCTTCTCACAAGCAGTGCAAGGTTTAGGCTTAAGATAAGTCAGAGAAGGTAGTCCTGACACTAGTTCACCCTTGCTCAACTTTTTGATATTTTTGAAATTAAGGTGGGAAAGCCTCTTATGCCATAGCCAATTTTTTTCCTCATTATTCTTGGAGTACAAACATGTTTCCTTTTAAGGGTCACCAGAGGACATGTCAAGTGTATACATATCCTTGGTTCTCTTGGGACTAAACACTGTATTACCTTCTTTATTTATGACGGAGCCTCCTGTCTTTGTGAAGTGGATTTTATTATCTCCGTCACACAATTGACTTATGCTTATGAGATTATATTTCAGCCCTTTGACATATGAAACTTTGGACAGCTTGAGGTTCCTATTATGAAGTTCACCATATCCTTTTGTTTGCCCATGGTTGTTGTCACCAAAGGTCACCCTTGGACCTTTCTCTTTCTTGTAGTTACTGAGCAAAGCCTTGCTACCTGTCATGATTCTTGAACATCCACTGTCAAGAAACCAAGAACCAACACCCTGCATAGATTTGAATGAAAGAAGAGTTAGTGACACAAGTAGGAATCCACTACTTAGTGGATTCCTATGGAATGCACCTAGCCGTCCACTTCATCTCAGGTTTCTTATGTATGAGAGGAATGAGTTTGTTATCGTCACAAGTCCGCTGTCTTGAATTCCCTTCTAAAGAACATTCAAATGCCTTATGCTTTTTGCTTCCACATTTATAACATTTTTTAGATTTTGTGGCCTTGGAGCATTGAACTACATGGTTTGAATGCCTATGAGATTTCTTATTAGTCATCATTTGACTAACTTGACCATTCAGCTTATGAAGCTTATCCTGTAAATTTCTTAGGTCTTTATTTACAGGCACCTTAGATTGATCTTTGTTTTTAGAAAGTTTTTGACCAATATTTGGAGTGGCAGAAATGGGAGCAATGTGAACATCATTTTTTTTACTCATAGTATCTTCTATTGAAAGAGAGTTGATTACTTCTAGATCAACTGATTGTTTAGAAGATGAGCTATAATCAGCTGACAGGTTATCAGCTGAGCATTTATCATCTACTAACATATCAGTTGATGGAGTAGTATTAGCTAACGATTCTTCAGTTTGTGAAATGCTAAGATTTAAGTCAACTGTTTTCAAGATTTGACAACATAATGTCTCTGAGGTTTCAATTAATGATTCCTTTCCTTCACTCACATCCTTTGACTTTATATTATTAGTATTTTTACATTCTAAAATCTTACTAGAGGATGATTCAACAGAAGGAATAATTGATTCTTTTGAGTAGGAACTCTTGCTTCTAACAAACTAATTTGTGAACACACTTTTGCCTTTAATAGTTTTGTGAAAAGTCTGTGGCAAAATGTCAGCATTGTCTAAGATAATAAGGTTCTTATTATAATTAACATAGTTAGCAGCCTTAGAGTAATTTCCACCAATAATAGCTTCAACTTGTTTGGGTATCTGCTCCTTAACACACTGAGTGGTCTTTTTTGCAGATACACACCAAGACTTTACTACTTTTTGGAGGTCATTAAACTTTTTGGTTGCTTCACGAGTTTCTTTTACTAAGATCTCATTAAGTATCTTTTGATTAGCTAGTTCCTCATTTAAAATTGTTGTCTGCTTAAGTTCCTCATACTTAAGAATTAACTTTTCCTTTAGTGATTCTACTTCTAGTTTTAGCTTCTTCTCTCCTTGAATAGCAGACTGGAAATCAATATACAAGTAATCAAACATAACATTCTTCTCATTATCATCATAGTTAATAAATTTTCCAACCTGATACATAGAAGAAGGATCCCAGTTGGTAGTTGAACAAGCTTTTGCAACCTTTTTCATGTCTTCATCAATGGAACTACCATCATTGTTGTTGTCCATCATGCATAGCTGAGCAGAGATCACCTCATCTTCATCTGAGGAGAGATCTTCTTCTTCCTAATCTTCTTCTTCAGCAACAAGAACTTGGCCCTGGGCTTTCTTCTTCTTCTTCTTCTTCTTGTCAAGGACAGCAGCAAGGAGTTTCTTATACTTGGCTTCATAATCAATTTTGCCCTCCTGCTTTTGCACAGATGAAGAACCAGTGTTATATTTGGACTTACAGTCACTGGCTATGTGGCCAATCTTGCCACACTTATAACACTCTGCTGTAGAGGCATCAAATGTGGATTTGGGCTTGACAAACTTTGATGACCTCTTGCTGAACCTCTTGACACCTTTTCCCTTCTTGAAAGGTCTGAACTTCTTAACCAGCATTGCTACACCTTCAACCAACTCCTCCAAGTTACTCTTCTCACAATCATTCTCCTCATCACTTTCTCCAGCACTCTCCTCTTCATCAGAACCATAATCAATAGCTGCAAAGCTTCTTATCTTTGTATTTCTTGATACAAGGGCCGTTGGTGCATCTTTCACGACCTCCTTCATATCCTTGGATGACAACTTCCTTTGTTTGACTGATTGCTCATGGTTTAGTATGTTACCATAGAGAGCAACCAGAGACATTCCCTTAATCTTCTCACTATGTCTTAGAATAGTGACAAAGTGATCCCATGTTTCAGGGAGGGAGTCTAGAAACTTGTTCCCCAAAACAAAGTTGCTCTTGGTTATGTATGCCCTTTTTAAGTCATTTACTAGGCAGTTGAACCTGGTGTATGTCTGTGTAAGACTCTCACCTTTCTGAGCAAAGAAGAATTCATACTCTCTATTGAGGGGGAGCGTCTTGTTTTCCTTCACCTCTTCAGTCCCTTCATATGCAACTGTGGGTGTATCTAACATCTCTTTAGCAGAAGAACAGTTAAGCACTTGATGATAGATTTCATTAGGTAGTGCAGAGACAAGAGCTGATCTAGCCTTAACATCTAGGCTAACCAACCTCTTATCTTTATCTGTCAACAGATGCATGTGTTTGGTTATGATTCTTTCTGTTGTAGAGGTTTGACCTTCAGATTCTGATGGAATGGATAACACTGATGTTGGAACATAAGGACCATCAGTGACTATTTCAAGCATTTAGATATCAAGGGTGGATAAGAAAAGATGTGCTCTACTTTTCCACATGGAGAAATTTTCTGCATCAAACATGAGACATCTTGTTAAGGACCCAGTGTTGGAGATATTCATGTTGTTTGCTGATGAGGCCATATTGAGAGGGGTAGAAGCAGTTGTAGAGTAAGCAAAATAGATCTAGATATTGATTATCTAACCTGCTCTAATACCAGTTGTTAGTCCCAGATTGAGTACATAATAACAAATGTTTGTAGAAGGGGGGGGGGGGTTGAATACAAACTTTAGCTTTTAAAAAATTAAAGACACACTGATATACTTTTATATAATTCTTATTGATATTGAATCAAGAATTACATGTACTAGAAGCGGAAATTCTGAGTACAATAAAAGGTGGCAATCTATTTGTCTAACACATAGACAAGCTAACTCTAAAACAACTAATGTATAAATAGTGTTCAACACATGAATAAGTTTGATTCTACACAATGCTTAAACTCTACGAATTTCTCAACTGATGAGATTTTCTTTCTATGGAGTAGAGACTTCACTGTGTTGTGTTTTGCATGTCCACCGTGCATGAGTATATATAGAAATCCAGGTGAATCCGTTTGCATGAAGGTAAGAGACAAAGAGGATGTGGAAATATAATATTTTAATTGCAAAGGTAGTGGGTGAAAAGTAGAGTTACTTTAATCAACTATTTGATAAAAGTAATTGTACTTTTCTGCAAAAGTGCAACCCATACACAATATAAAATATTAAAACCCACATCTACTGTCGTGTAGAAGTTTCTTTCCCTTGTGTATTTGATTGATCAATTGATCAAGAATGCTCAGCTGATCATTCAAATACATCAGTTTATGAGGGGAGATAACTTGTGTAAAGGAAGACTTACTTAGCTGATGCTCTAGGCCTCAGCTGATGCATTTGTTCACTCAGCTGATGGAGTAGGCACTCAGCTGATCAATTTGTTCACTCAGCTGATCATCTGGTTTACTCAGCTGATGGTTTATTTTCCTCAGCTGATCAACTTTCTTCACTCAGTTGATGGTTTGTTTTCCTCAGGCGATGGTCTTCTTTACTTGTTTTCTTCATCTGATGCTCCTTGGCTGATATATTGAGTAGGATATGATTCTCAGCTGATGGTTCCATACTTAGCATATTTTTACATAAACCGATTCAAACAACACATGTTTGAATTTTTTCTAAGTCATATTGAATGTAAGGTTTGGTTATCATCAAATTCTATGTTTTAGAATAGGCAGAGTTGAATATTAGGGTAAAGTGATTATCTCCCCAACAGAACACCATATGAGAATTGATGACGATCCATGTCTCATATTCAACGAGATGTTAAAACTAAGGGATAATTGATGACTAACCTATAACAACGATTTGTAGCTAGTGAGTTAATTTCGTTCATGAATGTGTTGATCAACACACTTTATTTATTATTAGGGGCAATGAGATGTTGCTAGACGTTCTTACCATTGTCTATATCGGCTTAAGTTGTAACTTGTGCAAGTGGGAGATTGTTGGTTCTATGTGCACAAGACACAAATTAATACAATATTACTGATAATAAATAAACCCATAGGGTCAAACATTTACAGTCAGTGGACACCAATTACATATTTGAATATGATTTAAATATGTTTCCGACTCATTATATATATAGATATATGTGCGTTGTTGTATATTATTATTTATGTGAAATAATAATATTACTCTTATATATTAATATAAGATAATGCATATCAAATACATAAATATAATCATATGAGTTTATATAAATGTATAGATATATATATGTATAAATATATATTTGCTACAAGTAAATTGTTACTAGTAACAATTATATAAATGTATGTATATCTTTGTTACAAGTAAAGAGTTACTAGTAACAATCAAGTATATATATAAAATACATATAGATGTATTTTATACAACGTATGGCAAGTGTAGCATTATATTTTATATACTTAAAATATATATAAAATTAAGAATGCTCACAATAAAAAAAAAGGGGGCCATGTTGACGTTCTTGCATGAAGCCTTACCAAGACATGGACTACGTCAACAAGAGAAGAAACAAGGCAAGAGGGGACTCTCCCCCCTCACCAATTTCATCCAAAATGAGGCATGGGAGGGGCCTCCCTCTTGTGCCTTGTTGCTTGATGATTTAAGTCCTCATGCATGGTTCCTTTGATACTAGTACATGCTACCACCTTTGCTATTCTTACAGAATTGTTCTAAGTGTTCTAAGAGCTTGAATACATCCTTACTCTATAGTATTGGTGATCTTCAAGTAGGCAAAGTGTGATACTAGAATACATACTCATATACATACATAGTAAGTTCAAGAAGAAGAACAAGAGGTTGTTGCTTGCTTGCTTGAATTTCAAGGGTTGGAGAAACTAGCATTTCAAGGTGTTGGAATTGTTGCCTTGTGAGATACCTTGGAGTAAGTCTTCTCTTGGCTTCTCATTGATCAACCACTACACCAACGGTTTTCTCACGCTACAAAGGTTGTAGTTATAAACACCCTATGGTTGTTTTGTTTTATTAAAGCTTACATATGGATCATTGGTGGGGAGTTTTAAAAAGTTTAAAATTGTTGTTCATGCTTCCGTTGCTAAAATATATTTTGAAAAACCGAACAATCCCCAACATCACATCCCTTATCCAATGCCTTTATAGCATTTAAACATGAAATAATCGGGATAACAAATAAACATATAGCACCAAACCTGCTAACAGCTAGCCAGGGTTTGCGGGTGTTACAGGGAAGAACCGACTAGAGTCGATGTTCTCAGGACTGAATTTCAAACTGAAATCTGTTGATGTTAATAGTATTGGAAACACAATTTTAACCAAGTATTCGTATAATTTTAAGTTGAATAGATTGCTAGTGTAATTTTGTTGGGATTGGGGTACATAGCCGAGAGCCAGTGAAGTCTAAATTTTTTGAAATTCATATGGTGGCTTATGATTTGGTTATTTCATGATTCGAGTATTTTGATGGTTGTAACCAATTAATCGTATGATGAATGAAGTCTAAATTTTTTGAAATTCATATGGTGGCTTATGATTTGGTTATTTCATGATTCGAGTATTTTGATGGTTGTAACCAAGTAATCATATGATGAATGAAGGATTCAAACAATATTTTTAGTTGAGTTTATGAGGTGAGTATTGATGATGATAATATGACTGTGAGTTATAAGGGACTGCAAACCAGGTATGAAGATGAATTGAAAACATGATTTACATTTGAATTGAAAACTTTAGGGTTGAGTCCCCACCAAGGATTCCCCCATTAAAATTGTTCGTTTTATGGTCTCGACTGAAAACCTTCATAGATTGGATTGAAAACTTGAAGTTTTCAAGTGAGTTGAAACTGGTGTTTTCAATTGAATTGAAAACATGGGGTTTCAAGTGAATTGAAAACTTGGGTTTTCAATTGAATTGAAGACTTAGGTTTTCAGTTGAATTGAAGACTTAGGTTTTCAGTTGAATTGAAGACTTAGGTTTTCAGTTGAATTGAAGACTTAGGTTTTCAGTTGAATTGAGTTTTCAATCCAAATAAAACGGGGTATCACGTATGGGACGTGATCTGAACTCTTAGGACATGTAAGTTGGCCTAGACCCATTCGATTTAAGTTCAGTTGGGTCGAGAATTTCGTATAGTCAGTCATGGGAAGAAATAGTAAGTCCAAACACACCTCTTGCATGCTTGAATCCCTTAAACCAAGGCTCTGATACCAAGTTGTAACACCCTAAAAATGTTTTTTTGACAATGAGTATAAGTAAATATGAAAAAGCATTTAACTATAATAATTCAACAAACTCCCGACGAGGTCCCGTACCCGGAACTACACGTCGTCAATTACATTAAAGTAATAGGTACAAATATAGTTCAGACAAAGTGTTTGAGTAATTAAAGTAGCGGAAATGATGTGGTAGGTGATGAGCCGTCTTCACGCTGCTGGGGCTTTCCCATGATCCAATCCTGAAAGAGTCATTCAAACAACTGTAAGCATAAAGCTTAGCAAGCACTCTAACTTATACACCACACTAGGTATGCATATGTCACATCATAAAACAATCCATGATCACATATCATTTCACATACTACTGACGTAGTGCATCGATGATGATTTGACACTTTCGGTCACAGTTGACTATCCAAGCCGTACCAAGGATTTCACATTTAACGCCCCCAAAAAAAAGTTTTTAAACAGTGATGATTCTAAATAAGTATATAAATTCATTAGACGAGTAATCGGGTAGAAAGTATTCATTGCATATAGCCATCAATAACCGGCCCAACACACGGGACTTATTGTACCAAAACTTAGCAATGTGTGAAATAGTGTTAATTTATAAAATCAGAGTTTCAAAACAGTATTGCGGAAATGATGCTATCACGCTGGAGCCTTCCCTTTTTCTGCACGAGACGGTCCTGAAAATAATCAACAACACGGGTTAAGCACAAGGCTTAGTGAGCACACAGTACTCATATATTATATCAGGTAACACATTCACTGATAATACATATCACATCATATATGCCACACAGGCGAGGGTGGCCATCTGCCAAAACGAGCAATCTACTCAAGATGCCACACAGGCGGGGGTGGCGATCTGCCAAAACAAGCCATCTGCTAAAGATGCCACACAGGCGGGGGTGGCCATCTGCCAAAATGAGCCATCTACTCAAAATGCCACACAGGCGGGGTGGCCATCTGCCAAAACGAGCCATCTGCTCAAAATGCCACACTGGCGGGTAATCATCACAGTATCACATATGAACATGTATCATAATATAAGATATAAGTTAGTGTAACTCACCTGATCCGCCACACAACAGTATAGTAAATCACGGTGTTGTACAATTAACGAATCCAACAACGGGAACCTACAACACGTCTTACTAGATTAATACTGAGTACAATCCTCTAATAGTATGACTCTAATACTAACCTGGTATGGTAATCATACACTAGTTTGTGATTCGAATATTAACACTTGATTTGTGATTCAAATATTAGCACTTGATTTGTGATTCAAATATTAACACTTGATTTGTGATTCAAATATTAGCACTTGATTTGTGATTCAAATATTAACACTTGATTTGTGATTCCCACTGTTATAACTCAATAGGCGATTCACACTTTTATAACTCAATTGGCGATTCCCACTTTTATAACTCAATTGGCGATTCCCACTTTTATAACTCAAGTGGTGATTCCCACTTTTATAACTCAACTGGCGATTCCCACTTTTATAACTCAATTTGCAAACACCTCCTCCAACTCATATACACACATACGTATATATAAATAAATAAATATATATATATATTATACATATGTGTGTGTGTATTTACATATTGTTTGTAACACCCTCAAACCCGGGCTAGAAGATTAGCGGGTTTGTGGTACGTGCTTTATTGTTTAATTAAAGTTAATTGGTTAGTTAAGTTAATTACATAGAAATAAATAGTATTGTATGTATGTATGTTGAAAACTGTATGTATGTATGCATGTACATAGGTGTGTACGTGGGTGTTGTTTGAGGAGGTGATGCCACCTCCTGTTTTGTAAATTGTATACGTCGGGTGTGGTTTAACAAAGCATGCCATATCTCAATTAAGTGAAAGGTGAAAGTGTGTGTGTTTTCATTTTTCTCTGCTCAAAAGAAGAAACCGAAGAACAAAAGAAGAAGGAACCATCGGATTTTCTAGATTTTGGTGATTTAATCAAGATAAGTTTAGATTTAGGTTCATACATGATTAAATGATTACTTGTTATGATTTTTAAATAGAAATAACATGATTATATGAAGATCACAAGAATCGGTTTTTATGAAAAATGAGTTTTTGGTCGGTTTTGTGTGTTTATATGAATTGTATGTTTAAATGATGTTTTGAGGCATGAATATGTGTCTGGAAGTGTTTAAGCATGTTTTTGAAATGATTTGATAAAATTTATAAATTCTGGGTTTAAGTTGTTATGATGAAGTTCTCAGATTTAGTTGACGAAGGTGAAAAACCAAATGAAGGAAATCCGATTAATGCAAGAAACCGATACATGAAATCCTAGTGTTGAAATCCGAAACATTTGTAAACCGAGACCCTAAATCCGAATGATTGAATTCGAAACTCAAAATCCTATACTTGGAAACCAAGACGTGAAATCCGATAACCCAAATCCGGAGATCATGAAATCCGATTGATGTAATCCGAGTCTAGGAATCCGATTGAGGTGAAATCTGAATATTTGGAATTTAACAAAGGGAAATCCGATAATTTGGAATCAATCGGATTCCCAAATCCGAAAGTGGGGAAATCCGAGACATGAGTTGCGGATTCTTGGAATCCGACAGTTTTGTGAAATCCGATACTTGTGTTTTGAATTGTATGTGTTTATTGTTTGATGTTTGTTTGATGAATGATTTATAAATATATGGATAAGATATATTTATGAGATTGGGACTGATTTGATTATTGTTGTGTTTACAGGGAATCCTAAGACTCAGTGATATTAGACTTATGAGTTCGTACTGAAATTGAGGTGAGTGGATGTTGAACACATATGGTAAAGGTTGCAGTTAATTTTATTGATGTGAAGCATGATTATGGATTGATTGAACTGCTGATTGTGTTATTGAAATGTTGTTAACTGCTGCATGAATATTTGGTCGATACGCACTCTTAGGATGATTTTGAGTTGCGTTGAGAAGTCAGCTATACGTGGACTTGGGTTGGGCTTGTCTAACTGGTTGGTTAAACAGTAGTAGCCTTTCTGTTGCATTTGTTGCTAAGAGGGGAGTTTACTGTGCCAATCTAGTGGAAAGCTATCGGTAAACCTTTGCTTTGGCCGGCATTGGTTGTAGGTTCTGTGTCGAACCGCCGGTCTTCTCTGGATATGTGATTGCATGTGTATTAATTGATTGTGAATGTTTGTGTTTGATGTTTTAGCCTCTACTCACTTAGCTTTGTGCTAATTCCCCTCAGTTGATGTTTTGCAGGTTGGTGTTTGTAGATGAAGAAGGGAGAGTTAACCACACTCTAATACTTATTTTGAAAAAGAGACGAGCTAGTATTTTGTAACACCAAACAATTGTAGACGTGGTTGTCTTTTGAAACAAATGAATGTATATTTGTAAATACTGATTATATGTAATCAAGTTGTTTAATTAGCTTCCGCAGTGCGTTTAAAAAAATGGCTTGTGAATTTCCGGTGTTACATTGTTAGTCCTTTATTTGTATATATTCCATTCCTGAAGAAGCTTTCAAAGAAAGCGACTGAAGGTGTAATATCTTATTCTTTTGTATAATGTTTTGATGCGTCATTTGAAGAACGAAGCCCGTAGTTCATCTGAAGATTAGTTCTGAAGTGAACGTCAGCTGAAGTTTGTCTTGAGTCATCAAAGGGTCTTCTGAACTGAAGATACATCTGACAACCAGAATCTTCCTATTATGTAAAGTGCACGATCTGCGCATTTTGAAGGAGCTCGAAACGGCAATCTTGTTTTTTGTTCCTAATTATGTGTAGAGCGGTACATGTGTAAATAAATTAGATGGTCAGGATTAGTTTACTTAGCCTATAAATACCTGCTCGATTAACGAGAAAAGGTTAAGCGTTTGTTCGCTAATTTGCATTCAAGTTTGTTCTTTAAAACTATTTCCGCAATTTGATCTTATTCTTTGTTAGTTTTACTTATTCGGGAAAAACAATTGGTATCAGAGCAGGTTCTAATTTTATCTATAAATTAGTGATCTGTTCAACATGTCGAAGTTTGATTACATCGATAATGGCTCCTCTGCCAAACCACCAAAGTTTTCTATCGAACATTTTTCTAGCTGCAAAAAACAGAATGTTGTTGTATTTAGAAAATCTTGATTGCAACTCACTTGTTATTTTGGAGGAAGGTCCTTATATTCCTCAAACCATCTCCATGGAGACTGGTTCTGCTGAAACCTCCATTCCCTCTTGTCCGAAAATAAGATCTCAATGGATAGAGGAGGAAGTATGGAAGCTTCTGTGCAATAGACTCAGAGTCTCTCACTGAGGTCTACACTAGATTTACATGTCTACTGAACGACATGACTGAAGTTGGAGTTGTCAGAGAGCAATTCCAAATACTTAACAGATTTCTGGATTCCCTCCCATCTGAATGGGATACCATGTGCATGATCCCGAGAACCAAGAACATGCTCAGGGACATGAACATGCGTAAGCTATACGGAATCCTGTTGAATGACGAACAAACTCGCATTCAGAAAACTGATTTGAAGAAGGCATTCAAGAAAACTCTGGCCCTCGTTGCTGAAAATCCTCAAAGAGTCAAATACAAGCAAACAGAAGACTCTGATTCTGATGATGAGCCTTAGATGAAAGAAGTTGAGGAGGTAGAAAGATCTGATGATGAAGGTACCGAAAAAGCCTTCATCATGAAAAATTATAAAAAGTTTCAGACGTTTAAGTATAATGGGAAAAGAAGATTTGACAAGAAGTTCTCATTAGAGAAAAAGGGCTCGTCTGAAGGGTCCAAGAGTGAGTGCTTCAAATGTGGGAAGCCTGGTCATTATGCAGCCGACTGCTATGTGAAGGAGACCTCCTCAAATCCTAAGAAAGGGTTTCCTTCAAAAGTTGATAAATACAAGGCTAAATATAAGGCCTTGAAAGCATCCAATGAAAGGAAGAAGGAAAAGGCCATGATTGCTGATGACCTTAACTGGACTGATTCTGAAACATATTCAGATGAGGAAAAAGAAAATGAAGTCAGAGGTAAGTGTCTGGTGGCTGAAGAAATCCTTGGAACTGTATATCCTGAAATGTGCTTAATGGCCACTAAAACCAAGTTCAGCAAGGATCTGGCTGAGGCTGAAAAACTAAGCTCAACAGAAGGATGGAATCCCACCATGATGTATAAGGTATCGAATTTCAAAAATTATTCAATAAATGAGAAGGATGATATGTTTGCTTATTTGTGTTCTAATCTGACAATTGCACATACCAATCAAAACAAATCAAAACAAACTATCACCAAGCTCACCTCTGAGATTGTAACACCGCGATTTCGATAACCAAATTTTTATTTTTAAAATACAATTTAAGTTTTCAAACCATGTGGGTTTGACTGTAAATAGAACATTTAAACCTGTCTTATAATTTAAAAATTATAAACAGTAAAAATGTTGCCATATACAGCAGTTGGTGTTACGGATACATAACCGGCCGACCATTATCTTTAAACAAACATAAACATAATATAACAGAGTTTTAAACATAGTAATAGTGTTCCCCCTAAAGCATTTAAACTACCCGCAGGCTCCCAAGCTCACTAAGGATCACCTGCACATATGAGAGTGTAGCATCTGTTAGCTATATTAGCTAGTGAGTACACGATAGCATGCAATCAATATAAACATACCACATATCATCAATCATGCTCAAATAGTTCTATCCTAGCATCTCACGATGAGCTGGCGTACTCAGAAGGCGACATATCTCGCAGGGTAGCGAACCCGGCTCAATGTACCAAACTGGGGTACCCGACACATCAACCGCCCCGGTAGGGGAGCTATACAGCATCTACCGTTACGTTTCAGAATCAACCGATTCTTCTGAGTACAGCCCTGAGTTATACCCACAGGGGACAAACCTTGTCCAGTGCAAACCTTTCCCAATAGGTAGGACAGCTTGGTCGGGGGCAAACCTTGCCCAATAGATCCGTACCGATCACAAACAAATACTCTGATTCAATCGAATCATCAATCAATGCATAATCATATCCACATAACATACACCTCAACAGATGCATATTATTTATATCAATCAAATATCTGGCACCATCACGCTATTCATTCTTTACTTCATTGCGCACACGTAATAATATATCTATCATCATAACATATACCTAATCAAGTGCATGCTATTATATATCAATAAGTTAAGCCTAGCATCATCCTGCTATACAATCTACACTTAAACAAGTGTGTATCAAACTATGTTAACATGTGAAGTCTAACATCGTCATTCTTTACAAACTACACTTAGTCAAGTGCATATAATATCCTAATAATCATTTATCATACATACTATAAGGTATGCAAATCATGGTATCCAATTCAATTCATTGTTAATATATGTTATAGATATATTAATTGTTATGTTATCAGGCACTCACCTGATAGGCTAGAATAAGCGAAGACCTTGCTTTGGCACTTACGGATTGTCAACTCGACCTATAATACCAATATATACGCATTAATCACTTGAACACGCAAGGAACATCTAGGATACTTGAAACAATAACCTAATGATGTTATTTAACCATTTATTAACTAACTATAGTAGTCCAAGCAACAACACGTGGATACATAGCACAAAACAGCACAACAGGATGTGTGCAACGGGGGTCGCGCCGCGACCCCTCTTTGGTCACGCCGTGAGGCCTGTGCTGTGCACAAACAGCTTGCTGTTTTGTGCACAGCAAGGTCATTTTCATCCATATCAACTCCAAATCAATTTTAGTAAAATTCTAGTGTTTCATAAGACCATTTGACACTTGTGGAAGCTTTCTAACATCAAAAACTCCTATCCAGTTAATTCATACGGAAATCATAATTAAATGGACAATGACGTGCGCATAATGGCCAAAACTTGGTGTAGACCAATTCCAACACTTAAAACACACCATATACATCTAATATGATGTATTGAAGGTGTTGCAACTGACCAAAACCTTTAAACTCATTGTTTGAAATCATTTTCCAATTTCTTGCCTATTTATGGCCTATTTTTCACTATTTTAGCCAATTCAAGCAAAACAACCATTTCAATTCAAAACCAATGTTCTAATCAATTTATACAAGTCATATGAACCTATTAGTACCTTAAAAATTAGTTCTTGATGTGTAAAAACAGATTTAGCCCATTTTGGCCATTTTGACCCATTTAGGCTAAATATTGGATTTGTGCAAAAACACCACTTCTAATGCACGAATTGAGTTCTAATCAACCCTACCAAGTTATAGGATCAATTAGAACACTAAATTTCAGTTCTTGATGGTCAAAATCAGTTTGACCCGTATTTGACCAATTTTGACCCATTTGAGCCAAAATTCAAATCTCATCAAGAACACTACTTTAATTCATGGAATTGACTCCGATGCCCTTATAAATGATATTAGAACCTATTTCAATCATAAATTTCAGTTCTTGATTGCTAAATCAAAGAACCCACTTGAAAACCTAAAAATTCAAGTCTTGAAGAACACTATCAAGAACAAAGATGAATTGGAACTTACAAGGATCAAATGATGATTAAGAACAACTTGTAGGACCAATTAGAAACTCAATTCACTGCTGGAACAAAGATTTGTGAGTTTCTCTTCAAAACCCAAAAATCAAGATTGAAGAACACAAGTATGGAGAATATGAAGATGAAGCTTACAATGGAGAATATGATGATCTAGGGCTGATAATCCTTCAATTTGTGGCTGGAAATCAAAACTTCAGATTATCTCCTTGATGATTTCTTCAAAAATTCACGAACAAGAAGAGAATGAAGAGGTGTGTGTGTGTGTGTGTGTATACGTAAGGAGCTATGTGTCTGTGTATTCAAAAGAGGGCTGGACCGACTTGTGGGTATTATTATCCACAAGTGGGTATTTTGTTCCCCTTTTTCAACTTACAAGTCGTCTCTCGTTTAAGCGTTTCAACTAACGAGGATATTTTTGGAATCCTCGTTTGAAACTGTTCGATATTATATAATCTTTATCTATTTTTATTAGTATTTTTAATAACCCATTTAATTATCATTTTTTCATATTTTATATAATTTTCTAAAATATATATACTTTATTTAATTAATTTAAATACTCGGCTTATCACGATCGCACACGTTTAGGCCCGTTTTGAGGATGTTACAGAGATAAATGTCATTGAAAAAGAAAATGAACAATTTCTTCAAGAGTCTTATGCCTTAAAGAATCATATCGAATTTTTAACAAATGAACTAAAAATGTGAAAATGGATTTGCAAGACTCTAACGAAAAAGTGAAAGATCGTTAGTCGATTATTTATCTTTGGTTGAGTCCAAATAAACTAGCATTTGAGAGTATAAATCATCATATGGTGATTCAAAGAGAAAGAGTAGGCATATGACACATTAAACAAGCCGCTGATTTCAGCAAAAAGTGTAAAAATGTCGATGAAATGAAGTTGTAAATCCAAGCTTTTCTGAAAGAACAAATTCTGAAATTAGAAATCTTCAACTTCCTACTGAGTACGATACTTTTGCCAACGAAACTACTAAACCAATCCCTAAAATACCCAGTACACCAAGTCCTACTGAAATGTAACACCCTCAAACCTGGGCTAGGAGAATAGCAGGGTTTGTGGTACGTGTTTAACTGTTTTATTATGGTTAGATGATTAATTGAATTAATTTTAAATATGTGATTAATTTTTATGCATGAATGGTATGTGTTATATGAATGTATATATGTAACCGTATGCATGTATATGTATTTGTGTGTGTGTACACGTGTATGTGAGGAGGGATTGCCACCTCTTTTTTTTAGTTGTTATACGTGGGGTGGGTAGGAATCACATGCAAATCTCCAAATCAAAGAAAGTATTGTGTGTGTTTTTGAGAGCTTTGTCTCTGCCAAGCAAAACCGAAGAAGAAAGAAAGAAAGAAACCATCGGATTTTCTTGTTGTGTAATTCTTAATCAAACTAAGGTTAGATGTTTTAATATATTATGATTAGATGATTACTAGATTAAATCTTGATAGAAATATCATGTGTTTATGAAGAAATATCATAGAATCGGTTTTTGAAGAATATAAGTTTCGAGTCGATTTTGTGTTCATATGAAATTGTATGCTATAATAGTGCTTTGATGCACGAAATATGTGTTTATGATGTTAAAAACATGTTTCTGGAATGATAAGTTGAAATTATGGAAACCTGGATTTGTGTTATGAAAATGGTAGATTGAATCTATGAACAATCGGTTTTGGCATTTGAGGAAGAAGATGAATTCCGATTATTTAAGAAAACCGGAAGTTGAAATCCGAAGACTTATAAACCGACACTCAGAATCCTATTCATTGAATCCGTAACCTTAGAACCAATGGAAGCAAAATCCGAGACTTGAGAATTCTATACCTAAAATCCGAATATGAAAAACCGAGAGCTAAATCCTACATTTGTTAAATCCGGTTATTTGAAAACCGACTACTTGAATTTGATTTATTCTAAATCCGAAAGTTAGAATCCTAAACTTTAAAATCCGATAACTCAAATCCGACATGGTTGATGAGAATCCGATAGTCTCCAATCCGGACCCCAAAATCCGAGCAAAGGGAAATCCGATTGTGGTACAATCCGAGACATGAGTTGCGGATTCTTGGAATCCGATTGTTTTGAGGAAATCCGATACTTGTGTTTTGAATTGTATTTGTTTATTGTTTGATGTTTGTTTGATGAATGATTTACAAATATATGATAAGTTATATTAATGAGATTGAAACTGATTTGATTATTGCTTTGTTTACAGGCAATCTTAAGACTCAGTGATATTAGACTTCTGAGTTCAAGACTGAAACTAAGGTGAGTGGACGTTGAACACGGATGGTAAAGATTGCAGTTAATTTTATTGACGTAAAGAATGATTGTGGATTGAGATTGGATTGATTGAAATGCTGAATGTGATATTGAAATGTTCATAACTGCTGCATGAATATTTGGTCGATACGCACTCTTAGGATGAATTTGAGTTGCGTTGAGAAGTCAGCTATACGTGGACTTAGGCTGGGCTTGTCTAACTGGTTGGTTGATCAGTAGTAGCCTTTGTGTTGCATTTGTTGCTCAGAGGGGAGTTTACTTAGCCAATCTAGTGGAAAGCTATCTCTAAACCTTTGCTTTGGCCGGCATTGGTTGTAGGTTCTGCGCCGAACCGCCGGTGTTCTCTGGATATGTGATTACATGAGTATTATTTGATTGTGAATGTTTGCGTTTGATGTTTTAGCCTCTACTCACTTAGCTTTTGTGCTAATTCCCCTCAGTTGATGCTTTGCAGGTTGGTGTTGTAGTTGAAGAAGGAAGAGTTGACCACACCCTTATACTTGTTTTGAAAAAGAGACGAGCCAGTATTTTGTAACACCAAACACTTGTAGATGTGGTTGTATTTTGAAACAAATGAATGTATATTTGTAATTACTGATTATTTGTAATCAAGTTGTTTAATTAGCTTCCGTAGTGCGTTTTAAAAAAATGGCTTGTGATTTTCCGGTGTTCAGCATGAACTAACTTTTTGAACTGTCTGGGTAGGGCGTTTAGCATGATAACATTTGGTACCTTGACAGTGGATGCTCAAGGCATATGACCGGATGTAAGTCCCTACTAAATGGGGTTCAAGAAGCCAATGGCCCCAAGGTTACATTTGGTGGAGGAAAATGTGGCAAAACTGATGGTTATGGTTATCTTAACCAAGGTTCAGTCAACATTAAGAATGTTGCTCATGTAACAAGTCTTGAACATAAATTGATCAACATCAGTCAGTTGTGTGATGCAGATTATGAAGTGCATTTCAAGAAGACCAAAGGTTCAATCTTTAACAAGAAAGGCAAAGAGGTCTTACAAGCAAAAAGGCAGGGTAACACGTACGTCGTTGATTTCAACTCTACCACTTCTGAAAGAGATGCTTGTTTCTTTTCAGAAGCTGATTCCAAAGTTAATTGGTTATGGCACAAAAGATTATCCCATCTCAACTTCAAAAACATCAGCAAACTCTCTAAGCTACAGCTTACCAGAGGTCTACCGTCAGTTTGGTTTCAGAAAGACAAGCTGTGTCATGCATGTGAGAAGGGAAAGCAAAAGAAGTATGTCTTCAAATAAAAACATTGTAACCAAGTTAACTCCGCCTTTCATCTACTACATATGGATCTCTTTGGTCCTGTCAGTTCTCCTAGCATAGGAGGCAATAAGTATACCCTGGCTGTAGTTGATGAATACACCAGGTTCACATGGGCATTCTTCTTGCGCAACAAAAGTGATACTGCTGAAGTTCTGATGAGCTTTATTCGTCGTGTTCAAAGATAGTTTGACACACAAGTTAAACAGTTTCGTAGTGATCATGGAACAGAGTTCAGGAACTCTACTCTTCAAGATTTCTATGGCATCATCCAAAACTTCTCAGCCCCAAATACCCCTCAGCAAAATGGGGTTGCTGAAAGAAGAAATAGGACCCTGATAGAAGCAGCCCGAACTATGCTAGTTGAAGCATATCTGAAAGGGCATTTCTGGGCTGAAGCATTTCTGAAAGGGCATTTCTGGGCTGAAGCTGTTAATGCTGCTTGTTATACACAGAACAGGTCCATCATTGTCAAGCGCCACAACAAAACTCCCTACAAGTTACTTTATCTGAAATCACCCAATGTCGGATACTTCAAAGTTTTTCACCAAAGATCAGAAAAGCAAATTTGTTCCCAAAGGGGAACAAGGAGTGTTTCTAGGTTACTCTGACATTTCTAAAGCTTATCATGTTTTTCTTCCCAAGAAAAACTCTGTGGTCGAAACAATTAATGTCACCTTTGATTAGTTCAATACAACATCAACCTTAAATCACACTGATCAAATTGTCTCTGATGAATTTGATGCTCTTCTCTAAGAGTCCTTTAATGATGACTTGGATGAATATTCTCAGGAGGTAAATACTAACGATAATGTTATTTCTGTTAATGTGAATCAGGTCACTGAAGATCTCTTGGAAACAAATGACTCCTCTGCTGATGAGCAACAGGAGCAACCATAAAGGGTCACGAAATGGACTAGAGCTCATCCCATCACAAATGTGATTGGTGATCCACACACTGGTGTGCAAACTCGAAACTTGATTACATCTGCATTCTGCATGTTCTCTAAATTTATATCACAGGTCGAACCAAAGAAAGTCGATGAAGCTCTGAAGGACCCAAAATGGATGGTCGCTATGCAAGACAAGCTTAATGAGTTTGAAAGGAATAAAGTTTGGAAGTTGATTGCCCCACCTGAAGACAAGTCCATTATTGGCACAAAATGGGTCTTCAAAAACAAATGTGATGAAACTGGGTCAGTTATATGTAACAAGGCCAGATTAGTTGCAAAGGGCTACTGTCAAAAGGAAGGAATAGATTATGATGAAACGTTTGCTCCAGTTGCTCGTCTGGAGGCGATATGCATGTTCCTAGCCTTTGCAGCATTCAAGGGATTCAAGGTATTTCAGATGGATGTTAAGAGCGCTTTTCTGAATGAGAACTTCAAGAAGAAGTATTTGTTCAACAACCTCCTGGATTCGAAAGTCCCGACTTTCCACACCATGTGTATAAGTTTGACAACGCCCTTTATGGACTGAAGCAAGCTCTACGTGCCTGGTATGATACCTTGTCCACTCATCTTCTGAAAAATGTATTTCAGAGAGGGAACATCGATAAAACTCTATTTCAGTGTAGAGAAAACGGTGAACTCATTCTAGTTCAAATTTATGTTGATGATATTATATTTGGTTCTACTGACAATCTTTTATGCAAGAAATTTGAGAAAATAATGTCAGAAAAATTCAAGATGAGCATGATGGGAGAACTGAATTTCTTCCTTGGGCTTCAGATAAAGCAATCTGACCAAGGCATCTTTATTAATCAAGGGAAATATGTCAAAGACTTACTCAAGAAGTTCAACTTTTCAGACTCCTCCCCTATGAAGACTCCCATTGTTCCAAAAACCAAGCTTACCGCTGATCCGAATGGGAAAGTAGTTGATCTTCCCACATTCAGAGGGATGATCGGATCTTTACTATATCTGAGGGCCAGTCGTCCTGATATTATGTTCTCCACATGCCTATGTGCAAGATTTCAGGCGAACCCAAAGGAATCACATCTGACGGCTGCCAGACGAATTTTCAAATACCTGAAAGGTACACCTGAACTTGGGCTATGGTATTCCAGAGACTCCGGTTTGAATTAATTGGATTTTCAGATTCAGACTATGCCGGATGTTAGATTGACAGGAAGAGTACTACCGGTGGGTGTCAGCTACTAGGTGGAAAACTAGTAAGTTGGCAAAGCAAAAAGCAGAACTCCATTTCTCTTTCCACCGTTGAAGCTGAATACATTTCATCTGGAGTTGTTGCGCACAAGTCTTATGGATGCAACATCAGCTCCCTTACTATGGCATCTCCTTTCAGCGCACTCCTATCTATTGTGATAACACAAGTGCTATTGCAATCTCCAATAATCCGGTGCTCCATTCGCGTACAAAGCACATTGATGTTCGCCATCATTTTATTCGAGATCATATAGCAAAGAATGAAATTGAGCTTCGATTCATCTCCACCGAGCATCAGCTCGCTGACATCTTCACTAAAGCCCTAGATGAACACCGGTTCAATCAACTGGTTGTAGAAATAGGAATGCTAAATCCTTCCATAATATAGCTATTTCAGGTAAGTTTGATTGTTACTGTTAATTCTTTCTTGTCACATTTAATGCCAGCCACCCTATTAGCTAAGCTTGAATAATTACTTTTACCATGCATCTCTCTGACTATCAAATCATCTCTGAAGCGTAATCATGAGTAATTTTCTTTATAAACATCCAAAGATTTTCTTTCCATTTTCATCTTCAGCAAAACAAGAAACGATTCACAGAAAATATTCCACTTTCTTGAAAACTCATGGAGTTCACAATCACTTTCGTTTTCTTCCCAGTGTGTTATGTGATCACTGTTCGCATCCCTAATGAAGGGATTGGGATAGAAGTCTCATCTCAAATATTTGTGTTATCTTAAAGATGAATGTAATTTTCTTTTATCAGTCTATGTAAATCGTGACTAACATCATGTAATCATCTTTTGTTCGTATATGGAATTAGCAATTTCCAAGCTTAACTGTTATTCTTGTTGGCATTGTGTTCTTCTTTTTATTTTATTTTTCTGTCTATTTTTTTTGTTAAGATTAATCCAATGCAAAGTTTGGATATTTTTTTTCCTTTGCATTGTGAAACTTTATCTTCATGCTAATGGTTTGTTAGTGAAGCTTAGTTGTTCCCAAGATAACACCGGGTAAATTAGTTTAACCAATAACTGTTTGACATCACAAAAGTTATCTTCGTGTATTTTCCGGTTTCACGCTCTTGTTTTCACCCTAGATTTACTCAACCGCCAAGATTGATTCAGTTTAAACCCCTATAAAACCCCATTATCGCCCCTTCATGTTCTTTACCTGCAAATCATCTTCTCTGGTGAATTCTCTTGTTCAAAAGCAAAAACAACTCTTGTGCTTGAATCCATGGCCCCCAAAGGTGCTTCTACGAAGGTAACTCTTCCAACTGATGTCGTTCCCAAAATTCCCCTGGAATCAATCTGTTTCAAGGATAACAATTTCGCCGCTGACCTAACCCTCCCTCCTACGACCTCACCACTTCACCAAATCATGACCTACCTTCACCACTGCCCGTTGAACTTTGCTCTCTCCGCAAAGGTTCCAATGTTTGAAGAACACCTCTGTTAGTTCTGGATGACCGCTGAAGTCATTAAACCCAAAACCCCCGGCCAAAGTATTCACTTCAGTATTCTCTCTGGTAACAAGTTCGCTGAAATCACCACAAAATTTCTTACATCCGTTCTTCATCTTCCTTGTCGGGAACTCACCTCATCCACTACCAACGCTAAGGAGCTGCTCTTCTCCTTCTTTCAATATGCTGATGAGCACAAGGTCAAAGGAAACTCTATGATTCGCACTCGTCTTCCAAAGGAGTGGAACTGTCTGATTGCTCATCTGAACTTTTGTATGACGAGCAAAACCGGTGGTCTTGACCAAGTCAATGAAGCTGTTCTGAAAATGGCCTATGCCATTATGCATGGTCATAACATTGACTACGCTAAACTTATCATGGAAAGTCTTGTGGTATCATTGACGGCCCGCATAAGATCTCAACACATTCCTTTTTCTAGGTTTGTGTCACTGTTTATCTACTCCCTGCTCCCACTTGAAGCATACAACTCTGCTTCAGTTCAGCTTCCAAATCCCTCACTACCAGGTTCAGTATGGACAGGTTCCTCGTCTGCCTTCAACCCAGCTTTGATTGCACCAATGCTTGCACTAGTCTCGTTGAAGCCTTCTAATGCCATTCCACTAGCATATTCTGGTTTATCATCTGAAGCTGCACCTTCTAAACCCCAACACCAAGCGCTTCAGACCTCTCTATCGAAAACAAAGAAAAGGAAGCTGATATCCACTTCAACTAAGCCATCCACAAAACCTTCAGCTATACCCAAATCCACCACCACTAAACAACCAACCACCGCTCAACTTCTAAAATCACTCTCAACCGCCAAACGCCACAAACCCAACGTTCCCTTCAGTCCCATCATCTCTCACTATGCTTCAAGTGAGGATTCCCCTGATGATATCCCGCTGATTCTTCGCAAAACTCAGCTTCAATCATCAAAATCCGCAGAAGCTGCTCAGGTACGATATCCTTTACTTAAATTCTCTAAACCTAGTCTGACTGATGAAGAGACAGCTCAAAACCAAGCTGTCCCTGAAGTCCAACTTCTATTACCACAAGTTCAGGACACTAACAAACACCAGTCATCCGAGACTTCCTCTATCCCCACCATTGAGTCTGCCAGCACACCCACTGCAACTCAGGAACCACCAGAACATGGAACACCCATTCCTACTTCTGCTAAAATTCCCCCTCTATCCCTTAATGTATCAGTAAACCCAACTGATCCTATGGATATCAACCAAGCACATGATGTGTCAGCACCCAAAACGGCTGACACTAATGCTCAGCCCATCACCAATGGTGAAACTACAATTCCCCTAGTTTCAGAGGTCCAACCAGTTGATGATTCTTCGGTTCACCCTGAAGATGAAACTGCACCCAAATCTCTTAATGTGTCACAAAACCCCACCGACACTATGGATTCTACTCGGGCAAATGATTTATCAGTTTCGCACCAAACTGAGAGTGATGTCAAACCTTCCATAATGAATGAAACTGAAGTTTCACCTCCTTCAGTCGAGATTCCTACTACTAAAGAAGACACGGTCTTAAACCAGACTGTAACTGAAGCAAATACGCCCAAGGCCCTTGATGCATCAGTCACTCCTACTGATGCTACGGCCTCCCCATCTCTCCTAAACACCTTGTTTGATATCCCTTCTCCTGATACAACTGTCAATCCTTTTGATGACAATGATGCTTTTGATTTTCTTCAATCACCCAAGTCTGTACATTCTCAAATTTCTGAGCCTTCAACAGACATTGCTTCCTCATTGGAAAGTCTATCTGAACTCGTCCTTTTTGTCTCTAATTCTATTAAGACAAACACCTTTCAGGGACATTGCGTCGCCAACAATAAAGCCAAGCTTGAAACTGAGCTCAAATCTCTTGTTGAGTCTATCAAAACTCAGTTCACCACCATCACCCAAACCATTGATTGTAAAAATCTGATACTTCATGGGATGTTCAAAACCCTTCAGAACCTTGTAAAAACAATGGCTGATTCTGCCACTCTTGAGTTTTCTAAACTTAACACTCAACTCTCTACTCTCTCCACCTCTGTAAATTCTCTTTCCTCCAAGGTTGACAACATTCATGCTGTCAATCTTTCTGAAGCTGCAACTCGTCAGTTGCAAGAACTGTTTGCTCCCTCCTTCTCCAGCCTTTCCAGAGTGTCTCGGTCGGTAGAAGCTTCAGGAATCTCTACACCTTCTAAGGGGGAGAAAGTTCGAAGACAGTCCAAAATCTGTCAGATTATAAGAAGGAAGGCTATCGCTGATCGGAAAATAATCAAATGGGATAGAAAGTATTCACGTGTTGAATACTTACAAAGATTAGAAGAGGAAGTGGCTCACCTCAAAGCCGCTGAAGAAAACAAGAATTATGCCTTGATCGATTTCGAGGCCAGGTTAGCCAAAGCCAAAGAAGCTAAGGCACTTGCTGAGGGGGAGCTCAAGAGTCTCCTTAATCAAAGAAAAGCTGAACCTGAACTTTTCAGTTCAGAGCTAGATGGAGCTAAATGTCAGCAAATCATAACTGAAGCTAAAGCCTCTCAGATTCCCATTCAATCAGCTGCTCCTTCATCCAATGTGGTAAGCCAAGCCAGCCTGATAAAAGTAAAGGGAAAATGGTGATTATCTTTCCGGATGATCACATGAGTAAGGGTATATATGAATTCAGTGACTCAGATGATGAGAAATTGGCACTTGAAGAGCTTGCTGCGAACAAAATTGATCTATCTCCCTTGGATCATCAAAAACAGATTGAGGAGAATATTGAAGCTGAAAAAGCTTTAATTGAGGAGAAGAAAAGGATCATGGAAGAAAAACAAGAAAAATGGTTAAGTTCTCGACATCAGAGAAGGCATCCAGATAAAATCACGGGAATAAAGCTAAAGAAAGTCAATAATGAAATCCTTCTGAATGTTCAGCGCAAAAAACTTCCTCTCTTCAGTATACAATCTGTCAAGAATGTTCAACTCAATTATGCTGTGTCTGAATGGAATGAAATAATTGCTTGTTTATCAAAACGCAGGCAAACTAATGATGTTAAGTTCATTCAACGAGAAATCACCTAAGTAATTGAATATTATGAAGAGGAAGTAAAGAAGAGGGGATCTAATGAAGTTGTCATGCCACAGAAACAGAATCCCACTCGAGTTGAAAAGTTAAAATTTCAAAGAAGGAGGCTCACTCTCAAGAAATCTCAGCGACAGATCTTGGAGCTGATATCTATTAGAGAGCTTCCAAATTGCAAAGGCTTTGACTCTATGTTGCCTCCTGGTTTGATTCTAGAAGTGGGTAAAGTTCTCTCAAATCCGAGGGGATTTTATTTTCTTGATGCATATGACAAGATTCGTTTTAAGAGAGTTTCAGATTTCGCCAAGGCTGAGATCTCTTTGATATTTCATAGACAATAAAAATCCAGATGTCAAAGACATTCTGGTTGAATACTTGAAGCAAATGAAGCTCAAAGCTCCAAAGAAATCTTCTCCTGAAGAGTTCAAACTAGATATTTAGAATAATAATTCTTTATTCTTTATTCTTTATTCTTTATTCTTTCTATTCTTTATTTTTGTTTGTACATAGTCATGGATTATAAACAAATAGGGGGAGATTCTTAGTCCTTTATTTGTATATATTCCATTCCTGAAGAAGCTTTTGAAGAAAACGATTGAAGGTGTAATATCTTATTCTTTTGTAAAATGTTTTGACGCGTCATCTGAAGAAAGAAGCCCGTAGTTCATCTGAAGATTAGTTCTGAAGTGAACGTCAGCTGAAGTTTGTCTTCAGTCATCAAAGGGTCTTCTGAACTGAAGATACATTTGACAACCAGAAACTTCCTGTTATGTAAAGTGCACGATCTGCCCATTCTGAAGGAGCTCGAAACGGCAATCTTGTTATCTGTTCCTGATTATGTGTAGAGCGGTACACGTGCAAATAAATTAGATGGTCAAGATTAGTTTACTTAGCCTATAAATACCTGCTCGATTAACGAGAAAAGGTTAAGCGTTTGTTCGCTAATTTGCATTCAAGTTTGTTCTTGATTTAGTTTGTACTTGGTGCTCAAGATTGTTCTTATGCACTCTTTGAAGTTTCATTATTAATATAATCCTACTTTGAAAACTTTCGTGTGTTCGTTGCTTTAAAAATATTTCCGCACTTTGATCTTATTCATTGTTAGTTTTACTTATTCGGGAAAAACACACATATATATATACATACGTATATATATATATATATATATACACACACATACAAGACCACAATTAAATGTGTCCATGCATCTGGAATACTTTCGATCGGCCGACATATTATATATATATATATATATATATAAATATATATACACACACATATTGTGATTTGATGAGGGGAATGGGCCCAAAGCCAACCATCAGGCTGCCGACAAAACACCCACACATGGCGCCGTTCTTGGTCGGAGTTCAACACCAAATCGTGGAATTAAATAAAAACACAAGTCGACTGATGCTATGGTTTCCTACCATCGCCTAACAACATTCTATCATATTAATTGATTTATTTGTCAAGTTTTCGTTGTTTAAAGTTCCCCCTTCCCAACCTTCCATCTGACGTACGCAGGTCAAGGGCACCATAGATTCAAAAATCATCAGCATTAATTATCATCTGGTGTTCCTATTACTATTTCGATGCAAGCAAGACTGGCTAGACTCGACTTACACAAAACCGAGACTCAACCTCCCAACTCAACGTGTGTGTGTGTTTCGGTTCAACGCAAACAAGAATAGTGCATAGTCGTGAGTTCTACTACTGATTCGACATACAAATTGGAGATAGGGTGTGCATTTTCTTACATGCTAATGGAGGAACCAGTATTCTCTTGGTCGATTTCTCTTCTTTCTCCTTCTCGGTTGCAAACTCAAACACAGATGTTAATATTAGAAAATGTATAAAAGCCTACGTGGTAGGCTTAGCCTATAAATAGGACTTAGCCCCTTGTCCACATGTAACATTTTGCGCATATATGCAATATTGATATTAACGTGAAGTGTGTGTTTTCTCTCATCTTATCACCTCTCTACACATTGCTTGAAGGTTCACTGTTCATAGAATTGACATTTCAATTGGTATCAGAGCCAAACATGATCTAAGTTGGCTCATGATTGGGTGAATCATCAATTAATGAGCTACATCAGAGAGTTTACTGTTCAGAATTCGAAACAATGAAGGTTTGAGTGTTTTTCGTATTAAATCTGATCGCATTCATCCCTGAATCAATTATGTGATCGAAAACAATCAAATATGTTTTGATTTGGATAAAAATCACCTGAGTTTTGAAGTTTTTCGTGGGAATATCTACGGTTTTTGTTTCAAAAGATCATAAGTTATAATGAGGATGATGGATTCATTGGAATATTATTGATCTACAAAGGTTTGCAAGTGGGAGGATATAAGAATCGAGTGGTTTTACATTGTTTTTTTAAGAATTAAAATTTTAGTCAAGAACACTTGAAGATGATGAAGAACAGTCTAGATCTGAGTTGTTGATCGAATTGGATTAGCATTTCGAAGTTCTGGTGTTTTACTGTGGAGTTCGAGCGGGTTAGTTGAGAACAAATCCGGAATTTGTTGCTCACATTGACTTCGAGCGTATCAAATCCTCACAATTCGAAGAAAGCACACTTCTAAGTTGAAGCCTTAACACTTCGAGCTCGAAATCAACACAAGTTCCAAGTTCGAAACATGTTATAGGCAAATTCAAGCGGACATTATTCCCCAAGTTCACTTCGAACTCGAAATTCATATTCCCACCTTGACTTTGAGCGCATTCCGAAGCTACAAATCAACTTCGAATACCAAAACACTGACTTTGAGCGTGCTCCATTTTAAATACTTCACATTTGAATAGTACTTCTAATAGTTCTTCGAAACCACCTTGCCTTACCACAATTCGCATTCAAAGATCACTTGTTCGAAAAACACTTAGCAAACATCCCTTCGAAGATCAAACACCACTGTTCCATTCAAAGTTCACTTCCAAATTGACATCGAATTCCTTAAATATTTCATTCGAATTCCTAACATTCACTTCGAATTCATTGTTCACTTCGAAGTCACCACTTCGAACCATTACTTCCAATTCGAAGAAACCATCTTCGAACCCAATCACCAACTTTTTCCAAGTTAATGATCACTTCGAAGCTTTCAAGTAATTAAACTAATATGTCAAGTTCCAACGAGATATTGGCCATTGGCATAGACTCCAAACCCCCTGTTCTCTTCCGCAATGACTATCTAGTATGGAAAGGGAGGTTCATGGATTTTCTGGAACACAATGAAGTGTATGGTGAGATAATGATCGATTCACTTCTCAACGGAGAAAAGAAATTCTACATTATTATGGATGAACGACCTGACAACAATCCTCCAATTGTTGGATCGGTGAGAGAGAAAACTCATGACGAGTTAACTGCTGCTGAGAAGGAAAGGAAGAAAGCAGATGGGCTGGCTAAGTACTATCTCAAACAAGGTTTATCATCTGAGATGTACATGAAAGTTGACAACTTAGCCACAACCAAAGAGATCTGGGAGGAGATCAAATGACCATTGCAAGGAACTGAGCAAGGAGAACATATAAAACGAAAAAAATTGGTGAACATGTTTCACGAATTTACTACAAGGGATAACGAACTGTTAATTGACACCTACAGTCGTTTCTGCAAGCTCTAGAATGAACTCAGAACTAACAAGGTTGAGAGGACAGATTTGGATATCAACTGCGTGTTTCTTCATGCTCTAGGTCCAGAATGGAAAGAGCATGTGAAGCTTTACAAACACATCAACCGAAACCTTACAATTGTCACATACCACAATATTTTTGAGGACCTTCAGCAATACCAAGATGAGGTCTCAAAGTCATCCCCTAGGCTGATCCTTTAGCCGTAGTTGCTTCAGAACCACCCCCCCGCGAATCCTCCAGAACACATAAATTCAAAGAGGTGGCCCTATCTGACTCAGAATCTGATGAGCAGATGGTACAGAAATGGAACAAGTCATCAAGGTCATGTCATTCATCACCAAGGCATTCAAGAATAGGTACTCTAAAACCAATAATCGCCAAAGGTACACGTCTGGGTCTTGAAGACAAGAAAACTTTAAGGTTGCTGAGAAACCTAGGGTTGCCAAGGAGGAGAGGAAAGAAGAACGAAAATGCTACAATTATGGGGGAAATGGGCACTTCATAAAGGACTGCACACAGAAAAAGAAGAAATACGCTAAGTACTATAAGCAAAAACTCAGGCTGGCCAAAAAGGAAGAGTGCAGGAAGGGCCATGATGGTAGAAGAAGATCAGTTACTCACCGATACTGACGATAGTGATCTGGATGAGGAGGCACAAGCCCAATTTTGCCTAATGGCAGACGTTGAAGATGAGTTCAGTGATGATGAAGCAGAGCCAGAGGCACATTATGATAATACTGATGATGAAGGGCTTGATGCTGCAAATGATAATGATGAGGTACACTCTAACTCCATAACAGGTTATGGTCTGAGCATGGAACATGTTCAGATCATCATGTCTCAAAGAGGTTGTGGAAGAAGATTTTAAAAGAAACTCTAAACTAAAATCTAAAATTCCATTTAACTATCAGAAAGTAAATGAATCTATCTCATTTGAGCCTCAAAAGCTCAGTAAGACAGATGAGTATACTGGTTTCACCTATCCTATTGATCTTAAAAAGCCGCAAGCAGTTATGGAAGCCTGAATATATATACCGCATATGGTGTTACAAAGGCAACTCGAAATACTTGTAGCTTATTATTATCAAACCATTATCACTGATGATTTAGAAAAGGAATAAATAAATCAGAAAAGAGTCTTCCATGTCACTGTCAAAAGAAAATCCTGACATGCACTTCCACTCCATCTACTTCCCAACCAACAAGAAAATATACCAGGGAAGTAAAACAAAGGTGGAAGAGTTATGGACTCCAAGGTCACATCACAAATCAATTCACACCACCAAAATGCAACCAAATGTCATTTCCAAAGCCAATCTCACACACTCTTCCAAGTACAAATCAAAGTTACCAACAAGAGTTGTCAAAAAGAGCTCAAAACCATTCACAACTAACCACGTTTCAAATGTTTCAGATGTAAGTAGAAAAGACAACAACAAGAAGAGTGTCTGCACACATGAAAACAGAAGAAAGTTTAAACACAGTTTTTTCTAAGCCTTGTTTTGATTTTTCCAAGAAGTGTCATCACATTTCATATTTCTTTAGTTACTGTAATTCACTTTCGACAAATGAAATGAAAGCAAGTACATGTTTTTGCACAAGTCAAGGGTGTTTGCACGGACATTGTGAATACAAGTGTGAATATGATAGTCTTCGAAAACAAATGGGAATTCGTGCTTGTGAGCATTGGAGACCACAAGGGTCGAATCAAATAAATGCACCCTTTATCACATCACACGGGATAATCATCCCTCAGTGGAAACTAAACAAGCTTTAAAACTCATGAATTATTGGAACTATGAAAACAGATTAATCACTATTCAAGAATTAGAAGCATACAGAAAATGTGGATACAAAGAGTTTTTGAAGGCTTGGAATAATACTGAATCCAGAACAAGGAAATCTCAATCCCAACGCACCAAATTTCTATCTTCCAAGGCACAGACAAATTCTTCAAAATGGTCCAACTCAAAAACTAAAATCAACAAGAATCAAAAACCCAAACCACCCACCATAAAACACCAACCTGTTACCACTAAAAAGGAATCCAAATTTCAAACAGTTTCAAAACCCAAAACTATTCAAATTTGGCAACGAAAAGATGTGATTCAGGTAGTGGATATCAAAGACATACACAGTCCACCAACTATTGAAAGAGGAGAAATTCCTCTAACTATTGAATCTAAAATTGTTCCTGATCCATTTTGGATTAATACTTCAAGGTTTAACAAAGAAGAACAAAAGAATTAATGGACCACACAGAAAAGAATACATTGTATTTTTCAAGCGGTCGTTGACACCAATTTATCATTTAACAAGCAAGGATCCATTTCAACATGGGGACCTAAATCTTCATTCTTTTATGTGTGCAGGAACCTAATCTATGGTACCTGGACTCAGGTTGCACCAAGCACATGACCGGTGACAAGAGTCTTCTCAACAACATCGTTCCCAAGTACTCCAGGAATGTTCATTTTGGGAATGACAATGTTGCACCGATATTGGGGTATGGAGATATAGTGAAGAAGAATATCAAAATTAAAAAGGTTTCCTTTGTAGAAGGATTGGGCCATAATCTGTTTAGCATTGGCCAGTTATGTGACAAACACTTAGAGGTTACATTTAAAAAGAATTCGTGTTCAGTGACAACAGAAACACGTGATGTACTTCTCACGGGGACACGGAAGTCTAACTTGTATTTAATTGATCTGAACAACTACAACAAGAAGACCTCCGTTTGTCTACTCAGTAAGGCCTCATCGGACTTAACTTGGCAGTGGCATAGGAAACTCTCCCATCTCCACTTCCACAATATCAACAAACTGGTTACTGGAGATTTGGTGAGAGGCCTGCCAAAGTTAAAATTCTCCAAAGATCATCTGTGTGCACACTGTGAAAAAGGGAAGATGAAACATTCACCTCACAAAGTCAAGCAAGTCTCCAATACAAAGAAAATAATAGAGCTTCTGCACATGGATCTATGCGGTCCGATGAGAGTCCAAACATGCAATGGGAAGAAGTATATCCTAGTCATTGTCGATGAATACTCTAGGTATACTTGGGTCAAGTTCTTAAGATCGAAAGATGAAGCAACTCCTACTATCATCAGCTTCATCAAACAATAGCAGAACAAGTTTGAACACAGTGTTCTCTCCGTTAGAACGGACAATGGAACTGAGTTCAAGAACAAAGTCTTGTCTGACTACCTTGACCTAATGGGGATCTCACATCAATTCTCTACAGCATACACTCCACAACAGAATGGAGTTGTGGAACGATGCAACCGAACTCTGGTTGAGGCTGCTCGTACTATGCTTGCTTACTCTGGTCTCCCACCTTCTTATTGGGCTGAAGCCGTCAGCACCGTGTGTTACACACAAAATCATTCTTTCTTCCACAAGTGTTTTAACAAAACTCCTTATGAATTGGCAAATGGCTTTGTACCTAATATCAAATATCTTCATATAATCTAAGGAAATTTGAGGCTAAGGCTGATGAAGCAATTTTCCTATGTTATTCACATGAGTCTAAAGCCTACAAGGTGTTAAATAAAATAACTAACTGTGTTATGGAAAGTATAAATGTTACATTCGACGATATGTTGGATGTTAACACATTTCAAAAAGAAAAGGAAGTTGCTTCTGGACGAGTCAGTTCTGGACCAGTACTTCAAAGAAAAGAAACAAATTCAAATCCAAATTCATCATAATACAATTTAGATTTCTTATTTGATTTCTTACAGTCTGAATCTAATGTTGAAAATGCCGGTGATAGGAATAATGCAGTGCCTCCTGCTACAACTACAACAGAGGTCGACAACTCGTCTTCATATCCAATCGTGGATTCTCCGTCTACATCAACTGTCAATCCAGTTAAAGTTCCTCATGAGCCGGTTTATAAGGGAACTATAGTCTATGATTCAGAACAAATCACAACAGATGAAGACATTGAACTCAAAAACCGTTTAAATGAGTTCTTTCCTCCAATCCAAAACCCCCGAGGAATAAGATGAACACAATCCCACCCCGAATCTCAAAGTATAGGCAATGTTCAAGATGGGGTAAGGACTCGTAATGCAACGCCAAATGAGTGCCTTTATTCCAGTTTCCTATCTACGATTGAACCTACCAAAGTCTCTGATGCTTTACAAGATGCAGATTGGGTCATTGCAATCCACGAAGAACTTAATCAGTTTGAAAGACTCAAAGTTTGGAGATTGGTACCACTTCCAGGAGATAAATCAGTGGTTGCTACCAAGTGTATTTTTAAGAACAAACGGGATTCCGATGGAATAGTGGTTAGAAACAAAGCTAGGCTGGTTGCTAAGGCTTTCAACCAACAGGATGGAATAGACTATGATTAAACATTTACTCCTGTAGATAGGATAGAAGCCATAAGATTATTCTTAGCCTATGCTGCCTACAAAAGCTTTAAGGTTTTTCAAATGGATGTCAAGGCAGCATTCCTAAATGGTATCCTCAAGGAGGAGGTCTATGTGTCTCAGCCATAAGGCTTCTTCAATGCCAAATTACCTCAACACGTTTATATTCTAGACAAAGCCTTATATGGACTAAAACAAGCCCCGAGAGCTTGGTATGATGTCCTCTCTGAATATCTGTTGAGTGAGGGATACATCAAAGGAAATACCGACACCACTTTATTCACCAAAGCCAAAGGAAAGGATCTAATCTTAGTACAAATTTATGTGGATGACATCATTTTTGGTTCTCTAAACCCAAAGTACAGTGATGAGTTTGCACATACAATGCAAAATCGTTTTCAGATGAGCATGATGGGAGAGATGAATTTCTTTCTCGGATTACAAGTGAAACAGCAGAGTCATGGCATTTTTATCAGTCAATCCAAGTACATTAAAGACTTGTTGAAGAAGTATGACATGCTCAGTTGTTCTTCACTATCTACCCCCATGTCTTCAAAAACTAAAATGTCTGCTGATGTTGAGGGAAAAGCAGCTGATTTAAAAACTTATAGGGGTAAGATTGGCTCATTACTATATTTGACGGCTAGTAGGCTAGATATAATGTTCTCTAAATGCTTATGTACTAGATTTCAGGCTAATCCAAAGGAATCACATCTGCTGGCAGTCAAAGGAATATTCAAGTATCTCAAGGGTACTACTGATCTAGGTCTATGGTATCGAAGGGATTCTAGTCTACAATTATATGCCTATTAAGATACCGACTATGCTGGTTGCATGCTTGATAGAAAGAGCACATCTGGCAGTGCACACTTTTTGAGTGATCGGTTAGTGTGTTGGGCTTCGAAGAAACAGAATTGTGTCTTTACTTCAACTGTTAAGGCTGAATATTTTGCTGCTACAATGTGCTGCTCTCAAAGTTTATGGGTTAGGACTCAACTTTCTGACTTTGGCCTACACTATGACAATATACCTTTATTATGTGATTCACAATCTGCCTTTGCCATCTCATGCAATTCAGTCCACCACTCAAAGACCAAACATATTGACGTACGGTATCATTTTATTAAAGATAATATGGAAAAAGGTCTGATAGAACTTCAATAGGTCAAGACTGAAGATCAACTGGCTGATCTGTTTACTAAACCATTAGACGAATCTCGCTTTAATTAGTTAGTATCCAAATTGGGTATGTTGAATTATTGTCTGACTATCAGTCATTTGTTGAGTGGGTAGTTCACGTTGTTTGTTCATGTTGTAGATAAACCAAGCACAATTTAAGAGGGAGTGTCAATCATCCGTAGAAGTTACGCATGCTTGTAGGGGGAGTAAATACTTAAATCATTTCAAAAATCACATAAAATACCAAAAACATTCACACAACAAAGAAAATAACAAAAACATTTGCAAAATTCAAGAAAATATAAAAAAATATGTGCTTTCATTTCTTTCAAAATTGACAAATACAAAACTGTTTCATTCAAGTGTAATTCGAAGTCTATGGACCTCGAATTCGAAGAATACCAGGGAAAGCTCACTTCGAGCGCCTTCTTAGGCTTTAATTCAAAGTCAATGTACTTCGAATACGAAGTCATCAAGTCCAAGGTCACTTCGAGCGCGTTCGGAGGATTCAATTCGAAGTCACTAATCCTTAGTTCACTTCGAGCGCGTTTAGTATCCTCAATTCGAAGCTAGTAGACTTCGCATACTAAACAGTGCTTGTCCAATGCACTTCGAGCGGACATCAACAGTGGTCAAAACCAACTTCCTTCGAGTTCGAAGCTTTCACACTTCGAGTTCGAAGCCGCTTGGACTTCGAAATGAATAGTGTTGTCAAGAGGACTTCGAGCGCATTTTTACCCTCGAATTCCTTCACACTTCGAGCTTGTAACTTTGAAAAGTTACCATTTGAATATTTTTCCTATAAATGGGTGGCAGTTGGTAGTGTGTTCTTTACGGATTCTAACTTTCCAAATCTACGAGAAATTACCGGTTACGAATTTTACAAATCTCGTTCAAAGTTGCTGCCAAAAATTTTGATTTTTGTGATAAACTTGCTCACTTACTAAAGGTATACATCAAATAAGTGACAAAAAATGTTTATATCACGTTTAAATGCACAAAAAATGAAGGTTGTATTGTACAACTCGGAAGACACCTTTTCGAATTTCAAATGCATTGTTCGACTATAAAACAATGAGGTTAATGGAAATGTGACTTGCGATGGGGTTTATGAACACAAGAACAAGTTTTATATCAAAGAAAAACTCACAAAATTTTAAATGTGTTCTTCGTGTGGTTGAAGATGGCCTTGATTTCATTTTTGGGCCAGATCTTCATGTTTTGGGTAAAATGAGAAAAGATGGCCTTGATTTCATTTTTGGGCCATATCTTCATTGTAAAACATGTGTCAAAACACATTTTTGCTCATTAAAAATACCACTTCATCCATAAAGGTCTTTAAGGTGTTATAATTTTTTTTGGGGTTTGACCAATTTTTCAAATGTTTTGAGGTCAACTACTGTCAAAATGCTTCACATGTGAATGTTCAACTTTCTAACCTATTGGCTATTCTTACAGGACTAATCATGGCTATGGAAGAAGAATCTATCTCGTATCGTTCTTCGACAGCAAGCCAATCCCATAACCCGGACGATCAACTCCTTCCCCGAAATCAGTTCCTTTTTGTGGTCACCCATGATAACAACCACTTCATAAACCTTGAAAATTTTAGAAACCTAACTTTCCAATCATCACCTAAATACTCCGTGTCCACCCGTTAAACCATGCTCTCACCTTCAATCCATCTACTTTTGGAACACATGTTCCTGAATTATATGTGCAACAATTCTGGCACACAGTTCACACCCATACAAATCCCGACTCTGGTCGAGTATCTATCTGTGGTGACGTAGACCACTCCACCCTAAACATTACCGCAAGCCGACTCCGCGAAATTTTTCGGCTCCCCACTTCCAGAAGCAAGTCTCCTCCCCTTGACATTCAGGAGATGCATGGTGAGTCTACTGCCCTTGCGGGCATTTGTGCTATAGCTATATCGGGGACTTACAACTTCGTTCCCAATTTAAACGAGCCAACCTTCACCCAATGCTCTATACCTTCCTTACCATTCTTCAACGGTGCCTCAACCCGAAACATACTGGATACGAATATCCCAACACCAATCAGATAAAACTCATCTATGCTGCAGCTAATCACCTACACATCAATTATGCCACTTTAATATTTCTTGATCTTGTGCAGCAGGTAGAAGGAAAAACTGCTGATCTCAAACGTGCAAAGGGCAGATTTTTGCCATACCAAAGGTTTTTGCCTATGATGGTCCAATTCGCAATGGACAGAAACGAGGAAATCCCTCGAAGGGCAAATCATGATGCAATCCGGCCTAAGCAATTTACGTATGTAAAAGTTCTTATAGCTGATCATCCGCTTCAACCGCAACCATTTCCGGTTTCTCTCCTGGATCTATGTGCATAGAATGAAGTTGTGAGACTTTATAGGCAGAGTGTAGGACTTGGCCGTATGGAGTAACTAGAGCCGGTTGCACCTACCCCAGGGCCAGTAGCTCCAAGTGAGGTGATAGTAACTAGGCCTCAGACTTCCACGGGGTAAGCTGAGAGGGAAGTGATGAGAGAGAAAAGTGTTGAGAGGGGCGGTGAAGAGGATGTCGGTGAAACACATGGTGAGGGAGGGCCGGAGTATGACCCTGCACAGATCCAAGCTATGATAGATTCATTCTCAAATGTACTCCCTGATCCTGAGCAACATCCGGAGTTCTGTAAACCTGAAATTCATAAAGCTGCAACGGCTCTTGGCTTTGCCTCTGACACATTAGCTGTGATAGATTATACCCCTGGAGCAGCAGCACTAGTTCGAGACAATACCGAGGAACAACGAGCCAAAAAGCCAGTGGTGACTGAAGAGGAAGATTTGATGAAGCTAGTGAAAGTCATAATTTTGATGAAGCAAGGGTTTGTTTGATATCGGTGATGCCCTCTGTGATAGGGTTAAGAGCCTCCTGCAATTCCTCTTTAGTAACAAACCGAGACTCACTTAGAGTGCTCGTTGAAGTCTCCGCCACAGAGGCGGAGCTACTCGCATGCGGAGCTGAAGTGGTGAACACTCCATCGAGATTTCCACCTGATCCTCGAATGGCACTTTCAGTAGTGCCACCTACAGGTGTTCTGGACTGTTGTCGGTTAAACAACGTCATAATTTGTGCGAGTGTAGATTGGTGACTGGAAAGGAAAGCAGATATCTGCGGTATGTCGATGTGCGTTGAAGAGAATGGTGAGGTCGAGAGAGGCATACCTCTAGTTTCAATACCAGCCATCTCCGAGTGAGAGGCCGGTAGAGTATGTGTAAAATCTCTGTGGAATGAAGCAAGTGTTTGTTCAGAGACACTTGAGTGGCTGGTGGGGTGAATGTGCACTGTTGGGATGACAGTGGCAATTTCAACACCAGAGCTGACAATGCCAGCTCCGATGGTAGGTGTAGCTTTCCGGCTTTTTGGGCTTAGGGGTCCCTCAGCACTTGTCTTTTCTTTTCTCATCACTATCTCTTCTATCTCTATCTCTTCCTCTTCTTCTACCTCTTCCTTTTCCATATAAGGATCAAAATTATGACTTTCACTACCTTCATCAAGAGGACCCGGTATTGTCTCGAACTAGTGCTGCTGCTCCAGGGGTATAATCTGTGTCAGAGACTTCAACGAGCACTCTAAGTGAGTCTCGGTTTGTTACTAAAGAGGAATTCCAGGAGGCTCTTAACCCTATCACAGAGGGCATCACCAACATCAAACAAACCCTTGCTTCTCATAAATTTAGAGTTGATGACGGCTCGAGCTTATCTACCGACACATTAAAATCCCTGCTCTATGCCCGTTTGTTGGAAAAGGCCCCTGACCGTGAACAGAAGTTAGATCTCCTTGAAACCCTTCAGAATGAAAAAACTTATAATGGTAGCAACCTAAATGACTTCAAAGAAACTGTAATCAACACAATGGAGGATCTGGGTAATGTGGTCTTTCAGAAGCTAGATTCTATGGAAAACCGGTTAACAACTCTTGAATCTACTTGCAAATCCCAAACTGCTGGTCAAAACGTAGGCGTTATGACGATGATCCCGATCATGATCGTCACGAGGGGGAGAAAAGACCCCGTGTTTTGACCTTTACCCCTTTGACTGAACGATTAGCAGCCGCAATGGGAATCGGGGCAGGACCACAACAACAACAACAAAAACAGCAATAGCAACAACAACTACAACAAACTAAGCCAGAACCTGAGATCCTAGTGTTTGGATTTGGAACTGAAACAGCTGATATTGGGGAAAGGGACGAGTTAGATATATTTCTGAAACAGATTGAGGGGTTCTCTTTTGCACAACTACCAGAAAGAACCGAGGAAGTCCAGTTCGTGGACAGGTTTGAGGATATGCTCATGGCAACTGTTCAAAAGCCAACTTTTTCAAGGGTTGCAAAGCCTGCGAGGGAGTTGGTTACCAAAAAGCAAATGGAGGAAACCATCAAAAAGGTAGATCTTACAAGGATTCTCAGGGGCATATCTGAGGAGGTTCATCAACTATTTCCTCCTGAATCAAAGAAATTCCAGGTGTCTGCTGCCCGATATCCTGAGGAAAAATCAAGAAGCTGAGCAGGCAAAACTACAACAACAAACATCATCTAAATGGGCTATCCCTCCTAATGTCCAACCAGCACGTCCAATTCCAACTTCATCAGACCCGGGCCTATATTGACACAATATGTTCACCAGGGATGCAATGAAAACCCCTTTATGGGGCCAATATGGTGTGAACGCTACTTACCTCGAGGATCGGATCCCTACCATCCATGCTTCTCAAATCAGAGACAAGACTCCTCCAGAACTGAGAGATCTTGATTATGCACAAAGGAGACGATATACTCACATCGTCAATGAATACAAAACCCCGAGGGAGCAGATAGTGTCAGAGTACCCAATCAGTAAAGTACTTCGCATAAGCATGCAAAAATCGCTAAGGTATAGGTTTGCTGTGTATGATGTTCAGAGAGCAGATGGTCAGAAAATCTCTCTCAATGAAGCAGACTTCAGACATGTCAAGCTGCACATAGTCACTGTCATCCCAACAGTGCACATACACCCCACCATCCACTCAAGTATCTCTGAACAAACACTTGCTTCATTCCACAGAGATTTTGCACATACTCTACCGGCCTCTCACTCGGAGATGGCTGGTATTGAAACTAGAGGTCTGCCTCTCTTGACCTCGCCCTTTTCTTCAACGCACATCAACATACCGCAGATATCTGCTTTCCTTTCCAGACACCAATCTATACTCACACAAATTACGACGTTGTTTAACCGACAACAGTCTAGAACACCTATAGCTGGCACTACTGAAAGTGCCATTCGAGGATCAGGTTGAATTCTCGGCGGAGTGTTCACCACTTCAGCTCCGCATGCGAGTAGCTCCGCCTCTGTGTCGGAGACTTCAACGAGCACTCTAAGTGAGTCTCGGTTTGTTACTAAAGAGGAATTGCAGGAGGCTCTTAACCCTATCACAGAGGGCATCACCGACATCAAACAAAACCTTGCTTCTCTTAAATCCAAAGTTGATGACGGCTCGAGCTTATCTACCGACACATTAAAATCCCTGCTCTATGCCCGTTTGTTGGAAAAGGCCCCTGACCGTGAACATAACTTATATCTCCTTGAAACCCTTCGGATTGAACAAACTTATAAAGGTAGCAACCTGAATGACTTCAAAGAAACTGTAATCAACACAATGGAGGATGTGGGTAATGTGGTCTTTCAGAAGCTAGATTATGTGGAAAACCGGTTAACAACTCTTGAATCTACTTGCAAATCCCAAACTGCTGGTCAAAACGTAGGCGTTATGATGATGATCCCGATCATGATCGTCACGAGTGGGAGAAAAGACCTCGTGTTTTGACATTTACCCCTTTGACTGAACGATTAGCAGCTGCAATGGGAATCGGGGCAGAACCACAACAACAACAACAAAAACAGCAATAGCAACAACAACTACAACTACAACAAACTGAGCCAGAACCGGAGATTCCAGTGTTTGAATTTGAAACTGAAACAGCTGATATTGGGGAAAGGGATGAGTCAGATAAATTGCTGAAATAGATTGAGGGGTTCTCTTTTGCACAACTACTAGAAACAACCGAGGAAGTCCAGTTCGTGGACAGGTTTGAGGATATGCTCGTGGCAACTGTTCAAAAGCCAACTTTTTCAAGGGTTGCAAAGCCTGTGAGGGAGTTGGTTACCAAAAAGAAAATGGAGGAAACCATCAAAAATTTAGATCTTACAAGGGTTCTCCGGGGCATATCTGAGGAGGTAAATAAACTATTTCCTCCTGAATCAAAGAAATTCCAGGTGTCTGCTGCCGATATCCTGAGGAAAAATCTAGAAGCTGAGCAGGCACAACTACAACAACAAACATCATTTGAATGGCCTATCCCACCTAATGTCCAACCAGCACGTCTAATTCCAACTTCATTAGACCCGGGCCTAGATTGACACAATATGTTCACAGGGGATGCAATGAAAAACCCTATATGGGGCCCATATGGTTTGAACGATGCTTACCTCGAGGATCGGATCCCTACCATCAATGCTTCTCAAATCATAGACAAGACTTCTCCAGAACTGAGAGGTCTTGATGATGCACAAAGGAGACAATATACTCATATCCTCAATGAATAGAAAATCCCAAGGGAGCGAATAGTGTCAGAGTACCCAATCAGTAAAGTACTTCGCATAAGCATGCAAAAATCACTAAGGTATAGGTTTGCTGTGTGTGATGTTCCGAGAGCAGATGGTCGAAAAATCTCCCTCAATGAAGCAGACTTCAGACATGTCAAGCTGCATGACATTGAGTTCATATACGAGGAGCTCTCCACAAAGATCAACAATTCCTACGAAGAACAACAAGGACGATCAGCTCTGATGAAATATATGAGGAGATTCATTGAATTTATCCAAGAGCACGATCTACAATTAGGCGCCGAGAGTAATCAACTCGAGGTGAATCTACTCAGACCACTGCAACATCATATTGATTTACAAACCCTAGAAGAGCTCACAGTTATTGATGAAAATCATTCTAGCTTTGCGGGTCAAAGAGTTGTCATCATTGTCAATCAACGCCGCCGAAAGATCATGGTTCGGATGATAGACTTAATGGGATACTCGGATGGGACTTTGAAACTGTTATTTCATTGTCTCCAAGAAAAGGCTAAAAATGATCAATCTACTTTAAGTGAGACTGAAATGGCCGGGCTGATACGAACAATAGAACAGGTCAAAAGGATGTTGGACAGCCGTAGGATTATTCGGAGGTGGTAGATGATGTTTGGAATAAGGAATAGGTCTATTTTGTAATTATTATCTTTTTGCATATCTTTCATTGTAATAGGTCTTCTCTCCATTTAGGGGGAGATTGTTAATATTAGAAAATGTAGAAAAGCCTATGTGGTAGGCTTAGCCTATAAATAGGGCTTAGCCCCTTGTCCACATGTAACGTTTTGCGCATATATGCAATATTGATATTAACGTGAAGTGTGTGTTTTCTCTCATCTTATCATCTCTCTACACATTGCTTGAAGGTTCACTATTCATGGACATTTCAACAGACACACACACTTACACAATTTCAAGAGTTGCTACAGTAGTGGATGTTGTGGACTTGGGGGTTGTGCCCTAATACCTTTTTTTTATACTCTCCTACTACTCTAAAGCCCAACTCCTTAAAAAAATTTAAGCTCAACTGTCGAATGTGTATATATGTAAATATATATTCAAGTCCAACACACACAATAGTCCATTGATTAAATAAAGAAGTCCCAATTAATGAAATACTAATTTAATAGAAAATTTGCCTAAATTAATTAGAATCTATTCAGAGAAAACGGGTATAACAACTCTCCCCTACTTAGTCACGACTTCATCCTCGAAGTCATTGTTCGAATAATCCGGGGAAGTACTTCCTCATTTCCGTTTCCGTTTCCCACATCCACTCTGAGCACTTACGATGCTCCCACTGAACCTTCACCATCTGGATTTGCTTGTTTCTTATCACCTTCGTTTCTCAATCTAGGATAGCAATTGGTCTTTCTATATAATTTAGGTTCTCGTCAACTTCGATATCTTCTAATGGTACGAAGGTCGATTCATCAGCTAGACACTTCCTCAAGTATGAGACGTGAAAAGTGTTGTGAATCCTTGACAGTTCTTCGGGTAACTTTAGGCGATATGCTACCTTGCCTACTCGTGCGATGATCTTGAACGGACCGATGAACCTAGGGTTTAGTTTACCCCACTTCCGGAATCGAATAATTCCTTTCCAAGGTGATGCCTTAAGTAATACAAAGTCTCCGACTTGGAATTCCAGGTCTGAGCGTCTCTTATTTGCGTAACTCTTTTGTCGACTTTGAGCTGCTCGTAACCTTTCCCGAATCTTTTGTATATTCTCCGTTGTTCTCTTCACTACCTCGTTACTCCTAAGTACTCGTTGTCCGTACTCACCCCAACAAATTGGTGTCCTACACCGCCTCCCATAAAGCATCTCATATGGAGGCATCCCGATTCTGGCATGAAAACTGTTATTGTAGGAAAATTCAGCCAATGGGAGGTAAGTATCCCAGCCCTCAACATGTCTTCGTTCTCTCGCTTTGACCATCAGTCTGCGGATGATAGGCGGTACTAAAGTGGAACCTTGTTCCCAAATCGCTATGAAACTTCTCCCAAAACCTCGAAGTGAACCTCATATACCTATCGGACACCACCGACACTAGCACACCATGCCTGGAGATCACCTCTTTCACATACACATCAGCCAATGCTGCCGATGAGAAAGTCTCGCGAATCGGTATGAAGTTTGCACTCTTGGTCAGCCTATCCACAACCACCCAAATGGTATCAAAATTCCCGGCGTTCGCGGTAGCTTGGTAATAAAATCCATTGTGATGTGCTCCAATTTCCATTCTGGAATTTCCAATGGCTGAAATTTCCCGTGTGGTCTATGATATTCGGCCTTAACCCTTAGACATGTCAAACACCCTTCCACAAATTTCGCCACATCTAACTTCATTCCGGGCCACCAATAATCCACTTTTATATCCTGATACATTTTAGTTGCCCCTGGGTGGATAGAAAATTTCGACGTATGCGCCTCCTCCAGTAGAGTCGTCCTGACATTAGTCGCCATCGGTACCCATACTCGTCCATAACAGGTGAGTAACTCCCGACTATCTTTACCGAAATTCTTCACTTGGCCCTTTATTCTCTCCTAGTTGTGGTTCTTCGACTTAATTGCCTCTAACGGTGCCTATCGAATTAGGTCGAATAATGAAGTGGTACTAGTCATCCGTAGGCATTTCACCTTTAACAACATACATCCTGATTTACGACTCAGCGCATCGGCCACCACATTGGCCTTACCCGGGTGATATAGGATCTCGCAGTCATAATCCTTTACCAAATCTAACCATCTACGCTGCTACATGTTCAAATTTTTCTGATCCGAGAAGTATTTCAAGCTCTTGTGGTCAGTATAGATGGTGAATTTTACCCCGTAGAGATAGTGTCTCCAAATTTTTAACGCGAAAACCACGGCTGTAAGTTCTAAATCAGGCGTCGGACAGTTGCTTTCGTGGGGTTTAAGCTGTCTTGATGCATAAGCGATCACCGATCCCCGCTGCATCAATACACACCCTAACCCGAAGACGCGTCACAATAAACTACTAAATCTTCCATCCCCTCTATCAAGGTTAATACAGGAGCCTCGCATAACTTTTGTCGCAATGTCTCGAAAGCTGTCTGTTGTGCGGTCCCCCAAATAAACTTTTCACTCTTCTTGGTTAACTTTATTTCACCGTAGAGGGTCGGAATGGACTTGGGAACCCGAAAACAAAATGAGGCTGAATTACCCCGAGCTATTCGAGGAATAACTTCGAGGATGAAGTCGTGTTTTAGTGGGGGAGAGTTGTAATATCCATTTTTCGGAAATCCTGTTTTATCATGATGTAAATTCGTAAATTACGATCATTGGCGTAATATATATAAATATATGAATTTCATGCGTCATTATTATTAGTATTATTATGTTGCTTCAATATCAGGGGAATAGAGTTGGGAAGTTCATTTATGTATGAGTATACTTGGGTTAATGGATTGGCCCCATTTCTTGATGAACTAAGAGTGACCCAAGAAAGAATAAAGAAATGGGCTTGGCCCAACATGGAGCATGTATATATATATGATTAGGGCACAACCTCCAAGAGGCTACCACTGTTCCATTATTCATTCTTCTTCATTCAAACCTAGAGAGAGAGAGAGAGGAAGTGTGAGTGTGTGCAGGTGAGTTTCACCAAGAAGAAGGAGGAAGAGAGCAAGGCAAGGAGTTGAAGTCAAACTACCAAGGAATCATCAGGTAATGGTTCTAAAACTTGTATCCAATCGTTTTTGTGTAGTTTAGCAAATCCAAGTTGTTTAAAGAAAGGTTTTAGTGAGATTCATTCACTGTTCTTGGGTTTTTGGTGAAACACCATTTGAGAAACTAAAAATGAGATTCTAGGCCTGGTAGTCGAGATAGAAACCAGTTATCTTCAAAAGGAATTGTTTATTTGCTATTAGGAAGGTTTTGGAACAAAAATGACATGAATTGGTTAAGTTTTAAAGGATTTCAGAACTTTAAAATAAGAACTATAACTAGGTTTTTGGCCAGGTAGTTTCATGCGACACTTGTATTAGTTTCATGCGACTTATTAATTCATGAGACACTTGCTCATGCGACTTATTGATTCATGTGACACTTGCTCATGCGACTTATTGATTCATGCGACACTTGCTCATGTGACTTATTGATTCGTGCGTCACTTTTATTAGTTTCATGCGACTTATTGATTCTTGCGACACTTGCTCATGTGACTTATTGACTCATGCGACACTTGTTCATGCGACTTATTGATTCATGCGACACTTGTATTAGTTTCATGCGAAACTTGCACCATGCGACTTTTAGAGTCCATTCGACAGTCGATCCATGCGACTTTCATAGCCCATGCGACTTTTATAGTCCATGCGACCTTCATCGTTCAAGCAACTTTCAGCAATGCATAAACACTCATGCGACCTACTTGTTATTCCATGCGACTTGTACATATTTCATGACACTAGGCCTGAAATCCGATAGTTGAAATCTGGAAGTGGTGAAATCCGATAGTGAAATCCGGAATTGGTGAAATCCGATGGTTGATATCCGGAAGTGGTGAAATCCGATAGTGAAATCCGGAATAGGTGAAATCTGATAGTTGAAATCCGGAAGTGGTGAAATCCGATAGTGAAACCCGGAAGTTTTGAAATCCGACAGTTGGAATCCAGAAGTTTAACGTGCCTTCGAGTCAAGGCCGAGCACCAAAGACCCCACAGAAAGGTTCTGCCTTTGGAAATACCAGAGTGGAAGTGGGAACATATCACCATGGATTTAATAACCAAGTTGTGTAACATCCTCGACTTGGCCCTAGCTGTTAAACGTATAATTTAAGTTAGTAAACTTGTAAGTTAATTATGTTAATGAATGAATTAAATGTACATATATATATATGTGTGTGTGTTTTATGTGTATGGTGCTTTGTGTATATATGTATATATATACATATATATATATATATGAAATCAAACTTAAATGAAAGGAAAAAGAATTAAAAGAAATCCAGAGGCGGTGCCTCTGGATTGTGAAGATATATATGTGAAATCACTTTGACCAAGTCAAAGTTGGCAAAACACACACACTTTGTGAAATATCGATTTTCTCTCTACTCTCCCGGTTCTCTCTCGGATTCTCTTCAAAGCCAAGAATTTGGTGGTTTTAAATCAAGTGAAGGTAAACACTTGTTTATTGTTAAGATTCAATATACATAAAACTGTTTTAATGATTAAAATGTGAATGAATACTCAAATACTTGCAAAACACTACTTAGAACATGCAAAGCTTACTTTGCAAGTGGGTTTTGTTAGTTTGGTGTTATTGTGTGGGTTTGATGTGTTTTCAAAGCTATATTAACGAAAATGGGTGTTTTTAGAATGTAAAAAGTGTATAAACTAAGAATGGAATTCTGGAAAATAAGCCACAAATGAAGATGGCGGTTTCTGGTTTGAAGCTGTCGGATTCCGAGACATGAAGGTGTCAGAATCCGCTAGTTGCCCAAATCCGATAAAGTGTCGGATTCCGAGACTTAAGGGTGTTGGAATCCGCATATGTCTAAATCTGTGTTATTGTTCTAAATCCGATAAGAATCGGATTTCCTAAAGTTCATATGTATAATTGCAAGGCAAATCTGAAAGAGTCGGATTCCGACAAAAGTGTCGGATTCCGATAAAAGTATCGGATTCCGATTGAATGTCGGATTTCCAATTGCATGTCAAAGTTTCCAAGTTCATAAGTGTTGAAATCCGATGAGTGTCGGATTTCACAATGTATCGGATTTCCCTTCAGTATCGGATTTCATGTAATCTGATAGACTGTCGGATTTATGTCGAATCCGGATTTTTGGATTTCCTTTGTTGGCTTTGTAGCTATTCTAAGTATGTTAAGATGATTGATGTAAATCCTAATGTTCTAGGTGAACTTGACACCCTAGACAAGGAAGGAAAATAAATAACTATCTGTCTAAGCTACTTAGGTGAGTACCGACTTCCATAAGCCTCAGAAGAGGAAGAATTTTGTGATAAGTGATTTGAGTGTACTTGTTCTCATAAGTGAATGAATAAGAATTTCCATATATAAAGTTAAGTGCATGGCAGCGGGATTCAGGATTGGAACCGATCGTGTATTGGTGTATTGGTGTTGAGCGGGACTAGCTATCCTGCAAGAAACAACTTATACCGATCGTGTCAGCACACCACAATGTGATAAGATAGCATTGTATGCTTATTCCTAATATGCATGTTCTACTTTAATGATGCTTATGCTAAGTTTGTGCTCACTAGCTAAGTGTAGCTAACGGTGCCATGTTAACTGCTTTTGCAGATCGAAGTTAGATTGCCTGGTGAGCCGGGTCCCCTGCCTCTGGATATTTTTGCTCGAACACTTAATGTTGTAATAAATTCATTATGGTCGGTTGTGGTAGAGTAACACCAGATACTAAAACGATGCTTTATGTAAATATTTCCGTTGCTTAATGATAATTGTTCGTGATTAAGTTTACGTTTGTTTAAAAACGCAATTTTTTTATAAAATCTGTTATATGCAAAGCTGGTGTTACAAGTAGGTATCAGAGCCTAAGTTTGAGGGAATTGGGTACTTGCAAAAGTATTCAATCTCAAACAAGGGCCCGACCATAATAAGTGTTCCTTTGGGGGGAAGTGAGTATGAGAGTTACATGATTATTACTTGTTATGATATAGCTTGTCAGATATGACAAGTAGGATTGACTAAGTACTGACTACTCTTTTGTGTTATATAGAAGAGATAAGAAAACCAAGCAGAAGACCAACGCCCTCGGCATAATGCTGGTGGCGCAATACCTGATCAAGATCAGCTTGCATATATAAAGCGTCTGGGGGAAGAGCTCCGTCTAGCTAAAGAGCTCTTGTTAAAGTCCACTCTTACCAGACCACGGAAGCCCTGTTCTTACAAGAAGTTTTTGACGTGTCACCCGCCAACGTATGAGGGGAGTGATAACCCCACTGTTACAATCCAATGGCTCCGTGAAATGGAGCAAGCTTTTGAGTCTTGTGAGTGCGAGCCCGAGTATCGTGTGAATTACGCGATACGCATGTTAAAGGGTCGTGCTATATTCTGGTGGCATACCGTGAAGACCTCGGTTAACAAAGAGGTGTTAAGTGCTCTCTCTTGGGAGCAGTTTTCTGAAAAGGTGCTACAGAAGTACTGCACCGAATATGATATGGAAAGGATGGAGCGGGAGTTTACAGATCTCCGGAAGGGATATAGACCGATAGAAGAGCATATCACCTCATTTACTGATAAGATGAGGTTTGTTCCACACCTGATCCCAGATGAAGTCACGAAGATAAGAATGTTTGTGGCGACTCTGACACTGGAATTTCGTGCCCATGTGCAGGCAGCTCCAACACTGGATCGGGCGTTTGAAGTGGCCCAACAAATGGAAGGTGATCGTATATAGTGTCAGGGTGAATTTGCTAGTGTTGGTAGTAAAAGGAAGTTTCAGCCATCTCTCCAATTGGGCTCTTCAAGAGGGCAATCCTCAGGAGGTGGAAAAACTGAATCTCCCAAGAAACCAATACCTAATGATCCTTGGTATTCTTCATATCGTACCTATCATTCCGAAAAATGCTTAGCAGCAACACGGAGGTGCGGCAGGTGTGCGCAAAGAGGGCATTTGGTGAATGAATGCCGACATAAAGAAGATGTTTGTTACCGGTGTCGCAAACCCGGTCACAAAATTGTAGAGTGCCCTGACAGACATAGCTCCGGAGCAGCTGGGTCTTCTCGAGGGCAAAAGAAAGACAATGCCCCTCGTGCTAAAGGGCGGGCATTTCAGATGACTGCAGAGGAGGCAAAGGCTGCAGGTGATGTCGTCACTGGTACATTTCGTATCAATTATTTTCCTGCCAGTGTACTATTTGATTCAGGAGCAACATATTCTTTTGTTTCTGTTGCTTGCCGTAAAAGACTCCAGTTACCTATTATGCCTTTAGACGAACCTCTTAATGTAGAAGTTGCTGACGGCAAAGTAGTCTCGGTTACCGAGAAAGTCCCTATTGCCGTTATTTATATTGATGGGAGTAGTATCCCTATCTCATTCTTGCTTATGCCTATTGTGGGCATCGATATCGTGATTGGAATGGATTGGCTTAGCAAGCGTGATGCTGAGATTCTCTGTTCCAAGAAAATGATTAAGATCCCTCTTGCTGATGGATCTTATGCAGTTGCACGAGGAGAACGACGGGAGTCTGATATTCCTTTCATCTCCGTTATTAAAGCTCAGAAGTCTATTGCTAAAGGTTGTGATTCCTTTATGGCATATGTTATTGATGCTACGATGGAAAAGCGACCAGTTCAAGTTATCAGGGTAGTTTCTGAATTCCCTGAGGTCTTTCCTGATGAATTACCGGGTTTACCTCCGGTAAGAGACGTTGAATATAAGATTGAGTTTATTCCTGGAGCTACACCTGTAGCTAGTTCTCCATATCATCTCGCTCCTTCTGAAATCCGCGAGATGATGACACAAATCCAGGAGTTACTTGAAAAAGGTTTCATTCGTCCTATTTCCTCGCCTTGGAGAGCTCCTTTTCTATTTGTCAAAAAGAAGGATGGAACCATGAGGATGTGTATCGATTACAAGGAGCTGAATAATTGAACTTTAAAGAATAATTATCCTCTTCCACGTATCGATGATCTTTGCGATCAGTTGCAGGGAGCTACGTATTTCTCAAAGATGGATCTCCGTTTGGGGTATCATCAAGTACGAGTCCACGAAGAAGACATTCTGAAGACGGCTTTCCGAACTCGATACGGTCATTATGAATTCTTGGTTATGCCATTTGGCTTAACCAATGCTCCTACCATATTCATGGATTTGATGAATCGCGTCAGTCGTCCCTTTCTTGATAAATCCGTAATTGTTTTCATTGACGACATCATTGTCTACTCGAAGACCGAGGCTGATCACGAGCTTCATCTTCGTCTGGTTCTCGAGACTCTCAAACGAGAACAGTTATACGCCAAGTTTTCTAAATATGAATTCTGGCTTAGCGAAGTACATTTCCTTGGCCATGTTATCTGTCAAGAAGGCCTTAACGTAGATCCGGGTAAGGTGGAAGCGGTGATGAATTGGGAGGTTCCTTGAACTCCTTCTGAAATAAAGAGTTTCCTTGGCTTGGCCGGCTACTATCGGCGATTTATTCGCAATTTCTCGAAACTTGCGGGTCCGTTGACCAAGTTGACCCATAAGGATGTTGCATTTGTCTGGTCGGAAGCTCAAGAAGAAGCGTTCCAGACCTTAAAGCGACTGTTATGCGAAGCTCCGATTCTTTCCTTGCCGGAGGGTTCGGAAGACTTCGTCGTTTATTGTGATGCCTCTTATGCGGGGTTGGGTTGTGTCCTCATGCAGAGAGATAAACTGATTGCTTATGCCTCTCGGCAACTGAAATCTCACGAAAGGAACTACCCAACTCACGATCTCGAACTTGTTGCTGTTGTCTTCGCACTGAAATTGTGGAGGCACTACCTTTATGGCACTAAGTGTGTAATATGCACTGATCACAAAAGCTTGCAGTATGTCTTTACACAGAAAGAACTCAACATGCGACAGCGTCGTTGGTTGGAGTTAATCAAAGACTATGACTGTGAAATCCGTTATCACTCCGGTAAAGCCAATATTGTAGCGGATGCTTTGAGCCGTAAGGGGCCAGCAGCTGAGGCAAAGTTTATGAAGCTTACAGTTGTATCAGATTTGATTACAAAGTTAAAAGATGCCCCGTAGCTAGCTTTGCAGGATGACAATCTCAAATCTGAAACTTTGATAAAGTTAAAAGACCAGCTGGGTGAAGATAATCATGGATTGAAGAGTTTTCAATCCAGGATTTGGGTACCTCTTCTGGAAGGTAATCGTGAGCTGATTCTGTAAGAAGCTCACAAGTCTAAACTATCTATCCATCCAGGTACCACCAAGATGTATAACGACCTGAAAGGTTGTATTGGTGGCCCAATCTGAAGAAAGACATTGATTCATTCGTGGAGAAATGTCAGATATGCGCCCAAGTCAAGACAGAGCATCAAAGGCCTTATGGCAATTTGCAACAGCTTGACATTCCGGAATGGAAATGGTATCACATTACGATGGATTTCATGACAAAGTTGCCAAAGACGTTCAGTGGGCATGATATGATTTGGGTCATTGTTGACCGACTGACTAAAAGTGCTCATTTCTTGGCAACCAACGAGTCGGCTTCGTTGACTCGTTTGGCGCAGTTATATATTGATGAGGTAGTAACACGTCACGGTCTTCCTTGTTCAATTGTTTCTGATCGTGACTCCAGATTTGTATCTAATTTCTGACAAAGTTTGCAATGTGAATTAGGCACTTGTGTGCATTTGAGCACTGCCTATCACCCGCAGACCGATGGCCAATCAAAAAGAACGATTCAGACTCTTGAAGACATGCTTCGAGCGTGTGTACTTGAATACAGTGGATCATGGGATTCTCATCTCCCATTGATTGAATTTGCCTATAATAATTCGTATCATTCCAGTATTGGAATGCCACCGTACGAAACGCTCTACGGGAGACGATGTGGCACTCCGACCTGCTGGTTGGAACCCGGAGAGAAACAGTTTGCTAGACCTGAGATTGTCTAGATAACTTCAGATAAAGTGAATGTGGCTTTAGAAAAGCTTAAAGCAGCTCGAGATCGACAGAAGATGTATGCGGATCCTAAGCATCGTCCCGCTACATTTGACGTTGGTGATTGTGTATTCTTGAACGTTTCCCCTTGGAAGGGAATTATTCGCTTTGGGCGCTAAGAGAAACTAAGTCCACGTTTCATACGCCCATTTAAGATTGTGCGCAAAGTCAATGATCAGACGGTAACTCTTGAGCTGCCGCCTGAGCGATCTGGAATCCATGATACCTTCAACATATGTTACTTGCGTAAGTGCAACGTTGAAGAGGAACAGATTGTTCCGTTACAAGAACTGAAGGTTGACTCTTCTAAGCGACTCGTAGAAGAAGCTGTTGAAATTCTTGACACGAAGGTCAAGCAGTTACGAAAGAAGATGATCAAGATGGTTCTTGTTAAGTGGAAACACAATTTAGGTCCGAACCTGACATGGGAAGTTGAGGACGAGATGAAGACAAGATATCCTCACCTGTTTATCACTGAGTAGATTCCGAGGACGGAATCTTCTTAAGGGGGTAGATTTGTAACATCCTCGACTTGGGCCTAGCTGTTAAACGTATAATTTAAGTTAGTAAACTTGTAAGTTAATTATGTTAATGAAAGAATTTAATGTATATGTATATATATATGTGTGTGTGTGTTTTATGTGTAAGGGGCTTTGTGTATATATGTATATATATATATATATATGAAATCAAACTTAAATGAAAGGAAAAAGAATTAAAAGAAATCCAGAGGCGGTGCCTCTGGATTGTGAAGATATATATGTGAAATCACTTTGACCAAGTCAAATTTTCCAAAACACACACACTTTGTGAAATATCGGTTTTCTCTCTACTCTCTCGGTTTTCTCTTGGATTCTCTTCAAAGCCAAGAATTTGGTGGTTTAAAATCAAGTGAAGGTAAACACTTGATTATTGTTAAGATTCAATATACATAAAACTGTTTTTATAATTAAAATGTGAATGAATACTCAAATCCATGCAAAACACTACTTAGAACATTCAAAGCTTACTTTGCAAGTGGGTTTTGTTTGTTTGGTGTTAATGTGTGGGTTTGATGTGTTTTCAAAGCTATACTAACGAAAATGGGTGTTTTTAGAATGTAAAAAGTGTATAAACCAAGAATGGAATTCTGGAAAATAAGCCACAAATGAAGATGGCGGTTCCTGGGTTGAAACTGTCGGATTCTGAGATATGAAGGTGTTGGAATCCGCTAGTTGCCCAAATCCGATAAAGTGTCAGATTCCTAGACTTAAGGGTGTTGGAATCCGCATATGTCAAAATCCGTGTTATTCTTCTAAATCCGATAAATATCGGATTTCCTAAAGTTCATATGTATAATTGCAAGGCAAATTCGAAAGAGTCGGATTCCAACAAAAGTGTCGGATTCCGATTGAAGGTCGGATTTCCAATTGCATGTCAAGGTTTCCAAGTTCATAAGTGTTGAAATCTGATTAGTGTAGGATTTCGCAATGTATCGGATTTCCCTTGAGTATCGGATTTCATGTAATCCGATAGACTGTCGGATTTATGTGGAATCCAGATTTTGGGATTTCCTTTGTTGGCTTTGTAGCTATTCTAAGTATGTTAAGATGATTGATGTAAATCCTAATGTTCTAGGTGAACTTGACACCCTAGACAAGGAAGAAAAATGAATAACTATTTGTTTAAGCTACTTAGGTGAGTACCGACTTCCATAAGCCTCAGAAGAGGAAGAATTATGTGATAAGTGATTTGAGTGCACTTGGACTCATAAGTGAATGAATAAGAATTGCCATCTTACTTAAAGTATAATGCCATGCTAAATACTTGTCGTATATAAAGTTAAGTGCATGCCAGCGGGATCCAGGACTGGAACCACTTAGTTAAATAAGTGCTATGCATGATACTGATTTTGAATGAATCAATTAAGTAAATATATGATGATATACAAGCTAGGGATACAGATTGGATTCATAATGAAGTAACTTAATATAAATGCATGCTAAAAGAAGTAAATGAATATGCATGCTAAGTAAATGAACAATATATGTGTATGTGTTCGCGAACATCTGCAAGCATGGTTAAGGTCAGCCGGTTAGCTAGATCCCAGGGATCCTTGATCAGGAGATTCGGGATATAACGGTGATTCGAGGTAACATTCTGGATCGTAGGTTCTGCAGAACCGCCGTGCCTTATATCATGAGGGTTAATCAGTCAGAAATGGCTGAGTTACCTAAGGAGCCTCTGGTTCCGTTAACGATGCTTGGTGGACTGCTTTATGCTCCCCCACCAGCACGGAGGGTTGTGTCTGATCCCCCGGTGTATTGGTGTTGAGTGGGACTAGCTATCTTGCAAGAAACAACTTATACCGATCGTGTCAACACACCACAATGTGATAGGATAGCATTGTATGCTTATTCCTGATATGCATGTTCTACTTTAATGATGCTTATGCTAAGTTTGTGCTCACTAGCTAATTGTAGCTAACGGTGCCATGTTAACTGCTTTTGCAGATCGAAGTTAGATTGCTGGTGAGCCGGGTCCCTTGCCTCTGGATATTTTTGCTGGAACACTTAATGTTGTAATAAATACATTATGGTCGGTTGTGGTAGAGTAACAACAGATACTGAAACGATGCTTTATGTAAATATTTCCGTTGCTTAATGATAATTATTTGTGATAAAGTTCACGTTTGTTTAAAAGCACAAATTTTTGATAAAATCTGGTATATGCAAAGCCGGTGTTACAAGTTGCCCCGAACCCCGAGGGGTTATGACGTTATATGGGTCATTGTTGACAGATTGACGAAAAGTGCACACTTCATCCGATCCGTGAGACGTACCCGTCAGAAAATATGGCAGATGTGTTTATGAAAGAGGTGATCTCGAGGCACGGGGTGCCAGTGTCAGTAGTGTCTGACAGGGATACAAGATTCATAGCTAGATTCTGGGAGAAGTTTCATAGTGATCTCGGCACAAGGTTGCATGTTAGTACAGCTTACCATCCACAGACGGATGGACAGAGTGAGTGGACGATACAGACCTTAGAGGACATGTTGCGGACATGTGTGCTAGATTTCGGGGGCAGCTGGGATATTTACCTTCCATTAGCAGAATTCTCGTATAATAATAGCTTCCAAGCCAGTATAGGGATGCCGCTGTATGAGATGTTGTATGACAGGCGTTTTAGAATCCCTATTTGTTGGGGTGAGGTGGGGCAAAGGGAGCTCGGGAGTACAGATGTGGTGCAGAAGACGACAGAGAACATTCACAAAATTCGTGAAAGACTGCGTGCGGCGCAAAGTAGACAGAAGAGTTACGCGGATAAGCATCGCTCGGAACTAGAATTTCAAGTCAGGGACTTCGTACTACTCAAGGTTTCGCCTTGGAAGGGAGTCATCCGCTTCAGGGAGCGAGGGAAGTTGGGCCCAAGGTTTATCGGGCCCTTCAGGGTAGTGGCACGAGTGGGGAAGGTCGCATACAGACTTGAACTTCCCGAGGAACTATCAAGGATTCATAACACCTTCCACGTGTCACACTTGAGGAAGTGCCTAGCTGACGAGTCAACGTTCGTACCTATGGAGGATATTGTGGTAGATGACAAGCTAAGTTACGTAGAGAAACCAGTGGCAATACTTGAACAAAAGACCAAGACTCTCAGAAACAAGCAGATCGGGATAGTCAAAGTACAGTAGGAGCACCGCAGAGGGTCGGAATGGACTTGGGAACCCGAAAACGAAATGAGGCTGAATTACCCCGAGCTATTCGAGGAATGACTTTGAGGACGAAATCGTCTTTTAGTGGGGGAGAGTTGTAATATTCATTTTTCGGAAATCCTGTTTTATCATGATGTAAATTCATAATTTACGATTATTGGCGTAATATATAAATATATGAATTTCACGAGTCATTATTATTAGCATTATTATGTTGCTTCAATATCAAGAGAATAGAGTTGGGAAGTTCATTTATGTATGAGTATACTTGGGTTAATGGATTGGCCCCATTTCTTGATGAACTAAGAGTGGCCCAATAAAGAATAAAGAAATGGGCTTGGCCCAACATGGAGCATGTATATATATATGATTAGGGCACAGCCTCCAAGAGGCTACCACTATTCCATTCATTCATTCTTCTTCATTCAAACCTAGAGAGAGAGGAAGTGTGAGTGTATGTACGTGAGTTTCACCAAGAAGAAGGAGGAAGAGAGCAAGGCAAGGATTTGAAGCCAAACTACCAAAAAATCATCAGGTAATGGTTCTAAAACTTGTACCCAATCGTTTGTGTGTAGTTTAGCAAATCCAAGTTGTTTAAAGAAAGGTTTTAGTGAGATTCATTCCCTGTTCTTGGGTTTTTGGTGAAACACCATTTGAGAAACTAAAAATGAGATTCTAGGCCTGGTAGTCGAGATAGAAACCAGTTATCTTCAAAAGGAATTGTTTATTTGCTATTAGGAAGGTTTTGGAACAAAAATGGCATGAGTTGGTTAAGTTTTAAAGGATTTCAGAAATTTAAAAAAAGAACTGTAACTGGGTTTTTGGCCAGGTAGTTTCATGTGACACTTGTATTAGATTCATGCGACTTATTGATTCATGAGACACTTGCTCATGCAACTTATTGATTCATGCGACACTTGCTCATGCGACTTATTGATTCATGCGACACTTGTATTAGTTTCATGCGACTTATTGATTTATGCGACACTTGCTCATGCGACTTATTGACTCATGCGACACTTGCTCATGCGACTTATTAATTCATGTGACACTTGTATTAGTTTCATGCGACACTTTCACCATGCGACTTTTAGATTCCATGCGACAGTCGGTCCATGCAACTTTCATAGCCCATGCGACTTTTAGAGTCTATGCGACAGTCGGTCCATGCGACCTTCATCGTTCAAGCATCTTTCAGCAATGCATAAACACTCATGCGATCTACTTGTTATTCCATGCGACTTGTACATATTTCATGACACTAGGCCTGAAATCCGATAGTTGAAATCCGGAAGTGGTGAAATCCGATAGTGAAATCCGGAAGTGGTGAAATCCTATAGTTGAAATCCGGAAGTGGTGAAATCCGATAGTGAAACCCGGAAGTTTTGAAATCCGACAGTTGAACTCCGGAAGTTTCAAAATTCGACATTTTTACCTCGACACGACGCATCAGCTTGTTGGACGCGACGCGTCCGCGGTTTTTGGTGGATTTTGATGTTTGCATTCTTTATTGTTACATGCGAATGTGAACCTATGTTCATGACCATCCGACTTATAGAGGTTGTGTTAGTAGGCCAAGGTTAATGTCGGTATTGACTCGTGGGACTTGAAGAATTGTACTTGACCCGACTTAGCAATTGAGTTTTAGGTTTACAGTCAGGATCTGTTAGTCAAAGCAGTGTCGAGAAGTATTTCTGACCTTACTCTGTCGTCACTTAGGTGAGTTACCCTAACTTACTTTATTTCCCGTAATGTGTAAGTGATATGTATGATGTGTATCGTTGCCAAGTATGTCCTTAAATGTGATAAGATATTATGTGTTATCATTGTAAGATGTTAGTAACCAACCGTGCCCTCGTGGTCGGTTGGGGCAGATGACTTCATCAAAAGGTGGGACCTGTGATGAGTCATAGAGGGCGGGGCCCGGTTTAGGCATCAAACGGGTGGGACCCGAGATGCGGCAGAGGGAGAGTCCCTAGTTATGTGTTAATAGATGGCAGGATGTGATTCCTGCGAAGGGTAAGGGTAGTGGTGATTCAATAAGCTTTGTGCTTACTCGTTATTATTCTGTCTCAGGATCCTCGAGGTTGGACAAGGGCAAGGCTCCAACATGTTGATGGCGACCGTCGCGTTTTATGTTTTAACTCAACTATCTGTCAAACAATTTTATATTATATTCGCGTCCGTTGTAACAAACAATTAACATTGATGATGCTAAATTTGTAACTGTTGATTTTGGTGATGGTTAGAATATATTTACTTGTTATGTTTTTAAAAAAAATTGGGCAAATTGCCGAGAAAGGTAACATAAATATTGAAATTTGCCAATAAAGATAATGTCAAATTTTTTGGGCCAACAGAGGATTATAAATTTTAATTTCTAACAAAATAGGGTATGGTGACCTGAATGACCTGCTGAGCGCTTAATCAGCAGGTTAAGATTGTCCAAATTTGCCAATAAAGGTAATGTTTAATTTTTTAAGTCAAAAAAAGGATGTGAAATTCCTTTGTTGTGAAAAGGATGAGTAAACAATGAATACTTGAAGTAAAGATGAGGAAGTTAGTATGAACAAGTATGAAGACTCTGCATGAACTTGAATATTCTCTCTTGTATATTTCTTGAACGTAAAGAGAAGAGAATACAATTACAAAGAGTTACCTTGCAAACTAGGTTTGCAAGGATATAAATACATAAGCCACATGGGCCCAATTCTAAATACTTAAACTAGACTAGGAAATACATAAAGAAAGTGGGCCAAGCCCATACACTAAACTAGTCTAGAGATATATAGATTGCATACAAAAGAACACAAGGCAAACAAACTAATTAATATCCAACAATCTCCCCCTTTTGTTGCCTTGTGCTGAAGCAGGTATTTTTCATCTGCTTCTCTAACCTAGGAGTCTTTCCCAGCTCCGGATGGCCTTTCTTTCTTGAATCTTTTCCTCCAACTGATCTGCAATTCTGGTCATTTTTACCAATTCTGATTGATTAGGCAAGTGTCGGTTTCTGAAGCATGTTCTGCGGAATTTAGATATGCATCTTTGAAGCGTCCCGTCAGAATATGCACTGAGCTTTGAAAGTCAAAGGAATGCTTTGTCTCCATTAAGATTTGGCTTGGAATGCTGTTGGTTAGGCCTTTGAAGATTGATCTTTGCAAGATCAGCCTCAACACCGAGCTGTAGATCATGGGTTCTGCACAGGATGATCTTCTTTCGCATGAAGTCTCTGATGACTTGGAGAGCTCTTTGTTCCTCACGATTCTTTTCCAGCTTACATGCCAACTCATCTTCCATATGTGTTATATCCCCCAAGTTCAAAAATCTAAGCCCGACCTCATGAAATGTATACCTTTTCCCATCTGCTCTGGTTACTTGAAAGTGAACCATTTGGTAGTTGAGGAAGTTACGCAAGTACACGAACTCGATCTTGACGATTGGATATTTGGAGGCCACTTGTTGTTTTTTCTTGTATGGAAGGTGGCGGCGAATCGGACGGCTTTTCATGCTCTTCCGAGTTCAGTACATACAGATCATCAACCTCTCTAACAATCTCTGAGAAGATATCTGGAATTCTTTCTCCAAGAAACGGAGTATTTAGCCATTGAGTGGGCCAGCGAGGTTGGTCTTTTGCTAGAGCTTCTCTAGGCCTGATGTTTCTGATATTTGGCCTTTCTGCTATTACTCTCTCGTGAGTGGCCAAGGGTATAGGTCCTCCATGATAAGTTGCAGGTACCGGCCACTCACCATCTTTCTGCTCAGATTCTTGAGGTTGCTGCTGACTTATAAGATCGATGGGCGCGATGTTGAATTGCCCCTGTTCATGTGGAAAAATGTCAAGCAGCTCCCTGTTTACCGTTGTAAAGACCTTGCATATGTTGATTAGTGGAGTCTCTTCTACTTCCTCAGTAATCGGCCTTTTGCCTTTGGATTTTTCAGTTGAAGATTCAGGAAGAGAGGATTCTGGTTCTTTTGGATGTGTTTGGATTTGCGGGATTTGGATTGATGGAGTTTGGATTACTGGGAGGATTGTTGGGGTCTCTTGTCTTTCTGTCTCTGACTCTGCCCCCTGACCCGCTTCAAATTCAAAATCTGCCATTGTAGGCTCAGTTGCAGGCTCAGTTAGTTGTTGTTTACCCCCACTCCTACTGCCGCTTTGACCCTTTGACGGCCTTGACACTGGGGCGGCTTCAATTCGGAGTACGGTGCTTTGAGCCCTAATGTATCGCCGCTGCCGCTTCTCCCCCTCATGATGTCCTGGGTCCTCAGGATCATCATGCCTACGCTTGCGAGATTCGGATTGAGCTTTGCAAGACTCCTCCACTACTTCCAACCTTTTGCTTATATTTGAGACGATTGAGGTTAAGGCATTCAAGGCTTGTAGGACTGTATCTTGGAAGGTGGTGGAGCTGGAGGAGGAGGGCTGGGGTTGTTATTGCAGTGCTGCAAATATGGTTGACTGTTCGGGTGTGGGATTGGCAACACTGTTTAGTTTGGCATGGAGGAGGTCTTTCAGTTCATTGATTGAATAATCTCGCTGAATGACAGTAAGTGGGCGGTTTTCAAGGGCTCGTATTTGGGCTCTGAGGGAGTTGATTTCAGAGTGGAGTTGTGTGTTGACATACTCCCTCGGGGTGGAGTCAAGAGAGGAGAACATAGAATTCAGGAAGGATCTAAGCTCTGGTGTAACCCTGACCTCACGAAGAGGCTCGGTTGGGTCAGGTCTTTCAGACCCGTGGCCCGCACACAGTGTTGGCAATATGGTAGAACTGGAGGGACTTCCACTCGATCCTCGCGTTACCTCTACAGTAGAGGCCTCTACGGGCGTTCTAGCAACGTCACGAAGACGTGCTAGTGGTGATGTTGTCCTAGTAAAAGATTGAAAACCTGTCAAGGTAGGTGCTAGACTGATTTCAAAGCCAGCAAACTCCGAACGAGTTGCCGACTGCGTATGTGATAAATCCCCGTGCAATGAAACTACTTCCATTTGAGTGGAAGCAGAGTGGCTGGTGGGGTGAGGTGCATGCACTGGTGGGATGCCAGCGTCTGTTTCAATACCAGCCGGAACAGTGTCTCGACCAGTAGTGGATGAGGCTTCCCGGCTTTCTCGGTCTGGGGTACTCTCACCCTCATTCTTTTCTTTCTCACTTACACTATCGCTCACCACAACATCTACTTCTTCATCTTCTCTTTCCATTAACGGTACATCACCAAAGGTGGCAGATATGTCAGATAGATCGTGATGAATGTCCTCGGGATGATCAGATACTTGTCGCGTGCCAGTGGATTCAGCACGGACTAGAAAAGGTCGTGGGCCAAATGAGATTGATTGCCCGGAGAAGGATGATTCTGTTTGAGTCCTTTCTATTGAGGACTTATTCTCTGATTCGGCATGGGTGGAGGCCTCTGAGTCACTTATTACAACACCCTCGCTCTCGTATATCGCTCCTCCCTTACCACTTCCACCACCCCTCTCTACTGATTCTTCCCTCTCAATCACAACCCTGCTCGGGGCACCCCTGCGCACCCGAGCCCTAATACCGCTAGGACCCTCACCAGGTGCTACTGCTCCCGGGGCAGGCACAACCGGCTCTGGTTGCGCTAGAGGAGCAATCATATTGACTCTCATGTACTCACGCACTGCCTCACTTTCCTGATTTAGAATTCGAAGAAGGGCAACAGGCACTGTCATGGCTACGATGTTGGGGAGGTCTCTGATTCGTAGGAATCTGGTGATGCGTTGTACTTGGACTTGCGGGTTATTGAGTCGCCGAGGAATGGTGTGGTAGGTTTCCAGGTCGGTGGCAATGAATATGGTCAGGAATCGTTGAAAGGGTATGAAGGTTTTGTTGCGAGTGGTTTCCTTTTCCTTAACCATGCGAACGATCTCCTCATATATGATGGTGGCGTAGTCTAAGTGGCGGTGGTAAGCAACACCAGCCAACAGTAGTAGGGAATAGTAGGATCTGCCATCTGTACCTCGGTGAATAACAGTAAGCGTACGGGTGATTATAGTGGCAAGCGTCTGCCAGAGAGGTGCAAGATTTGTTCGTCTGAACTGGTTAATTTGGTTCAGCTCTCCTTGATATCCAAGACCTCTGATTAGGTCTATTACTGCATCAACTCCAGGATTTTCATCAAAGTCAGCTTTGTCTGGATAGTGATCAGCAGCTGGTAGGTCCAGTAGATTTCTCAGTCTGACAGCAGAAAGAGTTGTGCGGAGATTCTCAATTCGGCCACGGAGGCACTTGCGTCCCACGCGAGTGACACCCTCAGTAAAGGTATACCACAGTTGTTGCAGGTAAATTTCAGGTACGTGGGTGGGTGATGTCTTTGGGTTTTCAGTGATGGCCTGATGGAGAGGATGGGCACGGATAATTTCAGTGATGATAGGGATTTTGGTATCTGTGGCTAGGTCAAAGTACACGTTGTTGCTCAGTGTTTCAAGCCTGTCAGCAGCAGGGACTAGGCTTTCCTCGGGAAGGTGTTGGTTAGTAGCCATCTGTCACAGATAAGATAGATCAGATTAGTCTAGAAGAAACAGATAGTGTCTGATGTACATGTGAACATATGAATAAATATGTGTATTGTAGTTCAATGCATATGTGAATCTTTGGTTTTGACATTGACCTTGATTTTGTGACTTATGAAATTGGACCCTTAATTGGAGTTTTTGGAATCAAGTCAAAAAATTTCTAAGTGTTGAAAGTCGGATGAACCTAAGTTGTGCGAAAGTCGCATGAGGTGAAAGTCGCATGGGGTGTAAGTCGCATGAAGCATTTAACTTGGAAGTCGCATGAGTTTAACAGTGAAGTGAAAGTCGGATGGGCTTAATTCATGCGAAGGTCGGATGGTTTGAAATATGCAAAGGTCGGATAACCCAAGTTGCATTTGAAAGTCGGATGAGCACATTCTATGCGAAAGTCGGACGAACAAAATTCATCCGAAAGTCGGATGGGCAAATGAGTCATGCGAAAGTCGGATGGAATTGTTTCATGTGAAAGTCGGATGGAATTGTTTCATGCGAAAGTCGGATGGCATAAGACTTAGTCTTTTCAGTGTTATTGTGTTTCGAAAGTCGCATGGTGCAAAGTGATTCATTCGAAAGTCGCATGGTGTGAAGTGATTCATTCGAAATTCGCATGGTGTAAAGTTATTCATTCGAAAGTCGCATTTAACAAAGTTCATCCGAAAGTCAAATAGACCAATTTCATCCGATTGTCGGATGAATCACATTTCCCTTCATCCGACTGTTATGAACACTCAGTTTGTTCATATTAAGTCCAAACATGATTTTTGACATAAAGTAAACTTATGGACTCAAATTTGGTATCAATAGACTCGGATTTTAACCTCAAACACTTTTGTACATTCAATCAAACCTAAACAGCCCTAATTTTTACACATTTTATCTCGAAGAACTCTGTTCTTCACAGCGAAGAACAGTACCCAAGACCAAACAATAAACTTTCAAATGACGCGATTGTGTGTGTTTTTTAACACGATTTTGGTTCCATTGTGTTCGCATACATTCAAGAGTCTATCTATGCCATTCAAACGCAACAAACAACATCATTCATGGTGTTTTTGATTCAGAAACCCAGAAAATCCAACTATTCGATAAACAGGAGTTCAATAACCCAAAAAGAATGATTTGATGTGTCAATGTGGAAGTGATTCACCATTTCTTGTTCAACCCTTCTTACCTTGCAGTATGATGTTTAAAACAACACAAAGATTTCACTAAAACACGATTTCAACCGAGAGCAGTTAGGAAGGCAAGAAAGATGAACAGCTTTTTGAAATTTGAAAGTTTTGGAAGCGTGAAAGGAAAGATAGTCAAATAGTCCCCTTTTATAGACTATCCGACGGTCGGGTGGGTCGGGGCTTTGATCCGACTGTCAGATCGACCCGGATTGGCACAAACTTTATGGTTGGCCCAATCTATTCTAAATAAGCCCAAGGTTTAAACTTTAGCATTATTTAAGCCCAAAAATTGATTATTATTTCTTTTTGTTGTTTTCTACTTAATTTAAATGAATAGCCGACAATAAATAATCTGAGAAGATAAATTCTGAACATTTCTCCCCCTACATGAATTCACGGAAAACATTCGTGTTAACCAGTAAATCGCATCGCTCCCCCTAGACAGGAGCATCTGTATAGCTGCATAGAGAATAAAACAGCGCGTAAATCTGTTCAAGACATGAAAACAGTAATGAATTAGAGTTTAAGATTCAGCATTCCAATCTTGGATACCAGAAATGAGAATCAGGTTTCGTCCAGTGGTTTAGTGAACAGATCAGCTAGCTGATGATCAGGAGGAACGTATTGGAGCTCAATCAGACCCTTTTCGACGTTTTCTTTCAAGAAGTGATACCTGATATCAATATGCTTGGTTTTAGAGTGATGGACAGGATTGCAAGAAATGGCAATTGCACTATGAGAATCACACAACAGTGGAATCTTAGAGTAGGTAAGACCAAAGTCCCGTAGCTGAGTTCGGATCCACAGACTCTGAGAGCAACAACCGGCAGCAGCCATAAATTCAACTTCAGCAGTTGATGTACAGACACAGTTCTGTTTCTTTGAACTCCAGCAGACCAAGCGATCGCCCAAGAAGTGTGCACTCCTTGACGTGCTTTTCCTGTCCAACATACACCCGCACTACAAAAAAAAGACCATATAGTGGCACACATTTTTCATGGCATTTAGTTTTTGTGCCACTAATTATATATTTTTAATGGCATTTTGTATATATGCCACAAAAAAGTAGATAGTTTTAATGACATTTTATATATTATGCCATTAATATATAAAGTCAATAATGACATAAATATAGAAAATGCCATTAAAAACTTTTAATCAGCTTGTGAACAGATTGTTTTTTAGTTTTCCCTCCACTCTACCTCTCCCTTTTTTCCTTTCCCTCCGATGGAAAATTTTCATTTCCTCCACCTCTTTCCCGTCCCCCCCGTCATGAAACTACATCTCCCATTCATAGCAAAAATCTATATTTTGAACAATACCTCCGTGCTTCAATTCCCTCCTCTCCTTCCCTCACCTTCAACCAATTCAATCTCTAATTTGAGCATGGCCTATTTTACGAGCTATCGTTTGTTTTGGTGCGGAAGTTTCCACAAAGAAAAACCTCCCAAAATTAAGGGTTACATTTGGGAATAATATTCTAATAGGAGCATAGTACAAGCATTTGATGCACAAATTTGTTCTTTTTGGTTCAAGTAGAAATAGAGGTATACTTCAATCAATTGGCTGCCACCAACCGACTAAAACTACTGCTGGCTAACATTAAATAGAGAAGTCGACTTCGTTGATTTCAGGTACACATATTATAGTCTCTTCATTGTCTTCAATCGATTGTTGCCGCTAACAAACATTCAACTAATCTCAGGTCGTGGCCAGTTGCATCCCTTCACCTTCAATCGATCCTTTTTTAGCCGCCAAAGGTCACTTAATTTCGGTATCAAAGGCTTCACTCTCTTTTAATTTCAGGTATGTAATATCTCGTTGAGTTATTATTGTGTAATCTGTAATTTGCATCATAAACCCTAGATCTTTAATCACTTTTAATTTCTGGATGCTTCCAATTCTTCTTGTTAAATCTTAATATGCAAGATTTCCATTCTAAATTAAAACCTTAGCATAGTCAAGCAAAAAACACACTTGACTCAAAAACCTATTTTGCCCTAAACCACAAAATGCAAAAGCATTTAAACCATAGCCATCTAAGGACTATATGAGGACAATGACACAAATTGGGTTTTATAACAATTAAAACAAATTAAAAAGATAAAAGAATTAAAAACCTTATCCTTGTCAAGATGATCCTTCAGAGGAAGAAGAGAGCAAGGAACTAGCTATTATATCATAAGAAACTTAGAAAGATATCAATTTCTTGTGGGTCTTACTATTGGGACTAGCTAGATGATGGGATTAAGAGTGAAGGACGCTGAGTTTGCTGTTAATATTTTTATAAAACTGAAAAAAGAATAATAATATGATAAAGTGCTTCTGAAATCTAAGATTCATTTATTTAATTATTATGGATAGCAAGTGGGATACTTTGAAAATATTAACAGATGAGAATGTATAGAAGAAATCAGCCAAACCTTGATAACTTGATCCTTAGGGGTGGTTAATACCCAATTACCATTTTGATTCCATTTGACACAAAGAACACTATTCTTGTGTCCATGACTACAAACATAAAATTTAACTATTTATGAATAGAAATAGAACAGTTAACAGACATGATATAATATAATGTTTGCACTAACAATGAAGATAATCCCAAAGCTTCACAAGATTTTTGTTTCTTACTACATTAAATTTTAAAATAACACAAAGAAATGTAGTTACATCTATTTGTTTCTCAATGGTTTATGACTGTTAACCAACAATCCTCAGAGTGCGATATATCAGCAAATGAACAAGGTACATCTATTTGTTTAAGTTACACCTTAGTATATTAACCAAACTCAAATGTATGCATCATTTAGCATATTAGCATATCATTTAGATGTAGACACCTTCTTACAGATTCACATTTGCAATGACACTTCATTCGATTATTAGTTTCAGTAGCTTGTTACCTAGTGTCTACTATTTCTACAGATTCACATTTGCAATGACACCTTTTCATAAGTTTAATTATATTGAATTAACTGAACTGCAGATGCAGAGTTTGCTTTGAGGTTGGAGCCACAGAACCAAGAGCAGCAAAAAGAATTGAAGTCAGATATTGGTCCACGATCCACACCAAAGATTTCTGAAACAGCAAGAGTTACTGGAACTAAAACGGAGATCATAGAGGTAATCGGATAGCTCTGGACTTCTAGTTTATTTGCTTGCTGTATATGCACCTAATATGTGTACGTGTGTATTTATTTTAATGACTTTGGGACATTTAAAAAAAGATATTATAGTATTTCTTCTAATACAAGTAAGTATGTTACATTTTTCCAGACAAATCACAATGCTAGTAAGAAAGATCTTATACAATCAGTTCAAAAGCTTGCGGCTCGGGCAACATCTCTTGCCACTGCTGAAGCTGCAAAAAACATTGTATCTCCAACTTCGTCATACCAGTTTGAGGTATCATGGCGAGGATACTCAGGTGATTGGACCCTCGAGGCTCGTTTGTTAAAGGTATATGACTTTTAATGTATGTAACAATATTGGGTTCACTTCTAGAAGTAATCACTTTAAAGGTTTTAGCTTTTATAAAGACTATTGTTTAATACTTGTTCTTTAAGATGAGAAATATACTAATTTGGCCAGATTTTTATACTTTCAATTGATTAAGGAGATCTAAAATAGAATTAGGGGAATGTATTTCAATATGGATTTTCATTTTTTTTCCTTATATGGATGACGTTTGACTTTTAGCTAGAAAATTTGACCATCTCAACTTGAGATAATCATGAAATGTTATGTTTGAAAACGTCTTTAAGCAAATACTATATAGAATTACAAACTACATGACTTACTATTATTATTATTCTTCTGTTGAACTTAATTCCTTCCTTTCTCTCTTGTTCAAGTAGGCTACAAATCCTGTTGCATTACCGCAGATTTTTAAAAATACTTTGTCCACACAGCTCTTAATTGATATTATTAGGTACATTGCCACCTTTTCAAGGCAAGTAACTTATTTATTTGTGATGATTTAGAGTTTAAATAGATTGGGTTCCTATATTCAGCTCACATAACAAAACTAAATTCCTATAGTCTTGGTTTTAAACAGTAATGAAGCTGACCTGGCTGTCAAATATTTGGAAAACCTTCCCAAGGTGCCAAGATTTAGTATGCTCATTATGTGTCTTTCACTTGCAAATAAATTTGGTATGTGCAGTTTTTCAATACCTGGTAAATATGATTTGATATTAAATGGTTTAAGCATGTGTATTCTACAATACATCAGCTTTTATAGGATCATATAAGTTACCATTTTCTTTATGTAAAAAGTAACTACAACCATTCCCCTCATGTGAAATAATTTACAGAACAATAATATCTAATCAGATCCATCGCTCTCTTGTTTATAGATCTGCTAGTGATATAGTGGGACATGTAATATTCTTTTCTTTTTATTAAAACGGGTCAGGTTGGCTTTTAATGAATAGTTGTTTCTGGCAAACTATCTGTTTTACTATATGCTGGTGGTTGTTTTTCATTAACTGATCTGCTGTGACTATTGTTATTTATTTGATTATTGTGGCAAATTTTCTATTTTTTATTTTAATAATTTTTAGCCAAGTGTTCTTGTCAACAGATCATATGTAATGTGTAGTTTCTTTTTTCTTTTATTAATTTTTAACCAAGTGTTCTGATAGATTTAATTTGTTTATGATGTAGCTATAATTATTCTTTGGTACCTGTAATTATCTTGGTGTAAAAATGGGTGTGCATTGTTTGCTTCTTGAAAATGTGAAAACAAGTTGTCCCCGTTAAATGCGTTTTTATTTAGGTTTTAACTCAAAGAATAGTTCTTGCTTTAACAAGTTTGGAAAGCCAGTAGGGGATGAAGGTCATGAGCTTTTTGTACTTGGGACGCTTGTGAGGATGGCGATCATGTATCAATAGAATATTCATACCGGAGAAAGGTTCCCATGCAAAAGAAAGAGGATATATATTCACTCATTATGATAGATGTCTATTATCAAACTTGATAAGTATTCACTAGAGGTATATGTATTTGTTTATTCATATATGCTAATATATAATTTTTGTATATGTAGTCCAAGTTTATTATTCATCCACATAAAACAGCAGAGATTAAGAAATGGATCCTTCATAGTGGGGACGAAATGGAGGATATAGAAAAGTTCATTAAAGGCACGCAATATAGAGGTACTTATGGACAATTTTCTTTTGCTACAACATATATATGTATTAACAATTTTTTTTCATTAATATGTTTACGTCCCTCAAGTTTCTTTGGTTCCAAATAATTCTCTATCAGTCAAGAAAATATCACCCTCGGGAAGTCATAATACGAATGGTAATCACTTTAATATTTTCATATAAATATAGTACAAGGAAAATCGATTAGTTGGCAATATTGAAAGTTTTTTTATAGGGAATTGCTAATATCATTGCTAAGAATAAGTTAACACGCGGATCATACGGCCTGCATGAAGATTGAGAAGAAAGTTCATGAGTATAATGAAGTTTTGAGCTTTTAATCAAGCATTTGTTAGCTTTATGTTTTTTATTTGATATTTAGACTTATTTGATAATTATTAGTCATTTGTTTCCAAACATTCGGAATATTTTGGGAAGACGATTAATTTTTTAATTTGAGCGGTGTGTTATGATTTCTACATTTTATAGTTTTGTTTTTATTTTATATGTAATAAATAAATTAAGTTTAATTATAATGACATTCAAACGGATAACATGACTTTTGTGGCAAAAATTATGTGCCACTAAGAGTATGAATTTTTAAATAGCAATAGTTTTTATTGGCACAAAATTTTTGCCACAAAAGACTTTTAGCATATTGTGGCAAAAAAATGTGCCACTAAAAGCCTAAAAGTCTGCACCGGCATATCGAAAAAGTGCCACTAAAAGGCTTTAGTGGTAGCGCTTCTAGTGGCACTTATTTTGTGTGTCGCTGATTCCGAGAGGGGTTTATAGTGGCACTTTTTGTATGCCATTAAATGATATTTTATTTGTAGTGTTGGCATAATCCGAGTCGGAATACGCAAGCAGTTCAAATGATGAGTCGCGGGGATACCATAGACCAAGGTCAGGGGTCCCTCTCAGGTATTTGAGGATACGTTTCACGGAAAGTAAATGTGATTCTTTGGGATTTGCCTGAAAATGAGCACAGAGACAGGTAGAAAACATTATGTCCGGTCTACTAGCCGTGAGATACAGTAAAGAGCCGAGCATTCCCTGATAGGTTTTCAAATCGACTGCCTTTCCATCAGGATCAGCAGACAATTTGGTTTTGGAAGACATGGGGGTTGATTTGGACGAGCATTCCGAAATTTCATATTTTCTTAATAAATCGTTAATATATTTAGACTGATTTATGAAAATGCCATTGGAAAGTTGTTTGACTTGTAAGCCGAGGAAGAAATTCATTTCTCCCATCATGCTCATTTCAAAGTTGCTCGCAATTAGTTTTGAAAACTCTAGACTGTACTGTGGGTTCGTAGAGACAAAGATAATATCGTCTACATATATCTGAACTAAGATATAGTCATCCCCAATTTTCTTGGTGAAGAGTGTGGTGTCAATTCGTCCCTTTGAATAGCCTTCACGAACCAGGTAGGCTGAGAGAACATCATACCAAGCCCGTGGAGCCTGTTTGAGTCCGTAGAGGGCCTTATCAAGTAAGTAAACGTCAGTTGGTCGTTTGGGATCAACAAATCCTTCTGGTTGAGATACATAGACTTCCTCCTTACGGACTCCATTCAGAAATGTTGTTTTGACGGTCTTTCAAATATCATATACGAAAATGATGTAATATTATTTTAATTTTAAATATTTTATTATTATATAAAGGAAAGAGAAAACACATACAAGAACACGAACACAAACCTAGATCCAAACATGATGTTTTGTTTCAAATTGGAGTTCATCATCCTTTATTGGTCTAGAAAAAATGAACATTACCTTTATTGACAGATTTTTATATTTATGTTACCTTTTTTTGTCAATTTGTATAATATAAAAATTAGTCACGTCATCAATTTAACCTGTTACGACGGTAACCGGTTACCTTTAATGTTAGAAATTGAATTTTAGAATCCTTTCTTGGCCCAAAAAAATTGACATTACCTTTATAGGCAAGTTTCAATATTTATGTTACCTTTCTCGGCAATTTGCCCAAAAAAGTTTGGGACGTTACACAATCCTAGGAAACTTCTGATCTCGGTAGGACTCTTTGGTTGCTCCCATTTAAGCACCGCCTCAATCTTGGCTGGATCCACTTTTATCCCATCTCTATTCACCAGGTGACCTAGAAATTGAACTTCTAGTAACCAAAGCTCACACTTGGAGAACTTTGCATACAATCTCTCTCGCTTCAAAGTCTCTAATACCTCTTGAAGATGTCGTTCATGCTCTTTCCGAGTCTTAGAGTATATCAACATATCATCGATGAAGATGATCACCGATCGATCCAGCATGGGTCGACATACCCTGTTCATTAAATCCATAAAAGCGGCTGGTGCATTGGTAAGCCCGAAGGGCATTATGATGAACTCATAGTGTCCATATCTCGTCCTGAAAGCGGTCTTACTGATGTCTTCTTCCCGTACTCGCAACTGGTGATACCCCAACCGAAGGTCTATCTTATAGAACCATGATGATCCTTGTAGTTGATCGAATAGGTCGTCTATTCTAGGTAGCGGGTAACGGTTCTTAATGGTAAGTTTGTTCAACTCTCTGTAGTCGATGCACATCCGAAAGGATCCATCCTTCTTCCTTACAAAAAGTATTGGTGCTCCCCATGGCGAGCTACTCGGTCGGATGAAACCCTTATCTAGTAACTCGTGCAACTGACTCATCAGTTCCTTCATTTCTGGTGGCGCTAAACGATACGATGCCTTGGCTATCGGCGCCGCGCCAGGTATTAAATCAATCCTGAACTCCACTTGTCGTTCGGGCCGTACCCCTGGCAGCTCTTCCGGGAAAATTTCGGGGAATTCCCTAACAACTGGTATGTCATTCACATCCACTTCTTTCCTTTCTTTAGTACCATCTATCAAATAGGTTAAGAACATAGAACATCCATGTTGAAGATATTTCCTTGCTTTCATTACAGTGCAGAAGATTGTGTCTCCTCTCTTGCGCTCCCCGACAGTCACTAGTTCTGCCCCACTTGGAGTTCGAACCCTTACCTCCCGCTGTTTGCATACAATGGTAGCCTGGTGTTGACTCAGCCAATCCATGCCGACAATCACATGGAATTCCCGCATCGCGATCAGTATCAGGTCAAGTTTGAATTCCTCTTCCTCGATCTGAATCACGTTACCCTTGTATACCGTTGTTACCCTGAAAGTTTTGTCATTAGTAATTTCCACTTCTAAAGGCACTTCTAACTTAACTGGTGCGGATTTAAGGTTACCGCAAAAAGTAAAAGACACAAAAGATCTGCTAGCCCCTGAGTCAAACAATACCTGTGCAGGTGTTAAGTTTACAGGAAAAGTACCCGCGACTACATCCGGCTGGGTCTTGGCCTCCTCCGCAGTGAGTTGGAAAGCACGGCCTCTACGGTTCGGTCCTTCAGTCTTCCTCCCCGGTGTGCCATCAGTGATCCTGAGAGTAGCCGGGGCAGGGGCCCTAACATGGTTTGCATTCAGTTTCGGGCACGTAGCCCTCTCATGTCTTTTGTTGGTCCCACAGAGGGTAAACAAGCAACCGATATAGTGTAGAAGGGACGGTTGAATACACTCTAAAGCAATCAATCAAATTAATCAAATGTATATTAAATGATCAAACAGAATGAATACAATTATCATTTTCTAATCAAATCAACGGGAGGATTTGATGTTTACACTGATTGTAAACTCAACTCTCTCTAAACACTCTTGTATCACAAATTAATTGATGATCGAACTTCTTGTTAAAACTGATTAACAAGAATTCTTGAAAACTCTCTTGAACTTTGAACTCACAAAGTTATCACAACACACGCGTATCAAGTATGACGAACACACGTACGTTTTGCAACTTATGCCGTCGTTTTCTATTCGGTATTCTGTGTTCTATATATATTGAAACCCATAAAAAGGTTTATAATCATACTTGATATATCTACGAACAAATCGCAGTTTAAAGATAGAACTTATCTTTTCTTTAAAACCGTAACAAACTCCTTAATTAGATATATCTAATTAATTCCTTTTGATATCTCTATCCAACTAATGGATAGTTTAAATTAGGTTCAGATATGCTAATTTAAATGTCGTAGATATGGAGAGTTTATAATATAATTTAGAACTTACTTAAATTCTTGAACTGACTTCTGACGCTGAGCTGACTCACTCAGTCTTGATGTTATCAAGCCGAGTTCTCCGCTTCTTGATTCTTTAAATCTTCAAGTCTTCATTATATAAACCTATCTCAGCTTAGAAGTCACTGAGCTATCTAGTACTTACATAGAAAACTCTATATCTGTTTATACGCTGACTACTCAGCCTAAGCCTACTAGTCAGTCTATAACAGACTTACATAATTCCTAACATTTAACCTATCATCTATACATAGCTATGGTTTGTCTCATCAAATTTAACTATTCCAAACATGGGACTAACAATCTCCCCCTGTTTGATGATGACAAAATATTGAATCAAAGTACGGATAGGTTAACAGAATTATGTTGAACCAATCTGGAACTGACTAAAATTAGTTCTTGAAATAGGTATTAAACTGATCTATACCTATTCATCATTTCTTGAGCTTACAAAATTTAGGTTATAAATCTGTTCTAAGACTTGTATTCTAAGCATTTAAATATATCAATACATAGATACTGAACTTATCAGAATTAATTTAAGATCTGAACTTACAAAACTTGTATTACTGAACTTATCAGTTTATACTTGAACATATCAATAGTCAACTTAAACTTACAAAGCTGTTTATTTGAACACATCAAACAGTTGAACATATCAAACTTAACTTTTCATTAATGAACATATCATTTAGATTTTAGCTTGATCATTTTGATCAACTTATGCACACTTAGTGCTTACAAAATTATAGAACTAATCTATTTCATCAATAGGATCTCCAGCTTCCAACCACATATCTGAGCATTTAAGCTCCCACATTGTTGCTTCTTTGATAGCATCATTCAAAATTTCTTCACCCTCCGGCAGCTCTCTCATCTCAGCTTTTTATGATCTGATTTCTTTGTTGAGATGGTATCTGAAAACTGAGTTCTGAATTGAGTTATCACATAGAATCCTCAAGTACAAAATCAATTCCAGATCTGCTAAGTGAAGATTTGCTATCTTCAAGAAACATTGGTTGCTTTCCACATCCAAATACAGAAATCCTTCCAAAGGTTGAGTGATAAAAGTATTTTCTCTAAATTCAACTCCCTTTGGAACTTGTAGACTGATGTTTCGTTTAGCACGCTGACTTGCTGCTCTGACTCTTGTAGCTTTGTTTCTGTTTAGGAAGGTATCAATTTCACCAGCTGAAATTTCTCCTAATTGATCAATTTTTATGAAGATAGTCTTGATCACATCAACTATCTCTTGTCTGATTTGACTATTTTTCATTCTTTTGATAGTTATGGCTACCACCTTTAACTCTGAGAATCCCAACTTGTACAGACATCTCATATCTAAACCAATTTCATGCTTGTTGTCTAGTACAAAGTTGATGATTACCAATTCTCCTTTTCTACTTAGTATGATGGATTCAATATTGTGATTAAAATGTGTTCTTTTATAGCAATGCCTTAGATCAGCATCTGAGTAGGGAATTGGAACAACTCTTGGTCCAGAATAGTCAGCTTCAGCTTTAGCTCTCGCAGCCTCAGCTTTAGCCTTTTCTCTTTGCAGCTCAGCTTGTCTCTACTGCTCTTTCATTTCTTCCACTGTCATGCCTAGTTCTTTGGCCATTTCTTGTAACATTTGTTGAGCAAGCATGTCACTGGCTTTCTATGTTGCATCAGCTTCATCACTCGAATCAGATTCATATGCAACTGGTTGATACTGACCTTGTTACTCTGGCTTAGGCTCAGCAATGATGACTTTTCTTCTCTTTGCTAGAGACACAACACTTGTTATTTTCTTTCTTTTTACAGTCTCAAACACTTTGCTTTTCCCTTTATCCATTTGTGAAGCTGGAACAGACTCAGCTTCAACAATCTTTGACAATTTAGCTTCAAGGAAATTTGTAGGCACAATCTGAAGTGTTTCCTTATGTGGAACTTGTTGTGGAACTGATTGAGCTTGTGAAGCTGTGATAATTTGGACTGTTGGAGCTTGTGACTGTTGTTGAGAAGGTTGATCTACAGTGCTCACGAACTGATCATTAGCTTCTTCCTCGATTTGTACTTCCTTTGTATGCTCCCCCTCAACATCATCAGATTTCTTTGGCTCTGCCTCCCCCTTTTTGTCATCATCAATAGGGGAGGGTCTTGATTTAAGCACAAAGCTTTCCAAACTGCCCACAGAGTTTGATAAATCATTCATCTTATGCATCAGTTTTGCTTTATCACTTTTTCTTTTCTTGTGCAGGAGCTCAAACTGAGTTTGTAAGTACTCTAAAATGTCTTGGGCTCCTCTAGTCTCCGCTTGACCTCAAAGTCCTCCTGACCAGTGGAGGAATGAATTTCCACTATAGGAGTGGCTGTTAAGTGTTCCTCAATAGGTGAGATTGTGGGCCCCATATCCAAAGGTTGGCGCTGACCTATGGAATCAAGGGGGCCAGATTGGAGCCCCTGTAAACCTTCCTGGTGTATGAAAGGTTCATTGACAGATCGTGCTTGAGTGTGTAAGAATGGAAGAGAAGAATGACCAATGTCGTGAACTATGGCAGTGGGGTAGGCTGGGCTTAGTGGTGAGGAGGGGGTAGTTGACCCTGGGGAGAGGTCATATGTTCAATGTGACCTTCATGTGTCTGTAAAGGCACAGAAATAGGTTCTCCTATGGCTACGATGGGTATGGGCCGAGTAGACACAATACTCGGCTTAGGCTGACTGGTGAAGTAAGCCTTGAGGTTGGCACCTTAAGAGAAGGTGTCTCCCCCTTAGCTCCTGCCGGTGGAGGTGTTAATGTGACATCAGCTCCAAGGTCCTTTTGAGGTGAAGGACCACCCTTGGCAGATTTGTGTGTATAGGTGTAGGATATATCCTTGGTAGCAGTGGGCTGACCAAGGTTGTTTGTAGAGTGGATAATATATGGAGATGTTTGTGGTGGGGGAGGGGGGTTAGACTGAGATGCGCTTGACTCAGTCTTATCTCCCAACTTAGAAGGTGGAGAAGTAAAAGAGAGAGAAGAAGATAAGGGATGAGAAGGTATACCTGCTGCACCTAGCAGTGGTGACTCAGAGCTAGGAAACAGACTCCTTTGCTCAGAGCTCGAAGTGGTGGAGGAAATTCTTTGAGCACGAGGTCTGAACTGAGTCGTAGGTTGTTCAGCTTGAGAGGACTCATCCTCAGAATCAATAGCTTCACCCTCTTCTTCCTCAGCTTCTTCCTCCATCTCAGCTTCACTAGACTCAGGAGTCGGAAGCTGTGCATACGCCCTCGTCTGAGCACTCATGGTGGAGCGCTCAGGAAAAGTATAATGAGCAAACATCCTTGAGCTAAGAACAGGAGTAGGAGTTGACTTATATCGGGTAGCATATCTTCTACCCAACCTGTCCTCTATCACCATTGATAAGAATCTTACAAATAGCACGATGGTATCCCTCATATTCTTGGTCACCAACGACTTGAGTGCCTCAAAGATTAACTCAGCATAGTCCAATCTTCGATCATAGAATATGTTATATAACAGTTGCATTTCGAAGTCATTAACATTATCCAGGCCACCCACCTTGTATCCAAGTGAACAGACCACCGTGGACACCATGAATCCCCATGCAGTCTGGAAAACAAATTTCCTTATAACTCCAACAACTTGAGGATGACCCATTAAGGGTAAAACGCTCCTTGATGTTTCCCTAGAAACCTTAGCCTCATACTGATTATGAATCGGGAGATGTAGAATTCGTCGGAGACAATTTGCATCGACGTCTATCGCCACTTGTCCACTTAGGACTGTACCCAGTATGACTTGTTGATTCGCATCTAGTTTGCACGTGTACCAATACTCGGTGAGGAGTTGTGGGATGAGCACAGCAGGACCACGAAGAAAAGCATGTGCCAGGGGTCCCTTTCGAAGGTATGAGACCCAGTCCTCATAGCCCCTGCCAATCTTGGACTTTGGTATGTCGATGCAGGCTACGACATTGTTTTGCTTGTAAATAGGGAGCGCATTGTTCTTGAAAGAACCACCTCGGATCATTTGATCAGAGAAATTAAGAGTGTAACCTTCCATTGAATTCGAACTTATCGTATCAGATTACACGTAGTAGTAGTAGGGTTTAGCACTTAGCGATTGATTCAAATTAAGGGTTGAGCATACCAAGCTTGCCAAGTAGAGTTGTAAATCTTGTGCCTTCAATTGGTTTAGTGAAGATATCTGCAAGTTGATCTTCAGTCTCAATGAAGACTAACTCTATCTTTCCCTCTTCTACAATGTCTCTGATGAAGAGATGTCTTATCTCAATGAGCTTGGTTCTTGAGTGAAACACTCGGTTGTGTGTGATGGCAATATCACTTTGATTGTCAAAGAATATGGGAGTCTTTGAATAATGCAAGTCAAAGTCCTTAAACTGATGTTGCATCCACAGTATTTGAGCATAATAGCTCCCTGCAGCTACATACTCAGCTTCAGCTGTGGAAATTGCCACTGAGTTTTGTTTCTTGCTTGTCCAGCTAACTAATTTTCCACCCAATAATTGACATCCTCCAGTAGTACTCTTTCTATCTAAACCACAACCTGCGAAGTCTGAATCTAAGTACCCTATCAGCTCAAATCATGATCCTTTGGGATACCACAAACCTAAATTTGGTGTTCCCTTCAGATATTTGAGTATTCTTTTAATAGCTAGCAAGTGTGATTCCTTTAGATCAGCCTGATATCGTGCAGAAACACATGTAGCAAACATTATATCAGGTCTGCTTGCTGTCAATTAGAGTAATGAACCTATCATTCCTCTATATGTAGTCTGGCATACAGATTTTCCATCAATGTCCTTATGTAGCTTGATATTGTGTGACATTGGAGACTTTGCAGGATGGCTTGAGTCTAATCCATATTTCTTAATTAGATCAAAAACGTACTTGCTATGATTAATAAATATACCATCTTCTTTCTGGTTGATTTGAAGTCCCAAAAAGTAAGTCATCTCACCCATCATGCTCATTCTGTATTGATTAGACATCATCTTAGTAAACCAATCACATAGACCTTGGTTTGTTGAACCAAAGATAATGTCATCTACATAGATTTAAACCAGAATGACATGTCCTCTGCTATTTCTTATAAATAGAGTTTTGTCAATACATCCTCTAATAAAATCATTTGAAAGCAGATAGGTGGACAGTGTATCATACCATGCTCTTGAAGCTTGCTTGAGTCCATACAGAGCCTTGTCTAACTTATAGACATAATCTGGATGTTTAGGGTCAACAAAACCAGGGGGTTGTTTCACATAGACTTCCTCGTGTAGTGATCCATTTAGAAAAGCACTTTTAACAACCATTTGATATACTTTAAAATTTTTGTACGCTGCATAGGCTAGAAACAACCTTATAGCTTCAATCCTTGCAACATGGGCAAAGGTCACATCATAGTCAACACCTTCTTCTTGTCGATACCCCTGAGCTACTAGCCTTGCCTTATTTCTGATCACTACTCCATCCTTGTCCATTTTGTTTCTATAGACCCACTTAGTGCCTATATTTGTTTTTCCTTTGGGAGCAGGGACAAGGTTCCAGACTTAATTTCTTTGAAATTCTGTTAGCTCCTCTTGCATAGCTTCAATCCAATCTTCATCCTTTAGAACCTCTTCAATCTTCTTTGGTTCCATTTGAGATAGAAAACTATAGTAGGCAACATAGGTTGCATTTGCCTTAGATCTAGTTAACACACCATCTTCAAAATTACCAATAATATCATCAATGGGATGATCTTTTAATACTTTGAAGGTTGTAGTGGGAGACTGTGATTCTGGGTTTGAATCTGAGCAGTGTCTCTCAGGCTGAATAGGACTTACTTCTTCAGTCTAAGTAGGGATTGAGAGATCACTTAGATTTTCAATCTGACTTGTACCTGATGATTCACCTAGATTCTCAGGATGAGTATCTTCAATATTGATAGTTTCTTTTGATGATGCACGTTTGTCAGATTTAGCACCATCCACATCATCAGAATCATCCATAACATACATGGGATTTGATGAGAGATCTTCTTTTCTCCTTTCAAGCTCACTCAGACTAACTGGGTCAGCTTGAGCTTTGTCAGATTTGTCAATACTTGTCTCATCAAACGTAACATGTACTGACTCTTCAATTACCTCTCTTTTAAGATTATAGACTCTGTAAGCTTTGGAGATTGAAGAATATCCAACAAATAGACCTTGATCAGCTTTAGGTTCCAACTTATGGAGCTGATCTCTTTGGTTTAGCACATAGCATGTTGAACCAAAGATATGGAAGTATCCAATATTAGGTTTTCTGCCATGATACATCTCATAAGGTGTTTTACCATGCCTTTTAACTATCATTGATCTGTTCTGTGTGTAGCAAGCTGTACTTACAGCTTCTGCCCAAAAGTTCAGCTTGACCTTTGCTTCACATAGCATGGTTCTAGCAGCTTCAATTAGGGTTCTATTTCTCCTTTCAGCAACTCCATTTTGTTGTGGAGCTCTTACAGATGAGAAATTCTGCATAATTCCCTTCTCTTCACAAAAGCCTTCAAGGGTTGAGTTCCTAAACTCAGTTCCATGATCACTTCTGAGGTGCTTAATAGACTTACCCTTTTGCAACTCTTCTTGTCTTATGAAGCTGATTAACTCATATGCAACTTCAATTTTGGCTTTTAAGAAGACCACCCAAGTGAATCTTGTGAACTTATCAACAATCACTAGAGTATACTTTTTACCACTTAGGCTTGGGGTGCTTATAGGTCCAAAGAAGTCCAAATGCAAAATATGCAATGGTTCTGTAATTGAAAAAATTCTGTTTGGACTTGATGTTTTCCCATTTCACAAGCTGAGCAGAGTTTGTCTTTAGCAAATGTGATCTTAGGCAGACCAGAGACTAACTCTTTGCTAGACAGTTTGTTAATATATTTGAAATTTAGGTGTGATAGTCTTTTGTGCCACAACCAACTCAGCTTGGGAGTTGAGTCAGAATACAAACATGTTTCAGTTGAAGGATCTGCAGAGCTGAGATCTAACAAATAGATATCTCTCTCTCTTTTTTCCATTAGTATTGGCTTTCCCTTCTTATCATAAATTGTTCCTGCATGCTTTCTGAAGGTGACTTCATAATCCTCATCACACAATTGACTGATACCTATGAGATTGTGTTTAAGGCCTTCAACATATGCTACCTTCTTGAAAGTGACTGTTCCAGCAGTTATCTTTCCATAACCTTTAGTCCTTCCTTGAGAATTATCCCCAAATGTCACCTTGGGTCCTTCATTGTTTTGGAATTCACTTAGAATCCCTTTGCTTCCTATCATGTGCCTTGAGCATCCACTGTCTATGTACCACTTGTAGGAACCCTTCACATGATCAACTAAACACATTAGTTTTTTTTAGGAACCCACTTTTTGGTGGGTTCTGAGGATGAGCACTTAGCTAGTCCTTTAGAGGCTGACTAATAAGCTTGAACAGATTCTAAGTCTGTTTTAGACTGATCATTCTTTACTTTTTCAGGCCTAAGATTGGTACTTACACAATCTTTGGCTTCATGACCTCTGTCACCACACTTATAGCATTTTCTTCTAAAGATGGGTGTTTGGGTGACTTCTTTGAGTTTTCCAACATTAAATTTGGATTCGGTTTTAGGGTCATAAGATGTGGATAACCTTTCAATCCTTTTAGACAGTTTGTCTACTTGATTTTCTCTGACTTTGGACTTACCTTTGTCAACTTTATGGTTACCCGTATTTGGTGAAGTCTAAATTACAGACAACTTCCTGTTCTTAGACATCCTTTCATATTTGGCTTGAGAGTTATGTCTTTTTGAGTTGATGTGAGTTATTCTGTCAAAGACAGTTGTTCTGACAGGATTGTAATCCAATCTTTTGAAAACTGACTTACAGTTTCTGTTGGATCTGGAACATTCAGCTTGATGGTTTGTATGAATAACTTGGGGGCTTTGGGTTGGTCTCACAAACTTATTGGTTTTGACCTGTTTTCCATTCTTGTTCCTTAAAAATGTCTTTGGAAGTATATCATCCTATTTCACATTTTTGTCTTCAAGGCTGACTTGTTCTTTGATGATTTCATCAACAGCAGCACTATAATCTCCCCCTAGCACTGCTTTTACTTGATTTGGTATCTATTGGTTGATACATTTTTCTGCTTCCCTTGATGACTTACACCAAGATTCACAGATCTTTCATAGATTGTTAGCTTGTTCTTTTGATTCTTGTAATTCTTCACTTAGAAGTTTGTTTATGTGAAGCTGACACTCATAATCACTTTTAGTCTTTTTACCAGCATTTATGAGAGTTTCAGAGTGTTTAAGTTCATCTTTTAATTTTGAAATTTCAGTTTTCAAATTAGATTGAACTGTGAGAGAGGTTTTGAAGTCATTCAACAAATATTTGAACATTAAACATTTTTGTTCATCGGTGTAAGAGTTGAAGTTATTTACCTTATACATTGAGGTGGAATCCCAGTTGTTGGTTTGCTTACTCAGCTTAGCCGCTTCTGCTAGATCCTCATCAAAGGAACTATCTTCTAACTCATAGTTAACTTGTTCCTCTTCATCCTCAATGGCCATCAAACACCTATTTAGCTCATCATCATCTGAAGTAGCTGATTCAGTATCCCAAGTCTCAGCAAAAAGACCTTTGGTGGTTTCATCTGGCTTGGCTTTGAGTCTCTGATATTTCTTTTTATATTTATCAGCTCTGTATGCATTTTTGTCAGCCACTGAAGCTGATTCTCCCTTCCTAACTCTGCACTCAGCAGCTATGTGTCATATCTTCTGACAGTTGTAGCACTTAGCTTTCTTAGGATCAAAAGTAGACTTACCACTTTTGTTCTTGTCAGATTGACCCCTTCCTCTTCTAAACTTTTTAAAATTCCTTGCTAACATTTCCATTTGTTCAGTGAGAGCATCCATCTCTTCATCATCTGAATCTAAGTTAGGACTTACCTCCTCAAATTCAAATTCAGAGTCAGTCTCAGCTTGAGACTTCTTAGATCCCTTCTCTTTCTTTTCTGCAATTAATGCAGATCCAGCATTATTGATAGATTCTTTTAGTTGTTGCTGGGCCACTTTCCTCTGTTCCATGAAGTGCAATGGTAATCTCATTGAATTGTTCTGGTAATACATCCAAGAACTTGAGTACCAACTCATTTTCATCTTTCTTGACACCTACCAAGAGCAGATCATTAATCAAGCATTGAAATCTGGTAAACAGATCAGCCAGAGTTTCATTCTTTTAAGCAAAGAAAGTCTCATAAGAACGACTCAGATTTGTCTTTTTATGTTGCTTGACCAGGTCAGTGCCTTCATACGTGACACTAAGAGTATCCCATAACTCTTTTGCAGTTTGGCATCCAGCCACAGTATGCAAAAGAGGGTTTGTCAAAGCATTTGCTATAATGCTTTGTGCCTTATCATCAAGATTGAATAGTTTGCGATCTTCCTCAGTCCAAGATGCTTCAGGCTTGGGAGTTTCTCCAGAGGGAACAGTTTTGTCAGTGGCAGTAATATGGATCATGGGTATGATTGGGCCATCTAGAATCACGGTACTCATCATGTGATCCACTAACTTCAGATACAGCATGGCTCTGAACTTCCACACAGGATAGTCATTGCCATCAAAGATAGGACACCCTTTTGCCGCCATTGTTGGAATATGATTTGATTGCTTGTTGATAGAAATCTTGACCTCTTGACAGCGGATCTTGATCTTCAGTTAATGAAGAAACTTGCTCTGATACCAGTTGTTGGTCCCACAGAGGGCAAACAAGCATCCGATATAGTGTAGAAGGGGGGTTGAATACACTCTAAAACAATCAATCAAATTAATCAAATGTATATTCAATGATCAAACAGAATGATTACAATTATCATTTTCTAATCAAATCAACAGGATGATTTGATGTTTACACTGATTATAAACTCAACTCTCTCTAAACACTCTTGTATCACAAATTAATTGATGATCGAACTTCTTGTTAAAACTGATTAACAAGAATTCTTGAAAACTCTCTTGAACTTTGAACTCACAAAGTTATCGCAACACACGCGTATCAAGTATGACGAACACACGTACGTTTTGCAACTTATGCCATCGTTTTCTATTCGGTATTCTGTGTTCTACATATATTGAAACCCATAAAAAGGTTTATAATCATACGTGATATATCTACGAACAAATCGCAGTTTAAAGATTGAACTTATCTTTTCTTTAAAACCGTAACAAACTCCTTAATTAGAACATATCTAATTAATTCCGTTTGAGATCTCTATCCAACTAATGGATAGTTTAAATTAGGTTCAGATATCCTAATTTAAATGTCATAGATATGGAGAGTTTATAAAAGAATTTAGAACTTACTTAAATTCTTGAACTGACTTCTGACACTGAGCTGACTCACTCAGTCTTGATGTTATCAAGTTGAGTTCTCGACTTCTTGATTCTTTAAATCTTCAAGTCTTCATTATAAAACCTATCTCAGCGTAGAAGTCACTGATATATATATAGTAGTTACATAGAAAACTCTATATCTGTTTATACGCTGACTACTCAGCCTAAGCTGACTAGTCAGTCTATAACAGACTTACATAATTCCTAACATTTAACCTATCATCTATACATATCTATGGTTTGTCTCATAAAATTTAACTATTCTAAACATGGGACTAAAAGCTTTGTAGTTGATCCGCAATCTTTGTTTAGATGACCTTTCTGCCCACACTTATAGCAGGTTGGAACCCAGACCCCACATGCACCCTGATGGTGCTTCCCACACTTGGTGCACTTTGCCGGTTCTTTCTTTACACTCAGCTTTGGCACAGTGAACCTCATATTTTTAAACCCAACATTAGCTTGCTCAGCTTTCCTCTTGCTTTGCCTTTCTACAGCTTGCTTCTCCAGCTCTAGTTCCCTAGCCCTTGCTGCACTCATCATCGGGTCCAAGGTTTGGTACTTAGACTCATCAATAAAATCCCTGATTTCCTTCTTCAAGACATCCATGTAACGAAACATCTTCATCTGTTCATCCACCACGTACTCGGCACAGAATCTAGCTTTATCCAAGAACAATTCGTTCAGCTCAAATTGGTCTCTGTCATTTGTTTCATCGTTAGAAATTCCCTCTTGACCCTCTCCACTTCTGCTCTTGGTGTACACTTCGCAGTGAACAATCCCTTGAACTCATCCCAAGTTGATTCAACTAACGTTTCACCCTTCTATAACAACATAACTGACCACCAATCCTTCGTTGCGCCACGAAGTAAGTTGCTGGCATACAGGACCTTACGATCCGCCGGGCAAAAGCTGGTCCTGAAAGTTCCTTCTACCTCAGCAAGCCACCTGGAACTAGCCACTGGGTCTAGTTTTCCCTCGAAAGTGGGTGGCTGGAAAGCTGAGAACTCTCTATAGGTGCATCCCCTAGGTACTCATTGATTTCCCTCTTGGACCCCAGGCTGCCCGATAATTTCCCTGGCTTCCAGTGCTCGTCCAACCTCATCAGCAACCATCACCTGCATTTCCCAACCATATGCTCGAACATGTTTGGAAGAACCTGTTCCAAAGCCTTGCCCACAACAATTATTATCCTTTCATCTGTTGCTGCGACGGGATCCACATTTTCGCCCCTAGTAGGACCCACCGGCATTCTTGGTTGTCGCCTCGGATCTATCTCCGCCGTAACACTTGCAACATCTCCATCTCGGGGTACGTTTGTAACACCGTAAAATCTAAGCCATTTTTTTTAAACTACGCTGCGGAAGCTTTAATTAATTAAACGTACTTTTCATTCACAAACATTTACAAACAAAATATTTGTTCGTTAATATCCAACAAACATAATTCTGTGTTACAAAATAAACTGGCTCGTTTCATTAAATCAAACATCAGAGTCAAGTCAACTTTTCCTTCCACGAGCACTCACAAACACAAACCTACAAGAAACAACAATTGTGGGGAATTAGCACAAAGCTAAGTGAGTAGAGGCTAAACCCAAAATCAAACATTAAGTCAATACTAATCATGTAATCACAACTCTAAGAAGACCGGCGGTTTGGCGCAGAACCTATAACCAATGCCGGCCAAAGCAAAGGTTTACCGATAGCCCTCTACTGAATTGGCATAGTGAAATCCCACTCTGAAGCAACAAATGCAACAGTAAGGCTACCACTGTTCAACTAACTAGTAAACGAGCCCAGCCCAATTCCACGTATAGCTGACTTCTCAAACGCAACTCAAAATCATACTAAGAGTGCGTATCGAACAGATAGTCATGCAACAGACATCAATAATATTCACAATCAGCAGTTCTAATAACAAACCATCACATACAATCATGCCTCACATCAGTAATATTAAACACAATCTTTACCATTCGCATCCAACATCCACTCACCTTTCAAGTTCAGACGAAGCACTCAGAATTCTTATATTACTGAGCCTTTTGATTTCCTGAAAACAAAATAACAACCAATCAGTCTAAATCTCATAAATATATCTCATCATATATTTATAATTCATTCATACTATCAACAATCAATAAACAATAACACATCCAAACACAAAATATCGGATTTCAACAACTATCGGATTTTGTCTCGGATTCTTGAAAATCCGCAACCAAGGTATTGGATTTCCCAAAATCCGCAACTAACTAACTATAAGGATTTCATAACTGTCGGATTTAGGAATCCGATGGGTTCCAATCTCTGTTTTGTCTTAATCGGATTTCAAGTTTCCAAAATCATAAGTATCGGATTTCACTAAGTCCCCGATTTCAAATTCCGGATTTGGGTATCGGATTTCATTGTTCCTCTATATATATGTATCTCAATCGGATTTGGAGTTGTCCCAAACCAAGTATCAGTTTTAGTCAAGGATTTCAAAGTCTTGGTTTACAAGTGTCGGCATTCAAAACTTCCGGAATTAAGGATTCGGATTTCTATATAATCGGATTTAGTCACAATCGGTTTTCCTATCTTCAACAATCCGATAACTTCATATTCACCAAATCCGCAAACATCAAAATAACATAACTCAAACCCAGATTTCATAATAATCATAACTATCATTCCAAAAACATACTTTAAACACCTTTAAACACTTTCTAATGTAGTGAACATCATATTTGCATATATCCTATGAACACATAAATCATAAAAATCATATTCTATAAAAAAAACCGATTATGGTGTTCTAACATGCAATCCTCAATCTAAACATAGATCATGTTTTTAAAATCATAAAACACATTAAGAAAGATTATAACACATCAATTTATGAACACCAACCTTAAATCTTTGATAAATCACACACAAATGGGAATTCCGATTCTTTTCTTCTTCTTTACTTCCCTCGGTTTTTCTTAACAAGAGAGAGCACACACATACACACTTTTCTTGAATATTTGAAATAATAGAACAGAACTCACACACAGTTGTTTACATGCAAATGAGGTGTCACCTAACTTCCACATACCCCCCACGTGTAATCCCCATTATCTCATACATACATACATACGGCCACTCATACATATATACATACTCATAATAATTTCAATTAATTAACTAATTCACTTAGATAATCACATAATTAAATTAACATAATTAAATCACAAACACATACCGTAAACCCGCTAATATACTAGCCCTGGTTTGCGGGTGTTACAAATCTCCCCTCCTTAAGAGGATTCCGTCCTCGGAATCCTTTCCAGCTCAAATAACTAGGGATACCTATCTTTCATTTCCGCCTCAGTCTCCTAGGTTCGATCAGAACCTAGACTGTGTTTCCATTTGACCAGTACCATAGGTATCTGCTTCTTTCGAAGTTTGGTCACCTTTCGATCTAGCAGTTCAATCGGTTTCTCTATCAGTCTCTTCTTAGAATCAACTTTCAACTCATGTACTGGGAGAATCTGGCTTTCATCATCAATCTTACATTTCCTCAGATAACATAGCAGACATTAAATGTATCATGTATCCCAGCAAGCTCTGTAGGAAGATCTAGAGTAACTGCTTGATCATTCACAACTTGATGGATACGGAAAGGACCGATGAAACGGGGAGCCAACTTCCCACGTTTGCCGAAGCGAATTACACCTTTCCACGGAGAAACTTCTAAGTATACCAACTCCCCCACCTCAAAATTTACTGGACGTCGTTTCGGATCAGCATACATTCTTTGTCTATCTCTGGCTGCTTTCAACTTATCTCTGGCTACAGAAACCTTGTCAGCAGTCAACTGTACTATCGCAGGATCTGCAAACTATTTCTCACCTGCGTCTAACCAACAAGTCGGAGTACGGCAGCGACGACCGTACAACATTTCATACGGAGGCATTCCAATACTGGAGTGATGAAAATTATTATACGCAAATTCTACTAACGGCAGGTGTGAATCCCAAGATCCACCATACTCAAGTACACAAGCTCGCAGCATATCCTCGAGTGTCTGTATGGTTCGTTCAGGCTGACCGTCTGTCTGAGAATGGTAGGCTGTACTCAAGTTAACTCTAGTTCCCAATTCTCTTTGCAAACTCCTCCAGAAATTTGATACAAACCTTGAATCTCTGTCGGACACAATTGACAAAGGTATACCATGCCTAGCATCGATCTCGTCTATGTATAATTGTGCTAGTTTACCCAATGAAGCCGTCTCACAAGTGGCTAGAAAATGAGCACTCTTTGTTAAACGATCCACTATCACCCATATCATATCATGATTATTCTAAGTTCGTGGTAGTTTTGTTACAAAATCCATTGTGATGTGCTCCCATTTCTACTCAGGAATCTCTAGCTGCTTCAAAGATCCATACGACCTATGATGTTCCGCCTTCACTTATGCACAAATATGGCACGATTCCACAAAATGTGCCACGTCTGCTTTCATCGTAGGCCACAAGTAAAACACTTTTAGATCGTTATACAATTTAGTGCTTCTTGGGTGTACGGATAGTCTTGACTTATGTGCTTCTGTCAAAATTAATTGTCTCAATTCTCCAAGCTTAGGCACCCACACACGAGTTTTGAATGTTTTTAATCCACGAGAATCGTTATTCAATTCATCTTTTTCTCTTTTCATTAACTCAGTCTTTAAATTTTCTTCTTTAAGAGCTTCCAATTGAGCAAACTTTAACCTTTCTATCAGATCAGATACTATCTCAATTCGCATAAACTGAATAGAGTTTCCATTCCCTTTTCGACTCATCTGCCACAACGTTTGCCTTTTCCGGGTGATATCTGATCTCGCAGTCATAATCTTTTATCGATTCTACCCAGCGTCTCTGTCTCATATTGAATTCTTTCTGAGTGAATACATACTGCAGGCTCTTATGATCTGTACAAATTACGCATTTGGTGCCATACAAGTAATGTCTCCACAATTTGAGCGCAAATACCACTGCTGCTAGCTCCGAGTCGTGAGTCGGGTAGTTCTTTTCATGTGGTTTCAACTGTCTGGAAGCATAAGCAATTACCCGATCTCTCTGCATTAATACACACCCTAATCCAGCCAATGATGCATCACAATATACTGTAAAATCTTCAGATCCACTTGGCAAAGCAAGGATCGGAGCTTGACACAATAGTTCTTTTAATATCTGGAAGGCCTTGTCTTGTTCGTTACCCCACATAAACTTTACATCCTTCCAAGTTAACTTGGTTAACGGTCCCGCAATCTTAGAAAAGTCTTTGATAAATCGGTGGTAATATCCTGCCAATCCTAGAAAACTCTTTATCTCAGATGGTGTTCTTGGAGCTTTCCAACTCATCACTGCTTCTACCTTCGAAGGATCCACCTTTACCCCTTCCTTACAAATTATATGCCCCAAAAACTGAACTTCTCTTAACCAGAACTCACATTTCGAGAACTTTGCATACATCTGTTCTTTCTTTAAAATTTTCAAGATATGTCTCAAATGCTGCTCATGCTCTATCTCAGTCTTTGAGTAAATCAAAATGTCATCAATTAAGACAATCACAAACTTATCAAGAAATGGTCAATAGACTCTGTTCATGAGATCCATAAATATTGCTGGTGCGTTGGTTAGACCGAATGGCATAACCAGAAACTCATAATGACCATATTGCATACGGAAAGCTGTCTTTGACACATCCTCCTTGTTGGAATCTGCCCACCGACACACGTAGGCCAGCATCACTGCCAATAAAGCGCGGGCCTATTGGGTCACACGCCAAGTTTCAATCTCAACAGCCTACTATAAGAAGAAAGAGTCAAAATGGTCAAATTCCAGTTGACCTAGGCTTCACGACCGTGAAGGATGCTCCATGGGCCGTGAAGCAGCTCGTGTCCACGAGTCCTGTCATGGGCCGCATGGTTCGTGAAACCCTAGGGCTTCACAACACTCCACGGCCCGTGAAGGAGGTCGTGAAGGCACAACCCTCACGATTCTTGCACGGCGCGGCATGGCACGTGGAGGATAAATGGCCGGTCGTGGCGCATTTATCCTTCACGGCCCGTGAGAGCCCGTGAAGAAGTCGTAAAGGCAGAATTCCAAGTGACACTTTTGCTTCATTGGACCATTTGAGTTGGTCCAATGATATGGTGCCATTGGGGTCCGACTCTGGCTCTTTTGAACTGACTGGAGGCCTTTAAAAGAGTCTCTCTTTGTTCATTTCACCCTCTTGGTCCAATTTTGTGCAATACACATACTTGTGAGTTCTTCCATTGAGAGAGAAAGCAAGATCAAGTGTTGGTGATTTGTGCACAAGTGTTTCAAGGCTGTTCCAGAAGAGATCCATCAAGTGTTGGTGGTGCTTCGGTTTGCTAGTACAAAGAGGTTGAAGGTTTCTTGGTGTGGACTTGCATTAGGGCTTGGAGCCTTTTGTTTCAAGCTTATATCCCAAATCCGATTTGTTCCAGCCAAGTATCTTTGATCTTCTTCTTCTCTTTGTGCTTGTTTTTGGTTGCATGCATGTTCTTGCAAGTTTTCACCACCTTTGGGAAATCATGGGATCCTTTTGTGTGTTTTTGTTGCTTCCGTTGCGTGCTTTGATCCCCATGGATTCCCAACAGTGGTATCAGAGCCATACTTGTAAGATGCATGCACCTGTGTGGATTGAAAATCCATATTTTCAATTTTGGACATTCTGTTCAGAAGGTCTTCACGGGCCGTGGAGCTTGCTTCACGGGTCGTGAAGGCCACACGACCAATCTCGTGGGGTGGTGGTCGTGAAAGGTTTTTAATCTGTTTCACGAGTCGTGGAGCGTACTGCCTTCACGGCCCGTGAAGAGCAGTAGCTCGTGAAGGCGTCGTGAACAGGCTATTTTTGGCCTTTTGAAAAAGAAAACTTGATATGGATTTTGGCACATGATTTTGGTGTTTCCAGAATCATTTTAGGCTGTTTAGCCTTGTAGTTTAAGCCCCATAATATCCTAACTCTTTTATATGTATGTATTGGGTGCTTTTGGCATAAAATGCACACATGCATACATGTAAATTGTGTACATATGAATATGGATTTCAAAGTGTTTGGAATCCTAATGCATATGTACAAGGTTTATTCTTGTGCCTTTAGTTTTCGAATAAACTTAATTGGGATATTGTTTTGTGCATGGTTTGGTGTGGCACACCATGCTTTGTGGTTGTTTCGTTTTTGTGAGCACCGGTTTGAGCCTAGACCTTTGTGTGGTTGTTTGGTTGCTTTAGTTGTTGTTCATTCATTTGGTGGTTTGTACCACATTTGGTTTGTAATAATTTATTTATTTATGGCTTGCACGCCAAAGTATTTATTCTTTGTAATTGTATTTTAGCTTAGAATAGATTGTGTGGCTTGCATGCCATTTCTCTTTAAATTATGTATGTAATGAGAAGAGAAGACCGGAGGCACCAACGGGAGTCTTAGGAGACGTCTTGGCTACCTCGGATCCGGAGGCGCGGGATCGAGTGGGAGCACACCATGAAGTCTTGGATTGTTTGTCCTTAGTAGACTTAGTTCCTCGGTTGGCTCACCGGGGAACACTTAGGTTGGCTCAAATCTGTTTTGTATGCGTGGTTGTGTAGTTTTATTTATTTGTTTTTCTTGCGTGGTTGTAGGATCTTCGCATGCTAGAAAATCTTTTGAAAATAATAAAACTATATAGTTTTCCTTAATTGGTTAACAAACCCCGCTCGCTCGCATGATTAACATACGAATATAAAGTGTTTATGTTCAATTGGTGAAAAATGTGTTTTGTCACTTATTTGTTAATCAAAACGAAAAGAGGTTTTTAACCGGAAAAACAAAAGTCCCGTTTTTCTTTAAAAAAACGTAAATCACACGCCATCAAAAAGATGACAGCACCCGAATCTAATGAAGCATGGGACAATTGTCGAGCTTAGCACGAGTTGTTCCATGTGGACTTGTGTAGAAGGTGCGTGTGGCGTCTTGAAATCTTTGGTTGTCGAGCTTAGCACAAGCCAATTATTGTCAAGGGCGTCATCGTGTATCTTGTTGGACGATTAGCAATTCCAATTTAATACGTCTTGATAATTGTCGTGCCTATACCGAGTTATCAAAGCGGCTTATTGAGGAATCGGTGTGGGAAGGGATCAAACATGCCAAACCGGTGCTATGAGTACCGATGGATCCCGCAAGTGCCTAAGAGTTGTAATCATGGATTGCAATTGGTAAAGCGTTTACCGGCCTAAATACCTTCACAAAGTGATCCGCGGTAAACCCGTCATGTAGTGAAGTTATGTTGGGTTCTTAGCCCTTGTTAAATTTAAATGTTAAACTATTGGGTAATTATTTAACAAGGATTAAAATATGTCGAACTAACTTTTTGTGTGCTTTGCCTTCTTTTAGATGGCATCTACAAGCAACACCACGACACACATTTCACTCCGTCCATTTTTGGAGAAAGAGAAACTCATAGGCGTAAACTTCATGGATTGGCTTATGCAATTGAGAATTGTCTTGCACCATGAAAGTAAGTTGTACGTCCTAGAGGAACCTCTTTCGGAGGCTCCTGCTACCACCGCTACGCGGGCCATTAAGGATGCTTATGAAAAGCGCCTTAAAGACACTAATGAGGTGACTTGCCTCATGTTGACGACCATGAGTTCCGAATTGCAAAGGCAATTCGAGGACGTTGGTGCGTTTGACATGATCTCGCAGCTAAAGGAAATGTTCCAGCAGCAAGCGAGGCAAGAACTCTACGAGTGTGTCAAGGCCTTTGTAGGGTGTCGGATGCAGGAGGGCGGGAACATGAGCTCCCACGTGCTTCGTATGAAGCAATACGTGGACCAGCTCGAGAGGTTGGGCTTTCCTATGGGGAAAGAGTTGGCTACGGAAATTATCCTCCAATCTTTGCCTCAAGCATATGGTCCGTTCATTGTGAACTACCATATGCATAATATGGATAAGTCCTTGATGGAGTTGCACGGCATGTTGAAGACCGCCGATTCTAACATGGCCAAGGCAAAGCCATCGACCTCCGCACCCGTTCTAGCCATCCAAGAGGGTGGTGCTAAGAGGAAGCGACCCGCTCCAAGCTCCAAGGGCAAGGGAAAGGGGAAAGCGAAGGTGGCAACACCCAAGCCCAAGACACTCCCGGCGCCGGAGCCGAAGGGGAACGAACCCGCTCCTATAGCCCCCTCACCGGAATAGGCCACCTGCTTCTTCTGCGGGGAGAAGGGACACTACCGGCGTAGTTGCCCCAAGTACACGGAGGAGCTCAAGAGGCTTCGCGCCAAGGGACAAGGCGCCTCCGGTATGTATATGATTGAACTCCATAACACTTCTACTTCTAACGCTTGGGTCTTGGACACCGGGTGTGGTACTCACATAGTTAATAATGTGCAGGTACTAAGAAGAAGTAGGGACTTGGTTGATGGGGAGCTGGATCTCATCATGGGAAACAAGGTGGTTGTCCCGGTTGAGAAGATAGGGAGCGTGGACCTCGCCTTTCCATCCGGCTTATTTATTACTTTATTAAATGTATCTTATACGCCCTGCGTGGCAAGAAACATTTTATCATTTTATGCACTTGTTGACGATGGATTTAACTTTAATTTCTCTAATGGAATTATTGCATGCTTTAAGAATTATTTATTTTATTTTAAAGCACTTCCATGTCGTGGCGTATATGAAACAAGCGTATGCTTGCAAAGTAATAGATCAATCATGAATGTTGGTTCTAAATCCAAATGTGATTTGGATAAGTTATCTTTATGGCATGGTCGTTTGGGCCACATAAACAAGAAACGCATCGCCAAGCTCCAAGCGGATGGGATCTTGGAATCATTTGACCATGGGTCGGATGATGTATGCGAATCTTGCTTGTTGGGCAAAATGACCAAAGCACCCTTCACCGGCGTTTGTGAGAGGGGCAAAGACTTATTGGATATCGTTCACACGGATGTGTGTGGTCCGTTCAAGCATGTCACTAGGGATAACTCAAGGTACTTCGTAACCTTTACCGATGATTTTAGTAGGTATGGGTATGTCTACTTGGTGAGACAAAAGTCAGAAACCTTTGAGGTTTTCAAGACTTTCAAAAACGAAGTTGAGAACCAATTGGGTAAACGAATTAAGATGCTCAAATCGGATCGTGGTGGTGAGTATCTAAGTTCGGAATTCCGTGACTATCTAAAAGATTGTGGAATTGTTTCGCAATTGACACCTCCTAGGACACCACAATTAAATGGTGTCGCTGAGAGGAGGAACCGAACATTATTGGATATGGTTTGGTGTATGATGAGTCGTACGGATGTACCAATTAGCTTTTGGGGCTATGCATTGGAAACGGCCGTTAGAATCCTTAACCTCGTACCAACTAAGAAGGTCAAGAAGACACCCTTTGAGATGTGGCATGGAAAGGTTCCATCGCTTTCATATCTAAAGGTTTGGGGTTGTCCTGCCTACGTGAGACGTGAGGTGGAGGACAAATTGAAACCCCGAGCCGAGTGGTGTTTGTTCATTGGATATCCTGCCGGGTCTATGGGATATTTGTTTTACAAACCGTCCGAGAACAAGGTATTTGTTGCTCGGAGGGCCGTCTTTATTGAAAGAGAGATGCTATCCAAAGACGCTAGTGGGAGAGAGGTAGATCTTGAAGAGATTCAAGAACCCTCCAATGACCAACCTGAAGTTAGCACTAGTTCACAAGATGATTCTCAGCACGGCGATGCTGGAGAACCTGACACGGATCCTTTACCTCTTAGAAGATCCGGTAGGAGTCGCAACGAGCCAGAGAGATATGGGTTTCTCATGTCTGAGGGCTGCGACCTAGTGGTGGATCATGATGAACCATCATCTTATCGGAACGCGGTGGTGGGCCCTGAGTCCGCTAGGTGGAAAGAGGCTATGGAGTCCGAGATGCAATCTATGTCGGATAACCAAGTCTGGGATTTGGTAGATTCGGTACCCGGGTGTAGACCCGTAGGGTGCAAATGGGTCTTTAAGAAAAAGACCGGCATAGATGGAGAGGTAGACACCTTCAAAGCCCGACTGGTAGCTAAGGGTTTCACGCAAACTCATGGTGTAGACTATGATGAAACCTTTTCCCCGGTGGCTATGTTGAAGTCTATCCGGATACTCATGGCAATTGCCGCATTTCATGATTATGAGATTTGGCAAATGGATGTAAAAACCGCGTTCCTTAATGGGACACTTAGCGAGGAGGTCTATATGACTCAACCCGAGGGTTTTGTACATGCCAAGTATCCGGATAAAGTCTGCAAGCTAAAGATGTCCATTTATGGACTTAAGCAAGCATCGCGCAGTTGGAATTTGTGCTTTGATGAGAAAGTCAAAGAGTTTGGCTTTTCGAAAAGCAAGGATGAGCCATGCGTATATGTCAGGGCTAGTGGGAGCATAGTTGTGTTCCTAGTCTTGTATGTCGATGACATACTCCTCATGGAAACGATGTCCCGACCCTTCAAGGTGTAAAAACTTGGTTAGGGAATTGTTTTTCAATGAAGGATCTAGGAGGTGCGACTTATATTCTTGGGATCAAAATCTATAGAGATGGATCCAAGAGGCTTATTGGGCTTAGCCAAAGTACATATGTTGACAAAGTCCTAAAGCGGTTTAGGATGGAAGACTCCAAGAAGGGGTTCATTCCAATGTCACATGGTTTGGTATTGAGTAAGACTCAATCCCCTAGTTCCCTAGAGGAAAGGGAAGTAATGAAGCGAGTGGCATATGCTTCGGCTGTGGGCTCGATCATGTACGCCATGCTATGTACAAGGCCTGATGTATCGTGTGCCTTGAGCATGACGAGTAGATATCAAGCCAACCCTGGCGAAGCTCATTGGACGGCGGTGAAGAGCATTCTCAAGTATCTTCGGAGGACTAAGGAGATGTTCTTGGTGTACGGAGGTGAGGAAGAGCTTAGAGTAAAGGGTTACTCTGATGGAAGCTTCCAAACCGATAGGGATGACTGCCGATCACAATTGGGGTTCGTATTCCTATTAAACGGCGGTGCTATATCCTGGAGAAGCTCCAAGCAAGACACCGTGGCCGATTCCACTACCGAGTCGGAATACATTGCGGCCAGTGAAGCTGCTAAGGAGGCCGTATGGATGAGAAAATTTCTGCTTGATCTGGGAGTGGTTCCAAGCATCAGCGACCCTGTTGAGATCTTCTGTGACAACGAGGGTGCCGTTGCTTTAGCAAAGGAACCAAGGTCTCATCGACGCACGAGGCATATTCTGTGGAAATATCATTTTATCCGGGACGTGGTCGAAAATGGAGACATAGTCATCAGCAAAGTACACATGGATAGCAATTTGGCGGATCCGTTCACTAAACCGTTGTCGCAAGCCAAGCACGATGCCCACACACGTGCTATTGGGATTAGATTTGCTAGTGACATGGTTTGAGTTGTATATTGGTTATTGTATTCGATTTATTTACTATGTTATTGGGAACATTAAGCAATATTGTATTTTTGAATGTATTGATTATTAAATGGAGATTTAATGATACGCGTGTGGCGAATACTTTCTTTAAATCATTATTGTGTTCCAACTTTGCATGTTTTATCACTTCCTTGAATGTTTTACATTCTAAACTGTCCACGATCGGTCATTCTTCAAGGAAGGAAGTATGAACGAAGATCGAGGGAAATGATTGGTCATAGTGTTCAATAGGGATTGAATACAAGGGACGCAATATTTCGCCTATACTTGAAAAGAGTTTCAAGTGATTGGACGACCCACACCTCATCTTACTTCATGGTAAATGTCAAGAGTAAATCAGGATGATAATATCTTTTATCCTTAGACCGGAGATGCATGTGTTTCATTATTTTGGTTTGCTTTATTCTGACTGCTTTCAAACGTAGTCCGTAACTGGCTATTATAAAGGAGGTATTCGGGTAAAGTATTGCCATTGTATTGGAGGCAATGTAGTCAAAGGAATTTGTTCCTCTGTAAAGAGAGATATCCCTGGGCCCCTCAATGATTGGGCGCTGACACCAAAATTTCATGGCCATGCTCGAACTTGCAATGATTGTTGATCAGTTGCAACTTACCTTTTGGTCACCACCAATCTTGATCGAGAAACATAATCGTGAACGATCAGAGAATGACTTTGTACCATGTCTCGTGTTCACTTGGATATCGCGAACAATTAGATAATTGATCACTTATCTATAGGACCATGTCAAACTCTTTTAGTTTATCATGGTACTTGTCAGGGATGACATACCCCATGTTTAATTGGGGGCAGGGATGCCTTGCTAGAGGCCGCTCCCTGTCTGTGGTGCCCATGGATACGGTGTGTCATGTGCAAGTGGGAGTTTGTTGGAATCTGCCCACCGACACACGTAGGCCAGCATCACTGCCAATAAAGCGCGGGCCTATTGGGTCACACGCCAAGTTTCAATCTCGACAGCCTACTATAAGAAGAAAGAGTCAAAATGGTCAAATTCCAGTTGACCTAGGCTTCACGACCGTGAAGGATGCTCCACGGGTCGTGAAGCAGCTCGTGTCCACGAGTCCTGTCGTGGGCCGCATGGTTCGTGAAACCCTAGGGCTTCACGACCCTACACGGCCCGTGAAGGAGGTCGTGAAGGCAGAATTCCAAGTGACACTTTTGCTTCATTTGACCATTTGAGTTGGTCCAATGATATGGTGCCATTGGGGTCCGACTCTGGCTCTTTTGAACTGACTAGAGGCCTTTAAAAGAGTCTCTCTTTGTTCATTTCACCCTCTTGGTCCAATTTTGTGCAATACATATACTTGTGAGTTCTTCCATTGAGAGAGAAAGCAAGATCAAGTGTTGTGATTTGTGCACAAGTGTTTCAAGGCTGTTCCAGAAGAGATACATCAAGTGTTGGTGGTGCTTCGGTTTGCTAGTACAAAGAGGTTGAAGGTTTCTTGGTGTGGACTTGCATTAGGGCTTGGAGCCTTTTGTTTCAAGCTTACATCCCAAATCCGATTTGTTCCAGCCAAGTATCAAAGTCTTCGAGGGTATGATTTGATCTTCTTCTTCTCTTTGTTCTTGTTTTTGGTTGCATGCATGTTCTTGCAAGTTTTCACCACCTTTGGGAAATCATGGGATCCTTTTGTGTGTTTTTGTTGCTTCCGTTGCGTGCTTTGATCCCCATGGATTCCCAACACTCCTTTGACACTCTTACCTGATGGTAAGCCGATCTTAAATCAATCTTCGAGAAGAAAGAAGCTCCCTGTAGTTGATCGAACAAATCATCAATTCTGGGTAACGGGTATTTATTCTTTATCGTTTTCTTGTTCAATTGCCGATAATCAATGCACATACACAAAGTACCATCTTTCTTCGTTACAAATAACAATGGCACACCCCACGGTGATGAACTTGGACAGATAAACCCTTTATCTAACAAGTCTTGAATTTGTGTCATCATTTCTCGAATTTCTGAAGGTGCCAGTCTGTATGGTGCTTTCGCCATTGGTCGGGAACCTGGAATCAAATCTATCTTGAATTCTACCTCTCGGACTGGAGGTAGTCCCGGTAATTCTTCTGGAAACACCTCCGGGTATTCCGTTACCACCCGGATGTCTGTCATAGCTTGCTTTTCTTTCATCCCATCAATCACATACGCTATAAACGATTCACAACCTTTACTCAGTGCTTTCTTTGCCTTTAAACATGAAATTATTGAAATTGTAGACCCGGCTTTCTCACCCCTTGCTATTACCCTTGTACCATCCGCTAATGGGAACGAGATTAATTTCTTATGGCATTTTATACTTGCTTGATTCATACTTAACCAATCCATACCCAATACAACATCAAAACCAGATAAAGGCATGACAAGAAAGTAAACAGGAAAACATACACCATCAATATCAATTTTAGCTCCTGCCACAGCAGTCCTGACTGGAACCATCATGCCATATGCTACTTCTATTTCTAGGGTACTAGCAAGTTTAATAACAGGTATATTTAATCTACCACAAAACTCCACAGACACAAACGAGCGATTAGCTCCAGAATCAAATAACACTCTTGCAGGGATAGAGTTAATCAGGAACATACCGGTTATGACATCGTCGGTAGTGGTGGCATCCTCCACCGTCATTTTAAAAGCCCTACTCTCAGTAGTAGGTGGATTCTTTCTCTTCTGACTAGCTGAAGATGATCCCCCAACTGTCCCCGCCCCTGCTCCCGATCCTACTTTCTTTCCCACCGGGCACTCTCCTACTATGTGCCCTTCTTTCTGGCAGTTCCAACAGACACTGCGTAGGAACTTGCAATCCTTCAGTTCATGGCCAAACTAGCCACACTTAACACATCTTCTAGATTGGGGCGTACACTGCCCGTTGTGGTATGACTTGCACCGACTACACCATGGTGCCCTCTGAGTTGACCCACCAACATTTGACCTCCTACTCTCGTCTCCCTGCTTATATCCACTGCCTTGCCCACCCTGTCTTTGTTGGGAATTATAATGATCAATCTTTGACTTTTGTTGGGCAATTTTCTCCCCATTCCACTTATTCTTGGCAATTAAATCCCCTTCTACTATCTTTGCCAAATTAAATGCATGTGACAAGGTAGTAGCCCACCTAGTGGCGCTGCGGAGATCTGGGTGCAATGCTCCAACAAAGTGAGCAATCTTGGATTCTTCGTCCGGTACCCAGTGTTTCACAAATCTCATTTTCTGATTAAATTGCTTAATCAGATCATCCACTGTCATGTTCCCGGTCATTTGTAAGTCCATAAATTCTTTCTTGATTTTAGCAACCTCAAATGTGCCACGGCACTGTTCACAAAGTTTCTCTTGGAATTGACTCTAAGTAATGCTCTCCTGCTGTTGTTCAGTGAAATGGCCAGTGATGGAATCCCACCAAACCATAGCATCACCTTTTAGCATCCTTGATGCATATTTCACCTTCAGTTCGTTCTCACAGTTACGGGCATCTAGTGCCTTTACCATTTCCCTCAGCCAGTTTAGGGTTACGTTCAGGTCAGAACTTCCACTGTATTCTGATGGCTTATAGTCCAGAAATTGTTTATATGTGCAAGGCTGCTTAAACCCAGGAAACGCAAATGGGTAAGCTCCCTGTTGTGGATATGGATAATAGAACGGTTGTTGCATTATCTGTGTCACTTGTGGTAGGGGCATTGATACTGGTGGTACGGTTGCCTGAGTAAAGATTGCAGTTGATACAGGAGTTTGTTCAGTTTGGGTTAATCTTTGCTCTAGGTTGTTTAACTTAGCTCTAAGATCCATCAGTTCATTTTCCAGTTTAAATATGTATTCGCTCTGATCTTCTTCCTGTTCCTGGCCAGATGTTCCTGCTCGGTTAGTAACATCCAATTCTTCTATTACTGGTGCTTCTGCAGATGATCAAGTAGCAGGAGGGAGGATAGGGGTCTCTCTTTCAGCCATATCTGTTACAATCACATCATCTCACAATTTATTAGCATAAACCGTTAGTACTTAAAATACTAACTACTACAAACAACTCTAACTCACTCTAATTCCCCCTGAAGGAAAGCTTGACCTGTCACGAGCCAAGATTTAGGAATGCAACACTCTAGCCGTGCCTGCATCGCCAAACCAAGGCTCTGATACCAAACTGTAACACCGTAAAATCTAAGCCATTTTTTTAAGTACGCTGTGGAAGCTTTAATTAATTAAACGTACTTTTCATTCACTAACATTTACAAACAAAATATCTGTTCGTTAATATCCAACAAACATAATTCTGTGTTACGAAATAAACTGGCTCGTTTTATTAAATCAAAACATCAGTCAAGTCAACTTTTCCTTCCACGAGCACTCACAAACACAAACCTGCAAAAAGCAACAACTGTGGGGAATTAGTACAAAGCTAAGTGAGTAGAGGCTAAACCCAAAAGCAAACATTAAGTCAATACTAATCATGTAATCACAACTCTAAGAAGACCGGCGGTTCAGCGCATAACCTACAACTAATGCCGGCCAAAGCAAAGGTTTACCGATAGCCCTCTACTGAATTGGCACAGTGAAATCCCACTCTGAAGCAACAAATGCAACAGTAAGGCTACCACTGTTCAACCAACCAGTAAACGAGCCCAGCCCAATTCCACGTATAGCTGACTTCTCAAACGCAACTAAAAAACATACTAAGAGTGCGTATCGAACAGATAGTCATGCAACAGACATCAATAATATTCACAATCAGCAGTTCTAATAACAAACCATCACATACAATCATGCCTCACATCAGTAATATTAAACACAATCTTTACCATTCGCATCCAACATCCACTCACCTTTCAAGTTCAGACGAAGCACTCAGAATTCTTATATTACTGAGCCTTTTGATTTCCTGAAAACAAAATAACAACCAATCAGTCTAAATCTCATAAATATATCTCATCATATATTTATAATTCATTCATACTATCAACAATCAATAAACAATAACACATCCAAACACAAAATATCGGATTTCAACAACTATCGGATTTTCTCTCGGATTCTTGAAAATCCGCAACCAAGGTATCGGATTTCCCAAAATCTGCAACTAACTAACTATTAGGATTTCATAACTGTCGGATTTAGGAATCCGATGGGTTCCAATCTCGATTTTGTCTTAATCGGATTTCAAGTTTCCAAAATCATAAGTATCAGATTTCACTAAGTCCCGGATTTCAAATTCCGGATTTGGGTATCAGATTTCATCATTCGGATTTCATTGTTCCTTTATATATATATATATATATATATATATCAATCGGATTTGGAGTTGTCATAAACCAAGTATCGGTTTTAGTCAAGGATTTCAAAGTCTTGGTTTACAAGTGTCGGTATTCAAAACTTCCGCATTTAAGGATTCGGATTTCTATATAATCGGATTTAGTCACAATCGGTTTTCCTATCTTCCGCAATCCGATAACTTCATATTCACCAAATCCGCAAACATCAAAATAATATAACTCAAACCCAGATTTCATAATAATCATAACTATCATTCCAGAAACATACTTTAAACACTTTCTAATGTAGTGAACATCATATTTGCATATATCCTATGAACACATAAATCATAAAAATCATATTCTATCAAAAAAACCGATTATGGTGTTCTAACATGCAATCCTCAATCTAAACATAGATCATGTTCTTAAAATCATAAAACACATCAAGAAAGATTATAACATATCAATTTATGAACACCAACCTTAAATCTTTGATAAAACACACAGAAATGGGAATTCCGATTCTTTTCTTCTTCTTTACTTCCTTCGGTTTTTCTTGACAAGAGAGAGCACACACATACACACTTTTCTTGAATATTTGAAATAATAGAACAGAACTCACACACACTTGTTTACATGCAAATGAGGTGTCACCTAACTTCCACATACCCCCACGTGTAATCCCCATTATCTCATACATACATACATACATACGGCCACTCATACATATATACATACTCATAATAATTTCAATTAATTAACTAATTCACTTAGATAATCACATAATAAAATTAACATAATTAAATCACAAACACATACCGTAAACCCGCTAATCTACTAGCCCTGGTTTGCGGGTGTTACAACGTTAGCAGTTCCCCAGTCAACAGCTCGGTTCCTCCGAGTATCAACCATTCTGAAGTATAGATAACGCACTATAAGTTAGGTAGGCATTATCACGTATAAGTTCCTAACATATATGTCTAATATGCATACTTAACCATCTAAGAGCAGTCCTAGGTGTACTATGGCTGTCTTAGCTATAAGCATGCTACAACACACAAGTAACCCCTCACCAGATCCACAAGATTCCTTATGATTCTGGCAAGTTCTAATGTGTACCATGTGTTTGTAACAATATAGGCCTTCATATTATTACCAACACACTATACATAATAGATCTTAGCATCACCACTAAGTCTCTCGATTCACGGATTAGGTCATGTATGAATAATAATTCACACAAGGCACCACATATAAGTCATCACATCCTGCATTAGTCTAGTGTAAATACAGTGTTATGCATAACCCTAGCCACAAAAGTAGTTGAATGCTTGGATCTACCCTACTACAACAATCAAACAAGAACATGCAATAAGGCCAACTCAAGTGTTCTAAACCTACATGTCCAGTTTCATGCATGGCATAATATATTCACAGTACACTAGGCATCAATATCAACAATGTCATCAATATCTGAGTAATAGTCACATCTTATTCATCATATACACATCAACTAGTGCTCACCAGGACCTTCGGCTCCAGCTGACAATGTTTTTTTAAAGTAATTCATAAAAATTTTAGTTTGAAAATTTCGTATTGAACCAAGGTTTAAGTCCAAACACACCACTTTCATAGTTGAATCTCTTAAACCTAGGCTCTGATACCAAGTACAGTGATGATTATAAATAAGTATATAAATTCATTAGACGAGTAATCGGGTAGAAAGTATTTATTGCATATAGCCATCAATAACCGGCCCAACGCACAGGACTTATGGTACCAAAACTTAGCAATGTGTGAAATAGTGTTAATTTATAAAATTAGAGTTTCAAAACAGTATTGCGGAAATGATGCTATCACGCTGGAGCCTTCCCTTTTTCTGCACGAGACAGTCCTGAAAATAATCAACAACACGGGTTAAGCACAAGGTTTAGTGAGCACACAGTACTCATATATTATATCAGGTAATACATATCACATCATATACGCCACATAGGCGAGGGTGGCCATCTGCCAAAACGAGTCATATGCTCAAGATGCCACACAGGCGGGGGTGGCCATTTGCCAAAATGAGCCATCTGCTCAAGATGCCGCATAGACGGGGGTACTCAAAATGTCACACAGGCGGGGTGGCCATCTGCCAAAACGAGCTAACAACTTTGGCAAATAAGAAAATGGGTGGCTACTCACAAGCTTCTGGACAGTGTGTAACGCCCCAATTTTTCAAATTCAAAAGAAAGCTTTGAACAAAAGCTACTTGGTTAAAAACAGAATTAAATAAGCTGATGAAAACATAAAAATAAATTTGAACCCTCTGGTTCATACAAAAAGTGGTACCACCATGATTATAACAAAACAGTTTCCAACAAGCTTGCTATCAACGGAAGCAAATAAAACATTTCGTATAAAACCCTCGGGTTTGTATAAAAGATATGCGCGCATTTAAATCAAAAGTAATTCCATTGCACAAATAGGAGCGTTATTGTTGCAAAATACGTTTTAAGCAGCCAACCATCAACAATCGAACCGGGGCCTTGCCTTGGTGCTAACACAACTTGCAGAACAACAAGCAATATCTGATAACCTACAAGAGCTTAATGAGAAAGCTAAACTGTAAATCATATAAGCATGCACATACACATATACGAATGCCATAATAGTTCTTATGGATACAGCACTGCACCATCTTAGCATCCGCCAAGAATGCTAAAACACTGTAGTAACTACTAACTGCACGAAGCAGTGTGCTACCCTCTCCGTGATCCTCTGATCACTAATATAAACACATTGTAATGTAACACATATATCATAGATATGGATCAGAGTTCTCAGCAATTAATACCACACAGAATTATGCCAGATATACTCAGAACAAGTCAAACAGTAAATCCTACAGATATATAATCATGGTATTAATCATATAATCAAACTCAACACTTAACACACTGAATAGGGGTAAGGTACGCCCGTACCCCCTAGAGGCATGCCTATACCCCTTAGCCCAGGCCCAGAAACTGAGCCCAATCAAGCATGGGCGTACTGGGCCAAAAGCACGCCCATACCCTACATAGGTACGCTCGGACCCTAAACAAAGGCGGTCACGCCCTCTTAGACACGTCCGTACCCTCAAAGGCACGCCCATGCCTTTCTAGTTTCAGCAACAGTTCATCGACTTTCTTGCTATAACTTCGGCAAAAACACATAAACACTCTATTTAAATTCACAAAAACACTACTGGGTTGTTTTCCTACACCCCTAACAACTTCTAAACCAAAAACAATAACCATAACATAATCAAATCTTGATTCACCATGAATCAAGCTAAAAACCCATAAGAACTTCAAGAACATAGCTTAAATAATCTTACCTCAAACTTGTGATCGCTAAACTCAAAAGTATCCACTTGTATCTAGCTATTCTTGATCAAAAACTGAAGAAGAATTGGCTGCTCAAGAAGTGTACGTGAGTTGGTTTGAATGAAATGAGAATTTTGACTCTCAATAGTTAAAACTAGCGTTATATATATAACTTTGGTTATTTGTCACAAATGTTCCATCAACTTCTCTAGTTCCATAATGACAATTTTAACCCTCAAGTTTCTAAACACCTCCTAATCTCAATTAGGTAATCCACTAAAACTGTAATACTTGTTTTAATTTATTAAATCGTGAAATTCGAACTTCGGGTGTTACAACTCTCTCCCACTTAAAATGGATTTCGTCCTTGAAATCAACTCTTGGTGTATGTTGGACAACTACATGTTATTTCTTTCTTAGTTTTCTTAATATAATGCAACCACCTTTTTATTTCCACTTGACCTTATATTGTCCAATATGTTTACCGTTATGACTCATATTTCTAGTAGTATATACACATATTTCTTGAGATATAACTCGTGACAAATACTCTGGTGACCAGTCTACACGTAACCTTTTCCATATAAACAATAACTCTAAATGGTCCAATCACATCGGACCTAATTTCCACCTTTTTCTGAATCTATCAACGTGCCCTTCTATGACAACATATTAATATAATATAGTTTTTCCCACTTGTCACTCATATACGATTATTTGTAAAGCTCTTTTATCAATTTGGGCTATTAACAATATTCTTCTTATTTAATAAATTATTCTGTTATTCACTGTATCACCTCATTGTTACTCATTTCTTTCTGATCTTGAGGTTTGACCTCTTTTACCACATAATATGTCATACGACGACAATCCGATACTAAAATAATAATTTGTATAGTATATAAAAATTTTGCTATCACTAAATAAAAACCCCATTTTCTTTCAAATTTACAACATGCGTACACCACTTATTTTCAATCCATTGAATTGTTTTCTCACTTTACTCATATAATAAAACATGCTTATCATTTCTTCATAAAATCATTTTCAAAATTTAGATTAAATAGGTTTTCTAACATAACGAAAACAGAGACACATAACCAAAAATATTTTCTTTACATAAACCTCAACTAACGTTAGAGAAATAAAAATTTCTTGATGGAACTAAAATGTACATTTTCAAATAGTTTGCTTACAACCACTCATATTATTTGATATTCATCCTTCACTTTCAAACTTTATAACACCTTTGCCACATATTGGTTACCTCTAGCTACATAACTAGCCACCAATATTTCACTTTTAACTCTTTTTACCTCTTAATTGTTTTAGATAAATTTGAGAATTTAATTCTGTGTTTTCTGCTCAAAAAGTTTTATCTAGCTTTCCATTACTAGGTTCTTGTATTCCATTGTGTATTTCATATTATAATAGTTAAGGATATAATTTTGATCTTCCTCAAAGATTCATTTATTTTTAATTCAACTCTGCTGAGTAGAAATTACATTTTCAAGAATAATTATTCTTTAACTGTTCCCGCTCTTCCTCGAGCAATAAATTTATTCTCGTAATAATCGATAAACATTGTTCATGCTCATTTATCTGTCAGGTCAACACCCGACCTTCTATTTAAATTCATATACTCCACCTCATACCTAGGCCAAAGCCCATAAATTTTAAATTTCCACATCACTCCTATCCTGTTCTTTTGGTATTACTGTTGAATTATTTCTAATAATCAACATGTATGTGACTCATCATTATATTTTACTTCAATTAGTATGATTAATTTATCCACATTTAATCCATTATTCATTCAAATTTTTTCTGTAATAATATTAGTCACTGCCACATCTTTTATTTAATCAGAGACAGTAATCTCTTTCATTTACTCTTTACTCATTTTACCAATTATTCAACATTACATATTGTGACTTTAAATTTCTCTTCCAACTCAATATTATGCAATTTCTTCATTTAATTATGTAACTTTTATCAATACTCACTTCTACCACGATCACGGTGGTTAATATGAATTGTTTTAATATAATTAATCGTTACAAATCTTTTCACCCTACTCTCCCACTTGGAATTAACTCATAATATTGATTCAAAATATTCATTACCCGTACTTAAACCAATAACACAAAATCTTCCTTGATTCTGCCTCCTTCGACTTTTTATATATAAGAAAAGTACATACCGGTTCTACATAATTTACATGCATTTTAAAAAGAAACCTTACACTGTATCTACTTATTTATTTAACATCTCGACTAACAAATTTCAACTAGTTAGGACATTCTGAGGACTCATGCCCATACTGAGCACAATCATAACAAAACTTTCCTAAGGATAAACAATCCTTATAATTATGTCCTACTTCTCCACGCGTATAACAACCTTTGGTCTTATAATTACACTAACCCGTATGGTTCTTACCACAAGTTTCGCATCCTGATCTTCTACAGGATCCCTCGGATTTAACCTCTATTTTATCCTCTTTCATCTCGTTAATCATTTCATCCTTAAGTAATTGGAATTCTTCTCGAACTACACTTCTTATCTCATTCTTCATTTCTGTCATAATAGACATCATAACTATCTTAATGCATTTTCCAAACTCATCCACGATGACACCCCTAAGGTGTCTGGTAGGTATGGCTTCATGCCTTTCCCCATAAAGAGAAATATAATCTTCAACCTCTCCTATGGTAATCATGTTAGGGCTTTCTTCGTTCCTTACTTCATTCTCTGTCATAGGATTCGCATAAGGATCCATTGCACTAAAACAAAACAATTATTGGTCAATCATAAAATCAATCACACCTCTCATCATTATTCTTGTCTTTGTTTCACAAATGCCCTATTCTTTAATCGTCTTTGAATAATATTGTAGATTCATACTAACGTATATCTCTTTCCACTTTCTGTTAACTCGCTTTTGATAGTTCTCATAATAATTCACATACATGTCATCTGTACAGTTAGCTTTATTATCACTCTTACCAATAAATCATAAATTACTCTATCTTTTGAAACATAATGTTTACCTTTATGAATTTTACTATTCATTTTCATCTTATAATCTCGCACATCATTACTTGCATTTGACCAATCCATTGAGACTGGTATATAATATTATACATGCCCACACTCTCATATTTTTATGTTCTTTTCAGTTTCATACCCCTTTCTCATTATACATAATATTCTTGATATTATATTACTCATCTTGTAACCCGTTTTGTCTTTATTTCATAATTATCCTCCATCTTGTTTATATTTATAAAATTAAACCACTTACTCTTTTAAAAGAGTTTATTAAATCATAATCATTTTATTCTCATTTACATTTTAGAGCATAACCTCTTTCTCCATTAACATACTTTATATTTTCTCGTTAAACACCTTCTTTTTGGTATTAATTTAATTTTGACTATCGCAATCATTACATATTTAATTATTTTTCTCCATCATCACCTTTTCTCATAATCATGATCTCTTGTTCTCTTTATATAATACTTTCCATAGTAGTATATTTTATAACACCACATAGTTTATAGTATCTCGTACTATTTTATTCATACTCAAATCTAGGCTTAGTCAAACCCCGTATCATTTTTCCTTCTTATTAAGGTATACCATATCACCTTCATCATTTATATTATCAACCTTTATTAGCATGTATTTTTGACATCAACTCATTATCTGATTCAATATTCACCTTACTTTGATAAGTTATACTTTTATTAGGACTTCTTACCAGTCACACTGATATTGTTCTCTTTGGCCTACTATTAGGACCATTCTTAAAAATATTACTTACTCAAAAATCTCTTATATTCATTATGCTAGAAATTATGTCAAACATGACTCTTACAACAAGAAACTACTCAAGTTTCCTTCTAACTCATTCTGGTTTTTCTTTGTATTCACTACCCTAGAAGTATAGATAAAGTATTAAAACATAAGGCAGCTTTACCACACTAACCTCTATATCAAACAGTTCATACTCAATCAACATATCCATACACTTATTCTCAGATCCGAAGTAGCCTTGTTCATACTAAGGCACTCCGTTATAGGTGTACTATCTCCTACAAGTACCCCTCACCCGATTCACAAGATTCCCCATGATTTAATCAAGTTCCAATATATATCATGTGCCAATAATAATATGGGCCCTTATATTACTCCGAACACACTATATACATTTGGTCTTAATTTTACCACAAGAAGTCTCGATTCACAGGCTTAGGCCAATTATCACATTGTTAATTATAATACAACATATTACGTATAACCAACGCCTCCTTTTTAGTCTAGTCTCATGCATTGCCTATAAGCATTCAACACTAACCACATAAATCATAGGATAATATCCCCTATCGAATCTTATATATCAACTTGATGCATAGTATTTACTCACATACCATGTCATAGCACTTAAAAGTGCATCAATCATCAATATACATAATTAACACAATCTCTGCAGAATACACAATATACTCGCCAAGTTGCAAGCCTCCAGTTTGACTAAATCCGCAGAACCATGGTCTAAATCTAGATGATGCATAACACACCTCCAGATGCCTCAAACCTTGGCTTTGATACCAAGTTGTAACGCCCTAATTTTTCAAATTCGAAAGAAAGCTTTAAACAAAAGCTATTTGGCTAAAAACAAAATTTAATACGCTGATGGAAACATAAAAACAAATTTGAACCCTCTAGTTCATACAAAAAGTGGTACCACCATGATTATAACAAAACAGTTTCCAACAAGCTTGCTATCAGCGGAAGCAAATAAAATATTTCGTATAAAACCCTCGGGTTTGTATAAAAGATATGCGCGCATTTAAACCAAAAGTAATTCCATTGCACAAATAGGAGTGTTATTGTTGCAAAATACGTTTTCAGCAGCCAACCATCAACAGTCAAGCCTGGGCCTTGCCTTGGTGCTAACACAACCTGCAGAACAACAACAACCAGTATCTGCTAAGCTATAAGAGCTTAGTGAGAAAGCTAAACTGTAAATCATATAAGCATGCACATACACATATACGCATATAAGCATGGATACAGTACTGCACCATCTTAGCATCCGCCAAGAAGGCTAAAACACTGTAGTAGCTACTAACTGCACGAAGCAGTGTGCTACCCTCTCCGTGATCCTCTGATCACTAATATAAACACATTGTAATGTAACACACATATCAAATATATGAATCAGAGTTTAGGAAACTCACCTCAGCAATTAATACCACACTGATTTATGTCAGATATACTCAGAACACGTCAAACAGTAATTCGTACATATATGTAATCATGGTATTAACCATATAATCAAGCTCAGCACTAAACACACTGAACAGGGGTAAGGAATGCCCGTACCCCCTAGAGGCACGCCCGTACCCCTTAGCCCAGGCCCAGAAACAGAGCCCAATCAAGCATGGGCATACAGGGTCAAAAGCACGCCTGTACCCTACATAGGTACGCCCGGACCCCTGAACAAAGGCGGTCACGCCCTCTTAGGCACGCCCGTACCCTCAAAGGCACGCTCGTGCCTTTCTAGTTTAGCAACAGTTCGTCGACTGTCTTGTTGTAACTCCGGCAAAAACACATAAACACTTGATTTAAATTCACAAAAACACTACTGGGGTGTTTTCCTACACCCCTAACAACTTCTAAACCAAAAACAATAACCATAACATGATCAAATCCTGATTCACCATGAATCAAGCTAAAAACCCATAAGAACTTCAAGAACATAGCTTCAATAATCTTACCTCAAACTTGTGATTGCTAAACTCAGAAGTATCCACTTGTATCTAGCTATTCTTGATCAAAAACTGAAGAAGAATTGGCTGCTCAAGAAGTGTACGTGAGTTGGTTTGATTGAAATGAGAAGTTTGACTCTCAATAGTCAAAACTAGTTATTTATATATATAACTTTGGTTATTTGGCACAAATGGTACCTTAACTTCTCTAGTTCCAAAATGACAACTTTAACCCCTCAAGTTTCTAAACACCTCCTAATCTCAATTAGGTAATCCACTAAAACTTTAATACTTGTTTTAATTTATTAAATTGTGAAATTCGAACTTTGGGTGTTACACAGTGCTTGGTAACAATAATAGAAGTTTAAAGTCATCAGTTATTGCCTCACATATATTGCACTCGATTTGTGCATACATCACCTACGCTATCAAGAAAATCCAAACTGATATTAAAAACAATTTGAATGTTGATATATCATATATCAAGGGATGGCGGGCTAGAAAGAACGCAATAGAGAACATATATGGGAGTTGGGAAAGCAACTTTAAGGAGCTACCAAGGTATATTGGGGCTTTAATATCGTCAAACCCAAAAATGGTTGTTCAGTGGTTGCATCACCCAAGTAGCTCGTCCAACGCTTTTGTCTTTAAATACATTTTTTGGGCTTTTGGACCGGCTATCGAAGCATTTAACCATTGCATCCCAGTGATTTGTGTGGACGGGGCACATTTAAAGGGTTCTTATAGGGGGAAGCTGCTGACTACCGTCACAAAGGATGCAAACAACTACATTTTTCCACTCGCTATGCCATTATAGACGAGGAGACGGTAGAAAGCTGGTCTTGGTTTTTTGAGCACCTAAAGTGGTACGTTGCAAATAACAATGATAGACAACTATGTGTAATTTCTGATAGACACAATGGTATTGTTAATGCAATGAACCATCTAGACGATTGGAAGGAGCAATTGGCATATCACCGCTATTGTCTCATACACGTCAGAAGCAACTTCATGAAGTTGTTTAAAAACTACATATTAAAAAAACTTTGTTGGGTGATGGGTTCTACGACTCAGAGGAGAAAATATAGGGAAACCCAACGAGAAATAAAAGGGATTGACACCGGTGCGTGGGAGTATCTAAAAGAAATCGGAACCGCTAAATGGACGCTTCTGCATGATACAAATCATCGTCGTTGGGGAAACCTAACGACAAATATTGCAGAAAGTTTGAACAATGTCTTCCGAGGTGCTAGGCTTCTTCCAATTAAAGCTTTAATTGATTTCACATTCAGTAGAACTGTACAACATTCTAAAAAGCACAGGGAAATTGCAATGAACTTTGAGACTCCGCTACCCCCCCCCCCCCCCCCCCGCGTATACCGAGTTTGATTACACCTCTAGTGTCTACAAGGTCGTATCAAGGGTTTCAAACTAACGGCACCGGTGGAGATGACTACACAGTTGAGTATGGTGTACGTGATTGTACGTGTGGGAAGTGGTAAATGCAACGCTTCCCATGTTCACATGCTATTACTATTTGTAGTCATAGGGAAGAAAACCCACACACACTTTTCAATAAAGTGTACACAACACGTACATACAAGCGGCAATACCGTAGTGAGTTTTCACCCAGGTTGGAGAATTAGAGCTAACAAATCAAGATTATCAAGCGGTAGAGGTAGAAGACGTTCACGCAGAATACGTAACGATATGGATGTTAGTGATCCTAATGAGCCCATTGTAAGAAGATGCGGATTATGCAAACAAAGCGGACATAACCAAACCACTTGTCCAAACTCTCATCCTTAAAATTTAATACCAATCACGTCTAAGATTTATTTTAAAAAAATTCGTCATTCGTATGTAACAATTTTATTTATCTATATATTTTATGTATACCTTTTTAAATTATATAGAACCAGCTAGTTTATATGCATAATTTACATTGTGTTAATCACATAAATTATATTGTGTTATTTATTATAAATTGTTATAGATTAAATTGTGTTATTCAAACTCTAATTTTTGCTCTAATGGTTTACATGTAAGTTACTTATGCAAACCCTAATTTTGCCCTAATGAAGACCCGACTTTTAAAAAGTCATTTTTTCACAAATGGTACCACAACAGGTGACTTGACAAAAGCACAAAAGCTAGTATGAAAAACCTTAAACCGAATTTTGAAAAGTCGGTTTTCACATATATGGTACAAAAGCTGTGTAAAAAGCTAAAACCGACTTTTTAAAAGTCGGGACCTTCTCAATTATTTTGTACTCTCCCGACTTTTGAAATCCCGTATATATTACTTGTGAAAGTAAAAAAAAAACTAGATTAGTTTTGTTAATTTTTTTAAAAATTGGATTATTTGTGAAAAAAATCATTTTTTATCACCTTTGCAACACTTTTAAGTAAGTGTCATTTTTAAGTTTTACTAAATACAACACTTGTTAAAATGTTGCAATTGACTTTGAATTTTGCAACACTTTCAAACAAGTGTTGTCAAGCGTTAACAGGCGCAACACTTTTTAGAAATGTTGTCATTTCCTATAAAATTTGCAACACTTGAAAAAAAGTGTTTGTATAGATTTATATATGCAACATTTTTTTCTCAAGTGTCACAAACAACATTAGTTATAATGCAACAGTTTTCAAAAATGTTGTTTCCAAAGTGTTGAATTACCCCTATTTTGTTGTAGTGGTCCTTAAATACTTGGTCTTTATAATTGAGTATAAAATACCCAATACCCACTCACAACTTTTTTCTTTTTAAAAAGAAGTTTTTCCTGGTTAGGGCTCCTACTAAGGACGTCGAGTCTTTGATTCAGGTGTACACAGTCTAACCAGTTATAGCAAGTTTTACCCACTCACAAGTCAATTAACTAAATATTACCTTCCAATAACCCCTTTATAAGTATTTATATAAATTTGACCTCTGGGTCAATTATTATAAGAGTAAATTACACAGATAGTCCATGTGGTTTACTACTTATTACACCTACGGTCCTTTAACTTCAATTATTACGCTGGTAATCACTATGTATAGACTTTGTCTCACTGCCAGTCCCTAGTTACCCCATATACACTTAAAAAGACAATAATACCCTTCCATAATTATTTAATTTATTTTTATTAGTTTTATTCTATTAAAAACGTATTATAAATTAAATACAATATAATAAATAAATATCTTTCACCACCAACAAAAGCTTGAACCACCATCACCAAAAGCTTCAACCACCACCCAGAACAACCCACCCACCGTTGACCACCACCTTCTACTCCTAGACATCCCCCATCAAGAAAATCAATAACCACCACCTTCTACCACCCCAAATAAAAAACAAGGTCAAGAACACCATGAGGGAAAATCTACCCAAATCAAACACAAAATATGAGAATCTACAAAATCAAGATCTTAAATGCTACACAGATCTAGCATGAACAATCCCTAATTTGAAGGAAGGGGGAAGGGTGTGTGTCTGTGTTTGAGAGAGAGAGAGAGAGAGAGAGCAGTTCCACAAAAACCCCTAATTTCAAATGTGGTGGTAGTGATGATGCAACGGTGGTGATGTAAAGTTGTAACGTCGGTCTTTCAATTATCAGAGTATATTTTTTTTATTAAAATGTGTGCGGAAGCGAGTTATTTATTCACATTATACAACTTATATAAATATAAGTTGTAATTACAAAAGTATTGTTTAACAAAGTTTCCAACGTTACGAACTAGATCGACCTTTACACAAACATTACAATACATTATCTTTATTACAGTGTTCCCCAAGAACCTAACATGTCACCCCAGCAGGCACCCGTACTCACTTTCAATCATTTACCTGCATATGGAATGAACATGAGAGGGTTAGCTATAAATAGCTAGTGAATAACAATTAAAGCAGGAGCAGTACATTAACAATATCATAACATATTTCATGCAACACATATCTTCATTCAAGTCTATCCTAGCACACGTTGAAGTACCGGTTGTCAGCAGGCATCACGTCTTGCAGGGTTGTAAGCCCGGCTTAATGATCCTCACTAGGGAAACCGTTACTTCCTCCGCGCCGGTGGAGAAGCGGGTAGCGGTCCACCATTGCGTTCTTCGGGATCATATCCCATTTGGGATCAGTGGGAAAACTGAGAGCCCCGAGTTAGTATTGAGGGCGGCGGTTTAGCTAGAACCAAGATTCGTGATCATCGAATCCCGCACAACAATCTCTACAATGTAGTACCGGCACTCAAACAATGGCCTACTCTGGCCTCATCACAAACACATTGGCCTACTCCGGCCCTTACATATCAAGAGTGACCTTTACAGGCCTTTTCACATTTCACAATGATCTACAAGGTCTTTTACTTGCATACATATCATTTGTATCATACAATTGGTTTATGAAACCTCTAAACAGGCATATACACTCTTTCATGGTTTATATCATACAAAACAAATTTCTAATACTATTAATATCATACTCGAGTTAATTGTTACTCAGCTGTTGAGCTATAACAAGTAAGTACTACGTTACAGGTGATCCTTGATCAACTGGTACACCTAAACAAATCAAAACATGCCATTTAACACTTAAAACAGAATCTGCCAGAAGCAGGGTACGCCGTACCTTGCCAAGGCACGCCCGGACTTTGGGCAAGCACGCCCCGTACCTGATACTCAGGTACGCCCCGTGACTTAAAACACTCCCCCGGACCTTCTAGGGTTAGGCACGCTTGTACCTTTTGGAAGTACGCCCGTGCCTCCCCGGGTACGCCCAAGGTCACGGTCTGTTCTTGAGAGGCACGCCCGTGCCTTTCCATTTGCAGCAGCAGGTTCGACCAGAACCTGCTGTTTTCCAGCCAAAACACTACCAAAAATTTACCAAATCGATTTCCAGTTAATTTCTACCTTTCACATATGAAATAACACATCAAGTACAAGCTATAGGTACCATTTTTACACTCTTTAACATCAAAATCAGACTTTGGGACCAATTTCTTCATTTTGACCCAACTAAATTTTAATTCACAAAATCAATCAAAATGGAACCTTTAATTAACAAAATCAACTTCAGTGATCCTAATATCAATCTAGAAATCAATTGGTAACAACAATTTCACTTGTTGACATTAATTTGGTGATTTTCACCCAAAACCCAAAAACACAAAAACTTGAATAAGAGAGGGCTTACAAGAACAAGGATTGGATTAAGAAGAGAATGATCGGTAGATTGAAAATCTGATTTAATCCTTGAATTTGCAGCAGATTGACACCTTGATTGATCCTCTCTTGAATTATCTTGAGCTCTCTTCCAAAGCTACACAAGAACACACACACAAAGGCAACAAGTGAGTTGTCTGTGTGTGTTACGTGACTAAGCAACAAAAGCAGCCTACTTGTGGATTAACACTATCCACAAGTGGGTATTTTGTTCCCCTTTTTAACCTACAACTTAACGCACGAATACCCGTTTTAACTAACGGGGATATTTTTGGAAACCTCGTTCTAAACCATTTAATATTCTTTCATTCTTTTATATTTTTACTAATATTTTATCTTTACTCATTTAATAACTAATTTAGTTATTTTCTTTTAATATATTTAAATATATATATATATTTTATCCAATTTATCTAATTTAATATACGTACCACGTCAGCATGCGTCTAGGCCCTTTCTGAGGATGTTACAAATCTACCCCCCTTAAGAAGATTCCGTCCTCGGAATCTACTCAGCAGTGAACAAATGTGGGTAGCGTGCTTTCATCTCTACAGGTTCCTCCACAATGTGTTTAGCTTAATCGACTTTCAACTCTTGCAGAGGTAAGATCTGATCATCATCCACCTTGCACTTCCTCAAATAGCACACATTGAATGTGTTATGAATACCAAATAGCTCTAGAGGAAGTTCAAGTGATACTGTATGCTCGTTGACCCGTTGTAGAATTTTAAACAGACCAATATATCTAGGGCTTAGCTTACCCTTTCGACCAAAAGTAATGGGCCACTTCAAGTGATACTTCAAGAAAACCCGGTCACCCACTTCAAAAGTAATGGGCCTCCGTTTTGGATCCGCGTACATTTCCTGCCTGTCTCGTGCAGCTTTCAGCTTTTCACGTGCCATCTTGACTTTATCAGCTATTATCTGCACAATGTCAGGACCTGCGTATTGCTTTTCGCCAAGTTCTAACCAACATGTAGGTGTACGGCATCGCCTACCGTATAGCATCTCATATGGTGGCATGACTATACTCGAATGGTAGGAGTTGTTATAGGCAAATTCAATCAAGGGAAGATGTGTATCCCAAGAACCACCAAATTCCAGAATACAAGCTCTCAGCATATCTTCAAGAGTTTGAATAGTCCTTTCGGACTGTCCGTCTGTCTGGGGATGGTATGCTGTGCTAAGATTCACCCGCGTACCAAGTTCATGTTGAAGACTATCCCAAAAGTTTGATGTGAACCATGAATCACGATCAGAAACAATAGATAGAGGTATGCCATGTCGTGACACCGCCTCACTAATATACAATTGAGCCAAATGATTCATAGGTGCAGACTCATTAGTCGCGAGAAAATGTGCACTCTTCGTGAGGCGATCAACTACAACCCAAATCATATCATGCCTCTTTGCAGTTCGGGGTAGCTTAGTGACAAAGTCCATGGTAATATGATCCCATTTCCACTCCGGGATGTCTAGTTGTTGTAGACTACCATAGGGCTTTTGGTGTTCGGTTTTGACTTGCGCGCAGACTTGGCATTTTTCTACATATGAAGCTATGTCACGCTTCAATGTAGGCCACCAATAAAAAGACTTCAAGTCTTGATACATTTTCGTGCTCCCGGGATGAATAGACAATCTAGATTTGTGTGCCTCGTGTAAGATTGTCTCCCGATTGCCACCAAGACTCGGTACCCAGATTCGGGATTGAAATGTCTTCAGATCCCGACTATCTTCTCCCAATTGCTTATATATCTTAACCATTGTCTCAGCTTTCAAGTTGTTTTCTTGCAAAGCTTGTTGTTGTGCCACTTTCAACTTAGCAATGATATCAGATTCAACAGTCATCTTCATGAATTTAGCCGTTGCAAGTGAGTTCTTTCGACTCAGTGCATCAGCTACTACATTTGCCTTGCCCGGATGATACTTGATTTCACAATCATAATCCTTGATCAGCTCTAACCAACGCCTTTGTCTCATGTTAAGCTCTTTCTGCGTGAACACATACTGCAGACTTTTATGATCTGTGTATACAATACATTTGGTGCCATACAGATAATGACGCCAAATCTTCAAAGCAAATACCACAGCTGTAAGCTCCAGATCATGTGTAGGATAATTCTTCTCTTGTATCTTCAATTGACGAGAAGCATATGCAATCACCTTGTCTCGTTGCATCAAAACACAACCTAGACCCGCATATGAAGCATCACAATAGACAACAAAGTCTTCAAACCCGTTGGGAAATGTTAGAATCGGTGCCTGACATAATAATTGCTTCAGAGTCTGGAATGCTTCCTGATCTTCACTCCACACATACGCCACATCTTTGAGGGTCAATTTGGTCAATGGACCAGCAAGTTTAGAAAAATTCTGGATAAAACGTCTATAGTATCCAGCGAGACCTAAGAAACTCTTTATGTCGGTAGGATTCTGAGGAGTCTCCCAGTTCATAACCGCTTCAATCTTCACAGGATCAACCTTAACACCTTCCTTGCATAAAACATGGCCCAAGAAATGGACCTCCTTAAGCCAGAACTCACATTTAGATAGTTTTTCATAGAGTTGTTCTCTCTTAAGTGTCTCCAGAATAAGACGAAGGTGTTGCTCACGTTCCGCCTCAGACTTAGAATAAATAAGAATATCATCAATGAACACGATCACAAATTTATCAAGAAAAGGAAGACATACGCGATTCATCATATCCATAAAGATAGCAGGAGCATTGGTTAAGCCGAATGGCATAACCAAGAATTCGTAGTGCCCATATCGTGTTCTGAATGCAGTCTTTGTGATATCATCTTCCCGAACTCGGACTTGATGATAGCCAGAACGTAAATCAATCTTTGAAAAACATGTGGCACCTTGCAATTGATCAAACAGATCATCTATGCGAGGTAACGGATATTTGTTCTTTACAGTTCGCTTATTAAGATCCCTGTAATCAATATACATTCTGAGAGTCCCGTCCTTCTTCTTAACAAACAGAACAGGAGCTCCCCACGGTGAAGCACTTGGGCGAATAAAGCCCTTATCAAGTAACTCCTGGATTTGAGACATCATCTCCCGGATTTCAGATGGAGCGAGGCGATAGGGAGATTTGGCTTCAGGCGTAGCTCCAGGAACAAGATCAATCCGGTATTCTACATCCCTGGCAGGAGGCAAACCCGGTAAGTCTTCAGGAAAGACATCAAGGTACTCAGAGACAACTCTGATATCATCAACAGTCTTTGCTCCTAACTTAGCATTAATCACGTATGCAAAGTAGGAGATACAATCTTTTGAAATCAATTTCTGAGCTTTAATCACAGAAATCACAGGAATGGCAAAATCCCTCTTCTCCCCTCGAGCTATAGCAAATGAACCGTCGAATAAAGGGAATCTGATTACCTTTTTGGAACACAAGATCTCAGCATCTCGACTACTGAGCCAATCCATACCGATAACAGCATCAAACCCCGCGATCGGCATCACAAGAAAGGAAATAGTGAAACTATTCCCGTCGATATACACAATTGCTGTTGGAACTTTTTCGGTAATATATACTACCTTACCATCAACTACTTCAACTTTAACAGAATTAGATAATTGAGAAACAGGCAATTGAAGCTTTTCACGATAAGATTTAGAGATAAAGGAGTATGTAGCTCCCGAATCAAACAAAATGCATGCAGGAATATTATTAATAAGATTAGTGCCTGTAATCACATCACCTGCATCCTTGGCTTCTTCAGCCGTCATCTGAAACGCTCTCCCTGGTGCACGAGGAGCGCCTCCCTAGTTCAGATCCGTAGCTCCAGAAGAACCTCCAGCACCAGTGGCTGGCCATGTAGGGCATAGTGCAATTTGGTTCCCAGGTTTATGACACCTGTAACACACACTCTCCTTGTACCTGCACTCCTTATATTGATGCCCCTTCTTCCCACATTTAGTACACTTCACTTCCCAGTCTCCAAACTTCTGGGATGTATTACCACGTGACTTACCACCAGAACCACTATCACCTTCTTTCTGACCCGACTGTTGTTCAAACTTTCTTTTACCTACCCCAGATTGTTGTTGTTGCTGTTTAGATCTAGCCCTCCGTGTATAATCATCATCGGTGGTTCTAGCATTATCAAATGCTTCATCCAGAGTCGCTGCAGATCTCACAGCTACTCGATATTCCAGTGGCAGAGTATTTGCAAAATGGGCGATCTTTGCCTTTTCATTAGGCAAAAGATGAGTAACAAACCTCATTTTATCAGTAAATTTGGAGATTAGATCCTCTAAAGGCTTGTCACCCTTTTCAAGTGCCCTGAATTCATTGTCAATCCTCATCATATCATAATCAGAACAGTACTTCCCCCGAATCTTCTTTTTAAATCCATCCCAGGTCATGGCCTCTAGTGTGGCTGATGGTGTGACAGCAATCACCGTATCCCACCAAGCCAATGCACGACCTCTGAACATTCGTTTGGCAAACTTTACCTTCTTGTCTTCGTCGCACTCGCTAGACTCAAAGGTGTTTTGCATATCTCTAATCCAGGTCTCAACTGCTGACGGATCATTGGTTGGACCATGGAAAACAGGAGGTTGACAATTCAGAAATGTCTTAAACTTCGTAGGCTTATGTGTTTCCTTGCCCGCTCGAGTAGACTCACGCTCGTTGGCTTGTTTAAGCTGAGCCTCTAACTTAAGGATATACGCATCCTTGTCTCCAGAAGATCCCTCCATAAGGAATCAGAATTCTATACATAGTCAAAATAAAACATTAGTATACTTCGTATATATATATATATATATATATAATTCTTACCTTATCTTAACTCTTACTTAACACATAGCATGAAACAATTAATCACTCTTCACACCCCAATACCACCCTTTGCGAACACTTAGTAATGGTCGAATATGAACCCGAGTTTGAGACTGAATACTATATATAGTACTCAATTCACTCATACTAAGGCTTTGATACCAACTTGTAACGCCGGTCTTTCAATTATCAGAGTATATTTTTTTTATTAAAATGTGTGCGGAAGCGAGTTATTTATTCACATTATACAACTTATATAAATATAAGTTGTAATTACATTAGTATTGTTTAACAAAGTTTCCAACGTTACGAACTAGATCGACCTTTACACAAACATTACAATACATTATCTTTATTACAGTGTTCCCCAAGAACCTAACATGTCACCCTAGCATGCACCCGTACTCACATTCAATCATTTACCTGCATATGGAATGAACATGAGAGGGTTAGCTATAAATAGCTAGTGAATAACAATTAAAGCAGGAGCAGTACATTAACAATATCATAACATATTTCATGAAACACATATCTTCATTCAAGTCTATCCTAGCACACGTTGAAGTACCGGTTGTCAGCAGGCATCACGTCTTGCAGGGTTGTAAGCCCGGCTCAATGATCCTCACTGGGGAAACCGTTACTTCCTCCGCGCCGGTGGAGAAGCGGGTAGCGGTCCACCATTGCGTTCTTCGGGATCATATCCCATTTGGGATCAGTGGGAAAACTGAGAGCCCCGAGTTAGTATTGAGGACGGCGATTTAGCTAGAACCAAGATTCGTGATCATCGAATCCCGCACAACAATCTCTACAATGTAGTACCGGCACTCAAACAATGGCCTACTCTGGCCTCATCACAAACACATTGGCCTACTCCGGCCCTTACATATCAAGAGTGACTTTTACAGGCCTTTTCACATTCCACAATGACCTACAAGGTCTTTTACTTGCATACATATCATTTGTATCATACAATTGGTTTATGAAACCTCTAAACATGCATATCTACTCTTTCATGGTTTATATCATACAAAACATATTTCTAATACTATTAATATCATACTCGAGTTAATTGTTACTCACCTGTTGAGCTATAACAAGTAAGTACTACGTTACAGGTGATCCTTGATCAACTGGTACACCTAAACAAATCAAAACATGCCATTTAACACTTAAAACAGAATCTGCCAGAAGCAGGGTACGGCCGTACCTTGCCAAGGCACGCCCGTGCCTGGCGAGGCACGCCCGGACTTTGGGCAAGCACGCCCCGTACCTGATACTCAGGTACGCCCCGTGGCTTAAAACACTCCCCCGGACCTTATAGGGTTAGGCACGCCCGTACGTTTTGGAAGTACACCCGTGCCTCCCCGGGTACGCCCAAGGTCACGGTCTGTTCTTGAGAGGCACGCCCGTGCCTTTCCATTTGCAGCAGTAGGTTCGACCATAACCTGCTGTTTCCCAGCCAAAACACTACCAAAAATTTACCAAATCGATTTCCAGTTAATTTCTACCTTTCACATATGAAATAACACATCAAGTACAAGCTATAGGTACCATTTTTACACTCTTTAACATCAAAATCAGACTTTGGGACCAATTTCTTCATTTTGACCCAACTAAACTTTAATTCACAAAATCAATCAAAATGGAACCTTTAATTAACAAAATCAACTTCAGTGATCCTAATATCAATCTAGAAATCAATTGGTAACAACAATTTCACTTGTTGACATTAATTTGGGGATTTTCACCCAAAACCCAAAAACACAAAAACTTGAATAAGAGAGGAACTTACAAGAACAAGGATTGGATTAAGAAGAGAATGATCGGTAGATTGAAACTCTGATTTAATCCTTGAATTTGCAGCAGATTGACACCTTGATTGATCCTCTCTTGAATTATCTTGAGCTCTCTTCCAAAGCTACACAAGAACACACACACAAAGGCAACAAGTGAGTTGTCTGTGTGTGTTACGTGACTAAGCAACAAAAGCAGCCTACTTGTGGATTAACACTATCCATAAGTGGGTAGTTTGTTCCCCTTTTCAACCTACAACTTAACGCACGAATACCCGTTTTAACTAACGGGGATATTTTTGAAAACCTCGTTCTAAACCATTTAATATTCTTTCATTCTTTTATATTTTTACTAATATTTTATCTTTACTCATTTAATAACTAATTTAGTTATTTTCTTTTAATATCTTTAAATATATATATATATATATATATTTTATCAAATTTATCTAATTTAATATACATACCACGTCAGCATGCGTCTAGGCCCTTTCTGAGGATGTTACAAAAGTTGCGGCGATGATGCAACGGTGGCCGGTTGTCTTCACTGGTTGTCCTTTGAAATCTCATGAGGAGAGGATCTGAAATCGCATGGGGCAGATCTGAAATCGCATGGCCGGCTGTCTTCTCCGGTTGTCTTCTGAAATTGCATGGCCGGTTGCGACGGTGCGGCGGCAGATCTGAAATCACACTCTGGCGAGGGGTGCGGCGGTGGTGGTTAAGGCCGAGAGAAAGAGAGAACGAGAGAGAGAGAGAGAGAGAGAGAAAGGAGGGGGGTAAGGGTGGTGGTGGCATTCTCTGGTGAGGCGTAGTTGGTGGTGGTGGTGGCTCTCCGGTGAGGGTGGTGGGTGGAAGTGGCGGCTCTCCGATGAGGGTGTTGGGTGGCGGTGGTGATTGCAGTGATGAGTGTGGCTATTGATAGATAGAAGATGGAAAAATGGGTATAGAGTGTATATGTATATATATAATAATTAATAATTAATTTATATATTAAAATGATTTTAAATTTAGAAATAAATAAAACAAAGAAGAAGAATGAGGGGTATTATAGTAGTTTAAGTGGAAAAACAAGGACAATTAGGTCTTTTTAACTGTATTAGGGACTATCAGTGAGACAAAGTTTATACCATAGTGATTACCAACGTAATAAATGAAGTTAAAGGACCGTAGGTGTAATAAGTAGCAAACCACAGGGACCATCCGTGTAATTTACTCTTATTATAATAACAAACCATTGTAGTCAAGTAAAATACGCCGGGTACTGTTCATATCAGGGTTTTGTTAACCCGCGTTTTCTTTTTAATTAGTAAGTAGAATTGTCTGATACTTAAACAACTTTGCACTCTAGATGAGATGGCAAAGTCTTCACCCCCATATGGACGAGGGCCAAGGTTTTGTTTGTACTTCTTATTTTTGTTTATTAGTAACAAATAACAATCATTTATGTTTTCATGTCTTTTAAAAAAAATTGTAGTAACATGTAATTATATCTATTTTTAAAAGGTTTACTTACTTATGTTTTGAATATGCAATTTTTTTTATAAAGAAAATATTCTAATAAACAAATGATAAACAAAGTTTAACAATCAAAAATCGTCACAATACCTAAGTTGTTTTTGTTTCTTTTTTTCCTTTTCCCCCTTTTTTATTTCCTTTACTGCCTAATTATGTTGAACTTTTTTCTTTAACAATCTAAAATGGTCAATCTAAGCTGGTTTCTATTTCTTTCTTCTTTTTTCCTCTTATTTTCTTCCTCTATTTGTTACTAATGACCGTTTTTATATTAAAATGCGCAAAAATAAAAAAAAAACTTTGTCAATATTGCATACAACTTTATTTTGTATGCAATTAACTTTACTTTGTACTTAAAAATACATACAACTTACAAATTTGGTTCATTGTATACAATTGGTAACCTGATTACCGGATTACCGGTTACCAATTGTACACAATAAATCAAATTTGTAATTTGTTTGTATTTTTAGGTTTAAAATACCCTTTATTTCTTTTATTTTTTGCTAGGTTACTGATAAGTCAGCTATTGTCATATGTAACTTTCATATAATAAACAAAATTTGTAAGTTGTGTATATTTTTAGATATAAAGTAAGTTGATTGTATATAATGGCAATATTGATAATGTTTGTTATACTTTCGTACAATTTGCCAATTTTAAAAATTTTGTTGAACATGCTTTTGTGCAACTATTTTAAATATCCAAGTTTGATATATGAATAATCACAAACTATTGTGTTTAGAATTAACTTTACTATAAACCGCACAGCAGACCACCCTTGTTGACATCAAATCCCAACACAATTATTCTATCATAATTTTATAAATTAATAACCAAAAGGGAATATCACTACTACAAGGGGAGTTTTATGAAACCGAGATGTTACAAAAAAACTAGTTACAAGACTTCTTGTAGGTTTTCAATGGGTTTATTTCCTTAAAATGTATTAAACTATACCCAAATGTTAATATGTGTATTAATCTTTCAAAAATGTTATTGTGTGTACTGAACTTTTTATTTATTGTTATTATACATATTTTGATTATATAAAAAATAAAAATAGTGTAGGTTTAGTACATACAATAACACATTTTTTTAAAGTTTGATACATACAATAGCATTTCTTAAAAATGGATACACACATAACATTTGAGATATAGTTAAATACATTTTGGAAATGTAAACCTTTTTTCAATTCATTCGCAACTCTTGGTAAGAATTTGTAATTTGCTCATATTTTTTCCATATGTGATATTATTGATTGTGCTCGTGGTTTTTCTCGTAAAGGTTATTCCATGTTAAATTTTGGTGTCCTCGTTATGTATTGTTCATATATCCTTTCTTCCTCATTCTCGATATACTTTTATAACAAAAGACATGCTTCATACCAATGGACCTCCCTATACTTGGGTTATGCAAAACAGTTTTAGAAACTAAAAACCATCTTTTAAGCAGAATAAAAAGATAAAAGCGTAAAAATTCTACATTATAATTCAATGGTCCAAGCCTAAACTTAATGAAAAAATGTATCTTAGAGCCTGCTTCTATAGTGCTAAAACTAGAAATTAATGTTTGTCATCCACACCCACTTCGTCTCTCTGTCATGATGTTTCTGTTCGAGGCGACATGGATGCATTGGTGAAGTCAAGCCTCGGCTAGTTTCAAGCAAGGAACAATATTCATCGACTGGAGCTCCTGTGAAGCATGAAAGCAATAAGTTCATGAACCATGCAGCGCACCATTTAATGTATATAACATAAACAAAGTTTTTAATCAACACATGCAACTGTTCAAGATGACAAGGCTACCGGAGACATAAATATCTGGTATTAAGTCAAGAATGTTTGCGAAAAAAAGATGTATTTTTTAGCTTCTTAAAACAAGCAAAAATAAGACAAAATAAGATCTTAGTTCGCGAAAAAACAAACAGCCTTATTAGAAATTAATGTCCGCGGGCGCACAGATGTTTATTTGAAAAAACAAACAAGCTTATCAAACACGTCTGCGTGCTCACGGACGTTTTTAAAAAAAAACAAACAAAGCCTTCGACTTTGAAGATCAAACGAGCTACCAAGTGCTTCACATCTGAATTTAAGTGTCAACTGAATTTTCTCCAACATTAAATTACCTAGTGTTGTACCTTTTTTTTGTGTGTAAGAAAAAGAAGTTAAGAATAACATTCATAACCCTATAAAGACTATACATATGTATAAGGTATACATATGGTAATCGAATAGGAATATCTCGTATAGCCGTATAGGTTGAAATCTCTTTGCCAATTTTGAATTTTGAAACTGGTAGATCTGATCTAAAACCAAATGTGAACGTCTTGGAACAAGAGACACAAACGAGATAACAAGTATGAAGTTGGGTAATAGGCTTTTAAACATGTTTTTTAATGCGAGTTCATGAAATGTTTATTACCTGGAATAAGAGCTTGCAAGCATAAGGCATTTTTGTGGGTGTGCTATTGTCACCATTTCTACACTTGGAACAAAACCGGACTTTTTAATGTTGATTTATGTATCCTAGCATACCACACTTTGTACAGACCTGCAAGATAATATCAACTTGAAGTTAGAGCCTAAGTTTATATTTACTCTTGATGCGATTGATTTTGGTACACAAGATTCTCATATTTCATCGTTATTCAAGGACGTTTAGAGTTTTAGACATGGTAAAAACATAGTTGGTTGGATGTAATATTTCATAGAACGTTTAATTAGTTTAAGAGATCGAACCTAATTTTTGAAATTGCATAAAACTATTATCCACCATAAGGTATCTTACAGTTTACAAATTCTTCTACTGATGATTTCGTTAGTTGTTAGAACAAAAATGAACATAAATTCTAGTGAGCCGTCATGAACTGTGAGCAATCATATGTGTTACTGAAGCTTGTAAAGAGTTACATATTTAAAAAAAGACAAAGATAAAGTTTAAAAGGATAAGTGAACACCTGTGCCTCAAACGGATCACTAGATATCATTAAGCGTTCATAAACCAAGTTACTAGCTCCGTAAGCAATCAAACAATCACGTTCCATTTCTCCCACCCTTAGTCCTACAAAATTCTTTAAGGTTAAGAGTATAATCTGTTTTAAATTGTCATTTGCGAGTATTTCAAAAGGCTGAAATCTTAAACCTCCATTGCGACTTCTCTCTTCTGTTGGTTGTCTAGTTATCAGCTGGCGGGGACCCATATCTCGAGCGTGCCTTTTATCAAGGACCTGATAAAGAAATGACCAATTTCATCTACAGTCATTTTTTAAATATAATAATTAAGTAATACTTATAGTGAAAGATGGAGGAAAGGGAACATTTTCCGTCAAAATAGTTGAATTCTATTCAAAACACAAATTTGCCAAGTCAAATTTAACAAAATGCTTTAGATGCTAATCTTTAAACCGAAAAAAGTACAATGCTAATTGTATTGCAGAAGAAAATACAAGGTGTGTATGCCTTTATTTGTGTAGAGCGATCTTTTTGTCATGCTTATGAGAATGTAAAGGGTCGACATTTAACAAGTGTGGAAATAATAATGTGGGCCACACTTATAAGTGTTTTTAAAAGTTTGCACTTAATAACTGTGTAGAATTTTACTCCACTTTCAATTTATCGATTGATATTTTATTTTCAGTTTTGCAATTCTACCTTTGCAATGTTTTAATTTAAATGTAAATGTTGTTTTTGATTATATCAAAACCAAACCATCAAAGAATCTAAAAACTAAAAGAAATGAGAGTAACGTATTTCACTATCTAGTTTATAATATTGAATTATAAAATTTAATATAATAAAAAACCTTCTGTTATTGAAATCGTGAGTCAAGAATTTGTAGTGAACAATTATTTTTGTTATTGAATCACAAATCATGAGTTAACGTCATCAAACTAAATCGTTATTATTTTAATTTTTATGATCCGAAATATTTTTTATTTACTATTTTGTTACAAACATATTAATTAATGACAAAACGATTGATTTTAAGTGTTACATTAACACGTAATTTCTTGTCTTTAAACGAACTTCCAATATTTATTAATCTTACAAAATAATCAAACTTTTTACGTTATTCGTATTATGGATATTATTATTATACGAGACCCCCTATTTAGAAATCCTAGCTCCACCCCGGTTTTAATATGGCAAAGAAAAAAAATGATCATGAATAACCACTTCAACACAGTTAACTTTTCTCAGAGAATGTATAGATGTATAGTTAATGACTTAGGGTTGATCATTCAATTATTTAATACTTACCATATGCTTCAGTTTCTGGTAGTAAATAGGCCCCATGAAGATATAGGCTTGCAATGGCGTTCCAGTAATACCTGAAAAAACAAAAAAATTCAGGATTATAATGCATTTCCAAAGTACATAAAAGTATTACACAGTTGATGGAAATTGGTTGTCATTATGGGTGTTAAATCAGAGTTTGCAATTCCATTCAGAAATTGTCTTCTGTAAATCATTGTAGCAAGCTCTTTTGGAAAAGGAAGGTAGATACTTAGGTGTTGTTTGTTTTCGAAGACATAAGGGTGCGTTTGGTAGAGAGAAAAGAAATAGGGAGAAATGGAAATAGAAATAGGGAGAAATGGAAATGGGTGGAGAATTAGAATTGATTCCCTTGTTTGGTTTTTTTAAAGAAATAAAATCGAGAATCGTGGCTCAGGTCCCGGACGGCGGCTGTGGTGGCGTCACCGCCTCGCCGACGCCGGAAAACTCATCATCGCCCGAAAACACAATCACAAATCGCAACAGATGCATAAGATGCAACCACAAATCGCAACCCATCGCAGCAACACAAAGCGCAACAGACACAAATTAGGGTTCAATCGCACGACAACGGCTGCGGTGGAGACACCGCCTCGCCGTAAACCCATCACAGCAGACGACCACAAATTAGGGTTCAATCGCACGACGACGGCTACGGCGTTGGCCGCCTCGCCGTAAACCCGTCGCAGCAGTCGACCACAAATTAGGGTTCAATCGCACGACGACGTCGACGAATACGAAGGCGACGACGACGATGACTGAATCAATCGCATGACAACGTCGACGAAGACAAAGGCGACGTCGACGACCGATTCAATCGCACGACACCATCAACGATGACAAAGGCAACAACGACGGCGGCGGGTTCAATCGCATGACAACGTCGACGAAAACGAAGGCGGCGACCACAAAAGCCATTTCTCTCCATTTTGCAGAGATTTGAAAATACAAATGAAGCTGAGAAAGAGAAACCAAGTTTGGTTCTCGCAATATTATTCAGCGCACTTTGCCACACTCAATCCCTCACGCTCTTCATCCATAAATTCTATTATCCAAAATGAACGGTCAAGATTGGTTCTCGCAATATTATTCAGCAATGTCAACTAATATAAATAATTGTAATGAACTTTTGTTATAAGTTAAAGAATTTACTGCACCTTCTTTTCAAGGAACTCTAAAGCTTGATGTTGTGTGTGGATACCAAGCACTGAACAATCCTGAAGTTGGTAATGATAAAATATATATTTAGTGGTCCTTAAAGCAAGCATACTATAGACAAATTAAACGAAGTAACATTTTCTTAAATTTTAAGTTGCTAATATGAAATGAGAAGAGTTAATAGAATGATAGAACAAGTGGAATAAGAATAAACTTTAGTTAAGCTAAAGATTTGATGATACGAACTATACAACATGATCTTAATAAGTAGTCACTGTTTTGCTACAAGGAAAACTAATGAGAGACTTCATATATGAAAGATTGTACAACTATACAAGGAAGCATATATGCGGTTCGCTGGATCTCTACCAAGCATCTGCACAACTTCTTGATCAGTTTCCATCCCCATAGCTTTCATAACCACCATGATTGGTACCTAAACGCATATCAAAATTTTAAATGATAAGTCAACTAATACGAAATAATAGACCTGTGTGGTGATAAGAATAACAAACAGTTTGAAGGGTGTACATGATAATAAGATATGATGTACACCTTTGTTGTGATTGAACTAAATATCAAGTTTATCTTCTCTTTCTCCATTCGTATAACTGTTTTAGTTATTGTGAGTTCACTGCTGCTCATAACCGATGCCTGGATGCTAAATAGAAAACAAACCAAATATCATAGATATTACCACCCCTTCTTATCCCTGTCAATGATTATTCTATTCTTTGAAAGCTGTTCTTGAATCAAAATCACCTACAAAAATTAGCATTGTTAGTACAAATCAAATAGTAGAATCCAGTTATGTTGGGATCGCAATCAGGGAACCGACCAACGATATTGTCCGCTTTGGGTTGTCCCTCACGGCTTTAAAATGCGTCATTTGGTAGGAGTAAGATTCCCCCTCCCTATAAGGAGGAAGAATCCCCCTTGCCTCACCGATGTGGGATGCTCCTGCATTGCTACAGGAGCGTTGGGTTTAAGAGTCGCGGATTTGACCGGCTCGAGGGAACGATAAGCCCCATAAACCCAACAAGTTACCTAAAGATTCTTATTTTAAATGTATTTTCAACAATTGTAGTTCTATGATGCAAAATGTATAAGAAGTATTGACATCAAACACAACCTTCGTGGCTGTACTTTACTACCTTTTCGTTTCCCTTTACTACTAAATATCCACCAGGATCAAGAGGACATTCACCTGAACAAATCATCAACAAAGATTAGTTTATGCATTCATCCTAAAAACAAATATCAAGCAGAGAAGAAATTAATAGTTTGGATATTGGAACTTAAACTGATATTTTCAAGTTACAGATCAAAGTTCTTTGATTTGTAAACTACAATCAGACTGATAGTGTAATGCTAGTCAAAGGTTAGAGACTATATAATGTTCAAATGATAAACAAAAAATCTTTTTAATTTTCAAATGACGAATATACCGAGATTGGCCAGTTCATCTTCATCTTTTCCATTAAGGACACAACAAGAACTCCTCAACATAACAGGCAGTCTTCCTATGATAACATTTTTCTGCAATTATTACAAAAGAATGATATTGAAAATTGTGTCTGCATGAATTATATACTGTAAATGTTAAGAAATATCAAAAACTAACTTTTGTATATACCGCAGGCCTCTGACCATGGCTGCGACTACCATTGCAATACTCGATGTTCACGAGTATGGGAGCAGCATACCTAAATTGCATAATGCATCGCGTATAAGCTAAAAGAAAGTTTGGGTTAAGTATATTAACAACCACAATTGTTAATTAGCAAAAGTTCTATAGGATATGCCTTACGTGGTATCACGTAACCGACATGTATGAGGGTTCAGTGGCTCGGTCACACCATCAACTATAATAGATGGTTCGCCAATTCGAACGTCTTCATATCTGCAACATTTCCAAAAAACACTTGACACAACTGAGAATAGAGTTATCTAAAAGTTGTACCAGGTAATAACTATACATGCCTTTGCAGAATTTGTGAAGAAAATAATTGAAACTTTAGATACATATATATAGGCACTTAGCATGCAAGATAAAGAATGATAGAAGCAGAATCACCTGAGATAAACACTTGTAGGATTAGTTCCAGATGTGATGCTGTTATTAGCAGAAACAATCTTTTTGATTCCAGTTGAAACAAAGTAATTGAAAGAATTCAGATGTTCCTTGACCAAACCTCTTACCTGTTAGCTCCAACATAAACCAACCATATATAACACAATGTGAAATTAGTTACTAGAAGACACCTTTGGGACACTTCTTTCAAAAGGAAAAAGCTGATTTTTTTTTTTTTTTTTTGGGTGGGGGGCATATAATTGTAAGGTCAAACTTAGACCATGTAAGACCTGCACTAGTTTTATAACAGTTAACATTTCTTTTGACCTCAAAATTCAAATATCACCAATTCCTACACAAGTAAACATATTTAACAATTTGCAAATCAATGACACTCATCCTCTTATGGTAGGCTAGAGTCTGAACGCAATCTAAAATAAACGTCTGGGTTAACATATCTTTTGGTTGTGAATTACACGACTTACCACGTCTATGTTAACCCAAAAAAAGAATAAACAACAACACTCAATCCGTTCCTCGCACAAATTAAAATTTTAATAATTTGTTACTATGTGAAAAGGTTATTTGAGAACTGTTTTTATTGCGAGAACCGCGAGAACCAATCTTAGCCGTCCAATTCCCCTCCTTCTATTGGATTGCCCACCCATGAATTCCTTACATGCACTCTGGCACACTCAATCCCCCCACGCTTTTCATCCATCAATTCCATTATCCAAAATGAACGGCTAAAATTGTTCTCGCAATAAAAACGGTTCTCAAATGAACCTTCCCCTTGTTACTATTATATGTACTTTGATTACATTAAAAGTTAAAAAAAATTCAAGTTTACTACATATAATATGAAGTCTAATACACAATAAGAATAAATTAAAATTGAATAGATTTCGAAAAAGTTTACTCTTTTAGCTTATTTAGTGTGTGTTTGGCGAAAGAGGCTAGGGCTGATTTTAGGCTGATTAATTAATAATACCAAGCACAAGCCATAAATTACTTGAAAAGGCGCTTATGGGCTGGGGATTATGAAAATTAAAATCTCTAACTAGGGATGTAAACGAGTCGAGCCGAGCCGAGCCAGACACTTATCGAGCCGGGCTTGTTTAGGACTTTTTAAGCTCAAGCTCGAGCCCGGCTCGTTTAGAGCTTATGATGTTGAGCTCGTTTAGGCTCGTTTAAGCTAGGCTCGTTTAGGCTCGGGTATTATTTTGATATTTTTATTAAAATGATATATATAATTATTAAAAATTAAAAAATAAAAAATATAAATTATCTTATATATGGAGCTCGTTTAGGCTCGTTTAGGCTCCCAAGCCCCTTCTTTGGAGCTCGAGCTCGGCTCGTTTATTAAAAGAGCTTTACCATAGGCTCGAGCTCGAGCTCGTTAAGGCTCGGCTCGTTTCGAGCTTTTAACGATCCGAGCTCGAATAGCTCGCGAGTAGCTCGGCTCATTTACATCCCTATCTCTAACCCATATAATCCACATAAACCCGTTACCAAAAAGACCCTTAAGATTTTTGGCTTATTTTATAAGTTTATTTTCTATAAGCTAGCTTTTTTTCCCGAACTTATTATGGGTATGTTTATGGGGCTTTTTGGAGCTTCCAGGTTCCAATCGAATGCCATAAATCTGGCGGTTTTTAAGGTTGTGTCGTAATTCTTACCTTCAGAAACTCAGGGACAAGCTGATATTTGTCGACGGCGGACTTCCCCGGAGCAGCAAGGAAATGTTTATCAGTTTCACAACTGACAATTGAAACGGAAAAATAAACACGTATTATAAGTGAGAAAAAACCTCAACAATTTCTATAGGATATAGAATATGGCTTACGGTTGATGACTGCTGTCGTAAGCATATCCAGCGCCTCCGATCGCCATTGGAGAAGAAGCAAAAGAAGAAAAATCCAAAAAAATTGAAAAAATTATGCGAAATAAGGGATTTGAGCTCGGGTATCACGAAATAATACAGATATCAACAACCGCCACCGAACTCGGGAATTTTATTAACTGCTTTTAAAAGCTAATATATAAATATTAAGGCTATGATTATTGATAGTTTCGATCAAGATATACTCGCATTTATGAAAGAAATCCCGAAAGTTATGTAAATGATTTAAAATTAAGGAGATTTATTATATCAAATAGTTTCTATCTCCAATTGTAGTCTATACAAAATTGTTCAAGAGTTTTTAACTAAGTTTTAAAAAACTCGAATGACTTAAGTAACAGTATCTATGTGTGTGTATATTAGGGTTGGTAAAAACCCTCGAACCCCACGGGGAAACCCAAAACCTGATTGTGTTCAGGGTGGGTGGTTCTTGTTAATTTCGGGGCCAGTTGGGGTTTGGGAAAAATTTCAGGGCAAGGTACCCCCGCCCCGCCCCGATTAAATATATATATAAATACACACACATTAAATGTTCCATACGTGTGTCGGTGTGCGTCCAATAAAGTTATCAACTCCCCATATAATGCTTTCTCTCTATCTCTCTCTCTGCGATCAAACTAGGCTACTCTCTCCATCTTTCAAATTCCAAAGCTCATACCCTGTTATCTCTCTATCTATCTCTCACAACAGTTAGTGGGTAAACCTTTGTTGGAGCTTACACCGCTCTAAATGATCGTTGGAGCTCTCCTCAACTGCTTTTCTAGGGTTTCAAAAACCAATGTTGACTTCAAGAGGACTAGGGTTTCAAATCCGTCATCAACTTCAAGGGGCCTAGAGTTTAAAAATCCGCCATCATTACGAGGTCTCAGAATCCTGCTCCCACATTGCCGGCCTCTAAATCGTTGGCCTTTTAGAATTTGTAACTTTGTTCTTGCAATCAATTTGAGTTACCTAGCAACGGTTGCAATCAGGATTTAAGGGTTTTTTGTATTCGAGCAGATACGATATATATTGAGTTTGATATGTTTTCACTTTATGTTTCTTGCAATCTTACGAAATAGATCAAGGGATCTTCACCGCGTCTTGAGTACAGATTCAATGATATTCTTGGCTTAAAAAGTTCGGGATTGAGGTATGGGTTAGGTTATCTATGCAGATGTATATATGAGTAAGTTTAAATTGATAGATTAGGATAAATCTTAGTTTGCTAGTTTAGATATTGATCCATAGAGTTAGTATATAGTTAACTTCTAGATATGTTTAGAGGTAACCATTGTTAGTCCCATGTTTAGAATAGTTGGATTTGATAAGACAAACCATAGAGATGTATAGATGATAGGTTAAGTGTTAGGAATGATGTAAGTCTGTTGTAGACTGACTAGTCAGCTTAGGCTGAGTAGTCAGCGTACAAACAGATATAGAGTTTTCTATGTAAGTACTAGATAGCTCTGTGACTTCTAAGCTGAGATAGGTTTCAAGAATAAAGACTAAAGATGTTGAAGATCCAAGAACTCAGCTTGATAATATCAAGACTGAGTGAGCCAACTCAGCGCCAAAAGTCGGTGCAAGAATTTAAGTAAGTTTTAAATTCTGTTATAAACTCTCGATATCTACGACATTTAAATTAGGATATCTGAACCTAATTTAAACTATCTATTAGTTGGATAGAGATCTCAAACGAAGTTAATTAGATATGTTCTAATTAAGGAGTTTGTTACGGTTTTAAAGAAAAATATAAGTTTCATATTTAATCGCGATTTGTTCGTAGATAAATCAAATATAAATATAAACCTTCTCATGGGTTTTAAACAGAGAGAACAACAGAAGGTTCTGCATAAGTTGCAAGACCTACGTGTTCATCATACTTGATACGCGTGTGTTGCGATAACTTTGTGTGTTCGAAGTTCAAGAGAGTTTTCCAGAGTTCTTGTTAATCAGTGTTAACAAGAAGTTCGATCATCAATTAGTTTGTGATACTGAGTGTTTAGAGAGAGTTGAGTTTATAATCAGTGTAACATCAAATCATTCTGTTGATTTGATTAATGAGTGATATTGTAATATCTTGATTGATTATTGAATTTATTCTTGTGGAATTGTTTTATTATTAATCGAGTGTATTCAACCCCCCTTCTACACTATATCGGTTGCTTGTTTACCCTCTTCGGGAACAACTGGTATTAGAGCAAGTTTCTTCATAAACTGAAGATCAAGATCCGCTGTCAAGAGGCCAAGATGTCTACTAACAAGCAATCAAATCATATTCCAACAATGGCGGCAAAAGGGTGTCCTATTTTTTATGGCAATGACTATCCTATGTGGAAGTTTAGAGCCATGTTGTATCTGAAGTCCGTGGATCACAGGATGAGTACCGTGATTCAAGATGGCCCAATTATACCCATGATTCATATTACTGCCACTGACAAAATTGTTCCCTCTAGAGAAACTCCCAAGCCTGAAGCATCTTGGACCGAGGAAGATCGTAAAATATTAAATCTTGATGACAAGGCACAGAGCATCATAGCAAATGCTTTGACAAACCCTCTTTTGCATACTGTGGCTGGGTGCCAAACTGTAAAAGAAATGTGGGGTACTCTAAGTGTTACTTATGAAGGCACTGACCTAGTCAAGCAACATAAGAAGATAAATCTGAGTCGTTCTTATGAGACTTTCTTTGCTAAGAAGAATGAAACCCTGGCTGATCGCTTTATCAGGTTTCAGTGCTTGATTAATGTTCTGATCTTGGTAGGAGTCAAGAATGATGAAAATGACTTGGTGCTCAAGTTCTTGGATGTGTTACCAGAACAATTCAATAAGATCACCATTGCTCTTCATGCTGGAGGAACCTTAGGCAAATATAATCTCAGATCTATCTATAGTTTTCTTTTAAATCATTAACAGATCATGGAACAGAAGAAAGTGGCCCAGCAACAACTAAAAGAATCTATCAATAGTGTTGGATTTGCATTGATTGCAGAAAAGAAGAAGAAGGGATCTAGAAAGTCTCAAGCTGAGACTAACTCTGAATCTGAATCTAAGAAGGTAAGTTCTAACTCAGACTCGGACGATGAAGAGATGGATGCTCTTACAGAACAAATGTCCATGCTAGCTAGAAATTTTAGAAAGTTGAGAAGAGGAAGGGGTCAATCTGACAAAAGCAAAAGTGGTAAGTCTACTTGTGATCCTAAGAAAGCTAAATGTTACAACTGTCAGAAGATAGGGCACATAGCTTCTGAGTGCAGAGCTAAGAAAGGAGATTCAGTCTCAATAGCTGATAAGAATGCCTACAGAGCTGATAAATACAAAAAGAAGTATCAAAAGCTCAAAGGTAAGCGAGATGAAAACATCAAAGGTCTTTGTGCTGAGACCTGGGACACTGAATCATCCACCTCAGATGATGATGAGCCAAATAAATGTTTGATGGCCATTGAGGATGAAGAGGAACAGGTTGATTTTGAGTTAGAAGAAAGTTCTTTTGATGAGGATCTAGCAGAAGCTGCCAAGCTGAGTAAACTGACCAATAATTGGGATCCTTCCTCAATGTATAAGGGCTCTTACAAATGGTACTTAGACAGTGGATGCTTAAGGCACATGACAGGAAGTAAAGGAAGTCTAAGTGAATTCCAGAACATTGAAGGACCCAAGGTGACATTTGGGGATAACTCTCAAGGAAAGACTAAAGGCTATGGAAAGATAACAGCTGGAACAGTTACTTTCAAAAAGGTTGCATATGTTGAAAACCTTAAACACAATTTAATAAGTATTAGTCAATTGTGTGATGAGGACTATGAAGTCACCTTCGGAAAGCATGTAGGAACCATTTATGATAAGAAGGGAAAGCCCATATTAATGGCAAAAAGAGAAAGAGATATCTATTTGTTAGATCTTAGCTTAGCAGATCCTTCAACAGAAACCTGCCTGTATTCTGACTCAACTCCCAAGCTGAGTTGGTTATGGCACAAGAGATTGTCACATCTAAATTTTAAAAATATTAACAAGTTATCTAGCAAAGAGTTAGTCTCTGGGCTGGCAAGGATTACATTTTCCAAAGACAAACTTTGCTCAGCGTGTGAGATGGGAAAACATCATAGAGGATCCTTCAAGTCCAAACAAAATTTCTCAATTACAGAACCATTACACATGTTGCATTTGGATTTATTTGGACCTATAAACACCCTAAGCCTACATGGTAAAAAGTATACCCTAGTGATTATTGATGAGTTCACAAGCTTCACTTGGGTGATCTTCTTAAAAGCCAAAAGTGAAGCTGCAAATGAACTAATCAGCCTCATTAAACAAGAAGAGTTGTAGAAAGGTAAGTCTATCAAGCAGCTCAGAAGTGATCATGGGACTGAGTTTAGAAACTCAACCCTGGAAGGCTTTTGTGAAGAAAAGGGAATTATCCAAAATTTCTCATCTGTAAGAACTCCACAACAAAATGGAGTTGCTGAAAGGAGAAATAGAACTTTAATTGAAGTTGCCAGAACTATGTTATGTGAAGCAAAGCTCAAACTAAGCTTTTGGGCAGAAGCTCTAAGTACAACTTGTTATACACAGAACAGGTCTATAATAGTTAAAAGACATGGTAAAACACCTTATGAGATGTATCATGGCAGAAAACCTAACATTGGATACTTCCACATTTTTGGTTCAACATGCTATGTGCTAAACCAAAGAGATCAGCTCCATAAGTTGGAACCTAAAGCTGATCAAGGTATATTTGTTGGATATTCTTCAATTTCTAAATCTTTCAGAGTCTATAATTGTGACGACCGCGATTTCCCAAAATTTACCATTTACAAAAATCTTGCCATTTTATCAGAAAACATGCAACGGAAGTCTTTAGCCATAAAATACATCTTACCGGAACGATAAGAGATTACATCAGTTTGAAAATTACGACATCACGTTCATAAACATTAATCATAAAGACATAAATTGTTTGATGCGATACAACAAAATGGTATCATCTAAGACAATACACTACCCAAAGTCCCTGTCTCACAAGCAATCTTCTAAGCAACCTGCACGAGTACACGACACATTTCAAGAAACAAGTGTCAGCTTAAAGTCTCGTGAGTCAATAGAGTTAAGAAAAGATTCAATTAAAACATAACATACTTTAGGCGGTAATATCAGAATAAATAATAATCCATTCCCGCCCATTCACATAGTTGACCAACCCATCATTTGACATTTAGCACATAACGGTCAGCTAATCATAGCACCTCAAACAGTTATTTCATATACTCCGTTATCGTAATTCTTTAAATCATAACTATCGTCATCATCACAATCATCATTAATGGTCTAGGGATATTATCTTAACCCAAGATATAGACCCAGTTCACGAGTTACGTTATTACCCGTCTAAGAATCATTAGAGCGCGACTTCCAATAATTCTTAGACTGCAACATCTCCCGCTATCGTTACTCCAGCGACGTGGTATACAACGTATTCCACAATTTCGTTAAGGTGAAGTAATAACGGTATTTTACCTCTTACACCTCCTCACACCCGCATGATATTTAATAAGGTACAACCTCTAGTACCAAATATCATTCCAATGAGTATAAATACATCATCATGTTCTCCTGGAGTTGTCATGAACGTCCGGTAACCCACAAATGACTAGCACTTTTCGTAGAAGGTTCAACTTACTAGGCATCATTAATAAGGATTGGACTACCCCCATCTGTTGGGAAATAGGCTAAGTAAGTTAAAACTGTTTAACATGCAAAAGCAAAGCTATTGGAGAAAGTTTTGAGAAAACAGTTTTGAAACTGTTAGTATAAAAGATTCAGAACTGTTAGTTATATCACAACAACTGTTGAAAGACAATGAAGAGAAGACTGTTAGAAGAAACTCAGAACTGTTTATTCAACAAACAGTTTCTGTTGAGATATTTATGGAAATTGCTATCTGTGTGGATTTAAAAGATATCTTATCAAGATTTGAAGATTATCAAGATTATCTCGCAAAGATAGAAGATTAACAAACTTCAATGACCAAGAGGGTTATAAATACTCTGTTTAGAATAGTTTGTTAGTATTGATTAATCAAATAGTTTTACACTTATTCGTATTGTTTATTGTTTTCAGAAAGTGTATTAGCCTCCAAGTTTCTCTGAAACCTAAGAACAGATTGTGTTCTTCGTCTAACAAAAGAGTTAGATTTGGTCGATATGCACTCTTAGTATGATTACGAGTTGCGTTAGGAAGTCAGCTATACGTAGAATTGGACTGGGCTCGTTCACTAATTGGTTGAACAATGTTAGCCTTACTGATGCATATGTTGCACCTGAGGGAGTGTGCATTGTGCCAATTCAGTGGAGGGCTATCGGTAAACCTTTGCTTTGGCCAGCATCGGTTGTAGGTTCTACGACGAACCGCCGGTCTTCTCGGGATACGTGATTACATGCTTTGATATTGATCGTGAATGTTTGCTTTTGGTGTTTAGCCTCTACTCACTTAGCTTTGTGCTAATTCCCCTCAATTGTTGCTTTTGCAGGTTCGTGTTTGTGAGTTTGGCAGAAGGAAAGAAATGACCTGACTATGATATTATTTTTAAAATGAAACGAGCCTGTAGCTTTTGTAACACACAATGATACTTTTGTTTGTGAACACTGTTTGTACAGTTGTTAATATTGGTTTGAATGTAATTAAGTTTGTTTGTTAAAAGCTTCCGCAGCGTATTTTTAAAAAATGGCTTGTGATTTTGCGGTGTTACAATTCTTGTGAACTCTTGATGTAGAAATGTTCTCTTCAGACAGGGCATTCTCCAAATTTGACATATCAACCTCAGAGTTTCTTGCATTCCCAGAAGTGATACACACTTGGTCGGCAACTGTTTGATGTCTAGATGCATGGTGATGGGTAGGAACATGAGTTTCCATGTCAGCATCATCATTTATTTGACCATCAGCATTTGAAGAATTATTTTCAGTGATAGGAAGCACCACAAAGTCTTTATTCACTGTGTTTTCATGAACAGTTGTTGGATTTAAACAAACAGTCTCAAGACTGTTGACACTGTTGGAAACAGTTTGTTGATTTGTACCAACAGTTGTAGGAATATCAGCAGCTGTTTCTGTGGAAAACTCAAAAGATAAAGATTTGGTTAGTGCATCAATATCAAATAACCACTCAGGACCATTACCTGCAGCATTGATTTTATTCTCATTGAAAGATACATGCATACTCTCTTCTATGATCCTAGACACATTGTTAAACACTCTATATGCTTTGCTTTGAGTGGAGTAGCCTACAAAGAATCCTTCTTTAGCCTTGCTTTCAAAATTTCCTAATTGGGACTTGGTATTTAGGATAGTGCAGGGACATCCAAATGGTTTCAAAAAATTGATCAATGGCTTTGTGTGAAGAAACAACTCATAGGGAGTTTTCCCTTTGGACTTGACAACTTGCACTCTATTCTGAACATAGCAAGCAGTGTTCACAGCTTCTACCCAAAATGTCATTGGGAGCCTAGAATCAGCTAGCATTGATCTAGCAGCCTCTATCAAAGTCCTATTCCTTCTCTCAGCCACTCCATTCTGTTGTGGAGTCCTAGGAGCACTAAACTGTCTTTCAATCCCTTTCTCTTCACAGAAACTGTTTAGCTCATAGTTCTTGAATTCAGACCCATTGTCAGACCTAATGACTTTCACCTTTAAATCAGACTGATTTTCAATTCTAAGAATAAGAGATTTAACTAACTCTGTAGTTTCATCCTTAGATCTAAGAAATTGAACCCAAGTAAATCTGGTGAAGTCATCAACTATGACTAAACAATAAGCTTTCTTCCCTATACTAACCACAGATGTAGGACCAAAAAGATCCATGTGCAATAACTGTAAAGGTGCAGAGATGGAAGAAACTTCTTTGGTTTTAAAAGAAGTTTTGTGTTGCTTGCCCTTGAGAAAAGCAATACAATGATCATCACATGAGAATTCTTTTTGAGGCAAACCTCTTACCAAACTGTTTTTAGCTAACAAATTCATGGTTTTAAAGTTCATGTGACACATCCTGCTATGCCAAATGGCAGACTCATCATGAGATGCCTTGGAGAGTAAACAACTTAAAACATTCTGCTGAGCAACTTTTTATGTATCCAAATAGTAAACATTATCCTTTCTTGGTGTTCTTAAAAGGATGTCATTTTTTGTTAACTTAGAATCTTTTGAAAGGATAATGCATTCAGTATCTGTAAACACTACTTTGTTTCCAATGTCACAGATTTGGGACACACTCAACAGATTGTATTTGAGTTTTTCAACAAAGTAAACATCATTAAAAGTAAGGTTACCTGCATCTACAGCTCCCTTACCTGTGATTCTTCCTCCATTTGGATTTCCTCCAAATGCTACAAATCCTCAATTGATTCTTTTGAAATCCTTCAAGCAGTGTGGATTTCCAGTCATGTGCCTTGAGCATCCACTATCCACATGCCAGATTGCTCCTTGATTGGCCCTATGAATGCTCTGCACAAAATAAACTCAGTTAGTAGTAGGAAGTACCCAGGCCATGCAGGTCTTGGGTACACCATTCATGTCATATTACTTAACAACAGATTGAGTTTTCTTAATTTCATCCCAATTATATTTCTCTATTTTGTGTGAAGAGTATTTAGTGAGAACATGTGGTTTCCATTGTTGTGATTTACATGTGACTTGGTTTGACTTGCAGAAGAATTATCAGATTTAGTCTCTTCAGAAACTATTTGTTTTTGCACTTTTACCCAAGTCAAACAACCATTCTTTGTTTTTGGATTAACAGTTGAAGAACTGTTAGACTGTTTTGGCTTAACAGTTGAAGAACTGTTAGACTGTTTTGGCTTAACAGTTGAAGAACTGTTAGACTGTTTTCTGGTACTTGGTTTCTGGGTCCTATAGAGCTGTTGATTATGATAACAGTTGTGAGCCAAGTGATTTGCTTTCCCAACAAATGTAACATTTTTTAGCTTTGACTATAGGTATCCCACTTCTTTGTGCCCATAATTGGTTTCTATTTCTCTGATTTCCCCTCACTGGTGCTAAAGGAGGAAACTTTTGCACACCATGTTGTTTGCATGTGCATATAGGCACTTTTGTATGCTTCTTCACATGTTTGTTTTTGGATTCTGATTTTGAAGCTTCCTTCTTCTGTTTTGCAACTGCAACTTCATCAATCTCCTTCTTTCCTTTGGTCTTAATACTAACAGTTGAGGTTTTTGGATGAAAACTGATTGGACTTTCCTTGGGACCGTCAGTGTAAAGGTGAGGACTGTTTTCAACAGTAGTGAAATTGTCTATAGATGTAATAGTTTTGAAGGGTTTTGGTTCACTGGTGGAAGGTTCTGAGGATGCTTTTACAAACATCACATGTTGTGAAGAAGAGTTAGGTGCTTTTGGTTCACAAAAGATGTGGTTTTCAATTAGAATGAATTCTTCTTTCTTCACATATCCCTCCTTCTTCTCATCAATTACCTCATACACAACTCCCTCCTCTTCACTCTGTAGCTGTGGATCTGCTGACTTCAATTCTTCCTCTAGTGGTTCATTGACATATCTTTCAGCTACATCAGACATGGGAGTTATATAGGTGTGATTGTATAGAGGAGGAGTCTATTTGTAGCCTATGCCTGTTTTTATTTTATTTGAGATCTGTGATTTCAAAACAGTTTCAAGCTTAAGAGATGAAGCTTTAAACATGCTCCAATCTATATCCACACCATTCAATTTCTTGGTTAATTCATCTATTCTATTCTCTTTCTCACTCAACTTCTCCTTAAGACTATCAATCTCTTCTTGAAGTTGCTCTCTCTCCCACTTATGATACTTTCTATCATAGTCCATTTGCAATTCATTAGCCTGATAATCTTTGATTTTCTTTTCAAAGCTCTCAATTACAGCACTGGTTTCATACCTTCTTCTTCCATTTTGCTTAGAGCATCACACACCTTTCTGTTGTGTTCTCTAAACCTTTTAACTATAGCTCTACATTCACCAGGACATAGTTTAGAAGATACCTGAATGTCTTCTATCTCTGATGAATCCATGTTGATGGAGGAGTCAGTCAATGCCATCAATACTTTGTTGTAAGTTGCTTGCTCAGCCTGATCACTCCAATCAAACCTATAACCTTCTTGAGAGACCAATGCTGATGAGGTGGGAGTTGAATTTTGACCTTGATTCTGGCTTTGTCCACCAGATCTGCATTCTCTAGCAAAGTGACCATGCTGTTGACATTTGAAACATCTTACTTTGGATTTGTCAAATCCAGTCTGACCATCAGCCCTGAAGTTCATGTTTTGTCTTCCTGTTCTTTTGATGAATCTCTTTGCTCTTACAGTTAGCATAGCCATCTGCCATTTGAGATCCATCTCCTCAAGATCATCTGGATGCACTTGCTCAAGATCCTCATTTGTAAGGGTTGAATGTGCATGACTGGCTAAGAATGCTTCAAGTACTACATCAGAAGTATTCATATTTACTCCAGTAACAATACCTACACAACCATCAACAGAGTTAGTTAAAGAGAGATTTGAGTCCATACCTGAGGATGAGAGAAGAGCAGCATTGTGACTAGGGATCATTGACTTCCTTTTTCCTTCAATTTCCCCTTCAAACACAATCAAACTGTTGTAGAGGTCATCTAATTCTATATCTTCCAAAGAATCCTTAGTCCTCCATTGTGCAGCATATACTATCCATTCATCACCTAAGGACCTAAGAAACTTTCTATTGATCTCATCTTGCTCTATTCTAACCTTTGCACTCTCTAGTTGACTTACCGGCTTATAGAACCTATCAAAGATCTGAGTGATACTCTCATTCTTTCCACTAGAAAAGTTCTCATAAGCTTGTTTGAGAAGATTCCTTTGATTTCTTTTGGAACTTGCATTCCCTGCAAACCTTTTCTCTAATGCATTCCACAATTCATGAGCATTCTCAAACTTTTTGAACTAATGTTGATATTCATTAGGAATAGCAATCTGAAGAATGCTTAGAGCTTTCATCTCTAGCATCCTTTCTTTTCTTTCAGCATCTGTTTTTGGTGGTGGTTTCTTCCTAGGTTTTCCAGTTTCATCTAAATCAACAGGAGTTGTGGGCTCATTCTCAATGATTTCCCAAACAACATAGTCCATTAATTGAACATGCTGCTTGATTCTCAGTTTCCACATCTCAAAATTAGTTGGTTTGAGCATGGGAACACGAATGTTTGACCCAGATCCAGTGTTATTAGAAGATCCACCAGACTCCATTGCAATACAGTGATTAAGAATTCTCAATAAAACAATAGAAAGACTTTAAATCAATAAAACACAGCAGATTGTGAAAAACCTTTAACTGGTGATCAAAAGAACCTTAATGTTAAGGCTCTGATACCACTTGTTAGGATCGTATAGAAACAAAATAAATAACAAGAATTATCTTTACGAACTTAAATCAGAGTTTGTATAAAAAGACAATATTTGAATTTAATCACAATCAATTAAGAAGTTGCGGAATCACACTTAATTGATTTAATAAAAGTTTTAATCACAAGAACAATTCAATCAATTCAAAGAATAACTTCAACACACAAGATTTTTATTAATAATCAAGGATGATTACAATATTCACCAACACCTCCAATCTAACTCTTTTGTTAGACGAAGAACACAATCTGTTCTTAGGTTTCAGAGAAACTTGGAGGCTAATACACTTTCTGAAAACAATAAACAATACGAATAAGTGTAAAACTATTTGATTAATCAATACTAACAAACTATTCTAAACAGAGTATTTATAACCCTCTTGGTCATTGAAGTTTGTTAATCTTCTATCTTTGCGAGATAATCTTGATAATCTTCAAATCTTGATAAGATATCTTTTAAATCCACTTAGCTTTGTGCTAATTCCCCTTCATTTCTGCCTCAGTCTCCCACGCCAAATCAGAACCTAAACTGTGTTTCCACTTGACCAATACCAGCAGGTATCTGCTTCTTTCGGAGCTTGGTCACTTTGCGATCTAACAGTTCAACAGGTTCTTCAATCAATCTCTTCTTTGAATCTACTTTCAGTTCGTGCACTGGGAGAATCTGACTCTCGTCCTCAACCTTGCATTTTCTCAAATAGCAGACATTGAACGTATCATGAATACCTGCAAGCTCTGCTGGGAGATCTAATGTAACTGTCTGGTCGTTTACAATCTGACGAATTCTGAAAGGACCAATGTAACGGGGCGCTAACTTCCTGCGTTTTCCAAATCAAATCACGCCCTTACACGGAGAGACCTTCAAATACACTAACTCCCCCACGTCAAACAATACTGGACGACGCCGTGGATCCGCATACATTTTCTGTCTATCTCTTGCCGCTTTCAATTTCTCTCTGGCTATGGCAACCTTGTCAGCTGTCATCTGAACAATCTCAGGCCCTGCAAATTGTTTCTCACCAGCCTCTAACCAACACGTCGGAGTACGGCAGCGACGACCGTATAACATTTCATATGGAGGCATTTCAATACTGGAGTGGTAAGAATTATTATACGCAAACTCTATCAATGGCAGGTGCGAATCCCAAGATCCACCATACTCAATTACACAGGCACATAGCATATCTTCGAGTGTCTGTATGGTTCGTTTAGTTTGACCGTCAGTCTGGGGATGATACGCAGTACTCAAATTTATTCTCGTCCCCAACTCTCTCTGTAGACTTCTCCAGAAGTTAGAAACAAACCTGGAGTCTCTGTCGGATACTATTGACAATGGTATACCATGTCTCGCAACAATCTCATTAACGTACAACTGTGCCAACTTGCTAAGAGAAGCCGTCTCACAGGTAGCCAGAAAATGGGCACTCTTCGTCAATCGATCCACGATCACCCAAATCATATCGTGATTCCTCTGAGTTCGCGGAAGTTTAGTCACGAAATCCATCGTTATATGTTCCCACTTCCAGTCAGGAATTTCCAACTATTTCAAAGATCCGTAGGGCTTCTGATGCTCTGCTTTCACTTGAGCACAGATATGGCATGACTCCACAAAATGAGCCATATCTGCCTTCATAGTAGGCCACCAGTAAAGCACTTTCAGATCGTGGTACATTTTGGTGCTTCCTGGGTGAACCGATAATCTCGACTTGTGTGCTTCAGTTAAAATTAACTTTCTCAATTCTCCAAGCATAGGCACCCACACACGAGTCTTATACATTTTCAATCCACGAGAATCATCAGTAAGCTCATCCTTACGTTTCCTCATAAGTTCGTTCTTCAAGTTTTCCTCTTTCAGAGCATCCAACTATGCAGACTTTATTCTATCCACTAAATCAGATACAATCTCCATACGCATGAATTTAATGGAATTCCCCGCTCCCTTGCGGCTCAAGGCATTTGCTACGACATTCGCTTTTCCAGGGTGGTATCTAATTTCGCAATCATAGTCTTTTATCAGCTCCACCCATCGCCTCTGTCTCATGTTCAACTCTTTTTGTGTAAACACATACTAGAGACTCTTATGATCAGTACAAATCACGCACTTGGTGCCATACAAATAGTGTCTCCACAGTTTTAGGGCAAAAACGACAGCTGCCAGTTCTAGATCATGAGTCGGGTAATTCTTTTCATGTGGTTTCAACTGTCTTAAAGCATATGCAATTACCCGATCCCTCTGCATAAGCACACATCCCAATCCCGCAAACGATGCATCGCAATAAACAGTAAAATCATCCGTTCCACTTGGCAACGCAAGAATGGGAGCTCGGCACAACAACTGCTTCAAAGTCTGGAAAGCTTTATCTTGTTCACTACCCCAAACAAACTTCACGTCTTTCCGAGTTAACTTAGTTAACGGACCCGCAATCTTCGAAAAATCTTTAATAAACCTGCGGTAGTATCCAGCCAAACCCAGAAAACTCTTTATCTCTGACGGTGTCCTTGGGGCATTTCAGTTCATCACAGCTTCCACTTTAGAAGGATCCACTTTCACTCCTTCATTACAGATAACATGCCCCAAGAATTGAACTTCCCTCAACCAGAACTCGCACTTTGAGAATTTAGCAAATAGATGTTCTTTCTTTAGAGTTTCCAAAACCTGTCTCAAATGCTGCTCGTGCTCCTGTTCAATCTTTGAATAAATTAGAATATCATCAATAAAGACTATCACAAAATCATCCAAGAATGGTCGACAAACCCTGTTCATCAAATCCATGAAAATCGCAGGTGCATTGGTTAAGCCGAACGGCATAACCAAGAACTCGTAGTGCCCGTAGCGCGTACGAAAGGCTGTCTTTGACACATCCTCCTCAGATACTCGTACCTGATGATATCCAGATCTCAAATCAATCTTAGAAAAGAACGAAGCTCCTTGCAGTTGATCAAACAAATCATCGATTCTCGGCAACAGATACTTGTTCTTAATCGTTCTCTTATTCAACTCACGGTAGTCGACACACATACGCAACGTACCGTCTTTCTTCTTGACAAACAATACCAGTGCTCCCCACGGGGACGAACTCGGACGAATAAACCCTTTATTAAGCAGATCCTGAATCTGTGTCATCATCTCCCGGATCTCTGAAGGTGCCAACCTGTACGGAGCCTTTGCTACTGGCCTAGAACCAGTTATTAAGTCTTTTAAATTCCACTTCACGAACCGGAGGCAATCCTGGCAACTCTTCTGGAAACACTTCCGGGTATTCCGTTACTACCCAGATATCAGTCATTGCTTGTTTCTCTTTCTTTCCATCAATCACATATGCCAAATAAGATTCACACCCCTTACCCAATGCCTTCTTTGCTTTCAAACATGAAATCATAGGAATAACAGACCCTGCCTTCTCTCCTCTTGCTATTACTCGTGAACCATCAGCTAGTGGAAACGAAATCAACTTCTTGTGACACTTGATACTGGCTTGATTAGGACTCAGCCAATCCATCCCAAGCACCACATCAAACCCCGACAATGGCATAACAAGAAAATAAACAGGAAAACACATGCCATCTATACCAATTTTAGCCCCAGCCACAACAGTCGTGACCGGAACCATCATACCATCCACTACTTCTATCTCTAAAGCAGTAGCAAGTTCAATCACAAGCACATTTAATCTATCACAGAATTCCACAGAAACAAAGGAGCGATTTGCCCCTGAATCAAACAATACTCTAGCATGAGTAGAGTTTATTAGAAACATACCCGTGATCACGTCGTTAGTGGTGGTGGCATCATCCACCGTCATCTTAAACGCTCGACCCTCAGCAGTGGGTGGGTTCTTTCGCTTCTGACCTGCTGAATACGACCCTCCAGCTCCTCCTCCTCCAGACCCTGACCCTGTCCTTTTGCCCACCGGGCAATCACCAACACGGTGCCCTTCCCTCTGGCAATTCCAGCACACACTCCTCGGGAACCTACAATTTTTCAAGTCATGACCAAACTGGCCACAGTTCACGCACCTCCTCGTTTGGGCCGTACACTGCCCATTATGATAAGATTTGCACCTGCTACACCAAGGTGCCCGTTGAGTAGACCCACCCGAAGTAGGTCTTCTATTCTGATCACTCTGCCTACCACCACTACTCTGCCCTCCCTGTCTTTGTTGAGCGTTATAGTGTTCAAATCGTGACTTCTGTTGGGAAAGTTTCTCCCCGCTCAACTTGTTTCGTACAACAATGTCCCCTTCAGCCAATTTGGCTAAAGTGAAAGCCTGGGACAATGTGGTAGCCCACCTGGTGGCGCCTCTGTAGTCTGGGTGTAGTGCCCCCACAAAATGGGCAATCTTTGATTCCTCATCGGGTACCCAGTGCTTAGCAAATCTCATCTTTTCGTTGAATTGTTTTATCAGTTGATCTACAGTCATATTCCCCATCATTTGTAGATCCATAAACTCCTTCTTGATCCTGGCCATCTCAAAACTCCCACAGTATTGTTCACATATCTTTTCCTGGAATTGACTCCAGGTGATGCTTCCCTGTTGCTGTTCAGTGAAATGGCCTGTAATGGAATCCCACCAGTCTAACGCATCCCCACTCAGCATTCTTGACGCATATTTAACCTTCAATTCATCCTCGCAATTACAGGCATCAAGTGCCTTTAACATCTCCCTCAACCAATTCAATGTCGCATTGGGATCAGAACTCCCATGATACTCTAATGGTTTACAATCAAGAAACTGTTTATAGGTGCATGGTTGTTTATATCCAGGAACGCAAACGGATAAGCTCCTGGTTGTGGATAAGGATAGAAGAAGGGTTGCTGCATCATCTGAGTCATTGGTGGCAGCGGTGTTGTAACTGGTGCAGTTGTCGACTGTGTTGGAATCGCAATCGGTACAGGGGTTGGTTCAGGTTGCTGTTGTTGTTGTTGCTCAATCCTTTGAATCTTATCTCTGAGTTCAACTAACTCGTTTTCTAACTGATAAACATAGTCACTATGCTCCTCTTCCTGAGCCTGACCCGATGTTCCCGCAGTAGCCGGGTTACTCAAATATTCAGTCACTGGTGCTTCAGATGTAGCTTGGGTTGTAGGAGGAAGGATTGGAGTATCTCTGTCAGCCATTATCTGTTACAATCACATCACCTCATAACTCATTAGCATAAACCGTTAGTATCCAAAATACTAACTACAACCGACAACTCTAACTCACTCTAATTCCCCCGAAGGAAAGCTTGACCCGTCACGAGCCAAGATTTGGGAATGCAACACTCTAGCCGTGCATGCATCGCCAAACCTAGGCTCTGATACCAAACTATAACACCGCAAAATCACAAGCCATTTTATTTAAATACGCTGCGGAAGCTTTTAACAAACAAACTTAATTGCATTCAAACCAATATTAAAAACTGTACAAACAGTGTTCACAAACAAAAGTATCATTGTGTGTTACAAAAGCTACAGGCTCGTTTCATTTCAAAAATAATATCAGAGTCAGGTCATCTCTTTCCATCTGCCAAACTCACAAACACGAACCTGCAAAAGCAACATTTGAGGGAATTAGCACAAAGCTAAGTGAGTAGAGGTTAAACACCAAAAGCAAACATTCACGATCAATATCAAAGCATGTAATCACGTATCCCGAGAAGACCGGTGGTTCGGCGCAGAACCTACAACCGATGCCGGCCAAAGCAAAGGTTTACCGATAGCCCTCCACTGAATTGGCACAATGCACACTCCCTCTGGTGCAACATATGCATCAGTAAGGCTAACATTGTTCAACCAATTAGTGAACGAGCGCAACCCAATTCTACGTATAGCTGACTTCCCAACACAACTCGAAATCATACTAAGAGTGCATATCGACCAAATATTCACGCAGCAGATATCAACAATCAATATCACAATCAACAGTTCAATCAATCCAATCCAATCTCAATCACAATCATGCATCACACCAATAACATTAACCGAAATCTTTACCATCCGCGATCAACGCCCACTTACCTCAAAATCAACACGGGCTCAGAAGTCTAATCTTACTGAGTCTTTGGATTGCCTGAAATCACAGCAACAATCAAATCAGTCACAAATATATATATATATATATATATATCTTCTCATATATATTTATATCTCAAATTTATCAAAACATCTCAATTAATACATATAATAGACAAACCAACTCAAACCAAGCAAAAATATACAAAAGTATGCAATTATTCGGATTTGGGACCTGTCGCGCCGCGACACCCTCTTCGTCGCGCCGCGACGTGCATCGTATTTCAAATCCGAGAACAAGCCTTCGGATTTCGCTTCTGGATTTCATCAAGATCGGATTTGGAAGTTGGTTTTGCCATGGTTTCGGATTTCATGATCGGATTTCACTAACTTAATCGGATTTCATAGTCGGATTGCCATATCATTCGGATTTCTTAAAACCGAAACCTAGTTCTCGGTTTCTTGAACGTCGCGGCGCGACGCTATAGTGTAGCGCCTCTACACTCGAATTTTCAGATCTCATCTTCTTCAAAAGTGTCGGATTTACAGTCAACTTTTTTCAATTTCCATTCTAACTTCATAAAACCTCTACCAAAACACATATTTAGCGTTTACCAAGCATTTAGATCATTAAAAACATGTTTTCATTCCTTCACAACAACAAATCATTCAAAACCCACTTGCAAACTTTCCTTTAAACTTAAAAATGGTATAACATCATAAATTCATGCTTTTCACTATTTAAACACATCAACATGTATTATATCAAGTTATAACATCATATTACCTTTCTTTTGAATTAAAGATCACAAAGTCTTGATCTTAGGATTTCAAGCTTAGCAACTTTCTTCACAAATGGTTTTTCTCTCAAGAAATGCACACTAACACCTTTTTTACCTTGCAATTGTGAGTAGACAAAGTATACACGTACACATATATTTTTTCTAAATTAAGCAGGAGGTGGCACAAATTAGAAATCCTATTCTTTTATTTCCTAACTCATGCATACATACATACATACCAACATACATGCATAACCAACTTAAACTTTCTTTTCCTTTTATATTATCAACAGTAATATATCTATATTTATAAACCCTTATTAATTAATTACCTTTTTTAGAACACATAATCATTTAGTATCATAAAACACATAATCAAATAAGGCAAGCCAATTACGTACCGCTAACCCAGTAATTTCCTAGCCCAGGGTTGCGGGTGTTACAAGAATCATCCTACAATATAGATTATAGGTGATCCTACCACATCCATTCAAACAAGCGCTATGCTGCAAAATGAAGACAGTGGTGTAACTCTTGAACAATTTGATGTGAATGTTTGCTTTCTGTCTCAGATAGAACCAAAGAAAGCAATAGAGGCATTGAGAGACCCCTCTTGGGTAGAAGCAATGCAAGAGGAACTTTTACAGTTCCAAATTCAGCAAGTGTGGAAGCTGGTAGAACTCCCTAGAGGCAAAAGAGCAATTGGCACCAAATGGGTGTTCAGAAATAAGAAGGATGAAAGAGGTATAGTCATCAAGAATAAGGCTAGACTTGTTGCACAGGGTTATATTCAGGAAGAGGGTATAGATTATGATGATGTCTTTGCCCCAGTTGCCAGAATAGAAGCTATTAGATTGTTCCTTGCCTATGCAAGTTTCAAAGGATTTAAGGTATATCAAATGGATGTCAAATCAGCTTTCCTCTATGGAACTATTGATGAGGAGGTATATGTGTGTCAACCACCTGGTTTTGAAGACTCAGAGTATCCTAATAGGGTATATAGGTTGGATAAAGCCTTGTATGGGTTACATCAGGCTCCTAGAGCTTGGTATGAGACATTGTCCTCTCATTTGATTGAGAATGGTTTTAAAAGAGGCACAATTGATAAAACATTGTTTACAAAGATTGTTGAAAGAGAGATCTTACTTGTACAGATCTATGTTGATGATATAATCTTTGGATCTACCAATGACAATCTTTGCAAGGAATTTGAAGCCATCATGCATAAGAGTTTCCAGATGAGCTCCATGGGGGAACTTACATTCTTCTTGGGGTTACAGGTTAAGCAAAAGCCATCTGGTATCTTTCTCAGTCAGTCAAAGTATGTCAAAGACATTTTGGACAAGTTTGGCTATCAAGATGCAAAGCTGGCAAGCACTCCCATGGAAACACACAAACAGTTGGGAGCAGATCCTGAGGGGGAGGATGTAGACATACACTTGTATAGGTCTATGATAGGTTCATTAATGTACTTAACTGCTTCTAGACCAGATATAATGTTTGCTGTGTGTGTTTGTGCCAGGTTTCAATGTAGTCCCAAGATGTCACATCTCTTTGCTGTAAAAAGGATCTTTAGGTACGTCAAGGGCTAACAAAAGTTAGGTCTGTGGTATCCTAAGGATTCACCTTTTGAATTAGTGGCATATTCTGATAGTGACTATGGTGGAGCAAATGTGGATAGAAAATCAACATCTAGAGGATGTCAATTCTTTGGCTCAAGACTGGTATCATGGCAGTGCAAGAAACAAACAACAGTGTCCAATTCAACAGCTGAGGCTGAATACATTGTTGCATCAAGTTGCTGTTCACAAGTATTATGTATTCAGAATCAGCTTCTGGATTATGGTATGACTCTTTTGAATACTCCTATCTATGTTGATAACACTAGGGCTATCAGCATTGTGAACAATCCAGTGAAGCATTTAAAAACAAAACACATAGAAATCAGGTTTCACTTCATGAGAGACTGCAATGAGAAAAAGTTAATCCAAGTTTTAAAAGTACATACTGATGATCAGTTAGCTGATCTGTTTACCAAAGCATTTGATGTGAACAGATTTAACTTTCTAATCTCAAATATTGGCATGATTAACTTAGAATAATGCTTTGTTAGCTATTCTATGATTTTTGTGTTTTCACACTAACAGTTTGAAACTGTTAGTTGTCAGTCTAACAACTGTTTATGAAAGTGTTCAGGGCTTTATAGTACAAATTATAACTAACAGTTGTCAACTGTTAGTACTTTGGTGTTACAACTGTTAGGCAAGCGGCCTAATCAGTTAAGGGGGAGTGTTACAGTTGAAGTTCTTTAACCAAACAGTTTTCAACTGTTAGCTCCATATCTTCCGTCAACTGTTAGTCAAGGGTATTTAAGTCTTTGAAGATATTCTGAGGGATTTTGAATTGCATTTAATATGCATTACATATATAAGTCATTCCCTCCTCGCAGTTTTCTTTACGCTTACTAACCTTCAATCGAACGCTAAAACCCTGGACTCTCTCTTCGAAATCGCCATGGCTCCCCTTCCGTTTGTCAAAGAACACAACATGCTTGCCTTCCTCTCCAAACCAGCTGAGTTGCATGTCTTTTATGACATGATCAACTATCTTACCCTATCAAATCTCAATACTGCTCTCACCATTAATCCAACCATTTACACTTCTCATCTTGATCAGTTCTGGAAAAATGCTACGCTCACTGAAATAGATTGAGTACAATGGATCACTTCAAGTGTAGATAGCCATGATGTTTCAATCGCTGAGAATACCATCCGTGAACACCTTCAACTTAATGATCTTGAGGGTGAGTATTCTGATTCAGTCTCCTTGGAATTCTTGCATGAGGAGTTGATTAAACTGGGGTATGAGGGCCCTAGGGGAAAGGGTACCTTTTACAAAGGACAATTTTGCGCTCACTAGAAATATTTAATACATACCTTACAACAATGTTTAAGTCCCAAAAGAACTGGCTGGAATGAGTTTGGAAGCAACATTGCCTTGGCCTTAATCTGTTTGGCCAACAATCGTCGTTTCAACTTTTCTAAGTTAATTTTTAATGGTATGGTAAAGCATCTCGGGACTAAATATGGTCTCTTTTTGATGTACCCCAGATTTGTGCAAACATGTTTAAACTTTTTATCGCCAAATCTTCAAACTCACAAGAGGGTTCTGATTCCCTCTGCTCATGTGGCTTCCACATTGAGCAAACTGTTGATTAATGGAAAGAATTTCTCTAGTAACATCACTCCACCACTCTCTGCAATGGTGGAGTTTCTTTCAAGAAACAGAGCTGCCAGAGTTGAGCATGAAGCCCAAACTATTGCTACACCACTAACTCTGGAACCCACAGCTCACGATACTCAAATATTTCCCTCTGCTACCCCTTCTCGAGCTACAACACAAGTCCCCTCACTTATAACATTAAGAAAGAGGAAGAAAACTGTTAGTGCTCCTTCCACCACAGTCCCACCATCCCAAACTTTAAACCCTGCACAGGTGCATTCACCTGTGCAGAATATCCAAAGGGAACCCATTGTGCTGTCTCCCAAGCACACTGAGGAGGTGATCACTCCAAAGGAGGGTGATCATGTGGTTCTTGAGGCTGACACTACTGTTTCATCCGCAAGGGGTGAACAGGGCAGTGTCAACATAAGTAAGATATCACCCACGGCAACAAAGGCTGGTCAAACAGCTTTTGGAAATCCCCAGTACCAAGAACAAAGGGGTACTGGTGAGGGATCTTCTAGGAGTGACCCACCAGTTTTATCTGTCGATGATATGTTTGAAGTGGCAACACTTGCTCACATTGAGGCTAGCATGAAACACAAGGCATTGACGAATCCTGATCTAGTACCATTTCTTGCTGCCTTTCTTTATCTCAAAAAAAGGAGTACCTTACAAGACAAGCTGCTTGCCAAGCATAATGAGCTAATTGTTCAGCAACAAAATCAAATCAAGGCTTTGTCATCCTCTCTATTGCAAGCTATGGATGTTCTTCGAATGCATGATCAAATGTTTAAACAGATGCACGCCTCTCCCTCTCAAACAGTTCCAATCAAAAAGGGGGAGAAGGAAATCATAAAGGAGCAAGAGAAGGATATGCAAGATACACAAACAACTGCACCAGAATTACCAACAGTTGCAACTGTACAAACAACCGTTGCTCAAACAGTTGCAAGGGCTCAATCACAAGAAGAAAAATTGTCTGCTGTTGATAGAGTGTTGATCAATAGGATGATCATGTCAGGGGATTATCCGACAACAGAGGTATTCAAATCATGGTCCAAAGCTAAGCAAAATCATTTGATTGAAGTTGGTGCTCAAACGCTTAACATTAGCACATTCAAAATGGCGCAAAAGATTGATGATGGGTGGCTGGATGGAAAAGTATCTAAACTAGAGCCGATTGCACCTAAGCTAGGATTCAAAGGCATTGCGATTCCAGAATCAAAGAAAGATGAGAATATGCCTCATGTGCTAGGAAACGGAAAGGTAGTTGTTGTTAACATTCCAAAGTTAAAACTTTCAAAAGAACAACAAGAGGAGCATGATCATGAGCTTGCACAAAGGCTAAATGCTGAGATGGAGCAAAAGAGCAAAAAGTTTTTGAATTAGCTCAAAAGATGGCTGCTGAGATCACTAAGGAAATATAAGAGGAAGAAAAGACAAAGAAGGCAGATAAAGGAGTAAAAAGAAAGAAAATTGAAAGAAAGAAAACAGTTCTAACTTCAAAGCCAAAAGCTGCAAAGAAAAGACAGATATCTCAACCTAAACAATCCCAAACAGTTCAAACATCTAAAGAGAAAGCAAAGGCTGGTATGGTTCAAACCATTTTGCAAGATAGGCTCAGAATGGAGGTTGAACAGAAGCTAGACAAGCTTGTGGAAGCTCAACTTGAACAGAAATCTCATATAACTGAGTGGAGATTTGAATTGTTAAGAATTGAAACTGGGAAGCAAGGAGTAACCATTGTGAGAGAGCATAAACTGATTGAGAGCTACGCAAGCTTCTTACAGTTAATGGACAGTGTGACCAGGAGATATGTGCAAGAATTATATGAATATGGTCTAAGACACTATGGAGAAGATGTTGGTATTGCAATCAGAGTGATGATGAGACATTTGGCTAGTGTATGTGATCCTTTGAGCGTAATGCCGATGTTATTAGCTGAGGAAGCATTCCTAATAAGTACTGTCAAGGTGTATGCTAAGTCAAAGACTTACAGCATTGTAATGGGAAATGCACCGACTCAATGGTTTTATCTTGAATTTATAGAGAATAACAAAACAAAGCTCTCATATTTGGTAAAACCAAAGTTCTTTGGCCCTGCTAAAGTTAAAGAAAATCTTCTTCACAGGCTCAAAGAAAGGTTGGAATCCCTACAGTCCAAGAAAGGTTAAATTTCAAGTTTTGATTGAAACAGTTTTTCATAATTTGCTTATGTTAAGTTTTCTGTGGTCGAACCCTATAAAACAACTTAAGTATATTGTTCAATATCTTAAGTTAGGGGGAGATTGTTGGGAAATAGGCTAAGTAAGTTAAAACTGTTTAACATGCAAAAGCAAAACTGTTGGAGAAAGTTTTGAGAAAACAGTTTTGAAACTGTTAGTATAAAAGATTCAGAACTGTTAGTTATATCACAACAACTGTTGAAAGACAATGAAGAGAAGACTGTTAGAAGAAACTCAGAACTGTTTATTCAACAAACAGTTTCTGTTGAGATATTTATGGAAATTGCTATCTATGTGGATTTAAAAGATATCTTATCAAGATTTAAAGATTATCATGATTATCTCTCAAAGATAGAAGATTAACAAACTTCAAAGACCAAGAGGGTTATAAATACTCTGTTTAGAATAGTTTGTTAGTATTGATTAATCAAATAGTTTTACACTTATTCGTATTGTTTATTGTTTTCGGAAAGTGTATTAGCCTCCAAGTTTCTCTGAAACCTAAGAACATATTGTGTTCTTCGTCTAACAAAAGAGTTAGATTGGAGGTGTTGGTGAATATTGTAATTATCCTTGATTATTAATAAACATCTTGTGTGTTGAATTTATTCTTTGAATTGATTGAATTGTTCTTGTGATTAAAACCTTTATTAAATCAATTAAGTGTGATTCCGCAACTTCTTAATTGATTGTGATTAAATTCAAATATTGTCTTTTTATACAAACTCTGATTTAAGTTCGTAAAGATAATTCTTGTTATTTATTTTGTTTCTATACGATCCTGACACCATCCCAAGGTTTCGTAAATCAATATTACGTTAAAACTCATAACTTCATAACATAGCATAATCATCATACGATTTCATAAAACATAACAATCATATATATATATATATATATATCACATATTTCATGCATAGGTAATATATAAACACATATTACCATTTTATAGCAAATCATTACTTTTGAAAATATATCATTTTTGTCTAGTACTCGGTTTTGAGAAATATTGAACTCACCTTAGTCCAGATAACAAAACACACGAGCTCGAAAAGACAAACAACGCTCACGGATCGTCAAGAACATGAATTCAAACGCCACAAATAACCTATGAAGGTTACTATGTTAAAAACACGATCCAAAGATTATAGAGAAGTCTAAACTGGCTTAGAATACTTAGACATGCAAAATAACAACTCCCGACCAAAGATTATCGCTTCACGTGCTTAGAAACTCCATAGAAACGCATAAACTCGACATGCATGTAGCCTAAACATCTTCATAGTCGAAATAGAAGCGTAAGATTAAAGAAATATACCTCTCGGATCAATTCTCGCAAAACCTCAATCGAAGCTATGCTCATAACAATATTTTTCGGTCTCCCGTAACTTCTATAAGAGTACAAACGAGACTCTGCTCAAAATACCTCACTATCTCCTCACTGTGTTTCTCTATTTTCTATAACTCTTTCTACTCTACTCTATTTATATATAGAGATCGATGTGTGTATATATATATATATATATATATATATATATATATAAAGCACAAAGCCTGTAAAAGTGAAAGCTGCAAAAAAGAAAAACCACCTGTACAAGCAATGTCAGGTGAATTCAATTTGAATTCAAATTGAATTTACAAGTTACACTTAGGCCCCCTTAATTTACACTTTCAGTCCTTTTAGTTAGGTTTGAATTTTATTAAACCTTCAATCTTAATCTTTTAATTTAATTTCTTTCTACGACGTAAATTAATAACTCTATTTAAATCTCTATCCTCAAACTCCTTAAATACAAAGTATTTAAATATATATTGACAGTATTATTATACGTATAATACTTATATATATACGCGTATCTTAGGAGTTTAAAAAAACATTCTTAATATATTCAAAGAATATATTTCTATTATTTGTATATCCTTAAATTCCATAAATTTATAGTTCACGTCTAAGAATATCTACAATATTTTCAGGTCGTTACAATAATCTTAAGAGAAAGGTAATTGAAGAATCAATACATGTTACATTTGATGAGATAAGTATTGATAAATCTGACAAAGCTCAAACTGACTCAGTTAGTCTGAGTGAGCTTGAGAGAAGACAAGAGAATCTCACATCAAATCCCATGTATGTTATGGATGATTCTGATGATGAGGATGGTGGGAAATCTTACAAGCTTGTATCATCGAAAGAAGCGATCAATATTGAAGATGATCATATAAATGAGTCTATTGATACTAATACTCAGCCTGAGAATCTAGGTGAACCATCAGGTACAAGTCAGATTGAAAATCTAAGTCATTTCTCAATCCCCACCCAGACTGAAGAAGTAAGTCCTATTCAGCCTGAAAGACACTTCTCAGATCCAGACTTAGAACCACAGTCTCCTACTACAACCTTCAAAGTATTAAAAGACCATCCTCTTGATGATGTCATTGGGAACATTGAAGATGGTCTATTAACCAGATGAAAGGCTAATGCAAATTATATTGCCTACTTTGGTTTTCTATCTCAGATGGAACCAAAGAAGACTGAAGATGCACTGAAAGATGACGATTAGATTGAAGCCATGCAAGAGGAACTGACATAATTTCAAAGAAACAAAGTTTGGACCCTTATACTTGCCCCTGAAGGAAAAACGATTATAGGCACTAAGTGGGTCTATATGAATAAAATGGACAAGGAGAGGGTAGTGATTAGAAATAAAGCAAGGCTAGTGGCACAGGGGTTCACACAAGAAGAAGGTATTGATTATGATGAAACCTTTGCCCCTGTTGCAAGGATTGAGGCTATAAGATTGTTTCTAGTCTATGCAGCCTTCAAAAACATTAAAGTGTACCAAATGGATGTTAAGAGTGCTTTCCTAAATGGATCACTACAGGAGGAAGTCTATGTGAAACAACCCCCTGGTTTTGTTGATCCTAAACATCCAGATTATGTCTATAAGTTAGACAAGGCTCTGTATGGACTCAAGCAAGCACTAAGAGCCTGGTATGACACACTATCTACCTATCTACTTTCAAACAATTTTATCAGAGGAAGCATCGACAAAACTCTATTATAAGAAAATGTAGAGGACATGTCATTCCAGTTTAAATATATGTAGATGATATTATCTTTGGTTCAACAAACCAAGGTCTATGTGATTGGTTCTCTAAGATAATGTCTAATCAATACAGAATGAGCATGATGGGTGAGATGACTTACTTTTTAGGACTTCAAATTAGTCAAAAAAGAAGATGGTATATTTATAAATCAGAGCATGTATGTTTTTGATCTGATTAAGAAATATGGATTAGACTCAAGCCATCCTGCAAAGTCCCCAATGTTACACAATGTCATGTTGCACAAGGACATTGATGGAAAGTCTGTATGTCAGACAACATATAGAGGAATGATAGGTTCATTACTCTATTTGATAGCAAGCAAACCTGATATAATGTTTGCTACATGTGTTTGTGCACGATATCAGGCTGATCCAAAAGAATCACACTTGCAAGTTGTGAAAAGAATACTCAAATATCTGAAAGGAACACCTAACTTAGGTTTGTGGTATCCCAAAGAATCAAGATTTGAGTTAATAGGGTACTCAGACTCATACTTTGAAGGTTGTGGTCTACATAGAAAGAGTACTACAGGAGGATGTCAATTGTTGGGTGGAAAGTTAGTCAGGTGGACGAGCAAGAAACAAAACTCAGTTGCAATCTCAACAGCTGAAGCTGAGTATGTTGCAGTAGGAAGTTGTGCTCAAATACTATGGATGCACCATCAACTTAAGGATTTTGATTTACATTATTCAAAAACTCCCATATTTTGTGACAACGAAAGTGCTATTGCAATTACACCGAATCCAGTTTTTCACTCAAGGACCAAACATATTGAGATAAGACATCACTTCATCAAAGACATAGTTGAAAAGGGAAGAGTAGAATTAGTCTTCATTGAAACTGAGGATCAGCTTGCAGATATCTTCACTAAACCAATTGAAGGCACCAGGTTCACAACTCTACTTGGAAAGCTTGGTATGCTCAACCCTTAGCTTGGTATGTTCTATTAATCTTTTGTCTCTGTTCATAATTTGCTGAGTGCTAAACTTACTAGGTGTCTTAATTGGAGCTGAGTGCTCACTTTGAGATGAGTGCTCAAGATAATCTGTGTTCTCAGCATACACTGAGTAATCAGGTCTAAAGTGTGGTTAGTTCCACATACCTAGGTTTGTCCTAATAAATGGTAAGTCCAAAACCTTTTATGGTATATCTTTATAAAATAAACATAAGTTGTTCATCACCTATTTATTAAGATATGTTCTTAAAATTAACTTTATAAATCTTGGTTCGAATCCGGATTAATGTAACAGTGTGAGTTTAGGTAACTTACATTAGTTATAGCCGTTGTAACAAACTGCATAATCATTTTACTGTAACGGTCATATTTATTACCATTGAATAACGGTAACTTTTCTCTCACATTGAAAAGGTATAAATAGAGAGAATCTTCACCGTATTCAGTTTACGCTTCCAAATCATTCTTCCCTCTCTATTTTCTAAACCCTAATCTTGTTGTGCGCAGAACAAATCACTCAGTGCGAAACACTAAATCTGTTAAGTGCAATCCAACACTAAATCTGCTAAGTGCAATCCAACACGATCAGTTCAACACAAATGGAGGGATTCGTTCTCAATCTGACTGATCAAATTATCCGTGGAGGTACCTTCAAGAATAATGTGCTCCCCATATACAAACAAAACAATGTCCTAGCATGTATCGACATTCCAAAATCGAAGGTTGGCAGGGGATATAAGGAGTGGGTCTCCTACATTCGAAAGGGACCCCTGGCCCACGCTTTTCTTAGTGGTCCTACCGTGATTATTCCACAACTCCTTACAGAGTTTTGGTACACGTGCAGACTGGATGCCAATCAAAATGTAATAAGGAGTACAGTCTTAAGTGGACAAATGGCGGTCGACATAGACGCAAACTATCTACGACGAATGCTACATCTTCCCGTTCACAATCAATATGAGGCCACGGTTTCAAGGGAAATGTCAAGAAGTGTATTACCATTGATGGGTCATCCTCAAGTTGTTGGAGTGATAAGGAAATCTGTTTTCCAAACAACATGGGGATTCATGGTGTCCACAGTGGTTCGTTCACTTGGATACAAAGTGGGTGGACTTGATAACGTCAATGACTTTGAGATGCAACTACTATATAACATATTCTATGATCGAAGATTGGACTATGCTGAGTTAATCTTTGAGGCACTCAAGTCACTGGTGACTAAGAATGTGAGGGATAACATTGTGCCCTTTGTACGATTTTTGTCAATGGTTATCGAAGAAAGATTGGGTAACAGATACACTACACAATATGCGTCAAATCCTACTCCTGTTCTCAGCTCCAGAATGTTTGCACATGACATATTCCCTGCGCATCCCACGATGAGTGCTCAGATGAGGGTGTATGCACAGCTTCCGACTCCTGAGTCAAGTGAAGCTAAGGAGGATGATAACGCTGAGGAGGAAGTAGAAGGGCATGATGATTCTGGGGATGAGTCCTCCAAAGCTGAACCTCCAAGGACTCAGCTCAGATCGCGTATTCAAAGGATTTCCTCCACCTCCAGCTCTGGGCAAGAGAGTATCTTTCCTAGCTCAGAGTCTCCACTGATAGGTGCGGCAGATATAACTTCTCTTCCCTCATCTCCTTATTTCTCTCGTATCTCTCCATCACCTAAACAGGGAGATGAGACTAAGTCAAGCCCAACTCTGTTTAACCCCTCTCCCCCACCACGAACATTTCCATCTATCTTCCACTCCATAACCCACCTTGGTCAGCCCACTGCTACTAAGGAAATTCCCCACACATATAAACGAAAAACTACCAAAAGTGGTTCTACTTCTCAAAGGACCACTGGAGCATATGTCACACTGACACCTCCACCAGCAGGAGCTGAGGTGAGACACCTTCTCTTAAGGTGCCAACCTCAAGGCTCACTTCACCCATTAAGCCTTTACCGGGTATGGTGTCTACTCAGCCCATACCTACTAGAGCCATGGGAGAGCCTGTTTCTGTGTCTTCACAGACCCATAAAGGTCACATTGAACAATTGATCACTCCCTAGGATCAACTAACCCCCTCCTCACCACTCAGCCTAGCCCAACCTACATCCAAACTACGCAACCTTGGTCATTCTTCTTCCTTTCTCTTCTCACACACTCTTGCACGACCTGTCAATGCTCCTTCCAGAAACTAGGAAGGTTTACAGGGTCCACAATCTGGCTCCCATGATTCCATAGGACAGCACCAACCTTTGGATACGGGGTCCACAATCCGTAGAGTTAGTATATAGTTAACTTCTAGATATGTTTAGAGGTAACCATTGTTACTCCCATGTTTAGAATAGTTGGATTTGATGAGACAAACCATAGAGATGTATAGATGATAGGATAAGTGTTAGGAATGATGTATGTAACACCGCCTTTGCATATACCAGATTTTAGCACAATTTTGCGTTTTTAAACAAACGTGAACTTTATCACGATTAAATAACATTAAGCAGCGTAAATATTTACAATAAACTAGCATCAGTATTTCGTGTTATTCTACAATACAACCGACCACAATGTATATAATTACATCACAAGTGTTCCACCAAAAATATCTAGCAGGAGGGGACCCAGCTCACCAGGCAAGCTAATCTCAATCTGCAAAAGCAGTTAACATGGCACCGTTAGCTACACTTAGCTAGTGAGCACAAACTTAGCATAAGCATCATTAGAGTAAGTCATACATATCAGGAATAAGCATACAATGCTATCCTATCAGGACTCAAGGGAATCAAGGGTTATACATTTTTACATTCTAAAAACATCCAATTTCATTAGTATGACTTTGAAAACACATCAAACCCACACAATAACACTAAACAACCAAAACCCACTTGCAAAGTAAGCTTTGAATGTTCTTAAATGGTGTTTTGTATGAATCTGAGTTTTAATCTTGTTTCAAACATAAAAACAGTTTTATGTATGTTAAATCTTTACAATAACCATATGTTGACCTTTGTTTGAAATCAAAAACCACCAAATCTTAACTTCAAGAAAATCGAGAGAGTATAGAGAGAAAGAGAGAGAGAATCCGAGAGCTTGTGTGTTTGTGTGGTTTCTTTTGCTTTTGACCATATTGACTTTTCAAGTCAATATATACATACACACATGGGACAATATCCAGAGGCGGTTGCCTCTGGATTTCTCTTTTCTTTTATTCTTTTCTTTCTAATTAATATCTATTAATAACACTTACATATATACAAAACACATTAAGCAAATAACACACAAATATACAATTAACTCTCCTCATTAATATGATTAACTTACAACTTGGATTCCTTACAAGATTACTAACTTAAATACACTTAGATACGATTAACAGCTAGGCCCAAATCGAGGATGTTACAATGTAAGTCTGTTGTAGACTGACTAGTCAACTTAGGCTGAGTAGTCAGCGTACAAACAGATATAGAGTTTTCTATGTAAGTACTAGTGTAATACCGCCTTTGCATATACCAGATTTTAGCAAAAATTTGCGTTTTTAAACAAACGTGAACTTAATCACGATCAAATAACTTTAAGCAGCGGAATATTTATAATAAACATGTTCGATATCTGGTGTTACTTTACAAAACAACCGACCATAATGTATTTATTACAACAACAAGTGTTCCCACAAAATATCCAGAGGTAGAGGACCCGTCTCACCAGGCAATCTATCTTTGATCTGCAAAAGTAGTTAACATGGCACCGTTAGCTACACTTAGCTAGTGAGCACAAACTTAGCATAAACTTCATTAGAGTAAGTCATACATATCAGGAATAAGCATACAATGCTATCCTATCACATTGTAGTGTGCTGACACGATCGGTATAAGTTGTTTCTTGCATGATAGCTAGTCCCACTCAACACCAATACACCGGGGGATTAGACACAACCCTCCGTGCTGGTGGGTGAGCATAAAGCAGTCCACCAAGCATCGTTAACGGAACCAGAGGTTCCTTAGGTAACTCAGCCATTTCTGACTGATTAACCCTCATGATATAAGGCACGACGGTACTGCAGAACCTACGATCCGGAATGTTACCTCGAATCACCGTTAAATCCCGAATCTCCTGATCAAGGGTCCCTGGGATCCAGCTAACCGGCTGACCTTAAACATGCTTGCTGATGTTCGCGAACACATACACATATCTTGTTCATTTACTTAGCATGCATATTCATTTACTTCTTTTAGCATGCATTTACATTCAGTTACTTCTGTATGGATCCAATCTGGATCCCTAGCATGTATATCATCATCTCTTTACTTAACTAATTCATTCAGAATCAGTATCATGCATAACATTCATTTAACTAAGCGGTTCCAGTTCTGGATCCCGTTGGCATGTACTTAACTTACATACGACAAGTATTTAGCATGGCATTGTACTTTAAATAACATGGAAATTCTTATTCATTTACTTATGAGCACAAGTGCACTCAAATCACTTAGCACATAATTCTTCCTCTACTGAGGCTTATGGAAGTCGGTACTCACCTGAGTGGCTTAACAGATAACTATTCAATTTTCTGCCTTTTCTAGGATATCAAGTTCACCTAGAACATTAGGATCTACATTAATCATTTTAACATACTTAGAATCGCTACAAAGCCAACAAAGGAAATCCCAAATCCGGTTTCCACGCAAATCCGACAGACTGTTGGATTTCATGAATCCGACACTTTAAGGGAAATCCGATACTTTTGCGAAATCCGACACTCCTCGGATTTCAACACTTAAGAACTTGGAAACCTTGACATACAATTGGAAATCCGACCTTCAATCGGAATCCGACACTTTCAAAAAAATCCGATACATACAAAGAAATCCGATACTTTCGGATTTCGACTTGGAATTTACATGTGGACATTGGGATTCCGATACTTATCGGATTTAACACAATAACACGGATTTAAATATGCGGATTTAGACTTGATGCAGATTCCGACACCCTAAGTCTCGGAATCCGACACTTTATCGGATTTGGGCAACATGCGGATTCCGACACCTTCATGTCTCGGAATCCGACTGTTCTAACATGGAAACCGCCATCTTCATTGGCTTATTCCAGAGCTTGTTTCTTGTTTGTTTTGACATTTATACATTTTGAAAACACTTATTTTTGTTGGTATGGCTTTGAAAACACATCAAACCCACACAATAACACCAATCAACCAAAACTCACTTGCAAAGTAAGCTTTGAATGTTCCAAATGATGTTTTGCAAGGATTTGAGTTTCAATCATGCTTTTAATCATAAAAACTGTTTCATATGTATTGATTCTTAGCAACAAACAAGTATTTACCGTTGAGTGGAATCAAAACCACCAAATCCTTGTTGCTTCAAGAAACGAGAGAATACCGAGAGAGTAGAGAGAATCCGAGAGTTTTGTGATGTTTTGCTTCTTGTGGTCTTTGACCACCTTTGACTTTTTCTTACATTTATACATATCACAATCCAGAGGCACCGCCTTTGGATTTCCTTTTAATTCTTTTCCTTTCTTTTTCTAATACATATACATATATACATTAAGCACCTTAAACACAAAACACACGTACATACATTTAATTCTTTCTTATTAACATAACTAATTTCAAATACATTTCTAACAGCTAGGCCCAAATCGAGGATGTTACAAATCTACCCCCCTTAAGAAGATTCCGTCCTCGGAATCTACTCAATGATAAACAGGTGAGGGTATCTTGTCTTCATCTCGTCCTCGACTTCCCATGTCAGGTTCGGACCTAAACTGTGTTTCCACATAACAAGAACTAGCTTGATCATCTTCTTTCGTAGCTTCTTGACCTTCGTGTCAAGAATTTCAACAGGTTCTTCTACGAGTCGCTTAGAAGAGTCAACCTTCAGTTCTTGTAACGGAACATCCTGTTCCTCTTCAACGTTGCACTTACGCAAGTAACACACGTTGAAAGTATCGTGGATTCCAGATAGCTCAGGCGGCAGCTCAAGAGTTACCATCTGATCATTGACTTTACGCACGATCTTGAATGGGCCTATGAAACGTGGACTTAGTTTCCCTTTGCGCCCAAAACGAATAACGCCCTTCTAAGGGGAAACCTTCAAGAATACTCGATCTCCGACATCGAATGTAGCGGGACGACGCTTAGGATCCGCATACATCTTCTGTCGACCTCGGGCTGCTTTAAGCTTTTCTAAAGCCACATTCACTTTATCTGAGGTTATCTGGACAATCTCAGGTCCAGCAAACTGTTTCTCTCCGGGCTCCAACCAGCAAGTTGGAGTGCGACATCGTCTCCCGTAGAGCATTTCGTACGGTGGAATTCCAATACTGGAATGATACGAATTATTATAAACAAATTCAATCAACGGGAGATGAGAATCCCATGATCCACCATATTCAAGTACACACGCTCGAAGCATGTCTTCAAGAGTCTGAATCGTTCTTTCTGATTGGTCATCGGTCTGCGGGTTATAGGCAGTGCTCAAATGCACACGAGTGCCTAACTCACGTTGCAAACTTTGCCAGAAATTATATACAAATCTAGAGTCATGATCAGAAACAATTGAACAAGGAAGACCGTGACGTGTTACTATCTCATCAATGTAAAGCTGTGCCAAACGAGTCAACGAAGCCGACTCGTTGATTGCCAAGAAATGAGCACTTTTAGTCAGTCGGTCAACAATGACCCAAATCATATCATGCCCTCTGAACGTCTTTGACAGCTTTGTCACGAAATCCATCGTGATGTGATCCCATTTCCATTCCGGAATGTCAAGCTGTTGCAAATTGCCATAAGGCCTTTGATGCTGTCTTGACTTGGGCACATATCTGACATTTCTCCACGAATGAAGCAATGTCTTTCTTCAGAGTGGGCCACCAATACAACCTTTTCAGGTCATAGTACATCTTGGTGATACCCGGATGGATAGACAACTTAGACTTGTGAGCTTCTTGCAGAATCGTCTCACGATTACCCCCGAGAAGAGGCACCCAAATCCTAGATTGAAAAGTCTTCAATCCACTATTATCTTCACCCAGCTGATCTTTTAACTTTTTCATCATTTCAGATTTCAGATTGTCATCCTGCAAAGCTAATTGCTGGGCGTCTTTTAACTTTGCAATCAAATCTGATACAACTATAAGCTTCATAAACTTTGCCTCTGCTGCTGGCCCCTTACGGCTCAAAGCATCCGCTACAATATTGGCTTTACCAGGATGGTAGCGAATTTCACAGTCGTAGTCTTTGATTAACTCCAACCAACGGCGTTGCCGCATGTTGAGTTCTTTCTGTGTAAAGACATACTGCAAGCTTTTATGATTAGTGCATATCACACACTTAGTGCCATAAAGGTAGTGTCTCCATAATTTCAATGCGAAGACAACAGCAGCAAGTTCGAGATCGTAACTTGGGTAGTTCCTTTCGTGAGATTTCAGTTGCCGAGAGGCATAAGCAATCACTTTATCTCTTTGCATAAGAACACAACCCAACCCCGCATAAGAGGCATCACAATAAACTATGAAGTCCTCCAAACCCTCTGGCAAGGTAAGAATCGGAGCTTCGCATAACAATCGCTTTAAGGTCTGGAACGCTTCCTCTTGTGCTTCCGACCAGACAAATGCAACATCCTTACGGGTCAGCTTGGTCAACGGACCCGCAAGTTACGAGAAATTGCGAATAAATCGCCGATAGTAGCCGGCCAAGCCAAGGAAACTCTTTATTTCAGAGGGAGTTCGAGGAACCTCCCAATTCATTACCGCTTCCACCTTAGCCAGATCTACTTTAACGCCTTCTTGACAGATAACATGGCCAAGGAAATGAACTTCGCTAAGCCAGAATTCACACTTAGAAAACTTAGCATACAATTGTTCTCGTTTAAGAGTCTCGAGAACCTGACGAAGATGAAGCTCGTGATCAGCCTCAGTCTTCGAATAGACAAGAATGTCGTCATTGAAAACAATCACGGACTTATCAAGAAAAGGATGACAGACGCGATTCATCAAATCCATAAATATGGCAGGAGCATTGGTTAAGCCGAATGGCATAACCAAGAATTCATAATGACCGTAACGAGTCCGGAAAGCCATCTTCGGAATGTCTTCTTCGTGGACTCGTACTTGATGATACCCCAAACAAAGATTGATCTTCGAGAAATACGTAGCTCCCTACAACTGATCAAAGAGATCATCGATACACGGAAGAGGATACTTATTCTTTATAGTTCGCTTATTCAGCTCCCTGTAATCAATGCACATCCTCATGGTTCCATCCTTCTTTTTAACAAATAAGATAGGAGCTCCCCAAGGTGAGGAACTAGGACGAATGAAACCTTTTTCGAGTAATTCCTGGATTTGCGTCATCATCTCGCGGATCTCAAAAGGAGCAAGACGATATGGAGATCTAGCTACAGGTGTAGCTCCAGGAATCAGTTCTATCTTATATTCAACGTCTCTTACTGGAGGTAAACCCGGTAATTCATCAGGAAAGACCTCAAGGAATTCAGAAACTACCCTGATATCATGAACTGGTCGCTTTTCCATCGCAGCATCAATAACATATGCTAGGAAGGAATTACTACCCTTAGCTATAGACTTCTGAGCTTTAATAACGGAGATAACAGGAATATCAGACTCCCGTTGTTCTCCACGAGCAACTGCATAAGATCCATCAGCAAGAGGGATCTTAATCATTTTCTTGGAACAGAGAATCTCAGCATCCCGCTTGCTAAGCCAATCCATTCCAATCACGACATCGAAGCCCACAATAGGCATAACAAAGAATGAGATGGGATACTACTCCCATCAATGTAAATAATGGCAATAGGGACTTTCTCGGTAACCGAGACTACTTTTCCGTCAGCAACTTCTACATTAAGAGGCTTGTCTAAAGGCGTAACAGGTAACTAAAGTCTTTTACGGCATGCAACAAAAACAAAAGAATACGTTGCTCCTGAATCAAATAGTACACTGGCAGGAAAGTAATTGATAAGAAATGTACCAGTGACGACGTCACCTGCAGCCTTTGCCTCCTCTGCAGTCATCTGAAATGCCCGCCCTTTAGCCCGAGGGGCATTGTCTTTCTTCTTCGCTCCTGAAGACCCAGCTGCTCCAGAGCTTTGTCGGTCAGGGCACTCAACCATTTTGTGACCGGGTTTGCGACACCGGTAACAAACGTCTTCTTTATGTCGGCACTCATTCACCGAGTGCCCTCTTTGCCCACACCTGCCGCACCTCCTGGTTGCTGCAGAGCATTCCCCTGAGTGATAGGTACGGCATGAAGAACACCAAGGATCGTTAGGTCTTGGTTTCTTAGGAGCTTCAGATTTCCCACCTCCTGAGGATTGCCCTTTTGAAGAGCCCGATTGGAGAGATGGCTGAAACTTCCTTTTGCTACCACCACTGGCATAATCACCTCGACACCGTATTTGATCACCTTCCATTTTTCAGGCCACTTGAAACGCCCGATCTAGTGTTGGAGCTGCCCGAACATGGGCACGGAATTCCAGTGGCAAAGTCGCCACAAACTTTCTTATCTTGGTAACTTCATCTGGAATCAGGTGTGGAACAAACCTCATCTTATCAGTAAATGAGGTGATATGCTCCTCAATCAGTCTATCTCCCTTTCGGAGATCAGTAAACTCCCGCTCCATCCTTTCCATATCATATTCGGTGCAGTACTTCTGTAGCACCTTCTAAGAAAACTGCTCCCAAGAGAGAGCACTTAATATTTCTTTGCCTACAGAGGCCTTCACAGTATCCCACAAGAATATCGCACGCCCCTTTAACATACGTATCACGTAATTCACATGATACTCAGGCTCGCATTCACAAGATTTAAAGGCATGCTCCGTTTCACGGAGCCATTGGATTGCAACAGTGGGGTTATCACTCCCCTCATAGGTTGGCGGGTGACAAGTCAGGAATTTCTTATACGAGCAGGGCTTGCGTGCTCTGGTAAGAGTGGACTTTAACAAGAGCTCTTTTGCAAGAAGGAGCTCTTCCTCCAGACGCTTTATATAAGCTTGCTGGTCTGGATCAGGTACTGCGCCACCAACACTATGTTGAGGGCGTTGGTCTTCTGCTTGGTGAGGCATATGAGAAGCCTCATCTTCCAGTTCTTTGAGCGCTTGCTCAGTATTAGCTTTATCAGCAGACATCTTTATCTTAACTCTTCTATATAACATAAAAGAATAATTAGTACTTAGTCAGTCTTACTTGTCATATATGACAAGCTATATCAAATAATACTCATAAATCTCATACTCAATTTTCTCCCCCAAAGGAACACTTATTATGGTCGGGCCCTTGTTTGAGATTGAATACTTTCGCAAGTACCCAATTCCCTCAAACTTAGGCACTGATACCTACTTGTAACACCGCCTTTGCATATACCAGATTTTAGCAAAAAATTGCGTTTTTAAACAAACGTGAACTTAATCACGATCAAATAACTTTAAGCAGCGGAATATTTACAATAAACATGTTTCGATATCTGGTGTTAATTTACAAAACAACCGACCAAAATGTATTTATTACAACAACAAGTGTTCCCGCAAAATATCCAGAGGCAGAGAACCCGGCTCACCAGGCAATCTATCTTTGATCTGCAAAAGTAGTTAACATGGCACCGTTAGCTACACTTAGCTAGTGAGCACAAACTTAGCATAAACTTCATTAGAGTAAGTCATACATATCAGGAATAAGCATACAATGCTATCCTATCACATTGTGGTGTGCTGACACGATCGGTAGAAGTTGTTTCTTGCAGGATAGCTAGTCCCACCCAACACCAATACACCGGGGGATCAGACACAACTCTCTGCGCCGGTGGGGGAGCATAAAGTAGTCCACCAAGCATCGTTAACGGAACCAGAGGTTTCTTAGGTAACTCAGCCATTTCTGACTGATTAACCCTCATGATATAAGGCACGACGGTACTGCAGAACCTATGATCCGGAATGTTACCTCGAATCAACGTTAAATCCCGAATCTCCTGATCAAGGGTCCCTGGGATCCAGCTAACCGGCTGACCTTAAACATGCTTGCTGATGTTCGCGAACACATACACATATCTTGTTCATTTACTTAGCATGCATATTCATTTACTTCTTTTAGCATGCATTTACATTCAGTTACTTCTTTATGGATCCAATCTGGATCCCTAGCATGTATATCATCATATCTTTACTTAACTGATTCATTCAGAATCAGTATCATGCATAACATTCATTTAACTAAGCGGTTCCAGTTCTGGATCCCGCTGGCATGCACTTAACTTACATACGACAAGTATTTAGCATGGCATTGTACTTTAAATAACATGGCAATTCTTATTCATTTACTTAAGAGGACAAGTGCACTCAAATCACTTAGAACATTATTCTTCCTCTACTGAGGCTTATGGAAGTCGGTACTCACCTGAGTGGCTTAACAGATAACTATTCAATTTCCTGCCTTGTCTAGGATATCAAGTTCACCTAGAACATTAGGATCTACATTAATCATTTTAACATTATTATAATAGCTACAAAGCCAACAAAGGAAATCCCAAATCCGGATTCCACGCAAATCCGACAGACTGTTGGATTTCATGAAATCCGACACTTTAAGGGAAATCCGATACTTTTGCGAAATCCGACACTCCACGGATTTCAACACTTAAGAATTTGGAAACCTTGACATACAATTGGAAATCCGACCTTCAATCGGAATCCGGTACTTTTATCGGAATCCGACACTTTCAAAGAAATCCGATACATACAAAGAAATCCGATACTTTCGGATTTCGATTTGCAATTTACATGTGGACATTGGGAATCCGATACTTATCGGATTTAAAACAATAACACGGATTTAGATATGCGGATTTAGACTTGATGGAGATTCCGACATCCTAAGTCTCGGAATCCGACACTTTATCGGATTTGGGCAACATGCGGATTCCGAGACCTTCATGTCTCGGAATCCGACTATTCTAACATGGAAACCGCCATCTTCATTGGCTTATTTCCAGAGCTTGTTACTTGTTTGTTTTGACATTTATACATTTTGAAAACACTCATTTTCGTTAATATGGCTTTGAAAACACATCAAACCCACACAATAACACCAAACAACCAAAACCCACTTGCAAAGTAAGCTTTGAATGTTCCAAATGATGTTTTGCAAGGATTTGAGTTTCAATCATGCTTTTAATCATAAAAACAGTTTCATATGTATTGATTCTTAACAACGAACAAGTATCTACCTTTGAGTGGAATCAAAACCACCAAATCCTTGTTGCTTGAAGAAACAAGAGAATACCGAGAGAGTAGAGAGAATCCGAGAGTTTTGTGATGTTTTGCTTCTTGTGGTCTTTGATGTAACACCATAAAATCTAAACCATTTTTTTAAAATTAAAATTGCACTACAGAAGCTTTAATTAATTAATCATACTTTTCATTCACAAACATCTACAAACAAATTATCTGTTCTTAAAATCCAACATGCATAAGTCGTTGTTACAAAATAAACTGGCTCGTTTCATTTTTAATCTAGACATCAGAGTCAGGTCAACTCCTCCTTCCACGAGCACTCACAAACACAAACCTGCAAAAGCAACAACTGTGGGGAATTAGCACAAAGCTAAGTGAGTAGAGGCTTAACCCAAAAGCAAACATCAAGTCAATACTAATCATGTAATAACAACTCTAAGAAGACCGGTGGTTCGGCGCAGAACGTACAACCAATGCCGGCTAAAGCAAAGGTTTACCGATAGCCCTCTACTGTATTGGCACAGTGAAATCCCACTCTGAAGCAACATATGCAACAGTAAGGCTACCACTGTTCAACCAACCAGTAAACGAGCCCAGCCCAATTCCACGTATAGCTGACTTCTCAAACGTAACTCAAAATCACACTAAGAGTGCGTATCGAACAAATAACCATGCAACAGTCATCAATAGTATATTACAACCAACAGTTTCAGTATCATATCATCAAATTCATTCATGCCTCACATCAGTAATATTAAACACAATGTTTACCATTCACATCCAACATCCACTCACCTTTCAAGTTCAGAGGAAGCACTCAGAATTCTAATGTTACTGAGCCTTTGGATTGCCTGAAAACACAATAACAACTAATCAGTCCAAATTTCATAAATATATCTGACATATATTTATAATTCATTTATAATATCAACAATCAATAAACAATCATAAATCAAAACACAAGGTATTGGATTTCCCAAAACCATCGGATTTCTAGAATCCGCAACTCAAATGTCGGATTTTACCAGTGTCGGATTTGGGAATCTGATGGATTCCATAATTGTCGGATTCTCTTTAATCGGATTTCAAGCACTTGGTTTCAAAGTCCCGGATTCAGGAGTATCAGATTTCACTATTCCTGGATTCCAAGTTCCGGATTTCATGTATCGGATTCTGACTAGTCATTTTCCAAGTTCAGGATTTCATTTAATATATAGCAATCGGATTTGGGGTTTTTTATAATCCAAGTATTAGTTTTAGTCAAGGATTTCAAAGTCTCGGTTTTCTAAGTTTCGGTTTTCAATACATCCGGATTTAAGCAAGAATCGGATTTCTTCTTCCCAACATTTCGAGAACTTCATAATTATCAAATCCGACTACTTCAAAACATCATAATACAAACCCAGTTTTATAAATCCATAACCATCATTCCAGAAACATACATTAAACATTTCTAAATACATTCTCATACAAATAATCATATGAATCATATGAACACATAAAACTATCAAAATCCTATTCTTTCAAAAACCGATCATGATGTTATCAACATGCAATCTTCAAACTAAACATGAATCATGTTTTAAATCATATAACATATCAAGAAGGACCATAACATGTTAATTTATAAACACCAACCTTATAATCTTTGATCACATACAATGAAAATGGAATTCCGATTCCTTTTCTTTTTCTTTTGTCTCGGTTTCTAAGCAAACACACACACATACACTTTCTTAAACTTGAGGTAATGAAATAGGTAACACACACACACACACTTGTGTACATGCAAGGTTAGGTGGCACCATTCTTCCATACATACATACGGCCACAAATACATACATACATACTTATTCAAACTTTAATTAATTAATTAATTAAACTAATTCACTTAATTAATCACATAATTAAATTAAAGAATTTAAAACACAAACAAACACATACCGTAAACCTGCTAATCTACTAGCCCAGGTTTGGGGGTGTTACATTTGACCACCTTTGACTTTTTCTTACATTTATACATATCACAATCCAGAGGCGGTGCCTCTCGATTTCCTTTTAATTTTTTTCCTTTCTTTTTCTAATAAATATACATATATACATTAAGCACCTTAAACACAAAACACACATACATACATTTAATTCTTTCTTATTAACATAACTAATTTCAAATACATGTCTAACAGCTAGGCCCATATCGAGGATGTTACAACTAGAGAGCTCTGTGACTTCTAAGCTGAGATAGGTTTCAAGAATAAAGACTTGAAGATGTTGAAGATCCAAGAACTCAGCTTGATGATATTAAGACTGAGTGAGTCAACTTAGCGCCAGAAGTCAGTGCATGAATTTAAGTAAGTTTTAAATTCTGTTATAAATTCTCGATATCTACGATATTTAAATTAGGATATCTGAACCTAATTTAAACTATCTATTAGTTGGATAGAGATCTCAAACGAAGTTAATTAGATATGTTATAATTAAGGAGTTTGTTACGGTTTTAAACAAAAAGATAAGTTTCATCTTTAATCGCGATTTGTTCGTAGATAAATCAAGTATAAATATAAACCTTCTCATGGGTTTTAAACAGAGAGAACAACAGAAGGTTCTGCATAAGTTGCAAGATGTACGTGTTCATCATACTTGATACGCGTATGTTGCGATAACTTTGTGTATTCGAAGTTCAAGAGAGTTTTTCAGAGTTCTTGTTATTCAGTGTTAACAAGAAGTTCGATCATCAATTAGTTTGTGATACAAGAGTGTTTAGAGAGAGTTGAGTTTATAATTAGTGTAACATCAAATCATTCTATTAATTTGATTAAAGAGTGATATTGTAATATCTTGATTGATTATTGAATATATTCTTGTGGAATTGTTTTATTATTAATTGAGTGTATTCAACCCCCCTTCTACACTATATCGGTTGCTTGTTTACCCTCTTTGGGACCAACAACCATTTACATGCTTTTTGAGTCAAGCATACACGTATGTTCGTGACTGATAAGTTCATAATTGTTTAGGGAGATCATTGTTTTCTATTCATCAGTTGAAACAACAAAACAAATTCTAGCAATTGGTTTGTTAGAATGAGAGAGAGTTAAATTCTAATCAGTGAGTTGAACTAAGATTTCATTACTGTCTTGTATTGAATGTTGGTTTAATTTATAAAAGCATTCGATTTGTTTTGATTTGTTCATAATTTATGGGAATTATGAAAGTTTTTAAAAATAGTAGGTCATTGTCATAAGGTTTTTATCCCGGGAAGGATAAGTGATATGAATTTTGAGATCTACTCAAAATGATTTTTACAAGTTTTGTGACAACGTTTTAAGTCTAGCTTTCGACTTAAGAAAGTATCACAATTATATATTAAAATTCAATTTCATCGTCATTAACATAAAAGAGATTAGTGTTGTAAAAAATAAATGAGAAGTTAAATATCTTTAGAATTAATATTAGATAAAGTGTTGCTTTAAACACTAGTAATCTAATTTGAAGTTCATGAGAGTTGTAAACAAGATATATTCTATTCTCGGAATAAAAGGTATCTTTACATCTACATAATAACTAAGGTAGTTACAAGAATATTTTATATATTTAGAAACAAAGAGTTATTCAAGTATCTTCGAGTTTAAAAAATCACATAAAATAAAGTCTAGAATTGTTTTTAGGTTTGCAATATCATCTTCTAGCAAAACCAAGACTATCTTCTTATAAATATTCCATACTTATATTTTTGTTTTATCAAAGTTAATTCTTTAATTGTTTTGATATCATAATCGGTGATAGTTATGATTGAAATCTAAGATAAGTAATTAGAATAGAAATTTTGAATTGTAATAACAAAACAATTAAATTTCGTTAAGGTATGAATATTGGATTAACCCACCATGAATAATACTTCGTGGATGAAGTCATAAGTATTTTCCACATAGGGTATTCTTTAACCTGAGGAATTTGATTTGAGATACGAGGACGTTTGTTCACTTAGTACGTTCTAACACCACACCGTAATAGGGTCGTCATAAAGGGTGTATCTAGATTCAGAGCAAGCTGTATTTTAACAAATGCAATTATGCAAGATGTGATTTGCACATCTTTAATTAAAAAATGATATTTCTGGCCCCTTGATTGATTAGAACTTATGAAGTGTATGGCCATGCCCAAATGAACTGATTTGTTCTTTGTCATTTATCAGTCAATTAAAACCGGATAGTCAAGAAATCTAATTTTTGAGTATTGGAAAGGGAAAAGCCTAAGATATACCCGTTCATGAACGGTTGATTCATGAAAGCTTTTTTTGTGTTCCTTTCTTATCACCTACCCGCGTATAAAAGTTCTTACGGTGTCGTTACTCTAACTACCTGTCTAGAGGCCTCTTTAGGTCAATGTCATCAAGACAGTATTGCTAACTTACACGAGTCTGTTAGATAGATGTGCACAATTAGAAAACTAATGATGTCACATCTAATGTCATATGACACTCAATGGTCACACCTACAAGTGCCTGGAATTCGAGTAGTAAAGCAACCTAACTGGAAGAGAAGATTTATAATATTTATTATCGATTGGATTTAAAAGAGAGTTTTTGTCACACTAAGTATTAATTAATGATGGCTAAATATTTATTAGTTAATAAATATATACAAAAATAATTAAATTACTAAAAAAACAGATTAAATGTTTTAGTTTAAATTATTTAGTTTATTAATTATTGTTATTATGGCCGAATATATATATATATATATATATATATATATATATATATATATATATATATACTAGCATTGTACCCGCGCAATGCTGCGGAGTCGAATAGTTTTTGTTTTATAATATGTCGCTTTCAAAAATATAATGATATGTTATTCGCAAAATTCAATATCACAAAAAAATTTCTTTAGCAACATGTCCCTTTTTTTCAAATTTTCTTTTATTTGCATAAACTATTTTATTAATTTTAAAAATAAACTCTAAAAGATATTAAAATAAGAAAAAAATCATATTTGTAAAATAAGGATAGAGAAGTTAATAAGATATTAGAAATTATGTTGTTATGGGTGTATAATTGTGTTTGTGTGAGAGTATATTTTATTTGAATAAAAATTTAAAGTAAATTAGGAGAGAGAATTGAATGGTTAAAGATTGAGTTAATGAGATTAAGTTAAATAGAATGAAAGGCCAAGATGTTGTTTTGATTGAATTTTAAGAAGTCTTAAAATTAAGGAGGAGAGAGAGTGTTAAATGCTTTATATAGTAGTATATATATATAAAATAAAATCAGAAATAATAATAAATAATTAATAAATGAATTTGAAATCCGAAAACTTAGTGATTAATTTATATCTTATTATAATATATATATCCTTAATTAGCTAAAAATCTAATTAGTATATATATATATGTATATATATAGAGAGAGAAAAAAGATCATTTGAGAACCATTTTTATTACGAGAACCGCGAGAACCAATTTTAACCATTGATTTTATTTGTTTTTATTAAAGTTTTTAATTAAGGTCTAAGGGTATATTAGACATTCTATTTTCTTTAAACTTAATACCCCAATGCATTCAGCATTTACCCAAATCTATCTCCTAATTTCATTTCACGATCTACAAGCCCAACACTTCCGGCCACCAAATCGGTCACCGCAAACCTACTTCTGTCACTACCAAGTACCAACAACCAAATCGATCGCCGCCACGCGTCCTCCAATCTGTCAACGCCGACCACCAATCGTCGTTAGTTTCCTACTTAAAACCCACTACTGCTGCAACTGATTCTCTCATTCACGACGGTGACTAGTAGGATTCAGATTCAATCATATACAATCGATCAGATCTAAAGTCTATTTGGAAAAAAGAGAAGATGATGAAGGTACTTGTGGTTGGTATTCGTCGTTTGGAGGCAACAACAAAGGCGTATAATATATGTAACACCGGCTTTGCATATACCAGATTTTAGCAAAAATTTGTGTTTTTTAAACAAACGAGAACTTAATCACGATTAAGTAATATTAATTTAAGCAAAGTAAATATTTACAACAAGATTTGTCTCAAGTATCAGGTGTTACTCTACAATAACCGACCATAATGTATATAATTACAACATAAGTGTTCCACCAAAAGAATATCCAGCAGGAGGGTAACCCAGCTCACCAGGCAGGCTAATATTAATCTGCAAAAGCAGTTAACATGGCACCATTAGCTACACTTAGCTAGTGCGCACAAACTTAACATAAGCATCATTAGAGCAAGTCATGCTTATCAGGATTAAGCTTACAATGCTATCCTATCACATTGCGGTGTGCTGACACGATCGGTATAAGTTGTTTCTTGCAGAATAGCTAGTCCCACTCAACACCAATACACCGGGGGATCAGACATGACCATCCGCGCTGGTGGGGGAGCATAAAGCAGTCCACCAAGTATCGTTTATGGAACCATAGGCTCCTTAGGCAATTCAATCATTTCTGACTAGTTACCCCTCATGATATAAGGCACGGCGGTTCTGCAGAACCTACGATCCGGAATGTTACCTCGAATCACCGTTAAATCCCGAATCTCCTGATCAAGGGTCCCTGGGATCAGGCTATCCGGCTGACCTTAACCATGTTTGAAGATGTCCGCGAACTTTTCACATACACATACTGATCCAATCTGGATCATTCACTTAGCATGCATTTTCATTTATTTCATTTAGCATGCTACATTCATTACATCATTATGGATCCAATCCGGATCCCTAGCATACATATCATTCACTTTAACTAGGCGGCTCCAATTCTGGATTCCGCTGGCATACACTTAACTTACATATGGCAAGTATTTAACGTGGCATTGTGCTTTAAGTAGCATGGCAATACTTATTCATCTACTTTCACGCATACGTGCACTTAAAACACTTAGCACATAAATCTTCCTCTATTAAGGCTTATGGAAGTCGATACTCACCTGAGTGACTTAATACAGATAGTTATTTTACTTCTGCTTTGTCTAGGATGTCAAGTTCACCTAGAATAGCATTACTTACATTAATTACCTTAACATACAAAGAATAGCTACTAAAATCACATAGGAATCCCCAAATCCGGATCTCACGCAAATCCGACAAACTGTCGGATTGTGGAAATCTGACACTTTGGTAAAATCCGATAAAACTGTCGAATTGTGAAAATCCGACAATCATGCGTATTAAATGAAATCCGATACTTTTGAGGAAATCCGATACATCATCGGATTCCAACACTTATCATATTGAGATAACAATGGAATCCGATATTCCATCGGAATCCGATACTTAGAAGAAATCCGACACTTTGTCGGAATCCGACACTAAGGAAATCCGATACTCGGATTTCGAAACTTGGAACATCTTTTGACTTGTGAACATTGACAAACCAATGGAATCCGATACATTGATAGAAATCCGACACTTTGTCGGATTCCGACATCTTTAAGGAAATCCGACACTATCGGATTTTGACATACGAATTTGGACAACATGCGGATTCCGACACATTCAAGTCTCGGAATCCGACAACTTCAAGGCTGGAAATCCGCCAACTTCAAACTTGGCTTATTTCCAGAATTCCATTCATTTGTTTTGACATTTATACATTCTAAAAACGTCTGTTTTCATTAGTATGCCTTCAAAAACGCATCAAATCCAAACAAAAACACCAAACAATCAAAACCCACTTGCAAAGTAAGCTTTGAATGTCCTTTTAAGATGTTTTGCATGAACTTAAGTTTTAAGTTATGATTTATACATAAATCTGATTTCATATAGGTTAAATCTTTACAATAAACAAGTGTTTACCTTTACTTGATTCAAAATCACCAAATCCTTTGTTGCTTCAAGAAAACCGAATGGCTAGAGAGAAAGCGAGAGAGAAATCCGAGAGTTTGAGTTTTGTGTGTTTTTGCAACTTTGACTTAGTCAAAGTAATTCTTAACTATATATATACATTTGACATCCAGAGGCGGTGCCTCTGGATTGTTTTCTTTTCTTTCTTTCCTTAACTTAATTACTTTCTAATATAAATATATATATATATATATATATATAATACATAACACATAACACACTTAAACATATATATACAATTAACACTCATCTTATTAATGAAATCAACTTACAACTTGGACCCCTTACATTATTCACTAATGTACATTTACACACGAATTACAACTAGGCCCAAATCGAGGATCTATCAAGGAATGGTCGACAAACGCGATTCATTAGATCCATGAATATAGCAGGAGCATTGGTTAAGCCGAATGGCATAACCAAGAATTCGGAATATCTTCTTCGTGAACTCGTACTTGATGATACCCCGAACGAAGATCAATCTTCGAGAAATACGTAGCTCCCTACAACTGATCAAAGAGGTCGTCGATTCGCGGGAGAGGATACTTATTCTTTACAATTCGCTTATTCAGCTCCCTGTTATCGATACACATTCTCATGGTTCCATCCTTCTTTTTAACGAATAAGACAGGAGCTCCCCAAGGTGAGGAACTTGGATGAATGAAAGCTTTTCCAAGTAAATCCTGGATTTGGGTCATCATCTCGTGAATTTCAGAAGGAGCGAGACGATAGGGAGATCTAGCTACAGGTGTAGCTCCAGGAATCAGCTCGATCTTGTATTCGACATCTCTTACCGGAGGTAAACCCGGTAATTCATCAGGAAAGACTTCAGGGAATTCAGATACTACCCTGATATCTCGAACTGGTTGCTTTTCCATCACAGCATCAATAACATATGCTAAGAAAGAATCACAACATTTGGAAATAGACTTTTGAGCTTTAATGACGGAGATAACAGGAATGTCAGACTCCCGTCGTTCTCCTTGGGCAACTGCATAAGACCCATCAACAAGAGGGATCTTAATCATCTTCTTGGAACAGAGAATCTCAGCATCACGCTTGCTAAGCCAATCCATTCCAATTACGACATCGAAGCCCGCAATAGGCATAATAAAGAATGAGATAGGGATACTACTCCCATCAATATAAATAACGGCAATAAGGACTTTCTCGGTAACCGAGACTACTTTGCCGTCCGCAACTTCTACATTAAGAGGCTCGTCTAATGGCACAACAGGTAATTGAAGTCTCTTACGGCAAGCAACAGATACAAAAGAATATGTTGCTCCTGAATCAAATAGTACACTGGCAGGAATATAATTGATAAGAAATGTACGAGTGACGACATCCCCTGCTGCCTTTGCCTCGTCGGCTGTCATCTGAAATGCCCGCCCTTTGGCACGAGGGGCATTATCTTTCTTCTGCCCTCCAGAAGACCCAGCTGCTCCCGAGCTTTGTCGGTCAGGGCATTCCACCATCTTGTGACCGGGCTTGCGGCACCAGTAACACACATCTTCTTTATATCGGCATTCATTCACCGAATGCCCTCTTTGCCCACACCTGCCGCATCTCCTGGTTGCTGCAGAGCATTCTCTAGAATGATAGGTACGGCTTGAAGAACACCAAGGATCGTTAGGTCTTGGTTTCTTAGAAGATTCAGTCTTCCCACCTCCTGAGGATTGCTCTTTTGAAGAGCCCAATTTGAGAGATGGCTGAAACTTTATTTTACCACTCCCACTGGCGAATTCGCCCCGACATTAAATACGATCACCTTCCATTTGTCGAGCCACTTGAAATGCCCGATCCAGTGTTGGAGCTGCCCGTACATGGGCACGAAATTCCAGTGGCAGGGTCACCACAAACCTTCTTATCTTAGTGACTTCATCTGGGATCAGGTGTGGAACAAACCTCATCTTATCAGTGAATGAGGTGATGTGTTCTTCGATTGGTTTATCTCCTTTCTGGAGATTTGTAAACTCCCTTTCCATCTTCTCCATATCATATTCGGTGCAGTACTTCTGTAGCACCTTCTTAGAAAATTGATCCCAAGAGAGAGCACTTAATACCTCTTTACTGACAGAGGCCTTCACGGTATCCCACCAGAAAATAGCGCTATCCTTTAACACACGTACTGCGTATTTCACATAGTACTCTGGACTCGAACATTTGCTCCATCTCCCGGAGCCATTGGATAGTAACAGTGGGTTATCACTCCCCTCGAAAGTCGGTGGCTTGCACGACAAGAACTTTTTATAAGAGTAGGTCTTGCGTGGTTTGCCAAGGGTGGACTGTAATAAGAGCTCCTTAGCAAGTCGGAGTTCTTCTTCCAGACGCTTTATATAAGCTAGTTGGTCTGGGTCAGGTCTTTCGCCACCAGCATTATGCTGAGAGCGTTGATCTTCGGCTTGGTGAGGCATGTGAGAAGCCTCATCCTCCATTTCTTTCAAGGCTTGTTCAGTATTTCCTCTATCGGTAGACATCTTTACTTTAACTTGGCTATATAGCACATAAGAATAATCAATACCTTTCAATACTTGCTCGTCATACTTGACAAGCTATTTCATAGCAAGTAATAATCATGCAACTCTCATACTCAACCCCCCACAAGGAACACTTTTTATAGTCGGGCCCAAGTTTGAGATTGAATACTCTTGCAAGTACCCAATTCCCTCAAACTTAGGCTCTGATACCTACTTGTAACACCGGCTTTGCATATACTAGATTTTAGAAAAAATTTGTGTTTTTTAAACAAGCGTAAACTTAATCACGATTAAGTAATATTAATTTAAGCAGCGGAAATATTTACAACAAGCTTTGTTTCAAGTATCAGGTGTTACTCTACAATAACCGACCATAATGTATACAATTACAACATAAGTGTTCCACCAAAAGAATATCCAGCAGGAGGGCAACCCAGCTCACCAGGCAGGCTAATCTCAATCTATAAAAGCAGTTAACATGGCACCGTTAGCTACACTTAGCTAGTGAGTACAAACTTAACATAAGCATCATTAGAGCAAGTCATGCATATCGGGAATAAGCATACAATGTTATCGTATCACATTGCGGTGTGTTGACACGATCGGTATAAGTTGTTTCTTGCACGATAGCTAGTCCCACTCAACACCAATTGTAACACCGTATTTTTTAACCCAAAAATTTTCATTTTTATAATCACTGCGGAAGCATTTAAATACCAAAGTAATTACAACTAACTACAAACCACTGTTTACAAAATATCAGTATTAGAAAACACGGCTCGTCACAAATAATTTATCAGAGTCCTAAGTGATTACTCCCCAAGCTAACCACTCTCAGCCGAGCCGCTGACTTACCAAAACCTGTAAAAGAGTGAGAGGTGGGGGATTAGCACAAAGCTAAGTGAATGGAGTAAAACCACAACAGATATATCAGCAAATAACAACATGATATCAACAACACATAACAGATAATCGTGCCCCGGGAAGACCGGTGGTTCAGCAGGAACCTACAACCAATGCCGGCCAAAGCAAAGGTTTACTGATAGTTCATTTGCTATTCTCTCACAATATTACCTTAAGTTGCAACAAATGCATCAAAAGATCCCAATACTGATTAGCCGATAGCAAACTAACCTAGCCCATATGCCCAGCCGAAGCTGACTTCCCAACCATCATGTATACATAGCACTGACGCAACAATTAATTAACAATCAACAGTTAATCAATTATCAGATGCACAATATATCCATGCGTCAAACCAATAACAGTTGCAACCCAAGCCAGTTACAACTAATAACATCTGTGAGTAAACATCCACTCACCTCAAGCTTTCAGTTTCTCCACTCAGTGATCTTATATTACTGAGCCTTTTCTGTTCCTGAGAACACAACAAACTAAAATCAGTAACCGGTTCATAAATATATGTTAAACACATAAATTTATATCCTTTTAATCAAACATAAACATGTAAGATTCACATATGAATACACATATATCACACAGCATTAAACAATGCAATTTAACAAGTCAAAAATGTTGGATTTCTTAAGAAATCCGACACTACTATCGGAATCCGCCAAGAACCATCGGATTTCAAAGAATCCGATACACCCATCGGATTTAAGAGAATCCGCAACTTCCATCGGATTTCCACACTTGTCTTAACTTGGCACCCACAATCAGTTTTCACAATTGGAATCCTTCATCGAATTCAAACCCTCGGATTTCAAGAGTATCGGATTTACCATGCTCCGGATTCTAAGTTCCGGATTCCACTTGTTTCGGATTTCAACATCCGGTTTTCATTATATTCATTAGAATCCGCCATCTTCCACATTCCAAGAATCCGACAACTTCATCACTTGTATAAATCAATTTTCCAAATCATACCTTATATATACAAGTTCATAGAAACACATATAAACATGTTAAAACACAAAAACATGCATCAAAACACCTTTTAGCACTCAAGAACACCAAATCCGACAAAAGCTTGATCACATGATATTTAAACCGTAGCTTGCTTATCAAATTCAATATGCATAGCATGTTACAAAAATCATGGAATAATCAACAACCTTTAAAACTTGAATCACACAATCAAGAAATCTACAATCCGATCGCTTTGTTCTTCCTTTCTTGCTTCTTTGTGTCTTGCTCTCGGTTTCACACAAATACACACATATGCAATTGCTTCAAAGTGAAGAATGGCAATTCACAAACCCACGTATATACAAATGCTAGCATGAGGTGGCATGCTTAGACTAACTTAACACATGCACACACACACAACTCTAATTCATATATATATATACATAGCAACACATATAACATTTAATTACATGATTAATAATTAAATCAAATACTTATTTAATAATCAATTAAACATAATCAAATAATGGTTCACGTGTAACATACCCAAAACCTACATTTCTACTAGGCCCGATCTTAGAATGTTACAAATCCTTCCCCCTTAAACAGGATTCCGTCCTCGGAATCTATTCATCATCAAACAACGGAGGGTAAGGAGCTCTCATATCGGCCTCGGTTTCCCATGTCAAGTCTGAACCCAAACTGTGCCTCCATTTAACTAGAATCATCGGAATCTGTTTCTTACGCAGTTTCGTCACTTTCCGATCTAGTAGTTCAATGGGTTCCTCCACTAACTTCTTGCTGGAATCTACTTTAAGATCATGTAGAGGTAGAATCTGACTCTCATCCTCAACTCTACATTTCCGCAAGTAATAAACGTTGAAGGTATTGTGAATACCTGATAATTCCGCTGGAAGATCAAGAGTAACCGTCTGATCATTAACCACCCGTTGGACACGAAACGGTCCAATATACCGCAGAGCTAGCTTTCCCCGCTTCCCAAAACGGATAACCCCCTTCCACGGAGAAACTTTCAGATAAACCAATTCCCCCTCAACAAAAGTAACAGACCTACGACGTGGATCAACATACATCTTTTGTCGATCCCTCACAACTTTCAACTTTTCTCGCGCAATAGCTACTTTATCTGCGGTATCTGCACAATATCAGGCCCTGCATACTGTTTCTCACCCGCCTCTAACCAACACGTAGGAGTACGACAGCGACGACCATATAACATCTCATAAGGCGGCATACCGATATTCGAGTCGTAAGAATTGTTATACGCGAATTCAATTAACGGTAGGTGGGAATCCCAATAACCTCCATATTCTAACACACATGCCCGCAGCATATCCTCGAGTGTCTGAATAGTTCTCTCAGATTGCCTGTCTGTTTGTGGATGGTAAGCTGTACTCAGATTAACACGTGTACCCAACTCCCGCCATAAACTGTTCCAGAAGTTCGACCGAAACCTGGAATCTCTATCTGATACAATCGAAAGTGGTATACCATGTCGGGAAACAACTTCATCTATATACAGCTGAGCCAACTTACTGAGTGACGCTGTCTCACTGGTAGCCAAGAAGTGAGCACTCTTGGTCAATCTGTCAATGATCACCCAAATCATAATATGATTCCTCTACGTACGTGGAAGTTTAGTTAAGAAATCCATTGTTATGTGCTCCCACTTCCATTCTGGAATCTACAACTATTTCAATGATCCATAGGATTTCTGGTGCTGTGCGTTAACCTGTGCACAAATATGGCAAGACTCCACAAACTGTGCAACATCCGTTTTCCTTGTAGGCCACCAATACAGCACCTTTAGATCGTTATACATTTTTGTGCCACCTGGATGAACAGATAGTCTCAATTTATGCGCCTCGGTCAAAATCAAACTCCTAAGACCTCCAAGCAAAGGCACCCAAACACGGGATTGATAAACCTTCAATCCTCTAGAATCATCAGTCAGATCATTCTTTTTCTTTAACATAATCTCAGACTTTAGATTTTCATCCTTCAAGGCTTCCAACTGAGCTGCCTTCATTCTATCAATCAAGTCGGAGACTATTTCCACGGCTACCACGTTGGCTTTCCCGGGATGATAGCGAATCTCACAATCATAATCTTTAACAAGTTCCAGTCATCGTCTTTGTCGCATATTGAGTTCTTTCTGCGAAAATACATACTGTAGGTTTTTGTGGTCCGTACCAATAACGCACTTTGTACCATAAAGATAATCTCTCCATAACTTTAACGCAAAAACCACAGCTGCCAGTTCCAAATCATGGGTTGGATAGTTCTTCTCATTAGGTTTCAACTGACGAGAAGCATAAGCGATAACTCTATCCCGCTGCATCAACACACAACCTAACCCTGCCAGAGAAGCATCACAATAAACTATGAAGTCATCTGACCCATCCGGTAAAGCAAGAATAGGAGCCTGACATAAAAGTCGTTTCGGTGTCTGAAAAGCCCTCTCCTGTTCATCGGTCCACTTAAATGAAACTTCCTTGCGAGTTAACTTAGTCATGGGATTCGCAATTTTAGAAAAATCTCGGATAAACCGTCTGTAATATCCTGCCAATCCCAAGAAGCTTTTAATTTCAGAAGGCGATTGCGGAGCCTCCCAATTCATCACTGCTTCTATCCTTGCCGGATCAACCATGACTCCATCACTGCAAATTACATGCCCCAGAAAGTGAACTTCTCGCATCCAGAATTCACACTTTGAGTACTTGGCATACAATTTCTCCCGTTTCAAGGTTTCAAGAACTTGTCTCAAATTAATCTCGTGATCAGCTTCGGATTTAGAATAAACCAAAATATCGTCGATAAATACTATCACAGATTTATCCAGAAACGGTTGACTAACCCAGTTCATCAAATCCATAAACACTGCAGGTGCATTAGTCAAACCAAATGGCATGACTAAGAATTCATAGTGACCATACCGGGTACGGAAGGCAGTTTTGGCAACATCTTTGTTAGAAACTCATACCTGGTGATAACCCGATCTCATATCGATCTTAGAGAAATACGAAGCACCCTGCAACTGATCAAACAAATCATCAATCTTGGGCAGAGGGTATTTATTCTTTACCATCCTCTTATTCAGTTCCCTGTAGTCTATACACATCCGTAGCGTGCCATCTTTCTTTTTCACAAACAAAACCGGTGCACCCCACGGTGAAGAACTCGGACGAATAAAACCCCGATCCAATAAATCCTGAATCTATGTCATCATCTCCCTAATCTCAGAAGGAGCCAACCTGTAAGGAGATCTAGCCACTGGATTAGAACCTGGTATCAAATCAATCTTGTACTCTACCTCTCTAACAGGAGATAGCCCAGATAACTCATCCGAAAACACTTTAGGAAAATCTGATACGACTTGCACATCAGTAACTGCCCGCTTTTCCTTTCTAGCATCAATAGCATATGCCAGAAAACACTCGCATCCCTTACTTAAGGATTTCTTAGGTTTCAACATAGAAATAATAGGAAACGCAGACTTGTTCCTTTCCCTTCGAGCCACCACATGTGACCCATCAGACAATGGAAAAGAAATCAATTTCCTATGACATTTAATGCTCGCCCTGTGCTTACTTAACCAGTCCATCCCCAAAACCACGTCAAACCCCGCTATTGGCATCAATAGAAATGACACTGGAAAGCACTTACCATCGATATCTATCTCAGCCCCAGTCACAGAACTTGTAACAGGAACTATCTTACAATCTGCTACTTCTATCTCAATCGGTATAGAAATAACAGTAATAGGCAATTTCAACTTATCACAAAAAGCCACAGAAATAAAGGAGTGATTCGCTCCAGAATCAAATAACACACGCACAGGTAGGGAGTTTATAAGAAACGTACCGGTGATAACATCATCAGTTGCAGTAGCATCATCTACTGTCATCCGGAACGCCCTACCCTCCGGTGTCGGAGGATTCTTCCATTTCTGTGCCCCTGACGATGATCCCCCAAAGTCCCCTACCCATGTCCCCATCCCGGCTCCTCTCTCAGTAGGGCAATCACCAGCCCTATGCCCTTCTTTTAAACAACTCCAACAAACATTGCGGGGAAACCTGCAATCTTTCGTTTCATGCCCATGTGTGCTACAACACAAACAACGCATGGTCTGCGTAGTACACTGCCCAGTGTGACTGGATTTACATCGGGTACACCATTGGGACTTCGCATTTGTACCCCCTGTGGTCGGCTTCCGACTCTGATTGCCCTGAGAAGAATTGCCCTGCCACTTCTTCTTTTGTTGACCACCTGCCTGGTCATACTTCGGCTTCTGCAAAGCCGCCTCATCTTTATTCTGCTTATCCCTGGCTTGAATGTCTCCCTCAGCAGATTTTGCCAAGGTGAAGGCCTGAGACAGTGATCCAGCCAACCGAGTAGTACTCTCGTACTCCGGTAACAAAGCTCTGATGAAATGTTGAACCTGTGAAGATTCATCCGGTACCCACCGAGTAACGAACCTCAGTTTCGCGTTAAATTGTTCAATCAATTCATCAACTAACATCCTCCTGGTCATCTTCAATTCCATGAATTCTTGCCTTATCTTATTCAGTTCGAAGGCATTGTAGTACTGCTCGCACAGTTTATCCCGGAATTGATTCCATGTTATTGAATCCATCTGAGATCTCGATAAGTGGGTGGTAATGGAATCCCACCAAACCATCGCCTTGCCTTTGAGCATCCTGGTAGCAAAGAACACTCGCATCTCTTCCTCACAATTACAAGCATCCAAAATCCTCGCGGTATCTCTCAACCAGTTTAACGTAACGTTAGGATCCGTGCTGCCATGGTATTCCTCTGGTTTACAATCTAGAAACTGCTTGTATGTACATAGCTGCTTAAATCCCATATTAGGTGGATATCCCATAAAGGGATAAGAGTAGGATCCTTGAGGCATAGATCCCTCTGGATAAGACCCCTGGGGAAACAACGGGTAAAAGAATGGTTGTGACGTATGTTGAGACATTGGTGGTAACGGTACAGATACCGGTGGAATCTCAGCCACAGTAGTAATCGGTGGAAAAATCGGTGGTATTGCAGGTGCAGTTGATATCGTAGTAGTAACCGGGGGTTGAATTATAGGAGGTTGTCTTTGTTGCTCCAGTTCCTTTCGCAAGTCTTGTAGTTGGCCCTCCAACTAAAAGATATACTCGTCTCTTTAATCCCCAGCGGTACCAGATGTACTGGCATTTAGCAAAGTTTCCGCTATTGTAGTAGGGACTTCAGCAGTAGACGGGACAGTAGGGGCAACAGTTGAGTGATCACGATCAGCCATTGTTATCTGTAACAATCACATCACCGCATGATAAATCCGTTAGTACATAACATACTAACTCCACCACACTCCAATTCACCCCAATCCCACACCGAAGGAGTAATCGACCTACCACGAGCCAAGATTTGGGAATAGAACACTTCCATTGTGCCTACACTGCCAAACGAAGGCTCTGATACCAAACTTTTAACACCGTATTTTTTAACCCAAAAATTTTCATTTTGATAATCACTGCGGAAGCGTTTAAACACCAAAGTAATTACAACTAACTACAAACCACTGTTTACAAAATATCAGTATTACAAAATACGGCTCGTCACAAATAATTTATCAGAGTCCTAGGTGATTACTCCCCAAGCTAACCACTCTCAGCCGAGCCGCTAACTTACCAAAACCTGTAAAAAGAGTGAGAGGTGGGGGATTAGCACAAAGCTAAGTGAATAGAGTAAAACCACTACAGATATATCAGCAAATAACCACATGATATCAACAACACATAACATATAATCGTGCCCCGGGAAGACCGGCGGTTCTACAGGAACCTACAACCAATGCCGGCCAAAGCAAAGGTTTACCGATAGTTCATTTGCTATTCTCACACAGTATTACCTTAAGTTGCAACAAATGCATCAAAAGATCCCAATACTGATTAGCCGATAGCAAACTAACCCAACCCATATGCCCAGCCGAAGCTGACTTCCCAACCATCATGTATACATAGCATTGACGCAACAATTAATTAACAATCAACAGTTAATCAATTATCAGATGCACAATCTATCCATGCGTCAAACCAATAACAGTTGGAACCCAAGCCAGTTACAACTAATAACATCTGTGAGTAAACATCCACTCACCTCAAGCTTTCAGTTTCTCCACTCAGTGATCTTATATTACTAAGCCTTGTCTGTTCCTGAGAACACAACAAACTAAAATCAGTAACCGGTTCATAAATATATGTTAAACACATAAATTTATATCCTCTAATCATACATAAACATGTAAGATTCACATATGAATACACATATATCACATAGCATTAAACAATGCAATTTAACAAGTCAAAACTGTCGGATTTCCGCCAAGAACCAACGGATTTCAAAGAATCCAATACACCCATCGGATTTAAGAGAATCCGCGACTTCCATCGGATTTCCACACTTGTCTTAACTTGGCACCCACATTCGGTTTTCACAATTGGAATCCTTCATCGGATTCAAACCCTCGGATTTCAAGAGTATCGGATTTACCATTCTCCGGATTCTAAGTTCTAGATTCCACTTGTTTCGGATTTCAACATCCGGTTTTCATTATCTTCATTAGAATCCGCCATCTTCAACATTCCAAGAATCCGACAACTTCATCACTTGTATACATCAATTTTCCAAATCATACCATTTATATACAAGTTCATAGAAACACATATAAACATGTTAAAACACAAAAACATGCATCAAAACACCTTTTAGCACTCAAGAACACGAAATCCGACAAAAGCTTGATCACATGATATTTAAACCGTATCATGCTTATCAAATTCAATATGCATAGCATGTTACAAAAATCATGGAATAATCAACAACCTTTAAAACTTGAATCACACAATCAAGAAATCTACAATCCGATCGCTTTGTTCTTCCTTTCTTGCTTCTTTGTTTCTTGCTCTCGGTTTCACACAAATACACACATATGCAATTGATTCAAAGTGAAGAATGGAAATTCACAAACCCATGTATATACAAATGCTAGCATGAGGTGGCATGCTTAGACTAACTTAACACATGCACACACACACAACTCTAATTCATATATATATATATATATACATATACACATAGCAACACATATAACATTTAATTACATGATTAATAATTAAATCAAATACTTATTTAATAATCAATTAAACATAATCAAATAATGGTTCACGTGTAACATACCCAAAGCCTACATTTCTACTAGGCCCGATCTTAGAATGTTACACCAATACACCGGGGGATCAGACACGACCATCCGCGCTGGTGGGGGAGCATAAAGCAGTCCACCAAGCATCATTTACGAAACCATAGGCTCCTAGGCAATTCAGCCATTTCTGACTGGTTACCCCTCATGATATAAGGCACGGAGGTTCTGCAGAACCTACGATCCGGAATGTTAACTCGAATAACCGTTAACTCCTGAATCTCCTGATCAAGGGTCTCTGGGATCCAGCTATCCGGCTGACCTTAACCATGCTTGAAGATGTCCGCGAACTTTTCACATACACATACTGATCCAATCTGGACCATTCACTTAGCATGCATTTTCATTTACTTCATTTAGCATGTATTTACATTCATTACATCATTATGGATCCAATCTGGATCCATAGCATACATATCATTCACTTTAACTAGGTGGCTCCAATTCTGGATTCCGATGGCATACACTTAACTTACATATGGCAAGTATTTAACATGGCATTGTGCTTTAAGTAGCATGGCAATACTTATTCATCTACTTTTACGCATACGTGCACTTAAAACACATAGCACATAAATCTTCCTATACTGAGGCTTATGAAAGTCGGTACTCATCTGAGTAGCTTAATACAGATAGTTATTTTACTTCCGCTTTGTCTAGGATGTCAATTTCACCTAGAGTAGCATTACTTACATTAATTACCTTAACATACAAAGAATAGCTACTAAAATCACATAGGAATCTCCAAATCCGGATCTCACACAAATCCGACAAACTGTCGGATAGTGGAAATCCGACACTTAGGGAAATCCGATAAAACTGTCGGATTGTGAAAATCCAACAGTCATGCGGATTACATGAAATCCGATACTTTTGAAGAAATACGATACATCATCGGATTCCAAGACTTATCATATTAACGTAACAATGGAATCCGATATTCTATCGGAATCCGATACTTAGAAGAAATCTGACACTTTGTCAGATTCCGACACTAAGGAATCCGATACTTGGAACATCTTTTGACTTGTGAACATTGACAAACCAATGGAATCCGATACTTTGACAGAAATCCGACACTTTGTCGGATTCCGACATCTTCAAGGAAATCCGACACTATCGGATTTTGACTTGCGGATTTGGATAACATGCGGATTCCGATACATTCAAGTCTCGGAATCCGACAACTTCAAGGCTGGAAATCCGCCAACTTCAAACTTGGCTTATTTCCAGAATTCCATTCATTTGTTTTGACATTTATACATTCTAAAAACATCTGTTTTCATTAGTATGCCTTCAAAAATGCATCAAATCCAAACAATCAAAACCCACTTGCAAAGTAAGCTTTGAATGTCCTTTTAAGATGTTTTGCATGAGCTTGAGTTTTAAGATATGATTTATACATAAATCTGATTTCATATAGGTTAAATCCTTACAATAAACAAGTGTTTACCTTTACTTGATTCAAAATCACAAAATCCTTTGTTGCGTCAAGAAAACCGAATGGCTAGAGAGAAAGCGAGAGAGAAATCCGAGAGTTTGAGTTTTGTGTGTTTTTGCAACTTTGACTTAGTCAAAGTAATTCTTAACTATATATATACATTTGACATCCAGAGGCACCGCCTCTGGATTGTTTTCTTTTCTTTCTTTCCATAACTTAATTACTTTCTAATACACACACACACACACACATATATATATATATATATATATATAATACATAACACATAACACACTTAAACAAATATGTACAATTAACACTCATCTTATTAATGAAATCAACTTACAACTTGGACCCCTTACATTATTCACTAATGTACATTTACACACGAATTACAACTAGGCCCAAATCGAGGATGTTACATATATTTCGAGTGTCATAGTTCTAGGTACAAATTTCATCTCTAATTTTTGTTTCATCCGGCCAAATCTCAAATTTCGATGTATAGTTCTTGGTGAGAAGGAAGTTGAAAGTCGTAGTTGTAGGTGTAAATTTCCAATTCTCACATTTTGATATTTGCTTCTAACATTTCTAATTGATGGGATATCTTTTCTCACATTTCAATTTATTATATTTTTCTATGAACATATACCTGGGATATTTATTTGAATGTTTATAATCATTTTTTGTTCTTTTGTATTTCACCGTCATTGAAGCATCAAACAAGTAATATTGGTATGCGAAGTTTTTTTCCTTTTGCTTTAGGTAAGTGGACAATTTTGATTTGGATTACTTTCATCACTAAGATTTTTTTTGTAGTTATTGTTTAAATGTATCTTAACCATTAAGAGAGTTTTACAAGCCACTTAATCGAAACTAAACGGATGAGGTACTTGAATGTTCATTATTTGTGTTGGCAACTACATACGCATTTGTTTGCAGATGTGCACTTATTACACTTGTGCTGGGAAATAAATCTAGTCATATGTGCACATATGCACAAGATGCACACGTGCACGGTGCATATATGCATCGCTCTTATGCTAAAACAAAACCCAGTAGTATGAACAGGCGGTGCACATATGCATGAGATGCACACGTGCACGGTGCATATATGCACCAATATGCACTGCGCTGTAACAAAACCTAGTGGTATGAATAGACAATGCACATATGCACCATGCATACATACGTGCTGGAAAGAAAACCCAACAAAAAAGAATATTTTTTTCGGAAAAGTATAACAATATGGATGTCCTATTAAAGAGCATAAAATTCTCGTTTTTTTGGTATAATTTTCATATTCTAAAACCTTTGCATTTGGGAGATATTTTACTTTTAAGAAAATGAGGGTAAATGCCAAATGTCCAAATTACCCTCATTAATTACCTTAAATATTGGATTTGATTTGATATAATTAAGGTTATCCATTAAGAACAATTTAATCCATTTTATTAATCAATGCTATAATTGGTTCTCGCGGTTCTCGCAATAAAAATGGTTCTCAAATGAACCCTCCCCTATATATATAGGATTAATCCTCATAAATAGAGGTTAAGAAAATTAGAAAAAAAACTCTCCTCTCTCTCTTGTGTGGATCAGCCGAACACCCTTTCTAAAGGTTTCCTTGTTATCTGCAAATAAATCAAAGAGACCAAATTTCAAAATATTTCAACTCAATAATCAAATTGTGATCTTAAAGCTAGAATAGAATAAAGAGATATGGTTATTTTTATTTTCTTTTCCGTTGGTTCATTTTCATCTCTAATTTTTAAATTATCATGCATGATGAAAAAAACATTTTCTATAACTTTAAAATGTCTTTGGTGGAACTTAAATAAAATGTTTGAATCATTTTCATTCTAGAAATATACATAATAGCACAAACATTCTTGCAAGAGATGATCTTTGTCTCGATAACATGTGTATCAAATTGAAATAATTGAAGAAATATCTGATAATTAAATGACTCTAATCTATTCATATTATAGAAAAATAATAAAAAGTGGACATAAACAAATTGTTTAAACTACATACATAACAAACCTTGTATTTTGTAGTACTTTTTTATATAATCTAGCAGGAACATGGTGTTTTAAACTGCTAAAGTCATGCAGAAACAAATTTCAAGTCATGTCTTTTTTTATTGTCTAGTTTTCATATTTCATATTACCGCTCCAAAAGTCCCTTATATAAATACAAATTCATCTGCATATATCATTATAGACATTAATTTCTAGATACAAAATCAAATTCATTAGTTCTACAACTGTCATTCTACATATAAATTTACCCCACAAAAGATATTACGTTGAACATTAAAGATATTACGTTGCACTCTAATTCACATCAATTTCTTTTTAGGGATTGAGAGGATAATTTGTTTTATAAATTTACCAGGTAAGTTAACATTTGATGTGCAATATTGAAAGCACAAAAATTATGTAGAGACACTTCTTATGATTTAAAAGTAGACAGAGTCTCTTTTGAACACTTAATACAAAGTATCTGTAACATCCTCAGAATGAGCCTAGCTAAACGTGTACGAATTTGATACGTTCAAATCTTAAATGAATAATGAGTAAAAGAATTTTATTAAATTAATTAAGGTTGATAATCCCTTAATTCTTCAAGTATCAAGCTAATCTTCAATTGCATGTGTAGAACTATGAGAGAATACTAATTACACCTTGATTAACACATAGTTCATATCATTGATTATGTCAATTGATACATGATTAGCCTTAATCATAGGCTTATATACTCCATGAGTATATTTACAATTAAGACCATCTAGTTTGTAATTAATACAAACTTCACTCAAAATATAATCTTCTATTCTATACAATTAATAAACCTAACAATCTCCCCCTTTGTATAGAAATAGAAGATGTTATGTCTTTTTGGCATCTCACGCAAACTTTAACAATCTCCCCTTTTGAATCATGCAGATATTCTTTTTCGGTTAATATTCTTTTGAGGCTTTGGGGAATCTTCAAACCTTTACTTGATGTCTTCAAAATGACTTCTCATCTTTACATAGAGACTCTTCATTTTGAGAATAGTATTCACTTCAACATCTTGATGAGAACTTGAAACTTGATAGCATACAATGACATCTTTTCTCTTCAAACTCCTCTTTTGCATTCGTAACCTTAGGCTTTTCAACCTTTGGTTGCATTATCAACTTAACATGTAGTGATTTTCAGCTTTTCCCAATCTTCAACATATTCTTTCTGATCTTGAGCTCTCTTGTCTTAAAATAAGCTTTTCTTTTGCATGAAAAATAGTTTGTTCTCTCCCCCTTGAATGTAGCTCTTGATATTGTTTATCCCGATCATAATGTCTTGATCACACAATTATCTTTTCTTTTGAATCTCTTGATCTTTTTCAAATTTGATAGATATCGCTTTTCTTTGCTCCTCCTTGACTTGACATATATTGATTTTTCAGAATTAAACTTTTCTTTGTCTCCCTCTCAACACATGAATCTGGTCTTCTTTAGCTGCACAATTTTGATGATAAGAACTCATCATCATCTTCAACTCAGTGAGAATCAGCTAATATTTTTGTTTCCTTCTTTCAAAATCAACTGAATTTCAATTTCTTTAAACTTTCTCCCCCTCATGATGATCAGGATTCTTCATAAACATCATGCAATTGTAATTGACATTCAGCTTGATTTGTGCATGAATACTTCAACATTTATAGCTTAGAATCCTCCTCATGACATTCAGTTGAATTTATCAAATATGTATCTCTTTGATATTGTGACCAGAATGATATTACAATGAAAGTATCTGAGATAGTCTTTAGGGCACCATCTCAAAGTTCCCTTTAGGAAATGTTAACACCGAGATCACATAGATTGCTCGTTGACACAATAGTTTTTAAACTGTGTGACCTACGTTTAGTGTTGGAATAATGATAGCACTGGTAGGATTTCCATCTATCATCGTGAATATCACAAAGATAACACTCAAGATGTTCTGGTATCAGTTATGAAAACTAGATACTTGTGACATTTCCATCATGTGTCCTAAGAAATAAAATTATATAGAAATAAGCTCTAGACTTTATAAGTGCATGAAAGAAGTCGGGGACCAGAGCAGCATGTCCTCCTTGTTTCCTTATTAACAATCTCCGAGTGAGATGTCAATAGAGACGTGCTAATTCTCCGTGTGAAGTTGAAACAGTCATCTTTTAAGAGATAATTAAGTAGCTGGGTGGGGTTAGTGCATTGCATCACTAGGTCCATAATGTCTTCTTCAATACCAAATTTCAATACACAAAATCTAGTAGTATATGTGTTTACCCAGATTGACACTGTTTTGAGAGGATCTTTCTTTTATTTTGATCCTATCTCTCACCCTCAGCTCTCTAAATATTTTTCAACTTCTCCCTCAAACTCTCTTTCCAAAATGAATATTTATATCTCTGTTGGATACAAATTGACACTTGTTATCTGTTCAAATGATTAAGAGCAATCATATTGATTTCAACAAGAATGATTTTCACAAAATATTCAGTTGAGAAAGATTGTCAAGAATGATTTGAGCAATTAAAGAATATGAACAATCAAAGAATTTTGAAGTAGGAAATGAAAAAATGATTTGACATGTATGCTCAAAGTGATTTGTTGATCATATACACCCCCATCTCCTGTTCCACCCCTCTCATTTTCATTTTATCTCTGCCCACCAATCAGTATCACGTGATAACTGATTCTGCTCACCTATTTGACCTATTAAACCCTTACATTGTTTTTTAAAGCATAAGGTGAACTCCTGGGGCAGGTCCGTCCGGTTCTGGATTGACCATAGGAGTAGAACTATCCTACACTCCCTCACTCTTTGGTGCCTTATTTCACTTGAAAATTATGTGTCACATAAAAAATGATTGACACAAGAATGAACGGTTTTCCAGAAAGAATGGAATATTCAACAATAGAGGATGGATTTCCAGAATTATTATCAGGATAGAATTCAAGAAATGAAAGATGAGCGTTCAGAAGATCAACAATCAAATGAATCAAGAAAGACATCAGAATGAATCGACGAGATTCGTCTTCTCGATGGGAAAAACGACAAAATTTGAAAATTGAAAATCTTTTTGAATTTTAAAATAGTTTTCATTTTAAAACACAATTGAAATCTTGTAGGTTCTTGATAAAACACAATTTGTCTGTCAAAGAATCTATGTCGTTCTTGCTCCCCCTGCAAATAATGAACCATTATCACACAAGTTATATCAAGGAATGATAAACTACAAACATTAAGTTTCTCAGATCATTAGACTCTGACTAATGCTGAACACAATGACATGTGAAATGGACTGCAAGGAACACTCTTCTTTCTTCAAGTCAGGAAATTGAAATTGTTAGCATACTGAACACAATGTGTTTTTCAACGCATTTTATATGATCTTCATTGTGTTCCAAAAATGTCTCTAACTTGATCTGCAAAACAGATTAAGCACACTTTGGTACTCACTTGAAGTTGGGTCCAACTATGTTAGGTTTATGAACCTTTATATGCAATGGACATGTGTGCCATTGGGGAATACCATTTTGAACAACAAATTTATGATTTGTTCTTGAAGTTTTACAAATCTTCTTTTTTGAAAGTCTGATAAAGTGCTTGACTGAGTATACCACAAAAGGATATTTGACATCAGTTTTGAGCACAAAATTTTCATTATGTTTTGCTTTAGAAAAGAATTTGGTATTTAGATGTTTAAACGAATGATATTGCATATCAGCATGATTGTCCTTACCAGAATGATGTTGTCTATGCATTCTTCTTTGTAGTACAGCATTGGACTTAAAACCATCATTGATGACATTCTTCATTCGAAACTCAGATGCTCTAGATTTAGTTTCTGAAGATGTCTCAGTAGGTATTGCATTGGATGAGAATTCATCAGTTATTACATTTTTGATACGGAATTCTAATGATGAAAAACATGCATTTGAATGCACATGATTGATTGAATCACATGGTGAATTAAAGATTGAGGTTTCTGTGGTTGTCTTCTTTTCAGTCCAGAATGATGATATCTTTACAAACTTGTCGCCTAGATTCTTCTTTAGAATCCAAGCTTGTTTGGTCTTTGATAAAGAATCATTTGAACTTACTGAAAATTCAAAATCAATATAACTTGAATAAGATGCATTCTGTTGACTTCTGAATTCAGTTACTTTTGGCTTTTGAGAAGAAATAGTTGCTTTAGGAGTAGAAGCATCAATGAAACCGTCATCTAATTTTCTACTTTCAGCATCTGCAATAGATAAATAAGAGTCAGTATCGCTACCACAATGTTCTACTTGAGTTTAGCCAAAAACTTTAGTCTCTCTTTTTCCAACGTTTTCTTCTCTGTGTCCAGAGTCTTCTGAAGCTCAGATATTTTGTTTTTCAGAAGTGAGTTGGGAATATATAGTTTAGAAGAGACAATAAGCTGCTGCTCAAGTCCTGTGACTTTTCTTTGCAATTCAGCCTTTTCAATACCTAAACTCACTATCAACATATCATCATTCTGCAACATCCTTTGAAAATCTTGACGTTCAACAGAAAATTCAGATATGAGGTCCTTAAACTTGGCATTCTCTTCTGACAAAATCTCTACTTTCTTTTTCTCCTCTTTAGAATGTACTTCAAGTTGTGAAATTTTTTCCACAAACTTACTTCTTTCTTCTTCAAACATTTTCTTTTCACTTTCCAAACTCTTTTCTAGGTCTAATACCTTTGTTTCTTTCTGTAACTCAACTTTTTCAACAAGTAGCTGTTGCTCAAGTTGTTTCAACTTATCATGCAATTCAGCTTTTTCAACTTGTAATTCACTTGCTCTTTTCTTTTCAAATTCAACTTGTTCTTTTAGTAATGAACTTTCTTCACTCAAAATTTGCATCTGTTTCTCCTTTTTGATTATATCATCTGATATACGTTCAATCCTTACATCATAAAATGTATTTCTCCGTGTCAATGTGTGAATCTCTTTGTTCAGTGAAGAAATCTTCTCTTTGAGCTGGATATTCTCATTAACCAATCCGTCTACCTTCTTTTTCTCAAAATTTACTCCAACATGTGGAATCTTCGTTGACATCTTGATATTTATCTTGATACCTGAAAACTATACGATCGTTTACGAATGATTTGATTTGATCACAAATTTAATCAATAATAATGATTTGAAAGTGTAGTATGAGAATCAATAAAAGTGACTATGAGTTGAGAAAGATTGATTCTAATTCAGTCACAACGACGACGGAGGTTCGGGGGCAGCGCCCCTAATAGCGTGGTCCAAGGGATGGCAACCCCTGGCGGGGTCCAAGGGGCAGAGCCCCTGGCTGGGGTCGAGAAAATGCAAGAAAATTCAAATTTTGTATGCAAGAAAATTCAATTTTTGGTTAAAATTGCTATATCAGAAAATGTAAGAAAATTCAAATTTTGTATTTTCAACCAAATTTTGAGCCATTTAAAATTGCTATGAAAAAAGGAAATCCGACACTTTAAAATATGTCCAAATCCGACACTTTAAAATATGTCCAAATCCGACACATTCAAATATGTCCAAATCCGACACTTTCAAATCCGCCCAAATCCGACACTTACAAACATGTCCAAATCCGACACTTTCAAATCCGCCCAAATCCGACACTTTCAAATCCGACCCTTTCAAATCCGGTAGAAAGCAAATCCAGTACTTTCAAATCCGGTAGAAGCCAAATCCGGTACTTTCAAAACCGACACTTTTCAAATCCGATAATTTCGAAATCCGGCTAAACCAAATCCGCCAAATGTCAAATCCAATAAACACTTAATCGGATTTATGAAATCCGATAACTTCATCTTCCAAATCCGATAATGTAACACCCAAGGTTCGATATTCCTTTTATCGTATTTTAATAAGAAGTGATATATGTTTGTAGGAGTTACACTTAAGATACTAGATGCGTTTTTAAAACTAGAGGGGCTTAAACCGTCAAATTATAAGTTAGTATAGTCTAGGGGGCAGTTATGTCAATTAGTGAAACTATTTATATATAAACACCAACTTTGACTTAGAAGTCAAAGTTAGTCATTTCTTCTCTGCCAAATTCGACCACATTCAAGCAGTCCATAAATTCTCTATTTTGTGAGTCAAATCAGCAGGATTAAGAGCCTTTAGCAAGATCATAGCAAGAACTCATCACAAGGTAAGCTTTCAAGCTTGATTCTTGATGTTTTGTAAGTTTAATCACATGGTTTCAATGGTGAAATCATGTTAGAGTTGTTTTGTATAGTCTAGATTATGTATGTCAGTTGTAGGAGGTGTAGGAAAACACCTCTAGTCGTTTTATGAAGTAAATATTGGAATTATTGATGAAATCCGACTGTTCTTGGCAAGAACAGTCTGCTGAACTGATATGTACACGGCCTGTGTAGCGGTACACGGCCGTGTAGTAGTTATGACGGTCACAGGGCCATGTAAGGATACATGGTCGTGTAGCATAAGTGGTACACGGCCGTGTAGTAGTAAAGGCGGTCATAGGGCCATGTACGGTGACATGGTCGTGTAGTATTAAAGGTACACGGCCCGTGTAGAGGTACACGGCCCGTGTAGAGGTACACAGCCCGTGTAGAGGTACACGGCCCGTGTAGAGTGACTAGACCACACTGGCCATGTTGCCAGCTTAGGTCGTGTAGCATTGATGGGACACGGCCCGTGTAGGCCCTATTTCAGATCAGAATGCCTTATGATTTATGCATTGCTTATATAGGAGGTTATTTACATAGTACGTATATCAATGATCAGTGAAGCCTTTCATATTACAGTTATAAGGTGAGTTTTCTAGACTTCACTTCATATCAGCAGCATGTGTAGTTTCATATCAGATTGCTAACATGCTATGTTATACATGTGAATATGTAAGCATACTGCTATGTGCAGTATGGCTCAGATACGGTACAGTACTGTGACCTACGATGCTGCCCTGGGTCTAGAACCAGAGGCTAGCTTTGATTGCCAGACATGCGTGTATTATCTTCTTGTGATTGTATACGTGAGCTCATATGATGTTATGTTTAGATTACTCACTAAGCTCTCGTAACTTATCAGATACTATTTTTAAAATCTTTTGCAGGTTGCAGCAAAGGCAAAGGCAAAGCTCCTGTTTGACTGCTTTTCAGTTTTTAAACGATAAACACTTAACGCTCTTTTTGTGTAAATAATTAACCTTGACAGTACACTAAGTCTGTACTTGTGGGTTTATCTTTTGTTTTTAGCATGGTTTTGCTATGAAAACGTTTCCGCTTATGTAACTCAATTGATTTGAGTGTTTTAATGAAATTATCCTACTTTTTTATCTTTTTATGAAATTGGGGCGTGACAGATAACTTCATCTTTTCAAGAACATCAAGAACACATAAACTCGTATCTAACTTGAATCTTCAAATCTTTACCAAGAATGAAATTTCTCTTCAAATTAATCAATCTCCACCTAAACAAGCACTTTTAAAACTCTCATATTACAACAATTTGGATTAAAACTCATGAATTTAACCAAAATTCACCAAGAATATCATGAAACCTTCAAACACAAAAGTTTCAAATTACTTCATGTATGATTGATGAATTGATATGAAACTTTGCAGATTGATTCGTGATATGATTACTAACACTCGTTCAAAAATTGAGCAATTAATTCCAACTAAATCACGAATTTCAAAGTTCAAGTCTCAAGAACATCTTTCAAAAACCCAGATTCGTAATTCTTAGATTTCTCTCACATAGAGCAGATTTTGCACTTGAAAATTTTACTGTAGGTTCCGGCAATCATACACAACAACATATCCAAAAATTATATCAAATGAAGATCGTATGAATTTTCTAGAATTTTTCAAAGTTTCTGCCCAAAAATAATCCGAAAATTTCAAAAAATCTTCAAAATTTCTTGCAATTCTTGATCCAATCTTCAATCAAATCACTCCTTAGGCTCTGATACCAATTGATAATCCCTTAATTTTTCAAGTATCAAGCTAATCTTCAATTGCATGTGTAGAACTATGAGAGAATACTAATTACACCTTGATTAACACATAGTTCATATCATTGATTATGGCAATTGATACATGATTAGCCTTAATCATAGGCTTATATACTCCTTGAGTATATTTACAATTAAGACCATCTAGTTTGTAATTAATACAAACTTCACTCAAAATATAATCTTATATTCTATACAATTAATAAACCTAACAAAGGTGATATTAGTATGAAAATAATAAAAAAATGAAGTTATAAAAATAATAAAAATAATGAAATATAAACAGTTTAAGACAAGAATTCTGAATATATCCCCGTTAGTTGAAATGGACATGTGGGTTTTAAGTTGTAAGTTAAAAAGGGAAATAAAATATCCACTTGTATATATTATTAACCTCAAAGTCGATCCAGCCTTATCTCTACACAGACACACACATACGCATACACAAACACAGACACATTCTTACTTTCTTTGCTCTTGGTTCCTTTGAAGAAGAAGATCAAGAAAGATTATCAAGACTTCAATTCCAGCTACAACTTCAAGGTTTCCAATCTGCTATTAATCATCATCTTTGTAACACCAGAAAACCCAAGTCATTTTTTTAAAAACGCGTTGCGGTAGCTTAATTACATAAATTCACTTTACAAACATTTCAAATATATACAATACACAAATATCTGTTTTCAACCAACAAAACAAAGTCTTGGTGTTACAAAAACAACTAGCTCGTTTTCTTTCTACCACAAAATCAGAGTCAGGTCAACTTTTCCTTCTACTAACACCAAAAACTCACAAACATGCAAAAACAACAACAGAGGGGAATTAGCACAAAACTAAGTGAGTAGAGGCTAGGCACAAATGCAAAGATCAAGTCAACATCAAAGCATGTAATCACACAAACAAGAAGACCGGTGGTTCGGCGCAGAACCTACAACCAATGCCGGCCAAAGCAAAGGTTTACCGATACTGAAAGGATGTCACATTAAACAATCAACAATATCAATCAATACTGAAATTATGAGGTCACGCCGCGACGTGCCTTTGAGCATAAGCCCCCTTCAAATGCGAAGTCTACTTCGAGCGCCCCCTTCGAATGCGAAGTCTACTTCGAGCGCCCCCTTCGAATGCGAAGCCGACGCGTCGCGTCGCGACAAGTCTTCGAGCGGTTCCATTTCGAATGCGAAGTATACTACTTCGAACAACTCCTGAATGCAAAGTGTAGGGATCGCGCTGCAAACTTTGAATTTCCAGAATCATCATCATCTTCTTCAACGTACAACCGACCAAAACTCCATAGCTAATTTCCAGAACTTCATAAACTTACTAAAAACATATACAAACATCTAATAACATGTTTTCATACATCCTAAACATCTTTTAACCAATTAAATCACAAAATCTAAAAAACCCCATTTGGTCACATAAACTTCAAACTCAATCATGGTGATTCTCATGTAAGCTCATAAAACACTATAAGAAACATGTCAGGTTAATCAATAACATGCTATGAACATCATCTTCCCTTTAGTTTGGATTATAGAACACTAATTCTTCAAATCAAATAATCGAGTTTCAAGCTTTATGGAGGTTTCTTCACTTTGAAGCTAAGTACACACACAAACACCTTCACTTTGAGTTTCTAAAATGAGTTGATGATAATCTTGCCATATACATATACATACACGTACACACTTCTTTTCTAAAACCAAAGCAGGAGGTGGTTGTTTCAAGACTTATTTATTTTATCATGCATGCACACATACATACAACATACCATACCTACATACTACCTAACATACTAACTTTATTTTCCTTCTAACTTTTCCAGTAAACATATATATATATATATATATACTTAAATCAATTAATTAACTTAGCATAATTAACTCATAATATCACACATCACACAAATAAATTAACACGTTTAAACACAAAATCACATACCGCTAACCCGCTAATCTACTAGCCCAGGTTTGCGGGTGTTATAATCTTCATCTTCTTCATCTTGTAAGTTCAAGTTCTACATGTTCTTCATAATTTTGGGTATTTTAGGTTTAAATGGGTCAAGACTTAAAATGGTATCAAGAATTGAAATTGATGATCCAAATCAGTTCTTATATCATTTCTAAGTGCTTAGGAATCAATTTCATGAATTAAAGTGGTGTTCTTGATTGAGTTTTAAAATTTGGCTCAAATAGGTCAAAATGGTCAAAACGGGTTAAGTGCAAATTGACCATCAAGATCTAGTTTTTAGTATTATAATTGTTCCTACAACTCATGTGGATTTATTAGAACCAAAATATTGGGTTACAAGTGATGATTTTGGTCAATTCAATAAATTGTTCAAAAATGGGTTAAAATGGCAAGAAAATGGAAAAGGTTATCAAGAACTGGTTTTTAATGATTTGATCAGTTCCTATAGCTTCTATATATCATATTAAGTAGGAATGATGCATTTGAAGTGTTAGAGTTGGTGTATTTCAAGATTTGACCAAAATGGACATTTATTTGTTAATTTAAATTGGATTTTTTGTATGAATTAATTGGACAGGTGTTTTAGATGTTAGAAAGCTTCTACAAGTGCTAAATGATGTTACGAATCACTGAAAAATGACCAAAGTTGAATTGGTATTGATTTGGGTAAAAATGACACTGCTGTGAAAAATTGCAGATTTGGCTCTACACTGAGGTCGCGACATGACGCATGTAGTGTCGCGACGGGATGCGTGGTCTGCACATAATCATGTGTTGTTTTTGTTGTTCTTTCACGTATTGTTGTTTGGACTGTTGATTTAAGTTAGTAAATAGACTAATAACAACAATAGAACATTGTTTTAAGTTGTACTTGGTATATTGATGTTTAAATGTAAGAAATGATGTTGATATCGTCTAAATTATACAAGTTTATCTTTTACGATATCAATATTTTATACTCACTTTGGGCTCGTTTTACTTTTATAATGCTACGTAATTGTTTATTTGTGCGTTTCAGGTACAAAATATTAGAACGATGGAAAAGTACGTGAAATGGAGCTTTTGAAGCAACAAATGGAAGTCGGTGCTAAACGCACTCGAAAGACGACGTGAAGCAATACAATGAGCTGTCATGTTACAAGAATTTTACACGAGCGATAATGATCGAGACGAGAAAGATAAACTTTTCAACATTACATCAAGTAATTTTCATCGTGTCGTCTAATCATCAAATTTACAAATTCCACGACGAAATCACAAAGTTGGCGACCGTACTTTGAAGCCATGCCATGAGATTTTCATGCAACAAAGAAGCCATGCAAAATAAAATACATATCCACGATTAGGACTCCTTAAAATCGCATGGCTATCAAGGATTAAACTCAAATCAAATTACATGGTCATATATCTTCCGCGTAGCAAAACAAAGGAGCTACACAAAAGAAACAATTAAATATGCATGGCTAGACATTATTTTTCAAAAAAAATGCATGGTCAGCAAATTTAATGTGCTCAACGTTTACGGCCTACAAGGAAAACATGGGTGTTGAAAAAAAAGAGTAACGACACACTTGGAATAGTAACCGCCGTAGTAGATTTCAAGAGTTTCTTACCGCGAATCTGTTTTCATCTTCTATAAATAGCCATCAAAAGTTCCATTTTAAAGACACTTCATTCTCTTTTAGTTCTTTCTAATTTACGTGGAGACTTCCACGGATGATTAGAGAGGCTAAAAAGAATAGAAACGGGATTATAAATAATAGTTATAGTACGTTCTAAGGCGCATGAGAAGGCTCGTAAAGCGACGCGGAAGCACGGGAGGTGAAGAATCCAAGTGTACAACTTAATGATCATCATCTGGGTTTGATTTCTATCATGTTATTCATTCCTAGTTTGATTTCCATTAGTTGTAACATCATGATTATGGGCTAATCACCCTTTTGTTTGCACTTAGAAACGATGAACCCTTGTATGTGATTTGATTTTTATTATTCGGTTGTTTAATATCATTATGTATTTTATCATGCTTGTTTAATTGAATATCCACGTTTGTTAATGTTTAAGTCCGTTTGTTTTATTGCTAAGTATGCATGGCTAAGATGACCATTCATGTTATGTATACTCGAATCATAATCGATTATGACCATTAAACGATTGTGACTAGTGATTGACCAAATCCTAGGTTAGAATAAATGGATTATATGATATTAATGCATGTGCCATAATTATGTTCCAATGGCCATAAGTTCATAATTAGATTGATACTTATAACCATACGATCAAAAAAAATTAAACCCCTCATGATACGACTTTAATGCATGATAATAGATAAGTTAGCCGCGTGACCATCGAGTTAACCTTCTATCTATCATAGAGTTAGGGGCCGGACCAAGAAACCTAACTTACATTAGAAATCGGTACATGATAACTAGACAACCATTGCACGCAATAGAAATTAACAACAATTAAGGGGGATTCAAATCTAAGTGTAAACACTTTATCTTTCGATATTTATCAATTGTAGTTTGTCTAGTGTCTTTAAAGTATATCTTAGATTTAGTTGATAATTTATAGTTCGTATATTTTAGGTTTAATTTATTAACCTCAAAACCCAACAAAATCCATTTCTTTGTTTTATATAATTAACTTGCAGTAAGTCATTTACATTGAAAACACAATTGCTTCCGAGAGATCGACAATCCGGACTTACTAAAACTATATTATTGATACGATTAGGTACATTTGTCTAAGATGTGTGTTAATTAATATAATTTGGTAGCTCTTTTATAAGTAAAAATCCTGGTACATTTAGAACACACCAAGTTTTTGGCGCCGTTGCCGGAGAGCACGGTTGTTTTCATATATTTGACTAATTAGAAGTTAATTATAATATTTATAAATAGTTTTTTATTTCTTTAAAATATTAAAATAGCATTTTCGTACTTGTGTTTTGAGAAAATTTGTTTTAATTCATTTAATTGTTTAACTTTTGTGGAGAAAGCTAAGGTGAGTGCTGTCTAGAATAGTCGAATCGGCTTGGTTGTTGGATTTTCCGAAAGGTATAGTACCGAAAGGATCCTGCCTGACCAATCTCTTAGATACATTTCAACACAAGAAATAAACAATTAAAATATAAAATGTTTTAATTACGTAAACTTGTATAGTTTCTTTTTAATCTTACTAGGTTAATACTTTTATTTTAGAAAAATTAATAAGACGAACTTGTGTTAGTATATTCTAAATTTTAATAATAACCAACTTGAAAATGTATTGAAAAAATATGGTGTTCACCATAGGCTTGCAACACCTTATCATCCACAAACAAGTGGACAAACTGAGGTGACAAATCAAGCTTTGAAAAGAATATTAGAAAAAACAGTGGGTAACAACAGAAAAGAATGGTCTGATAAATTAGATGATGCTTTATGGGCATATAGAACTGCATATAAAACACCTATTGGTAATACACCATATAGGTTGGTTTTTGGAAAAGCATGTCATCTGTGTCAAAATTGAACATAAAGCATATTGGGCTCTAAAAGCATGTAATTTTGATCTCCAAAGTATTCATTCTCATAGATTATTGCAGATAAACGCGTTAGACGAATTGAGGAACGAGGAGATAAAGAGTTCATTCCAAGAGAAAAGGTGCTATTGTTCAATTCTAAAATGAAGTTGTTTCTAGGAAAGTTGAGAATGAGATGGTATGGACCATACATTGTAAAAGAGGTATTCCCTTACTGCACAATCGAACTCATGAAAGAAGATGGGACGAGCTTCGAGGTAAATGGCCGATGAAACACTACTTTGAAGGAATTCCTGAGGAAGAGCAAGAAGAGGAGGTACCATACCTCGAAATGATCGAAAAAGAATGAAGGAGGAAGGAGTCTAGCTAAAGACTCACTAGTAAATAAAGCGCTTACGGGAGACAGCCCGAGTTTGGTCTTTTACCGGCGGACCCTAAACAACTGGATATGCTTTCTCAAAATTTAAGATTATTTCTTTCACCCTTGTATTTTCAAGCTGATTTACCCTTCGATGTCTGCAAGGACTTAATTGATAGATGTGAGAAGAACGAGAAACAAATGAGAAGAAATTCCAATTATGAATACTTTCGTAGAGGAGTTTCTGTTGCTGCTACCAAAAGAAGAGCCAAACAGGTAGGAAAATGTTGGAAATTTGGTGCTTTACTACATCCTGGAGCTTATAGAGAACTACCAACGAATTCTCAATCAGAATGCGCTAGTGCATTAAGATGGGATCCCGTTAAGCTTAAGGCATAAGGGACCCTGAGGCCTAATAGCAATGCTAGCGATATGATTGATCATTTGTTATATGTTAGAAAAAGCAAGCTTGAGAAATAACTGTTGGTTATATGCCCACTGATACACGTATATTGGATCACTACCGATGAAGCACGGGCCTATTCGGTCACACACCAAGCGTTGAATCCGACAGCACAAGTCAAGAGAGTCAATTTGTTTGATTAGGATTTCTATCGACCTTCACAGGCCCTCACGGTTTGTGAAGCGGTCGTGACGTGAAGCCCTTCACGAGGCTTCATAGGTCCGGCAAGGGATCGTGGGGGTGCCGCCTTCACGACGCCCTTCACGGGCCGTGAGAGCCCGTGAAGGCAGAAGTCAAAGTGACACTTTAATCTTATTGGACCTTTTGTGTTGGTCCAATGAGGGCTAGCCTTTTTGGCCGACCCTGGTGTCACCTGAGCTTTCTAGAGGCTTATAAAAACCCCTCTCTTGATCCTTGTATGAACCTTTTTTTGACAAATTCACAAACCTACACACTAAAGAAGACTTGAGAGTTGTCTTAGCGATTTGAGTTTGTGTTAGTCATAGCAAGAAGTTCTTCTTCTGTTCTTGAGGATTTGTTCACGTGAGTGCAAGTGGAGTACCTCAAGCTTTAGCAAAGGTGATTCACGAAAGGTTTGGTGTGGATACTAATAGAGGAGCTCTACTGAAACACCGCATCTGAAAATAGTTACTTTAGTGATAATTCAACTTTTCATTATGAGTAGATCAACTCGACCAACTCAAAACATCAGATTTAGCAGCGGAAATTTTTCTTTTTAAAGTAGCACAAGGTTTCATATGATATTTACATGTCAACGGAAAACATCTTGTTCTGGTGTTACCTAACATACAGGAACCGACCATAATTACATATTACATCATAAATAAAGTGTTACATCCCACAAGAGTTATTTACATCAAAAGCCACCCGCCTCACCAGGCCTTCTAGTCTTTACCTGAAAAGGGGCAACGTAGCACCATTAGCTAAACAACATAGCTAATGAGTACATACATAACATAAGCATCAGCAAAGTAAGTCATGCAACATATATCATACATAAGCAATCATTGCTAGCTTAACACATAGCGGTGTGCTAACAAGATCAGTAAGAGTCATATCTTGCAGGGTAATCAATCCCGCTCAACAACTCAGACCGGGGGATCAGACGCAACCAACCGCACTGGTGGGGGAGCGTAAAGCAGTCCACCAAACATCGTTTACAGAGCCAAAGACTCCTCAAGTAATCCAGCGATCATCCAACTGATTACCACTCACGTTAAGGCACGGCGGTTCTGCAGAACCTACGATCCGGAATGCCTCCCGAATCACCGTTAAATCCCGAATTATGACCGAAGTCCTCGTAGGATCCAACTACAAAGTTGACCTTAACCATGCGTCAGATAGTTTGCAGACAGTGCACATACATTCATGCATACATATGATCCATTAAGGATCAATTATCATCATCTATTCATATATCGTACATTCATTCAGTCATTCATTCGTACAATCATCAATAATAACTAAGTGGTTCCAATCTGGACCCGCTGGCATGCACCTAATACACATCTTAACATTATTCAAGACATACACTTACCTCCTTGAGCATACCTGCATAAACAAGTCAAACATACATAATACGATCATGCATAAGTAATCAAGTAGTCATCTAGCATACAAGTCTTACTCTAATGAGTCTCATGAAACCAGGCACTCACCTGATTAGCTTATAACGTTCGTTAACTTAATTCTGGTTCAGCTGACACGTTCACCTAAAACATCGGCAATCGCGTTAAGCATTTGCACGTATTAAGTTCTATCACTAGAATACATACAAGAACCAAGTAAGGCTCATAAACATCTTACAATTACAACTAGGCCCAAGTCGAGGATGTTACATCGACTTCGAGTTCAAGTATTACATCTTCAACACCACAACCACCAGAGACATCAAGGGTATGGCCTCTTTTCTGGGTTCCTTTTGGTTCCTCTTGTTGCTATCATTCCTTGTAGCTAGATCTCACTAAATAAATGTTGTGCATGTGCTTTGTAAACCCGAAATCTTTGTGTTTTTACTTCATGCTTCCATTGCTCTTGGGTTTATCACATGCATGAGATTCCTTCAGTGGTATCAGAGCCATTGCTACATGATGATAGCACAAAATGGCTCGAAAAAATGATTTTTGGAAGTTTTGGTAAACTGTCTAGTTAGTCTTCACGGGCCGTGGAGGTTCTCTTCACGAGTCGTGAAGGCTACACGACTAGTGTGGTTTGGGGTCTGGTCGTGAAATGGTGTTTTGGTGCTTCACAAGTTCTTCCGGGCCGTGAGCGGTCGTGAAGCTATCGGGCTTCACGAGCCGTGAAAGGTCGTGAAGGAGCTCGTGAACAGTGTTTTTGACCTAAAAGAAATTTTTTGGTTTTTCGAGTCATTGTCGTGCTTCTGCTTTTATTTATTGTTTTCTAGAAATCCCCAAATAACATTTTGGTACCACTATGGGTATGCATGGTATGGTCATGGCATTAGATGCATACATGCATACACATATGTGTGTGTATATATGAATATGGGTTTTAAAAAATGGTTTTATGCCCTAATGCATATGTACAAGAATTTTCTTTGTGCCTTGATTGTTTGTATAGGAAATTCTTATCAAAATATTTGCTTGTTGCGGTTTTTGGCACACCGCTTGCTTTGTGGTTGTTTGCCTTGTTTTTGTTGGTAACCTTGGCCTTAGACCTTGTGGTTGTTTGTGGTTGTTCCTTTATTTGGTGACCTAGTGTCACATGGATTGTAATAATTATTCATATTTTGATTAGTTGTAATTATTATTGCGGCTTGTATGCCGTTTCATTTATCCATGTACTTGTATTAGGTGATAGAATTTTCGTGGCTTGCATGCCATTTTATTTCTATTTCATGTACTTGTATTTTGGAGCATGGAGACCACAATCAAGAATCAAGATGATGTCTTGAAGATGGAGGATCCGGTCATACCCGTTGGACATGGTGGATCTAGTGGGAGCGATGACTATGTTTGTATTGGGTCCCTAGTTGACTATGTTACTCTCGTTGGCTCACGGGTAGAACGCATAGGTTTTGGCTTGGTTACCAACCCCTTGCTATGCGTGTGATGTGATTTATTTCTTGCATGGTTGTTTAGGTATTCGCATGCTAGAAAATTTTTCAATAAATTAAATCACAAGAATTTTATAAAATTGGTTTATATTTCTCTCTCGCGCCCGCACACGATTAACAAACCATCTAAAGTGAAAATTCGAATTTTGTCACTAAAATATGTTAATCAAATTTAATCAATCTCTGGTGACCCTTCAAAGGAAACATGTTTGTACTCCAAGAATAATGAGGATACAAATTGGTTGTGGCACAAGAGGCTTTCCCACCTTAATTTCAAAAATATCAACAAGTTGAGCAAGGGTGAACTAGTGTCAGGACTACCTTCTCTGACTTATCTTAAGCCTAAACCTTGCACTGCTTGTGAGAAGGGAAAGCAGCATAAGACATCATTTCCATCCAAGAAGGCCTTCTCAATTACAGAGCCTTTCTATATATTGCACATGGACCTCTTTGGTCCTGTTGCAACTGCTAGTATTAGTGGAAGTATGCTCTTGTATTGGTTGATGAATTCTCAAGATACACTTGGGTTTTCTTTCTTAAAGCAAAAAGTGAGGTTGCTGAAGAAATTGTTTGTTTTATCAAGAAGATGGAAGTGTTGAATGGCAATTTGGTGAGGAGTCTTAGAAGTGATCATGGAACTGAATTCAAAAATCAAACTCTGGAATCCTTCTGTGATGAGCAAAGGATATCTCAAAACTTTTCTGCTCCAAGAACCCCATAACAAAATGGTGTAGCTGAAAGAAGAAATAGAACATTGATTGAAGCTGCCAGAACCATGTTGTGTGAAAGTGGGTTACCATTTAATTTCTAGGCTGAGGCTGTAAGTTGTGCATGTTTCACATAGAACAGGTCCCTCATTATAAAGAGGCGCAACAAAACTCCATATGAAGTGCTCAAGGGAAGAAAGCCAAGCATCAGCTTTCTGCATATCTTTGGTTGTGAATGTTTCATACTCAATCAAAAAGATCAATTGCAGAAGTTTGCTCCTAAAGCTGATGAAGGAGTGATTGTAGGTTACTCAGTGATTTCTAAAGCATACAGAATATACAACCTCAGAACCAAAGTCATAGAGGAATCCATCAATGTAAGTTTCAATGAAAATGACTTTGTTGCTTCTTGTTCTTCTAATCATGTTTCAGGTGAAGAATTTAATGATCTTATGCAAACTGGAGAAGTTCCTCCAGAGCAAGTAGATCCCTCTCCACCAGTTGCTCATGATGTAGATGAACCTGTTCCTATCCAAATCTTTAACCATGTACAACCATCCTCATCCAATCCTATACCTCTACTGAATCATGTGGAAAATGACTCAACATCATTGGATTCAAATTCCATATCACTCATTCTCTCTTCAGTAGAGATACCCACAGATTGCAATAATGAAGTTACATCAGCCACTCAAAATGAACTCATTTCTACTGCTGATAGTTACCATGTAACTTCTTCTCCCTAGATCCAAATGAATCCCAATTCCCAAGTAATCCAAAAAGCCTTCAAAGACCTCAAGCACCATCCTCATAATTTGGTGATAGGCAACATAGATGATCCCGTTAGAACAAGATCAAGAGCTTGCAACATCTGCTTGTATTCTGGATTTGTCTCAATAATTGAACCAAAGAAGGTTGATGAAGCTCTTAATGATCCCCACTAGGTGTCTGCCATGCAAGAGGAACTGGCAGAATTCAAAAGAAATAATGTATGGACTTTGGTACCCAAACCAAAGGATAAATCCATCATTGGAACAAAGTGGGTGTTCAGAAATAAGCTAGATGAAAATGGGCAAATCATAAGAAATAAAGCAAGGCTAGTGTCACAGGGGTATTGTCAAGAAGAAGGTATTGATTTTTATGAAACCTTTGCCCCTGTTGCAAGATTGGAAGCTATCAAACTATTCCTAGCCTATGCTGCCTTCAAAAACTTCAAAGTGTTCCAAATGGATGTTAATAGTGCATTTCTGAATGGAGATCTGAAAGAAGAGGTGTATGTACAACAACCTCCTGGTTTTGAGGAGTCAAGCTTAACTGATCATGTTTACTTTCTAAACAAAGCTTTATATGGTCTTAAGCAAGCTCCAAGAGCCTGGTATGATACCCTCTCTTCTTTTCTCATTAACAAAGGTTTTTCAATAGGATGCATTGATAGCACTTTATTTATTAGGAAGTATAAAGGTGATGTAATACTTGTGCAGATATATGTAGATGATATAATATTTGGGCCTACTAATTTGGAACTATGCAAAAAGTTTTCTAAATTCATGTCTGATAATTATCAGATGAGCATGATGGGTGAGTTAAACTATTTTCTTGGTTTGCAAATTAAACAAGAGGTTGATGGTATTTTCATTCATCAAACAAAATATGTCAAAGATTTACTCAAAAAGTTTGATTTTGAAAACTGTTCTTCAATAAAAACACCTATGTCTACTTCTATCAAGTTAGGAAAGGACACTGATGGTAAATCAGTGAACATTACTACTTATAGAGGAATGATTGGGTCACTTTTATACCTCACTGCAGTAGACCAGATATAATGTTTTCAATATGTCTCTGTGCAAGATATCAAGCAGATCCTAAGGAATCACATCTTGCTGCTGTTAAGAGAATATTCAGATATCTCAAAGGAACTCCTAATCTTGGTCTTTGGTACCCCAAAGACTCAGATTTTGAGTTAGTTGGATATTCTGATTCTGATTTTGCAGGATGTACATTAGACAGAAAAAGTACTTTAGGTGGTTGTCAAATTCTAGGAGGAAGATTGATTAGTTGGTCTAGTAAGAAACAGAATTCAGTGTCAACATCCACTGCAGAGGCAGAATACATTGCTGCAGGAAGCTGTTGTGCTCAAATTTTATAGTTACAAAATCAACTGCTTCACTATGATGTGAAGTTTGAAGACATCCCAATTCTATGTGACAATACAAGTGCAATCTCCATCTCAAATAATCCAGTCATGCATTCAAAGACAAAGCATATTGAAATCAGACATCATTTTCTCAGAGTTAATGTGCAAAAGAAGAAGGTAACTTTGCACTACATCAACACTGATTTGCAACTTGTAGATTTATTCACAAAGCCTTTAGATGAAGCAAGGTTCAATTTCCTAATATCCAAACTAGGTATGCTTTATTTTTAGTTTAGAATAGTGATAATTTAGTTCGTGTCAATTTATAAGTATTGAAAATTATAAGTTACTTATTTAAACATATCTAAGTCTTACATAATTTGTAAACTGAGTAATTATGCTCAGCTGATACCTATCAGCTGATCAAACTTACTCAGCTAATCACTCTAAGATAAGAAAGACATGCTCAGCTAAGTACTTTCCTCAGCTGATACTCCAAATTTTCACTATCAGCTAATAGTTTTTCATCAGCTGATACCCCTCAGCTGATACATTTCTATGATCAGCTGATGGTTCTACACTAAGTAAATTTTCACTTTTTACACTCATTTAATGCTTTTTAACCCTAGTTATTTACTATGTCTGTCAGATTTCATTTAATAGCTAATTAATTTGTTTTTCGTTAGAATTTTTGTCAGTATCTAACGATCTCTGTTAACTAAACTTCATAAATATCCCACTTTCTCTCTCATTCACCTTTACCTGTTCAAACTTTCCAAATTCCCTCTCTCTCTCTACAAAGAACTACCATACCTTCTCTCTCGATACTCACTGTTCATCATCCCTACCAAATGGCCACCTATATTCCAGACCCTGCTGTGAACCCTGGTTAGAATGTTGCACCCAATCAACCAATGAATATAACTCCAATCAACATTCTACTCTGCACCACCATCCCTGCCTCGCGAGAAAACCAAGGTTATTAACCAATGGTTCAGTTTCTTCAAGCTCATCCCTTGTTTGATAGTCTCACTGCTGATCCACACTACATATACCCTACCATTATCGGTGAGCTATGGTACTCCGCAACCTACAACCTAAACAACAACACCATCAACTGCACCCTAGCCCAAGGAAACTACAATCTCCAAATCACCTCTGAAACACTTCGCGAAGCCACTGGTATTCCTCACTTTCCACCTTACACAGCTTTTCCCTCCAGAGCAGAAGTTCAAACAGTTCTGCAAACCATCGGCTACAATGAACCTGTAGTGCATGGTCAAGTAAAAGTCTCTACTCTTTCTCATCCGTGGAAGTATTTGGCCAACGTGGTCATACGTTGTTTCGGTCCAAAATCTGGAAGCCACCATCTCATCAATCAAACCGAGCTTGTGGTGCTTTATGCCCTAGTCTTTGGGGTAAACATTGACTTTGCTCAAGTCATATTCTCTTATCTTATTGACAAAATCACTCAGAGCACAAACAAGAAATCTTCAAGGTCGCAGGTGCCCTACATTCGATTCTTAAGCCTGATAGCTATGAGGGAGATTGGAGAAAATGATTACGTGGGCTTAATTGAACATCTAAAGCATATTCCTGTCCCTGCCATGGGTGAAAAGATATTCTACTTTCTAAAGGCAAACAGAGGTCCTCCAATCATAGCCCAAATGCAAGAGTTAATAGATGCTGCAAACGACAATGCTGATGCTGGTAATAATGATGAAATTTATGATAATGATGGTGATGATGATGCTGATGAAAGCCACACTGGCTCTAATAATGAAGGTGATGATGCTGATGATGGTGATGCTGGTGAATTTACTCCAATCAGTCCAATGGTGTTAAGTCCTCTTGATGATGATGGTGATGCCCAAGAACAAGAAATTTCTGAGCAACTTCTGGAGCTTATTGACAGAAGCAGGCACACCAAGGTAAGGACAGTTCTGATTCCACCTCGGAGGATATTCAAATGGTAGTCCCAACCTTTGATAGCCCATCCTCCTCTCCAGTCTATACACCAATCCAACAGCCAAGCTCTAGTGAACCTCATGTGGTCACTAGTTCTACTCCCATTCGTAGACCCATATATACAAGGTCACCAGAAATGACTCATTATGAGCACTTTGAGGGAGTGCAATCCACACCTCTGACCTTAACTCCAATTACCCTTCCTCATGTTGAGGGGGAGCCATTGGATGTTGCAACCTTTAAGCCGGTGGATGTATCCTCACAACAGGATACATCTGTAAAAATGGGATTTAAGCCGCTAGCTGAGACAACCTCCCAACAGGTTGATCTCATTGAAAGACAGACCTCAACCCAAGGTCATACTGTGTCTACCCCACTATTGAGTCAGCCTATACCATCCACATTCTCACAACAGAATGTGGATCCAATAAGGGATTCCCTATTATTGAGTACATCCCACACTCAATCCACTTATCTTGCACCCCTTATCAATTCAATTCTTACACAAGCACAGCCTGCCAATGCTAGTGGTACCAACCAACCACTTGTACAGGGCTCAACACTCCTTCCCAATGAATTTGAGCTTATACACCAAGGCTCAAATGAGGGGACACAAACCTTACCAAAGTTCTTTGAACCTATATCCACCTCTTCCACCTCTCAACCATCTACATCTACCCAAACACCAAACCTTACCCTTATCCAAACCATACACCAAAACCTTGACAACCTAACCCAAACCTTCCAAGCCTTCCAAACCCAAACCTCTACTCAACTGTCTAGACTTGCAAAAGACATTGAGTCCCTCAAAACCCCACCCCAACCCTCCCCTGCACCCATTAATCTTACCCCCATCCTAACCAAAATAGACCATCTCTCTACCCTTCTCCCATCTCCATCCCCCACTCCCATCCTTCCTCAATCAACTATCTCTTCCCTCAACCAAACCATTTCAAACTTACTATCCCAACTCCAAACCCTACGCCTAATAAACCCAAACATTTATGTCCTATCCTAGACCAACTCCTACCCATGCCTTCCTACCTTAAAGGCATCCTTGATGATATTGAAACCTTAACTGAACAATCCAGGATGAGTCATCTCTCATTGTGTAAAGCCATAAAAGATCTCAAAGATGACCTCTCTCTTTAGCTTTCTAAACTTACCTCTACCCTAACTTATACCCCTTCCTCAACCCCTGCCTCTACCCACTTCCCTAAACCAACAGCAGGTGACTCCCCTCCTCCTTTTGATGATGCCAAAAAGGGGGAGAAATTCTCAAGTTCTTCCAGGGAGGATGATCCTGACTCAGAGGAAATAGATGCTGCATATTCTGAAACTGCCACAAAAATCTTGCAGCAGGAAGCACCCAAAGCAACAGCTCCTCCTACTCTCAAAAGAAAAGCACCTTCTGAGGGGGAGCAAAGGTTTCCTAAGCGTTTGAAAAGAATGACACACAGGCCAAAGTCTAGAAGGAAAGTTGCTGAGGGTTGCTCTCCTCCAATTGCTATAGAGTCTGATTCTGATGATTAGGATGATACTCCACTATCTGACATCCTCGGAAGAAGAAGACAGAGCCTAAAACCATCTACTCCACCAGTCCAATCAACTCCAACAGTCCAAAAGGCTTCAACCTTTGCTCCTAAGGACAAAGGCAAACAGAAAATGACATCTTAGCAAGTTGAAGCAGATGATCAAATGAAAAGGGAGCTTGCACTTAAAGAGCAAGAAGAAAGGAAAAATGCCCAAATGGCTCAAGCATTGGGTGTTTCAGTTGAAGAGATCTACCAAGCCAAGGAGCTAGCATATCAGCAAGAACAAGAACAAGTTCAAAATCAAGCTGCTGCTCAACATAAATCGGCAAGGGAGAAATCTCAGTCTGAACTACTCAAAGCTAGATCTCATGCGGATGCTATCAAAACCCTCTTCAACCTTGATCTATCTGCCCCTTACAATCTAAGTCAACAAAGGCTTCAAAGCTTCAGAGAAAGGATTAACATTCTAAGAAACAGAACAGAACCAACTCCAATCACAAGAGCCACTGTCCACAAAGGTGATGGTGAACCCTACCTCAAAGCTATAAGGCAGAACAACTTCAACAGTTGTGAAGTTGTATCCTATGAGAGGTGTCATATCTATGGGTTCACAGAGTTAGTTGAGATCCTGTACCTTCTCTTCAAATCCAAATCCAAGCTCAAAGTTTAATTCATTCAGAAAATTCAAAATTGGATAGCTCTAGCTGTGTCACAAAAAGCCTTCACTCCAGATGACCATTACAGACATGTGCACACAGTTGATAATCTTCACAAGAAAGGCTCCAAGCCCTTTAAACCATTTGAGCTAAGAGAGGTACTACCCCAGCATGAATACTTATCTAACTTTGAGGGTCTCAACACATCTCTGCCATTCAACATCACCCCTGAGCTGTACAAGTTTATAGTTATGCATGTTGAAGGTATATTCTTTCTGGACAGAGCTAGCACTTGGAGGTTCTTTAGACAATCTGAAATCCTCAAAGCTAGCAAGAAGTTTCTCTTTGGGCTAAGGATATCTACAAGAGGCAGAACTGGAAGCCCTTGTACAAGCACAATGTGCAGTCTTAGCTGAAGCAGATCCCCATGCCAAATATTTTGAAGTAAAAGAAGAACCATGGTGGGATGATTGAAGACTGATTCTAACTCTGAAGATTTGTTGATATCTAGTTGATTGTACATTATAGACTAGTTAGTTAGTAGTTAATCTCTGTAAATACTTCTGTACATTTCTTTATTCTGTTATTTCAAGTGATGTTTATGTATATCAGAAAATCAAAAACATATAAAAATGAAAAAATGAAAAGATACCACAAAAACATAACAAAATGGTACAACGCAGAAAAGGATTCCACAAAAACAGAACAAAATGGAAAACTAGAAAAGAAACCAAAAACAGAACAAGGTTCAAAATAAAAAGAGCTACCAAAAACAGATAGCTAGGTAGCCAAATGTACTTAAAAGATTTAAATCTTTTGTATTCGAAGTCAAACTGATTCTTCAAAAAGAAAAAGGTTTTGTCATCATCAAATAGGGGGAGATTGTTGGGGAGATAATCACTTCACTCTAATAATCAACTCTACCTATTCTAAAATATAGAATTTGATGATAACCAAACCCTACATTCAGTATGACTTAGAAAGAATTCAAACATGTGTTGTTTGAATCAGTTTATGTAAAAATATGCTAAGTATGGAACCATCAGCTGAGCATCAGATCCTACTCAATATATCAGCCAAGGGATATCAGCTAAGGAGCATCAGATGAAGAAAACAAGTAAAGAAGACCATCAGCTGAGGAAAACAAACCATCAGCTGAGTGAAGAAAGTTGATCAGTTGAGGAAAATAAACCATCAGCTGAGTGAACCAGTTGATCAGCTGAGTGAACAAATTGATCAGTTGAGTGCCTACTCCATCAACTGAGTGAACAAATGGATCAGCTGAGGCCCAGAGCATCAGCTAAGTAAGTCTTCTTTTACACAAGTCATCTCCCCTCATAAACTGATGTATTTGAATGATCAGCTGAAAATTCTTGATTAACTGATAAATCAAATACATAAGGTTATGCCCTCCTAAGCTTACTATTGATCAGCTGAGCATCTATATGATCAGCTGAGCAATATGTATCAACTGAGTCCTAGCAAAAAGTGATCAACTGATATATTTTGTCAACTGAGTAGTGAATATCAGAGTTCCTAGTACAATCTGTTAGCTGAGTCGTGCAAAATGTCAAATCTACTCTATCTTTTCAGATTGTAAGTCATATGTAACAGGCAGAACATGTGTTGTTCTATAATGCCTTAGATCTTTGTTTGTAAAAGTAAAATGCACTTTTTGGATCAAGTATGAGACAAAAAGGTTTGATCTTATCCTCTGGAAAAGGATAATGATACCTCAAACAGACGAAGATCTTGAAGATTTGTTCAAACAACTAAGTATGGCTGGCAATCCCATACTTGGTAAAGTCAAATCAAACAGAAGCATGGTGTTGATTAAAGCACAAGCATGGTGTTGATTAAAGCACAAGCATGGAAAGGGAAAGAAACTTCTACACGATAGTAGATGTGGGTTTTAATATTTTATATTGTGTATGGGTTGCACTTTTGTAGAAAAGTATAATTACTTTTATCAAACAGTTAATTAAAGTAACTTTAATTTTCACCTACTACCTTTACAATTAAAATATTATATTTCCACATCCTCTTTGTCTCTTACCTTCATGCAACCGGCTTCACCAAGATTTCTATATATACTCATGCATGGTGGACATGCAAAATACAACACAGTGAAGTCTCTACTCCACAGAAAGAAAATCTCATCAGTTGAGAAATTCGTAGAGTTCATGTGTTGAACACTCTATATACATTAGTTGTTTTAGAGTTAGCTTGTCTATGTGTTAGACAAATAGATTGCCACCTTTTATTGTACTTAGAATTTCCGCTTCTAGTACATGTAATTCTTGATTCAATATCAATAAGAATTATATAAAAGTATATCAGTGTGTCTCTAATTTTTTAAAAGCTAGAGTTTGTATTCAACCCCCCCCCCCTTCTACAAACATTTGTTGTTGTGTACTCAATCTGGGACTAACAGTTACACTAGTAGCCACTTTGAGCCTAGACCTTTTCATTTGTAAGCCACATCATTAAACCTTTATTTTTTTTAGCCTTCATTTTTCCTTAGTCTATAAATCATAATTGGTTTAGTTTTTGCTGTTTGGTTAAAGTTCAGTTGGTTACTCTCGATCATACTTACATTATACAGTAGAGGCAAATTAAATCATGATGTCCACCGATTAGAAAGAGAAAAAAATAGATATAATGTATGCATGCAAGGAAAAGAAAAGAAAAAAAAGATACAAGTTACATGACGTGTTTTAGTCGTCAGTTTGAGTTATTGCCGCCACTTGGACAAAGTCTGTTTTTACTCCATCTCGATGAATTGTGTGTCTTCACCAAATATATGTGCGTTTGTTACCTGAACAACAGCTTAGATATAACCTATTCTTGATTTTTTACTATATTTTTAGCCACTCTTATATAATCATTTTCCATACCCTTAACCTTAGCCAAATGTTATAACCCACAAGTCCTCTTGAAAGTAGTAATTCTCTAGTGGTAAAGACTAGATTTAAATACAAGCATATGATAATATTGCATATCATGACATTTGTGTGATCACTCTATATACCCTATATTGCATATCCTTGGTGAGAATGCAAAAGTCGTGCATAATTTTATAAAATGCTTGTAGTTATTTTCTAAGTGCTATTGATCTCAATCGATTTACGTGCTGATTCTTACTTTATAGTATAAAGATTGGAATGCCAAAACTAAATAGTCTAAGAATAAGTGATTTTACATGATGGTTTGCTTGAGGGCAAACAAAGTATAAGTGTGGGAAGATTTGATATCGTCTAAATTATACAAGTTTATCTTTTACGATATCAATATTCTATACTCACTTTGGGCTCGTTTTACTTTTATAATGCTACGTAATTGTTTATTTGTGCGTTTCAGGTACAAAATATTAAAAAAATGGCAAAGTACATGAAATGGAGCTTTTGAAGCAACAAATGGAAGTCGGTGCTAAACGTACTCGAAAGACGACGTGAAGCAATACAACGAGATGTCATGTTACAAGAATTTTACACGAGCGATAATGATCGAGATGAGAAAGATAAACTTTTCAACATTACATCAAGTAATTGTCATTGTGTCGTCTAATCATCAAATTTGCAAACGACAAAATCACAAAGTTGGCGACCGTACTTTGAAGCCATGGCGCCATACCATGAGATTTTCATGCAACAAAGAAGCCATGCAAAATAAAATACATATCCATGATTTCGACTCCTAAAATCGCATGGCTATCAAGGATTAAACTCAAATCAAATTACATGGTCATATATCTTCCGCGTAGAAAAACAAAGGAGCTACACAAAAGAAACAATTAAATATGCATGGCTAGACATTATTTTTCAAAGAAAAATGCATAGTCGGCAAATTTAATGTGCTCAACGTTTACGACCTACAAGGAAAACATGGGTGTTGAAAAAAAAGAGTAACGACACAATTGGAATAGTAACCGCCGTAGTAGATTTCAAGAGTTTCTTACCGCGAATCTGTTTTCATCTTCTATAAATAGCCATCAAAAGTTCCATTTTAAAGACACGCTTCATTCTCTTTCAGTTCTTTCTAATTTACATGGAGAGTTCCACGGATGATTAGTGAGGCTAGAAAGGATAGAAAAGAGATTATAAATAATAGTTATAGTACGTTCTAAGGCGCATGAGAAGGCTCGTAAAGCGACGCGGAAGCACAAGAGGCGAAGAATCCAAATGTACGACTTAACGATCATCATCCGGGTTTGCTTTCTATCATGTTATTCATTCCTAGTTTGATTTCCATTAGTTGTAACATCATGATTATGGGCTAATCACCCGTTTGTTTGCACTTAGAAACAATGAACCCTTGTTTGTGATTTGATTTTTATTATTCGGTTGTTTAATATCATTATGTATTTTATCATGTTTGTTTAATTGAAGATTCACGTTTGTTAATGTTTAAGTCCGTTTGTTTTATTGCTAAGTATGCATGGCTAAATGACCATTCATGTTATGTATACTCGAATCATAATCGATTATGATCATTAAACGATTGTGACTAGTGATGGACCAAATCCTAGGTTAGAATAAATGGATTATATGATATTAATGCATGTGTTATAATTATGTTCCAATGACCATAAGTTCATAATTAGATTGATACTTATAACCATAAGATCAACAAAAATTAAAGCCTTCATGATACGACTTTAATGCATGATAATAGATAAATTAGCCGCGTGACCATCGAGTTAACCTTCTATCTATCATAGAGTTAGGGGCCGGACCAAGAAACCTAACTTACATTAGAAATCGGTACATGATAACTAGACAACCATTGCACACAATAGAAATTAACAACAATCAAGGGGGATTCAAATCTAAGTGTAAACACTTTATCTTTCAATATTTATCAATTGTAGTCTATCTAGTGTCTTTGAAGTATATCTTAGATTTAATTGATAATTTATAGTTCGTATATTTTAGCAGGCTTAATTTATTAAACTAAAAACCGCAAAAAAATCAATTTCTTTGTTTTATATAATTCACTTATAGTAAGTCATTTACATTGAAAACACAATTGCTCCTGAAAGATCGACAATCCGGACTTACTAAAACTATATTATTGATACGATTAGGTACACTTGCCTAAGATGTGTGTTAATTAATATAATTTCGTAGCTCTTTTATATAAAAATCCTGGTACGTTTAGAACACACTAGGTGTTATAGGTGAAACCGGCGATCCGGAAGAACCGGAGCACTACATCTCCTTGCTATAGCTTTCTAGGTGAGTGTCTGATAACATAAGAATTAATATAACTATATTTTATGTTAACCAGGATTAAGAAGTGAATCAACGAAAGGTAACTTGTATTAACTTACGGTTTGATGATCTAGTATAAATGATATGATATGTATTGCACACATGCTATGAGACTTTGAATGGGTCAATTATGATAACAAGGCCGAGTACCTTAGTTATATGAATACTGAATGTATATAACCTCTACTTGATAATTTGATATGCACTTGAATAGTGTAATTTATGAATCATGAGTATGATATGTGATTGCGTGCGCGTAATGATATCTGATTGGATCAGTTATGTGTTTGTGAACGGATCTAGACTTGGGGACTGATTAGTCCATTATCGGGGCCAGCACGAGGTCTGGGATTGCTTTGATGCCTGCGGGTCGATGATAGCGTCAGCGGTATCTTGATAGATATTTATGGCCTTGCAAGCCCAATGCTCCTCGAATGGTTGTGGGGACCAGTTGATTGTTGTACCCAATGGAGTCGATTGATTCCATAACGCAATGGTGGACCGCTTTACGCTCACCCACCGGCGTAGTTGATAAGTCTGGAATCCCAGTTTGGTGCATTGAGTTGGGCTAGCTACCCTGCAAGATATGTAGCTCATCACGAGATGCTAGGATAGCACTATCTGATGATTGTTATTCATGTGTTATGTGATATGTTATGCTCTGATCATCATTGCAGATATATGATGTATTAATATTAATCTTTATGCAGTCTTGCATTCACTAGCTTTGAAAAGCTAACAGATACTCTCTTCCATGGTTACAGGTGATCCTTAGGCTTGAGAGCTCGGGTACTGTAACACCATGATTTCGAGAACCATTTTTTTTAAATACTAATTTAAGTTTCTTTTAAAATACGCAGCGGAAATAAAAACACGTGGCCAATATTATACATTCAAAAATTGCCACATACTAAGTTTGGTGTTATCGATACTGAACCGTTCGACCATTATTTGTTTACAAAACATACATAATATCAGAGTTTATCAAAAGAAAGTGTTCCTCCTATGAAAGTAAACTACTTGCAGGCTCCCAAGCTCACTCAGGATCACCTGCACATGCGAGAGAGGTAGTATTTGTTAGCTATAAAAGCTAGTGAATACAGAATAGCATACAATCAACATAAACATATCACATATCATCAATCATGCTCAAACAGTGCTATCCTAGCATCTCGCGATGAGCTAGCGTAGTCAGAAGGAGACATATCTCGTAGGGGAGCTAACCCGGCTCAATGCACCAAACTGGGGTACCAGACACATCAACCGCTCCGGTGGGTGAGCTGTAAAGCAGCCCACCATTGCTTTCTGGAATCAATCGATTCCTCTTAGTACATCTGGAGACTGTACCTATCCGTTCGGGGAGCATTGGGCTTGCAAGGCCCTAAATACCTATACAGGTACCGCTGATGCTATCAATGGTCCGCAGACCTCGAGCAATCCCAGGTCATCGCTGGCCCCGATGTAGGACTGCTTAGTCCTTAAGTCTGGATCGTTCACAAACACATAGTTGATCCAATCGGATCTTCAACGCGCGCATATAATCAAATGTATCATCATAACATACACCTAATCAAGTGCATATTATGTTGTGTCAACATGTCATGTAACATCCTGAGATTGGGCCTAGTAGAAATGTAGGCTTGGGGTATGTTACACTTAGATTATTATTTGGTTATGTTTATTTAATTACTAAATTAAGTAAATTGATTGATTATTATCACTTGGTTATATGTATAAATATATATGTATGTATACGGACGTGTGTGTGTGCATGTGTTTAGATAATTAAAACATGACACCTCATGCTACCTATTGTATATACATGGGATTAAGGAGAGATGACTTCACTTTGAAGTTTGCATGTGTGTGTGTTTTATGTGTAAACCGAGAGCAAAGGAGGAAACAAGAAGAGAAGGCAATCGGATTTGTGATTTCTTGATTGTGTGATTCAAGATTCGAAGGTTGTTGATTATTTCTTGATTCTTGTTAACATGCTAGTTGTTATAAGCATGCTACGGTTTTAAAGTGGGTTTTGGTTATGAACATCATATGAAGTTGTCGGATTTAGAGTTCTTGGTGTTCTTATGGTTTTATGGTGTTTTGATGCATGCTTATGTGTTTAAACCTGTTTATATGTGTTTTCATGAACTTGTTTATGATCTGGATATGAGATATATGCAAGTTTGAAGTTATCGGATTCTTGGCATGTTGAAGGTTGCGGATTTTGATGATGATGATGAAAACCAAATGGAAAACCGGGTGTTGAATCCGGTAGTTGTAAAATCCGGAACTTAGAATCCGAAACTCTTGAAATCCGGATGTGTGAAATCCTAGTGTCGAAATCCTATGGTTTGAATCCGAATGTGGAATTCTAAGTATGAAATCCGAGTAGCATGAAAAATCCGATTATACTAAGTGTAATCCGAAGGAAGTATCGGATTCCTTGAAATCCGAAGGATGTATCGGATTTCTTTGAAATCCGATAGGGGTTGCGGATTCCGATGGTAGTGTCGGATTTCTCATGAAATCCGACAGTTTTGGTTTGTTGTTTTGCATTGTTTAATGCTATGTGTTATATGTGCATGCATATGTGAATCTTAAATGTTTATGTTTGATTAAATGGATATAAATATATGATTGGTATATATATTTATGAATTGGATACTAATTTCAGTTTGTTCTGTTCTCAAGAACAGACAAGGCTCAGTAATAAAAGATCACTGAGTGGAAAAGCTGATAGCTTGAGGTGAGTGGATGTTTGCTCACGGGTGATATTAGTTGTACTAGTTTGGTTGCAACTATGGTTGGATAGATTGTATATCTGTTGGTTAATTAACTGTGAATGTTAATTGTTGTATTCTGTGATATGTATACATGTTGGAAGGGAAGTCAGTTTACGACTGGGCTTATGGGTTGGGTTCATTTGCTATTGGCTAAGCAGTATCAGGACCTTGGGATGCATTTGTTGCTGCCAGAGGATGATACTGTGTGAGAATAGCAAATGGACTATCGGTAAACCTTTGCTTTGGCCGGCATTGGTTGTAGGTTCCTGCAGAACCACCGGTCTTCCCAGGGTGCTTATTTGTGGTTGTTGATATCATGCGGTTCAGGGTGATATATCTGTTGTGTGGAACTCCATTCACTTAGCTTTGTGCTAATGTTCCACCTCTCACTCTTTTTACAGGTTTTGGTAAGTCAGCGGCTCGGCTGAGAGTGGTTAGCTTGGGGAGTAATCACCTAGGACTTTGATAAAGTATTTGTGACGATCCGTGTTTTGTAATACTGTTATTTTGTAAACAGTGGTTTGTAAGTAGTTGTAATTACTTTGATGTTTAAAACGCTTCCGCAGTGTAATTAAAAGTGAAAATTTTTGGGTAAAAATACGGTGTTACATGTCAAGTCTAGCATCATCATGCATAATATCCTACACTTAATGAAGTGTGTATAAATCATGGAATTCAATTCTCAATCCGTTTGTTAATATATGTTATAGATATATTAATTGTTATGTTATTCGGCACTCACCTAACAAGCTATAATAATATCAACTATGATACCGATGCTTCTGGACCAACTGGTGTACCTAAACAGGGTTTCCAAATATCAGAACCTTGTTAAACAGAATCTGCCAAAAGGCAGGGCACACCCGTACCTAGCCAAGGCACGCCCGTGCCTGGCAAGGCACGCCCGTGCCTGGCAAGGCACGCCCGTGCCTGGCAAAGCACGCCCTGGACCTAAACAAAGCATGCCCGTACCCTTACTCTCAGGTACCCCCATGACTGCAGGGCACCCCCCGGACTATCTAGGGTTAGGCACGCCCGTACCTTTTGGAGGTACGGCCGTGCCTCCTAGGGTACGCCCTGTTCTTGAGAGGCATGCCCGTGCCTTTCCATTTACAGCAGCAGGTTCGACAGTACCTCGAACCTACTGTTTTCCAAACATAATTTTACCAATTCAATTTCCAGCCAATTTTAGTCATTCACATATGAAAATACACTTCAAAACTAAGCCAAAACAACACTCTTTATGCATCTAAACATCCAATTCAGAGTTTGGGATCAAATTTACCATTTTTGACCCATTTACCATTTCTTTCCAAAATCACTCTTAAACATCAATTTAATTACAGATTCAGATTGCTATGGACTTAGAAACCAAGTAAGAACTGATTAGAATCATCAAACTCAATTATTGGTATCAATTCAAGCCTTGACCCAATTGACCTATACTTGGAGAATTTGAACAAATGAAGAACAAGAACTTACAATAGATAAAGATGATGAAGAAGATGATTTTAGGCAGATTGAATCTTGAATCAACACTTGAATTTACAGCAAATCAGTACTTGATTATCTTTTCTTGAACTTCTCTTGAAAACTTTAGCAAGAACACAAGATGAGAGAGTGAGGAAAATGTCTGTATGTGTGTACACATATGAGGAAAAAGGAGGTGACTTAGAAACCAACTTGTGGGTTGATAATATCCACAAGTGGGTATCTTGTTTCCCTTTTCAATATACAACTCAACGCACGAGTACCCGTTTTAACTAACGGGAATATTTTTAGAATCCTCGTTCTAAACCATATAATATTTTATTATTCTTATCTATTTTTAATAATATTTTTATATTATCATTTCTTTATTATTTTCTTCTAATTTCCAACTTTGATTAATTAAATAAAAATTCTTTTATTTTATATTTAATTCGAGATTTCGACGTACCAGATTCGAACACGACTAGGCCCAATCTGAGGATGTTACAGGTAGTTGTTGGATTTTGTTTATATGGAGGAACACTTGCATGCTACAATAAGTCCAAAACTGTTTGTAATATATGACAAGTTTTGATATGTATAAATTATTAGCTGCTCTTTCTTCCGCTGTTTGTTTTTAATTTGAAACCAGGTTTAAAAGTTTTGTTTACAAACAAACCAACGCGGTTTGAAAACTTAAAATAATTGCTTTAAAAAAAGAAAAATCTGGTTCTCAAAATGGCGGTGTTACAGTATCATAGGAGTTATAACGATGTAACGTGAAAAGTATTATAAATCAATTAAAACATTAAATTTTAAACGACTCGAGCTATGAGATTTGATAGAAAACATGACAATTTTTTCTTTTGTTGACAATTAAAAAAAGTAGAAACAGAATAGAGCTATGAGACTCTATTAGCAAAAACAAATAACACCTTTTGTTGCATAAGCAGACACATAATCATGAGTTATAATAGTTTAATCTGAATTGATTTATCTTATACATGACTCCTTATATGATATTTGTTGTTTAAAAATCAAAATATAATTCACTAAACCCAAAACAACAATAATCTAATTTGAAAGAACATGTATTACCTGATGTCACTTTTAGCAAATTCAAATATTGAAGTCAATCAGATAATAATTCTGAACTGAAAACTGACTCAAATATCTAAACACATCTATTGACCATATAATTTTTTCACCATCATAAGAGAGGATGCTACCAGATTTCTTTGCTAAAGACTTTGCTTGTTTATAGACCCGTACACGTACGGATATTAGCCTATTAGAGAAGTAAACTTGAAATGCATTAAAATCAAATAAAAACATGTAAGTACTGTACACATACAAAAAAATTCCAAATACGTACATAAGAAAAATTATTTTTTTTGAAGTACTTTATACACAAGTAAACTTGAAAATAACATAATAACCATAATTGAATACAAAATATGTTTCAAGTATGTAGATAACGATCAAACTATTAAGACTTATACATAAAAAAATAAAAGTAGACATAAAATTTGTTTAAAATATATGTAAAACAATAAAAACACATCAGAAGCTTAAACATGATCATATCATCATGACATCTTACGGATCAGTCAATAGGCGATCTAGAAATAAGAAAAAGAAGTGAATCTACTCAAGACATAAATTCTTAAATCAAGCAAAAACAACAACATTTTAATAAACAACTATTCTACTTGGTCAACCCGATCATTGAGAAAGAATAAAATGACAGTCAATATAAACTATTAAATATAAAGAACAACTAAAAGTTTTTCATATTTAGAGTAAATGAAAATCCAAGTTTGCATAACTAATAACTTAGTGACGATTTAAACGCAGAGGTTTAAGAGAAAGAAAATATACATACAGATTTGTATACACGAGCATTACATGACTAAACCTGAAACACAACATAATCCAATAGATAATCGTTTGATAATTTAATGGATAACAAAAAACCGACTTAGCTAAACAAAAAACAATCTACACGCTACTATTAATGGATAACAAATAATTAAGAATTTACTAATTTTAAAAAGTGTCATATTACAATAAAATTTATATCAAATGTAGATAAAAATGAGACGGTCGCAAATATATAATTATTTTTTCGCTAAACAAAATATATCACAAGGTACTAAACATAATTTATAAACAACTTATAATTAATTACCTTAGTATACAATTTTTATAAAACCCCCTCATATTTTCCTAAAAGCCTTTCACATGTTTCATAAAACTCTCACAGTTTTCATCCAACCTCCTCTCAATTGGTTTAAAATTGAATTCGATACTTGTTTAATTTTTCTAAAATTGTTTTCTAAAATTAAAGGATTTTGAAATTGGAGGTTCTGATTGGTATAGAGTTTGATTTAATAGTTAAAAAAGGAAAAATGTAAGCCTTTTTATAATAGTTATATATTTAAAATTTTGAGATTAATAAAGATGAGGTCTTTTGGGTTTTAAAGATTAAATTTTTATTTAGTTTTAAATCTGTTTCTGCTATTTTTATATATAAAGTTTCAATTTTATAAACTTTTATGAAATAAAGATTATGTTTTTGTTAAAACTCGCGTGGTCCAATTCACAAGGTTATTTTGACGGTTAAAACCCAATAATATACACATAACTAAATAAATGCAATTACAAAAATTAAAATGATCAAAAAGAGTAAAATTATCTTGATATTTTAGGTGTGAAGAATCAATATTCAATGCAGTCTAATTAACGATTGCACAAAGATACCTACAATATATATACACAACAAACAACAAAACTTGCATAGAGGTGAAATATACTAAAAAATTTATGAAATGTATAAAAACTAGAATACTTTGATTGAATGGACACTTTATATAAAGTATGAAAAAGATTTAATGGATTAAAGTTGAATTCTTTGAAGGAATTTATGTTTCAGGTGCATTAATGCAGATGAAGAGAAGTAATTGGGGAGATATAAAAAAGTAAAGAAGAGTAATGAAACAACCGAGCCTAAAACATGTGTGGTAGTTGAATGACAAATGATACTATTTAGGTCAGGTTTTATAACACAAATAGAGCCTTAATGAATTTGAATTTTCAGATGAGATTTATACCCTGTTTTCTTTAAATGAACCGCGTCAGAATATTTTCGAGACATCTAGACCCTGTTTTTGTTAATAAACCATGTGTGAATCATAAAAAAACGTGTCCGTCTTTTTTGCCCAATTTTAGGTGTTTTTTTAAAAAAAAACTTGGTCTAAAATGCTAAATCTGAAAGTATTTTTTGTAGTTGTAAATGAAAATTTTCACACGCACACACACACACATATATAAAGACTTATCATGACCCCGCACGTTGCGGTGGGAAATAAAATATAAGAATGAACAAAATGTAAAAACTAATTTTTTGTACGTTCATATTGTTTAGTTAAGATTCAAATAAATTCAGGTTCTATGTATTCCATATTATTTCTATATTACATTTAACATAACATTTAACAGTATTAATCTTTAATACTGATTTTTAGCATGAAAGAAAACCTTAATAGACTTATCCTAATTTTCATTTCATCTAAAAACATAAAAATTAATAATTGAAGTTTATAAAGATGCGAACAAAAATTGTAGGAAAAAAGAATCTTTATTAGTTTTACGATGAGTTTCTATTTTTAAGACAACGATCAATTTTGAAATCAACCCGTATACTACACGAATATATGAGTTGTTTATATAACTACAAATTTACCTCTTTTTTGTTTATAAGTTATGTTAACTATCTTTAGTATTTATACATAGGTATTAAGCTAGTAATCATTTATAATAATAAATGATAGCCGCATAAAACTTCAACACAAAGCAAATAACTATTATAATAACAAAAAATAATGTGGGTCAAAATATCAAATTAGCGAGTGATGTGTACAAAAAGAAAAAAAATGAAAAGAAAAGCTAAAACAGTAAAAAAAAAAAGGGGGGGAAATTAATATGTAACAATTACTAGGATTACTGTTCATAAATTTCTGGTAATTATTATATAGTAAAAAGTTAATCTGAGAACCGTTTTTATTGTGAGAATCGCGAGAACTAGTTTTAGCCGTCCAATTCCCCTTCCTTCAATTGGATTGCCCACCCATGAATTTCTTACATGCACCGGGCCACACGTGATTCCTCTACGCTCTTAATCCATGAACTCCATTATTCAAAATGAACGGCTAAGATTGGTTCTCGCGGTTCTCGCAATAAAAACGGTTCTCAAATGAACCCTCCCCTTATTATATAAATATAATATATATATATATATATATATATATAGAGAGAGAGAGAGAGAGAGAATGGCTAAACATACACTTTATAAAACTAATTTGACACTATTTTATCCATTATGGATATAAAACAACCTCTATTAGCCTATTAGCCTATTAGCCCTTTGATGGCTATAATTTATAAGGATTCCAGATGACATGCAATTGAATAAAATGTAATCAAATGATCATTATTCGTCATAGAGGCTTTTGTGGGTACCATATTATGTTAATTACAATTTAAATGCGGAAAATGTACGTATATAGTTTTTTAAAAAAAGATGGCCATATTTGATAATATCATTTAATACTAAAAAGTAAAAAAGGAAATGCTTCTACGTAGAATTTATATATCTATGCCAAAATGGCCATGATTTAGACCGAAACGATACCGGTTTGCTAAATATTGCACCTCTATTATTACATCTTTCCCTCACACACGTCACGCCATACCAGGATGGCAAGATGAGCTCAATTTCTGTATACTAATAATTATAATTATAATTAATTAAGTAATAAAGGAATCATCAAACTTGTTGAATTAAACACGATATATATATATATATATATATATATATATATATATATATATATATATATATATATATATATATATATGCTAGGGTAGAGATTAAGTAAAAAGAAAATTAAAGTAAAAAGGGTAAAATGGATGATTATTTGATCATTTTTCGGTATCTATATCAACTGATAATCGTTAGTTCATCATCTTTATTGATTAAAACTAGTTGTTTATCAATTTCTTTTTGATGAATCCAACATATTCATCACTTTTTAGATGAAAGCATTTTTTCATCAACAAATTATTTCAAAATTTTGTTTTCAAAATCTGCATTTGAAATCAAAAATAAATTGATGAAGAACTAGTTTTAATCAATAAAGATGATGAACTAACAATTATCAGTTTATATATACACCGAAAAATGATCAAATAATCATCCCTTTTACACTTTTTATTTTAATTTTCTTTTTATTTGATCTCATCCCTATATATATATATATATATATATATATATATGGGAGAGTTCATTTGAGAATCATTATTAATGTAAGAAGCGCGATAACCAATCTTAGCCGTTCAATTGGTAAATGGAATTCATTATTGAAGAGCGTGGAGGGATTTGGTGTCACAAGATGAATGTAAGGAATTCATTGATGGACAATCCAATTGGAGGAGAGATTGAACGGCTAAGATTGGTTCTTGCGGTTTTCGTATAAAAAAGGTTCTCAAATGAACGGGTTCAAATGAGAACTCTTTTTCGTACGAAAACTACGAGAACCAATCTTGACCGTTCATTTTGGATAATGGAATTTAGGATGAAGAGTGTGGGGGATTGAGTGTGGCAGAGTGCATGTAAGGAATTCATGGGTGGGCAATCCAATTGAATGAGAGGGAATTGGACGGCTAAGATTGGTTCTCGCGTTTCTCTTACAAAAAACAGTTCTTGTTTAAACTTTTGCCTAAGATTGGTTCATTTGAAAACCATTATTATTGTGAGAACCGCGAGAACCAATCTTATCCGTTTAATTGGTAAGTGGAAATCATGGATGAAGAGCGTGGGGGGATTGAGTGTGACAAGGTGCATGTAAGGAATTCATTGGTGGACAATCCAACCCAAGGAGGGAGAATTGGATTACTAAGATTGGTTCTCGCAATAAAAACAGTTCTCAAATGAACTTTTCACTATATATATACACTATATTATAAAACATTTATGTCATTGTAATCTCTTAATTTCTAAGTAATTTAAAATTAGTAATTTACCCCTTATTTAAACTTATAACGAAACCATTATATGAAGTTAATTACATTCTTAAATACCATTTTTATAACTAAACCTTTCATAATAAATAATGTTTAAAAAAGTTAAGACAATGAAAGTTAATTTTCAACTTATATGATATTAAATACAAATTAAAAAATTAAATAAAAAGGATATTTATAAACATAATTATTCTAAATATTTTATCATATAACACATATTTTAATTTAAGCATTAGAAATTACATATAGCTATAACTCATAAATCCATAACATGTAACCTAAATTTACGAACATATTACCAAATATGAATTATTTCTAACTGTCGTATTGCATGAATACCATGCTAGTTGATATAAAACGTTGCAAAAAGTAATTATCAATCTTGGGAAAATGATTCATACAACAAATATCACCCCTTAATAGATATCACTTAGATGATGATGTAAGTCATTTGTGAGTACGGTAATACCTCATTTATCGGTTACCTATTTTGGCCTCTTAATAACGTATGTTATTTGCATGAATAATTTCCCAATCAATATATGTGTTTGTGTGTTAGGGTAATTATAAATTAATAATAAAAAAAATTGTTCCTCTAATTAATTAGAGGTGAACAAATAGGTCTAGTCTGACGAAGGCTGCCAAGACCGGACCGGTACAAGACCGTTATTCCGGTCCACGGTCTAAACCGGTGCGGAGGAGAGGACCGCTACGAACTGGTCTGAAAGTTGGTCCGGACCGAGCCGGTCTAGGAGTCTAAATCGGTCCAAAAAAACGAGTCGGTTCGGATCAGTCCGGACCGATCCGGATAGGTCGGTACAAATCAATCTAGATCGGTCCCAACGGCTAGTTTTTTTTACAAATACTCTATAAATACCTCACCACATCTTTCATTTTTATTTACACCAAACTTCTTTCTACATATTCTCTATATTATTCTCTCAATTTTGTCACATTATTTATTTCAAACAATATGTAGTTTAATTTCGCAGAACATTTTAGTTATTTTCAACAATAAATAATTTTATTTCGTACAAGTGCACATTCATTGAAATTTTCAATAAGATAAGCATGTATTTTCAACAATTATATATGTTTATAACTTGCGAATTTTACAATTTAATTGTTAATTTTTTTACGAAAAAGATATTGAAAACCGAAAATATCTTAACTGAAACTTAAAATACAAAACCGAAAATGCCTAAAACAAACCGAAAAATATCCAAACGAAAACCAGACAGGTCTGGACCAAAGTTGGACCGATCTGGATGAGGACTAGTCTGAAAAAAGACCGGACTGCCCGGGACGGGACCGACCCCGTAAAAGTCCATGACTAAATTTGTTCACCTCTACTCCGAATACATATCTTTTTTGGCCTAATGGGCTATAGGTTACCTACTTTGGCCTAACCGGTATAGCACAAATTAAAATAAAAGATTGATGGTAAAATAATTTATAGTCTTTTTTTTTACCAAAGGCCGGATTATAGGCTATTGTATTAAATGTGAGCTTTTAGATAGTTTGTTATTGAATTGGCTTGAAAAATTATAATACTACATATGAATATAAAAAAAGAAACAATCAGGCCCTCTCGTGAACACGTGTTCGGTCAGTGGTCGCCTACCCACACGCCTATAAGAATTGCCACTGATTATAATGTATATATGGATGTGGATTAGTGGGATTGAGATTCTCTCATATGTGGTCAAACATTGCCTCTTATATTCTCTCACAAGCATGGAGTTGTGATATGGGCGGACCAATAGGGTAGCACAAGGTTGCGCGGGCAACCTCTCAACTTCTTGCATGTAGTGGTAGATATTGTCGAATTTTTTGTTTCATATATGTACTACACAGCTAAAAAATTGTGCAACTAACTGGGTTGTGAAACGGGTTGTGAAATGTAAGAAACCGTTAATTTTTATGCTACCATTACAAAACTCTCTAGGTCCACCCTTAATTGTGGCTTACAAAAGGATTGATTTCTTGATTTAAAAAAATATAGGACAAACTCTCATATTTGTAAGAGAATACGATAAGTTATGTTTGATCACAACATGAGAGAATCTCAATCCAGCCTAGTGATAGATACCATTCAATCCATATTCCTAAATATACTTTTTGTTATATGTTAAAGTATTCATCCGTCTTAGTGATGGATCAATGTTAAAATTAACTTATTGTCTTATTGATATATATATATATATATATATATATATACATATACTTTATTGCTGCTTAGACCACGTGTATCTATCCTTCTTTTTTTCCTTACCACTTTAATGCCACATCATTTTTGCCTCTCATCCTCATTCCATCTCATTAACCTTCACATCTGTCTCCCTCAACCTTCTCTATTTTTTTAAAAGTATTAAAAGAGAGTAGAGAGATAGAGAGAAGAAGAGAGAGAAAAGGGGAAAGACAGTGTGACCAACAACCAGCTTAACCCTTCACTTTACATTTAAGGGGGTGGGGACGAGGGTGTTCTAGGGTATCAGACACCAACCAACTCCCCACCAGCTAGTTGGATGCGTATAGTCTTAGCGACAGATACAATCAGATGGTTAATTTGTCAAGAACCCTAATTAGTATATTATACGTTTTGTGTGTGTTTGCGGTAAAAGAGAAAATGGAAAAGAAAAAAAACGAAATCTATACGCAATCACCTTAATTACATCCATGGAATTAAACACAGGAGAAGTTACAGTAAACAAAACAAATAGTTTTAGTTATAAATTAGCAAAGCACACCCTTTTAATTATTGTCACCAATCATCAACTACTCTCCTCTTTGAGTTATTTCCATCATATCACAAGCTTATTAAATGGCAATAAAACCTCCATTCTTCTTTACCCTTCTCTTCTTCTTCTTCTTCATCTCAGGTATTATATCTCTCTCTTCGATCTTTTTTCGAATCCATACTCAATGCATCCAAGACCGTTGCTTTGACGGTATGAATCAAGGCAAATAATCGGCATTTGTTCATGCGTAGTTTTAGCGTCCCGGCTAATGTTTTTTAACGGCTAAACACACACAACCACTTTTGTTCATGGCAGAACTACAATGGGAACTCTTAATTAATCATGCACTACATGTAAGGATGGATTTTACTTACTTTGATTGTAAAGTCATGTGAATTGATTGTAGATCAACAACCATATGTGACTTCAGATTATTCATATTACTCGTATAAAGTTGGCAAACATATATTTAAAGAAAGTAATCATTGGTGTGCATATATGAAAAGCAGTTTTACTGAAGTGTGTTCATAATAAGTTAGTGGCTTCCATTTCAATGGTATATATATTGAACTATATTATTGACAATATTTTATTTACTTATTTTTTGTTTTTTTTCTTCCCTAAAACTTTGTAGGTGGAATTGTGAAAGGACAAGCTCCTGGTCAGGTACAACAACTATTCATGCATATTAATAAGTTACCATTATATATAGATAAAAAAAATTCTTAGTTTAAATTAGAAAAAATTGTCGAGAAAGGTAACCTAAATATTGAAAATTGTCAATAGAGTTAACGTCTAATTTTTTTGGCCAAGAAAGGATTATAAATTTCAATTTATAACAAAAAGGGTATAATTACCTCTTAGACCTAAAAAAAAGATTATAAATTTTAATTTGTAACAAAAAAATATATAAATTTCAGGCATTATGCCCTTTTTTGTTACAAATTGAAATTTATAATCATTTTTTGGCCAAAAAAATTAGACATTACCTTTATTGTTAAATTTTGATATTTAGATTACCTTTGTCAACAATTTGCCCTTTAAATTACTACAAAAAAACTCAAGAAATTAAACTACAATTTAACAAACCCTTTTGTTATTATTATTATATAGTTTTGACCAATTAATAAATTGAAACACGTACATATTAATTGTAGAGAGCTTGGTGTATAGCAAAGCCATCAGCTTCCGATGAAGAACTGCAGAAAAACATCGATTTTGCTTGTAGTAGTGTTGTTAGCTGCGACAAGATAAAACAAGGAGGGCCTTGTTTTGAACCACAAACGCTCAACAATAGGGCGTCTGTTGCGATGAATATTTACTACCAGCAAAAAGGAAGAAATTATTGGAATTGCGACTTCAGTAATTCAGCACTCATTTCTGTAGTCGACCCAAGTATGACGTACATTTTATATATATATATATATATATATATATATATATATATATATATATATAGAATCTAGTCATCTGAATTTCAGATCGATATTCATATATATGTTTTTTATATGTATGATAAACTATATGCTAGGATAACGTTTTATGCGCTAAAACACTCTTTTCACGGAGTATATATACGGGGAGAACAATATAAAACATAGTAAAATTAACAAAATTATTTTATTATTTATTTAAATAAAATAAAAACACTAAATTTATAAATTATATTCATAAAAAGATTAAAAAGCTAGATAAATATAGTAGATACATATATAATGCATCTATCTAAACAGATTAAACTAACTTTTGTAGATTAGTTTTTCAAGGGCTTGAATTTGTTCTTCGTATTTTTTATTGATCTTCTCTCTCTCTATTAACTATGTTAGTGTTTATTTATTTTTTATTTTTTGCAGGCTATGGTAACTGCAAGTACGACGGCTAAGGTTATTCGTTCATTTTAGTAACATTTATGCCAAAAAATAATCGCGATCTTACAAGAGTTTATAGTATTGTAAGTATTGTAATGTAAGGGTTGATTAAGCACACATTCTATATATATATTCATGAGGTTGCGAGTTGATTTGCAGATATTAAGAAAAAACTTTAGAAAGTAATTAGAAAAAACTATATGGCATTGGCATTTATACTAATTAATAAAGATGCAATAAGCCAAATGAAATATAGATATAACGAGGTTGTTACACCGGCGCTTCGCTGCAGGCTTGTAATTCATCATTTATTTAATACATATGTTAGGATCGATATATCTAAATCAAGCGTTAGAATATGCGGATAACAATAAAGACAAGAAAGCAGACACAAAGATATAAATTGGTTCAGTCGTCGGGGTCACGACCTACGTCCACGGACTGAAACGGAGACTTCTTTATTAACTGAGAATGTTAATGTGATTTACATATGACTGAACCTAACCCTCTATTTATAACCAAAACCACAAATGTTGCCATAAACTTAAGAGTTAATTGTCAAATTGGTCCTTTAACTTTACTATTTCTTCCGATTTGGTCCTTTAGCTTCAAAAGTGACCAAGATGGGCCTTAAACATACACTTTACGGTCTGAATGGTCCTTTTGTTAGTTAACTGTTAGTCAACTCTGTTATGTCAATGTAAAATGACAATTTTACCCTTATTTTAATTATTTATTCATTAAATTATTAATACTTATTATATATTTATTTAATTTAAATTGTTAATAAAGTTATATGAAATGGTGCTTCATTTTTAACAAACATCCTATCCCTTCACTCTCTTTGGCCAACATCGACGACCACCGCACCGACACCGCCGCCGCGTCCTATCGCCGGCAACAACCACCACCACCACCACCACGATGACATCGACTTCTCTCTCTTATCTCTCTCAGTTTCTCTAATCTCTCTATCTTTCTCTCATCTCTCTGTTTCTCTCTCGACACAAAAAACCCATGGAAAACTCTAACTACCAACACCAACACCACTGCCGCCGCTGTCCTATCGCCGGTAACGACAACCACCACAACCACCACGGTGACATCAACTTCTCTATCTTATCTCTCTTTGTTTATCTCATCTCTCTCTATACAGCAATACCTCATCTTTCTCTTTCTCTCTCACAGTGAAAGCACCACCGTTGCCTCCGCCTCATCTTCAAACAGATCTAGAGTTTTCACATTTTTTGGCTATAGATCAAGATTTTTCACATGATTTAGCTACCGATCTAGGGTTTGTGTGTTGCACAGATGTGTCCATGGTGGTTAGATAGGGGTTTTCTGTGGTGGTTTTCGGGGTGGTTTTCAGAGGTGGTTTTCAGATGTGGTGGTTTTTAGATGTGTCCAAATTTGAAGCCGTAATATGAACGAGAAACCCTAACCTAAATAACAAACTCGATCAAAACTAGTGCCAATGGCGGCGGCGAAGAGAGAGATCCGATGGTGGCGGTTGGTGGCTTATGTTGGTAGATGGTGAAGTGGCGGTGGTCTTGGGAATGCGAGAGAGAGATCCGACGGTGGTGGTTGCTGGTGTCTAGAGAGTGGTGGTGGGTCGGTGCATTAGAGATGGCTGCCATCTCATTTGAAGAGAGAGTAGAGAGAGAAAGCACAGTGAAGTGTGTGAGAGTGTGGTGGCAGCGGCGAAGGCGGTGGATGGTGGTGGAGGTGGCGGTGGATGGTGGCGGCAGTGGTGAAAGGTGAGCTGAGAGCAGGAGAGAGAGTGTGTGAGAGAGGGAGAGAGAGTCTTTGTGTTTGTGTAGAGTTGAAGATATATATAAATATATATATATATATATAATTAAAAAAGATTATATATTATTTTAATTAATAAAAACTTTGAAAAGCCAGTAAAAAGACCAAACTACCCTTGACTTAACGGAGTTGACTAACGGTCAACTAACGAAAGGACCATTCAGACCGTAAAGTGTATGTTTAAGGCCCATCTTGGTAACTTTTGAAGTTAAAGGACCAAATCGGAAGAAATAGTAAAGTTAAAGGACCAATTTGACAATTAAGTCTAAACTTAATTAAGAAATGATAATTTCTTAATTAACTTGATTCTCCCGCCGCATGCCAAGCTAGAAAACCCATCTACCACAACCACCCTACTCCATGCCGTGCATAATTGAGTGGCTCATGCTGTAGGCTTCAAGCACATGCCGAACAACATATTTAATTTGGTTTCCATGAATTTGTCAGTATTCAAGTCACACTACAATAAAATGAGGCTAATGGAACATTTTGGTAGTAACACTTTTGAATATTGTTGCATTTATACATAATGTTAGCTACAAAGCAACACTTTGAAAATAAGTGTTGCATTTGAATATCTAATGCAACAATGTTTCTGGAGTGTTGTAAAATTTATACAGAATTGCAACATTTTTATTAAGTGTTGCATTTGTAAAGGTTAAAAAGCAACACTTATTGTAAAGTGTTGCAAACTTTACAAAAAAATGCAACATTAATAATGTGTTGCATTTTAAAATTAAAATCCATGAGTTAATCATGTGTTGTGTGAACTTTAATGAAAACTGTAATATTTTTAAAAGTGTTAGTATATTAAAATTTAATATACATAAAGTTAAAATATAACAAAGGATTTGTAGTAATTAATTTTAACAAATTAAGGAGAAATACTTGTGTCGCTTAGGTAATGCTCCTTTGTATATGTTTGGTTAAGAATGTCTTACAAAGTTCTCTATATGACCCATACTTACAGACGTGATCATAAGATATAAATTGTGATAAATATTATGCAAATATTTTGTAACACCGTGATTTTGAGAACCAAATTTTTCTTTTTAAAATACAATTTGAGATTTCAAACTGCGTGGGTTTGACTGTAATAGAACAATCAAACCTGTCTTATAATTTAAAAATGCAGCGGAAGTAAAAACACGTGGCAAACTATATAAACATTCAAAATGATGCCAACAAACGACAGTTGGTGTTACGGAATACATAACCGGCTGACCATTATCTTAAACATACATAAACATAGTTTAAACATATAAGCAGTGTTCCTCCCAAAGCAATAACTATCCGCAGGCTCCCGAGCTCACTGAGGATTACCTGCACATGTGGAGTGTAGCAACTGTTAGCTATAATAGCTAGTGAGTACCAAATAGCATGCAATCAATATAAGTACATCACATATCATCAATCATGCTCAGATAGTTCTATCCTAGCATCTCGCGATGAGTTGGCATAGTCAGGAGGTAACATATCTTGCAAGGGAGCTAACCCGGCTCAATGCACCAAACTGGGGTACCAAACACATCAACCGCCCCGGTGGGGGAGCTTTACAGCGTCCACCGTTGCGTTTTGGAATCCGTAGATTCCTCTGTTGTATAGCCGCAACTATACCCAAAGAGGACAGCTTTGTCCTTAAATAGAACAGCTTTGTTCTCGCATGACAGCTTTGTCCAGGACAGCTTTGTCCATAGGATCCGGATCAGCCACAAACAAACAATTGATTCAATCGAATCATCAGTTAATGCGCGCATATATATTCAATACTCATCATAGCATACACCTAATCAAGTGCATATTATACTGTGTCAACATGGTATATTCTAGCATCATCATGCAATCCTACACTTGAACAAGTGCGTGTACAAATCATGGTTTACAATTCTGTAATCATTGTTAATATGTGTTATAGGTATATTAATTGTTATGTCATTCGACACTCACCTGATAGGCTAGGATAAGCAACGACCTTGCTTTGGCACACGCGGATTGACAATTCAACCTATCATATCAAGACCTACGCATCAATCATTTGAATACGCGAGGAACGTCTAGGATACTTGAAACAATACCCTAACGATGCTATTTTACCATTTATTAACTAACTATAGCAGACCAAGCAACAACACGCGAATACATAGCACAAAACAGCAAAGAAAGCTGTGTGCAGGTGTGTCGCGCCGCGACCAGTGTGCAGATGCTGCAGCTGTGTCTATTTTGTGCACAGCAAGCCCATTTTGGCTCATTTCAATTTCAAATCAATTTTGGTAAAAATCTAGTGTTTCATAGGACCATTTGACACTTGTGGAAGCTTTCTAACATTAAAAACTCCTATCCAATTAATTCATACGAAAATCACAATTAAATGGACAAAGACGTGCGCATAATAGCCAAAACTTGGTGTAGACCAAATCCAACACTTGCAACACACCATATACACCTAATATGATGTATTGAAGGTGTTGCAACTGACCAAAACCTTTAAACTCTTGGTTTGGTATCATTTTCCAATTTCTTGCCTATTTAAGGCCTATTTTTCACTATTTTAGCCAATTCAAGCAAAACAACCATTCCAATTCAAAACCAATGTTCTAATCAATTAATACAAGTCATATGAACCTATTAGAACCCTAAAAATCAGTTGTTGATTTGTAAAAACAGATTTAGGCCATTTTGGCCATTTTGACCCATTTAGGCTAAATATTGGATTTGTGCAAAAACACCACTTCTAATGCACCAATTGAGTTCTAATCAATCCTAACAAGTTATAGGATCATTTAGAACACTAAATTTCAGTTCTTGAAGGTCAAAATCAGTTTGACCCGTATTTGACCAATTTTGACCCATTTGAGCCAAAATTTAAAACTCATCAAGAACACTACTTTAATTCATGGAATTGGTTCCTATACACTTATATATGATATTAGAACCCATTTCAATCATAAATTTCAGTTCTTGATTGCTAAATCAAAGAACCCACTTGCAAACCTAGAATTTCAAGTCTTGAAAGGCATAATCAAGAACAAGGATGAATTGGAACTTACAATGATCAAAGGATGTTTAGGAACTGATTTTGGAGTGATTCTAAGCCTTAATTCACTGCTGGAACAAAGCTTAGTGAGTTTTCTTTCAAAAACCCAAAATCAAGAGCATGAAGAACAAACATGGAGATGAAGCTTACAATGGTAGAGATGATGAAGATGAAGTGTTACAGCAGATTACAACTCAAATTTGCAGCAAAGATGTAAGCTTGAGTGATCTTCTTGGTGAATTCTTCTTCAATCTTGCAAGAACAGGAAGAGAGTTTGAGTGTGTGTGTGTTACGTGTGTGTGTGTAGAGAAGTCTGTGTTTGTGAAGTGTTGGACCGACTTGTGGGTAGTTATTATCCACAAGTGGGTATTTTGTTCACCTTTTCAACTTACAACTCATCTCTCGTTTAACCGTTTCAACTAACGAGGATATTTTTGGAATCCTCGTTTGAAACCGTTCAATATTTTACAATCTTTATCTATATTTATTAATATTTTTAATAACCCTTTTATTTATTATTTTCCATATTTTATATCATTTCCTAGAATATATATATATTATTTAATTAAATTAAATAAATGACGTACCATAATCGGACACGTCTAGGCCCGTTTTGAGGATGTTACAAATCTACCCCTTAAGAAGATTCCGTCCTCGAAATCTGCTTTTCAGAAAATAAGTGGGGATAGCGTGCCTTCATATCCTCCTCGGTCTCCCATGTAAGGTTTGATCCGAGATTATGCTTCCATTTGACCAATACTAGATAAATTGTCTTCTTCCTCAGCCGCTTGGTCTTTGTGTTCAGAATCTCGACGAGTTCTTCCACGAGCCGTGTAGAAGAATCCACTTTCAGGTCTTGCAGAGGTAGAATCTGATCATCATCTACCTTGCACTTGCGAAGATAGCAAACATTAAAGGTATAATGAATACCTGATAACTCTGGAGGTAACTCCAAAGATACTGTCTGCTCATTGACTTTCTGAATGATTTTGAAAGGACCAATGTATCGTGGGCTCAACTTGCCCTTCTTACCGAACCTGATAACACCTTTCCATGGAGAAACCTTCAAGAATACCCGATCACCTATTTCAAAGGTAACCGGCCTGCGTTTCGGATCTGCATACATCTTTTGCCTGTCTCTGGCTGCTTTAAGCTTCTCCCGTGCAAACTTGACTTTATCAGCAGTAATCTGGACCAGATCAGGTCCAGCATACTGTTTCTCCCCTGGTTCAAGCCAACAGGTAGGTGTGCGACATCGCCTACCATAAAGCATCTCATACGGTGGCATACCAATACTAGAATGATATGAGTTGTTATAAGCAAACTCAATCAAAGGTAAATGAGAATCCCACGAGCCACCGTATTCAAGTACACATGCGCGTAACATGTCTTCAAGAGTTTGGATAGTCCTTTCGGACTGTCCATCTGTTTGTGGATGATATGCGGTACTCAAATGAACACGAGTACCAAGCTCCCTTTGAAGACTGCTCCAAAAGTGTGAAACAAACCGTGTATCCCTATCAGAGACAATAGATAGAGGAACACCGTGTCGAGCGACAGTTTCATTGATATACAACTGAGCAAGACGAGGCATAGAAGAAGATTCATTAACTGCTAGGAAGTGTGCACTCTTGGTGAGTCTGTCAACAATCACCCAGATCATGTCATGCCCTTTTGAAGTCCTGGGCAATTTAGTAACAAAATCCATGGTAATGTTGTCGCATTTCCATTCTGGAATTGGTAATTGTTGTAAATTACCATAGGGTCTTTGGTGCTCGGTCTTCACCTGTGCACAGATCTGACATTTCTCCACATAGGAGGCAATGTCACGTTTCAGTGTAGGCCACCAGTAAAGTGCCTTTAGATCATGGTACATTTTAGTGCAACCAGGATGAACAGATAAACGAGAACTGTGCGCCTCCTTCAAGATTAGATCCCGGTTCCCTCCAATGCTAGGTACCCAGATTCGGGACCTGTAGGTCTTCAATCCCCTGCTGTCATCTTGTAGCTGCTCCTTCAATTTAGCCATAACTTCTGCCTTTAGATTAGCTTCTAATAAGGCTTCTTGCTGAGCCTCCTTCAGTCGAGTGATAAGATCAGAAACAATAGTAATTTTTATGAATTTAACGGCGTCTGTGGAACCCTTTCGGCTTAATGCATCAGCCACCACATTAGCCTTGCCCGGGTGGTATTTGATCTCACAATCATAGTCCTTAATCAATTCCATCCACCTGCGTTGCCTCATATTGAGCTCCTTCTGTGTAGAAACATACTGGAGGCTCTTATGATCAGCGAATACCACACATTTGGTGCCATACAAGTAGTGGCGCCATAGTTTCAGAGCAAAGACAACAGCTGCCAACTCCAGATCATGAGTCGGATAGCTTTTCTCATGTGGCTTCAGTTGGCGGGAAGCATAAGATATAACCTTGTCCTTCTGCATAAGGACACTTCCCAAACCTGCGTAAGAAGCATCACAGTAAACAATAAAATCTTCTGACCCATCTAGCAGAGTCAGAATAGGAGCTTGACATAATAGTTGTTTTCAATGTTTGGAATGCTTTATCTTGTTCATCAGACCACGAATAGGGAACATCCTTTCGTGTAAGTTTCGTCAAAGGACCTGCAATCTTAGAGAAATTCTGGATGAACCGCCGATAGTAACCGGCAAGTCCTAAGAAGCTACGTATCTCAGATGGGGTTTTGGGAATTCCCCAGTTCATCACCGCCTCAACTTTGGCTGGATCAACCATTACACCATCCTTGCTTATCACATGCCCAAGGAAGTGTATCTTTTCGAGCCAGAACTCGCATTTAGAGAATTTAGCATATAATTGTTCTCGCATCAGAGTGTCAAGAACTATGCGAAGATGTGTCTCGTGTTCTGCTTCAGATCTGGAATAAATAAGAATGTCATCGATGAATACAATGACAAATTTGTCAAGAAAGGCACGACAGACACGGTTCATAAGATCCATAAATATTGCTGGAGCATTTGTCAATCCGAAAGGCATCACAAGAAACTCATAATGCCCATATCTCGTCCTGAAAGCCGTCTTTGGAATATCTTCATCGCGTACACGGACTTGATGATAACCAGAACGAAGATCTATCTTTGAAAAGCAAGAACCACCCTGAAGTTGATCAAACAGATCATCAATACGAGGAAGAGGGTATTTGTTCTTTACAGTTCGCTTATTCAGCTCCCTGTAGTCAATGCACATCCACATCGTCCCGTCTTTCTTTTTAACAAACAAGACTGGAGCTCCCCAAGGCGAAGAGCTGGGACGAATGAAACCTCTATCAAGAAGTTCCTGTATCTGAGTCATCATCTCGCGGACCTCGGATGGTGCAAGACGATAAGGAGATCTTGCTACAGGCGTAGCACCTGGTACAAGATCTACTGGTATTCTACATCTCTTACCGGTGGCAAACCCGGTAATTCATCAGGGAAAACTACCCGGTAATTCCTTGGCTACAAACTTGCAAGCTTTCATCAGAGAAATCAATGGAGTTTCAGAAGTTCTTCCTTCACCTCGAGCCACAACATATGACCCGTCAGAGAAAGGAATTTTAATAATCTTTTTAGAGCAAACAATCTCAGCATTTTGCTTGCTGAGCCAATCCATCCCTATTACTACATCAAACCCAGCAATCGGCATAACCAGAAAAGAAACAGGGAAACTAGTCCCGTCAATATCAATCAGTGCAATAGGAACTCTATGAAGAACAGAGACTATCCTACCACTAGCAACTTCAACGCTTAACGGATCAGTCAGTGTGCAGATAGGCAATTGCAATTTAGCACATAAGAATGCAGAGATGAAAGAATATGTTGCTCCTGAATCAAATAAAACACAGGCAGGAGAATTATTAATAAGAAAGGTGCCAGTGATAACATCACCTGCAGCCTTAGCCTCATCGGCTGTCATTTGAAAAGCCCTGCCTGGTGCACGAGATGCAACATTCTTCCCCCGACCCGAGGAAGATCCACCAGCTCCTCCTGATCCGGTGTTGGAACCCGACCTACAGTCAACCGATCGGTGTCCCGGCTTGAGACATTTGTAGCACACATTATCTTTATATTTACAGCTTTCAGCTGTATGCCCCTTTTGCCCACATTTAGGACACCTTGCAGTATCCTTGGTACAATGCCCGGTATGCCTAGATCGACACGAACCACACCATAGATCATCTGAAGGACTATACCTGGAACCCCCTTGTTGCTGCTGGTGTTGCTGAGGCTGTCTCTGCCATGATCCTCCACCTATAGCCTTCGACCCCGAAGACTGTTCAAACTTCCTTTTGGAAGTTCCTCCAGCTTGTGTAGCATGATCGGTCTCATACCGGCGTGCAATATCAAATGCCCTATCCAAAGTAGTGGCAAATCGGACGGATGATCGATACTCCGGTGGCAGAGCAAGTGCAAAGCGGTTAATCTTTGCTTCTTCGTCCGGTAAGGAACCCTGCACGAAACGAACCAATTCGGTATACCTGGTGATGAGTTCCTCAACTGATCGATTGCCTTTAGACAAGGCTCGGAACTCATTATCCACAGCTTCTACTGCCTGGGCTGAACAGTATTTAGCCCTCAAAATCCTCAGAAAATCAGACCACGTCATAGAGTTCAGGACAGCAGCCGGTGTAGAAGCTATCACCGTATCATACCAAGACACCGCTCTACCTCGCAGTATCTTTCTAGCATATGCCACCTTCTTGGATTCATCAGCCTCACATGTCTCAAAGGCCAATTCAGTATCGCGGATCCACCGCTCTGTGATCACCATATCCATATTACCTTCAAAGGTCGGTGGTGAACACATCATGAAGGCCTTTAATCCGATGACCATTTCTCGGGAACACGCTCCTTAGAGGCTTTAAGACGAGTCTCCAAGTCACGAATATACGCCTCCCGATCATCACTTCCAAACATAGTCAATCTCTAAGTTCTGTTAGATCATTAAAGTCAAACATATTTAGTATACTTATCCAAACTTGATTAATCATGTTAATCAAATAAACAAATAATCAAAAACTGTGTTAGTCATGTGAATCATATCAATTTCTCTCACACCCCAATACCTCCCGAGGAACACTTTAAATAATGGTCGAGCCCGATTTTGAGACTGAATACTCTTCCAAGTATCCAATTCACTCAAACTTAGGCTCTGATACCAGCTTGTAACACCGTGATTTTGAGAACCAAATTTTTCTTTTTAAAATACAATTTGAGATTTCAAACTGCGTGGGTTTGACTGTAATAGAACAATCAAACCTGTCTTATAATTTAAAAATGCAGCGGAAGTAAAAACACGTGGCAAACTATATAAACATTCAAAATGATGCCACAAACGACAGTTGGTGTTACGGAATATATAACCGGCTGACCATTATCTTAAACATAGTTTAAACATATAAGCAGTGTTCCTCCCAAAGCAATAACTACCCGCAGGCTCCCGAGCTCACTGAGGATTACGTGCACATGTGGAGTGTAGCAACTGTTAGCTATAATAGCTAGTGAGTACCAAATAGCATGCAATCAATATAAGTACATCACATATCATCAATCATGCTCAGATAGTTCTATCCTAGCATCTCGCGATGAGTTGGCATAGTCAGGAGGTAACATATCTTGCAGGGGAGCTAACCCGGCTCAATGCACCAAACTGGGGTACCAAACACATCAACCGCCCCGGTGGGGGAGCTATACAGCGTCCACCGTTGCGTTTTGGAATCCGCATATTCCTCTGTTGTATAGCCGCAGCTATACCCAAAGAGGACAGCTTTGTCCTTAAATAGAACAGCTTTGTTCTCGCAGGACAGCTTTGTCCAGGACAGCTTTGTCCATAGGATCCGGATCAGCCACAAACAAACAATTGATTCAATCGAATCATCAATTAATGCGCGCATATATATTCAATACTCATCATAGCATACACCTAATCAAGTGCATATTATACTGTGTCAACATGGTATATTCTAGCATCATCATGCAATCCTACACTTGAACAAGTGCGTGTACAAATCATGGTTTACAATTCTGTAATCATTGTTAATATGTGTAATAGGTATATTAATTGTTATGTCATTCGACACTCACCTGATAGGCTAGGATAAGCAACGACCTTGCTTTGGCACACACGGATTGACAATTCAACCTATCATATCAAGACCTACGCATCAATCATTTGAATACGCGAGGAACGTCTAGGATACTTGAAACAATACCCTAACGATGCTATTTTACCATTTATTAACTAACTATAGCAGACCAAGCAACAACACGCGAATACATAGCACAAAACAGCAAAGAAAGCTGTGTGCAAGTGTGTCGCGCCGCGACACATGCTTGTCGCGCCGCGACCAGTGTGCAGATGCTGCAGCTGTGTCTATTTTGTGCACAGCAAGCCCATTTTGGCTCATTTCAATTTCAAATCAATTTTGGTAAAAATCTAGTGTTTCATAGGACCATTTGACACTTGTGGAAGCTTTCTAACATCAAAAACTCCTATCCAATTAATTCATACGAAAATCACAATTAAATGGACAAAGACGTGCGCATAATAGCCAAAACTTGGTGTAGACCAAATCCAACACTTGCAACACACCATATACACCTAATATGATGTATTTAAGGTGTTGCAACTGACCAAAACCTTTAAACTCTTGGTTTGGTATCATTTTCCAATTTCTTGCCTATTTAAGGCCTATTTTTTACTATTTTAGCCAATTCAAGCAAAACAACCATTCCAATTCAAAACCAATGTTCTAATCAATTCATACAAGTCATATGAACCTATTAGAACCTTAAAAATCAGTTCTTGATGTGTAAAAACAGATTTAGGCCATTTTGACCCATTTAGGCTAAATATTGGATTTGTGCAAAAACACCACTTCTAATGCACCAATTGAGTTCTAATCAATCCTAACAAGTTATAGGATCATTTAGAACACTAAATTTCAGTTCTTGAAGGTCAAAATCAGTTTGACCCGTATTTGACCAATTTTGACCCATTTGAGCCAAAATTCAAAACTCATCAAGAACACTACTATAATTCAAGGAATTGGTTCCTATACACTTATAAATGATATTAGAACCCATTTCAATCATAAATTTCATTTCTTGATTGCTAAATCAAAGAACCCACTTGCAAACCTAGAATTTCAAGTCTTGAAAGGCATAATCAAGAACAAGGATGAATTGGAACTTACAATGATCAAATGATGTTTAGGAACTGATCTTGGAGTGATTCTAAGCCTTAATTCACTGCTGGAACAAAGCTTAGTGAGTTTTCTTTCAAAAACCCAAAATCAAGAGCATGAAGAACAAACATGGAGATGAAGCTTACAATGGTAGAGATGATGAAGATGAAGTGTTACAGCAGATTACAACTCAAATTTGCAGCAAAGATGTAAGCTTGAGTGATCTTCTTGGTGAATTCTTCTTCAATCTTGCAAGAACAGGAAGAGAGCTTGAGTGTGTGTGTGTGTTACGTGTGTGTGTGTAGAGAAGTCTGTGTTTGTGAAGGGTTGGACCGACTTGTGGGTAGTTATTATCCACAAGTGGGTATTTTGTTCACCTTTTCAACTTACAACTCATCTCTCGTTTAACCGTTTCAACTAACGAGGATATTTTTGGAATCCTCGTTTGAAACCGTTCAATATTTTACAATCTTTATCTATATTTATTAATATTTTTAATAACCCTTTTATTTAGTATTTTCCATATTTTATATCATTTCCTAGAATATATATATATAATTTAATTTAATTAAATAATTGACGTACCATAATCGGACACGTCTAGGCCCGTTTTAAGGATGTTACATATTTATAGTACGAAGCTGGAGTTTTGATCACTTTGAAATTCACTTTCATTTTACCCATTTTTATATTGATTCGCTTATTTTTTACTAGTTTTTAGTCGTACGTATTTCATTATTTTTTACTTTTTCGACTTTTTTTAATTAGTTACTTTTTAAAACCTATTTAATCCATTGAATTATATTTAAATTCAATACTTGTTTTACTTGAAGCACCATTTAAAAAAATTAACTCTCCGATTATTTATTGTAGACTTTTAGTACCTAGATATGTTAATGGGAAATAAACACAAGAACAATATAAAAGTATAAGTATACAATTTGTTGTGTATGTTCAAAATATATTGTGCACAAATTGTTTTTTTTATTTTACTATATAGTGTTTTTGTCCGATGTTTAAGAAAATTCTTATAATTATTACTTGGTATGAAGGTTCCAAAAGAATATCATTAAAGACACAAAGTTAATAAAAAGATAATATATTGACCGGATTTAAAAATTCAACTAGAAGAAACTATAACTAGTTGTGACAAGAAAGTTAATCATAACCATTATACAATGTCAAACCAGTCAACCAAGAAAAAAAGTTAGTTCAATAAACTTCAACTAAAGCGGATATAGCCAAAACAAACACAAAACCTAAATAAAGACAATTATCAGCCAAGTCCTTAAACAACAAGCAAGTCCTTGAACAAGCAACTTAAATCAAATATACAAATAACGCAAACCAATGAAGATCACAAAATAACCCTCTTGCAGTAGCTAAAAGGAGCACAACAAACCTTAAAAAATAATCACAACCACCAAATGTGTAACAACCAAGATTATGCAATTTCTTTTACAAAACCGAAGTTTAAAACATATATTTATCATCATTACATCACTATTTTGAAACTGTTTTTAGTTCATACAAAAACATATATATTTTACATCACATCTATAAAATATTTGTTCCATTTTACTTTGGTAGCCTTTAGCCATCACAAATACAAACCCATCACGTGTAAGACATACCTATTCCATTACTCATACCATTGGTTACACCTGCACGTAGAGGTGGCAAAACGGGCGGGTCGGGTTGAACTGTGTAATGGGTCAAAACATGGTCGGGTCGGAACAAGTTCGGGTCCAGACGGGTAATTTTGAAAAAAGGTGTCGAACGGGTTCGGGTCAAAATGGGTTCGGGTCCAAACGGGTTCACATTGTTGTAGACCAACACAGTAGGGAGATTATGATCTGGATAATTAGGAATGCAATCGGTTGATATAATTTTAACAAATTTAGTTGCTGGATACATTGCTGCCAATTCTTCCAGACATTGCATTAGTACTCCACATTTAGGGTACCTATTTAAGGACCAATGCCTATTAACAAACAAATATGTACAGAAGGCTACGAACTACTATCTTAATAACTAAAAACGTCTAAGAAACTAGTTTACTCAAACAAGAAAATTAGTAATAATTAGAGGTGGCAAAACGGGCGGATCAGGTCAATTTGGATAACGGGTCCGAACGGGTTCGTGTCTGAACGGGATCGGGTCTAAACGGGTAATTTTAAAAAAAGTATCAAACGGTTTTGGGTCAAAACGGTTTCGGACCAAAACGGTTTCGGGTCAAAACGGGTTCGGGCTAAAACGGTTTCGGGTCAAAACGGGCCGTTTTAAGAAAAATGCTAACAATAACTTGCATTTCACTACAATTAAGAAGATATCATCATAAATCTATAAATTGACAATTACAAATATACTAAAAGGGTGTTTGGTTGGTGTCATTTGGGGGGATTTCATGGGATTTGGATTTCAAATCCCTCCAAATGTGGTGTTTGGTTTGGCAAAATGGGATATGATTTCAAATCCTAGGATTTTATAAAATCCCACATATGAGGGATTTCTAAATCTTTCCACCCCCCTGGTATTTTGAAATCCTTCAGATGAGGTATTCTCTCTGGCGACTCTCAAGCTAATATACCGGTGAACCATCACCGATTTCGCCGTCACCGTCGTCGCAAGGCCGTCGCCGTCACCCGTTCGCTGTCGCCGTCACTCATTCGCCGTCACTCGTTCGCCGTCACCCGTTCGTCGCCGTCACCCGTTCGCAATCGCCATTTGCCGTCACCTGTCACCCGTTCGACGTCGCCATTCGCCGTGCCGTCACTCGTTCGCCGTTGCCGTCACCCGTTCGCAGTCGCCATTTGCCGTCACTGTCGGCCGTCGCTGTCACCCGTTCGCCGTCGCCGTCACCTGTCACCCGTTCGCCATCGCCATTCGCCGTTACCCGTGCTGTCGCCGTCACCCGTTCACCGTCGCCATTCGCCGTCGCCGTCACCGTCACCCTCACCCGTTCACCGTCGTTGTCACCCGTTCATCGTCGCCATTCGCCGTCGTCATCACCCGTTCACCGTCGCTGTCACCCGTTCCCTGTCATCTGTCTGCCGTCTCTGTCACCCGTCAACCGTCGCCGTCGTCGTCCTTCCTCTTCGATGGTGGCAACAGGTGTGGTGGTTGGCTGTTGATGGAGTTTAGTAGTGGTGGAAATCTCACCTAAGAAATATGAACCAAACACAAGATGAGATTTTAAATCCCACCAAATACCAATCCCATTATAAATAATGCAAATCCCTTCAAAAACAATACTTGAACTAAACACCTCCTAAAACTCAATCATTGTCACATAAATCCCATCATTTGTACTTCAATCTCATACCCCAAAAAACCAAAATTGTAAGAACAACAATCAAAAGTTCAAGACTAATAACCCATATATATCAAATACCACAAAGCTATCAAATACAAACCCACTCTTTTCTCTTTTTCCTCCTATTTGTCCTCACCTAAATATGTAAAAGAACAAACAAAAACCTATAGATTATGGAGTAGAAAAGAAGTGATGGTAAATTTTTAAACTATTCATAGTTACTAAAACCTATTTATTAGTAATATGTCTATTAATTTAATTGGTTACAATTTATATATTTTCCTTATAAGAACCGTTGTTCGCGAGCACGGGATGCACGCATGTCTCAAAAAAACATGCACACAGCAGGTCCAAAAAGTTTTGCAAGAATTCGTGAGGTAATGGTAAATCATTTTTCTATTTGTTATTTTTTTTATATCATACGATATAATATTACTAATAGTATTTACTTTTATTACCAAACAAGGAGCCACCGAGCTTAACCCAAATGTTTGAGCGCACTATTAGAAGGAAAGAAGGGAACATATATGTTGATTCATATGATGACACCGCAAACAAAATTGTAAGATATTATTTTATATTCCTTATATATTCCATTCGTCATTGGAAAATTATGCGAACTTTTTTTATTTATAATCATGAAGGAACAAATGAAAAGCTTCAATCCTCCTGGTGAAAATACACCAATAGATCATTTTCTGGGTGTAATGATTAAGGAGTATGATGGTCACCGAAGACTTTATGGTAGAGGTGTTACCAATAAATTGATGAAAAAGACGACATGTGGTGAGGAATCGTATATGGTTCCAGGAGTGCTTATGGAATCAATTAAATCAAGTGTAGAGGAGGAAAAAAAATAAATTGGTTGATATACGACGAGAGCTTGAAGCAGAGCATGAAAGGAAGAAATCCGAGTTAGAAGAGGAGCATAAAAGAAATAAGGCCGAAGTAGAAGCAATCATACAAGAACTTAACAATGAGCGAGAAAAAATAGTTGAAGATGCGGTGCGAAAGCTGATAGAAAAACTACCCTCTAAGATTGCTTGAAAGTTCTTATCTTGAATTCTCATATATATTTGGTACAAGGTATGCTTTATGATCACTAAAATTATTTGCTTATCTACATCCATAAAAAATACTAACAATATTCTTAATCATTTTTATGTAGGATATGTTCTCTACAAAAGCGATTGAAGATTTTCAATTTTTATTAAATGTAATAGAGATTTTCAACTTTTATTAAATGTAATAGATATGAATATCATTTCGGTCGACTCACGACTTAATGTGTTTGAGTACACTCTTTATGGTAGTGTAGCTTTTAGAATTGGATGAATTCTTATGCTATAATGTAATTTTGTTTATTATATGCTTTTTGTTAATGGTTAAAATAGATGTAGGAATTCTATGGTTTAAGTAAAACATGATGGTTGTGTATTATATTAAAATAAACATTTATCGCATTCGCGTTGAATGAAATAGTACAAATATGAATTAATGAAAAATGTTGCATTTACCATCAATATATTTAAAAAAAGTGTTGCTCTTACTAGGAAAAACGTTGCTTTAAAATAATTAAAATTACATTAAGTGTTGTATTAGATTATGAAAGTGTTGTATTAGATTATGAAAGTGTTGCATTTTTGTACTAAAAACACCAAAAAGTGTCGCATTTGCCACTTAAAAGTGTTTTGATACTTAATTGAAAATAATTAAAAAAGTGTTGCACTTGATGTACAAAGTGTTGCATCTTAAAAGTGTCACAATTCTTAAAGATATGCAACGTTTTCAAAAAGTGTTGCATATTATAATAAAAATGTCGTCTTAGACCTAAGACAACGCGACCTAAAGCAGCATTTGATAAAGTGTCGCATTAGCCATAATGCAACATTTTCTATGGTTAAAGTAACACTTTATCAATGTTGTGTTAGGTTCATTTTGTAGTAGTGTCATATCCAACACAATAAATATGAAGACAGTCACTTATTATATCAAATGAAATGCTAAGAAAATGTATATAGAGAGAACTATAATTTAAGAACGATAGATATATATTATAAAAACGTATTTAAATTGTTAAATTTTATATTAGTTATATTGAATTATAGTAATTAAAGTCCTTTAAAAGTTGTTATGTATGTGTTTGTAGTTTTTTAAAGAGGATATATACATAACTAAGCTTATTAAAATGTTTTGAGTTATTTGTTCTAAAAGAATATAGTATTTCAATTTTACATTAAAAAGATTGCTAATTTAAGTTACAATCAGAAATATTCTCACGACATAAGAAAAATCAAGCTAGCTAGCAAGAGTCAAGATTTTATTTTTTTTTTGTAAAAAATAAAAATTTAGAATCATTTATAACAAAAAAAAAATTATACTTTATCTTTATTGGTCAAAAAATTAAATAGGAAAAAAATTATATTATTAACAAAACGAAGAGAGATATAGCAAACAAAGAGAAGAATTAGGGAATTTGATAGTGTTTATTGTCAAATAATGACGAAAATAAAAAAATAAAAAGATGAAAAATAAAAGTAGAGATCATATAAAATGAATTTGCTGAAGAAAGTATGTTATACGAGAATTTGAAGAAAAAATTATGATTTACAGGAATGACAAATCTTAAGGAATTCTTTATTTAAAATTTATATATATTATAAGAAAATTATAACTACAAATAGTATATTTAAATTTTCTTAATCTGTTCTTATGTTCGTAATTATATTTTGTATGTAAATATATTTAATTATAATTATAATTATAATAAGTAATGAAGGGAGGAATAGTAGAAAAAAGAAAAGGAAGAAACGGGACTCGAATTCCTCATCATGAGCGAATAACAAAGTGACTTAAGACCACCCGCATCGGCCTAGGAACCCGACTCGGGTTGGGGTGGAACCCGATGGTAACACCATCGCCACCCTTCGGGTTGGGGCTGACTCGCGACCCGGCTAGCTTCTAAATCCGTTACGGGTTGTTTGGTTTTTTTCTTTTTTACCGTTGAAAAACGGTCACACACACACACACACACACATATATATATATATATATATATATATATATATATATATATAGGAGAGGGTTCAAACGAGAACTATTTTTCGTACGAGAACTACAAGAATCAATGTTGACCGTTCATTTTGGATAATGGAGTTCATGGATGAAGAGCGTGGGGGATTGAGTGTGGCATGGTGCATGTAAGGAATTCATGGGTGGGCAATCCAATTGAGAAGGGGGAATCGGATGGCTAAGATTGGTTCTCACGGTTTTCGTACGAAAAACAGTTCTCGTTTGAATTTTTGCCTATATATATATTTAATTTTTTTCTTTTTTTCTCTCCTTTAAATACCATTCAAATCTACACAATTTTATACAACATCTTCTCTTCTCTACCATATTTTATACACTATCTTCTATTCTTCCAATTCTCATTCTTTAAAAAATAATATACATTACTCACTTCATTTTTTTAACATCTCCATTCTTCTTCCTCTATTCTTCTTCTCTCAAACTTATATATTTATTTTTTACATACATAAATTATGACATATAATTAATTATTTTATATTTTATTATCTTTGAAAAATTTAAATTATTTAAATTAAAACAAAAAATAGAAAATAAAAATAGAAAATATATAGGGTTGAAGAGGGTTGGATGTAAAAGTTTGTGAATTTGATAGGGTTAAAAGTAGGAGATGATATGAATGCTGATGTGCGAGTGAGGTTGACAGGGTAACACTAGGTTGGATGCTGATGGTCTAACTAGCTGAGACCCAACATCAAATGATTTATTTTTCGAATATCAAATATATATCTAAAAACAACAATGTAAGTTAGAATAACTCTTATATAAACAGTAAATCTGGCTTATGTCAAGCCCTTGGCTATTGTATATATACTAGGATCTTATTGTTCGCGCATTGCGTCAGGTTTTATAAATGTAATATTTTATTATCACAATAAATCATAGGATTATATTGATCTACATGATAATATATTAAAAAATTTATAAAAACACATCCAAAAATAATAAAACACGTGATCAAAAAATAATCACATGATTAGGGTTCTAATTTGATACAAGAATATTGAAACAAAAAAAAGAGTTAAAAGAGATTTCAAATGTTATAGATAAAATATTGACTTTTTCATCTTCAAAAATTTATATTTACCCATCAAGTTTAGATTTTTTGAAAAAAAACCACTTAAGTAGTATAATACACTAAGACCATGTTAACTTAATAATAATAATAGTAAATAATTAATATAAATTTGTGAAAAAAATAAAACATACTTGAGTTATTGTTTCTTTAAACATAATCATCCTACAAGACACATGAAAAGTGAGTAATATACACTAATAATATAGCTGTTAAAAAAACAAATGTAGTAATAATATAATTTTTTATTAAAAATTTTATAGTAGTTATTAAACCTCATAATTAAATATAACAAATATTGTTTATATAAGAAATACAAAATAAATAAATAAAACAATATAATATGTAAAAAAGTACATAAATATATTATTTAAGAAAAACTAAAAAACAAACGCAAATAATGACATAATATTGTATTCTTAATTAATCTTCTTACGAAAAGGGTTAATATGGTTTAGTCCTTACAATTCAAGCTTTATTATGGTTTTAACATTTAAACTTTATTTCCCATCTATATTATCATTGGAGTTTAAGATTATTGTGATTTAATCTTTTGACTTTATCTAAAAATTGTTTAACTCTAAAATTGAAAGATTTTTTTGGTTTAACCTCTACATTTTATTTTTAAAAAACATAACCTTTCAAAGTATTAAGTTATTTTTCTTTTATATTTAATCATTATTTCCATCGTAAAAAACCAAGCTTTATTTATTTAAACCTTCAATTTTTTTGAATTGTTTTACCTTTAAATAAATATACATATTACTAACGCACGAAATTCATGTAGTCTTTTGTTTGATTAAGAAAACATATTATTAGTGAGTTAGTGCAAAAAAAACTTTGAAATATATTTGTAAGTTACATTTTTTCATAAAAAACTTATTTTCCAGTATGTAAAATATAAATAACACACATTTAAGAATATTTTATTACCAAAAAAAGATAAAAATTGCAACGTAAAACATTCCGGTTGTTCTATAACGACTTATTTACATCTTGGTCAAATGATCAAATTATAATATGATACATACTTATATAAGATCAATTCTAAAAATAAAGTTTAATGGTTAAATCAATTAACTTAAACTTTAATGCTTAAACAATTCTAGAATAAAGGTTAATTGTTTCAACCAAATAAGCATAAGCTTTAAAGTTAAAATATAAAAAAGAAATAGAGTTTAATCAAAATAAAATATAAATTATTTTTTTCCTTAATTAAAATTCTTAAATAAATAAATATATTAAATATTGTTTACATAAAGTTATAAAAAATATATATGAAATTTACATTAAGCAAAAAAAAATTAAAAAAAAGGTAAACACAATGCTTTCAAAAGTTAAAAAATGATTAAAAAGAATAAAAAATTAAAAAAAACTAAAAAGGTTAAAAATTGGAACTCATGTTTTTTAAGAAATTATTTAAGTTTAAAAAAGTAAAAGGGTTAAAAAATACAAAATAAAAAAAATATATATATAAAGTGGCAAGAAAAAAATACTGAATTTCGTTGAGACAGTATTTGAACCCACGCCTACCGCCTAACAAACCAAGCCCTTACCAATCCAGCAGCTTTGCATTTTGTTAAAACACTTGTTATTTAATATATATTATAAATGTGTTTATTTTTTCTTGTAAATGTATGATACTATAATTTGTATGTATGTGTATATACATAGGTATATGTATATATATAATATATGGGAGCAGTTTAAGCGGGAACTGTTTTTCGTACGAGAACTGCGAGAACCATTTCTGACCAATTATTTAGTTTCCTGTCCTTTTTATTTATTTTAAATGAGAAAGGGTAGTATGAACATTTTTACTTTACCACCTATTTTTTAGAACTAATACATCATCAAACGGAAATGTGTTAAATTACCAAAAATATACTAAATTAACGAGAAAATTGTGCTCTATAATTTGAGACCATTTTTTTGCAATATTTTTTCGAGAAAAAAAATTCGTGTTTGTTAGATTTTTTTTACACAACTCTCAACATATGCACATGTGCAAAATTTGCACATGTGCATCTACATCTGTGCTGAAAAAACTAGGTGAATCTGTGCATTTGCACAAGTGCATATATTTGCATATGTGCAAATGTCGACTGTACTAAAAAAACCTAGCAAATACAAAAAAAATTCGAAAAAATATAGCTAGATCGATCTCAAATTAAAGAGCATAATTTTCTCATTAATTGGGTATAATTTTTGAAATTTAATACCTTTTCATTTAATGGATATATTAGTTTAAAAAAAGTTGGGGTAATGTGAAAATGTTCAATTTGTCCTTAATTAATTAATGATATGTTTGATTAGTTTAAGGTTCTCGCAGTTCTCGTACAAAAAACAGTTCTCCTTTAAACCGTCCCCTCATATATATATATATATATATAATGGATCAATAAATGTCGTATGTTTTAAATATAAAACACAAATGCCAAATGTAGACCATTAGTTCAACTAAATCAATGGATGAGATTTAAACATTATATATATAAATTAAAGACGATAATTGTAATACCCAAACCTTCGAAAATAAATAAAAGTATAGGGTGAAAATGTAAATATTAAGATAAGTGGGAAATTTAGTAATTTAAATTGGACTCATGACTAGCTTTAATTGAGAAGTTGTGTTGGGCTTATATGAGTAGTTTAATTAATAATTTGGTAGTGGGCTTGGACTTGAGAATGAGGCATGGGCTTAGGCCTTATGAAGTTTATGCATATGAGTATAAATAGGTGGTTAGGTTTCAGCCCCCCAAGATACCACCATTTTCGTTGTTCCATTACCAGAGAAAGAGGGTGTGTGGGTGTTGTGAGTAATCTCGTGTTGGTTCTATGTGCACAAGACACAAATTAATACGATATTACTGATAATAAATAAACCCATAGGGTCACACATTTACAATCAATGGACACCAATTACATATTTGAATATGATTTAAATATGTTTCCAACTCATTATATATATATATAAGTATATATGTATTGTTGCATATTATTATTTATGTGAAATAATAATATCACTCTTGTATATTGATACAAGATAATGCATATCAAATACATAGATATAAACATATGATTTTATATGTATGTATGTATATATATATGTATAAATATATATTTGTTACATATAAATTGTTACTAATAACAAATTATATAAATGTATGTCTATCCTTGTTACAAGTAAAGAGTTACTAGTAACAATCAAGTATGTGTATAAAATACATGTAGATGTATTTTATACATAGTATGGCACATCTAGTATATCTTTTATAAATGTATTTATGAAGGAAACTAGAAAATCCCTCATTAATTCAAATGGGGGCCATGTTGTGTATACTTGAAAGCAATCAACCAAGGCATGGACTAGATGTACAAGCATGGAAGGAAGGCAAGAGGGGACCCTCCCCCCTCACCTATTTTCGGCCGAAAATGGGAGCCAAAGGGGGCCTCCCTCTTGTTGCTTCACTTCTTGATCTTATTTAGTACATGCATGGTTCTTTGTTCTAACTATTGCATGCTACCACCTTTAGGCTTCTTTTAGAAAAGTTCTAAGTATTCTTGAAGCTTTGAAAACATCTCTACATTCTTGTATTGGTGTTCTTCAAGTAAGTCAAGTGTGGTGCTACAATACATACATCTTGTTCAAGAAGAAGAACAAAGGTTGTTGCTTGCATTCTTGAATATCAAGGGTTGGAGAGACTAGCATCTTGGAGGTGTTGGACTCATTGATTTGTGGATACCTTGGAGGAAGTCTTCTCTTGGCTTCTCATAGATCAACCACTTCATCAACGGTTTACTCACGCTACAAAGGTTGTAGTTCTAAACACCCTATGGTTGTTTTGTTTCTTAAGGCTTGCATATGGATCATTGGTGGGGAGTTTTAAAAGTTTAAAATTGTTGTTCATGCTTCCGTTGCTAAAATATGTTCATGAAAAAAAACCCGAACAAACCCCAACAGTGGTATCAGAGCCACTTATGTATAGTTTTAAGAAACTTTTTGAGTATGTATTGTTTAAGAAAATGGACAACTTTTCTTTTGTTAGAAAATTTATGAATTTTCTTGTTGGCAACTTATATATGTTTATATATTTATTTTGGGAAACAACCAAACCACATGCATGTTTGGTTGTAAAAGTTGCCTAAATATCAAGTGTTGATATATATGTTTGTTTGAGTGTATGTTGTGCATAACAAGCCATAGACCTTTTGTGATGTGTTGGAAATTCGATTTGGTTGTAAAATTATTTTTTCATTTGGTATGTAATAATAATTTTAGTTTTGTTTCATCTTGTTGTATTTTGTAAGTAGTAGAATAGTTTAGACTAGTTTACTTTTATAAAAATGTAACAAGATGAAGAAATGACCAAGTTGGAGTTTTCAAGTGTGGTGGAGTCAACCATGAAGGCTTGGAGTCATTTGCACTACAAGGAGTTGTTTTGGCAAGTGGGAGCTTGAGGTTCATCACAAGAGGAATATTTGGTCCTTAGTTATGACTTGGTATTTTTGTATGGCTCACAAAAATACCACTTAGGATAAATGGCTTGGTTATGCACTTATACATGTTATTTGTGTGTGTTTATGTTTATATTATTATGCATGGTTGAAAATAGGATTTTTTGCATGCTAGATAATATTTTTTTACATAATATAAATCACACAATGGGAGTTTGGTATTTTAAGTTGACATAACATAAGATGTAAAATGAATTTTATATAAAAGGAGTTTTGTAAAGATTAAAATTCATTATGTCAAAATCTATATCTTTATATATATATATATGTTTTATAAAATAGAGATTTTAAAACTCAACCAAACTCCATTCAAGCTTAATAATAAAATGGTTTTATTACAAGCTAAAATTGGTCGTATTTGCGCGCTCGAAACTACACACGTTAATATAGGATATTAATACTAGTTTAAAATTGAACGCGTTGAGAGTTCGTAAAATATGGATTTTAAGAATACTCAAGACCAATATATATATATAAAATATGATTTTATCAAAACGTGGACTTATTATTGTATGCATGCAATACTAGTCACACGACTCGTTTTGTTTTATTTAATAAATATACAAAACGGTAAAAGCCCTTTTTCAAAACGTAAGTCTATGCCATCCCATTTTAAGACACTCGCTTGTTGCAACGACACTCACGTGGAGAGAGCATTAGCCAAATGCGTGGATTGTTTTTGTAACAACCGAGGTGTTTTTCCGCGAATTCCATGAACGTCTTGGGCCGGAAATTCACCGTCTTGAAATAGGACGACTTAATCGGAATCTTATTACGGAGAGAGCATTAGCCAAACGTAAGGAAGCCCGAGGCATAGATGGGATCAAACATGTCAAAATTGACAATCGTTGTCTAGGATCCCATAAAGATCTAGGAATTACATACGAGATGTAATTGGTAAACGTTACCTACCTTGTTGTTTTAACTTGATGGAGAGAGCATTAGTCAAACATTCAAGGTTAAGTTCAACTTGGATCCTAGCCTTTAAAAAATAAAGAATTTTATAATTCTAAAGGGTATTAATTATTAAAGGATTAAATATCGAAAATACTAAATTGAACTTTGATTTTGTAGATGGCCCCTAACTCAACTACGCCCGTTAACAACTTATCTCTTCGTTCAATCTTAGAGAAAGAAAAACTCAATGGTACAAATTTCTTAGACTGGTATCGTAACTTGAGAATCGTTCTTAAGCACGAAAAGAAATTGTACGTACTTGAGAATCCCGTCCCTGAGGAACCTTCATTGACTGCGGCCAAAGCCGTTAGGGATGCTTGGATGAAGCATTCCGACGACTCGGTCGAAGTTGCATGCCTCATGCTTGCTACCATGTCTCCGGATCTTCAAAAGAACCTTGAGGAGCATGGAGCATATGAGATGCTTCGCCAGCTTAAGGAAATGTTCCAAAAGCAAGCGAAGCAAGAACGCTTTGAGGTCACTCGAGCCTTCCATGCATGCAAGATGGAGGAAGGTCAATCCGTTAGCGACTATGTGCTAAAGATGAAAGGATACATTGACCAGCTTGCTAGGCTTGGATCTCCCATAACCAACGAGTTTGCACAGGATATGATCCTTAACTCGTTGACCAAAGCCTATGATCAATTTGTCATGAATTATAACATGAACAATTGGGAGAAATCTGTCTCAGAGTTGCATGGGATGCTTAAAACTGCTGAGAGTAAGATTCCAAGCAAAACACCTCAAGTCTTGATGATTCAAGAAGGGAAAATCAAGAAGAAAAAGAAAAACAACTCAAAAGGGAAAGGCAAAGCGAAGGCAAAGGGAAAGGACAAAGGCAAGCAAGTTGCCAAGGCTCCTACACCCAAGACGGCGGGAAAGGTTCCCAAGAATGACCCGTGCTTTGAATGCGGGGTGGTAGGACATTGGAGGCGCAATTGTCCAACCTACCTTGCAGAGTTGAAAAAGAAGAAGGCTGGCGAGGCTAGCACTTCAGGTATATATATGATTGAAATGTATACTTTTTCCATTAATTCCTGGGTATTTGATACCGGTTGTGGAACTCACATTTGTAACAATGTGCAGGGGTTGAGAAAAAGTAAGCTGCTGAAGCCAGGCGATTTGGATCTCCACGTGGGCAATGGAGCAAATGTTGCTGTTGAAGCCCTTGGAACTTTTGAATTATTATTACCAAATGGCCTGTACTTAATATTAAACAATTGTTGTTATGTACCTAGTTTAACTAGGAATATTATTTCAGTAGCTCGGTTAAGAGAATCTGGATTCACTTTTGGTTTCGTTGATGATGGCATTCGTGCCTTCAAAAACGACATTTTGTATTTTGAGGCTCGCCCTCTTAATGGAATATATGAAGTTAATCTTAAAAGATCTCTTGATGATAATTCTATATATACCACTAGCACCAAACGACCTAAGCATGACTTAAGTCAAACATACCTATGGCATTGTCGACTTGGTCATATAAACAAGAAACGCATTGCAAAACTTCAAAAGGATGGAATTTTAAAATCAAACGATTCTAGCTCATTTGAAGTTTGCGAATCATGTTTATATGGGAAGATGACTAAGGCTCCTTTCTCTGGTTCAAGTGAAAGAGCCAAAGATCTATTAGGAATCATACATACGGATGTATGCGGTCCTTTTAGATCAATGTCTAGGGATGGTGATAGATACTTCGTTACATTCACCGATGATTATAGTAGATTTGGTTATGTTTATTTGATGAAACATAAACATGAAACATTTGAGATGTTCAAGCTGTTTCAAAACGAAGTACAAAATCAACTCAACAAAACAATCAAGGCCCTTCGTTCCGATCGAGGTGGTGAGTACTTAAGCCAAGAGTTTATGGATCATCTTAGTAATTGTGGGATTATCTCACAACTTACTCCTCATAGAACACCACAACATAATGGTGTATCTGAAAGGAGGAACCGAACTCTACTAGATATGGTTCGGTCTATGATGAGCCGAAGTACTCTACCCTCGTCCTTTTGGAGTTATGCTTTATTAACTGCTGCGCGCATATTGAATATGGTTCCAACCAAGAAGGTAGATAAGACACCATATGAGATGTGGTATGGAAAGGTTCCAAACTTATCTTACTTGAAAGTCTGGGGTTGTGAGGCTCATATACGACAAGAAGCTTTAAGCAAACTCGATCCTAGATCTATCAAATGTAATTTTGTGGGATATCCTAAAGATTCATTAGGATATTATTTCTACAACCCAGCTGAGAACAAAGTGTTTGTTTCTAGGCATGCCACTTTCTTAGAAAAGGAGTTTCTTTCGAAAGAGGCAAGTGAGAGCAATGTAGACCTTGAAGAAATTCAAGAACCACAAAATACAAGTCAGGTTGACACTAGCACTCAACAAACGATTGTTGAACCTGAACAATTGGTTGTTCAAGAACCTACTGAAACACAAAGTGTTCGTAGATCTGGTAGACCTCGTCAAGAACCCGAGAGATACGGATTTCTCATGTCCAATGATGAGATTTTCTTGGTAGACTCTTCTGAGCCTACTAACTAGCAAGATGCTATATCGGATCCGGAATCCGATAAATGGCTTGATGCCATGAACACTGAGATGCAGTCCATGTATGAAAATCAAGTATGGGACTTGGTTGATCTTCCTCCCAATAGTAAGACTGTAGGGAGCAAGTGGGTCTTCAAGAAGAAGATAGACATGGATGGAAATGTACACACATTTAAGGCAAGGCTAGTGGCGAAAGGTTTCACTCAAACTCATGGTATTGACTATGATGAAACTTTCTCTCCGGTAGCCATGATTAAATTTATTAGAATACTTATTGCCATAGCTGCATATTATGACTATGAGATATGGCAAATGGATGTCAAAACGGCTTTTCTAAATGGACACTTAAGTGAAGATGTCTATATGGTTCAGCCTGAAGGTTTTGTAGATCCTAAGTATCCTAATAAGGTGTGCAAGCTTAAAAGATCCATCTATGGACTAAAGCAAGCATCTCGAAGTTGGAATCTTCGATTTGATGAGAAAATAAAAGAGTTTGGTTTTATCAAATCAGAAGATGAACCGTGTGTTTACAAGAAAACTAGTGGGAGCGCAGTAGCATTCCTTGTCTTGTATGTTGATGACATACTACTCATTGGAAACGACATCCCGACCTTGCAAGACATCAAGTCTTGGCTTGGGAAGTGTTTCTCAATGAAAGACTTGGGAGAAGCCGCCTACATTCTTGGAATAAAGATCTATAGGGATAGATCTAGGCGTCTTATTGGCCTAAGTCAAAGTGCATATATTGACAAAATCTTGAAACGATTCAAGATGGAGAATTCTAAGAGAGGATTCTTGCCAATGGCACAAGGCACGGTTTTGAGTAAAGCTCAAAGCCCTAGCACAAGAGAAGAGCTAGATAGAATGAGTGAGATCCCATATGCTTCTGCAATTGGATCCATCATGTATGCCATGCTATGCACTAGGCCAGATGTCTCGTATGCTTTGAGCATGACAAGCAGATACCAGCAAAACCCAGGAGATAGCCATTGGATGGCAGTCAAGAACATTTTAAAATACTTGAGAAGAACCAAAGACATGTTCTTGATCTATGGGGGTTTGGAAGAAGATCTTTGTGTAAAGTGTTACACAGATGCTAGTTTCCAAACGGATCGAGATGATTCTCGATCACAATCGGGCTATGTCTTCGTTATGAATGGAGGCGCGGTTGCTTGGAAAAGTTCTAAGCAAAGTGTAGTTGCACAATCCACTACAGAATCTGAATACATTGCTGCTTCTGAGGCTGGACAAGAAGCTGCATGGATGAAGAAGTTCATTGCTGACCTTGGGGTAGTAACAAGCATTCAAGACCCCATAGAGATATTTTGTGATAATGAAGGTGCTATTGCCCAGGCAAAAGAACCTAGATCACATCACAGCACCAAACACATCCTCAGGCGTTTCCACTACATACGGGATATAGTGGATAGAGGAGATGTGTGTATTCGCAAAGTTCATATAGATCAGAATCTTGCAGATCCTTTTACGAAACCTCTTGCCTCGACTAAGCATGAGTCTCATACTAGGGCAATAGGTCTTCGCTTTGCAAGGGATTGGATTTCAATTGTAATTTAGCATTTGGATATTTTGGAACATTATGACAATATCTATTTTATCTGAATGATGTATGGGATATGATCACTTCATTAATATATATTGTGTTCTTTATTAGCATGTTTAAATCCATGAATAATTCTTTATTCTAAAACGTCCATAGTCGGTTATAACTATGGGAATAGTTATGAATTAAGACTAATGTGAATAAGTTGGTTGACTTTCATTCGTGATGAAAGTAGGCAAAAGGGTTTGCAGCCAAATTCACTAATGTTTGTTAGGGAACAAACATTGGACATGACCCGCTCTTAAGATCGCTTCATGGATCAGTGTCATAAGTAAATCTTGAGAAAAAGGTGGTATCTTTGTATCCTTAGACCTGAGACACATATTGGGACTCGAGTATGAGGAGTATCATGCTTTAATGTGGTTAAACGCTATCTTTAACCGGGTAGTTATAAAGGCCATTATTAGGTATGATATGAGTCTTATAAGAGACGTATGTGGTCAAGATGGAATTTGTTTCTCTCATTTAATTGGGAGTATAATATCTCTGGGCCCTAAAACAAGTTGAACATTATATGAGAATTGATGACGATCCATGTCTCATGTTCAACGAGATGTTAAAACAAAGGGATAATTGATGACTTACCTATAACAACAATTTGTAGCTAGTGAGTTAACTTCGTTGGTGAAAGTGTTGATCAACACACTTTATTTATTATTAGGGGCAATGGGATGTTGCTAGACGTTCTTACCATTGTCTATATCGGCTTAAGTTGTAACTTGTGCAAGTGGGAGATTGTTGGTTCTATGTGCACAAGACACAAATTAATACGATATTACTGATAATAAATAAACCCATAGGGTCACACATTTACAATCAATGGACACCAATTACATATTTGAATATGATTTAAATATGTTTCCAACTCATTATATATATATATATAAGTATATATGCATTGTTGCATATTATTATTTATGTGAAATAATAATATCACTCTTGTATATTGATACAAGATAATGCATATCAAATACATAGATATAAACATATGATTTTATATGTATGTATGTATATATATATGTATAAATATATATTTGTTACATATAAATTGTTACTAATAACAAATTATATAAATGTATGTATATCCTTGTTACAAGTAAAGAGTTACTAGTAACAATCAAGTATGTGTATAAAATACATGTAGATGTATTTTATACATAGTATGGCACATCTAGTATATCTTTTATAAATGTATTTATGAAGGAAACTAGAAAATCCCTCATTAATTCAAATGGGGGCCATGTTGTGTATACTTGAAAGCAATCAACCAAGGCATGGACTAGATGTACAAGCATGGAAGGAAGGCAAGAGGGGACCCTCCCCCCTCACCTATTTTCGGCCGAAAATGGGAGCCAAAGGGGGCCTCCCTCTTGTTGCTTCACTTCTTGATCTTATTTAGTACATGCATGGTTCTTTGTTCTAACTATTGCATGCTACCACCTTTAGGCTTCTTTTAGAAAAGTTCTAAGTATTCTTGAAGCTTTGAAAACATCTCTACATTCTTGTATTGGTGTTCTTCAAGTAAGTCAAGTGTGGTGCTACAATACATACATCTTGTTCAAGAAGAAGAACAAAGGTTGTTGCTTGCATTCTTGAATATCAAGGGTTGGAGAGACTAGCATCTTGGAGGTGTTGGACTCATTGATTTGTGGATACCTTGGAGGAAGTCTTCTCTTGGCTTCTCATAGATCAACCACTTCATCAACGGTTTACTCACGCTACAAAGGTTGTAGTTCTAAACACCATATGGTTGTTTTGTTTCTTAAGGCTTGCATATGGATCATTGGTGGGGAGTTTTAAAAGTTTAAAATTGTTGTTCATGCTTCCGTTGCTAAAATATGTTCATGAAAAAAAACCGAACAAACCCCAACATCTCGAAAAAACAAAGAAGAAGGAGAGCTGAGGTCTTTGTGGAGCACAAGAATTAGCAAGGGTCGCAGATTGAGTACGCAACAACAAATGTTTGTAGAAGGGAGGGGGGTTGAATACAAACTTTAGCTTTTTAAAATTAAAGACACACCATTATACTTTTATATAATTCTTATTGATTATGAATCAAGAATTACATGTACTAGAAGCGGAAATTGTAAGTACAATAAAAGGTGGCAATCAATTTGTCTAACACATAGACAAGCTAACTCTAAAACAACTAATGTTTAAAGAGTTTTCAACACATGAACAAGTTTGGTTCTACACAATTGCTAAACTCTACGAATATTTCTCAACTAATGAGATTGCTTTGTGTCGTGTAGAAACTCTACTTTTGCGTGTCCACCATGCATGTATATTTATAGAAGCTTGGGCATCCGGTTATATGAAGGAAGGAGACCAATAGTATGTGGAAATATAATATTTTAATTATAAAGGTAGTGGGTAAAAAGTAAAGTTACTTTAATTAACTGTTTGATAAAAGTAATTGTACTTTTCTGAAAAAGTGCAACCCACTTACAATATAAAATATTAAAACCCACATCTTCTGTCGTGTAGAACTTTCTTTCCGTTTCCATGCTTGTACTTTAAACAACATCCATGCTTTTGCTTGATTTGACTTTACCAAGTATGGGATTGTCAGCCATACTTAGTTGTTGAAATAAATCTTCAAGATCTTCGTTTGTTTGCGGTATCTTTCTCCTTTTCCAGAGGATAAGATTAAAATTTTTTTGTCTCATATTTGATCCAAAAAGTGCTTTTTACTTTTACAAACAAAGATCTAAGGCATAATAGAACAACACATGTTCTGCCTTTTACATATGACTTTTACAATCTGAAAGATAGAGCAGATTTGACATTTTGCTCGATTCAGCTAACAGAAAGTACTAGGAACTTTAAATTTCACTACTCAGTTGACAAGATAGATCAGTTGATCATTTTTGCTAGAACTCAGTTGATACATATTGCTCAGCTGATCATATAGATGCTCAGTTGATCAATAGTTATCTTAGGAGAACATAAGCTCATGTATTCATATGATCAGTTGATCAAGAATGCTCAGATGATCATTTAAATAAATCATTTTATGTAGAAAGATGACTCGTGTTTAAAAGGACTTACTTTGTATGTAACGCCCCAAATTTTCTAAATTTAAAATATTAAGATCAAACACATATGAGTGTTCGCATCTGAAAGTTTGAAATAAAAGCGGAAGCAATACTTGTTTGAAATCCTGATGTATCAAAAGATACGCACATAAATACTGTCACAAGTTTGGAACTAAAAACTTGATGTTTACAAACCAGGCGTTAAGTGTTTCAAAGAGTTTATCAAAGGTAGTCAAACCGAAGCTTTGCTCTTGTCTTTGCTAAGAAAACCTGCAAAACATTTTAGAAATAGTATTTGATATGCTACGAGAGCTTAGTGAGTAAACCAGACTAAACATCAAATAAACAAACGTATAAGATCATATGAAGATAATACACGTATGTCTGGCAAACAATGCTAGCCTCTGGTTCTAGACCCAGGGTAGCAACATAGGTCACAGTACTGTACCATAATTGAGCCTTACTGAACATAGCAGTAAGCACCCCACCTCTGAGACTTACTGCATAAAGCAGCAAGCTTATACACACATATAAATAACATTACATGTCAGTAATCTGATATAATAGCATACATGCTGCATATATGAAGAGTAGTCTAGAAGAATCACCTTATAGTCTGTAATGTTATATAACAGTCCACAATCGATAGTAATCTAGTGAACACGCCAATGTAAAGTCTCTACATGAAATAATACCAAATAAATATATCAATAGTAAATTCTGCTGAACTTAATAACTGAACAAAACACTAGGCACGCCCGTGCCTTCTACCCAAGTACCCCCGTGCCTTCTACCCAATTACCCCCGTGCCTATAGCTAAGTACTCCCGTGGTCTCAAGGCACAATCTGGGCCTTTCTAGAACAGGGCACGCCCGTACCTTTTTGGGTCACGCCTGTGCCTTGCAGGTACGCCCTGAGGCACGGTTGGATCATGAGGGGCACGCCCGTGCCCTTCAACTGGCAGCAGCAGTTTTGCCGACTTACATGCTGTCTCCGGCCAAAACACCTCCAAACCTCAATTTTAATACATTCTAATGATTCTGGGATGTTTTCCTACATCCCAAACTACTTCTAAACAAGTAATAATCACAATAACATGCTTAAATCTTTGATTCACCATAGAATCAACTAAAACCCACTTAACTTGATAACTAAAACCATAAACCATACCGTTCTGCTTGCAAGGTAGTTAGGAGGGTTCTAAATGACTTGAAATCTGTTGCTCTTGATCAAAACATGGAGAGAAAACATGCTGCTCAAAGATGTACGTGAGTTTCAAATGGGGAAATGAAAGACTTTGACTAAATTTAGTCAAAGATGGCTATATATAAATACAACATTGGGCTAATTACATAATTAGCCCCCTAACCTTTCCAAGTTCTGTTTTAACGGTTTTAGCCCCTCTAGTTTATAACCACATTTATTCACTTATAACTTATAAAACACTTTGAATACTTCTCGCGTATTATAAATAAAGTTCCGAATGTTACAACTCTTCCCCACTTGAAATGATTTCGTCCCCAAAATCAACTGCCGAAGAGTTCTGAATAAATACTCATCATTTTCTGTTCAGGCTTTTATATAAAATCTGAACCTTTTGTCTCTTACTGGTCCTTGACAAGTTTAATCTGTCTATTGTATAAGATCTTATCTTTTCAAAATTGCTATAAGCTGTTCCTCATAATACAATTATCATCATTACTAACTGTTTCTAACAGTACGATTGAAGACCCATCTGATAAACACTTTCTAAGATAAAATACACGAAAGGTGTTAAGAGTATATGACAACTCTTCTGAAAACTCTGGTTTATAATCAACACTTACTAAACCTATTAACGTCTTTCCATGGTGACACTTTTAATGATAAACATTTCTTCCACCTGCAACTCATACGATGACCTCTACTTATCTGTATAACCCGTTTGTCTACTATGAGCGGCTAACAATTTATATCATATCTTCTGAATCTGTTCTGTCTTTTGCTGTACCATTTCTGTATCACCCAGCTCGTTCTGACCCACGTCACCCAATACACTGAAGTTTGGCAGTAATATCATACAAATTTCATACGTTGGCATCCCGGTGCTAAACTGGTATCTGTTGTCATACCCCAGTTTTTTTCTGAATTAATAACACAATCATAAAATATGCTTTCCATCATCTGTATATTTCTTTCATTCTGACTGTACTGAGTTGAAGCTTAATCCTTAACTTTATATGAAATCTGTTCCGAATTCTTGAAGTGGATATGATATCATTGTTTGAATCAATAAACACTGATATGCTATGACATAACACAATCTGTTTCACATACACATCTATTAACTGTTCTGATTAATAAGTTTCTCTAATGGAAACAAGTTATATACCTTTAATGTTATTTCTCCACTTGTCTGACCATATCTAGTTTCACCTCCAGTGTAACACCGGAAAACTCAAGCCATTTTTTTTAAAAATGCACCGCGGAAGCTTTAACTAAAAAAATTTAATTACATACAAACAAATATTAACAAATATACATCATTGTTCAAACAAAATGTCATTGTTGTGTTACAAAAACTATAGCCTCGTCTCTTTTCAAAAATTAATATCAGAGTCAGGTCAACTTCTCCTTCAGCTAACCTCACAAACACGAACCTGCAAAAGCAACAGCTAAGGGGAATTAGCACAAAGCTAATTGAATAGGGGCTAAACACCAAAAGCAAACATCCACAGTCAATATCAAAGCATGTAATCACACATTCCGAGAAGACCGACGGTTCGGCGCAGAACCTACAACCAATGCCGGCCAAAGCAAATGTTTACCGATAGCCCTCCACTGAATTGGCACAGTGAAAATCCCCCTCTGATGCAACATATGCACCAGTAAGGGTAACACTGTTCAACCAACTAGTGAACGAGCCTAGCCCAATTCTACGTATAGCTGACTTCCTAATGCAAATCAAAATCATCCTAAGAGTTGGTATCGGCCAAATAATCATGCAGCAGATATCAATCATCAATAATCACAATCAATAGTTTAATCAATCCAATCCAATCTCAATCACAGTCATGCATCACACCAATAACATTAATCGAAATCTTTACCATCCGCGATTAACGTCCACTCACCTCAAAACCAGCACAAGCTCAGAAATCTAATTTTATTGAGTCTTTTGATTGCCTGAAAACACAGCAACAATCGAATCAGTCTCGAATTTATAAATATATATTCACATATATTTATATCGAATAAAACCATAACCAATATGCTAAATTTTACTTTTGAAAAGAAACATAAAAAGTCGGGCCCGTTCAGGTCGCACGGAGCCTAACCCGGACCATTTTTAGCTTGCCCGGGGCCTAAAAGTCGGATGACCCGGGGCCGGGGCCTAAAAGTCGGGCGACTTTCACAAGCACGGAGCCAAAAGTCGGGCGAATAATCATGCAGCAGATATCAATCATCAATAATCACAATCAATAGTTTAATCAATCCAATCCAATCTCAATCACATTCATGCATCACACCAATAACATTAACCGAAATTTTTACCATCCGCGATTAACGTCCACTCACCTCAAAACCAGCACAAGCTCAAAAATCTAATTTTACTGAGTCTTTTGATTGCCTGGAAACACAACAAAAATCAAATCAGTCTCGAATTTATAAATATATATTCACATATATTTATATCCAATAAAACCATAACCAATATGCTAAATATTACTTTTGAAAAGAAACATAAAAAGTCGGGCCTGTTCAGGTCACACGGGGCCTAACCCGGACCCTTTTTAGTTTGCCCGGGGCCTAAAAGTCGGATGAAACCGGGGCCGGGGCCGAAAGTCGGATGAAACCGGGGCCGGGGCCGAAAGTCGAATGAAACCGGGGCCGGGGCCGAAAGTCGGATGACCACGCGGGGCCTAAAGTCGGGCGACTTTCACAAGCACGGGGCCAAAAGTCGGGCGACTTTCACAAGCCCTTGGCCAAAAGTCGGACCCCTTTCAGCACCTCACAAAAATTCATCTTCTTCTTCCATGTTCTTCTTCTAGCTTCAAAGCAACTTTGATTTCTGAAAATCATTTATAACACTTCCAAAATACTTTTAAACATTTACAAACATCATGTAACATGTCAAAGATCATCAAAAACACATCCAAACTAATTAAACACCAACATATATCAATACCCACTTTTCAAGTTTCACATCATCAACTTTCATGGCCGTGTTCATCATGTTAAGTATCAAAACCCCATCAAAATCAGTTCAAAACTACATAAATCATATCAGTAAACAACAAGGAACAATCATATACCTTTGTTTTGTAATTACACACTCTAAATCAAGACTTCAAATATTCAAGTTTAGTTTCTTTCTCTCCTTGAGCTCTTCACAGCATACACCAACACACACATACACATACACATACAAATGACTTCATAATGAAGTTTCAAGATATTTTAAAGTAACCATGTGCTGGAGTCGGCTAAACATTTGAATAATTATCCAAATTCAATAAACATAAAAAAAACAAATAAACATACTAAAACAAAAACAATTAATAAATAATTATAAACACAATTTAACACATAACAATTAAAAACACAATTAATCACATACCGCTAACCCGCTAATCTCCTAGCCCGGGTTTGTGGGTGTTACAAATCTCCCCTCCTTAAGAGGATTCCGTCCTCGGAATCCCTTCTCATTCAAACAAGTGGGGGTATCTATCTTTCATCTCCGCTTCAGTCTCCCACGTCAAATCAGAACCTAGACTGTGTTTCCACTTGACCAACACCATCGGTATCTGTTTCTTTCGGAGCTTGGTCACTTTGCGATCTAACAGTTCTACAGGTTCCTCAATTAGTCTTTTCTTTGAATCCACTTTCAATTCGTATATTGGGAGAATCTGACTCTCGCCTTCAACCTTGCATTTTCTCAAATAGCAGACATTGAACGTATCGTGAATACCTGCAAGCTCTGCTCGGAGATCCAATGTAACTGTCTGGTCATTTACAATTTTACGAATTCTGAAAGGACCAATATAACGGGGAGCTAACTTCCCGCGTTTGCCAAATCGAATCATGCCCTTCCACGGAGAGACCTTGAGATACACTAACTCCCCCACATCAAACGTTACTGGATGACGACGCAGATCCGCATACATTTTCTGTCTATCTCTAGCCGCTTTCAACTTTTCTTTGGCTATAGCAACCTTGTCAGCAGTCATCTGAACAATCTCGGGTCCTGCAAATTGTTTCTCACCAGCCTCTAACCAACACGTCGGAGTACGGCAGCAACGACCGTACAACATCTCATATGGAGGCATTCCAATACTGGAGTGGTAAGAATTATTATACGCAAACTCTATCAATGGCAGGTGCGAATCCCAAGATCCACCATACTCAATTACACAGGCACGTAGCATATCTTCGAGTGTCTGTATGGTTCGTTCAGTTTGAGCGTCAGTCTGGGGATGATAAGCAGTACTCAAATTAATTCTTGTCCCAAACTCTCTCTGTAGACTCATCCAGAAGTTAGAAACAAACCTGGAGTCTCTGTCAGATACTATCGACAACGGTATACCATGCCTCGCAACAATCTCATTAACATACAGTTGAGCTAACTTACTCAAAGAAGCTGTCTCACATATAGCTAGAAAATGGGCACTCTTTGTGAGCCGATCCACAATCACCCAAATCATGTCATTATTCCTCTGAGTTCGCGGAAGTTTAGTCACGAAATCCATCGTTATATGTTCCCACTTCCACTCAGGAATCTCCAACTGTTTTAAGGATCCGTAGGGCTTCTGATGCTCCGCCTTTACTTGCGCACAGATATGGCATGACTCGACAAAATGAGCCACATCTGCCTTCATAGTAGGCCACCGGTAAAGCACTTTCAAATCATTGTACATTTTAGTGCTTCCTGAATGAACAAACAGTCTCGACTTGTATGCTTCAGTTAGAATCAATTTTCTCAATTCTCCAAGCATAGGTACCCACACACGAGTCTTATACATTTTCAATCCGCGAGAATTAGTAGTAAGCTCGTCCTTACGTTTTCTCATCAGTTCATTCTTCAAGTTTTCCTCCTTGAGAGCTTCCAGCTGTGCAGACTTTATTTTATCCACTAAATCAGATACAATCTCCATACGCATGAATTGAATAGAACTTCCCGCTCCCTTGCGGCTCAAGGCATCTGCTACCACATTCGCTTTCCCAGGGTGGTATCTAATTTCGCAATCATAGTCTTTTATCAACTCCACCCGTCGCCTCTGTCTCATGTTCAGTTCTTTCTGTGTAAACATATACTGAAGGCTCTTATGATCAGTACAAATCACGCACTTAGTGCCATACAAATAGTGCCTCCACAGTTTGAGGGCAAATACGACAGCTGCCAGTTCTAGATCATGAGTCGGGTAATTCTTTTCATGTGGTTTTAACTGTCTTGAAGCTTACGCAATCACCCGATATCTCTGCATAAGCACACATCCCAATCCAGAAAACGACGCATCGCAATAAACAGTAAAATCATCTGATCCACTTAGCAATGCAAGAATGGGAGCCTGACATAACAACTGCTTTAAAGTCTTGAAAGCTTTATCTTGTTCACTACCCTAAACAAACTTCACTTCTTTCTGAGTTAACTTAGTTAACGGACCCGCAATCTTGGAGAAATCTTTAATAAACCTGTGGTAGTACCCGGCCAAACCAAGAAAACTCTTAATCTCAGACGGTGTCTTTGGAGCATTCCAGTTCATCATAGCTTCCACTTTCGAAGGATCCACTTTCACTCCTTCATTACAGATAACATGCCCCTAGAACTGAACCTCTCTCAGCCAAAATCCGCACTTTGAGAACTTAGCAAACATATGTTCTTTCTTCAAAGTTTCTAAAGCCTGTCTCAAATGTTGTTCATGCTCCTGTTCAGTCTTCGAATAAATCAGAATATCATCGATGAAGACTATCACAAAATCATCAAGGAATGGTCGACAGACCCTATTCATCAAATCCATGAAAATCGCAGGTGCATTGGTTAAGCCGAACGGCATAACCAAAAACTCATAATGCCCGTAACGCGTACGAAAGGCTGTTTTCGACACATATTCTTTAGAAACATGCACTTGGTGATAACCTGATCTCAAATCAATCTTGGAAAAGAACGAAGCTCCCTGCAGCTGATCAAACAAATAATCGATTCTCGGTAACGGATACTTGTTCTTTATTGTCCTTTTATTCAACTCTCGGTAGTCGATACACATTTGCAACGTACCGTCTTTCTTCTTTACAAACAATACCGGTGCTCCCCACAGGGACGAACTTGGACGAATTAACCCTTTATCTAGTAGATCTTTAATCTGCGTCATCATCTCCCGAATCTCTGAAGGTGCCAACCTGTACGGAGCTTTCGCTACTGGTCTAGAACAAGGTATTAAGTCTATTTTAAATTCCACATCACGAACCGGAGGCAATCCTGACAACTCTTCTGGAAACACTTCCGGGTATTCTGTTACCACCCGGATATCAGTCATTGCTTGCTTTTCTTTCTTTCCATCAATCACATATGCCAAGTAAGATTCACACCCCTTGCCCAACACTTTCTTAGCTTTTAGACATGAAATCATAGGAATCACAGACCCAACCTTCTCTCCTCTTGCTATCACCCGTGAACCATCAGCTAGCGGAAACGAAATCAACTTCTTGTGACACTTGATACTGGCTTGATTCAAACTTAGCCAATCCATCCCAAGCACCACATCAAACCCAGACAATGGAATAACAAGAAAATAAACAGGAAAACACACGCCATCTATATCAATTTTAGCTCTAGCCACAACAGTCGTGACCGGAACCATCATACCATCAGCTACTTCAATCTCTAAAGCAGTAGCAAGTTCAATCACAGGCACATTTAATCTATTACAGAATTCCACAGAAACAAAGGAGCGATTTTCTCCTGAATCAAACAATACTCTAGCAGGAGTAGAGTTTATTAGAAACAAACCCGTGATCACGTCATCGGTGGTGGCATCATCCACTGTCATTTTAAACGCCCGACCCTCAGTAGTGGGTGGGTTCTTTAGTTTCTGACCAGCCGAAGACGATCCTCTAGCTCCTCCTCCCCCTGACCCTGACCCTATCTTTTTGCCCATCGGGCAATCACCAACCCTGTGCCCCTCCCTTTGACAATTCCAACACACACTCCTTGGGAACCTGCAGTTCTTCAAATCATGGCCAAACTGGCCACAGTTCACACATCTCCTCGTCTGGGGCATACACTGCCTGTGGTGATAAGATTTGCACCTACTACACCAAGGTGCCCTTTGAATAGACCCGCCCTAAGTAGGTCTTCTATTCTGCTCCCCCTGTCTGCCCCCGCTGCTCTGCCCTCCCTGCCTTTGTTGAGCGTTATAATGTTCAAATCTCGATTTCTGTTGGGAGAGTTTCTCCCTGCTCAACTTAATTCTTGCAACAATGTCCCCTTCAGCCAATTTGGCCAAAGTGAAAGCCTGGGACAGTGTGGTAGGCCACCTGGTGGCGCCTCGGTAATCCGGGTGCAGTGCCCCCACAAAATGGGCAATCTTCGATTCCTCATCTGGTACCCAGTGTTTGGCAAATCTCATCTTTTCATTAAATTGTTTAATCAACTGGTCTATAGTCATGTTCCCGGTCATCTGCAGATCCATGAATTCCTTTTTGATTTTGGCCATTTCAAAGGTTCCACAATATTGTTCACATAACTTTTCCTGGAATTGACTCCAGGTGATACTCCCCTGTTGCTGTTCAGTAAAGTGGTCGGTAATGGAATCCCACCAGACCAATGCGTCTCCTCTCGGCATTCGTGACGCATACTTAACCTTCAATTCGTTCTCGCAATTACAGGCATCAAGTGCCTTTGTCATCTCTCTCAACAAGATCAATGTAGCATTGGGATCAGAACTCCCATGATACTCAGATGGTTTACAATCCAAAAATTGCTTGTAGGTGCAGGGTTGTTTATATCCAGGGAACGCAAACGGATAGGCTCCTGGTTATGGATATGGATAATAGAATGGTGGTTGCATCGTTTGTGTCATAGGTGGCAGCGGTGCTGTCACTGGTGCAGTTGCCGCCTGTGTAGGAATCGCAGTTGGCACTGGTGTTGGTTCAGGTTGTTGTTCCATTCTTTGAACTTTATTTCTGAGTTCAACCAACTCATTTTCCAATTGGTAAACATAATCACTATTCTCTTCTTCTCGGGCTTGACCCGACGTTCCTGCAGTATCTGTACCTCTCAAGTACTCAGTTACTGGAGGTTCGGTTGCAGCTTGGGTCGTAGGAGGAAGGATAGGAGTATCTCTGTCAGCCATTATCTTTTACAATCACATCACCTCATAACTCATTAGCATAAACTGTTAGTATCCAAAATACTAACCGCTACAAACAACTCTAACTCACTCTAATTCCCCCGAAGGAGAGCTTGACCCGTCACGAGCCAAGATTTGGGAATGCAACATTCTAGCCGTGCATGCATCGCCAAACCTAGGCTCTGATACCAAACTGTAACACCGGAAAACTCAAGCCATTTTTTTAAAATGCACTGCGGAAGCTTTAAGTAAACAAATTTAATTACATACAAACCAATATTAACAAATATACATCATTGTTCAAACAAAATGTCATTGTTGTGTTACAAAAACTATAGCCTCGTCTCTTTTCAAAAATTAATATCAGAGTCAGGTCAACTTCTCCTTCAGCTAACCTCACAAACACGAACCTGCAAAAGCAACAACTAAGGGGAATTAGCACAAAGCTAAGTGAGTAAAGGCTAAACACCAAAAGTAAACATCCACAGTCAATATCAAAGCATGTAATCACATATTCCGAGAAGACCGGCGGTTCGGTGCAGAACCTACAACCAATGCCGGCTAAAGCAAAGGTTTATCGATAGCCCTCCACTGAATTGGCACAGTGAAAATCCCCCTCTGATGCAACATATGCACCAGTAAGGGTAACACTGTTCAACCAACTAGTGAACGAGCCCAGCCCAATTCTACGTATAGCTGACTTCCCAATGCAAATCAAAATCATCCTAAGAGTTGGTATCGGCCAAATAATCATGAAGCAGATATCAATCATCAATAATCACAATCAATAGTTTAATCAATCCAATCCAATCTCAATCACAGTCATGCATCACACCAATAACATTAACCGAAATCTTTACCATCCGCGATTAACGTCCACTCACCTCAAAACCAGCACAAGCTCAGAAATCTAATTTTACTGAGTCTTTTGATTGCCTGAAAACACAGCAACAAACAAATCAGTCTCGAATTTATAAATATATATTCACATATATTTATATCCAATAAAACCATAACCAATATGCTAAATTTTACTTTTGAAAAGAAACATAAAAAGTCGGGCCCGTTCAGGTCGCACGGAGCCTAACCCGGACCATTTTTAGCTTGCCTAACCCGGACAATTTTTAGCTTGCCTTGAATAATATCACGTCCCCGTAACCTGATACTCATATACGATCATATCCAACTAAAATATCACGACTGTTTTTAAACGGATTAACTGTTTGTCCCCTTTTATCCATTCTTTAAGATACTTTTCACCTTTCATCACTTTTCACTGAACTGTTCTTATCACCTCTGAGTAAGAGTGTCGTAACTATCATTTAGATAATTAATTCACACAAGTATTATTTCTGATTTCCTGTTCAAACTGTCAACTATATTATTAGCCTTACCTTGAATAATATAATATTCTACTCACAATCCTTCAATGATTCTGACCAGTGTTTCTGTTGCCTTTAAAGGTCTTTCTCATTCAACAATTATTTCTAACTTTTATAATTTCGTGTAAACAACACTTCACATATAAACACATAATCTCATCATATCATACTGAATGCTACCGTAGCGCACTAGCGGTAGTCTTACACCACCTAGGAATGCTATTGCGGCGCACCAACAATAGTCTTACATCCACATATCCACCCACTATCGAGGTATAATCCTCACGTATCATATAAATAACATACCACATATACTACTATCAGGTGCGAGTCTGTGTATTCATTCTCCAACGATTTTAACTGTCTAGAAGTGCAAACAATAATTCTGCCCCTCTGGATTCATCCAAACCACTATACCAGGCATCACATAATGCTATAATCTCTTCAATCAATTCAGGTAGTGCAAACTGTTGCTTCACATAACTTCTGCAAATAATCCCATAGAACTGTTGATTACTAGGCGGCTCCCACTTCATCACCTTCTCTATTTCTTAGAATTCATCTCGATCCCATTTCTACTAATAAATTGTCTAAAGAATTTTCATTCCTTATATCTTGAAATTCACATTGAAAACTTAACATATAACTACTCTCTGCTGTGTCACTAAAACTTTTCAAATATGATTCTCATGATCTGCTAAACCCCTGAAATAAATACGTATATCGTTGAAGAACACAATTACTGACTTACTTAACATTGGCCTATACACCCTATTCATCTAATACATAATCACTGCTGGTGCGTTAGTAAGGCCAAAAAGCATCATAACCACTTCAAAATACCTAAACATTTTCTGAACACAGTTCAAGGAATGTCATCCCTTCTGATCTTAGGTTGAAGAAAATCCGACCTTGAGTCAGCTTTGACAACCTCTTTACCCCCTTATAACTGATCAAGTAATTTACATATTATGAACAACGGACATATATTCTTGATCACCTTATTGAGCTCATAAGAATTTATACACATGATATAAGTACACCTCATGAAAAGCTACTGGGTCTTATAAACCCCCTCATTTAACAATTCTTGAAATCGTTTCAATAATTCCTGTATCTCTGAAGGAGCAAGTCTGTACGGAGTTCTCGTAATCAGTGAAGCTTTCAGACCACATAAATTCTAAACATAATCTGTCGGTTTGGCAGTAACCTTGGTAATTCCTTGAATTACATATCAAGATACTCACATATTACTTTCATATCTTTCTAGCTCATCTGTTCTTCTTAATTTAATATTTACAACATAAGTTGAGAAAATAATGTATCCATACTGAAGATACTCCCCAGCTTTTGAAACTTAACACCCATATAACCTACCTGTTTTGATTTTAGCACATATAATTAGTTCTTCCCCACTTGGGATATGAACTCGTATCACTTCTGTTCACATAATATCATAACCTGGTTACAATATAACCAGTCCATTCCAATTACTATTTGGAACTCACTCATATTCATAGATACAAATTCACTAATGAATTTGATAGTACTCATTTTTGTCACCTTATACTTATACACATCTAATCTTCATGTAACCACACTTGATTATGTTCTAACTTTTTCGGTCGTTGTCTGGAAAACTCTCACTTTTGGTTATTGATATATTCTTCTCTTCACTTTCTTGGGTTCCCACAATTCTTACTCATATGACCCGGTTTTCATATTTAAAACATGTCAGTGAATCAAACCTGCTTTCCCCCAGTCGACGTTTCTTATATGTTGAGCAGATAGGGTAAATCTTTTGCATCATTTTCTTCTTTTGAACCTCCATTCTTGTTTTCTCAAACACCGGTACAACTTTCTCTATTGCTTTCCTTTCTTTTCTGTCTCTCTAGTCCCGACTGCATCTATCAGGGATTTCACATCTTGGTGTTTATAGATTCTCATATGCTAGGCTGGAACACTATCATGTATCTGTACACTTTTATCTTTCATTGACAACATAATCTGAGCAAAATGTATATTTTCTGAAACTTTACATCGACTTCTTGAATTGTCTCTAACGTCTGTTCCACCTATGGAATTAATCCATAATTCTCCCTATCTCTGACTGTGGCACCGACTGCCCAATTGTAATGTCTTTAAACTCTTTTCACGTCATGCTCTCAATTTGTCTACAGTTCTTATCTAATCTATTACATATTTTACTTTATCTCCAGGTGCATACGTACATATATGAAATGCACCCTCGATTTCTGAAATTTACTTATGACTAACAGTCGATTTGCTAACCTTTAATACATCGTTGGTTGACACGCGGAAAATCCTTGAACGTACAACCTTTTGATACTTCACGAATAATAACTTGGGGTTAATAATGAACCCTTTCACCTTGTATAGCTAATCTTGATACTGACTCTTATCTGATCACTTCTTTGTTCTTTCATCTGTACTACAACTCATACAATAATATATGGCATAAACTCTGCCTCATCACTTTACTAAGTTTTTGACACTGAATTTTCCAAGTGTGGATTCTGTTACTTAACAATTTAAATCTGGGGTCCATACACCCCGTCATGCTATATCCTTATAAGGATACATTCACTTGTAATACTGATATTTATCCCTTCGTGTCTGTGACTAAAATCACCCTTAAGGTTATACACTACTTTTGAACCTCTTGTATATATCAACCTGGTAGTATAGATAAAGCATTAAAGCAAAAGGTGGCTTTATCACACTATCCTATATAACAAACAGTTACTTGTATATCCACATATCAGTACACCTACCATCAGATCTAAAGTATTTCTATACATACTAAGGCATTCTATATATATTCTCAGGTGTACTACCTTTACAAGTACCCCTCACCTGATTCACAAGATTCCTCATGATTCCATTAAGTTCCAACATGTATCATGTGTTTGTAATAATATGGGCCCTTATATTATTCTAAATACACTACACACGTTTGATCTTAACTTTATCACAAAAAGTCCCGATTGACAGGCTTAGGCCAAAGTTTATACATCATGTTCTCATATTTTCATATAACAATTTAATTTATCATGAGTGCTCACATAAAACCAACTCTTAACAGTTGTATACACATATAACATATCTGTCTTAAGCATATCCTGTACTCGCATACAATGCTCACATAATACATATTCAGTATAATTGCTAGTATACTCACCAAGCTGCAAGCCTCTAGTTTGACTATTTTCAAAATCTGCAGAACCATGGTTTAAGTCCTGAATGTGTCTTGTACACATCCATATCCCTCAAACTGTGGCTTTGATACCAAGTTGTAACGCCCCAAATTTTCTAAATTTAAAATATTAAGATCAAACACATATGAGTGTTCGCATCTGAAAGTTTGAAATAAAAGCGGAAGCAATACTTGTTTGAAATCCTGATGTATCAAAAGATACGCACATAAATACTGTCACAAGTTTGGAACTAAAAACTTGATGTTTACAAACCAGCGTTAAGGGTTTCAAAGAGTTTATCAAAGGTAGTCAAACCGAAGCTTTGCTCTTGTCTTTGCTAAGAAAACCTGCAAAACATTTTAGAAATAGTATCTGATATGCTACGAGAGCTTAGTGAGTAAACCAGACTAAACATCATATAAACACACGTATAAGATCATATGAAGATAATACACGTATGTCTGGCAAACAATACTAGCCTCTGGTTCTAGACCCAGGGCAACAACATAGGTCACAGTACTGTACCATAATTGAGCCTTACTGAACATAACAGTAAGCACCCCACCTCTGAGACTTACTGCACAAAGCAGCAAGCTTATACACACATATAAATAACATTACATGTCAGTAATCTGATATAATAGCAGACATGCTGCATATATGAAGAGTAGTCTAGAAGACTCACCTTATAGTCTGTAATGTTATATAACAGTCCACAATCGATAGTAATCTAGTGAACACGCCAATGTAAAGTCTCTACATAAAATAATACCAAATAAATATATCAATCATAAATTCTGCCGAACTTAATAACTGAACAAAACACTAGGCACGCCCGTGCCTTCTACCCAAGTACCCCCGTGCCTATAGCTAAGTACTCTGTGGTCTCAAGGCACAATTTGGGCCTTTCTAGAACAGGGCACGCCCGTACCTTTTTGGGTCACGCCCGTGCCTTGCAGGTACGCCCTGAGGCACGGTTGGATCATGAGGGGCACACCCGTGCCCTTCAACTGGCAGCAGCAGTTTTGCCGACTTACATGCTGTCTCCGGCCAAAACACCTCCAAAACTCAATTTTAATACATTCTAATGATTCTTGGATGTTTTCCTACATCCCAAACTACTTCTAAACAAGTAATAATCACAATAACATGCTTAAATCTTTGATTCACCATAGAATCAACTAAAACCCATTTAACTTGATAACTAAAACCATAAACCATACCTTCCTGCTTGCAAGGTAGTTAGGAGGGTTCTAAATGACTTGAAATCTGTTGCTCTTGATCAAAACATGGAGAGAAAACATGCTGCTCAAAGATGTACGTGAGATTCAAATGGGGAAATGAAAGACTTTGACTAAATTTAGTCAAAGATGGCTATATATAAATACAACATTGGGCTAATTACATAATTAGCCCCCCAACCTTTCCAAGTTCTGTTTTAACGGTTTTAGCCCCTCTAGTTTATAACCACATTTATTCACTTATAAATTATAAAACAATTTGCATACTTCTCGCCTATTATAAATAAAGTTCCGGATGTTATATTGTAACATACTCGATTTGGGCCTAGTTGTAATTCATGTGTGAATGTATGTTAGTGATTATGTAAGGGTCCAAGTTGTAAGCAAAATTACATAAATAAGAAGAGTTGATTGTATGATTATGTGTTATGTGTTTTATATGTATTTGTGTATATTAGTATTTAAAGAAAAGAAAACAAAGCAATCCTGAGGCGGTGCCTCTGGATGTCAAATGTGTATATATTGTGAAAGTTGCTTTGTCTAAGTCAAAGTTGCCAAAAACACACAGTTTGCAAACTATCAGAATTCTCTCTACTCTCTCTCTCTCTCGGTTTTCTCCCGTGCTCGCGGAATCTTGAAGATTTGGTCATTCTTGAATCAAGTAAAGGTAAACTTATGTTTGTTGTTAAGATTTAACATCTATGAAACCCTTTTTGTGCTTGAAACATGTTTAAAACTCAAATTCATGCAAAACACCACCTTAGAACATTCAAGGCTTACTTTGTAAGTGGGTTTTGAATGTTGGGTGTTATTGTTTGAGTTTGATGTGTTTTTGAAGTCATACTAATGAAAATAGATGTTTTTAGAATGTAAAAATGTGAAACAAACGAATGGAATTCTGGAAATAAGCCAAGATGAAGTTGGCGGATTTCCAGCCTTGAAGTTGTCGGATTCCGAAACTTGAATGTGTCGGAATCCGCATGTTTGCCAAATCTGATAGTATCGGATTCCGAGACTTGATGGTTTCGGAATCCGCATGTGGTCTAAATCCACATGTATGTCCAAATCCGCAAATGTCAAAATCCGATAGTGTCGGAATCCGCAAGTTGTCGGATTTCGTATATGTCGGATTTTGTTGTAGTTGGATTTCCTAAGATCACGTGTTCAAATCCGCAAGTCAAATCCGATAGAATGTCGGATTCCTTTGTAATTGTCGGATTCCGACAAGAGTGTCAGATTCCGGTAAAAGTATCGGATTTCTTACAATGTATCGGATTCCGATAGAATATCGGATTCCATTGTATTACCAAGTCTATAAGATGACTAAGTGTTGAAATTCGATGATGTATCGGATTTCCTCAAAAGTTTCGGATTTCCACAAGTACTGGATTTCCCAAAGTACTGGATTTCTTCCAAGTGTCGGATTCTCCATAATCCGACAGTTTTGTCAGATTTGTGTGGGATCCGGATTTAGGGATTTCCTTTATTTTGTAGATATTCTTTATGTGTTAAGATGATTGATGTAAGTAATACTACTCTAGGTGAACTTGACATCCTAGACAAAACAGAAGTAAAAGAATTATCTGTTAAGCCACTCAGGTGAGTACCGACTTCCATAAGCCTCAGTAGAGGAAGATTTATCTATTAAGTGTGTTAAGTGCACTTATGTTTAAAAGTAAATGAATAAATGTTGCCATGCTACTTAATGCACAATGCCATGCTAAATACTTGTCATAAGTAAGTTAAGTGTATGCCAACGGGATCCAGAATTGGAACCGCCTAGTTATATGAATGAAATGCATGATTGATATCGCGTTAAATATATATAAATATTATGTGATATCGGGTTGGTTTTAGCCGGAAAATATGAAATTAAATGTAAAAAGATACGTTTATCGTTTCTTTTATGTTTTGCAGGCTAAAAAGGCAAACTAATAAATTTATTGAAGAAATAGAGCTCAAGAAATCAAGAAAAGGAAGCCCAATAGAATGAAGCCCAAAAAGAAAGAAAACAAAGAAAAGAAAAGTCAAGCCCAAAATAAAAAAAAGAAAACAGCCCACCGGGCGTGAAAAGTGTAATCGCGGCGCGACACTCTTGTTCGCAGCGGCGCGACGAAGTGAACCGGATAAGGCCAATCCGACCGCCACGTGTAGCCGCGGCGCGACCAAGCCCTCCATCGTGACGCGACAAGATAAGATGACGTCGACTTGAAATTTAAAAGAGTTGGGATCGGGATACAATTCCTTGTCGCGGCGCGACGCCCCTGTTTTCAGAAATCTATATAAACGAACTTCCAGATCTGATTTGGGGTTAACCACTCAAATTCTTCCACCCATACTCTGCCAAATACGTTCCAGAAGACATCCGAGGAGGCTTGAAGGCTGATTTGAAGGATTGAAGCTCAATTTGGAGGCTAAAGGCTTGGATCTATAGCTTATTTACGGTTTTATTGCTTTACTTCTGTTTTTAATGTTTATTCATGATTTCCAGAAGTATGATATGATCATTCTAGGCTAAGTTTATCTGTTTTCCTCCCTAGAGGAGATGAAACCCTTTAAAGTTGGTTAATTTTACATATTTATGACATTAATTGCATTATATTTATCTTTCAAGTTTAATCAAAGATCCTTGCATGTTTTAGTTCTGTTTTTGAGAAGTTTAGAATCTGAGTTAATGTAAATTGGAGGACCAATCCATTTATATAACTTTAATCAATGCTAATTAGGACCAATAATTAGTGTTGACTAGTGATTGATCAAATCATAGGCTTAAACAATCAAGATAGGAACTTTAATGTGTTAGAATTAATGTATGATGACTTTCATGTGTTAATTAAATGATTTGGTAACTTAATCAATCATTAAAGATTTGATCTTGATATATACGAACTTAATTATGCATAATTGTGTAGTTAATTGATTTAAGGACCAATGAATTAGTTAAACGCAGTTCGTAACTGGTTGTTATAAAGGAAGCTTTTGGGGAAGGTATTACCGATGTAGTGGGGCAATGTAGTCGAAGAAATTTGTTCCTCTACTTAGAGAGATATCCCTGGGCCCCTCGATGATTGGGCGCTGACACCAAAATGCACGGCCGTGCTCATGCTTGCAATGATAGTTGATCAGTTGCAACTTGCATATTTTGGTCACCACCAATCTTGATCGAGAAACATAATCGTGAACGATCGGAGAATAACTTTGTACCATGTCTCGTGTTCACCCGGATATCGCGAACAATAGGATGATTGATCACTTATCTATAGGACCTTTTCAAACCCGTTTGGATTGTGATTAGGTACTTGCTAGAGGCCGCTCCCTGTCTGTGATGCATATGGGTACGGTGTGTCATGTGCAAGTGGGAGTTTGTTGGAGACCTGCCCACTGACACACGTATGCCGGTATCACTACTAATGAAGCGCGAGCCTATTGGGTCGCACGCCAAGGATTGATCCCGACAGCTTTATGTGGATGGAGAAAGTCAAAGAATCAAAAGTGTTTTGATTCGGGGCTTCTTGACCGTGAAGGGTGCTCCACGGGTCGTGAAGCAGGCTGCCCTAACGATTGTTCGACGTCCGCCACGCGTCGTGACGCCTTTGGGCTTCACGACCCGTGACGAGGTCGTGAGGGGTCGTGAAGGAGATGCCCTCACGAGTCTCGACCGGGGGGCACGGCTCGTGGAGTTCTAAGTCCCCTCGTGGTGCACTTAGGCTTCACGACCCATGAGAGCCCGTGAGGGGTCGTGTAGAGGGTAGCTGCAGTGACAGTTGTGTTTCATTGGACCATTTGATGGTCCAATCAATTAACATGCAAGATGGCCGAGTTTTGACTCCTAATCTGGTCATTTGAGGCTGTAAGGTGTATAGAAGATATCACAACTTTTGTCTCTTTACTTGTAGCTCTCTCTTGGTGCAATAGTAACACATACATACACTAAGATGATCTTGAGTGTTCATGTGAGGCTTTCATGGCGCAAGAGGAGATCTACATGGGATGTTCCAGATGATGGAGTCATGGTGGACGTTCATCTATGGGTTGCTAGTACAATGGGATTAAGCATACTTGGTGTGGACTAGCAATGGAGGAGGAAGCCTTTTGTTTCCTCAAGTTCATCCCACATTTGAAGAGCTCGAATTCTAGCCATGGTAAGGAGGTACTTTCTACTCCTTCTTGTTCTTTTGTTGCAATTTGCTTTGTAGTGTGTTCCACCATTGGAACTAGTTGTGGGCTTTGTGTGTGCTTTTGTTTTATGTCTTGCATGCTACTTTCTTGTTTGCTTCCGCTGCTTTGTGCCCACCACGAGTTCCAACAAGATTCCCCAACACAACATCCAAGTATGCGAGATCTTCGATGTGTGGGGTATAGACTTTATGGGTCCGTTTCCTTCATCCCGCGGAAATAAATATATCTTAGTAGCTGTCGACTATGTGTCGAAGTTGGCCGAGGCACAAGCCTTACCCACTAACGATGCCCGAGTCGTGGTGAAATTCCTAAAGAAGTTATTCTCTCGGTTTGGTATCCCTAAAGCCTTGATCAGTGATAGGGGTACGCACTTCGCGAACAACTTAATGGAGAAGGCACTGCAGAAATATGGTGTGAACCATAGATTTGCAACGTCATATCATCCACAAAGTAGCGGACAAACCGAGGTTACCAATCGCGCGCTGAAACGAATTCTAGGACGATCGGTGAACGGGAACCGTAAGGAATGGGCAGATAAACTCGATGACGCACTCTGGGCGTTTAGGACTGCCTATAAGACTCCTTTAGGTACCACACCCTTTAGGTTAGTCTACGGAAAGGCATGTGACCTGCCAGTAGAGGTAGAGCACAAGGCGTACTGGGCACTGAAGACATGCGATCCTGATCTAAATAAAGCAAATGCCAACCGTTTCTTACAGCTAAACGAATTAGATGATTTACGAAATGAAGCGTACGAGAATTCATCTATCTATAAAGTCCGTACAAAAAAATGGCACGATGCACGTCTGAAAGAAATCAAACACTTCGAACCTGGCGAAAAAGTCCTTCTTTACAATTCGCGGTTGAAGTTGTTCCCTGGAAAACTCAAAACCCGATGGTACGGCCCATACGTGGTTAGTAAAATATTCCCATATGGCACAATCGAACTACTTGATTCAAAGGGAATCACCTTCAAAGTCAACGGGCACTGAGTAAAGCATGACTTGGAAGGAATGCCCGAGGAAAGGGAAGGTGAGGATATCAACCTCGCCTTACTAAAGCCCTAAGTGTGGGGTGGAGTCCAGCTAAAGACTCGTTTAAAGAAGCGCTTCCGGGAGACACCCCGTATTCCAACTTTGTGGGTGTGTTGCCTAGAAACCCTCACGAGACTACAACTCGTCCACTCGGGCTACCGAGGGGTTTAAAGGCTTGTTGCATATGCTAAATGCAACCGCGATTCCTACGAAAGTGAGTTAGGTTTTTCTTTGTTTTCGTTTTTCATTTGTTTTGTCGTTTTCCGAGATTCCTAGCCTTAGCCAATCTTCATACACTCATATTTGATATTTCGAGCCGTAGGAACTATCCGTTGTCGAAACCCGCGCGCGAAATCTCTGAACGAAGAAATGTTGAAAAGTAGAAGATCGCGGCGCGACCATTATATGTTGCGGCACGACATATCTTTTGGCCCGTCACTCTAGCGCGCGCCACGTAGCGTAGCGGCGCGACAAACAAATCTGTCGTTGAGCGCCCGAACTTTTTCATGCTCCATCAGCTTTGCGCCACGCATCGTAGAGGCGCGACACGTGCTCGTGTAGCGGCGCGACGTGTCTAGTGTCGGTCCAGCCTCCTTCCAACACGTGGCGTCGCGGCTCTACCCTTTTATTTGTCACGGCGCGACGTGGTTTCAGACCATTTTAAAAGAACTTTGTACCGGTCGTCTTCTCCACTCGAAATTTCCTCTTTCGCGGTGCTATACTCATATTTCCTCCGATTTCAAGCATTCCAACGCCGGATTTACCCTCTTTCGTGTGAGATCTTCAACTTCCAACACTATAGTAAGCTTCTTTTTACTGCATTGCGATTTTCTCTCGTTATTGTTAAATTCCAGTAACATTTCCGAAAAATTTTCTTGGGCTTCTCGATTTCTTGGTTGTTCTACTGATTATTCATGCTCAAATCTGTCAAGATACATATCTAAACGATTATTTCCACCATGCATGCTAAATTCTCTCGAATCTTTGTTCAAGAATAGTTAGTTTTAAAACCCGAGAATGAAATCTGATTTTTTTTACAAGTTCTTGATGTTTAAATCTTTTGATTGTCGTTAACATGTCATTCTAAGCACTCATGCACCGTACATCTACGTTACAGTCGTTAATATCATCTCTCTTTCTGCAAATTTATCTTTCGAGTATGGGTTTTTTTCCAAAACCGGGGTTTCTGCCCGTGTAATGGTTTTTGGTGAATATTTGTGGTAATTCTGCATGTTTCCTGTTAATCTGGGCCAGATCTGTTAATACTCTAAGCTTAACCATTGATTTTTGCCCTTGTACACAGCAATGGCTGCCCGTGGACGTGGACGTAGGGCTCGACAAGAAGAGGAGATTGCTATTCCAGAAGGCCCTGTAGTATACCACCCGTGGTTGGTATTTGCACCCACTCTGCCTGCCAGAATGCGAGCAGACTATATCTCCCTGCTGCAACAGCATCTTCATAGAGAGATTGACATCCCCCATTCTCTTGAGTGAGATATTATTGATTGAGTTGGGCTCTCAGACCAGCTCCATGGATTTTTGCCACAACAGTTCCGGGCTGCAGACGGGACTGTGGTGTTTACCTACAACGCATGGGAGCGGTTATTCCGCTTACGTGATCCGGTCTTTTGAGAGTTGTGTTTGGAGTTCTTTTCCATTGTCCAGCTTAACTCTGTCACTGTCGATGTTACTGATCGTCGGTTTCTGTCTTTCCATCTTGGAGGAGCAATTCGTGAGTGTAGTCTCGCGGAATTTAGTCGTCGCATGGGGCTGTACACGCCCGTAGAGACCACCAGCCCGTTCTTCGAGAAATTCCTTTCGAGTTGCGAGCGGGATGAGCCCGAGGATTTCTCCCCTACGGAGATGTGGGCAATGATCGCCAACGGGGGGTATGAGCCCCGTAGATCCATCGAGAGCAGCATCCGCCTCCCTATCCACCGCCCGCTCCACCATCTTATCTCCACCTCCATTTCTCATCGCCGAGGTGGCGAGAAGGTCACGGCGGTACGAGCCGCGCCCGATGAGTATCGGGTACTTGGAAACGATGCGGGTCCTGGAGAGGACATATGATGGGGGCTACCGAGTTGTACCCGTGGATGGTCATGGGCCTGAGCCAGAGGTTGCGCAGGGGCCCGAGCAGGAGCAGCAGCCTCGAAAGTGCCGTAGGAGACGGGCACCGGGGCCCGAATATGAGGGGCCGCAACCTTACTCGCTGCAGCAGATATCCGGGTCGATTGACCGTCTGTCCGACCAAATGGGTAACATGTCTATGAGAATAGATGGAATGGGGTACTATAATGATCATTTGCACGCACGCCAGTTGGTGCACGAGCAAAATCAGCAGTATATGCACTCTAGTATGTCCAACCTCTTCACCCATTATGGATATCCGCCACCGCTGTTCACGCCATACCCTCCCCAGTATCCAGACTGGCGTTCGCACTTTCCCCCATCAGATACTCACATGCCGGGGCCGTCTGGATATGCGGGTAACGACTTGGAGGATGAGGACTGAGAGATGATGTTTATTTTTATCTTATGATGTACATGTAACGAACTTTAATATATATTAATTCTAATATTGGTATAATAATTTGTGCATGAGTTGTTTACTTTTTCAGTATGTTTGGTTGATATGTGGAGTGTGCTTATATGCTGGCAGTCAGTTCAGCGATTGCTAATATTTTTTGCTCCATTCGCCTTGATAATATCCAGGGAGCTATTTCTAATCTTTTTCTACCTTGATATATTTTATTGTGTACAATGGGGACATTGTACAATTTAAGTGTGGGGCAGGGGGTTAGAAAAAGATTCCTCGCTTGAATTTAACTTGTCCTTGTAGTAAATTATTGATTGTATTTGGGCGTTAAATTTAAAAATTTTAATATCATTCGAGTTAAAAGTTATATATTATTTAAGATTGTCAAAAGTGTTGATTTATAAACAATTCATAGGATATATTTAGCTTTAATGCATAGTGCTTGTGGCTTTTCGCCAATTCTTTAGAAATTTGAATCTATAGTATCCAATATTTTAATTTTTGAATTGCTATATAAAATATAAGGTTAAGCCCTTTTTGAGTCTAAGCTTGACAAAAATAGACTGAGTTGAATTTTCAATTTTTATAAACATATGTTAAAAAAGAAAAGAAGTGAAAAAAGCCAATGTGCAAAAATGGAAAAAATATATGCAAAAGAGCTAGAAAAATATATAAGTCAAATAAATGCCTTTGGAATTCGAATTAGTAAACTCTGAGGGGTGTTCTACACTTAATCACCTAAAGCCAACTGGTTTGGGATCGGTTTAGTTGAGGATCCGGTACATGAGTTCTATAGAAAGTCATAGAATTATAAAAAGAGCTGAAAAGAGAATAAGCATATGTGTAAAAAAAGTTAGAAATCTGCAATAAGTCTTGAGGTCAGGGGATTTTTCAAAGGGTAACTTAACCAAATTAAATTTAAATGCAATTTTTAAGTTAAGGTTTGGATATATATAGATAGGAATATTATTTAGGAGTGGTGGAAAGTAAATGAGGATCTAATCATGGGTATATGCATAATTCTAAGTATAGTTTATGTTTTGTTTTAAATCAACCTTTTTGACATTCGTAAGTTTATTTACTCTTTCGAGAATGGTGTTAGTTATTTAAGATTTTAAGCCTAGATAGAGTTGTGATTTGCTTGAGGACAAGGAAAGTTCAAGTGTGGGGTATTTTGATATCGCGTTAAATATATATAAATATTATGCGATATCGGGTTGGTTTTAGCCGGAAAATATGTAATTAAATATAAAAAGATACGTTTATCGTTTCTTTTATGTTTTGCAAGCTAAAAAGGCAAATCAATAAATTTATTGAAGAAATAGAGCTCAAGAAATCAAGAAAAGGAAGCCCAATAGAATGAAGCCCAAACAGAAATAAGAGAAAGAAAAGAAAAGTCAAGCCCAAAAAAAAAAAACAGCCCACCGGGCGTGAAAAGTGTCATTGCGGCGCGACACTCTTGTTCGTAGCAGCGCGACGAAGTGTACCGGATAATGCCAATCTGGCCGCCACGTGTCGTCGCGGCGCGACCAAGCCCTCCATCGTGGCACGACAAGATAAGATGACGGCGACTTGAAATTTAAAAGAGTTGGGATCGGGATACAATTACTTGTCGCGGTGCGACGCCCCTGTTTTCAGAAATATATATAAACGAACTTCCAGATCTGATTTGGGGTTAACCACTCAAATTCTTCCACCCATACTCTGCCAAATACGTTCCAGAAGACATCCCAGGAGGCTTGAAGACTGATTTGAAAGATTGAAGCTCAATTTGGAGGCTAAAGGCTTGGATCTATAGCTTATTTACGGTTTTATTGCTTTACTTTTGTTTTTAATGTTTATTCATGATTTGCAGAAGTATGATATGATCATTCTAGGCTAAGTTTTTCTGTTTTCCTCCCTAGAGGAGATGAAACCCTTTAAAGATGGTTAATTTTACATATTTATGACATTAATTGCATTATATTTATCTTTAAAGTTTAATCAAAGATCCTTGCATGTTTTAGTTATGTTTTTGAGAAGTTTAGAATGTGAGTTAATGTAAATTGGAGGACCAATCCATTTATACAACTTTAATCAATGCTAATTAGGACCAATAATTAGTGTTGACTAGTGATTGATCAAATCCTAGGCTTAAACAATCAAGATAGGAACTTTAATGTGTTAGAATTAATATATGATGACTTTCATGTGTTAATTAAATGATTTGGTAACTTAATCAATCATTAAAGATTTGATCTTGATATATACGAACTTAATTATGCATAATTGTGTAGTTAATTGATTTAAGGACCAATGAATTAGTTAATTGCATGATTAGAAAAGTTGGATACTCGGATCAAGAGTCTAACAATATAGGAATCGGTATAGTGTCAATTAATTGTCTAATGCATCAATTTAACTAATAAAACCAACTTGAAAAGGGTGAAATCAAATCTAGGGAGGGAAAGCTTTTTAATTGATATTTGATCCATAAAAATCTTTGCTTTTGGCTATTTGTGATTGCTTTTGAGTATTTAGTAGTGGTAGGAGCCATTTAGATTAATAAAGTTTGAAACTTGACACCAATTCCCCTTAATTTAGTTAATTGCTTTAATTTAGTATTTAATTGTTTTTATTTAGTTTAATTGTCTTTATTTGGTTTAATTAGTTTATTTTAGTTAATTCTATATTCAATTGATAAATCAGTATTAGCTCCCGTTCCCCAAGAGTTCGACATCCGACTTACTAACTATATTACTAAACGATTAGGTACACTTGTCTATTCGTGCTGTTTTTGGTAATTAAATCGGTAAAATATAAATTTAAAACTAGTACGTAAAACGCACATCAATGATACTGATCCTGAATGGATCAGTAATATGAAAGTTTAATGATATGTATGCTAGGGATCCAGATTGGATCCATTGTGATGTAATGAATGTAAATGCATGCTAAATGATGTAAATGAATATGCATGCTAAGTGAATGATCCAGATTGGGTCAGTATGTGTATGTGAAAAGTTCGCGGACATCTTCAAGCATGGTTAAGGTCAGCCGGATAGCCGGATCCTAGAGACCCTTTATCAGGAGATTCGGGATTTAAAAGTGATCTGAGGTAACATTCCGGATCGTAGGTTCTGCAGAAACGCCATGCCTTATATCGTGAGGGGTAATCAACTAGTTGTAGTTGAGTTACCTAAGGAGCCTCTTGTTCCGTAAATGATGCTTGGTGGACTGCTTTATGCTCCCCCACCAGCGCGGAGGGTTGTGTCTGATTCCCCGGTGTATTGGTGTTGAGCGGGACTAGCTATCCTGTAAGAAACAACTTATACCGATCTTGTCAGCACACCGCAATGTGATTGGATAACATTGTATGCTTATTCCTATGATGCATGACTTACTTTAATGATGCTTATGTTAAGTTTGTGCTCACTAGCTAAGTGTAGCTAACGGTGCCATGTTAACTGGTTTTGCAGATTGAGATTAGCTTGCCTGGTGAGCTGGGATACCTCTTGCTTGATATTTTGGTGGAACACTTGTGATGTAATTATATATATTATGGTCGGTTATTGTAGAGTAACACCTGATACTTGAAACAAAGCTTGTTGTAAATATTTCCGCTTCTTAAATCTAATGTTATTTAATCATGATTAAGTTTACGTTTGTTAAAAACGCAAATTTTTTGCTAAAATATGGTAGTTGCAAAGCCGGTGTTACAATTAGGTATCAGAGCCTATGTTTGAGGGAATTGGGTACTTGCAAGAGTATTCAATCTCAAACTTGGGCCCGACCATAATAAGTGTTCCTTATGGGGGGTTTGAGTATTAGAGTTGCATGAATATTACCTGTTATAGTATAGCTTGTCAGATATGATAAGCAAGTATGATAAATTATTAATTACTCTTTTGTGTTATATAGAAGAGATAAGATAAAGATGTCTGCTGAACGCGGAAACACTGAGCAAGCGCTCAAAGAAATGGAGGATGAGGCTTCTCACATGCCTTACCAAGCTGAAGATCAATGCTCTCATCATAATACTGGTGGCGATAGACCTGACCCAGACCAACTTGCATATATAAAGCGTCTGGAAGAAGAACTCCGCCTTGCTAAGGAGCTCTTACTGCAGTCTACCCTTGGCAAACCATGCAAGACATGCTCGTATAAAAAGTTCTTGTCGTGTTAGCCTCCGACTTTCGAGGGGAGTGATAACCCCACTGTCACAATCCAATGGCTCCGTGAAATGGAGGAAACGTTCGAGTCCTGTGAGTGTGAGCCAGAGTACTGTGTGAAATACGCAGTACGTATGTTGAAGGGTCTCGCTATTTTCTGGTGGGATACCATGAAGGCCTCTGTCAGAAAAGAGGTATTAAGTGCTCTCTCTTGGGAGCAATTTTCTGAGAAGGTGCTACAGAAGTACTGCACCGAATATGATATAGAGAAGATGGAAAGGGAGTTTACAAATCTCCAGAACGGAGATAAACCGATCGAAGAACACATCACCTCATTCACTGATAAGATGAGGTTTGTTATACACCTGATCCCAGATGAAGTCACTAAGATAAGGAGGTTTGTGGCTACCTTGCCACTGGAATTTCGTGCCCATGTGCGGGCAGCTCCAACACTGGATCAGGCATTTCAAGTGGCCCGACAAATGGAAGGTGATCGTATTCAGTGTCAGGGCGAATTCGCCAGTGGGAGTGGTAAAAGAATGTTTTAGCCATCTCTCAAATCGAGCCCTTCAAAAGGGCAATCCTTAGGAGGTGGGAAGATTGAATCTTCTAAGAAACCAAGACCTAACGATCCTTGGTGTTCTTCATGCCGTACCTATCATTCTGGAGAATGCTCTGCAGCAACCAGGAGATGCGGCAGGTGTGGGAAAAGAGGGCATTCGGTGAATGAATGCTGATATAAAGAAGATGTGTGCTACCGGTGCCGCAAGCCCGGTCACAAGATGGTGGAGTGCCCTGACCAACAAAGCTCCTGAGCAGCTAGGTCTGCAAGAGGGCAACAGAAAGATAATGCCCCTCGTGCCAAAGGGAGGGCATTTCAGATGACTACAGATGAGGCGAAGGCTGCAGGGGATGTTGTCACTGGTACATTTCTTATCAATTATATTCCTACCAGTGTACTATTTGATTCAGATTCAACATATTCTTTTGTTTCTATTGCTTGTCGCAAACGACTCCAATTACATGTTGTGCCGTTAGACGAGCCTCTTAATGTAGAGTTGCTGACGGCGAAGTAGTCTCGGTTACCGAGAAAGTCCCTATTGCCGTTATTTATATTGATGGGAGTAGTATCCCTATCTCATTCTTTATTATGCCTATTGCGGGCTTTGATGTCGTAATTGGAATGGATTGGCTTAGCAAGCGTGATGCTAAGATTCTCTGTTCCAAAAAGATGATTAAGATCCCTCTTGCTGATGGGTCTTATGCAGTTGCCCGAGGAGAACGACGGGAGTCTGATATTCCTATTATCTCTGTCATTAAAGCTCAAAAGTCTATTTCCAAAGGTTGTGATTCTTTCCTAGCATATGTTATTGATGCTACGATGGAAAAGCGACCAGTTCGAGATATCAGGGTAGTATCTGAATTCCCTTAAGTCTTTCCTGATGAATTACCGTGTTTACCTCCGGTAAGAGACGTTGAATATAAAATCGAACTGATTCCTACACCTGTAGCTAGATGTCCCTAGCGTCTCACTCCTTCTGAAATCCGCGAGATAATGACTCAAATGCAGGAGTTACTTGAGAAGGGTTTCATTCGTCCAAGTTCCTCACCTTGGGGAGCTCCTATACTATTTGTTAAAAAGAAGGATGGAACCATGAGGATGTGCATCGATTACAGGGAGCTGAATAAGCGAACTGTAAAGAATAAGTATCCTCTTCCATGTATCGATGATCTTTTCGATCAGTTGCAAGGAGCTACGTATTTCTCAAAGATTGATCTCCGTTCAGGGTATCATCAAGTACGAGTCCACGAAGAAGACATTCCAAAGACGGCTTTTCGGACTCGTTACGGTCATTACGAATTCTTGGTTATGCCATTCGGCTTAACCAATGCTCCTGCTATATTCATGGATCTGATGAATCACGTCTGTCGTCCTTTTCTTGATAAATCCGTGATTGTTTTCATTGATGATATTCTTGTCTATTCGAAGACTGAGGCTGATCACGAGTTTCATCTTCGCCAGGTTCTTGAAACTCTCAAACGAGAACAGTTGTACGCCAAATTTTCTAAATGTGAATTCTGTCTTAGAGAAGTACATTTCCTTGGCCATGTTATCTGTCAAGAAGGCGTCAAAGTAGATCCGGCTAAGGTGGAAGCGGTGATGAATTGGGGGGTTCCTCAAACTCCTTCTAATATAAAAAGTTTCCTTGGCTTGGTCAGCTACTATGGGCGATTTATTCGCAACTTCTCTAAACTTGCGGGTCTGTTGACTAAGCTGACTCGTAAGGATGTTGCATTCCTCTGGTCGGAAGCTCAAGAAGAAGGGTTCCAGACCTTAAAGCGATTGTTGTGCGAAACTCCGATTCTCGCCTTACTGGAGGGTTCGGAGGACTTCCTCGTCTATTATGATGCCTCTTATGTGGGTTTGGGTTGTGTCCTCATGCAGAGAGATATAGTAATTGCTTATGCCTCTCGGCAACTAAAATCTCACGAAAGGAACTACCCAACCCACGATCTCGAATTGGCTACGGTTGTCTTCGCATTGAAACTATGGAGGCATTACCTTTATGGCACAAAGTGTGTGATATGCACAGATCACAAAAGCTTATAGTATGTCTTTACTCAGAAAGAACTCAACATGCGGCAGCGCCGTTGGTTGGAGTTAATCAAAGACTACGATTGTGAAATCCGCTACCACCCGGGTAAAGCCAACATTGTAGCGAATGCTTTGAGCCGTAAGGGGCCAGCAGCAGAGGCAAAGTTCATGAAGCTTACTGTAGTATCAAATTTGATTGCAAATGTAAAAGACGCCCATCAGTTAGCTTTGCAGGATGACAATCTGAAAGCTGAAACGATGAAGAAGTTGAAAGACCAGTTGGGAATAGATAATCGTGGATTGAAGACTTTTCAATCCAGGATTTGGGTGCCTCTACTTGGAGGTAATTGTGAGCTGATTCTGCACGAAGCTCACAAGTCTAAATTGTCTATCCATCCGGGTATCACCAAGATGTAGTATGACCTGAAGAGGTTGTATTGGTGGCCCACTCTAAAGAAAGACATCGCTTCATTCGTGGAGAGATGTCAGATCTGAGCCCAAGTCAAGACAGAGCATCAAAGGCCTTATGGCAATTTGCAACAGCTTGACATTCCGGAATGGAAATGGGATCACATCACGATCGATTTCATGACAAAGATGCCAAAGACTTTCAGAGGGTACGATATGATTTGGGTATTTGTTGACCGCCCAACCAAAAGTGCTCATTTCTTGGCAACCAACGAGTCTGCTTCGTTGACTCGTTTGGCACAGCTTTACATTGATGAAATAGTATCACGTCACGGTCTTCCTTGCTCAATTTTTTCTGATCGTGACTCTCATTTTGTATCTAATTTCTGGCAAAGTTTGCAACGTGAGTTAGGCACTCGTGTGCATCTGAGCACTACCTATCACCCGCAGACCGATGGCCAATCAGAACGGACGATCCAGACTCTTGAAGACATGCTTCGTGCGTGTGTACTTGAATATGGTGGATCATTGGATTCTCATCTCCCATTGATTGAATTTACTTACAATAATTCATATCATTCCAGCATCGGAATGCCACCATATGAGATGATCTACGGGAGACGTTGTCGTACTCCAACCTGCTGGTTGGAGCACAGAGAGAAACAGTTTGCTGGACCAGAGATTGTCCAGATAACCTCAGATAAAGTGAATGTGGCTATAGAAAAGTTTAAAGCAGCCTGTGACCGACAGAAGATGTATGCGGATCCTAAACGCCGCCCCGCAACATTTGATGTTGGTGATCGAGTATTCTTGAAAGTTTCCCCCTGGAAAGGCGTTATTCGTTTTGGGTGCAAAGGGAAACTAAGTCCACGTTTCATAGGCCCATTCAAGACCGTGCATAAAGTCAATGATCAGACGGTAACTCTTGAGCTGCCGCCTGAGCTATCTGGAATCCACGATACCTTTAACGTATGCTACTTACGTAAGTGCAACGTTGAATCGGAGCAGATTGTTCTGTTACATGAATTGAAGGTTGACTCTTCTAAGCAACTCGTAGAAGAAACCGTTGAAATTCTTGACACGAAGGTCAAGAAGCTACGAAAGAAGATGATCAAACTGAGTAGATTCCGAGGACGGAATCTTCTTAAGGGGGTAGATTTGTAACATCCTCGATTTAGGCCTAGTTGTAATTCGTGTGTGAATGTACGTTAGTGATTATGTAAGGGTCCAAGTTGTAAGCAAATTACATAAATAAGAAGAGTTGATTGTATGATTATGTGTTATGTGTTTTATATGTATTTGTGTATATTAATATTAAAAGAAAAGGAAACAAAGCAATCCATAGGCGGTGCCTCTGGATGTCAAATGTGTATATATTGTGAAAGTTGCTTTGACTAAGTCAAAGTTGCCAAAAACACACACTTTGCAAACTATCGGAATTCTCTATACTCTCTCTCTCGGTTTTCTCTCGTGCTCACGGAATCTTGAAGATTTGGTCAAGCTTGAATCAAGTAAAGGTAAACTTATGTTTGTTGTTAAGATTTAACATCTATGAAACCATTTTTTGTGCTTGAAACATGTTTAAAACTCAAATTCATGCCAAACACCACCTTAGAACATTCAAGGCTTACTTTGTAAGTGGGTTTTGAATGTTGGGTGTTATTATTTGAGTTTGATGTGTTTTTGAAGTCATACCAATGAGAATAGATGTTTTTAGAATGTAAAAATGTGAAACAAACGAATGGAATTCTGGAAATAAGCCAAGATGAAGTTGGCGGATTTCAAGACTTGAAGTTGGCGGATTTCAAGACTTGAAGTTGTCAGATTCCGAGACTTGAATGTGTCGGAATCCGCATGTTTGCCAAATCCGATAGTATCGGATTCCTAGACTTGATGGTGTCGGAATCCGCATGTGGTCTAAATCCGCATGTATGTCTAAATACGCAAATGTCAAAATCCGATAGTGTCGGAATCCGCAAGTTGTCGGATTTCGTATATGTCGGATTTTGTTGTAGTTGGATTTCCTAAGATCACGTGTTCAAATCCGCAAGTCAAATCCGATAGAATGTCGGATTCCTTTGAAATTGTCGGATTCCAACAAGAGTATCGGATTCCGATAAAAGTACCAGATTTCTTACAATGTATCCGATTCCGATAGAATATCAGATTCCATTGTATTACCAAGTCCATAAGATGACTAAGTGTTGAAATCCGATGATGTATCGGATTTCCTCAAAAGTGTCGGATTTCCACAAGTACCGGATTTCTTCCAAGTGTCGGATTCTCCACAATCCGACAGTTTTGTCGGATTTGTGTGGGATCCGGATTTGGGAATTTCCTTTATTTTGTAGCTATTCTTTATGTGTTAAGATGATTGATGTAAGTAATACTACTCTAGGTGAACTTGACATCCTAGACAAAGCAGAAGTAAAATAATTATCTGTTAAGCCACTCAGGTGAGTACCGACTTCCATAAGCCTCAGTAGAGGAAGATTTATCTGTTAAGTGTTTTAAGTGCACTTATGTTTAAAAGTAAATGTTGCCAAGGTACTTAATGCACAATGCCATGCTAAATACTTGTCATAAGTAAGTTAAGTGTATGCCAGCGGGATCTAGAATTGGAACTGCCTAGTTATATGAATAATATGCATGATACTGATCCTGAAAGGATCAGTAATATGAAAGTTTAATGATATGTATGCTAGGGATCCAGATTGGATCCGTAGTGATGTAATGAATGTAAATGCATGCTAAATGAAGTAAATGAATATGCATGCTAAGTGAATGATCCAGATTGGGTCAGTATGTGTATGTGAAAAGTTCGCGCACACCTTCAAGCATGGTTAATGTCAGCCGGATAGCTGGATCCCAGGGACCCTTAATCAGGAGATTCAAGATTTAATGGTGATTCGAGGTAACATTCCGGATCGCAGGTTCTGTAGAACCGCCGTGCCTTATATCATGAGGGGTAATCAGCCGGTTGTAGCTGAGTTACCTAAGGAGCCTCTGGTTCCGTAAACGATGCTTGGTGGACTACTTTATGCTCCCCCACCAGTGCAGAGGGTTGTGTCTGATTTCCTGGTGTATTGGTGTTGAGCGGGACTAGCTATCCTACAAGAAACAACTTATACCGATCTTGTCAGCACACCGCAATGTGATAGGATAGCATTGTATGCTTATTCCTGTGATGCATGACTTACTCTAATGATGCTTATGTTAAGTTTGTGCTCACTAGCTAAATGTAGCTAACGGTGCCATGTTAATTGCTTTTGCAGATTGAGATTAGCTTGCCTGGTGAGCTGGGATACCTCTTGCTTGATATTTTGGTGGAAAACTTGTGATGTAATTATATACATTATGGTCGGTTATTGTAGAGTAACGCCTGATACTTGAAACAAAGCTTGTTGTAAATATTTCCGTTGCTTTAATCTAAAGTTATTTAATCGTGATTAAGTTCACGTTTGTTAAAGACGCAAATTTTTTGCTAAAATCTGGTAGTTGCAAAGCCGGTGCTACATACTTAGCTACTGCTCTGGGCCTCAGCTTATCCTATGTTCACTTAGCTGATGGTGTAACTGAGCAAAGTCCTTGCTCAGCTAATGGTGTAGGCACTCAGATGATCGAATTTCTTCACTCAGCTGATAGTTCATTTTCCTCAGCTGATGGTCTTATTCACTTGTTTTCTTCATCTGATACTTCTTAGCTGATGTCCCTTGGCTGATACTTTGGGTAGGGGCTGATACTCAGCTGATGGTTCCATACTTAGCATATTTTCTAGAATCTGATTCAAACTACACATGTTTGAATACTTTCTAAGTCATACTGAATGTAGGGTTTGGTTATCATCAAATTCTATGTTTTAGGATAGGCAGAGTTGATTATTAGTGTAACACCGGAAAACCCAAGACATTTTTTTTAAATACGATAGGGAAGCTTAATTAAACAACCACTTTACATACAATACAAATATTTACAAGTTACAAAAGGTCTGTTCACAAAAAACATCAAAGATTGTCTTGGTGTTACTAAAATAAACTGACTCGTTTCTTTTTAAACAAAATATCAGAGCGGGGTCAACTTCTCCTTCTACAACACGAACAAACACAAACCTGCAAAAAGCAACAACTGAGGGGAATTAGCACAAAGCTAAGTGAGTAGAGGCTAAACACAAACGCATACATCAATAGTCAATATCAGAGCATGTAATCACATATCCAAGAAGACCGGCGGTTCGGCGCAGAACCTACAACCAATGCTGGCCAAAGCAAAGGTTTACCGATAGTCTTCTACTGAGTTGGCACAATGAAAATTCCCCTCTGATGTAACATATGCACCAGTAAGACTATCATTGTACAACCAACTAGTAAACGAGCCCAGCCCAATTCTACATGTAGCTGACTTCTCAAACGCAACTGAATATCATCCAAAGAGCGCGTATCGACCAAATAGTCATGCAACATACATAATCAATCAACAATCACAATCAACAATCCAATCGATTATCCAATCACATACGCATGCATCACATCAATAACATTAACCATAATCTTTACCATCCGCGATTAACATCCACTCACCTTGTATTCAACACGAACTCAGATATCTACTGAGTCTTTGGATTGCCTGAAAACAAGTTAACAACGAAATCAGTCTCGAACATAAAATATATTTACCCACGTATATTTATGTCCCAATACCCATAATGAATCTACATAACATAAACACATTAAACTCAAATCAAAAGACCAATTAAACAAAGTTCATAATTCTGAAAATCATTGGACGCATCGCGTCGGCCCAAATTATCGGATTTCCTTATCGGATTTCAAGAATCTGGCGGATTTCTAATCTCGGATTCAAGTTGTCGGATTCTAAATTACGGATTTGACTTGTCGGATTCAAACCATCGGATTTTGGGCTACGGATTTCAACCCATCGGATTTCATCACTCGGATTCGAAGAATCCGCTACATTTCGAGAACGCATCGTGTCCTTCCTCTGGACGCGTCGCGTGAAATTCTGCATCATCTTCTCCAATTTTCCAGCCGACTCAAACTTATAAAATCACATTTCAAACCATCTTTTTCAATCCAACACACTTCTAAACATGTACAAACCTTATATATCAGGCATATAATTATCATGAACATCTTAGAACTCATTAAAACACCATATCATACAAAACCCACTTAACAAGTTTGAGCTTCATGCTCCATTAATGGTGAAATTTCATATAGACATGTATTTCCACAAATTCATGCATTAACACGAATTATAACATGATATAAACACATACTAGCCTTCTTCTTGAATTATCAAACACAAATCTACATTTTTGAGAATTAAATTTTCCAACTTTGAAGCTTTCTTCACCCAAGGTTTTGCTCTATAAAACACACACTACACTTTTCTATTTTGATAGAAAAATGAGCAGATGATAGCTCAAGACCATATATACATACGGATTCATTTAACCAAATCAGGAGTTGGAAAGAAATCCCATACATGCATACATACCTCCACACATACATGACATACTACCATAAATCCTTTTCTAAATATAAATTCATAAGTAAACATACATATAATATATATATATATATATATATATATATTTACACACACCCACATACATACATATATATATATATATATATATTTTTTTTAAGTTGATTAACTTCAAGTCAAATAAATCAATTAACCATATAATTGAATTAAAACACAATTAATCATGTACCGGCAACCCGCTAATCTACTAGCCCAGGTTTGCGGGTGTTACAAATCTCCCCTCCTTAAGAGGTGTAACATCCTGAGATAGGGCCTAGTAGAACGTAGGCATTGGGGTATGTTACACGTGAATTATTATGTTAATTAATTGGTATTTAATGGTTAATTTGACTAATTAATTATTTACTTAATTAATATGGATTATATGTATATATATATAGATGTATGTATGTATACGGTGATATGTGTGTGTGCATGTGTTTAGTGTATAAATCATGCCACCTCATGCAATTTGGGTATGTATACGTGTGTTAGCATTAGCATTACTTCACTTTGAAGATTTGCATGTGTGTGTTTTTTGTGAAAAACCGAGAGCTAAGAAGAAGAAAGCAAGGAAGAATAAAACAATCGGAATTTTGTGATTTCTGGGTTGTGTGATTCAAGCTTTGAAGGTTGATGATTATTTCATGATTCTTGCTAACATGCTAGTTGTTTTAAGCATGGTACGGTTTTAAGTGGGTTTTGTTATGAACATCAAATGAAGTAATCGGATTTGATGTTCTTGGTGTTCTTATAGTTTTATGGTGTTTACTGTGATATGTGTGTGTGCATACTGTGATATGTGTGTGTGCATGTGCTTAGTGTTTAAATCGTTCCACCTCATGCAATTTGGGTATTTATACGTGTGTTAGCATTAGCATTAATTCACTTTGAAGATTTGCATGTGTGTGTGTGTTTTGCGTGAAAAACCAAGAGCTAAGAAGAACAAAGCAAGGAAGAACAAAACAATCTGAATTTTGTGATTTCTGGGTTGTGTGATTCAAGCTTTGAAGGTTGATTATTTCATGATTCTTGCTAACATGCTAGTTGTTTTAAGCATGCTACGGTTTTAAGTGGATTTTGTTATGAACATCAAATGAAGTAATCGGATTTGATGTTCTTGGTGTTCTTATAGTTTTATGCTGTTTAATATGCATGCTTGCATGTTTAAACATGTTTATATGTGTTTATATGAACTTGTATGTGAATTGTATAAACTGGAAAGTTGAGGTATGCAAGTTATGAAGCTGTCGGATTCATGGAAGTGTTGAAGGTTGCGGATTTTGATGATGATGATGAAAACCGAGTGGAAAACCGGGTGTTGAATCCGGTAGTTGTGAAATCTGGAACTTAGAATCCGAAACTCTTGAAATCCGGATGTGTGAAATCCTAGTGTCGAAATCCTATGGTTTGAATCCGAATGTGGAATCATAAGTATGAAATCCGATTGTACTAAGTGTAATCCGAAGGAAGTATCAGATTCCTTGAAATCCGATGGATGTATCGGATTTGTTTGAAATCCGATAGGGGTTGCGGATTCCGATGGTAGTGTCGGATTTCTCATGAAATCCGACAGTTTTGGTTTGTTGTTTTGCATTGTTTAATGCTATGTGTTATATGTGCATGCATATCTGAATCTTACATGTTTATGTTTGATTAAATGGATATAAATATGTGATTGATATATATTTATGAATTGAATACTGATTTTTGTTTGTTGTGCTCTAAGGAATAGACAAGGATCAGTAATATTAGATCACTGAGTGGAATAGCTGAGAATCAGAGGTGAGTGGATGTTTGCTTACGGGTGATATTAGTTGTAGTGGTTTGGTTGCAACTATGGTTGGATAGATTGTATATCTGTTGGTTAATTCACTGTGAATGTTAATAGTTGTATTCTGTGATATGTATACATGTTGGAAGGGAAGTCAGTTTATGACTGGGCTTATGGGCTGGGTTCATTTGCTATTGGCTAAGCAGTATCAGGACCTTGGGATGCATTTGTTGCTACTAGAGGATGATACTGTGTGAAAATAGCAAATGGACTATCGGTAAACCTTTGCTTTGGCCGGCATTAGTTGTAGGTTCCTGCAGAACCGCCGGTCTTCCCAAGGTGCTTATTTGTGGTTGTTGATATCATGCGGTTCTGGCTGATATATTTGTTTTGTGATACTCCATTCACTTAGTTTTGTGCTAATCCCCCACCTCTAACTCTTTTTACAGGTTTTGGTAAGTCTGCGGCTCGGCTGAGAGTGGTTAGCTTGGGGAGTAATCACCTAGGACTCTGATAATGTATTTGTGATGAACCATGTTTTGTAATACTGATATTTTGTAAACAGTGGTTGTAATTAGTTGTAATTACTTTGTTGTGTAAAACGCTTCCGCAGTGTAAATTAAAAATGAAAATTTTTGGGTTAAACATACGGTGTTACAAGTTTGGTATCAGAGTCTAGGTTTGGCAGTGTAGGCACAGTGGAAGTGTTACGTTCCCAAATCTTGGCTCGGGCGATTACTCCTTGGGTGTGGGATTGGGGTGAATTGGAGAGGGTGGAGTTAGTATGTTGTGTACTAACGGATTTATCTAATAAATCGTGAGGTGATGTGATTGTTACAGATAACAATGGCTGGACGTGATTACTCAACCGGTACCCCTACTGTCCCAACTACTGCTGAGGTTCCTACTGCAGCACTTGAGATTCCAACTAACGCGGGTACATCTGGTACAGCGGTTGATGACAGGGATGAGTACATATTTCAACTGGAAGGTCAGCTGCAAGATTTGAGATCAGAATTAGAGCAAAAGAGGAAGGCTCCTGCAGCACAACCACCAGTTATTTCTGTAGCTTCAACTACGGTTGCGATACACCCTATTTTTCCAGCAGTGACTACATTGGCAGAGGTTCCTCTGATGCCCATGCCGATACCACCGTTTACTCAACCACCGTTTTCTGGCATATGCGATTGATGATAGAAAAGAGAAACGGGCGGTTACTGATGTGCGAGTTGTAACTGAATATCCTGAAGTATTTCCGGATGAGTTACCTGGGTTACCTCCCGTTCGAGAGGTAGAGTACAAGATTGACTTGATACCAGGTTCTAATCCAGTGGCTAGATCTCCTTATCGGTTGGCTCCTTCTGATATAAGGGAGATGATGACGCAGATTCAGGATTTGTTGGATGGGGGATTTATTCGTCTGAGTTCTTCACCGTGGGGTGCACCAGTCTTGTTTGTGAAAAAGAAAGATGGTACTCTGCGAATGTGTATTGATTACAGGGAACTAAATAAGCGGACAGTGAAGAATAAATACCCTCTGCCCAGGATTGATGATTTATTTGATCAGTTGCAGGGTGCTTCGTATTTCTCAAAGATTGATTTGAGATCGGGTTATCACCAGGTACGAGTTTCTGACGGGGATGTTGCTAAGACTGCTTTTCGTACGAGGTATGGCCATTATGAGTTTTTAGTCATGCCGTTCGGTTTGACTAACGCACCTGCAGTATTTATGGATTTGATGAACCGGGTTTGTCGACCGTTCCTAGATAAATACGTGATAGTATTTTATCGACAACATATTGGTTTATTCGAAATCCGAAGCTGATCACGAGATTCATTTGAGACAGGTTCTTGAAACTCTGAAACGGGAGCAATTGTATGCCAAGTATTCGAAGTGTGAATTCTGGATGCGGGAAGTTCACTTTCTGGGGCATGTCATTTGCAGTGATGGAGTCAAGGTTGATCCGGCAAAGATAGAAGTAGTGATAAACTGGGAGGCTCCGAAGTCGCCTTCTGAGATTAAAAGCTTCTTGGGATTGGCTGGGTATTATAGAAGATTCATAAAAGACTTTTCTAAAATTGCGAATCCCATGACTAAACTGACTCGCAAAGAGGTTCCATTTAAATGGAGTGATGAACAGGAGAGAGCTTTTCAGACACTGAAACGACTTTTATGCCAAGCTCCTATTCTTGCTTTACCGGATGGGTCAGATGACTTCATAGTTTACAGTGACACGTCATTGGCAGGGTTGGGTTGTGTGTTGATGCAACGGGATAGAGTGATTGCGTATGCTTCTCGTCAGTTGAAACCTAATGAGAAGAACTATCCAACCCATGATTTAGAATTGGCAGCTGTGGTGTTAGCGTTAAAATTGTGGAGACACTATCTTTATGGTACAAAGTGCGTCATTTTTACGGATCACAAAAACCTGCAGTATGTATTTTCGCAGAAAGAACTCAATATGCGACAGAGACGATGGCTAGAACTTGTTAAAGACTATGATTGCGAAATTCGCTATCATCCCGGGAAAGCCAACGTGGTAGCCGATGCTTTGAGTCGCAAGGGAGTTAGTGAACATGTCAAGTTTATGCGAATTGAAATAGTCTCCGACTTGATAGACAGATTAAAGGCAGCTCAGTTGGAAGCCTTGAGGGATGAAAATCTGAAGTCAGAGATTATGACTAAGAAGAAGAATGACTTGAATGATGACTCTAGGGGATTGAAGGTTTATCAATCTCGTGTTTGGGTGCCTTTGCTTGGAGGTCTTCAGAATGTAATTATGATTGAAGCTCACAAGTCTAGACTATCTGTTCATCCAGGTAGCACAAAAATGTATAAAAATCTAAAGGTGCTGTATTGGTGGCCTACAATGAAGACAGATGTTGCACAGTGTGTGGAGGCTTGCCATATTTGGGCACAGATTAAAGCAGAGCACCAGAAACTCTATGGATCACTTAAACAGTTGTAGATTCCAGAGTGGAAGTGGGAGCATATAACGATGGATTTCGGAACGAAACTTCCACGTACGCAGAGGAATCATGATATGATTTGGGTGATCGTGGATAGATTGATTAAGAGTGCTCACTTCTTGGCTACCAGTGAGACGACGTCACTCAGTAAGTTGGCTCAGTTGTACATCGATGAAGTTGTTTCCCGACATGGTATACCGCTTTCGATTGTGTCAGACAGAGATTCCAGGTTTGTGTCGAATTTCTGGAACACTTTACAGCGGGAGTTGGGTACACGTGTGAATCTGAGTACAACTTACCACCCCCAGACAGACGGGTAATTTGAGCGAACAATTCAAACACTCAAGGATATGTTTCAGGCATGTGTGTTAGAATACGGAGGTTCTTGGGATTCCCATATGCCGTTGATTGAATTCACGTATAATAATTCTTACCATTCAAGTATTGGTATGCCGCCTTATGAGATGTTATATGGTCGTCGCTGCCGTACTCCTACGTGTTGGTTAGAGGCGGGTGAGAAACAGTGTGCAGGGCCTGACATTGTGCAGATCACCGCAGACAAAGCAGCTATTGCGCGAGAGAAGTTGAAAGCTGCGAGGGATCGACAGAAAATGTATGTTGATCCACGTCGTAGGTCAGTGGTATTCGTTGAGGGGGAGTTGGTTTATCTGAAAGTTTCTCCGTGGAAGGAGGTTATCCGTTTTGGGAAGCGGGGAAAGCTAGCTCCGCGTTATATTGGGCCGTTTCATGTCCAACGGGTGGTAAATGATCAGACGGTTACTCTTGACCTTCCGGCAGAATTGTCAGGTATTCACAATACCTTCAACGTGTGTTACTTGCGGAAATGTAGAGTTGAGGATGAGAGTCAGATTCTACCTCTACATGATATTAAAGTGGATTCCAGCAAGAGGTTGGTGGAAGAACCCGTAAAACTATTGGATCGGAAAGTGACGAAACTGCGAAAGAAACCGATTCCGATGGTTCTGGTTAAGTGGAAACATAGTTTGGATTCAGACTTGACGTGGGAAACCGAGACTGATATGAAAACTCGTTACCCGCAGTTGTTTAATGATTAATAGATTCCGATGACGGAATCTAGTTTAAGGGGGGAAGATTTGTAACATCCTGAGATGGGGCCTAGTAGAACGTAGGCATTGGGGTATGTTACACGTGAATTATTATGTTAATTAATTGGTATTTAATGGTTAATTTGATTAATTAATTATTTACTTAATTAATATGGATTATATGTATATATATATATATGTATGTATGTATACTGTGATATGTGTGTGTGCATGTGCTTAGTGTTTAAATCGTTCCACCTCATGCAATTTGGGTATTTATACGTGTGTTAGCATTAGCATTAATTCACTTTGAAGATTTGCATGTGTGTGTGTGTTTTGCGTGAAAAACCAAGAGCTAAGAAGAACAAAGCAAGGAAGAACAAAACAATCTGAATTTTGTGATTTCTGGGTTGTGTGATTCAAGCTTTGAAGGTTGATTATTTCATGATTCTTGCTAACATGCTAGTTGTTTTAAGCATGCTACGGTTTTAAGTGGATTTTGTTATGAACATCAAATGAAGTAATCGGATTTGATGTTCTTGGTGTTCTTATAGTTTTATGCTGTTTAATATGCATGCTTGCATGTTTAAACATGTTTATATGTGTTTATATGAACTTGTATGTGAATTGTATAAACTGGAAAGTTGAGGTATGCAAGTTATGAAGCTGTCGGATTCATGGAAGTGTTGAAGGTTGCGGATTTTGATGATGATGATGAAAACCGAGTGGAAAACCGGGTGTTGAATCCGGTAGTTGTGAAATCTGGAACTTAGAATCCGAAACTCTTGAAATCCGGATGTGTGAAATCCTAGTGTCGAAATCCTATGGTTTGAATCCGAATGTGGAATCATAAGTATGAAATCCGATTGTACTAAGTGTAATCCGAAGGAAGTATCAGATTCCTTGAAATCCGATGGATGTATCGGATTTGTTTGAAATCCGATAGGGGTTGCGGATTCCGATGGTAGTGTCGGATTTCTCATGAAATCCGACAGTTTTGGTTTGTTGTTTTGCATTGTTTAATGCTATGTGTTATATGTGCATGCATATCTGAATCTTACATGTTTATGTTTGATTAAATGGATATAAATATGTGATTGATATATATTTATGAATTGAATACTGATTTTTGTTTGTTGTGCTCTAAGGAATAGACAAGGATCAGTAATATTAGATCACTGAGTGGAATAGCTGAGAATCAGAGGTGAGTGGATGTTTGCTTACGGGTGATATTAGTTGTAGTGGTTTGGTTGCAACTATGGTTGGATAGATTGTATATCTGTTGGTTAATTCACTGTGAATGTTAATAGTTGTATTCTGTGATATGTATACATGTTGGAAGGGAAGTCAGTTTATGACTGGGCTTATGGGCTGGGTTCATTTGCTATTGGCTAAGCAGTATCAGGACCTTGGGATGCATTTGTTGCTACTAGAGGATGATACTGTGTGAAAATAGCAAATGGACTATCGGTAAACCTTTGCTTTGGCCGGCATTAGTTGTAGGTTCCTGCAGAACCGCCGGTCTTCCCAAGGTGCTTATTTGTGGTTGTTGATATCATGCGGTTCTGGCTGATATATTTGTTTTGTGATACTCCATTCACTTAGTTTTGTGCTAATCCCCCACCTCTAACTCTTTTTACAGGTTTTGGTAAGTCTGCGGCTCGGCTGAGAGTGGTTAGCTTGGGGAGTAATCACCTAGGACTCTGATAATGTATTTGTGATGAACCATGTTTTGTAATACTGATATTTTGTAAACAGTGGTTGTAATTAGTTGTAATTACTTTGTTGTGTAAAACGCTTCCGCAGTGTAAATTAAAAATGAAAACTTTTGGGTTAAAAAATACGGTGTTACAAGTTTGGTATCAGAGACTAGGTTTGGCAGTGTAGGCACAGTGGAAGTGTTACATTTCCAAATCTTGGCTCGTGGTAGGTCGATTACTCCTTGGGTGTGGGATTGGGGTGAATTGGAGTGGGTGGAGTTAGTATGTTGTGTAGTAACAGATTTATCTAATAAATCGTGAGGTGATGTGATTGTTACAGATAACAATGGCTGGACGTGATTACTCAACCGGTACCCCTACTGTCCCAACTACTGCTGAGGTTCCTACTGCAACACTTGAGATTCCAACTAACGCTGGTACATCTGGTACAACGGTTGATGACAGGGATGAGTATATATTTCAACTGGAAGGTCAGCTGCAAGATTTGAGATCAGAATTAGAGCAACAGAGGCAGGCTCCTGCAGCACAACCACAAGTTATTTCTGCTTGTTTCAACTACGGTTGCGATACCCCCTATTTTTCTAGCAGTGACTACATTGGCAGAGGTTCCTCCAATGTCAATGCCGATACCACCGTTTACTCAACCAATGACACAACCTTTCTATTATACGTTGTTTCCGCAAGGACCCTATCCTCAAGGATCTATTCCGCAAGGGTCTATGCCACAAAGATCTGGATCTTATTCTTATCCTTTTATGGGATTTCCACCAGGAATGGGTTATAGGCAGCCGTGTACGTATAAACAATTTATGGATTGTAAACCTGATGAATATCACGGCAGCACGGATCCCAATGTTACTTTGAACTGGCTGAGGGATACAGGGAGGATTTTAGATGCTTGTAACTGTGAGGAGGAGATGAGAGTTTGTTTTGCCACCCGGATGCTCAAAGGCAAAGCAACGGTTTGGTGGGATTCCATTACCACCCATTTGTCGAGAGCCCAAATGGATTCAATCACTTGGAACCAATTTCGGGATAAATTGTGTGAACAATATTGCAACGCCTTCGAATTGAATAAGATAAGGCAGGAGTTCATGGAACTGAACATGACGAGGAAGATGACGGTGGATGAACTGATTGAACAGTTCAACTCTAAGCTGAGGTTTGTATCTTAGTGGGTGCCTGATGAATCTTCCCAGGTTCAGCCTTTTATCGGGGCTTTGTTGCCAGAATACAGGAGCACCACCAGGTTGGCTGGATCTTTGTCCCAGGCTTTCACCTTAGCAAAATCTGCTGAGTGGGACATCCAAGCCAAGGATAAACAGAGTAAGGAAGAGGCGGCTTTGCAAAAGCCGGGGTATGATCAGGCTGGGGGTAGCCAGCAAAAGAAGAAATGGCAAGTTAACCAGTCCCAGAGCAACCAGAGCAGAAAGGTATCTTCCAGGGATTTGGGGAATAAATCGCAGTGGTGCACAAGGTGTAGGGCTACTCACACTGAGCAGTGTACTGCTCAGACTATGCGATGTGTGAGATGTGGAACGCACGGGCACAAATCTAAGGATTGTCGATACCCTCGGAATGTATGTTGGAATTGTCATCAGGAGGGGCATAGGGCGGGTGATTGCCCTACAGGGAGAAGACCCGCGGCAGGGACTGGTCAGGGACAGGGGCAGGGGCGGTTGGGGGTTCGTCCGCGGCAGGGGGGCAGAAAAGGAAGAATCCTCCGACTTCGGAGGGCAGAGCGTTCCGGATGACAGTAGATGATGCTACTGCCACAGATGACGTGATCGCCGGTACGTTCCTTATAAATTCCGTACCTGCTCGTGTGTTGTTTGATTCTAGAGCGAATCGCTCCTCTATTTTTGAAGCATTTTGTGCTAAGTTAAATTTGCTACTACTAGTATCTCTGTACCGATTGATATAGAAGTAGCATATGGTAAGATAGTGCCTGTTACGACTTCTGTGATAGGTGCTGAGATAGATATAGATGGTAAGTGCTTTCCTGTATCATTCCTGTTGATGCCATTGGCGGGTTTTGATGTGGTGTTGGGGATGGATTGGCAGTTGGTTCTATGTGCACAAGACAGAAATTAATACGATATTACTGATAATAAATAAACCCATAGGGTCACACATTTACAATCAATGGACACCAATTACATATTTAAATATGATTTAAATATGTTTCCAACTCATTATATATATATAAGTATATATGCATTGTTGCATATTATTATTTATGTGAAATAATAATATCACTCTTATATATTGATATAAGGTAATGCATATCAAATACATAAATATAAACATATGATTTTATATATATGTATGAATATATATATATATATATATGTATAAATATATATTTGTTACAAGTAAATTGTTACTAGTAACAATTATATAAATGTATGTATATCCTAGTTACAAGTAAAGAGTTACTAGTAACAATCAAGTATGTATATAAAATACATGTAGATGTATTTTATACATAGTATGACATATCTAGTATATCTTTTATATATTTAAAAGATTAATAGCTAGAAATTCCCACAATGAGCAAGAAAGGGGCCATATGGTGTATTCTTGCATAAGAGTTAATCAAGACATGCATGTATGGGACAAGTAAGGAAGCAAGAGGCAAGAGGGGACCTTCCCCCTCAAATTTTCGTCCATAATGCAAGGGAGGGGGTCCTCCCTCTCTTGCTTTGCTTCTTGACTTTTATAATTACATGCATGGTCCCTTTTGTAACATACTTGCATGCTATCACCTTTCTTTGTGTTCCTAGAATTGTTCTAAGTGTTTTATGCTTGAAAAACATCCTTACTCTCTAGTATTGGTGTTCTTCAAGTTAGCAAAGGTGATACATAAACACATACTCAAAATACATACATCTAGTTCAAGAAGAAGAACAAAGGTTGTTGCTTGCATTCTTGAATATCAAGGGTTGGAGAGACTAGCATCTTGGAGGTGTTGGACTCATTGATTTATGGATACCTTGGAGGAAGTCTTCTCTTGGCTTCTCATAGATCAACCACTTCACCAGCGGTTTACTCACGCTACAAAGGTTGTAGTTCTAAACACCCTATGGTTGATTTGTTTCTTAAGCCTTGCATATGGATCATTGGTGGGGAGTTTTAATAAGTTTAAAATTGTTGTTCATGCTTCCGTTACTAAAATATATTTTGAAAAACCGAACAAACCCCAACAGTGGTATCAGAGTCACTTATGTATAGTTTTAAGAAACTTTATTTTGAGTATGTATTGTTTAAGAAAATGGACAATTTTTCTTTTGTTTGAAAAGTTGTGGATTTTCTTGTTGGAAACTTGTATATGTTTATATATTTATTTTGGGAAACAACCAAACCACATGCATGTTTGGTTGTAAAAGTTGCCTAAATATCAAGTGTTGATATATATGTTTGTTTGAGTGTATGTTGTGCATAACAAGCCATAGACCTTTTGTGATGTGTTGGAAATTCGATTTGGTTGTAAAATTATTCTTTCATTTGGTATGTAATAATAATTTTAGTTTTGTTTCATCTTGTTGTATTTTGTAAGTAGTAGAATAGTTTAGACTAGTTTACTTTTATAAAAATGTAACAAGATGAAGAAATGACCAAGTTGGAGTTTTCAAGTGTGGTGGAGTGAACCATGAAGGCTTGGAATCATTTGCACTACAAGGAGTTGTTTTGTCAAGTGGGAGCTTCAAATTCATCACAAGAGGAATATTTGGTCCTTAGTTATGACTTGGTATTTTTGTATGGCTCACAAAAATACCACTTAGGATAAATGGCTTGGTTATGCACTTATACATGTTATTTGTGTGTGTTTATGTTTATATTATTATGCATGGTTGAAAATAGGATTTTTGTATGCTAGATAATATTTTTGACATAATATAAATCACACAATGGGAGTTTGGTATTTTAAGTTGACATAACATAAGATATAAAATGAATTTTATATAAAAAAGAGTTTTGTAAAGATTAAAATTCATTATGTCAAAAAAAATATATATATATATATATATATGAGTTTTATAAAATAGAAACTCAACCAAACTCCATTCTAGCTTAATAATAAAATGGTTTTATTAAGAGCTAAAATTGGTCGTATTCGCGCGCTCGAAACTACACACGTTAATATAGGATATTAATACTAGTTTAAAATTGAACGCGTTGAGAGTTCGTAAAATATGGATTTTAAGAATACTCAAGACCAATATATATATATATATAATATGATTTTATCAAAACGTGGACTTATTATTGTATGCATGCAATACTAGTCACACGACTCGTTTTGTTTTATTTAATAAATATACAAAACGGTAAAAGCCCTTTTTCAAAACGTAGGTCTATGCCATCCCATTTTAAGACACTCGCTTGTTGCAACGACACTCACGTGGAGAGAGCATTAGCCAAACGCGTGGATTGGTTTTGTAACAACCGAAGTGTTTTTCCGCGAATTCCATGAACGTCGGCCGGAAATTCACCGTCTTGAAATAGGACGACTTAATCGGAATCTTAATACGGAGAGAGCATTAGCCAAACGTAAGGAAGCCCGAGGCATAGATGGGATCAAACATGCCAAAATTGACAATCGTTGTCTAGGATCCCATAAAGATTTAGGAATTACATACGAGATGTAATTGGTAAACGTTACCTACCTTGTTGTTTTAACTTGATAGAGAGAGCATTAGCCAAACATTCAAGGTTAAGTTCAACTTGGATCCTAGCTTTTAAAAATTGAAGAATTTTATAATTCTAAAGGGTATTAATTATTAAAGGATTAAATATCAAAAATACTAAATCGAACTTTGTTAATTTTGTAGATGGCACCTAATTCAACTATGCCCGTTAACAACTTATCTCTTTGTTCAATCTTAGAGAAAGAAAAACTCAATGGTACAAATTTCTTAGACTGGTATCGTAACTTGAGAATCGTTCTTAAGCACGAAAAGAAATTGTACGTACTTACTGCGGCCAAAGCCGTTTGGGATGCTTGGGTGAAGCATTCCGATGACTTGGTCGAAGTTGCATGCCTCATGCTTGCTACCATGTCTTCGGATCTTCAAAAAGAACCTTGAGGAGCATAGAGCATATGAGATGCTTCGCCAACTTAAGGAAATGTTGCAAAAGCAAGCGAAGCAAGAACTCTTTGAGGTCTCTCGAGCCTTCTATGCATGCAAGATGGAGGAAGGTCAATCCGTTAGCGACTATGTGCTAAAGATGAAAGGATACATTGACCAACTTGCTAGGCTTGGATCTCCCATAACCAACGAGTTTGCAAAGGAGTTGATACTTAACTCGTTGACCAAAGCTTATGATCAATTCGTCATGAATTACAACATGAACAATTGGGAGAAATCTTTCTCAGAGTTGCATGGGATGCTTAAAACTGCTGAGAGCAAGATTCCAAGCAAAACACCTCAGGTCTTGATGATTCAAGAAGGGAAAATCAAGAAGAAAAAGAAAAACAACTCAATAGGGAAAGGCAAAGCGAAGGCAAAGGGAAAGGACAAAGGCAAGCAAGTTGCCAAGGCTCCTACACCTAAGACGGCGGGAAAGGTTCCCAAGAATGACCAGTGCTTTGAATGCGGGGTGGTAGGACATTGGAGGCGCAATTGTCCAACCTACCTTGCGGAGTTGAAAAAGAAGAAGGCTGGCGAGGCTAGCACTTCAGGTATATATGATTGAAATGTATACTTTTTCTATTAATTCCTGGGTATTTGATACCGGTTGTGGAACTCGCATTTGTAACAATGTGCAGGGGTTGAGAAAAAGTAAGCTGTTGAAGCTAGGCGATTTGGATCTCCACGTGGGCAATGGAGCAAATGTTGCTGTTGAAGCCCTTGGAACTTTTGAATTATTATTACCAAATGGCCTGTACTTAATATTAAACAATTGTTGTTATGTACCTAGTTTAACTAGGAATATTATTTCAGTAGCTCGGTTAAGAGAATCTGGATTCACTTTTGGTTTCGTTGATGATGGTTTTCTTGCCTTCAAAAACGGCATTTTGTATTTTGAGGCTCGCTCTCTTAATGGAATATATGAAGTTAATCTTAAAAGATCTCTTGATGATAATTCTATATATACCACTAGCACCAAACGACCTAAGCATGACTTATGTCAAACATACCTATGGCATTGTCGACTTGGTCATATAAACAAGAAACGCATTGCAAAACTTCAAAAGGATGGAATTTTAAAATCATACGATTCTAGCTCATTTGAAGTTTGTGAATCATGTTTATATGGGAAGATGACTAAGGGTACTTTCTCCGGTTCAAGTGAAAGAGCCAAAGATCTATTAGGAATCATACATACGGATGTATGCGGTCCTTTTAGATCAATGTCTAGGGATGGTGATAGATACTTCGTTACATTCACCGATGATTATAGTAGATTTGGTTATGTTTATTTGATGAAACATAAACATGAAACATTTGAAATGTTCAAGTTGTTTCAAAACAAAGTACAAAATCAACTCAACAAAACAATCAAGGCCCTTCGTTCCGATCGAGGTGGCGAGTACTTAAGCCAAGAGTTTATGGATCATCTTAGTAATTGTGGGATTATCTCACAACTTACTCCTCCTAGAACACCACAACATAATGGTGTATCTGAAAGGAGGAACCGAACTCTACTAGATATGGTTCCGTCTATGATGAGCCGAAGTATTCTACCCTCGTCCTTTTGGAGTTATGCTTTATTAACTGCTGCGCGCATATTGAATATGGTTCCAACCAAGAAGGTAGATAAGACTCCATATGAGATGTGGTATGGAAAGGTTCCAAACTTATCTTACTTGAAAGTCTGGGGTTGTGAGGCTCATGTACGACAAGAAGCTTCAAGCAAACTCGATCCTAGATCTATCAAATGTAATTTTGTGGGATATCCTAAAGATTCATTAGGATATTATTTCTACAACCCAGCTGAGAATAAAGTGTTTGTTTCTAGGCATGCCACTTTCTTAGAAAAGGAGTTTCTTTCGAAAGAGGCAAGTAGGAGCAATGTAGACCTTGGTGAAATTCAAGAACCACAAAATACAAGTCAGGTTGGCACTATCACTCAACAAACGGTTGTTGAACCTGAACAATTGGTTGTTCGAGAACCTACTGAAACACAAAGTGTTCGTAGATCTGGAAGACCTCGTCAAGAACCCGAGTGATACGGATTTCTCATGTCCAATGATGAGATTTTCTTGGTAGACTCTTCTGAGCCTACTAACTACCAAGATGCTATATCGGATCCGGAATCCAATAAATGGCTTGATGCCATGAACACTGAGATGCAGTCCATGTACGAAAATCAAGTATGGGACTTGGTTGATCTTCCTCACAATAGTAAGACTGTAGGGAGCAAGTGGGTCTAAGAAGAAGACAGACACGGATGGAAATGTACACACATTTAAGGCAAGGCTACTGGCGAAAGGTTTCACTCAAACTCATGGTATTGACTATGATGAAACTTTCTCTCCGGTAGCCATGATTAAATCTATTAGAATACTTATTGCCATAGCTGCATATTATGACTATGAGATATGGCAAATGGATGTCAAAACGGCTTTTCTAAATGGACAGTTAAGTGAAGATGTCTATATGGTTCAGCCCGAAGGTTTTGTAGATCCTAAGTATCCTAACAAGGTGTGCAAGCTTAAAAGATCCATCTATGGACTAAAGCAAGCATCTCGAAGTTGGAATCTTCGATTTGATGAGAAAATCAAAGAGTTTGGTTTTATCAAATCAGAAGATGAACCGTGTGTTTACAAGAAAACTAGTGGGAGCGCAGTAGCATTCCTTGTCTTGTATGTTGATGACATACTACTCATTTGAAACGACATCCCGACCTTGCAAGACATCTAGTCTTGGCTTGGGAAGTGTTTCTCAATGAAAGACTTAGGAGAAGCCGCCTACATTCTTCGAATAAAGATCTATAGGGATAGATCTAGGCATCTTATTGGCCTAAGTCAAAGTACATATATTGACAAGATCTTGAAACGATTCAAGATAGAGAATTCTAAGAGAGGATTCTTGCCAATGGCACAAGGCACGGTTTTGAGTAAAGCTCAAAGCCCTAGAACAAGAGAAGAGCTAGATAGAATGAGTGAGATCCCATATGCTTCTACAATTGGATCCATCATGTATGCCATGCTATGCACTAGGCCAGATGTCTCGTATGCTTTGAGCATGACGAGCAGATACCAGCAAAACCCAGGAGATAGCCATTGGATGGCAGTCAAGAACATTTTAAAATACTTGAGAAGAACCAAAGACATGTTCTTGATCTATGGGGGTTTGGAAGAAGATCTTTGTGTAAAGTGTTACACAGATGTTAGTTTCCAAACGGATCGAGATGATTCTCGATCACAATCGGGCTATGTCTTCATTATGAATGGAGGCGCGGTTGCTTGGAAAAGTTCTAAGCAAAGTGTATTTGCACAATCCACTACAGATTCTGAATACATTGTTGCTTCTGAGGCTGGACAAGAAGCTGCATGGATGAAGAAGTTCATTGCTGACCTTGGGGTAGTAACAAGCATTCAAGACCCCATAGAGATATTTTGTGATAATGAAGGTGCTATTGCCCAGGCAAAAGAACCTAGATCACATCACAACACCAAACACATCCTTAGGCGTTTCCACTACATACGGGATATAGTGGATAAAGGAGATAGTGTATTCGCAAAGTTCATACAGATCAGAATCTTGCAGATCCTTTTATGAAACCTCTTGCCTCGACTAAGCATGAGTCTCATACTAGGGCAATAGGTCTTCGCTTTGCAAGGGATTGGATTTGAATTGTAATTTAGTATTTGTATATTTTGGAACATTATGACAATATCTATTTTATCTGAATGATATATGGGATATGATCACTTCATTAATATTTATTGTGTTCTTTATTAGCATGTCTAAATCCATGAATAATTATTTATTCTAAAACGTCCATAGTCGGTTATAACTATGGGAATAGTTATGAATTAATACTAATGTGAATCGGTTGGTTGACTTTCATTTGTGATGAAAGTAGGCAAAAGGGTTTGCAGCCAAATTCACTAATGTTTCTTAGGGAACGAACATTGGACATGACCCGCTCTTAAGATCGTTTCATGGATCAGTGTCATAAGTAAATCTTGAGAAAAAGGTGGTATCTTTGTATCCTTAGACCTAAGACACATATTGGGACTCGAATATGAGGAGTATCATGCTTTAATGTGGTTAAATGCTATCTTTAACCGGGTAGTTATAAAGGCCATTATTAGGTATGATATGAGTCTTATGAGAGACGTATGTGGTCAAGATGGAATTTGTTTCTCTCATTTAATTGGGAGTATAATATCTCTGGGCCCTAAAACAAGTTGAACATTATATGAGAGTTCATGACGATCCATGTCTCATGTTCAACGAGATGTTAAAACAAAGGGATAATTGATGACTTACCTATAACAACGATTTGTAGCTAGTGAGTTAATTTTGTTGGTGAAAGTGTTGATCAACACACTTTATTTATTATTAGGGGCAAAGGGATGTTGCTAGACGTTCTTACCATTGTCTATATCGGCTTAAGTTGTAACTTGTGCAAGTGGGAGATTGTTGGTTCTATGTGCACAAGACACAAATTAATACGATATTACTGATAATAAATAAACCCATAGGGTCACACTTTTACAATCAATGGACACCAATTACATATTTGAATATTATTTAAATATGTTTCCAACTCATTATATATATATATATGTAAGTATATATGCATTGTTGCATATTATTATTTATGTGAAATAATAATATCACTCTTATATATTGATACAAGGTAATGCATATCAAATACATAAATATAAACATATGATTTTATATATATGTATGAATATATTTATATATATATAAATATATATTTGTTAAAAGTAAACAAGTCCAAGTTATTAATCAAGCAACGCGTGCATCTCCAGTAGAAGGATAAATAATATTTTCATCCTGATTTACTTGTGATAATATCCATGAATCAAACTCAGGTACGGGTCCTCCAATTACTTAATCACCATTAAGTATAGGCTAGTGTTGCATAAACAAGTATTCAATCCAAGATGAAAACTTTACCAACCACTCGCCTCGATCTTAATTCACTTCTTCCTTCCAATGAAGAACGACCGATCGTGGAGTATTCTGAATAAATAAGTTTATTCATGGAAGTTATTAAACATGCAAAGATAGAACACAATAATGTTTCATAAAGTAATCGCACCATGCGTATATTAAATCCCCATTTAATAGTCATTACAATAAGAAATACATTATTGCTTTAATGTTCTCAATAACAAATACAACTAAAACAATTAAACCAAGGCACTAGCAAATCTAATACCAATAGACTTAGCATAAGAATCATGCTTAACTTGTGACAAAGGTTTGGTGAGCGGATCTGCCAAGTTTCCCTCAGTCGGTACTCTACTAACCAGAATGTCACCATTCTCGACGATATCACGAATAAAATGATATTTCCGAGCAATGTGTCTCGTACGTCGATGAGATCTTGGTTCCTTAGCTAGATCTACTGCACCCTCATTGTCACAGAACATCTCAGTAGGGTTAGCGATGCTAGGAACAACTCCAAGGTCTTGAAAGAATTTCTTCATCGAGACGGCTTCCTTAGCAGCCTCGCTTGCAGCAATATACTCTGACTCCGTGGTTGAATCGGCCACCGTACTTGCTTGGAATTTCGGCAACTTATTGCTCCACCATTTAACAAGCATACAAATCCCGATTGAGACCGGCAATCATCCTTGTCCGTTTGGAAGCTAGCATCAGAATATCCAATAACTCTAAGCTCCTCCGATCCACCGAACACTAAAAACATTTCCTTAGTTATCCAAAGATATTTAAGGATGTTTTTAACCGCAACCCAATGACTTTGACCAGGGTTAGCCTGATATCGGCTCGTCATGCTCAAGGCATACGACACATCAGGCCGAGTACATAGCATAGCATACATGATCGATCCCACTGCCGAAGCATACGGGACTCGACTCATTTCCTCTAGTTCCTTTTGAGAACTAGGACATTGAGACTTGCTCAACGCCATACCATGCAACATAGGCAAATTCCCTTTCTTGGAATCTTGCATCTTAAACCTCTTCAAGACTTTATCAACGTACGTACTCTGGCTCAAACCAATGAGTCTCTTAGATCTATCTCTATTGATCTTTATCCCCAAAATATATGCTGCTTCTCCCATGTCTTTCATAGAGAAGCAACTCCCAAGCCAGGTTTTCACTTCCTGCAAGGTAGTCACGTCACTTTTTATGAATAGTATGTCATCTACATACAAGACTAGAAAAACTACAGCACTCCCACTAGCCCTGGCATACACACAAGGTTCATCCTTGCTTTTAGAAAAGCCAAACTCTTTGACCTTTTCATCAAAGCAAATGTTCCAACTCCGAGATGCTTGCTTAAGTCCATAAATGGACCTCTTAAGCTTGCAGACTTTATTAGGATATTTGGGGTTTACGTAACCATCAGGTTGTGCCATGTAAACCTCCTCTACCAACTTCCCATTAAGGAAGGCATGCCATATTTCGTTATCGTAATATGCAGCAATAAACATTAATATCCTAATAGACTTCAACATGGCCACTAGAGAAAAGGTTTCATCATAGTCTACACCATGAGTTTGAGTGAAACCCTTTGCTACCAGTCGGGCTTTGAAGGTGTCTACTTTTCCATCCATGTTAGTCTTCTTCCTAAAGACCCATTTGCACCCTACTGGCTTGTGGCCGGGTACCGGATCATCCAAGTCCCAGACTTGATTATCCGCCATGGATTGCATCTCACTGTCCATCGCCTCCTTCCACCTAGCAGACTCATGGCCCGCTACGGCTTCCCGGTAGTTGGTCGGTTCACTATGATCCACCAATAGTTCCTCGCCCTCGGATATGAGAAACCCATATCTTTCCGGCTCATTACGAACTCTACCAGATCTACGGAGCTCTAATGGTTGTGTATCAGGCACCTCATCCACCATTGGTTGAGGTTCCACTTTTTCTGGTGCGCTGACCTCAGAAGCGGTACCAGTGCCAACATCAGGTTGATCATTGGTGTCATCTAGAATTTCTTCTAGATCAACTTGCCTCCCACTGGCATCTGCAGATATCAGCTCCCTTTCAAGGAAGACCGCCCTTCGAGCAAGAAACACCTTGTCATCCGAAGGTTTGGAAAACAAATATCCCATAGAACCAGCTAGGTAGCCAATGAAAAGACACTTCTCGGCTCTGGGTTCAAGTTTGTCTTGAGCTTCACGTCTCACGTAAGCCTCACAACCCCAGACCATGAGATAGGCTAGCGAAGGAACCCTTCCATGCCACATCTTGAACAGTGTACTTGCAACCTTCTTTGTTGGTACAAGGTTTAAGGTCCTAGCAGTAGTTTCCAAAGCATAACCCCAAAAACTTGCTGGCAGCTTTGTACGACTCATCATGGGCCGAACCATATCCAATAAAGTTCGGTTCCTCCTTTCGGCGACCCCATTTAATTGTGGTGTCCTGGGTGGAGTACGTTGTGAAATAATTCCACAACCCTTAAGATGATCAAGAAACTCGGTACTAAGATACTCACCACTCCTATCGGATCTGAGAATCTTAATCCGCTTGCCCAATTGATTATGTACTTCACTTTGGTATGTCTTAAACACCTCAAAGGTTTCAGATTTATGCTTAATCAAATAAACATAACCATACCTACTGAAATCATCAGTAAAAGTAACGAAGTACCTACAGTTGTTTTTTGTAGCAGATCTGAACGGACCACACACATCCGTGTGAACAATGTCCAACAAGTCTTTACCCCTTTCACTAACGCCGGTGAAGGGCGCTTTAGTCATTTTGCCTAATAAGCAAGAATCTCATACTTCGTTTGACCCGTGATCAAACGATTCCAAAATCCCATCCACTTGGGTTTGGTGATACGTTTCTTGCTTATATGGCCAAGACAACTATGCCACAAAGACAACTTTTCCAATACACCTTTGGACTTAGAACCAATGTTCATGATTGATTTATTACCATCCAAACACACACTTGTTTCATAAATCCCACGACATCGATAAGCTTTAAAGTAATGAACATCATTTCTCAAACAAGAAATAATTCCATTATTAAAATTAAACTCATAACCATCGTCATACAAAGCGTGAAAGGAAAAAATGTTTCATGCCACGTAGGGCGAAAAACAAACATTTAATAAGGTAATAGCAAGTCCTGAAGGAAAGGCAAGATCAACACTCCATATCCGCTCCACGGGAACCACATCCTTGTTTCCCATGATCAGGTCAAGCTCTCCAGCACCCAGCGCCCTACTTCTTTTTAGCACCTGCACATCATTACAAATATGAATGCCACAACCGGTATCAACGTACCTGAGTTACCCGCTCCCTTCAGTTTTACCCGCTTGAGCTTCTCAAGGTACTTTGGGCAAGAACGCCGCCAATGCCCCTTTTCCTTGCAGTGGAAGCACTCGGCTTCCGCAGGGTCCTCGGCCGGTGGAACCATCACGGCTTTCCCTTTGCCCTTCGGGGCCGGACGTGGGTTAGGTCTTGCAACCTTCCCCTTACCCTTTCCCTTAGAGGGGGGAGCACCTTTTCTTTTGGTTCCGCCTCCCTGGATAGCTAGGAGGGGTTTGGATGAGGAGGGCTTCTTAGACATGTCGGACTTGACGGTCTTTAACATTCCGTGAAGCTCCATTAGGGACTTGTCCATGCCATGGACATGACAGTACACAAATTGTGAAAATGAACTAGGAAGAGAACGGAGGATCACATCCACCGCCAACTCCCTCCCTAACGGGAATCCCAACCTCTGCAAGCGATCAACCAATGTTTTCATCTTAAGCACGTGAACGCTCACATTTCCGCCTTCCTGCATATGGAAATTGAAAAGGGACTTTAGGCACTCGAAGCGCTCTAGCTTAGTCTTATGTTGGAAAATTTCCTTCAGGTGGTTAAGCATGTCATATGCTCCTAAATGTTCCATTTGCTTTTGAAGCTCAGGAATCATTGACGAGAGCATAATGCAAGCCACTTCGTTCGTTTCCTTGATGCGCTTGTCATACGCGTATCGGACCGCCCTAGTCGCATTCGCCGCAGGTGCTTCCGGCAAAGGCTCCTCGATGGCCCACATCTTTTGTTCATACCTAAGGGCTATCCTTAGTTGCATGAACCAATCCATGAAGTTTTGGCCATCGAGTTTGGCTTTTTCGAGGAACAATTTTAGGGAAATAGAGTTTGATGAAGATGTAGAAGCGCTGTTGGATGCCATCTACAAAATTAGAGTACCAATTTTAGTTGTCAAATCCTTGTAGAAATAATTACCCAATAGTTTTAAAACTTAATTATTTGAACAAGGCTAAGAACAATATTTCACTCTATCTCATGACGGGTTTATCGCGGATCATGAAATAAGTTATTTAGGCCGGTTGACAAATTACTTATTGCAACCATTGCAACTCTTAGATCCTTGCGAGATCCTTCCGACATCAAATGTCTAAGGCATGTTTGATCCCTTCATACACCAGTCCTTTTATTATTTCTTAAATGACTCGGCTAGAGATCGACATCATTTAAGTAACATAAAAGAATTTGTAAGTCGCCCGTCAAGACACACGTTGGTACCCTAGCCCAATCATTGGTTCGTGCTTAAGCTCGACAACCAATATTGCGGGTTGCCACACTCACCTTCCACACAACCCCACAAGGCATGACTCGTGCTAATGCTCGACAATCATCCAAGTTTCGTTAGATTTGGGTGTTGTCGTCTTACGGGTGGCGTGTGACTTACTTTTCGAAAAACGGGTTTTTGTTTTCCGGTTAAAATATTATTTTAACAATTTTGACGAATTAGCAATTTAAGTGACGAAAACTCCTTTTTAATCACCGTTTAATATAAACACCTTTTATATTAATGTTTGCCAATTCTTCTGCGCGTAGAAATATAAACTCATTTATAAATCTTTTGTTTTATATATTTTCAAAAATTCTCTAGCATGCATCCTAAAGAATTCAAATATAAAACAACCACGCATAAATATAAATAAAGACCCGGTAACATGCCCAAATCCTAAGTGTTTTCCCCATGATCCAAAACGGGGAAAACATAGTCAATCTAGGGACAACACCAAGGGATGCTCCGTCACGATCTCCACTCCGGCGAATCTCCCGGACTTGGTTCGTCAAAACGCCAACACCGTGTCTCCCGGTCAGTTTTGACGCAATATTACATATTTGAAATAATCTAAGTACGAGTACATAATAATAAGAAAACGACATGCAAGTCGCGATCCTAATAATCTATTATGAGTACAAAGATTTAAATAAACGACATGCAAGTCGCACCAGATATAAATATTACAACATTACGGCACGCAAGCCAAAACCAAAACCAACCACAAACATCACAAAGTCTATGGGCATATCAAGTTACCGGGCTACCACAACAAACACAACCAAACGAAAGCAATGGTGTACCACAAAACCATGTCCAACAAAGATATACATATTTTGATCAAGATTGCAAAATAACACTTAAGGCACAACAAGCAATCCTTGTACATATGAATTAACAATTTTAATACACCTTTAAAATTGCATATTCATATATACACCTAAAAATATATGTTTTTGTGAACTTCATGCCTAGTCACACAAAACATATATAATTAGGAACCAAAATATAGTGGGGATCAACAGAATCAAGACTAGTCTAACATCCGGATTTTAATATATTTAAACACATTGTTTCAAAAACCAATTCTGACCAAAAAAAATCATTAGGCATGGGCGTACCCTAGAGGGTACGGGCGTGCATGCCATTTTGTCAGTATACAGTTTAAACAATTTTAAATAGTTTACAAATTCTGCCAGCACGGCCCGTACCCCCACTGGTACGCCCGTGCCCCAGCCACCGGCACGGCCCGTACCCCTAGAGGTACGACCGTGCCCGGTCACCAGAAAATCATATTTGACAGAAAACTCAGAAAATCCGGTTTAACTCCAATCGCAACAGAAGTAAAACAAGTAGAAAAAGAGTTTCAAAAATTGATCACGAATACGCCCACCAAATGGACCAAAACTCTAAACATTGATAAGCAACAAAATAAACATACAAAGAAATAGAATTGTACCCTTGATGCTATCTTCTTTGTACGCGCGGGTTTGGATCTTGGAAGTCTCGTGCACTAACGTGTATACCTCTATCGAAGTCCACACCAAGTCTTGATCGTTTCCCACTTACTAGAGTGTTAGGTGTGCCAACCTAAACACTAGAAAGATGATCTACACAAAAAGAACCAAAGCCTTGGATGTATCTTGTGTGTTTGAGAGAGTTATGCAAATTATATCAACTTTGTGTATTTTTTTCAAGTAACCAAAACCATTAGACTTCTTTTGGTTTATATAGAACTCAAAATTAAGTTCAAAAAACGTGCAACAATTAATCTTATGATTGTTACATGAACAATACACATAAACACATTTTAACTAACTTTGAAAGCCTAGTAAAGAGGTTGTTACTGCATGAGGCACGGTCGTGCCTCATAGGGTACGGGTGTGCCAGCCCGAGAGGCCATGCCCAAGTCACGCCTGACTTGGGCTCGTGCCTGTCCATTGGACACAGGGCACGGGCGTGCCTCCCACAGGCACGGGCATACCTAGCCACAGGCCACGCCCAAGTCACGCCCGACTTGGGCTCGTGCCTGCCCGTAGGGCACGGGCGTGCCTTGGCCCACCAGAACCAGTTTCTAGTTTTCTCTCTCATTAGACCATCCGTGATGCCGGAATCGATACTTGGCGTGTGACCCAATAGGTCCTTGCTTCATCAGCCATGATACCAACTCGTGTGTGTGTAAGTGGGCATAATCCAACAGTACTCCTACGTGTTGGTCAGAGGCGGGTGAGAAACAGTATGTAGGGCCTGATATTGTGCAGATCACCGCAGATAAAGTGGCTATTGCGCGAGAAAAGTTAAAAGCTGCGAGGGATCGACATAAGATGTATGTTGATCCATGTCGTAGATCCGTTGTGTTTGTTGAGGGTGAATTGGTTTATCTGAAGGTTTCGCCTTGGAAGGGGGTTATTGTAACACCCGCAAACCCGGGCTAGTTGATTAGCGGGTTAGTGGTGGGTATGTATTTGTGTTAAATTACATTTGATTGATTAAGTGGTTATTTGGAGTTAATTATATTAGATTAACAAATTGAAAGTATAAATATGTAATATATATGTTACTAGAAACAAAAGAAAAAGGGAATAGATTATGTATGTATGTAAGTAATGGTATGCATGTATGTGATTATATGTATGTATAAGAATTGATGTATGTGTATGCATGTATAAAGAGGACACCTCATGCTGGTGAAAGTTTGGTTTGGAGGTACACGTGTGTGAGTAATTAACCATTTGATGACATCTACTCATTATTTGAAAAATAAGGAACAGTGAAGTGTGTGTATGTGTTTGTCTCTTGATAAAGAAGAATAAGGAAGATCAAGACTTAAAATTGCAAAGTAGAGATTTTGTGGTTCTTAATTCAAATAAAGGTTAGAATATGTTTATACCATGATATGAATCATTCTGATGTGTTTATATATTAAAGAACATGTTTATGTGGTATTTCACCATTAATGGGTTTTGGAAGAAAGCTTGGTTAATGGGTTTTAAGGATTATGTTGTTTTAATTGTTAAAAAGATGTTTATGATGTTTTATATACTTGCTATATGAAATATATATGTTTAATTCAAAGAATTAATATGTTAATAATGTTTATAAGAAGTTGTGGTGGCTGAAAATCCGAGAAAAGGAAGAAGATGATATGTATGGATGAAGGTCGCGGCGTGACATTTGAAGGTAGCGGCGCGACAATAGCGGATTCTCAAATCCGAGATTAAAAACCGACAATTGTGAAATCCGACCCTGAGAATCCGATTCTTTTGAAATCCGACCCTGAGAATCCGATTCTTTTGAAATCCGACCCTGAAATCCGATTTCTTTGAATACCGACACTTGAATCCGAGACTTGAATTCCGGATTTGAAATCCGATAAGCGTCGCGGCGCGACGCAAGGGTAGGTCGCGGCGTGACCGAGGCTGTTTCGGGAGGATTGCTTATTTTGTTTGTGTTTTGTTTGGAATAAGTTGGTTTATCAATTGTATAATTAAATTAATTGTTTACATGAATATAAGATATAAATATATGTGGAAAGATATATTTATATACTCGTGACTGATTCGGTTGTTGCTGTGTTTTCAGGCAAACTACAGACTCAGTGATATTAGACAACTGAGCACGCGTGATTCGAGGACTGAGGTGAGTGGAAGTTTACTCACGGGTGGTGTTGGTGGTAATGTTATGAGTTGTTTGGTTTAAGGAATGTTTGAATCCAATGATGGATTGCTGTTTTGAACATGTGATCATTGACTAGTGAGTTTGATATGCGAAGATAGGTTGTTTTGTTTGGATATGCCATGATAGACTGTTAGACTGCTAATTGTTGATCAAGAGTTATATGTTTGTATATATGTTTTATGTGTTAGAACTTTGATTGAGTTCATGATGGGATTTGTATCTTGTTTGTTTGAGAACCAACTTTTGTTGTAACGGGTTGGTAGAGATCAGCTTCTGTGAAAGGGCTGGTTGGGGTCAGCTGCTGTTGCAAGAGCTGGGCTCGTCTGCAGTTGGTTGAGCAGTGGTAGTCCTCCTTATGCATGCGTTGTATCAGAGGGGAATTTTACTGTGCCGATCGGCAAAGAGCTATCTGTAAACCTTTGCTTTGGCCAGCATTGGTTGTAGGTTCGGCAGAACCACCGGTCCTCGAGATTGGAGAGATTGTTGAATTGATGGATTGATTGGTGTTTGTTGTTCAGAGGTTCAGTTGTGAACTGTGTTTGTTGTAGCTTGTTTGTTGCTTCCATTCACTTAGCTTTGTGCTAATCCCTCACGGTTGATTGCTTTTTGCAGGATTGCGTGATTGCTATTTAGCTTTGTTTGTGGAAAGGGAAATTTCATCAATACTCTGATATTGTGTTTTACGAAGAGACGAGCCATGTTTTATAAATCTTTTGTAACAAAGTTGACGTTGTATTTTGTAAAGAGTACTTTGTACTTTGTGAATATTTAATTTAATGAGATTAGAAAATGTTTCCGCAGTGGTTTAAAAACAAAAATTTGGCTTGAGATTTACGGTGTTACAAGTTGGTATCAGAGCCTTGGTTTGGCGACGCAGGCACAGCTAGAGTGTTGCATTCCCAAATCTTGGCTCGTGTTGGGTCAAACTTTCCTTTAGGGGAATTAGAGTGAATTGGAAATGTTGTGTGTTAGTTAGTATGTTATGTACTAACGGTTTATCTAATGAGCTTGTGAGATGATCTGATTGTACATGTATGGCTGACAAAGATACCCCTGCTGACACTCCTGTTACCCAAGAAGTGGTGGGAACCACAACAGTGGATGATTTGAATGTAACATGTCAAGTTGGTACTTCAGGTTGTGAACTTGGAACGGATTAGAGGGAATATATTTCCAAATTGGAAAGTGAACTTTGGGAACTCAGAAATGCTATGGGTAACATGGAACGAGAGAGGATTATTCAGAATGAACGAATTCAGATTCCTACATCTATTACAACCCAAGCTACAACTGTGTCAGTTACGATTCCGTTTTCTCCAATATTACAAGTGGCGCAACAATCGAGCTTTCATCATTTTGCTACCCAAGGAGCTTATCCTTTTGCGAATCTAGGATTTAAACCACCATGTACTTATAAGCAATATTTGGATTGTAAACCTTCAGAGTACTATGGAAGTACAGACCCCAATATAACTTTGAATTGGTTGCGAGAAATGGTAAAGGCTTTTGAAGCATGCAATTGCGAGGATGAACTGAGAGTTTGTTTTGCAACTCGTATGCTTAAAGGAGATGTTAAGGTTTGTTTTGTAAACCTTCAAAGTACTATGGAAGTATAGACCCCAATATAACTTTTATGGTGTTACAGTTATCCGTTTTGGAAAGCGGGGAAAGCTGGCTCCTCGTTATATTGGGCCGTTTCGTGTCCAAAGGGTGGTTAATGATCAGACGGTTACTCTTGATCTTTCTACGGAATTATCAGGTATTCACAATACCTTAAACGTTTGTTACTTGTGGAAATGTAAAGTGGAGGATGAGAGTCAGATTCTTCCTTTACATAATCTTAAAGTGGATTCAAGCAAGAAGTTAATGGAAGAACCCATTGAACTATTAGATCAAAAAGTGACAAAACTGCGTAAGAAACAGATTTCGATGGTGCTGGTTAAATGAAGGCACAGTTTGGGTTCAGCATTGACGTGGGAAACCGAGGCCGATATGAAAACTCGTTACCCTCATTTTTGTGAAAGCGAATAGACTCCGAGGACGGAATCCTTTTAAGGAGGTATGATTTGTAACATCCTACATTTGGGCCTAGTATTTACTTAGGCTTTGGTAAGTAAATATGTGATTACTATTTGATTAAGGTTTATTTAATTATTAGTAATTATATAATTGATTATATGATGGTATATATATACATACGGATTTGTATGTGAGTGTGTGTGTGCATATAATTGAAAGATTAGGGGATGCCACCTCCTGCTTGGATAATTAAGTTTTATGTATATGTGGCTTTTGTGGGATACACAATCGAAGTCACCTCCTCAATTGCAATCTGTTTAGTGTCTGTGTATTGTGTGAAACCGAGAGCCAAGAAAAGAAGAACAAGCGTCGGAATTGGTGTTGAATTCTTGAAATTGTTAGATTCAAGCTAAGGTTTGTATAAATCTTTTGATTATGATTGATTCAGGTTAACGTGCTATACCTTTGATTTATACCCTGCTGGGTTTTGTTTATGAACACCAAGTATGAGCATGATAGAAACCTTTGTTAGTGGGTTTTGTATGTTTCAAGTGATTATGTGGTTTATAGGTGTTTATGATGCATGATAGCATGATTAAACATGTTTATGTATGTTTTGGTAAGTTTTTATATGAGTTGTTTAGACTGTGGAAATGATTCATAGAAAAGATGAAGTTGCCGGATTGTGATGAAGATGATGAAATCCGAATTGATGAATACCGACAACTTGGAAAACCGCTATGTTGAAATCCGAGTATAGAAAATCCGATACTTATGAATCCGGGAATTGTGAAATCCGGAACTACTTGAAATCCGACAAGGAGGAAATCCGATGGTGAATTCCGATAGTGTAAATCCAAGATTGAATCCGACAGGTGTTTCGGATTTATTCAAATCCGACAGTGAGGTATCGGATTCTTAGAAATCCGATGGATTTAGTAGATTCCGATAGTTGTATCGGATTTCATTGAAATCCGAAGGTTTGTGTTGTTTGTTGATTATTTGATATTATATGTTAAGTGTTCATGCTGTGAACCCAACATGATATGTTTGATTTAAAGATAATATAAATATATGTTGGATATATATATGTAATATCCTGAAATTAGGTCTAGTGATTAAATAGGCTTTGGTAGGTTAACATGTGAATTAATAATTGATTTATGTTTAATTAATGATTAACTCTTAATTAAGTGTTAAATGTATATATATGTTAGTTTAAAATATATATATATATATATACACTTACGGATTTGCATGTTTGTGTGTGTGCATGCAATATTAATTAGGGGAGGCCACCTCCTGCTTATATATTAATACGTGGGATTTATATAGGATATTAATCTGATGATTGAATATCACTTTGAAGTTCTTATGTGTGTGCATTGAGTGTGAAAACCAAGAGAGAGGCAAGAAGAATAACAAGCGTATGATTATTGTTTTAATCTTGAAACATGAATCTCAGTAACATGCTACGGTTTTTGATTATCAATATGTTGGGTTTTTATATGAGCACCAAGTATGAACATGATAGAAACCTTTGTTAGTGGGTTTTGTGTGTTTCAAGTGTTTATGTGATTTAAAGGTGTTTCGAATGCATGATAGCATGATTAAACATGTTTGTGTATGTTTTGATAAGTTTTTATATGAATTGTTTGATATGTGGAAAACGATTCATGGGAGGTTTGAATTTATCGGATTGTGAAGAAGATGATGAAAAACCGAGTGTTGGAAATCCGGGTATGACAAATCCGGTACCTTAGAATCCGGCACTATTAAAATCCGGAACTTATGAATCCGGGTGTTGTGGAAATCAAATGTTCATGAAATCCGACAAGTGTGGAAATCCGACAGTAGTTGCGGATTGTCTTCAAATCCGACACAGGGGTATCGGATTTCCCAAAATCCGATGGTTGTATCGGATTCTCTTAAAATCCGACAGTGGTATCGGATTCCTATGAAATCCGATGATTTGTATTGTTTGTTGATTATTTGATGATATATATTAACTGTTTATGCATATGTGAATCTAACATGATATGTTTGATTTAAAGATGATATAAATATATGTTTGATATATGTTTATGAATCTGATACTGATTTCAGTTTGTTGTGTTCTCAGGAACAGATAAGGCTCAGTAAAATTAGATCACTGAGTGGAGAAGCTGAGATCTTGAGGTGAGTGGACGTTTAACTTGTGACTGGTGTTAGTTGTAACTTGTTTGGTTATAACTGTTTATGGATTGACGCATGGATAGACTATATGTCTGATAATTAATTAACTGATTGTTTGTTAATTGATGGTGCGTCGGTGATATGTATACATGCTTTTGCGAAGTCAGTCTTGGCTTGGCCATGGGCTGGGTTTGTTTGCTATCGGCTAATCAGTATTGGGATCTTTTGATGCATTTATTGCAACTTAAGGATAATACTGTGTGAGAATAGCAAATGGACTATCGGTAAACCTTTGCTCTGGTCGGCATTGGTTGAAGGATCTGCAGATCCACCGGTCTTTCCGGGACACGATTATGTGATAATATTCTGCGGGCACGATTAATTGTTTATTCTGCGGTTATTGATTGTTTGGTAACCTGCGGCTGTGATTTATACTAGAATGTGGTAGTTTTACTTTCATTCACTTATCTTTGTGCTAATCCCCCACCTCTCACTACTTTTACAGGTGGCTGGTAAGTTATGCGGTTCAGTTGTGAGGGGGTGTAGCCTGGGGAATAACTGGCGGGCACTCTGATTTGAATTGTGACGAGCCATGGTTTTTGTAATACTAGTATTTTGAATTGGAAAACGGTTTTGTATAATCCATTGTATTATATTGTATATATTTGTTCGCTTCCGCATTATTTTAAAAGGAAAATTTTGGGTTGAAAATAATGTGTTGCAAGTTTGGTATCCGAGACTCGGTTTGGCGATGTAGGCACAGTGGAAGTGTTGCATTCCCAAATCTTGGCTCGAGTTGGGGTCAATTATTCCTTGAGTGTGGGATTGGGGTGAATGAGAGTGTTGTTTTGGAGTTTAGTATGTGATATACTAACGGATTAAACTAATTAGTTGGTGAGATGTTGTGATTGTTACAGAGAGCAATGGCTGATAATGAGAACTCAACTGGCGCCCCTATTGTCCCAGCAACAATAGAAGTTTCTACAATAGAAATAGAGGTTCCTCAACATGCGGGTATGTCCGGTACAGTTGTAGACGACAGGGAGGAATATATTTTTCAATTGGAAGGCAATTGTTGCATTTGAGAAAAGAAATGGAACAACAGAGACAAGATTTTGCAACTCGACCACCGGTTATCACAGTAGCTTTCACTACACCTGAGATACCACCAATCTTTCCGACTAATACTATGCATACAGGGATACCTTCTATGTCAATACCGTTTCCCCCAATGTCTCAACCGACGTCTCAACCATTTTATTACCCGATGTTTTCGCAAGGATCAATGCCATATCCTTTCATGGGATTTCCACCTGGTATGGGATTTAGACAACCGTGTACTTATAAACAGATTTTGGATTGCAAACCCGAGGAATATCATGGTAGCACCGATCCAAATATTAACCTTAATTGGTTGCGAGACACTGCTAGAATCCTGGATGCTTGCAATTGTGAAGAAGAAATGAGAGTTTCTTTCGCTACAAGAATGTTGAAGGGAAAAGCAAAGGTTTGGTGGAATTTTATTGTTGGGTTTTTGTGGTCCAAAATCACAGCGGAAGCAAAACAAGTAGAAAATATGTTTCAAAAATTTGACCACGAATATGCCCACCACATGGACCAAAACTCTAAACATGATTTACCAACAAAATAAAGATACAAAGAAATAGTGTCATACCCTTGAAGCTATCTTCTTTGTATAAGCGGGTTTGGAGTTTGGAAGTCTTGTGTACTAACGTGTACACCTCTATCGAAGTCCAAACCAAGAAGTGATCGTCTTCCACTTGCTAGAGTGTTAGGTATGCCAACCTAAACACCACAAAATGATCTAACACACAAAGTACCAAAGCCTTGACTACCTTTTTGTGTTTGAGAGAGAGATATATGCAACTTGTATATTCTAGTAAAAACCACTTCTTGGAACATGACCACATTAGCTTCATGACACTTATATAGAACTCAAAAATCAGTTCAAATTCGTGCACACTAATGTCATATTCAGTTACTAGATTAATGGCAATAAACACCACTTTTAACTAGCTTTGAAAGCCTAGTTAAGAGGCTGTTACTGCATAAGGCACGGCCGTGCCTCACAAGGCACGGGCGTGCCAGCCCAAAAGGCCACGCCCAAGTCATGCCCGACTTGGGCTCGTGCCTGTCCATTGGGCTCAGGGCACGGGCGTGCCTCGAAGAGGCACGGGCGTACCTAGCCACAGGCCATGCCCAAGTTACGCCTGACTTGGGCTCGTGCCTGCCCGTAGGGCACGGCTGTACCTCATAGGGGCACGGGCATGCCTTGGCCCACCAGAACCAGTTTATGGTTTTCTCTCTCATTCGACCATCCGTGATGTCGGAAACAATACTTGGCATGTGACCCAATAGGCCCTTGCTTCATCAGCCATGATATCAACTCGGGTGTGTGTCAGTGGGCATAATCCAACAGACTCCCACTTGCACATGACAAACTCACGAAAGGCGTCACCGACATAGAGCGGCCTCTAGCAAGGCAGATATGCCCCCAAGTCAACATAGGCTTTGTCTTCCCAAAACAAATACCTTACCAAAAGGAAATGTCCTACAGATAAGTGATTACTTATCCCTTCGTTCACAAAATCCGTTGTGAATGCAGGTCATGGAACATGATCAACCCCAAATCATTCACGATTATGTTTCTCGATATAGACTAACTATGACTAAGAATACAAGTTACACAATTGATCCATTATCAATTCAACTTGAGCACGACCATGCATTTTGATTTGTTATTAGCTTAGTCAACGAGGGGCCAAGGATATCTATCCAAAGATGAACGAATACCTTTGACTACAGTGCCTTATCATAATAACAAGTTCTTGCCTGAAAACTTCCCTTATAACAGCCAGTTACGAACTACGTTAGAAAGCAATCTAAACAAGTCCATGTTAATAATCAAGCAACGCATGCGTCTCCAGTAAAAGGATAAATAATATTATCATCCTAATTTACTCGTGATAATATCCATGAAGTAAACTCAGGTACGGGTCCTCCAATTACTTAATCACCATTAAGTACATGCTAGTGTTGCGTAAACAAGTATTCAATCCAAGATGAATACTTTACCAATCACACGATTTGATCTTAATTCACTTCTTCCTTCCAATGAAGAACGACAGATCGTGGAGTATTTAGAATAAACAATTTTATTCAAGGAAGTATTAAACATACAAAGATAGAACACAATAACGTTTCATAAAGTAATCGCATCACGCGTATATTAAATCCCCATTTAATAGTCATTACAATAAGAAATACATTATTGTTTTAATGTTCTCAATAACAAATACAACTAAAATAATTAAACCAAGTCACTAGCAAATCTAATACCAATAGACTTAGCATGTGAATCATTCTTGACTTGTGACAAAGGTTTGGTGAGTGGATCTACCAAATTCCCCTCAGTCGGTACTCTACTAACCACAATGTCTCCATTCTCGATACCATCATGGATAAAATGATGTTTCCGAGCAATGTGTCTCGTACGTCGATGCGCTCTTGGTTCCTTTGCTAGAGCTACTGCACCCTCATTGTCACAGAAGATCTCAATAGGGTTAGCGATGCTAGGAACAACTCCAAGGTCTTGAAGGAATTTCTTCATCCAGACAGCTTCCTTAGCAGCCTCGCTTGCAGCAATATACTCTGACTCCGTGGTTGAATCGGCCACGGTATCTTGCTTGGAACTTCTCCAACTTATTGCTCCACCATTTAACAAAAATACAAATCCCGATTGAGACCGGCAATCATCCTTGTTCGTTTGGAAGCTAGCATCAGAATATCCAGTAACTCTGAGCTCCTCCGATCCACCGAACACTAAACACATTTCCTTAGTTCTCCAAAGATATTTAAGGATGTTTTAACCGCAACCCAATGACTTTGACCAGGGTTAGCCTGATATCGGCTCATCATGCTCAAGGCATACGACACATCAGGCCGAGTACATAGCATAGCATACATGATCGATCCCACTGCCGAAGCATACGGGACTCGACTCATTTCCTCTAGTTCCTTTTGAGAACTAGGACATTGAGACTTGCTCAACGCCATACCATGCAACATAGGCAAACTCCCTTTCTTGGAATCTTGCAACTTGAACCTCTTCGAGACTTTATCTATGTTCGTACTCTGGCTCAAACCAATGGGTCTCTAAGATCTATCTCTATAGATTTTTATCCCCAAAATATATGCTGCTTTTCCCATGTCTTTCATAGAGAAGCAACTTCCAAGCCAGGTTTTCACTTCCTACAAGGTAGTCACGTCACTTCTTATGAGTAGTATGTCATCTACATACAAGATTAGGAAAACCACAGCTCTCCCACTAGCCCTGACATATACACAAGGATCATCCTTGCTTTTAGAAAAGCCAAACTCTTTGATCTTTTCATCAAAGCAAATGTTCCAACTCTGAGATGCATGCTTAAGTCCATAAATGGACCTCTTCAGCTTGCAGACTTTATTAGGATATATGGGGTTTACGTAACCATCAGGTTTTGCCATGTAAACCTCCTCTGCCAACTTCCCGTTAAGGAAGGCAGTCTTGACATCCATCTGCCATATTTCGTAATCGTAATATGCAGTGATAGCCATTAATATCCTAATAGACTTCAACATGGTCACTAGAGAAAAGGTTTCATCATAGTCTACACCATGAGTTTGAGTGAAACCCTTTGCTACCAATCGGGCTTTGAAAGTGTCTACTTTTCCATCCATGTTAGTCTTCTTCCTGAAGACCCATTTACACCCTACTGGCTTGTGGCCGGGTACTGGATCAACCAAGTCCCAGACTTGATTATCCTCCATGGATTGCATTTCACTATCCATTGCCTCCTTCCACCTAGCAGACTCACGGCCCGCTACGACTTCTCGGTAGTTGGTCGGTTCACTATGATCCACCAATAGTTCGTCGCCCTCGGATATGAGAAACCCATATCTTTCCAGCTCATTACAAACTGTACCAGATCTACGGAGCTCTAATGGTTGTGTGTCAAGTACCTCATCCTCCATTGGTTGAGGTTCCACTTCTTCTTGTATGCCGACCTCAGAAGCGGTACTAGTGCCAACATCATGTTGAACATTGGTGTCATCTAGAATTTCTTCTAGATCGAATTGCCTCCCACTGGCTTCTGCAGAAATCAGCTCCCTTTCAAGGAAGACCGCCCTTCGAGCAACAAACACCTTGTTCTCCCAAGGTTTGTAAAACAAATATCCCATATAACCAGCTGGGTAGCCAATGAAAATACACTTCTCGGCTCTGGGTTCAAGCTTGTCTTGAGCTTCATGTCTCACGTAAGCTGCACAACTCCAGACCTTGAGATAGGCTAGCGAAGGAACCCTTCCATGCCACATCTCGAACGGTGTACTTACAACCTTCTTTGTTGGTACAAGGTTTAAGGTCCTAGCAGCGGTTTCCAAAGCATAACCCCAAAAACTTACGGGTAGCTTTGTACGACTCATCATGGGCCGAACCATATCCAATAAATTTCGGTTCCTCCTTTCAGCGACCCCATTTAATTGTGGTATCCTGGGTGGAGTAAGTTGTGAAATAATTCCACCACCCCTAAGATGATCAAGAAACTCGGTACTAAGATACTTACCACCCCTATCGTATCTGAGAATCTTAATCCGCTTGCCCAATTGATTCTGCACTTCATTTTGGTATGTCTTAAACACCTCAAAGGTTTCAGACTTATGCTTAATCAAATAAACATAACCATACCTACTGAAATCATCAGTTAAAGTAGCGAAGTACCCACAGTTGTTTCTTGTAGCAGACCTGAACGGACCACACACATCTGTGTGAACAATGTCCAACAAGTCTTTGCCCCTCTCACTAACGCCGGTGAAGGGTGCTTTAGTCATTTTTCCTAATAAACAAGAATCGCATATTTCGCTTGACCAGTGATCAAACGATTCCAAAATCCCATCCAGTTGGAGTTTGGCGATACGTTTCTTGTTTATATGGCAAAGACGACTATGCCACAAAGACAACTTGTCCAATACACCTTTGGACTTAGAATCAATGTTCATGATTGATTTATTACCATCCAAACACACACTTGTTTGATAAATCCCACGACATGGATAAGTTTTAAAGTAATGAACATCATCTCTCAAACAAGAAATAATTCCATTATCAAAATCAAACTTATAACCATCGTCAAACAAAGCATGAAAGAAAATAATGTTTCGTGCCACACAGGGCGAAAAGCAAACATTTAACAAGGTAATAGCAAGGCCTGAGGGAAAGGCGAGATCAACACCCCCTATCCGCTCCACAGGAAACACATCCTTGTTTCCCATGATCAGTTCAAGCTCTCTAGCACCCAGCGCCCTACTTCTTTTTAGCACATGCACTTTATTACAAATATGAGTGCCATAACCGGTATCAAGTACCCAGCCGTTAGAAGAAGCGGTATTGTGGAGTTCAATCATAAACGTACCTGAGTTACCCGCTCCCTTCGGTTTTACCCGCTTGAGCTCCTCTAGGTACTTTGGGCAAGAACGCCGCCAATGCCCCTTTTCCTTGTAGTGGAAGTGAAGGTATTTGTTTGGCATAAACGAGTAACAACGGAAGCAATATACAATACAACACTCTAAGCTAGACAAACAAACACACATGCCATGGACCAACATCTTAACTTGAAGTTGCAACTAGAATATAATAAACAAGGTAGAAGAAAGATTATACCATCATACAAGATCACCTCAAGCTTTCTTCTTTGTCAAAGTGTGTAGAATTCAAGAAGAATTCCTCTAGTGAAGTCCACCCCAAGCACACTTGATTCCCTAATGCTAGTAGGTTGGTGCAGACACCAAAATAACACAATTCAAGAACAAGCAACACCTTTATGCATCAAAGCTTGATCACAAAGTGTATATTACCTTCTTTAGTGCACCAAATTTGATCACCAAGAAGAATAACCATTAGAGAGAGTATCAACACATGCATAAGACTCTAGAACTCCCAAAGTTCTGTTCCAGAGACATATGAATCATGGTTTGGCATTCACTCACATTAATCCCCTTAAAATGAGTGTTTAAAGCTGTTTATTCTGCTGTTCAAGGGACTGTATACGGCCTACGGTCCACGGCCTCAATTGGGCCAAGATAGCACGTGTCTAACAGGCCCAACACGGCCCGTGTCCACCTACATGGCCGTGTAGGCCCAAATCACACGGTCTCTACTTGGGCCAAAACGCCCCATACTAGTTGGGCTGAACACAGCCAGTGTACCATGCTGCCAAAACCCATTTTGGCCTTTTCCTCTCTTTTGCTTGATCGTGTTGCCAGAATCAATACTTGGTGTGTGACCTAATAGGCCTATACTTCATCAGCAGTGCTATTAACTCGTTCGTGTCAGCGGGCATATTCCAACAGACTCCCACTTGCACGTGGCACGACTACGAAAAATAACACAAACATAGAGCAGCCTCTAGCAAGACATCTATGCTCCCAAGTCAGTGTAGGGTATGCCACTCTTGACAAGATCCCAATCATGAAATAATTGACCTAAAGACAATTGAACATGTACATCCCTTTGTTCGCAATATCCTATGTGAACACAAGGCATGGAATAAAGTCAACCTTCAGATCGTTCACGATTATGTTTCTCGATTCTAGATTAGTGGTGACCAACAAACCAAGTTAACATTGATCCATCACCAATATAACTTGAGCACGGCCATGCATATGAACGTCAGCACTCAATCATCGAGGGGCCCATGGATATCTTCTCTGTACATAGAGGAACAAATTCCTTTCGACTACATAGTCCCGCCACGTAGATAATACTCTACCTAATCATCTCCCTTATAACGACAAGTTACGGACTGCGTTAGAAAACGATCAAAGCACAGCAGACCTATGCTTTGGAATCACATGTATCTCTAGTTTAAGGATGAAACGCCATCATAATCCCGAGTTACTTATGACCAGAACCATGAAGCGAACTCGGGTGAGGGTCCTCCAATCACTTGAAACCCCTTTCAAGTACAGGCAAGAACCACGTTCAACAAAACCAATTCTTTACCTCAATCTTAATTTATACTTTCTTCCCATAAAGTATAACCGATTGTGGAGATTTTAGAATGAAAAACATCCTCAGAAGTGTTTAAACATGCTAAGATGGAACACAATAAGGATTCATAAAATACCCACCCTCGGCGTATTATTAAATCTCCATTTAATAATCGATATAGTATGAATTGTAATATTGCTTAACGTCCCCACAATATAAGTACAAATCAAACATGAATCAAAACATATTCAAGCCATGTTACATGCATTAGAAATGCTAATTCACCTTGTACGGTAAACATCACTAGTCCATAACAACGGCTTAACTAGTGGATTTGTACCACAACATCCACACGTACTTTTATTATTCAATTATATCCCTTTTGACAAGACTACTTCAAAAGTATGCATAAAAAAGATCTTACTTTTCAAAAAGTTAGGATCATCAACTTTGATCAAAGATCAACAATTATCCTAGCAAAAACACGCATTAGAGTAACTACTTCAAGCCTATTCAAGTCATCAAACATCAAGAACATATCTCTATATTTCTTGAACTAAATACTATCCATTTTTGTATCTCCTAAATGCCCCTATGAAGTAATTTCTGAATTAGGTTTGTAGATAACCTAATATCGGGACATTATCTTCCATAGATATTTAACACTAGGAATATAACAAAGCTCCCACTAGCCCTGACATACGTTAAAGGTTTTATCTATGCTTTTAGAAAACTCATCACTTTGATTTTCTAATAGTAAGCAAAGATATTTCCTATAAGATGCTAGCATAAGTCCGAATTGGACTTATCCACTTTTGTAGACATAATACGGATACTACGGACGTATATTAAGACCCTCGGAGAGTGTTATAAACACTTCCTCATCATGTTGTTCCATGACGGAACGCGGTCATTAATATCCACGAGTATCAAACATTCTTAAACATAGCCACTAGGACAAATTTCTCCATAACCATCATGAAAAACTTTACCACTAGTCGGTATTTGAAGTTGTCTACAAACCCATCCATGTTAATCCCATCACTACCACCTTGGTATACACCTAGGTATGGGATCAAGTCAAGTCAAGCACTTGGACATTTCAAATGGATTGCATCTCTTTATCATTTACTTCTTTTATTCCTAGTGAATTCTGGACCCACTACGTCTTCCGATAGGTGGTGAACTCAACACGACTCACCATCAAGTCATTGCCACTTATGTGTAATCCATATCTCTTTGGCTCTATATGACTCTTATCAGAATTAAAAGAAGTAATTGACTCTTGTTCAGGCATACCAGCATAACCATGTTGATCATCTATTAGATTATATGCTAGTATCATCATCAAGTGTTCATTTAAGTTCCACGTTCTTCCACTGGAATGCCTTAGTTTTAGATTCTCTCTTCTTCCCCTTTTAAGCAACAAACATTGTTCTCAAAAGGTTAAATAACTAAAACTTAGAAGAACTCCTCAAATGTATTAGCACTTCTTGATTTCAAGTTTATCCTTCTCCCACTGAATGTAGAATGGATAACTTCGAACTATAAGATAGACAAGCAAAGAACCTTTCTAGTTGTATCTTAATAAATGCTAAATAGACCATCAATTGAATTTAGATTTGAGGACTTAGTCACAATGGTGAATGAATGTCCCAACAAATCGGACACACACTCTTGACCCGTCATAAACCGAATCATTATCAATAACACCCGGTTCCCTACTCCATGACACCATGTACCAATGTGTGTTAGTAGGATATGAATTGTGAAACAATTCCACAATTCACTGTATGGTCATCCAATATATAGATAATAGATACCTTAGCATCTTAACTAGATCTAAGTACCTTGATCTATATGCCCTATTGATTCTTAAAGTTGTTTTGGCTAATTCTGAACACCAACAAGGTTTCAGACATATGCCTAAACTAGTAAACGTCTCGCAATTACTACCATCAAGGTAGTGATGAAGAGGTTTCTCTTTCGTTATTCTCTGTGATGTGCTTGAACGGATTATCCACAAAATGTGATCAATATCCAACAAGCCTATAATCTTCTTACAAACTCCGGTGAAGGATCCCATAATCATCTTAGCCTAATAAACAAGATCAACATCAAAGCGTTTAGCCCGAGACTAAACTATTCTGAGACCCCAACCACATGGATCTAGGTGATATATTTCTTGTTTATGTGGTAAAGTTGATTATCACACAAAGATGGTTTATCTAAACTACTTTGGATTAAGAATCAATTATTCATGAATATTCTATTACTTGTAACAAAACCTTGTGTATGCCATGACACGGGAAATTTTGAACAAAATATCTCACAACATATTTTCATAATAAATTTCATATTTTAAGAATAAACTCATCGTCACCACATGTTAAGTTGTGTGCCACGCAAGGCAAAACAACACATGAGTTTTGACATCAATAAACCTTGAATAAACAACGCTTAAAAAGGTTTTACATCAATTCTTAAAACTTCAAAATTATGTCCACCGTAATTGAAAACGAGCATACAAAGAGATATTACTCGCCACGCAGGGCAACAAAATAAAGTAATAAATAAACCGGTGACAAAAGCGAGATCAAGTCTCCTTATCTTCTCTTAGAGGACAATCACCATGGTTTCCTCTTTCGAGATCCGGTTCTTCATGCTTTTCTCTCACCAAAGTACCTACACTTTGTACCAAAATAAATTTGTGACAAACGTGAGTCAATCAGCTCGGGTCAACTACCCAGCTTATATAAGAATAGCAATGAATCATGAACGTACCTGAAGATGGAAAGTTAACTCTCTTTTTTCTAAGAAGTTTTATATCCTCTCGGCACGTATGGCAGGCGTGATGGCCCCAATTTCCAAATCTTCCACAGAAGTAGCAAACCACCTTTTCTGGAGTCTCTTCGTGAGGCACATTCTCTATGTCCTTCGACTCAACATCAAGGATAGGCTTGGAAACTCCAACCTTTCCTTTTAGGGTCAGTTTCTTCTTCCTTTTCTTTTGTTTCTTTAAACACAAGACGGGAGTGGTTAAGGTGGAACTATGCTTGGCCATGTCAGACTCCGCAGACTTCAACATGCCATGCAATTCGCTTAAGGACTTCTCCATTCCTTGCATATGATAGTTTGTGACAAACTGGTCATATGATGCGGGCAGAGACTGGAGTACAATATCCACAGCGAGCTTCTCCCAATAGGAAATCCTAACCTCTCCATTTGGTCCACATTCGCCTTCATCTTAAGGACGTGAAGACCAACATTCCCGCCTTCCTGCAGCTTACAACCGACTAGTCTTTTAACACACTCATAGTATTCTTGCCTAGCTTGCTGTTGGAACATGTCCTTGAGCTTGTTTAACATATTGTACACACTCATGTGCTCGAGTTGCTTTCGCAATTCCAAGCTCATAGTTGACAACATAAGGTAGGCAACATCGTGCACGTCCTCAACGCGTTTTTCATACCCGTATTGGACGGCCCAAGTCGCGTTCGTAGCAGTTGGCTCCGGAAGGGGTTCCTCAAGGATGTGCAACTTTGACTCATGGCGAAGGACAATCCTCAATTGCCTAAGCCATGCAATAAAGTTCACCCCCGTGAGTTTCTCCCTTTCTAGGAACACACGAAGTGAGATGTTTGACATGGTGTTGTTATGATTTGACATCTTAAATAACAATAATACGAGTTTTGGTTAGTTTAGATAAACCTTGTTAAAATAATTACCCCATAGTTTTAGATAAAACCAATTATTTATAACAAGGGCTAAGAACCTTATTTCACCTCACACCATGACGGGTTTATTGCGGATCACGTGGTGAAGCTATTTAGGCCGGTAACCATTTTACCAATTTTAATCTCTATTAAAACTCTTAGACACTTGCGGGATCCGTTGACATCCATTATGTCGGTTGGCATGTTTGATCCCTTCCTTACACCAATCTTAATATATAATTATTGTTTAGCTCATGCTTATCTCGACAACTAATCAAGAACTATATACTAAAATTGTAAACCGTCCGACAAGACACACGGGTGGCACTCTCGACCATCAATTGGCTCGTGCTTAGCTCGACCACCAACCATTCGAGTTACCCCACTCACCTTCCTCACAACTACGCAAGGAATGACTCGTGCTTAGCTCGACAGTCATCCTTGTTTCATTAGATTCGGGTGGTGTCATCTTACGGATGGTGCGTGATTTACATTTTAAAAACGGGACTTTGTTTCCGGTTTATAAAAACCCTTTTGTGAATTAACAAAGTAAGTGTCAAAACGATTTTAAGCACATTTCAAATATAATACCAAGTCTATATTTTCTTTGTCAATTCTATTTGTGCGAGATTGTTAACCATTTTAACAAATGTTGTGTTTTATTTAATTTTATAGAAAAATTGTCTAGCATGCGAATCCTAATCCATGCATAGAAAAATAAAACACAACCACGCAAATATATATATATATATATATATATAATTTGGTAACATGCAACAACGGGGAAAACGAGGCCAAAACCTAAGGACAAGGTAAAGTCTCGTTGGGTGAGCTCCCACCGAATCCAACATCTCCAATAGCGTGTTGATTCCTTCTCGCCAAGACGTCATCACCATGACTCCCGTTGATCTCTCCGGTTCTCATTCTATTCTATATACAAATACATAGAATATATATAAACGACATGCAGGTCGCATTCCTACACTATTTATACAAATACACGGAATGAAAGAAACGGCGTGCAAGCCGTACCAACAAATAAATAAATAAATAATTACATCAATACGGCACGCAGGCCACCAAAAAACCAAATCAATCAACCACCACAACACATAGGTCTAAGGGCATATCGTGTTACCGAATTAACCAAACGCAACATAAATGAAACATGGTGTGCCACACAAAACCATGATACAAATATATATATATCTATATTTTAGTTAAGATTGTCAACAACATCAAAGGCACCATAATGACAATCCTTGTACATATGCATTAGTGTACCAAACCATTTTTGTGACACATATTCATATATACATTTATAAGTATATATTTGTGTACACTTCATGCCAAGTTACAACAAATATATAAATATAAAAACTAAAATATTAACAAGGCTACAAATACAACAATTCTAGCACAACAAGGGCACAACAAGAGTCTCAATGAAAAACCAATTTTAAGAAAACAATTTTCATATATAAAAGTATTTATATGGCTTTTCTAGACTCGATGTAAAACTAACATATTAGGTAGGTTACAAATATACCAATTTTAGCCTAACAAGAATCTACATGAAAAACCATTTCTAGAAAATATTTTTTTTCTAATATAAAAATATTTATATGAATATTATGTAGGCTACAAATATATCAATTTTAGCCTAGCAACCATCCATACGGAAAATAATTTCAAGAAAACAATTTTTCTTATATAAAATATTTATATGGTTTTTCTAGACTCGTTAGTGCAAAGTACAATACAACACTCTAAGCTAGCCAAACAAACACACATGCCATGGACCAATATCTTAACATGAACTTCCAACTAGAATATAATAAACAAGGTAGAAGAAAGATTATACCATCATACAAGATCACCACAAGCTTTCTTGTTTGTCAAAATGTGTAGAATTCAAGAAGAATTCCTCAAGTGAAGTCTACCCCAAGCACACTTGATTCCCCAATGCTAGTAGGTTGGTGTAGACACCAAAACAACACAATTCAAGAACAAGCAACACCTTTATGCATCAAAGCTTGATCACAAAGTGTATATTACCTTCTCTAGTGCACCAAATTTGATCACCAAGAAGAATAACCATTAGGGAGAGTATCAACACATGCATAAGACTCTAGAACTCCCAAAGTTCTATTCTAGAGACATATGAATCGTGGCTTGGCATTCACTCACATTAATCCCCTTAAAATGAGTGTTTAAAGTTGTTTATTCTGCTGTTACAGGGACTGTACACGGCCGTGTAGGCCCAAGGTCCACGGCCTCAATTGGGCCAAGATAGCCCGTGTCTAAATTAGACACGGCCCGTGTCCACCTACACGGCCGTGTAGGCCCAAAGCACACGGTCTCAACTTGGGCCAAAATGCCCCGTGCTAGTTGGGCTGAACACGACCCGTGTACCATGCTGCCAAAACCCATTTTGGCCTTTTCCTCTCTTTTGCTTGATCGTGTTGCCGGAATCAATACTTGGTGTGTGATCCAATAGGCCTATACTTCATCAGCAGTGCTATTAACTCATTCGTGTTAGCGGGCATATTCCAACAGGAAGCACTCGGCTTCCGTAGGGTCCTCGGTCGGTGGAACCATCACAACTTTCCCCTTGCCCTTCGGGGCAGGACTCAGGTTAGGTTTTGCAACCTTCCCCTTACCCTTTCCCTTGGAGGGGGGAAAGCATTTCCTTTTGGTTTCGCCTCCCGGGATAGCTAAGACGGTTTTGGACGAGGAGGGCTTCTTGGACATGTCAGACTCAACGGTCTTTAACATTCTGTGAAGCTCCATTAGGGACTTGTCCATGCCATGGACATGATAGTTCCACACAAATTGTGAAAATGAACTAGGAAGAGAACGGAGGATCACATCCACCGCTAACTCCCTCCCTAACGGGAACTCCAACCTCTCCAAGCGATCAACCAATGCTTTCATTTTAAGCACGTGAACGCTCACATTTCCACCTTCCTGCATATGGCAATCGAAAAGGGACTTTAGGCACTCGAAGCGCTCTAGCTTAGCCTGCTGTTGGAACATTTCCTTCAGCTGGTTAAGCATATCATATGCCCCTAAATGTTCCATTTGCTTTTGAAGCTCAGGAATCATTGACGAGAGCATAATACAAGCCGTAGGTGCTTCTGGCAAAGGCTCCTCGATGGCCCACATCTTTTGTTCATACCTAAGGGCTATCCTTAGTTGCATGAACCAATCCATGAAGTTTTGGCCATCGAGTTTAGCCTTTTCAAGGAATAATTTTAGGGAAATTGAGTTCGATGATGATGTAGAAGCGTTGTTGGAAGCCATCTACAAAATTAGAGTACCAAATTTAGTTGTCAAATCCTTGTAGAAATAATTACCCAATAGTTATAAAAACTCAATTATTTGAACAAGGCTAAGAACCGTATTTCACTCTATCCCTTAATGGGTTTACCGCGGATCACGAAATAAGTTATTTAGGCCGGTAGACAATTTACCGATTGCAACCATTGCAACTCTTAGATCCTTGCGGGATCCTTTTGACATTAAGGCATGTTTGATCCCTTCATACACCGATCCTTTTATTATTCTTAAATGACTCGGCTAGAGATCGACATCATTTAAGCGTCATAAAAGAATTTGTAAGTCGCCCGTCAAGACACACGTTGGTACCCTAGCCCAATCATTGGTTCGTTCTTAAGCTCGACTACCAATATTGCGGGTTGCCATACTCACCTTCCACACAACTCCACAAGGCATGACTTGTGCTAATGCTCGGCAATCATCTAAGTTTCGTTAGATTTGGGTGGTGTCGTCTTACAGGTGGCGTGTGACTTACTTTCGAAAAACAGTTTTTTGTTTTTTTCGGGTTAAAATAATATTTTAACAATTTTGCGAATTTACAATTTAAGTGACAAAAACTCCTTTTAATCACCATTTTAATATAAACAACTTTTAAATTAATATTGCCAATTCTTATGCGCGTAGAAATATAAACTCATTTATAAATCTCTTTGTTTTATATATTTTCCTAAATTCTCAAGCATGCAAATCCTAAAGAATTTAAATATAAAACAACCACGCATAAAAGATAAACAAAGACCCGGTAACATGCCCAAATCCTAAGTGTTCTCCCCGTGAGCCAAAACGGGGAAAACACGGTCAATCTAGGGACAACAACAAAGAGTGCTTCGTCACGATCTCTACACCGGCGAATCTCCCGGATTTGGTTCATCAAGACGCCAACACCGTGTCTCCCAATTGGTTTGATGCAATATTTACATATTTGAAATAATCTAAGTACAAGTACATAATAATAAGGAAACGACATGCAAGTCGCAATCCAAATAATCTATTATGAGTACAAAGATTTAAATCAACGACATGCAAGTCGCACCAAATATAAATATTACAACAATACGGCACGCAGGCCAAAACCAAAACCAACCACACACATCACAAAGGCTATGGGCATATCAAGTTACCGGGCTACCACAACAAACACAACCAAATGAAAACAATGGTGTGCCACAAAACCATGTCAAACAAATATATATATTTTGACCAAGATTGCAAAACAACATTTAAGGCACAACAAGCAATCCTTGTACATATGCATTATCAATTTTAATACACCTTTAAAATTGCATATTCATATATACACCTAAAAATATATGTTTTTATGAACTTCATGTCAAGCCATACAAAACATATAGAATTAGGAATCAAAATATAGTGGGGATCAACAAAATCAAGACTAGTCCAAAACCCAGATTTTAAAATATTTAACCATATTGTTTCAAAAACTAATTCTGACCAAAAAACCATAAGGCACGAGCGTACCCCGAAGGGTACGGGCATTCCTGCCCTTTTGTAAGTACACAGTTTAAACAATTTTAAACATTTTACGAATTCTGCCGGCACGGTCCGTACCCCCACTGGTACGCCCGTTCCCCTGCCGCCGGCACGGCCCGTACCCCTAGAGGTACGACCGTGCCCGGTCACTGGAAAACCATTTTTGACAGAAAACTTTAAAAATCCGGTTTAACACCAAAAGTGCAAAGCCATGTTAGAGATAGCTCTGATACCACTGTTGGGTTTTCGTGGTCCAAAATCACAGCGGAAGCAAAACGAGTAAAAAATATGTTTCAAAAGTTTGACGACGAATATGCCCACCACATGGACCAAAAATCTAAACATGATTTAGCAATAAAATAAAGATACAAAGAAATAGTGTCATACCCTTGAAGCTATCTTCTTTGTATAAGCAGGTTTAGAGTTTGGAAGTCTCGTGTACAAACGTGTACACCTCTATCGAAGTCCACACCAAGAAGTGATCGTCTCCCACTTGCTAGAGTGTTAGGTATGCCAACCTAAACACCACAAAATGATCTAACACACAAAGTACCAAAGCCTTGACTACCTTTTTGTGTTTGAGAGAGAGATATATGCAACTTGTATATTCTAGTAAAAACCACTTCTTGGAACATGACCACAATAGCTTCATGACACTTATATAGAACTCAAAAATCAGTTCAAATTCGTGCACACTAATGTCATATTCAGTTACTAGATTAATGGCAATAAACACCACTTTTAACTAGCTTTGAAAGCCTAGTTAAGAGGTTGTTACTGCATAAGGCACGGCCGTGCCTCACAAGGCACGAGCATTCCAGCCCAAAAGGCCACGCCCAAGTCACGCCCGACTTAGGCCCGTGCCTGTCCATTGGGCTCAGGGCACGGGCGTGCCTCCAAGAGGCATGGGCGTACCTAGCCACAGGCCACGCCCAAGTCACGCCTGACTTGGGCTCGTGCCTGCCCGTAGGGCACGGCCGTACCTCATAGAGGCACATGCGTGATGTCGGAAACAATACTTGGCGTGTGACCCAATAGGCCCTTGCTTCATCAGCCATGATACCAACTCGTGTGTGTGTCAGTGGGCATAATCCAACATCTATCACTACACAACTATCCTGATCTCAGATGGATGCGATTACTTGGAAACAATTTCGAAACAAATTATGTGAACAGTATTGTAGTGCTTTTGAGTTAAACAAGATAAGACAGGAATTTATAGAGTTGCGTATGACGAAGAAGATGTCCGTGGATTAATTAATTGAGCAGTTCAATTCGAAACTGAGGTTTGTGACTCAGTGGGTACCTGATGAACCTTCCCAGGTTCAACATTTCATAGGGGCGTTACTTCCCGAGTATAGGAGCATAACTCGGTTAGCTGGATCATTGTCCCAGGCCTTCACCTTAGCCAAGTCTGCTGAGGGGGACATTCAGGCAAGAGATAAGCAAAACCGAGATGAAGCGGCTTTCCAGAAGCCAAAGTATGATCAGATTGGTAATCAGCAAAAGAGGAATTGGCAAGGAAACCAGTCACAGGGAAGTCAGAACCGTGGGGTAACCACCGGAGGATCTGGTCAAAAACCGCAATGGTGTGTACGGTGTAGATCTACTCATTCTGGGCAGTGTACTGCTCAGACCATGTGATGCATACGTTGTGGAATGTTTGGGCATGAGATTAAGGATTGTAGTTTTCCCCGTAGCGTTTGTTGGAATTTTCTGAATGAGGGACATAGAGCTGGTGATTGTCCGTCTTGGAGGAAGACTGTGACAGGGACCGGGGCAGAAGCGGTTGGGGGATCATCATCAGCAGGGCAGAAGAGAAAGAACCCTATTGTGCGAGAGGGTAGGGCTTTTAATATGATGACTAATGATAATGCCATCGCCGACAAAGATGGAACGAGTATGTTTTGATAAACTATATACTCGTTTACCTGTTAATTAACTTAAAGTTAATTGTGGATATTTTATGCTTAGTATATGCTAAAATGTTTGAGATTATCTCTGATGAGATTGATTCTCTAGAAATAGAAATAATGATTGTAGATGATTTTCTATCATGAATTATCTATTATATGTAAAGAAATGGTATGTTGATAAGTATGTGATACTTGATTTAAATGCTAAGTGAGTATGATATACCATAGAGCGATGTTTAGATTAATTGAATTGCATGATATAATGTGTATCGTGAGATTTTTGTATATACATTATCTGTTTATGTGTATTCAATTGTACAAAGAAAGAAGAAATAGACGAATTGCTGCATATTGGGTAAGTCTGGGATGTACACGATTGCTTAGATAAAGATATAAATGAGAGAATAAATGGATATTTGATCTACTGAGTACAGTTGATAAATGAGGATGAATGATGGTTCTAAAAGAATTTTGTAGTATGACGAGAAATCACATTTGTTGGTTTGAAATGTGATGCTATATTTTGAGGTTGGATGTTTTATTGTTGTTATGTTTTAATTGAGATATTACAAGACAAAATTTTAACCCTGACTTGGAAGTTGCAGTTGATATGATTGCGGTGATATTACGAAAATATTATGTGTAAGAGAATACATGTGTGATTGTCTATGTCAAGGAAAAAGGATATGATGACAGAAGTGTTGATTTGTTAAAGAGCTAGTGGTGATAACATTTTATTTATGTGAGTTGGAAGTATCTCTGACTTAGTGGATGAATCAAGATTTCCTTTACTAAAAAGTCTTGAAGAATGAAAAGGTTGAAACCTTTGAGAATGAGAAAGAGAGAAGAGGAATGTAATGGCCTGAACTTATGGAATGAAAACTTGTGGATCTTGAGCATGGAGATGCCTATGCTTGGAGATTGCCTTTGCTTGGAGACTGCCTTTGCTTGGATATGCTTTTGCTTGGAATTGGAATTTTTGATTTATACAAGGATTTATGAATTTAAATTGCCAATGCTATACTATGGAGTAAAGACAGGAAGGTTGAGTATTGATAATATTTTATGAGAACAGAGATAACATGTGTTATGAAAATTTGACATACTGAGTTCAAGTTGAAATGGTATACCAAAAACTTATGAGACCTTGAGATATTCTGAGATATCTGAGAGGTGATGATGACAAAACACGATAGAAAGCATTTAACTTGATTGTATAAAAGAGAAACCAGGATATGTTATGAGTGGTTATTAATTGTTCAGTATTTTTACTACCAGTGAGACGACATCTGTTGGACAATTGGACTTGATTGAATATTTTAATGGGATGATTTGAATATATGATGATTCATATTTGATGGTTTGTGATGGAAAATGGAGATTGTCTTAAACTTATGAAGAGTTTACAAACGAAAGTTGAAATGAGAGTTGAATGATGTAACTGGATTTTCCTGATGGATAGTCAAATGTGTGATTGAAAAATGACGATTGGTGAAACTAATATCAACTTTGTTTGCTTTGTGTGAAATAATTGCTGATAGTGGGACATCAGAATACCCCGTGTAGAGCTATGAGATTGTGGTGATAGTACTTCAACCTGTTGACTTGTAGTAAATGATTGGAAGCTATTGGGATTTATGATTGAGTTAAACATAAATTCAGGAAATGCTTGAAGACAGGATTTATGAACTAACTATTAGTTTGAAATGAGTTCAGTAAACATAATCTGCAAAGCTTGTGGGGTTTTATATTAACAGTTGAAAGCGTGATGGAGTTTATCTGATTAAACTATCAAAAGGAGATATGAAGAGTTTGTATCTTGGTTCATGTGTGTGTAGTGAGATTCCGAGGACGGAATCCTTTTAAGGAGGGAGGATTTGTAACATCGTGAAATTGGGCCTAGTGATTAAATAGGCTTTGGTACGTTAACATGTGAATTATTAATTGATTTATGTTTAATTAATGATTAACTCTTAATTAAGTGTTAAATGTATAGATATGTTAGTTTAATATATATATATATATACACTTACGGATTTGCATGTTTGTGTGTGTGCATGCAATATTAATTAGGGGAGGCCACCTCCTGCTTATATATTAGTACGTGGGATTTATATAGGATATTAATCTGATGATTGAATATCACTTTGAAGTTCTTATGTGTGTGCATTGAGTGTGAAAACCAAGAGAGAAGCAAGAAGAAGAACAAGCGTCGGATTTGGTATTTTGATTTTGTGAGATTCCAATTAGAAGGTTTGTATGATTATTGTTTTAATCTTGAAACATGAATCTCAGTAACATGCTACGGTTTTTGATCATCAATATGTTGGGTTTTTATATGAACACCAAGTACGAACATGATAGAAACCTTTGTTAGTGGGTTTTGTGTGTTTCAAGTGTTTATGTGATTTAAAGGTGTTTCGAATGCATGATAGCATGATTAAACATGTTTGTGAATGTTTTGATAAGTTTTTATATGAATTGTTTGATATGTGGAAAATGATTCATGGGAGGTTTGAAGTTATCAGATTATGAAGAAGATGATGAAAAACCGAGTGTTGGAAATCCGGGTATGACAACTCCGGTACCTTAGAATCCGGCACTATTAAAATCCAGAACTTATGAATCCGGGTGTTGTGGAAATCAAATGTTCATGAAATCCGACAAGTGTGGAAATCCGACAGTAGTTGCGGATTGTCTTCAAATCCGACACAGGGGTATCGGATTTCCCAAAATCCGATGGTTTTATTGGTTTCTCTTAAAATCCGACAGTGGTATCGGATTCCTATGAAATCCGATGATTTGTATTGTTCGTTGATTATTTGATGATATATATTAAGTGTTTATGCATATGTGAATCTAACATGATATGTTTGATTTAAAGATGATATAAATATATGTTTGATATATATTTATGAATCTGATACTGATTTCATTTTGTTGTGTTCCCAGGAACAGACAAGGCTCGGTAAAATTAGATCGCTGAGTGGAGAAGTTGAGATCTTGAGGTGAGTGGACGTTTAACTCGTAACTGGTGTTAGTTTTAACTTGTTTGGTTATAACTGTTTATGGATTGACGTATGGATAGACTATATGTCTGATAATTAATTAACTGATTGTTTGTTAATTGATGGTGCGCCGGTGATATGTATACATGCTTTTGCGAAGTCAGTCTCGCCTTGGCAATGGGCTGGGTTTGTTTGCTATCGGCTAATCAGTATTGGGATCTTTTGATGCATTTATTGCAACTTAAGGATAATACTATGTGAGACTAGCAAATGAACTATCGGTAAACCTTTGCTTTGGTCGGCATTCGTTGAAGGATCTGCAGATCCACCTGTCTTTCCGGGAAACGATTATGTGATGGTATTCTGCGGGCACGATTAATTGTTTATTCTGCGGTTATTGATTATTTGGTAACCTGCGGTTGAGATTGATACTGGAATGTGGTAGTTTTACTTTCATTCACTTAGCTTCGTGCTAATCCCCCACCTCTCACTACTTTTACAGGTGGGTGGTACGTTCTACGGTTCAGTTGTGAGGGGGTGTGGCCTGGGGAATAATTGGCGGGTACTCTGATTTGAATTGTGACGAGCCGTGGTTTTTGTAATACTAGTGTTTTGAATTGGAAAACGGTTTTGTATAATCCGTTGTATTATATTGTATATATTTGTTCGCTTCCGCATTATTTTAAAAGGAAAATTTTGGGTTGAAAATACGGTGTTACAATATATTTATGAGTTGGATACTGATGTTTGGTTGTTGTGTTCTTAGGAACAGACAAGGCTCAGTAAAATTAGATCACTGAGTGGGGAAGCTGAGAACTTGAGGTGAGTAGATGTTTACTCATGGGTGATATTAGTTGTAGCTGGTTTGGTTGCAACTGTTATTGGTTTGATGCATGAGTAGATTATGTAACTGATAATTGATTAACAGATTGTTTGTTAATTAATTGTTGCGTCAGTGATATGTATACATGATGGTTCGGAAGTCAGTTTTCGACTGGGCTTATGGGCTGGGTTTATTTGCTATCGGCTAATCTGTATTGGGATATTTTGATACATTTGTTGCAACTTGAGGTAATACTGTGTGAGAATAGCAAATGAACTATTGGTAAACCTTTGCTTTGGCCGGCATTGGTTGTAGGTTCCTGCAAAACCGCCGGTCTTCCCAGGGTGTTTATTTGTGGTTGTTGATATCATGCGGTTCTGGCTGATATATCTGTTGTGGTTGTACTCCTTTCACTTAGCTTTATGCTAATCCCCCACCTCTCACTCTTTTTACAGGTTTTGGTAAGTTAGCGGCTCGGCTGGGAGTGGTTACCTTGGGGAATAATCACCTAGGCCTCTGATGTATATATTTGTGACGAGCTGTAGTTTTTGTAATACTTTTATTTCAAACTGGTTGGTTTTGTAAAACAATGGTTTATGTTCGGTTGTTAATACTTTTATGTATTTGTGAACGCTTCCATAGTGTTATTTTAAATGAAAATTTTTGATATGAAAATAAGGTGTTTACTGTCAATTAACCATATAATTGAATTAAAACACAATTAATCACGTATCGCCAACCCGCTAATCTACTAGCACAGTTTGCGGGTGTTACAAATCTCCCCTCCTTAAGAGGATTCCGTCCTCGGAATCCCTTCTCGTTCAAACAAGTGAGGGTATCTGTCCCTCATATCTGCCTCAGTCTCCCATGTCAAATTAGAACCTAAATTGTGCTTCCATTTGACCAACACCATTGGAATCAGCTTCTTGCGGAGTTTGGTCACTTTACGATCCAACAGCTCAACAGGTTCCTCTATTAATCTCCTCTTCGAATCAACTTTCAAATCATGTACCATGAGAATTTGACTTTCATCTTCAACTTTACATTAAACATATCATGAATTTCTGCAAGTTCCGTTGGGACATCGAGTGTAACTGTCTGATCATTCACTATCTGACGATGCGGAAAGGACCAATAAAACGGGGAGCCAACTTCCCTTGCTTGCCAAAGAGAATCACACCTTTCCTCGGAGAGACTTTCAGATACACCAACTCCCCCCACATCGAACGTTACTAGACGACGTCGTGGATCTGCATACATTTTCTGTCTATCTTTGGCAGCTTTCAACTTTTCTCTGGCAATAGCAACCTTGTCAGCAGTCAATTGAACAATCTCAAGCCCTGCAAACTGTTTCTCACTAGCCTCTAACCAACAATTCGGAGTACGGCAGCAACGACCGTACAACATTTCATACGGAGGCATCCTAATACTGGAGTGGTAAGAATTGTTATATGCAAACTCTATCAACGGCAGGTACGAATCCGAAGATCCACCATACTTAATTACACAGGCACGTAACATATCTTCGAGTGTCTGTATGGTTCGTTCAATCTGACCATCAGTCTGGGATGATGTAACACCGGAAAACACAAGCCATTTTTCTTAAATATGCTGCGGAAGCTTAATTAAATAGATCTCTCTACATACAATCCAAACATAAGTAATTTACAATCATTTGTTCACAAAAAAACAACAACAATTGTTTTGGTGTTACTAAAACAGAATGGCTCGTTTCATTTAAAACTGAATATCAGAGCAGGGTCAACTTCTCCTTCTCCTAACACCACAAAACAAAAACCTACAAAGGGCAACAACTGAGGGAAATTAGCACAAAGCTAAGTGAGTAGAGGCTAAACACAAACGCAAACATCAACAGTCAATATCAAAGCATGTAATCACATATCCAAGAAGACCAGCGGTTCAGCGCAGAACCTACAACCAATGCCGGCCAAAGCAAAGGTTTACCGATAGCCCTCCACTGAGTTGGCATAGTGGAAATTCCCCTCTGATGCAACGTATGCACCAGTAATACTATCACTGTACAACCAACCATTAAACGAGCACAGTCCAATTCTACGTGTAGCTGAATTTTCAAACGCAACTCAATATCATCCAAAGAGCGCGTATCGGCCAAAAAATCATGCAACAGTTATCATCAATCAATAATCACAATCAACAATTCAATTCAATCAATCTTCCAATCACAATCACATGCATCACATCAATAACATTAACCATAATCTTTACCATCCGCGATTAACATCCACTCACCTCAAAATCAACGCGAACTCAGATGTCTAATATCACTGAGTCTTTTGAGTGCCTAAAAACACAGCAACAACCAAATCAGTCTCAAATATATAAATATATCTGTCCACATATATTTATATCTTAATTTCATGGAAACAACTTAATATAATCATATAAATAATAATCCAACATTACCCAAACAAACATAAATAAAAACAAGAAATCTTCCTGAAATAGCCCGGTCGCACCGCGACCTACATAAGCGACGCGCCGCGACACTAGCGGATTTCGAATCCCGGATTTCAATCATCGAATTTGGGTGTCGGTTTTCAAACTATCGGATTCTAAGGATCGGATTTGAAATTCTTGGATTCTTGAATTCGGATTTTGTAATTTCTCGGATTTCTAACAATCCGATTCAAAATGTCGGATTCGGCGCGACCTTCTAAAAATTCGCGCAGCGATCTATGATTTTGCAGGTCATCTTCTTCCTTAACTTGCTTCCAACCAACACAAACTGCACATATTTCCATTTTAAACATCCAAAACTTTTAATAAAACACTTCTAACACAAATATTGTAACACCGTATTTTTCAACCCAAAATTTTTTATTTAAAACAATCAATGCGGAAGCGAGTTAAATAATAAAATTATTACAATTGTACATAAACCATCTTGTTTAAATATCAGTATTACAAAACACGGCTCGTCACAAATAATCTATCAGAGTCCTAGGTGATTACTCCCCAAGCTAACCACTCTCAGCCGAGCCACTGACTTACCAAAACCTGTAAAAAGAGTGAGTGGTGGGGGATTAGCACGAAGCTAAGTGAATGAAGTACAACCACAACAGATATATCATCCTGAACCGCATGATAACAACAGCCACAAAATAAACACCCCGGGAAGACCGGCGGTTCTTCAGGAACCTACAACCAATGCCGGCCAAAGCAAAGGTTTACCGATAGTCCATTTGCTATTCTCACACAGTATTATCCTCTAGTAGCAACAAATGCATCCCAAGGTCCTAATACTACTTAGCCAATAGAAAATGAACCCAGCCCATAAGCCCAGTCGAAAACTGACTTCCCATCCATCATGTATACATATCTCAGATGCAACAATTAACATTCAACAGTCAATCAATTATCAGACATGCAACAAACCAACAATAGTTTCAACCAAACCAGTACAACTAATATCACCCGTGAGTAAACATCCACTCATCTCTGGTTCTCAGCTTTTCCACTCAGTGATCTAATGTTACTAAGCCTTGTCTATACCTGAGAACACAACAACCAAACATCAGTATCCAATTCATAAATGTATATCAATCATATATTTATATCCATTTAATCAAACATAAACATGTAAGATTCACATATGTATGCACATATAACACATAGCATTAAACAATGCAATTAACAGCCCAAATGTAACATCCACAAATCGGGGTTAGTAATTTACGAGTTAATGGTATGTGATTTTATGTTTAATTGTGTTTAAATTGTTAAAGTGGTTATTTAGAATCAGTTGATTATTTGTAATTAGTTGAATCAATTAGTAAATGGGAAAATATGTATATATTTGTACGCCGAAGAGTTTGAAAACAATAGAAAAAGGAAAAGTCATGTGATGTATGTAGTATGTATGTATGAATGTAAGTATGTCATGTATGTATATATGGGAAAAATAAGACACCTCTTGCTTGGTAAAATGAAACATATATACGTGGGTTCAATTCACCAACTCATAGTAAAGGTGAAGTGTGTGTTTGTGTGTTAAACCTCCTGTTAAAGAAAGCTAAAAAAACAATTAACTTGAAGATTCAAAGTAGAGGATTTATGATTCATAAATCAAAGTGAAGGTTAGTGTGTGTTTATATGATGCTACAGAGTGTTTTGATGTGTTTATATGTTGAAATACATGTTTAAATGAAGAACCACAATGGTTGGAGCTTGAAGCTCAAAAGAACAAATGGGTTTTGATTAGTTTGTTGTTTTTAATGATTTAAAAGTGTTTATGAGGATTGTTGTTATGACATATGAAGTTTCATATGTGCTAGAAGTGTTTTAACTTGAGAAATAAGATGTTGAAAACGATATTTATAAGATGGGTTGGCTGAAAATCCGACAAGAAAGGAACCAATTGATCTGAAATCCGACGTGTCGCGGTGCGACATTTAAGGATCATGGCGCGACCCCGAGAATCCAGACCTTTTGAAAATCCGACAAAGGAAAATCCAAAACCCAAGAATCCGCTACCCGAAATCCGACACTCAAATCCGGAACCCAAATCCGCTAGTGTCGCGGCGTGACAGGCTCATTTCAAGAAACTTATTTGTTTTGCTTTGTATTTGTGTGGGATGTGATGGGTTATTATTTGTATGATTATTCTATGTTGTTTACAAGTTATATAGAGATATAAATATATATTATGGATATATATTTATGAGTCAGAGATTGACTTCAGTTTGTTATGTTCTCAGGATTTGCAAAGACTCGGTGATATTATACAACTGAGCAGACAGGAACAAGGACTGACGTGAGTGGAAGTGTACTCACGAGTGGTGATGTTGGTAACCTTTGTGGTTATATGAATTGAGATATTCTTATGACTTGGATTTGCCATGATAGACTGTTTAGTCTAAGATGCCATGATAGACTGTTTAGTCTGAGATGCCATGATAGACTCTTTAGTCTGAGATGCCCTGATATACTGTTTAGTCTGAGATACCATGATAGACTATTTTGTTTCAATTTCCATGATTAAATGTTTAACTTGATATGTGTTGACAGACTGGGTTGATTGTTATTCGTTGATAGGAGATTGTTGTTTGTTGATTGTGATCGTTTGGATTGTTGCGTGGCCTGTGTACATGGTTAATGATATGTGCACGTGGCGAGACCTGTACGTATGGTTAACGATATGCGTACATGGTTAGAGGTCAGCTATCGTATGTGTTGGGCTGAGCTATCTACTATTGGTTGCACAGTTCTAGATCTTCTATGCATTTGTTGCAGCAGAAGGGGTTTAACTGTATCAAGTAGCAAATAGCTATCGGTAAACCTTTGCTTTGGCACGCATCGGTTGCAGGTTCTACAGAACCGCCGCTCCTCTAGAGGTTGGATTGGTTTGTGATGATTGATTGATCTGTTTGAGATCTGTTTGTTTGATCGGTTGGTGATTGCTTGTGCTTGTTGATTGTCGATGCTTGTTTGTAGCTTCCATTCACTTAGCTTTGTGCTAATTCCCCTCGGTTGATTGCTTTTTACAGGTTTGGCTATTTAGCCTTGTTTGTGGGAAAGGGAAATTTGACCAACGCTCTGATATTAGGTTTTGAGAAGAGACGAGCCTTGTTTATACATATTCTGTAACATAACTCCATGTTATGTTTGTAAACAGTACTTTATACTTAGTGGGTGTTTGCTAATTCCCCTCGGTCGATGTTATGGCTTGAGAATTTACGGTGTTACAAGTTGGTATCAGAGCCTAGGTTTGGTGATGCAGGCACGGCTAGAGTGTTGCATTCCCATTTCTTGGCTCGTGTTGGGTCAAACTTTCCTTGGGGGAATCAGAGTGAATTGGTGAAGCTGTCGGTTAGTTAGTATGTTATGTACTAACGGTTTATCTAATGAGATTGTGAGATGATGTGATTGTACAGATATGGATGACAGAGATACCCCTGCTGATCCTCCTATAACCCAAACAGTGGTTGAGACTTCAGTGATTGATATTGTGGATATGACGAATCATGTGGGTACTTCAGGTTATGAACAGGAAAATGATCGAGAGGAATATATTCACAAGTTAGAGAATGAACTTCAGGAACTCAGAGATATAGTTCGTGGTATCGGAAAAGAAAGGATTGATCAGATAATGTCATCACAAATACCGACAATTGTTGCTACCCAATTCACTACTTCGCCGGTTACTGCTCCGTTTCCTCCAGTAACGCAAGTGATGCAACCGTTATTTTCCAATCCTTCCACCTTACAGGGAGATTATCCCTTTGGATATCCGGGATTTAAACAACTTTGTTCGTACAAACAATTTTTGGATTGTAAACCATCGAGATATCACGGGAGTACTGATCCAAACGTGACTTTGAATTGGTTACGATAAATGGTAAAAGCTCTTGATGCGTGCAATTGTGAGGATGAATCCAGAGTTAAATTTGCGACTCGTATGCTTAAGGATGATGCGATGGTATGGTGGGATTCATTAACTGGGCATTTTACTGTGGAACAACAGGAAAGTATTACTTGGAATCAATTTCAAGAGAAGCTGTGCGAGCAATATTGTAGTTCATTTGAGATTGCGAAAATCAAGAAAGAGTTTATGGATTTAAAGATGACCAGAGACATGACGGTAAACGATTTGATTAAACAATTTAATGAGAGAATACGGTTTGTGAAACAGTGGGTGCCAGATGAGGCATCAAAGAGATAACATTTTGTGGTAGTTTTGCTTCCAGAATATCGAAGTACTACCAGATGGGCAAATACCTTATCGCAAGCGTTTACTCTAGCCAAGTCGGCTAAGGGTGATGGAAAGGCAAGGGATAGAATGAATAGAGAATGTATTTTGCGGCAGAAATCAATGATTGAACATGTTAGTGAACCACAAAGACAGAGTGGGCAGAGTGTCCAGAAAAAGAAGAATCGAAATAAGAAACCTAAGATAGGTGGATCTAAACAAAGTTCGCTTTGGTGCCGACGGTGTAGATTTGTTCATACGGGGCCTTGCACACCCCAGCCTTTGCGTTGCATCCGATGTGGATTGTTTGGGCATGAGATCAAGGAATGTGGTTTCCCTCGGAGTGTGTGTTGGAATTGTCAGAAAGAGGGTCATCGTACGAAGAATGGGGTCAGGGTTAGGAGTGGATGCAGGTGGGGGATCCTCGTTAGCAGATGGACGAAAGAGAAAGAACCCTTCTGTGCTAGAAGGTAGAACTTATGATATGATGACTGATGACGAGGTTAATATTGAAGATGATATGACGGGTACGTTTTGATAACTTTTATATTTGTATGTTTATTAACTTCAGAGTTAATTGTTGATGCTTGATGCCTATGTGTGCTAAATGTATATGCTTACTTCTGAAAGAGCATGATTCTTTAGAAGTAAAGATAATTGATATTATGTTATCGTGAAAGTATCTGGTACTATTATCAGGAAATGATATGATGGTACGTATTTGATATTTGAAATCATGTGAATTGAGTATGATATGCTAAGAAAAGAATGTTTCTAGATTAGTTAAATTGCATGATATGCAATGTGTTGTAAGATTGTTTTGCAAACTGTGTTGGTATATGTGTATATATGTATATGTTTATGGTTGTGCAAAGATGAGGGGAAGAGAATAAATTGTTGAGGATTGGAAGAAATTGATGTCAACCAAGAGATGTTTTGGATAGAAATATGATTGAGATTATGAGTTGTTATTAAACTTACTAGGTAAAGATAATTTTTTGATGATGAATGATAAATCTGAAGAGATTATGGTATGATGAAATGTTGTATTCGTTGGATTAATAAATAATGATGATTTGTAAATTTGAAGAGACCTATGATACGTTGAGATAGTGTATTTGTTGAAACAATATATGAAGATTATGTTACGGAATCAAAGAAGTGGTTTATGTCTTATAGTAAAGATTTTTGAGAAGAATGACTTAACCTATGACTTAGACACTGCACCAAATACATTTGTATTGACTAAGTGGGAATGTTAATTGTAAGGAGAAGTATGTATGATCGACCTGATTATTAAAAAGAAGAAGTGAATGCTTATATGCAGATGAGTTCAACATATGACAGAGACAAAGTTCAGAATAAATAGAAAAAATGTGAACGAGAGATTTAAATCTTACCTTGGAAGGATAATTGATGATTAGAAATGTGAAAATACGAGGGAGATTATGATGATAACTCTGGAATTATGAAGTAAAGTATACTTGATTTGATGAATGAAAATGAAATTGCCTTTACTGGAAATTGATGAATTGGATGATTGAAATTATCAAGTATAAGAAAGGGATGAATTGTTATGGAGTGGGTGAATTTGAAATGTGCATAATTGTCTGGGTAAAAGATGTAATTGATGTCTAATTACAAGTAGTTATGTGAAAGAAATTGGCTAAATAACAGTGGTTATTTGTGAACTGAAGACATAGGTGATTTGAAGAATGTAATGGCCTGAGCATAAGGAATGAAGACTTGTGGATCTTATACATGAATTGCCTTTGCTAGGAAAGTTCCTTTGCTTGAAATTGGAAATTTAATTTGAACAAGACTTATGAAACTAGATTGCCAGTGCACTTGGAAGGGCTAAATGATATAATGCCATACAGAGTATTTAATTGATGAGTTACTAAAGGAGTGAACATGATATATTTCGTTGAAATGACATGATTGTGTATGAGTTAAGGCAAAGTATCAGAGAATTATGAACTGTTGAGATACCTGAGATACTAGAACAGTAATGATGGAATTTATATGTAAATTACCTTATATGATGAAATCTGGATATATTACGGGTAATTGTGGTAGTTCAGTAGGACGGCATCATTTGAGCAAAATTGCGTACTGATGACATCATTTGGGATATCAGAATGATGGTAATAACAAGTTACAATGAAATTGGCGCCTGATTCACTACATGAGAAGGAATTTGGATATATCACGAGTGATTATTGACTGATTAGTAAGATGCACTTGTATTTTATCACCAGTGGGATAGCATCTGTCGGGCAAATTATGTATTAACGAGATAATTCAAAGATATGATGTTGTATATGTTGGGACTTCTGATGAAAGATTGAAATGCATTGAATAAACTTCTAAATGAATTTACAACGAGAATTGAGGCGTGAAATGAACAGTACGACTGAATCCTCATTGGATAGTGCAGTAGAAAAAGTAGTGCAGATATATGAGAATGAACTTGTGTTTGTATTGGATTTTGATGTTTCGTGGAATACACAAACAAATTGATTAGATTGACGTGATACAATTTCTATTAAGTGGATGTTAACATGTCAGTTGTGAGTTGTTATATGTAAATATCAGGATAATGTTTTGAATAGTGTTGTGACATATTAGTTCAAAGTAAGAAGAAAGTGATATGTGAGCATTCTACATGACAGACAGTAAATGAAAAGTACATGAAACTTGTTAATTGAGATAAACAGGATACTGTGAATCAGTATTCAAGAGATGTGTTGACTTTGTCTATATGCGAGAATGTGAAAGAAAGTGAATTGAAAGACAGATTAATTGAATCTATGAGTTACATGCTGAGCGAATGCTGAATTGAAGAAGGGATTTAAAGGATAAGTTATTAAAAAAAAGGGGCTGATGATTGTAATCTGAGAAAGATATGTAGAAAGAGATTTATGTGTTTGATAGTAAAATGAAGATATGGATGAATAAATTGACTGTCAGATATGAACGAATATGAAGAGTGGACAATTCGTTTGATGTGTGCTATAGGATTCCGAGGATGGAATCCTCTAAAGGAGGGAAGATTTGTAACATCCACAAATCGGGGTTAGAATTTACGAGTTAATGGTATGTGATTTTATGTTTAGTTGTATTTAAATTGTTTAAGTGGTTATTTAGAATCAATTGATTATTTGGAATTAGTTGAATCAATTAGTAAATAAGAAAATATGTATATATTTGTACACCGAAGAGTTTGAAAACAATAGAAAAAGGAAAAGTCATGTGATGTATGTAGTATGTATGTATGAATGTAAGTATGTCATGTATATATATATGGGAAAAATAAGACACCTCCTGCTTGGTAAAATGAAACTTATATACGTGGGTTCAATTCACCAACTCATAGTAAAGGTGAAGTGTGTGTCTGTGTGTTAAACCTCCTGTTGAAGAAAGCTAAAAAAAACAATTAACTTGAAGATTCAAAGTAGAGGATTTATGATTCATAAATCAAAGTGAAGGTTAGTGTGTGTTTATATGATGCTACGGAGTGTTTTGATGTGTTTATATGCTGAAATACATGTTTAAATGAAGAACCACCATGGTTGGAGCTTGAAGCTCAAAAGAACAAATGGGTTTTGGTTAGTTTGTTGTTTTTAACGATTTAAAAGTGTTTATGATGATTGTTGTTATGAAATATGAAGTTTCATATGTGTTAGAAGTGTTTTAACTTGAGAAATAAGATGTTGAAAATGATATTTATAAGATGGGTTGCCTGAAAATCCGACAAGAAAGGAACAAGATGATCTGAAATCCGGCGCGTCGCGGCGCGACCTCGAGAATCCGGAACTTTTGAAAATCCGACAAAGGCAAATCCGAAATACAAGAATCCGCTACCCGAAATCCGACACTCAAATCCAGAACCCAAATCCGCTAGTGTCGCGGCGCGACACTAGGGTTGGTCGCGGCGCGACAGGCTCATTTCAAGAAACTTATTTGTTTTGCTTTGTATTTGTGTGGGATGTTATGGGTTATTATTTGTATGATTATTCTACGTTGTTTACAAATTATATAGAGATATAAATATATATTATGGATATATATTTATGAGTCAGAGATTGACCTCAGGTTGTTGTGTTCTCAGGATTTGCAAACACTCAGTGATATTAGACAACTGAGCAGACGGGAACGAGGACTGAGGTGAGTGGAAGTGTACTCACGAGTGGTGATGGTGGTAACGTTTGTGGTTATATGAATTGAGATATTCTTATGACTTGGATTTGCCATGATAGACTGTTTAGTCTGAGATGCCATGATAGACTGTTTAGTCTGAGATGCCATGAAAGACTGTTTAGTCTGAGATGCCAGGATAGACTGTTTAGTCTGAGATACCATGATATACTGTTTAGTCTGAATTGCCATGATTAAATGTTTAACTTGACATGTGTTGACAGACTGGGTTGATTGTTATTCGTTGATAGGCGATTGTTGTTTGTTGATTGTGATCGTTTGGATTGTTGCGTGGCCAGTGTACATGGTTAATGATATGTGCATGTGGCGAGACCTGTACATATGGTTAACGATATGCGTACATGGTTAGAGGTCAGCTATCTTATGTGTTGGGCTGGGCTATCTGCTATTGGTTGCACAGTTCTAGATCTTCTATGCATTTGTTGCAGCAGAAAGGGTTTAACTGTACCAAGTATCAAATAGCTATCGGTAAACCTTTGCTTTGGCCCGCATCGGTTCCAGGTTCTGCAGAACCGCCGTTCCTCTAGAGGTTGGATTGGTTTGTGATGATTGATTGATCTGTTTGAGATCTGTTTGTTTGATCGGTTGGTGATTGCTTGTGCTTGTTGATTGTGGATGCTTGTTTGTAGCTTCCATTCAATTAGCTTTGTGCTAATTCCCCTCGGTTAATTGCTTTTTGCAGGTTTGGCTGTTTAGCCTTGTTTGTGGGAAAGGGAAATTTGACCAACGCTCTGATATTAGGTTTTGAGAGGAGACGAGCCTTGTTTATACATATTTTGTAACACAACTCGATGTTATATTTGTAAATAGTACTTTGTACTTATTGGGTGTTTGTTTAAATGAAATAAGCAAACGCTTCCGCAGCGGTTTAAAAAAATAGCTTGAGAATTTACGGTGTTACACCAAAACTATCGGATTTCAAAAAAATGCGATACATCTATCGGAATCCGCTACTACTATCGGATGTCAAAGAAATCCGATACATTTGTCGGATTTGAAGGAATCCGCAACTCAGAGTCGGATTTCCACACTTGCTGCATTTAACTTTGTTAGTCCCAAGTGGTTCAAGTATGATTGGAGTAATGCAAGAATGTAGTGTGTAGAAGATTTACACCGTACAAAACACACACTTAAACATTGATTATGGAAAAACTCACTTATTACAAGGGTCATATCCCTATTTAGACTCTCTGGGTATTTTCTCAAGTAAACTCCTATTTCTATACAGTTTTATACTTTACATTCTCCCCCTTTGTATTGAAATAGGAGTGTAAACGCCAGTAACCTAAGGATTGTCTGCCTTAGATTATATAAGTAGTTTTGGATGTAGCGTCCCACCAAATACATCAGTCTGAAACAATGCTTTATCTTGAGCTTTTGACAGTGAAAACATAAACACTTTTGATTTGTTGGGAAGAATCTTCTTTTTGTCTCCCCCTACAATATAGCTCAGATTGTTCCCATGTCTTCATAAGTCTGACAATCTTGACTCCCCCTAGACATGATATAGACTGACATTTCTTTGTCTCTCTCCCCCTTGAGTAGACACAATAACTTTTCAATATGTTTTTTTACTCTCCCTCAACAACAACTGAATCAACAATGTAAAATTTCTTTACTTATTTTTTTAATTCTCCCCCTCATGATGATTATGATACATTATGAGCATCATGCATAAAGGATATCACTTTGAGATTCAGTTGTAACAAACATGGAAAAAGGGATGGGGAGAAGCCTACATATTCATGTCAAAAAGATCTCCATTTGTTGTATAACATGAGTAGATACTCGAACCACTCTCGATCATTAAGGAGTAGTAATGATTTGATCTGAATTTGTGAAGATTTATAACTTTGTGTTGGATGTAACCTGATATTGGAGATTAATGTTGTCAAGTAAGTCTCCCAATACCGTGTAATCAACCTTGACCAAATCACCGCAAGTCCCAAAAAAAAATTTGGAAGACATACGGGTGCAAAAGAACTTGGGTACACATATGTGGGTAGGTGACTTTGATATAATAATCAGTGAGTCGGATCCATCCTTACTCAAGAGTATACACATGTAATACAAATTTTTCTCAAAAACCTGAAGTAATTTGATGTTGGTCAATCCTTCAAACAATTTCACCAACAATGTGATCTGGGTTGTCAGAAATGACTGATATAAGATAACCAAGATTCAAAAGAAACAAGGAATAGATGGCCAAAATCTGGTTTTGAGACAAAAAATTGGTGACACTAAGAAAGAAGAACCAAAAATCAGTTAGGAAAGGGTAGAATGACTAGACATAAGGTACTAGACATTCAGCATATGGTAGCAATGACCCAAAGTAAACCAAATCTAGAAACATGAGAATGATAACAAAAACTTTGAGAACTCCTGAATCAGCCAAAAAATCCAAACACTTGTCTTAGGAATCAAGGTGACTAGATAATTCGGTCACAATGACTACGGGGGTTCGGGGGCAGCGCCCCTGATAGCAGGGTCCAAGGGGTGGCAACCCCTGGCGGGGTCCAAGGGGCAGAGCCCCTGGCTGGGGTCGAAAAATTGAAATCCAATACTTTCAAATCCGGAAGAAGCCAAATCCGACACTTTCAAATCCGGAAGAACCAAATCCGAGACTTTGAAATCCGGAAGAAACCAAATCTGAGACTTTGAAATCCGGAAGAAACCAAATCCGAGACTTTGAAATACGCCAAATTTGAAATCCAATAATTTTCAAATCCGCATAAACTAAATCCGGTAAACACAATCGGATTCATGAAATCCGATAACTTCATCTTCAAAATCCGATACATTCATATTCAAAATGTGGTACCTTCATCTTCATCCCGTTCAGATTCAAAAATTCTTCAAATTCGCACGAATCTATATATTTCTTGCCCAAATCACTTCGCCTATCAACTTCAATCAATCCTATATCAATTTTTCTGATAAACAACAACGAATTGATATCGAATTAGACGATTTTCCCCAAAACTCATTTTTCACAAAACATACATAAATCTTCGATTTGCTTGCTGTTTTGATGTTAATTTGATCTCGTACACTCCAGAATGATTCTAAAATGATAATTGAGCATCAATCAACCATAATCTTCACGAAAATCATAAAATTTGACGTAAACCCAAAAATCTCAAAATGTGTTCTCGGTTTTCTTCAAATTCTTCAAAAATCTTGAGCTTGTATGTTGAATTAAGAATCAAATCACACTCCTTAGGCTCTCATACCACTTGTTAGTCCCAAGTGGTTCGAGTATGATTGGAGTAATGCAAGAATGTAGTGTGTAGAAGATTTACACCGTACAAAACACACACTTAAACATTGATTATGGCAAAACTCACTTATTACAAGGGTCATATCCCTATTTATACTCTCTGAGTATTTTCTCAAGTAAACTCCTATTTCTATACAATTTTATACTTTTCAAACTTGGCACCCACAATCGGATTTCATGATAATCGGATATCACCAAAAGTTCCGGATTTCTAAGTACCGGATTTCACACTGTCGGTTTCCCAAGTTTCGGATTTCATACTTGGAATCCACCATCAGATTCAAACAATCGGATTTCCATAAGTTCCGGATTTCTAACACTCGGATTTCCATCATCATCTCCACAATCCGCCACATTCATCTTTCAAGAATCCGACAACTTCAAAACTTGTATAAATCTCATACCCAGTTTATACAATTCATACACAAGCTTACAAAAACATATATAAACATGTTTAAACACCCAATCATGCATTTAAACACCTTTAAAATCACATAAACACTTAGAACACACAAAACCCACCATCGAGGGTCTCTATCATGTTTATATACGGTTTTCATAACAAACCCAACATGATAATCAAAATCATGGCATGCTAACTAGAATAAAGTTTGAAGAAACATGGAAGAATCAACATACCTTAAACTTGAATCTATCAAATCAAATGCCAAAATCCGATACTTGTTCTTCTTCTTGTTTTTGCTCTCGGTTTCACACACAACAATTTTAAGCATATTGCAATTGTGAAGAATTTATCATCAAACCCACGTATACATGTTAACTTCAATTAATTAAGCATGAGGTGTCATCACCTTGAATTTAGTTACATGCACACACACACACACACACTCATGCATAATCCGTATATATATATATATCAACACTTAATTAAAGAATTAAAAATCAAATAAACGTTAATCATTTAATAATTCATGTACTAACTCACCGAAGCCTACACAAATAGTAGGCCCGATCTTAGGATGTTACAAATCCTCCCTCCTTAAACAGGATTCCGTCCTTGGAATCTATTCAATATCAAACAGATGAGGGTAATGAGCTTTCATATCGGTCTCGGTTTCCGACGTCAAGTCTGAACCCAAACTGTGCCTCCACATAACTAGAACCATCGGAATCTGTTTCTTATGCAGTTTCGTCACTTTCCAATCTAGTAGTTTAATGGGTTCTTCCACTAACTTCTTGCTGGAATCCACTTTAAGATCATGTAGAGGTAGAATCTGACTCTCATCCTCGACTGTACATTTCCGCAAGTAACAAACGTTGAAGGTATTGTAAATACCTGACAATTCTGCTGGAAGATCGAGAGTAACCGTCTGATCATTTACCACCCGTTGGACACGAAACGTGTAACACCGTAAATCTCAAGCCATTTTTTTAAATCGCTACGGAAGCGTTTACTAATCTCTTAAAAACAAACATCCACAAAGTACAAAGTACTCTTTACAAATTACAACTTCAACTTGTGTTACAAAAGATTTATAAAACACGGCTCGTCTCATCTCAAAACACAATATCAGTGTATTGGTCAAATTACCCTTCCCACAAACAAAGCTAAACAGCAACTCACATAAACCTGCAAAAAGCAATCAACCGTGGGGAATTAGCACAAAGCTAAGTGAATGGAAGCAACAAACAAGATAACAACAGTAATAGTTCACAACTGAACTTCTGAGCAAGAAACACCAACAATCCGTCAATTCTACAATCTCTCAAATCCCGAGGACCGGTGGTTCTGCGGAACCTACAACTAATACGGGCCAAAGCAACGGTTTACTGATAGCTCTCTGCAGATCGGCACAGTGAAATTCCCCTCTGATACAACGCATGCATCAGGAGGACCGCCACTACTCAACCAACCGCAGACGAGCCCAACTCTTTCTACAGCAGTTGACCCCAACAAGCCCTTTCACATAAGCTAATCACTACCAACTTGTTACATCAACAATTGGTTCTCAAACAATCCCATATACATCCAATCACGAACGCAATCTTAACTCTATCACATATAGCACGTATGCAAACATATAACTCTTGTGTTGGTCCCAAAGAGGGTGAACAAGCAACCGATACAGTGTAGAAGGGGGGGTTGAATACACTTTAAACAATTAAACAACTTAATCAAACGTATATTCAATTATCAAACAGAAAAATAACTATTATCACTCTCCAATCAAATCAACAGGATGATTTGATATTACAATGATTATAACCTCAACTCTCTCTTAACACTCTTGAATCACAAACTAATTAATGATCGAATTTCTTGTTAAAACTGATTAACAAGAACTCTTGAAACCTCTCTCTAACTTTGAACTTACAAAGTTATCGCAACACACGCGTATCAAGTATTACGAACACATGTACGTTTTGCAACTTACGAAGTTCTGCAACTTATGCAGTCATCGTTGTTCGGTATTTGTTCACGTACACACGTAAGAACATATATATAAAACCCCATAAGAAGGTTTATACTTATACTTGATATACCTACGAACAAATCGCATTTTAAAAGATAGAACATATCTTTTCTTTAAAACCGTCACAAACTCCTTAATTAGAACATATCTAATTAATTCCGTTTGAGATTTCTATCCAACTAATAGATAGTTTAAATTAGGTTTAGATATCCTAATTTAAATGTCGTAGATATGGAGAGTTTATAACAGAATTTAGAACTTACTTAAATTTTGAACTGACTTCTGACGCTGAGCTGACATACTCAGTCTTGACCTTGTCAAGCTGACTTCTTGAATCTTCAAGTCTTCAAGTCTCCACTTTTAAAACTTATCTCAGCTTAGAAGTCACTGAGCTATCTAGTACTCACATAGAAAACTCTATATCTATTTATACACTGACTACTCAGCTTCAGCTGATTAGTCAGTCTATACCAGACTTACATAATTCCTAACTCTTAACCTATCATCTATACATATCTATAGTTTGTCTCATCAAATCTAATTATTCTAAACATGGGACTAACAATCTCCCCCAATTTGATGAAGACAAAACATTGAATCAAATTAGGTATAGGTTAACAGAATTATGCTAAACCACTCTGGAACTGACCAAAGCTAGTTCTTGAAATAAGTATTGAACTGATCCATACTTATTCACGTATCTTGAACTTACAAGATGTTTATGTTACAAATCTATTATAAGACTTGTATTTTAAGTATTTGGATATACAACTACTTAGATTCAGAACTTATCAAAAGTAATTTAAGTTCTGAGCTTACAAAACTTATACAACTGAACATATCAGTTTATAATTGAACATATCAATCATCAGCTTAAACTTACAAAGCTGTATGTTTGAACATATCAAACATAATTTGAACATATCAAACTTGAGTTTGTATTAATGAACATATCATTTACACTTTAGCTTAATCTTTATGATTCGCTTCTGCACACTTAGTGCTTACAAACTTATAGAACTAATCTATATAATCAATAGGATCTCAAACTTCTAACCACATATCATAACATTTAAGTTCCCAAATCGCATCTTTCTTGATAGCATCATTCACAATCTCTTCACCTTCTGGCATCTCTCTCATCTCAGTTTTCCTTGATCTTATTTCTTTGTTGAGATGATATCTGAATACTGAGTTCTGAATTGAGTCATCACATAGAATTCTCAAGTACAGAATCAATTCTAGATTTGCCAAATGAAGATCTGCTATCCTCAAGAAACATTGATTACTTTCCACATCAAGATACAAGAATCCTTCCACAAGTTGAGTGATATACGTGTTTTCTCTGAATTCAACTCCCTCTGGAACTTGTAAAATGATGTCTCTTTTAGCTCGCTGGCTTGCTGCTCTAACTCTTGCAACTTTGCCTCAATTAAGGAAAGTATCAATTTCATCAGCAGGGTCTCACCTAGCTGATCGATTCTTATGAAGATTGTCTTAAGCACATCAACTATCTCTTGTCTGATTTGACTCTTTTTCATCTACTTGATAGTTATGGCTACGATCTTCAACTCTAAGAACCCCAACTTGTACAGACATCTCATATCTAGACCAATTTATTGTTTGTTGTCTAGTACAAAGTTGATGATTACCAATTCCCCTTTTCTACTCAGTGTAATTGATTCAATCTTGTTATTAAAATGTGTTCTTTTATAACAATGCCTTAGATCGACATCTGAGTAGGGAATTGGGGAAACTCTTGGACTAGAGTAGTTAGCTTCAGCTCTGGCAGCCTCAGCTTTAGCCTTTTCTCATTGAACTTCAGCTTGTCGTTGCTGCTCTTTTATTTCCTCCACTGTTATGCCTAGTTCTTTAGCCATCTCTTGTAACATTTGCTCAGCAACTATGTCACCGGCTTTATGTGCTGCATCAGCTTCATCACTTGAGTCAGATTCATGTGCAACTAGTTGAGACTTACCCTGTTGCTCTGGCTCAGGCACAGCAATGATGACCTTTCTTTTCTTCGCTAGAGGCATAACACTTCTTTTCTTTCTTTTTACCATCTCAAACACCTTACTCTTCCCTTTATCTATTTGTGATGTTGGAACGGACTTAGCATCAACAAATTTTGGCAAGTTAGCTTGAGGAAGATTGGTGTGAACAGCTTAAGATGTTTCTTCAAGTGGAGTTTCTGGTTGAGCTTGTGAAGTTGTGGTTATTTGGACTGTTGAAGCCTGTTGTTGTTGAGAAGGCTGACCTACAGTACTCATGAACTGATCATGAGCTTGTTCAAATTGTACTTCCTCTGTATGCTCCCCCTCAACCTTATCGTCATACTTCTTTGATTCTTCCTCCCCCTTTTTGTCATCATCTATAGGGGAGGGTCTGATTTTGAGCACAAAGCTTTCCAAATTGGCTACTGAAATTGACAAATCAGTAAGTTTGCGCATCAACTTGGCTTTGTCATCTTTCCTCTTCCTGTGTAGAAGCTCAAACTGAGTTTGTAGATAGTCCATAATGACTTGAGCATCAGTGGTCATCAGATTGGGCTCCTCAGGTCTTCTTCTTACCATAACGTCCTCCTATCCAGTGGAAGAGTGTATGTCCACCGTAGGAGTGGCTGTTAAGTGTTCCTCAGTAGGTAAGGATGTGGGTTCCATATCCAAAGGTTGGTGATGACCTATGGAATCAAGGGGGCCAGAATGGAGACCCTGTAAACCTTCCTGGTGTATGAAAGGTTCATTGACAGGTCGTGCGAGAGTGTGTAAGAATGGAAGAGAAGAATGAACAATGTCGTGAGGTATGGTAGTGGGGTGAGCAAGGCTTATTAGTGAGGAGGGGGGTAATTGTCCCTGGGGATTGGTCAATATTTAAATGTTACCTTCATGGGGCTATGAAGGCACAAAAGTAGGCTCTCCCATGGCACTAGTAAGTATGGGCTGAGTAGACACCATACCCGGTATAGGCTTAAGGGTTGAACTGAGCCTAGAGGTTGGAACATTAAGAGAAGATGTCTCCTCCTCAGCTCCTGCCGTTAGAGGTACCAATGTGATATCAACTCCAGTGTCCTTTATAGGTGAAGGACCACCTTTGGCAGTTTTCCTTGTATAGGTGTAAGATATATCCTTGGTAGTAGTGAGCTGACCAAGGTTGGCTGTAGATTGTAAGATAGATGGAGATGTACGAGGTGGAGGAGATGGGTTAGACTGAGTTGGGCTTGACTCAGTCCTATCTCCTAAGTTTGGAGATGGAGAAGTAAAAGAGAAAGAAGGATGTAAGGGTTGCGAAATATTACCTGCTGCACCTAGCAGTGGAGACTCAGAGCTAGGAAACAGACTCCTTTGCTCCGAACTCGATAACTATTATCACTCTCTAACCAAATCAACAGGATGATTTGATATTACAATGATTATAACCTCAACTCTCTCTAAAAACACTTGAATCACAAACTAATTGATTATCGAATTTCTTGTTAAAACTGTTTAACAAGAACTCTTAAAACTCTCTCTAACTTTGAACTTACAAAGTTATCGCAACACACGCGTATCAAGTATCACGAACACACGTACGTTTTGCAACTTACGCAGTTCTGCAACTTATGCAGTCGTCGTTGTTCGGTATTTGTTCACGTACACACGTAAGAACATATATATAAAAAACCCATAAGAAGGTTTATACTTATACTTGATATACCTACGAACAAATCGCATTTTAAAAGATAGAACATATCTTTTCTTTAAAACCGTAACAAACTCCTTAATTAGAACATATCTAATTAATTCCGTTTGAGATTTCTATCCAACTAATAGATAGTTTAAATTACGTTTAGATATCCTAATTTAAATGTCGTAGATATGCAGAGTTTATAATAGAATTTAGAACTTACTTAAATTCTGAACTGACTTCTAACGCTGAGCTGACATACTCAGTCTTGACCTTGTCAAGCTGATTTCTTGAATCTTGGATTCTTCAATCTTCAAGTCTTCAAGTCTTCAATTTTAAAACTTATCTCAGCTTAGAAGTCACTGAGCTATCTAGTACTTACATAGAAAACTCTATATCTGTTTATACGCTGACTACTCAGCTTCAGCTGACTAGTCAGTGTATACCAGACTTACATAATTCATAACTCTTAACCTATCATCTATACATATCTATAGTTTTTCTCATCTAATCCAATTATTCTAAACATGGGACTAACATCTTGATAAGCAATTAGCAGACTAACAGTCTATCATGACATATCAAAACTAAATAGTCTATCTTCGCATAACGAACTCATTAGTCTATAATCGCATTTCATAAACAACAATCCATCATCGCATTTCAAACGTTCTTTAAATCAAGCAAATCATAACATTACCACCCATGATTAAACTTCCACTCACCTAAGTCCACAATCGCGTTTGCTCAGTTGTCTAATATCACCGAGTCTTCGTAGTTCCCGAGAACACAACATACTGAAATCAGTCTCCGATTCATAAATATATATTCATATATAGTTATATACAACAAAACCATAGCCAACATGCTAAATTTCACTTTTGAAAAGAAACATAAAAAGTCGGGCCCGTTCAGGTCGCGCAGGGCCTAATTCGGACCCTTTTAGTTTGCCCGGGGCCTAATGTCGGATGACCCGGGGCCGGGGCCTAAAAGTCGGATGACCCGGGGCCGAAAGTCGGGCGACTTTCAAAAGTCTGGGGCCAAAAGTCGGACCCCTTTCAGCACCCCTCAAAATTCATCTTCTTCTTCCCTGTTCTTCTTCTAGCTTCAAACCAACTTCTCAAACACACAATCATAAATCTGGAAATCTTCAAATCATCAAGAAAACTCTTCCAAATTACAAACAAACCTCATAGAACACTTAAACAAACATCATGATCATACCAAAGCCAATTAAAACATTAAAACTAAGAAAACCCATTAATCAAGTAAGCTTTCTAAAGCTTCAAGTTCATCAACAATGGTGTTCCTTATATTTCTATCATCATATGCAGTAAAAACATAATCAATCTAGCATGAATCTTCATTTAAACATATATAGAACAACATCTAACCTTCTTTTGAATTTACAACCACAAATTCTTCACTTTTGAAACTTCAAGTTTGCTTTCTTTTGGTTTCTTCAACAAGAGGAAGTAAACACACACAACACCTCTTCACTTTGAGTCAAATGATTAGATTTAATTTGCATGATACACGTATACAAACACACACCAAAATTTTAAGCATGAGGTGTTTGTAAAGACTTATCCATAATTACACGTATTTACATGCATACATACATACTTTCATACACACATACATAACATACATATCTTTCTATTTCCTTCTTCCAATAACATGAATATATTTATTTTACACATTTATATATTTCAACTAATTAATTAAACCAAAGCATTTAATTAGTCACATAATTAATTTAAACGCAATTTGGGACGCACCGCTAACCCGCTAATCAACTAGCCCGGATTTGCGGGTGTTACAAATCTTTCCTCCTTTAAAGGATTCCGTCCTCAGAATCTCATAGCACACATCAAACCGAAGTATCACTCTCTATATTCATTTCTAATTGTCAAGTCAATTGTAACTCATATCTATTTTTTATCTTACCAACTCATAGATATCTACGCACTTCTGTCATCTTATAATCACCAGAGTTCAACAACTCCTCTTCCAATTCTTCTTCAAATAAACATATTGCTCACGAATTAGGTAAATCTATCTTTCAATCATTCTCTTTCACAACTTGCACACTTAGACAATATCAGAACGCATCTCAAATACTTGTTCACATCAATCTTTTTATCTTGGTTAACAAATCTCATATATCTTTTATTCACCGTCTGTCACATATAAAATATCCACATATTACTTCTCTCTTGCTTCCATTTATCACGTCAGCGTATTACCTGATGTTCACACCACTATTCACAACTAATATTTTTAACACCCACTTGATAAAAATCGCATCAATCCAATTCAATCATTTTGATTACAAATCTCACGAGTCATCAAAATTCATCACATATAAGCGCACTTCATTTTCAAATATCTGTATAACTCATTCTACTCATTTGTCTAATAGGAATTCAGTCGTACTGCTCATCTCATGTTTAATTCTTTGTCATAACTCATTTAGAAAATTAGTCAATTCTTTTCAATTTCCATCAGAAGTCTCTAAATACAAAACATCATATCTTCAATCATTTCATCAATATGTAATTCTATTCCAAAGATGCCGTCCCACTGATGGCAAAATACCAACACTTCTTACTTTACAATCATCAATCACTCGTAATATATCCGAATTTCTTATCATATAGTAATTTAGACATAAACTCTGTCAAAACCTATCATTATTACCACTTTGGTATCTTTAGTCGTCTTAACAACTCATAAATCTCTAATATTCATTCTCGGTTCATACACAATCATGTCATATTCCACCAAATATATCATGTTCACTCCTCTTAGTAAGTCATCCTTTCAATACTTGTATGGCATTATACAATTTTAGCCCTTCCAAACGCACTGGCAATTTAGATTCATAAATCATCGTCAAAATAACTCTCCAGTTTCAAGCATAGGCACATAAAACACAAGGGTCTATAAGTCTTCATTCCACATGTTTTGGCAAATGATTCTTCATTGTTCGTTCTCATAGTTGATAATTGCAATAATTAATCCATCAACTTCTAGTATAGGCAATTTCAATTTATCCATCAAGTCAAATGTATTCACTTCGTATAATTCCAGTGTTATCATCATCAGTTCCCTTGCATCTTAGCATGACTAACATCAATTTATCTCTCCGAGGTGATATCAAACCTCTTAATCACATTATTTAATCCATTCTAAATATTGTCTCTACCACCTGCTCAACTCATCTGTATAAACATCCGCTACTTCTTTTAATAATCAAATCAATTGCACATACCTTTCGTTATAATCAATATAAACGTATCTGCTACAATCTCCAAGTCACAGATTCAATCATTCTTCTCAAGAATCTTCAATTGTCACAAAACATAGACCACTCCTCCAATTTCATAGCATAACATCTTTTATATCAATCCAACAAATACAATATCTCAAGGTTTCATAAATCTCTTCAAGTTCATTAATCAATATCACAGATTATCTTCAATCATTAGGTTTACCAATAACTCGTAATCTCGGTTATACATTTATCAATAAGATCTTTTGGTTGTCACAAAACCTTCCAAGCTTCTATATTTTATCCACTTTCCTTCTTCTTTGTACAAACACATACATATACACACACATATATAAACACAAATGGCAAGACATCTCTTGCAACACATAACTTAGCATGCAGTTCTACTAATCTGAAAACATCTTTCTAGAGTATTTCATACCCAATTCACGTCATTTCAAATATCTGTACTTTCTAAAGAATCATACTCTTTAGGAATAAGCAAACACACTTAGCAGACATAGGCGTTATACCTTCACAATTAACTCTGAAGTTAATAAACACATGTACAAGTATAGGGGTTATCAAAACATACTCGTTACATCATCATCAGTAGTGGCAATATCATCAGCCATCATATTAAAAGTTCCACCCTCTTGCTCAGAAGGGTTCTTTCTCTTTCGTCCACTTGCTGACGAGGATCCCCCACCTGCCCCAACTCCTGACCCTGTCTCTAGTTCCTTGCTAACTCGATGATTTTCTTCAAAATAGATCCAGCATACCTTTCATGAGAAACGACATTCTTTCATTTCATGGCCAAACTGCCCACAAGTCAGACACCGCATAGTGTGAGTTGTACATGGTCCTGTGTGGTGAGACTTACACTTCCCACACCGTGACACTCGTTGATTAGATTCATTAAACGCAGGTCTATGTTTCAAATTTCTTTTACTTTGGCTACTCTACCCTTTTTGCTTTTCAAAATTTTGTTCCAACCGGAATTTCTGTTCAGAAATCTGATCTCGGTTCATTCTATCTCTAGTCTTGAAATCATCTTCAGCCGACTTGGCTAAGGTAAATGCTTGCGACAGTGTACTAGCCTATCTGGTAGTACTTCGATACTCTGGAAGCTAAGCTCCCACAAAGTGTTGTATCTTTGATGCCTCATCAAGCACCCTTTGCTTCACGAAACGCAATCTCTCATTAAATTGTTTGATTAAATCATCCACAAACATGTCTCTAGTCATATGTAACTCCATAAATTCCCTTTTGATACGAGCTATGTAACACCATAAATTCTAAGCCATTTTTTTATATATTGCGCTGTGGAAGCTTTAATTAACTTTAAACATTCATTTCAATCACAAATATTTACAAAACAAAATATTTGTTCTTTACAATCAACAAATAAAACTTTGTGTTACAAAAGACTGGCTCGTTTCATTTTAAATCTGGATATCAGAGTTAGGTCAACTTCTCTTTCCACAAGCACTTACAAATACAAACCTGCAACAAGCAACAACTGTAGGGAATTAGCACAAAGTTAAGTGAGTAAAGGCTAAACCCAAAAGCAAACATCAAGTCAATACTAATCATGCAATCACAACACTAAAAAGACCGGTGGTTTGGCGCAGAACCTACAACCAATGCCGGCCAAAGCAAAGGTTTACCGATAGCCCTCTACTGAATTGGCACAGTGAAATCCCACTCTGAAGCAACATATGCAATAGTAAGGCTACCAATTCCACGTATAGCTGACTTCTCAAACGCAACTCAAAATAATACTAAGAGTGTGTATCGAACAAATAATCATGCAGATTCATTGATACATAATATTCATAATCAACAGTTCCAATAACAAACCATCACATACAATTATGCTTCACATCAGTAATATTAAACACAATCTTTACCATTTGCATCCAACATCCACTAACCTTTCAATCTCAGTTGAAGTACTCAGAAATCAAATGTTACTGAATATTTGGATTGCCTGAAAATACAATAGCAAACAATCAGTTCAAATCTTGTAAATATATCTGACATATATTTATAATTCATTCATAACATCAACTATCAATAAACAAATATAAATAAAAACTCAAAAGTGTCGGATTCTAGAAACTATCGAATTTATTCTCGGACTTTTGAAAATCCACAACTCAAGTGTCGGATTTAACTAGTGTCAGATTTGTTAATCCGATGGATTCCATAACTGTTGGATTTGTCTTAATTGGATTTCAAGCACATGGTTTCAAAGTCCCGGATTCAGGAGTATCGGATTTCACTATTCCCGGATTTCAAGTTCCGGATTTCATGTATCGGATTCTGACTTGTCATTTTCAAAGTTTAGGATTTCATTTATAAATATAGCAATCGGATTTGAGGTTGTCATAATCCAAGTATCGGATTCTAAAGTAATCGGATTTATACCTTCGAATTTCATAAGAATCAGATTTACTAACAATCGGTTTTCCTATCTTCTTCCCCAACAATCCGAGAACATCATAGTTTCATCAAAAACTCATCAAACCCAGATTTCATAACAATCATCAATTCATATCATATCATAATTTTAACATATTAAAACACATTTTAATGCATTAAAACACCATCTATACATGAAATCACAAAATCATCAAAATCATATTTTTATCAAATCCGAAAAACTGTTATTCATATTAACATGCAATCTTCAAACACAATTCATTTCCTTAAATATTAGACTACTAATCAAGAAGGATGATAACATAGTAATTTATAAACACCAACTTTTAAATCTTGAATTTAAGAATATAAACTGAAATCCCGATTCTTTTCTTTCTATTTCTTCTTCTCTCGGTTTCTTGGCAGAGAAACACATACACACACTATTTCTTGTTTGTAAAAATGAGCAGAAGTTTTTGGTACACACAAGTTAACATGGAAATGAGGTGTCACCATTCTTCCACATACACCCCACGTGTAAAACCCCACTAACTCATACATACATACATATGGCCACATATACATACATACTTAGAATTCTAAGTTAATTGATTAATAAGTTAATTAATAAACTAATACCACTTAATTAATCACATAATTAATTAAAGCAATTAAAACACAAACAAACACATACCATAAAACCGCTAATCTACTAACCCAGGTTTGTGGGTGTTACAAATATCCCCTCCTTAAGAGGATTCCGTCCTCGGAATCCTTTCTTACTCAAATAACTGGGGATACCTTTCTTTCATCTCTACTTCCGTCTCCCAGGTGAAATTGGAACCTAAACTGTGTTTCCATTTGACCAATACCATTGGTATCTGTTTCTTTTGAAGTTTGGTCACCTTTCGATCTAACAGTTCAACCAGTTCCTCTATCAGGCTCTTCTTGGAATCAACATTCAACTCATGCACTATAAGAATCTAGATTTCATCATCAATTTTACACTTTCTCAAATAACAGACATTAAACGTATCATGAATTCCAGCAAGCTCTGTAGGAAGATCTAGGGTAACTGTTTGATCATTCACAACCTGACGGATACGGAAAGGACCGATGAAACGGAAAGCCAACTTCCCACGTTTCTGAAGCGAATAACACCTTTCCATAGAGAAACTTTCAAATATACTAGCTCTCCCACATCAAACTTTACTGGACGTCGTTTCGGATCAGCATACATTCTTTGTCTATCTCTGGCTGCTTTCAATTTTTCTCTGGCTATAACAACCTTGTCAGCAGTCAACTGTACTATCTCGGGACCTGCAAACTATTTCTCACCCGTATAACATTTCATACGGAGGCATTCCAATACTGGAGTGATGAGAGTTATTATATGCAAATTCTATCAATGGCAGGTGTATATCCCAAGATCCACCATACTCCAATACACAAGCTCGCAACATATCCTCGAGTGTCTGTATGGTTCGTTCAGTCTGACCGTCTGTCTGAGGATGATAGGCTGTACTCAAGTTAATTCTAGTTCCCAACTCTCTTTGCAAACTTCTCCAAAAATTAGATACAAACCTTGAATCTCTGTCAGACACAATTGATAACGCTATACCATGCCTCGCAACGATCTCGTCTATGTATAGTTGTGCTAGTTTACCCAACGAAGTTGTTTCACAAGTGGCTAGAAAATGAGCACTCTTTGTCAAACGATCCACTATTACCCATATCATATCATGATTCCTCTGAGTTCGTGGTAGTTTTGTTACAAAATCCATTGTGATGTGCTCCCATTTCCACTCAGGAATCTCTAACTGCTTCAAAGACCCATAAGGCTTCTGATGTTCTGCCTTCACTTGCGCACAAATATGACACAATTCCACAAAATTTGCCACATCTGCTTTCATTGTAGGCCACCAGTAAAGTACTTTCAGATCGTTATACATTTTAGTGCTTCCTGGGTTTATAGATAGTCTCGACTTGTGTGCTTCTGTCAAAATTAATTGTCTTAATTCTCCAAGCTTAGGTACCCACACACGAGCTTTAAATGTTTTTAATCCACGAGAATCGTCATTCAATTCATCTTTTCTCTTTTTCATTAACTCAGTCTTTAAATTTTCTTCTTTTAGGGCTTCCAACTAAGCAAACTTCAGTCTATCTATCAGATCAAATACAATCTCAATGCGCATAAGTTGAATAGGACTTCCGGTTCCTTTACGGCTCAGGGCATCTGCCACCACATTTGCCTTTCCAGGGTGATATCTAATCTCGCAGTCATAATCTTTTATCAATTCTACCCAGCGTCTATGTCTCATATTCAATTCTTTCTGAGTAAACACATACTGCAGGCTCTTATGATCTGTACAAACGTATTTGGTGGCGTACAAGTAATGTCTTCACAGTTTGAGCGCAAATACCACAACTGCTAGCTCCAAGTCGTGAGTCGGGTAGTTCTTTTCATGTGGTTTTAACTGTCTGGAAGCATAATCAATCACGCGATCTCTCTGCATTAACACATACCCTAAACCAGCCAATGATGCATCACAATATACTTTAAAATCTTCAGATCCATTAGGCAAAGCAAGGAATGGAGCTTGACACAACAGTTCTTTTAATATCTGAAATGCCTTGTCTTGTTCATTACCCCACATAAACTTCACATCTTTCCGATTTAACTTGGTTAACGGACCCGCAGTTCTTTTAATATCTAAAATGCCTTGTCTTGTTTGTTACCCGACATAAACTTCACATCTTTCCGAGTTAACTTGGTTAACGGACCCGCAATCTTAGAAAAATCCTTGATAAATCTGCGGTAGTATCCAGCCAATCCCAGAAAACTCTTTATCTCTGATGGTGTTCTTGGAGCATTCCAACTCATCACTGCCTTTACCTTCGAAGGATCCACCTTTACCCCTTCCTTACAAATTATATGCCCCAAAAACTGAACTTCTCTTCACCAGAACTCACATTTCGAGAACTTTGCATACAACTGTTCTTTCTTCAGAGTTTCCAAGATTTGTCTCAAATGTTACTCATGCTCTATCTCAGTTTTCGAATAAATCAAAATGTCATCAATGAAGACAATAACAAACTTATCAAGAAATGGTCGACAGACTCTATTCATGAGATGCATAAATATTGCTGGTGCGTTAGTTAGACCGAATGGCATAACCAGGAACTCATAATGACCATATCGCGTACGGAAAGCTGTCTTTGTCACATTCTCCTTTGACACCCGTACTTGATGGTAACCCGATCTTAAATCAATTTTCGAGAATAAGGAAGCTCCCTGTAGTTGATCGAACAAATCATCAATTCTGGGTAACGGGTACTTATTCTTTATCGTTCTCTTATTCAATTCCCGATAATCAATGCACATACGTAATGTATCGTCTTTCTTCTTCACAAACAACACTGGTGCACCCCACGGAGATGAACTTGGACGGATAAATCCTTTATTTAACAGGTCTTGAATCTGTGTCATCATTTCTCGGATTTCTGAAGGTGCCAGTCTATACGGTGCTTTAGCCACTGGTCGGGAACCAGGAATAAAATCTATTTCGAATTCTACCTCTCGAACTAGTGGTAGCCCAGGTAATTCCTCTTGAAACACCTCCAGGCATTCCGTTACCACCCGGATGTCTATCATAGCTTGCTTTTCCTTTTTCCCATGAATCACATACGCTATAAATGATTCACAACCTTTATTCAATGCTTTCTTTGCCTTTAAACACGAAATTATTGAAATTGAAGACCCGACTTTCTCACCCCTTGCTATCACTCTTGTACCATCCACTAATGGGAACGAAATCAACTTCTTGTGGCATTTTATACTTTCTTGATTCAAACTTAACCAATCCATACCCAGTACCACATCAAAACCAGATAGAGGCATGACAAGAAAATAAACAGGAAAACATACACCATCAATATCAATTTTAGCTCCAGCCACAGCAGTCGTGACTGGAACCATCATGCCATCTGCTACTTCTATCTCTAAGGTACTAGCAAGTTTAATAACATGTATATTTAATCTACCACAAAACTCCACAGACACAAACGAGCGATTAGCTCCAAAATCAAATAACACTCTTGCAGGGATAGAGTTAATCAGGAACATACCCGTTATGACATCATCAGTAGTAGTGGCATCCTCCACCGTCATCTTAAATTCCCTACCCTCAGTAGTAGGCGGATTCTTCCTCTTTTGACCAGCTGAAGATGATCCCCCAGCTGCCCCCACCCCTGCTCCAGACCCCATTTTCTTTCCTACCGGGCACTCTCCCACTCTGTGCCCTTCCTTTTGGCAGTTCCAACAGATACTACGTGGGAACCTGCAATCTTTCAGATCATGGACAAACTGGCCACACTTAACACACCTTCTAGTTTGGGGCGTACACTACCCATTGTGATATGATTTGCACCGACTACACCACGGTTCCCTTTGTGTTGACCCACTTACATTTGACCTCCTATTTTGGTCTCCCTGCTTATATCCACTACCTTGCCCACCCTGTCTCTGTTGGGAATTATAATGATCGATCTTCGATTTTTGTTGGGCAATCTTCTCCCCACTCCACTTGTTCCTGGCAATTAAATCCCCTTCTGCTATCTTTGCCAATTTAAATGCATGTGATAAGGTAGTAGCCCACCTAGTGGCTCTACGAAGATCAAGGTGCAGTGCTCCAACAAAGTGAGCAATTTTAGACTCTTCATCTGGTACCCAGTGCTTCACAAACCTCATTTTCTGATTAAATTGCTTAATCAGATCATCCACTGTCATATTTCCGGTCATTTGTAGATCCATAAATTCCTTCTTGATCTTAGCAACCTCGAACGTACCACAATACTGTTCACAAAGTTTTTCTTGGAACTAACTCTAAGTAATGCTCTCTTGTTGTTGTTCAGTAAAATGGCCAGTGATCGAATCCCACCAAACCATAGCATCACCCTTGAGCATCCTTGATGCATATTTTACCTTCAATTCGTGTTCACAGTTACAGGCATCTAGTGCCTTTACCATTTCCCTCAGCCAGTTCAGGGTTATGTTAGGGTCAGAACTTCCACTATACTCCGAAGGCTTACAGTCAAAGAATTTTTTATACGTGCATGGTTCTTTAAACCCAGGGAACGTAAAAGGGTAAGCTCCTGGTTATGGATACGGATAGTAGAACTGTTGCTGCATCACCTGTGTCACTGGTGGTAGGGGTATCGATACTGGTGGTATAGTTGCCTGAGTAGAGATTGCAGTTGGTACTGGAATTTGTTCGGATTGGGTTAATCTTTGTTCCAAGTTATTGATTTTAGTTCTAAGATTCATCAGTTCATTCTCCAGTTTGAATATGTATTCGCTTTGATCTTCTTCCTGTTCCTGCCTAGATGTTCCTGCTCGATTAGTAGTATCCAAGTCTTCTATCACAGGTGCCTCTACAGATGATTGGGTAGCAGGAGGGAGGACAGGGGTCTCTCTTTCAGCCATATCTGTTACAATCACATCATCTCACAACTTATTAGCATAAACCGTTAGTACTCAAAATACTAACTACTACAAGCAACTCTAACTCACTCTAATTCCCCTGAAGGAAAGCTTGCCCTGTCACGAGCCAAGATTTGGGAATGCACCACTCTAGCCGTGCATGCATCGCCAAACCAAGGCTCTCATACCAAACTGTAACACCATAAATTCTAAGCCATTTTTATTTTATATATTGCGTTACGGAAGCTTTAATTAACTTTAAACATTCATTTCAATCACAAATATTTACAAAACAAAATATCTGTTCTTTACAGTCAACAAACAAAACTCTGTGTTACAAAAGACTGGCTCGTTTCATTTTAAATCTAGATATCAGAGTTAGGTCAACTTCTCCTTCCACAAGCACTCACAAATACAAACCTGCAAAAAGCAACAACTGTGGGGAATTAGCACAAAGCTAAGTGAGTAAAGGCTAAACCCAAAAGCAAACATCAAGTCAATACTAATCATGCAATCACAACACTAAAAAGACAGGTGGTTCGGCGCAGAACCTACAACCAATGCCGGCCAAAGCAAAGGTTTACCGATAGCCCTCTAACCAGTAAACGAGCCCGGCCCAATTCCACGTATAGCTGACTTCTCAAACGCAACTCAAAATCAAACTAAGAGTGCGTATCGAACAAATAATCATGCAGAAGTCATTAATACATAATATTCATAATCAACAGTTCCAATAACAAACCATCACATACAATTATGCTTCACATCAGTAATATTAAACACAATCTTTACCATTTGCATCCAACATCCACTTATCTTTCAATCTCAGTTGAAGTACTCAGAAATCTAATGTTACTGAGTATTTGGATTGCCTGAAAACACAATTGCAAACAATCAGTTCAAATCTTGTAAATATATCTGACATATATTTATAATTCATTCATAACATCAACCATCAATAAACAAATATAAATAAAAACTCAAAAGTGTCGGATTCTAGAAACTATCGGATTTATACTCGGACTTTTGAAAATACGCAACTCAAGTGTCGGATTTCACCAGTGTCGGATTTGGGAATCCGATGGATTCCATAACTGTCGGATTTGTCTTAATTGGATTTCAAGCACTTGGTTTCAAAGTCCCGGATTCAAGAGTATCGGATTTCACTATTCCCGAATTTCAAGTTCCGGATTTCATGTATCGGATTCTGACTTGTCATTTTCCAAGTTTAGGATTTCATATATAAATATAGCAATCGGATTTGAGGTTGTCATAATCCAAGTATCGGATTCTAAGGTAATCGGATTTCTACGTTCGGATTTCATAAGAATCAGATTTACTAACAATCGGTTTTCCTATCTTCTTCCCCAACAATCCGAGAACATCATAGTTTCATCAAAAACTCATCAAAACCAGATTTTATAAAAATCATCAATTCATATCAGATCATAATTTTAACATATTAAAACACATTTTCATGCATTAAAACACCATCTACACATGAAATCACAAAATCATCAGAATCATATTTTTATCAAATCCAAACATAGTGTTATTCATATTAACATGCAATCTTCAAACACAATTGATTTCCTTAAATATCAGATTACTAATCAAGAAGGATGATAACATAGTAAGTTATAAACACCAACCTTTAAATCTTGAATTTAAGAATATGAACTGAAATCCCGATTCTTTTCTTTCTATTTCTTCTTCTCTCGGTTTCTTGGCAGAGAAACACATACACACACAATTTATTGTTTGTAAAAATGAGCAGAATTTTTTGGTACACACAAGTTAAGATGCAAATGAGGTGTCACCATACTTCCACATACACCCCACGTGTAAAACCCCACTAACTCATACATACATACATACGTCCACATATACATACATACTTAGAATTTTAATTTAATTGATTAATAAGTTAATTAATAAACTAATACCACTTAATTAATCACATAATTAATTAAAGCAATTAAAACACAAACAAACACATACCGTAAACCCACTAATCTACTAGCCCAGGTTTGCGGGTGTTACCAGCTATCTCAAAAGTATTGCAATATTGCTCAAACAGTTTCTCCTGAAACTGACCCCAAGTCACATTGTCATTACTGTTGTTTAGAAAAATGACTGGTAAGGAAATCCAACCAAACTATAGCCTCTCCTTTAAGCATACGAGTCGTAAAACAAACTCTCAGTTCATCTTTGCAATTGCACGCATCAAAAGCCTTTACCATTTCTCGCAACCAATTCAAAGTTATGTTGGGGTCTGTACTTCCATAGTACTCTGAAGGCTTACAATCCAAGAATTGTTTATATGAACATGTTGGTCCCACAGAGGGTAAACAAGCAACCGATATAGTGTAGAAGGGGGGGTTGAATACACTTTAAACCAATCAATCAAATTAATCAAATGTATATTCAATGATCAAACAGAATGATTACAATTATTACTTTCTAATCAAATCAACAGGATGATTTGATGTTACACTGATTATAAACTCAACTCTCTCTAAACACTCTTGTATCACAAACTAATTGATGATCGAACTTCTTGTTAAAACTGATTAACAAGAACTCTTGAAAACTCTCTCGAACTTGAACTCACAAAGTTATCGCAACACACGCGTATCAAGTATGACGAACACACGTACGTTTGCAACATATGCAGTCGTATCATCTTCGGTATTCTGTGTTCTTTTTATATTAAAACCCATAGGAAGGTTTATACTCATACTTGATATATCTACGAACAAATCGCAGTTTAAAGATAGAACTTATCTTTTCTTTAAAACCATAACAAACTCCTTAATTAGAACATATCTATTTAATTCCGTTTGAGATCTCTATCCAACTAATAGATAGTTTAAATTAGGTTCAGATATCCTAATTTAAAATTTCGTAGATATGGAGAGTTTATAACAGAATTTAGAACTTAATTAAATTCTTGAACTGACTTCTGACGCTGAGCTGACTTACTCAGTCTTGACATTGTCAATCTGAGTTCTTGAATCTCGGGTTCTTGAATCTTCAAGTCTTCAAGTCTTCACTCTTGAAACCTATCTCAGCTTAGAAGTCACTGAACTATCTAGTACTTACATAGAAAACTCTATATCTATTTATACGCTAACTACTCAGCCTAAGCTGACTAGTCAGTCTATAACAGACTTACATAATTCCTAACTCATAACCTATCATCTATACATAGCAATGGTTTGTCTCATCAAATCTAACTATTCTAAACATGGGACTAACAATCTCCCCCTATTTGATGATGACAAAATATTGAATCAAAGTACGTATAGGTTAACAGAATTATGTTGAACCACTCTGGAACTGACCAAAGTTAGTTCTTGAAATAAGTATTGAACTGATCCGTACTTATTCACCATATCTTGAACTTACAAGATGTTTATATTACAAATATATTATAAGACTTGTATTCTAAGTATTTGGATATACAACTACTTAGATACTGAACTTATCAGAATTAATTTAAGTTCTGAACTTACAAAACTTATACTACTGAACTTATCAGTTTATAATTGAACATATCAATCCTCTGCTTGAACTTACAAAGCTGTTTGTTTGAACATACCAAACATAATATTGAACATATCAAATAATAAAGCAGTTGAACATATCAAACTTGAATTTGTATTAATGAACATATCATTTACATTGTAGCTTGATCATTATGATAAACTTATGCACACTTAGTGCTTACAAAATTATAGAACTAATCTATTTAATCAACAGGATCTCCAACTTCCAACCACATATCTAAACATTTTAAGTTCCCAAATGGCAGCTTCCTTGATAACATTATTTATAATCTCTTCACTTTCTAGCAGCTCTTTCATCTCAGTTTTTCTTGATTTGACTTCTTTGTTGAGATGATATCTGAATACTGAGTTCTGAATTGAGTTAACACATAGAATTCTCAAGTACAGAATCAATTCCAGATTTGCCAAATGAAGATCTGCTACCCTCAAGAAGCACTGATTTCCTTCCGCATCCAAGTACAGAAATCCTTCCAAAGGCTGAGTGATAAAAGTATTTTCTTTGAATTCAACTCCCTCTGGAACTTGTATACTGATATTTCGTTTGACTCGCTGACTTGCTGCTCTGACTATTGCAGCTTTGTTTCTGTTGAGGAAGATATCAATTTCATCAGCTGGAATTTCTCCTAATTGATCAATTCTTATGAAGAGAGTCTTGAGCACATCAACTATCTCTTGTCTAATTTGACTCTTTTTCATTCTTTTGATAGTTGTGGCTACCACCTTTAACTCTGAGAAACCCAACTTGTACAGACATCTCATATCTAGACCAATTTCTTGTTTGTTGTCTAGTACAAAGTTGATTATCACCAATTCTCCTTTTCTACTCATAGTGATGGATTCAATCTTGTGATTGAAGTGTGTTCTTTTATAGCAATGCCTTAGATCCGCATCTGAGTAGGGAATTGGGGCAGCTCTAGGTCAAGAATAGTCAGCTTCAGCTTCAGCTCTGGCAGCCTCAGCTTTAGCCTTTTTCTCTTTGAAGCTCAGCTTGTCTTTGCTGCTCTTTCATCTGCTCCAGTGTCATGCCCAGTTCCTTAGCCATTCTTGTAACATTTTCTTAGCAAGCATGTCACTGGCTTTCTGTGCTGCATTAGCTTCATCACTTGAGTCAGATACATATGCAACTAATTGATGCTGACCTTGTTGCTCTGGCTCAGGCTCAGCAATGATGACATTTCTTCTCTTTGCTAATGGCATAACACTTCTTTTCTTTCTTTTTACCATCTCAAATAGCTTACTCTTCCCTTTATCTATTTGTGAAGTTGGAACGGACTCAACTTCAACTAACTTTGGCAATTCAGCTCGAGGAAGGTTGGTGTGAGCAGCTTGAGATGTTTCTTCATGTGGAACTTGTGAAGTTTTGATAATTTGGACTATTGGAGCTTGTGGCTGTTGTTGGGATGGCTGATCTACAGTGCTCACGAACTGATCATGAGCTTCTTCCTTGATTTGTACTTCCTCTGTATGCTCCCCCTCAACCATATCATCATCTTTATTTGATTCTTCCTCCCCTTTTTGTCATCATCAATAGGGGAGGGTCTAGATTTAAGCACAAATCTTTCCAAGTTGGCTATAGAGGTTGAAAGATCATTAAGTTTGCGCATCAACTTGGCTTTATCATTTTTCCTCTTCTTGTGCAGAAGCTCAAACTGAGATTGTAAATACTCCATAATGGCTTGGGCATCAGTAGCCATCAGCTTGGGCTCCTCTGGTCTTCTCTTGACCTCAAAGTGCTCCTGTCCAGTGGGGGAATGTATTTCCACCGTAGGAGTGGCTGTTGAGTGTTCCTCAATAGGTGAGAATGTGGGTGTAACACCCGCAAACCCGGGCTAGGAGATTAGCTAGTTGGCGGTATGTGATTTGTTGCGTTGTACTTGTTATGTGATTATTTAAAAGTTAATTGAATTATTTAGTTTAATCTAATATATATATATATATATATATATATATTATGCTGGAGAAAGAAAAGAAAAGAAGTAAGAGATTAGTATGTATGTATGTATGTTAGGTATGAATACATCGCAAATAAATATCTAAAACATGGACACCACATGCTTTGATTAAAGCTAAAAATATGTATACGTGTGTGTGTATGACATGTTAGAGAAAATACATGTTCATAATTTCAAGGTGCTTAGTGTGTAGTGTGTGTAATTAAGAGAAAGAAACATTTCCTGTGAAGAAACCTTCAAAGCAAGTAGACTTGGATTTTATAAGTCAAGATTTGGTGGATTATAATTCAAAGTAAAGGTTAGTTTATGATCCTATCAAGTTAATATGCATCTTGGTATGTTTTCTTGTTGATTTCCATAGTCATATGAAAAACCACCATTAATGGAGTTTTGTAAGTAAACTTGAGAAGTGGGTTTCGATTATTTGAGTGTTTTAATTGTTTTTGATGTGTTCATGATGTTTGTTTATGTGTTATATGAAGTTTGTGTATAGTTTGGATGTATTTTTTTATTGATTTGTAGAATTTCAGATTGTATGTATGTATATATATTTTACTAAAAAAGAATAGGAAAGAATATGATGAAGTTGTTATGTGCTGAAAAGGGTCCGACTTTGGCCCCGGGTTTGCTGAGATGATGAAGTTGTTTATGATCCTATCACTTAAGTCGGACCCCTCCGACTTAGGCCCCAGGCAAACTAAAGTCATCCGACTTTAGGCCCCGGTTCCATCCGACTCTTGTGAAAGTCGCCCGACTTTAGGCCCCGGGTCATCCGACTTTCGGCCCCTGCTCAGGGTCATCCGACTTTTAGGCCCCGGGCAAGCTAAGAAGGGTCCGGGTTAGGCCCTGTGCGACCTGAACGGGCCCGACTTTGTATGTTTCTTTTCATAAGTGAAATTTAACATATTGGTTATGGTTTTATTGAGTTGTTTTTATGAAATTGAGATATAAATATATATGAGAAGATATATTTATATATTCGCAACTGATTTGATTGTTGCTGTGTTTTCAGGAAATCAAAAAACTTAGTAAAATTAGATTTATGAGCCCGTGCTGGTTTTGAGGTGAGTGGACGTTAAGCGCGGATGGTAAAGATTTCAGTTAATGTTATTGATGTGATGCATGATTGTGATTGAAATTGAATTGGATTGATTGAACTGTTGATTGTGATTATTGATGATTGATATCTGCTGCATGTTTATTTGGCCGATAAGCACTCTTAGAATGATTTTGAGTTGCGTTGGGAAGTCAGCTATACGTAGAATTGGGCTAGGCTCGTTCACTAGTTGGTTCAATAGTGTTAGCCTTACTGGTGCATATGTTGCATCAGAGGGGGATTTTCACTGTGCCAATTTAGTGGAGGGATATCGGTAAACCTTTGCTTTGGCCGGCATTGGTTGTAGGTTCTACGCCGAACCGCCGGTCTTCTCGGGATACGTGATTACATGCTTTGATATTGACTGTCGATGTTTGCTTTTGGTGTTTAGCCTCTACTCACTTAGCTTTGTGCTAATTCCCCTCAGTTGTTGCTTTTGCACGTTCGTGTTTGTGAGGTTGATTGAAGGAGAGGTTGACCTGACTCTGATATTAGTTTTTGAAAAGAGACGAGCCTATAGTTTTTGTAACACAACAATGACATTTTGCTTGAACAATGATGTATATTTGTTAATATTGGTTTGTATGCAAATGGTTTGTTTACTTAAAGCTTCCGCAGCATATTTAAAAAAAATGGCTTGAGTTTTCCGGTGTTACAGTTTGGTATCAGAGCCTAGGTTTGGCGATGCATGCACGGCTAGAGTGTTGCATTCCAAAATCTTGGCTCGTGACGGGTCAAGCTTTCCTTCAGGGGAATTAGAGTGAGTTAGAGTTGTTTGTAGTAGTTAATATTTTGGATACTAACGGTTTATGCTAATAAGATTGTGAGGTGATGTGATTGTACATATATGGCAGACAAAGATACCCCTACTAACACTCCTGCGACCCAAGAAGTAGCTGGAACTTCAACAATGAATGTGAAGGATATGGCATATCAAACAAGTACATTTGGATATGAACAGAGGGATGAGCAGAGCAAGTGCATTGATAAACTAAAAGATGAGATACAAGAACTTCGAAATACTGTGCACCGAATGGAACAAGAGAGGATAACCCAAAATGTTCAAACTCAGACTTATCCAGCTGCCATTACACAGGCTACAACGTTTCTAGTTCCGGTTCCTTATCACCCTATGGCACAAGTAACACAACAACCCTACTTATATTCAGTCCCATTTCAGGGAGCTATGCTCCCGGATTATCCAAGCGTTACTAGGAGGGATAGTACTTCTTCCTAAGCTTTTGACTTAGTTGAATTGGAAAGGAGAAATGTGGAATCCAAAAACAACATGACCCGAGAGCAAGTTTCTCAACATAAATCCAGAACTGAACAATACTATATACAAAAGCAAAACGAGCAAGATGGTCAAAGACAAGGGAACTTGAATTGTGAACCTAGGTTTAGTGGAATTAATCAACAAGCATCACGGTGCGGAAAGTGTAAGTCACACCACACAGGACCTTGTACTTACCAAACTATGCGATTTGTTACCTGCGGACAGTTTGGTCATGAGATGAAAGATTGTTATTTCTCCCAGGAGGTATGTTGGATTTGTTTTGGGAAAGATCATAGAGCGAGGGATTGTAGAATTAAAAGAGAACTCGAATCTAGATCAAGTATTGGGGAACCCTCATCGGCGGTTGGTCAGAAGCAAGAAACTCAACATACTAGGCCTACATCAGAAAATTTTGACCGAAGTTCCCAGTGGTGTCGCCGGTGTAGGTCTGTTCATATGGGGATTTGCACACTCCAGACTTTGCGTTGTGTGCGATGCGGATTGTTTGGTCATGAGTTAAAAGATTGTGCTTTTGCTCGGAGTGTTTGTTGGAATTGCCAAAGAGAGTGTCATATTGTGAGACACTGTGACAAAGAAAAAGGAGTTCGGACAAGGCCAGGAGTTGAGGCAGTTGGGGGGTCTTCGTCAACAAGTGGACAGAAGAGGAAGGACCCTACTACGTCTGAGAGTAGGGCATTCGGTATAACGAGAGATGATGTTACCCGACCAAGAATGATATAACGGGTACGTTTTGAGAACCTTTATGTTTATACGTATGTTTATTAACTTTAGAGTTAATTATGAATGTTTGATGGCTATGTGTATTAAGTGTATGTGCTTACTTCTGAAAGAGAATGATTCTTTAGAAGTAGAGTTAGTTGTTATTTTGTTATCTAAATCGTGAAGCTATCTGATGCTATTGTTAGAAATGATATGATAATATGTATATGGTATTTGATAAGAAGTGAATTTGACATGAGATACTAGAGAAAGATATGTCTATATTAATCGAATTGCATGCTAAGCTATGTGTTATACGATTTGCTTTGCAAACTGTGTTTGTATATGTGTATTTAGATGTTATGATTGTGCAAAGAGGAAGGAAAGAAGAAGAAAGTGAACAAGTATAGAAATCAAATGATTTTGTGATACTCAGATATGTTTTGATAAAAGATATAATTGAGAATAAGAGTTATTGTTAACCTTAATGAGTAAAGATAATATATGAGGGTGATTGGTGAATCTGAAGAGATTTATGATACGTTAAGATATGATATTTGTTGGATTAGTATATGATATTATGTTTTGAAATTAAAGGAATGATTCATGCCCTACGATAGTTAAGGATTTCTGAGAGGAATGATCTAAACCATGACTTGGAACATGTAATAGATGTGTTTATATTGAAAAGGTGAAAAGATATCGATTGTAAATGTATGTGTGATTGATTGGATTATTAAAAGAAATAGTAAATGCTTGTATACGGATAAGATGAACAAGTGACAGAGACAATGATTAGTATGAATAGAAGAATGTAAATGAGAGATTCAAATATTACCTCGGACGGATAATTGATATTAAACATGTGGATATACGAGGGAGTTTATGATGGTAACCCTAGAATTATGCGAGTTAAAGTACAATTGACTTGATGGATGGAATTGAGATTACCTTTACTAGGAAATTGATGACTTAGATGATTTAAACTATTAAGTATAAGAAAGAGATGGATTGCTACAGATTGGACAAATTTGAGATGTACATACTTGTTTGGGTAAAAGATATAATTGATGCATTTGACGCCTAATTACAAGGAGTTATATATATGGAAAAGAGCTAGTCATGATAACAGTTGAATCCTGTAAACTAAAAGTATATACGATATGAAGAATAACATATTGAGTTCATTAGAAAATAAGGAAGAGAGAAGAGAAATGTAATGGCCTGAACATATGGAATGAAGACTTGTGGAATGAAGACTTATGGATTTTGTGCATGAACTTGCCTTTGCTAGGAAGTACCCTTGCTTGGAATTGGGGATTTAATTTGACAAAACTTACGAAACTAAATTGCCAGTGCACTTGGGAGGGCTAAATAGTATAATGCCATACAGAGTATTTAACTGATATCCTACTAAAAGGAGTGAACATGATATATTTCGTGGAAACGTGACATGATCGGGTTTGAGTCAAGGCAGAGTATTAGAGGATTATGAACGGTTGTGGTGACCAGAAATATCAGAAAAGTAATGAAAACAAGTTATGATGGAATTGGTATGAGAAGTATGATATGCAATGAAGTCCGAATATATTGTGATTAATCAATAAAAGTAATTGTATTCTACCACTATGAGATGAAAATGGTGAGTGAAATTGTATCTTGATGGAATGAATCGATTGTGTGATTGAAAGATTTAATAAAACCTTGGAGAAAATTATAACAAGCATTGAGAGGTGAAATGAACAGTGCGACCAAATCCTTATTGGATAGTGAAATAGTAGGAGTTGTACAGATATATGGGAATGAACTTGCGTTTGAGTTGAATTTTGATGATTCGAGGAATTCCTGATTAAGTTGATTAGACAAACGTGATGTGAGTTATATTGGATAAATGTTAAAATATCAATGGTAAGTGATTTATGAGTTAGAAAAGACTCAGCAATCAGAAATAAATATGAAGAGTGCTCATTTTCTGGCTACATACGAGACGACTTCTTTGAGTAAGTAGCTCCACTGAATGTTAATGAGATTGTTGCGAGGTATGGTAGACCGTTATCGATAGTTTCTGATAGAAACTTCAAGTTTATTTCGAACTTCTGGAAGAGTCTACAGACAGAGTTGAGACCGAGGATTAGTCTGAGTACTGCTTATCATCCCCAGATTGACGGTCAGACTGGACGAACCATACAAACACTTGAGGATATGTTGCGTGCTTGTGTAATTGAGTATGGTGGATCTTGGGATTCGCACCTGCTGTTGATAGAGTTGCGTATAATAATTTTTACCACTCCAGTATTGGAATGCCTCCATATGAAATATTGTACGGTCATCGCTGCCGTACTCCGACGTGTTGGTTAGAGGCTGGTGAGAAACAGTTTGCAGGGCCCGAGATTGTTCAGTTGACTGCTGACAAGGTTGCTATAGCCAGAGAGAAGTTGAAAGCGGCCAAAGATAGACAGAATATGTATGCGGATCCACGACGTTGTCCAGTATCGTTTGATGTGGGGGAGTTAGTGTATTTGAAGGTCTCTCCGTGGAAGGGCGTGATTAATTTGGAAAACGCGGGAAGTTGGCTCCCCGTTACATTGGTCCTTTCAGAATTCGTCAAATTGTAAATGACCAGACAATTACATTGGATCTCCCAGCAGAGCATGCAGGTATTCACGATACGTTCAATGTCTGCTATTTGAGAAAATGCAAGGTTAAAGACGAGAGTCAGATTCTCCCAGTATACGAACTGAAAGTGGATTCAAAGAAGAGACTAATTGAGGAACCTGTTGAACTGTTGAATCGTAAAGTGACCAAGCTCCGAAAGAAACAGATACCGATGGTGTTGGTCAGGTGGAAACACAATTTAGGTTCTAATTTGACTTGGGAGACTGAGGCTGAGATGAGAGATAAATACCCCCACTTGTTTGAACGAGAAGGGATTCCGAGGACGGAATCCTCTTAAGGAGGGGAGATTTGTAACACCCGCAAACCCGGGCTAGGATATTAGTGGTTTGGCGGTATGTGATTTGTTGCGTTGTACTTGTTATGCGATTATTTAAAAGTTAATTGAATTATATAGTTTAATCTAATATATATATATATATAATGCTGGAGAAAGAAAAGAAAAGAAGTAAGAGATTAGTATGTATGTATGTATGTATGTATGTTAGGTATGCATGCATGGCAAATAAATATCTAAAACATGGACACCACATGCTTTGATTAAAGCTAAAAATATGTATATGTGTGTGTGTATGACATGTTAGAGAAAATACCTGCTCATAATTTCAAGGTGCTTAGTGTGTAGTGTGTGTAATTGAGAGAAAGAAACCTTTCCTGTGAAGAAACCTTCAAAGCAAGTAGACTTGGATTTTATAAGTCAAGATTTGGTGGATTATAATTCAAAGTAAAGGTTAGTTTATGATCCTATCAAGTTATTATCCATCTTGGTATGTTTTCTTGTTGATTTCCATTGTCATATGAAAAACCACCATTAATGGAGCTTTGTAAGTAAACTTGAGAAGTGGGTTTTGATTATTTGAGTGTTTTAATTGTTTTTTATGTGTTCATGATGTTTGTTTATGTGTTATATGAAGTTTGTGTATATTTTGAATGTATTTTTTTAGTGATTTGTAGAATTTCAGATTGTATGTATGTATATATATTTTACTGAAAAAGAATAGGAAAGAAGATGATAAAGTTGTTATGTGCTGAAAGGGGTCCGACTTAGGCCCCGGGCAAGCTAAAGTCATCCGACTTTAGGCCCCGGTTTCATCCGACTCTTGTGAAAGTCGCCCGAATTTAGGCCCCGGTTTCATCCGACTCTTGTGAAAGGCGCCAGACTTTAGGCCCCGGTTCCATCCTACTCTTGTGAAAGTCGCCCGACTTTATGCCCCGGGTCATCCGACTTTCGGCCCCAGCTCCGAGTCATCCGACTTTCGTCCCCAGCTCCGGGTCATCCGACTTTTAGGCCCTGGGCAAGCTAAAGTCATCCGACTTTCGGCCCCAGCTCCGGGTCATCCGACTTTAGGCCCCGGGCAAGCTAAGAAGGGTCCGGGTTAGGCCCCGTGCGACCTGAACGGGCCCGACTTTTTATGTTTCTTTTCAAAAGTGAAATTTAGCATATTGGTTATGGTGTTATTGATTTGTTTTTATGAATTTGAGATATAAATATATATGAGAAGATATATTATATATTCGCAACTGATTTGATTGTTGCTGTGTTTTCAAGCAATCAAAAGACTCGGTAAAATTAGATTTCTGAGCCCGTGCTGGTTTTGAGGTGAGTGGACGTTAAGCGCGGATGGTAAAGATTTCTGTTAATGTTATTGATGTGATGCATGATTGTGATTGAATTTGAATTGGATTGATTGAACTGTTGATTGTGATTATTGATGATTGATATCTGCTGCATGTTTATTTGGCCGATACGCACTCTTAGGATGATTTTGAGTTTTGTTGTGAAGTCAGCTATACGTAGAATTGGGCTGGGCTCGTTCACTAGTTGGTTGAACAGTGTTAGCCTTATTGAGGGGGATTTTCACTGTGCCAATTCAGTGGAGGGCTATCGGTAAACCTTTGCTTTGGCCGGCATTGGTTGTCGGTTCTGCGCCGAACCGCCGGTTTTCTCGGGATACGTGATTACATGCTTTGATATTAAATGTCGATGTTTGCTTTTGGTGTTTAGCCTCTACTCACTTAGCTTTGTGCTAATTCCCCTCAGTTGTTGCTTTTGCAGGTTCGTGTTTGTTAGGTTGACTGAAGGAGAAGTTGACCTGACTTTGATATTAGTTTTTGAAAAGAGACGAGCCTATAGTTTTTGTAACACAACAATGACATTTTGTTTGAACAATGATGTATATTTGTTAATATTGGTTTGTATGCAAATGGTTTGTTTACTTAAAGCTTCCGCAACATATTTAAAAAAAAGTCTTTAGTTTTCCGGTGTTACAGTGGGCCCCATATCCAAAGGTTGGTGCTGACCTATGGAATCAAGGGGGCCAGATTGAGGACCCTGTAAACCTTCCTGGTGTATGAAAGGTTCATTGACAGGTCGTGCGAGAGTGTGTAAGAATGGAAGAGAAGAGTGACCAATGTCGTGAGTTATGGTAGTGGGGTAGGCTAGGCTTAGTGGTGAGGAGGGGGGTATTTAACCCTAGGGATTGGTCAGTATTTCAATGTTACCTTCATGGGGCTGTGAAGGCACAAAAGTAGGCTCTCCCATGGCACTAGTAGGTATGGGCTGAGTAGACACCATACCCGGTATAGGCTTAAAGGTTGAATTGAGCCTAGAGGTTGGCACCTTAAGAGAAGGTGTCTCCCCCTCAGCCCCTTCCTGTGGAGGTATCAATGTGATATCAGCTCCAGAGTCCTTTTGAGGTGAAGTACCACCTTTGGCAGTTTTTCGTGTATAGGTGTAGGATATATCCTTGGTAGCAGTGGGCTAAGCAAGGTTGGTTGTAGAGTGGAGAATAGTTGGAGATGTGTGTGGTGGGGTGGAGAGGTTAGACTGAGATAGGCTTGACTCAGTCTTATCTCACTATAAAGGAGATGGAGAAATGCGAGAGAAAGAAGGAGATGAAAGAAGAGAAGTTATACCTGCGCCAATCAGTGGTGACTCTGAGCTAGGGAACATACTCTCTTGCTCAGAGCTTGAGGTGGAAGATATCCTTTGGATGCACGATCGGAGCCGAGTCCTTTGAGGTTCAGCCTCAGAATCATCTACACCATCCTCGATCACCATATTGGGCAGCGTATCTTCCACCCAACCTGTCCTCGATCACCATAGATAAGAATCGTACAAAGGGCACAATTGTATCGCTCACACTTTTGGTCACCAGAGACTTGATTGCCTCAAAGATCAACTCAGCATAGTCCAAGTGTCGATCATAGAATATGTTATATAACAGTTGCATTTCAAAGTCGTTAACATTATCTAGTCCACCCATCTTGTATCCAAGTGAACGGACCACCGTGGACACCATGAATCCCCATGTAGTCTGGAAAACGGATTTCCTTATAACTCCAATAACTTGAGGATGACCCATTAAGGGAAAGATGCTCCTTAATGCTTCTCTAGAAACCGTCGCCTCATACTAATTATGAACTCGGAGATGGAGAATTCAGCGGAGACAATTTGCATCGACTTCTATCACCACTTGTCCACTTAGGACTGTACCCCGTATGACAGTTTGTTTTGCATCCAGTTTACATGTATACCAGAACTCCGTGAGAAGTTGAGGGATGAGCACCGCAAGACCTCGAAGGAAAGCATGTGCCAAGAGTCCCTTTCAAATGTATGAGACCAAATCCTCATAGCCCCTGCCAATCTTGGACTTTGGTATGTTGATACAGGTTACGACATTGTTTTGTTTGTAGATGGGAAGTGTGTTGTATTTGAAATTATCCCCACTGATCATTTGATCAGTCGGTTTTAGAGTGTAACCCTCCATTGAATTCGAACTTATCGTAATTTATTGCACTTAGCAGTAGTAGGGTTTAGCACTGAACAATTGATTCTGCACAAAGCGAGGTTAGGGTTTCAGAGAGTAGAGAAGAATAGATAAGATTTGGAAGAGTAAACGAAATATGAGGAAGCGTCTCTCTTATTTATACCTTTTCAATGTGAGAGAAAAGTTACCGTTATTGGAGGGTAATAAATATGACCGTTACAGTAACAACCGGCTACGTAGTAAGTTATAACGACTATATTTAATGTAACTTAATTAGACTTACACTATTACATTGATCCGAATTCTTTCAAGATGAACTAAATTATCACCAAGATTCTCTTAAATAATTAATTTGTAAATGACTTACGTTTATTTGAAACAGAACACACCTTACATATTTGATACTATAAGGTTGGACTGACCGTTTGTTAAGACTAATCAACACCAATGGAACTAACCACACACTATAGCTGATAACTCAGATTAGATTGAGCACTCAGCTCAGATTGAGCATTCAGCTCAGTTTGAGCACTCAGCTCAGATTGAGCACCCAGCTCAGAGTGAGTACTCAGCTGAGATTGAGCACTGAGTCGAGGTCAGCACTAAGCATATGTTAAATAGAGATAAATAATGGAACATACCAATTAAGGGTTGAGCATGCCAAGCTTGCCAAGTAGAGTTGTAAATATTGTGCCTTCAATTGGTTTAGTGAAGATATCTGCAAGCTGATATTCAGTCTCAATGAAGACTAACTCTATCTTTCCCTTTTCGACAATGTCTCTGATGAAGTGATTTATTATCTCAATGTGCTTAGTTCTTGAGTGAAACACTGGGTTGTGTGTAATGGCAATAGCACTTTGATTGTCACAGAATATGGGAGTCTTTGAATAATGTAAGTCAAAGTCCTTAAGCTGATGTTGCATCCACAGTATTTGAGCACAACAACTCCCTGCAGCTACATACTCAGCTTCAGCTGTGGAAATTGCCACTGAGTTTTGTTTCTTGCTTGTCCAGCTAACTAATTTTCAACCTAAAAGTTGACATCCTCCAGTAGTACTCTTTCTATCTAGACCACAACCTGCAAAGTCTGAATCTGAGTACCCTATCAACTCAAATCCTGATCCTTTGGGATACCACAAACCTAAATTTGGTGTTCCCTTCAGATATTTCAGTATTCTTTTAACAGCTAGCAAGTGTGATTCCTTTGGATCAGCCTGATATCGTGCACAAACACATGTAGCAAACATTATATCAGGTCTGCTTGCTGTCAAATAGAGTAATGAACCTATCATTCCTCTATACATAGTCTGACATACATATTTTCCATCAATGTCCTTGTGTAACTTGACATTGTGTAACATTGGAGATTTTGCGGGATGGATTAAGTCTAATCCATATTTCTTAATCACATAAAAAACATACTTGCTCTAATTAATAAATATACCATCTTCTTTCTGATAGATATGAAGTCCCAAAAAGTAAGTCATCTCACCCATCATGCTCATTCTTTATTGATTGGATATTATCTTAGAAAACCAATAACACAGACCTTGGTTTCTTGAACCAAAGATAATGTCATCCACATAGATTTGAACCAGAATGACATGTCCTCTGCTCTTTCTTATGAATAGAGTTTTGTCAATACTTCCTCTAATAAAATTATTGGAGAACAAATAGGTGGACAATGTATCATATCATGCTCTTGGAGCTTGCTTGAGTCCATACAAAGCCTTGTCTAACTTATAGACATAATCTGGATGTTTATGATCAACAAAACCAGGGGGTTGTTTCACATAGACTTCCTCCTGTAGTGATCCATTTAGAAAAGAACTTTTAACATCCATTTGATACACTTTAAAGTTTTTGAAGGCTGCATAGGCTAGGAACAATCTTATAGCTTCAATCCTTACATCAGGGGCAAAGGGCTCATCATAGTCAATACCTTCTTCTTGTCGGTACCCCTGAGCTACTAGCCTTGCTTTATTTCTGATCACTACTCCATCCTTGTCCATTTTGTTTCTATAGACCCACTTAGTGCCTATAATTGTTTTTCCTTTAGGAGCAGGGACAAGGTTCCATACCTTATTTGTTTGAAATTCTGTTAGCTCCTCTTGCATAGCTTCAATCTAATCTTCATCTTTTAGAGCCTCTTCAGTCTTCTTTGGTTCCATTTGAGATAGAAAACTAGAGTAGGCAACATAGTTTGCATTTGCCTTAGATCTAGTTAACACACCATCTTCAATGTTACCAATAATATCATCAAGGGGATGATCTTTTAATACTTTGAAAGTTGTAGTGGGAGACTGTGGTTCTGGGTCTGAATCTGAGCAGTGTCTCTCAGGCTGAATAGGAATTACTTCTTCAGTCTGAGTAGGGATTGAGAGATCACTTAGATCTTCAATTTGACTTGTACCTGATGATTCACCAAGACTCTCAAGCTAATTATCTTCAATATTGATAATTTATTTTGATGATGTACATTCACCAGATTTACCAATATCCTCATCATCAGAATCATCCATAACATACATGGATTTGATGTGAGATCTTCTTTGATCCTTTCAAGCTCACTCAGACTAACTGGGTCAGCTTGAGCTTTGTCAGATTTGTCAATACTTGTCTCATCAAACGTAACATGTACTAACTCTTCAATTACCTTTCTTTTAAGATTAAAGACTCTGTAAGCTTTGGAGATTGAAAAATATCCAACAAATAGACCTTGATCAGCTTTAGGTTCCAACTTATGGAGCTGATCTCATTGGTTTATCACATAGCATGTTGAACCAAAGATATGGAAGTATCCAATATTAGGTTTTCTGTCATGATACATCTCATAAGGTGTTTTACCATGTCTCTTAACTATCATTGATTTGTTCTGAGTGTAGCAAGTTGTACTTACAGCTTATGCCCAAAAGTTCAGTTTGAGCTTTGCTTCACATAGCATGGTTGTGGTAGCTTCAATTAGGGTTCTATTTCTTCTTTCAGCAACTCCATTTTGTTGTGGAGTTCTTACAGATGAGAAATTCTAGATAATTCCCTTTTCTTCACAAAAGCCTTCAAGGGTGGAGTTCCTAAACTCGGTTCCATGATCACTTCTGACCTGCTTAATAGACTTACCCTTTTGCAACTCTTCTTGTCTTATGAAGCTAATTAACTCATATGCAGCTTCACTTATGGCTTTTAGGAAGACCACCCAAGTGAATCTTGTGAACTCATCAACAATCACTAGAGTATACTTTTTACCACTTAGGCTTGGGGTGCTTATAGGTCCAAATAAGTCCAAATGCAACATATGCTATGGTTCTGTAATTGAAAAATTCTGTTTAGACTTGAAGGATCCCTTGTGATATTTTCCCATTTCACAAGCTGAGCAGAGTTTGTCTTTAGCAAATGTGATCTTAGGCAGACCAGAGACTAACTCTTTGCTAGACAATTTGTTAATATATTTGAAATTTAGATGTGATAGTCTCTTTTGCCATAACCAACTCAGCTTGGGAGTTGAGTTAGAATACAAACAGGTTTCAGTTGAAGGATCTGCGGAGCTGAGATCTAACAAATAGATATCTCTCTCTCTTTTTGCCATTAGTATTGGCTTTCCCTTCTTATCATAAATTGTTCCTACATGTTTTCTGAAGGTGATTTCATAATCCTTATCACACAATTGGCTGATACTTATTAGATTGTGTTTAAGGCCTTCAACATATGCTACCTTCTTGAAAGTGACTGTTCCAGCAGTTATCTTTCCATAACCTTTAGTCCTTCCTTGAGAATTATCCCCAAATGTCACCTTGGGTCCTTCATTGTTTTGGAATTCACATAGAATCCCTTTTCTTCCTGTCATGTGCCTTGAGCATCCACTATCTAGGTACCACTTGTAGGAGCCCTGCACATGATCAACTAAACACATTAGTTTCTTTTTGGAACCCATTGTTTGGTGGGTTCTGAGGATGATCACTTAGCTAATCCTTTAGAGGCTGATTGATCAGCTTGATTAGATTCTGAGTCTGTTTTAGACTGATCATTCTTCACCTTTTCAGGCCTAAGATTGGTACTCACACAATCTTTGGCTTCATGACCTCTATCACCACACTTATAGCATTTTCTTCTAAAGATGGGTGTTTGGATGACTACTTTGAGTTTTCAAACATTAAATTTGGATTCAGTTTTAGGGTCATAAGATGTGGATAACCTTTCAATCCTTTTAGAACAGTTTGTTTACTTGATTTTCTCTGACTTTGGACTTACCTTTGTTAGCTTTATGGTTACCCTTATTTGGTGAAGTCTGACTTACAGACAACTTATTGTTCTTAGACATTCTTTCATATTTGGCTTGAGAGTTATGTCTTTTTGAGTTGATGTGAGCTATTCTATCAAAGGCAGTTGTTCTCACAGGATTGTAATCCAATCTTTTGAAAACTGACTTACAGTTTCTATTGGATCAGGAACATTCAGCTTGATGGTTTGTATGAATAACCTGGGGGCTTTGGGTTGGTCTCACAAACTTATTGGTTTTGACCTGTTTTCTATCCTTGTTCCTTAAAAATGTCTTTGGAAATATATCATCTGATTTCACATTTTTGTCTTCAAGACTGACTTGTTCTTTGATGATTTCATCAGCAGCACTATAATCCCCCCTAGCATTGCTTTTACTTGATTTGGTATCTGCTGGTTGATACATTTTTCTGCTTCCCTTGATGACTTACACCAAGATTCACGTTTCTTTCTTAGATTGTCAGCTTGTTCTTTTGATTCTTGTAATTCTTCACTTAGAAGTTTGTTTATGTGAAGCTGACATTCATAATCACATTGAGTCTTTTTACCAACATTTATTAGAGTTTCAGAGTGTTTAACTTCATCTTTTAATTTTGAAAGTTTAGTTTTCAAACTAGATTGAACTGTGAGAGAGGTTTTGAAGTCATTCAACAAATAGTTGAACATTAAACATTTTTGTTCATCAGTGTAAGAGCTGAAGTTATTTACCTTATACATTGAGGCAGGATCCTAGTTGCTGGTTTGCTTACTCAGCTTAGCCGCTTCTGTTTCTCACCCGCCTCTAACCAACACGTAGCAGTACGGTAGTGACAACCATATAGCATCTCATAAGGCGGCATACCGATACTCGAATGATAAGAATTGTTGTACGCGAATTCAATCAACGACAGATGGGAATCCCAAGAACCACCATATTCTAACACACATGCTTGTAGCATATCCTCAAGTGTCTGAATAGTTCGACACAAACCTGGAATCTCTATCTGATACGATTGAAAGCGGTATACCATGTCGGGAAACAACTTCATCTATATACAATTGAGCCAACTTACTGAGTGATGTCGTCTCACTAGTAGCCAAGAAGTGAACACTCTTGGTCAATCTGTCAACGATCACCCAAATCATATCATGATTCCTCTGCGTGCGTGGAAGTTTAGTTACGAAATCCATCGTTATGTGCTCCCACTTCCACTCCGGAATTTGCAACTGTTTCAATGATCCATAGGGTTTCTGGTGCTCTGCCTTAACCTGTGCACATATATGGCAGGACTCCTGGAGTCTGTCTTCATTGTAGGCCACCAATACAACACCTTTAGATCGTTATACGTTTTTGTGCTACCTGGATGAATAGATAGTCTAGACTTGTGAGCCTCTGTCATAATCAAACTCTGGAGACCTCCAAGCAAAGGCACCCGGGCACGAGATTGATAAACCTTCCATCCCCTAGAATCTTCATTCAGGTCATTCTTTTTCTTAGTCATAATCTCAGACTTCAACTTTTCATCCTTCAGGGGTTCTAACTGAGCGGCCTTCAATATGTCAATCAAGTCGGAGACTATTTCAATTCGCATAAACTTGATATGTTCACTAACTCCCTTGCGACTCAAAGCATCGGCTACCACCTTGGCTTTCCCTGGATGATAGCGAATCTCGCAATCATAATCTTTAACAAGTTCCAGCCATCTCCTCTGTCGCATATTAAGTTCCTTCTACGAAAACACATATTGTAGGTTTTTGTGATCCGTACAAATGACACACTTTGTACCATAAAGATAATGTCTCCACAACTTTAACTCAAAAACCACAGCTGCCAGTTCTAAATCATGGGTTGGATAGTTCTTCTCATTATGTTTTAACTGACGAGAAGCATACGCAATAACTTTATCCCGTTGCATCAACACACAACCCAACCCTGCCAATGACGCGTCACAGTAAACTATGAAGTCATCTGACCCATCCGGTAAAGCAAGAATAGGAGCCTGGCACAATAGTCGTTTCAACGTCTGAAAAGCTCTCTCCTGTTCATCACTCCATTTAAATGGAACCTCCTTGCGAGTCAACTTAGTCATGGGATTCGCAATCTTAGAAAAATCTTTAATAAATCGCCTGTAATACCCAGCCAATCCCAAGAAGCTTTTAATCTCAGAAGGCGACTTCGGAGCCTCCCAGTTCATCATTGCTTCTATCTTTGCCGGATCAACCTTGACTCCATCACTGCAACTGACATGCCTTAGAAAGTGAACTTCTCGCATCCAGAATTCACACTTTGAGTACTTGGCATACAATTGCTCCCGCTTTAACGTCTCAAGTACATGTCTCAAATGAATCTCGTGATCAGCCTCATATTTAGAATAAAGCAGTATGTCGTCAATAAATACTATCACAGATTTATCCAGAAACGGTCGACAAACCCGGTTCATCAAATCCATAAACACTACAGGTGCGTTAGTCAAACCGAACAGCTGACTAAAAACTCATAATGGCCATACCGGGTACGGAAAGCAGTCTTGGCAACATCTCCGTCAGAAACTCGTACATGGTGATAACCCGATCTCAAATCAATCTTCGTGAAATACAAAGCACCCTGCAACTGATCAAATAAATCATCAATCCTGGGCAGAGGGTATTTATTCTTTACTGTCCTCTTATTCAGTTCTCTGTAATCAATACACATACGTAGAGTACCATCTCTCTTTTTCACAAACAAGACTGGTGCACCCCACGGTGATGAACTCGGACGAATAAATCTGCGATCCAACAAATCCTGAATCTGCATCATCATCTCGCTAATCTCAGAAGGAGCCAACCTGTAAGGAGAACTCGCCACTGGATTAGAACCTGGTATCAAATCAATCTTGTACTCTACCTTTTGAACACGAGGTAGCCCAGGTAACTCATCTGGAAACACTTCAGGATACTCTGATACGACTCATACATCAGTAACTGTCCGTTTCTCCTTTCTAGCATCAATAGCATATGCTAGAAAACATTCGCATCCCTTACTCAAGGATTTCTTAGCCTTCAACATGGATATAATAGGAAACGCAGACTTGTTTCTTTCCCCTCGAGCCACCACATGCGACCCATCAGACAATGGAAAAGAAATCAGCTTCCTATGACATTTGATACTCGCCCTATGCTTACTCAACCAATCCATCCCCATAACCACATCAAAACACGCCAATGGGATCAATAGAAATGATACAGGAAAGCACTTACCATCTATGTCAATCTCAGCACCCATCACAGAAGTCGTAACAGGCACTATCTTACCATCTGCTACTTCTATTTCGATCGGTACAAAAATAACAGTAGTAGGCAAATTCAACTTATCACAGAATGCTACAGAAATAAAGGAGCGATTCGCTCCAGAATCAAATAATACACGAGCAGGTAATGAGGTTATAAAGAACGTATAGGTTATAACATCATCAGTGGCAGTAGCATCATCTACTATCATCCAGATCGCCCTAGGATTCTTCCTCTTTTGCCCTCCTGCCGCTGACGAGCCCCCAACCGCCCCTGCCCCAGTCCCTGACCTTGTCCCTGTAGGGCAATCACATTCCCTATGTCCCTCCTTCTGACAATTCCAACAGACAATCCTTCGATTCATGTCCATGGGTTCCGTATCTCACACAACGCATAGTTTGAGCATTACACTGCCAAGTGTGAGTAGCCCTGCACCTTGTACACCATTGATATTTTGCCCCCAAATCCCCTGTAGGTGCTTTCCTGCTTTGGTTGCCCTGAGACTGGTTACCTTGCCACTTATTTCTCTCCTGGCTACCCCTAGCCTGATCATACTTGGGCTTTTGTAAAGTTGCCTCATCCCGACTCTATTTATCTTTAGCCTGGATGTCCCCCTCAGCAGATTTGGCCAAGGTGAAAGTCTGGGACAACAATCCAGCTAATCGTGTGGTGCTCCTGTATTCTAGCAACAATGCCCCAATAAAATGTTGAACCTGGGAAGGTTCATCAGGCACCAACTGAGTCACGAACCTCAGCTTTGCGTTGAATTGCTCAATCAACTCATCCACAGTCATTCTCCTGGTCATCTTTAATTCCATGAACTCCTGCCTTATCTTGTTTAATTCAAAGGCGTTGCAGTACTGTTCACACAGTTTATCCCGAAATTGATTCCACGTGATTGAATCCATCTGTGCTCTCGATAAATGGGTGGTAATGGAATCCCACCAGACCATCGCCTTGCCTTTCAACATTCGGGTAGCAAAGCATACTCGCATTTCCTCCTCACAGTTGCAAGCATCCAGGATCCTTGCAGTATCTCTCAACCAATTCAGTGTAACGTTAGGATCCGTACTGCCATGATATTCCTCTAGTTTACAATCCAAGAATTGCTTGTAAGTACACGGCTGCATGTATCATGTGTTAGGTGGATATCCCATAAACGGATAAGAATAAGATCCTTGTGGCATAGGTCCCTGAGGATAAGGTCCTTGAGGAAACAGCGGATAATAAAATGGTTGTGACATCGGTTGAGATAATGGGGGTATTGGCATAGACATCGGAGGAACCTCTGCCAAAGTAGTAACTGCAGGAAAAATAGGTGGTATCTCAACTGCAGTTGAAGTTATAGGCATAACCGGTGGTTGTGCTACAGGAACTTGTCTTTGTTGCTCCAATTCCTTTCTCAGATCTTGAAGTTGACCTTCAAGTTGGAAAATATACTCATCCCTCTCATCACCTGCTATACCAGATGTACCAGCATTGGTTGGAACTTCAACTGTTGCAGTAGGGACCTCAGCAGAAGATGGGACAGTAGGGGCACCGGTTGAGAAATCACGTCCAGCCATTGTTATCTGTAACAATCACATCACGTCATGATTTATTACATAAATCCGTTAGTACATAACATACTAACTCTACCACACTCCAATTCACCCCAATCCCACACCCAAGGAGTAATCGACATACCACGAGCCAAGATTTGGGAATGTAACACTTCCACTGTGCCTACACTGCCAAACCAAGGCTTTGATACCAAACTTCTAACACCGTATTTTTCAACTCAAAAATTTTCATTTAAAACAATCACTGCAGAAGCGAGTTAAATAACAAAAGTATTACAACTGTACATAAACCATCTTGTTTAAATATCAGTATTACAAAACACGGCTCGTCACAAATAATCTATCAGAGTCCTAGGTGATTACTCCCCAAGCTAACCACTCTCAGCCGAGCCGCTGACTTACCAAAACTTGTAAAAAGAGTGAGAGGTGGGGGATTAGCACAAAGCTAAGTGAATGGAGTACAATCACAATAGATATATCAGCCTGAACCGCATGATAACAACAACCACAAAATAAACACCCCGGGAAGACCGGCAGTTCAGCAGGAACCTGTAACCAATGCCGGTCAAAGCAAAGGTTTGCCGATAGTCCATTTGCTATTCTCACACAGTATTATCCTCTAGTAGCAACAAATGCATCCCAGAGTCGTAATACTGCTTAGCTAATAGGAAATGAACCCATCCCATAAGCCCAGTCGAAAACTGACTTCCCATCAATCATGTATACATATCACAGATGCAACAATTAACATTCAATAGTTAATCAATTATCAGACATGCAACAAACCAACAATAGTTGCAACCAAACCAGTACAACTAATATCACCCATGAGTAAACATCCACTCACCTCTGGTTCTCAGCTTTTCCACTTAGTGATCTAATGTTACTGAGTCTTGTCTATGCCTGAGAACACAACAACCAAACATCAGTATCCAATTCATAAATATATATCAATCATATATTTATATCCATTTAATCAAACATAAACATGTAAGATTCACATATAACACATAACATTAAACAATGCAATTAACAACCCAAAACTATCGGATTTCAAAGAAATCCGTTACATCTATCGGAATCTGCTACTACTATCGGATTTCAAAGAAATCCGATACATCTGTCGGATTTGAAGGAATCCGCAACTCAGAGTCAGATTTCCACACTTGCTGCATTTAACTTGACACACACAATCGGATTTCACCAAAAGTTCCGGATTTCTATGTACCGAATTTCACACTGTCGGTTTACCAAGTTTCGGATTTCATACTTGGAATCCACCATCGGATTCAAACAATCGGATTTCCATAAGTTCCGGATTTCTAACACTCGGATTTCCATCATCATCTCCACAATCCGCCACATTCATCTTTCAAGAATCCGACAACTTCAAAACTTGTATAAATCTCATACCCAATTTATACAATTCATACACAAGCTTACAAAAACATATATAAACATGTTTAACACCCAATCATGCATCAAAACACCTTTAAAATCACATAAACACTTAGAACACACAAAACCCACCATCGAGGGTTTCTATCATGTTTATATACGGTTTTCATAACTAACCCAACATGATAATCAAAATCATAGCATGCTAACTAGAATCACGTTTCAAGAAGCATAGAAGAATCAACAAACCTTAAACTTGAATCTATCAAATCAAATGCCAAAATCCGATACTTGTTCTTCTTCTTGCTTTTGCTCTCGGATTCACACACAACACTTTTAAGCAGATTGCAATTGTGAAGAATTTATCATCAAATATATATATATATATATATATATATATATATATATATATACTATCATGGTACTCGCGCAATGCGGCGACATCAAATAGTTTTTACTCGATAACTTGTTCGTTTTGGGAATTTACGTAATACGGTGACAACGAATAATTTTACATTGGTAACATGTCTATTTTCTTTATTTTCCTGTTCTTAATCAACTCTTTTATTATTTTTAAATAAACTTTGACAACAATTAAATAAAAAAAAAAGTCTTTACTTATAAAATAAGTTAAATTGCATGAAAATACTGAGTGTAAACTAGTAATTTGAAACTATTTAAAAATAAGAGATTAAGAAAATAGTAAACTAATTTGAAACTATTAATTATATGAGCTATTTAAAATTTTTATAATGTATGTTTATAAATTCTTATTATAGATTATTCAGATTTATGAGGCCTACTTGTACACGTTTTCTCATAATTATGTTAAAATATTTATTACATGATATAATATTTAATATAAAATGTTTGATTATGAAAGTATTTTTTAATAATTAAGTAAATTTATTTGAATTTTTTAAATATGGAAGGTTTAGTTATTAAAATAGAATATAAGATTCTTATTAACTCTATTTAATAGTTACTTTATATAATAGTTTCCATTTAGTTTATATGAGGGATAATTTAGTAATTTCAAAAGACTTCAAGTTTAAGAGATTAACCAAAATGCCTAAATGCTTTATAATATAGTATATATATATATATATCAACACTTAATTAAACAATTAACAATCAAATAAACATTAATCATTTAATAATTCATGTACTAACTCACCGAAGCCTACAAAAATACTAGACCTGACCTCAGGATGTTACAAATATAACCTCATAAAACTTATAAACAAACATCATAACACTCTTAAACACTAGAAAACAATCAATTCAACAAAACCCACTTAATCATGCTTTGAGCTTGAAGCTCCATTAATGGTGAAACATCACATAGTCATGTAATTCAACAAATTCATACATCAAGATGAATAATAGTATGCCATAAACACTTACTAACCTTCCTTTTAATTTAAATAACACAAGATCTTTGCTTTAGAAATTTCAAGTAACACTTTGAAGCTTTCTTCACTAGAGGTTTTTCTCTCTAAACACCTTAACACTTTTGAAGATAATGAGTAGATGATTCTATGCGACTACATGTACGCATACATTTTATAAAATTAAAGCAGGAGGTGGCTTTTAAACTCTTATCCATAATAACATGCATACATGCATACTTAACATACAACATAGCATACATACATACATACTTCTTTACTTTCACTTTCCAGAAACTGTATATATCATAACACATATATTTTCTAAATTAGTAATTAATTAACCAATTAACTTAAACTAACATATAAATAATTAAAACACAATTAATCACATACCGCCAACCCGCTAATCGACTAGCCCAGGATTACGGGTGTAAAAGGTGAAAAGCAATACTCAAGTTAATTCTCCTCCCCAACTCTCTCTGTAAACTCCTCCAGAAGTTAGAAACAAACTTGGAGTCTCTGTCAGATACAATGGAAAACGGTATACCATTCCTTGCAACAATCTCATCAATATATAGTTGAGCCAACTTACTCAAAGAAGCCATCTCACAAGTAGCAAGAAAGTGAGCACTTTTTGTCAGTCGATCCATAATCACCAATATCATATCATGATTCTTCTGAGTACGCGGAAGTTTCATTACAAAATCCATCGTTATGTGTTCCCACTCCCACTCAGGAATCTCTAACTATTTCAAAGATCCATAAGGCTTCTGGTGTTCTACCATCACTTGCGCACATATATGACATGATTCCACAAAGTGTGCCACATCTGCTTTCATCGTAGGCCACTAGTAAAGCACTTTCAAGTCGTTATACATTTTAGTGCTTCTTGGGTGAACTGAAAGTCTTGACTTGTGTGCTTCAGTTAAGATCAACTTCCTCAATTCTCCTAGCATAGGCACCCAAACACAGGTCTTATATATTTTCAATCCATGAGAATCGTTAGTAAGTTCATCTTTTCTTTTCTTCATCAATTCAGTCTTCAGATTATCTTCCTTCAGAGCTTCCAACTGGGCAGACTTTAGTTTATCCACTAAGTCAGATACTATCTCCATACGCATAAACTGGATAACACTTCCAGCTCCTTTGCGACTCAGGGCATCTGCCCCTACATTCGATTTTCCATAAACTGGATAACACTTCCAGCTCCTTTGCGACTCAGGGCATCTGCCCCTACATTCGATTTTCCAGGGTAATATCTGATCTCGCAATCATAATCTTTTATCAACTCCACCCATCGTCTCTGTGTCATATTCAGTTCTTTCTATGTAAATACATACTGAAGACTTTTATGATAAGTGCAGATTACGCATTTAGTTCCATACAAGTAGTGCCTCCACAGTTTGAGTGCAAACACAACAGCTGCTAGCTCCAAGTCGTGAGTCGGGTAATTCTTTTCATGGGGTTTCAATTGTCTTGAAGCATACGCAATCACCCGATCTCTCTACATTAACACACATCCCAATCCAGCAAATTATGCATCACAATATATGATAAAATCATCTGATCTACTTGGCAAAGCAAGGATAGGAGCCTGACATAACAACTGCTTTAAAGTTTGGAAAGCTTTATCCTGTTCATCACTCCATACAAACTTTATATCTTTCCAAGTTAACTTAGTCAACGGACCTGCAATCTTCGAGAAATCCTTGATAAATCTGCGGTAATACCTTGCCAATCCAAGAAAACTCTTTATCTCTGACGGTGTCTTTGGAGCGTTCCAGTTCATCACTGCTTCCACTTTCGAGGGATCCACTTTAACTCCTTTGTTACAGATAATATGCCCCAAAAACTGAACCTCTCTATTTCTAAAGCATTAGCAAGCTTAATAACACGTACGTTCAATTTATCACAGAATTCCACAGAAACAAAGGAGCGATTTGCCCTAGAGTAAAATAATACTCTAGCAGGAGTAGAGTTTATCAGAAACATACCTGTAATGACATCGTTTGTGGTGGTGGCATCATCCACCGTCATCTTAAACGCCCGACCCTCAGCAGTGGGTGGGTCCTTTCTTTTCTGATCAGCTGAAGACGATCCCCCAGCCGTACATGCTCCTGACCCAGATCTTGACCTCTTATTCAATGGGCAATCACCTACTCTGTGCCCCTCTTTCTGACAATTCTAGCAAACACTCTTCTGGAATCTGCAACTTTTAAAATCGTGGCCCAACTGTCAACACTTTACGCATCTCAGTGTCTGTGGCGTACACTGACCATTATGGAACGATTTGCACCTGCCACACCAAGGTGCCCGTTGATTAGACCCACCCGAAGAAGACCTCCTACTCTGATCTCCTTGCCTTGTACCACTGCTCTCCCCTCCCTACTTATAAAGTGTGATGTAATGTTCAAATCTTGATTTTTGTTAGGAAATCCTCTCCCCACTCAACCTATTTCTCGCAAGTATATCCCTTTCAGCCGATTTGGCTAAAGTGAAATCCTGGGATAGAGTGGTAGCCCACCTAGTGGAGCTACGGTAATCTGGATGCAAAGCTCCAACAAAGTGAGCAATCTTTGATTCCTCATCTGGCACCCATTGCTTAACAAACCTCATCTTCTCATTGAACTGCTTGATTAAATCATCCACAGTCATATTACCCGTCATTTGTAAATCCATAAATTGACTCCAGGAACTGCAATATTGTTCACATAGCTTTTCCTAGAATTGACTCCAGGTGATACTCTCCTGTTGTTGCTCCGTAAAATGACCGGTTATCGAATCCCACCACACCATCGCATCTCCCTTCAACATTCTCGTGGCGTATTTTACTTTCAATTCATTCTCGCAGTTACAGACATCTAATGCCTTAACCATTTCTCTCAGCCAGTTCAAAGTAACATTGGGATCAGAACTCCCTCGATATTTAGAAGGCTTACAATCCAAGAATTGTTTATATGTGCATGGTTGTTTGTATCCAGGAAACGCATAAGGATATGCTCACTAAGGTGAAAACGGATAATAAAAGGGTTGTTGCATCATCTGGGTCACTGGTGGTAGGGGTGTTGCTACTGGTGTTGTAGTTGCTTGAGTAGGAATCACAGTCGTTACAGGGGTTGGTTCAGGTTAGGTCTGTCTCTGCTGCTCCATATTATGAACTTTATTTCGGAGTTCTAGCAGTTCGTTTTCCAACTGATAAACATACTCACTTTGGTTTTCTTCGCGAGCCTGACTTGATGTTCCGACAATCTCTGTATTCTCCAAGTTTCCAATCACAGGTACTTCCGATGTAGCCTGGGTCACAGGAGGAAGGATGTGGGTTTCTCTGTCAGCCATATTTGTTACAATCACATCACCTCACAGCTCATTAGCATAAACCGTTAGTACACAAAATACTAACTACTACAAACATCTCTAACTCACCCTAATTCCCCTGAAGGAAAGTTTGACCCATCACGAGCCAAGATTTGGGAATGCAACACTCTAGACGTGCATACATCGCCAAAGCAAGGCTCTGATACCAAACTGTAACACCGGAAAACCCAAGCCATTTTTTAAAAATATGTTGCGGAAGCTTAATTAAAAAACAACTTTACATAGAATACAAATTTTACAAGTTACAAAAGGTCTGTTCTGTTAATATTATAAAAATGTAGAAAAGCCCATGAGGCACATGTAGTAGGCGTATCCTATAAATAGGCTATTTGTCCCATGGGCGTGTATCACTTTTGACGTTGGAGCAATTTATGCAATATCAATCCTAACGTGAAGTGTGTGTAGCTCTCTCTTTCAATATTCATCTCACCATTGATTACTTGAAGGTTCATTGATCATTGATTTGATCTTTCAATTGGTATCAGAGCCTAACTTGATCTAAGTTGGCTCATGATTGGGTAAATCATTGATTAACAAACATTATCGAAGAAAGCTACTGTTCAGAAATCAAAGCTATGAAGGTTTGAGTGTTTTCTGCTTTTAAATTGATCCTATTCATCTCGAAATCAATTCTATATTCGAAACAATCATTTATGGTTTGAGTTGGATCAAAATCGAATGAGTTCTTGAAGTTTTTCGTGGAATACATCTACGGTTTTTGCTTCAATAGTTCATCTGATTTAATTGGAATGATGGATTAATTGGAATATTCTGGATCTATAAGGAATTGCGACCAAGAGGGTATAAAAATCGATTAGTTTTTCATTGTATTTGATAAGGATTGAAATTTCATTCAAGAACATTTGAAGATGATGAAGAATAGTCGAAATCTGAGTGTTTGATCGAGTGGGATTAATTTTTCGAAGTTTTTGGTGTTTACTGTTGAGTTCGAGCGTGTTTAGCATAGCAAAGAAGACTTCAAGCAAGGCAGTTGAAAACAGATCCCGTGAAATCCGGAAGTTGTTGGTTACATAGACTTCGAGCGCATCAAATCATCAGAATTCGTAGAAAGCACACTTCGAAGTTCGAAGCCTTATACACTTCGAGCTCGAAATCAACATTACAAATTTCAAGTTTGAAATCCTAGACATGTAACGCCCCAAATTCTTAAATAAGGTAAGACTCTAAGAATAGAAGTATTTAGAATAAAAAGGAGTTTACACAAAAGCGGAAGCTACAATTAACACCGAACCCTCTAGTTCAGTTACAAAAGTGGTATTCAATATTTACATCAAAAGATTCGTTTTCAAAGTACAACCAGGCGTTAAGTTCAAAATACAGTTTTCTCTCATACAACAACCTCTGTCAAACTGGGGCCTTGCCTTTGGAGGAATCACGCCCCGCAAAACAACAGTAAGCAGTATCTGATAAGCCACAAGGCTTAGTAAGAAAACTAAACTGTAAATCATATAAGCATGCGGATACACATATACGAATGCCACAACAGGTCTTATGGACACAGTACTGCACCATCTTAGCATCCGCCAAGAAGGCTAAAACGCTGTCCATAGCACTACTGCACAAAGCAGCATGCTACAGCTCTCTCTCTGTGATCCTCTGATCAATAATATACCACATTGCAATGTAACACACACATATAACAGATATGAATCAGAGTTTAGAAAACTCACCTTAGCAACTAGTATCACACAGATATATGCCAGATAACTCAGTACACGTCAAATAGTAACCCCTACAATTATATAATCATATAATTAAAACATGTACTAATTAAACACTTAACAAATAAAACAAGGCAGGGGACCTACACGGGCCGTGTACCCCTACACGGGCCGTGTCCTATGCACTCTACACGACCACACATGACCACATGGCTAGTGTTGTCAGGGTCACCTACACGGGCCGTGTACCTCAATCTCTACACGACCATGTATACCAACATGGCCCTGTGACCGCCTTCAACTCTACATGGGCCGTGTACCTTACAGACAATCCGACAGTTCATCCTTCAAGTAGCGGATTTCGACCAAAAATCCGTAAAACTCCTAAATAACATGCTTTGGGGTGTTTTCCTACACCCCTAACAGTAATTAAACAATACTAACTCATTAGGATCATTTCTAACTTGTTAAACCATGAATCAAACTCTAAAAACCCATAACTACTTCAAGAACTTAATCAGGAATCTTACCTTCAAATTTGTGGTAGCTAGTAACAATAGGAAACTACTTGCTCTTGTTGTTCTAGGCTTGAAAACTCAAGAAATGGCTACTCTCTCTCTTCTCGTGAATGACCAGAAACAAGTTTACCAACTTTGACTCAAACAAAGTCAAACTCTTCTATACATATATAAACTTTGCAATTTGGCACAAATAGTCCTTGAACCTTTCTAGTTCCTAAAGTTACAACATAAGTCCCCCAAGTTTCAAAACACCTCCTAATCTCAATTAGGCAAAACTAAAACACGTTAAATCGAAATGTTACTAATTACAGAAATCTCCGAAACTTGGGTGTTACAACTCTTCCCCACTTGAAAACGACTTCGTCCCCGAAATCAACTGCTGAAGAGTTCCGGGTAGGTGCGTATCATCTCATCCGCTGGTTCCCAAGTATAATCCGGCCCTTTACGGTGTTTCCACTGAACTTTAACCAATCTAATCTGTTTATTACGTAGAGCTTTAACTTTCCTTTCAAGTATAGAAACAGGCTGCTCGACATAATTCAACTTATCATCAACGCATACATCCTCTAGTGGCACAAATGCAGACTCGTCTGCTAAAAATTTTCTAATATGAGACACGTGAAAGGTATTGTGTATCTTGGATAACTCTTCTCGAAGTTCCAGTCTTTAAGCAACTTTCCCCACATGAGCACTAACTCCGAACGGTCCAATAAACCTCGGACCCAGTCTATCTCTGATCTGCTAAATCTGCTCTGTCGTATGTTGTACCACCTCAGTACTTCCCAACTCTCTCTGTCCCACTTCACCCCAACAAACCGGAGTCCGACACTTTCTACCAAAAAACATTTCATAAGGCGGCATTCCTAAACTGGAATGATAACTATTATTGTAAGAAAACTCTGCAAGTGGTAGATAAGAATCCCAACTCCTCCAAAATCAATAATACAAGCGCATAACATATCCTCCAGGGTTTGAATCGTCCTCTCACTTTGACCATCAATCTGCGGATGAAATGCGGTACTAAGATGAAGCTTAGTCCTCATTTCGCCATGAAATTTACTTCAAAACCTTGAAGTAAACCGAGTATCTCTATCTGACACAATAGACACTGGCACACCATGACGAGATACTGTTTCCTTCATATACACCTCTGACAGCTTCTCTGAAGAGGAAGTCTCTTTAATGGGAATAAAATGCGCTCTTTTAGTTAATCCATCCACAATCACCCAAATAGCATCGTAACCTCTAGGGGTTTTAGGTAATTTAGTGATTAGATCCATCGTAATATTCTCCCACTTCCAGACAGGTATATCCAAAGGTTGCAACTTCCCATGCGGTTTCTGGTGTTCAGCTTTCACTTGCAGACACGTAAGACATCTCTCCACATACTTAGCCACATCTCGCTTCATACCTGGCCACCAATAATCCACTTTCAGATCTTTATACATTTTTGTCGCCCCCGGGTGAATAGAGAATTTAGATCTGTGAGCGTCACTCAAAAGAGTTTGTCTGACTTCTCCATGATTAGGTACCCATACTCGTCCACAACATAAGAATAGATCACGACTATCCTTAGCAAAATTAGTTACGTGCCCTTTAATTCGCTCTTTATTATGGTTTTCTTCTTTAATTGCTTCCAGCTGAGCATCTCTTATAACATCCAACAATGGCGTAGTCACTGTCATCCGTAACGAATCATTTTTCCAAAGTACCGACCCCGACTTCCTCCTCAAAGCATCTGCCACAACATTGGCTTTTCCCGGGTGATAAAGAATTTCACAATCATAATCCTTCAGAAGCTCTAACCACCGTCTCTGGCTCATATTTAGATTCTTCTGAACCACAAAGTATTTCAAACTTTTGTGATCAGTATAAATAGTACACTTCACTCCATACAAATAGTGTCTCCAGATTTTCAATGCAAAAACCACTGCTGCTAACTCCAAATCGTGAGTTGGGTAATTAATTTCATTCGGCTTAAGCTATTGAGAAACATAAGCATTCACTCTACCTCTCTGCATCAAAACACATCCCAACCCTAAATAAGAAGCATCACAAAACACTATCATGTCTTCTACTCCTTCTGGCAAAGCAAGAACAGGTGCCTCACATAATCTTTGTTTAAGAATTGAAAACACAACCTCTTGTTCATCTCCCCACACAAACTCTACATTCTTCCAGGTTAGCTTGGTTAATGAAACTGCAGTCTTTGAAAAGTTCTGAATGAATCGTCTGTAATAACCCGCTAACCCTAAAAAGCTTTTGATTTCGGTAGGGTTCCTCGGAGGTTCCCATTTCATCACTGCATCGACCTTCGCAGGATCGACTTTGATTCCTTCCTTATTTATCAGATGACCCAATAATTGCAACACTTGAATCCAGAATTCACATTTGGAGAATTTAGCATACAACTTCTCTCTTCGCAACGTCTCCAATACTTCTTTCAAGTCTTTCATGTTCTGTCGGGTTCTTTGAATATATAAGAATGTCATCAATGAACACAATCACAGATTTATCTAGCATCGGACGACAAACTCTATTCATAAGATCCATAAATGTTGCAGGTGCATTTGTAAGACCAAATGGCATAACCACAAATTCAAAATGCACGTACCGCGTCCTAAACGCCGTTTTAGGAATATCTTCCTTCCGAACCTTCAATTGATGATAACCCGACCTTAAATCAATTTTCAAAAACCACGACGCCCCTTGCAACTGATCAAACAAATCGTCTATTCTGGGCAAAGGATACTTATTCTTCACAGTCACTTTATTAAGTTCACGATAATCAATACACATTCGAAACGTACCATCTTTCTTCTTTACAAACAAAATGGGAGCGCCCCACGGTGAACTGCTAGGTCTAATAAAACCTTTATCTAACAACTCTTGCAACTATTTCATCAATTCCTGCATCTCTGGCGGTGCAAATCTATACGGAGCTCTCGCAATCGGTGTAGCCCCCGGTAGTAACTCAATTCTAAACTCTACTTGCCTATCAGGCGGGATACCAGGCAGATCATCTGGAAAAACATCAGAATACTCTCGTACCACTGCCACATCATCCACACTCTCCTGTCTCTTTTCTAATTTTGTATCAATAACATGAGCCAAAAAGGCTGTGCACCCACGCTGAAGGTATTTCCGAGCTCTAGTCACTGAACACATACACATATTCTCACCTCTTTTATTACCAAAAATTGATAGTTCTTCCCCACTTGGAGCTTGAACCCGAATCAATTTTTGCCCACACAAAATGGTTGCTTGGTAACGCCCAAGCCAATCCATTCCCACTACCACTTGTAACTCTCTCATAGGCATAGGTATAAGCTCAATAGGAAATCTAACAGTGTCTATCTCTAGCACATTATCTCTATGAACATCAGTCACGAGTACTGACTTATCATAAGCTATTTCTACCTCGAGAGGGGGATTCAGTTTACCACATACTTGCTCGAAATTTTTACAGAAAGAAACAGATAGAAATGATTTGCTAGCACCCGAATCAAATAATACTAGAGCAAGCAGATAATTAATGAGATATGTACCTGCAACCACATCAGGTTTCCTCTATGCTTCCTCAGCAGTTAATTGAAAGGCCCTCCCCTTGCTCTTAGAAGTATCTTCTTTCTTTACTTCTTTATTCTCTATAATCCGCAGTGGTGGTAGAGATGGAGTATTTCTTGAACGAGTTGAACGGTTAGATGCAGCCAGTTGGGGACAGTTGGCTTTCTGGTGACCTGGCTGGTAACAATTAAATCATACGCTCAATGAACTGCGACAATCTTTACCCATATGGCTCGGCTTACCACATTTAAAACAGTGAACTACGTTTGTCTGGCACTTCCCGTAGTGACTCTTCTTACACCTCTAGCACACCCTCGGTGCTTCCCTCCTCTCTCCATACTCTACCCTCGGCTTCTTGTTCTGTGGTGTTGATCCTTCCACAGGCCTCTTTTCTTTCACCTGTCTTTCCAGCTCTAACTCTCTGGCTCGTGCAACATCCATCATAGACTTCAAGGTTTGATGTTTGCTCGAATTAATAAACTCTCTGATACTCGGCTTCAAAACCATCATGTAGCGATACATTTTCATTTTCTCGTTAGCTACATAATCAGGACAGAACCGCACCTTCTCATGGAACTTGGCATTAATCTCTGGAACGGTTTCTGTAGTATGTTTCAACTTGTGAAACTCATCAACTATTCGATCTATTTCAGATTGCGGAACGAACTGCTCCGTAGTAATCTCTTTAAACTCTACCCAGGTCATGGCCTCTATTTGTGTTTCACCTCTCATTTTCTTTTCTAGGTCCCACCAATCTTTGGCAGCACCCCTCAGCGATTGGAAGCAAATCTCACTTTGTTTTCTGGAGCACACGAGCAGGTATGGAATGCTCCTTCCAACTCTAATATCCACCTCTGACTAACAATCGGGTCAGTGGATCCCTCAAACAACGGTGGCTGACAAGCCGCAAAATCTCTAAAAGTACACCCTTTCGGTGCGTCTCTAATAATCACCTTTGGCTGGGAATTAACTCTTTCTTCCCTCCCTGCTAACGCAGCTGCCACTTCCTATCGTACAGTCTCTCCTGTATGCTCTTTCAGATGATCTACCACTTGGGTAATAATAAACGGTATAGCTTTTTCCAAGGCTTTACCAATTTCCTATGCTATAGTCACTCTGGGTCCAGCCTCAGCAAACCCCTGATTCAGCTCTGGAGTCTCGTCTATTTGAGCATTATGGACCACAGCACCTGCACTGGTATTGACCCCCTCTCGTCTATTGCTAGGACCACCCTCATGACGATCCGTAGCTCGAAAACCTCTAGTATTCACCATCCTGGTATCACAGATAAAGCATTAGGACAAAAGGTAGATTTACCACGCCATCCTCTATATCAAACAATCTCAAATATTCAATATCTCGGTATACTTATCCTCAGATCCAAAGTAGTTCTATACATACTAAGGCATCTAAAATCTCAAGTGCACTACCTCTTACAAGTACCCCTCACCCGATTCACAAGATTCCTCATGATTCCATCAAGTTCTAACATGTATCATGTGTCTGTAATAATATGGGCCCTTATATTATTCATAACACACTACACACGTTCGATCTTAACTTTATCACAAAAAGTCCCGATTCACAGGCTTAGGCCATGTATCACTAGCATATCATATCATATAATACATCACATATCTGGCATCAATATCATTAACATCTCAGGTATCTCAATTCCAATCATAACAACATAAATAGTTGGCATGTTCTCAATGCAACACTCTGTATCTCTACCAAGCTGCAAGCCTCCAGTTTAACTCAAAAATCCTCAGAACCATGGTTTAAGTCCAAATGATGCATTACACACCTCCAGATCTCTCAAACCTTGGCTCTGATACCAAGTTATAATGCCCCAAATTCTTAAATAAGGTAAGACTCTAAAAATAGAAGTATTTAGAATAAAAAGGAGTTTACACAAAAGCGGAAGCTACAATTAACACTGAACCCTCTGGTTTAGTTACAAAAGTGGTATTCAATATTTACAACAAAAGATTCGTTTTCAAAGTACAACCAGGCGTTAAGTTCAAAATACAGTTTTCTCTCATACAACAACCTCTGTCAAACTAGGGCCTTGCCTTTGGAGGAATCACGCCCTGCAAAACAACAGTAAGCAGTATCTGATAAGCCACAAGGCTTAGAGAGAAAACTAAACTGTAAATCATATAAGCATGCGCATACACATATACGAATGCCACAACAGGTCTTATGGACACAGTACTGCACCATCTTAGTATCCGCCAAGAACGCTAAAACGCTGTCCATAGCACTACTGCACAAAGCAGCATGCTACAGCTCTCTCTCTCTCTCTGTGATCCTCTGATCAATAATATACCACATTGCAATATAACACACACATATCACAGATATGAATCAGAGTTTAGAACACTCACCTCAGCAACTAGTATCACACAGATATATGCCAAATAACTAAGAACACGTCAAATAGTAACCCCTACAAGTATACAATCATATAATTAAAACATGTACTAATTAAACACTTAACAAATAAAACAAGGCAGGGGACCTACACGGGCCGTGTACCCCTACACGGGTCGTGTCCTATGCACTCTACACGACCACACATGACCACATGGACAGTGTTGTCCAGGTCACCTACACGGGCCGTGTAGCCTTACACGAGCCGTGTACCTCAATCTCTACACGATCATGTATACCAACATAGCCCTGTAACCGCCTTCAATTCTACACGGGCCGTGTACCTTACAAACAATCCGACAGTTCATCCTTCAAGTAGCGGATTTCGACCAAAAATCCGTAAAACTCATAAATAACATGCTTTGGGGTGTTTCCCTACACCCCTAACAGTAATTAAACAATACTAACTCATTAGGATCATTTCTAACTTGTTAAACCATGAATCAAACTCTAAAAAACCATAACTACTTCAAGAACTTAATCAAGAATCTTACCTTCAAACTTGTGGTAGCTAGTGACAATAGGAAACTACTTGCTCTTGTTGTTCTAGGCTTGAAAACTCAAGAAATGGCTGCTCTCTCTCTTCTCGTGAATGACCAGAAACAAGTTTACCAACTTTGACTCAAACAAAGTCAAACTCTTCTATATATATATAAACTTTGCAATTTGGCACAAATAGTCCTTGAACCTTTCTAGTTCCAAAAATTACAACATAAGTCCCCCAAGTTTCAAAACACCTCCTAATCTCAATTAGGAAAAACTAAAACACGTTAAATCGAAATGTTACTAATTACAGAAATCTCCGAAACTTGGGTGTTACAAGACAACTTCGAGCTGATACAAATTCACAAGTGTACTTCGAATTCAAAAGATACCCTTCCACATTGACTTCGAGCGCATTAATCAAGTTACTGACCCACTTCGAAGATATATCCTTGACTTCGAGCGTGTCCATTCCAAATACAATACGAAACCAACTTGCCTTATCACATTTCGTATTCGAAGATCATTTGCTCAACACTTTCGCATACATTCGAAGATTGACATCCACTATTCCATTCGAAGTTAACTTCGAAAACTGAAAACAAATTCAAAGATTGAAATCACTTTGAAACACTTCTACTTGAAGTCCAAAGAGTACTGTTCCATTCGAAGTTCATTTCAAGTTGACTTCGTATTCCTAGTTTAACCTCACTTCGAATTTCAAGAACAGGCACTTCGAATTAACTGTTCAATTCGAAGTCACCACTTCGAACTAGTACTTCCAATTCGAAGGAACCATCTTCGAACCCAATCAACCAACTTTTTCCAAGTTAACGATCACTTTGAAACTTTCAAGTAACTAAATCAAAATGTCATGTTCCAATGAGATATTGGCAGTTGGCACAGATTCCAAATCCCCTGTTCTCTTCCGCAATGACTACCTTGTATGAAAAGGGAGGTTCATGGATTTTCTGGAACACAATGAAGTATATGGTGAAATGATGATCGATTCTATTCTCAACGGAGAAAAGAAATTCTACAGAATCATGGATGCACAACCTGACAACAATCCTCCAATTGTTGGAACAATGAGAGAGAAAACTCATGATGAGTTAACAACTGCTGAGAAAGAAAGAAAGAAGGATGATAGGTTGGCTAAGTATTATCTCAAACAATGTTTATCATCTGAGATGTACATGAAGGTTGACAGCTTAGCTACAGCCAAAGAGATCTGGGATGAGATCAAACGTCAATTGCAAGGAACTGAGCAAGGAGAACATATAAATAGAACACAATTGGTGAACATGTTTCACGAATTTACTACCAGGGAGAACGAACTGCTAATTGACACTTACAGTCGTTTCTGCAAGCTCCAGAATGAACTCAGGACAAACAAGGTTGAAAGGATGGATTTGGATATCAATTGCGTGTTTCTTCGTGCTCTTGGACCAGAATGGAAAAAGCATGTCAAGTTGTATAAACACATCAACCGAAACCTTACAATTGTCACATACCACAACATTTTTTAGGACCTTCAGCAATATCAAGATGAGGTCTCAAAAACATCTCCCACACTCTCTGCTGACCCTTTAGCTTTAGTTGCTTTAGAACCACCCCTCCCCCCCCCCCCCCCCGTGAGTCCTCTAGAACTCAGAAGTTCAAGCAAGTGGCTTTATCTGACTCAGAATCTGATGAGTCAGATGGTATAGAAATGGAACAAGTCATCAAGGCCATGCCATTCATAACCAAGGCTTTCAAGAATAGGTACTCTAAAACCAACAATCGCCAAAGGTACACTTCTGGGTCTCGAAGACCAGAAAACTATAAGGTGGCTGAGAAACCAAGAATTGCCAAGGAGGAGAGAAAAGAAGATCGAAAATGCTACAATTGTGGGGGAAACGGCCACTTCATAAAAGACTGCACACCGAAAAAGAAGAAAGACGCCGAGTACTATAAGCAAAAACTTAGGCTGGCCAAAAGGAAGAGTGCAGGAAGGGCCATGTTAGTGGAAGAAGACCAGTTCCTCACTGACACTGATGACAGGGATCTTGAGGAAGAGGCACAAGCTCAATTCTGCCTAATGGCAGGCGTTGATGATGAGTTCAGTGATGATGAAGCCGAGCCAGAGGCACAATATGACAATTCTGATGATGAAGGGCTTGATGCAAATGATGATGAAGAGGTACACTCTAACTCCATTATAGGTTGTGGTCTGAGCATGGAACATGTTCAGATCATCATATCACGAATGAAAAAGTTAGAGAAAAAGGTACAAAAATCAAAATTAAACAAAGAAAAACTAACAGAAGTAATCAGAAATCAACAAATGGAATCCATACATGTTGATAGAGAAATTCAAGAGCACAAAACGAAAATCATTGAAAAAGAAAACAAACTCATTGAGCTAACTGCAAACATGAGCACCCAATTACATGACCTAAAAGCAGAGAAGATCAGCACCGAAAATGACGCAAAATTTATTCTCAAGGAAAAGGGTGAACTGTGCTCAAAATAAAAGAGCTTGAAGATACACTGATAAAACGGGGTCAAACAGAACAAACCATTTTTCTCAATAAATTCAAAGAAAGAAAATTCTCAAAATTGACCTATGATGGTCTTGGATTTGAAAACCCACGAATCAGTGAGAAAGTGACAGCCAAACAATTATATGATTTTAACTTAATGAATGCTGGCATCACTAACAAAATGGTATTTGTTGGACGAGAAGAAGAGGTTGTGGAAGAAGATTTTAAAAGAAATACTCCACTAAAATCTGAAATTTATTTTAATTATCAGGAATTAAATGATTCTATCTCATTTGAGCCTTAGAAGCTCAGTATGACAGATGAGTTTAACGGTTTCACCTATCCTGATGATCTCAAAAAGCCGCAAGCAGTTTTGGAAGCCCGAATATATATACCATATATGGTGTTAGAAAGGCAACTCGAAAAGCTTGTAGCTTATTATTATCAAACCATTATCACTGATGATTTGGAAAGAGAAATAAATAAATCAGAAAAGAGTCTTCAATGTCACCGTCAAAAGAAAATCTTGACACGCACTTCCACTCCATCTACTTCTCAACCAACACGCAAATATACCAGAAAAGAAAAAGGGAAATCTAAGGTGGAAGAATCACGGATTCCAAAGTCACTACATAAATCAACTGAAACCACCAAAAGGCAACCGAATGCCATACCCAAAGCCAATCTCACACACTCTTCCAAGAACAAATCAAAGTTACCAAAAAATGTTGTCCAAAAGAACATAAAACCATTCACACCTAACCACGTTTTGAATGTTTCAGATGTAAGCAGAAAAGACAACAAGATGAAGAGTGTTTGCACCAATGGAATCACAAGAAAGTTTAAACCAAGTGTTTCCAAGCCTTTTTTTGATTTTTCCAAAAAGTGTCATCACATTACGAATTTCTTTAGTAACTATAATTCACTTTCCATAAAAGAAAAGAAAGCAAGCACACATTTTTGCATGAGTCATGGGTGTTTGCATAAACATTGTGAATACAAGTGTGAATATGATAGGCTTCGAAAACAAATGTGAATTAGTGCGTGTGAGAGGTGGAGACCACAAGGGTCGAATCAAATAAATGCCCCCTTCATTACATCACATGGAATAGTCATTCATCAGTGGGTGACTAAACACGTTTTAAAACTAATGAATTATTGGAACTATGCAAATAGACTAATCACTATTCAAGAGTTAGATGCATACAGAAAGGGAGGATACAAAGAGTTTTTGAATGCTTAGAATAGAACAGAATCTAAAACATGGAAATCTCAAATACAACGTACCAAGTTTCTCTCTTCAAAGGGAAAATCAAATTCTTCAAAAAACATCAAGTTCAAAAGCAAAACCAACCAAACAGCAAGAATCAAAACCATCCACCATAAAATCCAAACATACTACAACCAAAAAGGAACCCATATCTCAAACAGTTGTAAAACCCAAAATGATTCAAATTTGGCAACTAAAAGATGTGGTTCAGGTAGTGGACGTCAAAACCATAGAAAGTCTACCAATTCTTGAAAGAGGAGAAATCCCTCTAACCATTGAATCAAAAATTGTTCCTGATCCTTTCTTGATTAAAACTTCAAGGTTTAACAAAGAACAACAAATGACTCAATGGAACACACCGAAAAGAATACACTGTATTTTTCAAGACGTCGTTAACACTAGTGTTTCATCTAACAAGCAAGGACCCATTTCAACATGGGGACCTAAACGTTCGTTCTTTTCTATGTGCAGGAACCTAATCTCTCGTACCTGGACTTAGGCTGCACCAAGCACATGACCGGTGACAAGCTTCTTCTCAACAACTTCGTTCCCAAGTACTCCGGGAATGTTCTTTTTGGGAACGCAATGTTGCACCGATACTGGTGTACGGAGATAAAGAAAAGAAAATTATCAAAATAAAGAAGATTTCTTATGTAGAAGTACTGAGCCATAATTTGTTTAGCATTGGCCAGTTCTGTAACAAAGATTTGGAGGTTACATTCAAGAATTCATGTTCAGTGACAACAGACACAGGTGATGTTCTTCTCGCGGGAACATGATAGTCTAATTTGTATTCAACTGATCTGAAACAACTACAACACGAAGACCTCCGTTTGTCTACTCAGCAAGGCCTCATCGAACTTAACTTGGAAGTGGTACAGAAAACTCTCCCATCTCAACTTCCACAGCATTAACAAATAGTTACTTGAGATCTGGTGAGAGGCCTGCCTAAGTTGAAATTCTCCAAAGATCATCTGTGTGTAGATTGTGTAAAAGGGAAGATGAAACGCTCTTCTCACAAGGTCAAGCAAATCTCCTGTACAAAGTAAATAATGGAGCTTCTGTACATGGATCTATGCGGTCCGATGAGAGTATAAACACGCAATGGGAGGAAGTATATCCTAGTAATTGTCGATGATTACTGTAGGTATACTTGGGTCAAGTTCTTAAGGTCGAAAGATGAAGCAACTCCTTCTATCATCAGCTTCATCAAACAACAGCAGAACAAGTATGAACACAGTGTAACCTCCATTCGCAGGGATATGGAACTGTTCTCAAGAACAAATGCTTGTCGGACTACCTTGACCTCGTGGGGATCACTCATCAATTTTCTGCAGCATACACTCCACAACAGAATGGAGTGGTGGAAAGACGCAAGCGAACTCTGGTTGAGGCTGCACGTACCATGCTTGCTTACTCTGGTCTCCCGCCTTCCTATTGGGCTGAAGCCGTCAGCACTGCGTGTTACACACATAATCGTTCTTTCATACATAAGCGTTTCAATAAAACACCATATGAATTACCAAATGGCATTGTACCTAATATCAAATATCTTCATATATTTGGTAATAGGTGCTTTGTACTCAATGAAAAGGATAATCTAGGGAAATTCAAAGCCAAGGTTAATGAAGCAATTTTCCCTTGGTTATTCACATGAGTCAAAAGCCTACAGAGTGTTAAATAAAAGAACTAACTGTGTTATGGAAAGTATAAATGTTACATTCGACGACATGTTGGATGTTAACACATTTAAAAAGGGAAATGAAGTTGCTTCTGGACAAGTCAGTTCAGGACCAGTACTTCAAAGAAAAGAAACAAATATAAATCCATCATCATTAGAACACAACTTAGATTTCTTATTTGATTTCTTACAGTCTGAATCTAATGATCAAAATGCTGGTGATAGGAATGATGCAGTGTCTCCTGCTACAACTGCAACGGAGGTTGACAACTCGTCTTTGTATCCAACCGTGGATTTTCCGTCTACATCAACTATCAATCCAGTCATAGTTCCTCATGAGCCGGTTTATGAGGGAACTCCAGTCTATGATTCAGACCCAATATCAACAGCGGAAGACATTGAACTCTCAAATCGTTTAAATGAGTTCTTTCCTCCGATCCAAAACCCCTGAGGAATAAGATGGACACAATCCCACCCCGAATCTCAAATAATAGGCAATGTTCAAGATGGAGTAAGAATTCGTTCTGCAATGGTGAATGAGTGTCTTTATTCCAGTTTCCTATCCATGATAGAACCCACCAAAGTCTCCGATGCTTTACACGATGCAGATTGGGTCATTGCAATGCAAGAAGAACTTAACCAGTTCGAAAGACTCAAAGTTTGGAGATTGGTACCACTTCTAGAGAGAAAATCAATGGTTGGTACCAAGTGGATTTTTAAAAACAAATGGGATTCCGATGGAACAGTGGTTAGAAACAAAGCTAGGCTGGTTACTAAGGGTTACAACCAACAGGAGGGAATAGACTACGATGAAGCATTTGCTCCTGTAGCTAGGATAGAAGCCATTCGACTCTTCTTAGCCTATGCTTCCTATAAAAGCTTCAAGGTTTTTCAAATGGACGTTAAGACAGCTTTTTTAAATGGTATCCTCAAGGAGGATGTCTATGTGTCTCAGCCAGAAGGCTTCGTCAATCCCAAATTCCCTTAACATGTTTATATTCTAGACAAAGTCCTATATGGACTAAAACAATCCCCGAGAGCTTGGTATGATGTCCTGTCTGAATATTTTTTGAGTGAGGGATACATGAAAGGAAAAACCGACACCACTCTGTTCACCAAAGCCAAAGGAAAGGATTTAATCTTAGTACAAATTTATGTGGATGACATCATTTTTGGTTCCACAAACCCAAAGTACAGTGATGAGTTTGCATATACCATGCAAAATCATTTTCAGATGAGTTTGATGGGAGAGATGAACTTCTTTCTCGGATTACAAGTGAAACAGCTAAGTCATGGCATCTTCATTAGTCAATCCAAGTACATTAAAGACTTGTTGAAGAAGTATGACATGCTTAGTTGTTATTCACTATCTACCCCCATGTCTTCAAAAGCTAAACTGTCTGCTGATCTTGATGAAAAAGCAACTGATTTAAAAACTTATAGGGGTATGATTGTCTCATTGCTATATCTAACGGCAAGTAGACCAGATATCATGTTCTCTACATGCTTATGTGCTAGATTCTAGTCTAATCCTAAGGAATCACATCTGCTGGCAGTCAAAAGAATATTCAAGTATCTCAAGGGTACTCCTGATCTAGGTCTATGGTATCCAAGGGATTCTAGTCTACAATTATATGCCTATTCAGATACTTGATAGAAAGAGTACATCTCGCAGTGCACACTTTTTGGGAGATCGGTTAGTGTGTTGGGCTTCTAAGAAACATAATTGTGTCTCTACTTCAACTGCTGAGGTTGAATATGTTGCTGCTGCAATGTGCTGCTCTCAAAGTTTGTGGGTTAGGACTCAACTCCCTAATTTTGGCCTACACTATGACAAGATACCTTTATTTGTGATTCACAATCTGCCATTGCCATCTCATGCAATCCAGTCCACCACTAATAGACCAAACACATTGACATACAGTATCATTGTATTAAAGATAATGTGAAAAAAGGTCTAATAGAACTTCAACATGTCAAGACTAATGATCAACTGGCTGATCTGTTTACTAAACCATTAGACGAATCTCGTTTTAATGAGTTAGTATCCAAATTGGGTATGTTGAATTATAAAGTCTGACTATCAGTCATTTATTGAGTGGGTAGTTCACTATGTTTGTTCATGTTGAAGATAAACCAAGAACAATTTGAGGGGGAGTGTCAATCATTCGTACAAGCTACGCATGCTTGTAGGGGGAGAAAATCAAAGAAAATACCAAAAACATTCACAAAACAAAGAAAAATATCAAAAATATGTTTTATTTCTTTGAAAATTGAAAAATACAAAAAGATTTTATTCTCTTCGAATTCGCAAGTTTAATTCGAAGTCAATGGACTTCGAATACGAAGTCATTAAGTCCAAGGTCACTTCGAGCGTGTTTGGAGGAGTCAATTCGAAGTTAGTTGACATCGAATACGAAATCATGAAATCCATGTTCACTTCGAGCGTGTCTACTAGCATCAATTCGAAGCTACTAGACTTCGAATTCCAAACAGTGTATGCCCTATACACTTCGAGCGGACATGAACAGTGACTAAAATCAATCTCCTTCGAGTTCGAAGCTTTCACACTTCGAACTCGAAGCCCTTTGGACTCCGAAGTGAACAGTGCTTGATAAAAGACTTCAAGCACCTTTTGCACCTTCGAAGCTCTTCAAGCTTCGAGCGTGATTTTTAAAATATTACCGTTTGAGAATTTTTACTATAAATAGGTGGCAATGGGTAAGTGTGTTCCCTACGAATTCTTACTTTCAACTTACGAGAATCTCCGGTTACTTTATTTCCAAAACTTGCGATGGGTCTTAGGAACACAAGAACAATGTTTTCATAAAAGAAAAACTCACAAAATTTGAAAAGTGTTCTTGGTGTTCTTCGTGTGGTTGAAGATTGCCTTGATTTCACTTTTTGGCTAGATCTTCATGTTATGGCAAAATGGGAAAAATTTCAGTGTTATGAAAATGTTTAGATACATGTATTCATTGTAAAACATGTGTCAAAACACATTTTTGTTCATAAAAATTACCACTTCATCAATGAAGGAATTTCGGGTGTTATAAAATTTTGGGTTTTGACCAAAAGTTTCACATGTGAATGTTCAACTTTCTAACCCATTGGCTATTCTTACAGGACTTATTATGGCTATGGAAGATGATTCTGTCTCGTATTGTTCTTCGACAGCAAGCCAATCCCATAACCCGGATGACCAACTCCTTCCTAGAAACCAATTTCTTTCTGTAGTCACTCATGATAACAACCACTTCATCAACCTAAACAATTTCAGAAACCCAAACTTCCCAATTATTACCAAAATACTCCGCATACACCTACTGAACCATGCTCTCACATTTGATCCATCTACTTCTGGAACACATGTTCCTAAGTTATATGTGCAACAGTTCTGGAATACCGTTCACACCCATACCAATCCCGACACTCGTCGAGTTTCAATTCGTGGTGATGTGGACCACTTCACCCTCAATATTACTGCCGCCGACTCCGTGAAATCCTTCAACTCCCCACCTCGAGAAGCAAGCATCCTCTCCTTGACTTTGAGGAGATGCCTGATGCGTCAACTGCCCTTGCGGGTATTCATGCCATGGGTTACAATGGGGACTTACAACTTCATTCCCACTTTAAACGAGCCAACCTTCACCCCATATTCTATACCTTTCTCGCCATTCTTCAACGGTGACTCACCCCGAAACATACCGGATATGAATATCCCAACACCAACCAGATAAAGCTCATTTTTGCTGCAGCTAATCACCTACACATTGATTATGCAACTTTAATATTTCTTGATCTTGTGCAGCAAGTAGAAGGCAAACTGTCAGATCTTAAACGTGCAAAGGGCAGATTTCTGCCGTACCAATGGTTCTTGCCAATGATGGTCCAGTTCGCAATGGACAGAAACGAGGAAATCCCTTGCAGGCCAAATCATGCTTCAATCCGGCCTAACCAATTTATGTATGTGAAGGTTCTCACCGCTGATCATCCGGTTCAACCTCAACCTTTTCCGACTTCTCTCCTAGATCTTTGTGCACCAAATCAAGTAGTGCGAGCTTATAGGGAGAGTGTAGGACTTGGTCCTCTGGCGCAACCAGAGCCGGTTGCACCTACCCCAGGGCCGGTAGCTCACAATGAGGTGATAGTGACTAGGCCTCAGACTTCCGCGGGGAAGGCTGATAGGGGAGAGTCGAAATAAAAGTGATGAGAGGGGCGGTGAAGGGGATGTTGGTGATATACATAGAGAGGGAGTGGCGGATTATGACCCAGCACAGATCCAGGCTATGATGGATTCATTTTCACATGTACTTCCAGATCCCAGCAATCCTCTGCACCTGAAATTACTAAATCTGCAACTACTCCGGACTTTGCCTCTGATACTTTGGCAGTGATTGATCATACCCCTGGAGCAGCACCACTGGTTCGTGATAATACTGAGGAACAACGAGCCAAAAAGCCAGTGGTGGCTGAAGAGGAAGATTTGAGCTTTTCTGACCTATTTCCAAATCTACCCGAGGCCTTCGACTCATAAACTGAATTTTTATATGGCTATCAACCGGGTCCTCTTGAAGAATGTAGTGAAGGATATGACTTTGATCCTTATGTAGAGGAAGAGGAAGAGGTGGAAGAAGAAGAAGAAGAGGTAGTGCTAGAGGAGAGACAGGTGAGAACAGAAAAAGAGAGTGCTGAGGGTCCCCCAAGCCTAAAAAGCCAGGAAGCTACACCTACCATCGGAGCTGACATAGTTAGCTTTGGTGTTGAAATAGTCACTGTCATCCTAACAGTGCACATTAACCCCTCCAGACACTCGGGTGTCTCTCAACAGACACCTGTTTCATTCCATAGAGATTATACACATACTCTACCGGCCTCTCAATCGGAGATGGCTGGTATTGAAACTAGAGGTCTGCCTCTCTCGACCTCGCCTTTTTCTTCAGAGCACATTGACATACCGCAAATTTCTGCTTTTCTTTCCACACACCAAACAACACTTGCACATATTACGACGTTGTTTACCAGACAACTGTCCGGAACACCTGTAGGTGGCACTACTGAGAGTGTCATTCGAGGATCAGGTGGAAATCTCGGTGGAGTGTTCACAACCTCAGCTCCACATTCGAGTAGCTCCGCCTCTGTGGCGGAGACTTCAACGAGTACTCTCAGTGAGTCTCGGTATGTTACAAAACAGGAACTGTGGGAGGCTCTCAATCCTATTACTGAGGGCATTGCGGACATCAAACAAACCCTTGCCTCTCTTAAAACCAAAGTTGATGACAGATCGAGCTTATCTACTGATACACTTAAATCCCTGCTTTATGCCCGTTTACTGGAAAAGGCCCCTGACCGCGAACAGAACCTGGATCTCCTTGAAACCCTTCACAATGAACAAACCTATAAGGGTAGCAACCTCTCTGAATTTAAAGGAAGAGCCATGAACTCAATGGAGGATCTGGGAAACGTGGTATTTCAAAAACAAGATTTTGTGGAAACAAGACTGACGACGCTTGAAACAACTTGTAAATCCCAAGCTGTTGGGTCAAAACGTAGGCGTGATGATGATGATCCCGATCATGATCACCACGAGGGGGAGAAAAGACCCCGCGTTTTGACCTTTACCCCTTTGACCGAACGACTTGCAGCTGCTATGGGGATCGGGGCAGAACCAGAACCACAACAATCACAACAGAAACAACAACAAAAGCAACAACAACTACAATCAGAATAACAACAGTCACAACAACAACAACATCTGTCTGGGCCTGAACCTGTCATCCCAGTTTTTGAATTTGAAATGGAAACTGCCGATACTGATGAAAGGGATGAGTCAGATGAATTACTAAAACAGATTGAAGGGTTCCCGTTTGAAAAGCTACCAGAAAGAACCGAGGAGGTCTAGATAATGGAAATATTTGAGGATATGCCCATGCAAACTGTTCAAAAGCCAGCTTCTTCAAAGGTTGCAAAGCCTACGAGGGAGTTGGTTACCAAAAAGCAAATAGAGGAGACCATCAAAAGGCTAGATCTTACGAAGGTTCTCCGGGGCATATCGAAGGAGGTTCATCAACTATTCCCTCCTGAGTCTAAGAAATTCCAGATGTCTGCTGCCGATATCCTGAGAAAGAATCAAGAAGCTGAGCAGGCACAACTACAACAACAAACATCATCTGATTGGCCTATTCCTCCTAATGTCCAACCGGCACGTCCAATTCCAACTACATCAGACCCATGACTTGATAGACACAATATGTACACCAGGGAAGCTATGAAAACCCCTATATGGGGACAATATGGTGTGAATGCTGCTTACCTTGAGGATCGGATCCCTACCATCTACACTTCTCAAATCAGAGACAAGATTCCTCCTGAAATGAGAGGTCTTGATGATGTGCAAAGGAGACGACATACTCACATTCTCAATGAATACAAAACCCCAAGGGAGCATTTAGTGTTAGAGTACCCAATCAGCAAAGTACTTCGCGTAAGCATGCAAAAATCATTAAGGTACAGATTTGCTGTGTATGATGTCCAAAGAGCAGATGGTCAGAAAATCTCCCTCAATGAAGCAAACTTCAGACATGTAAAGCAGCATGACATTGAGTTCATATACGAGGAGCTATCTACAAAGATCAACAAGTACTATGAAGAACAACAAGGACGATCAGCTCTAATGAAATATATGAGGAGATTTATTGAATTTATACAAGAGCATGATCTAAAATTAGGCGCCGAGAGTAATCAACTCGAGGTGAATCTGCTCAGACCACTGCAGCATCTTACAGATATACAAACCCTAGAGGAGCTCACAATCATTGAAGAAAATCATCCTAGCTTTGCGGGTCAAAGAGGTGTCATCTTTGTCAATCAACACCGCCGAAAGATCATGGTACGGATGATAGACTTAATGGCATACTCAGATGGGACTCTTAAACTGTTATTTCACCGTCTCCAAGAAAAGGCCAAAAAGGATCAATCTAACTTAAGTGAGACTGAGATGGCTCCGCTAATATGAACCATTGAAAAGGTCAAAAGGACTTTGGATAGCCGGCGGATTATAAGGAGGTGGCAAATGATGTTTGGCATAAGAAATCTATCTACTTTGTAATTACTTACTTTCTGCATTTCATTTTCAACGTAATAGGCTTTCTCTCCATTTAGGGGGAGATTGTTAATATTAGAAAATGTAGAAAAGCCCATGAGGCCCATGTAGTAGGCGTAGCCTATAAATAGGCTATTTGTTCCATGGGTGTGTATCACTTTTGACGTTGGAGCCATTTATGCTATATCAATCCTAACGTGAAGTGTGTGTAGCTCTCTCTCTCTCTCTCTCAATATTCATCTCACTATTGATTACTTGAAGGTTCATTGATCATTCATTTGATCTTTCATGTTCACAAACAACATCAAAGATTGTCTTGGTGTTACTAAAATAAACTGGCTCGTTTCTTTTTAAACAAAATATCCGAGCGGGGTCAACTTCTCCTTGTACAACACGAACAAACACAAACCTGCAAAAAGCAACAATTGAGGGGAATTAGCACGAAACTAAGTGAGTAGAGGCTAAACACAAACGCAAACATAAACCATCAATATCAAAACATGTAATCAAATATCCAAGAAGACCGGCGGTTCGGCACAGAACCTACAACAAATGCCGGCCAAAGCAATGGTTTACCATTAGCCCTCTACTGAGTTGGCACAGTGAAAATTCCCCTCTGATGCAACATATGCACCAGTAAGACTATCACTTTACAACCAACCAGTAAACGAGCCCAACCCAATTCTACGTGTAGTTGACTTCTCAAACGCAACTCAATATCATCCAAAGAGCGTGTATCGGCCAAATAGTCATGCAATAGGCATAATTAATCAACAATCACAATCAACAATCCAATCAATTATCCGATCACATACGCATGCATCACATCAATAACATTAACCATAATCTTTACCATCCGCAATTAACGTCCACTCACCTTGTATTCAACACGAACTCAGATATCTAATATCACTGAGTCTTTCTGAAAACAAGTTAACAACGAAATCAGTCTCTAACATAAAATATATTTACCCACATATATTTATGTCCCAATACCCATAATGAATCTACATAACGTAAACACATTAAAAACAAATCAAAAGATCAATCAAACAAAGTTCATAATTCTGAAAATCATTGGACGCGTCGCGTCGGTCCAAATTATCGGATTTCCTTATCGGATTTCAAGAATCCAGCGGATTTCAAATCCCGGATTCAAGTTGTCGGATTCTAGCTTGTGGATTTGACTTGTCGGATTCAAACCATCGGATTTTGGGCTACAGATTTCAACCCATCGGATTTCATCACTCGGATTCAAAGAATCCGCTACATTTCGTGAACGCGTCGTGTCCTTCCTCTGGACGCGTCGCGTCGCGTGAAACTTTGCATCATCTTCTCCAATTTTCCAGCCGACTCAAACTTATAAAATCACATTTCAACCCATCTTTTTCAATCCAAAACACTTCTAAACATGTACAAACCTTATATATCATGCATATAACTATCATGAACATCTTAGAACTCATTAAAACACCATATCATGCAAAACCCACTTAACAAGTTTGAGATTCATGCTTATATATCATGCATATAACTATCATGAACATCTTAGAACTCATTAAAACACCATATCACGCAAAACCCACTTAACAAGTTTGAGATTCATGCTCAATTAATGGTGAAACTTAATATAGACATGTATTTCCATAGATTCATGCATCAACACGAATTATAACATGATATAAACACATACTAACCTTCTTCTTGAATTATCAAACACAAATCTACACTTTTGAGAATTAAAGTTTCCAACTTTGAAGCTTTCTTCACCCAAGGTTTTGCTCTATAAAACACACACTACACTTTTCTCTTTTGATAGAAAAATGAGCAGATGATAGCTCAAGACCACGTATACATACGGATTCATTTAACCAAAGCAGGAGGTGGAAAGAAATCCCATACATGCATACATACCTCCATACATACATGACATACTACCATAAATCCTTTTCTAAATATAAATTCAACAGTAAACATATATATATATATATATATATATATATTAACACACACACATATATATATATTTTAAGTTGATTAACTTCAAGTCACATAAATCATTTAACCATATAATTGATTAACTTCAAGTCACATAAATCATTTAACCCGCTAATCTACTAGCCCAGGTTTGCGGGTGTTACAATTAGGGTGAAGTGATTATCTCCCCAACAAATACTCCTCAATCCTTCAGTATCATGTAGACACCAATCCTTGCTATGTTAAGGTGATGATTAGATGTTTGGAAATCTTGGTTTTGGGTTTTTGAATGCTTGAGAAAAACCCAAAAGAAATAGTTAACCAAGAACACTTTTAAAATTGATAAAATATAGATTTGTGTTAGAAGAAAAGTTTTAAATAAGTGGAGAAATGATTTGCAACAAGAATGAGTTGAATTGGTTGAGTTTTGAGAAAGCTTGATCTTGGCTATGGAGTCTAGGTTTATTCAGAAAAAATGAGCTGACAGGGAAGGGATATGCACCATGCGACTTTCAATAATGTCGTGCGACTTTCAGTTAGATTCCATGCGACATCAAGTCCAGTTCATGCGACTTACTAGTAGCCCCATGCGACTTTCACTTAGAAATTTCATTCGACATATATATATATATATATATATATGTGTGTGTATCATGCGACTGTTGTATAAACAACCATGCGACTTTTAACATGTTCATGCGACATTCAGTAAGCCATGAGACTTTTGCTTTAAAGCCATCCGACTTTTGACATGCTCATGCGACATTCAATCAGCCATGCGACTTTTGATATATATCCATGCGACTTTTGATATATATCCATGCGACTTTTGATATATAGTCATGCGACATTTAAGATATGGTCATGCGACTTCTAGTATATAGTTCCATGCAACTTTCAGTGTGTATATATGTTACCTTCATACGACAGTCACCTGGGCCCATGCGAATTTCATATGGCCCAGGGTGGTCATGCAACTTTCAGATGGCCTAGGGTGGCCATGCGACTTTCACATGGGGTACAACACCCATGCGACCTTTGTTTCTATGTATGTATGGTTACACACCCAAGAGACGCTTCTGTCTAAGAAGAATATACCCTCAACAGGCATAGATATAACCTTGAAAAGCTCAAGAGTGATGTTGAATGGCAAGGCTGTGTTGAGACCCTCAAAATCATTTAGATATTCATGTTGGGGTAGTACCTCTCTTAGCTCAATTGGAATAAAGGTCTTAGAGCCTTTCTTGTGTAGATTTTCAACTGTATGCACATGCCTATAGTAATCATCTGGAGTGAAGGCCTTTTGTGACATAGCAAGAGCTATCCAAATTTGAATCTTTTGAATAAATTGCCCTTTGAGCTTGCTCTTGGATTTGTAGGGAAGGTACATGATCTCAACCAATTTTGCGAACGCATAGATGTGACACCTTTCATATGATACAACTTCACAGTTGTTGAAGTTGTTTTGCCTTATAGCTTTGAGGTAGGGTTCACCATCACCTTTGTGGACAGTAGCTCTTGTGATAAGAGTTGGCTCGGTTCCATTTCTTAGAATATTGATTCCTTCTCTACAGCTTTGTATCCTCTGTTGACTTAGATTGTAGGGAGCAGATAGGTCAAGACTGAAAAGGGTTTTGATTGCATCCGCATGGGATCTTGATTTGAGCATCTCAGCTTGAGATTTCTCCCTTGCCAATTTAAGTTGAGCAGCAGCTTGACTTTGAACTTTTTCTTGTTCTTGTTGATATGCTAGCTCTTTGGCTTGGTAGATCTCTTCCACTGGAACACCCAATGCTTAAGCCCTTTGGGCATTCTCCCTTTCTTCTTGCTCTTTAAGGGCAAGCTCCCTCTTTCTTTGTTCATCCTCTTCAACTTGCTCTTGTGTCATTTTTTTTCCTTTTTCTTTTGGAGCACAGGTTGAAGGCATTTGAACTTTTGGAGCAGATTGGACTGGAGGAGCAGATGGTTTGGGGCTTTGTCTTCTTCTTCTGAGGATGTCAGATAATGAAGTATCATCCTCATAATTAGAATTAGACTCTACATTGATTGGTGGAGAGCAACCCTCAGCAACCTTCCTTTTTGGCTTGGGCCTGTTTGCAATTCTTTTCAATATTTTAGGGAATCTTTGCTCCCCCTTAGAAGGTGCTTTTATTTTAAGAATAGAAGGAGCTATTGCTTTGGGTGCTTCCTGCTGCAATATCTTGGTGGCTGTTTCAGAATAAGTAGCATCTATCTCCTCTGAATCGGGATCATCCTCCCTTGTTGAGCTTGAAGATTTCTCCCCCTTTTTGTCATCATCAAAAGGAGGAGGGGAGTCACCTTTGGTAGGTGTAGGGGATGGGGTAGGGGCAGGGGTAGGTTTAGTGGTTGAGGAAGGGGTAGGTGTAGGGGTGGGAATAGAGGTAGATGTAAGTTTAGAGAGTTGGAGACATAGGTCATCCTTGAGATCCCTTAGAGATTTCCAGAGAGAAAGATGGCTCATTCTGCTTTGTTCAGAGAGGGCTTCAATATCATCAAGGATGCCTTTTAGGAAGGAAGGCATGGGAAGAAGTTGTTCTGGTATGGGGACAGAAACGTTTGGGTTGATTGGTCGTAGGGTTTGTAGTTGAGTTAGAAGGTTTGAGATGGTTTGATTGAGGGAAGAGATAGTGGATTGAGGTAGGATGGGAGTTTGTGTTTGAGAGGGAAGAAGGGTAGATAATTGGTCAAATTTGGTGAGAAGGGGAGTAAGGTAGGTTAGGGTTTGGATAGGTGCAGGGGAGGGTGAGGTTTGGGTTTTAAGGGACTCTATGTCTTGAGCAAGTCTAGACAGTCGAGTATTGGTTTGGGTTTGGAAAACTTGGAAGGTGTGGGTAAGATTGTCAAGGTTTTGATGTATGGTTTAGAGAAGGGTAAGGTTTTGTGTTTGGGTAGAGGTAGAGGGTTGAGAAATGGAAGAGGTTGAGATTGGTTCAAAGAATGTGGGTAAGGTTTGTGTTCCCTCATCTGAGCCTTGGTGTATAAGCTCGAATTCATTAGGAAAGACTGTTGAGCCCTGTACTAGTGATTGGTTTGTACTACTAGCATTGACAGGCTGTGCATGTGTAAGAATAGAATCTATTATAGGTGCAAGATAAGTGGAGTGAGTATGGGATGTACTCAATACTAGGGAATCCCGTATTGGATCCACATTCTGTTGGGAGAATGTGAATGGTATAGGCTGACTCAATGGGGGTATAGACACAGTGTGACCTTGGGATGAGGTCTGTCTTTCAATGAGAACAACCTTTTGGGAGGTTTCCTCAAATTGCGGTTTTAATCCCATTTTTACAGATGTATCCTGTTGGGAGGACACATCCATTGGCTCAGGGTTAGCAACATCCAATTCCCCCTCAACATGTGGAAGAGTAATTGGAGTTAAGGTCAGAGGTGTGGATGTCACTACCTCAAAGGGCTCAATATGAGCAACCTTTGTTGACCTTGTATATAGAGGGCTACGAGGAGGAGTAGAACTAGTGAACACTGAAGGTTCACCAGAGCTTGGTTGTTGGATAGGTGTATGGACTAGAGATGAGGATGGGATATCAAAGGTTGGGACTACCATTTGAATATCCTCGGATGTGGAGTTAGATCTATCCTTACCTAGGGATATGATGTGTCTGCTTCTATCAATGAGCTTAATGAGTTGCTCAGAGATTTCTTGTTCTTGTTGGTCTAGCTCAGCATCATCACCAAGAGGACTCATAACTATTGGACTTAAGGGAGTGAAGCCAGAATCACCAAAATTGCCAGCATCACCATCACCATCATCACCATTATCATCATTGTTACCATTATTACTTTCCTCAGCATCACCAACATCATTACTATCACCACCACTACCATTACTATCACCGTCATTTACATTTTCCTCAGTAGCATCGATCAATTCTTGCATTTGAACAGTGATGGGAGGACCTTTGTTTGCCTTGATAAAATGGAAGACTTTTTCACCCATGGTAGGGACAGGAATGCTTTCAAGGTGTTCATTAAGACCAGCATAATCATTTTCACCTATCACTATCATCGCAACCATACTCAAAAAGCGGATGTATGGCACTTGAGCTCTGGAAGATTTCTTGTTTGTGCTTTGGGTTAGTTTATCAAAAAAGGTCAGAGAAGTTGACAAGAGCAAAATCTATATTAACCCCAAAGACTAGGGCATACAATACCAATAACTCAGTTTGGTTGATCAAATGGTGGCTTCCCGATTTTGGACCAAAGCATCTAATGACCACGTTGGCCAGATACTTCCACGGGTGAGATAGAGCAGAGACCTTGATTTGCCCGTGTACAACAGGCTCGTTGTAGCCTATTGTTTGCAGAATGGTTTGAGCTTCAAGTTTGGAGGGGAAAGCAGTGTATGGTAGGAAATGAGGAATACCTATAGCTTCCCTCAAGGTTTCAGGAGTGATTTGGAGTTGAAAGTTTCCTTGGGCTAGGGTGCAATGAATGGCGTTGTCACTAATGTTCTATGTAACGGAATACCAGAGTTCTCCGATGATGGTAGGGAATATATAGTGGGGATCGGAAGTGAGACTTTCAAACAGAGGATGAGCTCTAAGGAACTGCACTATTGGCTTGTATCCTTGGTTTACGCGTGAGGCGGGTATGGATGTGCATAGTAGAATGTTGTTGGGAGTTATGTTCATGGGTTGGTTAGGTGCAACATTCTCACCGGAAATGACTGTAGGATCAGGAATGTAAGTTGCCATTTGGTAGGGATGATGAACAGTGAGTGAAATGGAGAAGTGTCGAGAGAGAAAGTTAGGATAAAGCTTTTTAGAGAGAGAGAGAGAGAGGGAGGGAATTTGGAGAATTTGAACAGGTAAAGATAAATAAGAGAGGAAGTGGGGTATTTATGAAGTGTAGTTAACAGAGATCGTGATACTGACAAAAGTTCTAACGGAAAACATATTAATGAGCTATTAAATGAAATCTGATAGACGGAGTAAATAACTAGGGTTAAAAAGCATTAACTGAGCACAAAAGAGAAAAATTGACTAAGTGTTGAACCATCAGCTGAGCGTTGAAATGTATCAGTTGAAAGGCATCAGCTGATGAACAAGCATCAGCTGATAGTGAAATTTTTGGCTGTATCAGCTGAGAGAGGTACTTAGCTGTGCATTTCTTTCTTAGCTAATGGTGATCGGCTGAGTAAATTTGATCAGCTGATAGACATCAACTTAGCAAAGTTACTTAGTTTACACAGACTCAGTAAGACTTAGAGATGCTTAGGTAAGTAAAACATGATATTAAACACTTACCAATTGACATAAACAAAGCTACCACTATTCTAATCTAGAAATTAAGCATTCCAAGTTTGGATATTAGGAAATTGAACCTTGCTTCATCCAATGGTTTTGTGAACAAGTCTACAAGTTGCAAATCAATGTTGATGTAGTGCAGAGTTACCTTTTTCTTTTGCACATTATGTCTGAGAAAATGATGTATGATTTCATATGCTTTGTCTTTAAATGCATGACTAGATTATTTGAAATGGAAATGGCACTTGTATTATCACACATAATTGGGGTGTCTTCAAACTTCACATCATAGTCAACTAGTTGATTTCGTAGCCACAAAATTTGAGCACAACAGCTTCCTGCAGCAATGTATTCTGCCTCTGCAGTAGATGTTGACACCGAATTCTGTTTCTTACTAGACCAACTTATCAATCTTCCTCCTAGAAGTTGACAACCATCTGAAGTACTTTTTCTGTCTAATGTACACCCTGCAAAATCAGAATCAGAATATCCAACTAACTCAAAATATGAGTCATTGGGATACCAAAGACCAAGATTAGGAGTTCCTTTGAGATATCTGAATATTCTTTTAACATCAGCAAGATGTGATTCCTTTGGATCTGCTTGATATCTTGCACAGAGACATGTTGAAAACATTATATCTGGTCTACTTGTAGTGAGGTATAAAAGTGACCCAATCATTCCTCTATAAGCAGTAATGTTCACTGATTTGCCATCAGTGTCCTTTCCTTACTTAATAGAACTAGACATAGGTGTTAGGAACAATTTTCAAAATCAAACTTTTAAGTAAATTTTTGACATATTTTGTTTGATGAATAAAAATATCATCAACCTCTTGTTTAATTTGCAAACCAAGAAAATAGTTTAATTCACCCATCATGCTCATCTGATAGTTATCAGACATGAGTTTAGAAAACTTTTTGCATAGTTCCATATTGGTAGACCCAAATATTATGTCATCTGCATATATCTGCACAAGTATCACATCACCTTTGTACTTCCTTATAAACGAAGTGTTGTCAATGCATCCTCTTGTAAAACCTTTATCAATGAGAAAAGAAGAGAGGGTATCATATCAGGCTTTTGGAGCTTGCTTAAGACCATTTAAAGCTTTGTTGAGAAAGAATACATGATCAAGTAAGCTTGACTCCTCAAAACCAGGAGATTGTTTGACATACACCTCTTCTTTCAAATCTCCATTCAGAAATGCACTCTTCACATCCATTTGGAATACTTTGAAGTTCTTGAAGGCAACATAGGCTAGGAACAATCTGATTGCTTCCAATCTTGCAAAATGGGCAAAGGTTTCATCAAAATCAATACCTTCTTCTTGACAATACCCCTGTGCCACTAGCCTTGCTTTGTTTCTGAAGATTTGCCCATTTTCATCTAGCTTGTTTCTGAACACCCACTTTGTTCCAATGATGGTTTTATCCTTTGGTTTAGGTACTAAGGTCCATACATTATTTCTTTTGAATTCTGCCAATTCTTCTTGCATGGCAGTCACCCAGTGGGGATCATTAAGAGCTTCATCAACCTTCTTTGGTTCAACCATTGAGACAAATCCAGAGTAAAAACAAATGTTGCAAACTTTTGATCGTGTTCTAACTGGATCCTCTATATTGCCTATCACCAGATCATGAGGATGATACTTGTGGTCTTTGAAGGTTTTTTGGATTTCTTGAGAATTGGGACTTATTTGGATTTGGGGAGATGAAGTTATGTGTTGACTTTCAGCAGTAGAAATGAGTTCATTTTGGGTAGCTGATATAACTTCATTGTCACAATATGTGGATGTCTCTACTGAAGAGGGAATGTGTGATATGGAATTAGAATCCAATGATGTTGAGTCATTTTCCACATGATTCAGTAGAGGTGTAGGATTGGATGAGGTTGGTTGCACATGGTTAAAGATTTGGATAGGAACAAGTTCATCTACATCATGAGAAGTTGGTGGAGAGGGATCAACTTGCTCTGGGGTGATTTCTCCAGTTTGCATAAGATCATTAAATTCTTCACCTGAAACATGATTAGAAGAACAAGAAGCAACAAAGTCATTTTCATTAAAGCTTACATTGATAGATTCTTCTATGACTTTGGTCCTGAGGTTGTATACTCTGTATGCGTTGGAAATCACTGAGTAACCTATAAACCCTCCTTCATCATCTTTTGGAGCAAACTTCTGCAATTGATCCTTTTGATTGAGAATGAAGCATTGACATCCAAAAATGTGCAGAAAGCTGATGCTTGGCTTCTTTCCCTTTAGCACTTCATATAGAGTTTTATTGTGACTCTTAATAATAAGGGATTTGTTCTGTGTGAAACATGCACAACATACAGCCTCAGCCCAGAAATTAAAAGGTAACCCACTTTCACACAACATGGTTCTGGCAGCTTCAATCAATGTTCTATTTCTTCTTTCAGCTACACCATTCTGTTGTGGGGTTCTTGGAGCAGAGAAGTTTTGAGATATCCCTTTCTCATCACAAAAAGATTTCAGAGTTTAATTTCTGAATTCAGTTTCATGATCACTTCTAAGACTCCTCACCAGATTGCCATTCAACACTTCAATCTTCTTGATAAAGCATATGATTTTTTTCAGCAGCCTCACCCTTTACTTTAAGAAAGAAAACCCAAGTGTATCTTGAGAATTCATCAACTAATATAAGAGCATACTTACTTCCACCAATATTAGCAGTTGCAACATGACCAAAGAGATCCATGTGCAACATATAGAAAGGTTTTGTAATAGAGAAGGCCTTCTTAGATGGAAATGACGTCTTATGCTGCTTTCCCTTCTCACAAGCAGTGCAAAGTTTAGTCTTAAGATAAGTCATAGAAGGTAATCCTAACACTAGTTCACCGTTGCACAACTTGTTGATATTTTTGAAATTAAGGTGAGAAAGCCTCTTGTGCCATAGCTAGTTTGTATCCTCATTATTTTTGGAGTACAAATATGTTTCTTTTGAATGGTCGCTAGAGGATATGTCAAGAGTGTACACATCCTTGGTTCTCTTGGCACTTAATACTGTTTTACCTTCCTTATTTATTATGGAGGCTCCTGTCTTTGTCAAGTAGACTTCATTATCTCCATCACACAGTTGACTTATGCTTATGAGATTGTATTTCAGCCCTTTGACATATGATACTTTGGACAGTTTAAAGTTCCCATTATAAAGTTCACCATAGCCTTTTGTTTGCCCATGATTGTTGTCACCAAAAGTCACCCTTGGACCTTTCTCTTTCTTATAGTTACTGAGCAAAGCCTTGTTGCCTGTCATAGTTCTAGAACATCCACTGTCAAGAAACCATGAACCAACACCCTGCACAGATTGAATGAAAGAAGAGTTAGTGATAAACGTAGGAATCCACTATTTAGTGGATCCCTGTGCAATGCACCTAGCTTTCCACTTCATTTCAGGTTTCTTATGTATAAAAGGAATAACTATGTTATCATTACAAGTCCGCTGTCTTGAATTCCCTTCTAAAGAACATTCAAATGCCTTATGCTCTTTACTTCCACACTTATAACATTTTTGAGATTTTGTGGCCTTGGAGCATTGAACAACATTATTTGAATGCCTATGAGTTTTCTTATTAGTCTTTTGACAATTATCAGTTATCATTTGACCAACTTGACCATTCAGCTTATGAAGCTTATCCTGTAAATTTCTTAGGTCTTTATTCACAGGCTCCTTGGATTGATCTTTGAATTTAGAAAGTTTTTGACCAATATTTGGAGTGGCAGAAATGGGAACAATGTGAACATCATTCTTTTTACTCATAGTTTCTTCTATTTAACGAGACTTGATTACTTCTGGATCAAGTGATTGTTTGGAAGATGAGCTATGATCAGCTGACAGGCCATCAGCTGAGCATTTACCATCTACTAACAAGTCAGTTGATAAAGTAGTATTAGCTAATGATTTTTTAGTTTGTGAAATACTAAGATTTAAGTCATCTGTTTTCATGGTTTGACAACATAATGTCTTTGTGGTCTCAACTAATGATACCTTTCCTTTACTCACATCCTTTGACTTTGTGTTTTTAGTATTTTTTACATTCTGAAATCTTACCAAAGGATGATTCAGCAGGAGGAATAATTGATTCTTTTAAGTGGGTACTTTTGCTTCTAACAAATTTATTTGTGAACACACTTTTGCCTTTAAAAGTCTTGTGAAAAGTTTGTGGCAAAATGTCAGCATTGTTTAAGGTAGTAAGGTTCTTATTATAATCAACATAGTTAGCAGCCTTAGAGTATTTTCCACCAATAATAGCTTGAACTTGTTTGGGTATCTGTTCCTTGACACACTGAGTGGTCTTTTCAGCAGATACATACCAAGAACTACTTTTTGGAGGTCATTGAACTTTTTGGTTGCTTCACTAGTTTCTTTTACTAAGATCTCATTAAGTATCTTTTGCTTTGCTAGCTCATCATTTAAAATTGTTATCTGCTTAAGTTCCTCATTTTTAAGAATTAATTTTTCCTTGATTGATTCTACTTCTAGTTTTAGCTTCTTCTCTCTTTGAATAGCAGACTGGAAATCAATACATAAGTAATCAAACATAACATTCTTTTAATTATCATCATAATTAATAAACTTTATGACCTGATACATTGAAGAAGGATCCCAATTGGTAGTCTAACAAGTTTTCGCAGCCTTCTTCATATCTTCGTCAAAGGAACTACCATTATTGTTGTTGGGCATCATGCAGAACTGAGCAAGGATCACCTCATCTTCATCTGAGGAAATATCTTCTTCTGCCTAATCTTCTTCTTCAGCTACAAGAACTTGGCCCCGGGCTTTCTTCTTCTTCTTGTCAAGCACAGCAGCAAGGAGTTTCTTATACTTGGCTTCATAATAATTTTTCCCTCCTGCTTTGGCACAGATGAAGAACCAGTGTTACTTTTGGACTTACAGTCACTGACTATGTGGCCAATCTTGCCACATTTGTAACACTCTGTTGTGGAGGCATCAAAAGTGGATTTGGACTTGACAAATTTTGATGGCCTCTTGATGAACCTCTTGACACCCTTTCCCTTCTTGAAAGGTTTGAACTTCTTAACCAGCATGGCTACTCCTTCAACCAGCTCCTCCAAACTACTCTCCTCAACACCTTTCTCCTCATCACTTTCTCTAGCACTCTCTTCTTCATCTCCTTCTTCATCAGAACCAAAATCAATAGCTGCAAAGCTTCTCATCTTTGTATCTCTTGATAGAAGGGCAGTTGGTGCAGCTTTCACAACCTCTTTCATCTCCTTGGATGACAACTTTCTTTGCTTGACTGATTGCTCATGGTTGAGTAAGTTACCATATAGAGCAACCAGAGACATTCCCTTGATCTTTTCACTATGCCTTAGTATAGTGACAAAGTGATCCCATGTTTTAGGGAGGGAGTCTAGACACTTGTTCACCAAAACAATTTTGCTCTTGGATATGTCTTCCCTCTTCAAATCATTTACTAGACAGTTTTACCTGGTGTATGTCTGTGTAAGACTCTCACCTTTCTGAGCAAAGAAGAATTCATACTCTCTGTTGAGGAGGAGCTTCTTGTTCTCCTTCACCTCCTCAGTCCCTTCATATGCAACTGTGAGTGTATCTAACATCTCTTTAGCAAAAGTACATTTAAGCACTTGATGATAGATCTCATTGGGTAGTGAAAAGACAAGAGCTGATCTAGCCTTAACATCTAGGCTAACCAACCTCTTATCTTCATCTGTCCACATATGCATGGGTTTGGTAATGATTCTTTCTTTTGTGTAGGTTTGACATCCAGATTCTGATGGAATGGATAACACGGATGTTGGAACATAAGGACCCTCAGTAACTATTTCAAGCATTTGGATATCGAGGGTGGATAAAAAGAGATGTGCTCTTAGTTTCCACATGGAGAAGTTTTCTGCATCAAACACGGGACACCTTGTTAAAGACCCAGTGTTTGAGATGTTCATGTTGTTTGAGGATGAGGCCATTTTGAGAGGGGTAGAAGCAGTTGTGGAGTAAGCAAAACAGATCTAGATATTGATTATCTAACCTACTCTGATACCAGTTGTTAGTCCTAGATTGAGTACGTAACGACAAATGTTTGTAGAAGGGGGGGTTGAATACAAACTTTAGTTTTTTAAAATTTAAAGACACACAATTATACTTTTATATAATTCTTATTGATTATGAATCAAGAATTACATGTAGTAGAAGCGGAAATTCTAAGTACAATAAAAGGTGGCAATCAATTTGTCTAACACATAGACAAGCTAACTCTAAAACAACTAATGTTTAAAGAGTGTTCAACAGATGAACAAGTTTGGTTCTACACAATTGCTAAACTCTACGAATATTTCTCAACTAATGAGATTGCTTTGTGTTGTGTAGAAACTCTACTTTTGCATGTCCACCATGCGTGTATATTTATAGAAGCTTGGGCATCCGGTTGTATGAAGGAAGGAGACAAAGAGTATGTGGAAATATAATATTTTAATTGTAAAGGTAGTGAGTGAAAATTAAATTTACTTTAATCAACTGTTTGATAAAAGTAATTGTACTTTTCTAAAAAAGTGCAACCCGCTCACAATATAAAATATTAAAATCCACATCTTCAGTCGTGTAGAACTTTCTTTCCCTTTCCATGCTTGTACTTTAAACAACATACATGCTTCTGCTTGATTTGACTTTACCAAGTATGGGATTGCCAGCCATACTTAGTTGTTGAAACAAATCTTCAAGATCTTCGTCTGTTTGAGGTATTTTTCTCCTTTTCCAAAGGATAAGATCAAACCTTTTTGTCTCATACTTGATCCAAAAAGTGCATTTTACTTTTACAAACAAAGATCTAAGGCTAATAGAGCAACACATGTTCTGCCTTTTACATATGACTTTTACAATCTGAAAGATAGAGCAGATTTGACATTTTCCTCGACTCAGCTAACAGAAAGTACTAGGAACTTTAAATTTCACTACTCAGTTGACAAGATAGAGGAGTTGATCGTTTTTGCTAGAACTCAGTTGATACATATTGCTCAGTTGATCATATAGATGCACAGTTGATCAATAGTTATCTTAGGAGAACATAAGCTCATGTATTCATATGATTAGTTGATCAAGAATGCTTAGCTGATCATTTAAATACATCAGTTTTTGTAGAAAGATGACTTGTGTTTAAAAGGACTTACTTAGCTGATGCTCTGGGCCTCAGCTTATCCAATGTTCACTCAGCTAATGGTGTAACTGAGCAAAGTCCTTGCTCAGCTGATGGTGTAGGCACTCAGCTGATCGAATTTCTTCACTCAGCTGATAGTTCATTTTCCTCAGCTGATGGTCTTCTTCACTTGTTTTCTTCATCTGATACTTTCTAGCTGATGTCCCTTGGCTGATACTTTGAGTAGGGGCTGATACTCAGCTGATGGTTCCATACTTAGCATATTTTCCAGAATCTGATTCAAACAACACATGTTTGAATACTTTCTAAGTCATACTGAATGTAAGGTTTGGTTATCATCAAATTCTATGTTTTAGGATAGGCAGAGTTAATTATTAGGGTGAAGTGATTATCTCCCCAACAAATACTCCTCAATCCTTTAGTATCATGTAGACACCAATTCTTGCTATGTTAAGGTGATAATTAGATGTTTGGAAATCTGGGTTTTGGGTTTTTGAATGCTTGAGAAAAACACAGAAGAAATAGTTAACAAAGAACACTTTTAAAATTGATAAAATATAGATTTGTGTTAGAAGGAAAGTTTTAAATAAGTGGAGAAATGATTTGCAACAAGAAGGAGTTGAATTGGTTGAGTTTTGAGAAAGCTTGATCTTGGCTATGGAGTCTGGGTTTTTTTCAGAAAAATGAGCTGACAGGGAAGGGAGATGCACCATGCGACTTTCAATAATGTCGTGCGACTTTTAGTTAGAGTCCATGCGACTTCCAGTCCAGTTCATGCGACTTATGGAAGTTCATGCGACTTACTAGTAGCCCCATGTGACTTTCACTTAAAAAATCATGCGACATATATATGTGTGTATCATGCGACTGTTGTATAAACAACCATGCGACTTTTAACATGTTCATGCGACATTCCGTAAGCCATGTGACTTTTGATATATAGCCATGTGACTTTTAACATGTTCATGCGACATTCAGTAAGCCATGCTACTTTTGATATATATCCATGCGACTTTTGACGTAAAGCCATGCGACTTTTGATATATAGTCATGTGACATTTGAGATATGGTCATGCGACTTCTAGTATATAGTTCCATGCGACTTTTAGTGTGTATATATGTTACATCCATGCGACAGTCACCTGGGCCCATGCGACTTTCATATGGCCCAGGGTGGTCATGCGACTTTCAGATGGCCCAAGGTGGCCATGCGACTTTCACATGAGGTACAACACCCATGCGAACTTTGTTTCTATGTATGTATGGTTACACACCCATCCGACTTATGGGAGTTGTGTAAGTGGGTAAGAGACTAGTACCTGGAGTTGACCTTTTGGACTTGGATCAGGTGACGGACAATTGAAGGATAATCATGAGTAAAGTTGTGAAGTAAGAACAGCGTGACGAGAACTGCCGACAGGTGAGTATTCTTACTTACATTTCTAAATAGACATTAAATACGTTTGATAGTGCCTAAAAAAGTGATTAATGATTGTAGAATACGTGAATGCTACGTGTAGACCGACACTTCGGTGTCGGGTATTTTAAATAAACTTTGCATACGACTGACGATGTGTAAGTAGGCGATAAGTTATGAGACATGTGAGTTACCCTAACTTACTTTGATTCCTTTAATGTGTAAGTAATATGCAAGATGTTTACTGTGCAATGTATGTGCTTAATTGCGATTGGCTGTTTAGTTTTATCGTGATGTTATGATACACTACTAGAAAATCCCCTATTTCCGATGGAAAAATCCGTCGGAAAATTTCCGATAGATTACCGACGGATTTGGGTCGGACCTACTTTCCGTCGTATTAACGATAGATTTCAGATGGAATTTGCGACAGGTGAGACATTGTCGGAAATCCAACGGAAGAGATTGCCATTACCGACTGATTAGAGACGGATCTGTGAGGAAAATAAGTCATCGGAAATCCTTCGGAAATTTCCGACTGAATTTACTATTTTTTGCATAATTTATGTATTTATCACTACTATTTTAATACATTTGTGCATAGACTTAAAATAGAAGTGTTTTATATGTATAAAAGTCTATTTAGATGAGTCGAAACACATAGTCATATACGTATTCACCTATAGTTGCATATAATATGTGTGTAAGTATAGAGACGTATATATATGCGCTTGTGTACGAGTGTACGGCACGAAAAAATTTAGTATACATTTTTAGGAAAATACACATACGTGTGTATGTGTGTGTTAACGTGCGAGAAAATGCGCCAAAAACTCTCAAATAAACAATATTATGAAAAGCCCGTCGGAAATCTGTCGGAAATTTACGACGGATTTCCGACAGAAGTTACTACTTTTTGCATAATTTAGGTATTTATCACCACCATTTTCTATACATTTGTGCATATACTCAAAACAGAAGTGTTTATATGCATAAATGCTCATGTGTACATGAGTCGAAACACGTAGCCGTATACGTATCCATGTATAGTTGCACATAAATGAGTGTAAGTATAGAGACGTATAAATATGCACGTATATGTACGTATCCATTTTTTTTATTTGTACTACGGAAGATAATTTAAACAACTTAATTACATTAAACCAATATTTACAAATGTACAATCATTGTTCAAAAATCAACATTATCATCTACTACTGTTTGGTGTTACAAAATAAGTGGCTCGTCTCTTTTTAAAACAAGTATCAGAGTATGGTCAACTCTTCCTTCTTCAACTCAAACACGAACCTGCAAAACATCAACTGAGAGAATTAGCACAAAGCTAAGTGAGTAGAGGCTAAACATCAAATGCAAACATTCACAATCAACATCATAACATGTAATCACATATCCTGAGAAGACCGGCGGTTCGGCGCAGAACCTACAACCAATGTCGGTCAAAGCAAAGGTTTACCCATAGCTCTCCACTGAATTGGCACAGTAAACTCCACCTCTGAAGCAACATATGCAATAGAAGGGCTACTACTGTTCAACCAACCAGTAGATGAGCCCAGCCCAAGTCCACGTATAGCTAACTTCCCAACGCAACTCTAAATCATCCTAAGAGTGCGTATCGACCAAATAGTCATGCAGCAGATATCAACAATCAATATCACAATCAACAGTTCAATCAATCCAAACTCAAGCCACAATCATGCATCACATCAATAATATTGACTGCAATTTTTACCATCCGCGATTAACGTCCACTCACCTCTATTTCAGCTTGAACTCAGATATCTAATATTACTGGGCTTTTGGATTGCCTAAAAACACAGCAATAACCAAATCATTCTCAATCTTATAAATATATCTATCCATATATTTATAATTGCATTCTTGAAATTAAACAAACAATAAACAATTGTAACTCAAAACACAAAATGTCGGATTCCAAGAATCCGCAACTGAGTGTCGGATTTGCTACTATCGGATTTGGGAATCCGCCAAACTTAAGTACCGGATTTTACTTCACTCGGATTTCAAACTCCCGGATTTGACTCTTGGATTTCAATCATTGGATTCTAAGACTCGGATTTCACATGTATAGGTTTAGAGTATCGGATTCTAACTTATCATTTTCCAAGCATAGGATTTCATGATTGTCGGATTCTAAAGTGTCGGATTCTATAAATCCGGATTTCAAAGGTATCGGATTTGGGTCTCGGTTTTAGGTATAGGATTTCTAATCTTCGGAATTCGGATTAAAAGGTTCGGATTTCAATTTTGGATTTAAACAATCGGATTTGGGTTCTTGTATCGGTTTTCAAGTTTCCGGATTTAGGGTATCGGATTTGCTTTCTCGGTTTTCCTTCAATCGAATTCACCTTCTTCCCCCAACAGAATCTGACAAGTTCATAACTTCAAATCACCATCAAAGTTTAAAAACCCAGAATTCATAATGTTCATAAAATCATAACAGAAACATGTTTAAACATAGATTCATGCATCACTTCATCATATAATCATGCAAATCGTATGAACACATAAAACCCATCAAAACACTTAGTTCTTCAAAACCGATTCTATAGTTCATCATAAAAAAACATGTTATTTCTACCAGAAATCATTCAACTAAACATTTAATCATACTATCAATAACATCTAACCTTGACTTGGATTAAATCTTCCAAAAAATGAAAATCCGATTCTTTCTAGTTCTTGTTCTTCTTTGGCCGAGAGGAACACAAAGCACACACACAATACTTTTGCTAAATTGAGATAATGCATGTGTTACCTACTAACCCCACGTATATAAGCATAATTAGCAGGAGGTGGCATCACCTCCCCATATCTATCCACGTACACAAATACATGCATACATACATACAATTAAATGCATACATATAATTAAGCATATACATTCATACGGCATCTTATATACATACATATCTTAATTTAATTAACAAATTAAATGATTAGTTAATCAACTAAATGCATTTCAAAACAGATAAATACATACCACAAACCTACTAATCTCCTAGGCCAAGTTTGCGGGTGTTACAAATCTCCTCTCCTTAAGAGGATTCCGTCCTAGGAATCATTTCTTGCTCAAACAAATGGGGATATCTATATCTCATCTCTACCTCAGTCTCATAAGTCAAATTAGAACCTAGACTGTGCTTCCACTTGACCAACACCATTGGTATTTGCTTCTTTCGGAGCTTGGTCACTTTTCAATCCAATAGTTCCACAGGTTCCTCTATCAATCTCTTTTTTGAATCAACTTTCAGTTCATGTACTAGTAGAATCTGACTTTCATCATCAACTTTACATTGTCTCGGATAACAGACGTTAAACGTGACATGAATTCCTGCAAGTTCTGCTGGAAGATCCCGTGTGACAGTCTGATCATTCACAATCTGACGAACGCGGAAGGGACTAATGTAACGGGGAGCCAACTTCCCGCGTTTACCAAAACGGATCACGCCCTTCCACGGAGATACCTTCAGATACACTAACTCCCCCACATCAAACGTAGTTGGACGACGTTGTGGATCTGCATACTTTTTCTGCCTATCTCTGGCTGCCTTCAACTTGTCTCACGCACTTGGTGCCATACAAGTAGTGTCTCTACAGCTTGAGGGCAAATTCAACTGCTGCCAGCTCCAAGTCATGTGTCGGGTAATTCTTTTCATGTGGTTTCAACTGTCTTGAGGCATACGCAATCACCCAATCCCTCTGCATAAGTACACAACCCAATCTAGCAAACGACGCATCACAATAAACAATAAAACAGTCTGATCCACTTGGCAACGCAAGGATGGGAGCCTGACACAATAACTGCTTCAACATCTGGAAGGCTTTGTCTTGTTCACTGCCCCATACAAACTTCACATCTTTTTGAGTCAACTTAGTTAACGGACCCGCAATCTTGGAGAAATCTTTAATAACCTGCGGTAGTATCCAGCTAACCCTAGAAAACTCTTGATCTCATACTGTGTCTTTGGGGCATTCCAATTCATAACTGCTTCCACTTTTGAAGGATCCACTTTTACTCCCTCGTTATAGATCACATGCCCCAAGAATTGTACTTCTCTTAACCAGAATTCGCACTTTGAGAACATAGCAAACAAATGTTCTTTCTTCAGAGTTTCCAGAACTCGTCTCAAATGATGTTCGTGTTCCATCTCAGTCTTTGAATATATCAGGATGTCATCGATGAAGACTATTACAAAATCATCAAGGAATGGTCGACAGACTCTGTTCATTAAATCCATAAAAATCGCAGGTGCATTGGTTAAGCCGAACAACATAACCAAGAACTCGTAGTGCCCGTAGAGCGTACGAAAAGACGTCTTTGACACATCATCTTCTTCTGAAACACGTACCTGATGATACCCTGATCTCAAATCAATCTTAGAAAAGAATGAAGCTCCCTGTACTTGATCAAACAAGTCATCAATTCTTGGCAGTGGATACTTGTTCTTTATTGTTCTCTTATTCAGCTCACGATAGTCGATACACATTCGCAATGTATAGTCATTCTTCTTCACAAACAACACTGGCGCACCCCACGGAGATGAACTTGGACGAATAAAGCCCTTGTCTAACACATCCTGTATCTGAGTCATCATTTCCCGGATTTCTGAAGGTGCCAACCTGTACGGTGCCTTTGCCACTGGTTGGGAACCAGGAATCAGATCTATCTTGAACTCTACCTCACGAACTGGAGGTAACCCTGGTAATTCCTCTTGAAACACCTCCGGGTATTCCATTACCACCCGGATGTCATTCATTGCTTGCTTCTCTTTCTTTCCATCAATTACATATGCAAGGTATGATTCGCAACCTTTATCCAACGCCTTTTTAGCTTTCAAACACGAGATAATAGGAATCACAGACCCAGCCTTCTCTCCCCTTGCTACTACTCTTGTGCCATCATCCAACGGAAAGGAGATCAATTTCTTGTGGCATTTGATACTGGCCTGATTCAGACTCAGCCAATCCATCCCGAGCACCACATCAAATCCAGACAAAGGCATTACAAGAAAATAAACAAGGAAGAAAATACTATTTATATCTATCTTGGCACTATCCACAGCAGTCGTGACCGTAACCATCATACCATCAGCTACCTCTATCTCTAAAGTAGTAGCAAGTTCGGTTACAGGCACATTTAACCTACCATAGAATTCTAAAGATACAAAGGAGCGATTTGCCCGTAAGTGAAATAATACTCTAGCAGGAGTAGAGTTCATCAAAAACATACCGGTTATAATGTCATCCGTGGTAGTGGCATCATCCACAGTCATCTTGAATGCCCGACCTTCAGCAGTGGGTGGGTTCTTCCTTTTCTGACCGGCTAAAGATGATACCCCAGTTCATCCCCCTCCTGACCCTGACCCTACTTTCTTGCTCAATGGGCAATCACCAACCCTGTGCCCCTCCTTCTGGCAATTCCAGCAGACACTCCTCGGTAGTCTGCAATTTTTCAGGTCATGGCCAAACTGGCCACACTTTACACATCGCATTGACTAGGGCGTACACTACCCATGGTGATAGGAGTTGCACCTGTTGCACCAAGGTGCCTTCTGAGCAGACCCACCTGCAGTAGACATCCTACTCTGATTTCCCTGTCGGTTTCCACTGCCCTGCCCTCCTTGTCTTTGTTGAGTGTTGTAATATTCAAATCTCGATTTCTGTTTGGAAATTCTTTTCCCACTCAACCTATTCCTTGCAACTATATCCCCTTCAGCCGATTTAGCTAAAGTGAAAGCCTGAGATAAAGTGGTAACCCACCTGGTGGCGCTACGGAGATCAGGATGTAATGCCCCAACGAAATGGACAATCTTTGACTCTTCATCAGGTACTCACTGTTTCGCAAATCGCATTTTCTCGTTGAATTGCTTGATTAATTGATCCACAGTCATGTTTCCGGTCATCTGCAAATCCATAAATTCCTTCTTAATCTAGCAATCTCAAAAGTGCCACATAGTTTCTCCTGGAATTGACTCCAGGTGATACTCTCTTGTTGTTGCTCTGTGAAATGGACGGTAATAGAATCCCACAAGACCATGGCATCTCCTTTTAGCATCCTCGATGCATATTTCACTTTTAACTCGTTTTTGCAATTGCAGGCATCCAATGCCTTCACCATTTCCCTAGCCAGTTCAAGGTGATACTGGGATCAGAACTCCCTTGGTATTCCGAAGGTTTACAGTCAAGGAATTGCTTGCAAGTGCATGGTTGTTTGTTTCCCGGAAACGCAAAGGGATAAGCTCCTGGTTGAGGGTATGGATAATAAAATGGTTGCTGCATCATCTGTGTCATTGGTGGTAAAGGTGCTGACACTCATGGTACGGTTGCTTGTGTGGAAATCGTAGTTGGTACAGGGGTTGGTTCAGGTTGATTCAATCTCTGTTCCATGTTATGGACTTTATTTCTGAGATCCATCAACTCATTCTCCAGTTTGAAGATATATTCACTCTTATCTTCCTCTTGTTCTTGACCAGATATTCCCGCTTGGTTTATATTACTCAGATCTTCAATAACGGTGCCTCTGCTGTAGATTGGGTCACAGGAGGTAGGATAGGAGTCTCTCTGTCAGCCATAATCTGTTACAATCACATCACCTCATAGCTCATTAGCATAAATCGTTAGTACTCAAAATACTAACAACTAGACAACTCTAACACACCCTAGTTCCCCCGAAGGAAAGCTTGACCCGTCACGAGCCAAGATTTGGGAATGCAACACTCTAGCCGTGCATGCATCGCCAAATCTAGGCTCTGATACCAAACTGTAACACCGAAAAATCACAAGCCTTTTTTTTATTTACACTTCGGAAGCTAATTTAAACAACTTAATTACATTAAACCAATATTTACAAATGTACAATCATTGTTTAAAAATCAACATCATCATCTACTACTGTTTGGTGTTACAAAATAAGTGGCTCGTCTCTTTTTAAAACAAGTATCAAAGTATGGTCAACTCTTCCTTCTTCAACTCAAACACGAACCTGCAAAACATCAACTGAGGGGAATTAGCAAAAAGCTAAGTGAGTAGAGGCTAAACATCAAATGCAAACATTCACAATCAACATCATAACATGTAATCACATATCCTGAGAAGACCGGCGGTTCGACGCAGAACCTACAACCAATGCCGGCCAAAGCAAAGGTTTACCGATAACTCTCCACTTAATTGGCACAGTAAACTCCACCTCTGAAGCAACATATGCAACAGAAGGGCTACTACTGTTTAACCAACCAGTAGACGAGCCCAGCCCAAGTCCACGTATAGCTGACTTCCCAACGCAACTCTAAATCATCCTAAGAGTGTGTATCAACCAAATAGTCATGCAGCAAATATCAACAATCAATATCACAATCAGCAGTTCAATCAATCCAAAGTCAATCCACAATCATGCATCACATGAATAATATTAACTGCAATCTATACCATCCGTGATTAACGTCAACTCACTTCTATTTCATCTTTAACTCAGATATCTAATATTACTGAGCTTTTGGATTGCCTGAAAACACAACAATAACCAAATCAGTGTCAATCTCATAAATATATCTATCCATATATTCATAATTGCATTCATGAAATTAAACAAACAATAAACAGTTGCAACTCAAAACACAAAATGTCGGATTCCAAGAATCCGCAACTCAGAGTGTCGGATTTGCTACTATCGGATTTGAGAATCCGCCAAACTTAAGTACCGGATTTTACTTCACTTGGATTTCAAACTCCCAGATTTGACTCTCGATTTCAATCATTGGATTCTAAGACTCGGATTTCACGTGTATAGGTTTAGAGTATCGGATTTTAACTTATCATTTTCCAAGCATAGGATTTTATCATTGTCGAATTCTAAAGTGTCGGATTCTATAAATCTGGATTTCAAAGGTAACAAATTTAGGTCTCGGTTTTAGGTATAGGATTTCTAATCTTCGGAATTCGGATTAAAAGGTTCGGATTTCAATTTTGGATTTAAACAATCGGATTTGGGTTCTTGTATCGGTTTTCATGTTTCCGGATTTAGGGTATCGGATTTGCTCTCTCGGTTTTCCTTCAATCGGAATTCACCTTCTTCCCCCAACAGAATCCGACAAGTTCATAACTTCAAATCACCATCAAAGTTTAAAAACCCAGAATTCATAATGTTCATAAAATCATAACAGAAACATGTTTAAACATATTTAAACATAGATTCATGTATCACTTCATCATATAATCATGCAAATTGTATGAACACATAAAACCCATCAAAACTCTTAGTTCTTCAAAACTGATTCTATAGTTCATCATAAAAAAACATGTTATTTTTACCACGAATCATTCAACTAAACATTTAATCATACTAGCAATAACATCTAACCTTGACTTGGATTAAATCTTCCAAAAACTGAAAATCCGATTCTTTCTAGTTCTTGTTCTTGTTCTTCTTCGGCCGAGAGGAACACATAGCACACACACACACAATACTTTTGCTAAATTGAGATAATGCATGTGTTACCTACTAACCGCACGTATATAAGCATAATTAGCAGGAGGTGGCATCACCTCCTCATATCTATCCACGTACACAAATACATGCATACATACATACAATTAAATACATACATATAATTAAGCACATACATTCATACGGCATCTTATATACATACATATCATCTTAATTTAATTAACAAATTAAATTATTAGTTAATCAACTAAATGCATTTCAAAACAGATAAATACATACCACAAACCTGCTAATCTCCTAGTCCAGGTTTGCGGGTGATACAATACGATTGTACAACACGAAAAAATTTAGTATATATTTTAAGGGTAATACACATACATGTATATATGCATGTTAATGTGTGAGAAAATGCGTCAAAAACTCTCAAATAAAGAATATTATGAAAAGCCCGTCGGAAATCCGACAGAAATTTACGACGGATTTCCGACAGAAGTTAGTACTTTTTGCATAATTTAGGTACTTATCACCACCATTTTCTATACATTTGTGCATATACTCAAAATAGAAGTGTTTATATGCAGAAATGCCCATGTGTACATGAGTTGAAACACGTAGTAGTATTCGTATCCATGTATAGTTACATATAAATGGAAGTTTAGAGACGTATAAATATCCACGTATTTGTATGAGATTACGACACGAAAGAATTTATTATATATTTTAAGGTTAATACACATACATGTGTATATTTATGTTAATGTGTGAGAAAATGCGTCAAAAACTCTAAGAATAAACGATATTATGAGAAGGCCGTCGTAAATCCGTCGGAGATTTCCGACGCTAGTTACTAATTTTTGCATATTTTAGGTATTTCTTATCACGATTTTCTATACATGTGTACATACCCTCAAATTAATAATGTTTTTACGTATAAATGTCAAATTATAAGAGTCCACACATGCAGTCATATACGTATCCGTGTATAATAACATATAAATATATGTGTACGTGTGGAGTTGTGAAACACCCGCAAACCCGGGCTAGTTAACTAGTAGGTTAGCGGTGAGTGCCTGATTGCATTTAAATTAATTATGTGATTAATTAAATACTTTGGATTAAGTAATTTAATTGAAAATATATATAATACTTATATATATAAGTTGCTGGCTAAATGGAAGAAATAAATATGTATGTATGTATGGTTGTATGTATGCATGTGGGTATGGAAATGAATAAGGTAATATAGGACACCTCATGCTTTGAATTTATAGGCATATGTGTATGTGGATGTATATATGCAAATTAAATAGAGTCATCTGCTCATATTATAAAAGTTAAGTGTGTGTGTAAAAGTGTGTGTGTTTGCCTCATGAAGAAGAAACCAAAAGGTTGATAAACTTGAAGATTGAAAGTATAGGATTTGTGATTGACAAATCAAAGTGAAGGTTAGTTATTGATTATAACATGATTAGAATCATTTTAGTATGTTTTATGTTGAAATATATGAATATAGGAGATATCACCGTTGATGGTCTTTAAAGCTTATTTGAGTAAATGGGTTTTGTTTGTTTTAGTGATTTGCATGATTAAAAGAAGTTTGTGATGCATGAATACATGTTTGTAGATGATAGAATATGATTTTGGTAAGTTTTATAAATTCTGGGTTTGATCCATGATGATGTAAGTTGGCTGGAATTTATGTTGAAGAAGATGATGAGAAAAACCGATATCTCAAAACCGATAATACTCGAAATCCTATAGTTTGAAATCCTATACTTTGTTGAAATCGTATACTTTGTTGACATCCTACACTTTGAAATCTTATACTTTGAAATCCTATACTTTGAAATCCTACACTTTGAAATCCTACACTTTGAAATCCTATAATTTGAAATCCTATACTTTGTTGAAATCTTACACTTTGCTTGAAATTTGGAGGTTTATTTTGGCGGAGACCTACGAATATAAATTGCTAGTGCATTTGGAAGGGCTAAAATTGAATAATGCCATACAAAGTATTGTATTGATGATTTACCAAGAAAAGTAAATAATATTTATTTTGTGGAAATATCACGTGATTGTGTATGACTCAAGGCAGGATATCAGAGATTTATGAGTTGTTGAGACGATTAGAGATACCAGAATGGTGATGATGACAAGAAACGATGGAGTTTATATCTAGTTTACTACATGAGATGAAATCTAGATATAATACAAGTGATTATGAATTGTTATGTGAATACCATGGTAATGTTTTGACATGTTAATTGGAAGCGAGAAAAGAGTCAATAGGTGGATATTTTATCTCACGGATGGTGAACGAAATATATGTGAAATTCTTCATTTGAGATAAACAAGTTAACGTGAACAAGCATTTGAGATACGTTTTGATATTGTCTGTATACGTAAGTCTAAAAGAGAATGATTGAAAGACAGATTTATGAAATTCGAGAGCTATATGTTGATTTGAAGAAGATATTGGAAAGAAGAGTTGTTGAACTCGGGTAATTATGACAAAGATATGTAGAAATGGATTTCAGTGTGATGGTGAGATAGAGATATATATGAGTTACAATTGACTTGACAACCAGAAATGAATATGGAGAGTTGAGACTTCCGTTTGATGTGTGCCACGAGATTCCGAGAACGGAGTCCTCTAAAGAAGGGAAGATTTGTAACACATGCAAACCCGGGCTAGTTAATTAGCAGGTTAGCGGCGAGTGCCTAATTATTTTAAATTAATTATGTGATTAATTAAATACTTTGGATTAAGTAATTAAATTGAAAATATATATAAGTTGCTGGCTAAATGGAAGAAATAAATATGTATGTATGGTTGTATGTATGCATGTGGGTATGGAAATGGATAAGGTGATATAGGACACCTCATGCTTTGAATTTAGAGGCATTTGTTTATGTGGATGTATATATGCAAATTAAAGAGAGTCATCTGCTCATATTATAAAAGTTAAGTGTGTGTAAAAGTGTGTGTGTTTGCCTCGTGAAGAAGAAACCAAAAGGTTGATAAACTTGAAGATTGAAAGTATAGGATTTGTGATTGACAAATCAAAGTGAAGGTTAGTTATTTATTATAACATGATTAGAATCATTTTAGTATGTTTTATGTTGAAATATATGAATATAGGAGATATCACCATTGATGGTCTTTGAAGCTTACTTGAATAAATGGGTTTTGTTTGTTTTAGTGATTTGCATGATTAAAAGAAGTTTGTGATGCATGAATACATGTTTGTAGATTATTGAATATGATTTTGGTAAGTTATATAAATTCTGGGTTTGATCCATGATGATGTAAGTTGGCAGGAATTTATGTTGAAGAAGATGATGAGAAAAACCGATATCTCAAAACCGATAAGACTCGAAATCCTATAGTTTGAAATCCTATACTTTGTTGAAATCTTATACTTTGTTGACATCCTACACTTTGAAATCCTATACTTTGAAATCCTACACTTTGAATTCCTATACTTTGAAATCCTACACTTTGAAATCCTATACTTTGAAATTCTATACTTTGTTGAAATCCTACACTTTGAAATCCTACACTTTGAAATCCTATACTTTGAAATCCAATATATGAATCCGACACTTAAATCCGGTAATTTGAATCCAGAACTTGAAAACCGATAAATCCAAATCTGATACCGAAATCCGACTGCGTCGCGACGCGACCGGGGCTATTTCAGAAAGTTTTCTGTTTTGCTTTGTGTTCGTGTTAGACATGTTGGGTTATCACTTATATGATTATATTAATTTGTTTACAAGTAATAGAGATATAAATATATGTGGATGGATATATTTATGAATCAGAGACTGATTTCAGTTTGTTATGTTCTTAGGAACTGCGAAGACTCAGTGATATTCGACAAATGAGCAAACGTGATTGAGGACTGAGGTGGGTGGAAGTTTACTCATGAGTGGTAATGGTGGTAACTATTACGAATTGCTTGATTTAAAGATTGATTGTCATGCGATGATAAATTGTTGTTTCTAATATAATGATGGATTTTTAATCTAGCAATTGTTGATCAAGAGTTATATATTTGCATACATGTTATATGTGGTAGAGTTTTGTTTGTGATCATGGTTGCATGTGTATTTGGGATTGTTTGAGAACCAACTGCTGTTGTAACGGGTTGGTGGTGATAAGCTTCTGTGAAAGGGCTGGTTGGGGTTAGCTGTTGTTGAAAGAGATGGGCTCGTATGCGGTTGGTTGAACAGTGGAAGTCCTCCTGATGCATGCGTTGTATCAGAGGGGAATTTCACTGTGCCGATCGGCAGAGGGCTATCGGTAAACCTTTGCTTTGGCCGGCACTGGTTGTAGATTCGGCAGAACCGCCGGTCCTCAGGCTTTGAGAGATTGTTAAGTTGACGGATTGTTGGTGATTGTTGCTCAGAAGTTCAGTTGTGAACTGTTGTTAGCTTGTTTGTTGCTTCCATTCACTTAGCTTTGTGCTAATCCCCACGGTTGATTGCTTTTTGCAGGTTTAGTTGTTTAGCTGTGTTTGTAGGAAAGGGAAATTTGACCAACGCTCTGATATTATGTTTTTGAGAATAGACGAGCCGTGTTTTATAAATATTTGTAACACAACTTGATGTGGTACTTTGTGAATAGTACTTTGTATTTTGTGGGTGTTTGTTTTAATGAAATCAGTAAACACTTCCGCAACGATTAAAAAAATGGTTGGAGAGTTTACAGTGTCACAAGTTGGTAACAGACCCTTGGTTTGGTGATGCAAGCACAGCTAGAGTGTTGCGTTCCCAAATCTTGGCTCGTGTTGGGTCAAACTTTCCTTTGGTGGAATTAGAGTGAATTGGAGATGTTATGTGTTAGTTAGTATGTTATGTACTAAAGGTTTATCTAATGAGCTTGTGAGATGATGTGATTGTACAGATATGGCTGACAGAGATACCCTTGTTGAGACTCCTGTGACCCAAGAAATGGTTGGAACTTCAACAGTGGATGTTTTGAATATAACAGGTCAAGTTGGTACTTCAGGTTCTGAGCCTGGAACAGATCAGAGTGAATAAATTTCCAAGTTGGAAAGTGAACTTCGGGAACTCAGAAATGCTATGTGTAACATGGAACGAGAGAGGATTATTCAGAATGAACGAATTCAGAGTCCTACGTCTACTACAACTCAAGCTACAACTGTGTCATTTACGGTTCCATTTCCTCCAATATCACAAGTGACACAACAATCGAGATTTTATCCTTTTACTACTCAAGGAGCTTATCCTTTTGCGTATCCAGGATTCAAACCACCATGTTCGTATAAGCAATTCTTGGATTGTAACCCTTCGGAGTATTATGGAAGTACAGACCCTAATGTAACTTTGAATTAGTTGCGAGAAATGGTAAAGGCTTTAGACGCGTGCAATTGCGAGGATGAATTGAGAGTTTGTTTTGCGACTCGTATGCTTAAAGGAGATGCTATGGTATGGTGGGATTCCATTACAAGTCATTTTTCGAAACAACAGCAAGAAAACGTGACTTGGCAGCAGTTTCGGGAGAAATTATGTGAACAATATTGCAATACTTTTGAGATAGCTCGTATTAAAAGAGAATTTATGGAGTTGAATATGACTAGAAACATGTCCGTGGATGAATTAATCAAACAATTTAACGAGAGATTGCGTTTTGTGAAGCAATGGGTGCCTGATGAGGCATCAAAGATACAACACTTTGTAAGAGCTTCGCTTCCAGCGTACCGAAGTGCTACCAGATGGGCTAGCACATTGTCGCAAGCATTTACCTTAGCCAAGTCGGCTGAAGTTGATATGAAGGCTAGAGATAGAATAAATCGAGATCAGATTTCTCAACAGAAATTCCGACTGGAATAATATAACGTTGAAAAGCAAAGAGGGCAGGGTAGCCATAATGAAGGAAACTTGAAACATAGACCTATGTTTGGGGAATCTAGTCAAAGAGTATTGCGGTGTGGAAAGTGTAAGTCTCACCACACCGGACCTTGTACACCTCAGACTATGCGGTGTCTTACATGTGGGCAGTTTGGTCATGAAATGAAAGAATGTCGTTTCTCACGAAAAGTATGTTGGATTTGTTTTAAGAAAGATCACCGAGCAAGAGATTGTAATGTTAGCAAGAAACTTAAGTCAGGGTCAGGAGTTGAGGCAGGTGGGGGATCCTCGTCAGCAAGTGGACAAAAGAGAAAGAACCCTTTTGCACAAGAGGGTAGATTTTTCAAGATGATGCCGGATGATATTGCCACTACTAATGATGATGTAACGGGTACATTTTGATAACCACTATATTTGAATGTGTGTTTATTAACTTCAGAGTTAATTGTCAAGGTTTGATGCCTATGTGTGCTAAGTGTGTATGCTTACTTCTGAAGAGGAAGATCCTTTAGAAGTAGAGATGGTTGATGTATATTTTCTAAATCGTGAAATATCTTATGTATGTGACAGTAAGTATCTGATACTTGAGATTATGTGAATTAGGTATGAAATACCCTAGAAAGAATGTTTCTAGATTAGTTTAATTGCATGCTATGCAATGTGTTGTAAGATTGCTTTGCAAACTGTGTTTGTATATGTGTATTGATATGTTATGTTTGTGCAAAGAAGGGGAAGTGGATAAAATTACTGAGGCTTGGAAGGAATTGGTGTCAACCAAGAGATGTTTTGATAGAAATATGATTGAGATTATGAGTTGTTATTAAACTTAATGAGTAAAGATAATCTATGATGATGATCGACGAACCTGAAGAGATTACGATATGTTGAGATATTGTATTTGTTAGATTGATATATGATGTTATGTTTTAAAATTTGAGGAATGGTTTATGTCTTGCGATAGTTAAAGATTCTTGAGAGGAATGATTCAACCCATGACTTGGAGGTTGCAGTAGATGCGTTTGTAACGATAATATGGAAATTAATGATAAGAATGAATCAAAGATTGTGATTGAGAGATTTGACATTACATCGGAGAGACAAATTGTTGTTAGACAGGTTAAATGCAAGGGAGTTAATGATGACAACACTGGGATTATGTGAAGTGAAGTATACATGATTAGTGGATTAAAAAAATTGGTATTGCCTATACTGGGAGTTAATGGATCTATGATTGAAATTATCAAATGAGGAAGAGTAAAGATGAATTAATTGCTGAAACATGTGGATTGAAGACTTATAGAACCTTCTGTATACACATGTGTCTTTGATTGAAATTTGGAGGTTTATTTTGATGGAGACCTACGAATCTAAATTGCTAGTGCATTTGAAAGGGCTAAAATTGAATAATGCCACACAAAGTATTGTATTGATGATTTATCAACAAAAGTAAACAAGATATATTTCGTGGAAATATCACGTGATTGTGTATGACTCAAGGCAGGATATCAGAGATTTATGAGTTGTTGAGACGATTAGAGATACCAGAATGGTGATGATGACAAGAAACGATGGAGTTTATATCTAGTTTACTACATGAGATGAAATCTAGATATAATACGAGTGATTATGAATTCTTATGTGAATACCATGGTAATGTTCTAACATTTTAATTGGAAGCGTGAAAAGATGCAATAGGTGGATATTTTATATGACGGACAGTAAACGAAAGATATGTGAAATTCTTCATTTGAGACAAGTTAACGTGAACAAGCATTTGAGATACGTTTTGATATTCTCTGTATACGTAAGTGTAAAAGAGAATGATTGAAAGACAGATTTATGAAATTCGAGAGATATATGTTGATTTGAAGAAGATATTGGAAAGAAGAGTTGTTGAACTCGGGTAATTATGACAAAGATATGTAGAAATGGATTTCAGTGTGATGGTGAGATAGAGATATATATGAGTTACAATTGACTTGACAACCAGAAATGAATATGGAGAGTTGAGACTTCGTTTGATGTGTGCCATGAGATTCCGAGAACGGAATCCTCTAAAGGAGGGAAGATTTATAACACCGGCAAACCCGGGTTAGTTAATTAGCAGGTTAGCGGCGAGTGCCTAATTGTGTTTAAATTAATTATGTGATTAATTAAATACTTTGGATTAAGTAATTAAATTGACAATATATATAATACTTATATATATAAGTTGCTGGCTAAATGAAAGAAATAAATATGTATGTATGTATGGTTGTATGTATGCATGTGGGTATGGAAATGGATAAGGTGATATAGGACACCTCATGCTTTGAATTTAGAGGCATGTGTGTATGTGGATGTATATATGCAAATTAAAGAGAGTCATCTGCTCATATTATAAAAGTTAAGTGTGTGTAAAAGTGTGTGTGTTTGCCTCCTGAAGAAGAAACCAAAAGGTTGATAAACTTGAAGATTGAAAGTATAGGATTTGTGATTGAAAAATCAAAGTGAAGGTTAGTTATTGATAATAACATGATTAGAATCATTTTAGTATGTTTTATGTTGAAATATATGAATATAGGAGATATCACCATTGATGGTCTTTGTAGCTTATTTGAGTAAATGGGTTTTGTTTGTTTTAGTGATTTGCATGATTAAAAGAAGTTTTGATGCATGAATACATGTTTGTAGATGATTGAATATGATTTTGGTAAGTTTTATAAATTCTGGGTTTGATCCATGATAATGTAAGTTGGCTGGAATTTATGTTGAAGAAGATGATGAGAAAAACAGATATCTCAAAACCGATAAGACTCGAAATCCTATAGTTTGAAATCCTATACTTTGTTGAAATCCTACACTTTGAAATCCTACTTTGAAATCCTATACTTTGAAATCCTACACTTTGAAATCCTACACTTTGAAATCCTACACTTTGAAATACTACACTTTGAAATCCTATACTTTGAAATCCGATAGATGAATCCGACACTTAAATCCGGTAATCTGAATCCGGAACTTGAAAACCGATAAACCCAAATCCGATACCGAAATCTGACTGCGACGCGACGCGACCGAGGCTATTTTAGAAAGTTTTATGTTTTGCTTTATGTTCGTGTTGGACATGTTCGGTTATAACTTATATGATTATATTAATTTGTTTACAAGTAATAGAGATATAAATATATGTGGATGGATATATTTATGAATCAGAGACTGATTTCTGTTTGTTATGTTCTCAGGAACTGCGAAGACTCAGTGATATTAGACAAATGAGCAAACATGACTGAGGACTGAGGTGAGTGGAAGTTTACTCATGAGTGGTAATGGTGGTAACTATTACGAATTACTTGATTTAAAGATTGATTGTAATGGGATGATAAATTGTTATTTCTAATATAATGATAGATTGTTAGTCTGGCAGTTGTTGATCAAGAGTTATATGTTTGCATACATGTTATATGTGGTAGAGTTTTGTTTGTGATCATGGTTGCATTGTATTTGGGATTGTTTGAGAACCAACTGCTGTTGTAACGGGTTGGTGGTGATAAGCTTCTGTGAAAGGGCTGGTTGGGGTTAGCTGTTGTTGAAAGAGATGGGCTCGTATGCGGTTGGTTGAACAGTGGAAGTCCTCCTGATGCATGCGTTGTATCAGAGGGGAATTTCACTATGCCGATCGGTAGAGGGCTATCGGTAAACCTTTGCTTTGGCCCCTACTATTTGTAGGTTCGGCAGAACCGCCGATCCTCAGGCTTCGAGCATATTGTTAAATTGACGGATTGTTGGTGATTATTACTCAGAAGTTCAGTTGTGAACTGTTGTTGTTAGCTTGTTTGTTGCTTACATTCACTTAGGTTTGTGATAATTCCCCACGGTTGATTGCTTTTTGCAGGTTTAGGCGTTTAGCTGTTTAGCTGTGCTTGTGGGAAAGGGAAATTTGACCAACGCTCTGATATTATGTTTTTGAGAAAAGACGAGCCGTGTTTTATAAATATTTGTAACACAACTTGATGTAGTACTTTGTGAATAGTACTTTGTATTTTGTGGGTGTTTGTTTTAATGAAATCAGTAAACACTTCAGCAGCGATTTAAAAAAATGGTTTGAGAATTTACAGTGTTACAAGTCGTATACATATGCGCGTGTGTACGGAACAAAAAAGTTTAGTATATTTTTTTAGAGGAATACACATACGTGTGTATATGTGTGTTAACATGCGAGAAAATGCGTCGAAAACTTTCAAAATAAATGTTATTATGAACAACCCGTCAGAAATTTATGACAGATTTCCGATAGAAGTTACTACTTTTTGCATAATTTAGGTATTTAGCACCACCATTTTCTATACATTTGTGCATATACTCAAAATAGAAGCGTTTATATGCATAAATGCCCATGTGTACATGAGTTGAAACACGTAGTAGTATACATATCCATGTATAGTTGCATATAAATGTATGTTTAGAGACGTATAAATATCCACGTATATGTATGAGTGTACGACACGAAAGAATTTATTATACATTCTAAGGTCAATACACATACATGTGTATATTTATGTTAATGTGTGAGAAAATGCGTCAAAAACTCTAAAAGTAAACGATATTATGAGAAGGCCGTCGGAAATCCGTCGGAAATGTCTGAAGGATTTCTGACGGTAGTTACTAATTTTTTCATATTTTAAGTATTTCTTATCATGATTTTCTATACATGTGTACGTAACCTCAAAATGATAATGTTTTACGTATAAATATCCATATATACGAGTTGTAATGCCCTAAAAATTCAAAGATATAAACATAATAATTAATAATAATTACACAATTGGACTAACAAACAACCCAACTTCACTTGGCCCAAATCTAGAAGCCCTAGTAATTTAATCTGTGTACGTATATGATTGCTCCAAACAAATCTACTGAAGAAGGGGGATAACGATTTAGGTTGAATCGGTGATTCTTCCTACGACCCTCCATCAAGTCCTCGATAAATACCTGTTGCATATGCAATTTTCGAAGCCATTCAGCTGTAAAATCGAATCGAACGAGGGAGAGAGTAAGAGAGCGATTAGGGTAACATTTAGGGTTGCTGGCGAACACCAACCAAACGTAGGCAAAAATTGGAGGGCTTGTTCAAGATTGGACTACAAATTAAGCTCATTTAGGAGACTGCTAGTTCAGCAACGATTGAGGTTAGTTCAGTTACTATCATACGAAAGTCTCGATCTTTATGTTCGATTTCTGCTTCTGCTTCCATCAGTTCCTTCTGCTTCTGTTCCGATGGGGCTTGATCTTGAGTGTTTTGAATTCTCTTGGTCAAGTCAAAATTCTATTCACATTACACAGCTTTGATGTGGTCTTAAGGTATCATAATCAGTAAGAAATTTTGTATTAAGCACCTGAATGATTAAGTATGCTGATGGTTTTCATATAAAGTTTAGGTTACTGTTTTACATAATATTATTTAAGCTTCTATTAAATTAAGTTGTGAATTCTTTTAAATAGCCTACTACTTGAAATTACAGAATATTAAGATCAATGTATTGATATTAGAAAATGTAATCAATAGAAGGTGAATCTTGACAATAATCAGTCTTAAGGGTTGTACTAATAATCAGACTAAGCCAATATCTGAACTTCAGTTTTGAACCCACGAATTAATTAGGTGTGTTACTGATCGCACATAAATCTGGAGTTATATAGGGGATTGGAAACTCTATTTTGAAACTATTGTATTGATACCACTGTTTTAATATTCCATCCTGTCAAATGGGTTTTACTAAGACTAAAATTGGTAAAATGAAATGACTTGGTACCACTGATAACTTAATTCCAAGTACACAGCTTCCTTATTTCATAACACTGGGAATATGATATGACTGTAAGAATACATTTGAATCCATCAGTATGTATAAACTATGAAAAGAACTCTTAAACTAAAAATTGCTAGAGATGGCTAACTTGTTGCCTAGACCACTGCTAATTGTTTTGAAGTAGGCAATCAAGATTATATTTTAATGAGGGTAAGATACTAGTTAAGCTAAGAATCTCTTAAATAAACTAATGATAAAACCTCCAGAAATATTTTTAATGAATTACCCTATTTAGAACTTGAATACACTGAATACACTAACTAACTGTTAAGAAGAATAGGTAATGGAAATTGTACTTATGTTATAGAAATCTTTAATGATTAGAGTTGTAGTGACAACTAGTTTTGATAAAGCAAGGCCAGGTTAATATATTGGTTAAACCGAGAAGATATTAATTCTGAAATATATATATAATATTTTCCATATGATGTTTTTTTTAATATTTATATATGGTAGGTTTTAAATATCTAAATTGTTTATTTGAAAATCTTAGATATACATTTGATTATGCTATTTTACATATTGATGATGACTTTTAGAGAGTTGGTTTTGACTTTTTAGTTCCGACCATGTCGTCAAGTATTAATCAGGGATGGATGTATAAGATGATTGATAGTAGCGGGTTTCCTAGCATGGATTATTGTGACAAAGTGAATAGCTTTTTGGATTCTGCCTATTCAAAGGAAACGATCGTTCAAAGGAAGTTAACTATAGAAGGAAAGTTAGAATTTCTAATCAAATGTCCTTGTACTAGATGTAAAAATACCCCCTACCTTAAAAGAGATACAGTCAAGCATCACTTGATTTCAAGAGGGTTCATGCCGGTTATACACAATGGCATGAACATGGGGAACCAGAAATTGTAGAGGTGAGACAAAGTTCTACTCAAATGGAAGTTAATGATGACCTTGATCATATGACACGAATGGTGTGGGAGAACATGTATGCCAATGGATTTAATACAACACATCAAACCAATCAGGGATCAAATACTTCAGAAGAACACGTTCCAAACACAAAAGCCAAGAGGTTTTATGACATGTTGGAAGACGCACAAGAACCTTTGTATAATGGGTGTGAAGATTGGTCAAAATTACAAGCTGCCACGAGCTTGGTGAATTGGAAGTCAGACTACAACGTACCCGAGTTTGCCTTTAATCATATACTTCCCCCATTTAAAAGTATGCTCCCAAAGGATAATGTACTACCTTCTAACTTCTATAAAACAAAGTTTGTTCTAAAGGAACTTAATTTACCAAAACGTAGGATTCATGCTTGCAAAAACCATTGCATGTTATTCTATAAGGATGAAGATTTACAGTTGACCCATTGTCGACATTGTGGAGAACCTCGTTATAAAAGAAAGATATGTCTTGGGACTAATATCACAAAACAAATGAGGGTAGCATGGTACATCCTAGTGATGGTAATGCTTGGAAGCATTTCGATGAAACACATTCGTTCTTTGCGAAAATGCTTAACTGGTGGCTACCATAATACGGGATCAGTAGGCTATGATGTGTGTAGACGACGATTGGTAAGAGATCTTAAAGTTAATTAATTCATCTAAAAAATGTATCGTTATTATTATTTACTAAATATGTCTCTATTAGGAAAAACTATTGGGGCGTGAGCTCGAGGCTAGTGAGTCATTTACACATGCTCATGCAAGAAAAGGGAACAGGCCATTGGATGGGTCAAGTAGCGGTTCGGAGGTTGTGTATGTTGATGAGAGGACCCAAACACTTGTGTTAACTTTGTTATGTCCTTGTCATTAGCTATATGTTAGGGTCTTCATTGTTTCATGTAATATTAATTACATTTTAATTTGTTACTGTATATCATAGGAAAAGTATAAAGGTCTACTGATTGAGAAGTATGGTGCTGACAAAGCTCAACACCCACCATTTGATCAAGAATGTTGGGATCAATGTACCGGAGGCAGGAAGAAAGGGAGAGGTTATGGGTCTTGCACATCTTCATATCCTTTTGTTAGTCCCATGTTTAGAATAGTTAGATTTGATGAGACAAACCATAGCTATCTATAGATGATAGGTTAAACATTAGGAATTATGTAAGTCTGTTATAGACTGACTAGTCAGCTTAGGCTGAGTAGTCAGCGTATAAACAGATATAGAGTTTTCTATGTAAGTACTAGATAGCTCAGTGACTTCTAAGCTGAGATAGGTTTCTAGAATGAAGACTTGAAGATTTGAGGAATCAAGAAGTCAATAACTCAGCTTGATAGCATCAAGACTGAGTGAGTCAGCTCAGCGTTAGAAATCAGTTCAAGAATTTAGGTAAGTTCTAAATTCTGTTATAAACTCTCAATATCAACGAAATTTAAATTAGGATATCTGAACCTAATTTAAACTATCTATTAGTTGGATATAGATCTCAAACGGAATTAGTTAGATATGTTCTAAATAAGGAGTTTGTTACGGTTTTAAAGAAAAGATAAGTTCTATCTTTAAACTACGATTTGTTCGTAGATATATCAAGTATAAGTATAAACCTTCTTATGGGTTTACAGAAGACACAGAATACCGAATAGAGAGTTCTGCATAAGTTGCAAAACGTACGTGTGTTCGTCATACTTGATACACGTGTGTTGCGATAACTTTGTGAGTTCAAAGTTCAAGAGAGTTTTCAAGAGTTCTTGTTAATCAGTTTTAACAAGAAGTTCGGTCATCAATTAGTTTGTGATACAAGAGTGTTTAGAGAGAGTTGGGTTTATAATCAGTGTAAACATCAAATCATCCTGTTGATTTGATTAGAAAGTGAAGTTGTAATCATTCTGTTTGATTATTGAATATACATTTGATTAATTTGATTGATTGTGTTAAAGTGTATTCAACCCCCCCCCCTCTACACTATATCGGTTGCTTACCATCTTTGGGACCAATAACTTGTATGAGAGCAAGTTTCTTCATTAAATGAAGATCAAGATCCGCTGTCAAGAGGTCAAGATGTCTACCAACAAGCAATCAAATCATATTCCAACAATGGCGGCAAAAGGGTGTCCTATCTTTGATGGCAATGACTATCTAATGTGGAAGTTCAGAGCCATGCTATATCTGAAGTCAGTGGATCACAGGATGAGTACCGTGATTCAAGATAGCCCAATCATACCCATGATCCATATTACTGCCACTGACAAAACTGTTCCCTCTAGAGAAACTCCCAAGCCTGAAGCATCTTGGACTGAGGAAGATCGTAAACTATTTAATCTTGATGATAAGGCATAAAACATTATAGCAAATGCTTTGACAAACCCTCTTCTGCATACTGTGGCTGGGTGCCAAACTGTAAAAGAGATGTGGGATACTCTCAGTGTCATGTATGAAGGCACTGACCTGGTCAAGCAACATAAGAAGACAAATCTGAGTCGTTCTTATGAGACTTTTTTTACTAAAAAGAATGAAACTCTTGCTGACCTGTTTACCAGATTTCAATGCTTGATTAATTATATGCTCTTGGTAGGTGTCAAGAAAGATGAAAATGAGTTGGTACTCAAGTTCTTGGATGTGTTACCAGAACAATTCAATGAGATTACCATTACATTTCATGCTGGAGGAACCTTAGGAAAATATGATCTCAGATCTATCTATGATTTTTTTCTAAATCATCAACAGATCATGGAATAGAAGAAAGTGGCCCAGCAACAACTAAAAGAATCTATCAATAATGCTTGATCTGCATTAATTGTAGAAAAGAAGAAGAAGGGATCTAAAAAGTCTCAAGCTGAGACTGACTCTGAATCTGAATCTGAGGAGGTAAGTCATAACTCAGATTCAGATGATGAAGAGATGGATGCTCTTACTGAACAAATGGCAATGTTAGCAAGAAATTTTAGAAAGTTTAGAAGAGGAAGGGGTCAATCTGACAAAAGCAAAAGTGGTAAGTCTACCTTTGATCCTAAGAAAGCTAAATGCTACAACTGTCAGAAGATAGGACACATAGCTGCTGAGTGCAGAGTTAAGAAGGGAGAATCAGCTTCAGTGGCTGACAAGAATGCATACAGAGTTGATAAATATAAAAAGAAATATCAGAGACTCAAAGCCAAGCCAGATGAAAACACCAAAAGTCTTCTTGCTGAGACTTGGGATACTCAGTTATCTACTTCAGATGATGATGAGCCAAATATGTGTTTGATGGCCATTGAGGATGAAGAGGAACAAGTTGATTAGATGACACCAATGATCAACCTGATGTTGGCAATAGTACCGCTTCTGAGGTCGGCGTACCGGAACAAGTGGAACCTCAACCAATGGTGGATGAGGTGTCTGATACACAACCATTAGAGCTCTATAGATCTGGTAGAGTTCGTAATGAGCCGGAAAGATATGGGTTTCTCATATCCGAGGGCGACGAACTATTGGTGGATCATAGTGAACCGACCAACTACCGGGAAGCCATAGCGGGCCCTGAGTCTGCTAGGTGGAAGGAGGCAATGGACAGTGAGATGCAATCCATGGCAGATAATCAAGTCTGGGACTTGGTTGATCCGGTACCCGGCCACAAGCCAGTAGGGTGCAAATGGGTCTTCATGAAGAAGACTAACATGGATGGAAAAGTAGACACCTTCAAAGCCTGACTGGTAGCAAAGGGTTTCACTCAAACTCATGGTGTAGACTATGATGAAACTTTTTCTCTAGTGGCTATGTTGAAGTCTATTAGGATATTAATGGCTATCACTGCATATTACGATTATGAAATATGGCAGATGGATGTCAAGACTGCCTTTCTTAACGGGAAGGTGGCAGAGGAGGTTTACATGGCACAACCTGATGGTTACGTAAACCCCAAATATCCTAATAAGGTCTCCAAGCTTAAGAGGTCCATTTATGGACTTAAGCAAGCATCTCGGAGTTGGAACATTTGCTTTGATGAAAAGGTCAAAGAGTTTGGCTTTTCTAAAAGCAAGGATGAACCTTGTGTATATGTCAGGGCTAGTGGGAGTGCTGTTGTTTTCCTAGTCTTGTATGTGGATGACATACTACTCATAGGAAGTGACGTGACTACCTTGCAGGAAGTGAAAACCTGGCTTGGGAGTTGCTTCTCTATGAAAGACATGGGAGAAGCAGCATATATATTTTGGGGATAAAGATCTATAGAGATAGATCTAAAAGACTCATTGGTTTGAGCCAGAGTACGTACATAGATAAAGTCATGAAGAGATTCAAGATGCAAGATTACCTATGTTGCATGGTATGGCGTTGAGCAAGTCTCAATGTCCTAGTTCCCAAAAGGAACTAGAGGAGATGAGTCGAGTCCCGTATGCTTCGGCAGTGGGATCGATCATGTACCTTATGCTATGTACTCGGCCTGATGTGTCGTATGCCTTGAGCATGACGAGCCGATATCAGGCTAACCCTGGTCAAAGTCATTGGGTTGCGGTTAAAAACATCCTTAAATATCTTCAGAGAACTAAGAAAATGTTTTTAGTGTTCGGTGGATCGGAGGAGCTCAGAGTTACTGGATATTCTGATGCTAGCTTCCAAACGGACAAGGATGATTGCCGGTCTCAATCGGGATTTGTATTCTTGTTAAATGGTGGGGCAATAAGTTGGAGAAGTTCCAAGCAAGATACCGTGGCCGATTCAACCACGGAGTCGGAGTATATTGCTGCAAGCGAGGCTGCTAAGGAAGCCGTCTGGATGAAGAAATTCATTCAAGACCTTGGAGTTGTTCCTAGCATCGCTAACCCTATTGAGATCTTTTATGACAATGAGGGTGCAGTAGCTCTAGCTAAGGAACCAAGAGTGCATCGACGTACAAGACACATTGCTCGGAAATATCATTTTATCCGTGATATTATCGAGAGTGGAGACATTGTGGTTAGTAGAGTACCAACTGAGGGGAACTTGGCAGATCCACTCACCAAACCTTTGTCACAAGTTAAGCACGATTCTTATGCTAAGTCTATTGGTATTAGATTTGCTAGTGACTTGGATTAGTTATTTTATTTGTATTTCTTGTTGAGAACATTAAAGCAATAATGTATTTCTTATTGTAATGATTATTAAATGGGGTTTTAATATACACATGGTGCGATTACTATATGAAAGATTGTTGTGTTCTATCTTTGGATGTTTAATACTTCCATGAATAAATTTGTTTATTCTGAATACTCCACGATCGGTCGTTCTTTATTGGAAGGAAGTAGTGAATTGAAATCGAGATGAGTGGTTGGTAAAGTTTTCATCTTGGATTGAATACTTGTTTACGCAACACTAGCCTTTACTTAATGGTGATTAAGTAATTAGAGGACCCGTACCTGAGTTTACTTCATGGATATTATCACGAGTAAATCAGGATGATAATATTATTTATCCTTTTACTAGATATGCACCCGTTGCTTGATTATTAACTTGGACTTGTTTAGATTGCTTTCTAATGCAGTTCGTAACTGGCTGTTATAAGGAAAGTTTTTAGGCAAGAACTTGTTATTATGATAGGGTGGTGTAGTCAAAGGTATTCGTTCCTCTTTTGAGAGATATCCTTGCGCCCCTCGTTGACTAAGCTGATGACAAATCAAAATTCATGGCCGTGCTCAAGTTGAATTGATAATGGATCAATTGTGCAACTTGTGTTGTTAGTCATGAAGGTCTTTATTTGGCATAATCGAGTAGCAACGGAAGCAAGATATAATACAAAATAATAAGCTAACCAAACAAACACTTCCCATGGACCAATATCTAGACATGGAATTGCAACTAAAATATAATAAACAAGATAGAAAGAAAGTTATACCACAACTCAAGCACAATGATCTTCCTCTTGTTAATCTTCAAGAACTCAAGCAAGTCAAGGCTTCAAGAATCCAAACAAGGATTCCTCTAATGAAGTCCACCCCAAGCAACCTTGATTCCCAAATGCTAGTAAGTTGGTGTAGCCACCAAAACAACACCCAAGTCTATGTGTTTCTTGCTTCTTGTGTTCAAGAACACCAAGAACAAGATGAACAAGTGACAGAGAGTTCAAGTGTCAACCAAGACCCAAGAGACATCCAAAAACCTCCCTTAGAGCAGATAACTCGTAGCCTCTTTGTCTACCACCATTATTAGAAGTTAACACCATTAAACCAAGTGTTTAAGGCTGTTAATTCTGCTGTTATAGCAAACGTACACAGCCCGTGTAGGTCTACACGGCCGTGTAGGCCCAAAGTACACGGCCCCAATTGGGCTAAGACGGCCCGTGACTATCAAGCACTACACGGCCCGTGTTCATCTACACGGCCTGTGTAGGCCCAAACTACACAACCTTGAACTGGGCTAATACGCCTCGTGTATGTTGGACTGGACACGGCCCGTGTTCAGAAACACGGCCCGTGTACCATCCTGCCAAAACCCATTTTGGCCTTTTTCTCTCTTTTGCTTGATCGTGTTGCCGGAATCAATACTTGGTGTGTGACCCAATAGGCCTATACCTCATCGGTAGTGCCATTAACTCGTTCGTGTCAGCGGGCATATTCCAACAAACTCCCACTTGCACGTGGCACGACTACGAAAAATAACACAAACATAGAGCGGCCTCTAGCAAGACATCTATGCTCCCAAGTCAGTATAGGGTATGCCACTCTTGACAAGATCCCAATCATAAAACGATTGTCCTAAAGATAAATGAACATATACATCCCTTTGTTCGCGATATCCTATGTGAACACAAGGCATGTAATAAAGTCAACCTTCAGATCGTTCACGATTTTGTTTTCTCGATTCTAGATTAGTGGTGACCAACAAACCAAGTTAACATTGATCCATCATCAATATAACTTGAGCACGGCCATGCATATGAACGTCAGCACTCAATCATCGAGGGGCCCATGGAAATCTTCTCTATACATAGAGGAACAAATTCCTTTCGACTACATAGTCCTTGCATATGATAGTTTGTGACAAACTGTTCATATGATGCGGGCAGAGACTGGAGTACAATATCCACAGCGAGCTCTCTCCCAATAGGAAATCCTAACCTCTCCATTTGGTCTACGTTCGCCTTCATCTTAAGGACGTGAAGACCAACATTCCCGCCTTCCTGCAGCCTACAACCGACTAGGCTTTTAACACACTCATAGTGTTCCTGCCTAACTTGCTGTCAGAACATGTCCTTAAGCTTGTTTAACATATCGTACACACTCATGTGCTCGAGCTGCTTTCGCAACTCCGAGCTCATAGTTGACAACATAAGGCAGGCAACATCGTGTGTGTCCTCAACACGTTTTTCATACCCGTATCGGACGGCTCAAGTCGCGTTGGTAGCAGGTGGCTCCGGAAGGGGTTCCTCAAGGATGTGCAACTTTGACTCATGGCGAAGGACAATCCTCAATTGCCTAAGCCATGCTATAAAGTTCACCCCCGTGAGTTTCTCCCTTTCTAGGAACACTCGAAGTGAGATGTTTGACGTGGTATTGTTATGGTTTGACGTCCATAAATAACAATAATACGAGTTTTGGTTAGTTTAGATAAACCTTGTTAAAATAATTACCCCATAGTTTTAGATAAAACAATTATTCGTAACAAGGGCTAAGAACCTTATTTCACCTCGCACAGTGACGGGTTTGCCGCGGATCACGTGGCGAAGCTATTTAGGCCGGCAACCATTTTACCAATTCTAATCTCTATTACAACTCTTAGACACTTGCGGGATCCGTTGACATCCATTATGTTGGTTTGCATGTTTGATCCCTTACACCAATCTTAATATATAATTTTTGTTTAGCTCGTGCTTAGCTCGACAACTAATCAAGAATTATATACTAAAATTGTAAACCGTCCGACAAGACACACGGGTGGCACTCCCGACCATCAATTGGCTCGTGCTTAGCTCGACAACCAATCATGCGAGTTACCCCACTCACCTTCCACACAACTACGCAAGGAATGACTCGTGCTTAGCTCGACAATCATCCTTGTTTCGTTAGATTCGGGTGGTGTCATCTTACGGATGATGCGTGATTTACATCTTTAAAAACGGGATTTTGTTTCCGGTTTATAAAAATCCTTTTGTGAATTAACAAAGAAAGTGTCAAAACGATTTTAAGCACTACTTAAATATAATACCAAGTTTATATTTTCTTTGTCAATTCTATTCGCGCGAGATTGTTAACCATTTTAAAAAACGTTGTATTTTATTTAATTTTATAGAAAAATTGTCTAGCATGCGAATCCTAATCCATGCATAGAAAAATAAAACACAACCACGCAAATATATATATATATATATATATATATATGTATAATTCGGTAACATGCCCAAAATTTCTATGCGTTTTCCCCGTGAGCCACAACGGGGAAAACGAGGCCAAAACCTAAGGACAAGGTAAAGTCTCGTTGGGTGAGCTCCCACCGAATCCAACACCTCCAATAGCGTGTTGATTCCTTCTTGCCAAGACGTCATCACCATGACTCCCGTTGACTTCTCCGGTTCTAATTCTATACTATTTATAAATACATAGAATATATATATAAACGACACGCAGGTCGCATTCCTACACTATTTATACAAATACACAGAATATAATAAACGGCGTGCAAGCCGCACCAACAAATATATAAATAAATATTTACATCAATATGGCACGCAGACCACCAAAAACCGAATCAATCAACCACCACAACACATAGGTCTAAGGGCATATCGTGTTACCGAATTAACCAAACGCAACATAAGTGAAACATGGTGTGCCACACAAAACCATGATATAAATATATATCTATATTTTAGTCAAGATTGTCAACAACATCAAAGGCACCAAAATGACAATTCTTGTACATATGCATTAGTGTACCAAACAATTTTTGTGACACATATTCATATATACATTTATAAGTATATATTTGTGTACACTTCATGCCAAGTTACAACAAATATATAAATATAAAAACTAAAATATTAACAAGGCTTCAAATACACCAATTTTAGCCTAACAAGAATCTAACAAGAGTCTTAATGGAAAAACCAATTTTAAGAAAACAATTTTCTTATATCAATGAATTTATATGGCTTTTGAGATTTGATGTAAAAAAGTAACATATTAAGTAGGCTACAAATATACCAATTTTAGCCTAACATGAATCTACATGAAAAACTATTTCTAGAAAATAATTTTCCTAATATAAAAATATTTATATGAATCTTATGTAGGCTACAAATATATCAATTTTAACCTAGCAACCATCCATACCAAAAATCATTTCAAGAAAACAATTTTCTTGTATAAAATATTTATATGGTTTTTCTAGACTTCTTAGCGCAAAGCCATGTTAGATATGGCTCTGATACCACTGAAGGTCTTTGTTTAGCATAATCGAGTAGCAACGGAAGCAAGATATAATACAAAATAATAAGCTAGCCAAACAAACACTTCCCATGGACCAATATCTAGACATGGAATTGCAACTAAAATATAATAAACAAGATAGAAAGAAAGTTATACCACCACTCAAGCACAATGATCTTCCTCTTGTTAATCTTCAAGAACTCAAGCAAGTCAAGGCTTCAAGAATCCAAACAAGGATTCTTCTAATGAAGTCCACCCCAAGCAACCTTGATTCCCAAATGCTAGTAAGTTGGTGTAGCCACCAAAACAACACCCAATTCTATGTGTTTCTTGTCTTCTTGTGTTCAAGAACACCAAGAACAAGATGAACAAGTGAGAGAGAGAGAGTTCAAGTGTCAACCAAGAGCCAAGAGACATCCAAAAACCTCCCTTAGAGCAGATAACTCGTAGCCTCTTTGTCTACCACCATTATTAGAAGTTAACACCATTAAACCAAGTGTTTAAGGCTGTTAATTCTACTGTTACAGCGAACGTACACGGCCCGTGTAGGTCTACACGGCCGTGTAGGCCCAAAGTCCACGGCCCCAATTGGGCTAAGACGGCCCGTGACTATCAAGCACTACACGGCCCGTGTTCATCTACACGGCCTGTGTAGGCCCAAACTACACAACCTTGAACTGGGCTAATACGCCTCGTGTATGTTGGACTGGACACGGCCCGTGTTCAGAAACACGGCCCGTGTACCATCCTGCCAAAACCCATTTTGGCCTTTTTCTCTCTTTTGCTTGATCGTGTTGCCGGAATCAATACTTGGTGTGTGACCCAATAGGCCTATACCTCATCGGTAGTGCCATTAACTCGTTCGTGTCAGCGGGCATATTCCAACAAGTCATAGTTAGTCTATATCGAGAAACATAATCGTGAATGATTTGGGGTTGATCATGTTCCATGACCTGCATTCACATCGGATATCGTGAACGAAGGGATAAGTAATCACTTAACTGTAGGACCTTTCCTTTTGTTGAGGTATTTATTTTGGGAAGACAAACCCTATGCTGATTTGGGGGCATAGATGCCTTACTAGAGGCCGCTCTATGTCGGTGACGCCTTTCGTGAGTTTGTCATGTGCATGTAGGAGTCTGTTGGATTATGACCACTGACACACACACAAGTTGGTATCATGGCTGATGAAGCAAGGGCCTATTGGGTCACACGCCAAGTATCGATTCCGGCATCACGGATGGTCTAATGAGAGAGAAAACCAGAAACTGGTTCTGGTGGGCTAAGGCACACCCGTGCCTCTATGAGGTACGGTCGTTCCCTACGAGCAGGCACGAGCCCAAGTCGGGCGTGACTTGGGCGTGGCCTGTGGCTAGGTACGCCCGTGCCTTGTGCCCAATGGACATGCACGAGCCCAAGTCAGGCGTGACTTGGGCGTGGCCTTTTGGGCAGGTACGCCCGTGCCTCGTGAGGCACGACCGTGCCCCGTGCAGTAACAGTCTTTTTAAACAGCTTTCAAGGCTGTTTATGAAGGAGATAATGGTGATTTAATTGGTAACTGATGGAGTATCAATGCATGCACGTTTTTATTCTCTTTTGTAGAGTCTGTATAATGTGGTGCATGATTCCATTGAGAGGTTACTAGCTTTGAAAGTATATACAAACACATATTGCACAATTCTCTCTCTCAAGCACAAAAGGTAGTCAAGACTTTGATACTTTGTGTGTTAGTCATCTTGGTGGTGTTTAGATATGCTTATCTAACACTCTAGCAAGTGGGAAACGATCAAGACTTGGTGTGGACTTCGATATAGGTGTACACGTTAGTACACGCGCTTCCAATCTCTAAATCCACTTACTAAGGAACGTAGCTTCAAGGGTATGAACATATTCCTTCTTGTCTTTATTTTGTTGCTTATCCATGTTTAGAGTTTTGGTCCATTTGGTGGGCGTATTCGTGGTCAAATTTTGAAACTCTTTTTCTACTCGTTTTGCTTCCGTTGCGATTTTAGACAACGAAAACCCAACAACAACAATTCTTATCATTCGAGTATCGGTATTCCACCTTATGAGATGCTATATGGTCGTCGTTTCCGTACTCCTACGTCTTGGTTAGAGGCGGGTGAGAAACAGTATGCAGGACCTGATATTGTGTAGATCACCGCAGACAAAGTAGCTATTGCGCAAGAAAAGTAGAAAGCGGCGAGGGATCGACAGAAGATGTATGCTGATCCACGTCGTAGGTCTGTTGTGTTTGTTGAAGGTGAATTGGTTTATCTGAAAGTTTCTCCGTGGAATGGGGTTATCCATTTTGGGAAGCGAGGAAAGTTGGCTCCTCGTTATATTGGGCCGTTTCGTGTCCAAAGGGTGGTTAATGATCAGACGGTTACTCTCGATCTTCCAGCAGAATTGTCAGGTATTCACAATACCTTTAACGTTTGTTACTTGCGGAAATGTAGAGTTGAGAATGAGAGTCAGATTCTACCTCTACATGATCTTAAAGTGGATTCCAGCAAGAAGTTAGTGGAAGAACCCATTGAACTTTTAGATCGGAAAGTGACGAAACTGCGTAAGAAACAGATTCCAATGGTTCTAGTTAAGTGGAGACACAGTTTGGGTTCAGACTTGACGTGGGAAACTGAGAACGATATGAAAGCTCGTTACCCTCATCTGTTTGATAGTGAATAGATTCCGAGGACGGAATCCAGTTTAAGGGGGGAGGATTTGTAACATCCTGAGATTCGGCCTAGTAGACACGTAGGCTTTGGTAAGTTATTATGTGTTCTATTAATTGATAATTGTGATTAATTGTTTGATTAAGTAATTAATTATATACTTAATTAATTGATTATATGTGGATATATATATATATATATATGTATATATACGGATTTGGTATGAGTGTGCATGTAATTGGAATTTTATTATCATGACACCTCCTGCTTGTGTAACTAATTACATATATATGTGGTTAGTTAAACATTCCTTCACTTTGAAGAATACTTGTGTGTGTATTAAGTGTGAAACCGGGAGAAAGCAAGAAGAACAGCAATCGGATTTCAAGGTTTTGAATTGTAGAATTCAAGTTTAAAAGGTTTGTGTGCTTCTTGTTTGATTCTTGTTAATATGCTTCGGTTTGTTATTAACATGCTACGGTTTTGATTATGTTGGGTTTTGATTATGAACATCATGAAAACTTGCTATATGGGTTTTGGCGGATTTGGTGTTCTTGGGTGTTTAGATGTTTATGATGCATGATTTGAAGTTTAACTTGTATATGAATTGTATAAACTGGAAATGAGATTTATACAAGTTATGAAGTTGTCGGATTCTTGAATGATGAAGTTGGCGGATTGCGCAGAAGATGAAAGAATCCGAGAGTGTGAAATCCGGAACATGTTGAAATCCGATACTCTTGAATCCGGTACTTTAAATCCGGAACTTATGAAATCCGATTGATTAAATCCGATGATGGATTCCAAGTATGAAATCCGAATGTATGTAATCCGATGAATAAATCCGACAGTTGAAGTTCGAAGGGTGAAATCCGAAGGAAGTGTCGGATTTCATTGAAAACCGACAAGTGTTGCGGATTGACTTCAAATCCGACAGATGTATCGGATTTCCTAGAATCCGATGGTTTTAGCGGATTTTTGCATAAATCCAATGGTAGTATCGGATTTCCTTGAAATCTGATAGTTTGACTGTTGTTTGCCTTGTTTAATGCTATGTGTTATATGTGTATACATATGTGAATCTTACATGTTTATGCTTGATTAAATGGATATAAATATATGATTGATATATATTTATGAATTTGATACTGATGTTTGCTTGTTGTGTTCTCACGCACAGACAAGGCTCAGTAACATTAGATCACTGAGTGAAAAAGCTGAGAACCAGAGGTGAGTGAATGTTTACTCACGGGTGATATTAGTTGTACTGGTTTGGTTGCAACTATTGTTGGTTTGATGCATGGATAGATTGTAATCTAATAATTGATTAATTGTTGATTGTGAATTGATTGTTGCGTCTGTGATATGTATACATGATGGATGGGAAGTCAATTTTCGACTGGGCTTATGGATTGGGTTCATTTGCTATTGGCTAAGCAGTATTAGGACCTTGGGATGCATTTGTTGCTACTAGAGGATAATACTGTGTGAGAATAGCAAATGGACTATCGGTAAACCATTGCTTTGGCCGGCATTAGTTGTAGGTTCCTGTAGAACCGCCGGTCTTCCCAAGAGTGTTTATTTGTGGTTGTTGATATCATGCGGTTCAGGCTGATATATCAGTTGTGATTGTACTTCATTCCCTTAGCTTTGTGCTAATCCCCCACCTCTCACTCTTTTTACAGGTTTTGGTAAGTCAGCGGCTCGGCTGAGAGTGGTTAGCTTGGAGAGTAATCACCTAGGACTCTGATAGATTATTTGTGATGAGCCGTGTTTTGAAATACTGATATTTAAATAGTGATTTATGTTTGGTTGTAAATACTTTCATGTTTTATGAACGCTTCCGTAGTGGTAATTAAAATGAAAAATTTTATGGGTGAAAATACGGTGTTACACTTATAGCACAGATACCATGTCGTTCATTTAATACATGCTCATATGCTAAGCGTGCTAAAGGAATAGTATACTCACCTCAGTAACGAGGATGGTTCAAACAACAGCTCAAATATCGATTATAAAGTCAACGCATACGTCGAGAAATAGTACCTAGAAGCAATATATAGAAATTATACAAATTCAAAAATTGCAGCCTTGGCACACCCTAGGCATGGATGTGCTTTCCCCAGGCATGGTTGTGCCTTTTCCTCAGGCACGCCCATGCCTTAGCCAAAAAGCACGGAAAGTACCTTTTGAACTAGGTTTTGCCACGGGGCATTAGGCACGCCCGTGCCTCCCCTTGTCTACCCCAGAAAGTTGGCCAGAACACTATTTTTCCGACCAAAACTCAATCAAACCAATTTTTGACCGATTTCTAACATCATAGCGGTGTTTTCCTACACCCCTAACATCTACTAACATCAAAAACACATAAATAACTATCAAGATCAATTATTCACCCCTTTAAATCCTTATTTAACACATAAGAACACAAAACTACTAACCAAACATACCTTGATTTACTATGGATTACTTGGATGTTGTTATAGCTCTCTAACCTTGCTGATTTGATCCAAAAATTTCTTGGAAGGTGGGTGCTATGAGAGTGGCCGGTGCAACTTGAATGTTTGACTTTTCTAAATCAAACTACAACACACATATATATATATATAAAAGTACTTTCGAATAATTACCAAACAGTCCCTGTACTTATCATGTTTCATACTGATAGTTTTAGCCCCTCTAGTTTTATAAACACCTCTAATCTTTAATAACACTTAGCTATAACAACTATTGAACTTTGGGGCGTTACAACTCTTCCCCACTTGGAATGATTTTGCCCCGAAATCTACTATATAAATGACTGGGCATTATCAAACTGAATGCTACCGTAGCACACTAGCTGTAGTCTTACATCTCCTAATCTCTGAATGCTATCGCAGCGCACTGACGATAGTCTTACATCACATATTATCCGCTACCAAAGTAGACGATCTACAACATTCTGATCAATGAAACTCGTACCACACATAACATGACACCTATACATCCGAGTGTAATCCGAATCCTTTCTATGCTTTCACTGTACCCTTGCAAGTTCTATCCCTTCTTTACATAAACTCTTAACCTTTACTTTCTTAAATAACTATTGGCTGGTTTATAAAACTGATCTTTTCATCCCCTGATACCTCTTACAGGGGAACAACTGCTGATTCATCCGCTAATCACTCACGAAAGTGGAACATATCCGATGATTTCAGTCCGTATGCTACCTTACCTCATCTCTACAATGATCCGCTAGCTTTCTATCATGGTGCCACTTTTAACAATTCCTAGTCCCAAATCTGGAACTTTAACATTGATATTCTCTTATCTGCATATCTTTTCTGTTTATCCTAGACTATTTTAAACTATTCACATATATACTATATATACTCAGTCATCCACTGTGCTATGTCCATACTGCTCAACTTTCTCTAACCAACTTTCCCACAACAAACTGGGATCTTACACTTTTATCTTGTATGGTAACATACCAACACTTGAATAGTAACCACTACTATAAAAGAATTCTGCTCACAGTATATAGGTATCCCAACTACTACTGACATTAACAACACATAATCCACGCCCGTCCTCTGGTACCTATATCTTACTCTCACTCTGTTCTTCCTCCCGAGGGTGGAATACTATACTGAGGTGTAACAGAACCTCTATATCTTGCTACTATTTCTTTCAAATATATATCTTTCATTCTTTCTAAAGGATACACTTTCTTTTTTGGAACAGAATTTACAATTCTTATTAGTTTACTAATTACTTCTCACTTAACATCGAACCCCCGATGAGTTCTATGTAACCTGGAAATCCAATTTACTGTAACTTTCTTAATATTTCTGCATAGTTTCTGACTTTCTTCTTAAAACACCTGCTACTACTTTGGCTTTAGCTGAACAACTGTTGTCTATTCTGAATCATGAGTTAGGGAATTGTTTTCTTGTATCTTTAACTGGTGAGAAACATAACACTAACCTTCTCTTTTTCTTTCTGTACAACCCAACTCTTAATAAAGGACATCACTACTGACCACTACAGCTTTCACTCCATCTGACAATGCTAATACTAGGATACTACACACATATTTTAATGTATCTAACACTTGCTGATGAGCATCTTTCCACTTGAATTCTATGCTCTTTCTAATCAACCGAGTTAGGGTACTACTGTCTTAGACAAGTGATATAAATCATCTGTAATACTCTGCACGCTCAAAGAAACTTCTTAATTTTTCTATCATTCTAAGATGGCTCCCGTTTCATCACTGCTTTCTATAACACCACTTTTCCAGATTAAATTTAAAAACATTATCTTATTAGTTAGCACCAAAAAGATATCATAGTTTCGCAAAAATACAGTTTCTAAACATACATGTGCTAATATTTTCAAAAGTAGTGTCAAAGTTTTCTTCTTGAAAACCAGGAGCTATCTGGCTGAGCACCGTATTGGGGCCTTACCCTTGCTGGAACCTTCAACATGCAATACTGAAACATAAGCTAACGCTTAGTGAGCATATAAGCCAACATCTCCCAAGGATGTCTTGCATCCAATCTGTAACGACGGGAGTACAATATCCCCAGGATGTCGCACATCCATATTGTATCACCGGCAATCCTGCACAAACTGTTACTGTGCTTGGGTTTATCTACACCTTAGTGTAGCATATCCCTAGCGCTTTCCTTAGGTATAAAGAGCTCAATATACCCACTGTGCTAGGGCTTATCTATACCTCAGTGTAGCATATCCCTAGCTCTTTCCTTGGGTATAAAGAGCTCAATATATCCCTATTCACTTTCACAGATACAAAGCTATGCTTGCACGTACTAGGTATCCTCTATGCCGGGCTTATCTACACCTCGCGGGTGTAGCCTACCCCAGCTGCTATTGGTACACAGCTCGCTGTATACCCTGTCACTGATCTTGTGCATAGTTGTGCTCACGGCATGGCTATACACCTGTACTTGCATCACATATATCATATCATTTCATATCATATCATTTCATATTGTGCATGTATACATAATATGATTCATAAGTGTTTACACTACCTCGGTATACAGCTACACCACCGGCGTAACACTATTCTCGGTACAAAGTTACACCTTGCGCGTACTATGTACCTTGCTGCTTTCATTAATTACATATAACCTTCATATCTCATAACACAGACATCATACTTTTAATTTAATGCATACTCATATGCTAAACATGCTAGAGGAATAGTATACTCAACTCAGTAACGAGGATTGTTCAAACCGCAACTCAAATATCGATTATAAAGTCACCCCATACGTCGACAAATAGTACCTACAAGCAATGTATAGAAATTATACAAATTCTTAATATTGCAGGCTGGGCACCCCCTAGGCACACCCTAGGCATGGTTGTGCCTTTCCCTCGGGCACGCCCATGCCTTTCTCAGGCGCGCCCGTACCCTCCATAGGCACACCCGTGCCTCCCCTGATCTGAAACAGAAAGTCGGACAGAACACTGTATTCCAACCAAAACTCAACCAAAATGATTAAACACTGCAAAGGGGTGTTTTCCTATGTAATACCCGTAATTTTGTAAAATCACAATATATATATATATATATGCAAGTTTACTTGGAAAATTTGTCAAAATTATGTGTTTTGGTTGGTATTTATGTGTTATTAGTGTGTATGTGTTTTATAAACTTAAAATTGTAATATAATGCAAAAGGAATGAAAGTATGAGGGCTAGATATGTAAATATGCATATATATGTATTGACTTCATCAGTTGAAGTCAAAGAGTGCAAGAAATTTCTGGAGAAATCGTGGGAGGTAGAGAGAGTTCTAGAGAGAGAAAACTTAGAAGAAGAAGAAATCAAAGAGAATTGTTGAACCAAGTGTGGGTATTCAAGACTTGGGTGTTTGGACTTCATTTCTTGGCTTTTTGGGCTTGATTTGGATCAAGAAAGAAACAACACAAGTGAGTTCTTGAATCAAGTAAGTTTCACTCTTAAATGATGTTTGATTTTAAGTCTTGATAGTTGTTTATGTTAGATTATGGTGGAAATTGGTGAAAATGTTGTCAAATGGGTCAAAAATGGGAAAATTGGTAAGGCTAGGGTTTTGATGAAAAAAGTTATGTTATATGTGTTATTGTGTTGTTTTGAAGTGTCCTTGAAGGTTTGTTATGCTGCAAACAAGTTAGAGTTGGGAAAATTGGAGAATTGGGTTGAATTAGTGTGAAAAAGGGCTGCAGAACACTGTTCACGCCGGGCTCGCGGCGCGAGCCCTATTCGATGCGGCGTGAGGCACCTCTGGTGCGAAGGGGAAATTTCCAGAGATTTTTTCGCGGCGCGAAGATCCCTGTCTCGCGGCGCGAGGCCCCTGAAATGTCCAAAAAGTCACTTTTTGACCCCATTTGACTATGTACTTGTTTGGGGATTGATTCTAAGGTTTTATAAGGGATAAATGAAGTCTTTTTAGACCCGAAATAGTGTCTAAGACTATGACTATGTACTTGTTTGACTATGACATGATCACGAGTAAATAAGGATGATAATATTGTTTGTCCATTTACTGGAGATACATGGGCTTCTTGAATAATGATATGGTCTTGTTTAGATTGCTTTCTAACGCAGTTCGTAACTAGCTGTTAAAAGGGAAGTTTTCAGGCAAGAACATGTTATGACGGAACGATGTAGTCAAAGGTGTTCGTTCCTCTTTAGAGAGATATCCCTGGCCCCTCGTTGACTAAACTGATGACATCAAAATTCATGGCCGTGCTCAAGTTGAATTGATAATGGATCAATTTTGCAACTTGTATTGTGCATCGTAGTTAGTCTAGATCGAGAAACATAATCGTGAATGGTTTGGGGTTGACGGTGTTCCATGACCTACATTCACAATGGATATCGTGAATGAAGGGATGAATAATCACTTATCTGTAGGACCATTCTTCACAGGTTGGTACTTGTCATGGGCGACATACTCTATGCTAACTTGGGGGCATAGATGCCTTGCTAGAGGCCGCTCTATGTCAGTGCTACTTTTCGTAGGTGTGTCATGTGCATGTGGGAGTTTGTTGGAAAATGCCCACTGACACACACGAGTTGGTATCACTGCCGATGAGGCATAGGCCTATTGGGTCACACACTAAGTATTGATTCCGACAACACCTTTGAACGAGAGAGAGAAAACGCCAAAAATGTTTTTGGTGGTGCTATGCACAGCTGTACTTCTTGTTGGTACGGTCGTTGTGTGCCGAGCACGGTCGTGCTTCTTGATGGTACAACCGTGCTTATGTTCAGGGTACGGGCCCAAAGACATGTGTGACTTGGGGCGTGCTTGTTTGGGCTGGCACGGCCGTGCTTTACAAGGTACACCCGTGCTTCACGCTGTAACAGCCTAATTAACTAGTCTTTTAAGGCTAGTTTAATGGTGGACTTATGGCTATTCATGCTAGACTTATTATGGACGTTTTTTGGTTGTTGGAATGGGTCTATAAATTGTCCTGGAAGTCTAATATGAGGTGTTAGCAAATCTTGATTAATATAAATACATATTATCAACACATGAACTTGTAACTTGCATGTTAGCTCATACTCTCTCAAAACATACTCGGAAGGAAGCTAAGGCACTCATAAATTTCAAGTGATGTTGGTTCTTTAGTGGTGGTGTTCTTGTTGGCATACAAGCACTCTAGCAAGTGAGGATCAAACCAAACTTGGTGTGGATACCGATAGAGGAATACACCTTTGTATTCTTAAGTCCATTCTGTTTCAATCAACAATAAGGAAGTTGAAGAACTTGTATGGTATAATTTATTCTACTTGTTTCTTTCTTTTAGTTGTTTTCCATTGTTTAGAGTGTGGTCCATTGGGTGGTGTGTTGGTGGCATAAAATGAAATTGTTTTATACTCGTTTTTGTTTCCGCTGCGTTTTCTAGATGCCACCAAAACCCAACAGAAGGTTCTTGAATTTCTTCAAGATCTACCTTTCTCCCATTAGCGTCTTTGGATAGCAGTTCCCTTTCAAGGAAAATTGCCCTTCGAGCAACAAATACCTTGTTCTCAGAAGGTTTGTAGAACAAATATCCCATAGACCCGGCAGGATATCCAATGAACAAACACCTCTTAACTCAGGGTTCTAACTTGTCCTCCACCTCACATCTCACGTAGGCGGGACAACCCCAAACCTTTAGATATGAAAGCGTTGGAACCTTTTCATGCCACATCTCGAAGGGTGTTTTCTTAATCTTCTTAGTTGGTATGAGGTTAAGGATTCTAACGGCCGTCTCTAATGCATAGCCCCAAAAGCTAATGGGTACATCCGTACGACCCATCATACACCGGACCATATCTAACAATGTCCAGTTCCTCCTCTCAGCGACACCATTTAATTGTGGTATCCTAGGAGGAGTCAATTGCGAAACAATTCCACAATCTTTTAGATGGTCACGGAATTCCAAACTAAGATACTCACCACCACGATCCGATCTGAGCATCTTAATTCGTTTACCCAATTGGTTCTCAACTTCATTCTTAAAAGTCTTGAAAACCTCAAAGGTTTCCGACTTTTGTCTCACCAAGTATCATACCCATACCTCTAAAATCATCGGTAAATGTTACGAAGTATTTTGAGTAATCCCTAGTTGCATGCTTGAATGGACCACACACATTCGTGTGAACGATATCCAACAAGTCTTTGCCCCTCTATCAAACGCCGGTGAAGGGTGCTTTGGTCATTTTGCCTAATAAGCAAGATTTGCCTACATCATCCGACCCATGGTCAAATGATTCTACGATCCCATCCGCTTAGAGCTTGGCAATGCGTTTCTTGTTTATGTGGCCTAAACATCCATGCCATAAAGATAACTTTTCCAAATTCTCTTTGGATTTAGAACCAATATTCATGATTGATCTATTGCTTTACAAGGTAAATGCCACGACATGGATGTACTTTAAAATAAAACAAGTCATTCTTAAAGCGAGAGATAATTCTATTAGAGAAATTAAAACTAAATCCATCGTCAACAAGTGCATAAAATGAAATAATGTTTCTTGCCACGCAGGGCGAATAAGATACATTTAACAAAGAAATAGATAAGCCGGATTGAAAGGCTAGGTCCACGCTCCCAATCTTCTCAACCGGGACAACCGTCTTGTTTCCCATGATGAGATCCAGCTCCCCATCAACCAGGTCCCTACTTATTCTTAGTACCTTTACATTATTAACTATGTGAGTACCATACCTGGTGTCCAAGACCCAAGCGTTAGAATTAGAAGTGTTATGGAGTTCAACCATATAGGTACCGGTGGTGCCTTGTCCCTTGGCGCGAAGCCTCTTGAGATCCTCCGTATACTTAGGGCAGCTACGCCGGTAGTGTCCCTTCTCCCCGCAGACGAAGCAGGTAGTCTCTTCCGGTGAGGGGGCTATAGGAGCAGGTTCCTTCCCCCTTGGCTCAGGGTTCGAGATTGGTTTGGACTTAGGTGTTGCCACCTTTCGTTCCCCTTTCCCTTGCCTTGGAGCTTGAAGCGGTCCGCTTCCTCTTAGCACCACCCTCATGGATGGCTAGGACGGGTGCGGAGGTGGATGGTTTTGATTTGGCCATGTTAGACTCCGTGATCTTCAATATGTCGTGCAATTCCATCAAAGACTTATCCATACTATGCATATGGTAGTTTACAATGAACGGACCATATGCTTGAGGCAAACATTGGAGGATAATATCCGTAGCCAACTCTTTCCCCATTAGAAAGCCCAACCTCTCGAGCTAGTCTACGTATTGCTTCATACGAAGTACGTGGGAGCTCACATTCCCGCCCTCCTACATCCGGCACCCTATGAAGGCCTTGACACACTCATAGAGTTCTTGCCTCGCTTGCTGCTGGAACATTTCCTTTAGCTGTGAGATCATGTCGAACGCACCAACGTCCTCGAATCGCCTTTGCAACTCGGAACTCATGGTTGTCAACATGAGGCAAGTTACCTCTTTTGTGTCTTTAAGGCGTTTCTCATAAGCGTCCTTAACGGCCCTTGTAACGGTGGTAGCATCACAACTTACTCTCATGGCGTAAGACAATTCGCAATTGCCTATGCCAATTCATAAAGTTGACTCCTACGAGTTTCTCTTTTTCCAAAAATAGACGGAGTGACATGTGTGTCGTTGTGTTGCTTGTAGATGACATCTAAAAGAAGGCAAAGCACACAAAATGGTTAGTTCGACATATTTTAATCCTTGTTAAATAATTACCTAATAGTTTAACACTTATATTTAAACAAGGGCTAAGAACCCAACATAACTTCACTACATGACGGGTTTGCCGCGGATCACTTCGTGAAGGTATTTAGGCCGGTAAACGCTTTACCAATTGTAATCCGAGATTACAACTCTTAGACACTTGCGGGATCCATCAATATTCATAGCATCGGTTTGGCATGTTTTGTCCCTTCCCACACCGATTCCTCATTAAGCCGCTTTGGTAACTCGATATAGGCACGACAATTACCAAGGCGTATTAAATTGGAATTGCAAATCATCCAACAAGATACATGATGACGCCCTTGACAATCATTGGCTCGTGCTACGCTCAACAACCAATAATTTCAAAACGCCACACTCATCTTCTACACAAATTCACATGAGACAATTCGTGCTAAGCTCGACAATTGTCCCATGCTTCATTAGATTCGGGTGTTGTCATCTTTTGGATGGCGTGTGATTTATGTTTTTGAGAAAAACGGGAATTTTGTTTTTCCAGTTAAAAACCTCTTTTCGTTTTTTATTAACAAATAAGTGACAAAACACATTTTTCATCTTTTGAACATAAACACTTTATATTCGTTTCTTAATCATGTGAGCGAGCGGGGTTTGTTAACCAATTAAGGAAAACTCTATAGTTTTATTATTTTAAAAATATTTTCTAGCATGCGAAAATCCTACAATCACGCAAGAAAATAAATAAATAAATAAAACTACACAACCACGCATACAAAACCGATTTGAGCCAACCTAAGTGTTCCCCGATGAGCCAACCGAGGAACAAAGTCTACTAAGGACACAAATCCAAGACTCCCGATGGTGCCTCCGGTCTTCTCTTCAAAATTACTTACATAATTTAAAGAGAAATGACATGCGAGCCACATAAACTATTCTAAGCTAATATACAATTACAAAGAATAAATATTGACATCCAAGCCATAAATAAATACAAACCGGATTAAATAAATTATTACAAACCAATTGTGGTACAAACCACCAAATGAAAGAAATAAAATACAAAACAACCACAACAACCACACAAAGGTCTAAGGCTCAAACTGGTGCTCACAAACACGAAACAACCACAAAGCATGGTTTGCCACACTAAACCATGTACAAAGCAATATCCGAATTAAGTTTATTCAAAACTCAAAGCACAAAGAATAAACCTTGTACATATGTATTAGGATTTCAAACACTTTGAAATCCATATTCATATATACACAATTATATGTATGCATGTGTGCATTTTATGCCAAAACCACCCAATACATACACATACTTAAATTAGGACATTATGGGGCTTAACTAAATTGCTAAAAAGCCTAAACAAGATTATGGAAAACCAAAATCAGTTGCTAAAATCCACATTTCGGTTTCCTTTTTCAAATAGTCCAAAAACAGTCTGTCCACGACATCTTCACGAGATACTGTCCTTCACGGGCCCTCACGGCCCGTGAAGCCTGTACGCTCTACGACTCGTGAAACAAATTAAAAACCTCTCAAAACCAAAACCCCACGAGACTGGTCATGGACCTTCACGCCGTGAAGACTCTCTGGACAGAAAGTCCAAAATCGCAAATATGGATTTTCAAGCCACAATGGTGCATGCATTTTGCAAGAGTGGCTCTAATACCACTGTTGGGATTCCATGGGGATCAAACACACAACGGAAGCAAGAGAATAAACACACAAAACATCCCATGAAGTCCCAAAGGTGGTGGATTCTTGCAAAATCGACATGCAACCAAAACAAAGACAGAAGAGAAGAAGTATACCCTTGACGATCTTGCTGGAAATCAGATGGAACTCGGGTTTAGAATGATAGCTTGAAACAAGTGGCTCCAAACTCCTCTTGAAAGTCCACACCAAGCAAAAATTCAAGCTCCATTGTACTAGCAAGTCCAAATTAGAACTAACCTTGTTGTAATAACTCTGGAACAGCCTCAAGATCACCGATAACACAAAGGTCTTGTAACACTCTAACTTGGTGGTACTCACTAGTGTATTGTATGTGTAACCTTAATTCAAGCAAGAGCTCTAAATGAACAAGGAAGAAGCCTTTTAAAATCCCTCACTAGTCTAGATGAAGTTGGGTCGGACTAAGTGGACTCCTCTCATTGGACCAACTGAAATGATCCAATAAAACACAAGTGTCACTTGGAATTCTGCCTTCACGATTTCCTCTCGAGCTCTTACGAGCTGTGAAGGATAAATGCGTCCCGACCGGCCATTAATCCTCCACGAGCCGTGCCGCGCCGGGTAGGAATCGTGAGGGCACATTGCTTCACGACCTCTTTCACGAGCCGTGTAGGGTCGTGAAGCCCTAGGGTTTCACGAACCATGCGGCCATGACAGGACACATGTACACAAGCTTCTTCACGACCCGTGGAGCATCCTTCACTGTCATGAAGCTTAGGTCAACTTGAACTTGACCATTTTAACCCTTTCCTCTTATAGCAGGCTGTTGGAGTTGAAACTTGGCGTGTGACCCAATAGGTTCGTGCTTCATCGGCATTGATACCGGCCTACGTGTGTTAGTGGGCAGATTCCAACAAATACTGACCCAGCTAATTCATACCAACAACCGCTCGAAACTCTTTCACTTCAATTGGTATAAGATTGATGGGGGAAACTAGCAATTGTCTCCCTTTATCACATTTTTCTTACACCTACTATTCTCATTAGTAGTCTCATCATCTGCTGCTTCTTCCTTAAGAGGAAATTCTGTTATACTGAGTAGAATACTCAAATGAACATAACGTGAAAAAACAACAAGGATCTACTTTACCATAGTCAAATAATACTAGAGCAGGTGTATAATTAACAACAAAATTACCTACCACAACATCCAGTTCTAACGTTTCCTCCACAGCCATAAGTTGCCCTTTCACTTACTCATCCCTATCCTTGCTAAAACATAGTGGGGGTAGAGGACTCACTGTACTTTTCTTTAAAGCTATCAACTTAGGGCAATAAGCTCAATATGCCCAACTAGTAAAAATGATAAAACCCTTAGAGCGAACTCTAACAATTTCTAGGCACATGCCTCTGCTTCTCACACTTTCATACATCTGAGTGAGGAACTAGCCTTCCCCACTATAGTACAAACACTGATCTCTTGCTTAACGTATTTGCTAGCTTAACCTTTCAATTTTCCATTTATCAATCCCTATCTGGCCAATTACTGTTCTCTCTTTTATACAAAACTCATCCACTGTGTTACAAGTAAACATAACTAAACTTTTCAGATATCATTTATAAGTATCGAAATGTGTCGCTACATTTCATAAGCTCAATAATAATACATTCTGGACAAAACGAGTTATTTCTATCAACTTTATGGTGATATCATTCACCGATTCTGTCATCGGTCGTAGGGCTAAAAACTCTTCTATAATCTTATCTATTCAAGCTGATTGGTGCAAATTGCATCTCTAACACTTCTTTATACTAAGGCCTAATCGTTGCCTCTATCAGTGCCTTCTCTTTCCTTGGTAACAACAAAGTCTACTGGTCTTTGCTATTCCACATAATAACTTTGAATCGTACGTAACTTTTCATTCTACTGGACACCCAACTATACGGTATGCCCCTTACGTCTCTGCTTGCTAACGATTATTCTTAATCGAATCTGTAACCCCCTCCAAGAAGTGGTACTTTGCCTGCTAGAAATCTTTGTAAATACACCCTAACTCTTATAACTGATCCATTATGGCTTTGATTCTCTCAATTCTTTGAACATACATCATTGCAGCCTACACCGCTGCATCTACTTGTTTCTATAACATCAGTTCTAGTCTCTCTTACACTTGCTCAACCGACTGGTTGCTTAAATTAGAAACATTTATCTGTAGGACTTTACCCAACTCTGTAGCTACTGTCTCTCTCTTACTGTATTGTTCTTATACCCTTGTAATTCCTTTATAACTGGAATCTCTTTAGTAAGATTACCCGTAGGTCTAATGGTTGGAATAGGAATTGCATCTTCTTCATATTTGTCTCTAGCTTCCCGAGATCTACTTACCTCAGGCTACTACGTTACTCACATACTAACTCTTTCTACATACTCTTTCTGATGATCAGAAATCTTTAACATACAATACTATAACAACTTTCTATGTACCATTGCAGGTATACTGGTCTACATACATAAATCATCATGCTATCAAACATATAATCCACAGGGTCCATCATGATCTTGTTGAAATTAAGTATGTATCATGTATTCATAATAATATGGGCCCTACATTATTATGAACACACTATACTTTACTTGTTCTCGACTTAACCAATCAGATTCCCGATCATAACATTTAACACTTAGCCACGTAAATACTATACATGCATAAACATACTAACTCATACTTTAATCTCTAAAACAAATATCAATCATAAACTTCTACTAACTGTATGCTCACCAAGGTTTACTGCCCAGAGAGAGCTCTACTTAATCTCAAAACCATGGTTTAAGTTCAGACATCACACTCATGTGTGTCGAAATCTCTTAAACCTTGGCTCTAATACCAAGTTGTAACACCACTTTTCCAGTTTTAATTTAAAAACATTATCTTACAAGTTAGCACCCAAAAGATATCAGAGTTTTACAAAAATACAGTTTCTAACCATACACGTGCAAACATTTACAAAAGTAGTGTCAAAAGTTTGTTTCTCAAAAACCAGGAGCTATCCAGCTGATCACTGCACTGGGGCCTTATCCTTGCTGGAACCGGTGCCACCTGCAACATGCAATACTAAAACATAAGCTAACACTTAATGAGCATCCAGCTGATCACTGCACTTAACGCCCCAAAAACCAAATTTGAAATAATAAGATCAAACACCTATAAGTGTTCGCATCTCAAAGTTTAACGTAAAAGCGGAAGCAATACTTGATTGAAAAACCGATGTATCAATAGATACTCACATAAATACTTTCATAAGTTTGGTACCAAAAACTTGATATTTACAAACCAGGCGTTAATTTCAAAGAGTTTAACAATTGGAAGTCAAACCGGAGCTTTGCCCTTGCCTTTGATAAAACCTGCAAAACATTTTAAAAAAATAGTATCTAATAAGCTACGAGAGCTTAGTGAGTAAACCAGAATAAACGTCATATAAACCCACGTATAAAATCATATGAAGATAATACACGTATATCTGGCAATCAAAGCTAGCCTCTGGTTCTAGACCCAGGGCAGCATCGTAGGTCACAGTACTGCACCGCATCTGAGCCTTACTGCACATAGCAGTAAGCTTACATATACACATGAATAACATGACATGTCAATAATATGCTATAATAGCATACATGCTGCACATATGAAGTGAAGTCTAGAAGACTCACCTTCTGATCATAATATCATGAATTGATCCACAGATGTCAATGATACATGTAATATGCCAATCACCTCCTATATAAACAATTCATAAAATCACATAAGGCATTCTGATCTGAAATAGGGCCTACACGGGCCGTGTATCCCTACACGGGCAGTGTCCCATTAATGCTACACGACCTAAGCTGGCAACATGGTCAGTGTGGTCTAGTCACCCTACACGGGCCGTGTACCTCTATACGGGCCGTGTACCACTCATGCTACACGACCATGTAACCCTACATGGCCCTATGACCGCCTTGCACACTACACGGCCGTGTACCGCTCACGGGCCGTGTACCTCTTATACTACACGACCATGTAACCTTACATGGCCCTGTGACCGCCTATACTACTACACGGCCGTGTACCGCTACACGGGCCATGTACATCACAGATCAGCAGACTGTTCTTGCCAAGAACAGTCGGATTTCACCAAGAAATCCTATAGTTTCATCATAAATCGACTAGAGGTGTTTTCCTACACCTCCTAACACTGATATACATAATCTAAATCATATAGAACAATCCTAACATGATTCCACCATTGAATCATGTGATTTAACTTACAAAACATCAAAAACAAAGGTTAGAACCTTACCTTGAGTTGGATACTTGTTATGTTCTTGCTATAGGCTCTTGATACACTGATTGCTCACTAAAAAGGAGAGATTTGAGGGTTGCTATGCATATGATCGTGGGTTGCAGAAGCTAAAACAAGAACTTTGACTATTTTGTCAAAGTTGGTACATTATATATAAATATAGTTTCAACAATTGCCATAACAGCCCCCCGGACTTAATTAACTTGAAATCTGACGGTTTTAACCCCTCTAGTTTAAAACCACATCTTATCGCGTATATCCATTTATAACTCGGGTAACACCTTGTACTTTTTCTTGCATAAACTTAATAATAAAATTCTGGATGTTACAACTCTTCCCCACTTGAAATGATTTCGTCCCCGAAATCAACTGCCGAAGGGTTCTGGATAATTACTCTTCATAATCTGTTCAGGCTTCTATATGTAATATGAACCTTTTATATACTTTTACTGACTCTTGACTAGTTTAATCTGACTATTGAGTAAAACCTCAACTTTTCAAGATTGCTGTAAACTCTTCCTCATAATACAGTTTATTATTATTACTAAAAGTTTTCAACAACACGATTGCAGACCCATCTGATAACACTTTCTGAAATATAATACACAACAGGTGTTAGGAATATATGATAATTCTTCTGATAACTCTGATCTATCAACAGCCTTTACCCTCATATACAATAATTCTGTACATATACCTTTTATTTAACCTGCCTACAATCACTCATAACACATTATAACTTCGTAGAGTTTTCGGATAATTTGGCATTCAGGTTCATACTAATATTTCCAGATATAATTTCTGACGTTTGGCTTTCTTTCGTACACCTTTATAAGTATTTCTCCACTTATCTGACTATATCTTGTTTCATATCCGGTCACCAATAATCCACCCTCAGGTCTTTATAAAGTTGGTAACTTCTGACTGAATGGAAAATCTAAACTTGTGAGCTTCATTTAACTGTGTCTGACTTGCATCTCCATAACCTGATACTCACATAAGGTTATATCTAATCAGTATATCACGACTGTCTTTAATCGGATTTATTTCATGTCATTCTCATCCATTCTTTAATATACTATTCACTTTTGATCTCTTCTGACTGACCTGTTCCCATTTCATCTGAATATAAGCGTTGTAACTATCATCTAGATAATTAATTCATACAAGTATTATTTCTGATTTCCTGTTCAAACTGTCGGCTATATCATTAGCCTTACTCTGAATAATATAATATTTTACTCACAATTCTTCACTGATTCTGACCATTGTTTCTGTCGCCTTTAAAGGTCTTTTTCATTCAACAATAATTTCTAACTTTTATAATTTCGTGTAAACAACTCTACACATAAAGAAATACCTAATCTCATCATATCATACTGAATGCTACCGTAGCGCACTAGCGGTAGTCTTACACCACCTATGAATGCTATTGCGATGCACCAACAATAGTCTTACATCCACATATCCACCCACTATTGAGGTAATATCCTTACGTATCATATAACTAACATACCACATATACTACTATCAGGTGTGAGTCTGTATATTCATTCTCATACGATTGAACTGTCTAGAAGTGTAAATAATAACTCTGCCCCTCTGCATCCATCCAAACCACTGTACTGTCATCACACAATGCTATCGTCTCTTCAGTCGATTCAGGTAGTGCAAACTGTTGATTTACATAATTTATGCAATTAATCCCATCCAACTGTTGATTACTGTCGGGTTCTTTGGCGGCTCCCAATTCATCACCTTCTCTACTTCTCAGAATTCATCTCGATCCTATTCCTACTAATAAATTATCTAAAGAATTTCATTCCTTATATCTTAAATTCATATTGAAAACTTAACATATAACTATTTTCTGCTCTGTGTCACTAAAACTTTACAAACATGATTCTCATGATCTTATATCGTTGAAGAACACAATTACTGACTTACTTGACATTGACTTATACACCCTATTCATTTAATACATAATCACTGCTGGTGCGTTAGCAAGGCTAACAGGTATCATAACTACTTCAAAATATCTATACTTTTCCGAACAGAATTTAAGGAATACCCTCCCTTCTGATCTTAGGCTGAAGAAAATCCGACCTGGAGTCAGCTTTGACAACCACTTTACCCCGTTATAACTGATCAAGTAATTCTCATATTCTGAACACTGGACATATATTCATGATCACTTTATTGAACTCATACTAATAATACACATAACATAAGTACACATCATGAAAAGCTACTGGGTCTTATAAACCCCCACATGTAATAATTCTTGAAATCATTTCAATAATTCCTGTATCTCTGAAGAAGCATGTCTGTACATAGTTCTCGAAATCAATGAAGTTTTCAATACCACACAAATTCTAAACATACTCTGTCTGTCTGGCAGTAACTTTGGTAATTCTTTGAACGACATATCAAGATACTCACATATCACTCTCACATCTTCTAAACTCTTCTGCTCTTCTTTATTTTAATACCTATACATAAGTTGAGAAAATAATGTATCCACACTGAAGACACTCTCCAGCTTTTGGAACTGAACACCTATATAACCTACCTGTTTTGATTTTTAACACATATAATTAGTTCTTCCCCACTTGGGATATGAACTCGTATCACTTCTACTCACATAATATCATAACCTAGTTACAGTGTAACCAGTCCGTTTTAATTTCTATTTGGAACTCACTCAAATTCATAGATACAAATTCACTAATGAATTTGATAATACTCATTTCTGTCACATTATACTTATACATATCTGATCTTCCTGTAACCATACTTGATTCTGTTCTAGCGTCTTCGGTTGGTATCTAGAAAACTCTTACTTCTGACTCTTGACATACTCTTCTATTTCACATTCTTGGGTTCCCATAATTTTACTCATATGACCCGGTTTCCATATTTAAAACATATTAGTGAATCAAACCTGCTTTCCCCCAGTTGACGTTTCTTGTACGTTGAGTAGATAGATAGACCTTTTGCATCATTTTCTTTTTTCGAACCTCCATTCTTGTTTTCCTAAACATCAATACAACTTTCTCTATCGGTTTCCTTTCTTTTCTGTCTCTCTAATGCCGGCTGCCTCCATCAGGGATTTCACATCTTGGTGTTTACAAACGTCTATAAATTCTCATATGCTGGACTGGAATGCTACCATATACCTATATATTTTTATCTTTTCATTATGAAGATAATCTGAATAAAATATACATTTTTCTGAAACCTCGTATCGATTTCTGTAATTGTCTATCATGTCTGTTCTACTTGTGGAATTCATCCATAACTCTGTTTATCTCTAACTGTGGCACCAACCGCCCAATTATAATGTCTTTAAACTCTTTTCACGTCATGCTCTCAATTCGTCTGCACTCCTTATCTAATCTATTACATATTTCACTTCATCTCCAGGTGCATACATACATATATGAAATGCACCCTCGATCTCTGAAATTACTTATGATTAACAGTCGATTTGATAACTTTTAATACATCGTTGGTTGACACGCGGAAAATCCTTGAACGTACAACCTTCTGATACTTCACGAATAATAACTTAGGGTTAATAATGAACCCTTTCACTTTGTATAGCAAATCTTGATACTGACTCTTATCTGATCACTTCCTTGTCCTTTCAACTGTGCTGCAACTCATACGATAATATCTGGCATAAACTCTACTTCATCACTTTACTAAGTTTTCGGCACTGAATTATTCAAATATAACTTCTGTTACTTGACGATTTAAATCTAGGCTCCATATACCCCGTCATACTATATCCTTATAAGGATACGTTCACTTGTAATACTGATATTTATCCCTTCGTGTCTGTGACTAAAATCACCCTTAGGGTTATACACTACTCTTGAACCTCTTGTATAAATCATTCTGGTAGTATAGATAAAGCACTAAAGTAAAAGGTGGCTTTATCACACTATCCTATATAACAAACAGTTACTGGTATATCCACATATCAGTACACCTATCATCATATCCAAAGTATCTCTATACATACTAAGGCATTCTACATATGTTCTCAGGTGTACATTACACACGTTTGATCTTAACTTTATCACAAAAATTCCTGATTCACAGGCTTAGGCCAAAGTTTATATATCATGCTCTCATATATTCATATAACAATTTTAATTTATCATACATGCTCACATAAAACCAACTCTTAACGGTTGTAAATATATATATATATATATATATATATATATATATATATATATATATAACATATCTGTCTTAAGCATATCCTGTACTCGCATACAATGCTCACATAATACATAATCAATATAACTGTTAGTATACTCACCAAGCTGCAAGCCTCCAGTTTGACAATTTTTAAAATCCGCAGAACCATGGTTTAAGTCCAGAATGTGTCTTGTACACATCCAGATCCCTCAAACCGTGGCTCTGATACCAAGTTGTAACGCCCCAAAAACCAAATTTGAAATAATAAGATCAAACACCTATAAGTGTTCGCATCTCAAATTTTAACGTAAAAGCGGAAGCAATACTTGATTGAAAAACTGATGTATCAATAGATACTCACATAAATACTGTCATAAGTTTGGTACCAAAAACTTGATATTTACAAACCAGGCGTTAATTTCAAAGAGTTTAACAATTGGAAGTCAAACCGGAGCTTTGCCCTTGCCTTTGATAAAACCTGCAAAACATTTTAAAAAAATAGTATCTGATAAGCTACGAGAGCTTAGTGAGTAAACCAGAATAAACATCATATAAACCCACGTATAAAATCATATGAAGATAATATACGTATGTCTGGCAATCAAAGCTAGCCTCTGGTTCTAGACCCAGGGCAGCATCGTAGGTCACAGTACTGCACCGCATCTGAGCCTTACTGCACATAGCAGTAAGCTTACATATACACATGAATAACATGACATGTCAATAATATGCTATAATAGCATACATGCTGCACATATGAAGTGAAGTCTAGAAGACTCACCTTCTGATCATAATATCATGAATTGATCCACAGATGTCAATGATACATGTAATATGCCAATCACCTCCTATATAAACAATTCATAAAATCACATAAGGCATTCTGATCTGAAATAGGGCCTACACGGGCCGTGTATCCCTACACGGGCAGTGTCCCATTAATGCTACACGACCTAAGCTGGCAACATGGTCAGTGTGGTCTAGTCACCCTACACGGGCCGTGTACCTCTATACGGGCCGTGTACCACTCATGCTACACGACCATGTAACCCTACATGGCCCTATGACCGCCTTGCACACTACACGGCCGTGTACCGCTCACGGGCCGTGTACCTCTTATACTACACGACCATGTAACCTTACATGGCCCTGTGACCGCCTATACTACTACACGGGCCGTGTACATCACAGATCAGCAGACTGTTCTTGCCAAGAACAGTCGGATTTCACCAAGAAATCCTATAGTTTCATCATAAATCGACTAGAGGTGTTTTCCTACACCTCCTAACACTGATATACATAATCTAAATCATATAGAACAATCCTAACATGATTCCACCATTGAATCATGTAATTTAACTTACAAAACATCAAAAACAAAGGTTAGAACCTTACCTTGAGTTGGATACTTGTTATGTTCTTGCTATAGGCTCTTGATACACTGATTGCTCACTAAAAAGGAGAGATTTGAGGGTTGTTATGCATATGATCGTGGGTTGCAGAAGCTAAAACAAGAACTTTGACTATTTTGTCAAAGTTGGTACATTATATATAAATATAGTTTCAACAATTGCCATAACAGCCCCCCGGACTTAATTAACTTGAAATCTGACGGTTTTAGCCCCTCTAGTTTAAAACCACATCTTATCGCGTATATCCATTTATAACTCGGGTAACACCTTGTACTTTTTCTTGCATAAACTTAATAATAAAATTCTGGGTGTTACAATAAAGAGCTCAATATACCCCTTTCCACTTTCCCGGATACAAAGCTATGCTTGCACGTACTAGGTATCCTATGTGTCGGCCTTATAAGCTTTCCGTCGGTATAAAGAGCTCAATATACTCCTTTTCACTTTCCCGGATACAAAGCTATGCTTGCATGTACAAGGTATCCTCTGTGCCGGGCTTATCTACACCTCGAAGGTGTAGCCTATCCCGGCTGCTATTGGTACACAGCTCGCTGAATACCCTGTAATTGCTTTTGTGCACAACTATGCTCATGAAATGGCTATACACCTGTACTTGCATCACAAATTCATATCATATATCATATCACCTTGTGCATGTATATATATACTAACTTACAGGTACTTACACTGCTTTGGTATACAGCTACACCACCCGCGTGGCTGTATAACATAACACTGATCTTGGTACAAAGTTACACCTCGCACGTACTTTGTACCCTGCTGCTTTCATTGAATATATATATATATATATATATAACATTCATATCTTATAACACAGATATCATGTCGTTCATTTAATGCATAAACATATGCTAAACATGCTAAAGGAATAGTATACTCACCTCAGTAAGGAGGATGGTTCAAACAACAGCTCTAATATCGATTATAAAGTCATAGCATACGTCGACAAATAGTACCTACAAGCAATATATAGAAATTATACAAATTCTTAATATTGCAGGCTGGGCACCCCCTAGGCATGGTTGTGTCTAGAAATGGCTGTATCTTTTCCTCATGCACGCCCATAACAACTTTTTAACTTTGAGGCGTTACAAAAACTAACCCGAAAACAATCATAAAAGCGTTGGTAAGCTTACCTTATGTTTTCCCATGAAAACAGATTGAATTGATCTTGAAATGCTTGATTTCTTCCTCTCGGTTATCTGTTTCACACTCACACAGCCTCAGCACAAGAAAACGGCTACAATAATGGTGATCTAGGGTGTGTGCCCTAATCTCACTTAAATGCCTAGTCCCTAGTTTAGTAATTGACATGATACATCCCTTAACATTTAAAATTGTATCTATACACCACTAACAACAACAAATATATTATTACATTTAAAAGAACGGGCGTTACATTTTCTAGTAGTATTGTTAAATAAGATAAGACCTCCTATAGTCGCTCATATCATTAAGGATGACGAGCTCGTTTTCCCATTGTTGTTTCGTCATTTGAGTAGGGCGGAGCTTGTCATTGGTCGTCATTGAGTTGCTCATCATGGTGGTGACGAGCTATAATAGCTCTTTTGATTTTATTTTTTTGTTTTCTAAATGTTGTATTCGTAAGAAAATAAAAATAAGTAATGATGTGGATGTTAGTCAAACTAGTGTTATTTAGTTATAACTATATTATAAACTAAATAACTGACGTGACAAATACTCATATAGTCATACATACACGTTATAACAACGAATGATCAAACAAATTTGTTAAGATAAAATATAATATAAAAATGTGGACTAAGTAAAACAACAGTTTATTTATAACGGAGCATTAAACAAAAGATTATGCAAGCATTATATCATTAGGATATATTCGTGCATGCATCCTCTTGAGTCTTGATGATTGCAGTACACATGGAAGATATCAAGTGATCGTTATCCCTTGTGGACAATAATCACTTCCACATGAAGTCACGTAAGTCTACAACTATGTAGGAATGGCAACCTATGTCCCATAGATCTTATGACTAATCACTAACTCCGTCTCTCTCTATATGTATATATAGGAGACAGTTCAAACAAGAACTGTTTTTCGCACGAGAACTGCGAGAACCAATCTTAGCTGTTTATTTTGGATAATGGAATTCATGGATAAAGAGCGTGGGGGGATTGAGTGTGGCAGGGTGCATGTAAGGAATTCATGGGTAAGCAATCCAATTGAAGGAGGGGGAATTGGACAGCTAAGATTGGTTCTTGCAGTTCTCGTACGAAAAACAGTTCTCTTTTGAACTTTTGTCTGTATATATAATATATATTTTCTTATATAATAAAACTCACCCGCTCATTAATCTACTACTAAAATTTATATCTTATCTAAACTATTATATTAAGCATACTAGACTAAACAATTAATGGTAATAAATATTAATAAAAACGTATTAAATAATAATAAAACACAAATTAAATGAGAATTTAAAAAATGACGACGTACAGCATTGACACTCTAACCAACGATGGAAACATCGACGCGAGTGGGAGGCGGCAGAAACGTGGTATCATGATACGAAGAGACGTGATTGTATTTCTTATATAAGTCATCAATTATAATTGTTACAATTAATGGTAATAAAGTTAAAACATTATGGGTTATAATTAAAAAGGAATTTAAAATGATTACAAAATATTTTAGAATGATAAAACTAATAATTTGGTTAAATATGATATTTTGAAATATTATAAAGGGTAAATATGATATTGTAAATTAAGATGGACAAATACGATTTTATATGATTTAATAAGAGCATATATGAAATTAATCTTTTATTTATATTAGAAGATAACAATTCCTTTTTAAAAAGTCACTCAATCAACACAAAATTTTCACTCTTAATTTTATTTACATTAATATCATACATCAATTCATCAAATCTTTCACCTCTTTTTATTCTTTATCTATACTGCTATATTAAACGTACAACACTCTCTTTTCTTAAAAAATTATGAGTTTTTAATTTTTCAATCAATACTAAATCTTCACCCATAATTTTATTTACATTAATCTCATCCATCAATTTATTAAACATTTCATCTCTTTTTCTCCCTTAACAAATAAATGTCTTGACTATACGAATTATAATTTATTTTCTCTAAAAACATATAATTCAATTTTTGTAAATAGTACTCATTATCTTCAAGTTCAACATATAATATTAGTATTATTTGTACCATTTTATATTGATTTTAAGCAAAAGTATATAAACATATTACCATATTATTAAATAAAATTTCATATAACATAAATTTGATGAATAATAGTACTTAAATTATGTCAAATTTATTGTAACATCCAGAGTCTCATTCACAAACATCATTGCCTCATTCATCATCGTCACCACAAGCATTTACCATTATCATTCTTTAATCGTCGCCAAAGCATAAATTTATTGTAACACATGAATCGAAGATATTGAGAGACGCCAAAACATTAAATACTGATGTGTTAAATGTCCTTTGGTGTTGTATTATATATTTATATATATAGACTTTTTTATACAATCTTAAGGTTAAGAAGCATATTTTCTAAAATGTAATACTACTAAACTAAGACCCTTTAGTTATATATATGTAGACTTGATAGACAAATTAATCAAAGAATAACACATGTTCTCAAAAAATATTTGGGGTACTCTTGCACCTATAAAATTAGCGGTTAGAGGCACTATGCACCTAATATATTAATTACTTATCCTTCTACTTATTTGAGACAAGTTTTAAAATCAAAAAATGAGATTAAAAAGAGAATTAATGTTTTATGCATGTTAATTATTAAAACAATAGAAAAATAAAGTAGAAGAAAATGTAAATGTTCTTTGCTAATATGATTTTGTAATTTAAAAATAAAAGTAATCTTATTAATTTTCTTGTTTTTATATATATTTTTTAAAAACCAATTGAACCATGTATGATTGAAGCAAAAAAACCAATGGTTAAACCATGAACCCAAGCGGTCTAATCACACATTGTATTGTAAGAACATGCGTTGTACTGATCAGATGTTATTGGGTAGTTTCGGGCAGGCGTAGGAACACCAAAACAATCCCATCGAGTAGGGTGTTCGTCCGCTTGGGTTTCACCATTGGGTACACTTACTCGACCGAGAAAACAAACCCATTCCCTCTCGACGGTAATTTTTTTAAAATATACCCTTTATTTAAATTAATCACCATTTTCCCCAATATATACATACTCTTTTGATCTTTTCCATACTTATTTTTCACACCTTTTTAAATATCTACTAATCCTGTGTATATTCTTTCTACTATTTAGTCTCAATCAAATCTACATAATTTTTTTATGGCTTCACCAAATGGATTATCATTATCAACTACGACTAACGGTTATTATGATTAAAATTTCAATTTCTAGAATTTTATTTGTAATTTTTTATTTATATTTTAGTTTTAATGAAAAAGATAATTAAGTTTAATAATTTTGTTTATATAAAAAAGAATTAAAAAAAGTGGGAAAAGTTTGAGGAAAAAAAAGAAAGGTACAACACTTGACTTGGCTAGGGAAAAGAAAATAAAAGAAGAAATGAGATGACGTTGATTTGACATTGGGTAAGAAAAAGGAAAATAAAATGTATAAGTCTTGGTCTAATAACTAACAAACTATATGCGATTACGTATTTTATTAAATATTATTTAATCAATATTTCACTAAATAGCTTATGAATCACATTATGATAAAATCTATAGTGCAATACTAGCATTGTACTAACATAATACAGAGATGCTAACAACAGTTTGTGGTTGATAACATGTTTGATTTCACGAAAGCATGAAATGATATGTATGAAATGCTATGTTAATCAACATATCCATGTTATTTCTCCTTTTTTTTTTGTTTTTTTTTTCAATCAACCTTTTATAGTTCTTAAAATAGTTTTTGAAAAACAATAAAATAAAAAGTATTATTAACAAATAATTAACGAAAAAGATACTATTGTCTTAAAATTATATTGATATAAGTAATTTAACTAAAATTAAATAAATTAAATAGTTGTTATAATGTTTAATGATGGTCTATTAAAGCAACAGTTATCTTAAATTACTTGAGATAGTTAAAAAAATAATTAGTTAGACTATTGTAAGTGTTTATATTTTAAGTATAAAAAATATACAACTTAAACTTAAGTAACTTTTAAAATTTTAAAATAAAACAAATTAAATATTTTATGATTTAGTATATATTACTCGATACCCAAAAATAGTATTTCCATTACTTTAAAATATATAAATAGTGTGATTCTATATAACTATTTTAATTATCCATATAGCCTTTATTAATTTGACATATGTGAGTGAAAAAGTTACATTGAAAATATAACGCTCTTGATTTAATATTTAGGTTTGTAAGAAAAAAAAGGCTAAATAGTAGCACTCATATATAAATATTAGCATCGTGCCCGCACAATGCTGCGGAGCTGAATAGTTTTTGTTTTATAATATGTCGCTTAAAAAAATTTAATGATATGTTATTCGCAAAATTCAATGTCACCAAAAAAATTTCTTTAACAACATGTCCCATTTTTTTCAATTGTTTTTATTTGCATAAACTATTTTATTAATTTTAAAAATAAAATCTATAAGAACATTAAAATAAGGAAATAAATCATATTTGTGAAATAAGGATAGAAAAATTAATAAGATATTAGAAATTGTGTTGTTATAGGTGTATATTTATTTTTATGTGAGAGTATATTTTAATTGATTAAAAAGTTAAAATAAATTAGAAGATAAATTTAAATGATTAAAGATTAAATATATAAGATTAATTTAAATAAAATAAAAGGTTAAAATATTGTTTTAATTGATTTTTAAAAAGTCTCAAATTTATGTCACATCCTATGTACCATTTGTTACATATAAACACCTTTTAACGTTTAAAAAATTCGTGGGTCCCACCTCACGACTCTCCCCGTTTTCTCTCCACTGAGTCCTTCTAACTCTTCATTTCTTCTCTACTCACTCCCTCCCTCAGTCTGGTATTCCTTCTTCCCCAGAAAGCTATTAACCGACTCCATTTTCAAGTAAGATTTATCCCTCGGGTTCTCTGTTTTTACCTGATTTCTGTATGACTTGCGAATTTGTCTTTGTAGACTTGATTTCATGATTTGTTGTTTTGTATCTTCGTTTTTGCCTTCTTCATGTTCAATTCTGTTCATAGCTTCATAAATCTGTTGTTCGAATGAGTTATCATTAATGGCGTATTCTCTGCTGAGACTCCATTGTTGTGTGGATCAAAAGCTGTACGTCACACGGACTCAAAAACAGATTATAGTGTGTTTAGTTTTGTAACTGCGTAAATCGTGACTAGAATTCAAACGATTAGTTTTTCATTAGATTAGGTCTGCTCGTTTTAAATATATGGAAATCATGTCTTCTTTGCATTCTGATTCTCCCGAACTTATATTGAAGCTTAAAAACTGATTCAACAATGGCGCTCATGAGGAATAGCTTACAGTCTATTATACCTAGAAAACGAGCATTTGACGAAGATTACTGCGAGGTTAAGGAGTTTAAAGAAGATAGATTAGTGGTGCCTAAACTGAAGATCAGATTTGGAGTACAAGTCACTCGCGATTTCCCTCCTGGTTGTGGAATCATACATGATTCTCTAGGGAGCAATGAAGATAGAGAGAGAGTGCCTTTGAAGAATTTAGGTAATATTGACTCGAAACATGGAAAAATCAGTTCTAATGACAAGGATATTGAACTCAAAAGCTTGAAATCCAAAGAATCAGGGATACAGAAGCCTGGTTTTTACTCAAGGCCACCAGGTAAAGTAAAATTTTGGGATCCTAATTGTTCTGTTGCTGGGAAATCAAAAGAAACCACCACTAGCTTGAAACCCAAAGAATTTGGGACCCAAAAACCTGGTGTTGGCTCAAAGCCTCCATGTGAAGTCAAAGTTTGGGATCCCAATTGTTCTTTTACCAAGAAATCAAATGAAACCACCAGTAGCTTCAAAACCAAAAGATTAGGGATTCAAAAGCCTGGTTTTGATTCAAGGCCACCAGGTAAAGTCAAATTTTGTGATCCCAGTTGTTCTGTTGACGAGAAATCGAAAGAAACGACCTCTAGCTTGAAGCCCAATGAGTCAAAGATACAAAAGCCTGGTTTTGGCTCAAGACCACCAGGTAAAGTCAAATTTTGGGATCCCAGTTCTGTAGATGAGAAATCGAACGAAACCACCGCTAGCTTAAAACCTAAAGAATTAGGTATACAGAAGCCTGGTTTTGGTTCAAGGCCACCTGGTAAGGTCAAAGTTTGGGATCCCAACTGTTCTGTTGACGAGAAATCAAATGAAACCACTGTTTTATGGCGAAAGGATCAAATTAGACGTGAAAAGATTAGAGACACAATGATCATGTTTGACGAGGTTTATTAAAAGTTATACCTTGAAAACAAATCGAAATTGAAAGGAGAAAAGATTGCTCATTGGAGGGTTACTATTGAGGCTGCCAAGATAGTCAAAGAAAGGATGAAATGGATACATGTTGACAAGATATTAGGCCCGGTTTGTGGTGTTCTGGTCGGTGACAAGTTCAGGTAGAGGTCACAACTTCAGATGGTTGGTCTCCATTGCCAACCACAATCAGGTATAGATTATACCAAGATTGGTGGAAAGAATCTGGCTATCAGCATTGTTGACTCTAATCGTTACTCGAATCAAAGACAATCTTGTGATGAGTTGTATTATTCGGGTCAAGGTGGGGTTAGTATTCTGGGGGATAAGCAAGTTCTCCCTGAAGACCAAAAACTCGAAAGGGGTAATTTGGCGTTGATAAACAGCAAGAATGAGAAGAATTTAGTTAGAGTGGTTCGAAAGCTTCCTGAGGTTGGAAAGAGTAGTGAGGTTTTTGTGTATGATGGGTTGTATATGGTGGAAGATTGTACAAAGAAAAAAGGCCAAGGAGGAAAGATGGTGTTCATGTTTCATTTGAAAAGAGTTCCTGGGCAGCCTCAACTTCAGAAAATGCTCAAATGCTAGCAGCAGGTTATGCAATACTAATGACTGTATCTAGATTTCTAGGTTTTTGTTTGATGAACTGCATGCAGGTACCACCTTTTCTTAGTTTTCTTGGTTTAAATGCTAGTCATTACATCAGGTGATATCAACTGTGCGCCCCCTTCATGGGTTTCAAGTTTGTTGGGTATGTGATAAGAGTGAAATTTGCAAACAAGAAGAGAACATAAAAGGATAAATTAACCGACTTTTTGTTAAATTCGGTTTACATTTATGGGATCAGATTAGGATGGTACCCGTAAATGCCGAAAATACCATCATCGAACCGAGCTCGAAACTTATCCGTAATGAAAAGGAAATAGGACGTGATCTATCTCTTAAATTCTTTTGTCCCTACTAATCCTCCTACTTATAAGAGAACGAAACTTATCACTCTCTTGTCACCCCACCTTTTTTCTTTTGATATTCCTAATTTCCCTTAAAGGGTAACTATGCTCCGGATAAATAGGAGACATAGTGCGTCTTCGATCACCATAAGCAATTACGCAATATCTTGCTTTACAATTTGTTTTAGTTGACAATTGGCATACTCGATTCGTGTTCGTCTTAGGACATATAAACCTCCTCTTGAACATCCAGGTGAGTAATATATGGTAGCACCTCTTTTGTTCTTGTACTCGCTTTTCGAAGTCCGAACCTGATTTGATAGTCAATTTTCTAAAGTAATTATAAAGTTCATCTTCCGAACCAAACATCATACCGGCTTTCGGAATAACAAAAAAATGGATTTACAACGAACCGTAAAACTAAAAATAATTGGTTTCAACTTCTAATAATCGTTATTGCTAATAATTGGGCAATGTAAGATGTAACGAGTTTTGTATTACGCCCGACACGACGGGCTTAAAAACAAATTAATACATTAACTCATTAGTTACACGTACGTAACTCGTTTTATTAACATATCTCAATCAACAACTTAAACTTGCTTCTTTTTAAAAACTGACCATAGCTCATCATCTCACTTTCTACATGTCCAATATCATCCATCAAGTGCATATAAAAATTAATATTAACATTAAAAAGTATAAAAGTTATATCATTTTCTAAGTTAATGATGATTCTCTTGGGAGAAGTGTGTACAGTCATAAAAATCTCATCTTAACATCATAACGCTTTAAAGGAAAGATTATTACAATCAGTATTAAGTTGGTTTTTGATTGGGAGAGAAAATTATCAACTAAGGTTATAATTAATTGTATATTTATTAGTCATATATGTATGTGTATATATATATATATATATATATATATATATATATATATATTCTTAAATATAGAGGTATATTAAATAAGAACACCTTCTAATGTGAGAACTAGAAATAGTTTATAGACCTTGATCATCTTTATTTAATGGCTAAGATTAATCTTGGTTAATTAAGGTATGTTGAATTTTAATGATTTAATTTTAATTAAGGTAGGTCGATTTTAGATCTCTTATTTATTTAATTAAATGAGTGACGTACAAGTATTATCACTGTTCTACATTTAATATGTATTCTTACCGGATCCCTCCTCTCTCTCTCTTGAAAATTTGTTGAAATTGATTTTAGTTTAAAATCGTTTGATTTTTCGGTTTGTATTCTTTTAATTATCGGGGACATACTCACACTTACGCATATATATAGAAGATTTCAAGTGAGAATTGTTTTTAATACAATAACTGTTATAGTCATTGATGAAGATAATGATGGGTCCGATTAACTAGTTGTTAATAGATAAATTTAAATCAAATATGTGTGAGGTAGTTAATGAGGGGTAATCTAGACATAATGATATTTACCTCTACTTTATTAAACTAATATATGTATCAAACACAAAGGTTTTAGAATATAAAAACTATATCAAAATAATAGGAATATTATGCTATTTAATATGAAACCGAAATTGCTATGCTTTTTTTCTTTTTTGAAAAAAAACCTTGTTTGTTGGATTTTTTTACCACAATATTTGTATGTGCAAATTACAAAGGTTTTTTTAGGACAAGTTTCGATAGCACATGTGCACATATATGTGAAGATAGATGCACATGTACATCCAGATTTATATCATTCAATATTAGAAAATCATTTACAAAATGCATATACGCAAGTTGAGCACCAATTTTACATACTGTTGTTTTATTATAACCTTTGACTCAAAGTTACACCATGCTAAAATCAAAACCTACAATCTTGATCAAACCCCACAAATTGAGCCATTGAGAAAGCAAACCAAACAAATTGAAATCAAAATATTTGAAATATAGATGAATATTTAAACAATACAGCCTCATACCGAGAGGAGAAATGGAACTCGCAGATCAAATAGCCTCGTAGATAGTAGCAGTCGCTATCATAGATGATGGTTGGCAATATCACAAATGTAAATGCCGTCTAGAACGATTGCAAGACGCCCAAAAACATTATAGATGGGCACTTGTGTACATAAACATGTGCCAAAATGTAGTATAGACTATAATAAATAACCAAAACTTGAATGAGTTTATATACGCAAGAAGTAATTTGAGATTTATAATTTAATGAGACAAACATGTAAACTTGAAAAAGTACAATCTCACATTGAGTACCAATTTTGACCATTTACGCCTGTATTATTATTTTCAATACAGTGATGATGACAAATACAATCTCACCTTGAGTAATCCATCAAAGTAAAACACTCTACTAATGTAGTCAATTAAACTAGACTATTAAATATCTATTAAGTAAAGCTATTATCATCCATTTCAAAAGAAAATATAGTGGACATACTACAAGAATATAAATATGTAGCTAATTATATAAAAACAGAATATGACAATTATTAGAACCATATAAAACATCATTTTTAATATTTGTACTCATCTTTCCATATTAAATAGATATGTCTATTTTTAATATTGCTTATAAGTTTATGTAATATAAGAATAAAGTAGGCTTGATAATGAGGCATCTTAGGTTATCAAATCAAATAATTAACTCACCTACAATTTATGAACACTTAAAATAGTAACTTTTCAATAGGAAAAGAATCAAAGTGCAGGAGAAAGGATAATTAACTCACCTATAAGAAAATGAGGAAATTCAAAGGGTCATGGGCTAAATCAAATACGGGGTGTCCACTGTCCACCCAGATTTTGTTGGGAGTAAAAAGATTGAAATATCCTTCTGAGTTAAATAAGGAAGTTTTGGATAAGTTAGTAAATAATTGGACCTGAATAGTTTTATCGGTTATTATACGAAAACTAGTTCTTATTTAAAGTTATATATATATATATATATATATATATATATATATATTATACGAAAACTAGTTTTTATTTGAAGTTATATATATATATATATATATATATATATTATACAAAAACTAGTTCTTATTTGAAGTTATATATATATAATATATATATATATATATGTATGTATGTATAGAGAGAGTGTGATTCATGCGAAAAATGTGAGAAGTATTTCTGTGTAGGGATGACAACAAACCCCGTATCCGATGGGAGAACCCGTTCTCCGACTCTGATTTGACTGGGGAATCCCCGATGGGGATTTCCCGAACTTAAAAACGGAGATGGGGATAACCCTCGGATCCCCGAACCCAAACCTGATCCCGACCCCGCGCATACTATATATGTGTGTGTATATATATATATATATATATAATTTTTAAAGTCAATTTTTTATATAAATATGTATTTTATCCAATTTAACTTTCTTACATTAATATGCATATCAATAAGATTATTTTTTGTTTGAACATACATAATCATTCCTACTAATATAGTTTTGTAGTATCATGTATGAAGGTATTATAAGCGTATTTTATGGACATATATGTTAGAGAAATTATCTATTTGATTGATAATGTTATGTGTATTATAAAACGATTTAGTAAATCTATTATGTCTTTTAATTAGAACATTATCTATCTTATGAAACTGTTAAAATACTTGATTGGTTACATTTTGATGTGAACCGGTTGGCAGGGTTAATTTAGATTTGTATGAAGATTCTTATGTATATTTATTTAGAAATTTCAATTTTGTAGTCGAAGAAAATCCCGATTTTCCGCGGGGATCCCCGATACCCGACGGGGACAGGCATTGGGGATGCAAGTCAATTCCCCGGCAGGGATGAGGATTTTTTTTTTTGGGGGGGGGGGGGGGGGCGGGGGGAGGGAGAGCGATCTCCGATACCTCCAACCCCGTTGCCATCCCTATTTTTGTCCTTTAGATCATTTGATTAATGGTTATAATTGATTATGGTAATTTGATAATTTAAATAAACTTAAATACTTTCTTTAAGTAAAAAGGAAAAATATGTCTTTTTAAAACCAAATATCCATCCTCTCTCTTTCCTTAACCATTTTCTCCATCTCCCTTTTATTTATTCCCTTAAACCTAATTCATAAGTCTCAACCACCACCCCTTCCAATCCGGCGTACTGGACGCCGCCACCCTAATTCGGTGTATTTGTTGCCGCTCTCAGCCACAACAACACCCAACACCATCGCAACCCCATCGCAACCCAACATCATCGCTTTCGGTCACAACAACACCCATCGCTCTCGGTCACAACATCACCCCTACAACCTAACACCATCGTGACCGCCGCGATCTTCAGTAACCTATTATGCTCATGTAAATCATCAAAGGCAACCCCCAACACCAACCTTAAACCACCATCGCCGCCCCATCCATTTTCTGTTTCCACCGTCGCCACCCCATCAGAGACGTTCTCTGGCCGCCATTAGTCAGCTTTTAACCATAAACATCAACACCCTTGCCATCAATCACAACCACTTTCGCACCCCTGTCATGCCACCGGCTATTTATTCTAATTGTGATTCAGATTTAAGAACTACTTTCACAACCTTCTTTTTGCTTTTTACACTTTTATTTGTTTTTATTTTTATTTTAAGCTTTCATAATCTTTGTTGTTTTAAGGTTCATCAATGAGATCTGAGAATATATTTTGATATGTTGTTTTTTTTATTGAATCCCTAATGTTGTGTACCAAGAACATATCTCTATACACATGTTTATAAGGTTAATGTGTTTTACTTTTTATCATTGAACAATTAATACTAATATAATTTATAAGTTGTTTATATTCTTAACAATTAGGTTTTAGTTTTGTTTCTCTTGTTGTTCATTATTAAACAACAGAATTTGAGGTGTTTGAACAAATTCTTTTTGTAGTTCACTAATAAAATTGATTTTCTTTATGGTTTTCAATGGAAATCAAGTATTTAATAGTGAACACACGTTTACATGGTCGAGGATAAAAAAATATGTTATGAGTTCACGAATGAATATTTGTAGTTTTAGGAAAAAAATCTGGTATAATACATGTAACATGCTCATTTGTGAACTTCGAATTATAAGGTTTAAAATGATTATTAATGGTTTTGATAACAGTTGGACGTGTCTATGTACATAACAAAAAAATTGTAAATCGTATGTTGTTTTTATTAGTAAACACCATATTAATAATAAAGTAGAGGTAAATTTTAAAAATCTAAAAAAACATTAATTAGAAAGAGAAAAAATATTTGTGTTTTACTAATTTACCCCTTTGTATTAAATAAAAATATTAAATATGATAATGTGAACAACAAGATAAATAATTAAATATGATAATGTGAACAACAAGATAAATAATCAATCGATGGCTGAAATTGCTTTTCGCGTTTTTGCAAATAAAACACTTTTTGCATGAACTCTCCCATATATATATATATATATATATATATATATATATATATATTGTTGGGAAAAATATGCTTATAAATATATCCTCTTTTGTTGACACAAAAATATACAACTTGTTTATATAATTGTACGTATTAACATTAACATATGTGCACATATACATATATATATATATATTCAATCAAATATATTCTCATCTATAATCTACAAAACAAGCTTCATCAAATGGCCAAGCTCCAATCGTCAAGATCCGAGTTCAAGTAGAAGCCGATGTTGAAGCCTCCTACAAATAAACGTTCAAAGTTTATGAGCTTACAAAATAAATAATTAAATGAGTTTAAGTTTTTATAAAATAATTTTTATAAAAACTTTTATAAAAATTGAGAAACTTTTTATAAAATCACAAGCTTGGTAGTCAAAGCAAATGAATTCCTATTTTGGCAAATACTAAACATAATCTTCTATTGAAATAAGCCAAAACCATATTTAGCAAAAGGAATCTCTCAAAGAGGTAAACTTCCAACATGCTTTGTGCATTTGGTTTCTAAACTACCATTTTTATGATTAAATTCAAACTTAAGAAGTATGGCACTAACCCAACTTTTCTAAAGCTTCTTTTCAGTGCATTTTTATGGTAAAAATGGGTTGAGTGTGGTTTTGGTAAAAGGCCAACGTCTATATTGACAAGTCTCAAAAAGTTCCAGCAGGCCGACGGTCGATGCCACGGTCGACCGTGGACAGTCTGGACACTTTTTGAGCTTGCATCTTTTTCCTTATTTAAGGCAACTCAAGTCTTGTGTTTTATCAACCTCTTGCAATCTGAAAAACACAGAACATATACAAAAACTTGTGAGCTCATATTCTTGATACAAATTCAACATCTCAAGATCAAGAATGAAGCAAGAGTGAAAGCCTTCAAAGTTCAAACACTACATTACCTTCTTGTATATTTGTAATTGAGTGAGGATCATCTCTAGCCTTAGAATTAGAGAGAAGTGAGGATCATCTCTAGCCTTAGAATTAAAGAGAAGTGAGGATCATCTCTAGCCTTAGAATTAGAGAGAAGTGAGGATCATCTCTAGCCTTAGAATTAAAGAGAAGTGAGGATCATCTCTAGCCTTAGAATTAGAGAGAAGTGAGGATCATCTCTAGCCTTAGAATTAGAGAGAAGTTGTAAAAGGTTTATCTCTACCTTCAAAGAGAGAAGTTAGTGGAGCAACTCTTGGTGGGTGAGGCCAAGGAGTGGATGTAGAGCAAGGTTGTTAACCCTTGCTTGAACCACTATAAATCATTGTGTCCAAACTACTTCATTGGTGATATCTTTCTTCCTTAAACTCTTTAATTACTTGCAAATATTGTTAAAAACTTCAAAAAGTGGGCATATAACCTATTCACCCCCCCTCTAGGTTCTAACATATATATATATATATATATATATATATATATATATATATCTTACTCCTATATAATACATTTACAGTCTTAAAAACTCATAATTTTAAGTAACTTAAAAGTACTAAAATACCCCATTTTAACCATTTCATTCTCTCTCCTAATTTACTTTAACTTTTAAAATACCACTTTTAACTATTTCATTCTCTCTCCTAATTTACTTTAACTTTTAAAATACACCTTTTAACTATTTCATTCTCTCTCCTAATTTACTTTAACTTTTTATCTATTTAAAATATTTCTCTAACACTAAAACACCCTCTCACACAAATACAATTATCCATCCACATCAAAATAATTTTTAAAATTTTATTAACTTCTCTCTCCTTATTTCATAAATATAAATCTTTTTATTGTTTTAATGTCTTTTAAAATTTATTTTTAAAATTAATAAAATAGTTGATATAAATAAAAAAATAAAAATTGACATTGTACGATATTTTTTCGTGACATTGAATTGCGCGAATAATATATTATTACATTTTTTAAAGCAATATGATGTAAAATAGAAATTGTGTCCGAGTAGATGAGTCATTAACTCATTATTGGATTGACTTAATTTTCCCAAAATATCCCTAATTAATAAGCCATTAATGAGTTGCCAAAATTATTAGTAATTAATTTATTTTAATCAAGTATTAAGATTAATTTATTCAAAAATAAACACTCCTATATATATATATATATATATATATATATATATATATATATATATCTGTGTGTGTGTGAAAAGGTTCCAAACGAAAATTGTGAGAACTGTTTGTAACATCATTAATGACTCATTAATAAGGATATTTTGTTTATTTTTATATTTTCTAAACCGGTGAATTGCATCTCGTGGACGAGTCATTATTGGATTAGCTTATTCTCTAAAATGTCCCTCATTAATGAGTCATATGGATACCTATATTAGATACATGAGAAATCTCGATCATTAGACGTATTTAGGGATTTCAAAGCCGAAGTTGAGTTACAATTTGGCAAAAAAATTAAGGCTGTTAAATATAATCACGGTGGTGAATTTATGGCAGATATGACAAATCAGGAGAACAATGTCCAAGACCATTTGCCATCTTCCTAATGAAGTGTGGAATCATCTTACAGTATACTATGCTATGTAAACCTAGCATGAACGACGTAGCTGAAAAGATGGAACTAAACTCTTAAAGATATGGTTAGAAGTATGATTAGTCATACTTCTTTACCTGAATCACTTTGGGGAGAGGCCTTAAAGGCCGTAGTTAAATCTTTATCGGGTTTAGTCAAAAGCAATGACTAAAACCCCATATGAGCTATGAACTAGCTTAGAAGCCACTTGAAAAGAAATTGGACTCAAGAACAATTAGTTTCTTATTATTGGATATGTCCTAGTACCAAATCCTTCTTTGAGACAGGAAACAAAGGGTTTCTTGAGGATGTTGAGTTTGGGGAGGAGGAAGATAAAGTAAGAATGTTGTCCTTAAGGATGATGAATCTCAAGTTCAAGATGTTTTTATTCCTAGAACTATTGTTAATGATGATCAGATCATAATACCGATCATTGTTCAAGATGCAACTCCAGTTCGGGATACCAATGAATGTGTACTTCTAATACAAGACAGTGGTGAAGTTCGTCGACCTGTTGAACAAACTTAACAAGCTCAAGAAGTGCCATTAAGAAGATCCATTAGAGAAAGAAGAAGTGTGATTCCAAATAGTAACATCAATTTTCTTTAAGAACATGAAGAAATAGGCGTAAGGTAAGATGACTGATACGCGAATATCAGTCTTAAATTTTAACACTAATCTAACCTAATTTGACTGACACACTAACGGGCAAGCGCACCCGATCGTATAGCAGTAAACAGGGCAAGACCAGGATCGTATCCTCAGGGAATAGGAATTGAATATACTATCAAGAAATTAACTAGCTAAACTGAAATGCTTTAAAAGTAAAATGGGGTTTTTAAAACTAGCAGCTAACCGCTACCAAGGTATTGAAGATTGGTTTAAAGAAATAAACTAAAGAAACAATTTTCAAGTAGTTTAAATCAGACGACAGAGATATATTTACCAATGAGTCACTCCCCCTAGGTTCAATTTGTTATAAGCACAGTTAATATGATAGTTTCTAAGTGCGTTCGAACCAACAACCATCAGTCCTACTAATCTGATTATGACTTAATCTTTCTAAAACACACTTAACTCTCGTTGTATGGTGAATTAGACTCAAACTTTTATCTAAGGTATTCCTGAATAATCTTAACCCTCATTATCTCAGAAAAGTTATCTATCTTATTGCATGCAAACGTTGTCTCAGACCAAGCAAACAATAATCCAGAAGAAAATACACATGCAAGTCATTATCTCAGATCATGCACAAACTGTATCTAACAGATTACTCGGTAAAGGTTAAGATAAAAAACTCAAGGATCACGATTAAGCATAAACAAAACTAATCATAAAATATCAAATCATAGGATTACATATCAAACCTAAGGGTAGTTCATCATGATAAATACAATAAAAACTTAGCCCATAATAAGATTAGAACTCATACATAAATCAAGAAATAGATTAAATGTAAACATTATAGAAAAACTTACAATAATAAATCTCAATGAATATGAATAAATCGAGTACGTCTTTGTGTTCTGATGTCGACTCGAAAATATGCCTTCTGCCGTCGCTCGAAAAAAATTATAAAAAAAATCTATCGTGATGTAGCCGCCGTATATCTTAATATATATATGTCTCTCTCTTTAAAATCCCAAACCCTTTTTTTTCTTTTCTTCCGCTTGCTGCTTTCCAGAAAGAATTCAAATTGCCAAGCCCAAGTCTAATTATTGATTTCTTCCTATTGGGCTTGTTCAGCCCATAACAAAAAAGAAATGGGTAGTCACCATTTGTTCTTTTTATTTTCTGTTTCTCGGCTCAAATGCAGAATACTCATGGCTTATTTGAACAGCAAAAACAGAATATTATTGTTGGCCATTTGTCTAGTTTTCGTAGCATTTTGAATCTCCTCGTTTCGAGTTCGTACGAGTGAAATACGACCAAAACATTAAAGAGGTGTCAAAGCTGTCAATTTTTCACTCTTTATCTTTTCTTCATCATTTCTCATCAAATTCTCTATTTCTTCTTCAAGGAGCCCTAAAACACATATTACATTAAATTAATCAAATAATCAACCTATTCAATCATAAAATGCAATCAAAGAATGAGATATCGTATATAAATAATATGTATAATTTAGACGATATCAATGACCCGGTCAACTTGAAAATAGCCTTGTCTAGTTCTAATTCTCAAAAATGGATTAATGCCATGGAAGATGAACTAAAATCCATGAAACACAATGATGTTTGGAGTCTTGTCGAGTTACTAAAAGGTGTGAAACCCATTGGTTGTAAGTGGATATTTAAAACCAAGAAGGATTCTAATGGTAACATCGAAAGATATAAAGCTCATCTTGTTGCAAAAGCATTCACTCAAAAGGAAGGCATTGACTATAAAGAGTGTAGCGATCAATTTTCAAATGTAAAAGTATGGAGTTATATGAGTTAAAGATGGACAAATATCGTATGAAATGATGTCATTATTGCCATTTGCAAGTTAAGGGACTAGTAATGTTGATTTAGAAAAGATAGGGAAGGTATATAAGTTTGAATTAGGGCCAACATCCCAACCTATTCTATAATAATTGAATTATAGTGTGTATGATATGGTGTAGTGTGTATTCTTCATTGGATCGAGAAAGGAATTGAGACGGATCATCATTTTCTAGCATCAAACAGTGGGGAATTCATTGTGCAATCATCCGGTATAATCCCTTAACTCTTTGTGGTCTTTCGGTTATCAACATTACAATGTTTGATTAAGTATTCTTAGGATTTTAATTCGATTTTGTTGGTTCGTAATACACGAGGAGGCCGAGAACAATATGGTGGATTAGAACACATAAACCGTGATGAAAACCTAATTAATTAGTAAGGGTTTGTTCTTGTAATGTTTCGTAAGTAATGGAATTGAAATCATGAACTTTAGTTAAGTTTTCAATGGGATTCAAATTGGTTAAGGGTCGATTAAGTTTAGTCGATTGTAAATGTTTTAGATGAATCTTAAATCAAATATGAAGGAAGAATCGAAAACCTTCTAAATCACAAATTGGGTTAAGCTACAATTGTAAAACAATCGAGATTTGAGTCTCCGAGTGAGATTCCCTCAAATTGCAAATCATAGATTGGTTTGATCACAAATCAACAATCAGAAACATGGGAATCGTAAATTGGATATAGAAAATCGAAAACTTTGAATCACAAATCTTGACTTAAGGCAATCGTAAATCTCTAATACTAGTTATATCTCAAATTAAGGTTATGCCAATTGTAAATGATGCCTACATCCTAAACCATGACCTAAGAGAGAGGATCGCAAATCATGTTACAAGAATAATCATAAATCTATAATTTAAACTGGATCTCTAATCACACTCGAGTTATAATCGTAAATCATATATTTAATTGTATCGCAAAATTGGGTTTTGACTATAATCGTAATTCACAAGGGAAGAAATAATTAATCTGGGATAAAACCTTAACTTAATCATAAAGTGGGAAACTCATAAAAGTAGTGTGGTTAGGGTTAGATTTCCAATGTCTATATTGTCCTCTCAGTTTGATCGTCTATTTGGGGATCATAATTGACTACCCAAGGCACTCCAAGAGTTTTATGTCGGTTTTGTGCCCGAGTTGTGATTTCACTCCATTTACACAACGCGTATGTCATGTCAATTCTCATAAGTTACACATTTATATCGCTATAACAAGTACATTTCACAGTAATATAGCATGCAAGTTAGTGTAAATCACCTCACAGTAGTACAACTAATAAAATCAACAAGTTAGGGAAATATTGGAAGCCGCTCAAAGCAGATATAAAAGTTATGCAGATAAACGGAGATTGTCACTCGAGTTTCAGGTTGGAGATTTTGTACTACTAAAGGTATCTCTGTGGAAGGGTGTAATTCAGTTTAGAAAATGACGCAAACTAAACCCGAGGTATATTGGACCATTTAAAGTAAGAGCAAGAGTTGGAAAGGTAGCTTATCGACTGGAGTTACCAAAGGCGTTGTCTAAGATACACAACACTTTTCATGGTGAGAGGAGAATTTCAATTGAGTATGGAGAGGAGCGAATCACAATTTTTTTGGATGGTGAGAACCGAATGGTGATCCTTTGTTGACAAGGTGTGATTTGTGATTCAAGATGACAAGGTGGGATTTGCAATTCATGGTTAGCGTGAGTTGATTTGCAATTATGATGTGAATTGCAATTATAAGAGTGGTGTGACATATGCTTGGTGTTTTGTGTTGTCACGATTTGATTCTTATGATATCTTCGTATCCAGTTTTTGATACTTGATTTCTTATTAGGATATCTTTATTGTTTAGGTTACTCGGTAGATCTTTTGGTTGTTCTTTCGGTTTCGAGTCTAAAACTTCGGGCGAGTTCTGTAGTTTTACAAAATTGAGTACAACGACATAATTTATATTTTTAAAGATTTTTACAAATATGTAATTAATGGTTTATTGTGCTAAGTGTATACTTGCAAACGTATGATTCACGTTTGCTTACATGGTTGTCAATGCATGCTACAGTTATTTACGGTCTATATGACTAATTATTGGTTTAAATACATGTTTAAGGCTTGTTAGGAGGGGGTAGTAACCTTACCTGCTCAGTTACGGATTTACGGGCCAGTATTTCATAACCTCCGGCATAAGTGCTAGCCATATACGGAGTTGTGGTATTCCTAGATAACCTTTGCAATGCATGGTATAAGAGTACAATTGAGTGCTTGAGTACTGGAATGATGTATGACAGCTGGTGTAGTCATATACATAACATCACATGAGTGTCATGAGGGGTTGATAGCGGTTTCCCCCGATTGTACTTACACTTGAACGACAACACAGTACTTGTACTTACATGGTTGGAGTAGCAAAATCATTGTCTAATGTACAACTTTACATGGATCGGGAGTAGCTACCCAACTAATGCATGGGTTGCTTAGAATGTGATTAGTGAACCGGATTTCTTAGTTGGTCGAGGCCTAATGACCACAAAAAACTTATCCGGGTAGATATACTGACTTCGGTTTGTGGTATTTGAATGGTATGCGGTATGTGAATGGTTATGGTATGTTATGTTAGCTTATACAGTTATTTGACCCATTTACAAGATTTATACTATGCGGGATTTATGGATTGAGTCAAATTATATATGGGTCAGGTATGGTTACTTGATAATTGTATTACTGATTTATCTCTAATAATTTTACGGATTTTCTTTGTTCAACCCTATTGACTCACGAGGCGTAAACTGACACTTGTTTCTTTGTAATATGTCTTGTTCTCGTGCATGTGGCTTAGAAGTACAGTTTTGTGAGGCCGGATACTCTTGGGTAGTTAGTTATATGAAGAACGATACCAATTAGACAATCTATAATTTAATAACGGTTGAATTTTGTAATAGTTTAATGGATTACAGTCATGATTGTGATCTTTATCGGTTTGCATTTATTATGCATATAGTTTAAGACATCCGTTACTTATGCTTAAAAGTTATTTAAGAATTTTCATTAAACAGTAATTTTAGAAATCACAGTGTTACAAGTTGGTATCAGAGTCAGTTGTGAGTAAACTGAGTCCTGAGACCGGCACTTGGACTCATGGCTTGATAGCTCAAATAGGAATGAACTATACTTTAAGTGAGGGGTGTATGTATGAGTGCTGATAAGAATCTTTCTCCTCTCTTTGATGTAAAATTCTCGATTTCTAGTTTGTGCTAACTCTTAGAATTTCAACTCGTGTTCTAGTTGTCTTGAAGAAGAAAATGGTGCGTACTCGAAAGAATAATATGTTTTAAGGTGCTAGACGTGGGAAAATGGTTGGGCGGCTAGCGGTGCCCCGATTGGATAAGGCCCAGAGTAAGTCAAGGACTCATACTTAGCATATCGTTCAAATCATAACTAGTTGGGAAATAAGAACCAGAATGTTAGGCTATCTAGGACTCTTCAGAGTGAATGCAGTACGAGAATTATCGTGAGTAAGGTACAAATGGAGGAGTAATTGCAGGCAAGAGATGCCGAAATTGCTCATATGCAACAATAATAAAAGGATGCTAGTGTGGGTTGAACCGAGGAAAGAACAAGGTGGACAGGAGCAGGAAGCAAGACGGGAAGTGTTACACGTCCTATGGTGGAGCGAGGGAAATACCAACGGAAGGTAGCACCCACAAAAACTTTATGGATTGCAAACCTCCCGTTTACAAGGGAGGTGAGGATCCTCGAAGGTGTCTTCACTGGATACGGAAGACTGAGCACATTTTAGAGCGGGAAATTATATTGAAGATCAGAAGGTGCCCTATGCTATTATGATCTTAAAGGGTGAATCACTGGAATGGTGGGATTCTATGAATGAATTATTTACGGAGGCCACTTATGATAGTTTGACTTGGGTCGTTTTCATTAACAAACTCAAAACTCGTTACTGTAGAAAAAGTCATAAGAAAAGGTTTGAAAAGAATAATTGGAACTTAAGAAGGGCAATATGACAGTTGCAAATTACAATACCATTTTCACTTATAAGAAACAATTTCCCCGAGGATATTGCACCATTAAGGAATGCGAGATATAAAGGTATGCATAAGGGTTACCATATGAATACCAGGTAGTAGTGTGGATGTGAAATACATTGGGAGAGGCAATGGATGAAGCTTACAAGGTGGAGAACAAACTTGCAAAGCGAGACCATGTTACCCCAAAGGATGGGGATAAACATAAATGGGATAGCCCATTTAGGTCCTCTAAAAAGAGGAACTATATTCAGAAGAAGGATGAGTGGAAGGATAAATCTGTGTACCACAGAGATTGCCATGCATATCATTGGGGTTCATGCCCCGCTACCAATCATTGAAAGCAATATGGCAAGGTTGGGCATTGGTTTAAACATTGTACCAGTGTAGAGCAGATTTGCTACAACTGCCCAGAGATGGGTCATATCGGTGCAGTATGTACTAAACAGAAGGTGCGGTCTAGAGCACCAGAAAAAAGAATGACGCACCTAAGTCTAAAGGACGCTCTTTTCACATGACAGCAAAAGAGGAAAGCCGTGATGATGAGGTGATATGCGGAACCTTCTTAGTTAATTCTTTGCCTGCTAACGTGTTATTGATTCGGGTTCCAGTAGGTCTATAGTATCTACTACATTTTGTTCTGGTTTTGTATCGTCTCATAGTCCATTAAATTCGGTTCTAGAAGTTGAAGTGGCTGTGGAGAAACCAGACACTGTCAAAGAAAAATATTATAATTGTACGATTGAGATAAGTGATAACATTTTTCCTCTGACACTAATTCCAATGGATTTCGAGGGGTTCGATATGGTTATTAGGATGGACTAGTTATCTTCTAATAGTGCAAAAATTCTCTATGCTAAGAAGATTGTGTGTGTGTTCCTCTTCCAGTTTGTGTTTATTTAATTTTCTACTCGGTGAAATTCATGGGAATTTGTCCCTAATCTTGATTCTTAAGGCACGTAAGTGCCTAACAAGGGGTTGTCAGGTGTTTTTGGCTCACGTGGTTGAAGAATCCAAAAAGAAAACATGTCTATCTAATGTGGATGTGGTAAGAGATTATATGAATGTCTTTCTAGACGAACTACCAAGATTACCACCACCACAGTAGATATATTGTCAAATCAATCTTGTTTCGGGTGCAGCCCTTATCGCCAAAGCACCTTATCGGTTGGCTCCTTTAAAAATGAAGGAAATCATGACTCAGCTCCAAGAGCTTCTCGGCAAGGGTTTCATCCAACCGAGTTCTTCGCAATGGGGAGCTCTAGTCTTGTTCATTAAAAAGAAATACAGTACCATGAGAATGTGTGTATCGGCTATCAGGAGTCAAACAAAGTTATAGTTAAAAATAAATATCCATTTCTAAGGATTGATGATGTTTTTTTATCAATTTCACGGTACAGTTTACTTTTCTAAAATCAATCTGCAATTTGGCTATCATCAAGTGAGAGTCGGAGAGCAGGATATCCTGAAGACGGTGTTCATGACTCATTACGATCACTATGCGTTCCTTGTGATGTCTTTCTGACTAACAAAAGCTCCAACAATTTTTATGGATCCCTTCTTGGATAAATACGTTATCATTTTTATTAATGATATTCTTATATATTCTCATAGTTTGTGAGGCGAGGTCCTCTTGGGTAGTTAGTTATGTAAAGAACGATACTAATCTGATAATCTATAATTTTATTAATGGTTTAATGGATTACGGTCACGGTGTGAATTTTGATTGTTATCAGTTTGCTTTTTTTATTATGCATATGGTTTATCTCGTTTCTTATGATTAATAGTTATTTAAAAGTTATTGTTAAACGGTAATTTTAGAAATCACAATGTTACGTCGACAGTCGTCCCTATCAGTTTAGAAGCTACCATCAGAGTAACCATTTACTCTGATTTTTTACTCACCACCAAATATTAAGAACATCCCCTTAATTCTCCTAGGATATTTGAGAATATTCTTTACTACTGTCCAATGGGCTTACCTGATATCTACTCGTCATGCTTTAAGCACACGATACATCAAGACGAATGCATAGCATGGTGTACATTATCGATCCCACAGCTGAGGTGTAAGGTACTCACCTCATCACTTCTAGTTCCTCTTTAAACGAGGACATTGAGCCTTGCTCAATGCATCATAGGGAGATTCCCTTTATTGGAATCCTCCATTTTGAATCACTTTATCACTTTATCTATGTATGCACTTTGGCTCAACCTAAGGAGCCTTCTAGATCTATCTCTATAGATCTTAATACCTAAAATGCAAGCTGCATCTTCCAAGTCTTTCATAGAGAAACAAATCCCAATCTAGGTTTTAAGACCTTGCAAGTTTCGGGTATCGTTCCCAATTAGTAGAATATCATCAACATATAAAAGTACAAAAACTATAGCGCTTCCATTAGTCCTGAGATACACACATGGTTCATTTTTGCTCCTAAAAAAATCCACATTCTTTGATCTTATGATCAAAGTAAAGATTCTAACTTTGAAATGCTTGCTTAAGCCTATAAATGGACTTCTTTAGTTTGCACAAGTTACTAGGATACTCGGGATGTACAAAACCTTTAGGTTGAGTCATATACGAAAGCTTCCCATTATGGAAGGTAGTTTTTACATCCATCTGCGACACTTCATAGTCATGAAAGGTGTAGACTAAGAGAATCCTAATAGATTGCAACATAGCCACAAGGGAAAAAGTTTCATCATAGTCAATTCCTATCGTTTGAGTGAAACCTTTGGCCACCAGTCAATGGTTTCTATTACCTTATCCATGTCGGTCTTCTTCTTGAAGACCCATTTATACCCCACAGGCTTGCATCCAGGTGTTGGATCAAACAATTCTCAAACTTGGTTATCCGACATGGATTGCATCTCGTTTTCCATAGCCTCCCTCCACTTAGTAGACTATGGGCCGCTACGGAGTCTTGGTAGTTGGTGGGTTCATCATGATCCACCCATAACTTGTTGCCCTCAGATACAAGAAACCCATATCTCTCTAGCTCATGGCTAATTCTACCATGCCTGCAAAGAGGAGGTAATAGTTATGTGTCAGGTATCTCCGTGTTCATGCTCGGTCTCAACCACTTGGGGTTGAGTGCTAGCGGCAACATCAGGCCCTTCATTGATCGATCCTTGAATTTACTCAAGATCTATTTCCTTCCCACTCGGTTGATTGGATATCAGTTTTCGAGTAACAAATACTTTGTTCTTAGAAGGTTTGTAAAATAAGTATCCAATGCTAGTAGAAGGATAACCAATGAAGTAACACCATTCGGACCGGGCTTCCAACTTTTCATTGACCTCCCATCTCACGTAGGCTAGACAACCCTATCTCTTAGATAGGAAATAATGTCATTATATCTTAGATCAATACCAACAGCTTGCTTATCGGCAAGACTAAAAATTAGATACACCAACATTTGATCTCCTGAAGATCATGACTTTCAATTTTTTGATCATAACATCTTCTAAGATAGCATTCTTTGATATCTTCATTTATATATTTGATTAGTTTAGCCCATAGTCATCTATACTCAACTTCAGCTTTCATTCTCGGATCTTGCTCTATGGCTTTGATAACTTCTGTCTTTCTTTTTCTTAACTCACTTAGAGTTAATCCAAGCTCTTTTGCTTCTTCTTTTTCTAGCTACCCAATCAGTGCTTTGGTAGCCACTGCAACCTCAAAATAATGATCAGAATCTGAGAGTTTAAACTTTCCAACCTCTTCTTGATGACTCTCTTGTATCATTAGCTTTCTCCTCTTTGTTAAAGGCTTTAGCTTCTTTGCGGACTTCATTAGTCTTTTTCCTTTAGACTTTTTTTTGACCTCATTTTCTTCTTCTCTTTTAGTCTCCCCCTTAGCCTATGCTTTTTCCTTCTCAACTTGATCATTTTGTGTTGTTGATGGACCAACTTAAGCTTGATTGTCTTCAACAACCTCCTGTTGATTTATGCCCACTAGCACACACGAGTTGGTACCATTGCCAATGAAGCATGGGCCTATTGGGTCACATGCCATGTATTGGTTCTAGAAACACCACTTGTCAAAGGAGAGAGAAAACCATAAAATGGTTTTGGTAGGTCAGGCACAATTGTGCCTGTTTATGGTACGTCCGTGTTCAGCAACCAAACACGAGCCCAAGTTGGGTGTGACTTAGTTGTGCCGTTTAGACCGGTACGACCGTGCCGAGACAAAAGCACACTCGTGCCTTCACTATAACAGCCAATTTAATTAGTCTTTTAAGATTAGTTAAAGGGGAGTTATTTGGTAACCGTTTCTAGGTTTTCTGAGGATGATCTTGAACTGATTTTCAGAGTTCTATAAGAGTCCTAAAAGGCTTAGAAGTCAAGATTACATTCTTTTAAACTAGGCATACATATCTCTCTCATACATACACTTTAGATTGCAAGGCTTTGTGAGTTCTAAGGTGGAAGCTTGTGGTAATGTTTTGGTAGGCTTACCAAGTCTCTAGCAAGAGGGAGGCAAGGACACTTTGGGTGGATTGCATTAGAGGTACACTACTTTGTATACAACACTTCCAAGGCAAAAATCATCAAGGTAAGCACTAGCAAGAAGGATATAAATCTTTCTCCTTTGTTCTTATTTCATGTTTCTTAGTCATGGATAGAAATTGGTCTATTGGGTGTGTATTGGTGGTTGGATTAGAAAAATTGTTTTTAAACCTTTTTGCTTCCGTTGCGTTTTTCTTAGAATCACCAATACCCAACAGTGGTATCAAAACCATCTCTAACATGGCTTTGCATATTTGGGACTGTAAACCGGAAATTCTATCAAAAATGATTTTTCGACGACCAGGCTCGACCGTACCTCTTAAGGCACGCCGGGGTACGGCCGTGCTAGTGGAATCATGGGTCATACCGGCAGAGTTGTTTAAAAATTGAAACTGCAATCTGGGTACGCCCGTGCCCGTTGTGTTCAGAACCAAAATCTTGAATTTTCAAACAACAATTTTTTGGGATTTAAAAATCTGCTTTTGACCGGTTTATGACCAGTCTTGGATCTGGTTGTATCCCATTGTATTTTGAATTCTATATTTATATGTTTTGTATGCCTTGGCATGAAGTGCATAAAAAGATATACTTATAGGCGTATATATGAATATGTGTTTTTAAACTTGGTCTTAAAATCACTAATGCATATGTACAAGGATTGTCTTTTGTATCTTGGGTAATTTGATGACAATCTAAGTTGACATGGTTTTTGAGTAGCACACCATGTATTTTCGCTTGGTTGTGTTTGTTTGTGTTGTTCGGTAACATTAGATGCCCATTTCCCTATATGTTGTTATGGATTGTTTGTTTGGTTTTGGTGGCCTGCGTGCTGTATTTGATGTAATCTATTTTGGGTGCAGCTTGCATTCCGTTTCTCTTAATATTTGTATTTTTACTTAGTTGAGTAGATTATTTTATACCATCGGCAGTCACGGCGCTGATGTCTTGATGAGGCGAGTCTGGGGTGCTAATGGAGGTGCCGGATTTGGTGGAGCCCACACATTGAGGATCTATGGTTGTTGTCCCTAGATGGCTTTATTTTCCCCGTTTGGCTCACAGGGAAAACGCATAGGTTTTTAGGCATGTTACCGGTGTTGTGTTTTTATATTTATTTCTTGCATGGATAAATAACGAGTGAATGCAACAACGGCGGTCTGAGCCGCGTATGACAAGCGCATCAAGGATACTAACGAGGTTGCTTCATCATGCTCCCCTCAATGACTCCTAAGCTCCAAAATCAAAAGGAGCATTTAAGGGTGCATGATATGATTAACCGGCTGAAGGAAATGTCCCGCATCAGGCTAGGCATGAACGTTTTGAATGCGTTAAGTCCTTGTTCGATTGACGGATGTAAGAGGGCGGAAATGTGAGCGCCACGTGCTTAAGATGAAAGCATACGTGGACAACTTGGAGAGGATGGGTTTTCCATTGGGAGGGAGTTGTCTACAGATATCATCCTCAAATCTCTGCCTAGTTCATACTCATAATTCATATGGAATTACAATATGCATAGTATGGACAAAACCATAATGGAGCTTCATGGCATGCTGAAGACCGTAGAGTCTAACATGGCCAAGAAGCCATCCACCTCTCTCCCTTACATCTTAGCTATCTGGGAGGGCAGGACCAAAAAGAGAAAGGTCTCTCTCCCTTCTAAGGGTAAGGGAAAGGGTAAGGTTGGAGATCCCAAGCCTAACCCAATCCTGACACCGAAGGGAAAGAGGAAGGGTCCGACTTCCACAGGCTGAGGACCCTGCAGAAGCCTAGTGCTTTCTACTACATTGAAAATGGGCATTGGCGGCGTTCTTGCCCAAAGTACCTTGAGGAGCTCAAGCGTGCCAAAGCGAAGGGAGCCGGTACTTCATATATGTACATGATTCAACTCCACGGCACTGCTACTTCTAAAGGCTGGGTTTTAGACACCGGTTGTGGCACTCACATTTGTAACATTGTGCAGGTGCTAAAAGGAATTGGGGTTCTTGGTGCTGGAGAGCTGGACCTTGTCATGGGGAACAAGGAGATTGTCCCCATGGAGCAGAATGTGAGTGTGGACCTCACCTTCCCTACCGGGTATTCTGTTACCTTAAATAATGTTTGTTTTTCGCCCTACGTGGCATGGAACATCATTTCATTTCATGCACTTTATAACAACGGTTTTGATTTTACTTTTGATAATTGTATTATTTCTTGCATTAGAAATTATGTGCATTATTTTAAAGCTTATCCTTGTCATGGTATCTACGAGACTAGTGTATGTTTGAATTGTAATAGATCAATCTGAGTATTGATTCTAAGTCCAAAGATGGTTTGGACAAGTTGTCGTTATGGTAGTCGACTTGGCCATATAAACAAGAAACATATCGCCAAACTCCAAGTGGATGGGATTTTGGAACTGTTTGACCACGGGTGAAGCAACTTATGCGATTCTTGTTTATTAGGTAAGATGACTAAAGCACCCTTCACAGGAGTTAGTGAGAGGGGCAAGGAGTTGTTGGATATCGTTCACACGAATATATGTGTTCCATTCAAGTTAGCCATAAGAAACAACTACAAAAACTTCGTTACTTTTATTGATGATTTCAGTAGATATGGTTATGTTTATTTGATTAAGCATAAGTATGAAACCTTTGAGGTGTTCAAGACGTACCAAAATGAAGTGCAGAATCAATTAGGAAAACGGATTAAGATTCTCATATCTGATAGGGGCGGTGAGTATCTTAGTTCCGAGTTTCGTGATCATCTTAGGGATTTGGGATTATCTCACAATTTACTCCACCTAGGACACCGTAATTAAATGGGGTCTATGAGCGGAGGAACCGAACATTATTAGATTTGATTCGGCCTATGAGGAGTCGAATAAAGCTACCCATAAGTTATTGGGGCTATACTTTGGAAACTGCTGCTAGGACCTTTAACCTTATACCAACAAAGAAGGTTACAAGTACGCCTTTTAAGATATGGCATGGAAGAGTTCCTTCGCTTTCTTATCTCAAAGTCTGGGTTTGTGAGGCCTACGTAAAACGTGAGGCTTAAGACAAACTAGAACCCAGAGCTGAGAGGTGTATTTTCATCGGTTACCCAGCTGACTCTATGGGATATTTGTTTTACAAACCTTCTAAGAACAAGATATTTGTTGCTCGAAGGGCATTCTTCTTTCAGAGGGAGCTGATATCCAAAGAGGTTAGTGGAAGGTAAGTCGATCTTGAAGAAATTCAAGATGACACTGATGAAAGGCCTGATGTTGGCACTAGTACTACTTCTGAGGTAGGCGAGCCAAAGGAAGTGGAGCCTCAACCAATAGATTTAAAGGTACCTAACACATAATCATCAGCATTTCATAGATCTAGTAGAGTTCATAATAAGCCGTAAAGGTATGAGTTTCTCATATCCGAGGGCAACGAACTATTGGTGGGTCATAATGAACCAACCAACTACCAGGAAGCCGTAGCGAGCCCAAAGTCTGCTAAGTGGAAGGAGGTAATGGAAAGTGAGATGCAATCCATGGTGGATAAACAAGTCTAGGACTTGGTTGATCCTGTACCCGACCATATGCCAGTAGGGTGCAAATAGGTCTTCAAGAAGAAGACCGGCATGGATGGAACGGTAGACACCTTCAAAACCCGACTGGTGGCTAAAGGTTCCACTCAAACTCGTGGTGTAGACTATGATGAAACCTTTTCCCCAGTGGCTATGTTAAATTCTAGTAGGATACTTATGGTTATCACTGCATATCACCATTACGAGATATGGCAAATGGATGTCAAAATTGTCTTCCTTAACTGGAAGTTGGCAGAGGAGGTGTACATGGCACAACCCGATGATTTCATGCACCCCGAGTATCTTGAAGGTCTAAAAGCTTGAGAGGTCCATTTATGGTCTTAAGCAAGCATCTCGAAGTTGGAATCATTGCTTTGATAAGAAAGTCAAAGAGTTTGGTTTTTCCAAGAGCAAAGATGAACCTTGTATGTATTTCAAGGCTAGTGGGATTGCTGTAGTATTCCTTGTCTTATATGTTGATGACATACTTCTCATGGGAAATGACGTTACCACCTTGCAGGAGGTTAAAGCATGGCTTGGGAGTTGTTTTTCAATAAAGGACTTGGGAGAGGCGGCATATATTTTTGGGGTAATGATCTATCGAGATAGATCTAAGAGACTCATTAGTTTGAGCCAGAGTACATATATAGATAAAGTCTTAAAGAGATTCAAGATGCAGGATTCCAAGAAAGGGAATCAGCCTATGATGCACAGTGTGGCATTAAGCAAGTCTCAATGTCCTAATTCTCAAAAGGAACTACGCGAGATGAGTCAAGTCCTGTATGCTTTGGAAGTAGGATAGATCATGTACGCCATGCTATGTACTCAGCCTGATGTTTCATATGCCTTGAACATGATGAGTAGATATCAGGCTAATCCTTTTCAAAGTCATTGGGTTGCGGTTAAAAACATTCTCAAGTATCTTTGGAGGACTCGAGAGATGTTTTTAGTGTTTGGTGATCGGAGGAGCTCATGGTTACCGGTAATTCTAACGCTAGCTTCCAAATCGACAAGGACAACTGCCGATGTCAATCGGAGTTTGTGTTCCTTTTAAATGGTGGTGCTATTAGTTAGAGGAGTTTCAAGCAAGATATCGTGGGTGATTCAACCATAGAGTCAAAGTACATTGTTGACCCTATTAAGATCTTTTGTGACAATGAGGGTGCAGTAGCTCTAGCTAAGGAACCAAGAGCACATCGACGCACGAGACACATCGCTCGAAAATACCACTTTATTCGTGATATCATCAAGATAGGGAGATTGTGGTTAGTAGAGTACGAACCGAGAGGAACTTGGCTGACCTGCTCACCAAACTGTCGTCACAGGCCAAACATGATTTTCATGCTAGGTCAATAGGCATTAGATTTGCTAGTGATTTGGTTTGATTGTTTAGTTGTATTTTATGTATTTTAGAACATTAAGCAATAATGTATTTCTGATTGTAATTATTATTAAATGGAGATTTTAATATACGCATGGTGCGATTACTTTCATGAAATCTTATTGTGTTATGTCTTTGCATGTTTAATTATACCTTGAATAAGCTTATTTATTCTAAATGCTCCATGATCGGTTATTCTTCATAAGGGAGGAAGAAGTGATCTAAGGTCGAGGCGAGTTCTTGGTAAAGTATTCATATTCGATTGAATACATAGTTACACAACACCAGCCTATACTTGATAATGGATTAAGTAACTGGAGGACCCGCGGCTAAGTTTAGTTCATGGACTTCGTCACAAGTAAATAAGGATGATAATGTTATTTTTCCTTTTATCGAAGATACAAGTGCTTTATGAATACTAGCTTGTTTTTTTAGATTGCTTTCTAACGTAGTTAGTAATTGGCTGTTATAAGGAAAGTTTTCAAGCAAGGACTTGTTATTACAAAGGAACGGTATAGTCAAAGGTATTCATTCCTGTTTTGAGTGATATCCTCGGGCCCCTCGTTCACTAAATTGATGACACCGAAATGCATGGCCATGCCCAAGTTGAATGGATAATGGATCAATTTTGGAACTTGTTTTTGTTTATCATAGTTAGTCTAGATCGAGAAATATAATCCTGGATGTGTTGGAGGTTAACCATGTTCCATGCCTCGCATTCACACTGGATATTATGAATGAAGAGATAAATGATCACTTATCTATAATACTATTCTTTTGGATTTGTACTTGTCTTGGAAGACATACGTATGCTGACTTGGGGACATAGATGCCTTGCTAGAGGCCACTCTATGTCGATGACACCTTTCGTTAGTGTGTCATGGGCAAGTGGGAGTCTGTTTATACCCGCTGACACACACGAGATAGTGTCATTGCCAATGAAGCATGGGCCTATTGGGTCACACGCCAAGTATTGGTTCCGGCAACATCACTAGTCAAAGGAGAGAGAAAACCAGAAAATGTTTTTGGTTGTTGGATTATGCCCGCTAACACATACGAGTTGGTGCCATTGTCGATGAAGCAAGGGTCTATTGGGTCACACACCAAGTATTGGTTCCGGCATAACCACTGGTCAAATGAGAAAGAAAACCAAAAACTGGTTCTGGTGGGCCGAGGCATAGCCGTGCCTAGAGGCCAGGCATGAGCCCAAGTCGGGCGTGACTTAGGTGTGCCAGTTTGGGCCCGGCACGCCCGTGCCTTTCGGTGTAATAACCTAATTAACCAGACTTTTAAGACTATTTAAAGTGTTATTTGTTGGTAACGTTTCTAGGCCTAATGAGGAAAAAATTGAACTGTTGTTAACAGTTCTATAAGAGCCAAATGGAGCCTAGATGGTATGGTTACTTGGTTGTTGCAATATAGTGCTAATATACTCTCATACACACTTTGGAATACAACGCTTGTGAGTTATAAAGTGTCAAGACTAGTGTGGTGCTTAGATTGGCATATCTTCACTCTAGCAAGTGGGAACCAAGGTGTGCTTGGTGTGGATTGCATTAGAGGTACACTCTTTTGTGTACAAAGCTTCCAAAGGCTCAAACCAACACAAGTGAAGACTAGCTCAAGGGGTATAATTATCTTTTCTTCTCTTGTTCTTTTCTTGTTGCTTTGTCATTGTTAGAGTCATGGTTCATTGGGTGTGTATTGGTGTGGCTCTTGAAAAATTGTTTTTAAAACGTTTTGCTTCCGTTACGTTTTCGTAGAACCACCAATACCCGATAGTGATATCAGAGCCATCTTTAACATGACTTTGCACATTTGGGTCTAAAAAATGGAATTTTTGTCAAAAATGGTTTTTCGACGATTGGGCACGGCCGTACCTCTTGGGGTACCGGGCGTGCTGACGGTTGGGGCACGGCTGTGCTGGCAGGATTTGTTTTAAGGATAAAATGTTTGAAACTGTAATCTGGCACACTGGTGGGCATGCCCATACCGTTAATAGGGCATGCATGTGCCCGTCGTGTTCTAGGCCAGAATCTAGTTTTTTGAAACAGAATTGTTGGTGATCTTAAAAATCCGGTTTTGACCATTTTGGACCAGTCTTGGATCTGGCCATATCCCATTATGTTTTGATTCCTATATTTATATGTTTTGTATGACTTGGCATGAAGTGCATAAAAACATATATCTATAGGTGTATATATGAATATGTGGTTTTAAACTTGGTATTAAAATCACTAATGCATATGTACAAGGATTTTCATTTGTGCCTTAAGTGTTTTGTTGACAATCTTGATCAAAATATATTTGACATGGTTTTTGAGTGGCACACCATGTTTTTTCTTTGGTTATGTTTGTTTATGTTGTTCGGTCACATTAGATGCCCATTGCCCTATCTGTTGTTGTGGATGGTTTGTTTTAGGTTTTGGCCTGCGTGCCGTATTTGATATAATCTATTTATTGGGTGCTTGCATGTCGTTTCTTTTATTCTTTGTACTCGTAATAGTATAATAGGATCGCGGCCTGCGCGCCATTTCTTTTGCTATGTAAATGTACTTAGATAAATAGATTAATTTTGCCATCGAGAGTCATGGCAGTGATGTCTTGGTGTGGAGAATCCGGAGTGCTAATCGAGATGCCGGATTCGGAGGAGCCCACACAACGAGGTTCTTTGGTTTTGTCCTTAGATGTCCTTGTTTTCCCTGTATGACTCACGGGAAAACGCATAGGATTTTTGGCATGTTACTGGACTTGATATATATATGCGTGGTTGTGTTTTATGTACATATTTCTGTTGGGGTTTGTTCGGTTTTTCAAAATATATTTTAGCAACGGAAGCATGAACAACAATTTTAAACTTTTTAAAACTCCCCACCAATGATCCATATGCAAGCCTTAAGAAACAAAACAACCATAGGGTGTTTAGAACTACAACCTTTGTAGCGTGAGTAAACCATTGATGAAGTGGTTGATCTATGAGAAGCCAAGAGAAGACTTCTTCCAAGGTATCCACAAATCAATGAGTCCAACACCTTTGAGATGCTAGTCTCTCCAACCCTTGAAATTCAAGCAAGCAAGCAACAACCTCTTGTTCTTCTTCTTGAACTTACTATGTATGTATATGAGTATGTATTCTAGTACCACACTTTGCTCACTTGAAGAACACCAATACAAGAATGTAGAGATGTTTTTCAAGTATGAAAACACTTAGAACTTTTCTAAGAACACAAGGAAAGGTGGTAGCAAAAACTAGTACACAAAAGCCATGCATGAAAGACTTAAAAAGCCAAGAAGTAAAGCAAGAGAGGGAGGCCCCTCCCTTGCCCATTTTCGGCCGTAGCAAGGAGGGGGGGGGTCCCCTTTGGCTCTTTTGCTTCACTTGAACATGCATGCATGTCTAGGTTAGTCCATTTTTCAAGCAACCTCAAATGGACCCCCTTTGTGATACTTGTAAGCATTTCTAGTTTTATATATTTCAAGTATATAAAATATAATGCTAGACTTGCCATACATTGTATAAAATACATCTACATGTATTTTATATACATACTTGATTGTTACTAGTAACTCTTTACTTGTAACAAAGATATACATGCATTTATATAATTGTTACTAGTAACAATTTACTTGTAACAAATACACATTTATACATATATATATACATATATAAAATCATATGTTTATATTTATGTATTTCATATGCATTATCTTATATTAATATATAAGAGTGATATTATTATTTCACATAAATAATAATATGCAACAATGCATATATATATACTTATATATATAATGAGTTGGAAACATATTTAAATCATATTCAAATATGTAATTGGTGTCCATTCATTGTAAATGTGTGACCCTATGGGTTTATTTATTATCAGTAATATCGTATTAATTTGTGTCTTGTGCACATAGAACCAACAATCTCCCACTTGCACAAGTTACAACTTAAGCCGATATAGACAATGGTAAGAACGTCTAGCAACATCCCATTGCCCCTAATAATAAATAAAGTGTGTTGATCAACACTTTCACCAACGAAGTTAACTCACTAGCTACAAATCGTTGTTATAGGTAAGTCATCAATTATCCCTTTGTTTTAACATCTCGTTGAACATGAGACATGGATCGTCATCAATTCTCATATAATGTTCAACTTGTTTTAGGGCCCAGAGATATTATAATCCCAATAAAATGAGAGAAACAAATTCCAATTCCATTTGAATTGGAATCTGGTCATTCACTATGACCCGCTAAGCATCCATGGCTGAATGGTTAAAGCACCCAACTCATAATTGGCGAATTCGTAGGTTCAATTCCTACTGGATGCACGCCAATGGGACCCTCCAATAAGTCTATTGGAATTAGCTCTGTATCATTGACCACATACGTCTCTTATAAGACTCATATAATACCTAATAATGGCCTTTATAACTACCCGGTTAAAGATAGCGTTTAACCACATTAAAGCATGATACTCCTCATACTCGAGTCCCAATATGTGTCTCAGGTCTAAGGATACAAAGATATAACCTTTTTCTCATGATTTACTTATGACACTGATCCATGAAGCGATCTTAAGAGCGGGTCATGTCCAATGTTTGTTCCCTAACAAACATTAGTGAATTTGGCTGCAAACCCTTTTGCCTACTTTCATCGCGAATGAAAGTCAACCAACTTATTCACATTAGTCTTAATTCATAACTATTCCCATAGTTATAACCGACTATGGACGTTTTAGAATAAAGAATTATTCATGGATTTAAACATGCTAATAAAGAACACAATATATATTAATGAAGTGATCATATCCCATACATCATTCAGATAAAATAGATATTGTCATAATGTTCCAAAATATCCAAATACTAAATTACAATTCAAATCCAATCCCTTGCAAAGCGAAGACCTATTGCCCTAGTATGAGACTCATGCTTAGTCGAGGCAAGAGGTTTCGTAAAAGGATCTGCAAGATTCTGATCTGTATGAACTTTGCGAATACACACATCTCCTCTATCCACTATATCCCGTATGTAGTGGAAACGCCTGAGGATGTGTTTGGTGCTGTGATGTGATCTAGGTTCTTTTGCCTGGGCAATAGCACCTTCATTATCACAAAATATTTCTATGGGGTCTTGAATGCTTGTTACTACCCCAAGGTCAGCAATGAACTTCTTCATCCATGCAGCTTCTTGTCCAGCCTCAGAAGCAGCAATGTATTCAGATTCTGTAGTGGATTGTGCAACTACACTTTGCTTAGAACTTTCCCAAGCAACCGCGCCTCCATTCATAACGAAGACATAGCCCGATTGTGATCGAGAATCATCTCGATCCGTTTGGAAACTAGCATCTGTGTAACACTTTACACAAAGATCTTCTTCCAAACCCCCATAGATCAAGAACATGTCTTTGGTTCTTCTCAAGTATTTTAAAATGTTCTTGACTGCCATCCAATGGCTATCTCCTGGGTTTTGCTGGTATCTGCTCGTCATGCTCAAAGCATACGAGACATCTGGCCTAGTGCATAGCATGGCATACATGATGGATCCAATTGCAGAAGCATATGGGATCTCACTCATTCTATCTAGCTCTTCTCTTGTGCTAGGGCTTTGAGCTTTACTCAAAACCGTGCCTTGTGCCATTGGCAAGAATCCTCTCTTAGAATTCTCCATCTTGAATCGTTTCAAGATTTTGTCAATATATGCACTTTGACTTAGGCCAATAAGACGCCTAGATCTATCCCTATAGATCTTTATTCCAAGAATGTAGGCGGCTTCTCCCAAGTCTTTCATTGAGAAACACTTCCCAAGCCAAGACTTGATGTCTTGCAAGGTCGGGATGTCGTTTCCAATGAGTAGTATGTCATAAACATACAAGACAAGGAATGCTATTGCGCTCCCACTAGTTTTCTTGTAAACACACGGTTCATCTTCTGATTTGATAAAACCAAACTCTTTTATTTTCTCATCAAATCGAAGATTCCAACTTCGAGATGCTTGCTTTAGTCCATAGATGGATCTTTTAAGCTTGCACACCTGATTAGGATACTTAGGATCTACAAAACCTTCAGGCTGAACCATATAGACATCTTCACTTAAGTGTCCATTTAGAAAAGCCGTTTTGACATCCATTTGCCATATCTCATAGTCATAATATGCAGCTATGGAAATAAGTATTCTAATAGATTTAATCATGGCTACCGGAGAGAAAGTTTCATCATAGTCAATACCATGAGTTTGAGTGAAACCTTTCGCCACTAGCATTGCCTTAAATGTGTGTACATTTCCATCCATGTCTGTCTTCTTCTTGAAGACCCACTTGCTCCCTACAGTCTTACTATTGGGAGGAAGATCAACCAAGTCCCATACTTGATTTTCATACATGGATTGCATCTCAGTGTTCATGGCATCAAGCCATTTATCGGATTCCGAATCCGATATAGCATCTTGGTAGTTAGTAGGCTCAGAAGAGTCTACCAAGAAAATCTCATCATTGGACACGAGAAATCCGTATCTCTCGGGTTCTTGACGAGGTCTACCAGATCTACGAACACTTTGTGTTTCAGTAGGTTCTTGAACAACCAATTGTTCAGGTTCAACAACCGTTTGTTTTGTGCTGGTGTCAACCTGACTTGTATTTTGTGGTTCTTGAATTTCTTCAAGGTCTACATTGCTCCCACTTGCCTCTTTCGAAAGAAACTCCTTTTCTAAGAAAGTGGCATGCCTAGAAACAAACACTTTGTTCTCAGCTGGGTTGTAGAAATAATATCCTAATGAATCTTTAGGATATCCCACAAAATTACATTTGATAGATCTAGGATCGAGTTTGCTTAAAGCTTCTTGTCGTACATGAGCCTCACAACCCCAGACTTTCAAGTAAGATAAGTTTGGAACCTTTCCATACCACATCTCATATGGTGTCTTATCTACCTTCTTGGTTGGAACCATATTCAATATGCGCGCAGAAGTTAATAAAGCATAACTCCAAAAGGACGAGGGTAGAGTACTTCGGCTCATCATAGACCGAACCATATCTAGTAGAGTTCGGTTCCTCCTTTCAGATACACCATTATGTTGTGGTGTTCTAGGAGGAGTAAGTTGTGAGATAATCCCACAATTACTCAGATGATCCATAAACTCTTGGCTTAAGTACTCACCACCTCGATCGGAACGAAGGGCCTTGATTGTTTTGTTGAGTTGATTTTGTACTTCATTTTGAAACAGCTTAAACATCTCAAATGTTTCATGTTTATGTTTCATCAAATAAACATAACCAAATCTACTATAATCATCAGTGAATGTAACGAAGTATCTATCACCATCCCTAGACATTGATCTAAAAGGACCGCATACATCCGTATGTATGATTCCTAATAGATCTTTGGCTCTTTCACTTGAACCGGAGAAAGGAGCCTTAGTCATCTTCCCATATAAACATGATTCGCAAACTTCAAATGAGCTAGAATCGTTTGATTTTAAAATTCCATCCTTTTGAAGTTTTGCAATGCGTTTCTTGTTTATATGACCAAGTCGACAATGCCATAGGTATGTTTGACTTAAGTCATGCTTAGGTCGTTTGGTGCTAGTGGTATATATAGAATTATCATCAAGAGATCTTTTAAGATTAACTTCATATATTCCATTAAGAGGCCGAGCCTCAAAATACAAAATATCGTTTTTGAAGGCACGAATGCCATCATCAACGAAACCAAAAGTGAATCCAGATTCTCTTAACCGAGCTACTGAAATAATATTCCTAGTTAAACTAGGTACATAACAACAATTGTTTAATATTAAGTACAGGCCATTTGGTAATAATAATTCAAAAGTTCCAAGGGCTTCAACAGCAACATTTGCTCCATTGCCCACGTGGAGATCCAAATCGCCTGGCTTCAGCAGCTTACTTTTTCTCAACCCCTGCACATTGTTACAAATGTGAGTTCCACAACCGGTATCAAATACCCAGGAATTAATGGAAAAAGTATACATTTCAATCATATATATACCTGAAGTGCTAGCCTCGCCAGCCTTCTTCTTTTTCAACTCTGCAAGGTAGGTTGGACAATTGCGCCTCCAATGTCCTACCACCCCGCATTCAAAGCACGGGTCATTCTTGGGAACCTTTCCCGCCGTCTTGGGTGTAGGAGCCTTGGCAACTTGCTTGCCTTTGTCCTTTCCCTTTGCCTTCGCTTTGCCCTTCCCTTTTGAGTTGTTTTTCCTTTTCTTCTTGATTCTCCCTTCTTGAATCATCAAGACTTGAGGTGTTTTGCTTGGAATCTTACTCTCAGCAGTTTTAAGCATCCCATGCAACTCTGAGACAGATTTCTCCCAATTGTTCATGTTATAGTTCATGACAAATTGATCATAGGCTTTGGTCAACGAGTTAAGGATCATATCCTGTGCAAACTCGTTGGTTATGGGAGATCCAAGCCTAGCAAGCTGGTCAATGTATCCTTTCATCTTTAGCACATAGTCGCTAACGGATTGACCTTCCTCCATCTTACATGCATGGAAAGCTCGAGTGACCTCAAAGCGTTCTTGCTTCGCTTGCTTTTGGAATATTTCCTTAAGCTGGCCAAGCATCTCATATGCTCCATGCTCCTCAAGGTTCTTTTGAAGATCCGGAGACATGGTAGCAAGCATGAGGCATGAAATTTCGACCGAGTCGTCGCAATGCTTCACCCAAGCATCCCTAACGGCTTTGGCCGCAGTCAATGGAGGTTCCTCAGGAACGGGATCCTCAAGTACGTACAATTTCTTTTCGTGCTTAAGAACGATTCTCAAGTTACGATACCAGTCTAAGAAATTTGTACGATTGAGTTTTTCTTTCTCTAAGATTGAACGAAGAGATAAGTTGTTAACGGGCGTAGTTGAGTTAGGGGCCATCTACAAAATTTAACAAAGTTCAATTTAGTATTTTTGATATTTAATCCTTTAATAATTAATACCCTTTAGAATTATAAAATTCTTTAATTTTTAAAGGCTAGGATCCAAGTTGAACTTAACCTTGAATGTTTGGCTAATGCTCTCTCCATCAAGTTAAAACAACAAGGTAGGTAACGTTTACCAATTACATCTCGTATGTAATTCCTAGATCTTTATGGGATCCTAGACAACGATTGTCAATTTTGACATGTTTGATCCCATCTATGCCTCGGGCTTCCTTACGTTTGGCTAATGCTCTCTCCGTAATAAGATTCCGATTAAGTCGTCCTATTTCAAGACGGTGAATTTCCGGCCCAAGACGTTCATGGAATTCGCGGAAAAACACCTCGGTTGTTACAAAAACAATCCACGCGTTTGGCTAATGCTCTCTCCACGTGATTGTCGTTGCAACAAGCGAGTGTCTTAAAATGGGATGTCATAGACTTACGTTTTGAAAAAGGGCTTTTACCGTTTTGTATATTTATTAAATAAAACAAAACGAGTCGTGTGACTAGTATTGCATGCATACAATAATAAGTCCATGTTTTGATAAAATCATATTTTATATATATATTGGTCTTGAGTATTCTTAAAATCCATATTTTACGAACTCTCAACGCGTTCAATTTTAAACTAGTATTAATATCCTATATTAACGTGTGTAGTTTCGAGCGCGCAAATACGACAAATTTTAGCTTGTAATAAAACAATTTTATTATTAAGCTTGAATGGAGTTTGGTTGAGTTTTAAAATCTCTATTTTATAAAACTCATATATATATATATATATATATATATATATAAAGATATATATTTTGACATAATGAATTTTAATCTTTACAAAACTCCTTTTATATAAAATTCATTTTACATCTTATGTTATGTCAACTTAAAATACCAAACTCCCATTGTGTGATTTATATTATGTAAAAATATTATCTAGCATGCAAAAAAAATCCTATTTTCAACCATGCATAATAATATAAACATAAACACACACAAATAACATGTATAAGTGCATAACCAAGCCATTTATCCTAAGTGGTATTTTTGTGAGCCATACAAAAATACCAAGTCATAACTAAGGACCAAATATCTCTCTTGTGATGAACTTGAAGCTCCCACTTGCCAAAACAACTCCTTGTAGTGCAAATGACTCCAAGCCTTCATGGTTGACTCCACCACACTTGAAAACTCCAACTTGGTCATTTCTTCATCTTGTTACATTTTTATAAAAGTAAACTAGTTTAAACTATTCTACTACTTACAAAATACAACAAGATGAAACAAAACTAAAATTATTATTACATACCAAATGAAAAAATAATTTTACAACCAAATCGAATTTCCAACACATCACAAAAGGTCTATGGCTTGTGATGCACAACATACACTCAAACAAACATATATATCAACACTTGATATTTAGGCAACTTTTACAACCAAACATGCATGTGGTTTGGTTGTTTCCCAAAATAAATATATAAACATATATAAGTTGCCAACAAGAAAATCCACAACTTTTCTAACAAAAGAAAAGTTGTCCATTTTCTTAAACAATACATACTCAAAAAAAAGTTTCTTAAAACTATACATAAGTGGCTCTGATACCACTGTTGGGGTTTGTTTGGTTTTTCAAAATATATTTTAGCAACGGAAGCATGAACAACAATTTTAAACTTTTTAAAACTCCCCACCAATGATCCATATGCAAGCCTTAAGAAACAAAACAACCATAGGGTGTTTAGAACTACAACCTTTGTAGCGTGAGTAAACCGTTGATGAAGTGGTTGATCTATGAGAAGCCAAGAGAAGACTTCCTCCAAGGTATCCACAAATCAATGAGTCCAACACCTTTGAGATGCTAGTCTCTCCAACCCTTGAAATTCAAGCAAGCAAGCAACAACCTCTTGTTCTTCTTCTTGAACTTACTATGTATGTATATGAGTATGTATTCTAGTACCACACTTTGCTCACTTGAAGAACACCAATACAAGAATGTAGAGATGTTTTTCAAGTATGAAAACACTTAGAACTTTTCTAAGAACACAAGGAAAGGTGGTAGCAAAAACTAGTACACAAAAGCCATGCATGAAAGACTTAAAAAGCCAAGAAGTAAAGCAAGAGAGGGAGGCCCCTCCCTTGCCCATTTTCGGCCGTAGCAAGGAGGGGGGGTCCCCTTTGGCTCTTTTGCTTCACTTGAACATGCATGCATGTCTAGGTTAGTCCATTTTTCAAGCAACCTCAAATGGACCCCCTTTGTGATACTTGTAAGCATTTCTAGTTTTATGTATTTCAAGTATATAAAATATAATGCTAGACTTGTCATACATTGTATAAAATACATCTACATGTATTTTATATACATACTTGATTGTTACTAGTAACTCTTTACTTGTAACAAAGATATACATGCATTTATATAATTGTTACTAGTAACAATTTACTTGTAACAAATACACATTTATACATATATATATATATACATATATAAAATCATATGTTTATATTTATGTATTTCATATGCATTATCTTATATTAATATATAAGAGTGATATTATTATTTCACATAAATAATAATATGCAACAATGCATGTATATACTTATATATATAATGAGTTGGAAACATATTTAAATTATATTCAAATATGTAATTGGTGTCCATTGATTGTAAATGTGTGACCCTATGGGTTTATTTATTATCAGTAATATCGTATTAATTTGTGTCTTGTGCACATAGAACCAACAATTTCTTGCATGGATATATAAGAAATCGCATTCTAGATAATTTTTTTTAAAATATAATTTAAACACAAAGATTTAAAAAATGGTTTATATATCTACACGCATAGAATTAACAAAATTAATATAACACTGGTATTATATTAAAAATGGTCAAAAATGGTTTTATCACTTATTTGTTAATTTGCCAAACGAGTTAAAAAATGGGTTAACCGGAAAAACTAAAACCTGTTTTTCAAAAGTAAGTCACATGTCATCCGTAAGACAACACCACCCAAATCTAGCAAAACTTGGATGATTGTCGAGCTTTAGTATGAGTCATTCCTTGTGGAGATGTGTGGAAGGTGAGTGTGGCAACTCTATTAGGATGCTTTGGATGTATAAAACCCTCAGGTTGCGTCATATACACCTCTTCGGAGAGCTTCCCATTAAGGAAGGGGGTTTTGACATCCATTTGCCATATTTCATAATCATGAAATGCATCAATTGCCAAAAGTATCGTAATAGACTTCAACATGGCCACTGGGGAGAAAGTTTCATCATAATCGACACCATGCGTCTGGGTGAAACCTTTAGCCACCGGTTAGGCTTTGAATGTGCTAACTTTTCCATCCATGTCGGTCTTCTTCTTGAAGACCCATTTACACCCTATTGGTTTACAACCGGGTGTAGGATCAACCAGTTCCCAAACTTGGTTATCCTCCATGGATTGCATCTCGTTATCCATTGCCATTCTTCCATTTAGCAGACTCGTGGCCCGCTGCCGCTTCCCGATAGTTGGTGGGCTCATTAAGATCCACCAATAGCTCGTTGCCCTCAGATATGAGAAACCCATATCTCTCTGGCTCATGGCGGGCTCTACCGGATCTACGGGGATGTAACGCCGGTCTTTAAATATCAGAGTATAAATTTTTTTTATTTAAAACACATGCGGAAGCTAAATATTTAATTCACATTATACAACTTATATAAGTATAAGTTGTATTATAAAAGTATTCTGTTTAACAACATTCCAAACGTTACCAACTAGTTCGACCATTACTCTAATTATTACATAACATTGTCTTTACATAGTGTTCCCCAAAAGCTAGCATGACATCCCTGGAGGTACCCGTCCTCACCTTCAATCTATTTACCTGCATATGGAATGTACATGAGAGGGTTAGCAATAAATATCTAGTGAATAACAATTAAAGCAAAAGCAGTATATCAAGAGTATCACAAAACATTTCATGCATCACATCATTTCATTTAAGTCTATCCTAACACATGGTGAAGCACCGGTTGTCAGCAGGCATCACTCTTGCAGGGTTATAAGCCCGGCTCAATGATCCTCACTGGGGAAACCGTTACTTCCTCCGCGCCGGTGAAGAAGCAGGTAGCGGTCCCCTATTGCGTTATCAGGAACATATCCCATTTGGGATCAGTGGGAAACTGAGAGCCACGAGTTAGTATCTAGGGCGGCGGTTTAGCAAGAACCAAGATGCGTGATCATCGAATCTCCACACCCCAATCTCTACAAGGTAGTACCGGCACTCAAACAATGGCCTACTCCGGCCTTATCACAAACACAAATGGCCTACTCCGGCCCTTACATATCAATAGTGACCTACTCTAGTCTTTACACATGCATACAATATCATTTGTATCACACAATTGGTTCATTAAACCTTTAAACATGCAAAACTACAATTTCTTGGTTTATAACATACAAAAACATTCTAATACTATTAATATTATGCTTGAGTTAACTGTTACTCACCTATTGAGCTATAACAGGTAAACACTAAGTCACAAGTGATCCTTGATCAACTGGTACACCTAAACAAATCAATACATACAATTTAACACTTAAAATAGAATCTGCCAGAAGCAGGGTACGGCCGTACCTTGCCAAGGCACGCCCCGGATTTGGGCAAGCACGCCCCGTACCTGATACTCAGGTACGCCCCGTGACTAGATACACCCCCCCGGACCTTCTAGGTTTAGGCACGCCCGTACCTTTTGGAGGTATGCCCGTGCCTCCCCGGGTACGCCCAAGGTCACGGTCTGTTCTTGAGAGGCACGCCAGTGCCTTTCTATTTGCAGCAGCAGGTTCGACCAGAACCTGCTGTTTCCCAGCCAAAACAATCCCAAAACACTACCAATTCGATTCCAGTAAATTTCTATGGTTCACATATGAAACAACACATGAAATAAGACACACTTTTTACATCATTTAAACATCAATTCAGACGTTGGGACCAACTTCCTCATTTTGACCCATTTTAACTTTAATCTTGAAAATCAATCAAAATGAAACCTTTAATTAACAAAACTTACTTTCTGTGATCCTAATATCAACATAGAAATCAATTGGTAACATTAATTCCATTTATTGGCTTCAATTGGTGATTTTCACCCAAATACCCAAAACTAGAAACTTAGAGAATTAAACACAAGAACTTACAAGAACAAGGATTGGATTAGAAGGAGGACAACAACAAATTGAAGCTTGAATTACAACAAGAATTGCAGCAGATTGGAGCTTGAAAGATCACCTCTTGAACTCTTCTTCTTGATAACCTTGAACACAAGAACACACATACACAAAAGTCAAGTGTCTGTGTTTGTAAATGTGGGCAACAAAGGAGATGCCTACTTGTGGGTTACATTTATCCACAAGTGGGTATCTTGTTCCCCTTCTCAACCTACAACTTAATGCACGAGTACCCGTTTTAACTAACAGGGATATTTTTGGAAACCTTGTTCTAAATCATTTAATATTCTTTTATTCTTTTACATTTTTATCAATATTTTATTAACTCATTTAAATAACTATTTTAGTTATTTTTCTTTGATATCTACAAATATATATTTTATTCAATTTATTATACTTATTAAACGTACCACGTCAACATGCGTCTAGGCCCTTTCTGAGGATGTTACAGGGGAGGTAATGGATGTACGTTAGTCTCCGCATTGTCATACTCAGACACAACCTCACTAGGTTGTTGGCTAGTGCAAACGTCAGGCCTTTCATCCGTTGACCCTTGAACTTCTTCAAGGTCAACCTTGTTTCCGCCTTGCTGATTGGATATTAATTCTCTTTCTAAAAAGACCGCCCTCCGAGCAACAAATACTTTGTTCTCGGAAGGTTTATAGAATATGTATCCAATACCCGCAGCTGGATATCCAATGAAATAACACTTTCGGATTGGGGCTCTAACTTGTCATCAACCTCACGTCTCATGTAGGCTTGACAACCCCAGACCTTTAGATAGGCAAGAACAGGAGGTTTCCCATGCCACTTCTCGAAAGATGTTTTCTCGACCTTCTTCGTTGGAACGAGATTAAGGATTCTTGTTGTCGTTTCAAGAGCATAACCCCAAAGGCTTATAGCCACTTGGGTGTGACTCATCATGGACTGAATCATATCTAACGATGTTCGGTTCCTCCTCTCGGCGACACCATTTAATTGTGGCGTCCTAGGAGGTGTAAGTTGTGAGATAATTCCATAACCCTTAAGATGATCACGAAACTCTTGACTAAGATACTCTCCACCCCTATGGATCTAAGTATCTTAATCTTTTTGCCCAATTGATTCTCTACTTGGTTTTGGAAAGTCTTAAAGACCTCAAAGGTCTCGGACTTTTGTCTAACCAAGTAGACATACCCATACCTACTATAATCATCTATAAAGGTAACGAAGTATCTAGAATTGTCTCTTGTGGTGTGCTTAAATGGACCACACACATCGGAATGTATGATGTCCAATAAGTTTTTACCCCTCTCATTCACGCCGGAAAAGGGTGCTTTAGTCATCTTGCCTAATAAACAAGATCCGCATACTTCATTTGACTCATGGTCAAATGATTCCAAGATCCCAACCGCTTGGATCTTGGTGATACGAGTCTTGTTTATATGGCCAAGTCGACCATGCCACAAAGACAATTTGTCTAAACCATTTTTAGACGTTGAATCAATATTCATGATTGATTGATTATTACTAACGTATGCATCTACTTCATAAATACCACGACAAGGATAAGCTTTAAAATAACAAATATTATTTTTAAAACATACGATAACCCCATTGTCAAATGTAAAACCAAAACCATTGTCGTGTAATGCATGAAAAGAAATAATATTTCTCGCCACAAGCGGCGAGTAGCATACGTTCAACAATAATATAGTAAAACCAGAATTAAACGATAATTCAACTTCTCCACCAGCCTTGACCGGGACAATCTCCTTGTTTCCCATTATCAAGTCAAGCTCTCCATTCTCCATCCTTCTACTTGCCTTTAGCACTCGCACAATATTACAAACGTGAGTGCCACGACCGGTATCTAATACCCAGCTACCAGATGTAGAAGTATGATGGAGTTCAATCATGTATGTACCTGAATCGGAAGTTCCTCCGACGCTCAACCCCTTGAGCTTCTTAAGACCTTCTAGGTACCCTGGGCAGTTACGGCGCCAATGGCCCTTCTTCCCGCAGAAAAAGAATTCCGCTTCATCCGGAGTTTTGGCTTGGGGAACCATCTTCCCCTTGCCTTTTCCCTCCGAAGCGGGGCTAGACTTGGCAGCGCCAACCTTTCCCTTCCTCTTACCCTTAGGGGTATAAGCGGACTTCTTCTTCTTCTGGATTCACCCTTCCCTTATAGCAAGAACGAGATTTGGAACGGCGGGCTTGTGTTTGGTCATGCTAGACTCCGTTGTCTTGAGCATACCATGTAGCTCCATGGTGGATTTATCCATACTATGCATATGATAACTCATGACGAATTGATCATACTCGGTGGGCAAGGACCGTAGGATTAAATCCACGGCTAGCTCCCTCCCTATGTTAAATCCAAGCCGTTCCATGTACTCCACATTTGCTTTCATGCGCAACACGTGAGCACCCACACTCCCGCCATCGACCATCTTGCTACCTTCTTAAGACACTCAAACCTCTCTTGTCTCGCTTGCTACTGGAACATTTCCTTAAGCTGAGCGATCAAGTCAAAAGTACTCAAATGATCCATTTGCTTTTGGAGCTCAAGGATCATAGTGTTGGGGTTTGTTCGGTTTTTCAAAATATCTTTTAGCAACGGAAGCATGAACAACAATTTCAAACTTTTTAAAACTCCCCACCAATGATCCATATGCAAGCTTTAAGAAACAAAACAAACCATAGGGTGTTTAGAACTACAACCTTTGTAGCGTGAGTAAACTGTTAGTGAAGTGGTTGATCTATGAGAAGCCAAGAGAAGACTTCCTCCAAGGTATCCACAAGCCAATGATTCCAACACCTTGAAATGCTAGTTTCTCCAACCCTTAAAATTCAAGAATGCAAGCAACAACCTTTGTTCTTCTTCTTGAACTAGATGTATGTATTTTGAGTAGGTGTTTATGTATCACCTTTTCTAACTTGAAGAACACCAATACTAGAGAGTAAGGATGTTTTTCAAGTATAAAACACTTAGAACAATTCTAAGAACACAAAGAAAGGTGATAGCATGCAAGTATGTCACAAAATGGACCATGCATGTAACTATAAAGCCAAGAAGCAAAAGCAAGAGAGGGAGGCCCCTCCCTTGGACTTCATGGAAGAAATTAGAAGGGGGGAGGGTCCCCTCTTGCCTCTTGCTTCTTTACTTGTTCCATACATGCATGTCTTGGTGGAGTTTACTTGAAGAAACCACAAAATGACCCCCATTTGTGAATTATGTAGAATTTTCTAGTTATTCTTTTAAATACTTAAAAGAAAATACTAGATGTGTCTTAACATGTATAAAATACATCTACATGTATTTTATATACATACTTGATTGTTACTAGTAACTCTTTACTTGTAACAAGGATATACATACATTTATATAAATGTTACTAGTAACAATTTACTTGTAACAAATATATATTTATACATATATATACATACATATATATATATATATATAAATCATATGTTTATACTTATATATTTGATATGCATTATCTTATATCAATATATAAGAGTAATATTGTTATTTCACATAAATAATCATATACAACAATGCATATAAACTTATATATATAATGAGTTGGAAACATATTTAAATCCTATTCAAATATGTAATTAGTGTCCATTGACTGTAAATGTGTGACCCTATGGGTTTATTTATTATCAGTAATATTGTATTAATTTGTGTCTTATGCACGTAGAACCAACAATCTCCCACTTGCACAAGTTACAACTTAAGCCTATATAGACAATGGTAAGAACGTCTAGCAACATCCCATTGCCCCTAATAATAAATAAAGTGTGTTGATCAACACTGTCACCAACGAAATTAAATTACTAGCTACAAAACGTTGTTATAGGTTAGTCATCAATTATCCCTTTGTTTTAACATCTCGTTGAACATGAGACATGGATCGTCATCAATTCTCATATGGTGTTCAACTTGTTTTAGGGCCCAGAGATATTATACTCCCAATTAAATGAGAGAAACAAATTCCATCTTGACCACATACGTCTCTTATAAGACTCACATCATACCTAATAATGGCCTTTATAACTACCCGGTTAAAGATAACGTTTAACCACATTAAAGCATGATACTCCTCATACTCGAGTCACAATATGTGTCTCAGGTCTAAGGATACAAAGATACCACCTTTTTCTCAAGATTTGCTTATGACACTGATCCATGAAGCGATCTTAAGAGCGGGCCATGTCCAATGTTCGTTCCCTAACAAACATTAGTGAATTTGGCTGCAAACCCTTTTGCCTTTTTTCATCACGAATGAAAGTCAACCAACCGATTCACATTAGTATTCATTCATAACTATTCCCATAGTTATAATCGACTATTGACATTTTAGAATAAAGAATTATTCATGGATTTAAACATGCTAATAAAGAACACAATAAATATCAATGAAGTGAACATATCCAATACATCATTCAGATAAAATAGATATTGTCATAATGTTCCAAAATATCCAAATACTAAATTACAACTCAAATCCAATCCCTTGCAAAGAGAAGACCTATTGCCCTAGTATGACACTCATGCTTAGCTTAGGCGAGAGGTTTCGTAAAAGGATCTGCGAGATTTTGATATGTATGAACTTTGCAAATACACACATCTCCTCTATCCACTATATCCCGTATGTAGTGGAAACGCCTGAGGATGTGTTTAGTGTTGTGATGTGATCTAGGTTATTTTGTCTGGGCAATAGCACCTTCATTATCACAAAATATCTCTATGGGGTCTTGAATGCTTGTTACTACCCCAAGGTCAGCAATGAACTTCTTCATCCATGCAGCTTCTTGTCCAGTCTCAGAAGCAGCAATGTATTCAGATTCTGTAGTGGATTATGCAACTATACTTTGCTTAGAACTTTTCCAAGCAACTACACCTCCATTCATAACGAAGACAAAGCCCGATTGTGATCGAGAATCATCTCGATCTTCCAAACCCCATATATCAAGATCATGTCTTTGGTTCTTCTCAAGTATTTTAAAATGTTCTTGACTGCCATCCAATTGCTATCTCCTGGGTTTTGCTTGTATCTGCTCGTCATGCTCAAAGAATACGAGACATCTGGCCTAGTGCATAGCATGGCATACATGATGGATCCAATTGCAGAAGCATATGGGATCTCACTCATTCTATCTAGCTCTTCCTTTGTGCTAGAGCTTTGAGCTTTACTCAAAACCGTGCCTTGTGCCATTGGCAAGAATCCGCTCTTAGAATTCTCCATCTTGAACCGTTTCAAGATCTTGTCAAAATATGCACTTTGACTTAGGCCAATTAGACGCCTAGATCTATCCCTATAGATCTTTATTCCAAGAATATAGGCGGCTTCTCCCAAGTCTTTCATTGAGAAACATTTCCCAAGCCAAGACTTGATGTCTTGCAAGGTCGGGATGTCGTTTCCAATGAGTAGTATGTCATCAACATACAAGACAAGGAATGCTACTGCGCTCCCACTAGTTTTCTTGTAAACACACGGTTCATCTTCTGATTTGATAAAACCAAACTACTTCATTTTCTCATCAAATCAAAGATTCCAACTTCGAGATGCTTTCTTTAGTCCATAAATGGATCTTTTAAGCTTGCACACCTTGTTAGGATACTTAGGATCTACAAAACCTTCAGGCTGAACCATATAGACATCTTCACTTAAGTGTCCATTTAGAAAAGCCGTTTTAACATCCATTTGCCATATCTCATAGTCATAATATGCGGCTATGGCAATAAGTATTCTAATAGATTTAATCATGGTTACTAGAGAGAAGGTCTCATCATAGTCAATACCATGAGTTTGAGTGAAACCTTTCGTCACTAGCCTTGCCTTAAATGTGTGTACATTTCCATCCATGTCGGTCTTCTTCTTGAAGATCCACTTGCTCCCTACAGTCTTAATATTGGGAGGAAGATCAACCAAGTCCCATACTTGATTTTCATACATGGACTGCATCTCAGTGTTCATGGCATCAAGCCATTTATCGGATTCCGGATCCGATATAGCATCTTGGTAGTTAGTAGGCTCAGAAGAGTCTACCAAGAAAATCTCATCATTGGACACGAGAAATCCGTATCTCTCGGGTTCTTGACGAGGTCTACCAGATCTACGAACACTTTGTGTTTCAGTAGGTTCTTGAACAACCAATTGTTGAGGTTCAACAACCGTTTGTTGAGTGCTAGTGCCAACCTGACTTGTATTTTGTGGTTCTTGAATTTCATCAAGGTCTACATTGCTCCCACTTGCCTCTTTCGAAAGAAACTCCTTTTCTAAGAAAGTGGCATGCCTAGAACCAAACACTTTGTTCTCAGCCGGGTTTTAGAAATAATATCCTAACGAATCTTTAGGATATCCCACAAAATTACATTTGATAGATCTAGGATCGAGTTTGCTTGAAGCTTCTTGTCATACATGAGCCTCACAACCCTAAACTTTCAAGTAAGATAAGTTTGGAACCTTTCCATAACACATCTCATATGGTGTCTTATCTACCTTCTTGGTTGGAACCATATTCAATATGTGCGCAACACTTAATAAAGCACAACTCCAAAAGGACGAGGGTAGAGTATTTCGGCTCATCATAAACCGAACCATATCTTGTAGAGTTCGGTTCCTCCTTTCAGATACACCATTATGTTGTGGTGTTCTAGGAGGAGTAAGTTGTGAGATAATCCCACAATTACTAAGATGATCCATAAAGTCTTGGCTTAAGTACTCGCCACCTCGATCGGAACGAAGGGCCTTGATTGTTTTGTTGAGTTGATTATGTACTTCGTTTTGAAACAACTGTAACATTTCAAATGTTTCATGTTTATGTTTCATTAAATAAATATAACCAAATCTACTATAATCATCGGTGAATGTAACGAAGTATCTATCACCATCCCTAGACATTGATCTAAAAGGACCCCATACATACGTATGTATGATTCCTAATACATCTTTGGCTCTTTCACTTGAACCGGAGAAAGGAGCCTTAGTCATCTTCCCATATAAACATGATTCGCAAACTTCAAATGAGTTAGAATCGTTTGATTTTAAAATTCCATCCTTTTGAAGTTTTGCAATGCGTTTCTTGTTTATATGACCAAGTCGACAATGCCATAAGTATGTTTGACTTAAGTCATGCTTAGGTCGTTTGGTGGTAGTGGTATATATAGAATTATCATCAAGAGATCTTTTAAGATTAACTTCATATATTCCATTAAGAGGGCGAGCCTCAAAATACAAAATGTCATTTTTGAAGGCACGAATGTCATCATCAACGAACCCAAAAGTGAATCCAGATTCTCTCAACCGGGCTACTGAAATAATATTCCTAGTTAAACTAGGTACATAACAACAATTGTTCAATATTAAGTACAGGCCATTTGGTAATAGTAATTCAAAAGTTCCAAGGGCTTCAACAATAACATTTGCTCCATTGCCCACGTGGAGGTCCAAATCGCCTGGCTTCAGCAGCTTACTTTTTCTCAACCCCTGCACATTATTACAAATGTGAGTTCCACAACTGGTATCAAATACCGATGAATTAATAGAAAAAGTATACATTTCAATCACAAATATACCTGAAGTGTTGGCGTTGCCAGCCTTCTTCTTTTTCAACTCCGCGAGGTAGGTTGGACAATTGCGCCTCCAATGTCCTACCACCCCGCATTGAAAGCACGGGTCATTCTTGGGAACCTTTCCCGAAGTCTTGGGTGTAGGAGCTTTGGCAACCTGTTTGCCTTTATCCTTTCCCTTTGCTTTCTCTTTGCCCTTCCCCTTTGAGTTGTTCTTTTTCTTTTTCTTGATTTTCCCTTCTTGAATCATCAAGACCTGAGGTGTCTTGCTTGGAATCTTACTCTCAACAGTTTTAAGCATCCCATGCAACTCTGAGACAGATTTCTCCCAATTTTTCATGTTATAATTCATGACGAATTGATCATAAGCTTTGGTCAATGAGTTAAGGATCATATCTTGTGCAAACTCGTTGGTTATGCGAGATCCAAGCCTAGCAAGTTGGTTAATGTAGCCTTTCATCTTTAGCACATAGTCGCTAACGAATTGACCTTCCTCCATCTTGCATGCATGGAAGGCTCGAGTGACCTCGAAGCATTCTTGCTTCGCTTGCTTTTGGAACATTTCCTTAAGTTGGGGAAGCATCTCATATGCTCCATGCTCCTCGAGGTTCTTTTGAAGATCTGGAGACATGGTAGCAAGCATGAGGCATGCAACTTCGACTGAGTCGTCGGAATGCTTCACCCAAGCACCCCTAACGGCTTTGGCCGCAGTCAATGTAGGTTCCTCAGGAACGGGATCCTCAAGTACGTACAATTTCTTTTCGTGCTTAAGAACGATTCTCAAGTTACGATAGCAGTCTAAGAAATTTGTACCATTGAGTTTTTCTTTCTCTAAGACAGAACGAACAGATAAGTTGTTAACGGGCGTAGTTGAGTTAGGAGCCATCTACAAAATTAACAAAGTTCAATTTAGTATTTTCGATATTTAATCCTTTAATAATTAATACCCTTTAGAATTTATAAAATTCTTTAATTTTTAAAGGCTAGGATCCAAGTTGAACTTAACCTTGAATGTTTGGCTAATGCTCTCTTCATCAAGTTAAAACAACAAGGTAGGTAACGTTTACTAATTACATCTTGTATGTAATTCCTAGATCTTTATGGGATCTTAGACAACGATTGTCAATTTTGGCATGTTTGATCCCATCTATGCCTCGGGCTTCCTTACGTTTGGCTAATGTTCTCTCCGTAATAAGTTTCCGATTAAGTCGTCCTATTTCAAGACGGTGAATTTCCGGCCCAAGACGTTCATGGAATTCACGGAAAAACACCTCGGTTGTTACAAAAATAATCCACGCGTTTGGCTAATGCTCTCTCCACGTGAGAGTCGTTGCAATAAGCGAGTATCTTAAAATGGGATGGCATAGACTTACGTTTTGAAAAAGGGCTTTTACCGTTTTGTATATTTATTAAATAAAACAAAACGAATTGTGTGACTAATATTGCATGCATACAATAATAAGTCCACGTTTTGATAAAATCATATTTCATATATATTGGTCTTGAGTATTCTTAAAATCCATATTTTACGAACTCTCAACGCGTTCAATTTTAAACTAGTATTAATATCCTATATTAACGTGTGTAATTTCGAGCGCGCGAATACGACCAATTTTAGCTTGAATAAACCATTTTATTATTAAGCTTGAGTGGAGTTTGGTTGAGTTTTTAAAATCTCTATTTTATAAAACTCATATATATATATATGTAACACCGTCATTTCGAGAACCAAATTTTTCTTTTTAAAATGCTTATTTATCATTTCCAATTAAAAACTCACAGCGGAATATAAAACACGTGGCAAATATATATTACAATCAAAAGTTGCCACATAAACGTTTGGTGTTACTGTTACTTATCCGGTCGACCATTATCTGTTACAAACAAACATAATATCAGAGTTATTAAAAAACAGAGTGTTCCTCCTAAGAAATTAACTACCCGCAGGGTCCCGAGCTCACTGAGGATCACCTACACATATGAAGTGTAGAATCTGTTAGCTATAATAGCTAGTGAGTACTCAAATAGCATACGATCAACATAAATACATCACATATCATCAATCATGCTCAGATAGTTCAATCCTATCATCTCGCGATGAGCTGGCGTAGTCAGGAGGTAGCATATCTTGCAGGGGAGCTAACCCGGCTCAATGCACCAAACTGGGGTACCAGACACATCAACCGCGCCGATGGGGGAGCTATACTGCGTCCACCGTTGCGTTTCAGAATCAACTGATTCTTCTGAGTAAAGCCCTGAGCTAAACCCACAAAGGACAAACCTTGTCCGGGGCAAACCTTGCCCAATAGGTAGGACAGCTTGATCCGGGGCAAACCTTTCCCAATAGATCCGTACCGATCACAAACAAATAATCTGATTCAATCGAATCATTAATCAATGCATCAATGCGCGCATATATTCAATTATCATCATAGCATACACCTAATCAAGTGCATACTACATTGTGTCAACATGGTAATTTCTAGCATCATCATGCAATCCTACACTTAAACAAGTGCGTGTACAATTCATGGTATACAATTCCGTGATCATTGTTAATATATGTTATAGATATATTAATCGTTATGTTATCAGGCACTCACCTGTCGAGCTAGATTATAATACTCTACGATACTGAAGCTTCTGGAACAACTGGAATACCTAAACAAGGTTTACAGATATTAAAACCTTGTAAAACAGATTCTGCCAGGGGCAGGGCACGCCCGTGCCTGGCGTGACACGCCCCGGGTACGCCCCGTACCTGGTTCTCAGGTACACCCCGTGACTTCAGGGTACCCCCTGGGCTCACTAGGGTTAGGCACGCCCCGTACCCTTGGGAGGTACGGCCGTGCCTCCCAGGTACGCCCTGAGGTACGGTCTGTTCTTGAAAGGCACGCCCGTGCCTATCAAATTACAGCAGCAGGTTCGTGCAGAACCTGCTGTTTTCCCAACCAAAATTACCAAAACTAATTCAGAGCATTACCAATCGGTTTCTAATGTTCACATATGAAATAACTCATCAAAACCAACCTAAAAACAACATATTTACATACCAAAACAACCAATTCAATGTTTGGGACCAAAATTATCACTTTGACCCATTTGACACTTTAATTCTCAAAATCAATCTAAACCTTCAATTTAATTACAGAATTTGATTCCTATTAACTTAGAAACCACCTAGAAACAGATTGGCAATCTTAGAAACAATGATTGGGATCAAAATCAATGAAACCCAATTTAGAACCTAACTTGGTGAAACTTGAAAATCAATAACAAAGATTAAGAACTCACTTGCAGATTAGAAAGGTGGAATTTATCAGCAGATTGGACTTGAAATTAACACTTGAATTCAGCAAATCAGATTGGTACTTGATCTTCTTGAATTTCTTCTCTTCAATTTGCAAGAACACAACACAAAGTCAAGAGACTTAGAAAGTGTCTTTGTTTTGTGTGTATACGTGGAGAGGCAAAGGTGCCTACTTGTGGGTTGTGAATATCCACGAGTGGGTATCTTGTTCCCCTTTCCAACTTACAACTTAACGCACGAGTACCCGTTTTAACCAACGGGGATATTTTTGGAAACCTCGTTCTAAACCATTTAATATTTTATTATCCTTATCTATTTATCATAATATTTTAATATTACCATTTCTTTATTATTTTCCTCTATTTTCCAAATAATCAATTATTTATATATAATTTCCTTTATTCAATATTTAATTAGAACTCTAGACGTACCAGATTCGAACACGACTAGGCCCATTCTGAGGTTGTTACAATATATATATATATATATATATATATATATATCTACATATATATATAATTTGACATGATGAATTTTAATCTTTATAAAACCCTTTTTATATAAATTCATTTTACATCTTGTGTTATGTCAACTTAAAATACCAAACTCCAATTGTGTGATTTATATTGTGTCAAAAATATTATCTAGCATGCAAAAATCCTATTTTCAACCATGCATAATAATATAAACATAAACACACACAAATAACATGTATAAGTGCATAACCAAGCCATTTATCATAAGTGGTATTTTTGTGAGCCATACAAAAATACTAAGTCATAACTAAGGACCATAAAATTCCTCTTGTGATGAACTTGAAGCTCCCACTTGCCAAAACAACTCCTTGTAGTGCAAATGACTCCAAGCCTTCATGGTTGACTCCACCATACTTGAAAACTCCAACTTGATCATTTCTCCATCTTGTTACATTTTTATAAAAGTAAACTAGTCTAAACTATTCTACTACTTACAAAATACAACAAGATGAAACGAAACTAAAATTATTATTACATACCAAATAAAAAGAATAATTTTACAACCAAATCGAATTTCCAACACATCACAAAAGGTCTATAGCTTGTTATGCACAACATACACTCAAACAAACATATATATCAACACTTGATATTTAGGCAACTTTTACAACCAAATATGTGTGGTTTGGTTGTTTCCCAAAATAAATATGTAATGTCCCAAATTTTTTCTATATATATATAAATAGAAATATAAACGCATTCAACAAAAGGTCATACGAGGTCCCGCACCCGGAACTACCCGTAGTTAAAAATGTATTTAAGTAATATTATAGACATTGTTCCAACAAAATGTTTAAGTAATTGAAAACAGCGGAAACGATTGAATAAGGGATGAGCCATCTTTAGACTGCTGGAGCCTTCCCACGATCAGGTCTTGAAAAGAATAAGTTCAACAACAGTAAGCATAAAGCTTAACGAGCACTCTAACTTACACACCATACTAGGCATGTACATGTCACATCATAACACAAATCCATGATCACATATCATTACACATACTACCGACGTAGTGCACTGACGACGATTTCACACTTTGGGTCACAGTTGACTATCCAAGCCGTACCAAGGATTTCACACTATGTCTGACTGTGCCCGAGTTACGTTTTCACCACAATATAACGTAACCCTTCACTTCACATACATCACATCAGTCAGGGTAACTTACCTGATCTGCAGCACAGACAAACGCAACATATTTCACAAACCGCAACTTAACAAGTCCAGTCGCAAGGACCTACAATACAAATATCTCTACTGGCTAGCTTTGGGTAACTACAGACCCTAAGTCGGACCACACTCACCATCCGAAAGTCGGATGGCCAAAATCTTAAAAGTCAGATCACTTCATCCGACAGTCGGACCCCATCCGAAAGTCGGATGGTTCAAAGCTCAATCAATGAAAGTTGCATGAATTGCACAATTCCTCTATCCGAAAGTCGCATGAACTTACACCAAAAGTCACATGGAATAAACTCATGAAATCCGACACTTATTAAAATCCGATACTCATAAAATCCGATACTTATTAAAATCCGATACTCATTAAAATCCGAAAGTCGCGTAGCATACACATATGCAATCCGCATATACATATGAATCTGAAAGTCGCATGGCATATACATATGCAATCCGAAAGTCGCATGGCATACCCATATGCAATCCGAAAGTCGCATGGCATACCCATATGCAATCCGAAAGTCGCATGGCGTACGCATATGCAATCCGAAAGTCGCATGGGACTACTTGAAGGTCGCATGGACCATCTGGAAGTCGCATGACTCCTTACTAAGAGTCGAACAACTCATCCCTTCCCTGTCAGTTCATCATTTCGAAAAAACCCAGAACTTGAAACTCCATTTTCAAAATCACAACCTTCTCAAAACTTAACCAAATCACTATATTTTTGTTTCAAAACATTTCTCCATTCATTTAAGCACTTCCTTCAAGATTTAAACACAACACAACAAGTATTAAAGCTCCTAGCTCAGATTCTTTCACTATTGTTCTTCATAAACCCAAAACCCAAAAACCCAGATCTTATCTAGATCTATAATCATCCAAACAAAGCAAAATCGATACCTACAACATCATAGAGATATAGGAAACATTACCTGATGATTCTTTTGCCAATTCCTTGAGTTTCCAAATGATTATTGACTCCTCCTTGCTTCTCTCGTGGGTTTTGCACACACAGACGCACACACAAATTCTTCCAATGTAACAGTGTAGTCCTTGGAGGCTGCACCCTAATCCTCCTTTTATACTTGTTTCTAATAAGGCCTTGGGCCTACAGTGGCACTAGCTTTAAGCCCATAAGGCTTAATTCTTTCACACTTTTAATTTCATATCTTTTAATTAATTAGCCCAATCATGTGATTACCCAATACTTGTTTATTCCATAGACTAAATAACCCACCAAATCTAATAACAACTTAAATTCCATAAATCATAAACAACTCCAACATATATATAAAAATCGCATCATCCCATAAAATATTCGTTTATTTATTATACGGAAACAGGGTATTACAACTCTCCCGGACTTAAATACGATTTCGTCCTCGAAATCTTCACTTGAACAAATCGGGGTAGTTCTGCTTCATCTCGTCCTCTGGTTCCCAAGTCCACACAGATCCCTTACGGTGCTCCCACTGAACCTTGACCGTCGCTATCTGTTTGTTGCGTAGCTGTTTAACTTTTCGTTCCAATATGGCTACTGGTCTCTCAACATAATTCAGCCTCTCGTCCACTGTTATGCCCTCCAATGGCACAAACGTGGACTCATCCGCTAAACACTTCCAAAGATGAGATACATGGAACGTATTGTGAATCCTAGACAATTCGACCGGTAGCTCTAACCGATACGCAACCTTCCCAAGCCTAGAAATAACTTTGAAAGGTCCTATGTACCTCGGGTTCAGTTTTCCTCGCTTCTGAAATCGAATCACGCCCTTCCACGGAGACACTTTTAACAGCACAAAATCTCTAACCTTGAATTCTAGCGGAGACTGCCTCTTATTTGTGTAACTTTTCTGTCGGCTCTGCGCGGCTTTCAACCTTTCTCGCACTTGATGGACGTATTCTGGCGTTTTCTGCACAATTTCCGTATTCCCGAGCTCCCTCTAACCTACTTCTCCCCAACAGATGGGGGTTCTACACCTCCTCCCGTACAACATCTCGTACGGAGGCATGCCGATACTCGTGTGGTAGCTGTTGTTGTATGAGAATTCTGCCAACGGCAGATAAGAATCCCAACTTCCCCCGAAGTCAATTACACACGCTCGCAGCATTACCTCTAGGGTTTGTATGGTTCTTTCGCTTTGGCCGTCAGTCTGTGGGTGATAAGCCGTGCTAAGGTTCACCCGAGTCCCAAATCCTCATGAAACTTCTGCCAAAACCTCGAAGTAAAGCGTACATCCCTATCCGATACTATGGTCACCGGCACCCCATGTCGTGATATTACCTCCTTGAGGTACTCGTCTGCCATTTTCTCTGCTGAAAAAGCTTCCTTGATGGGGATAAAGTGAGCGCTCTTAGTTAGTCGGTCGACGATTACCCAAATCGCATCAAAATTTCTCGGAGTCTTCGGTAACTTAGTGATCAAATCCATAGTGATGTGTTCCCATTTCCAAACCGGGATCTCTAAAGGTTGCAGCTTTTCGTGAGGTCTCTGGTGCTCGGCCTTAACTCGAAGGCAAGTTAAGCACTTCTCTACGTATTTCATTACGTCTCGCTTCATCCCCGGCCACCAGTAATCTGTCTTAAGGTCTCGATACATCTTAGTCGAACCTGGATGAATAGAAAACTTAGATTTATGAGCTTCATCAAGTAGTGTAGCACGCGTCTCAATTATCTTTGGTACCCAGATACGTCCGAAACGTGTCATCAACCCCCGACTATCCTCGAAGAATAGTGCTTCCTGCCCCTTGATCCGTTCCGATCTATGGTTTTCGTCCTTCAGTGCCTCATGCTGAGCGGCTCGAATAGAGTCTAACAATGTCGTTGTCACTATCAACCTCATACACTATGCTGATACCAGTACAATACTGGCATTTCTACTCAAGGCATCGGCCACGACGTTGGCTTTCCCTGGGTGATAGAGAATCTCACATTCTTAATCCTTGACCAGGTCGATCCACCTCCTCTGCCTCATGTTCAGATTCTTCTGGTCGGCGAAGTATTTCAGGCTTCTGTGGTCGGTGTAGATAGTGCATTTGACCCCATACAAGTAGTGTCTCCATATTTTTAGTGCAAAAACCACTGCAGCTAATTCCAAGTCGTAGGTCGGATAGTTGCACACATGCGGTTTCAGATGTCGCGAAGCGTACGCAATACTTTACCTCGTTGCATCGGTACACACCCCAGTCCCACATGTGATGCGTCGCAGTAGACCACCATATCGTCCACTCCCTCCGGCAGCGTTAAGATCAGCGCCTCGCATAACTTCCCTCGTAGAATCTCAAATGCTTGTTGTTGCTCTTCACCCCAAACAAAGCGCACATTCTTCTTAGTCATCTTTGTCAAAGGCACCGCGATCATGGAGAAGTCTTGTATGAATCTACGATAATACCCGGCCAATCCCAAGAAACTTCGAATTTCGGTAGGACTCCTCGGTACCTCCCACTTCATTACTGCTTCAATCTTAGCAGGATCCACCTTAATACCTTCTTGGTTCACTACGTACCCTAGGAATTGCACTTCCCGCAACCAAAACTCGCACTTGGAGAACTTGGCATAAAGTCTTTCCCGCTTCAAAGTCTATAGCATTATCCGCAGGTGATCTTCGTGCTCTTTCTCTGTCTTGGAGTAGATCAAAATGTCGTCTATGAATACAATTACCGACTTATCCAACATTCGTCGGCAAATTCGGTTCATCAAATCCATAAACGCAGCTGGTGCGTTCGTCAATCCGAAAGGCATCACCACAAACTCGAAATGACTGTATCTCGTCCTAAATGCCGTTTTCTTGATATCTCCTTCCTTTACCTTTAACTGATGATAACCGGACCGTAGGTCAATCTTCGAAAACAAGGCTGCACCTTGCAATTGATCGAATAAATCGTCGATACTGGGAAGAGGATATCTGTTCTTGATTGTTACTTTGTTTAGTTCGCGGTAGTCTATACACATACGGAACGTGCCATCCTTATTCTTGACGAATAAGAACGGTGCTCCCCACGGCGAACTACTCGGCCGGCTAAACCCTTTATTCAATAGTTCTTGCAGCTGATACATCAACTCCTGCATCTCTGGTGGTGCTAGACGATACGGAGTTATCGCTATTGGTGTGGTACCCGGCACAAGGTCAATTTTAAACTCCACCTGGCGGTCGGGAGGAATCCTAGGGAGATCCTCCGGAAACACTTCTGGAAAATCGTGCACCACGGGTACATCCGCAACGCTTTTCTTACTCTTTTCCAGCTTGCTGTCGACCACATGCGCTAGAAATGTTGTGTACCCCTTACGAATATACTTAGCCGCCTTAACCGCCGTACACAGGGTCGTTCTCCATTTGTGATGCTCGCCGTAGATTAGAATCTCTCCCCCACTTGGGGTTTGGACCCGCACGACTCCTTGCTTGCACAAAATACTGGCTAGGTGACGACCCAACCAGTCCATACCTACTACCACTTGGAACTCCTTCATCTGAATCGGTATAAGGTCTATAGGGAACTTCTCTTCTCCTATCTCTATTACATTGTCTTTAAAAATAGCAAATACATTGACAGCTTTCTCGTCTGCTATTTCTACTTCTAAGGGGGTCTCTAACCTAACCGGTGAAATGCTAAAACTTTTATAGAATGAAGCAGAAACAAAAGATTTACTTGCACCCGAGTCAAATAACACTAATGCAGGCATAGAGTTAACAATGAAAGTACCTGCAATCACATCCGGTTCTGACTTCGCTTCTTCCACTGTCATCTGAAAGGCCCTGCCTCGAGCCCTCGGTACTTGCCCCTTTTCCCCATTCGTGATCATCAGAGGTGGTTGTTGAGCAGGTCTCCCACCTCCCGCAGCCGCTCCCGGGCATTCTGCCATGCGATGCCCCGGCTGATTACATCTGAAACAAACACTCATGCTGGACCAGCAGTCTTTGCTCACGTGGCCCGGCCTCCCACACTTGTAGCAGTTCATCTGCCCCAAACGGCACTCACCCGCATGCCCTCTTCCATACTTAGGGCACTTTGCATGATCCCCCTTGCCCACGGGTCGGGAACCCCCAGTCTTGAATCTTTTCTCCGGCACTTTCCCTTGTGCAGTACCCACTGCAGCTTGTCCTGCAGTTCGCTTCTTAGCTCGCAGTTCCAGCTCCATCTCTCTCTTCCTAGCAACCTCAATCATCTCATCCAAGCTTGTGTACCTACCTATCGTCACGAACTCACGGATATCTTCCCTCAGCATCTGAGAATAACAGTGCATCTGTAAACTCTCATCTGCCACGTAGGCAGGACAGAATAGAACCTTTTCCTTGAAAATGGCGGTGATCTCATTCACCGTTTCGTTGGTCTGCTCAAGTTTCAAAAACTCGTTTATCAATCTCTCTCTTTCCACCTTTGGAGCGAACTGGTCGTTGAACAACTCCTTGAACTCATTCCATGACATGGCAGAAATCAGCTCCCCCTTCCTTTGTCTCAAAAGATTCCACCACGTCTTTGCTGCTCCCTTGAGGAGGTTCGAAGCAAACCACACCCTGCTCCCATCCGCGCAGCGACTGGTGTGAAAGGCTCCTTCCACCTCGGAAATCCATTGGGCGCTCTTAATGGGGTCCATATTCCCCTCAAATACTGGTGGCTGACACGCCGAGAAGTCTCTGTAGCTGCCACCCTGTTGTGCCTGGTTCGCTGCTAGGGTAACAATTGGAGTGGCAGCCTCCCTAGCTGCCCATAGGACACTCAGCTTCTGATCCATCATCTTGCCCATATCCTCCTTAATCTCGGTAATAATCTGGGGAAACATCTCCCTCAACTCTTTCATCACATCAGTCGTCACCTTGGCGGCTAGAAGAGCCTTTCTGTCTGTCTCTTCCTCATCAGTAACCGGAATCACGTTTTCCGGTGTCACAACCCTCGGGTTAGCATCCTCATACCCCTCATTCAGTATTGGCTGTTGCCGGGGGTCTGTCTCCCCAGTGACGCTGGTCTCTAGGCCCTCGGGCCCATAGCTGGTTCCAGTTCCAGTAGTAGCAATGAGATTGCGGTTCCTCCTCGTGTTCACCATTCTGGAAGTATAGATAACGCACTTTTAAGCAGGTGGCTTTATCGTACTATCCTGCTCACACCGCAGTCTATATCCACATCACATACAATTTCTAGCATGCCGTTCACCTCATCTGAAGTAGCCCTACTCACTAAGGCACTCCTATACTACAGGCATACTATAGTCCTACAAGTACCCCTCACCTCATTCACAAGAGTTCTTATGATGTCGGCAAGCCTTGACATGTATCATGTGCTCACAATAATATGGGCCCTTATATTATTCTAAACACATCACACATACCAAGTCTTATCGTCACCATCTTAAATCCCGATTCACAGGCTTGGGTCATGCATCACATAACATTCCACATACACTTTGCACATTGCATTTCATATCATCATAAAATCATGCAAACATATAAGGTTCAACACCAGCCATCATATCCTAGTCTATCCATATCACAAATACATCCACGTATAATGTTAAGACATACAAGTCTTTGAGCTCCTGATCCTACCCTACCCCAACATCAAACGAGAACATGAAATAAGGCCAAATCATCCGTTCTAAGCTTATATGGTTACCATTATACATGGTGTACAATATTCACGATACGTCTAAACATGGATACAGTTAGGAACTACTCTAGCATATATCATGGATTCAACTGCACGGTATATTTCACCAACTATATAAATACATACTATGCTTCACTTCGTGCTCACCAGGACCAAGCTCCAGCTGACAACTCATCGTTCGGTTTTAAAAATGAATTTTTTGTCATTTAAAATGTTTTAGAACCAAGGTTTAAGTCCAAACACACCTCTTTCATGCTCGAATCCCTTAAACCAAGGCTCTGATACCAAGTTGTAACGTCCCAAATTTTTTTTATATATATAAATAGAAATATAAACACATTCAACAAAAGGTCATACGAGGTCTCGCACCCGGAACTACCCGTAGTTAAAAATATATTTAAGTAATATTACAGACATTGTTCCAACAAAATGTTTAAGTAATTGAAAACATCGGAAACGATTGAATAAGGGATGAGCCGTCTTCGGACTGCTGGAGCCTTCCCACGACCAGGACCTGAAAAGAATAAGTTTAACAACAGTAAGCATAAAGCTTAGCGAGCACTCTAACTTACACACCACACTAGGCATGTACATGTCACATCATAACACAAATCCATGATCACATATCATTACACATACTACCGACGCAGTGCACTGACGACGATTTCACACTTTGGGTCACAGTTGACTATCCAAGCCGTACCAAGGATTTCACACTATGTCTGACTGTGCCCGAGTTATGTTTTCACCACAATATAACGTAACCCTTCACTTCACATATATCACATCAGTTAAAACATCACATAAGATATAACATATACATTTCACACTAATATCATGTATAAGTTAGGGTAACTCACCTGATCTGCAGCACAGACAAACGCAACAGATTTCACAAACTGCAAGTTAACAAGTCCAGTTGCAAGGACCTACAATACAGATATCTCTACTGATTAGCTTTGGGTAACTACAGACCCTAAGTCGGACCACACTCACCATCCGAAAGTCGGATGGCCAAAATCTTAAAAGTCGGATCACTTCATCCGACAGTCGGACCCCATCCAAAAGTCGGATCGACTCTAAAAGTGGGATGGTTCAAAGCCCAGTCACTGAAAGTCGCATGAATTACACAATACCTCTATCCGAAAGTCGCATGGACTTACACCAAAAGTCGTATGGCATAAACTCATGAAATCTGACACTTATTAAAATCCGATACTCATAACATCCGATCTTATTAAAATCCTATACTCATTAAAATCTGATACTCATTAAAATCCAAAAGTCGCATAGCATACACATATGCAATTCACAGCAACAGCTCCTCCTTCTCTCAAAAGAAAAGCACCTTCTGAGGGGGAGCAAAGGTTTCCCAAAAGGCTAAAAAGGATGGTAAACAGGCCAAAGCCTAAAAGAAAAGTTGCTGAGGGTTGCTTTCCATAAATCAATATAGAGTCTGATTCTGATGATGAGGATGATACTCCACTTTCTGACATCCTCAGAAGAAGAAGACAGAGCCCTAAGCTATCTGCTCCACCAGTCCAATCAACCCCATCAGTCCAAAAGGCTTCAACCTCTGCTCCTAAGGATAAATGCAAACAAAAGATGACAGATGAGCAAGTTGAAGCAGATGCTCAAATGAAAAGGGAGCTTGCTCTTAAAGAACAGGAAGAAAGGGAAAATGCTCAAATGGCTCAAGCATTGGGTGTTTCAGTTGAGGAAATCTACCAAGCCAAAGAGCTAGCATATCAGCAAGAGCAAGAACAAAGTCAAAATCAAGCTGCTGCTCAACACAAATTGGCAAAGGAAAAATCTCAGGCTGAACTACTCAAAGCTAGATCCCATGCTGATGCCATCAAAACCCTCTTCAACCTTGATTTATCTGCTTCTATCAACCTAAGTCAACAAACACTTCAAAGCTTCAGAGAAAGAATTAATATTCTGAGAAACAGAACATAACCAACTCCAATAACAAGAGCCACTGTCCATAAAGGTGATGGTGAACCCTACCTCAAAGCAATAAGACAAAACAACTTCAACAGCTGTGAAATTATATCCTATGAGAGGTGTCACATATATGGGTTCACAGAGTTAGTTGAGATCCTGTACCTTCTCTTTAAATCCAAATCAAAGCTCAAAGTTCAATTCATTCAGAAAATTCAGAATTGGATAGCTCTAGTTGTGTCACAAAGGGCCTTCACTCCAGATGACTATTACAGGCATGTGCACACAGTTGATAATCTTCATAAGAAAGGATCCAAGCCCTTCAAACCATTTGAGCTAAGAGAGGTACTACCCCAGCATGAATTCTTATCAGATTTTGAGGGTCTCAACACATCTCTTCCACTGAACATCACTCCTGAGCTGTACAAGTTTATAATTATGCCTCTTGAAGGTATATTCTTTTTGGACAGAGCTGGCACTTGGAGGTTCTTTAGACAGTCTGAAATCCTTAAAGCTAGCAAGAAGTTTCTATTTGGGCTGAGGATATCTACAAGAGGCGGAACTAGAAATGAAAACTTTGAAGCCCTTGTTCAAGCCCAATGTGAAGTCTTAGCTGAAGCTGATCCCTATGCCAAAGATTTTGAAGTTAAAGAAGAACCATGGTGGGATGATTGAAGACTGATTCTAACTCTGAAGATTTTGTTGTCATTTAGTTGATTGTACATTATAGAATAGTTAGTTAGTAGTTAATCTATGTAATCACTTATGTACATTTCTTTATTCTGTTATTTCAAGTGATGTTTATGTATATCAGAAAATCAAAATCATATAAAAATGGAAAAATGAAAAGATACCACAAAAACAGAACAAAATGGTACAACACAGAAAAAGATTCCACAAAAACAGAACAAAATGGAACATTAGAAAAGAGCTACCAAAAACAGATAGCTAGGTAGCCAAATGTACTTAAAAGTTTATATCTTTTGTAATTTGAAGTCAAACTGATTCTTCAAAAAGAAAAAGGTTTTGTCATCATCAAATAGGGGGAGATTGTTGGGGAGATAATCACTTCACCCTAATAATCAACTCTGCCTATCCTAACACATAGAATTTGATGATAACCAAACCCTACATTCAGTATGACTTAGAAAGAATTCAAACATGTGTTGTTTGAATCTGTTTATGTAAAAATATGCTAAGTATGGAACCATCAGCTGAGGAAAATAAGCCATCAGCTGAGCATCAGATCCTACTCAAAGTATCAGCCAAAGGATATCAGCCAAGGAGCGTCAGATGAAGAATACAAGTAAAGAAGACCATCAGCTGAGGAAAACAGTCTATCAGCTGAGCAAAATTGTTGATCAACTGATGAAAATATTCTATCAGCTGAGTAAACAGATTGATCAGCTGAGTGAAGAAAGTGGTCAGCTAAGTGAAGAATTTGATCAGCTGAGTGCCTACTCTATCAGCTGAGTGAACAAATGGATCAGCTGAGGTCTAGAGCATCAGCTATGTAAGTCTATCTTTACACAAGTCATCTCCCCTTATAAATGATGTATTTAATTGATCAGCTGAGCATTCTTGATCAAGTGATCATACAAATACATGAGCTTATGTTCTCCTATGTTTACTATTGATCAGCTGAGCATCTATATGATCAGTTGAGCAATATGTATCAACTGAGTCCTAGCAAAAAGTGATCAACTGATATATTTTGTCAAATGAGTAGTGAATATCAGAGTTCCTAGTACAATCTGTTAGCTGAGTCGTGAAAAATCTCAAATCTACTCTATCTTTTCAGATTGTAAGTCATATGTAAAAGGCAGAACATGTGTTGTTCTATTATGCCTTAGATCTTTGTTTGTAAAAGTAAAAATGCACTTTTTGGATCAAGTATGAGACAAAAAGGTTTGATCTTATCCTCTGGAAAAGGATAATGATACCTCAAACAGACGAAGATCTTGAAGATTTGTTCAAGCAACTAAGTATGGCTGGCAATCCAATACTTGGTAAAGTCAAATCAATCAGAAGCATGGTGTTGATTAAAGTACAATCATGGAAAGGGAAAGATACTTCTACACGACAGTAGATGTGGACTATAATATTTTATATTGTGAATGGGTTGCACTTTTGCAGAAAAGTACAATTACTTTTATCATACATTTGATAAAAGTAACTTTACTTTTCACCCACTACCTTTACAATTAAAATATTATATTTCCACATCCTCTTGGTTTCTCACCTTCATGCAACCAGATCCACCAAGACTTCTATATATACTCATGCATGGTGGACATGCAAATAGAGAATACTACACAATACAACAAAGTGAAGTCTCTACTACACAAAAAGAAAATCTCATCAGTTGAGAAATTTCGTAGAGAATAAGCATTATGTAGAATCAAACTTGTTCATGTGTTGAACACTCTAAATACATTAGTTGTTTTAGAGTTAGCTTGTCTATGTGTTCGACAAATTGATTGCCACCTTTTATTGTACTTAGAATTTCCGCTTCTAGTACATGTAATTCTTGATTCATATCAATAAGAATTATATAAAAGTATATAAGTGTGTCTTTAATTTTTAAAAGCTAAAGTTTGTATTCAACCCCCTCTTCTACAAACATTTGTTGTTGCGTACTTAATCTGGGACTAACAACTGGTATCAGAGCAGGTTAGATAATCAATATCTAGATCTGTTTTGCTTACTCTACAACTGCTTCTACCCCTCTCAATATGGCCTCATCCGCAAACAATATGAATATCTCAAACACTGGGTCCTTAACAAGATGTCCCATGTTTGATGCTGAAAATTTCTCCATGTGGAAAAGTAGAGCACCTCTTTTCCTATCCACCCTTGATATCCAAATGCTTGAAATAGTCACTGATGGTCCTTATGTTCCAACATCAGTGTTATCTATTCCATCAGAATCTGAAGGTCAAACCTCTACAACTGAAAGAATCATAACCAAACCCATGCATCTGTGGACAGATGAGGATAAGAGGTTGGTTAGCCTAGATGTTAAGGCTAGATCAGCTCTTGTCTCTGCACTACCCAATGAAATCTATCATCAAGTGCTTAACTGTTCTTCTGCAAAAGAGATGTTAGATACACTCACAGTTGCATATGAAGGGACTGAAGAGGTGAAGGAGAACAAGAAGCTCCTCCTCAACACAGAGTATGAATTCTTCTTTGCTCATAAAGGTGAGAGTCTTACACAGACATACACCAGGTTCAACTGCCTTGTTAATGACTTGAAAATGGCAGACATAACCAAGAGCAACTTTGTCTTGGTAAACAAGTTTCTAGACTCCCTTCCTGAAACATGGGATCACTTTGTCACTGTTCTAAGACATAATGAAAAGATTAAGGGAATGTCTCTGGTTGCTCTCTATGGTAACTTACTCAACCATGAGCAATCAGTCAAACAAAGGAAGTTGTCATCCAAGGAGATGAAGGAGGTTGTGAAAGCTGCACCAACTGCCCTTATATCAAGAGATACAAAGATGAGAAGCTTTGTAGCTATTGATTCTGGTTCAGATGAAGAAGGAGATGGAGAGGAGAGTGCTGGAGAAAGTGATGAGGTGAAGGATTGTGAGGAAAGTAATCTGGAGGATTGGTTGAAGGTGTAGCTATGTTGGTTAAGAAGTTCAAACCTTTCAAGAAGGGAAAGGGTGTCAAGAGGTTCAGCAAGAGGTCATCAAAGTTTGTCAAGCCCAAATCCACTTTTGATGCCTCCACAACAGAGTGTTATAAGTGTGGCAAGATTGGCCACATTACCAGTGATTGTAAGTCCAAATATAACACTGGTTCTTCATCTGTGCAAAAGCAGGAGGGCAAGATTGATAATGAAGCCAAGTATAAGAAACTCCTTGCTGCTCTCCTTGACAAGAAGAAGAAGAAGAAAGCCCAGGGCCAAGTTCTTGTTGCTGAAGAAGAAGATTGGGCAGAAGAAGATCTCTCCTCAGAAGAAGATGAGGCGATCTCTGCTCAGTTCTGCATGATGGCCAACAACAATGATGGTAGTTCCTTTGATGAAGATATGAAAAAGGCTGCTAAAGCTTGTTCAACTACCAACTGGGATCCTTCTTCTATGTATCAGGTTCGAAAATTTATTAACTATGAAGATAATGAGAAGAATGCTATGTTTGATTACTTGTGTATTGATTTCCAGTCAGCTATTCAAAGAGAGAAGAAGCTAACTATGTTGATTCTAGTAAGAACCTTAATATCTTAGACAAAGCTGACATTTTGCCACAAACCTTTCACAAGACTGTTAAAGGCAAAAGTGTATTCACAAATAAGTTTGTTAGAAGTAAAAGTTTCCACTTAAAAGAATCAATTATTCCTTTTGTTGAATCATCCTCTAGTAAGAATTCAGAATGTAAAAATACTAATAACACAAAGTCAAAGGATGTGATTAAAGGAAAGGAATCATTAGTTGAGACCTCAGAGACATTATGTTGTCAAACCTTGAAAACAGATGACTTAATTCTTAGCATTTCACAAACTGAAGAATCATTAGCTAATACTACTCCATCAGCTGATAGGTTAGTAGATGATAAATGCTCAGCTGATAACCTGTCAGTTGATCATAGCTCATCTTCTAAACAATCAGTTGATCTAGAAGTAATCAACTCTCTTTTAATAGAAGAAACTATGAGTAAAAAGAATGATGTTCACATTGTTCCTATTTCTGCCACTCCAAAGATTGGTCAAAAGCTTTCCAAAAACAAAGATCAATCTAAGGTGCCTGTAAATAAAGACCTAAGAAATTTACAAGATAAGCTTCATAAGCTGAATGGTCAAATTAGTCAAATGATGACTGATAAGAAATCTCATAGGCATTCTAACTATGTTGTTCAATGCTCCAAGGCCACTAAATCTCAAAAATGTTATAAATGTGGAAGCAAAGAGCATAAGGCATTTGAATGTTCTTTAGAATGGAATTCAAGACAGCGGACTTGTGTTGACAACATAGTCACTCCTCCCATTCATAAGAAACCTGAGATAAAGTGGAAAGCTAGGTGCATTCCACAGGGATCCACTAAGTAGTGGATTCCTACTTGTGTCACTAACTCTTCTTTCATTCAAATCTGTGCAGGGTGTTGGTTCTTGGTTTCTTCACAGTGGATGTTCAAGAACCATGATAGGTAACAAGGCTTTGCTCAGCAACTACAAGAAAGAGAAAGGTCCAAGGGTGACTTTTGGTGACAACAACCATGGGCAAACTAAAGGCTATGGTGAACTTCATAATGGGAACCTCAAGCTGTCAAAAGTTTCATATGTCAAAGGGTTGAAATATAATCTCATAAGCATAAGTCAATTGTGTGATGGAGATAATGAAGTCCACTTCACAAAGACAGGAGGCTCCATCATAAATAAAGAAGGTAATACAGTGTTCAATGCCAAGAGAACCAAGGATGTGTATACACTTGACATGTCCTCTGGTGACCCTTCAAAGGAAACTTGTTTGTACTCCAAGAATAATGAGGATACAAACTGGCTGTGGCATAAGAGGCTTTCCCACCTAAATTTCAAAAACATCAACAATTTGAGCAAGGGTGAACTAGTGTCAGGACTACCTTCACTGACTTATCTTAAGCCTAAACCTTGCACTACGGAAAGCAGCATAAGACATCATTTCCATCCAAGCAGGCCTTCTCAATTACAGAACCTTTCTATATGTTGCACATGGATCTCTTTGGTCCTGTTACAACTGCTAGTATTGGTGGAAGTAAGTATGCTCTTGTATTGGTTGATGAATTCTCAAGATATACTTGGTTTTCTTTCTTAAAGCAAAGAGTGAGGCTGCTGAAGAAATTATCTGTTTTATCAAGAAGATGGAAGTGTTGAATGGCAATCTGGTGAGGAGTCTTAGAAGTGATCATGGAACTGAATTCAGAAATCAACCTCTGGAATCTTTCTGTGATGAGAAAGGGATATCTCAAAACTTTTCTGCTCCAAGAACCCCACAACAAAATGGTGTAGCTGAAAGAAGAAATAGAACATTGATTGAAGCTGCCAGAATCATGTTGTGTGAAAGTGGGTTAACATTTAATTTCTGGGCTGAGGCTGTAAGTTGTGCATGTTTCACACAGAACAGGTCCCTTATTATCAAGAGTCACAACAAAACTCCATATGAAGTGCTCAAGGGAAGGAAGCCATGCATCAGCTTTCTGCATATCTTTGGTTGTCAATGTTTCATACTTAATCATAAAGATCAATTGCAGAAGTTTGCTCCAAAAGCTGATGAAGGAGTGTTTGTAGGTTACTCTGTGATTTCTAAACCATACAGAGTATACAACCTCAGAAACAAAGTCATAGAAGAATCTATCAATGTAAGTTTTAATGAAAATGACTTTGTTGCTTCCTGTTCTTCTAATCAAGTTTCAGGTGAAGAATTTAATGATCTTATGCAAACTGGAGAAGTTCCTTCAGAGAAAGTAGATCCCTCTCCACCAGCTGCTCATGATTTAGATGAACCTGTTCCTATCCAAGTTTTTAACCATGTACAACCATCCTCATCCAATCCTATACCTCTAGTAAATCATGTGGAAAATGACTCAACATCATTGGATTCCAATTCCATATCACTCATTCCCTCTTCAGTAGAGATACCCACAGATTGCAATAATAAAGTTATATCAGCCACTCAAAATGAACTCATTTCTACTGCTAATAGCCAACATATAACTTCTTCTCCCCAAATCCAAATGAATCCCAATTCCCAAGAAATCCAAAAAGCCTTCAAAGACCTCAAGCACCATCCTCATAATTTGGTGATAGGCAACATAGATGATCCAGTTAGAACAAGATCAAAAGCTTGCAACATTTGCTTGTATTCTAGATTTGTCTTAATGATTGAACCAAAGAAGGTTGATGAAGCTCTCAATGATCCCCACTGGGTATCTGCCATGCAAGAGGAACTGGCAGAATTCAAAAGAAATAATGTATGGACTTTGGTACCCAAACCAAAGGATAAATCCATCATTGGAACAAAGTGGGTGTTCAGAAATAGGCTAGATGAAAATGGGCAAATCATCAGAAACAAAGCAAGGCTAGTGGCACAGGGGTACTATCAAGAAGAAGGTATTGATTTTAATGATACCTTTGCCCCTGTTGCAAGATTGGAAGCTATCAGACTATTCCTAGCCTATGCTGCCTTCAAAAACTTCCAAGTGTTCCAAATGGATGTGAAGAGTGCATTTCTGAATGGAGATTTGAAAGAAGAGGTGTATGTTAAACAACCTCCTGGTTTTGAGGAGTCAAGCTTACCTGATCATGTTTACTTCCTAAACAAAGCATTATATGGTCTTAAGCAAGCTCCAAGAGCCTGGTATGATACCCTCTCTTCTTTTCTCATTAACAAAGGTTTTACAAGAGGATGCATTGATAGCACTTTATTTATTAGGAAGTACAAAGGTGATGTGATACTTGTGCAGATATATGTAGATGATATAATATTTGGGTCTACTAATTTGGAACTATGCAAAAAGTTTTCTAAACTCATGTCTGATAATTATCAAATGAGCATGATGGGTGAGTTAAACTATTTTCTTGGTTTGCAAATTAAACAAGAGGTTGATGGTATTTTCATTCATCAAACAAAGTATGTCAAAGATTTAATCAAAAAGTTTGATTTTAAAAACTGCTCTTCAATGAAAACACCTATGTCTACTTCTAATAAGTTAGGAAAGGACACTGATGGCAAATCAGTGAACATTACTACTTATAGAGGAATGATTGGGTCACTTTTATACCTTACTGCAAGTAGACCAGATATAATGTTTTCAACATGTCTCTGTGCAAGATATCAAGCAGATCCTAAAGAATCACATCTTGCTGCTGTTAAGAGAATATTCAGATATCTCAAAGGAACTCCTAATATTGGTCTTTGGTACCCCAAAGACTCAGATTTTGAGTTAGTTGGATATTCTGATTCTGATTTTGCAGGATGCACATTAGACAGAAAAAGTACTTCAGGTGGTTGTCAACTTCTAGGAGGAAGATTGATTAGTTGGTCTAGTAAGAAACAGAATTCAGTGTCAACATCTACTGTAGAAGCAGAATACAATGCTGCAGGAAGTTGTTGTGCTCAAATTTTGTGGTTACAAAATCAACTACTTGATTATGATATGAAGTTTGAAGACACTCCAATTCTTTGTGACAATACAAGTGCAATCTCCATCTCAAATAATCCAGTCATGCATTCAAAAACAAAGCATATTGAAATCAGACATCATTTTCTCAGAGATAATGTGCAAAAGAAGAAGGTAACTTTGCACTACATCAACACTGATTTACAACTTGCAGATTTATTCACAAAGCCATTAGATGATGCAAGGTTCAACTTCCTAATATCCAAACTAGGTATGCTAAATTTTTAGTTTAGAATAGTGGTAATTTAGTTTGTGTAAATTTTTAAGTGTTGAAAATTATAACATACTTATCTAAGCATATCTAAGTCTTACTTGATTTGTGTAAACTGAGTAACTATGCTCAGCTGATACCTATCAGCTGATCAAATTTACTCAGTTGATCACTTTAAGATAAGAAAGACATGCTCAGCTAAGTACTTTACTCAGCTGATACCCAAACTCTCACTATCAGTTGATAGTATTCCATCAGCTGATACCCCTTAGCTGATAGTTTTCCATCAGCTGATACCCTTCAACTAATAGTTTTTCATCAGCTGATACTCTCCTTGATCAGCTGATGATTCTACACTTAGTAAATTTTCACTTTTTACTCTCATTTAATGCTTTTTAACCCTAGTTATTTACTCCGTTTGTCAGTTTTCATTTAATAGCTATTTAATTTGTTTTCCATTAGATCTTTTGGCAGTATCTAACGATCTCTATTAACTAATCTTCATAAATATCCCAATTTCTCTCTCATTCACCTTTACCTGTTCAAACTTTCCAAATTCCCTCTCTCTCTCTCTCTCTACAAAGAACTACCCTACCTTCTCTCTCAATACTCACTGTTCATCATCCCTACCAAATGGCCACCTATATTCCAGACCCGACTGTTAACCCCGGTGAGAATGTTGCACCCAATCAACCGATGAATATAACTCCCAACAACATTCTACTCTACACCACCATCCCTGCCTCGCGAGAAAACCAAGGTTATGAACCAATGGTTCAGTTCCTTCAAGCCCATCCCCTGTTTGAAAGTCTCACCGCTGATCCACACTACATTTATCCTACCATTATCGGTGAACTATGGTACTCCGCAACCTATAACCTAAACACCAACACCATCCACTGCACCCTAGCCCAAGGAAAGTATCATCTCCAGATCACCACCGAAACCCTTCGTGAAGCCTCTGCTATTCCTAACTTCCCACCGTACACAGCTTTTCCATCCAGAGCAGAAGTTCAAACAGTTTTAGACACCATCGGCTACAATGAACCTGTAGTGCATGGTCAAGTCAAAGTCTCTGCTCTCGCTCATCCATGGAAGTATTTGGCCAACGTGGTCATACGTTGCTTCGGTCCTAAATCTGGAAGCCATCATCTCATCAACCAAACCGAGCTCCTTGTGCTTTATGCCTTAGTCTTCGGGGTAAATATCGACTTTGCTCAAGTGATATTTTCGGACCTTATTGATAAAATCACCCAGAGCACCAACAAGAAATCATCGAGGTCGCAGGTGCCCTACATTAGACTATTGAGCCTGATAGCTATGAGGGAGATTGGAGAGGATGATTATGTGGGCTTAACAGAACATCTTGAGCATATACCTGTCCCTGCCATGGGTGAAAAGATATTCCATTTCTTAAAGGCAGACAGAGGTCCTTCAATCACTGCCCAAATGCAAGAGCTGATAGATGCTGCAAACGACAATGCAGATGATAATGATGGTGATGAAAATGATGATGATGGTGATGATGCTGCTGATGAAAGCCACACTGGCTCTAAGGATGATGATGATGATGATGATGATGCAGGTGATGGTGATGCTGGTGATTTTGCTCCTATCAGTCCAATGGAGTTAAGTCCTCTTGGTAATGATGGTGATGACCAAGAACAAGAGATCTCTGAGCAACTTCTGGAGCTCATTGACAGAAGTAGGCACATCATGACCCAAGGTATGGACAGTACTGATTCCACCTCTGAGGATATTCAAATGGTCATCCCAACCTTTGATAGCCCATCCTCATCTCCAGTCCAAACACCACTCCAACAGCCAAGCTCTAGTGAACCTCCTATGGTCACTAGTTCTACTCGTATCCGTAGCCCCGTATATACAAGGTCACCAGAAGTGACTCATTATGAGCGCTTTGAGGGAGTGCAATCCACACCTCTGACCTCAACTCCAATTACCCTTCCTCATGTTAAGGGGGAGCAATTGGATGTTGCAACCTTTGAACCAGTGGATGTATCCTCACAACAGGATACATCTGTAAATAAGGGACTTAAACTGTTAGCTGAGACAACCTCCCAAAAGGTTGATCTCATTGAAAGACAGACCTCAACCCAAGGTCACACTGTGTCTATCCCACAATTGAGTCAGCCCATACCATTTACATTCTCCCAACAGAATGTGGATCCAATAAGGGATTCCCTGTTATTGAGTGCATCCCACACTCAGTCCACTTATCTTGCACCCATCATTGATTATATTCTTACACAAGCACAGCCTGCCAATGCTAGTGGTACAAACCAACCAATTGCACAGGGCTCAACTCTCTTTCCCAATGAATTTGAGCTTATACACCAAGGCTCAAATGAGGGAACACAAACCTTACCCAACTTCTTTGAACCTTTATCTACTCCTTCCACCTCTACCCCATCCATATCTATCCAAACCACAAACCTTACCCTTATCCAAACCATAAACCAGAACATTGATCACCTAAACCAAACCTTCCAAGCCTTCCAAACCCAAACCTCTACTCAACTGTCTAGACTTGCAAAAGATATTGAGCTCCTCAAGACCCCACCCCAACCCTCCCCTCCACCTATTGATCTTACCCCTCTCCTAACCAAAATAGACCATCTTTCTACTCTTCTTCCCTCTCAACCAAAAATTCTCAACCTACCTCAATCTACCATATCTACCCTAAACCAAACCATATCCAACCTCCTATCCCAACTCCAAACCCTACACCCATAAACCCCAACATTTCTGTACCCATTCCTGACCAACTATTCATATGCCTTCTTTTCTCAAAGGCATCCTTGATGACATAGAAACCTTAACAGAACAATCCAGAATGAGTCATTTCTCATTATGGAAAGCTATCAAAGATCTCAAGGATGACCTCTCCCTTCAGCTCTCTAAAATATCCTCTACCCCTTCCTCAACCCATACCCATACCCCTGCCCCTACCCCAACCCATAAGCCTGCAGCAGGTGACTCCCCTCCTCCTTTTGATGATGCCAAAAGGGGGGAGAAATTATCAAGTTCTTCAAGGGAGGATGATCCTGACTCAGATGAAATTGATGCTACATATTCTGAAACTGCCACAAAAATCTTGCAGCAGGAAGCACCCACAGCAACAGCTCCTCCTTCTCTCAAAAGAAAAGCACCTTCTGAGGGGGAGCAAAGGTTTCCCAAAAGGCTGAAAAGGATGGCAAACAGGCCAAAACCTAAAAGAAAAGTTGCTGAGGGTTGCTCTCCACAAATCAATATAGAGTCTGATTCTGATGATAAGGATGATACTCCACTTTCTAACATCCTTAGAAGAAGAAGACAGAGCCCTAAGCCATCTGCTCCACCAGTCCAATCAACCCCATCAGTCCAAAAGGCTTCAACCTCTGCTCCTAAGGATAAATGCAAACAAAAGATGACAGATGAGCAAGTTGAAGTAGATGCTCAAATGAAAAGGGAGCTTGCTCTTAAAGAACAGGAAGAAAGGGAAAATGCTCAAATGGCTCAAGCATTGGGTGTTTCAGTTGAGGAAATCTACCAAGCCAAAGAGCTAGCATATTAGCAAGAGCAAGAACAAAGTCAAAATCAAGTTCCTGCTCAACACAAATTGGCAAAGGAAAAATCTCAGGCTGAACTACTCAAAGCTAGATCCCATGCTGATGCCATCAAAACCCTTTTCAACCTTGATTTATCTGCTCCTATCAACCTAAGTCAACAAACACTTCAAAGCTTCAGAGAAAGAATTAATATTCTGAGAAACAGAACATAACCAACTCCAAAAACAAGAGCCACTGTCCATAAAGGTGATGGTGAACCCTACCTCAAAGCAATAAGACAGAACAACTTCAACAGCTGTGAAGTTGTATCCTATGAGAGGTGTCACATATATGGGTTCACAGAGTTAGTTGAGATCCTGTACCTTCTCTTCAAATCCAAATCAAAGCTCAAAGTTCAATTCATTCAGAAAATTCAGAATTGGATAGCTCTAGCTGTGTCACAAAGGGCCTTCACTCCAGATGACTATTACAGGCATGTGCACACAGTTGATAATCTTCATAAGAAAGGATCCAAGCCCTTCAAACCATTTGAGCTAAGAGAGGTACTACCCCAGCATGAATTCCTATCAGATTTTGAGGGTCTCAACACATCTCTTCCACTGAACATCACTCCTGAGCTATACAAGTTTATAATTATGCCTGTTGAAGGTATATTCTTTTTGGACAGAGCTGGCACTTGGAGATTCTTTAGACAGTCTGAAATCCTTAAAGCTAGCAAGAAGTTTCTATTTGGGCTGAGGATATCTACAAGAGGCAGAACTGGAAATGAAAACTTTGAAGCCCTTGTTCAAGCCCAATGTGAAGTCTTAGCTGAAGCTGATCCCCATGCCAAAGATTTTGAAGTTAAAGAAGAACCATGGTGGGATGATTGAAGACTGATTCTAACTCTGAAGATTTTGTTGTTATTTAGTTGATTGTACATTATAGAATAGTTAGTTAGTAGTTAATCTATGTAATCACTTATGTACATTTCTTTATTCTGTTATTTCAAGTAATGTTTATGTATATCAGAAAATCAAAAACATATAAAAATGGAAAAATGAAAAGATAACACAAAAACAGAACAAAATGGTACAACACAGAAAAAGATTCCACAAAAACAGAACAAAATGGAACATTAGAAAAGAGCTACCAAAAACAGATAGCTAGGTAGCCAAATGTACTTAAAAGTTTATATCTTTTGTAATTTGAAGTCAAACTGATTCTTCAAAAAGAAAAAGGTTTTGTCATCATCAAATAGGGGGAGATTGTTGGGGAGATAATCACTTCACCCTAATAATCAACTCTGCCTATCCTAACACATAGAATTTGATGATAACCAAACCCTACATTCAGTATGACTTAGAAAGAATTCAAACATGTGTTGTTTGAATCAGTTTATGTAAAAATATGCTAAGTATGGAACCATCAGCTGAGGAAAATAAGCCATCAGCTGAGCATCAGATCCTACTCAAAGTATCAGCCAAAGGATATCAGCCAAGGAGCGTCAGATGAAGAATACAAGTAAAGAAGACCATCAGCTGAGGAAAACAGTCTATCAGCTGAGCAAAATTGTTGATCAACTGATGAAAATATTCTATCAGCTGAGTAAACAGATTGATCAGCTGAGTGAAGAAAGTGGTCAGCTGAGTGAAGAATTTGATCAGCTGAGTGCCTACTCTATCAGCTGAGTGAACAAATGGATCAGCTGAGGTCCAGAGCATCAGCTAAGTAAGTCTATCGTTACACAAGTCATCTCCCCTTATAAATGATGTATTTGATTGATCAGCTGAGCATTCTTGATCAACTGATCATACAAATACATGAGCTTATGTTCTCCTAAGTTTACTATTGATCAGCTGAGCATCTATATGATTAGTTGAGCAATATGTATCAACTGAGTCCTAGCAAGAAGTGATCAACTGATATATTTTGTCAAATGAGTAGTGAATATCAGAGTTCCTAGTACAATCTGTTAGCTGAGTCGTGAAAAATCTCAAATCTACTCTATCTTTTCAGATTGTAAGTCATATGTAAAAGGCAGAACATGTGTTGTTCTATTATGCCTTAGATCTTTGTTTGTAAAAGTAAAAATGCACTTTTTGGATCAAGTATGAGACAAAAAGGTTTGATCTTATCCTCTGGAAAAGGATAATGATACCTCAAACTGACGAAGATCTTGAAGATTTGTTCAAGCAACTAAGTATGGCTGGCAAATTAATACTTGGTAAAGTCAAATCAATCAGAAGCATGGTGTTGATTAAAGTACAATCATGGAAAGGGAAAGATACTTCTACACGACAGTAGATGTGGACTTTAATATTTTATATTGTGAATGGGTTGCACTTTTAAAGTACAATTACTTTTATCATACATTTGATTAAAGTAACTTTACTTTTCACCCACTATCTTTACAATTAAAATATTATATTTCCACATCCTCTTGGTTTCTTACCTTCATGCAACCGGATCCACCAAGACTTCTATATATACTCATGCATGGTGGACATGCAAATAGAGAATACTACACAACACAACAAAGTGAAGTCTCTACTACACAAAAAGAAAATCTCATCAGTTGAGAAATTTCGTAGAGTATAAGCATTGTGTAGAATCAAACTTGTTCATGTGTTTAACACTCTAAATATATTAGTTGTTTTAGAATTAGCTTGTCTATGTGTTAGACAAATTGATTGCCACCTTTTATTGTACTTAGAATTTCCGCTTCTAGTACATGTAATTCTTGATTCATATCAATAAGAATTATATAAAAGTATATAAGTGTGTCTTTAATTTTTAAAAGCTAAAGTTTGTATTCAACCCCCCCTTCTACAAACATTTGTTGTTGCGTACTCAATCTGGGACTAACAGTATTAAAGCTCCTAGCTCAGATTCTTTCACTATTGTTCTTCATAAACCCAAAACCCAAAAATCCAGATCTTATCTAGCTCTATAATCATACAAACAAGGCAAAATCGATACCTACAACATCATAGAGATATAGGAAACATTACCTGATGATTCGTTTGCCAATTCCTTGAGTTTCCAAATGATTCTTGACTCCTTCTCCTTGCTTCTCTCGTGGGTTTTGCACACACAGACGCACACACAAATTCTTCCAATGTAACAGTGTAGTCCTTGGAGGCTGCACCCTAATCCTCCTTTTATACTTGTTTCTAATAAGGCCTTAGGCCCACAATGGAACTAGCTTTAAGCCCATAAGGCTTAATTCTTTCACACTTTTTATTTCATATCTTTTAATTAATTAGCCCAATCATGTGGTTACCCAATACTTGTTTATTCCATAGACTAAATAACCCACCAAATCCAATAACAACTTAAATTCAATAAATCATAAACAACTCCAACATATATATAAACATCGCATCATCCCATAAAATATTCATTTATTTATTATACGGAAACAAGGTATTACAAAATATATAAACATATACAAGTTGCCAATAAGAAAATCACAACTTTTCTAACAAAAGAAAAGTTATCCATTTTCTTAAACAATACATACTCAAAAATAAAGTTTCTAAAAACTATGCATAAGTGGCTCTGATACCACTGTTGGGGTTTGTTCGGTTTTTCAAAATATATTTTAGCAACGGAAGCATGAAAAAAAATTTAAACTTTTTAAAACTCCCCACCAATGATCCATATGCAAGCCTTAAGAAACTAAACCAACCATAGGGTGTTTAGAACTACAACCTTTGTAGCGTGAGTAAACCGTTGGTGAAGTGGTTGATCTATGAGAAGCCAAGAGAAGACTTCCTCCAAGGTATCCACAAGCCAATGATTCCAACACCTTGAAATGCTAGTTTCTCCAACCCTTGAAATTCAAAAATGCAAGCAACAACCTTTGTTCTTCTTCTTGAACTAGATGTATGTATTTTGAGTATATGTTTATGTATCACATTTGCTAACTTGAAGAACACCAATACTAGAGAGTAAGGATGTTTTTCAAGTATAAAAGACTTAGAACAATTCTAAGAACACAAAGAAAGGTGATAGCATGCAAGTATGTCACAAAATGGACCATGCATGTAACTATAAAGCCAAGAAGCAAAAGCAAGAGAGGGAGGCCTCTCCCTTGGACTTCATGGACGAAATTAGAAGGGGGGAGGGTCCCTTCTTGCCTCTTGCTTCTTTACTTGTTCCATACATGCATGTCTTGGTGGAGTTTACTTGAAGAAACCACAAAATGGCCCCCATTTGTGAATTATGTAGAATTTTCTAGTTATTCTTTTAAATACTTAAAAGAAAATACTAGATGTGTCTTAACATGTATAAAATACATCTACATGTATTTTATATACATACTTGATTGTTACTAATAACTCTTTACTTGTAACAAGGATATACATACATTTATATAATTGTTACTAGTAACAATTTACTTGTAACAAATATATATTTATACATATATATATACATACATATATATATATATAAATCATATGTTTATATTTATATATTTGATATGCATTATCTTATATCAATATATAAGAGTAATATTATTATTTCACATAAATAATAATATACAACAATGCATATAAACTTATATATAATGAGTTGGAAACATATTTAAATCGTATTCAAATATGTAATTAGTGTCCATTGACTATAAATGTGTGACCCTATGGGTTTATTTATTATCAGTAACATCGTATTAATTTGTGTCTTGTGCACGTAGAACCAACACATAATACTTAAGATGAGGCAAGTAATATCCTCGGTATCCTTGACACGCTTCTCATAAGCGTCTTGGATAGGCCGAATGGCATTGCCAGCAGGAGCCTCGGGTAGGGCCTCCTCTATGGTAACCATCTTCCCTTCTTGGCGTAAGACAAGCTTGAGTTGCCTAAACCAATCCAAGAAGTTGTTACCATTGAGTTTCTCCTTTTCAAGGAAAACTCTTAGCGAAAAATGGTTGGTGGTGTTGGTGTTGCTTGAAGATGCCATCTAAAATAGCATAGTTTTAGTTAGTTTGGAAATCCTTGTTAAAATAAGTACCCATAATTTTAAACAAAACAATTATTTGTAACAAGGGCTAAGAACCTTATTTCACCTCACACCGTGACGGGTTTACCGCATATCACATGGCGAAGTTATTTAGGCCGGCAACCATTTTACCAATTGTAATCTATATTACAACTCTTAGACACTTGCGGGATCCGTTGACATCCATAATGTCGGTTGGCATGTTTGATCCCTTCCTTACACCAATCTTAATATATAATTTTTGTTTAGCTCGTGCTTAGCTCGACAACTAACCAAGAATTATATATTAAAATTGTAAATCGTCCGACAAGACACACGGGTGGCACTCTCGTCCATTAATTGGCTCGTGCTTAGCTCGACAACCAATCATGCGAGTTACCCCACTCACCTTCCACAAATTTACACAAGAAATGACTCGTGCTTAGCTCGACAATCATCCTTGCTTCGTTAGATTCGGGTGGTGTCATCTTACGAATGGTGCGTGATTTACATTTTGAAAAACGGGATTTTGTTTCCGGTTTATAAAAACCTTTTGTGAATTAACAAAGTAAGTGTCAAAACGATTTTAAGCACTTTTAAATATAATACCATCTTTATATTTTCTTTGTCAATTCTATTCGCGCGAGATTGTTAACCATATTAACAAACGTTGTATTTTATTTAATTTTAAAGGAAAAATTATCTAGCATGCGAATCCTAAACCATGCATAGAAAACAACCACGCAAATAAATATGATTTGGTAACATGCCCAAAAATCCTATGCGTTTTCCCCGTGAGCCACAACGGGGAAAACAAAGCCAAAACCTAAGGACAATGTAATGTCTCGTTGGGTGAGCTCCCACTGAATCCAACACCTCCAATAGCGTGTTGACTCCTTCTCGCCAAGACGTCATCATCATGACTCCCGTTGACAACTCCGGTTCATATTCTATACTATTTACAAATACATAGAATATATATAAACGACACGCAGGTCGCATTCCTACACTATTTATACAAATACACGGAATAAAATAAACGGCGTGCAAGCCGCACCAATAAATAAATAAATAATATTACATCAATACAGCACGCAAGCCGTAGGCCACAAAAAACCAAATTAATCAACCACCACAACATATAGGTCTAAGGGCATATCATGTTACCGGATCAAATCAAACGCAACAAAAAGAAACATGGTGTGCCACACAAAACCATGATACAAATATATATATATATATATATATATATATATATATTTCAGTTAAGATTGATTAAAACATTAAAGGCATAAAATGACAATCCTTGTACATATGCATTAGTGTACCAAACTATTTTTGAAACACATATTCATATGTATATTTATAAATATATATTTGTGTACACTTCATGCCAAGTTACAATGAATATATAAATATAAAAACTAAAATATTATGAAGACTACAAATATATCAATTTTAGCCCAACAAGAGTCTTCACGAAAAACCATTTTTAAGAAAACAATTTCCTTATCAAATAAAATACTTGTATGATTTTTCTCGACTAGTTAGTGCAAAGCCATGTTAGATATGGCTCTGATACCACTGAAGGTATTCGTTTGGCATAATCAAGAAGCAACGGAAGCATATAGAACAAGATTTCAAAGCCAAGCAAACGAATACTTCCCATGGACCAAAATCTAATCATGAAATTGCAACTAAGATAAACAAGACACAAAGAAATGATTATACCTCAATGCAAAACACAAAGTAATCCTTTCTTGTCAAGAAGCTAGAATACAAACAAGAATTCCTCTAGTGTTGTCCACCCCAAGCTCCTTTGATTCCCAAGTGCTAGCAAGTTAGTGTTCAATCACCAAGACAACAAACAATGTGTGTATATTCTTCTCCTTGTGCACCAAAACTTGATCACCAAGAAGAATATGAACCAAGAGAGAATATTTGCATGAACTAGACTCTTGAACTCTCTCAAGTCTGCTCATATGACCACAAAACTGTAGCAAGCATTAACCTCCACTTAATCCCATTAAAATGAGAGTTTAAAGATGTTAATTCTACTGTTACAGCGAACGTACACGGCCCGTGTTCCTCAACACGGCCGTGTAGGCCCAAAGTCCACGGCCCCAAATGGGCCAAGACAGCCCGTGTCTAATAAGCTAGACACGGCCCGTGTTCAACTAGACGGCCGTGTTGGGCCAAACTACACAACCTTGAATTGGGCCTAAATGCCCCGTGCCTGTTGGACTGGACACGGCCCGTGTTCAACCACACGGCCCGTGTACCATCCTGCCAAAACCCATTTTGGCATTTTTCCTTTCTTTTGTTTGATCATGTTGCCGGAATCAATACTTGGTGTGTGACCCAATTGGCCTATACCTCATCGATAGTGTTATTAACTCGTGCGTTTTACCGGGCATATACCAACAGGATCTTCATGGCATGCTAAAGGCGGTAGAGTCTAACATGGCCAAGAAGCCTTCCACCTTTTCCACTTCTATCTTAGCTATCCAGGAGGGGCGGGACCAAGGAAAAGAAGGCCACTCCCCCTGTGAAGGGAAAGGGAAAGGGTAACGTTGGTGATCCAAAGCCTAACCCAATCCCGGCTCCGAAGGCAAAGAGGAAGGGTCTGGTTCCGCAAGCCGAGGACCCTGCAGAAGCCGAGTGCTTCTACTGTAAAGGAAAAGGACATTAGCGGCGTTCTTGCCCAAACTCCACAACACCGCTACTTCTAATGGTTAGGTTTTAGATACAGGTTGTGGCATACATTTGTAATATTGTGCATGTGCTAAAAGAAAGTAGGGTTATGGGTGCTGGAGAGATGGACTTGATCATGGGAAACAAAGAGGTGTAGCCATTTGAGGAAAGTTGTTTGTTGTAGACATGTTTACCTTTTTCTCTCAGGATCTTTATCTTCAATTTATGAAAGATGGATACAAAAGTGTAGAAGGGGGGTTGAAAACACACTTCAAATTATAATGAACAAATTAAAATAAAATTGAATGCTTTATTTTACTCGATCAAGCTTTTAATAGAAAACAGTATGAAAAGTTAAATTCAACTCATTGATTACAATTTAACTCTCTCTCTCTCTCTCTCTCTCTCTCTCTCTCTCTCTCTCTCTCTTTGTAATCTCACAAACTAATTACTAGATCTTGTTTTGCTTATTCAACTTATAAGCATAGTAAACAAATAACTCTCTAAACAGGAATATCAAACTTATCAGATTAATGACATACTAACTAGGTAACCTCTAAATAAATTAGGAGGCTAGAATATATACTTGTTCTACGGATAAACATTCAAACTAACAAACTAAAACTTCTCCTAATTTGCTAACTCAAACTAAACATATCTATATATGCGGATAGATAACTTGGATAAACTTGATCTTCAATCATGAATCTTTTTATACAACCGTAGATAGAGAGTTATGAGTTTAAAACAAATTCAAACTCTTGTCGAGCTAACTACTTTGTCGAACTGAGTTTCTCAACTTGAAACTTATCAAATTGATTTCGTGAACTAGTCTTCGATCTTCCACATACATATACACATAAAAACTCATACTCAACTTAAGAAGTCATTTAAGTTTTCTAAAACATACTTAGAAACTTTGTTTAGTCCGTCAGAAAAAATTTACAATATTCATTTTGTATGCTTCAAGTATTATCTTTCAATTTGAACCCTAAAACACAAAATTGGTTAAGATGATCAGATTCACCTGACGTATTGTGTGATTTAACTAAGCAAAACAAGTTAATTTTGCTATTTTCAACTTTTCTTTTTCACCTCTAACTTTCTCGAGAGAATATCTAGCCCACCACCAATTTCATGACTATTTTAAAGTTCCTATTATTTTTAGTAACATTCAGAGATCTTACTTGCGTCTATACTAAATTGTCTATTGAAATATGGTAGTTTCAGTCCTTTAAGTTCCAATTAACAATTTAACACGTATCTTATCTTATCTATTTATCTTATCTCCTAGTATAATAAATTACTACCATGCATAACATTTATTATATAAATCCAACCCGAACCTGACACGAAAAAAGTGACAGGAATCCAAAACGGGTTAAAAGTGGGTTGACACGAAAATAAATGAGTCGGTTTATGGTCGACCGACAACCCGAAATGACCCCTATGACCCATTTAAGGGTAATACTATAACATTTTAAAATTTTCTTTTATACTTGAAATTTAAATGTTGAAAAGAGATTGTTAATTCAAATAAGAGATTGACATCTTAGTGCAATAAAACCTGTCAAACAAAAGTATAAAACCCTTAAACGTTAAAAACTAAAAATAAACGATAAAAGATTTATAGTTAAAACAATAGTACATTATTTTGGTACTTTTGCATTTGATTATTTGATAGGTGATACTTTAGTATTTTGAATCAATTCATAATTTTATTTAATGATTAATAATTTTAAATTATTCGGTTGTTCAATTACATTATTTATTGGTATTTAATAGAATAGGATTACATCATAGTTTTTATTATATTCATTTATATAAGTGAATAAAAAAGTAAAATCAAAATTTGAATCAAACCGAAATAAATACCGATTTGAAGTTTGAATACCAATCGAAATGAACGTTGATTATTGAAGTTATAATATAAACGAAAATTATTTTTGAAGTTACCAAATGTTGGAAAACAAACATGGAATTTGAAATATTGATAAAGAAAATCGTAGTTGAAACGGAAAAACCGTATTCGAAAATCGTACTCGAATACCATATTAGAAAACCGAAAAAAATCTCGTTGATGACATTTGCCCTAAATGGGTCGACCCGAAGGTCAACACGAAAAAAACTGACACGACCCAAACCTGACACGAAAATAAATGGGTCGAAATTTGGTCGACACAAAACTGACCTGAACCCGTACCCGAACGACAAGAACCCGATAACACAAAATCAACCCGAATTGATAGCCTTAGTAATAATAATGATCAATTACTTGTACAATAAATATAATCATATCTTTTGTATTTTAATATCACATTTCTTTCATCATGTATGCCCCTTCCTGTTGACACTTCAATCGCTAGTCTTGTGTTATTTTATTTGTCACTATTTTTTTTAATTCTTTCACGTTTTATAATTATATGATAGTTTTATTAATGTTTAACATTAATTTATGTTTTAGAGTAACTCGTAAATCACAGGCATTTATTTTGTATTCTATTATTCTTTTACGATATAATTTCATGTAAATAGTTATCGTATTTAAAAATACGAGACGGTCTTTAATTTTATATTATTATTTAATATTGTCTATTAAAGGTGACGTCAACTTTAAATAGAATTTTGTTAACTTTTTATAACATTATTAAACTAAAACCCGTGTGATGCACGAATTGGTTTAAACAATAATATTAAATATTAATAAAAACGTATTAAATAATAATAAAATGCGAATTAAATGAGAATTTAAAAAATAACGATGTACGATATCAACACTCTAAACAGCAGTGGAAACATCGACGCGAGTGGGAGTGCAGACTTAACGGCAGAAACGTAGTATTATGATGCGAAGAGACGTGATTGTATTTCTTATATAAGTCATCAATTATAATTGTATAATTGATGGTAATAAAGTTAAAACATTATTGGTTATAACTAAAAAGAAATTTAAAATGATTATAAAATACTTTAGAATGATAAAACTAAGATTTGGTTAAATATGATATTTTAAAATATTATAAAGGGTAAATATGATATTTATAAATTAAGGTGGGCAAATATAATTTTATATGATTTAATAAGGACATATATGAAATTTTCTTTAATAATTTTGACTCTAAAAAGTCAACATTGATTTTTTTAATTTTAAGTGAATGAATGGTAGATTAAATTAAATATTATTTTAAATAAATAGTTCAGATCGTATAATAAATTTTATCAAATTAGTCTTTTATTTATATTATTAGAAGATAGAAGATATCTTCTCTTATCTTTTATCACTTATGTCCTATACATTTTTTATCTCTTATTTTTTAATATTAAAAAAGATTAATATTAAACATTTTAATATTATATAAAATTTCTTATTTTTTTTGTAATTATTTAATTATCGTTTTTTAATTATTAATATTAATTACTTTTTAAAGCAATACGTTGATAATAGTGGTGTCTAATCTAGCAATAACTTATAAAACAATATAACTAGGTTTTATTAACTCAACTAATTAGATATGCATTTAAATAAGAGTTCCGGACCTTGATTGTACAAAATCTAAAAGATTAAATAACATATTTGAAGTTGTTGGAAAAGAGCTACCACAGACAAATATGTTTGACGGAAGTTTTTCGGAGCTTTTAGAGCTGAAGTTTTTGGTTTTTAGAAAATAAGTTTTACTAACTCTGTTTGGTTATAGGAACTTGAGCTTTTATTTTAAAAAAATAAGCTTTAAAAAGCTCCAAAATAAAAAGCTACTTCAAGTAGCTTTTAGGAGCTGTTGAGAGCTTTTAAAACACAAATTACATAAATAACCTTTGATTAATTTTGTTTCTTTTTTAATTGCTTATTTTTGTGTCATTTTTTGTCTTTTTACATTTTTAAGCTATAGCTACAGCTACTTTACCAAACACTTTCGTACAAATAAAACTCCAGCTTTCAGCTTTAAATAAAAGCTTCAACTCTAGCCTCTAAAAGCTCCAGCCCGAGCTTCAGCTTTCAGCTAATTACGCCAAACATACCCAATGGAGAGGTTAAAAAAGCACTAAAACAAAAAGCTTCTTGAAATAGCTTTTAAAATTAGCTGGAAGTTTTTATATACCAAATTACCTAAACACTCTCTTTAATTGTGTTGGGAAAAATAGGCTTATAAATATATCCTCTTTTGTTGACATAAAAATATACAACTTGTTTATATAATTGTATGTATTAACATTAACATATGTGCACATATATATATATATATATATTCAATCAAATATATTCTTATCTATAATCTACAAAACAAGCTTCATCAAATGGCCAAGCTCCAATCGTCAAGATCCGAGTTCAAGTAGAAGCCGATATCGAAGATTCCTACAAACAAACATTCGAAATTTATGAGCTTACAAAATAAATTATCAAATGAGTTTAAGTTTTTATAAAATAATTTTTATAAAAACTTTTATAAAAAATTGAGAAATTTTTTATAAAATCACAAGCTTGGTAGTCAAAGCAAATAAATTCCCATTTTGACAAATACTAAACACAATCTTGCATTGAAACAAGTCAAAATCATATTTAGTAAAAAGAATCTCCCAAAGAGGTAAACTTCCAACATGCTTTGTGCATTTGGTTTCTAAACTACCATTTTTATGATTAAATTCAAACTTAAGAAGTATGACACTAATCCAACTTTTCTTAAGCTTCTTTTCAGTGCATTTTTATGGTAAAAATGGGTTGTGTGTGGTTTTGGTAAAAGGCCAATGTCTATATTCACAAGGCTCAAAAAAAATGGTCCAGCAGGCCGACGGTCGATGCCACGGTCGACCGTGGATCGACCGTGGACAGTCTGGACACTTTTTGAGCTTGCACCTCTTTCTTTATTTAAGGCAACTCAAATCTTGTTTTTTACCAAGCTCTTGCAATCTGAAAAATACAGAACACATACAAAATCTTGTGAGCTCATATTCTTTGATAAATATACAATCTTTCAAGATCAAGAATGAAGCAAGAGTGAAAGCCTTCAAAGTTCAAACACTACATTACCTTCTTATATATTTGTAATAGAGCGAGGATCATCTCTAGCCTTAGAATTAGAGAGAAGTGAGGATCAACTCTAGCCTTTCCAATTAGAGTGAAGTGAGGTTTATCTTAACCTTGTTTGCAAGAGTGAAGTGTAATTCTTGTAAGCTAAAGAGAGAAGTTGTAAAATGTTTATCTCTACCTTTAAAGAGAGAAGTTAGTGGAGCAACTCTTGGTGGGTGAGGCCAAGGAGTGGATGTAGAGCAAGGTTGTTAACCCTTGCTTGAACCACTATAAATCATTGTGTCCAAACTACTTCATTAGTGATATTTTTCTTTCTTAAACTCTTTAATTACTTGCAAATATTGTTAAAAACTTCAAAAAGTGGGCATATAACCTATTCACCCCCCCTCTAGGTTCTAACAAATTGTTTTATAATTCCTTCAATTTTTATAACTTGTCATTTTACACTATTAAGCTCCAGCTATCAGCTAATTTGCCGAACACATAAACAGGTTCCAGCTTCCAGCTACTAGCTATTTCCGCCAAACACACCCTACTACATTGCCTATTATTAGTTTATTATTTTTTATTTCATTTGTTTAATATAAATGTATTTTTTATTTTTTATTATTATTAAAGAAAACAGTGTTCATATTCAAGTCAAGTCGGGTTGAGTTTCGTGCACATCAATTAATTATCCCTAGGCTCAAATGAGAATGTGATATGAGGGTGATGATGATAGAACTAAATTCTCGATATCTCCGACTCTGTTACAATCCCTATCATGTTTTTTTTAACAGCGATGTTAAATACAGAGTGTGTATAATAATTTTCTTAAAAACAAAACAATGCACTTCATAATTTCGTGTTTAAATAACTAGTTAAATCTAACATAAGATTATTTTTATTTTACATTAATTAATAATTAAATAATTTCCCTTCCCATTCCTAGTTTCCTACCATTAAAAAAATATTTTTATACCATAATTTCATTCTATAAATCCAAAACCCATCGGCCACGCCCATTTCAACTCTTGTAACCGCCGTTCAGAAACCGCCATGGCAACCGCAGCTCCTCCCATTTTCCTCACCATTTTCGTCTTCTTCATCATCTCAGGTACCCTTTTCACTCTCAATTCTCCAAATCTACTGATCAAATATCGTGTCGGTTTTCGAGTTTTTCGGGGCCAATCGCTTCAATCTATCAACGCTGGTTACAGATCAGTTGCCTTTTATGCTTTCCAAATTGCACTTAGAATTCAGAAACCAAGTTTTTATGATCAATTAGGCTTTCAAAACCATCTTGAAATCATTCCAAGCATATATTCCTCCACAACCTGAAAGTTTTTTTTGTTTTTTTTTGGTTGTTTTTTTTCTAATTTTGTGATTGGTATGAAATCATGGCATTTGGATTCTGTTAGGTGGAATAATGAGGAATGCAAAAGGACAAGCACCTGGGCAGGTACATGAACTAGTTGTGCATGATTGCATATTTCATTGCTAAATTTCAAGGGAAAACAACAAAAATCATGAAATTATAGCAAAAAGACACAGAAAAGTACAAACCAAGAAACAATTCCTTTGTTGTTATTGGATTTTAACTAATAAAAAACTGATCTTTTTACTTATAGGGATCTTGGTGTGTAGCGAAATCGTCGGCTTCGGATGAAGAACTGCAAAACAATATCAATTATGCGTGCAATTATGTAAACTGTAACATAATTCAACAAGGAGGGGCTTGTTTTGAGCCACAAACACTCATAAACCATGCTTCTGTTGCCATGAATCTCTACTATCAAAAACAAAGAAGAAATTACTGGAATTGTTACTTTACAAATTCCGCAATCATTTCTGTCACTGACCCGAGTATGTTTACAGTCTTAATCATCAACCCGTTTTCGCTCATTTGATTTTGATATGATTACTAAGCGTATTATATCGTTTTGCAGGCTATAATGATTGCAAGTACGAATACTTGCAGTAGGTGTTTGGCATGGCTCGTATGGTCTGTTTCGCTCTTTCTTTTCTTAATGTCGAGTTTCTGTATTTCAGGATTACTAACTCATTAAAGAATTTCATTTGGGTATTACAAGTTTACAATATATCTCACCAATCATATGTCAAAACATTTATAAGCAGCTGGGTTGATAGCTATTTTATAAGAACTTAGGAAGATAGCAAGAACTAAGCGCTAGCTGAAGCAGATAACAACCATCATTTCACCTGAATAACAAGATGTTTATCAATAAGTGTAATAACAAACACGATAACGATTCGTAGAAAGTAAAAGTACATGAGAATAACACGTACGACAACAAGAATTCACGCACCAGGGAACATTGATTTATTCATATTGTAGTATCGTTACGTCACTGAAGCATCCAAGCCTTCAACACTTATTCAAATTCCCGACATCGGCTTTCTGCAGCTCTACTTTAAGGGATTTGAGGTATTTAACAGCCTCATCAATTACTGCAACTGTATTCATGTGGTTTCCACCAGGCACAATTCCTCTCAAAGAGTTCACCATTTTCCTCATCTTTTCACGCTTTCTTTCACTCGATTTGTGAGAATATGACGATGACAAACCTAGCCTGGTGTTTCTGTTTCTAGGCCTTGAAGAACAAGAATCTGCAGTATCACTATCATACCCGTGTGTTCGTGCAGTACTAACTTCCTCCTCTTCGTATTCATCTTCCTCTTCAAAACTTAATAATAAATCAATATCGGCCGAATCTTCTTTTATAACCTCTTTATGGGCATTTTCTTCATTTTGTACAATCAAGTTATTATCAATATAAGCAGCATTAGGATAACCAAAACTAGGTACTGCTGCCGGATGGTACATAATCTGACTATGATTATTCGTCCAATCAAAGATCACGAAATTTCTTGGGCAAATCTTCGAGGGTTGAAAGTCAACATTTTCACCAAAGAATGACCCAATTGGTCGATTTCGGATGTATCCACTACCCACTTGATCGGCAAGAGGGAATTTAGCATTGTGGCCTAACTGTTGTTGGTCAGTCTGCATTTGACTTGTAGATGTAAACAGTTGTTGGTCGATTTCGGGTTTTTTTCTTCTTTCTTGGTGCAGTTTAGCAGATAAAAGAATTTTAAAAGGCAATGACAAGCGCAAATGATGTCCCTAAGTTATTTCCATTTTTTTACTGTAACACTTATACTTCAAAATATCAGTAATTACCAGCAGCGAACAGACAATATTTTTACGTCTTCTAATTAAACAACCGATGAGCGTGGCAACTGTCTATTATTCCGAATCATTTCACTGTTAACAGACTACGTAATGGGTTTAAGCAACTGACGGAAATATTCAGCCTGTAAAAAACATATACAAATAACCATTAATCCAATTTATATGATGTAAAATTGCACTGCCATTTCCTAAGCATAGTTGTTAATAGTGCCCCTATGGCGAATAGCGTAGCGTAGCGCTAGTGACTACTATTAAGCATATAGCGTAGCGCTAGGTGGAGTTGCAATTCTGTAGCCCAAAGTACAGTTGATTGATCATAAAATTCATATATGAATATCATGAAACAAGAGATTTAGGGAATGTTTGGATGTGCCCCTTCAAAACTGATCATGTGACATTAAATACAACAATCATACCAAATCTCACCAGAGCAGGGTATGGAGGAGTTTAACGTAGACAGTCATACCTCTAGCCCAGAGTAAGGAGACTGCTTTTCTAGAGACCACCGACTTAACATTATGTGATATTAAATAATGAGAATCAAATAATAAGCGGTAATAAGTTCGGATGTGTTCATGGTGTAATAATCAAATAGTTAGTTGTTCGAGTGTTTGATAATTTAATAAGCTAAAAAATAAAACGACCAACGGACCAACATAAGATTTTACCTGGCAAACTTGCATCAAATTGTAGTAGTAAGCAATGATCCCAACACTCATCCTAATCTTCCCGAATTCCTTCAAAACACGAATTTTCTTTTGTGCAAAACCAATGAACATTCTCAGTCCTTCGCCCAGTATGTAGTAAGAAACACAAACGGATCCACAAGTTTAAAGAAAGTAAGAAACCGAACGAGTTTATAACCCTAAGAAATTAAAATCCAGTTAGCATATTATGGAACTACAAAGTACAAACATATCAAGACTCAAAACCAAGATTCATAGCATCTCACCGAAGAAATTACAGGATGACACGAAAGAACACCACCAAACGCACACACTTTTCGAAGTAATTCGCCCCCAAAGCCATCCACCACATGTTTTCTTTAGTTCATTGAATCAAACTCATATGATAAGCCCCAAACACCTCAACCTGAAATAAGAGGGGAACAAAACTTTACCTCACTCCAAAACAACCATAAACAGGGTAACAAATTGTTAATTCAACATTTCAACTTGTGTGCTAAGTTTCCCGGAAACCTCCAAATCAACTAACCGAAAGTCGTCGCATAAATCAATGTTGATTAAGAGGAGTGTTTGATTAGCTCATAAGCCTAATTTTCTTGGAGTTAGAAGGTTACTAATTTAAACTCATTTTTTAAGTTCACAAGCTCAAATTGACAAGCTCCTGAGTTGAAAAAGTGGACTTATAAGCTAATTCAAAATTCTAACAAGATTGTGAGCTGGAAAATAATCTAATCCAAATAAGAACCATAATTTTACTGCAAAATAACATCCAGGTCAAATTCAAAATGATCCAGAACAACCTAATCGGATTAATCAACTTCTTTAGAACGATTTCAAAGAAAATGAAATATAAATTGACACTGATTTTGAAGAACTAATTCACCAAAAAAGAACAAACAAACAACGAAATCTACTATAATAACAGATCTGACGATAAATTCAAGTACATTACACAATGTATCCAATCACGTTTACGAATATCTTCAAGAACAAAGCACACTTAAACATCCTCTGTTCTTCAAACAAAAGAATCCACGAACAAAATCACAATTACAAATGCAAAATACATAAACTTGAGCTAGAATCCAGTGAAGAAAACATAATAGAAACGTACCCAGATGGAAGATTCCCGTAAATGAAAGATTATATCTCTTAATTGTGATGATTATGGTTATGAAGAACGAAGATGAAGAAGAAGAAGGGGTGATTTTAGTTTGGTTTGGTTTGTGGGAGAGTGTGAGTAGGGTGAAGATGAGCCGTTGGATGGGAGTAAAGGTTAACGCGTATTGCGGTGGTTGGATTGGGATATGAAGAGCATGCGTGAGGAAGGATGGGTCCCACGAGGGTTTGACAAAATGCAGATCTTATTTTGTGGGCTAAATTATTATTATTATTATTTTTTTACATGTAAATTGTAAATCTCTTGGGATATGTTGGTTTGGTTTATAGCATTATTATATGTACTGTAACTGTAGTAGTACTACTCTTTTTATCTCTTTAGTTGTGTTTGTTTTGCATGCCATGTCACGACATTTGTACACTGCTACACCTTTTACGAGTAAAAGGTTTGTTTCACATATCGGTAATTAAATTTGAAATTTATTTCATTAGGTTTATTCTATAAAAAATTTTATAATATGAAATAAATAAGTGAATGATTTTTGTGAAACAGTTTTTATATTTGGTTACCATTATATAAATTTTCTCTTTTTTTATGTGCTAATTTTATGTATAAGGATTTATGTATTGTTTTCATTTAATCTGTTTTTTTTCTTTTTCCTTCGACTAGAAATAAATACGTATGAAAAAAGGACTCCGAACCATCTATCCCGATCGTTGTCTACTTGTCGAATCATCCACTCCAACCATGGACGTAATATATTGTTGGATGACCCTGGCACTCCGCCTCAGCCCACGTCATATGATCACATCGATATTACAGGTGGAGCTCTTAGGAGGTAGTTAAGATTGCGTATTAAGAACTATTTTTAATAATCAGTATTTGATAATCAGGTGTAATAAAACACGCTTTAAAATAATAGTGTTTGTATTTGATTGCAATGTTTGATACCGCAATGATAGCATAATCAGTTTTTTAAGTGTTTGAAAAAATAGATTAATTTGTGATTTAATTTATAAAAGTGCATTGCATTGATTTTAATATTTTATTATAATTGTCTAAAGGCTATTTATAGAGTTTAAAATTGCTTTTTATAATAATCAAGTTTTTCCATGGTAGGTGAAGGGTGATTATTTTGAAATGCAAATAATTAATTTTTAATTTATTTTATCAAACATTATAACCAAATTATCTATGATTTGAAATCAAGATAATCTAAAATTATTTTCTAAATGCAATCACAATCAACCACTTAAAAAAATTACAGATTTTGATTTTCTGGTTTAATTTAAATAAGATTAGTCTCTTTTGATACAAATTTTACATTTTTTTATTTCTTCTCCATGAAAAAGATGGTAAAATATACGAAAAATTAACTTTGTCTTAATTATCATTGTATATAACTAACTTTAAAATTTAAAGTTAATACAACCAATTTTTATAATCATTTCATTGTATGTTAACAACTTTTTTTTGTGTCTAATATTTAGATATCATTGTATACAATAAATTTTTCTGTAATTTCTGTAATATACAACAACTTGCATACAATAAGAGAATTAAAAAGTTGATTGTATTGTGTAAAAAAAATAAAGTTGATTATATACAATGATAACTAAAATAAAGTTTATTGTATTTTTATACAATTTACCCTAAAAAATAACCAATGTACTCCGGCTAAAATTGATGTTGTGGATATAAGTGTATATGTGTATTTTGAAAATTAAATGTGTGTGTGTCTCTCAATCGTTTTGTTAGTGTTAAAGTTGTTGCAAATCAGAGTTAAAAAACAAGTTGAGATTATTTGACATATAAGTTAAAAAATTGTTTTGGAAATTTTGGTTATTTTTTATCTTTAATGTTTCATTTTGGATTGATTTTTGTGATGTTGTGGTGGTGGTTTACGGTGGTGCTAATGGTGGTTCATGGCGGTGTTCATATTGAACATATGAAGATAATCAAGAACTTTAAGAACATGAATAACACGTATTAACTTACATTACAACCAATAAAATTTACATATGTTGATATAACTATATAATAGTTTAATAATGATTGTATAATCATAACTAAAATAATTTTAAAATGTTATTTTTGTTGTAAATTATGGAGAGAACAGAGAAAGAATTGCGAGGAAAAAGTTCATCTTATTCATTAGGTAATTCTTAATTTATTGGAGTACGATAGATAATTATTCAAGATTCAAATCTCATATTTAAGGTAATACATATCTCTAATGTAACGTCCCAAAATTATTTTTTTTGTAACACATTCATTCATAAATAGATATTGATAAAGTAATTGTGTGACAATTGTTGATTTAAAATAAGTACACAACATTCATAAAATTACATCCCTCATAATCGTTTGTCACTGAAACTATAAATGTTAAAACTGAATCATTAAAGCCGCGGATGCATTAGTAATGAGCTATCAACGCCGAACTAGAGCCCCGCCGTGGTCATCTCCTGAAAAGAGTTAAAACAACAATTGTAAGCCCCAGGCTTAGCGAGTATACTACTTACAACCCAACATAGATCATATAATAAAGCTCATAACTCATACCCACCACCGTAGTAGGTGGTCTCGTCATACCCGTCTACGAGGACGATCTCATCTCACCCGTTGTCGTCACAACGGTCTAACATTCCCAACACCGAAGTGCTGGTCTCATACCCGACACCAAAGTGTTGGTCTCGTACCCGTTACCGAAGTAAACGGTCTACTCGTACCCGTCACTGCAGTGAATGGTCTCGTCATACCCGTTACCGAAGTAAACGGTCTACTCTTACCCGCTACCGAAGTAAGCGGTCTAATCATATTCAACTCATAACTCATAGCTATTCACATATCTATATGCATTCATTCATATTCGTAGTCTATTTAGATCGTAAGTGGGAATACTCACCTGTCAGCAGTTCTCGTTACTCAGTCTTACTATATAACTTTACTTGTGATTACCCTTCAATTTACCGTCACTTGATCCAAGTCCAATAGGGTCAAATATGGTATTAGTCTCTTACTCACTTACACAACTTCCATAAGTCGGTTGGGTGTGTGTGTATATATATATATATATATGTAACACCCAAGGTTCGAAAATCCTTATATTTAATAATTAAATAGGAAGTGATATACTCGTGTTATAAGTTGCCGTTATGAGAGTAGATGTGTTTATTAAACTAGAGGGGTTAAAATCGCCAAAATATAAGTATTACAAGTCTAGGGACCAAATATGCTATTAAGCCATACTTAAATATATATATATATATATATATATATATATATATATATATAGTTGCTTCCTTAGAATTCCATAACACATATATGTTCAAAAACTCAAAACACAGCTGCATATCTTTGATCCCTGGCGATTTTTAGAGATTCTACAGCAACATACTTCAGTTCTATAGCATCTAATCCAACCTTATTTGTTAAAGGTATGATTAAACCTTTAGTTTTTGAGGTTTTATGAATTTAGAAGCTTGATTCTATGGTGAATCATGTTAGAAATATGTTTTTATGATTAGATTATGTTCCACTATTGTATGGGGTGTAGGAAAACACTCCTAACCAGTTTATATGAAGAATATAGCAAAATTCTGGTCAAAACCGACACCAAATGTATGAACTGTCGGATTGTCTGTTAGATACACGGCTCGTGTAGTATGAATTGTCGGATTATGAAACTATCGGATTGTCAAAGGCGGTCATAGGGCCATGTAGGGTTACATGGTCGTGTAGTACATGAGGTACACGGCCCGTGTAGTATGACTAGATAACACTGGCCATGTAGCCAACATAGGTCGTGTAATATGAGGGACACCGCCCGTGTAGGCCCTATTTCAGATCAGAATTCAAGTATTGTGAAACTTTATTATATTATTATTATACGACGGTGATTGAATTACTTATCTGAGTTATTGATACATATGGATCATTACATATCATAAATATCAGAAGGTGAGTCTTCTAGACTATTAATCATATCTGCAGCATGTATGCTATCATATCAGATTACAAACATGTAATGTTATTCATATATGTATATATACCAAACTGCTATGTGTAGTAAGGTTCAAAGGTGATACAATACTGTTACAAAGGTGGCTTCCCTAGGTCTAGAACCAGTGGTTAGCAATGATTATCTGACATACGTGTATTGTCTTTATATGATTCTATACGTGTGTTTATATGTTATTAGTTTGGAATACTCACTAAGCTCTCGTAGCTTATCAGATACTGCTTTTAAATCTTTTGCAGGACGCGGCAAGGATAAGGGCAAGGCTCCTGTTTGACTACTTTTTGGGTTACTCTTTTGAAACAATTTTAACGCCCAGTTCTGTAAATATTTGACTTTTAAAGTACACTAAGTATCTACTCTTGTATATATCTTTTGGCAGTAACTTGGTTTGTAGTAAAATGCTTCCGCGTATGTTTTAAACTAAATGTGTATTTTATAAATGAATTTTATATACTGTTACTGGTGATCAGATTCCTGGTAGAGCCCAACCAAATGTGAATGAAGGAGCCCCTAATCTCAATGAGGGGGTGGTAGAACCTACAATACAAGAGACCGTTGCTAGGGAAATTGGCAAGGCTTTAGAGCAAAGTATTCCTTTTATCTTCACACAAGTGGTAGAACAGATGAAAGATCAGAATCGAGATATGATCAAACAAGAATTCGCAACAAGGTTTGCTGCAGGTGGTGAAGGATTTAATCCTCGACCATAAGTCATCATTCGTGATGCTCCAAAGGTGTGTTCATTCAAAGATTTTTCAGCATGTCAACCCCCGTTGTTCCATGGGTCTACAGATCCGGTTATAAGTCACAGGTGGATCTCTGAGATAGAAGGTGCATTTCATACATGTTCTTGTGCACCTGAATTCAAAGTAAGATACGCAACCAATCAGATGCGCGGTGCTGCAAAGGATTGGTGGGATATGGAGGTTAAACAGAGGGGTTATGCCGGAATTGAAGCTATGACTTGGGAAGAATTCAAGGAGTTGGTTATCGAGCAGTTTTTTCCTTAATCCGAGATTGATAGGATTGTGGATGAATTTTATAGGTTGAAATAGACGACAAAGATGATTCCTGAGATCAATGCAAAATTCTTGGAACAAGCACTTTTTTGTCCTGATTATGTGGCGAATGAGAAAATGAAGATGTATCGGTACATGATGATACTCAAACCCAATATCAGAGAATTTATTGATGCCAGCAAACACCAGACACTAAAGTCCATGATGGACACAGCCAAAGCGAGGGAGATAGAGTTGGAGAGGCAAGATAAAGAGAAGAAGTCTGTGGAGAAAGCTACGCATGTGTATAAGAAACAAAAGGTTGAACAGTTTGAGAAGAAAGGGGTGCAGAAAACCTACCCAACTTGCCCGACTTGCAAGAAACATCACTCGGGGGAATGCCAATATGGTCCTCCCACGTGTTATAAATGTGGGAAATCGGGTCACGCAGGGAAAGATTGTAGAACACCACTGCGTGTATGTTTTAACTGCTATCAGCTGGGCCATCAGAAGTGAGAGTGCCCGAAACTATCATCGAATGCACCGTCTGCAGGATTCAAACTTACTCCAGCCTTACCTCCACCACGAAGCTCAGGAACAAAAGAAGTAAAGAGAGAGGATGCTCAGAAACCCAAAGGGAGAGCTTTCCAGCTTACAGCTGAGGAAGCTAAAACTGAGCCTGATGTAGTTACAGGTACATATCTTGTCAACAATTTGCCTGCTCTTGTGCTTTTTGATTCTGGTGCAAGTAAATCCTTTGTATCTGTTTCTTTCTGCAAGAATTTCAATCATATATGTGAAAAGCTAGATTCTCCTCTTGAAGTTGAAATAGCTGATGATAAATCTGTAATTGTATCAGATGTGTATAAGCATAATGTGATAGAAATAGATACAGTTAAATTTCCTATAGAACTTATACCCATGACTATGAGAGAATTCCAAGTAGTAGTTGGAATGGATTCGTTAGGCTATAATCAGGCTACCATTATGTGTGGGCAAAAAGTGATACGAGTTCATACCCCAAGTGGGGAAGAACTATCTATATGTGGTGATAATAAAAAGGGAAAGTCATATGTGTGTTCGGTGTCTAAAGCTCAAAAATATTTGCAGCATGGGTATACAACTTTCTTAGCTCATGTGATAGATACAAAATTAGAAAAGAGGCAAGTGAGTCTTGAAGATGTGAAAACAGTATGTGAGTATCCTGATGTCTTTCCTGAAGACTTACCTGGGGTACCGCCAGATAGACAGGTTGAATTTAGAATCGATTTAGTACCTGGAGCTTTGCCAGTTGCAAGGGCTCCGTACAGACTTGCTCCACCAGAGATGCAGGAATTAATGAAGCAACTTCAGGAACTACTAGACAAAGTGTTTATTAGACCAAGTAGTTCACCCTGGGGTGTTCCAATTCTATTTGTCAAAAAGAAGGATGATACTTTTCGTATGTGCATTGATTACCATGAACTTAATAAAGTGACCATCAAGAACAAATATCCTTTACCCAGAATAGATGACTTGTTTGACCAGTTACAAGGAGCATCGTGGTTCTCAAAAATCGACTTAAGGTCGGGGTATCATCAGTTAAAGATCAAGAAGGAAGATATTCCTAAAACCGCGTTCAGAACTCGTTACGGGCATTTTGAGTTTGTGGTAATGCCGTTTGGTCTTACGAATGCACCAGCAGCATTTATGGATCTGATGAACAGAGTTTGTAGACCAATGCTAGACAAATTAGTGATTGTGTTTATTGACGATATCCTTATTTATTCAAAGAATCCGGTGGATCATGAGAAACATCTCAAAGAGGTTTCGGAAACTTTGAGAAGAGAACGGTTATATGCCAAATTCTCTAAATGTGAATTTTGGATTCAGGAAGTGCAATTTTTGGGCCATCTAATTAATCAAAGCGGAATCAAAGTAGATCTTGCGAAGGTAGATGTTGTGATGAAGTGGGAACCGCCAAAGAACCCTACTGCAATTCGAAGTTTTCTAGGATTGGCAGGTTATTACAGGAGGTTTATTCAGAATTTTTCAAAAACTGCCGTTCCTTTGACTCAATTGACGAAAAAGAATGCTGAATTTGTGTGGGGAAGTGAGCAACAATCTGCCTTCTCAACTCTCAAGAAGAAGTTATGTGAGGCACTAGTCCTTGCATTACCTGAAGGGGTTGAAGACATGGTGGTATTTTGTGATGCTTCATATCGTGGATCGGGTTATGTATTGATGCAGAAAGGTAGAGTTATTGCTTATGCTTCACGGCAGTTGAAGCCACATGAAAGTAACTACCCAACACATGACTTGGAGTTGGCAGTGGTGGTGTTTGCACTTAAGATTTGGAGACACTATCTATATGGTGTGAGATTCGCTATTTACACTGATCTTGAAAGTTTGAAATATTTCAAGGATCAAAAGAGTCTCAACATGAGGCAAAGGCGTTGGCTGGAATTGTTAAAGGATTATGATTGTGATATTCTATATCATCCGGGAAAAGCAAATGTGGTAGCTGATGCGTTAAGCAGAAAGTCAGGAACAGTTCTAGTGAAGAATTAAACTTTAAGAATGACTGTTACTACACCTATTATTAATGTGATACAAACGGCTCATCTTGAAGCAATCAAAGATAAGAATCATAACTCTGAGCGAATAAAAGGGCAGGTGGCCTATTTTACTAAAGACAGTCGTGATATTTGGACCCGTTATGGTCGTATTTGGGTACCGGTTTATGGTCGCACACGCCAGATACTTCTTAGTGAAGCTCATAAATCCAGATTTTCTATTCATCCAGGAGCTACTAAAATGTATAAGGATCTGAAAGTTGATTATTGGTGGGCAGGCATGAAACGTGATGTAGCAAAGTATGTGGAAAAGTGCCTTACGTGCTTACAAGTGAAAGCTGAACATAAGAAACCTCACGGGAAGTTATAGCCCTTAGAAATTCGAGTTTGGAAATGGGAAAACATTACAATGGAGCTGATTACCAAATTACCCAAAACTCCACGTGGTTATGATGCAATATGGGTAATTGTAGACAGGTTAACTAAAAGTGCTCATTTTATTCCTATCAAGGAGACTTATCCTTTAGAAAGATTGGCAGATATATATGTGAAGGAGATTGTGACTCATCATGGTGTGCCAGTTTCTATCGTTATCTGACAGAGACACAAGATTTACTTCTAGATTCTGGAGAAAATTTCACGAAGATCTCGGAACTAAATTACATCTCATCACAACATATCATCCTCAGACTGATGGTAAAAGTGAAAGAACTATTCAAACCTTGGAGGACATGCTGCGGGCATGTGTTATAGATTTTGGAGGGAGCTAGGATTCTTATTTACCTTTAGCAGAGTTTTCATACAACACCAGCTATCATTCCAGTATTGGGATGCCACCGTATGAAATGCTATATGGTAGGAAGTGCAGAACTCCGGTATGCTGGGGTGAAGTAGGTCAGAAAGAATTGGGTAGTACAGAAGTGGTACAGCGAACAACTGAATAGATACAACTCATCAGAGATAGATTGCTTACTGCCCAAAGTAGACAAAAGAGTTATGCGGATAAACGTAGATCACCACTTGAGTTTCAGGTGGGAGATTATGTACTGTTAAAAGTGTCGCCATGGAAAGGCGTAATCAGATTTAGAAAGAGAGAGAAACTCGGTCCAAGGTTTATTGGACCATTCAAATATATTTCACGTGTGGGAAAGGTTCCTTACAGATTGGAATTACCAGAGGAATTATCTCCGATTCATAACACCTTCCATGTTTCACACCTCAGAAAATGTCTAGCAGACGTGTCTGCATTTGTACCGTTGGAAGATGTTACTATTGATGCTAAACTGAACTATGTGGAGCAACCTATAGCTATATTGGAGAAAAAGGTCAAGAGTCTACGAAATAAACAGATTGGACTGGTTAAAATTCAATGGAAACACAGAAAGGGCTAAGACTTACATGGGAGCCTGAACAGGAGATGATGCATAACTATCAATAACTCTTCAATAGCTGATTTCGAGAACGAAATCATTTCAAGTGGGGAAGAGTTGTAACACCCAAGGTTCGAAAATCCTTATATTTAATAATTAAATAGGAAGTGATATACTCGTGTTATAAGTTGCCATTATGAGATTAGACGTGTTTATTAAACTAGAGGGGTTAAAATCGCCAAAATATAAGTATTACAAGTCTAAGGACCAAATATGCTATTAAGCCATACTTAAATATATATATATATATATATATATATATATATATATATATATATATATATATATATAGTTGCTTCCTCAGAATTCCATAACACATATATGTTCAAAAACTCAAAACACAGCTGCATATCTTTGATCCCTGGCGATTTTTAGAGATTCTACAGCAACATACTTCAGTTCTATAGCATCTAATCCAACCTTGCTTGTTAAAGGTATGATTAAACCTTTAGTTCTTGAGGTTTTATGAGTTTAGAAGCTTGATTCTATGGTGAATCATGTTAGAAATATGTTTTTATGATTAGATTATGTTCCACTATTGTATGGGGTGTAGGAAAACACCCCTAACCAGTTTATATGAAGAATATAGCAAAATTCTAGTAAAAACCGACACCAAATGTATGAACTGTTGGATTGTCTGTTAGATACACGGCCTGTGTAGAGATACACAGCCCGTGTAGTATGAATTGTCGGATTATGAAACTATCGGATTGTCAAAGGCGGTCACAGGGCCATGTAGGGTTACATGGTCGTGTAGTACATGAGGTACACGACCCGTGTACACAACACGGCCCGTGTAGTATGACTAGATAACACTGGCCATGTAGCCAGCATAGGTCGTGTAATATGAGGGACACCGCCCGCGTAGAGATACACGGCCCGTGTAGGTCCTATTTCAGATCAGAATTCCAGTATTGTGACACTTTATTATATTATTATTATAGGACGGTGATTGAATTACTTACCTGAGTTATTGATACCTGTGGATCATTACATATCATAAATATCAGAAGGTGATTCTTCTAGACTATTAATCATATCTGCAGCATGTATGCTATCATATCAGATTACAAACATGTAATGTTATTCATATGTGTATATATACCAAACTGCTATGTGCAGTAAGGTTCAAAGTTGATACAGTACTGTTACAAAGGTGGCTGCCCTTGGTCTAGAACCAGTGGTTAGCAATGATTATCTGACATACGTGTATTATCTTTATATGATTCTATACGTGTGTTTATATGTTATTAGTTTGGAATACTCACTAAGCTCTCGTAGCTTATCAGATACTGCTTTTAAATCTTTTGCAGGACGCGGCAAGGATAAGGGCAAGGCTCCTGTTTGACTACTTTTTGGGTTACTCTTTTGAAATAATTTTAACATCCAGTTCTGTAAATATTTGACTTTTAAAGTACACTAGTATGTACTCTTGTATATATCTTTTGGCAGTAACTTGGTTTGTAGTAAAATGCTTCCGCATATGTTTTAAACTAAATGTGTATTTTATAAATGAATTTTATATACTGTTATAGTTATTTTTGAAAATTGGGGCGTTACAATATATACATGTAAGTCGCATGGCTATATATATATATATACATGTAAGTCGCATGGCTATATATACATGTAAGTTGCATGGCTATATATATGTACATATAAGTCGCATGGCTATACATATGTAAGTCGCATGAGCACCCACATGTGAAAGTCGCATGGACACTTACACTCCAATGTGAAGGTCGCACAAATACTTATATTCATAAGAAAGTCAAATGAACACCCCTATGCGAAAGTCGCATGGGTACATATACCTATATGAAGGTCGTATGGTTCCAGTGTCTTCCCTGTCAGTTCATAGTTTTGAAAAAAAAACACAAACTCCATAGCCAAGATCAAGCTTTCTCAAAACTCAATCAATTTAACTCATTTTTGTTGCAAAACATTTCTCCACTTATATAAATCTTTCCTTTTAATACAGACTTGTATTTTATCAAGTATTAAGTGTTCTTGCTTAAATCTTTTTCATGGTTTTTCTCATACATTCTAAGACCCAAAAACCCAGATTTCAAGTATCCATTCATCATCTTAACAGAGTAAGATTTGGTGTCTACATGATCCTAATGAAGTGAGGAACATTACCTGATGATTTCCTTGACAATTCTTAAGTTCCAAAACGTTTCTGGCCTCCTTCTTCCTTTGTTTCTTCAAGAGCAGCACACAACACACACACACATTGAATGAATGGAACAGTGATTTGATTGTTAGTGTTGGGGTTGTGCTCTAATTTCTTATTTATACTCACATGCATAACCCTTGTGGGCCTAAGTCCAAGTCACAATCTCAAGCCTAATTCACCACTAAAACTCTTATTGGTTTAACATATAGGCCCAACAACTTTAGTAAATTACTACACATCATAATATAGCTAAAATCACCATAATTATTCCAATAAAATACTTTTTATTAGTTTCGAAATTCCGGTATTACATCTAATAATTTTATATAATATTAGAGGATAAAAACATATATTCTATAATTATCCATAACACTACCCCTTAGATGTCAATTAAAATCAACATGCCTCATTAAAAACTTACTAACTAAAACCCTATGGGACAAAAAAAACTAGTAAAGGAAAAGGAGTACATAAATACTTTAATACGCTTGGGGATGTTGACTCATTAAAAACCTTGTCAGAAAACCCAGTGGAACAAAACCATGATTAAGGGAAAAGGAGTGCAACACATATTTTCTCTCCCTGACGATAATATCACTTAAGTTCTTTAAGTGAGCATAGCCCAATGACCAATATCTTGAGCTATCTTCTCAAACATTGAAGTCTAAAGTTCCTGTTGGGTATCGGTGGCATCTAGAAACGTAGCGGAAGTAAGAAACGGGTAAAACAATTTTCTAAAAATGCCCAACAATACACGCCCAATGGACCAAACTTTAAACACTAGCATTGAAATTAAAAGAAAGAAACAAGAGAATAAAATTATACCACTCGAATCGTATTCTTTCCTTATTATTGATGAAGGTGTGGGATGTGATAACACAACAAAGTGCTCCTCTACCGGTATCCACACCAAGCACGTTTGAATCGCACTTGCTAGAGTACTTGGACGCCGCAAAGAACACCACCAATATCGAACTAACACCACTTGAAGATTATAGGTTTCTATACTATCTTCTAAGTGTGTATTAAGAGAGTGTATATTCTAAAACTTTCTAGTAACAACTCATATGGTTAACCTTAACTCTAAAAGCTTGTTAGACATTATATAGACTCCAAAATGGAGTCTAGAAACGTCCATAACCGTTCAAGGATTAATGGTTATCAATGGCCATGAAAACCCTATTAAACTAGTCTTAAAAGACTAAATAAAGAGGTTGTTACAGTGCCAGGCACGGTCGTGCCTCACATGGCACGCCCGTGCTAGCCCAATGGGCACACCTAAGTCGCGCCGGACTGGGCTCGTGCCTAAGAACTATGCACGGACGTACCTCTACGAGGCACGCCCCTGCCGGACCCATTTGGTACGTCCTTGACACGCCGGTCTTTTGGGCCTGTTCCTAGCCGATGGGCACACCCGTACCTTAACAAGGCACGACCGTGCCCGGCCGACCAAAACCATCTTTTGGCATTTCTCTCTCTCTCTCTCTCATTCAAAGGTGTTTCCAGAATCAATACTTGGCATGTGACCCAATAGGCCTGTGCCTCATAAGCAATGATACCAAATCATGTGCGTTAGTGTGCATATTTCAACATACTCCCACTTGCACATGACATACCTACGAAAGGGAGCACCGACATAGAGCGGCCTCTAGCAAGGCATCTATGTCTCCAAGTCAGCATAGGGTATGTCATCCATGACAAGTACCAACCTGAAACGAATGGTCCTATAGATAAGTGATCATTCATCCTTTTGTTCGCGATATCCGATGTGAATGCGAGGCATGGAACAACGTCAACCTCCAGACCATCCACGATGTTTCTTGATCAAGACTGATGGTGACTAACAAAAACAAGTTGCAAAATTGATCCATTATCAATTCAACTCGAGCATGGCCATGCATTTGATGTCAGCGCTCAATCAACAAGGGCCCCATGGATATCTATCTAAAAGAGGAACACATTTCTTTGACTACATTGTCCCATCGTAGTAGCAAAATCTTACTTGAAACTCCCCTTTTAGCAGCCAGTTACGAACTGCGTTAGAAAGCAATCAAAGCAAAGCAAGTCAATACTCAGAGATCACATGTATCTCCAGTGTAAGGATAAACGATATTATCATCCTAATTTACTCATGACCATGTCCATGAAGTAAACTTAGGTGCGGGTCCTCCAGCTACTTGATCCATTATTAAGTACAAGATAAGTGTTGCGTAACCATGTATTCAATCCAAGATGAATACCTTTACCAACTACTTACCTCAGTCTTAATTCACTTCTTCCTTCTAACGAAGAACGACCGACTGTGGAGTATTTAGAATAACCATGTTATTCAAGGAAGCGGTTAAACATGCTAAGATGTAACACAATAAGGGCTAACGAAAGTACCTGCTCCACGTGTATTATCAAATCCCCATTTGACAATCGATAGAATCAAAGAACATTATTGCTTAATGTTCACAACTCAAACATATCAAAGTTAACTAAAATAAACTTGTAAGCAAGCCTAGTATGAAGATCATCACTAGCTTGTTACTGTTGGAATATGCCCGCTGACACGAACGAGTTAATGGCACTACCGATGAGGTATAGGCCTATTGGGTCACACACCAAGTATTGATTCCGGCAACACGATCAAGCAAAAGAGAGGAAAAGGCCAAAATGGGTTTTGGCAGGATGGTACACGGGCTGTGTTCCTGAACACGGGCCGTGTCAAGTCCAACATACACGAGGCGTATTAGCCCAGTTCAAGGTCGTGTAGTTTGGGCCTACACGGGCCGTGTAGATGAACACGGGCCGTGTAGTGCTTGATAGACACGTGCCGTCTTAGCCCAATTGAGGTCGTGGGCTTTGGGCCTACACGGCCGTGTTGACCAACACGGCCCGTGTACAGGCTCTGTAACAGCAGAATAAACAGCTTTAATCACTCATTTTAATGGGGTTAATGTGAGTGAATGTGAAGCCACGATTCATATGTCTCTGGAACAGACTTTTGGGAGCTCTAGAGTCTTATGCTAGAGTTCATACTCTCTCCTATTGTTCTTCTTCTTGGTGATCAAGTTTGATGCACATGAGAAGTTAACATACACTTTGTGGTCTAGACTTGATGCACAAAGGTGTTCCTTGTTCTTGTATCGTGTTGTTTTGGTGTCTACACCAACCTACTAGCATTGGGGAATCAAGTGTGCTTGGGGTGGACTACTCTAGAGGAATTCTTCCTTGAATTCTACACACTTTGACAAAGAAGAAAGCTTTGGTGATCTTGCATTCGTATAACCTTTCTTCTTTCTTGTTTATTACATTGTAGTTGCAACTTCATGTTTAGATGTTGGTCCATGGCATGTGTGTTTGTTTGGCTAGTTTAGATTTTGTATTGTATCTTGCTTCCATTGCTACTCGTTTATGCCAAACAAATACCTTCAGTGGTATCAGAGCCATATCTAACATGGCTTTGCACTAAGGAGTCTAGAAAAACCATATAAATATTTTATACAAGAAAATTGTTTTCTTGAAATGTTTTTTGGTATGGATGGTTGCTAGGCTAAAATTGATATATTTGTAGCCTACATAATATTCATATAAGTATTTTTATATTAGAAAATTGTTTTCTAGAAATGGTTTTTCATGTAGATTCATGTTAGGCTAAAATTGGTATATTTGTAGCCTACCTAAGATGTTAGTTTTTACATCAAGTCTCAAAAACCATATAAGTACATTTATATAAGAAAATTGTTTTCTTAAAATTGGTTTTTCCATTGAGGCTCTTGTTGTGCTAGAATAGATTTATTCATAGACGTGTTAATATTTTAGTTTTTATATTTATATATTTGTTGTAACTTGGCATGAAGTGTACACAAATATATACTTATAAATATATATATGAATATGTGTCACAAAAATGGTTTGGTACACTAATGCATATGTACAAGGATTGTCATTTTGGTGCCTTTGATGTTGTTGACAATCTTGACTAAAATATAGATATATATTTATATCATGGTTCTGTGTGGCACACCATATTTCACTTATGTTGCGTTTGGTTAATTCGGTAACACGACATGCCCTTAGACCTATGTGTTGTGGTGGTTGATTGATTCGGTCTTTAGTGGCCTGCGTGCCATATTGATGTAAATATTTATTTATATATTTGTTGGTGCGGCTTGCACGCCGTTTATTTTATTCCGTGTATTTGTATAAATAGTGTAGGAATGCGACCTGCGTGTCGTTTATATATATATATATTCTATGTATTTGTAAATAGTATAGAATTAGAACCGGAGAAGTCAACGGGAGTCATGGCGATGACGTCTTGGCGAGAAGGAATCAACACGCTATTGGAGGTGTTGGATTCGGTGGGAGCTCACCCAACGAGACTTTACCTTGTCCTTAGGTTTTGGTCTCGTTTTCCCCGTTGTGGCTCACGGGGAAAACGCATAAGAATTTTGGGCATGTTACCGAATTATACATACATATATTTGCATGGTTGTGTTTTATTTTTCTATGCATGGATTAGGATTCGCATGCTAGACAATTTTTCTATAAAATTAAATAAAATACAACGTTTGTTAAAATGGTTAACAATCTCGCGCGAATAGAATTGACAAAAAAAAAAATAAACTTGGTATTATATTTAAAAGTGCTTAAAAATCGTTTTGACACTTACTTTGTTAATTCACAAAAAGGTTTTTAGAAACCGGAAACAAAATCCCGTTTTTCAAAATGTAAATCACACACCATCCGTAAGATGACACCACCCGAATCTAATGAAACAAGGATGATTGTCGAGCTAAGCACGAGTCATTCCTTGCGTAGTTGTGTGGAAGGTGAGTGGGGTAACTCGCATGATTGGTTGTCGAGCTAAGCACGAGCCAATTGATGGTCGGGAGTGCCACCCATGTGTCTTGTCGGACGGTTTACAATTTTAGTATATAATTCTTGATTAGTTTTCAAGCTAAGCGTGAGCTAAACAAAAATTATATATAATATTGGTGTAAGGAAGGGATCAAACATGCCAACCGACATAATGGATGTCAACGGATCCCGCAAGTGTCTAAGAGTTGTAATAGAGATTACAATTGGTAAAATGGTTGCCGGCCTAAATAGCTTCGCCACGTGATCCGCGGTAAACCCGTCACGGTGCGAGGTGAAATGAGGTTCTTAGCCCTTGTTATAAATAGTTGTTTTTGTCTAAAACTATGGGGTAATTATTTTTAACAAGGTTTATCTAAACTAACCAAAACTCGTATTATTGTTATTTATAGATGTCAAATCATAACAATACAACGTCAAACATCTCACTTCATGTGTTCCTAGAAAGGGAGAAACTCACGGGGGTGAACTTTATTGCATGGCTTAGGCAATTGAGGATTGTCCTTCGCCATGAGTCAAAGTTGCACATCCTTGAGGAACCCCTTCCAGAGCCACCTGCTACTAACGTGACTTGGGCCGTCCGATACGGGTATGAAAAACGTGTTGAGGACACGCACGATGTTGCCTGCCTCATGTTGTCAACTATGAGCTCGGAGTTGCAAAAGCATTTCGAGCACATGAGTGTGTGCGATATGTTAAACAAGCTCAAGGACATGTTCCGACAGCAAGTTAGGCAGGAACACTATGAGTGTGTTAAAAGCCTAGTCGGTTGTAGGCTGCAGGAAGGCGGGAATGTTGGTCTTCACGTCCTTAAGATGAAGGCGAACGTGGACCAAATGGAGAGGTTAGGATTTCCTATTGGGAGAGAGCTCGCTGTGGATATTGTACTCCAGTCTCTGCATGCATCATATGAACAGTTTGTCACAAACTATCATATGCAAGGATTGGAGAAGTCCTCAAGCGAATTGCATGACATGTTGAAGTCTGCGGAATCTGACATAGCTAAGCATAATTCCACCTCAACCACTCCCGCATTGGGCTTAAAGAAACAAAAGAAAAGGAAGAAGAAACCGACCCTAAGAGGAAAGGTTGGAGTTTCCAAGCCTATCCTTAATATTGAGTCGAAGGACATAGAGAATGTGCCTCAAGAAGAGACTCAAGAAAAGGTGGTTTGCTACTTCTGTGGAAGATTTGGAAATTGGGGCCGTCACGCCTGCCCTACGTGCTGAGAGGATATAAATCTTCTCAGGAAAGAGAGAGTTAACTTTCCATATTCAGGTACGTTCATGATTCATTGCTATTCTTCTATAAGCTGGGTTGTTGACCCGAGCGGATTGACTCACGTTTGTCACAAATTTGTTTGTTACAAAGTGAAGGTCCTTTGTTGAAAGAAAAGCATGAAGAACCGGATCTCGAACGAGGAAGCCATGGTGATTGTCCTCCAAGAGAAGATAAGGAGACTTGATCTCGCTCTTGTCACCGGTTTATTTATTATTTTATTTTATTGCCCTGTGTGGCAAGTAACATCTTTTTGTATGCTCGCTTTAATTACGGTGAACAAAAATTTTGAAGTTTTAAGAATTGATGTTGAACCTTTTTTAAACTTTATTTATTCAAGGTTTTATGTCATAGCTCATGTGTTGTTTTGCCCTGCGTGGCGTACAACTTTACATGTGGTGACGATGAGTTATTCTTAAAATACGAAATTTATTATGAAAATCTATTGTGAGATATTTTTGTTCAAAATTTCCCATGTCATGGCATACACAAGGATTTGTTACAAGTAATAAAATATTCATGAATAATTGATTCTGAATCCAAAATAGTTTGGATGAGTTATCTTTGTGTGATAATCAACGTAACCACATAAACAAGAAATATATCGCCTAGATCCATGTGGTTAGGATCTCGGAATAGTTTAGTCTCGGGCTAAACGCTTTGATGTTGATCTTGTTTATTAGGCTAAGATGATTATGAGATCCTTCGCCGGAGTTTGTGAGAGGATTATAAGCTTGTTGGATATTGATCACATTTTGTGGATAATCCGTTCAAGCATACCACAAAGAATAACGAAAGGGAAACCTCTTCATAACTACCTTGATGGTAGTAATTACGAGACGTTTATTAGTTTAGGCATATATCTTAAATCTTGTTGGTGTTCAAAATTAGCCAAAACAACTTTAAGAATCAATAGGGCATATAGATCAAGGTACTTAGATCTAGTTAAGATGCTAAGGTATCTATTATCTATATATTGGATGACCATATAGTGAATTGTGGAATTGTTTCACAATTCATATCCTACTAAGACGCATTGGTACATGGTGTCATGGAGTAGGGAACCGGGTGTTGTTGATCTGGTTTATGACGGGTCAAGAATGTGTGTCCGATTTGTTGGGATATTCATTTGCCATTGTGACTAAGTCCTCAAATCCAAATTCAATTAATAGTCTATTTAGCATTTATTGAGATACGACTAGAAAGGTTCCATTCTTGTCTATCTTATAATTCGAAGTTATCCATTCTACATTTAGTGGGAGATGGATAAACTTGAAGTCGAGAAGTGCTAATACATTTGAGGAGTTCTTCTAAGTTTTAGTTATTTAACCTTTTGAGAACAATGTTTGTTGCTTAAAAGGGGAAGAAGAGAGAAACTAAAACTAAGGCATTCCAGTGGAAGAACGTTGAACTTAAATGAAAGACTTGATAAATGAAAGACTCGATGATGATACTAGCATATAATATGATATCTTTGATAGATGATCAGCATGGTTATGCTGGTATGCCTGACTAAGAATCATTACTTCTTTTAATTCTGATTAGAGTCATATAGAGCCAAAGAGATATGAGTTTCTCATATCTAAGTGGTAATGACTTAATGGTGAGTCGTGGTAATGACTTAATGGTGAGTCTTGTTGAGTTCGCCACCTATCGGAAGAGGCAGTGGATCCAGAATTCGCTAAAAATAAAAGAAGTAAATGATAAAGAGATGCAATCCATTTGGAATGTCCAAGTGCTTGACTTGACTTTCCATACCTAGGTGTATACCAAGGTGGTAGTGATGGAATTAACATGGATGGAATTGTAGACGACTTCAAATACAGACTAGTGGTAAAGTTTTTCATGGTGGTTATGGAGAAACTTGTCCTAGTGGCTATGTTGAAGAATGTTTGATACTCGTGGATATTAATGACCACGTTTTGTCATGAAACAATATGATGAGGAAGTGATTATAACACTATCTGAGGGTCTTAATATACGTCCGTAGTATCCGAATTATGTCTACATAAGTGGATAAGACCATTTCGGGCTTATTCTTGCATCTTGAAGGAAATATATCTTTGCTTACTATTAGAAGATCATAGTGATGGGTTTTCTAAAAGTATAGATAAAAACCTTTTACGTATGTCAGGGCTAGTGGGAGCTTTGTTGTATTCCTAGTGTTAAATGTCTATGGAAGATAATGTCCCGATATTAGGTTATCTACAAACCTAATTCAGGAATTACTGCTTCATAGGGGCATTTAAGAGATACAAAATTTGATAGTATTTAGTTCAAGAAATATAGAGATATGTTCTTGATGTTTGATGACTTGAATAGGCTTGGAGTAAGTAGTTACTCTAATGCATGTTTCTGCTAGGATAACGGTTGATCTTTGATCAAAGCTGATGATCCTAACTTGTGGTGTTGTTCGTTGATTCTTAAGTATCACTAACCTTATTGTGGGTTTTTGAGACAATGAGTGTGTGATTACTTTAACTTTTTGATAAGTAAGATCTCTTTGATGCATACTTTTGAAGTAGTTTTGTCAAAAGAGATATAATTGAATAACAAAAGATCTTGTGGATGTTGTGGGACAAATCCACTAGTTAAGCCGTTGTTATGGACTAGTGGTGTTTGTCATACTAGGTCCATTAGCATGTCTAATGCGTATAACTTGGCTTGAATATGTTTTGGTTTAGTTTAGTTTTGTATTTATATTTTGGGCACATTAAGCAATATTGCAATTCATACCATATCGATTATTAAATGGAGATTTAATAATACGCCGAGGGCGGGTATTTTATGAATCCTTATTGTGTTTCATCTGAGCATGTTTAAACACTTCCGAGAATGTTTAATATTCTAAAATATCCACAATCGGTTATACTTTATGGGAAGGAAGTATAAATTAAGATTGAGGTAAAGAGTTGGTTTCGTTAAATGTGATTCTTGCCTATACTTGAAAGGGGTTTCAAGTGATTGGAGGACCCGTACCCGAGTTCGCTTCATGGTTCTAGTCATAAGAAAATCGGGATGATGATGACGTTTCATCCTTAAACTAGAGATGCATGTGTTTTCAAAGCATAGGTCTGCTTTGCTTTGATCGTTTTCTAACGCGGTCCGTAACTAGTCGTTATAAGGGAGATGATTGGGTAGAGTATTATCTATGTGGCGGGACTATGTAGTCGAAAGGAATTTATTCCTCTATGTATAGAGAAGATATCCATGGGCCCCTCGATGATTGAGTGCTGACGTTCATATGCATGGCCGTGCTCAAGTTATATTGATGATGGATCAATGTTAACTTGGTTTGTTGGTCACCACTAATCTAGAATCGAGAAACATAATAGTGAACGATCTGAAGGTTGACTTTATTCCATGCCTTGTGTTCACATAGGATGTCGCGAACAAAGGGATGTACATGTTCATTTGTCTTTAGGACAATCGTTTCATGATTGGGATCTTGTCAAGAGTGGCATACCCTATACTGACTTGGGAGCATAGATGTCTTGCTAGAGGCCGCTCTATGTTTGTGTTATTTTTCGTAGTCGTGCCACGTGCAAGTGGGAGTCTATTGACACGAACGAGTTAATGGCACTACCGATGAGGTATAGGCCTATTGGGTCACACACCAAGTATTGATTCCGGCAACACGATCAAGCAAAAGAGAGGAAAAGGCCAAAATGGGTTTTGGCAGGATGGTACACGAGGCGTATTAGCCCAGTTCAAGGTCGTGTAGTTTGGGCCTACACGGGCCGTGTAGATGAACACGGGCCATGTAGTGCTTGATAGACACAGGCCGTCTTAGCCCAATTGAGGCTGTGGGCTTTGGGCCTACACGGCCGTGTTGACCAACACGGCCCGTGTACTGGCTCTGTAACAACAGAATAAACAGCTTTAATCACTCATTTTAATAGGGTTAATGTGAGTGAATGTGAAGCCACGATTCATATGTCTCTGGAACAGACTTTTGGGAGCTCTAGAGTCTTATGCTAGAGTTCATACTCTCTCCTATTGTTCTTCTTCTTGGTGATCAAGTTTGATGCACATGAGAAGTTAACATACACATTGTGGTCTAGACTTGATGCACAAAGGTGTTCCTTGTTCTTGTATCTTGTTGTTTTGGTGTCTACACCGACCTACTAGCATTGGGGAATTAAGTGTGCTTGGGGTGGACTACTCTAGAGGAATTCTTCCTTGAATTCTACACACTTTGACAAAGAAGAAAGCTTTGGTGATCTTGCATTATGGTATAACCTTTCTTTTTTCTTGTTTATTACATTCTAGTTGCAACTTCATGTTTAGATGTTGGTCCATGGCATGTGTGTTTGTTTGGCTAGTTTAGATTTTGTATTGTATCTTGCTTCCGTTGCTACTCGTTTATGCCAAACAAATACTTTCAGTTACCAAAGCTTAGTAAGTGGATTCACAAAGTGACATCCGTGCATATTCTAACGTCCACCATATCTCTTCTCTCGACCAATCACGTATAAAGTGTGTGTCGGCAAGATCATGGTTCCTTGTTCAAGCCTTCCTACTCTCATTGTTTCAAAGAACCAAATAGAGTCATCGATGCTTCGAACAATAGTTATAGTCTATGGGTCATTGTACCCTCATTGTCTCATAAGATCCCAATAGAGTCATAATGCTCAAGACTTTGTTTCATGTTTATAAGCCATCATACTCTCATTGTCTCAAAAGAACCCAATAGAGCCAATGATGCTTAAATAACCATTATAGTCGATAACATTCTAGTTAACAACACAATAACAACAATTTCACCTAGAGTAATGTTTTACTTTAAGCTCCTTGTCACCACCGAACATCAACTTGAAGAACAATGTACCAAAAGTTCTTTCAAGTATGAGAGAAAAGAATCTATGTGATAAACCAAGTTGCTAATCAAGTTAACACACTAGTCCATATGTTTTACTATCATTCTCTTAGTCTTTGTCACTCCAAAAGGTCCACTTTGTATTTCCTAACTCTTCTAATGAAGCAATAATTCCTCAACCCCGGTTTTATGAACTGCCAAGGTAGGACATTATCTTCAATAAGATGTATATCAAAGATACACAATATTAGGAATACAAATGCTCCCACTATCTCTTGCATTTATCAAAATTTAATCTTCTCTTCTCGAAAACCAAAACAATGATTTTCTCGTTAAAGCGAAGATTACAACTTCGAGATGCTTCTTGGGCTTGTAGACTCTACAAGGATACTTACAACGTACAAGACTCTCGGAGAGTGTTAAACACTTACTCAAACTTCCTATGAAGGAATACGGTCTTTACATTTCACTTCCATACCTTCATAGCCATGAGAAGGCAGTGATAATCCATAAGTCGTCTGAGTAGACTTCAACATAACTACCGGGAAAATCCCTTATAATACCATCCTCATGGTCAATCATAACAGAACTTTTACCACTAGTCGGTATTTGAAGTTTTCTACATCTTAATCCATGTTAGTCTTCATCTTCAAAGAACCATGTACACCCTTAGGTTTACACCAAGGTATTGGATCAACCAAGTCCAATACTTGGATATCCAACATGGATTGCATCCCATTCTCATTACCTCTAAACTTCCACTAGATATAAAACATATATCTATCCGGCCTTACGACAACTCCTATCAGATATAGGAAGAGTAATAATTTATGTTAGGTACTCCAGCATCGCCATGTTGAGATCCAATCATTATTGATTGTATGCTAGCGCCAACATCAGGTTTTACCATTCAAGGCTCACTTTACTCCCACCGGCTCCCACAGGTATCACGTTTCCACTTGCCATTGTGCAACAAAACTTGTTCTCAAAAGTTTGTGAAACAAATATCTCATAGTCTGAGCCAAATGCCTAATGGAGTAGCATCTCTAATCCCCGGATTCTTCCACCTCACGTCTTTACGCAGGCTGGACAATCTAGGGTTTAAGATAGACAAGATGACACTTTTTCTAGTCTTATCTCCTAAGATACATACTAGACAATCGTTGTTGGTTTTATATATAGAACATTTCCCGCCACATTTGAGCATCCCAAGACTTTAGGTATGAATTTGCAACCCATCAAGACCATAACATATCCAAGAATGTCCGGTTCCTCCTCTATGCGACCCCATATGCCAATGTGTCTTAGGAGAAGTAAATTATGAGATAAATCTCATGATTCTTATGATGATTAAAAAATTTACAAATTAAGGTACTTAACATCTCTACAAAATTTAGGTATCTTATCCACTTGCCCAATAAATCACATACCTCGTCATGGTAAGCCTTGAACACCTCAAAGGTTTCAAACATACACATTCCTACTACCACCACCGGTAAAGGTAACGAAGTATATTTAGTTATCATCATGGATTTGCTAGAACGAATTATACACACAAGTGTGAACTAAATTTAACAAGCTTTTAATTCTCTTACATACGCCGATGAAGGATGTACAAGTCACTTATCTTAACAAACAATTCTCGCACTCGACATTTGATCAATTATCAAATGTACCAAAGTTTCCAAACCACACGGACCTTGGTGAAGAAGGACTTGTTTATATGGCTAAAATAACCTTGCCATTAGAATAACTTGTCCAAACCATTTTTGGACATAAGCACATCATTCATGATTATTCTATTACTTTTAAGCAAAAGCTTATAAATGTCATGACATGGATAAACTTTGAAATAAACCACAAATATATATAAAATTCAAAGTAATATCCATCGTCTACCGAGGCATAAAAGATATAATATTTTTCTCGCCATGCAGGGCAGATAATATATATCTAACAAAGTAATAAAATAGCGAGACAGAATAGCGAGATCCAACCCCCAATACTCTTAATCGAGACAACGTATAAGTTTCCCAACTTGAGTTCTAGCTTTTCATGCCTTATCCGCCTAATTCTTCCGTCTAACACCTGCACTCTGTAACAAACCATTTTTGCAAAAAACGTGAGTGTCATAGCCAGCATTTCAAAAATCTAGCTAAGAAGTAGAAAAGCAATGGAGTTAACCATGAATGTACCTGATGACGAGAAGTTATTTCCTTTCCTCATAAGAAGCTTTAACTCTTTCAAACACTTAGGACAAGCATGGCGGCGCCAATCTCCATATTTACTGTAGAAGTAGCAAACTTCTCCTTGAGTAGTCGTATTTTCCTTCTCGGTTTAACGTTCCTTAAATAACCGGGTGGGAACGAACTTGTTTTTGGTCATGTCAGACTCGAAAGACTTTAGCATGCCATGCAACTTGTCTCAGGATTCCGCCATTTTGTCTTTTTGATAGTTTTTAATAAACTCATCATAAGACGCGGGCAGGGACTGGAGAATCATATTCACCCGCAAGTTCCCTCCCAATGGGAAAACCTACTACTTTCATTTAGTCAATGTATACCTTCATATGAAGGACATGAACACTAACCTTCCCACTTTCCCGCATCCGGCAACCGACAAAGGCCCTGACACACTCATAGAGTTCCTTTCTAACCTGCTGTCGGAACATATCCTTCAACCGGTTAATCATGTTATACGCACTCATATGCTCGAATTTCTTTCGCAGCTCGCAGCCGATAGTCGATAACATGAAAGAAGAAACCTCTTTTGTATCCTTGACACGCTTTTCAAAAGCGTATCTAGTGGCCCAACTCGCGTTAGTAGCAGGAGGCTCCAAAAGAGGTTCCTCAAGGATGTGTAACTTATATTCATGACGAAGGACAATACGCAATTGCCTATGCCAATCCACAAAGTTCACGCCTACGAGTTTCTCCTTCTCTAGGAACGAACGGAGTGATAGATTCGGTGTTACATTGTTAAAGTTTACTATCTACAATTTAGAGTACACGTTTTAGTTAATTTAGATATAATCCTTGTAGAAATAATTACCCAAATAGTTTTTCAAAACCAACTATTTAAACAAGGTTAGAAACCATATTTCACCTTACTTTATGACGAGTTTACCATGGATCACAAAGCAAAGCTATTTAGGCCGGTAACCATTTTACAGATTGCAACCATTTTGCAGCTTTTAGATCGTTGCGGGATCAATCGACATCCACTATGTCTTTTGGCATGTTTGATCCCTTCTTGCCCCAATTCCTAATTGATCTCCCTAAATGACTCGGCTAGAGCTCGACGCCACTTAAGTGTCACAAAAGGAATTCTAAACCGTCCATCAAGACACACGGTGGTACTCTAGACCAAGGGTTGGCTCGTGCTAAGCTCGACAACCAACCTTGCGAGTTGCCATACGCACCTCCACACAGTTCCATTAGGAATGACTCGTGCTATAGCTTGACAATCATCCAAGTTTCACTAGATTCGGGTGGTGTCGTCTTACGAATGGCACGTGATTTACATTAAAAAAACAGGATTTTGTTTTTCCGGTTAAAACCATTTTTAACCCATTTTGCGAATTAACAAATAAGTGATAAAACCAATTTTTATCCACATATAATATAATACCAATTTTATATTATTATGTTAATTCTATATGCGCGGAGATATATAAACCATTTTTATAAATCTTTGCGTTTTTATATATTTTGAAAATTTATCTAGCATGCGATTTCTTATACATCCATGCAAGAATAATAAATAAATAAAAACAGCCACGCATAAACAATAGTTCTGTAACATGCCCACATCCTATGTATTTTCCCCGCAAGCCAAACGGGGAAAAAGGTCAACTAAAGAATCCAAGATCCAAAGTACCTAGTTGGGTGTGCTCCCACCGAAGCCGGCATCTCCAACAAGCAATCCGGACTCCATATTGCCAATACATCAACGCCGTGACTCCTGTTGGTGTATTATATATAAAAATAAACTTCTATACAATTTTACAAATACATAGAAGAAGAAATGGCATGCAAGCCACAATCCTATACTACTAATACTAGTACACAGGAATAAATAAACAACATGCAAGCCGCACTAAATAATAAAATTACAATAATACGGCACGCAGGCCACCAAAACCAAATACACCAAACACCATAACACATAGGTCTAAAGGGCATCAAGTTACAAAACCACAAACAAACAAAACCAAAGCAAGAACCATGGTGTGCCACTCAAAATCATGTCAAATATATTTTGATCAATATTGCCATTAAAACACCCAAGGTACAAAAGGCAATTCTTGTACATATGCATTAGTAACTCTAATACCAAGTTTAAAATTACATATTCATATATACACCTACAAGTATATGTTTTTATGCATTTCATGCCAAGCCATACAAAATATATAAATATAGGAACCAAAATATAGTGGGAATCGACCAGATCTAAGACTGGTCCAAAACAGTCAAAAACAGGATTTTTAAGATTAACAAATTTACTATTTTAAAAAACCAGATTCTGGCCAAGAACACGAGGGGCACGGGCGTGCCCACCCATGTGCCAGTTTACAGTTTAAAGTATTTTAATCTTATTTAAAAATCTGCCGGCACGCCCCGTACCACAAAAGGTACGGCCGTGACTGGTCACGGAAAACCATTTTTGACAGAAAATCCAGTTTTCAGACCCAAATGTTCAAAGCCATGTTAGAGATGGCTCTGACACCACTATTGGGTATCCGTGGCATCTAGAAACGCAACGGAAGTAAAAAACGGGTAGAAACAATTTTCTACAAATGCCCACCAATAAATGTCCAATGGACCAAACTCTAAACACTAGCAATGCAACTAAAAGAAAGAAACAAGAGAATAAAATTATAGCAATCGAATCGTCTTCTTTCCTTTTTATTGATGAAGGTGTCGGATGTGATAACACAACAAAGTGCTCATCTACTGGTACCCACACCAAGCACGTTTGAATCCCACTTGCTAGAGTAATTGGATGCCGCCAAGAACGTCACCAATATCAAACTAACACCACTTGAAGATTATAGGTTCCTATACTATCTTCTAAGTGTGTATTAAGAGAGTGTATATTCTAAAACTTTCTAGTAACATGTTGTTATTTGGTAAAAGCAGGAAAGAGACACTTGGAATCAAAGAACAAATCAAGAAACGAAGAAAAATGCAAAAATCAGGACAACTTGCACTACTTCACGCCATGAACTCAATATAGTTCATGCCATGAAGTTTTCCTGCACAAAGATGATTAAGTTAATGACAATCTTGGTAATTATCATGGTTAAAATGCATTTCAACGGAAGACAACTTCTAGAAGAACATCAAGTGGCATGAATTATCACTCTACTAGAGTAGCCATGGGGTAAATAGTGAACCTTTGCAAGCTCACTTGGGACACCTCTTCATACACTTATACATTCTCTTTCTCTCTGTAAACTCTACTCTTTCTTAGTATTATAGTTGTAGGAAACCCTCTTTGGGTCTATCTAAATCAATTAGATAGTATCTAAAAGAGTAGCTTTGTTCTAGTTACTTTGTTTGTAATCAAGGAAGGTTTCATCTTAGTTGTTTAAACTATGATACACCAAGCCATGTACAAGTTTAATTCATCAATGAGGTAAGTTCTTTCCTTATTCACTATGATCTTATGAAACCTAGATAAAGATTTGATTTAACATTTGGTATTATACTGGTTCTTATAACCAATTACCATAATAATTGAAAAGAACCTTAAAAGTTATACTCTACACCTTTGATTAATAAGTTTGTTAATCATATTTATCATTTGGACATGGGAATGGATATTTGATGGGTGGTTTCTATTATATTATTATTTCGATAATAATATAATCGGTTGTTATGAATAACAAGTGAAATTGATTAATTAATAACGGAGTAAACTTTAAGTTAACCTATGAACGGAAGTTCGTAAGTTAAGGATGATGCGGGAGCTAATTCCAACAATTATATGGTAATGGAGGTGTGTTGTTTAAAAAGATCAACGGGGGTTAATGAACCCTATTACATAACATTGCGGATAGTTAACGGGAGTTAATCGTCCAACCTCTTGGTAGAACCAATATAACCGGCTTTTAATAATCAAATCTATATCTAGGAGGATTAAATCATAGTGAATAATTCTTTTAATTATTCCATTTGTCTACAAGTTATTTAATTCGCTTTCCTTTTAATCAATATTTAGTCATCATTATTATTTTTATATAATTATGAAATTAATCCTTCTAAACCCCCCCTTTAATAGGTTAATTATTTAAAATTGAATTGTATCAATTTCCAACATATTTTGCTTGTGGATCGATCCTGACTTGCTTCATCTATACCACTACACGATCCAGTTATACTTGCTGGAATAATGTGTGTTTATATTTGACTTAATTCTTGAAGTTAAATTGTAACTTGCAAAAACACTCATCAAGTTTCTAGCGCCGCTGCCGGGGAAAAACGGTTAATTTTTTACAATCCAAATATTAAGTAATTAGTCGATCCTTGCTTGAAAACTTGTTTTCAAGTAAGTTACATTTCACTATTTTATTTTGTTTTGTTAGCTTATGACACGTAGTTCAACTTCAGAATTATTTCATCCTTATTCTGAACCCGAACATAAATTATTTAAAAGGTCAAAAACCTGCCATTCAAGGTGAAAATTTTGAAATAAAAGGACAAATCCTTCATATGATCCGAGATCTGCAATTTGATGGTAAGTTGGTAAACGATCCAAATCTCCATGTTGAAAATTTTCTAGATATTTGTGAACTTTTCAAAAATCAAGCTTCCAACGATGCGGTATGTCTTCGAATTTTTCCTTTTACGCTTACTGGTGAAGCAAAAGCTTGGCACAAATCTTTAGAGCCAAATTCAATCACTAATTTGGAAGAATTAAGATGTAAATTTGTAACGAGATTTTATCCACCATCGAAAGCTGAAAAATTGAAAAATGACATCATTGGTTTCCAACAAAACCATGATGAAAATTTAGTTGAGGCTTGGGAAAGAATGAAAAAAATTAATTAGAATATGCCCTAATAATGGTCTTACTAGAGCTCAAATTAAACAAATCTTTTATAGAGGCGTAAATTCCACCTCAAGAGCAACTTTAGATTCGTCAAGTGGGGGAGTTTTCCTCTACAAGACACCCAATGCAGCTTACAAGCTTCTTGAGGACATGTCAATACACAACTTAGATTGGAACTTAGAAAAAAGGTCTATATCTAGACAAACACTTAAACATGTCCAAAATAATGATAATGAAGAAGTTGCAGCTCAGAAAAACAACAAAAAAGTTTTAGAGAAAAAATAGAAGCATTAATGGTTTCTTTACATGTTGTGCAGGTTGGCTGTGACAATTACAAAGGACCACACTTAACCAAAGATTGTGACATCAATGATAGACCAATAATTTCCCCTGAAGATGTGAATTTTCTCAACCAAGGAGGAAATTATCAGAATGGTAATTCAAATTGGCAAGGTAATAACCGAAACTTTAATTATGCAAAACCAGCCCCACCGGGTTTTTATAGGCATAACCAATCTGGATCACCAAAGCATGATATTTTGAACAAAAATCTGATTTAGAAAACCTTATGAGGAAATTTTCAAATGAAATAAATGAAAATATTAAAAAGGAACAAGCATCAAATGCCCAGATGCTCAAAAATCACCAAGCCTCGATTCAAAATCTCAAAAGAGATATTGGAAGGTTGGCTCAGAAAATATCCGAAAGACAACAAGATGAGCTTCCACTAAACACTCAAGTAAATCCAAAAGGAGATCAAAGAAATGAGCACGTAAAATCAATCACCACACGAAGTGGTAAAGAGGTAAAATCTCATTCTCTTGTAGAAGTTGTTCATGATGAACAAGTAGAACAAAAAGACAACGAAAAAGGTGGAGAAGAATCAAAAGAAAAGAAAAATGAATCAAGCATTCAACCTCCACCAAGAGAATATAAACCAAAAGTACCATATCCGCAAAGACTAAGAAAAGAAAAACTCAACAAACAATATGTTAAGTTTTGCGAAATGATAAAACAAATACGAATTAACTTACCACTTGTTAACGTACTTTCAGGAATGCCAAATTATGGAAAATTCATCAAAGACTTGGTCTCAAATAAAAGGAAGTTGGAAGAAGTTTCATCTACCTTTCTGAATGAGGAATGTTTAGCATTACTGCAAACAAAAATGCCACAAAAGCTAGGAGATCCAGGGAGTTTCACTATTCCCTGCTATTTTAACAATACAATTGTGTATGATGCATTAGCCGACTTAGGTGCCTGTATAAATTTAATGCCTTATTCATTATATAAAAAACTGGAACTAGGTGAGCTAAAACCAATAAGAATGAGCATTCAACTAGCAAATAGATCTTTTAAATACCCAATTGGCATATTTGAAAATTTACCGGTCAAAGTCGATAAATTCATATTTACGGTTGATTTTGTTGTGCTTGAAATGAATGAAGATAGTAAAGTACCCTTAATTTTGGGAAGACCATTTTTAAACATTGCTGATTTCATTGTCCATGTTCAAAGAAACAACTTACTCTTGGCATAACAGATGAAAGGGTAACTTTTTATATTAATAAAGCTATGAAACATTCGGTAACATTTGATGACTCGTGTTTCTTTTTAGATGTTATTGATGATTGCATTTCTGAAGAAATTGAAGAATTTCTTAAGAATGAGAGTTTTCCAACAACCATCATTGATGAAGAAGATCTGAACATAGAATTTGTTGGGGAGATAATCACTTCACCCTAATAATCAACTCTGCCTATCCTAAAACATAGAATTTGATGATAACCAAACCCTACATTCAGTATGACTTTTTATTAAATTAGAATCAATCTTTCTCAACTCATAGTCACTTTTTATTGATTCTCATACTACACTTTCAAATCATTATTATTGATTAAATTTGTGATCAAATAAAATCATTCCTGAACGATCGTATAGTTTTCAGGTATCAAGATAAATATCAAGATGTCAACGAAGATTCCACATGTTGGAGTAAATTTTGAGAAAAAGAAGGTAGACGGATTGGTTAATGAGAATATCCAGCTCAAAGAGAAGATTTCTTCACTGAACAAAGAGATTCACACATTGACACAGAGAAATACAATTTATGATGTAAGGATTGAACGTATATCAGATGATATAATCAAAAAGGAGAAACAGATGCAAATTCTGAGTGGAGAAAGTTCATTACTAAAAGAACAAGTTGAATTTGAAAAGAAAAGAGCAAGTGAATTACAAGTTGAAAAAGCTGAATTGCATGATAAGTTGAAACAACTTGAGCAATAGCTATTTGTTGAAAAAGTTGAGTTACAGAAAGAAACAAAGGTATTAGACCTAGAAAAGAGTTTGAAAAGTGAAAAGAAAATGTTTGAAGAAGAAAGAAGTAAGTTTGTGGAGAAAATTTCACAACTTGAAGTACATTCTAAAGAGGAGAAAAAGAAAGCAGAGATTTTGTCAGAAGAGAATGCCAAGTTTAAAGACCTCATATCTGAATTTTTTGTTGAACGTCAAGATTTTCAAAGGATGTTGCAGAATGATGATAAGTTGATAGCGAGTTTAGGTATTGAAAAGGATGAATTGCAAAGAAAAGTCACAGAACTTGAGCAAAAACTTCTTGCTTCTTCTAAACTATATATTCCCAGCTCAGTTCTGAAAAACAAAATATCTGAGCTTCAGGAGACTCTGGACACAGAGAAGAAAACAATGGAGAAACAGAGATTACAGTTTTTGGCTAAACTCAAGTTCGCAAGGCTTCTTGCTGAAAAAGCTTCTGAATCTACCAAGACTTCCGCTGACAATATCAATTTTGATTCAGAAACACATTGTGGTAGCGATACCGACTCTTATTTTTCTGTTGCAGATACTGAAAGTAGAAAATCAGATGACGATTTCATTGATGCTTCTACTCCCAAAGCAACTACTTCTTCTCAAAAGACAAAAGAAACTGAATTCAGAAGTCAACAGAATGCATCTTATTCATGTTATATTGATTCTGAATTTTCAGTAAGCTGAAATGATTCTTTACCAAAGACTAAACAAGCTTGGATTCCAAAGAAGAATCTAGGTGACATGTTTGTAAAGATATCATCATTCTGGACTGAAAAGAAGAAAACCACAGAAACCTCAATATTTAATTCACCATGTGGTTCAATCAATTATGTGCATTCAAATGCAATACCTACTAGGACATCTTCAGAAACTAAACCTAGAGTAACTGAGTTTCGAATGAAGAATGTCATAAATGATGGTTTTAAGTCCAATGTTGTACCACAAAGAAGAATGCATAGACAACATCATTGTGGTAAGGACAATCATGCTGATATGCAATATCATTCGTTTAAACATCTAAATACAAAATTCTTCTCTAAAGCAAAGCATAATGAAATTTTGTGCTCAAAACTGATGTCAAATATCCTTTTGTGGTATACTCAGTCAAGCACTTAATCAGACTTTCAAAAGAGAAGATTTGTAAAACTTCAAGAACAAATCATAAATTTGTTGTTCAAAATAGTATTCCCCAATGTCACACAGGCCCAATGCATAGAAAGGTTCATAAACCTAACATAGCTGGACCCAACTTCAAGTAGGTACCAAAGTGTGCTTAATCTGTTTTGCAGATTAGTCAAAGACATTGTTGGAACACAATGAAGATCATTCAGAATACGTTGAAAAGTACATTGTGTTCAGTATGCTAACAATTTCAATCTCATGACTTGAAGAAAGAAGCGAACACCATGCAGTCCATTTCACATGTCATTGTGTTCAGCATTAGCACGAGTCTAATGATCTGAGAAACTTAATGTTTGTAGTTTATCATTCCTTGATATAACTTGTGTTCACTGCAGTCTTTTTAACATGACATAGATTCTTTGCCAGACAAATCATTTTTGTCGAGAACCTACAAGATTGCAATTTTCTTTAAAATGAAAACTATTTTTGTGCATTCTTGTAGGGGGAGCAATTTTTTTACTAACTTAGTTGATGAAAAATCATTTTCGAATTTCAATGCATCAACATAGGAAGAGTTTATTTTTTTTCTTTCAAATCATTTTAAAAATGAAAATTTCAAAAACAATACAAAATTTTAAAATTCAAAAAGATTTTCAATTTTCAAATTTTATTGTTTTTCCATCGAGAAGGCATTCATTCGGTGATTCATTCTGATGTCTTTCTTGATTCATTTGACTGTTGATTTTCTAAACGCTCATCTTTCATTTCTTGAATTCTATCCCGATAATAATTCTGGATATCTTTCCTTTATTGTCGAATATTCCATTCATTATGGAAACCGTTCATTCTTGTGTCAATCATTTTTTATGTGACACATACTTTTTAAGTGATCAATAAGGCACCAAAGAGTGTGTGAGTGTAGGATGATTCTACTCCTATGGTCAATCCAGAACCGGAAGGACCTGCCCCAGGAGTTCACCTTATGCTTTAAAAAAATAAAAGTAAGGGTTTAATAGGTCAAATAGGTGAGCAGTATCAGTTATCACGTGATACTGATTGGTGGGCAGAGATAAAATGAAAATGAGAGGGGTGGAACAGGAGATGGGGGTGCATATAATCAACAAATCACTTTGAGCATACATGTCAAATCATTTTTTCATTTCCTACTTCAAAATTCTTTGATTGTTCATATTCTTTAATTGCTCAAATCATTCTTGACAATCTTTCTCAACTGAATATTTCGTGAAAATCATTCTTGTTGACATCAATATGATTGCTCCTAATCATTTGAACAGATAACAAGTGTCAATTTGTATCCAACGGAGATACAAATATTCATTTTGGAAAGAGAGTTTGAGGGAGAAGTTGAAAAATATTTAGAGAGCTGAGGGTGAGAGATAGGATCAAAATAAAAGAAAGATCCTCTCAAAACAGTGTCAATCTGGGTAACCACATATACTACTAGATTTCATGTGTTGAAATTTGGTATTGAAGAAGGCATCATGGACCCAGTGATGCAATGCACTAACCCCACCCAGCTACTCAATTATCTCTTAAAAGATGATTGTTTCAACTTCACACGGAGAATTAGCACATCTCTATTGACATCTCACTCGGAGATTGGTAATATTGAAACAAGGACATGCTGCTCCGGTCCCCGACTTCTTTCATGCACTTATAGAGTTTAGACCTTATTGCTATATAATTTTATTTCTTAGGACACATGATGGAAATGTCACAAGTATCTAGTTTTCGTAACTGATACCGGAACATCTTGAGTGTTATCTTGTGATATTCACGATGATAGATGGAAATCCTAGCAGTGCTAACAATATTCCAACACTGAACATAGGTCACACAGTTTAAAAACTATTGTGTCAACGAGCAATCTATGTGATCTCAGTGTTAACATTTCCTAACGGGAACTTTGAGATGGTGCCCTAAAGACTGTCTCAGATACTTTCATTGTAATATCATTCTGGTCACAATATCAAAGAGATACATATTTGATAAATTCAGCTGAATGTCATGAGGAGGATTCTAAGCTATAAATGTTGAAGTATTCATGCACAAATCAAGCTTAATGTCAATTACAATTGCATGATGTTCATGAAGAATCCTGATCATCATGAGGGGGAGAAAGTTTAAAGAAATTGAAATTCAGTTGATCTTGATAGAAGGAAACAAAAATATTAGCTGATTCTTACTGAGTTGAAGATGATGAGGAGTTCTCATCAAAATTGTGCAGCTAAAGAAGACCAGATTCATGTGTTGAGAGGGAGACAAAGAAAAGTTTAATTCTGAAAAATCAATATATGTCAAGTCAAGGGGGAGCAAAGAAAAGAGATATCTATCAAATTTGAAAAAGATCAAGAGCTACATTCAAGGGGGAGAGAACAAAATATTCTTCATGCACAAGCAAGGCTTATTTTAAGACAAGAGAGCTCAAGATTAGAAAGAATAGGTTGAAGATTGGGAAAAGCTAAAAATCACTACATGTTATTTTGATAATACAACCAAAGGTTGAAAAGCCTAAGGTTACCAATGCAAAAGAGGAGTTTGAAGAGAAAAGGTGTCATTGTATGCTATCAAGTTTCAAGTTCTCATCAAGATGTTGAAGTGAATACTATTCTCAAAGTGAAAAGTCTCTATTTAAAGATAAGAAGTCATTTTGAAGACATCAAGTAAAGGTTTGAAGATTCCCTAAAGCTTCAAAAGAATATTAACTGAAAAAGAATATCTGCATGATTTAAAAGGGGAGATTGTTAAAGTTTGCATCAGATGCCAAAAAGACATAACATCTTCTATTTCTATACAAGGGGGGAGATTGTTAGGTTTATTAATTGTATATAATAGAATATTACATTTTGATTGAAGTTTGTTTTAATTACAAACTAGAGGGTCTTAATTGTAAATATACTCATGGAGTATATAAGCCTATGATTAAGGCTAATCATGTATCAATTGCCATAATCAATGATATGAACTATGTGTTAATCAAGGTGTAATTAGTATTCTCTCATAGTTCTACACATGCAATTGAAGATTAGCTTGATACTTGAAGAATTTTGGGACTAACAAGTGGTATCAGAGCCTAAGGAGTGTGATTTAATTTTGAATTCTGTTGGAACTCGTGGTGGGCACAAACGCAGCGGAAGCAAACAAGAAAGTAGCATGCAAGACATAAAATGAAAGCACACACAAAGCCCACAACTAGTTCCAATGGTGGAACACACTACAAAGCAAATTGCAACTAAAGAACAAGAAGAAGGAGTAGAAAGTACCTCCTTACCATGGCTGGAATTCGAGCTCTACCTGTGGATTGGGATGAAGATGAAGAAACAAAAGGCTTCTTCTCCATTGCAAGTCCACACTAAGTATGCTTGATCCCATTGTACTAGCAACCCATAGATGAACGTCCACCAAGACTTCACCATCTGGAACAGCACAAAGATGTTCTCCTCTTGCACCAATGATCTTCATATGAACACTCAAGATCACCATCTTAGTGTTGTAGCATGAAAACCCATTTAGTACCAAGAGAGAATATGGAGTAGAGATAAGTTGTATATGGTTTCTTGTGTTCTACAGCCTCAAACCATGCCTATAGACACCAGAAATTCGGCCAAATTGCATGTCATTTGATTGGACCATCAAATGGTCCAATAAAACACATCTGTCACTGCAGCTACCCTCTTCACGACCCCTCACGGGCTTTCACGGGCCGTGAAGCCTAAGTGCGCCACGAGGGGACTTAGAACTCCACGAGCCGTGCCGCCCGGTCGAGACTCGTGAGGGCATCTCCTTCACGACCCCTCATGACCTCGTCACGGGCCGTGAAGCCCAAAGGCATCACGACGCGTGGCGGCCGTTGAACAATCGTTAGGGCAGCCTGCTTCACGACCCGTGGAGCACCCTTCACGGTCGTGAAGCCCCGAATCAAAACACTTTTGATTCTTTGACTTTCTCCATCCACATAAAGCTGTCGGGATCAATCCTTGGCGTGTGACCCAATAGGCTCGCGCTTCATTAGCAGTGATACCGGCATACGTTTGTCAGTGGGCAGATCTCCAACAAACTCCCACTTGCACATGACACACCGTACCCATATGCATCACAGACAGGGAGCGGCCTCTAGCAAGACATCCCTGCCCCCAAATCAACACGAGGTATGTCATCCCTGACAAGTACCTAATCACAATCCAAACGGGTTTGAAAAGGTCCTATAGATAAGTGATCAATCATTCTATTGTTCGCGATATCCGGGTGAACACGAGACATGGTATAAAGTCATTCTCCGATCTTTCATGATTATGTTTCTCGATCAAGATTGGTGGTGACCAAAATATGCAAGTTGCAACTGATCAACTATCATTGCAAGCATGAGCACGGCCGTGCATTTTGGTGTCAGCGCCCAATCATCGAGGGGCCCAGGGATATCTCTCTAAGCAGAGGAACAAATTCCTTCGACTACATTGCCCCATTACATTGGCAATACTTTGCCCAAAAGCCTCCTTTATAGCAACCAGTTACGGACTGCGTTTGAAAGCAATCAGAACAAGGCAGACCAATGTCGTGGAAACACATGTATCTCCAGTCTAAGGACGAAATGATATTATCATCCTGAGTTACTCTTGACATGTACCATGAAGCAAACTCAGGTGTGGGTCGTCCAATCACTTGAAACCCCTTTCAAGTATAGGTAAAGTGTTGCGTCTCTTGTATCCAATCACCATTGAATACACGACCAACCCTTTCCCTCAGTCTTCTTTCAAACTTCCTTCCGATGAAGAGTGACCGACTGTGGACTTTTAGAATGTAAAACATTCAGGGATACTTATTGATAGTAAAAGACCCTCGAAAATGTTGTGAGCATTTCCTCAGAAATTCCTATTAAGGAATGTAGTCTTCACTTCTATCCAATATAGTCTAAAAGGCACTTATAAAATAAGTATCCGTGTGGACTTCAACATAACCACCGGGAGAATGTTTCTAGATGATACCTTCCTCATGGTCAATCATCGTGAAACCATTCCTACCAGTCGGTATTTGAAGTAGTCTATAAACTTATCCATGTTTGGTCTATTTCCTCAAATAACCAATCACACCTCGCGGGTTCACACCCAGGTGTAGGATCAACCAAGTCGAAACCTTGGATATCCGTCATGGATAGCATCTCATCTTATCATTTCCTCCTTTCTCCTAGCGGACTCCAAGCCCACTATGCTTTCCGGCAGTTGACGCATTCATCATGAATCATCATTAAGTTGTCTTCCTCAGATATAACGAGTTATATCTTTCTGGTCTTATGACAACTTCTACCAAGAGGTAATGATTTTATGCCAGGTTCTCCAGCATTGCCATGTTGAGTTTCAATCATTTCTGATTGGATTCTAGTGTCAACATCAGGTTCTTCCATTCAAGGTATACTTTACTCTCACTAGCATCCATGGATATAAATTTCTTAAGAGACTCTACGTTTGAGCAACTTACAAGTTCTCACAAGGTTTGTCAAGACAAATATCCCATGGTCTTAGTAGAGTACCTAATGGAGTAAATACCTCTAGATCCTGGGCTCCTCCACCTCACGTCTAAACGTAGGCTAGACAATCCAGACTTTGGAATAGACAAACAAGGATCCTCCTTTTTGTCATATCCTCTAAGGCGTGTACATGACCATCTTTGTTGTTTATAAGATTTAGAACTCATGCCCACCATTTGGAGAATGACCCAAAACAATTTTGGACATAAAAGTGTAACCTATCACTTGTCGGACCATATCAAAATGTCCGGTTCCTCCTTTAGACGACCACATGTAACAATGTGTCTTAAGAGGAATGAATTGTGAGACAATCCCATAATTCTTATGATAGTCACATAATACATAAAGCTAAGGTACTCAGTATCTTAACTAGATCCAAGTATCATAGTTGCATTGCCCTCTCTATCATGTACCTCGTCACGGTGAGTTTTGAACACTTCTAAGGTTTCAAAACTAGCCTATTAAAATAGACATACCATCCCTTCTACCATCACCGGTAAAGGTAACAAGGTATCTGAAGTTACTCCTTAATGTTTGCTTGAACGGTCAACACACTAAAAGTGTGAACGAAATCCAACAAGCTTTCAATCCTTTCATATACTCAAGTGAAGGATGTTTAAGTCATTTAACCTAATAAACAAGATATGCATTCAACATTTGACCCATGGTCAAAGGGTTCCAAGTTCCTAAACCTCACGGATCTTAGTGAAGCAAGTCTTGTTTATATAGCTAAATCGACTTCTACATAAGGATAACTTATTAGTACATTTATGATCGTTCTATTACTCCTTAAGCAAAAGCTTACTTTAAATGCCACGACATGGATAAACTTTGAAATAAATCACCACTAATTTCAAAAGTCAACGTAATATCCATCGTCAACAAAGGCGTTTAGATATAATGTTTCTAGCCATACATGGCATTAACATACATCCAATAAAGTAATAGAATAGCTGGAAGGAAAGGCAAGATACAAACTTCCAATCCTCTCAATAGGGACAACAACTATGTTTCCCACTTTTGAATTCCAGTTCTCCATGCCTCATCCGCCCACTTCTCTTTTAACACCTTCACTTTGTGACAAACAAATTTGTGACAAACGTGAGCGTTATTGCTAGCGTTTAAAACCTAGCCTTTAGAAGTAGAAGAGCAATGGAGTTTGATCATGAATGTTCCTGAAGTCAAGGAGCTAATTTCTCTTACTCATAAGTGATTTTAGCTCTTTCAGGCTCATAGGGCAGGCGTGGTGACGCCAATTTTCCAATCTTTCGGCGGAAGTAGCAAATTACCCCTTGTGGAGTCATATCTTGAGGCACAATCTCATTGCCCTCTGACATCACATATATGGTAGGTTTGGTAAAACCAAACTTTCCACTTGAGGTCAATTTCTTCTTCTCGGTTTCTTGTTCCTTTTAGCAGGAGTTGGTGAGGCAAGTCATACTTTGGCCATGCAGGACTTAGCAGTACATAATATGCCATAATGCTTTATCAAGGACTTCTCCATATTGTGCATGTGATAGTTCACAATGGACTATTTACATCATGTGGGCAGGGACTTTAGAGAATTTTCATTCACCACAAGCTCCCTCCCTATGGCGAATCCATGCCTCTCCTTTAGGTCCACGTACCTCTCTAACTCCAGGATATGGACACTAATTTTCCCGCCTTCATGCATCCTTCAACCGATCAAGACCACGATGCACTTTTACATGCATATAGAGGTCTAGGTCGCGTTGGTAGAATTTTGGCTCTAGAAGGGATTTCTCTAAAATGTGCAACTTTGACTCATGGTGGAAGACAATCCTCAACAACCAATCCTAGTCCACGAAGTCCACATTGGTGAGTCTCACCTTCTTTAGGAACGAACGGAGTTTTAAGTTGAAGCGGTGTCGTTAACGTTTGCCAATTAAAGATATAAGAATACACGTTTTAGTTACTTTTGATACAATCCTCGTTACGATAATTACCCATTTAGTTTTTCAGAAAACCAATTATCTTAACAAGGGCTAAGAACCTTATTTCACTTCACTACATGACGGGTTTGCCGCGGATCACTTCATGAAGTTATTTAGGCCGGTAAACGCTTTACCAATTGCAATCCGAGATTACAACTCTTAGACACTTGCGGGATCCATCAACACTCATAGCGTCGGTTTGGCATGTTTGATCCCTTTTCACACCAATTCCTCGTTAAGCCACTTTGGAAACTCGGTATAGGCACGACAATTACCAAGGCGTATTAAGTTGGAATTGTAAATCGTCTGTCAAGATACACGGTGACAACCTTGACAATCATTGGCTCGTGCTTAGCTCGACAACCAATAATTTCAAGTCGCCACATTCACCTTCCACACAGATCCACATGGAACAACTCGTGCTTAGCTCGACAATCATCCCATGCATCACTAGATTCGGGTGGTGTCATCTTACGAGTGGCGTGTGATTTACGTTTGAGAAAAACGGGACTTTTGTCTTTCCGGTTTTAAAAAACCTCTTTTCAAGTTGATTAACAAACAAGTGACAAAACGCATTTTTCACTTTAATATAAACAAATTTATATTTATTTGTTAATCGTGAGCGCGCGGGGTTTGTTAAACAATTTAACAACTCTTGTAATTTTATTATTTTAAAAAGTTTTCTAGCATGCGAAGATCCTAACAACCACGCAAGAAAATAACAAAATAAATCACAACCACGCACAAAGCAAATATCCGGTAACACGCCCCTAAACCCTATGCGCCCTCCCCGTGAGCCAAACGGAGAGACCAAGGCCAAACTAAGGACACAACCAAATGGCCTCGCCGGAAGCGCTCCCACTGAATCCGTCATCTCCAAATGATCCACCAGATCCAATATAGCCGAGACGTCTCTCCCACGACTCTCGATGGTTGTCTTCGGTCTTCTTTTCACAATTACAAACAATTTGAAAAGAAACGGCGTGCAAGCTGCGATTGCTATTCTAAGCTACTTACAACAAGTACAAAGGAAAGCAATGGCATGCAAGCCATAAATAAATTTACAAATCCACAAACCGAATTAAATATTATTACAAACCATTGTGACTAAAAGTCACCAAATGAATGAATACATAAATAAACAACCAAACAACCAACACATAGGTCTAACGAGCAAGGTGTTACCGGACACAACAACAACCACAAACAAAACATGGTGTGCCACAACAAAACCATGAAAAATGTATCTCAATTAAGATTGTTCAAACAAGCAAAGCACTCAAGGCACAAAAGGAACAATCCTTGTACATATGCATTAGTATCCCAAACACTTTGAGAACACATATTCATATATACACAATATAAGTATATGCATGTGTGCATTTTATGCCAAAACCACCCAATACATATAAATATATGAATCAAGACATATAAACGGGGCTTTTCGAATGTCCAAACAACAAGGACAGATTCTGGAAAAACAGAATCACAAGGGGCTAAAACCCTAAATTTATTTCTTTTAAAAAACAAGGATAAAAACACTGTTCACGAGACCTTCACGGCCCAGAAGCCTTCACGGGCCCTCATGGCCCGTGAAGCCCATGAGCTCCACGACTCTAACACAGTCAAAACCTTTCACGAGCGACACCCCATGAAGCCACTCGTGTAGGCTTCACGACCCGTGAAGCCAAAACCTCCACGGCCCGTGAAGCTCATGTGGACAGAATGTCCATTTTCGGGTTTCAAGCCATCAAAGTGCAATTTCTTTGTAGAGATGGCTCTGATACCACTGTTGGAACTCGTGGTGGGCACAAACGTAGCGGAAGCAAACAAGAAAGTAGCATGCAAGACATAAAATGAAAGCACACACAAAGCCCACAACTAGTTCCAATGGTGGAACACACTACAAAGCAAATTGCAACTAAAGGACAAGAAGAAGGAGTAGAAAGTACCTCCTTACCATGGCTGGAATTCGAGCTCTACATGTGGATTGGGATGAAGATGAAGAAACAAAAGGCTTCTTCTCCATTGCAAGTCCAGACCAAGTATGCTTGATCCCATTGTATTAGCAACCCATAGATGAACGTCCACCAAGACTTCACCATCTGGAACAGCCCAAAGATGTTCTCCTCTTGCACCAATGATCTTCATATGAACACTCAAGATCACCATCTTAGTGTTGTAGCATGAAAACCCATTTAGTACCAAGAGAGAATATGGAGTAGAGATAAGTTGTATATGGTTGCTTGTGTTCTACAACCTCAAACCATGCCTATAGACACCAGAAATTCGGCCAAATTGCATGTCATTTGATTGGACCATCAAATGGTCCAATAAAACACAACTGTCACTGCAGCTACCCTCTTCACGACCCCTCACGGGCTTTCACGGGCCGTGAAGCCTAAGTGCGCCACGAGGGGACTTAGAACTCCACGAGCCGTGCCGCTCGGTCGAGACTCGTGAGGGCATCTCCTTCACGACCCCTCACGACCTCGTCACGGGCCGTGAAGCCCAAAGGCATCACGACGCGTGGCGGCCGTCGAACAATCGTTAGGGCAGCCTGCTTCACGACCCGTGGAGCACCCTTCACGGTCGTGAAGCCCCGAATCAAAACACTTTTGATTCTTTAACTTTCTCCATCCACATAAAGCTGTCGGGATCAATCCTTGGCGTGTGACCCAATAGGCTCGCACTTCATTAGCAGTGATACCGGCATACGTGTGTCAGTGGGAAGATCTCCAACAAATTCAACATACAAGTTCAAGATTTTTGAAGAATTTGAAGAAAACCGAGAACACATTTTGAGATTTTTGGGTTTTAGTCAAATTTTGTGATTTTCGTGAAGATTATAGTTTATTGATGCTCGATTATCATTTTAGAATCATTCTAGAGTGAACGAGATCAAATTTACAACAAAACAGCAAGCAAATCGAAGATTTTAGTATGTTTTCTGAAAAACGGGTTTTTGGTAAAATAGTCTAATTTGATATCAATTCGTTGTTGTTTATCAAAAAAGTTGATATAGGATTGATTGTAATTGATAGGCGAAGTGATCTGGGCAAGAAATATACAGATTCGTGCAAATTTGAAGAACTTTTGAATCTGAGCGGGATGAATATGAAGTTGTCGGATTTAGAATTTGAAGGTACCGGATTTCAGAGTTGAAGCTATCGGATTTCATAAATCCGATTAAGTGTTTACCGGATTTCCAAGTTATCGGAATTTCAAGTCCTCGGATTGTCAAGTTATCATTCTGATGTTTCTAGATTTGGTTTACTTTGGGTCATTGCTACCATATGCTGAATGTCTAGTACCTTATGTCTAGTCATCCTACCCTTTCCTAACTGATTTTTGGTTCTTCTTTCTTAGTGTCACCAATTTTTGGTCTCAAAACCAGATTTTGGCCATCTATTCCTTGTTTCTTTTGAATCTTGGTTATCTTATATCAGTGATTTCTGACAACCCAGATCACATTGTTGGTGAAATTGTTTGACGGATTGACCAACATCAAATTACTTCAGGTTTTTGAGAAAAATTTGTATTACATGCGTATGCTCTTGAGTAAGGATGGATCTGACTCACTGATTATTATATCAAAGTCACCTACCCACTTATGTGTACCCAAGTTCTTTTGCACCCGTATGTCTTCCAAATTTTTTTTTGGGACTTGCGGTGATTTGGTCAAGGTTGATTACACGGTATTGGGAGACTTACTTGACAACATTAATCTCGAATATCAGGTTACATCCAACACAAAGTTATAAATCTTCACGAATTCAGATCAAATCATTACCACTCCTTAACGATCGAGAGTGGTTCGAGTATCTACTGATGTCATACAACAAATGGAGATCTTTTGGACATGAATATGTAGGCTCCTCCCTGTCCCTTTTTCCATGTTTGTTACAACTGAATCTCAGAGTGATGTCCTTTATGCATGATGCTCATAATGTATCATAATCATCATGAGGGGGAGAATAAAAAAAATAAGTAAAGAAATTTTACATTGTTGATTCAGTTGTTGTTGAGGGAGAGTAAAAGAACATATTGAAAAGTTATTGTGTCTACTCAAGGGGGAGAGAGACAAAGAAACGTCAGTCTATATTATGTCTAGGGGGAGTCAAGATTGTCAGACTTATGAAGACATGGGAACAATCTAAGCTACATTGTAGGGGGAGACAAAAAGAAGATTCTTCCCAACACATCAAAAGTGTTTATGCTTCCGCTGTCAAAAGCTCAAGATAAAGCATTGTTTCAGACTGATGTATTTGGTGGGACGCTACATCAAAAACTGCTTATATAATCTAAGGAAGACAGTCCTTAGGTTACTAGCGTTTACACTCCTATTTCAATACAAAGGGGGAGAATGTAAAGTATAAAATTGTATAGAAATAGGAGTTTACTTGAGAAAATACTCAGAGAGTATAAATAGGGATATGACCCTTGTAATAAGTGAGTTTTGCCATAATCAATGTTTAAGTGTGTGTTTTGTATGGTGTAAATCTTCTACACACTACATTCTTGCATTACTCCATTCATACTCGAACCACTTGGGACTAACACTTAGAAAGAATTTAAACATGTGTTGTTTGAATCAGATTCTGTAAAAAGACGCTAAGTATGGAACCATCAGCTGAGCATCAGATCCTACTCAAAGTATTAGCCAAAGGATATCAGCCAATGAGCATCAGATGAAGAAAACAAGTAAAGAAGACCATCAGTTGAGGAAAATAAACCATCAGCTGAGTGAAGAAAGTTGATCAGCTGAGTGCCTACACCATCAACTGAGCAAGGACTTTGCTCAGCTACTCCATCAGCTGAGTGAACAAATGGATCAGCTGAGGCCCAAAACATCAGCTAAGTAAGTCTTCTCTTACACAAGTCATCTTTCCACACAAACTGATGTATTTGATTGATCAGCTGAGCATTCTTGATCAACTGATCATACAAATACATGAGCTTATGTCCTCCTAAGTTTACTATTGATCAACTGAGCATCTATATGATCAGCTGAGCAATATGTATCAACTGAGTCCTAGCAGGATGTGATCAACTGATATGTTTTTGTCAACTGAGTAGTGAAAATCAGAGTTCCTAGTACAAAATGTTAAATCTGCACTATCTATTCAGATTGTAAGTCATATGTAAAAGCCAGAACATGTGTTGTTCTATTATGCCTTAGATCTTTGTTTGTAAAAGTAAAATGCAATTTTTGGATCAAGTATGAGACAAAAAGGTTTGATCTTATTCTCTGGAAAAGGATAATGATACCTCAAACATACGAAGATCTTGAATTTGTTCAACAACTAAGTATGGCTGGCAATCCCATACTTGCTAAAGTCAAATCAAACAGAAGCATGGTGTTGATAAAAGTACAAGCATGGAAAGGGAAAGAAACTTCTACACGACAATAGATGTGGGTTTTAATATTTTATATTGTGAGTGGGTTGCACTTTTACAGAATAGTACAGTTACTTTTATCAAAGTGTTGATTAAAGTAACTTTACTTTTCACCCACTACCTTTACAATTAAAATATTATATTTTCATATCCTCTTTGTCTCCTACCTTCATGCAACCGGATTCACCAAGACTTCTATATATACTCATGCATGGTGGACATGCAAAATACAACATAGTGAAGTCTCTACTCCACAAAGAAAATCTCATCAGTTGAGAAATTCGTAGAGTTTTGTGTAGAATCAAACTTGTTTATGTGTTGTACACTCTATATACATTAGTTGTTTTAGAGTTAGCTTGTCTATATGTTAGACAAATAGATTGTCACCTTTTATTGTACTTAGAATTTCCGCTTCTCGTACGTGTAATTCTTGATTCAATATCAATAAGAATTATATAAAAGTATATCAGTGTGTCTTTAAATTTTTAAAAGCTAAAGTTTGTATTCAACACCCCCTCTACAAACATTTGTTGTTGTGTACTCAATCTGGGACTAACAACTGGTATCAGAGTAGGTTAGATAATTAATATCTAGATCTGTTTTGCTTACTCTACAACTGCTTCTACCCCTCTCAAAATGTCCTCATCAGCAAACAATATGAATATCTCAAACACTGGGTCTTTAACAAGATGTCCCATGTTTGATGCGGAAAATTTCTCCATGTGGAAAAGTAGAGCACATCTTTTCTTATCCACCCTTGATATCCAAATGCTTGAAATTGTCACTATGGTCCTTATGTTCCAACATCAGTGTTATCTATTCCATCAAAATCTGAAGGTCAAACCTCCACAACAGAAAGAATCATAACCAAACCCATGCATATGTGGAAAGATGAAGATAAGAGGTTGGTTAGCCTAGATGTTAAGGCTAGATCAGCTCTTGTCTCTGCGCTACCCAATGAGATCTATCATCAAGTGCTTAACTGTACTTCTGCTAAAGAGATGTTAGATACACTCACAGTTGCATATGAAGGGACTGAAGAGGTGAATGAGAACAAGAAGCTCCTCCTCAACAGAGAGTATGAATTCTTCTTTGCTCATAAAGGTGAGAGTCTTACACAGACATACACCAGGTTCAACTGCCTAGTTAATGACTTGAAAAGGGCAGACATAACCAAGAGCAACTTCGTTTTGGTGAATAAGTTTCTAGACTCCCTCCCTGAAACATGGGATCACTTTGTCACTGTTCTAAGACATAGTGAGAAGATAACGGGAATGTCTCTGGTTGTTCTCTATGGTAACTTACTAAACCATAAGCAATCAGTCAAGCAAAGGAAGTTGTTATCCAAGGATATGAAGGAGGTTGTGAAAGCTGCACCAACTACCCTTGTATCAAGAGATACAAAGATGAGAAGCTTTGTAGCTATTGGTTCTGGTTTTGATGAAGAAGGAGATGAAGAGGAGAGTGTTGGAGAAAGTGATAAGGAGAATGATTGTGAGGAGAATAACTTAGAGGAGTTAGTTGAAGGTGTAGCAATGTTGGTTAAGAAGTTCCGACCTTTCAAGAAGGGAAAGGGTGTCAAGAGGTTCAGCAAGAGGCCACCAAAGTTTGTCAAGCCCAAATCTACATTTGATGCCTCCACAGCAGAGTGTTATAAGTGTGGCAAGATTGGCCACATAGCCAGTGACTGTAAGTCCAAATATAACACTGGTTCTTCATATGTGCCAAAGCAGGAGGGCAAAATTGATTATGAAGCCAAGTATAAGAAACTCCTTGCTGCTGTCCTTGACAAGAAGAAGAAGAAGAAAGCCCACGGCCAAGTTCTTGTTGCTGAAGAAGAAGATTGGGCAGAAGAAGATCTTTCCTCAGATGAAGATGAGGTAATCTCTGCTCAGTTCTGCATGATGGCCAACAACAATGATGGTAGTTCCTTTGATGAAGACATGAAAAGGCTGCAAAAGCTTGTTTAACTACCAACTGGGATCCTTCTTCTATGTATCAGGTTGGAAAATTTATTAACTATGATGATAATGAGAAGAATGCTATGTTTGATTACTTGTGTATTAATTTCCAGTCTGCTATTCAAAGAGAGAAGAAACTAAAACTAGAAGTAGAATCACTAAAAGAAAAATTAATTCTTAAGGATGAGGAACTTAAGCAGATAACAATCTTAAATGATGAACTAGCTAATCAAAAGATACTTAATAAGATCTTAGTAAAAGAAACTAGTGGAGCAACCAAAAAGTTCAATGACCTCCAAAAAGTAGTAAAGTCTTGGTGTGTATCTGCAGAAAAGACCACTCAGTGTGTCATGGAGCAGATACCCAAACAAGTTCAAGCTATTATCGGTGGAAATTACTCTAAGGCTGCTAACTATGTTGATTCTAATAAGAACCTTAATATCTTAGACATTGCTGACATTTTGCCACAGACTTTTCACAAGATTGTTAAAGGAAAAAGTGTGTTCACAAATAAGTTTGTTAGAAGCAAAAGTTCCCACTCAAAAGAATCAATTATTCCTTCTGTTGAATCATCCTCTACTAAGATTTTAGAATGTAAAAATACTAAGAATACAAAGTCAAAGGATGTGAGTAAAGGAAAGGAATCATTGGTTAAGACCTCAGAGACATTATGTTGTCAAACCTTGAAAACAGACTTAAATCTTTGTATTTCACAAACTGAAGAATCATTAGCTAATACTACTCCATCAACTGATAGGTTAGTATATGATAAATGCTCAGTTGATAACCTGTCAGCTGATCATAGCTTATCTTCTAAACAATCAGTTGATCTAGAAGTAATCAACCCTCTTTCAATAGAAGAAACTATGAGTAAAAAGAATGATGTTCACATTGTTCCCATTTCTGCCACTCCAAAGATTGGTCAAAAACTTTCTAAAAACAAAGATCAATCCAAGGTGCCTGTAAATAAAGACCTAAGAAATTTACAGGATAAGCTTCATAAGCTGAATGGTCAAGTTAGTCAAATGATGACTGATAATTGTCAAATGACTGATAAGAAAACTCATAGGCATTCAAACAATGTTGTTCAATGCTCCAAGGCCACAAAATCCCAAAAATTTTATAAATGTGGAAGCAAAGAGCATAAGGCATTTAAGACAGCGGACTTGTAATGATAACATAGTCACTCCTCTTATACATAAGAAACCTAAAATGAAGTAGAAAGCTAGGTGCATTCCACAGGGATCCACTATGTAGTGGATTCCTACTTGTGTCACTAACTCTTCTTTCATTCAAATTTGTGCAGGGTGTTGGTTCATGGTTTCTTGACAGTGGATGTTCAAGAACTATGATAGGTAACAAGGCTTTGCTCAGTAACTACAAGAAAGAGAAAGTTCCATGGGTGACTTTTGGTGACAACAATCATGGGCAAACAAAAGGCTATGGTGAATTTCATAATGGGAACCTCAAACTGTCCAAAGTTTCATATGTCAAAGGGCTGAACCTCTCAACCATCTACTTCTACCCAAACACCAAACTTTAACCTTATCCAAACCATAAACCAAAACCTTAATAACCTAATCCAAACCTTCCAAGCCTTCCAAACCCAAACTTCCACTCAACTGTCTAGACTCATCAAAGACATTGAGTCCCTCAAAACCCTAACCCAACCCTCCCCTGCACCTACTACCTCTCCCATTGATCTTACCCCCCTCTTAGCCAAAATAGACTATCTCTCTAACCTTCTTCCATCTCAACCACAAATTCCCATCCTACCTCAATCCACCATCTATTCCCTTAACAAAACCATCTCAAACCTCCAATCCCAACTCCAAACCCTATGCCCAATCAATCCTAACATTTCTGTCCCTATCCTAGAACAACTCCTACCCATGCCTTCCTACCTTAAAGGCATCCTTGATGAAATTGAAACCCTAATTGAACAATCCAGAATGAGTCATATCTCATTATGGAAATCCTTAAAAGATCTCAAGGATGACCTCTCCCTCCAACTCTCTAAACTTGCCTCTACCTCAACTTATATCCCTTCCTTAACTCATACACCCACCCCTGCCCCTACCCCATCCCCAAAACCAACCTCAGGTGACTCCCCTCCACCTTTTGATGATGCCAAAAAGGGGGAGAAATTCTCAAGTTCATCTAGGGAGGATGATCCTGATTATGAGGAGATTGATGCTGCATACAATGAATCTGCCACCAAGATCTTGCAGCAGGAGGCACCTAAAGCAACAACTCCTCCTTTCAAAGGAAAAGCACCTTCTGAGGGGGAGCAAAGGTTTCTAAAAAGATTGAAAAAATGGATAACAGGCCAAAGCCAAGAAGGAAAGTTGCTGAGGGTTGCTCTCCACCAATAGCCATTGAGTCTAATTCTGATGATGAGGATGATACTCCACTATCTGACATCCTCAGAAGAAGAAGACAGAGCCCAAAAGCATCTGCTCCACCAGTCCAATCAACACCATCAGTCCAAAAGTCTTCAACCTCTGCTCCTAAAGATAAAGGCAAAAAGAAAATGACACCTGAGCAAGTTGAAGCAGATGATCAAATGAAAAGGGAGCTTGCCCTTAAAGAACAAGAAGAAAAGGGAGAATGCCCAAATGGCTCAAGCATTGGGTGTTCCAGTTGAAGAGATCTACCAAGCCAAGGAGCTAGCATATCAACAAGAACAAGAACAAGTTCAAAATCAAGCTGATGCTCAACACAAACTGGCAAGGGAGAAATCTCAGTCTGAACTGCTCAAAGCTAGATCTCATGCGGATGCCATCAAAACCCTCTTCAACCTTGACCTATCTGCTCCCTACAACCTTAGTCAACAAAGGCTACAAAGCTTCAGAGAGAAGATCAAAATTTTAAGAAATAGAACAGAACCAACTCCAATCACAAGAGCCACTATCCACAAAGGTGATGGTGAACCCTACCTCAAAGCAATAAGGCAGAACAACTTCAACAGCTGTGAAGTTGTATCATATGAGAGGTGTCACATCTATGGGTTCACATAGTTAGTTGAGATCATGTACATTCTCTTCAAATCCAAATCCAAGCTCAAAGTTCAATTCATACAAAAGATTCAAAATTGGATAGCTATAGCTGTGTCACAAAGGGCCTTCACTCCCAGATGACTATTATAGGCTCCAAGCCCTTTAAACCATTTGAGAAAAGAGAGGTACTGCCCGAGCATGAGTACTTATATGATTTTGAGGGTCTCAATCTCTACCATTGAACATCACCCCTGAGCTTTACAAGTTTATAGTCATACCTATTAAAGGTATATTCTTTCTGGACAGAGTTGGTACTTGGAGGTTCTTTAGACAGTCTGAAATCCCTAAAGCTGGCAAGAGATTTCTCTTTGGGCTAAGAACATCTACAAGAGGCAGAACTGGAAATGAGCATTTTGAAGCCCTTGTACAAGCCTAATGTGAAGTCTTAGTTAAAGCAGATCCCCATGCCAAAGATTTTGAAGTTAAAGAAGAACAATGGTGGGATGATTGAAGACTGATCTAACTCTGAAGACTTGTTGATATTAGTTGATTGTATATTATGTTTAGACTAGCTTAGTTAGTAGTTAATCTTTGTAAACACTTCTGTACATTTCTTTATTCTGTTATTTCAAGTGATGTTTATGTAAATCAAAAAATCAAAAACATATAAAAATGGAAAAATGAAAAGATACCACAAAAACAGCACAAAATGGTACAACTCAAAAAAAGATTCCACAAAAACAGAACAAAATGGAACACTAGAAAAGAAACCAAAAACAGAACAAGGTTCAAAATGAAAAGAGCTACCAAAAACAGATAGCTAGGTAGCCAAATACACTTACAAGTTTAAATCTTTTGTATTCGAAGTCAAACTGATTCTTCAAAAAGAAAAAGGTTTTGTCATCATCAAATAGGGGGAGATTACTGGGGAGATAATCACTTCACCCTAATAATCAACTCTGCCTATCCTAAAACATATAATTTGATGATAAGCAGACCCTACATTCATTATGACTTAGAAAGAATTCAAACACATGTTATTTGAATCAGATTCTGTAAAAATATGCTAAGTGTGGAACCATCAGCTGAGCATCAGATCCTACTCAAAGTATCAGCCAAAGGATATCAGCCAAGGAGCATCATATGAAGAAAACAAGTAAAGAAGACCATCAGCTGAGGAAAATTAACCATCAGCTGAGTGAAGAAAGTTGATCAGCTGAGTGCCTACACCATCAGCGCAAAGACTTTGCTCAACTACTCCATCAGCTGAGTGAACAAATGGATCATCTGAGGCCCAAAACATCAGCTAAGTAAGTCTTCTCTTACACAAGTCATATTTCCACACAAACTGATGTATTTGAATGATCAGCTGAGCATTCTTGATCAACCGATCATACAAATACATGAGCTTATGTCCTCCAAAGTTTACTATTGATCAACTATGCTGAGCAATATGTATCAATTGAGTCCTAGGAAGAAGTGATCAACTGATATGTTTTTGTCAACTGAGTAGTGAAAATCAGAGTTCCTAGTACAATCCGTTAGCTGAGTCGTGCAAAATGTTAAATCTGCACTATCTTTTCAGATTGTAAGTCATATGTAAAAGCCAGAACATGTGTTGTTCTATTATGCCTTAGATCTTTGTTTGTAAAAGTAAAATGCAATTTTTGGATCAAGTATGAGACAAAAAGGGTTGATCTTATCCTCTGGAAAAGGATAATGATACCTCAAACAAACGAAGATCTTGAAGATTTGTTCAACAACTAAGTATGGCTGGCAATCCCATTCTTGGTAAAGTCAAATCAAACAGAAGCATGGTGTTGATAAAAGTACAAGCATGGAAAGGGAAAGAAACTTCTACACGACAATAGATGTGGGTTTTAATATTTATATTGTGAGTGGGTTGCACTTTTGTAGAAAAGTACACTTACTTTTATCAAACAGTTGATTAAAGTAACTTTACTTTTCACCCACTACCTTTACAATTAAAATATTATATTTCCATATCCTCTTTGTCTCCTACCTTCATGCAACCGGATTCACCAAGACTTCTATATATACTCATGCATGGTGGACATGCAAAATACAATACAGTGAAGTCTCTACTCCACAGAAAGAAAATCTCATCAGTTGAGAAATTTGTAGAGTTTAAGCATTGTGTAGAATCAAACTTGTTCATGTGTTGAACACTCTATATACATTAGTTGTTTTAGAGTTAGCTTGTCTATGTGTTAGACAAATAGATTGCCACCTTTTATTGTACTTAGAATTTCCGCTTCTAGTACATGTAATTCTTGATTCAATATCATTAAGAATTATATAAAAGTATATCGGTGTGTCTTTAAATTTTTAAAAGCTAAAGTTTGCATTCAACCCCCCTTCTACAAACATTTGTTGTTGTGTACTCAATCTGGGACTAACAGAATTGGAGGAATTACTGAAAGTAGAAATTCAGGAAAGTGATTTAGAAGATGACGAACAAACTGAGGTAATTAATAAAATACCTAATTTTAACATTAAAACATCTAGTGAAGAACCACCTGTTCTTGAACTCAAAGAACTTCCAGAACATCTTGAGTATGCATTTTTACAAGGTAACTCTTCACTTCCTGTTATTATCTCATCTAGTTTAAATCAAGAGGAAAAAGAAAAATTGTTAAAAGTACTCAAGAGTTATAAAAAAGCTTTTGCATGGAAAACCGCTGATATTCAAGGTATTAATCTTGCTTATTGTACACACAAAATACTCATGACTGAAGATTTTAAACCAAGTGTACAAAGGTAGAGAAGATTAAACCCGAATATGAAAAAAGTAGTAAAAAAGGAAATCATTAAACTACTTGATGCAGATTTAATTTACCCAATCTCTGATAGCTCATGGGTAAGCCCAGTTCAAGTAGTCCTAAAAATAGGGAGGTATGACAGTAGTTGTAAATGATAAAAATGAACTTATTCCTACAAGTATTGTCACGGGTTGGAGAGTGTGTATCGATTATAGTAAATTAAGTGATGCAACAAGAAAAGACCACTTTCCACTCCCTTTTATTGATCAAATGCTTGAAAGACTAGCTGGCAATGAGTTTTACTGTTTCCTTGATGGATTTTCAGTCTACTTTCAAATACCAATAGATCCAAAGGATCAAGAGAAAACTACTTTCACTTGTCCTTTTGGAACCTTTGCGTATAGAAGGATGCCTTTTGGACTTTGCAATGCACCAGCTACATTCCAAAGATGCATGAATGCTATTTTTCATGATATAATCGAGGAATGTATGGAGGTATGCATGGATGATTTCTCTGTTTTTGGAAATTCTTTCAATACTTAGTGATCAAATCCATAGTGATGTGCTCCCATTTCCAAACCGGGATCTCTAATGGTTGCAGCTTCCCGTGAGGTCTCTAGTGCTCCGCCTTAACTCGAAGGCAAGTTAAACACTTCTCCACGTATTTCATTACGTCTCGCCATATCCCCGGCCACCAGTCATCTGTCTTATGGTCTCGGTACATCTTTGTCGAACCTAGATGGATAGAAAACTTAGATTTGTGAGCCTCATCGAGTAGTATAATACGCATGTCAGTTATCTTTGGTATCCAAATACGTCCGAAACGTGTCATTAGCCCTCGACTGTCTTCGGAGAATAGTGCTTTCTGCCCCTTAATCCGTTCCGATTTATGGTTCTCGTCGTTCAGTGCCTCATGCTGAGCGGCTCGAATGGAGTCTAATAACGTAGTTGTCACTGTCAATCTCATACACTATGCTGGTAGCAGCAAAACACTAGCCTTCCTACTCAAGGCATCGGCCACGACATTGGCTTTTCCCGGGTGATGGAGAATCTCGCAGTCGTAATCCTTGACTAGATCGATCCACCTCCTCTGCCTCATGTTCAGATTGTTCTGGTTGGCGAAGTATTTCAGGCTTTTGTGTTCGGTGTAAATAGTGCATTTAACCCCATATAAATAGTGCCTCCATATTTTTAGTGCGAAAACAACTGCGGCCAACTCCAAGTCGTGAGTCGGATAGTTGCACTCGTATGGTTTCAATTGTCGCGAAGCATATGCAATCACTTTACCTCGTTGCATCAGTACGCACCCCAATCCCACGTGCGATGCATTGTAGTAGACCACCATATCGTCCACTCCATCCGGCAGGGTTAAGATTTGTGCCTCGCATAACTTCCCTCGCAGAATCTCGAATGCCTGCTGTTGTTCCTTACCCCGAACAAAGCGCACACTTTTCTTAGGGGGTGTTTGGGTAAGCTTAATTTCTTGGGGCTTAAGCTTATTAGCTTATGAGCTTATAAGGCAAAAAAGTGTTTGGATTAGCTTATAACTTATAAGCCAATAAGCTTCTTCTAAAAAAGTGTTTGGCTAAGCTTATTTTTGTAAAATGACTAAAAAGGGCATCCTTACATTATATAAATTATTTTAATCACCATTATTTTTTTAAATCACCATTAGTTCAAAGATTTAACAAAACTCTTGTTTTTTTAATCACCATTAAAAGACCAATTATATGAATCATCAAAATACATAGTTTAATAATACAATAGATATATAATTGTCACTTATTTCGCATTAAATCTTCTGCAATCATATCTCTTACTGCGCTCATATATAAATCATCATCTCTACGATTTGAACTTGCATATTCATGCGGTTCATTACTACTACAAGATGCTTGAGACGAAGAACCTTTGTTTGGATTGTAAGATTCTTGTTGCGCTCTATCAAATCCGTCATCGTCATTATCTTTCATTCTAATATAATTATGAATTGCCATAGATGATTTCACGATTTTCACTTGTGTTTCATAAGGTAAATTAACGTGCATGTCTTTTAAAATTTCCCATCTAGCCTTCCATACTCCAAAAGTTCGTTCAAACAACGGGCCATGTACCTCTACACGGGCCGTGTATCTAACAGACAATCCGACAGTTCATCCAAAAATTGTCAGATTTTCGCTATATACTCGTAAAAATTTAAGAGAACCATGCTAGGATTGTTTCCCTACACCCCTTGTGATAAAGGAACATAATCCAATCATTTATATACACTTCTAACATGATTCACCATAGAATCATGTATTTAAACTCATAAACTTCATGAAAACCATAAAAGATCTTACCTTTAGTGTGCTAAAGTGCTAGCATCTTGTAATATATGCTTGATCATCAGTTTGCTAACAAAAATGATGTTTCCTAAGGGGGTAGAAGTTGTAGTCGTGGGTTTTGCTAGTATGAATGTAGAGCAATTCAATGAATACACAAGTGATTCAAGTAGAGAGAAAAGTATGGAAACACCTTAATGTGTGTGTTTTCTATTCAATATAATATTCAAGGTTACAAGGAAGAAAGGAAAAACTACTATATATACTAAGTACAAAGTAAAATAGAAAAACATTAAATTGTGACTAGACTTAAACACAGATTTAACTCTAACAATCTCCCCCTTGTTTAAGTCTAGCTCATGTTTCTTTGACCCATCTTTCTCTGCCAATGTCTGATCATCTTTCGTTCATCTCGTTTGTCATCGAATAGCTTTATGACTTCTGTTAATCTGACTCTTGGCGATTGGTCTACTTCATCCTTTAGGCTCATGCTATAATCCATAACTTTTAAAGTCCAAATCTTCAAAGATCCGTCTAAGTAAGCATTAATTTCTTTGAACCTTAAGAAAAACTTTTCTCTTTTGCTATTAAACAAGACAATTCCTTCATCTCCCTCGAACTCTTCATCATCACTCCAGACAACTTGAAACATCTTCAGTTGGTCAATTTTTGAATGTTTTGTGTTTGGCTTTAGCAGATTGATTTTGGCTTTATCAGATTCGGCTCCCAACTGAAGATCTGTATACTCTGCAATCTGACATCGGTGCCTGATGAACTCCCTGAGCTTCTTATAACCAGCTGAATCTTCAGCATTCTTTTCTAGTTTCATTTCAAGCTCCTCTAGCAGAAAGTTAACATCACTAAGGTTTAAGAATTTTAGGTCCACATGCCCGATTGTATAGCTATTCATATCCGACCTTGTGACTAAATAGCTGATCATTTCTTTGTAAACAACTCTCTGAACTCCAACAAAATTGAGCTTTATGATCTGATATTTTGATATGACTTCCTCTTTCTTTTCAGTATGCATATTGAGTATCATCTTTGCTTTAACATCTTCTGCATCTTTGGCTCCCATCATATTTACGTCTAACATTTCTTCTATTTCCTTTGCGTAGATGTCAACAAATTTTTTTCTAGAAAGGCCACTGGTATATCTTGGTATCTCCAGTTTCTGACGGTTTTCTTCAGGGCCTCCCTAGTTAGCACATAACTTTTCTTTACATTTGGTAAAGACCCAGTGTGAACCGGATCTATTTGAGCAGTTTTAGAAATATTCCATTCTGACTGTTTAGATATTTCTCTGATTTGACTTTCTTTCAGTTGTTGCTTTCTGATGTCTGAAGGAGTGACTCTGAATTGCTTGGGAGATGGCGGAAATTGTTCTGTTACTTTTTTATGTACTTTCAACACACTATCCAAATTATAACTTTCAAGCCCAGATTCATCAACTATCTCGGAGGAAGGCTTTTCAACCTCTTGCTTGCTCAGCTACAAGGCTAGCTTCATATCCTCATCCTCTGCCTCAACCTCAGGCACATTTGACTCCTCAAATTCAACCACAGTCTGCTTGCCCTTATATTTTTGTTTAAAAGATGTTTCCTCCAATCTGGCAGCCACTGCACCGATTCGCTGAGCAGCCGGGTTATCAAAATAAGTTTTCAAACGTTTCTCCCCCTCAGGACGATCGGTGTCTGAATCATCATCGTCATGCCTAGGTCATTTTGATGACCCGGCAGCAGCTTTGCACGTAGACTCCACCTCAGTTCTCAACAATGATAAGATATCTAAATCCTCAGAACTGCTATCACCCTTGCCAATCAGTTTAACCATTAACAAGGTTTTTAATTCATCCACTGACAAGGCATCTGTAACTTTATCTTTTACGTCCATTTCTTTCTGTTCAACTAAATCATCCAGTTTCTTTTTGATTCTTGTGAGTTTGTCAAGTTGTAATCTTTGAATATCATCAATTCTGACGTGCAAATGTTCAATAGCAGCATCCAAATCAGCCTTGGAAACGAATTCCTTAGCCGATTCAGATTCAGAAGTTGTAACACCGGGATCACTTAGATTACCTGTTGAGGTTCTAGCATATCTAGAAACATATGCTGTAGATGAAGGACCACCCACTTTCACAGCTGGATTGACGTTGGCTGTGGTGGGATTTCCTACTAATCCTCGGTTATGGCCTGTGAAGGCTTCACCTATAGTAGTTCCAGCTGGTCTATCACTGAATAGAACAGTTATTGCTTCAAGTGTTTCCCTGTGTTTGGAAAGAAATTCAACAATCTGTTGATAGTTATCGATGTGCGTAGAAACGACAGGTGTGGCATGGAGAGGAGTGCCACTTGTTTCAATAACAGTTTCCTCCAAATGAGGAACCGTTAGATTTTGTGCTTTATCTCCATGTGATGAAACAATATCCTTTTGAGAGGATACTGAGTGGCTTGGAGGGGTTTGTGCATGCTTTGGTGGGAAGCCGGAGTCTCTTTCAATGCCAGGTATAAACCCGACAGTAGATGTAGTTTCCTGGCTAAAAATGGCTGGAGGAATCTCAGCACTCACATATTCTTTTCTTACAGCACTCACTCCCTCACTTTGTTTTTGCCTCTCAACATCTTCATCTACATTAAGCGCAGTAATATCATCATACATCATTTGCGTATCAATATCAGAAAAATCCATCATTTGGTCATAATCAAGTAAACTAGTATGTACTCTTTGACCATCAGGACCTAACTCCTCCTCTATCTGATCTGGAAACATTTTCTCAATATGCTTTTGGAATGAATCAGTGTCACTTTCAGATGTATCCAGAGCAACTCCCTCTTTAAACTCACCAACACCTTCACTTTCTTCTCCACCCCTCTCGATTAGTTTTTCTCTTAACTCTCCCCTGTCAGCTTCTCCCGTAGAAGACTGACTCCTAATATCACTAGCACCCGGGGATCCTAACGTTTTTGGGGTAGGATCAACAGGCTCTTGTCGATCCATAAGAACAATGTTATTCAATCTCACATACTCCTGGACCACCTCGCTTTCCAGATCCAACAAATAAACTAATTCCGCAGGCATCACGAATGGTTGAATATCAGGCATCGCCGGGATTTTGTATAATTTGATCATCATTTGAATCTGCACTGCTGGTTCATCATCACGCCTCGAGATATCAGTATCTCTGGCCATCACCCGTTGAATAATCATAGACAAAAACCGTGGAAACGGTAAGAAGTTACGTCTTTTACCAGGTATCACTTTCTCCCTGGCCACCTTGGCTATTTCAATGAACAATAATTCTGCATAATCAAAATGAAAATGCTTAGCCATCCCAACCAGTACTTTCAATGCAAAGATATTGGCCCCATCTATCCATTTGGTTACACTAGTCAAACACCGCATGATTATTGCATATAGAGTTTGCCATTGAGGAACCAATCCTGAACGTTTGAACTTTGATACACCAGTTAATTCATCTCCTCTCCATCCAAGATCCATCACATGAGTTAGAATTTGTTTGTCTGTAGGGATTGGATCAAAGTCAGGTTTTGGAGGATAAGAGGTGGATTTGGGTAGTTTTAGTATTCTACGTATGCTTTCGATACCCATTTCAAATTCAACTTGCTTTATTTGGCCAGCAAGTACAGGAAGACCTTCAGCACTTTCAGTTAACGATAATGAACTCCAGAGTTGTTGTACGTACACCTCCGGGACATGAGGGAAGGCTTCAGTAAGGTTAAAAGTGAATATGTGGTTCAATGGGTGAGATGTTATAAGTTCGGTGATTATTGGGTATTCTATTTTGGTAATGTCTGGTACAAAGTAGGCATTGTTCAGTTGGTTTGGTAGGTAATTGGCTTGAGGGAAAAGGGTATTGGATGGAATTTGAGCCATCTGTGAAATAAAACAATTAGTACAAATCTCAAAAATTTCCAAAACTTTTGAAAATTCCTAAGTGTTGGCAAAAACCGACACCTAGAAATCCAATAAGATGAAATCCGACACCCTTTTTGTTTCAAAATCCGACACATGTTAAAATCCAATTGAGTACTTTGAAAATCCGACAGATGTTAAAATCCGATAGTCAATGTTATTCAAAATCCGATGACTTTGAAAAACCGACACTCATTTATCTCAAATCCGAGTCTTGAAAAACCGACACTTACAAAATCCGATGATATTTGAAAATCCGGTTGTGTTAAAATCCAACAATGACTCGGATTTATATGAAATCCGACAACAACTCGGTTTTACATAAAATCTGACAACCATTCGGATTTATATAAAATCCGATAACATTGAAATCCTTTGTTTATTGAATCCGACACTAGTCAATGTAAACATTCGGATTTGTCAAAATCCGATTGAACATGAAATCCGATTAACTATCGGATTTCCATGAAATCCGACAGTTCTTATTCAATGAACAGAGCATGTAGTTCGACAATCCGATTCTTCCAAAAATCTTTACTTCGTTCATTTATCACTTAACAATCAACATATTTGTGCAATTAAAAATAAACTAAGAACTCCTTTTGGATTAATCAACACAAATAACATCTAAAATCCTTCCTCGTTTGAACCATCATTTCCGATTAAACTCGAACAAAACCGACAGATTCAAAATCATTCAAAAACCAACTCAAAGATCGAGTATCTTGAAATCGACATACAACCCATTAAAGTACAACTAAAACCGAGTCCAATCATGTTAACAAACACATATGATTTGAAGATTTGAACATGAAGAGTTTCGAGGGTTTTTCAGTCAAAAGAATCGATTAAAAAACACTTAAACGTTGATGAAAATGAAAACAAAGTATACCTTTGGAATCAGAAAGGTAATGCGACCTTGGATCTGTTGTTTATTTGCACAACAAAACACTTTGAAATTTTCGGATTCTTTGAACTCTCGGATTCTTGAAAGGTTTGGAAAACCGATAATGAAATCGGATTTTTGTTTTTATAGGAAAAACCGACCCACGAAATCCGAATGGGTAAAATCCGATCCATAAAAAATCCGGAACCCACAAAACCGATAAAACATTCGGTTTTGGTCAAAATCCGATTCAAGTATCGGAATCCGATAAAAGTATCGGAATCCGACTACTTTTATCGGATTTTCAACACCTCAATTAAAAATTTGACTTTTCAACTCATTCCACTCCCCCTAAACATAATATTTCATCTTTAAAAATAATTCTTTGAATAAAAAGATGAACTTTTTCAAAAATTTGTCAATTTTAATTCAAAAAAATAAAAATAAATAAAAACTCCCCCTCAAATTATGCACAAATGTACAACAATTTGAGATGAAGAAAAAAATGTTTTTGAGTTTTGTGTGTTTTGTACATGTTTTTGATTTTTCATTTAATATATACAAAACCTGATATATTTTCTCCCCCTACAAGTATGAACCCTCAGTGATTCATAACTTGTATTAACTCTGTCTGTCCTTTGACCAAATTTGTCCTGCACAACTAACATATACCGTGTAAGATCTGTTGATTCAAAATGTTATTTAAACTGTCAAATACAACATTCCTAATCTTGACACTAGAGCATTAAAACGAGATTCGTCTAACGCTTTGGTGAAAATATCAGCAAGTTGATTATCTGTTTGAACATATTTTAATTCAATTAAACCTTTTTCAGCATAGTCTTTTATAAAATGATATCTGATGTCAATATGTTTCGTTTTAGAATGATGTACCGGATTGCATGTAATTGCAATGGCACTTTGAGAATCACACATTAGAGGGATTTTGTTATATACTAGACCAAAGTCGGAAAGCTGAGTCCGAATCCAAAGACACTGAGAACAGTAGCTAGCAATAGCAATGTACTTTGCTTCAGCTGTTGATGATGAAACACAGTTCTGCTTCTTGGACCCCCCGCAAACCAGTCTGTCTCCCAAAAAATGTGCACTCCTGGATGTGCTCTTTCGGTCTAGCATGCAACCGGCATAATCTGCATCAGAATAGGAAATTATTTCAAACCCAGAATCCCTAGGATACCACAAACCTAGATCCGGGGCACCCTTAAGATATCTAAATATGCGTTTTACCGCCAGAAGATGAGATTCTTTAGGATTTGCTTGGAATCTGGCACAAAGACATGTAGAATACATAATATCCGGCCTACTAGCTATTAAATATAGCAATGAACCTATCATTCCTCTATAAGTTTTCAAATCTACTGCTTTTCCTTCTGTATCAGCAAATAGTTTTGTTCGAGAAGCCATGGGTGTTGAGATTGATGAACAACCAGTCATATCAAATATCTTTAACGGATCTTTGATATACTTTGCTTGATTTATAAAAATTCCATGGCTAAATTGTTTAATTTGCAATCCTAGGAAAAAATTAACTCCCCCCATCATGCTCATTTCAAAGCGCTTTTTCATTGTATTTGAAAATTCATTGCCATATTTAGGATTTGTAGAACCAAATATTATATCATCGACATATATTTGTACCAACACATAATCGTTGCCAATCTCCTTTTTGAACAATGTAGTGTCAGTTTTCCCTTTGACGTATCCTTCATTAAGCAGGTGTTCTGACAGCTCATCGTACCAAGCTCTCGGCGCTTGTTTTAAACCATATAGAGCTTTATCCAGAATATAGACGTCAATGGGTCTGTTAGGATCTACGAAACCTTCAGGTTGACTGACATACACTTCCTCTTTCAATTTGCCATTGAGGAAGGCAGTCTTCATATCCATTTGATATACAGTGAAGTTTCTGTAGGAAGCATAGGCTAGGAACAGTCGAATTGCTTCTATTCTAGCTACAGGGGCGAAGGTCTCATCATAATCTATCCCTTCCTGTTGATTATACCCCTTAACCACTAGCCTAGCTTTATTCCTAACCACCACACCATCAGAATCCTACTTATTCTTAAATACCCACTTCGTTCCAACAATAGATTTGCCTTCAGGTCGTGGAACTAGTGTCCAGACTTTGAGTCGGTCAAACTAATTTAGCTCTTCTTGCATAGCAATAATCCAATCAGGATCAGCTAGAGCTTCTGACACTCGTGTGGGTTCGACCATGCTTAGAAAACTAGAGTGTTGACATATTTTAGCTGTGGCAGATCGAGTTTGAACACCGGGGTCCAAACTTCCTATGATTTGAGTCTCTGGATGACTCTTCAACCAAACAGGTTCGGGGGATTGAACCTGAATGAAGTCGTTAAGATTTTGAAGATCAGTTGAATTAATGTCTTCTGCCACTTGATCATATCTTGGACTTTGGTCATTTGCAGGAATATTTGTAGCTTCAAACTCCGAATTAGCAGAATTTGTAGTCTGTTGAACTGTAGATACACTTGGTGGCTCAGTTATTGACACTGACTCTTGTTGAATATCCTGCAAGACAGTAGATGTATTATCATTCTTTTTAAAGAAATCAAACATAAAATCCAAGCTTATATCTTCTGAATGTGCGGATGACTCATCTGTTTTGTTATTTGTGAAAATTGAATGTTTGGATGAGTTAGGTTTACTCGTTAAGGAATTTAAATTGACTAAATCGTCAAACATAACATTTATGCTTTCAACAATCATGTTAGTTCTCCGATTTAGAATTCTAAAATCCTTCTTATCCGTTGAGTAACCTAAAAAGACTCCTTCATCGGCTTTCGAATCAAACTTTGATAGTTTGTTCGACTCATTCAGCACAAAGCACCTATTACCAAATACATGAAAGTATTTGATATTAGGCACTACTCCATTACATAATTCGTATGGAGTATTATTAAAGCGACGATGAATAAGTGATCTGTTTTGGGTGTAGCATGCAGTATTCACGGCTTCAGCCCAGTAGGATGGTGGTAGCTTTGAGTATTGCAACATTGTTCTGGCAGCTTCAACCAAAGTTCTATTTTTCCTCTCAACTACTCCATTCTGCTCCGGAGTATATGCTGCCGAGAACTGATGATTAATTCACTCAGAATCTAAATAGGAATCTTAAGTTCTATTTTTGAACTCGGTCCCATTGTCTGTTCGAACAAACTTCACCGGTTGTCCGTTCTGAGTCTTGTGTTTCTTTAGATATAGAATTACTTGTTGTGGTACCTCACTCTTATGACTCACGAACCGGAACCAAGTTTACCGGGAATAATCATCCACCATCACCAAGATATATCTCTTTGCATTTCTTGACTGGACTTTCATTGGTCCGCAGAGATCCATATGAATCAACTGTAAAGGCGCGGTAGTTGAAGATATCTGACTTACTTTGTGTGGAACTCTCTTCATTTTGCCCGCTTCGCAGTCCTTACGGAGATGATCTTTCTCAAATTTAAGCTTCGGCAGACCTCTGACCAAGTTACCATTCACCAGCTTGTTTATGTTTTTGAAATTCAAGTGCGACAACTTGCGATGCCATGACCAGTTTAGGTCTGATGATGCTTTAGACAACAGGCATACTGGTGTGCCGGAACCTTTCTTAGACAAGTCAATTGTGTACAAGTTTGACTTTCTGTTGCCATCCAAAATTTCTGCTCCATCTTCAGTTCTTAATGAACAGGACCTTTTCTTGAAAACTACTTCCATACCCTTATCACAGAATTGTCCTATGCTAAAAAGATTGTGGCCTAAGCCTTCCACATAGGATACATTTTCTATCTTCAAATTTCCTGTTTCTATTACCCCGTGGCCTAAGATCGGTGAGACTTGGTCATTCCCAAACTTTACATTCCCTGTATACTTGCTCACAAAGTGTTTGAGAAGACCTTTGTTCCCCGTCATATGTTTAGTGCAGCCCGAGTCCATGTACCATAGATGATCTTTCTGCACATGGAAAAGAAACTCGTTTGTTTTGTTGTGTTAGATGTTTCAGGTGTTTTGACACCATTCAAACTTTCTTTGTTAAGCATTTTCTTTACAATCCATTTCCCAGTTGATTTCTCAGTTGATTTGATCACAGGTGAGAAATGCTTGTTTTTGACAACATACACGCTTTTTGTTATGGGTTGATATGACACAGGTGTATTCATCATCTGTTTTCGATTCTTCGTTGAATATGATTGATATGATGAATTGAAAACAGCTCTCTGTTGAGATTGGGTAAAGGATGTGAATTTGTTGTGAACTACTGGAGTTAGAGAATTTGTTTGATTGTTGTTCATTATGTTCATATGCTCTCTCCACTGTCCTGGACGGACTGGTATTTTTCAGTTGCCATACCTTTTTAATAGCTCTGCTTTTTGATGTTTGTGAATCCATTGGTGAATAATGAATCCATTCTTATTGATGAACCAAAACAAAATTTTATTATCATTTAAATTCTTCTAGTTTTTGTTGGATTTTAATTCACTTTTCAGTTTATTTTGATGATTTTCACATTTGAACTTACATTGTCCTTCAGGACAGCCATTTCCAACACAACACATTGTGTTATCAACTATTTTCGCTTTTGAGCTCTTTGTTTTGACTTTCCATAAAAAAAAGTAACTCACAATTTTATATTACAGTAGAATTTATGGATCTTACAAAATGGTTTCACTTTTTTCTTGGAATCAGTATTGACTACATGTGCTTTCTTCTTCTCTATCTCTTTCAGATCTTGCTTCAAAATCCGCTTCATTGATGTTTTTGTCTCTCTTTTCTTCACATCTTTGATGTTTGACTTCTTCATGCTGTTGCTTAAACCTTCTTTCCTTTTTGATTGAGCTAATTTTGATTCAGATAAGGAATTTTTGTTAGACATGTGAAGTGATTTAATAGATTTTAAAGCATGCACATTTGATGTCTTTTTGATTTTTGACATTTCAGGAATCTGCTTTGTGTTTGAAGATGATCCTTTTTCTGTAATACTGTTTGAATCACAAAACTGATTGCATTTATGTGACAAGAAGTCTCTGCAAGCCTTCGGACACTGTGGATACACAATATCCAGATACCTGTCCAATTCGGTTAGCAATCTTTCCACCTTTTCTTCAAGCATCCTCTGTTCGATTCCATTGGAAATAAATTGTGGAATAAGAAATTGTGCAATATCAGAATTTTTATCATTTTCATCATATATTTCAATCTTCATCTCAGATGCAGCGGAATTTAATTTCTTGTTAAGATTAAAGATTGTTTCTTTTAAAACACAATTTTTCACATCAAATTTAATTTTCGGATCGATGCATGAAACTTCAAGCAATTCTTGCCTCCTTTGTAATTCCATGTGTGGAATATACACTCGAGCATTTCCATCATTTGCTTCTTCAACGGCTTTCTTTACTACAGGTGGGATAGGAATGAAGCATTCTTCTAACGCACAACCACCACTCTTCTTAGTGTCCGCATACGACGCGTTCAGTTCATCATAATTGATTGAGTTTTGCATTTTCTTTGTTGTTTTTCTTTTGAGTTCTTCTACATGCTTAATTTCTTCCTCTCCCACAAACACCATTTTTGAAGTCCAACCTTGATTCATTCGTTCTAATTGATACAGTTGAGTGTAATTGATCTTTGAGAAGTAGTTATTTTCATCATACCCTAACCCTTTATATTTGTTCTTGACATTTGGTTCAAGGTGTTTGAAAATACTATGACGTGTAGTTACTTGCTTTTTAACTATATCTTCAAGATGTTGAACTTTCTCATCAAGATTCCTTTTCTCCTTCATTATTAAATTTAAGTTTATCTCTGCAGATAGTTTGGCTGCATTCAAGTCATGCACTTTCAACTCTGATTCTTTTTGGAATATTTTGAGTGCATTTTCTTTGTCTTTTATTTCTTGTTGAAGTTGTTCTATTTTTGAGAATTGAGTTTTTAGTTCAACTTCACTTTTTGATGCCTGTTCCATTTTTAGATTTATATTCTTTTCATTCAACTTCTGTTTCTTGTTCATGAGAGATTGATTCTTGAAGTTAAGATCTCCACCTGTTGCATAAGAGTTAGTATATATTCAGTAGGAAATTCAGAATCATCTGTTAATACCTTCTCTTCATTCTCAGCAACTGATGGATTGGTGCCTTCAGTAGCAACCTCTAGTTCAATCTCTTCCTTTTCCTCATATTCACTCTCCATGTCTGACTCATCAAATCTAGCCATAAAACTAGAGTTATTTCCCACGATTTCATCTTCACTCTCCCCATCGGTTTCCTCAAACTGGCATTCCTCAACCTCAGCTATTAGAACAAATTGGGCATGGACATTGGGATCCTCATCACTATTATCAGTGTCAGACAAGAATTGATCCTCTTCTGCAAGTAATGCCCTCCCACTATTTCTTTGTTTGATGAGGTTGAGTTTTGTCTTGTAATATTCTGAGTTCTTCACCTTGGGCTTTTTGCAATCCTTGATGAAATGCCCAGTTCCGCCACAGTTATAACATTTGCGCTCCTGGGCAGTTTCTACTTTTCTTTCATATCTCCTTTTTAATCTCTGACCATCCTTCTTTGGGAATTGGTCATCTCTCCTTCCTGAGCCAGACGTGAACCTCTGTCTGTTGTTTGTCTTGTTCTTTAGAAACTTATTTTGCATCATGTTGGTCAAATAAGCCATTGCCTCCATGATCTTTTCATTGTCTACCACATTTTCTTCCTCTGAATCTGAAGTTTCTGTTTCTATAACTTGTTTCAGTTTAACAGACTTCGTTAAACTCTTACCTCTTTTCTCATTTACCACGAGAGCCAGTGGATCTACATTGTCTTTTTGTGTACCTACACCAACATCATCCTGATATTGATTTAGTTCCTCAAAGATCATATGATGGGTAACCTTGTTGAGGTGATTTTGATTCATTGTCTGTAGATCGCCACTTGGGATCTCCATTCAGACCCTAAAGAGTTTAGAAACCTAGTATTCTTCGTTAGATTCGAGTAATCATCGAGTTTTTGATTTCTGAGGTCATTGAGTAGTTTACAGTAGCGACTGTAAGTTTCAATCAGTGCTTCTCCTTCTCTGGCTTTGAAATGATCAAAGGAGTTAACCAGTGTAGTCTCCTTGATCCATACCCCTGACTCTGTGCCTTCCATCTGACTCTTAATTTCGTCCCATATCTCTTTTGCAGTGTTGAGACCATTCACCTTGATGTAAAATTATGAAGAAAGGCCATGTTTTAAGTAGTACTTTGCTTTCCGATCAGCAGTGGCTCTGTGTTTTTCTTCAGCAGTGTACTCAGATGGAAGTTTTTCTCGGTGGATTTCATCCAAAGGCAGATTATGATGAGAATCTGCTTCTTGATCTATCCTAAAAATACCATTTCCTTCCAATATGCTTTTCTTCATTTCCTCACCATATTGCTCATTGTTGTCTATAAAATCCATAAAACGACCTTTCCATACATGATATTCTCCTCTGTACAACACTGGTGACTTCGTGTCTGAACCAAATGAAAGTGTTTCACTGTATGTACTCATTCTTGCTTTGAGGATCTTTTCTTTGTAAGATAATTGATTGAAGAATTCTTTTGTAATCTGAAATCCGATACTCACTGAAATCCAAAACTCACTTGTCTAAAATCCGAGTCTTAAAATCCAATTCCTATCAAAACTTCAAAATCCGAGTCTTGGAAAACCGAATGAATTTGAAATCCTAGTCAAAATCCGATAGTAAAAATCCGATTGAAGTGAAATCCGATGGATTCAAAATCGGAATGTTTAGAAATCCGATTATGTTTTGAAATCCGGATGTTTCAAAATCCGAGAGATTGGAAAAACCGAATTGAAATCCGAATGATTCAAAATCCGAAAGATTCTAATCCTATGATTTGAAATCCGAGTTAATTCCAACTTTGTAAATCCGATCAACCAAATCCGTTGATTAAATCCGTAACTCCAAAATCCGATACTTTGCAAATCCGAAACTCAACCAATGGCAAACTAAATCCGATTGCAAACCCCAAATCCGCAACTCAATTCTTGTATTTTCAAAATCCGCAACTCAGAATCCGATAGAGAAGTATCGGAATCCGATTGAAATCTTCGGATTTTGATAAATCCGATTGTTCTTGAGATCAAATCCGCAAGTTCTTGCAACTGTTGTAACCGTCAACTTTCAAACTTCAAAATCTTCCGAATTTAGATCAAATTCGCGAATTTTTTTCTTCCAGAGGTTTCGTATACACACTAATTACAATTCAGAATCAAATTTACAACAAAATACAACCTCTAGAATACATTTTAGATCAATTTTTCTCAAAAACCGAAAAATACAAAATCTCAAATTCGACACTAACTGTTGTAATGATTGATCGCGGACTCACACAGATTAATTCTAATGATGATTGCGAATTCAATAAACTTCTAATCCTCCATTTTCATACACAAATCGATAGAAATCAGATTATACTCAAAGTCGACCAAAATACCTCAAAATCTGACAAATTCCTTCGGATTGTTGCTGTTATCACTCGAAATCTTCAATCAAGAGCCTTATCTTCACAAAGATTTGGCTCTGATACCAATTGTAGAGCAATTCAATGAATACACAAGTGATTCAAGTAGAGAGAAAAGTATGGAAACACCTTAATGTGTGTGTTTTCTATTCAATATAATATTCAAGGTTACAAGGAAGAAAGGAAAAACTAATATATATACTAAGTACAAAGTAAAATAGAAAAACATTAAATTGTGACTAGACTTAAACACAAATTTAACTCTAACAATGGAATGCCAACTTTGACTAAATATTGTCAAAGTTGGTTACTTATATAAGTAAGTTTAGTGAAATGGCAATTTTGGTCCTTGTACTATATTAACTTATAAATTGACAATATAAACCCCTCTAATTTTATAAACACATCTAATCTCATAAAGGCAACTAGTATGAACATTTAACACTTCCTATTAAATAATACTTAAGGAATTTCTGACCTTGGGTGTTACAACTCTTCCCCACTTGAAATGATTTCGTCCTCGAAATCAGCTGTTGAAGAGTTCCGGATAGTTATGCATCATCTCCTGTTCTGGCTCCCATATAAAGTCTGAGCCCTTTCTATGTTTCCATTGAACTTTAACCAGTCCAATTTGTTTATTGCGTAGAGTCTTGATCTTTTTCTCCAATATAGCTATATGTTGCTCCACATAATTCAGTTTATCATCAATAGTAACATCTTTCAACGGTACAATTGCAGACTCGTCTACTAAACATTTTCTGAGGTGTGAAACATGGAAGGTGTTATGAATCTCAGACAATTCATCTGGCAATTCCAATCTGTAAGCAACCTTCCCCACACGAGCAATAATTTTGAATGGTCCAATAAACCTTGGACCGAGTTTCCCTCTCTTTCTGAATCTGATCACGCCTTTCCATGGCGACACTTTTAACAACACATAATCTCCCACCTGAAACTCAAGTGGTGATCTATGTTTATCCGTGTAACTCTTTTGTCTACTTTGGGCAGTGAGCAATCTATCTCTGATGAGTTGTATCTGTTCAGTTGTTCGTTGTACCACTTCTGTGCTAGCCAATTCTTTCTGACCCACTTCACCCCAGCATACTGGAGTTCTGCACTTCCTACCATATAGCATTTCATACGGCGGCATCCCAATACTGGAATGATAGCTATTGTTGTATGAAAACTCTGCTAAAGGTAAATAAGAATCCCAGCTCCCTCCAAAATCTATAACACATGCCCGCAGCATGTCCTACAGGGTTTGAATAGTTCTTTCACTCTAAGCATCAGTCTGAGGATGATATGCTGTGCTGAGATGTAGTTTAGTTCCGAGATCTTTGTGAAATTTGCTCCAATAGGTAGAAGTAAATCTTGTGTCTCTGTCTGATACAATAGAAACTGGTACACCATGACGAGTCACAATTTCTTTCACATATACATCTGCCAATCTTTCTGAAGGATAAGTCTCCTTGATGGGAATAAAATAAGCACTTTTAGTTAACCTGTCTACAATTACACATATTGCATCATAACCATGTGGGGTTTTAGGTAATTTGGTAATCAGGTCCAGTGTAATGTTTTCCCATTTCCAAACTGGAACTTCTAAAGGTGTAACTTCCCGTGAGGTTTCTGGTGTTCAGCTTTCACTTGTAAGCACGTAAAGCACTTTTCCACATAATTTGCTACATCGTGTTTCATGCCTGGCCACCAATAATCAACTTTTAGATCCTTGTACATTTTAGTAGCTCCTGGATGAATAGAAAATCTGGATTTATGAGCTTCACTAAGAAGTATCTGACGTGTGTCACCATAAACTGGTACCCAAATACGACCATAACGGGTCCAAATATCATGACAGTCTTTAGTAAAATGGGCCACCTGCCCTTTTATTCACTCAGAGTTATGATTCTTATCTTTGATTGCTTCAAGCTGAGTCGTTCGTATCACATCAATAATAGGTGTAGTAACAGTTATTCTTAAAGTTTGATTCTTCATTAGAACTGTTCCTGACTTTCTGCTTAACGCATCAGCTACCACATTTGCTTTTCCTGGATGATATAGAATATCACAATCATAATCCTTTAACAATTCCAGCCAATGCCTTTGCCTCATGTTGAGACTCTTCTAATCCTTGAAATATTTCAAACTTTCATGATCAGTGTAAATAGCGAATCTCACACCATATAGGTAGTGTCTCCAAATCTTAAGTGCGAACACCACCGCTGCTAACTCTAAGTCATGTGTTGGGTAATTACTTTCATGTGGCTTCAACTGCCCTGAAGCATAAGCAATGACTCTACCTTTCTGCATCAAAACACAACCCAATCCACGATATGAAGCATCACAAAATACCACCATATCTTCAACCCCTTCAAGTAATGCAAGGACTAGTGCCTCACATAACTTCTTCTTGAGAGTTGAGAAGGCAGACTATTGCTCACCTCCCCACACAAATTCAACATTCTTTTTTGTCAGTTGAGTCAAAGAAACAGCAATTTTTGAAAAATTCTGAATAAACCTCATGTAATAACCTACCAAACCTAGAAAACGTCGAATTTCAGTAGGGTTCTTTGGTGGTTCCCACTTCATCACAGCATCTACCTTCGCAGTATTCACTTTGATTAATCAGATGACCCAAAAATTGCACTTCCTGAATCCAAAATTCACATTAGAAATTTTTTCATATAACCGTTCTCTCCTCAAAGTTTCCAAAACCTCTTTGAGATGTTTCTCATGATCCACCGGATTCTTCGAATAAATGAGAATTTCGTCAATAAACACAATCACCGATCTGTCTAGCATTGGTCTACAAACTCTGTTCATCATATCTATAAATGCTGCTGGTGCATTCGTAAGACCAAACGACATTACTACAAACTCAAAATGCCCGTATTGAGTTCTGAACGCGGTTTTAGGAATATCTTCCTTTTTGATCTTTAACTGATGATACCCCGACCTTAAGTCGATTTTTGAGAACCACAATGCTCCTTGTAACTGGTCAAACAAGTCATCTATTCTGGGTAAAGGATATTTGTTCTTGATGGTCACTTTATTAAGTTCACGGTAATCAATGCACATACGAAAAGTACCATCCTTCTTTTTGACAAATAGAATTGGAGCACCCCAGGTGAACCACTGGGTCTAATAAACCCTTTGTCTAGCAGTTCCTAAAGTTGCTTCATTAATTCCTGTATTTCTGGTGGAGCAAGTCTGTACAGAGCCCTTGCAACTGGCGAAGCTCCAGGTACTAAATCGATTCTGAATTCAACTTGTCTATCTGGCGGTACCCCAGGTAAGTCTTCAGGAAAGACATCAGGATACTCACATACTGTTTTCACATCTTCAAGACTCGTTTGCCTCTTTTCCAATTTTGTATCTATCACATGAGCTAAGAAAGATGTATACCCATGCTGCAAATATTTTTGGGCTTTGGACACCGAACACACATGACTTTCCCTTTTTATTATCACCACATATAGATAGTTCTTCCCCACTTGGGGTATGAACCCGTATCACTTTTTGCCCACACATAATGGTAGCCTGATTATAGCCTAACCAATCCATTCCAACTACTACTTGGAATTCTCTCATAGTCATGGGTATAAGTTCTATAGGAAATCTAACTGTATCTATTTCTAGCACATTATGCTTATACACATCTGATACAATTACAGATTTATCATAAGCTATTTCAACTTCAAGAGGAGAATCTAGCTTTTCACATATATGATTGAAATTCTTGTAGAAAGAAACAGATACAAAGGATTTACTTGCACCAGAATCAAATAGCACAAGAGCAGGCAAATTATTGACAAGATATGTACCTGTAACTACATCAGGCTCAGTTTTAGCTTCCTCAGCTGTAAGCTAAAAAGCTCTCCCTTTGGGTTTCTGAGCATCCTCTCTCTTTACTTCTTTTTTTCCTGAGCTTCGTGGTGGAGGTAAGGCTGGAGTAGGTTTGAATCCTGCAGACGGTGCATTTGAAGATAATTTCGGGCACTCTGACTTCTGATGGCCCGGCTGATAACAATTAAAACACACACGCAGTGGGGTTCTACAATCTTTCCCTGCGTGACCCGATTTCCCACATTTATAACACGTGGGAGGACCATATCGGCATTCCCCCAGGTGATGTTTTTTGCAAGTCGGGCAAACTGAGTAGGTTTTCTACATCACTTTCTTCTCAAACTGTTCAACCTTCTGCTTTTTATACACAGGTGTAACTTTCTCCACATACTTCTTCTCTTTATCTTGCCTCTCCAACTCTAACTTCCTTGCTCTGGCCACATCCATCATGGATTTTACTGTCTGGTGTTTGCTGGCATCAATGAATTCTCTGATGCTGGGTTTGAGTACCATTATGTATCGGTCCATCTTCATTTTCTCATTTGCCACGTAATCAGGACAAAAACGTTCTTGTTCCAAAAATTTTGCATTGATCTCAGGAACCGTCTCTGTTGTCTGTTTCAATCTATAAAATTCATCCACAATCCTATCAATCTCGGATTGAGGAACGAACTATTCAATAACCAACTCCTTGAATTCATCCCAAGTCATAGTTTCAATCCCGGCATAACCCCTCTGTTTGATCTCCATATCCCACCAATCCTTTGCCGCACCGCGAATCTAATTGGTTGCATATCTTACTTTGAATTCAGGTGCACAAGAACATGTATGAAATGCACCTTCTATCTCAGACATCCACTTGTGACTTATAACCGGATCTGTAGACCCATGGAAGAACGGGGGTTGACATGATGAAAAATCTCTGAATGAACACACCTTTGGAGCATCACGAAGAAGACTTTTGGTTGAGGATTAAATCCTTCACCACCCGCAGCAAACCTTGTTGCGAATTCCTGTCGGATCATATCACGATTCTGATCCTTCATTTGCTCTACCACTTGCGTAACAATAAAAGGAATACTTTGCTCTAATGCCTTGCCAATTTTCTTGGCAACTGTCTCTTGTACTGTAGGTTCTACCACCCTCTCATTGAGATTAGGGGCTCCTTCATTCACATTTGGTTGGGCTCTAACAGGAATCTGTTCACCAGTAACACTGGTTTCTACGCCCTCGGGTCTACGACTAGGACCACCCTCAGGCGTATTTGTTGCGCGAGATCCTCTTGTATTAACCATCCTGATATTATAGATAAAGCGTTAAGGATCTAAAAGTTGATTATTGGTGGCCAGGCATGAAACGCGATGTAGCAAAGTATGTGGAAAAGTGTGTTACGTGTTTACAAGTGAAAGCTGGACACCAGAAACCTCGCGGGAAGTTACAGCCTTTAGAAATTCCAGTTTGGAAATGGGAAAACATTACAATGGACTCGATTACCAAATTACCCAAAACCCCACGTGGTTATGATGCAATATGGGTAATTGTAGACAGGTTAACTAAAAGTGCTCATTTTATTCCCATCAAGGAGACTTATCCTTCAGAAAGATTGGCAGATGTATATGTGAAAGAAATTGTGACTCGTCAAGGTGTACCAGTTTCTTATTTATCAGACAGAGACACAAGATTTACTTATAGGTACCGGAGAAAATTTCACGAAGATCTTGGAACTAAACTACATCTCAGCACAGCATATCATCCTCAGACTGATGGTCAGAGTGAAAGAACTATTGAAACCTTGGAGGACATGCTGCGGACATGTGTTATAGATTTTGGAGGGAGCTGGGATTCTTATTTACCTTTAGCAGAGTTTTCATACAACAACAGCTATCATTCCAGTATTGGGATGCCTCCGTATGAAATGTTATATGGTAGGAAGTGCAGAACTCCAGTATGTTGAGGTTAAGTGGGTCAGAAAGAATTGGGTAACACAGAAGTGGTACATCGAACAAATGAACATATACAACTCATCAAAGATAGATTGCTCACAGCCCAAAGTAGACAAAAGAGTTATGCGGATAAACGTAGATCACCACTTGAGTTTCAGGTGGAAGATTATGTGTTGTTAAAAGTGTCGCCGTGGAAAGGTGTGATCAGATTCAGAAAGAGAAGGAAACTCGGTCCAAGGTTTATTGGACCATTCAAAATTATTGCTCGTGTGGGAAGGGTTGCTTACAGATTGGAATTGCCACATGAATTGTCTCAGATTCATAACACCTTCCATGTTTCACACCTCATAAAATGTTTAGCAGACGAGTCTGCAATTGTACCGTTTGGAAGATGTTACTATTGATGATAAACCGAATTATGTGGAGCAACCTATAGCTATATTGGAGAAAAAGATCAAGACTCTACGTAATAAACAGATTGGACTGGTTAAAGTTCAATAGAAACATAGAAAGGGCTCAGACTTTACATGGGAGCCAGAATAGGAGATGATGCATAACTATCCGGAACTCGTCAACAGCTGATTTCGAGGATGAAATCATTTTAAGTGGGGGAGAGTTGTAACACCTAAGGTCTGGAATTCCATAAGTATTATTTTAATAGGAAGTGTTAAATGTTTATCTTAGTTGCCTTTATAAGATTAGATGTGTTTATAAAATTCGAGGGGTTTTTATTGTCAATTTATAAGTTAATATAGTACAAGGACCAAAATTGCCATTTCACTAAACTTACTTATATAAGTAACCAACTTTGACAATATTTAGTCAAAGTTGGCATTCCATTGTTAGAGTTAAATTTGTGTTTAAGTCTAGTCACAATTTAATGTTTTTCTATGGTGAAGTTTATGAGTTTAAATACAAGATTCTTTTATGGTTTTCCTGAAGTTTATGAGTTTAAATACAAGATTCTATGGTGAATCATGTTAGAACTGTATATAAATGATTGGATTATGTTCCTTTATCATAAGGGGTGTAGGAAAACACTCCTAGCATGGATTTCTTGAGTTTTTACGAGTTTATAGCGAAAATCCGACACTTTTAGGATGAAGTGTCGGATTGTCTGTTAGATACACAGCCCATGTAGAGGTACACAGCCCGTGTAGTATGAACTGTTGGATTATCCATTAGGTACACGGCCCGTGTAGAGGTAGACGGCCCCGTGTAGTGTCAAAGGCGGTCACAGGTCCATGTAGGGTTACATGGTCGTGTAGTATATGAGGTACACGGCCCGTGTAGGATGACTAAATAACACTGGCCATGTAGCCAAAATAGGTCGTGTATTGTGAGGGACACGACCCGTGTAGAGATACACGGCCCGTGTAGGCCCTATTTCAGATCAGAATTCCAGTAATGTGACACTTTACTGTATTATTCATATAGGAAGGCGATTGACTTATTATCTGAGATATCATTGTGGATCATTTTATATCATAAATATCATAAGGTGAGTCTTCTTGACTACTAATCATATATGCAGTATGTATGCTGTCATATCAGATTACAAACATGTAATGTTATTCGTATGTATATATATACCGAACTGCTATGTGTAGTAAGGTTCAAAGGTGATACAGTACTGTTACAAAGGTGGCTGCCCTGGGTCTAGAACAAGTGGTTAGCATTGATTATCTGGCATACGTGTATTATCTTTATATGATTCTATACGTGTGTTTATATGTTATTAGTTTGGAATACTCACTAAGCTCTCGTAGCTTATCAGATACTGCTTTTAAATCTTTTGCAGGGTTCGGCCAGGATAAGGGCAAGGCTCCTGTTTGACTACTTTTTGGGTTACTCTTTTGAAACAATGTTAACGCCAAGTTATGTAAATATTGACTTTTAAAGTACACTAAGTATGTACTCTTGTATATAACTTTTGGAAGTAACTTGGTTTTATAGTAAAATGCTTCCGCGTACATTTTAAACTAAATGTGTATTTTATAAATGAACTTTTATTTACTTTTGTATTGCTTTTTGAATTTTGGGTGTTACAACTTCTGCTCCCTTAGCAAACATCATTTTTGTTAGCAAACTGAAGATCAAGCATATATTACAAGATCCTAGCACTTTAGCACACTAAAGGTAAGATCTTTTATGGTTTTCATGAAGTTTATGAGTTTAAATACATGATTCTATGGTGAATCATGTTAGAAGTGTATATAAATGATTGGATTATGTTCCTTTATCATAAGGGGTGTAGGAAAACACTCCTAGCATGGTTTTCTTGAATTTTTACGAGTTTATAGTGAAAATCCGACAGTTTTTAGATGAACTGTCAGATTGTCTGTTAGATACACGGCCCGTGTAGGGGTACACGGCCCGTGTAGTATGAACTGTCGGATTATCTCTTAGGTACACGGCCCAGTGTAGTGTCAAAGGTGGTCACAGGGCCAAGTAGGGTTACATGGTCATGTAGTATATGAGGTACACGGCCCGTGTACAGAACACGGCCCGTGTAGGATGACTAATAATACTAGCCATGTGCCAGTATAGGTCGTGTATTATGAGGGACACGGCCCATGTAGGGATACACGGCCCGTGTAGGCCCTATTTCAGATCAAAATTCCAGTAATGTGATACTTTACTGTAATATTTATATAGGAAGGCGATTGACTTATTATCTGAGATATCATTATCTGTGGATCATTATTCTAAACACATCACACATACCAAGTCTTATCGTCAACATCTGAAATCCCGATTCACAGGCTTGGGTCATGCATCACATAACATTCCACATCCACATTATACTTTCATATTATCACAAAATCATGCAAGCACATAAGGTTCCTCATTCAAGTTATCTCATCCTAGTCTATCCATATCACGAACACATCCATGTATAATGTTAAGTCATACAAGTCTTTGAGCGTCTGATCCTACCCTACCCCAACATCAAACGAGAACATGAAATAAGGCCAAATCATCCATTCTAAACCTATATGGTTACCATTATACACGGTATACAGTATTCACGATATGTCTAAACATGGATACAGTCATGAACTACTCTGGCATACATCATGGATTCAACTGCACAACATATTTCACCAACTATACTTATATACTATGCATCACTTCGTGCTCACCAGGACCAAGCTCCATCTGACAGCTCGTCATCCGGTTTAAAAAAATGAATTTTGTTATTTAAAATGTTTTAGAACCAAGGTTAAAGTCCAAACACACCTCTTGAATGCTCGAATCCCTTAAACCAAAGCTCTGATACCAAGTTGTAACGTCCTAATTTTTTTGTGTGCGAGTAAATATAAAAATGCATTTAACGGTAGTGATTCAACAAAATCCTTACGGCGTCCCGCACCCGGGACTACCCGTCATCAAGTATCTTTAAGTAACATTACAAATATTTTTCTAACAAAATGTTTGAATAATTAAAACAGCAGAAACGGTTGAATAAATGATGAGCCGTCTTCAAACTGCTGTAGCCTTCCCACGATCTGGTCCTGAAAAGAATGAATTCAACAACAGTAAGCATAAAGCTTAATGAGCACTATAACTTACACACCACACTAGGCATGTACATGTCACATCATAACATAAATCCATGATCACATATCATTACACATACTACCGACGTAGTGCACTGACGACGATTTCACACTTTGGCTGACTGTGCCCGAATTACGTTTTCACCACAATATAACGTAACCCTTCACTTCACATATAAAATATTAGTTGCACATTCACATGGAATATAACTTACACATTCACACTAATATCATGTAAAAGTTAGTGTAACTCACCTGATCTACAGCACATATATAAGTAACAGATTTCACAAGCTGAAAGTTAACAAGTCCAGTCGCGAGGACCTACATCACAGATATCTCATAGAGCAGCTTTGGGCATACTATAGACCAAGGGTCGGATCCATACTGGATTAATATTGAAAGTCGGACCAATCTTCCCAAAAGTCAGACCACTCATCCGAAAGTCAGACCACTCATCCGACAGTTTGATCCATCCGAAAGTTAGACCATGTCTAAAAGTCGGATGAACACTCATCTGAAAGTCGGATAGCACAAAACTCAAAGGTCGGATGGTGCACTTAACTGAAAGTCGGATCGTTCAAAACTCAAAGGTCGGATGGCATAAAGCCGAAGGTCGGATGGCCAAAAACCCCAAAAGTCGAATGGCCAAAACGTTGGGTTTTCGTGGTCTAAAATCGCAACGGAAGCAAAACGAGCAGAAAATAATTTCAAAAGTTGACCACGAATACGCCCACCAAATGGATCAAAACTCTAGACATGACTAAGCAACTAAATAAAACATACAAAGAGATAGAGTTATACCCTTGATGCTTTCTTCTTTGTATTCGCAAGTTTGGAGTTTGGAAGCCTCGTGTACTAACGTGTACACCTCTATTGAAGTCCAGACCAAGTCTTGGTCTTTTCCCACTTGCTAGAGTGTTAGGTACGCCAACCTAAACGCCACAAAGATGTCTACACAATAGAACCAAAGCCTTGGAACTACTTTGTGTGTTTAAGAGAGTTTATGCAAATTATATCAACTTAGTATATTTCTTTCAAGCAACCAAAACCATTAGACTTAGTGTGGTTTATATAGAACTAAAATTTGAGTTCAAAAAACGTGCAATAATTAATCTTATGGCTGTTACATGATCAATACACTAAACACCATTTAACTAGCTTTGAAAGCTTAGTTAAGGGGCTGTTACTACATGAGGCACGGCCGTGCCTCATAAGGTACGGGCGTGTTAGCCCAAGAGGCCACGCCCAAGTCACGCCCGACTTGGGCTCTTGCCTGTCCATTGGGCACAGGGCACGGGCGTGCCTTCCAGATGCACGGGCGTACCTAGCCTCAGGCCACGCCCAAGTCACGCCCGACTTGGGCTCGTGCCTGCCCGTAGGGCACAGCCGTACCTCATAGAGACACGGGCGTGCCTTGGCCCACCAGAACCAGTTTCTGGTTTTCTCTCTCATTAGACCATCCGTGATGCCGGAATCGGTACTTGGCGTGTGACCCAATAGGCCCTTGCTTCATCAGCCATGATACCAACTCGTGTGTGTGTGTCAGTGGGCATAATCCAATAGACTCCCACTTGCACATGATAAACTCACGAAAGGCGTCACCGACATAGAGCGGGCTCTAGCAAGGCATCTATGCCCCCAAGTCAGCATAGGGTTTGTCTTCCCAAAACAAATACCTAACCAAAAGGAAAGGTCCTATAGATAAGTGATTATATACCCCTTCGTTCACGATATCCGTTGTGAATGCAGGTCATGGAACATGATCAACCCCAAATCATTCACGATTATGTTTCTCGATATAGACTAACTATGATAACAAAACAAGTTGCATAATTGATCCACCATCAATTCAACTTGAGCACGGCCATGCATTTTGATTTATCATCAGCTTAGTCAACGAGGGGCCCAAGGAAATCTCTCAAAAGAGGAACGAATACCTTTGACTACACCGCCCTATCATAATAACAAGTTCTTGCCTGAAAACTTCCCGTATAACAGCCAGTTATGAACTGCGTTAGAAAGCAATCTAAACAAGTCCAAGTTAATAATGAAGCAACGCGTGCATCTCCAGTAGAAGGATAAATAATATTATCATCCTGATTTACTCGTGATAATATCCATGAAGTAAACTCAGGTACAGGTCCTCCAGTTACTTAATCACCATTAAGTACAGGCCAGTGTTGCGTAAACAAGTATTCAATCCAGGATGAAAACTTTACCAACCCCTTGCCTCGATCTTAATTCACTTCTTCCTTCCAATGAAGAACGACTGATCGTGGAGTATTTAGAATAAACAAGTTTATTCATGCAAGTATTAAACATGCAAAGATAGAACACAATAATGTTTCATAAAGTAATCGCACCATGCGTATATTAAATCCCCATTTAATAGTCATTACAATAAGAAATACATTATTGCTTTAATGTTCTCAATAACAAATACAACTAAAATAATTAAACCAATTCATTAGCAAATCTAATCCCAATAGACTTAGCATGTGAATCATGCTTAGCTTGCGACAAAGGTTTGGTGAATGGATCTACCAAGTTCCCCTCAGTCGGTACTCTACTAACCACAATGTCACCATTCTCGATGATATCACGAATAAAATGACACTTTCGAGCAATGTGTCTCGTACGTCGATGCGCTCTTGGTTCCTTAGCTAGAGCTACTGCACCCTCATTATCACAGAAGATCTGAATAGGGTTAGCGATGCCAGGAACAACTCCAAGGTCTTGAATGAATTTCTTCATCCAGACGGCTTCCTTAGCAGCCTCGCTCGCAGCAATATACTCTGACTCCGTGGTTGAATCGGCCACAGTATCTTGCTTGGAACTTCTCCAACTTATTGCTCCACCATTTAATAAGAATACAAATCCCGATTGAGACCAGCAATCATCCTTGTCCATTTGGAAGCTAGCATCAGAATATCCAGTAACTCTGAGCTCCTCCGATCCACCGAACACTAAAAACATTTCCTTAGTTCTCCGAAGATATTTAAGGATGTTTTTAACCGCAAACCAATGACTTTGACTAGGGTTAGCCTGATATCGGCTCGTCATGCTCAAGGCATACGACACATCAGGCCGAGTACATAGCATAGCATACATGATCGATCCCACTGCCGAAGCATACGGGACTCGACTCATTTCCTCTAGTTCCTTTTGAGAACTAGGACATTGAGACTTGCTCAACGCCATACCATGCAACATAGGCAAATTCCCTTTCTTGGAATCTTGCATCTTGAACCTCTTCAAGACTTTATCTATGTACGTACTCTGGCTCAAACCAATGAGTCTCTTAGAACTATCTCTATAGATCTTTATCCCCAAATATATGCTGCTTCTCCCATGTCTTTCATAGAGAAGCAACTCCCAAGCAAGGTTTTTACTTCCTGCAAGGTAGTCACGTCACTTCCTATGAGTAGTATGTCATCTACATACAAGACTAGAAAAACTACAGTACTCCCACTAGCCCTGACATACACACAAGGTTCATCCTTGCTTTTAGAAAAGCCAAACTCTTTGACCTTTTCATCAAAGCAAATGTTCCAACTCCGAGATGCTTGCTTAAGTCCATAAATGGACCTCTTAAGCTTGCAGACTTTATTAGGATATTTGGGGTTTACGTAACCATCAGGTTGTGCCATGTAAACCTCCTCTGCCAACTTCCCATTAAGGAAGGCAGTCTTGACATCCATCTGCCATATCTCGTAATCGTAATATGCAGCTATAGCCATTAGTATCCTAATAGACTTCAAAATAGCCACCGGAGAAAAGGTTTCATCATAGTCTACACCATGAGTTTGAGTGAAACCCTTTGCTACCAGTCGGGCTTTGAAGGTGTCTACTTTTCCATCCATGTTAATCTTCTTCCTGAAGACCCATTTGCACCCTACTGGCTTGTGGCCGGGTACCGGATCAACCAAGTCCCAAACTTGATTATCCGCCATGGATTGCATCTCACTGTCCATTGCCTCCTTCCACCTAGCAGACTCAGGGCCCACTACAGCTTCCCGGTAGTTGGTCGGTTCACTATGATCCACCAATAGTTCGTCGCCCTCGGATATGAGAAACCCATATCTTTCCGGCTCATTACGAACTCTACCAGATCTACGGAGCTCTAATGGTTGTGTATCAGGTACCTCATCCACCATTGGTTGTGGTTCCACTTCTTCCGGTGCGCCGACCTCAGAAGCAATACTAGTGCCAACATCAGGTTGATCATTGGTGTCATCTAGAATTTCTTCTAGATCGACTTGCCTCCCACTAGCTTCTGCAGATATCAGCTCCCTTCAAGGAAGACCGCCCTTCGAGCAACAAACACCTTGTTCTCCGAAGGTTTGTAAAACAAATATCCCATAGAACCAGCTGGGTAGCCAATGAAAATACACTTCTCGGCTCTGGGTTCAAGTTTGTCTTGAGCTTCACGTCTTACGTAAGCCTCACAACCCTACATCTCGAATTGTGTACTCGCAACCTTCTTTGTTGGTACAAGGTTTAAGGTCCTAGCAGCGGTTTCCAAAGCATAACCCCAAAAACTTGCGGGTAGCTTTGTACGACTCATCATTGGCCGAACCATATCCAATAAAGTTCGGTTCCTCCTCTCAGCAACCCCATTTAATTGTGGTGTCCTAGGAGGAGTAAGTTGTGAAATAATTCCACAACCCCTAAGATGATCAAGAAACTCGGTACTAAGATACTCACCACCCCTATCGGATCTGAGAATCTTAATCCGCTTGCCCAATTGATTCTGCACTTCGTTTTGGTATGTCTTAAACACCTCAAAGGTTTCAGACTTATGCTTAATTAAATAAACATAACCATACCTACTGAAATCATTAGTAAAAGTAACGAAGTACTTACAGTTGTTTCTTGTAGCAGACCTGAACGGACCACACACATCCGTGTGAACAATGTCCAACAAGTCTTTGCCCCTTTCACTAACGCCGGTGAAGGGCGCTTTAGTCATTTTGCCTAATAAACAAGAATCGCACACTTCACTTGACCCGTGGTCAAACGATTCCAAAATCCCATCCACTTGGAGTTTGGCGATACGTTTCTTGCTTATATGGCCAAGACGACTATGCCACAAAGACAACTTGTCCAATACACCTTTGGACTTAGAATCAATGTTCATGATTGATTTATTACCATCCAAAGGCACACTTGTTTCATAAATCCCACGACATGGATAAGCTTTAAAGTAATGAACATAATTTCTCAAAAAAGAGATAATTCCATTATTAAAACCAAACTCATATCCATCGTCATACAAAGCGTGAAAGGAAATAATGTTTCGTGCCACGCAGGGCGAAAAACAAACATTCAATAAGGTAATAGCAAGTCCTGAAGGAAAGGTGAGATCAACATTCCCTATCCGTTCCACGGGAACCACATCCTTGTTTCCCATGATCAGGTCAAGCTCTCCAGCACCCAACGCCCTACTTCTTTTTAGCACCTGCACATTATTACAAATATGAGTGTCACAACCAGTATCAAGTACCCAGCCGTTAGAAGTAGCGGTATTGTGGAGTTCAATCATAAACGTACCTGAGTTACCCGTTCCCTTCGGTTTTACCCGCTTGAGCTCCTCAAGGTACTTTGGGAAAGAACGCCGCCAATGCCCCTTTTCCTTGCAGTGGAAGCACTCGGCTTCCGCAGGTTCCTAGGCCGGTGGAACCATCACGGCTTTCCCCTTGCCCTTTGGGGCCGGACTCGGGTTAGGTTTTGCAACCTTCCTCTTACCCTTTCCCTTAGAGGGGGGAGCGCCTTTTCTTTTGGTTCCGCCTCTCTGGATGGCTAAGACGGGTTTGGACGAGGAGGGCTTCTTGGACATGTCGGACTCGACGGTCTTTAACAGTCTGTGAAGTTCCATTAGGGACTTATCCATGCCATGGACATGATAGTTCCACACAAACTGTGAAAAGGAACTAGGAAGAGAACAGAGGATCACATCCACCGCCAACTCCCTCCCTAACGGGAATCCCAACCTCTCCAAGCGATCAACCAATGCTTTCATCTTAAGCACATGAACGCTCATATTTCCGCCCTCCTGCATATGGCAATCGAAAAGGGACTTTAGGCACTCGAAGCGCTCTAGCTTAGCCTGCTGTTGGAACATTTCCTTTAGCTGGTTAAGCATGTCATATGCTCCTAAATGTTCCATTTGCTTTTGAAGCTCAGGAATCATTGACGAGAGCATAATGCAAGCCACTTCGTTCGTTTCCTTGACACGTTTGTAATACGCGTCTCAGACCGCCCTAGTCGCATTGGCCGCAGGTGCCTCCGGCAAAGGCTCCTCGATGGCCCACATCTTTTGTTCATACCTAAGGGCTATCCTTAGTTGCATGAACCAATCCATGAAGTTTTGGCCATCGAGTTTGGCCTTTTCGAGGAACAACTTTAGGGAAATAGAGTTCGATGAAGATGTAGAAGCGTTGTTGGATGCCATCTACAAAATTAGAGTACCAATTTTAGTTGTGAATCCTTGTAGAAATAATTAGCCAATAGTTATAAAACTTAATTATTTGAACAAGGCTAAGAACCATATTTCACTCTATCTCATGACGGGTTTACCGCGGATCATGAAATAAGTTATTTAGGCCGGTAGACAAATTACCAATTGCAACCATTGCAACTCTTAGATCCTTGCGGGGTCCTTTCGACATCAAATGTCTAAGGCATGTTTGATCCCTTCATACACCAATCCTTTTATTATTTCTTAAATGACTCGGCTAGAGATCGACATCATTTAAGTCAACATAAGAGAATTTGTAAGTCGCCCGTCAAGACGCACGTTGGTACCCTAGCCCAATCATTGGTTCGTGTTTAAGCTCGACTACCAATATTGCGGGTTTCCACACTCACCTTCCACACAACTCCACAAGGCATGACTCGTGCTAATGCTCGACAATCATCCAAGTTTCGTTAGATTTGGGTGGTGTCGTCTTACGGGTGGCGCGTGACTTACTTTTCGAAAAACGGGTTTTTGTTTTTCCGGTTAAAATAATATTTTAACTATTTTGACGAATTAGCAACTTAAGTGACATAAACTCCTTTTTAATCACCGTTTAATATAAACACTTTTATATTAATATTTGCCAATTCTTATGCACGTAGAAATATAAACTCATTTATAAATCTCTTTTGTTTTATATATTTTCAAAAATTCTCTAGCATGCAAATCCTAAAGAATTCAAATATAAAACAACCACGCATAAACATAAATAAAGACCCGGTAACATGCCCAAATCCTAAGTGTTTTCCCCGTGAGACAAAACAGGGAGAACATAGTCAATCTAGGGACAACACCAATGGATGCTCCGTCACGATCTCCACTCCGGCGAATCTCCCGGACTTGGTTCGTCAAGACGCCAACACCGTGTCTCCCGGTCGGTTTTGATGCAATATTACATATTTGTAATAATCTAAGTACGAGTACATAATAATAAGAAAACGACATGCAAGTCGCGATCCTAATAATCTACTACGAGTACAAAGATTTAAATAAATGACATGCAAGTCGCACCAAATATAAATATTACAATATTACAGCACGCAGGCCAAAACCAAAACCAAAACCAACCACAAACATCACAAAGTCTATGGGCATATCAAGTTACCGGGCTATCACAACAAACACAACCAAAAGAAAGCAAATGGTGTGCCACAAAACCATGTCCAACAAAGATATATATATATATATTTTGATCAAGATTGCAAAACCACTTAAGGCACAACAAGCAATCCTTGTATATATGCATTAACAATTTTAATACACCTTTAAAATTGCATATTCATATATACACCTAAAAATATATGTTTTTGTGAACTTCATGCCAAGTTACACAAAACATATAAAATTAGGAATCAAAATATAGTGGGGATCAACAGAATCAAGACTAGTCTAAAACCCGGATTTTAATATATTTAAACATATTGTTTCAAAAACTAATTCTGACCAAAAAACCATTAGGCACGGGCGTACCCCAGAGGGTACGGGCGTGCCTTCCATTTTGTCAGTGTACAGTTTAAACAATTTTAAACACTTTACAAATTCTGCCGGCACGGCCCGTACCCCCACTGGTACGCCCGTGCCTTGGCCGCCGGCACGGCCCGTACCCCTAGAGGTACGACCGTGCCCGGTCACCGGAAAACAATTTTTGACAGAAAACTCAGAAAATCCGGTTTAACTCCAAAAGTGCAAAGCTATGTTAGAGATGGCTCTCATACCACTGTTGGGTTTTCGTGGTCTGAAATCGCAACGGAAGCAAAACGAGTAGAAAATAATTTCAAAAGTTGACCACGAATACGCCCACCAAATGGACCAAAACTCTAGACATGACTAAGCAACAAAATAAACATAAAAAGAGATAGAGTTATACCCTTGATGCTTTCTTCTTTGTATTCACAAGTTTGGAGTTTGGAAGCCTCGTGTACTAACGTGTACACCTCTATTGAAGTCCACACCAAGTCTTGGTCTTTTCCCACTTGCTAGAGTGTTAGGTACGTCAACCTAAACGCCACAAAGATGTCTACACAATAGAACCAAAGCCTTGGAACTACTTTGTGTGTTTGAGAGAGTTTATGCAAATTATATCAACTTAGTATATTTCTTTCAAGCAACCAAAACCATTAGACATAGTGTGGTTTATATAGAACTCAAATTTGAGTTCAAAAAACATGCAACAATTAATCTTATGGCTGTTACATGATCAATACACATAAACACCATTTAACTAGCTTTGAAAGCCTAGTTAATGGGTTGTTACTGCATGAGGCACGACCGTGCCTCATAAGGTACAGGCGTGTCGACCCAAGAGGCCACGCCCAAGTCACGCCTGACTTGGGCTCGTGCCTGTCCATTGGGCACAGGGCTCGGGCGTGCCTTTCAGAGGCACGGGCGTACCTAGCCACAAGCCACGCCCAAGTCACGCCCGACTTGGGCTCGTGCCTGCCCGTAGGGCACGGCCGTACCTCATAGAGGCACGGGCGTGCCTTGGCCCACCAGAACCAGTTTCTGGTTTTTTCTCTCATTAGACCATCCGTGATGCCGGAATCGATAATTAGCGTGTGACCCAATAATCCCTTGCTTCATCAGCCATGATACAAACTCGTGTGTGTGTCAGTGGGCATAATCCAACACCAAAACCCCAAAAGTCGGATGGCCAACCTCGACAGCCGGACCAAGCATCATCTTGGTTGGACCAAAAACCCAGAACTCTGAATACTCCATTTTCAAAAATCACAACCTTCCAAAAACTTAGTCAATTTTATTCAAATCATTTGGAATGCTTTTCTCCTATCATAAGAACAACTCCTACCAACATTCATTGGTTAAAAACAAGATTTGACCTCTCAATCCACCATCTCCCTTTACTTTTCAAACATAAAAACCCTAGACAACTAAAACCCCATAAACAGGTCTAAAATCATGTCTTACAGTATCTATATGATCATATAGAGTTTAGTAGCATTACCTGATAGTTCTTCTTCCAAATTCCTTGAAGATTTAGCTAGAAATATCAATGTCCTAGCCTTCCTCTGCTTTTTCTTCTCGTACTCAAGAACACAGCTCCCACTCTCTCTCTCTCTAGAAATGAAACAGTGAAATGCTTTTTCCTTGGAGGCTGCACCCTAATCTCCAATTTATACTTGTCTCTAGCAAGGCTTTTGGGCCCAACACTAGCATAAACTCTAAGCCCACCAGGCTTATTCTTCCATACTTCTATTTTACTTCTCAATTTAATTAGCCCAATACTTGTTTATTTATTAAGCTAAATAACCCACCAAAACCAATAAACAACTTAAATTCCATAAACAATTAGCAACCCCAATAAATAATAAAAATCACGTCATCCAATAAAATATTTATTTATTTATTATACGGAAACGGGGTATTACACATAAAAAGATAAAGTTTGGAACTTTTACCTACGTATACGTTGGGATGCTCAAGATATAGTCCACCCGTGATGAGACCAAACGAGACACGCTAGGAATGACTGTAAGCCACTACACGAACACGTCTGTCCTCGATATCAACCAAGAACCGAGCCCGGTTCTTGGTGGTGTTACTTGACCGAACTCAAAGAGAAGAGGGAGAGGACGAGAAGTTTTCTAAACTTTTAGCATTGTGCATTGTGTAACACTATCAAGTTTAATCCTAAACCTTAATCTCCTATTTATACTAATAGGAGTTTGGTTGATATTAGAAAACTAATAAACATTTCCTAATATGGATTAAACAAAAACTTAATCACTAAGTTATATATATTATTAATAATAATAGAAAAAGAAAATAGATATTAATGTATATATATTATATTTTCTTTTTCAATTTCCTTTATTATTAATTAATAACATTATTCAAAATAAATAATTTAAACTTAAATTATTAATCTTGAATATAATTAATTTAAACTAATCATGTTGTCCTTGTTGATTCGTGGCCCTAAATCACCCGAGAAAGAAATGGATGTGTTTTTTAGGCCGTTGATGGAATAGCTTAAACAGTTGTGGCACTCAGGCGTCCATACTAAAGACGCGGTGACAAACAAATTCTTCAATATGAAAGTAGTCTTGTTATGGACAATAAACGATTTTCCAACTCGTAGGAGTCTATCGGGTTGGAGTGGACAAGGGTACAAAGCATGTCCGACTTGTAATGAAGACACTCCTTCATGTCGTGTAACCAATAAGATTGTATATGTTGGTCATCGCCGATTCTTAGATCCTAACGATCCATGGAGAACGAGTTTGGAATTCATCGGGCAACACGAGACAAGAGCTGCTCCAAGAAAATTTAGTAATGAAGAAATAAAATCTCAACTAGATCGTTTACCAACTCTGATACCTGAAAAACATCTTAACTTTAGAGGTGTTAAGAGAAAGTGGGAGGCGTTTGAGTTGAACTGGTCCAAACATAGAATATTCTATGAACTCGAGTATTGGTCTTCTAGGCAACTGAAGCACAACTTAGTTGTTATGCATATCGAAACAAACGTGTGTGGCAGTTTGTTGGGTACTCTTTTGATGAATGATAAGTCCAAAGATACATCAAATGCAAGAGTCGACTTGGAAAATCTAAAGATTCGAAAACATTTATGGTTGCAAAAAGGGGTAATAAGTTCTTTAAACCCCATCCAAAATACTAATTCACGGAAGTTGAGCGAAATTTTTTTTGTCAATTTATAAAAAACGTTAAACTACCGGATGGGTTTGGATCTAACATCAGCAGGAAAGTGATAGATATGTTGGAAAAAATAGGCTTATAAATATATCCTCTTTTGTTGACACAAAAATATACAACTTGTTTATATAATTGTATTTATTAACATCAACATATGTGCACATATACATATATATATATATACATATATATTCACAAAGTAAGCCTCATCAAATTGCCAAGCTCCAATCGTCAAGATCCGAGTTCAAGTAGAAGCCAATGTCGAAGATTCCTACAAACAAACCTTCAAAATTTATGAGCTTACAAAATAAATGATTAAATAAGTTTATGTTTTTATAAAATAATTTTTATAATTTTATAAAAATTGAGAAATTTGTTTATAAAAATCACAAGCTTGGAAGTCAAAGCAAAAGTATTCCCATGTTGGCAAATACTAAACACAATCTTCTATTGGTATAAGACAACACCATATTTAGCAAAAAGAATCTCTCAAAGAGGTAAACTTCCAACATGCTTTTTGTATTTGGTTTCCAAACTTTCATTTTCATAATTAAATTCAAACATAAGAAGTATGACATTAACCCAACTTTTCCTAAGCTCCTTTTCAGTGCATTTTATGGTAAAATTGGGTTGTATGTGGTTTTGGTAAAATGCCAACGTCTATATTTGTAAGGCTTAAAAAAGTTCCAGAAGACCGACGGTCAATGCCACGGTTGACCGTGGATCGACCATGGATAGTCTGGACACTATTTGAGCTTGCACTTTTGTTCCTTATTTAAGGCAACTCAGGCCTTATGTTTTACTTACCTCTTGCAATCTGAAAAACACAGAATACATACAAAATCTTGTGAGCTAGTATTCTTTGATAATTATTCAATCTTTCAAAATCAAGACTCAAGCAAGAGTGAAAGTCCTCAAAGTTCAAATATTACATTACCTTCTTATACATTTGTAATAGTGTGAGGATCATCTCTAGCCTATAGAATTAGAGAGAAGTGAGGATCAACTCTAGCATTTCCAATTAGAGTGAAATGAGGTTTATCTTAACCTTGTTTGCAAGAGTGAAGTGTAATTCTTGTAAGCTAAAATGAGAAGTTGTAAAAGATTTATCTCTAGCTTCAAAGAGAAAAGATAGGTGAGCAACTCTTGGTGGGTAAGGCCAAGGAGTGGATGTAGATCAAGGTTGTTAACCCTTGCTTGAACCACTATAAATCATTGTGTCCTAGCTACCTACATTGGTGATATCTTTCTTCATTAAACTCTTTAATTACTTGCAAATATTATTGAAAACTTTAAAAAGTGGGCATATAACCTATTCACCCCCCCCCCTCTAGGTTCTAACAATTGGTATCAGAGTAAGTTGCTCTAGATATTTTTTGAAAAGTTGTTTAAATCTTCTAAAAATATTTTTCAAAAACTTTTGAGTTGATAAAATGGGACAAAATTATGTAGAGGGGAATTCTATGGTTAGACCTCCACTTCTTGAAGAAGAAGGCTTTTGCTATTGGAAGCAGATTCATGACTTATATCAAAACCAAAGATGTTGATCTTTGGGAAAGTATTGAAGAAGGAGATCATGTTCCAAAACCTTTTATTCTAAGCAAGATGCTTATTTTGCAACTCCTAAAGAAAAATGGGATCAAGAGGATAAGAAAATGGTTTCTAAAAATTTGGAAGCAAAATTTTTTCTATACAATGCTTTATCTACAAAAAGAGTTTGAAAGAGTTTTCATGTGTGAAAGTGCAAATGCTATTTGGAAATCTCTTGTCACCACTTATCAAGGAAATGCCCAAGTTATAGATAACAAAATTGAATTACTTGTACAACAATATGAACAATTTCAAATACTGGATGATATGAAAATTGGTGATGCTTTTGCAAAGTTTAATATTATTATTACTAGTCTTGAGGCACTTAGGACTACTTACTCTAACAAAAATATTGTAAGAAAGTTTCTTTGGGCTCTCTCACCAAAATAGAGAGCAAATGTGACAACTATTGTAACACCCGCAAACCTGGACTAGTAGATTAGTGGGTTAGCGGTATGTGATTATTTGTTTTATTTGATTATGTGATTATTTGAAGTTAATTATTTTAGTAATTAATTAATTTTATATATATATATAAGATACTGGAATTAATTGAAAGAATAAATTGGATGTATGTATGTTAGTATGCGTATGTATGTATGTTTGTAGTGTGTACGTATGCATGTAATAGTAATAGAGGGGTTGACACCTCCTGCTTAGTTTCTATCAAAAGTATGTGTACGTGTATGTATATGGCAAATTAAGAAGTGTATCTTCTCATAGTTATCAAAGTGTAAAAGTGCGAGTGTGTGTGCATTGGAGAGGAAAACCGCCATTGAAGAAAACGTGCAAACTTGAATATTGAAATTGAAGATTTGAAGTTCTGTTAATCAAGCTAAAGGTTAGACCATGAATACAACATGCAGTTGAATTACTTGTTATGTTCTTGAAATATTTATTGAGTTTAAATGATGAACACCATGAATGAACTTTGAAGAAATTTGTTTAAGCGAGTTTTGCTTGTTTTTGTGATTTAAATGGTTACGAGATGATTATGATGTACGAATGCATGTTTGTAGATGAATGAATATGTTTTTCATAAGTTATGATGAGTTTAGAAGTTCTGGGTTTGATACATGGCGATGATGAAGTTGACGGAATTGAATAAGGAAAAAGATGATATGAAATCCGATAAGTTGAAAATCGGTACCTTGAATCCGAAACCCTGAAATCTAGAACCCATAATTCAGTATTGATGAATCCGATAACCATAAATCCGATATCTTTGAAATCCGGGTACCTTGAATCCGGGACAGAGAAACCGACACTTTTAAAATCCGATGGAACCCAAATCCGGTACACTTGGAATCCGTAACCCAGAATCCGATAAACTCGGATTCCGACAAGTTGAATCCTGTACCTGAAATCCAATAATTGTAGAATCCGACACTTAAACCCGGCGGATTCTTGGAAATCCGACAATCAGGAAATCTGACATTTAGGATCAGATTTATTGTACTTTAATAATTATACTATTTGTTGAGTATCAAGCTTTGTGTTTATAAATAATTGAGACATAAATATATGTGGGTAAATATATTTTATGTTCGAGATTGATTTCATTGTTATCATGTTTTCAGGCAATCCAAAGACTCAATGATATTAGATATCTGAGTTCGTGCTGAATATGAGGTGAGTGGACGTTAATCGCGGATGATAAAGATTATGGTTGATGTTATTGATGTGATGCATGCGTTTGTGATTGAATGGCTTATTAGATTATTGATTATTGATTGTGATTGATTGATTATATCTATTGCATGACTATTTGGCCGATACGCGCTCATTGGATGATATTGAGTTGCATTTGAGAAGTCAGCTACACGTAGAATTGGGCCGGGCTCGTTTACTGGTTAGTTGTACAGTGATAGTCTTACTGGTGCATACGTTGCATCAGTGGAGAATTTTCACTATGCCAACTCAGTAGAGGGCTATCGGTAAACCTTTGCTTTGGCCGGCATTGGTTGTAGGTTGCGCGCCGAACTGCTTGTCTTCTTGGATATGTGATTACATGCTTTGATGTTGACTTGATGTTTGTGTTTGTGCTCACTACAACAAAAAAGGGTTTATAGGACACTTAGGACGCTTTTTTGATAAACATCTCAATAACACATATAATATGACCATTTGGTTTATGTGTCAAGTTATGGTATAGCCTGAGAGGACACTTAATATTTACGTCACTTTAGATTGAGTTTATAGGACACTTATTTATAGAGGTCTTGTTTTATAGAGTCTAATATGAGACATCACATAATGGTCATAATACTTAATGTTTTATAGGACACTTATTTATAGGAGTCTTGTTATTATATGGTCTAATAGGACACATCACATAATGGTCCTAATACTTAATGTTTTATAGGACACTTATTTATAGGGTCTTGTTATTATAGAGTTTAATAGAACACATCACATAATGCTCCTAATACTTAATGTTTTATAGGACAAGTATTTATATGGGTCTTTTTATTATAAAGTCTAATTAGACACATCACATAACGGTCCTAATAATTAATGTTTTATAGGACACTTATTTATAGGGTCTTTTTATTATAAATTTTAATATGACATATCCAATAACGGTCGTAATATTTAATATTTTATAGGACACTTATTTATAGGGGACTTGTTATTATAGAGTCTAATATAGGGTTGAAAATTATCGACCCGATATGAAACATGACACAGTCCCGACACAAAAATAAACGGATTTTGGTTGAGCGTAAACGGGTTTAGGTCGTTTTCACGTTGACCTGCATAACCCGTATAATTTATGGGGCGGGTTCGAGATAAGTAACAGGTTTATGTGACAACCCGCCAACCTGTATAGGTTTTTCCTTTTTAATATTTTTTCTATTTTCCTTATATTTGTTGCCTTAATTTAACTTGCTCCATGACTTTCCTCACATTTCCTTCTCCAGCGGCTAGCTTTCATCCCACTTTAAAGTCTCAAATGACCGAAGAAGTTCAAACCCATTTGCAATCGGTTCCAAATCCAAGTCTTAATCGATCTATCCAAGTCTTAATCGGTAAAGTACGTTCTTTACAAGTCCTCTGGCTACGAGTACTACATCTACAAGACATTAGGCATCAAGTTCCCTATTCTTAGAAGCATCGACTATGTAATATCTTGAAGTTTAAGACGTCATTAGTATTAGTTCAAATGGCGGTTATAACACTCAAAAGAAATTGTGTTTAATGTTTATAAAAGAAACCATGATATATCATAGATAATTGGAAAATTAATGTTCATGAGGGTGATTATATCAATTTGATATTATTTTGTCATAAACTACAATTGATAATGCATAAAGTACAATTAATTAAAGCTATTACTGATAGTAATGCAGGTTTTATAAGTTAATTATTGTATATGAAAATTGGATGGAACTTTAGGGACTATATGTGTCAAGTTTGAAACCATAGGGGCTGAAAGTGTAAATAGTTTATGATTTATTCGAAAAAGCCAATCATGATTAAAACTAAATCATGGTAAATGTTGGATTAATCATTTGTATAATTGGCTCAAAGAGGCCAATCTAGGCCACCATTTGGTTCAAATTAGCTATGATTTGTTTAAGGGAGATGATATTTTTCTTTGTAAATTTGATTCATCCAAGACAAATCTATGTTTTACTAACTTGTAACATAGCTTAAAAGGTGTTGTACCTTAAGTGAATGAATCAAATTTATAAGTAGAAGAATCAATTCCCTTTATTTAACCATAACACTCTTTCAACTTTTTGTTCGGTTTAGATGTTATTGTCGTTTTCGTTTTGTTATTTAATATTTACTTTAGGGGGTGTTTGTTTAAGCTTTTTATTTTAGGCTTAAGCTTATGAGCTTAAGAGCGTATAAGCTTTTGAGCTTATAAGATTTTGAGAGAAAAAAGTATTTGGATTAGCTTATAACTTATAAAAGGTGTTTGACTTAGCTTATTAATGTAAAATGACAAAAAGGGCAATCCTTACATTAGCTTATTAATGTAAAATGACCAAAAAAGGGGTATAAAGGTAAATGTGTAAAAATAAGCTCACAATAAAGAAAATAAGTTGATTCAAGATGACTTATTTTTATAAAAATAAGCTAATAAGCTTAGCCAAACACATAAAATATGATAAGCTCAAAACATAAGCTCATAAGCTCATAAGCTAATAAGCGAAAAAAATAAGCTAAAACAAACACCCTCTTAATAGCTTTTTTTATAAATTTAATACACACACACACATATATACATAGGCAAAAGTTCAAACGAGAACTGTTTTTCGTACAAGAACCGCGAGAAACAATCTTAGCTGTCCAATTCTCTCTCCTTCAATTGATTTGCCCACCCATGATTTTCTTACATGCACCATGCCACACTCAATCCCCTCATGCTCTTCATCTATGAATTCCATTATCCAAAATGAATGACCAAGATTGGTTCTCGCAGTTCTCGTACGAAAAACAGTTCTCGTTTGAACCCTCCTCTATATATATATATATTAACTACTAATATTTTTCAATTTAGTCTTTAAAATAAACTAAAATATACATTAGTATCTAAATCTTAATTTAATTTTAATATCCATGACTCAATATCTGTATAAAAAATATAAAGAAAATTCAATTCCCTCCAAAATTTTCGGTTCCCTCCCAGTTGTTCATCTATATATATATTATTAAAAGGCTTACTTTTTTACTAAAAATAGTAATAAAAAAATTCTCTCAACCAATAAGAACCCTCCACTTCAGCAACTACCATTTTTAAAATCTACACTTTGGGAAAGACCCTGCTTAAAAAAAGCGCGGATCCTCCGATTTACTTGACACTTCTCTTCTACGGTTTCTTCAAACGAGTCGCATAGAAACCCTAGACTTTTCTCTCAACGGTGATTTCTTCGTTATTCCCGGCGATCGTTTGCTCCAAAGTTCATCGTTTGTCTAAGGTATTATACGACATCTTCATTCAATTTCTCTCTTCCATTTTTCGGTTTTATTCCTACCATGCCTTCGGTTTCGAGTTTCTGTTGCTGTTGTTAATCGAAATCTAGGGTTTTTAAAACTTTTAAGTTTAGGTAACTTTTTGTTTGTTCGATGAGATTTTCGTTAATAGAAGTTAAATATCGACGGTGTTGTTGTTTTTGTGAATCCAGATTTAGGGTTTTTCAATCTTTGAAATTTATCTACCTTTTTGTTTATTTTGTCTGTATTCTATGGGTTTTTACCTACCAGATCTTCATTGTCGATATTATTGTTGTCTATTTGAATTGAAAGTTAGGGTTTTTGAAGTTCTTGAAGTTTATCTAACTTATTGTTTATTTTATCCGTGTTCCATGGGGTTTCTCCAATTTATAAAGGAAGACGACTGTTTCATCATCCGGTAGACATTCAACGAATCCTTGTGCGGTCTCTGTTTAAAAAGAGAGGTATACTTTCTCACTCTAAGTGTTTGTATGCGTTAAATTCTTTGTTAGAAACTACTTTGTATACTTTATTACGTTTTGGTATAAGTTCATACTTTGTATATGTTCTGTTTAATACTAATTACAATGGTGTTGTTACCATGTTATTATTTGAATGTTCTGTTTATGTGCTGAGATAACCAAAACAATTATATTTTTGTTTTTGTTTATAAACCATTGGATTTATATTGTTTTATGTTTTCACAGTATTGATAATCTAAAACATTTTGTTGTGTTAAGGCTTTCGGGTTCTGTTTATATTATGTGATATAAATATATAAAATACATGACTTTCATATAGATATATAGGAAAACATAATTGTATAGGTTTCAATCTCTTCTTCAGTTTGAAAGGATTTCTACATCATTCAATCTACCTTGGATCGATATCTTGAAACTAATTTCAATTTCAATATGTGAAGGTTTTTGTTTTTTGTTTAGAGTTTATGATATTCCAACAGATTGATCCTGTTTTTTTATGAAAGTCATGTGTTTTGGGTTTATATTAGTTCATAATACTTCAATACTAAGACATAACATAAATTAATTGTGTGGTTACCATGTTATTATTTGAATGTTCTGTTTATGTGCTGAGATACCCAAAACAATTATATTTTTGATTTTGTTTATAAACCATTGGATTTATATTGTTTTATGTTTTCACAGTATTGATAATCTAAAACATTTTGTTGTGTTAAGGCTTTCGGTTTCTGTTTATATTATGTGATATAAATATATAAAATACAAGACTTTCATATAGATATAATGGAAAACAGAATGGTATAGGTTTCAACCTCTTCTTCAGTTTGAAAGGAATTCTACATCATTAAACCTACCTTGGATCGATATCTTGATACTAATTCCAATTTCAATATGTGAAGGTTTTTGTTTTTTGTTTAGAGTTTATGATATTCCAACAGATTGATCATGTTTTTATATGAAAGTGATGTGTTTTGGGTTTATATTAGTTCATAATACTTCAATACTAAGACATAACATAAATTAATGGTGTGGTTACATGTTATTATTTTACTCACAAGAAAACATACATGTTTACTCATTGATTTACTGTAAAACATAAATGTTTTCTCATTACTTTTTGCCATTTGTTAAGCCTACTGATATATTCTAAAACACTTTCTAATACTTATTCAAATATCAATATTTTGTGTTTATGTTATTTTGTTTGTTTTAACACGGTTAATACTCACTGAAAAGGGTTGTTATCCTTCATATGTTTTGTTTTGTTTCAAAATTTTATGCAGAACGATTGGGTTTATATATGATTGTAGTTATTTATAAAATTCTGTTTCTAATATATTAAACCTCTATTTTATGCAGAACGATGGAGTTTATCATCAAGATAGTTAAAACACCTAAGGTGTTTCTGGTAACATATTTTATACTTCATTTTGTCCACGAACATTATGATGAATTATATGATAAGTGAATGTAAATAGTTATTTAATAGTAAATTAAATAATCTGTTGGCGTATTTCTTTTTTGTCTTTGTACATACATATTGCTTATTACTAACTAAATCACTGTATACACTAATTCAGGATTTACCCTCTTTTTGTCAAGATTGATTTTGAACACAACATTCCTGTTTAATAGTAAATTAATATCCTGTTGGTGTATTTCCTTTCTAACTTTGTACATACATATGACTTCTTACTAACAAAATAACTATATACGCTAATTCAGGACTTAACCTCTTTTGTCAAGATTGATTTTGATCCCAACATTCTTGTTGGAATTGTTGTGAACGTAGATAACAAAACATACCCACTAGACTTAATTACTGACAAAAACAACGAAGTTATAAAAATTGGTGGGGACAGTTTGATTCAGCTATTTCATGAAAAAAAGGTTGTTCCTGGATTTTACTTGCACTTTGTTATTCTGCCAAATGCTCCTGTTTTTTTGTACTTCTACGAGAAGTTGGGTTTTTGCTTCACATCTTTGTATCCTAAAATTCGTCAAGCCGATCGATTACGTTATGCATTTGTTGTGGAGGATCCTACCTCTGGGTTTCTTGTGAGTATTGTTATAATTTACTTTATATACAATCAATGTATTGTTTGTCACATGCTTTAACATTTTTTGATTTTTACTTTTTAACAGATGATTCAGTCTGATTGGTTCAAGCAGTTTATCTAGATCATGAAATTGGAGCCTGTTATCTGGTTAATGAACGGAAGTTTTGAAGTGGGATTGTTTGTGAACTGTGATTTGCCTGCAGGTTTTGTAAGTCATGAGTTTGTTGATTTGTTCACCAGGTTTAATGTTAAGAAGGGTAGTGTTGTTGTTTTTGAAAACTATACGGGTGTTTTTGAATTTAAGATGAAATTTTTTGATGTTAATGGTCTTGATTATGTCAACGATACCGGAGTCTTCCTTCCTCATCCCGATATCAAGTTTACAAATGAGTTTGGTAAGCAAAAACATAATATGAATACTATTTCCATCAAAAATAATTATTTCTGTTGATAACTTTACATTTATCTTATTTTTTAATGTAGTTCCTTTTCATTGTGGTCCTCTTTCACATGAAGAATTTTACAAGCTAAGTAAGTATTTTATATATCTAAAAATTTATCATAAGTTAAATGTATTGTTTATTCATGAACCAGTACTAAGTTGTGTATCATGTAGAACACATTGGTACTCCTACCGGTACTTCCCAAGTTGCATCTGTTCCGTCTACACAGATTTTTCGCAAGTGTTTGCTCGATGTTCTCTTAGGAAATGGTGTGGTATGTTAATTTCATTTCAATAAAATTTTCTCCTGTCTTTTCAGATGTTTTTATTTTTTTTCCCGCATGAACCAGACATTATCTTATTATATGTCAATAATTTTTTTAATGCAGCACATACCGGCATGGTTTGTTAAAAAATATAAGCTGAACGAAGTTAGTCAACCAGTTCGATGTCGTACCTACCAGACAGAAATGCGGTTGAAGGTTTATGGTGATAAGCGCTTGGTTCAATGTTCTCCATCCAATCATGTGGTGTTGAAAGGCCGCTGGAAAGAGCTTCAGATTGCAACCGATATGCGGAGGATGAAGAGTATGAAGTTTGTGTTGGATGTCAAAACTTTTGAGGAAAGTGGGTATGTCGCTTTCAATATTTACTGAAAAGGTATGATGGTTGAATGCTTTGGACAATATTTTGGTAGGTAGGACATTTTTTGGTATGTGCAATATGCACGGTGCTACTGATACTAACTACGTGGGTAGGTTAACTCTTGGGTAAAAAACAAACATTATTTTTGTGTCTCAAAACAATGATGGTTTAGAAATTTAAGTACATACTTGATGATCTTGATCAACCATATGGATTTAAGGTGTATTTTGTTGGTTTTCAGTATATTTGGTTACATGTTTGTTTATTTAGGAATTCTTTACAAATATTTTTTCTATGTGGGTAGTATCAGACTAGGAAAATTATTATTTGCTTAAATTTTGATCAACCATACAATTTTTAAACAACATTTATTCCATCATATCATTGAAATAAAATTTCCAAATATAATATTCAAATCATACCCACTTTCTACATCTAGAATAATGTCAATATATACAAAAAGAGGATATGCTCTTGGAAGAATTTGCAATGTTCCTTCCAAGACCGGTGAGTTATACTATGTGAGAGTGTTACTTAACAAAGTGAAAGGTCCTACAAGTTTCGGATTATAGAAATCCGACTGATTTGATTGTTGCTGTGTTTTCAGGCAATCCAAAGACTCAGTAAGATTAGACTTCTGAGCCCGTGTTGATTTTGAGGTGAGTGGGCGTTGATCGCGGATAGTAAAGATTTCGGTTAATGTTATTGGTGCGATGCATGATTGCGATTGGATTGGATTGATTGAACTGTTGATTGTGATATTGATTGTTGATATCTGCTGCGTGAATATTTGGTCGATACCCACTCTTAGTATGATTTTGAGTTGCGTTGGGAAGTCAGCTATACGTAGAATTGGGCTGGGCTCGTTCACTGATTGGTTGAACAGTGTTAGCCTTACTGGTGAATATGTTGCACCAGAGGGGGAGTGCATTGTGCCAATTCAGTGGAGGGCTATCGGTAAACCTTTGCATTGGCCGGCATTGGTTGTAGGTTCCGCGTCGAACTGCCGGTCTTCTCGGGATACGTGATTACATGCTTTGATATTGATCGTGAATGTTTGTTTTTGGTGTTTAGCCTCTACTCACTTAGCTTTGTGCTAATTCCCCTCAGTTGTTGTTTTTGCAGGTTCGTGTTTGTGAGTTTGGCAGAAGGAAAGAGATGACCTGACTCTGATATTATTTTTGAATGAAACGAGCCTGTAGTTTTTGAAACACACAATGATACTCGTTTTGTGAACAATGTTTGTACAGTGGTTAATTTTGAGTCGTATGTAAATGGTTTGTTTATTTAAAAGCTTACGCAGCGTATTTAAAAAAATGGCTTGAGTTTTCCGGTGTTACGGTTTGGTATCAGAGCCTAGGTTTGGCGATGCATGCATGGCTAGAGTGTTGCATTCCCACATCTTGGCTCGTGACGGGTCAAGCTTTCGTTCGGGGGAATTAGAGTGAGTTAGAGTTGTCGGTTGTAGTTAGTATTTTGGATACTAACGGTTGTAGTTAGAGTTGTTGTGAATTCCTGTCGGATCATATCACGATTCTGATCCTTCATTTGCTCTACCACTTGCGTAACAATAAAAGGAATACTTTGCTCTAATGCCTTGCCAATTTTCTTGGCAACTGTCTCTTGTACTGTAGGTTCTACCACCCTCTCATTGAGATTAGGGGCTCCTTCATTCACATTTGGTTGGGCTCTAACAGGAATCTGTTCACCAGTAACACTGGTTTCTACGTCCTCGGGACTACGACTAGGACCACCCTTAGGCCTATTTGTTGCGCGAGATCCTCTTGTATTAACCATCCTGATATTATAGATAAAGCGTTAAGGATCTAAAAGTTGATTATTGGTGGCCAGGCATGAAACGCGATGTAGCAAAGTATGTGGAAAAGTGTGTTACGTGTTTACAAGTGAAAGCTGAACACCAGAAACCTCGCGGGAAGTTAAAGCCTTTAGAAATTCCAGTTTGGAAATGGGAAAACATTACAATGGACCCGATTACCAAATTACCCAAAACCCCACGTGGTTATGATGCAATATGGGTAATTGTAGACAGGTTAACTAAAAGTGCTCATTTTATTCCCATCAAGGAGACTTATCCTTCAGAAAGATTGGCAGATGTATATGTGAAAGAAATTGTGACTCGTCAAGGTGTACCAGTTTCTTATTTATCAGACAGAGACACAAGATTTACTTCTAGGTACCGGAGAATATTTCACGAAGATCTTGGAACTAAACTACATCTCAGCACAGCATATCATCCTCAGACTGATGGTCAGAGTGAAAGAACTATTCAAACCCTGGAGGACATGCTGCGGGCATGTGTTATAGATTTTGGAGGGAGCTGGGATTCTTATTTACCTTTAGCAGAGTTTTCATACAACAACAGCTATCATTCCAGTATTGGGATGCCTCCGTATGAAATGCTATATGGTATGAAGTGCAGAACTCCAGTATGCCGAGGTGAAGTGGGTCAGAAAGAATTTGGTAGCACATAAGTGGTACATCGAACAACTGAACAGATACAACTCATCAGAGATAGATTGCTCACTACCCAAAGTAGACAAAAGAGTTATGCGGATAAACGTAGATCACCACTTGAGTTTCAGGTGGGAGATTATGTGTTGTTAAAAGTGTCGCCGTGGAAAGGCATGATCAGATTCAAAAAGAGAAGGAAACTCGGTCCAAGGTTTATTGGACCATTCAAAATTATTGCTCGTGTGGGAAGGGTTGCTTACAGATTGGAATTGCCACATGAATTGTCTCAGATTCATAACACCTTCCATGTTTCACACCTCATAAAATGTTTAGCAGACGAGTCTGCAATTGTACCGTTGGAAGATGTTACTATTGATGATAAACCGAATTATGTGGAGCAACCTATAGCTATATTGGAGAAAAAGATCAAGACTCTACGTAATAAACAGATTGGACTGGTTAAAGTTCAATGGAAACATAGAAAGGGCTCAGACTTTACATGGGAGCCAGAACAGGAGATGATGCATAACTATCCGGAACTCGTCAACAGCTGATTTCGAGGACGAAATCATTTTAAGTGGGGGAGAGTTGTAACACCTAAGGTCTGGAATTCCTTAAGTATTATTTTAATAGGAAGTGTTAAATGTTTATACTAGTTGCCTTTATAAGATTAGATGTGTTTATAAAATTCGAGGGGTTTTTATTGTCAATTTATAAGTTAGTATAATACAAGGACCAAAATTGCCATTTCACTAAACTTACTTATAAAAGTATCCAACTTTGACAATATTTAGTCAAAGTTGGCATTTCATACTAGCAAAACCCACGACTATAACTTCTGCTCCCTTAGTAAACATCATTTTTGTTAGCAAACTGAAGATCAAGCAGATATTACAAGATCCTAGCACTTTAGCACACTAAAGGTAAGATCTTTTATGGTTTTCCTGAAGTTTATGAGTTTAAATACAAGATTCTATGGTGAATCATGTTAGAACTGTATATAAATGATTGGATTATGTTCCTTTATCATAAGGGGTGTAGGAAAACACTCCTAGCATGGTTTTCTTGAGTTTTTACGAGTTTATAGCGAAAATCCGACACTTTTAGGATGAAGTGTCGGATTGTGTGTTAGATACATGGCCCATGTAGAGGTACACAGCCCGTGTAGTATGAAGTGTCGGATTATCCATTAGGTACACGGCCCGTGTAGAGGTAGACGGCCCCGTGTAGTGTCAAAGGCGGTCACGGGGCCATGTAGGGTTACATGGTCGTGTAGTATATGAGGTACACGGCCCGTGTATAGAACACGGCCCGTGTAGGATGACTAAATAACACTGGCCATGTAGCCAAAATAGGTCGTGTATTATGAGGGACACGACCCGTGTAGAGATACACGGCCCGTGTAGGCCCTATTTCAGATCAGAATTCCAGTAATGTGACACTTTACTGTATTATTCATATAGGAAGGCGATTGACTTATTATCTGAGATATCATTGTGGATCATTGTATATCATAAATATCATAAGGTGAGTCTTCTTGACTACTAATCATATATGCAGTATGTATGCTGTCATATCAGATTAAAAACATGTAATGTTATTCGTATGTATATATATACCGAACTGCTATGTGTAGTAAGGTTCAAAGGTGATACAGTACTGTTACAAAGGTGGCTGCCCTGGGTCTAGAACAAGTGGTTAGCATTGATTATCTGGCATACGTGTATTATCTTTATATGATTCTATATGTGTGTTTATATGTTATTAGTTTGGAATACTCACTAAGCTCTCGTAGCTTATCAGATACTGCTTTTAAATCTTTTGCAGGGTTCAGCAAGGATAAGGGCAAGGCTCCTGTTTGACTACTTTTTGGGTTACTCTTTTGAAACAATGTTAACGCCAAGTTATGTAAATATTGACTTTTAAAGTACACTAAGTATGTACTCTTGTATATATCTTTTGGAAGTAACTTGGTTTTATAGTAAAATGCTTCCGCGTACATTTTAAACTAAATGTGTATTTTATAAATGAACTTTTATTTACTTTTGTATTGCTTTTTGAATTTGGGGTGTTACAACTTCTGCTCCCTTAGCAAACATCATTTTTGTTAGCAAACTGAAGATCAAGCATATATTACAAGATCCTAGCACTTTAGCACACTAAAGGTAAGATCTTTTATGGTTTTCATGAAGTTTATGAGTTTAAATACATGATTCTATGGTGAATCATGTTAGAAGTGTATATAAATGATTGGATTATGTTCCTTTATCATAAGGGGTGTAGGAAAACACTTCTAGCATGGTTTTCTTGAATTTTTACGAGTTTATAGTGAAAATCCGACAGTTTTTAGATGAACTGTCAGATTGTCTGTTAGATACACGGCCCGTGTAGGGTTACACGGCCCGTGTAGTATGAACTGTCGGATTATCTCTTAGGTACACGGCCCAGTGTAGTGTCAAAGGCGGTCACAGGGCCAAGTAGGGTTACATGGTCGTGTAGTATATGAGGTACACGGCCCGTGTAGGATGACTAATAATACTAGCCATGTGCCAGTATAGGTCGTGTATTATGAGGGACACAGCCCATGTAGGGATACACGGCCCGTGTAGGCCCTATTTCAGATCAAAATTCCAGTAATGTGATACTTTACTGTAATATTTATATAGGAAGGCGATTGACTTATTATCTGAGATATCATTATCTGTGGATCATTATTCTAAACACATCACACATACCAAGTCTTATCGTCAACATCTGAAATCCCGATTCACAGGCTTGGGTCATGCATCACATAACATTCCACATACACATTATACTTTCATATTATCACAAAATCATGCAAGCACATAAGGTTCCTCATTCAAGTTATCTCATCCTAGTCTATCCATATCACGAACACATCCATGTATAATGTTAAGTCATACAAGTCTTTGAGCGTCTGATCCTACCCTACCCCAACATCAAACGAGAACATGAAATAAGGCCAAATCATCCATTCTAAACCTATATGGTTACCATTATACACGGTATACAGTATTCACGATATGTCTAAACATGGATACAGTCATGAACTACTCTGGCATACATCATGGATTCAACTGCACAACATATTTCACCAACTATACTTATATACTATGCATCACTTCGTGCTCACCAGGACCAAGCTCCATCTGACAGCTCGTCATCCGGTTTATAAAAATGAATTTTGTTATTTAAAATGTTTTAGAACCAAGGTTAAAGTCCAAACACACCTCTTGAATGCTCGAATCCCTTAAACCAAAGCTCTGATACCAAGTTGTAACGTCCTAATTTTTTTTGTGTGCGAGTAAATATAAAAATGCATTTAACGGTAATGATTCAACAAAATCCTTACGGCGTCCCGCACCTGGGACTACCCATCATCAAGTATCTTTAAGTAACATTACAAATATTGTTCTAACAAAATGTTTGAATAATTAAAACAGCAGAAACGGTTGAATAAATGATGAGCCGTCTTCAAACTGCTGTAGCCTTCCCACGATCTGGTCCTGAAAAGAATGAATTCAACAACAGTAAGCATAAAGCTTAATGAGCACTATAACTTACACACCACACTAGGCATGTACATGTCACATCATAACATAAATCCATGATCACATATCATTACACATACTACCGACGTAGTGCACTGACGACGATTTCACACTTTGGCTGACTGTGCCTGAATTACGTTTTCACCACAATATAACGTAACCCTTCACTTCACATATAAAATATTAGTTGCACATTCACATGGAATATAACTTACACATTCACACTAATATCATGTAAAAGTTAGTGTAACTCACCTGATCTACAGCACAAATATAAGTAACAGATTTCACAAGCTGAAAGTTAACAAGTCCAGTCGCGAGGACCTACATCACAGATATCTCATAGAGCAGCTTTGGGCATACTATAGACCAAGGGTCGGATCCATATTGGATTAATATTGAAATTCGGACCAATCTTCCCAAAAGTCAGACTACTCATCCGACAGTCGGACAATCTACCCAAAAGTCGGACCACTCATCCGACAGTCTGATCCATCCGAAAGTTAGACCATCTCTAAAAGTCGGATGAACACTCATCCGAAAGTCGGATAGCACAAAACTCAAAGGTCGGATGGTGCACTTAACTGAAAGTCGGATCGTTCAAAACTCAAAGGTCGGATGGCATAAAGCCGAAGGTCGGATGGCCAAAAACCCCAAAAGTCGAATGGCCAAAACGTTGGGTTTTCGTGGTCTAAAATCGCAACGGAAGCAATACGAGTAGAAAATAATTTCAAAAGTTGACCACGAATACGCCCACCAAATGGATCGAAACTCTAGACATGACTAAGCAACTAAATAAAACATACAAAGAGATAGAGTTATACCCTTGATGCTTTCTTCTTTGTATTCGCAAGTTTGGAGTTTGGAAGCCTCGTGTACTAACGTGTACACCTCTATTGAAGTCCAGACCAAGTCTTGGTCTTTTCCCACTTGCTAGAGTGTTAGGTACGCCAACCTAAACGCCACAAAGATGTCTACACAATAGAACCAAAGCCTTGGAACTACTTTGTGTGTTTAAGAGAGTTTATGCAAATTATATCAACTTAGTATATTTCTTTCAAGCAACCAAAACCATTAGACTTAGTGTGGTTTATATAGAACTCAAATTTGAGTTCAAAAAACGTGCAATAATTAATCTTATGGCTGTTACATGATCAATACACATAAACACCATTTAACTAGCTTTGAAAGCCTAGTTAAGGGGCTGTTACTACATGAGGCACGGCCGTGCCTCATAAGGTACGGGCGTGTTAGCCCAAGAGGCCACGCCCAACTTGGGCTCTTGCCTGTCCATTGGGCACAGGGCACGGGCGTGCCTTCCAGATGCACGGGCGTACCTAGCCTCAGGCCACGCCCGACTTGGGCTCGTGCCTGCCCGTAGGGCACAGCCGTACCTCATAGAGGCACGGGCGTGCCTTGGCCCACCAAAACCAGTTTCTGGTTTTCTCTCTCATTAGACCATACGTGATGCCGGAATCGGTACTTGGCGTGTTACCCAATAGGCCTTGCTTCATCAGCCATGATACCAACTCGTGTGTGTGTGTCAGTGGGCATAATCCAATAGACTCCCACTTGCACATGATAAACTCACGAAAGGCGTCACCGACATAGAGCGGGCTCTAGCAAGGCATCTATGCCCCCAAGTCAGCATAGGGTTTGTCTTCCCAAAACAAATACCTAACCAAAAGGAAAGGTCCTATAGATAAGTGATTATATACCCCTTCGTTCACGATATCCGTTGTGAATGCAGGTCATGGAACATGATCAACCCCAAATCATTCACGATTATGTTTCTCGATATAGACTAACTATGATAACAAAACAAGTTGCATAATTGATCCACCATCAATTCAACTTGAGCACGGCCATGCATTTTGATTTATCATCAGCTTAGTCAACGAGGGGCCCAAGGAAATCTCTCAAAAGAGGAACGAATACCTTTGACTACACCGCCCTATCATAATAACAAGTTCTTGCCTGAAAACTTCCCGTATAACAGCCAGTTATGAACTGCGTTAGAAAGCAATCTAAACAAGTCCAAGTTAATAATGAAGCAACGCGTGCATCTCCAGTAGAAGGATAAATAATATTATCATCCTGATTTACTTGTGATAATATCCATGAAGTAAACTCAGGTACAAGTCCTCCAGTTACTTAATCACCATTAAGTACAGGCCAGTGTTGCGTAAACAAGTATTCAATCCAGGATGAAAACTTTACCAACCCCTTGCCTCGATCTTAATTCACTTCTTCCTTCCAATGAAGAACGACTGATCGTGGAGTATTTAGAATAAACAAGTTTATTCATGCAAGTATTAAACATGCAAAGATAGAACACAATAATGTTTCATAAAGTAATCGCACCATGCGTATATTAAATCCCCATTTAATAGTCATTACAATAAGAAATACATTATTGCTTTAATGTTCTCAATAACAAATACAACTAAAATAATTAAACCAATTCATTAGCAAATCTAATCCCAATAGACTTAGCATGTGAATCATGCTTAGCTTGCGACAAAGGTTTGGTGAGTGGATCTACCAAGTTCCCCTCAGTCGGTACTCTACTAACCACAATGTCACCATTCTCGATGATATCACGAATAAAATGACACTTTCGAGCAATGTGTCTCGTACGTCGATGCACTCTTGGTTCCTTAGCTAGAGCTACTGCACCCTCATTATCACAGAAGATCTGAATAGGGTTAGCGATGCCAGGAACAACTCCAAGGTCTTGAATGAATTTCTTCATCCAGACGGCTTCCTTAGCAGCCTCGCTCGCAGCAATATACTCTGACTCCGTGGTTGAATCGGCCACAGTATCTTGCTTGGAACTTCTCCAACTTATTGCTCCACCATTTAACAAGAATACAAATCCTGATTGAGACCAGCAATCATCCTTGTCCATTTGGAAGCTAGCATCAGAATATCCAGTAACTCTGAGCTCCTCCGATCCACCGAACACTAAAAACATTTCCTTAGTTCTCCGAAGATATTTAAGGATGTTTTTAACCGCAACCCAATGACTTTGACCAGGATTAGCCTGATATCGGCTCGTCATGCTCAACGCATACGACACATCAGGCCGAGTACATAGCATAGCATACATGATCGATCCCACTGCCGAAGCATACGGGACTCGACTCATTTCCTCTAGTTCCTTTTGAGAACTAGGACATTGAGACTTGCTCAACGCCATACCATGCAACATAGGCAAATTCCCTTTCTTGGAATCTTGCATCTTGAACCTCTTCAAGACTTTATCTATGTACGTACTCTGGCTCAAACCAATGAGTCTCTTAGAACTATCTCTATAGATCTTTATCCCCAAATATATGCTGCTTCTCCCATGTCTTTCATAGAGAAGCAACTCCCAAGCAAGGTTTTTACTTCCTGCAAGGTAGTCACGTCACTTCCTATGAGTAGTATGTCATCTACATACAAGACTAGAAAAACTACAGCACTCCCACTAGCCCTGACATACACACAAGGTTCATCCTTGCTTTTAGAAAAGCCAAACTCTTTGACCTTTTCATCAAAGCAAATGTTCCAACTCCGAGATGCTTGCTTAAGTCCATAAATGGACCTCTTAAGCTTGTAGACTTTATTAGGATATTTGGGGTTTACGTAACCATCAGGTTGTGCCATGTAAACCTCCTCTGCCAACTTCCCATTAAGGAAGGCAGTCTTGACATCCATCTGCCATATCTCGTAATCGTAATATGCAGCGATAGCCATTAGTATTCTAATAGACTTCAAAATAGCCACCGGAGAAAAGGTTTCATCATAGTCTACACCATGAGTTTGAGTGAAACCCTTTGCTACCAGTCGGGCTTTGAAGGTGTCTACTTTTCCATCCATGTTAATCTTCTTCCTGAAGACCCATTTGCACCCTACTGGCTTGTGGCCGGGTACCGGATCAACCAAGTCCCAAACTTGATTATCCGCCATGGATTGCATCTCACTATCCATTGCCTCCTTCCACCTAGCAGACTCAGGGCCCACTACGGCTTCCCGGTAGTTGGTCGGTTCACTATGATCCACCAATAGTTCGTCGCCCTCGGATATGAGAAACCCATATCTTTCCGGCTCATTACGAACTCTACCAGATCTACGGAGCTCTAATGGTTGTGTATCAGGTACCTCATCCACCATTGGTTGTGGTTCCACTTCTTCCGGTGCGCCGACCTCAGAAGCATTACTGGTGCCAACATCAGGTTGATCATTGGTGTCATCTAGAATTTCTTCTAGATCGACTTGCCTCCCACTAGCTTCTGCAGATATCAGCTCCCTTCAAGGAAGACCGCCCTTCGAGCAACAAACACCTTGTTCTCCGAAGGTTTGTAAAACAAATATCCCATAGAACCAGCTGGGTAGCCAATGAAAATACACTTCTCGGCTCTAGGTTCAAGTTTGTCTTGAGCTTCACGTCTTACGTAAGCCTCACAACCCTACATCTCGAATGGTGTACTCGCAACCTTCTTTGTTGGTACAAGGTTTAAGGTCCTAGCAGCGGTTTCCAAAGCATAACCCCAAAAACTTGCGGGTAGCTTTGTACGACTCATCATGGGCCGAACCATATCCAATAAAGTTCGGTTCCTCCTCTCAGCAACCCCATTTAATTGTGGTGTCCTGGGAGGAGTAAGTTGTGAAATAATTCCACAACCCCTAAGATGATCAAGAAACTCGGTACTAAGATACTCACCACCCCTATCGGATCTGAGAATCTTAATCCGCTTGCCCAATTGATTCTGCACTTCGTTTTGGTATGTCTTAAACACCTCAAAGGTTTCAGACTTATGCTTAATTAAATAAACATAACCATACCTACTGAAATCATTAGTAAAAGTAACGAAGTACTTACAGTTGTTTCTTGTAGCAGACCTGAACGGACCACACACATCCGTGTGAACAATGTCCAACAAGTCTTTGCCCCTTTCACTAACGCCGGTGAAGGGCGCTTTAGTCATTTTGCCTAATAAACAAGAATCGCGTACTTCACTTGACCCGTGGTCAAACGATTCCAAAATCCCATCCACTTGGAGTTTGGCGATACGTTTCTTGCTTATATGGCCAAGACGACTATGCCACAAAGACAACTTGTCCAATACACCTTTGGACTTAGAATCAATGTTCATGATTGATTTATTACCATCCAAAGACACACTTGTTTCATAAATCCCACGACATGGATAAGCTTTAAAGTAATGAACATAATTTCTCAAAAAAGAGATAATTCCATTATTAAAACCAAACTCATATCCATCGTCATACAAAGCGTGAAAGGAAATAATGTTTCGTGCCACGCAGGGCGAAAAACAAACATTCAATAAGGTAATAGAAAGTCTTCAAGGAAAGGCGAGATCAACATTCCCTATCCGTTCCACGGGAACCACATCCTTGTTTCCCATGATCAGGTCAAGCTCTCCAGCACCCAGCGCCCTACTTCTTTTTAGCACCTGCACATTATTACAAATATGAGTGTCACAACCAGTATCAAGTACCCAGCCGTTAGAAGTAGCGGTATTGTGGAGTTCAATCATAAACGTACCTGAGTTACCCGCTCCCTTCGGTTTTACCCGCTTGAGCTCCTCAAGGTACTTTGGGCAAGAACGCCGCCAATGCCCCTTTTCCTTGCAGTGAAAGCACTCAGCTTCCGCAGGTTCCTCGGCCGGTGGAACCATCACGGCTTTTCCCTTGCCCTTTGGGGCCGGACTCGGGTTAGGTTTTGCAACCTTCCCCTTACCCTTTCCCTTAGAGGGGGGAGCGCCTTTTCTTTTGGTTCCGCCTCTCTGGATGGCTAAGACGGGTTTGGACGAGGAGGGTTTCTTGGACATGTCGGACTCGACGGTCTTTAACATTCTGTGAAGTTCCATTAGGGACTTATGCATGCCATGGACATGATAGTTCCACACAAACTGTGAAAAGGAACTAGGAAGAGAACAGAGGATCACATCCACCGCCAACTCCCTCCCTAACGGGAATCCCAACCTCTCCAAGCGATCAACCAATGCTTTCATCTTAAGCACGTGAACGCTCACATTTCCGCCCTCCTGCATATGGCAATCGAAAAGGGACTTTAGGCACTCGAAGCGCTCTAGCTTAGCCTGCTGTTGGAACATTTCCTTTAGCTGGTTAAGCATGTCATATGCTCCTAAATGTTCCATTTTCTTTTGAAGCTCAGGAATCATTGACGAGAGCATAATGCAAGCCACTTCGTTCGTTTCCTTGACACGTTTGTCATATGCGTCTCGGACCGCCATAGTCGCATTGGCCGCAGGTGCCTCCGGCAAAGGCTCCTCGATGGCCCACATCTTTTGTTCATAGCTAAGGGCTATCCTTAGTTGCATGAACCAATCCATGAAGTTTTGGCCATCGAGTTTGGCCTTTTCGAGGAACAACTTTAGGGAAATAGAGTTCGATGAAGATGTAGAAGCGTTGTTGGATGCCATCTACAAAATTAGAGTACTAATTTTAGTTGTGAATCCTTGTAGAAATAATTAGCCAATAGTTATAAAACTTAATTATTTGAACAAGGCTAAGAACCATATTTCACTCTATCTCATGACGGGTTTACCGCGGATCATGAAATAAGTTATTTAGGCCGGTAGACAAATTACCAATTGCAACCATTGCAACTCTTAGATCCTTGCGGAGTCCTTTCGACATCAAATGTCTAAGGCATGTTTGATCCCTTCATACACCAATCCTTTTATTATTTCTTAAATGACTCGGCTAGAGATCGACATCATTTAAGTCAACATAAGAGAATTTGTAAGTCGCCCGTCAAGACGCACGTTGGTACCCTAGCCCAATCATTGGTTCGTGTTTAAGCTCGACTACCAATATTGCGGGTTGCCACACTCACCTTCCACACAACTCCACAAGGCATGACTCGTGCTAATGCTCGACAATCATCCAAGTTTCGTTAGATTTGGGTGGTGTCGTCTTACGGGTGGCGCGTGACTTATTTTTCGAAAAACGGGTTTTTGTTTTTCCGGTTAAAATAATATTTTAACTATTTTGACGAATTAGCAACTTAAGTGACATAAACTCCTTTTTAATCACCGTTTAATATAAACACTTTTATATTAATATTTTCCAATTCTTATGCGCGTAGAAATATAAACTCATTTATAAATCACTTTTGTTTTATATATTTTCAAAAATTCTCTAGCATGCAAATCCTAAAGAATTCAAATATAAAAAACCCACGCATAAACATAAATAAAGACCCGGTAACATGCCCAAATCCTAAGTGTTTTCCCCGTGAGCCAAAACGGGGAGAACATAGTCAATCTAGGGACAACACCAATGGATGCTCCGTCACGGTCTCCACTCCGGCGAATCTCCCGGACTTGGTTCGTCAAGACGCCAACACCGTGTCTCCCGGTCGGTTTTGATGCAATATTACATATTTGTAATAATCTAAGTACGAGTACATAATAATAAGAAAACGACATGCAAGTCGCGATCCTAATAATCTATTACGAGTACAAAGATTTAAATAAACGACATGCAAGTCGCACCAAATATAAATATTACAACATTACAGCACGCAGGCCAAAACCAAAACCAAAACCAACCACAAACATCACAAAGTCTATGGGCATATCAAGTTACCGGGCTATCACAACAAACACAACCAAAAGAAAGAAAATGGTGTGCCACAAAACCATGTCCAACAAAGATATATATATTTTGATCAAGATTGCAAAACCACTTAAGGCACAACAAGCAATCCTTGTATATATGCATTAACAATTTTAATACACCTTTAAAATTGCATATTCATATATACACCTAAAAATATATGTTTTTGTGAACTTCATGCCAAGTTACACAAAACATATAAAATTAGGAATCAAAATATAGTGGGGATCAACAGAATCAAGACTAGTCTAAAACCCGGATTTTAATATATTTAAACATATTGTTTCAAAAACTAATTCTGACCAAAAAACCATTAGGCACGGGCGTACCCCAGAGGGTACGGGCGTGCCTTCCATTTTGTCAGTGTACAGTTTAAACAATTTTAAACACTTTACAAATTCTGCCGGCACGGCCCGTACCCCCACTGGTACGCCCGTGCCCCGGCCGCCGGCACGGCCCGTACCCCTAGAGGTACGACCGTGCCCGGTCACCGGAAAACAATTTTTGATAGAAAACTCAGAAAATCCGGTTTAACTCCAAAAGTGAAAAGCCATGTTAGAGATGGCTCTCATACCACTGTTGGGTTTTCGTGGTCTGAAATCGCAACGGAAGCAAAACGAGTAGAAAATAATTTCAAAAGTTGACCACGAATACGCCCACCAAATGGACCAAAACTCTAGACATGACTAAGCAACAAAATAAACATACAAAGAGATAGAGTTATACCCTTGATGCTTTCTTCTTTGTATTCACAAGTTTGGAGTTTGGAAGCCTCGTGTACTAACGTGTACACCTCTATTGAAGTCCACACCAAGTCTTGGTCTTTTCCCACTTGCTAGAGTGTTAGGTACGTCAACCTAAACGCCACAAAGATGTCTACACAATAGAACCAAAGCCTTGGAACTACTTTGTGTGTTTGAGAGAGTTTATGCAAATTATATCACCTTAGTATATTTCTTTCAAGCACCCAAAACCATTAGACATAGTGTGGTTTATATAGAACTCAAATTTGAGTTCAAAAAACATGCAACAATTAATCTTATGGCTGTTACATGATCAATACACATAAACACCATTTAACTAGCTTTGAAAGCCTAGTTAATGGGTTGTTAATGCATGAGGCACGACCGTGCCTCATAAGGTACAGGCGTGTCGACCCAAGAGGCCACGCCCAAGTCACGCCTGACTTGGGCTCGTGCCTGTCCATTGGGCACAGGGCTCGGGCGTGCCTTCCAGAGGCACGGGCGTACCTAGCCACAAGCCACGCCCAAGTCACGCCCGACTTGGGCTCGTGCCTGCCCGTAGGGCACGGCCGTACCTCATAGAGGCACGGGCGTGCCTTGGCCCACCAGAACCAGTTTCTGGTTTTCTCTCTCATTAGACCATCCGTGATGCCGGAATCGATAATTAGCGTGTGACCCAATAAGCCCTTGCTTCATCAGCCATGATACCAACTCGTGTGTGTGTCAGTGGGCATAATCCAACACAAAAACCCCAAAAGTCGGATGGCCAACCTTAACAGCCGGACCAAGCATCATCTTGGTTGGACCAAAAACCCAGAACTCTGAAAACTCCATTTTCAAAAATCATAACCTTCCAAAAACTTAGTCAATTTTATTCAAATCATTTGGAATGCTTTTCTCCTATCATAAGAACAACTCCTACCAACATTCATTGGTTAAAAACAAGATTTGACCTCTCAATCCACCATCTCCCTTTACTTTTCAAACACAAAAACCCTAGACAACTAAAACCCCATAAACAGGTCTAAAATCATGTCTTACAGTATCTATATGATCATATAGAGTTTAGTAGCATTACCTGATAGTTCTTCTTCCAAATTCCTTGAAGATTTAGCTAGAAATATCAATGTCCTAGCCTTCCTCTGCTTTTTCTTCTCGTACTCAAGAACACAGCTCCCACTCTCTCTCTCTCTAGAAATGAAACAGTGAAATGCTTTTTCCTTGGAGGCTGCACCCTAATCTCCAATTTATACTTGTCTCTAGCAAGGCTTTTGGGCCCAACACTAGCATAAACTCTAAGCCCACCAGGCTTATTCTTCCATACTTCTATTTTACTTCTCAATTTAATTAGCCCAATACTTGTTTATTTATTAAGCTAAATAACCCACCAAATCCAATAAACAACTTAAATTCCATAAACAATTAGCAACCCCAATAAATAATAAAAAAATCACGTCATCCAATAAAATATTTATTTATTTATTATACGGAAACGGGGTATTACACATAAAAAGATAAAGTTTGGAACTTTTACCTACGTATACGTTGGGATGCTCAAGATATAGTCCACCCGTGATGAGACCAAACGAGACACGCTAGGAATGACTGTAAGCCACTACACGAACACGTCTGTCCTCGATATCAACCAAGAACCGAGCCCGGTTCTTGGTGGTGTTACTTGACCGAACTCAAAGAGAAGAGGGAGAGGACGAGAAGTTTTCTAAACTTTTAGCATTGTGCATTGTGTAACACTATCAAGTTTAATCCTAAACCTTAATTTCCTATTTATACTAATAGGAGTTTGGTTGATATTAGAAAACTAATAAACATTTCCTAATATGGATTAAACAAAAACTTAATCACTAAGTTATATATATTATTAATAATAATAGAAAAAGAAAATAGATATTAATGTATATATATTATATTTTCTTTTTCAATTTCCTTTATTATTAATTAATAACATTATTCAAAATAAATAATTTAAACATAAATTATTAATCTTGAATATAATTAGTTTAAACTAATCATGTTGTCCTTGTTGATTCGTGGCCCTAAATCACCCGAGAAAGAAATGGTTGTGTTTTTTATGCCGTTGATGGAATAGCTTAAATAGTTGTGGCACTCAGGCGTCCATACTAAAGACGCGGTGACAAACAAATTCTTCAATATGAAAGTAGTCTTGTTATGGACAATAAACGATTTTCCAGCTCGTAGGAGTCTATCGGGTTGGAGTGGACAAGGGTACAAAGCATGTCCGACTTGTAATGAAGACACTCCTTCATGTCGTGTAACCAATAAGGTTGTATATGTTGGTCATCGCCGATTCTTAGATCCTAACGATCCATGGAGAACGAGTTTGGAATTCATCGGGCAACACGAGACAAGAGCTGCTCCAAGAAAATTTAGTAATGAAGAAATAAAATCTCAACTAGATCGTTTACCAACTCTGATACCTGAAAAACATCTTAACTTTAGAGGTGTTAAGAGAAAGTGGGAGGCGTTTGAGTTGAACTGGTCCAAACATAGAATATTATATGAACTCGAGTATTGGTCTTCTAGGCAACTGAAGCACAACTTAGTTGTTATGCATATCGAAACAAACGTGTGTGGCAGTTTGTTGGGTACTCTTTTGATGAATGATAAGTCCAAAGATACATCAAATGCAAGAGTCGACTTGGAAAATCTAAAGATTCGAAAACATTTATGGTTGCAAAAAGGGGTAATAAGTTCTTTAAACCCCATCCAAAATACTAATTCACGGAAGTTGAGCGAAATTTTTTTTGTCAATTTATAAAAAACGTTAAACTACCGGATGGGTTTGGATCTAACATCAGCAGGAAAGTGATAGATATGTTGGAAAAAATAGGCTTATAAATATATCCTCTTTTGTTGACACAAAAATATACAACTTGTTTATATAATTGTATTTATTAACATCAACATATGTGCACATATACATATATATATATACATATATATTCACAAAGTAAGCCTCATCAAATTGCCAAGCTCCATTCGTCAAGATCCGAGTTCAAGTAGAAGCCAATGTCGAAGATTCCTACAAACAAACCTTCAAAATTTTTGAGCTTACAAAATAAATGATTAAATAAGTTTATGTTTTTATAAAATAATTTTTATAATTTTATAAAAATTGAGAAATTTGTTTATAAAAATCACAAGCTTGGAAGTCAAAGCAAAAGTATTCCCATGTTGGCAAATACTAAACACAATCTTCTATTGGTATAAGACAACACCATATTTAGCAAAAAGAATCTCTCAAAGAGGTAAACTTCCAACATGCTTTGTGTATTTGGTTTCCAAACTTTTATTTTCATAATTAAATTCAAACATAAGAAGTATGACATTAACCCAACTTTTCCTAAGCTCCTATTCAGTGCATTTTATGGTAAAATTGGGTTGTGTGTGGTTTTGGTAAAAGGCCAACGTCTATATTTGTAAGGCTCAAAAAAGTTCCAGAAGACCGACGGTCAATGCCACGGTTGACCGTGGATCGACCATGGATAGTCTGGACACTATTTGAGCTTGCACTTTTGTTCCTTATTTAAGGCAACTCAGGCCTGATGTTTTACTTACCTCTTGAAATCTGAAAAACACAGAATACATACAAAATCTTGTGAGCTAGTATTCTTTGATAATTATTCAATCTTTCAAAATCAAGACTCAAGCAAGAGTGAAAGTCCTTAAAGTTCAAATATTACATTACCTTCTTATACATTTGTAATAGTGTGAGGATCATCTCTAGCCTATAGAATTAGAGAGAAGTGAGGATCAACTCTAGCATTTCCAATTAGAGTGAAGTGAGGTTTATCTTAACCGTGTTTGCAAGAGTGAAGTGTAATTCTTGTAAGCTAAAATGAGAAGTTGTAAAAGGTTTATCTCTAGCTTCAAAGAGAGAAGATAGGCGAGCAACTCTTGGTGGGTAAGGCCAAGGAGTGGATGTAGATCAAGGTTGTTAACCCTTGCTTGAACCACTATAAATCATTGTGTCCTAGCTACCTACATTGGTGATATCTTTCTTCATTAAACTCTTTAATTACTTGCAAATATTGTTGAAAACCTTAAAAAGTGGGCATATAACCTATTCACCCCCCCCTCTAGGTTCTAACAATTGGTATCAGTGTAAGTTGCTCTAGATATTTTTTGAAAAGTTGTTTAAATCTTCTAAAAATATTTTTCAAAAACTTTTGAGTTGATAAAATGAGACAAAATTATGTAGAGGGGAATTCTATGGTTAGACCTCCACTTCTTGAAGAAGAAGGCTTTTGCTATTGGAAGCAGATTCATGACTTATATCAAAACCAAAGATGTTGATCTTTGGGAAAGTATTGAAGAAGGAGATCATGTTCCAAAACCTTTTATTCTAAGCAAGATGCTTATTTTGCAACTCCTAAAGAAAAATGGGATCAAGAGGATAAGAAAATGGTTTCTAAAAATTTGGAAGCAAAAATTTTTCTATACAATGCTTTATCTACAAAAAGAGTTTGAAAGAGTTTTCATGTGTGAAAGTGCAAATGCTATTTGGAAATCTCTTGTCACCACTCATCAAGGAAATGCCCAAGTTATAGATAACAAAATTGAATTACTTGTACAACAATATGAACAATTTCAAATACTAGATGATATGAAAATTGGTGATGCTTTTGCAAAGTTTAATATTATTATTACTTGTCTTGAGGCACTTGGGACTACTTACTCTAACAAAAAGATTGTAAGAAAGTTTCTTTGGGCTCTCTCACCAAAATGGAGAGCAAATGTGACAACTATTGTAACACCCGCAAACCTGGACTAGTAGATTAGCGGGTTAGCGGTATGTGATTATTTGTTTTATTTGATTATGTGATTATTTGAAGTTAATTATTTTAGTAATTAATTAATTATATATATATATATATATATATATAAAAGATACTGGAATTAATTGAAAGAATAAATTGGATGTATGTATGTTAGTATGCGTATGTATGTATGTTTTTAGTGTGTACGTATGCATGTAATAGTATTAGAGGGGTTGACACCTCCTGCTCAGTTTCTATCAAAAGTATGTGTACGTGTATGTATATGGCAAATTAAGAAGTGTATCTTCTCATAGTTATCAAAGTGTAAAAGTGCGAGTGTGTGTGCATTGGAGAGGAAAACCGCCATTGAAGAAAACGTGCAAACTTGAATATTGAAATTGAAGATTTGAAGTTCTGTTAATCAAGCTAAAGGTTAGACCATGAATACAACATGCAGTTGAATTACTTGTTATGTTCTTGAAATATTTATTGAGTTTAAATGATGAACACCATGAATGAACTTTGAAGAAATTTGTTTAAGCGAGTTTTGCTTGTTTTTGTGATTTAAATGGTTACGAGATGATTATGATGTACGAATGCATGTTTGTAGATGAATGAATATGTTTTTCATAAGTTATGATGAGTTTAGAAGTTCTGGGTTTGATACATGGCGATGATGAAGTTGACGGAATTGAATAAGGAAGAAGATGATATGAAATCCGATAAGTTGAAAATCGGTACCTTGAATCCGAAACCCTGAAATCTGGAACCCATAATTCAGTATTGATGAATCCGATAACCATAAATCCGATATCTTTGAAATCCGGGTACCTTGAATCCGGGACAGAGAAACCGACACTTTTAAAATCCGATGGAACCCAAATCCGGTACACTTGGAATCCGTAACCCAGAATCCGATAAACTCGGATTCCGACAAGTTGAATCATGTACCTGAAATCCAATAATTGTAGAATCCGACACTTGAACCCGGCGGATTCTTGGAAATCCGACAATCAGGAAATCTGACATTTAGGATCGGATTTATTGTACTTTAATAATTATACTATTTGTTGAGTATCAAGCTTTGTGTTTATAAATAATTGAGACATAAATATATGTGGGTAAATATATTTTATGTTCGAGACTGATTTCATTGTTATCATGTTTTCAGGCAATCCAAAGACTCAATGATATTAGATATCTGAGTTCGTGCTGAATATGAGGTGAGTGGACGTTAATCGCGGATGGTAAAGATTATGGTTGATGTTATTGATGTGATGCATGTGTTTGTGATTGAATGGCTGATTAGATTATTGATTATTGATTGTGATTGATTGATTATATCTGTTGCATGACTATTTGGCCGATACGCGCTCATTGGATAATATTGAGTTGCGTTTGAGAAGTCAGCTACACGTAGAATTGGGCCGGGCTCGTTTCTGGTTAGTTGTATAGTGATAGTCTTACTGGTGCATACGTTGCATCAGAGGAGAATTTTCACTATGCCAACTCAGTAGAGGGCTATCGGTAAACCTTTGCTTTGGCCGGCATTGGTTGTAGATTCCGCGCCAAACTGCTTGTCTTCTTGGATATGTGATTACATGCTTTGATGTTGACTTGATGTTTGTGTTTGTGCTCACTACAACAAAAAAGGGTTTATAGGACACTTAGGACGCTTTTTTGATAAGCATCTCAATAACACATATAATACGACCATTTGGTTTATGTTTCAAGTTATGGTATAGCCTGAGAGGACACTTAATATTTACGTCACTTTAGATTGAGTTTATAGGACACTTATTTATAGAGGTCTTGTTTTATAGAGTCTAATATGAGACATCACATAATGGTCATAATACTTAATGTTTTATAGGACACTTATTTATAGGAGTCTTGTTATTATAGGGTCTAATAGGACACATCACATAATGGTCCTAATACTTAATGTTTTATAGGACACTTATTTATAGGGTCTTGTTATTATAGAGTTTAATAGAACACATCACATAATGCTCCTAATACTTAATGTTTTATAGGACAAGTATTTATATGGGTCTTTTTATTATAAAGTCTAATTAGACACATCACATAACGGTCCTAATAATTAATGTTTTATAGGACACTTATTTATAGGGTCTTTTTATTATAAATTTTAATATGACATATCCAATAACGGTCGTAATATTTAATATTTTATAGGACACTTATTTATAGGGGACTTGTTATTATAGAGTCTAATATAGGGTTGAAAATTATCGACCAGATACGTAACATGACACAGTCCCGACACAAAAATAAACGGATTTCGGTTGAGCGTAAACGGGTTTAGGTCGTTTTCACGTTGACCTGCATAACCCGTATAATTTATGGGGCGGGTTTGAGATAAGTAACAGGTTTATGTGACAATCCGCCAACCTGTATAGGTTTTTCCTTTTTAATATTTTTTCTATTTTCCTTATATTTGTTGCCTTAATTTAACTTGCTCCATGACTTTCCTCACATTTCCTTCTCCAGCGGCTAGCTTTCATCCCACTTTAAAGTCTCAAATGACCGAAGAAGTTCAAACCCATTTGCAATCGGTTCCAAATCCAAGTCTTAATCGATCTATCCAAGTCTTAATCGGTAAAGTACGTTCTTTACAAGTCCTCTGGCTACGAGTACTACATCTACAAGACATTAGGCATCAAGTTCCCTATTCTTAGAAGCATCGACTATGTAATATCTTGAAGTTTAAGACATCATTAGTATTAGTTCAAATGGCGGTTATAACACTCAAAAGAAATTGTGTTTAATGTTTATAAAAGAAACCATGATATATCATAGATAATTGGAAAATTAATGTTCATGAGGGTGATTATATCAATTTGATATTATTTTGTCATAAACTACAATTGATAATGCATAAAGTACAATTAATTAAAGCTATTACTGATAGTAATGCAGGTTTTATAAGTTAATTATTGTATATGAAAATTGGATGGAACTTTAGGGACTATATGTGTCAAGTTTGAAACCATAGGGGCTGAAAGTGTAAATAGTTTATGATTTATTCGAAAAAGCCAATCATGATTAAAACTAAATCATGGTAAATGATGGATTAATCATTTGTATAATTGGCTCAAAGAGGCCAATCTAGGCCACCATTTGGTTCAAATTAGCTATGATTTGTTTAAGGGAGATGATATTTTTCTTTGTAAATTTGATTCATCCAAGACAAATTTATGTTTTACTAACTTGTAACATAGCTTAAAAGGTGTTGTACCTTAAGTGAATGAATCAAATTTATAAGTAGAAGAATCAATTCCCTTTATTTAACCATAACAATCTTTCAACTTTTTGTTCGGTTTAGATGTTATTGTCGTTTTCGTTTTGTTATTTAATATTTACTTTAGGGGGTGTTTGTTTAAGCTTTTTATTTTAGGCTTAAGCTTATGAGCTTAAGAGCGTATAAGCTTTTGAGCTTATAAGATTTTGAGAGAAAAAAGTATTTGGATTAGCTTATAACTTATAAAAGGTGTTGACTTAGCTTATTAATGTAAAATGACAAAAAGGGCAATCCTTACGTTAGCTTATTAATGTAAAATGACCAAAAAAGGGGTATAAAGGTAAATGTGTAAAAATAAGCTCACAATAAAGAAAATAAGTTGATTCAAGATGACTTATTTTTATAAAAATAAGCTAATAAGCTCAGCCAAACACATAAAATATGATAAGCTCAAAACATAAGCTCATAAGCTCATAAGCTAATAAGCGAAAAAAATAAGCTAAAACAAACACCCTCTTAATAGCTTTTTTTTATAAATTTAATACACACACACACACACACACACACATATATATATATATATAGGCAAAAATTCAAACGAGAACTGTTTTTCGTACAATAACCGCGAGAAACAATCTTAGCTGTCCAATTCTCTCTCCTTCAATTGGATTGCCCACCCATGATTTTCTTACATGCACCATGCCACACTCAATCCCCTCATGCTCTTCATCTATGAATTCCATTATCTAAAATGAATGACCAAGATTGGTTCTCGCAGTTCTCGTACGAAAAACAGTTCTCGTTTGAACCCTCCTCTATATATATATATATATATATATATATATATATTAACGCCTAATATTTTTCAATTTAGTCTTTAAAATAAACTAAAATATACATTAGTATCTAAATCTTAATTTAATTTTAATATCCATGACTCAATATCTGTATAAAAAATATAAAGAAAATTCAATTCCCTCCAAAATTTTCGGTTCCCTCCCAGTTGTTCATCTATATATATTATTAAAAGGCTTACTTTTTTACTAAAAATAGCAATAAAAAAATTCTCTCAACCAATAAGAACCCTCCACTTCAGCAACTACCATTTTTAAAATCTACACTTTGGGAAAGACCCGGCTTAAAAAAAGCGCGGATCCTCCCTATTCGGATCCTCCGATTTACTTGACACTTCTCTTCTACGGTTGCTTCAAACGAGTCGCATAGAAACCCTAGACTTTTCTCTCAACGGCGATTTCTTCGTTATTCCCGGCGATCGTTTGCTCCAAAGTTCATCGTTTGTCAAAGGTATTATACGACATCTTCATTCAATTTCTCTCTTCCATTTTTCGGTTTTATTCCTACCATGCCTTCGGTTTCGAGTTTCTGTTGCCGTTGTTAATCGAAATCTAGGGTTTTTAAAACTTTGAAGTTTAGGTATCTTTATGTTTATTTTATGTTTTTTCGATGGGTTTTTCGTTAACAAAAGTTAAATATCGATTGTGTTGTTGTTTTTGTGAATCCAAATTTAGGGTTTTTCAATCTTTGAAATTTATCTACCTTTTTGTTTATTTTGTCTGTGTTCTATAGGTTTTTACCTACCAGATCTTCATTATCGATATTATTGTTGTCTTTTTGAATTGAAAGTTAGGGTTTTTGAAGTTCTTGAAATTTATTCCTACCATGCCTTCGGTTTCGAGTTTCTGTTGCTGTTGTTAATCGAAATCTAGGGTTTTTAAAACTTTTAAGTTTAGGTAACTTTTTGTTTATTTTTTGTTTGTTCGATGAGTTTTTCGTTAATAGAAGTTAAATATCGACGGTGTTGTTGTTTTTGTGAATCCAGATTTAGGGTTTTTCAATCTTTGAAATTTATCTACCTTTTTGTTTATTTTGTCTGTATTCTATGGGTTTTTACCTACCAGATCTTCATTATCGATATTATTGTTGTCTATTTGAATTGAAAGTTAGGGTTTTTGAAGTTCTTGAAGTTTATCTAACTTATTGTTTATTTTATCCGTGTTCCATGGGATTTCTCCAATTTATAAAGGAAGACGACTGTTTCATCATCCGGTAGACATTCAACGAATCCTTGTGCGGTCTCTGTTTAAAAAGAGAGGTATACTTTCTCACTCTAAGTGTTTGTATGCGTTAAATTCTTTGTTAGAAACTACTTTGTATACTTTATTACGTTTTGGTATAAGTTCAAACTTTGTATATGCTCTGTTTAATACTAATTCCAATGGTGTTGTTACCATGTTATTATTTGAATGTTCTGTTTATGTGCTGAGATAACCAAAACAATTATATTTTTGTTTTTGTTTATAAACCATTGGATTTATATTGTTTTATGTTTTCATAGTATTGATAATCTAAAACATTTTGTTGTGTTAAGGCTTTCGGGTTCTGTTTATATTATGTGATATAAATATATAAAATACATGACTTTCATATAGATATATAGGAAAACATAATTGTATAGGTTTCAATCTCTTCTTCAGTTTGAAAGGATTTCTACATCATTCAATCTACCTTGGATCGATATCTTGAAACTAATTTCAATTTCAATATGTGAAGGTTTTTGTTTTTTGTTTAGAGTTTATGATATTCCAACAGATTGATCCTGTTTTTATATGAAAGTCATGTGTTTTGGGTTTATATTAGTTCATAATACTTCAATACTAAGACATAACATAAATTAATTGTGTGGTTACCATGTTATTATTTGAATGTTCTGTTTATGTGCTGAGATACCCAAAACAATTATATTTTTTATTTTGTTTATAAACCATTGGATTTATATTGTTTTATGTTTTCACAGTATTGATAATCTAAAACATTTTGTTGTGTTAAGGCTTTCGGGTTCTGTTTATATTATGTGATATAAATATATAAAATACAAGACTTTCATATAGATATAATGGAAAACAGAATGGTATAGGTTTCAACCTCTTCTTCAGTTTGAAAGGAATTCTACATCATTAAACCTACCTTGGATCGATATCTTGATACTAATTCCAATTTCAATATGTGAAGGTTTTTGTTTTTTGTTTAGAGTTTATGATATTCCAACAGATTGATCATGTTTTTATATGAAAGTGATGTGTTTTGGGTTTATATTAGTTCATAATACTTCAATACTAAGACATAACATAAATTAATGGTGTGGTTACATGTTATTATTTTACTCACAAGAAAACATACATGTTTACTCATTGATTTACTGTAAAACATAAATGTTTTCCCATTACTTTTTGCCATTTGTTAAGCCTACTGATATATTCTAAAACACTTTCTAATACTTATTCAAATATCAATATTTTGTGTTTATGTTATTTTGTTTGTTTTAACACGGTTAATACTCACTGAAAAGGGTTGTTATCCTTCATATGTTTTGTTTTGTTTCAAAATTTTATGCAGAACGATTGGGTTTATATATGATTGTAGTTATTTATAAAATTCTGTTTCTAATATATTAAACCTCTATTTTATGCAGAACGATGGAGTTTATCATCAAGATAGTTAAAACACCTAAGGTGTTTCTGGTAACATATTTTATACTTCATTTTGTCCACGAACATTATGATGAATTATATGATAAGTGAATGTAAATAGTTATTTAATAGTAAATTAAATAATCTGTTGGCGTATTTCTTTTTTGTCTTTGTACATACATATTGCTTATTACTAACTAAATCACTGTATACACTAATTCAGGATTTACCCTCTTTTTGTCAAGATTGATTTTGAACACAACATTCCTGTTTAATAGTAAATTAATATCCTGTTGGTGTATTTCCTTTCTAACTTTGTACATACATATGACTTTTTACTAACAAAATAACTGTATACGCTAATTCAGGACTTACCCTCTTTCGTCAAGATTGATTTTGATCCCAACATTCTTGTTGGAATGGTTGTGAACGTAGATAACAAAACATACCCACTAGACATAATTACTGACAAAAACAACGAAGTTATAAAAATTGGTGGGGACAGTTTGATTCAGCTATTTCATGAAAAAAAGGTTGTTCCTGGATTTTACTTGCACTTTGTTATTCTACCAAATGCTCCTGTTTTTTTGTACTTATACGAGAAGTTGGGTTTTTGCTTCACATCTTTGTATCCTAAAATTCGTCAAGCCGATCGATTACGTTATGCATTTGTTGTGGAGGATCCTACCTCTTGGTTTCTTGTGAGTATTGTTATAATTTACTTTATATACAATCAATGTATTGTTTGTCACATGCTTTAACATTTTTTGATTTTTACTATTTAACAGATGATTCAGTCTGATTGGTTCAAGCAGTTTATCTAGATCATGAAATTGGAGGCTGTTTTCTGGTTAATGAACGGAAGTTTTGAAGTGGGATTGTTTGTGAACTGTGATTTGCCTGCAGGTTTTGTAAGTCATGAGTTTGTTGATTTGTTCACCAGGTTTAATGTTAAGAAGGGTAGTGTTGTTCTTTTTGAAAACTATACGGGTGTTTTTGAATTTAAGATGAAATTTTTTGATGTTAATGGTCTTGATTATGTCAACGATACCGGAGTCTTCCTTCCTCATCCCGATATCAAGTTTACAAATGAGTTTGGTAAGCAAAAACATAATATGAATACTATTTCCATCAAAAATAATTATTTCTGTTTATAACTTTACATTTATCTTATTTTTTAATGTAGTTCCTTGTCATTGTGGTCCTCTTTCACATGAAGAATTTTACAAGCTAAGTAAGTATTTTATATATCAAAAAATTTATCATAAGTTAAATGTATTGTTTATTCATGAACCAGTACTAAGTTGTGTATCATGTAGAACACATTGGTACTCCTACCGGTACTTCCCAAGTTGCATCTGTTCCGTCTACACAGATTTTTCGCAAGTGTTTGCTCGATGTTCTCTTAGGAAATGGTGTGGTATGTTAATTTCATTTCAATAAATTTTTCTCCTGTCTTTTCAGATGTTTATATTTTTTTCCCGCATGAACCAGACATTATCTTATTATATGTCAATAATTTTTTTAATGCAGCACATACCGGCATGGTTTGTTAAAAAATATAAGCCGAACGAAGTTAGTCAACCAGTTCGATGTCGTACCTACCAGACAGAAATGCGGTTGAAGGTTTATGGTGATAAGCGCTTGGTGCAAGGTTCTCCATCCAATCATGTGGTATTGAAAGGCCGCTGGAAAGAGCTTCAGATTGCAACCAATATGCGGAGGATGAAGAGTATGAAGTTTGTGTTGGATGTCAAAACCTTTGAGGAAAGTGGGTATGTCGCTTTCAATATTTACTGAAAAGGTATGATGGTTGAATGCTTTGGACAATATTTTGGTAGGTAGGACATTTTTTGGTATGTGCAATATGCACAGTGCTACTGATACTAACTACGTGGGTAGGTTAACTCTTGGGTAAAAAACAAACATTATTTTTGTGTCTCAAAACAATGATGGTTTAGAAATTTAAGTACATACTTGATGATCTTGATCAACCATATGGATTTAAGGTGTATTTTGTTGGTTTTCAGTATATTTGGTTACATGTTTGTTTATTTAGGAATTCTTTACAAATATTTCTTCTATGTGGGTAGTATCAGACTAGGAAAATTATTATTTGTTTAAATTTTGATCAACCATACAATTTTTAAACAACATTTATTCCATCATATCATTGAAATAAAATTTCCAAATATAATATTCAAATCATACCCACTTTCTACATCTAGAATAATGTCAATATATACAAAAAGAGGATATGCTCTTGGAAGAATTTGCAATGTTCCTCCCAAGACCGGTGAGTTATACTATGTGAGAGTGTTACTTAACAAAGTGAAAGGTCCTACAACTTTCGGATTATAGAAATCCGACTGATTTGATTGTTGCTGTGTTTTCAGGCAATCCAAAGACTCAGTAAGATTAGACTTCTGAGCCCGTGTTGATTTTGAGGTGAGTGGGCGTTGATCGCGGATGGTAAAGATTTCGGTTAATGTTATTGGTGTGATGCATGATTGTGATTGGATTGGATTGATTGAACTGTTGATTGTGATATTGATTGTTGATATCTGCTGCGTGAATATTTGGTCGATACCCACTCTTAGTATGATTTTGAGTTGCGTTGGGAAGTCAGCTATACGTAGAATTGGGCTGGGCTCGTTCACTGATTGGTTGAACAGTGTTAGCCTTACTGGTGAATATGTTGCACAAGAGGGGGAGTGCATTGTGCCAATTCAGTGGAGGGCTATCGGTAAACCTTTGCTTTGGCCGGCATTGGTTGTAGGTTCCGCGCCGAACTGCCGGTCTTCTCGGGATACGTGATTACATGCTTTGATATTGATCGTGAATGTTTGTTTTTGGTGTTTAGCCTCTACTCACTTAGCTTTGTGCTAATTCCCCTCAGTTGTTTTTTTTGCAGGTTCGTGTTTGTGAGTTTGGCAGAAGGAAAGAGATGACCTGACTCTGATATTATTTTTGAATGAAACGAGCCTGTAGTTTTTGAAACACACAATGATACTCGTTTTGTGAACAATGTTTGTACAGTGGTTAATTTTGAGTCGTATGTAAATGGTTTGTTTATTTAAAAGCTTACGCAGCGTATTTAAAAAATGGCTTGAGTTTTCCGGTGTTACGGTTTGGTATCAGAGCCTAGGTTTGGCGATGCATGCACGGCTAGAGTGTTGCATTCCCAAATCTTGGCTCGTGATGGGTCAAGCTTTCATTCGGAGGAATTAGAGTGAGTTAGAGTTGTCGGTTGTAGTTAGTATTTTGGATACTAACGGTTTATGATAATGAGTTATGAGGTGATGTGATTGTAACAGATAATGGCTGACATAGATACTCTAATCCTTCATCCTACGACCCAAGCTACATCTGAAGCACCAGTGACTGAATACTTGAATAATCCGGTTACTGCGGGAACATCGGGTCAGGCTCGTGAAGAGGAGCATAGTGATTATGTCTATCAACTGGAAAACGAGTTGGTTGAACTCGGAGATAAGATTCAAAGAATGGAACATCAACAACAACAACAACCAGAACCAATCCCAGTGCCAACTGCAATTTCTACACAATCAACAACCGCACCAGTTACAACACCGCTGCCACCAATGACTCAAATGATGCAGCAACCTTTCTTCTATCCATATCCACAACCAGGAGCTTATCCGTTTGCGTTTCCTGGATACAAACAACCGTGCACTTATAAACAGTTTCTTGATTGTAAACCATCGGAGTATCATGGGAGTTCTGATCCCAATGCGACATTGAATTGGTTGAGAGAGATGTCAAAGGCACTCGATGCCTGTAATTGCGAGGATGAATTGAAGGTCAAATACGCGTCAAGAATGCCGAGAGGAGATGTGTTGGTCTGGTGGGATTCCATTACCGGCCACTTTACTGAACAACAACAGGGAAGCATAACCTGGAGTCAATTCCAGGAGAAATTGTGCGAACAATACTGTGGGAGTTTTGAGATGGCCAAGATCAAGAATGAGTTTATGGATCTACAGATGACAGGGAACATGACTGTGGATCAATTGATAAAACAATTCAACGAAAAGATGAGATTTGCCAAACACTGGGTACCGGACGAAGAATAGAAGATTGCCCATTTTGTGGGGGCATTACACCCAGATTACAGAGGCGCCACCAGGTGGGCTACCACACTGTCCTAGGCTTTCACTTTAGCCTGGGTACCGGACGAAGAATAGAAGATTGCCCATTTTGTGGGGGCATTACACCCAGATTATAGAGGCGCCACCAGGTGGGCTACCACACTGTCCCAGGCTTTCACTTTAGCCAAATTGGCTGAAGGGGACATTATTGCACGAAACAAGTTGAGTGGGGAGAAACTTTCCCAACAGAAGTCGCGATTTGAACATTATAACGCTCAACAAAGACAGGGAGGGCAGAGCAACGGTGGTAGAAAAGGAGATCAGAATAGAAGACCTACTTCGGGTGGGTCTACTCAACGGGCACCTTGGTGTAGCAGGTGCAAATCTTATCACAACGGGCAGTGTACGGCCTAGACAAGGAGGTGCGTGAACTGTGGCCAGTTTGGCCATGACTTGAAGAACTGTAGGTTCCCAAGAAGTGTATGCTGGAATTGCCAGAAGGAGGGGCACCGTGTTGGTGATTGCCCGATGGGCAAGAAGACAGGGTCAGGGTCTAGGGGAGGAGGAGCTGGAGGGTTACCTTCAGCGGGTCAAAAGTGAAAGAACCCACCCACTGCTGAGGGTCGGGCGTTCAAAATGACGGTGGATGATGCCACCACCACTGACGACGTGATCACGGGTATGTTTCTAATAAACTCTTTTCCTGCTAGAGTATTGTTTGATTCAGGAGCAAATCGCTCCTTTGTTTCTGTGGAATTCTGTGATAAACTTAATGTGCCTGTGATTGAACTTGCTACTGCTTTAGAGATAGAAGTAGCTGATGCTATGATGGTTCCAGTCACGATTGCTGTGGCTGGGGCTAAAATTGATATAGATGGCGTGTGTTTTCCTGTTTATTTTCTTGTAATGCCATTGTCTGGATTTGATATGGTGCTTGGGATGGATTGGCTGAGACTGAATCAAGCCAATATCAAGTGTCACAAGAAGTTGATTTCGTTTCCACTAGCTGATGGTTCGCGGGTAATAGCAAGGGGAGAGAAGGCAGGGTCAGTGATCCCTATGATTTTATGTTTAAAAGCAAGGAAAGCGTTGGGTAAGGGGTGTGAATCTTATTTGGCATATGTGATTGATGGGAAGAAAGAGAAACAAGCAATGACTGATATCCGGGGGGTAACAGAATACCCGGAAGTGTTTCCAGAAGAGTTGCCAGGATTGCCTCCGGTTTGTGAAGTGGAATTTAGAATAGATTTAATACCTGGTTCTAGACCAGTAGCGAAGGCTCGGTACAGGTTGGCACCTTCAGAGATCTGGGAGATGATGACGCAGATTCAGGATCTGCTTGATAAAGGGTTTATTCGTCTGAGTTCGTCCCCTTGGGGAGCACCGGTATTATTTGTAAAGAAGAAAGACGGTACGTTGCATATGTGTATTGAATACCGTGAGTTGAATAAGAGAACGATCAAGAACAAGTATCCGTTGCCGAGAATCGATGGTTTGTTTGATCAACTGCAAGGAGCTTCGTTCTTTTCTAAAATCGATTTGAGATCGGGATATCATCAAGTACGAGTATATGAGGAGGATGTGTCAAAGACAGCCTTTTGTATGCGCTACGGACACTATGAGTTCTTGGTTATGCCGTTCGACTTAACCAATGCACCTGCGATTTTTATGGATTTGATGAACAGGGTCTGTAGACCATCCTTGGATGATTTTGTGATAGTCTTTATTGATGATATTCTAATTTATTCAAAGACTGAACAGGAGCATGAACAGCATTTGAGACAAGTTTTGGTAACTCTGAAGAAAGAACATCTGTTTCCTAAATTCTCAAAGTGCGAGTTCTGGTTAAGGGAAGTTCAATTCTTGGGTCATGTTATCTGTAATGAAGGAGTGAAATTGGATCCTTCTAAAGTGGAAGTTGTAATGAACTGGAATGCTCCAAAGACACCGTCTGAGATAAAAAGTTTTCTGGGTTAGGCTGGATATTACCGCAGGTTTATTAAAGATTTTTCGAACATTGCGGGTCTGTTAACTAAGTTAACTCGAAAAGACGTGAAGTTTGTTTGGGGTAGTGAACAAGATAAAGCTTTCCAGACTTTGAAGCAGTTGTTGTGCCAGGCTCCCATTCTTGCGTTGCCAAGTGGAACGGATGATTTTACTGTTTATTGCGATGCATCATTCGCTGGATTGGGATGTGTGCTTATGTAGAGGGATCGGATGATTGCGTATGCTTTGAGACAGTTGAAACCACATGAAAAGAATTACCCGACTCATGATCTAGAACTGTCAGCTGTTGTTTTTGCCCTAAAACTATGGAGACACTATTTGTAAGGCACCAAGTGTGTGATTTGTACTGATCATAAGAGTCTCTAATATGTGTTTACGCAGAAAGAGTTGAACATGAGACAGAGGCGATGGGTGGAGCTGATAAAAGACTATGATTGCGAGATTAGATACCACCCTGGGAAAGCGAACGTGGTAACAGACGCCTTGAGCCTCAAGGGACCAGGGAATTCCATTAAATTCATGCGTATGGAGATTGTATCTGATTTAGTGGATAGAATAAAGTTTGCATAGTTGGAAGCTCTGAAAGAGGAGAACTTGAAGAATGAATTAATGAAGAAACGTAAGGATGAGCTTACTGACGATTCTCGTGGACTGAAAGTGTATAAGACTCGTGTGTAGGTGCCTATGCTTGGAGAATTGAGAAAGTTGATTTTAACTGAAGCACACAAGTCGAGATTATCTGTTCACCCATGAAGCACCAAAATGTACCACGATTTGAAGGTGCTTTACTAGTGGCCTACTATGAAGGCAGATGTGGCTCATTTTGTGGAGTCATGCCATATCTGTGCTCAAGTGAAAGCAGAGCATCAGAAGCCCTGCGGATCTTTGAAACAGTTAGAAATTCCTGAGTGGAAGTGGGAAAATATAACGATGGATTTTGTAACTAAACGTCCGCGAACTCAGAGAAATCACAATATGATTTGGGTTATTGTGGATCGATTGACGAAGAGTGCCCATTTTCTGGCTACCTGTGAGACGGCTTCTCTTAGCAAGTTGGCTCAATTGTACATTGATGAGATCGTAGCAAGTCATGGTATACCGTTATCGATAGTATCTGACAGAGACTCCAGGTTTGTTTCTAACTTCTGGAGAAGTCTACAGAGAGAGTTGTGGACGAGAATTAATTTGAGCACTGCTTATCATCCCCAGACTGACGGTCAAACTGAACGAACCATACAGACACTCGAAGATATGCTACGTGCCTGTGTATTAGAGTATGGTGGATCTTGGGATTCACATCTGCCATTGATAGAGTTTGCGTATAATAATTCTTACCATTCCAGTATTGGAATGCCTCCATATGAAATGTTGTACGGTCGTCGCTGCCGTACTCCGACGTGTTGGTTAGAGGCTGGTGAGAAACAATTTGCAGAGCGTGAGATTGTTCAGATGACAGCTGACAAGGTTGCTATAGCCAGAGAGAAATTGAAAGCGGCCATAGATAGACAGAAAATGTATGCGGATCCACGGCCTCGTCCAGTATCGTTTGATGTGGGGGAGTTAGTGTATTTGAAGGTCTCTCCGTGGAAGGGAGTGATTCGGTTTGGCAAACACGGGAAGTTAGCTCCCCGTTACATTGGTCCTTTCAGAATTCGTCAGATTGTAAACGACCAGACAGTTACATTAGATCTCCCGGCAGAGCTTGCAGGTATTCATGATACGTTCAATGTCTACTACTTGAGAAAATGCAAAGTTGAGAACGAGAGTCAGATTCTCCCAGTACACGAACTAAAAGTAGATTCAAAGAAAAGATTGATCGAAGAACCTATTGAACTGTTAGATCGCAAAGTGACTAAGCTCCGAAAGAAGCAGATACCGATGGTATTGGTCAAGTGGAAACACAGTTTAGGTTCTGATTTGACGTGGGAGACTGAGGCAGAAATGAAGGATAGATACCCTCATCTGTTTGAGCAGGAAAGGATTCCGAGGACGGAATCCTCTTAAGGAGGGGAAATTTGTAACACCCGCAACCCTGGGCTAGGAGATTAGCGGGTTGGCGGTACGTGATTGGGTTGTTTTATTTGATTGTGTGTTTATTAAATGTTAAGTGAAATTAATTTAAATATAAGTTTATAAATATATAAATGATACTGTTGATAATATAAAAGGAAAAGAAAGTTTAAGTTGGCTATGCATGTATGTTGGTATGTATGTATGTGTGCATGAGTAAATAGAAAGAATAGGATTTCAAGAAAAACTATCTTGCCACCTCCTGCTTACTTTAAACAAATATGTATGTATACGTGGTGTAATATCTGTTCATTTCATCAAAAGTGTGCAAGGTGTAGTGTGTGTTTGTTTGAAAGAAAAACCTCTATGTGAAGAAACCTTCAAAAGCTACAAACTTGAAATCCTAAGATCAAGACTTTGTGATCTTTAATTCAACAGAAAGGTAATATGGTGTTTGTAACTTGATATGATACATGTTGATGTGTTTAAGTATTCAAAAGCATGAATTTATGTGGTTAAACCATTTTTGAGTTTGAAAGAAACTTGGTAAATGGGTTTTGAATGATTTGATGTTATGAAGGAGTAAAAACATGTTTTTAATGGTTTATATGCTTAGTAAATGTTAAATATGTGTTTTGGTAGAAGTTTTATGAAGTTGGAATGAGTTTTGAAGGATTTTGACTGAAAATCCGACACTTTGAAGAAGATGAGAATCTGGAAATTCGCATGTAGCGCCGCTACACTTGAGCGTCGCGGCGCGACCTTCAACCAAATCGGGACTTGAGTTTCGGATTATAGAAATCCGACTATATTGACAATCCGACTTTGAAATCCGAATAAAGTTGCGGAATCCGACCCTAGAATCTGAGGAATGATAAATCCGACTCCCAAAGCCGATCCTTGATGAAATCCGAAAGTGAAATCCGAAGGCTTGTTCTCGGATTTGAAATCCGATGCACGTCGCGGCGCAACAGGCCCAAATCCGAATATTAACTTATATTTTTATATATTTTGCTTGGTTTGAGTTGGTTTATTTGTTATGTGATTTAAGTGAGATGTTTTGATAAATTGGAGATATAAATATATATGAGAAGATATATTTATATATTCGCGACTGATTTGATTGTTGCTATGTTTTCAGGCAATCCAAAGACTCAGTAAGATTAGACTTCTGAGCCCGTGTTGATTTTGAGGTGAGTGGGCGTTGATCGCGGATGGTAAATATTTCGGTTAATGTTATTGGTGTGATGCATGATTGTGATTGGATTGGATTGATTGCACTGTTGATTGTGATATTGATTGTTGATATCTGCTGCGTGAATATTTGGTCGATACGCACTCTTAGTATGATTTCGAGTTGCGTTGGGAAGTCAGCTATACGTAGAATTGGGCTGGGCTCGTTCACTGATTGGTTGAATAGTGTTAGCCTTACTGGTGCATATGTTGCACTATGGGGAAGTGCATTGTGGCAATTCAGTGGAAGGCTATCGGTAAACCTTTGCTTTGGCCGGCATTGGTTGTAGGTTCTACACTGAACCGACGGTCTTCTCGGGATAAGTGATTACATGCTTTGATATTGATCGTGAATGTTTGCTTTTGGTGTTTAGCCTCTACTCACTTAGCTTTGTGCTAATTCCCCTCAGTTGTTGTTTTTGCAGGTTCGTGTTTGTGAGTTTGGCAGAAGGAAAGAGATGACCTGACTCTCATATTATTTTTGAATAAAACGAGCCTTTAGTTTTTGTAACACACAATGATACTCGTTTTGTGAACAATGTTTGTACAGTGGTTAATTTTGACTTGTATGTAAATGGTTTGTTTATTTAAAAGCTTCCGCAGCGTATTTAAAAAAAATAAAAATGGCTTGAGGTTTCCGGTGTTACAGCGTTGGATAGAGGATGTGAACCTTACATGGCATATGTTATCGACGGGAAGAAAGAAAAGCAAGCTATGACGGATATTCGGGTGGTAACGGAATACGCGGACGTGTTTCTAGAGGAATTTCCAGGGTTGCCTCCGGTTCGTGAGGTAGAGTTCAAGATTGACTTGATCCCTGGGTCTCAACGAGGGGCTAAGTCCCCGTACAGATTGGCACCTTCAGAGAATCGAGAGATGATGACGCAGATTCAGGATCTGTTGGATAAAGGCTTCATTCGACCAAGCTCGTCTCATTGGGTGCGCCAGTATTATTTGTGACGAAGAAAGACGGTATGTTGCGTATGTGTATCAACTACTATGAGTTGAACAAGAAAACGATAAAGAATAAGTATCCATTGCCTAGAATTGATAACTTATTTGATCAGCTACAGTGAGCTTCATTCTTCTCAAAGATTGATTTGAGATCAGATTATCATCAAGTACGTGTGTCTGAGGAAGATGTGTTAAAGATAGCCTGTCGTACGTGGTATGGTCACTACGAGTTCTTGGTTATGTCGTTCGGCTTAACCAATGCACCTGCGATATTTATGGATCTTATGAACAGAGTCTGTCGACCATATTTGGATGATTTTGTAATTGTTTTTGTTGATGATATTCTAATATATTCAAAGACTTAGATAGAACATGAACAAAATTTACGACAGGTTTTGGAGACTCTGAAGAAAGAACATTTGTATGCAAAGTTCTCGAAGTGCGAATTCTGGTTGAGAGAGGTTCAGTTCTTGGAGCATGTTATCTGTAGCAAGGATAAAAGTGGATCCTTCGAAAGTGGAAGCAGTGATGAACTCGAACGCTCCAAAGGCACCGAAGAGATAAAGAGTTTTCTTGAATTGGCCGGATACTACCGCAGATTTATCAAGGATTTCTCCAGGATTGCGAGTCCGTTGACTAAGTTGACTTGGAAAGACATGAAGTTTGTATGGGGTAATGAACAAGATAAATCTTTCCAGACATTAAAGCAGTTGTTATGTCAGGCTCCAATCCATGCCTTGCCAAGTGGATCAGATGATTTTATCGTGTATTGCTATGTGTCATTTGTTGGATTAGGATGTGCGCTAATGCAAAAGGATCAGGTGATTGTGTATGCTGCAAGACAATTGGAACCTCATGAAAAGAATTACCTGACTCACGACTTGGAGCTAGCAGCTGTTGTGTTTGCACCCAAACTGTGGATGCATTACTTATATGGAACTAAATGCGTAATCTGTACTGATCATAAAAGTCTTCAATATGTGTTCACACAGAAAGAATTGAATATGAGACAGAGACGATGGGTGGAACTAATAAAAGATTATGATTGCGAGATTATATATCATCCTGGGAAAGCGAATGTAGTGGCAGATGCCCTGAGTCGCAAAGGAGCTGGAAGTTCTATCAAGTTTATGCGTATGGAGATAGTATCTGACTTAGCGGATAGACTGAAGATGAACTGATGAAGAAACGAAAAGATGAACTTACTGATGATTCTCGTGGATTAAAAATATATAAGACTCGTTTGTGGGTGCCTATGCTTGGAGAGTTAAGAAAGTTGATTTTAACTGAAGCACACAAGTCGAGATTGTCTGTACACCCAGGAAGCACAAAAATGTATAACGATTTGAAAGTGATTTATTGGTGGCCTACGATGAAAGCAGATGTGGCACACTTTGTGGAATCATGTCATATATGTGCGCAAGTGAAGGTAGAACATCAGAAGCCTTACGGGTCTTTGAAACAGTTAGAAATTCCTGAGTGGAAGTGGGAACACATAAAGATGGATTTTGTAACAAAACTTCCGCGTACTCAGAAGAATCATGATATGATATGGGTGATCGTGGATCGACTAATGAAAAGTGCTCACTTTTTGGCTACTTATGAGACGGCTTCTTTGAGTAAGTTGGCTCAACTGTTGCAAGGCATTGTATACCATTGTCTATTGTATATGACAGAGACTCCAGGTTTGTTTGTAACTTCTAGAGGAATTTACAGAGGGAGTTGGGGATGAGAATTAACTTGAGTAGTGCTTATCATCCTCAGACTGATGGTCAGACCGAACGAACCATACAAACACTTGAAGATATGTTATGTGCCTGTGTAATTGAGTACGGTGGATCTTGGGATTCACACCTACCTTTGATAGAGTTTGCGTATAACAATTCTTACCACTCCAGTATTGGAATGCCTCCGTATGAAATGTTGTATGGTCGTTGTGCCGTACTTTGACTTGTTGGTTAGAGGCTGGTGAGAAACAGTTCGCAGTGCCTGAGATTGTTCAGTTGACAGCAGATAAAGTTTCTATTGCTAGAGGGAAATTGAAAGCTGCCAGGGATAGACAGAAAATGTATGCAGATCCGCGACGTCGTCCGGTATCTTTTGATGTGGGTGTGTTAGTTTATTTGAAAGTTTCTCAGTGGAAAGTTGTGATCTGTTTTGGCAAACGCGGGAAGTTGGCTCCCCGTCTTATTGGTCCTTTTCGCATTCGTCAGATAGTTAATGATCAGACAATTACACTTGATCTTCCAACAGAGCTTGAAAGAATTCATGATACGTTTAATGTTTGTTATCTAAGGAAATGCAAAGTTGAAGATGAAAGTCAGATTCTCCCAGTGCATGAGTTGAAAGTGGATTCGAAGAAAAGGTTAATAGAGGAACCTGTTGAACTGTTAGATCGTAAAGTGACCAAGCTCCGCAAGAAGAAAATTCCGACGGTGTTGGTCAAATGGAAGCACAGTTTAGGTTCTGACTTAACTTGGGAGACCTAGGCTGAGATGAGAGATAGATATCCCCCATTTTTTTGAACAAGAAGGGATTCCGAGGACAGAATCCTCTTAAGGAGGGGAGATTTATAACACCCGCAAACCTGTGCTAGTAGATTAGCAGGTTAGCGGTATGTGATTTTTTGTTTTATTTGATTATGTGATTATAATGAAGTTAATTAATTTAGTAATTAATTAATTATATATATATATATATATGTATATAAGATACTGGAATTAATTGAAAGAATAAATTGGATGCATGTATGTTAGTATGCGTATGTATGTATGTTTGTAGTGTGTACGTATGCATGTAATAGTATTAGAGGGGTTGACACCTCCTGCTTAGTTTCTATCAAAAGTATGTGTACATGTATGTATATAGCAAATTGAGAAGTGTATCTGCTCATAGTTATCAAAGTGTAAAAGTGCGAGTGTGTGTGTATTGAAGAGGAAAACCGCCATTGAAGAAAACATGCAAACTTGAATATTGAAATTGAAGATTTGAAGTTCTGTTAGTCAAGCTAAAGGTTAGACCATGAATACAGCACGCAATTGAATTACTTGTTATGTTCTTGAAATATTTATTAAGTTTAAATGATGAACACCATGAATGAACTTTGAAGAAATTTGTTTGAGTGGATTTTGCTTGTTTTTGTGATTTAAATGGTTACGAGATGATTATGATGTACGAATGCATATTTGTAGATGAATGAATATGGTTTTGGTAATTTTTGATGAGTTTAGAAATTCTGGGTTTGATCCATGGTGATGATGAAGTTGACGGAATTGAATAAGGAAGAAGATGATATAAAATCCGATAAGTTGAAAACCGGTACCTTGAATCCGAAACCCTGAAATCCGGAACCCATAATTCAGTATTGATGAATCCGATAACCATAAATCCGATATCTTTGAAATCCGGGTACCTTGAATCCAGGACTGAGAAACCGACACTTTTAAAATCCGATGGAACCCAAATCCGGTACACTTAGAATCCGCAACCCAGAATCCGATAAACTCGGATTCCGACAAGTTGAATCGTATACCTGAAATCCGATATTTGCAGAATCCGACACTTGAACCCGGCAGATTCTTGGAAATCCGACAATCAGGAAATCCGACATTTAGGATAGGATTTATTGTACTTTGTTAATTATACTATTTGTTGAGTATCAAGCTTTGTGTTTATAAATGATTGAGACTTAAATATATGTGGGTAAATATATTTTTATGTTCGAGATTGATTTCATTGTTATCATGTTTTCAGGCAATCCAAAGACCCAGTGATATTAGATATCTGAGTTTGTGTTGAATACGAGGTGAGTGGACGTTAATCGCGAATGGTAAAGATTATGGTTGGTGTTATTGATGTGATGCATGTGTTTTTGATTGAACGGTTGATTGGATTATTGATTATTGATTGTGATTGATTGATTATATCTGTTGCATGACTATTTGGCCGATACACGCTCTTTGGATGATATTAAGTTGCGTTTGAGAAGTCAGCTACATGTAGAATTCGGCAGGGCTCGTTTATTGGTTAGTTGTACAGTGATAGTTTTACTGGTGCATACGTTGCATTAGAGGGGAATTTTCACTGTGCCAACTCAGTAGAGGGCTATCGGTAAACCTTTGCTTTGGCCGGCATTGGTTGTAGGTTCCGCGCCGAACCACTGGTCTTCTTGGATATGTGATTACATGCTTTGATGTTGACTTGACGTTTGCGTTTGTGCTTAGCCTCTACTCACTTAGCTTTGTGCTAATTCCTCTTAGTTGTTTTTGCATGTTTATGTTTTTGTGGTGTTAGCAGAAGGAGAAGTTAACCCTTCTCTCATACTTTGTTTAAAAAAAAGAAACAAGTTAGTTTTGTTTAGTAACACCAAGACAATTATTGTTGTTGTTTGTGAACAGATCTTTTGTAACTTTGTGAATATTTGAATTGTATGTAAAGTGGTTGTTTAATTAAGCTTCCACAACGTATTTAAAAAAATGGCTTTGGTTTTCCGGTGTTACAGCTATGGAGGAGTCAAAGGACTTGAACATACTACAAATGGATGAGCAAATTGGAAATCTCAAGGTGTATGAAGTGATCATGCAAAAAGATGATGAGATTGCCAAGCTGAAGAAAGAAAAGAGCAAATCCATTGCACTTAAAGCCAAATATGTCAAAGAATCCTCAAGTGATGAAGAAGATGAAACAAATATTAATGATGATGAAGATGAAGAGTATGCCATGATGGTGAGGAAGTTTAAAAAGTTCTTCAAGAGAAAGGGGAAGCATGTGAAAGATCCTGTTGATCCTAAGACTCACAAGCAAACCATGGATGCCAAGAAAGAAAAGAAATCATCTAGAGAATGCTATGGATGTGGAGATCCTTCACATCTCATAAGTGATTGTCCTATAGTAGCTTCAAAGAAAAAATAAAATCACAAAGCCTTCCTAGGAGGTGTATGGAGTGATAGTGGTGATGAGAACCAAGAAGAAACAAAAGAAGAAAAATGTCTCATGACCCTTGAGACTAGTGAGGTACATTCCGATTCTAGCTATTATTGTGATAATGATGACCATCAATATGATCAATTATGTTACTTTAGCACAAAAATACTTGCCAAAAATGAGGAGTTAAATAATGAGAACAAGAGTTTGAAAAAGGAAAATGTCAAGTTAAGAAATGAAAATGAATTGAACTTGAAAATAAAAGATCTAGAAAGTAAGATTGCTCCTCATACATCTCCAAGCTTAAAAGGTTTGGAAAGTAAGCTAAAGACAAATTCTGACACAACCACCTGGTCAAAATTTGAAAATAGTTCAACCAAGTTAAATGAGATGTTAAAGATTCAAAAATTATCAAAAGATAAGGGTGGTCTTGGGTTCTCAAGTTACTCAAACAACATGTTAATTAGTCACTTGACAACTATAAAAGCTGTGAAAGAAAAAATCCAGGAGCCTCACAGTCAACCCACGGTCGATACCGTGCATCGATCGTCGGCTTACTGGAATTTTCCAAAAGTTAAAAATTGCAACATCGTTTTTAGTTCTTCCACTTCTATACCAAGGGTTGCAAGTAATGTAATGCCGTAAAACCCAAGCCATTTTTTTAAATACGCTGCGGAAGCTTTTAAACAAACAAACAAACCATTTATATACAAATTAACATTCACAACTGTACAAACATTGTTCACAAAACAAGTATCATTGTGTGTTACAAAAACTACAGTCTCGTTTCATTTCCAAAAATAATATCAAGAGTCAGGTCATCCATTTCCTTCTGCTAACCTCACAAACACGAACCTGCAAAAGCAACAACTGAGGGAAATTAGCACAAAGCTAAGTGAGTAGAGACTAAACACCAAAAGCAAACATCCACAGTCAATATCAAAGCATGTGATCACGTATCCCGAGAAGACCGGCAGTTCGGCGCAGAACCTACAACCAATGCCGGCCAAAGCAAAAGTTTTCCGATAGCCCTCCACTGAATTGGCACAATGCACTCCCCCTCTGATGCAACATATGCACCAGTAAGCCTAATACTGTTCAACCAATCAGTGAACGAGCCCAGCCCAATTCTACGTATAGCTGACTTCCCAACGCAACTCGAATTCATACTAAGATTGCGTATCGACCAAATATTCACGCAGCAGATATCAATAATCAATATCACAATCAACAGTTCAATCAATCCAATCCAATCACAATCATGCATCACACCAATAACATTAACCGAAATCTTTAACATCCGCGATTAACGCCTACTCACCTCAAAATCAACACGGGCTCAGAAATCTAATTTTACTGATTGCCAGAAAACACAAAAACAATCAAATCAGTCGCGAATATATAAATATATCTTCTCATATATATTTATATCAAAAATTTATCAAAACATATCAATTAAATCACATAACAAATAAACTAACTCAAACCAAGCAAAATATGAAAGAAAGAAGCCAACAATCGGATTTGGGGCCTGTTGCGCCACGACATACTCCTCGTCGCGCCACGACGAGTTTTGGATTTCAATTCCGAGAACATTCAATCGGATTTCACTTTCAGATTATACTAGGATCGGATTTGTTATGCGGATTTCAATGTTGGTCTTCACAAGTCTCGGATTTATGGTCGGATTTCACTAACAATCGGATTTCAAGGTCGGTTTGTTGTTTCAATCGGATTCTCACAATCCGAGAACTCAAGAACCCGGTTTTATGAATGTCGCGCCGCGACACCTTTGCGTAGCGCCGCTACGCGCATTCTTTCAGATCATCTTCTTCCATAATGTGTCGGATTTTCAACCAAATTTCCATAAATCTCATTCTAACTTCATATTTCTTCCAACAAAACATGAATCTAACATCTAGCATGCATATAGATCATCAAAAACATCTTTTTACTCAATCATAACAACAAATCTTCAAAACCCATTATCAAACTTTCTTTCAAACATAAAAATGGCGTAACAACATAAATTCATGCTTTTCAACATCTAAACATACTAACATGAACCATATCAAGCTATGAGCACTATTTTACCTTCCTTTTGAATTGAACAACACCAAATTTGGACTTTAGAATTTCAAGTTTGAACTTTTTCTTCTCTTACGGTTTTCTTTCCAAATACACACACAAACACCTTTTCAGACTTTCAAGATATGAGCAGATTATTGACAATACACGTATACATATATTTGTAAAGTCTTTATTAAGTCATGCATGCATACATACATACACATGGAACATGTACTTTCTTTTCCTTTTATATTCCAACAGTAACATATATATATATATATATATATATATATTTATAGACTCATATTAATCAATTACCTTTTTAAAACACATAATCACTTAGTATAATAAAGCACATAATCAAATAAGGCAAACCAATTACGTACCACCAACCCGCTAATCTCGTAGCCCAGGGTTGCGGGTGTTACAAATCTCTCTTCCTTAAGAGGATTCCGTCCTCGGAATCCTTTCTTGCTCAAACAAATGAGGGTATGTATCCTTCATTTCCGCCTCAGTCTCCCATGTCAAATCAGAACCTAAACTGTGTTTCCACTTTACTAATACCATCGGTATCTGCTTCTTTCTTAGCTTGGTCACTTTGTGATCTAACAGTTCAACGGGTTCCTCAATCAATCTCTTCTTTGAATCCACTTTCACTTCGTGTACTGGGAGGACCTGACTTTCATCTTCAACCTTGCATTTTCTGAGATAACAGACATTGAACGTATCATGAATACCTGCAAGCTCTGCTGGGAGATCTAATGTAATGTCTGGTCATTTACAATCTGACGAATTCTGAAAGGACCAATGTAACGGGGAGCTAACTTCCCGTGTTTGCCAAATCGAATCACACCCTTCCACGGAGAGACCTTCAAATACACTAACTCCCCCACATCAAACGATACTGGACGATGCCGTGTATCCGCATACATTTTCTGTCTATCTCTGGCCGCTTTCAATTTCACTCTGGCTATTGCAACCTTGTCAGCCGTCATCTGAACAATCTCAGGCCCTGCAAATTGTTTCTCACCAACCTCTAACCAAGACGTCGGGGTACAGCAGCGACGACCGTACAACATTTCATACGCAGGCATCCCGATACTGGAATGGTAAGAATTATTATACGCAAACTCTATCAATGGCAGGTGTGAATCCCAAGATCCACCATACTCAATTACACAGGCACGTAGCATATCTTCGAGTGTCTGTATGGTTCGTTCAGTTTGACCGTCAGTCTGGGGATGATAAGCAGTACTCAAATTTATTCTCGTCCCCAACTCCCTCTGTAGGCTCCTCCAGAAGTTAGAAACAAACCTGGAGTCTCTGTCAGATACTATCGATAATGGTATACCATGCCTCGCAACAATCTCATCAATGTACAATTGCGCCAACTTGCTAAGAGAAGCCGTCTCAGAAGTAGCCAGAAAATGGGCACTTTTCGTCAGTCGATCCATGATCACCCAAATCATATCGTGATTCCTCTGAGTTCGCGGAAGTTTAGTCTTGAAATCCATCGTTATATGTTCCCACTTCAACTCTGGAATTTCCAACGGTTTTAAGGATCCGTAGGGCTTCTGATGCTCTGCTTTCACTTGAGCACATATATGGCATGACTCCACAAAATGAGCCACATCTGCCTTCATAGTAGGCCACCAGTAGAGCACTTTCAAATCGTGTTACATTTTAGTGCTTCCTGGGTGAACAGACAGTCTCGACTTATGTGCTTCAGTTAAAATCAACTTTCTCAATTCTCCAAGCATAGGTACCCACACACAAGTCTTATACGTTTTCAATCCGCGAGAATCGTCAGTAAGCTCGTCGTTACGTTTCTTCATTAGTTCATTCTTCAAGTTCTCCTCTTTCAGAGCTTCCAACTGTGCAGACTTTATTCTATCCACTAAATCAGATACAATCTCCATACGCATGAACTTAATGGAACATCCCGCTCTCTTACGGCTCAGGGCATCTGCTACTACATTCGCTTTTCCTGGGTGGTATCTAATCTCGCAATCATAGTCTTTTATCAGCTCCACCCATCGTCTTTGTCTCATGTTCAATTCTTTCTGTGTAAAGACATACTGAAGACTCTTATGATCAGTACAAATCACGCACTTGGTGCCATACCAGTAATGTCTCCATAGTTGTAGGGCAAATACGACAGCTGCCAGTTCTAGATCATGAGTCAGGTAATTCTTTTCATGTGGTTTTAACTGTCTTGAAGCATACGCAATCACCCGATCCCTCTGCATAAGCACACATCCCAATCCAGCGAATGACTCATCGCAATAAACAGTAAAATCATCCGTTCCACTTGGCAATGCAAGAATGGGAGCCGAACATAACAGCTGCTTCAAAGTTTGGAAAACCTTGTCTTGTTAACTACCCCAAACAAACTTCACATCTTTCTGAGTTAACTTAGTTAACGGACCCGCAATCTTCGAGAAATCTTTAATAAACCTGTGGTAGTATCCAGCCAAACCCAGAAAAATCTTTATCTCAGACGGTGTCTTTGGAGCATTCCAGTTCACCACGGCTTCCACTTTCGAAGTGTCTACTTTCACTCCTTCATTACATACAACATGCCCCAGGAATTGAACTTCCCTCGACCAGAACTCGCACTTTGAGAACTTAGCAAACAAATGTTCTTTCTTCAAGGTTTTCAAAACTTGTCTCAAATGTTGTTCAGTCTTTGAATAAATTAGAATTTCATCAATAAAGACTATCACAAAATCATCCAGAAATGGTCGACATACCCTGTTCATCAGATCCATAAAAATCGCAGGTGCATTGGTTAAGCCGAACGGCATAACCATGAACTCGTAGTGCCCGTAGCGCGTACGAAAGGCCGTCTTCGACACATCCTCCTCAGATACTCGTACCTGATGATATCCCGATCTCAAATCAATCTTAGAAAAGAACGAAGCTCCTTGCAGTTGATCAAACAGATCATCGATTCTCGACAACGGATACTTGTTCTTTATCGTTCTCTTATTCAGTTCACGGTAGTCGATACACATACGCAACGTACCGTCCTTCTTCTTTACAAACAATACTGGTGCTCCCCACGAGGACGAACTCTGACGAATAAACCCCTTATCTAGCAGATCTTGAATCTGCGTCATCATCTCCCGGATCTCTGAAGGTGCCAACCTGTACGGAGCCTTGGCTACTTGTCTAGAACCAGGTATTAAATCTATTTTGAATTCCACTTCACGAACCGGAGGCAATCTTGGCAACTCTTCTGGAAACACTTCCGGGTATCCTATTACCACCCAGATATCAGTCATTGCTTGTTTCTCTTTCTTCCCATCAATCACATATGTCAATTAAGATTCACACCTCTTACCTAACGCTTTCTTTGCATTCAAGTACAAAATCATCGGGATCACAGACCCTGCCTTCACTCCCCTTGCTATTACCCGCAAACCATCATCTAGCGGAAACGAAATCAACTTCTTGTGACACTTGATACTGGCTTGATTCAGACTTATCCAATCCATCCCAAGCACCACATCAAATCCAGATAATTGCATAACAAGAAAATAAACAGGAAAACACACGCCATCTATATCAATTTTAGCTCTAGCCAAAGTATTCGTGACCGGAACCATCATACCATCGGCTACTTCTATCTCTAAAGCAGTAGCAAGTTCAATCACATGCACATTTAGTTTATCACAGAATTCCACATAAACAAAGGAGCGATTTGCTCCTAAATCAAACAATACTCTAGCAGGAGTAGAGTTTATTAGAAACATACCCGTGATCACGTCGTCAGTGGTGGTAGCATCATCCACCGTCATTTTAAACGCCCGACCCTCAGCAGTGGGTGGGTTCTTTCGTTTCTGACCCGCTGAAGAGGACCCTCCAGCTCCTCCTCCTCCAGACCCTGACCCTGTCTTTTTGCCCATCGGGCAATCACCAACACGGTGCCTCTCTCTCTGGCAATTCCAGCACACACTTCTCGGGAACCTGCAGTTTTTTAAATCATGGCGAAACTGGCCACAATTCACACATCTCCTCGTTTGGGCCGTATACTGCCCATTATGATAAGATTTGCACCTGCTACACCAAGGTGCCCGTTGAGTAGACCCACCCGAAGTAGGTCTTCTATTCTGATCTCCTTGCTTGACACCTGTTAGTCCTTTTATTTGTATATATTCCATTCCTGAAGAAGCTTTTGAAGAAAGCTACTGAAGGTGTAATATATCATTCTTTTGTAAACTGTTCTGACAACATCTGAAGAAAGAAGCCCGTAGTTCATCTGAAGATTAGTTTTGAAGTAAACTTCAGCTGAAGTTTGTCTTTAGTCATCAAAGGGTATTCTGAACTGAAGATGCATCTGATAACCAGAATCTTCCTGTTATGTAAAGTGCACGATCTGCGCATTCTGATGGAGCTCGAAACGGCAATCTTGTTTTCTGTTCCTAATTAGGTGTAGAACGGTACACATGTAAATAAATTAGATGGTCAGAATTAGTTTACTTAGCCTATAAATACCTTCTCGGTTAACGAGTAAAGGTTAAGCGTTTGTTAGTTTGTTTCCTACCGGGTTCAGTATGGACCGGCTCCTCATCTGCCTTCAACCCAGCGCTGACTGCTCCGATGCTTAAAATCGTCTCGCTGAAGCCTTCTTCTGCAATTCCACCACCATATTCAGGTCTATCTTCTGAAGCTACCCCTTTCAAACCTCAACCTCAACCTCAATCTCAACCTTAGTCTTCTCCATCAAAGACAAAGAAAAGGAAGTTCCTATCCACCACATCTAAGTCATCCACCAACCCTTCAACAATGCCCAAATCCACCTCTAAACAACCTACTACCACTCACCAGCAAAGATCACTCTCTAAACGCCAAAAACCCACCATACCTTCCAGTCCCATCATATCTCACTATGCTTCCAGTGAGGATTCGCCTGATGAAACTCCGCTGATTCTTCGCAAGACTCAGCTTCACTCCTCCACATCAACTGCCGTTGCTCAGGTAAGCTCTCCGTTAATCAAAGTCTCTAAACCTAGTCTGACTGATGAGAAGACAACTCAAAACCAACTTGACCCTGAAGTCCCTCCTCTACCTTCACAAGTTCAGGACACTTACTAACACCAGTTAGCCGAGACTTCTTCTTTACCCACCATTGAGTCTGCCAGCAAACCCACTGCAACTCAGGTACCACCAGAACAGGGAACTACCATTCCTGTCTCTGCTGATCTTCCCCCCCTATCCCTTAATGTATCAGGACACCCATGGATATTGACCAAGCACATGATGAGTCAGCACCCAAACCGGCTAACGTTGATGCTCAGCCTATCATCAATGATGAAACTACAATACCCCTAGTTTCGGAGGTCCAACCAGTTGATGATTCTTCAATTCAACATGAAGATGAAACTGCAACCAAATCCCTTGATGTGTCACCACTCCTCATTGACACTTTGGATTCTACCAGGGCAAATGATTTATCAGTTTCAAACCAAACTGAGAGTGATGCCCCACTTATCCTCATCAATGAAACTGAAGTTCAACCTCCTTTAGTAGAGATTCCTAATGCTAATGAAGACACAGTCCTAAACCCGACTGTAACTGAAGCAAATGAGCCTCAGGCCCCTGATGCATCAGTCACTCCTCCTGCTGCTATAGCCTCTTCATCTCTCCTGCATACCCTGTTTGATATTCCTTCTCCTAATACAACTGTCAATCCTTTTGATGATAGTGATGCTTTTGATTTTCTTCGATCCCCCAAATCTGTACATTCTCAAACCTTTGAACCTCCGATAGACATTGCTTCCTCTTTGGAAAGTCTATCTGAGCTTTATCCTTCTGTGTCTACTTCTGTTAAGTCCAATACCTTTCAAGGTCAATGTGTAGCCAATAATCAAGCAAAGCTTGAATCTGAGCTAAAGTGTCTTGTTGAATCCATCAACACTCAGTTTATTACACTCAACAAACCATTGATCGCAAAAATCTAATTGTTCATGAGTCATATAAAACTTTTCACCATCTTATCACAACCATAGCTGACTCAGCCACTATTGAGTTTTCCAAATTGAACTCTCAACTCTCTTCTCTCTCCTCCACTGTAAATTTCCTCTCCTCCAAAGTTGACAACATCCATGTTGTCAATCTTTCTGAGACTGCAACTCGTCAGTTGCAAGATTTATTTGCTCCCTCCTTCTCTGGACTTTCGAGGGAGATTTCGGCGTTGTCTCACTTGGTTGAAGCTTCAGGACCATTGCCGAAGGAAGGTACAAAATCTGTCAAATTATAAGAAGGAAGGCCATTGCCGATCGAAAAATAATTAAATGGGATAAAAAGTATTCACGTGTTGAATACTTACAAAGATTGGAAGAAGAAGTAGCACACCTCAAAGCCACTGAAGAAGAAAAGAATAAAGCCTTGATCGAGTTCGAGACCAAATTAGCCAAAGCTGAGGAAGCTAAGGCATTTGCTGAGGGGGAGCTCAAAAGTCTCCTTGATCAAAGAAAAGCTGAAGTTGATATGTTCAGATCAGAACTGGATGGAGCTGAACTATGCGGTGTCTGAATGGAATGAAATACTTAATTGTTTATCAAAGCGTAAGCAAACTGATGAGGTCAAGTTTATTCAGAGAGAAATAACCAAAGTCATTGAATATTATGAGGAGGAAGTAAAGAAGAGAGGATTTGACGCAACTGTCATGCATCAAACGGAGAAACCCACTCGAGCAGAAAAATTAAAATTTCAAAGTAGGAGACTTACTCTCAAGAAATCTCAGAAACAAGTTTTGGAGCTGATATCTCTTGGAGAGCTTCCAAACTGCAATGGCTTCGACACCTCGTTGCCTCCTGGTCACATTCCTGAAGTGGGTAAAGCTATTTCAAATCCGAGGGGATTTTATTTTCTCGATGCTTATGACAAGATTCGCTTTCAGAGAGTTTCAGATTTTGCCAAGGCTGTCTGGCTTCATCTGAGATCTCTTCGATATTTCATAGACTATAAAGATCCGAATATCAAAGACATTTTGGAGGAATATTCAAAGCAATTGTTGCTTAAAACTCCAAAGGAATCCTCTCCTGAAGAAATCAAACCAGATTTGTAGAATAGTAATTCTTTATTCTTTATTCTTTCTATTCTTTATTCATTTTGTACATATTCATGGATTATAAACAACTAGGGGGAGATTGTTAGTCCTTTTATTTGTATATATTCAATTCCTGAAGAAGCTTTCGAAGAAAGCGACTGAAGGTGTAATATATCATTCTTTTGTAAATTGTTCTGACACGACATCTGAAGAAAGAAGCCCGTAGTTCATGTGAAGATTAGTTCTGAAGTGAACGTCAGCTGAAGTTTATCTTCAGTCATCAAAGGGTCTTCTGAACTGAAGATACATCTGATAACCAGATTGTTTTATGTTCCTAATTAGGTGTAGAAGGGTACACGTGTAAGTAAATTAGATGGTCAGGATTAGTTTACTTAGCCTATAAATAACTGCTCGGTTAACGAGTAAAGGTTAAGCGTTTGTTCGCTAATTTGTATTCAAGTTTGTTCTTGTGCACTATTTGAAGTTTGGTTATTAATATAATCTTGCTTTGAAAACTTTCGTGTATTCGTTGCTTTAAAACTATTTCCGCACTTTGATTTTGTTCATAGTTAGTTTTATTCACTTTCGGGAAAAACACCACCGCTGCTCTGCCCTCCTGTCTCTATTGAGCATTATAGTATTCAAACCTTGATATTTGTTGGGAAAGTTTCTCCCCGCTCAACTTGTTTCTCGCAACAATGTCCCCTTCAGCCAATTTGGCCAAAGTGAAAGCCTGGGACAATGTGGTAGCCCACCTGGTGGCGCCTCGGTAGTCTGGGTGTAGTGCCCCCACAAAATGGGCAATCTTTGATTCTTCATCCAGTACCCAGTGTTTGGCAAATCTCATCTTTTCATTAAATTGTTTAATCAGTTGGTCTACAGTCATGTTCCCGGTCATTTGTAGATCCATGAACTCCTTTTTGATCTTGGCCATCTCAAAACTTCCACAATATTGTTCACATAACTTCTCCTGGAATTGACTCCAGGTGATACTCCCCTGCTGTTGTTTAGTAAAGTTGCCGGTAATAGAATCCCACCAGACCAACGCATCTCCTCTTAACATTCTTGACGCATATTTAACCTTTAATTCATCCTCACAATTACAGGCATCAAGTGCCTTTGACATCTACCTCAACCAATTCAATGTTGCATTGGGATCAGAACTCCCATGATACTCAGATGGTTTGCAATCCAGAAATCGCTTGTAGGTGCAGGGTTGTTTGTATCCAGGGAATGCAAATGGATAAGCTCCTGGTTGTGGATATGGATAAAAGAAGGGTTGCTGCATCATTTGAGTCATTGGTGGTAGCTGTGTTGTAACTGGTGCAGTTATTGCGTGGGTAAGAATCATAGTTGGCACAGGGATTGGTTCTGGTTGGTGTTGTTGTTGTTGTTCCATCCTTTGAACTTTATCTCGGAGTTTAACCAACTCGTTCTCTAACTGGTAGACATAATCACTATTATCCTCTTCCCGGGCTTCACCCGACGTTCCCGCAGTAGCTGGGTTACTCAAGTATTCAGTTACTGGTGCTTCAGATGTAGCTTGGGTCGTAGGAGGAAGGATTGGAGTATCTATGTCAGCCATTATCTGTTACAATCACATCACCTCATAACTCATTAGCATAAACCATTAGTATCCAAAATACAAACTACAACCGAAAACTCTAACTCACTCTAATTCCCCTGAAGGAAAGCTTGACCCGTCACGAGCCAAGATTTGGGAATGCAACACTCTAGCCATGCATACATCGCCAAACCTAGGCTCTGATACCAAACTGTAACACCGTAAAACCCAAGCCATTTTTTTTAAATATGCTGCGGAAGCTTTTAAACAAACAAACAAACCATTTACATACAAATCAACATTAACAACTGTACAAACATTGTTCACAAAACAAGTATCATTGTGTGTTACAAAAACTACAGGCTCGTTTCGTTTCCAAAAATAATATCAGAGTCAGGTCATCCCTTTCCTTCTGCTAACCTCACAAACACGAACCTGCAAAGCATGTGATCACGTATCCCAAGAAGACCGGCGGTTCGGCGCAGAACCTACAACCAATGCCGGCCAAAGCAAAGGTTTACCGATAGCCCTCCACTGAATTGGCACAATGCACTCCACGTCTGATGCAACATATGCACCAGTAAGGCTAACACTGTTCAACCAATCAGTGAACGAGCCCAACCTAATTCTACGTATATCTGACTTCCCAACGCAACTCGAATTCATACTAAGAGTGCGTATCGACCAAATATTCACGCAGCAGATATCAATAATCAATATCACAATCATCAGTTCAATCAATCCAATCCAATCACAATCATGCCTCACACCAATAACATTAACCGAAATCTTTACCATCCGCGATTACCGCCCACTCACCTCAAAATCAACACGGGCTCAGATTTTACTGAGTCTTTGGATTTTCCTGAAAACACAGCAACAATCAAATCAGTTGGGAATATCTAAATATATCTTCTCATATATATTTATATCTCAAATTTATCAAAACAAATCAATTAAATCACATAACAAATAAACTAACTCAAACCAAGCAAAATATAAAAGAAAGAAGCCAACAATCGGATTTGGGGCCTGTTGCGACACGACATACCCCTCGTCGCGCCGCGACGAGTGTTGGATTTCAATTCCGAGAACATTCAATCGGATTTCACCTTCGGATTATACTAGGATCGGATTTCTTATGCGGATTTCAATGTTGGTCTTCACAAGTCTCGGATTTATGGTCAGATTTCACTAACAATCGGATCAAGGTCGGTTTGTTGTTTCATTCGGATTCTCACAATCCGAGAACTCAAGAACCCCGTTTTATGAATGTCGCGCCGCGACACCTTTGCATAGTGCTACTACGCGCATTCTTTCAGATCATCTTATTCCATAATGTGTCGGATTTTCAGCCAAATTTCCATAAATCTCGTTTTAACTTCATATTTCTTCCAACAAAACATGAATCTAACATCTAGCATGCATATAGATCATCAAAAACATCTTTTTACTCAATCATAAAACCAAATCTTCAAAACCCATTATCAAACTTTCTTTCAAACTTAAAAAATGGTGTAACAACATAAATTTATGTTTTTCAACATCTAAACATACTAACATGAACCATATCAAGCTATGAACACTATTTTACCTTCCTTTTGAATTGAACAACACCAAATTTGGACTTTAGAATTTCAAGTTTGAACTTTTTCTTCCCTTACGGTTTTCTTTCCAAATACACACACAAACACCTTTTCACACTTTCAAGATATGAGCAGATTATTGACAATACACGTATAAATATACTTGTAAAGTTCAAGCCGGAGGTAGCAAGAGGATTTTGAAATCCTATTCTTTTTATTAACTCATGCATGCATACATACATACCAACATACATACACATTAAACTTGTACTTTCTTTTCCTTTTATATTCCAACAGTAACATATATATATATATATATATATATATATATTTATAGACTCATATTAATCAATTACCTTTTTAAAACACATAATCACTTAGTATAATAAAACACATAATCAAATAAGGCAAACCAATTACGTACTGCCAACCCGCTAATCTTCTAGCCCAGGGTTGCGAGTGTTACAAGTAATGAATTAATGAGAAATTTTTATACTCCAACTACAAGGCATGGCCTTGGATTCAAGAAACATAAATCAAATGTGATTCAAAAATCAAGACATTCTCATAAAACCTATTAACTCTATGAACACATGGTATCATAAAGGTTTTAAGATTACACAAAGGTGGATTAGAGTAGGAGTTTTTTATGCTAACCATCTAGGACCCATGAAACATTGGGTACCAAAAGCTTGAATGAAAATTACATGTGTAGGGTTGCAACAAAATTGAGATTATGACTCATGAATGGATTCTTGGTAATGGTTGCTCAAAAAATCTGGTAATAGAGAACTCTTCATTTCATACAAGGAGTATGATGCAGGACATGTGGTGTTTGGAAGCAACCTAAGAGGAAAGGTAGTTGGTAAAGGTAACATTCTTCATGACAATATCAAATTCTCAAATGTTGAGCATGTTACTGGTTTAGCTTATAACTTAATAAGTATTGGTCAACTATGCGATAAAGATTTGAATGTTAGATTCTCTAAACATGAAAGTTTGATATGCAAAAATGACAAAGTATTAGTAAAAGGTGTTAGAAGAAATGGACTCTATACATGTAGACTTGGTGATAATCCTAACACACAAGTATGTCATGAATCTATAATTGATAATTCAACATTGTGACATAGAAGACTAGGACATGCTAAGATGAGATTGTTACAAAATTTGACTAGTAATGAGCTTGTTAGAGACTTACCAAATGTGAAATTTGATAATCATTTTTGTGATGCATGTAGGATAGGAAAACAAGTGCATTCATCTCATAAATCTAAATATGCTATAACTACTAAGAGATGTCTTGAACTATTGCATATGGATCTCTTTGGGCCTTCATCAATTCAAAGTTATGGGAAAAACTTCTACACACTAGTTGTTGTAGATGACTTTTCTAGATATACATGGACATTATTTTTGAAAACAAAAAATGAAGCTTTTGAAAAATTCAAAATTCTTGGCAAGAAAATTCAAAACCAATTGGGTTGTAAGATTATTTCAATTCGTACCGACCATGGAAGAGAATTTGACAATGAAGCACAATTTGGAGCATTGTGTGATAAACATTGAGGATCTCCTAACTTTTTGGCTCCTCGCACTCCCCAATCTAATGGGGTTGTTGAGAGAAAAAATAGGACCTTACAAGAAATGAGTAGGACAATGTTAAATGAACAATCTATTCACAAAAGTTTTGATGTGATGCGGTCTCAACGGCTACATACATCCAAAATAGAGTCTTGTTTAGACCAATGTTAAGTAAAACACCCTATGAAATCTTCAACGGTAGAAAACCACCCTTAGGACATGTTAGGGTGTTTGGTAGCAAATGATTTATCCTTAATACAAAAGATTACTTGACCAAAATTTGACCCTAAAGACTATGAGGGTGTCTTCTTAAGATACTCTCTAAGTAGTAAAGCCTATAGAGTCTTAAACAAATCCACCACTTAAAACTCAACCTCTAGTAATGATGACAAATTAGAAGAGGAAGCCATATAACAACAACTCTCTACATTAAACATAGATCAACCTGGTGACCAAAGTCCCATCATAGATGACAAAAACCACTAGTAAAGAAAATGAAATTAGTGAAATAGGAACCATCCAATAACTCAAGTTATAGGAGACCTAATTCAAAGACTCACTAGATTCCGAGCCTAAAACCTTAATACCTTCTCTGCATTTGTGTCACACATAGAACCCAAGAATATTAAAGAGGCAATTAAGGATGAAATTTAAGTAATGGAAATGCAAGAAGAGTTAAATCAATTCACTAGAAGCCAAGTTTTGGACTTAGTGCCTTTACCTGGCGGTCACACAATAATTGGAACTAAATGGGTGTTTAGAAACAAAGTTGATGAAAATGGAAATATCACTAGAAAGAAAGCTAGACTAGTAGCCCAAGAATATAATCAACCAGAAGGGATAGATTATGATGAAACCCTTACTCCGGTTGCTAGATTGGAATCCATTAGGATTCTGCTTGCTTATGCTTGTGCTCAAAATTTCAAATTATATCAAATGGATGTCAAAAGTGCTTTTCTAAATGGTTTTATAAATGAGGAAGTCTATGTGTGTCAACCTCCCGGTTTTGAAGACCCCATTCATCCATCATATGTATATAAACTTAGAAAAGCATTGTAGGGCCTTAAACAAGCATCTAGAGCATAGTATGATAGATTAAAATCATTCTTGTTGAAAAATGAATATAGTATGGGTAAAGTTGATAAACATTGTTCACAAAGAAAAAGAAAAATGACATCTTGCTTGTGCAAATTTATGTGGATGATATCATATTTGGGTCAATATGTCAAGATTTGTGTGATGAGTTTTAAATTCTTATGCATAATGAATTTGAAATGAGTATGATGGGTGAGTTGAATTACTTTCTTGGAGTTCAAATAAAACAATATGAAGATGATACATTCATAAACCAATCAAAATATATTAAAGACATGCTTAAGAAATTTGACTTTGAAAATGTAGAACCAATGAGTACACATATGGCCACAAACACACACTTGAGACTAGATGAAGAAGGTGAAATATTTGATAGTACAAAATATTGTGGTATGATCGGGAGCTTGTATTATCTACGGCAAGTTGTCCTGATATTATGTATAGTGTATGTGTTTATGCTCTTTTTCAGGAAAATCCAAAGAAATCACACTATGAGGTCGTCAAACGAATATTTTGGTACATTAAAGGAATAATCAACTTGAGGTTGTGGTATCCAAAGTGAAGCGGCTTTGATATAATGTGCTATGCAGATTCGGTTCTTGGTGGATGCTACTTGGACAGAAAAAGTACAAGTGGTGTGTGTGTGTAACACCCGCAACCCTGGGCTAGGAGATTAGCGGGTTGGCGGTACGTGATTGGTTTGCTTTATTTATTATGTGTTTATTTAGTGTTATATGAAATTGATTAATATGAAATTATATATATATGTTACTCGTGAATAAAAAGAAAGAAAGTCATAAAGTGTGTATGCATGTTGGTATGTGTGTATGCATGAGTTAGATTAAAAAAGAATAGGATTTCAAGCTTGCCACCTCCTGCTTACTTTAAAAAAATTGTGTATGTATACGTGGTGTAACATCTGTTCATTTCTTGAAAGTGGAAAAGGTGTAAGTGTGTGTATTTTGAGAGCAAAACCATAGGTGAAGAAAGCTTCAAACTTGAAATCCTAAGATCAAGATCTTGTGATCTTTAATTCAAAAAGAAGGTAAGCATATGTTTGTAACATGTTAGAAGTTGACTTGATGCTTGAATCTGTTGAAAAACATGAGTATGTGATGTTACACCAATGTTGGAGCTTTAAGCTCAAACTAGTAAATGGGTTTTTGCATGAAATGATGATTTAATGAGTTCTATGATGTTTATGATAGTTGTATACATGTTATATTATGTTTATACATGTTTGGAAGTGTTTTGGATCGAAAATCAGAGGTTAAAATGGAGTTTGAAAGTTTGAGTCGGCTGGAAAAATGAAGAAGATGATGCAGAGTTCGTCGCGACGCGACGCGTACCCTGCTTGGACGAGACGCGTTCTTGTTTTTAATCGGATTCTTTGAAAATCCGAAGCATAATCCAATAGTTAATTCCGATACCCAAAATCCGATTATTGAGAATCCGACTAACTGAAATCCTAGACTAAATCCGAGAGTTGAAATCTGACCCGGAAATCCGATAATATGTGAAATCCGATTGAGAATCCGATACTTTGTTGCAACGCGACGCGTCGGAGTTTTGGACGCGACGCGTCCGGCCAATTCCATAAATGTGGACTTTGTTTGCTATATATCTTAATTGTGTTTTATGTGTATATGTTTTATGGACTTGTTATATGAATAGAAGTATAAAAGTATGTGGGAAATATATTTGTATATTTCGAGACTGATTTGATTGTTGCTGTGTTTTCAGGCAATCCAAAGACTCAGTAAAATTAGACTTCTGAGCCGTGTTGATTTTAAGGTGAGTGGGCGTTGGTCGCGGATGGTAAAGATTTCGGTTAATGTTATTGGTGTGATGCATGATTGTGATTGAGATTGGATTGGATTGATTGAACTGTTGATTGTGATATTGATTGTTGATATCTGCTGCGTGAATATTTGGTCGATACGCACACTTAGTATGATTTTGAGTTGTGTTGGGAAGTCAGCTATACGTAGAATTGGGCTGGGCTTGTTCACTGATTGGTTGAACAGTGTTAGCCTTACTGGTGCATATGTTGCACCAGAGGGGGAGTGCAATGTGCCAATTTAGTGGAAGGCTATCGGTAAACCTTTGCTTTGGCCGGCATTAGTTGTAGGTTCTGCGTCGAACCACCGGTCTTCTCGGGATACATGGTTACATGCTTTGATATTGATCGTGAATGTTTACTTTTGGTGTTTAGCCTCTACTCACTTAGCTTTGTGCTAATTCCCCTCAGTTGTTGCTTTTGCAGGTTCGTGTTTGTGAGTTTGGCAGAAGGAAAGAGATGACCTGACTCTGATATTATTTTTGAACGAAACGAGCCTGTAGTTTTTGTAACACAACAATGATACTTGTTTTGTGAACAATGTTTGTACAGTTGTTACTGATGATTTATATGTAAATGGTTTGTTTGTTTAAAAGCTTCCGCAGCGTATTTAAAAAAAATGGCTTGTGATTTTCCAGTGTTACAGTGTGCCTTCATTGGATTGGCACTCACCTCATGGTTCTCAAAAAAGAAAACATCCGTTGCCTTGTCAACAACCGAAGCCGAAATTATAGCCGACGGAAGAGGTTGTGCTCAAGTCTTATGGATGCAACAATCTCTATTGTACTATGTGGTACATCTACCTAAAATTCCTATTATGTGTGATAATAAAAGTGAAGTTGATATAAGTAAAAATCCGGTATTGCATTCTAGAACTAAACACATTGAAATTAGGCAACAATTTCTACGTGATAATGTGAAAAAAGTTAATATAAGTTTAGAAAAGGTTGCTTCATGTGAAAATATTGCCGACATGTTCACTAAACTGCTAAAAAAGGAAGTGTTTGATACATTACGACTTGGTTTGGGAATGGTGGATCATGTACCTTAATAAATAACACATAAACGCATGAAAATGATCAAAATAAACACTCTAGAGGCCCCAAGGTCGAAGCATGGTCGATACCATGGATCGACCGTCGGGCTACTACATAAATCCAAAATAGAAGGGAAAAGCTCGGTTGATATCACGGTGGACCGTGTATCGACCGTCGGGCACCTGACGATTTTAACCATAGTTTGCCTTCTTTCTCTCTCTTCTCTCCACTACCTCTCATTGCATCTTCCCTACACAAACCTTAGCTGCCATTCCTAGCATTTTCACTTAAAAAGCTTGAAAATTACCACAAGAAACAAGATTTTACCTTACGGTTGAAGCTATGGTCGAAGGCACGGTTGGATTCATGGTTGATCCACGGTTGAAGTCTTTTCCTTTCTTGTTTTCTCATCTTCACGAATCTCTCTTCACCAAAGGTATATTTTTTCACCAATGTCTCTTCCTTCTCTTCTTAGGGTTCTCTTTTTGTATCAAAGAATCATATGGGCCTTAGGATTTGTGTGATTTTTGAAGAAAATATGTTAGGTTTGTTGATTAGATAATGGTATTTTTAAGAAGAAAATATGGTAACTTTAGTGTAAGAGAAAAATGATAGGTTTAGTACAAATATAGATGATAAAATAAGACTAAATTAGTGTATGCATATCATGTCAAAAAGGACAAAAAGCCAAAATTTCAAACAACTCACTACCGTCAATCGAACCACGGTCGATATCAGTTGAACCACGGTCGACCGTTGTATATATGAAAGTTTTCCGGTGTTACAGTTTGGTATCAGAGCCTAGGTTTGGCGATGCATGCACGGCTAGAGTGTTGCATTCCCAAATCTTGGCTCGTAACGGGTCAAGCTTTCCTTCGGGGGAATTAGAGTGAGTTAGAGTTGTCGGTTGTAGTTAGTATTTTGGATACTAACGGTTTATGCTAATGAGTTATGAGGTGATGTGATTGTAACAGATAATGGGCGACAGAGATACTCCAATCCTTCCTCCTATGACCCAAGCTACATCTGAAGCACCAGTGACTGAATATTTGATTAACCCGGCTACTGCGGGAACATCGGGTCAGGCTCAGGAAGAGGAGCATAGTGACTATGTTTATCAGTTAGAAAATGAGTTAGTTGAACTCAGAGATAAGATTCAAAGGATGGAGCAACAACAACAACAGCAACCTGAACCAACCCCTGTACCGATTGCGATTCCTACACAGTCGACAACTGCACCAGCTACAACACCGCTGCCACCAATGACTCAAATGATGCAGCAACCCTTCTTCTATCCATATCCACAACCCGGAGCTTATCCGTTTGCGTTTCCTGGATACAAACAACCGTGCACTTATAAACAGTTTCTTGATTGTAAACCATCGGAGTATCATGGGAGTTCTGATCCCAATGCAACATTGAATTGGTTGAGGGAGAAGTCAAAGGCACTTGATGCCTGTAATTGCGAGGATGAATTGAAGGTCAAGTATGCGTCAAGAATGCTGAGAGGAGATGCGTTGGTCTGGTGGGATTCCGTTACAGGCCACTTTACCGAACAACAGCAGGGGAGTATAACCTGGAGTCAATTCCAAGAGAAATTATGTGAACAATACTGTGGGAGTTTTGAGATGGATAAGATTAAGGAGTTTATGGATCTACAGATGACGGGGAACATGACTGTGGATCAGCTGATAAAACAATTTAACGAGAAAATGAGATTCGCTAAACACTGGGTACCGGACGAAGAATCGAAGATTGCCCATTTCGTGGGGGCACTGCACCCAGATTATCGAGGCGCCACCAGGTGGGCAACCACACTGTCCCAGGCTTTCACTTTAGCCAAATTGGCTGAAGGGGACATTGTTGCACGAAATAAGTTGAGTGGGGAGAAACTTTCTCAACAAAAGTCGAGATTTGAACACTATAACGCTCAATAGAGACAGGGAGGGCAGAGCAGCATGTTGGAATATGCCCGCTGACACGAACGAGTTAATAGCACTGCTGATGAAGTATAGGCCTATTAGGTCACACACCAAGTATTGATTCTGGCAACACGATCAAGCAAAAGAGAGAAAAAGGCCAAAATGGGTTTTGGCAGCATGGTACACGGGCCGTGTTCTTGAACACGGGCCGTGTCTAGCCAACTACCACAGGGCGTTTTGGCCCAAGTAGAGACCGTGTGCTTTAGGCTTACATGGCCGTGTAGATGAACACGGGCCGTGTTGGGTCTGTTAGACACGAGCTAACTTGGCCCACTTGAGGCCGTGGGCTTTGGGCCTACACGGTCGTGTTGACCAACACGGGCCGTGTACAGTCCCTGTAACAGCAGAATTAACAGCCTTAAACACTTGGTTTAATGGGGTTCATGTCATTAACATGGGTAGACTAAGAGGCTACGTTTTTTTCTGCTCAAGAACAGACTTTTGGTTGTTCTTGGAGTTGGTTCATGCACAAGAAAGCTCTCTCAATCTTGACCTTCTTCTTGGTGTTCTTTTGGGTGCACAAGAGTGTAAGAATATACTTGATTGCTGTTTTGGTGGTAACACCAACCTACTAGCATTTGGGAATCAACACAACTTGGGGTGGACTTCACTAGAGAAATCCTAGCTTGGGTTTTTGAAGCTTGACTTGTTTGGTTCTTGAAGCTTGACAAGAGGGAGATTGTGGTACTTGCATAGTGGTACATTCCTATCCATCTTGTTCTTATTTTAAGTTGCAATTTCATGTATAGATATTGGTCCATGGCATGTGTGTTTGTTTGGCTAGTTTGGTTTTGTATTGTATCTTGCTTCCATTGCTACTCGTTTATGCCAAACAAATACCTTTAGTGGTATCAGAGCCATATCTAACATGGCTTTGCACTAACGAGTCTAGAAAAACCATATAAATATTTTATACAAGAAAATTGTTTTCTTGAAAGTTTTTCATGTAGATTGTTTGTTAGGATAAAATTGATATATTTGTAGCCTACATAATAATCATATAAATATTTTTATTAGAAAATTGCTTTCTAGAAATGGTTTTTCATGTATATTCATGTTAGGCTAAAATTGGTATATTTGTAGCTTACCTAAGATGTTAGTTTTTACATCAAGTCTCAAAAACCATATAAATACATTTATAAAAGAAAATTTGTTTTCTTAAAATTGGTTTTCCATTGAGACTCTTGTTGTGCTAGAATAGATTTATTCGTAGACGTGTTAATATTTTAGTTTTTATATTTATATATTTGTTGTAACTTGGCATGAAGTGTACACAAATATATACTTATAAATGTATATATGAATATGTGTCTCAAAAATGGTTTGGTACACTAATGCATATGTACAAGGATTGTCATTTTGGTGCCTTTGATGTTGTTGACAATCTTGACTAAAATATAGATATATATTTATATCATGGTTTTGTGTGGCACACCATGTTTCACTTATGTTGCGTTTGGTTAATTTGGTAAAACGACATGCCCTTAGACCTATGTGTTGTGGTGGTTGATTGATTCGGTTTTTTGGTGGCCTGCGTGCCGTATTGATGTAAATATTTATTTATATATTTGTTGATGCGGCTTGCACGCCGTTTATTTTATTCCGTGTATTTGTATAAATAGTGAAGGAGTGCGACTTGCGTGTCGTTTATATATATATATTCTATGTATCTGTAAATAGTATAGAATTAGAACCGGAGAAGTCAACGGGAGTCATGGTGATGACGTCTTGGCGAGAAGGAATCAACACGCTATTGGAGGTGTTGGATTCAACGGGAGCTCACCCAACGAGGCTCTACCTTGTCCTTAGGTTTTGGCCTTGTTTTCCCCGTTGTGGCTCACGGGAAAAACGCATAGGATTTTTGGGCATGTTACCGAATGATACATATATATATATATATATATATATTTGCGTGGTTGTGTTTTATTTTTCTATGCATGGATTAGGATTCGCATGCTAGACAATTTTTCTATAAAATTAAATAAAATACAACGTTTGTTAAAATGGTTAACAATCTCGCGCGAATAGAATTGACAAAAAAATATAAACTTGGTATTATATTTAAAAGGGCTTAAAATCATTTTGACACTTACTTTGTTAATTCACAAAAGGTTTTTATAAACCGGAAACAAAATCCCGTTTTTAAAATGTAAATCACGCACCATCCGTAAGATGACACCACCAGAATCTAACGAAACAAGGATGATTGTCGAGCTAAGCACGAGTCATTCCTTGCGTAGTTGTGTGGAAGGTGAGTGGGGTAACTCGCATGATTGGTTGTCGAGCTAAGCACGAGCCAATTGATGGTCGGGAGTGCCACCCGTGTGTCTTGTCGGACGGTTTACAATTTTAGTATATAATTCTTGATTAGTTGTCGAGCTAAGCACGAGCTAAACAAAAATTATATATTAAGATTGGTGTAAGAAAGGGATCAAACATGCCAACCGACATAATGGATGTCAACGGATCCCGCAAGTGTCTAAGAGTTGTAATAGAGATTACAATTGGTAAAATGGTTGCCGGCCTAAATAGCTTCGCCACGTGATCCGCGGTAAACACGTCATGGTGCGAGGTGAAATAAGGTTCTTAGGCCTTGTTATAAGTAGTTGTTTTTGTCTAAAACTATGGGGTAATCATTTTTTAACAAGGTTTATCTAAGCTAACCAAAACTCGTATTATTGTTATTTATAGATGTCAAACCATAACAATACCACGTCAAACATCTCACTTCGTGTGTTCCTAGAAAGGGAGAAACTCACGGGGGTGAACTTTATTGTATGGCTTAGGCAATTGAGAATTGTCCTTCGCCATGAGTCAAAGTTGCATATCCTTGAGGAACCCCTTCCGGAGCCACCTGCTACCAACGCGACTTGGGCCATCCGATACGGGTATGAAAAACGTATTGAGGACACGCACGATGTTGCATTCCTCATGGTTTCAACTATGAGCTCGGAGTTGCGAAAGCAGATCGAGCACATGAGTGTGTACGATATGATAAACAAGCTCAAGGACATCTTCCGACAGCGAGTTAGGCAGGAACACTATGAGTGTGTTAAAAGCCTAGTCGGTTGTAGGCTGCAGGAAGGCGGGAATGTTGGTCTTCACGTCCTTAAGATGAAGGAGAACGTGGACCAAATGGAGAGGTTAGGATTTCCTATTTGGAGAGAGCTCGCTGTGGATATTGTACTCCAGTCTCTGCCCGCATCATATGAATAGTTTGTCACAAACTATCATATGCAAGGAATGGAGAAGTCCTTAAGCGAATTGCATGGCATGTTGAAGTCTGCGGAGTCCGACATGGCCAAGCATAATTCCACCTCAACCACTCCCGCATTGGGCTTAAAGAAACAAGAGAAAAGGAAGAAGAAACCGACCCTAAGAGGAAAGGTTGGAGTTTCCAAGCCTATCCTTAATATTGAGTCGAAGGACATAGAGAATGTGCCTCAAGAAGAGACTCAAGAAAAGGTGGTTTGCTACTTCTGTGGAAGATTTGGAAATTGGGGTCGTCACGCCTGCCCTACGTGCCGAGAGGATATAAAACTTCTTAGGAAAGAGAGAGTTAACTTTCCATCTTCAGGTACGTTCATGATTCATTGCTATTCTTCTATAAGTTGGGTTGTTAACCCGAGCTAATTGACTCACGTTTGTCACAAATTTGTTTGTTACAAAGTGTAGGTCCTTTGGTGAAAGAAAAGCATGAAGAACCGGATCTCGAACAAGGAAACCATGGTGATTGTCCTCCAAGAGGAGATAAGGAGATTTGATCTCGCTTTTGTCACCGGTTTATTTATTAGTTTATTTTATTGCCCTGCGTGGCAAGTAACATCTCTTTGTATGCTCGTTTTCAATTACGAGGGACATAATTTTGAAGTTTTAAGAATTGATGTGAAACCTTTTTTAAGCGTTGTTTATTCAAAGGTTTTATGTCATAGCTCATGTGTTGTTTTGCCCTGCGTGGTGTACAACTTTACATGTGGTGACGATGAGTTATGATTAAAATACGAAATTTATTATGAAAATCTATTGTGAGATATTTTTGTTCAAAATTTCCCATGTCATGGCATACACAAGGATTTGTTACAAGTAATAGAATATTCATGAATAATTGATTCTGAATCCAAAATAGTTTGGATGAGTTATCTTTGTGTGATAATCAACTTAATCGCATAAACAAGAAATATATCGCCTAGATCCATGTGGTTAGGATTTTGGAATAGTTTAGTCTCGGGCTAAACGCTTCGATGTTGATCTTGTTTATTAGGCTAAGATGATTATGAGATCCTTTGTGAGAGGGTTATAAGCTTGTTGGATATTGATCACACTTTGTAGATAATCCGTTCAAGGATACCACAAAGAATAACGAAAGACAAACCTCTTCATCACTACCTTGATGGTAGTAATTGCGAGACGTTTATTAGTTTAGTCATATGTCTGAAATCTTGTTGGTGTTCAGAATTAGCCAAAACAACTTTAAGAATCAATAGGGCATATAGATCAAGGTATTTAGATCTAGTTAAGATGCTAAGATATCTATTATCTATATATTGGATGACCATATAGTGAATTGTGGAATTGTTTCACAATTCATATCCTACTAAGACGCATTGGTACATGGTGTCACGGAGTAAGGAACCGGGTGTGATTGATCCGGTTTATGACGGGTCGATAATGTGTGTCCGGTTTGTTGGGATATTCATTTGCCATTGTGACTAAGTCCTCAAATCCAAATTCAATTGATAGTCTATTTAGCATTTGTTAAGATACGGCTAGAAAGGTTCTTTGCTTGTCTATCTTAATAGTTTGAAGTTATCCATCCTACATTCAGTGGGAGAAGGATAAACCTGAAATCAAGAAGTGCTAATACATTTGAGGAGTTCTTCTAAGTTTTAGTTATTTAACCTTTTGAGAACAATGTTTGTTGCTTAAAAGGGGAAGAAGAAAGAAACTAAAACTAATGCATTCCAGTGGAAGAACGTGGAACTTAAATAAAGACTTGATGATGATACTAGCATATAATCTGATATCTTTGATAGATGATCAGCATGGTTATGCTGGTATGCCAGACTAAGAATCATTACTTCTTTTAATTCTGATTAGAGTCATATAGAGCCAAAGAGATATGGGTTTCTCATATCTAAGTGGTAATGACTTAATGGTGAGTCTTGTTGAGTTCACCACCTATCGGAAGACGTAGTGGATCCAGAATTCGCTAAAAATAAAAGAATTAAATGATAAAGAGATGTAATCCGTTTGGAATGTCCAAGTGCTTGACTTGACTTGATCCCATAACTAGGTGTATACCAAGGTGGTAGTGATGGGATTAACATGGATGGAATTGTAGACAACTTCAAATACCGACTAGTGGTAAAGTTTTTCATGGTGGTTATGGAGAAACTTGTCCTAGTGGCTATGTTGAAGAATGTTTGATACTCGTGGATATTAATGACCGCGTTTTGTCATGAAACAATATGATGAGGAAGTGCTTATAACACTATCCGAGGGTCTTAATATACGTCCGTAGTATCCGAATTATGTCTACAAAAGTGGATAAGACCTAAGACCACTTCGGGCTTATTTTTGCATCTTGAAGGAAAGATATCTTTGCTTACTATTAGAAGATCATAGTGATGAGTTTTCTAGAAGCATAGATAATGCCTTTTACGTATGTCAGGGCTAGTGGGAGCTTTGTTGTATTCCTAGTGTTAAATTTCTATGGAAGATAATGTCCCGATATTAGGTTATCTCCAAACCTAGTTCAGGAATTACTACTTCATAGGGGCATTTAAGAGATACAAAATTGGATAGTATTTAGTTCAAGAAATATAGAGATATGTTCTTGACATTTGACGACTTGAATAGGCTTGGAGTAAGTAGTTACTCTAATGCATGTTTCTGCTAGGATAACTGTTGATCTTTGATCAAAGTTAATGATCCTAACTTGTGGTGTTGTTTGTTGATTCTTAAAGTATCACTAACCTTAATGTGGGTTTTTGAGACAATGAGTGTGTGATTACTTTAACTTTTTGAAAAGTAAGATCTCTTTGATGCATACTTTTGAAGTAGTCTTGTCAAAAGAGATATAATTGAATAACAAAAGATCTAGTGGATGTTATGGGACAAATCCACTAGTTAAGCCGTTGTTATGGACTAGTGGTGTTTGTCATACTAGGTCCATTAGCATGTCTAATGCGTATAACTTGGCTTGAATATGTTTTGGTTTATGTTTGATTTGCACTTATATTTTGGGGACATTAAGCAATATTGCAATTCATACCATATCGATTATTAAATAGAGATTTAATAATACGCCGAGGGCGGGTATTTTATGAATCCTTATTGTGTTTTATCTTAGCATGTTTAAACACTTCCGAGAATGTTTATCATTCTAAAATCTCCACAATCGGTTATACTTTAAACACGGGCCGTGTCCAGCCCAACTACCACGGGGCGTTTTGGCCCAAGTAGAGACCGTGTGCTTTGGGCTTACACAGCCGTGTAGATGAACACGGGCCGTGTTGGGTCTGTTAGACACGGGCTAACTTGGCCCAGTTGAGGTCGTGGGCTTTGGGCCTACACGGCCGTGTTGACCAACACGGGTCGTGTACAGTCCCTGTAACAGCAGAAATAACAGCCTTAAACACTTGGTTTAATGGGGTTCATGTCATTAACTTGGGTAGACTAAGAGGCTATGTTTTTCTCTGCTCAAGAACAGACTTTTGGTTGTTCTTGGAGTTGGTTCATGCACAAGAAAGCTCTCTCAATCTTGACCTTCTTCTTGGTGTTCTTTTGGGTGCACAAGAGTGTAAGAATATACTTGATTGTTGTTTTGGTGGTAACACCAACCTACTAGCATTTGGGAATCAACACAACTTGGGGTGGATTTCACTAGAGAAATCCTTGCTTGGGTTTTTGAAGCTTGACTTGTTTGGTTCTTGAAGCTTGACAAGAGGGAGATTGTGGTACTTGCATAGTGGTACATTCCTATCCATCTTGTTCTTGTTTTTAGTTGCAATTTCATGTATAGATATTGGTCCATGGCATGTGTGTTTGTTTGGCTAGTTTGGTTTTGTATTGTATCTTGCTTCCGTTGCTACTCGTTTATGCCAAACAAATACCTTCACAGCGGTGGTAGGCAAGGAGATCAGAATAGAAGAGCTACTACGGGTGGGTCTACTCAATGGGCACCTTGGTGTAGCAGGTGCAAGTCTTATCATAATGGGCAGTGTACGGCCCAGACAAGAAGATGTGTGAACTGTGGCCAGTTTGGCCATGATTTAAAGAACTGCAGGTTCCCCAGAAGTGTTTGTTGGAACTGTCAGAGGGAAGGGCACCGTGTTGGTGATTGCCCAATGGGCAAAAAGACAGGGTCAGGGTCTGGGGGAGGAGGAGCTGGAGGATCGTCTTCGGCTGGTCAGAAACGAAAGAACCCACCCACTGCTGAGGGTCGGGCGTTTAAGATGACGGTGGATGATGCCACCACCACTGACGACGTGATCACGGGTATGTTTCTAATAAACTCTACTCCTGCTAGAGTATTGTTTGATTCAGGAGCAAATCGCTCCTTTGTTTCTGTGGAATTCTGTGATAGATTAAATGTGCCTGTGATTGAACTTGCTACTGCTTTAGAGATAGAAGTAGCTGATGGTATGATGGTTCCAGTCACGACTGCTGTGGCTAGGGCTAAAATTGATATAGATGGCGTGTGTTTTCCTATTTATTTTCTTGTTATGCCATTATTTGGGTTTGATGTGGTGCTTGGATGGATTGGCTAAGTCTGAATCAAGCTAGTATTAAATGTCACAAGAAGTTGATTTCGTTTCCGCTAGCTGATGGTTCGCGGGCAATTGCAAGGGGAGAGAAGGCAGGGTCTGTGATCCATATGATTTCATTTTTAAAAGCAAAGAAGGCGTTGGGTAAGGGGTGTGAATCTTATATGGCATATGTGATTGACGGGAAGAAAGAGAAACAAGCGATGACTGATATCCGGGTGGTAACGGAATACCCGGATGTGTTTCCAGAAGAGTTGCTAGGATTGCCTCCGGTTCGTGAAGTGGAATTCAAAATAGATTTAATACTTGGTTCTAGACCAGTAGCAACGGCTCCGTACAGGTTGGCACCTTCAGAGATCCGGGAGATGATGACGCAGATTCAGGATCTGCTCGATAAAGGGTTTATTCGTCCGAGTTCATCCCTGTGGGGAACACCGGTGTTGTTTGTAATGAAGAAAGACGGTACGTTGCGTATGTGTATCGACTACCGTGAACTGAATAAGAGAACGATAAAGAACAAGTATCCGTTGCCGAGAATCGATGATTTGTTTGATCAACTGCAAGGAGCTTCGTTCTTTTCTAAGATTGATTTGAGATCGGGATATCATCAGGTACGAGTATCTGAGGAAGATGTGTCAAAGACGGCCTTTCGTACGCGGTACGGGAATTATGAGTTCTTGGTTATGCCGTTCGGCTTAACCAATGCACCTGCGATTTTTATGGATCTGATGAACAGGGTCTGTGGACCATTCGTAGTTGATTTTGTGATAGTTTTCATTGATGATATTCTAATTTATTCAAAGAGCAAACGAGAGCACGAACAACATTTGAGACAAGTTTTGGAAACTCTGAAGAAACAATATCTGTTTGCTAAGTTCTCAAAATGCGAGTTTTGGTTGAGGGAAGTTCAATTCTTGAGGCATGTTATCTGTAATGAAGGAGTGAAAGTAGACCCTTCGAAAGTCGAAGCCGTGATGAACTGGAATGCCCCAAAGACACCGTCTGAGATAAAGAGTTTTCTGGGTTTGGCTGGATACTACCACAGGTTTATCAAGGATTTTTCGAAGATTGCGGGTCCGTTAACTAAGTTAACTCGGAAAGACGTGAAGTTTGTTTGGGATAGTGAACAAGACAAGGCTTTCCAGACTTTGAAGCAGTTATTATGCCAGGCTCCCATTCTTGCATTGCCGAGTGGAACGGATGATTTTACTATTTATTGCGATGCATCATTCGCTGGATTGGGATGTGTGCTTGTGCAGAGGGATCGGGTAATTGCGTATGCTTCAAGACAGTTGAAACCACATGAAAAGAATTACCCGACTCATGATATAGAACTGGCAGCTGTTGTATTTGCCCTAAAGCTGTGGAGACACTATTTGTATGGCACCAAGTGCGTGATTTGTACTGATCATAAGAGTCTTCAATATGTGTTTACATAGAAAGAGTTAAACATGAGACAGAGGCGATGGGTGGAGTTAATAAAAGATTATGATTGCGAGATTAGATACCACCCAGGAAAAGCAATTGTAGTAGCAGATGCCCTGAGCCGCAAGGGAGCGGGGAATTCCATTAAATTCATGTGTATGGAGATTGTGTCTGATTTAGTGGATAGAATAAAGTCTGCACAGCTGGAAGCTCTGAAAGAGGAGACCTTGAAGAATGAACTAATGAAGAAACGTAAGGATGAGCTTACTGATGATTCTCATGGATTGAAAGTGTATAAGACTCATGTGTGGGTGCCTATGCTTGGAGAATTGAGAAAGTTGATTTTAACTGAAGCACATAAGTCGAGACTGTCTATTCACCCAGGAAGCACTAAAATGTACCACGATTTGAAAGTGCTTTACTGGTGGCCTACTATGAAGGCAGATGTGGCTCATTTTGTGGAGTCATGCCATATCTGTGCTCAAGTGAAAGCAGAGCATCAGAAGCCCTACGGATCCTTAAAACAGTTAGAAATTCGTGAGTGGAAGTGGGAACATATAACGATGGATTTCGTGACTAAACTTCCGCGAACTCGGAGGAATCACGATATGATTTGGGTGATCGTGGATAGACTGACGAAGAGTGCCCATTTTCTGGCTACCTGTGAGACGGCTTCTCTAAGCAAGTTGGCTCAATTGTACATTGATGATATCGTTGCAAGGCATGGTATACCGTTGTCGATAGTATCTGACAGAGACTCCAGGTTTGTTTCTAAATTCTGGAGGAGTCTACAGAGAGAGTTGGGGACGAGGATAAATTTGAGTACTGCTTATCATCCCCAGACTGACGGTCAGACTGAACGAACCATACAAAAACTCGAAGATATGCTACGTGCCTGTGTAATCGAGTATGGTGGATCTTGGGATTCGCACCTGCCATTGATAGAGTTTGCGTATAATAATTCTTACCACTCCAGTATTGGAATGCCTCCGTATGAGATGTTGTACGGTCGTTGCTACCGTACCCCGACGTGTTGGTTAGAGGCTGGTGAGAAACAATTTGCAGGGCCTGAGATTGTTCAGATGACGGCTGACAAGGTTGCTATAGCTAGAGAGAAATTGAAAGTGGCTAGAGATAGATAGAAAATGTATGCGGATCCGCGACGTCGCCCAGTATCGTTTGATGTGGGGGAGTTAGTGTATTTGAAGGTTTCTCCGTGGAAGGGCGTGATTCGATTTGGTAAACGCGGGAAGTTAGCTCCCCGTTACATTGGTCCTTTCAGAGTTCGTCAGATTGTAAATGAATAGACGGTTACCTTGGATCTCCTAGCAGAGCTTGCAGGTATTCATGACACTTTCAATGTCTGCTATTTGAGAAAATGCAAGGTTGAAGACGAGAGTCAGATTCTCCCAGTGCACGAACTGAAAGTAGATTCAAAGAAGAGATTGATTGAAAAACCTGTTGAACTGTTAGATCGTAAAGTGACCAAGCTCTGAAAGAAGCAGATACCGATGGTATTGGTCAAGTGGAAACACAGTTTAGGTTCTGATCTGACGTGGGAGACTGAGGCAGAAATGAAGGATAGATACCCTCATCTGTTTGAGCAAGAAAGGATTCCAAGGACGGAATCCTCTTAAGGAGGGGAGATTTGTAACACCCGCAACCCTGGGCTAGGAGATTAGCGGGTTGGCAGTACGTGATTGGTTTGCTTTATTGATTATGTGTTTATTTAGTGTTATATGAAATTGATTAATATGAAATTATATATATATATGTTACTGGTGAATTAAAAGAAAAGAAAGTCATAAAGTGTGTATGCATGTTGGTATGTATGTATGTATGTATGCATGAGTTAGATTAAAAAATAATAGGATTTCAAGCTTGCCACCTCCTGCTTACTTTAAACAAATTGTGTATGTATACGTGGTGTAACATCTGTTCATTTCTTGAAAGTGGAAAAGGTGTAAGTGTGTGTATTTTGAGAGAAAAACCATAGGTGAAAAAAGCTTCAAACTTGAAATCCTAAGATCAAGATCTTGTGATCTTTAATTCAAAAAGAAGGTAAGCATATGTTTGTAACATGTTAGAAGTTGACTTGATGCATGAATCTTTTGAAAAACATGAGTATGTGATGTTACACCATTGTTGGAGCTTTAAGCTCAAACTAGTAAATGGGTTTTTGCATGAAATGATGATTTAATGAGTTCTAGGATGTTTATGATAGTTGTATACATGTTATATTATGTTTATACATGTTTGGAAGTGTTTTGGATAGAAAATCAGACGTTAAAATGGAGTTTGAAAGTTTGAGTCGACTGGAAAAATGAAGAAGATGATGCAGAGTTCGTCGCGACGCGACGAGTACCCTGCTTGGACGCGACGCGTTCTTGTTTTTAATCAGATTCTTTGAAAATCCGAAGCATAATCGGATAGTTAATTCCGATACCCAAAATTCCGTTTATTGAGAATCCGACTAACTATAATCCGAGACTAAATCCGAGAGTTGAAATCCGACCCGGAAATCCGATAATATCTGAAATCCGATTGAGAATCCGATACTTTGTAGCGACACGACGCGTCGGAGTTTTGGACGCGACGCGTCCGGCCAATTCCAGAAATGTGGACTTTGTTTGCTATATATCTTAATTGTGTTTTATGTGTATATGTTTTATGGACTTTTTATATGAATAGAAGTATAAAAATATGTGGGAAATATATTTGTATATTTCGAGACTGATTTGATTGTTGCTGTGTTTTCAGGCAATCCAAAGACTCAGTAAAATTAGACTTCTGAGCCGTGTTGATTTTAAGGTGAGTAGGCATTGATCGCGGATGGTAAAGATTTCGGTTAATGTTATTGGTGTGATGCATGATTGTGATTGAGATTGGAATGGATTGATTGAACTGTTGATTGTGATATTGATTGTTGATATCTTGTGCGTGAATATTTGGTCGATACGCACTCTTAGTATGATTTTGAGTTGCGTTGGGAAGTCAGCTATACGTAGAATTGGGCTGGGCTTGTTCACTGATTGGTTGAACAGTGTTAGCCTTACTGGTGCATATGTTGCACCAGAGGGGGAGTTCATTGTGCCAATTCAGTGGAAGGCTATCGGTAAACCTTTGCTTTGGCCGGCATTGGTTGTAGGTTTTCCGTCGAACCGCCGGTCTTCTCGTGTTACGTGGTTACATGCTTTGATATTGATCGTGAATGTTTGCTTTTGGTGTTTAGCCTCTACTCACTTAGCTTTGTGCTAATTCCCCTCAGTTGTTGCTTTTGCAGGTTCGTGTTTGTGAGTTTGGCAGAAGGAAAGAGATGACCTGACTCTGATATTATTTTTGAACGAAACGAGCCTGTATTTTTGTAACACAACAATGATACTTGTTTTGTGAACAATGTTTGTACAGTTGTTACTGATGATTTATATGTAAATGGTTTGTTTGTTTAAAAGCTTCCGCAGCGTATTTAAAAAAAATGGCTTGTGATTTTCCAGTGTTACAGTGTGCCTTCATTGGATTGGCACTCACCTCATGGTTCTCAAAAAAGAAAACATTTGTTGCCTTGTCAACAACCGAAGCCGAAATTATAGCCGACGGAAGAGCTTGTGCTCAAGTCTTATGGATGCAACAATCTCTATTGGACTATGAGGTACATCTATCTAAAATTCCTATTATGTGTGATAATAAAAGTGAAGTTGATATAAGTAAAAATCCGGTATTGCATTCTAGAACTAAACACAATGAAATTAGGCATCAATTTCTACGTGATAATGTGAAAAAAGTTAATATAAGTTTAGAAAAGGTTGCTTCATGTGAAAATATTGCCGACATGTTCACTAAACTGCTAAAAAAGGAAGTGTTTGATACATTACGACTTGGTTTGGGAATGATGGATCATGTACCTTAATAAATAACACATAAACGCATGAAAATGATCAAAATAAACACTCTAGAGGCCCCAAGGTCGAAGCATGGTCGATACCATGGATCGACCGTCGGGCTACTACATAAATCCAAAATAGAAGGGAAAAGCTCGTTTGATATCATGGTAGACCGTGTATCGACCTTCGGGCACATGACGATTTTAACCATAGTTTGCCTTCTTTCTCTCTCTTCTCTCCACTACCTCTCATTGCATCTTCCCTACATAAACCCTAGCTGCCATTCCTAGCATTTTCACTTAAAAAGCTTGAAAATTACCACAAGAAACACGATTTTACCTTACGGTTGAAGCTATGGTCGAAGGCACGGTTGGATTCATGGTTGATCCACGGTTGAAGTCTTTTCCTTTCTTGTTTTCTCATCTTCACGGATCTCTTTTCACCAAAGGTATATTTTTTCACCAATGTCTCTTCCTTCTCTTCTTAGGGTTCTCTTTTTGTATCAAAGAATCATGTGGGCCTTAGGATTTGTGTGATTTTTGAAGAAAATATGTTAGGTTTGTTGATTAGATAATGGTATTTTTAAGAAAAAAATATGGTAACTTTAGTGTAAGAGTAAAATGATAGGTTTAGTACAAATATAGATGATAACTGAGTTGTTGAAAGAAGACTAAATTAGTGTATACATATCATGTCAAAAAGGACAAAAGGCCAAAATTTCAAATAACTCACTACCGTCGATCGACCGCTGTATATATGAAAGTTTCAGGCGAACCACGGTCGATACCATGCATCGACCTTCAGCCCGCTGGAAATTTTTAAAATTTTCAATTTTTTATTTTTTGAATTTTAATGCCCAACTTCATTTTATTCTTTCTTAATATGTATCAACTAACATTAGTTATCACATGATTCATAAAATTTTAAAAATCTTCTAAAATTTAGGACACACAGACACGTATTATGAACATATTATCAAAGAGTTTGTTACATTGATTAAGCATAATCTTAAATATGTTTCATATATATTGAAGTATCATATATCTTGTGTTAGAATTAAAGTAGAGAGATCGACCACGCCTTATCCCTTTTAGTATAAATAGGGATATGGCCCCTTGTATTCAAGAGCTTTCGCAATCTACTATTACTGATTCTAAGCAAACCAACAAGGTGTAGTGTGTGCTTCTCTCCAAATTCATCCATTCTTATTCACAAACACTTGATTCACGGATCATCAATTGGTATCAGACCCTGACTTGATCTAAGTAGGCTCGTGATTGTGTTGTTCATCGATCGAATGTTACAAATCGATACATTTACTGTTTAGAAATCGAAGATGAAGGTTTGATAGTGTTTCTACTCGCAACTGATTCTGTTTTGCTCCAAAAACACCGTTGAATCGATTACAATTCACTATGGATTTGTTTGAAGCTGTTCTAGTAAGAATTTGAAGGTTATACATATGTGTTCTTGCGGTTTTTCATCTAAATTCTATTTTAAAATAGAGTGGAAGACTTTGAGCGGGTTGATTTCTTCGAATTCGAAGTTTACATTCACTTCGAATACCAAGTGAATAGACTTCGAGCTATTGTGAACTTCAAAAACTAAGTGTGGTATTTTTCCTTGACTACGACCGGATACATAATTCAACTAAAGACTTCAAAAACTAAGGTAGCCAAATTCCTTAGACTTCGAGCGGAGTTATTGAATCCAAAGAACTCTTCGAACTCGAAACCTTGCAACTTCAAAGACAGTTACTATTGACTTCGAGCACTAGACCTTGACCTCAAATTAGAATCCAAGTTCGAAACATTTAATCTACTTCGAATTCGAAATCAAGCTTCGAAAACCCCTGTTTAACTGACATTCGAAAGAATTCACTTAGAATTCATACTTCCAATTCGAAAACATTTCAAAAATACCACTTTGAAAACTTCATATTTGAAACACTTCACATTCGAATTTCAAACTTCGAATTCGAAACTTAATTCGAAATCCACTAAAAGTTTAAATCCACTTCTAATACCCTCGATCCACTTTGAGCAAAGTTTGCAAGCTACTTCTAACACATTCGATCCTTTTGAAACAAGTTTTAAATCACTTCGAACCCACTTTCAACCAACTTCGAATACATCCTTTGTTGATCGCTTTGAATTACTTCTTCGAACACTATCACAACCTTACTTCTCAAGTAAACGATCATTTAAAATCAAGTGCAAAAATGTCAAGTTCAAATGAGATACTCTCAATCGATACTGATTCCAAACCCCCTGTTCTATTCCACAACGATTACCTCGTATGGAAGGGTCGGTTATGGATTTACTTGAGCACAATGAAGTATACGGAGAGATGATGATTGACTGCATTCTCAATGGAGAAAAAAAGTTTTACCCAATCATCAACGGACAGCCTGATAACAACCCCCCCATTCCAGGTGTTGCAAGAGAGAAGACACTGGATGAACTCACAACTACCGAAAGAGAAAGGAAAAAGGCAGACAGATTGGCTAAGTACTACTTGAAACAGGGACTTTCTTCTGAAATGTGTATGAAAGTCGATAGCCTAGCCACTGCAAAAGAGATTTGGGATGATATCAAGAGATAACTACAAGGTACTGAGCAGGGAGAACACATCAAAAGAACCTAGCTGGTCAAAATGTTCCATGAATTCACTGCAAAAGATAATGAATTGCTAATAGATACCTACATTCATTCCTAAAATATGCAAAACGAAGTGCACACAAACAAGGTGGAACGTACAGATCTTGATATAAAATGTGTCTTCTTGAGAGCTCTTGGTCCAGGATGGAAAGAGCATGTCAAATTATACAAGCACAACAACAGAAATTTGACAATTGTGACATATCATAGAATATTTGAAGACCTAGAACAGTACCAAGATGAAGTCTCTAGATCAAGTCTAAAGATGTCTATTGATCCCCTAGCCTTAGTTGATGCCGAACAAAGCTCCAGAGAACCATCAAGAACTTAGAAATTTAAACAGGTTGCAATATCTGACTCAGATTCTGATGAGTCGGATGAATCTGAGATGGAGCAGGTTATAAAAGCAATGTCCTTCATCACCAAGGCTTTCAAGAACCGTTACTCTAAGACTAATAATCGTCAACGATACACATCTGGGTCCCGTAGACCAGATACATTCAAAGTCTCAGACAAACCAAGGTTCGTTAAAGAAGAGAAGAAAGATGATAGAAGATGCTACAACTGTGAAGGTAATAGTCATTACATAAAAGTTTATACACAGAAATAGAAGAAAGATGTTGAGCACTACAAACAGAAGCTTAGATTGTCTAAAAAGAAGAGTGCTGGAAAGGCCATGATAGTTGAGGAAGACCAATTTCTGTCAGAATGATAGTGATCTGGAAGAGGATACTCACGCACAATTTTGTCTTATGGCTTATGCGGAAGAGGAATTTTCTGACAATGGAGAAGAGCCTGAGGTACAATATGATAGCTCTGAACAAACAATCTTCCTAAACAAATCAGAAGAGAGAAAATTCACAAAGTGGACCTACGGGGGTCTAGGTTTTGAAAACCCCAAAATATGAAAAGGTGATAGACAAATAACTCTATGATTTTAACTTGATGAATGATGGCATTACAAACCGGATGATATTTGTGGGTTAAGAGGAGGAATTAGTTACTGAAGAAAACAAAAGAAGTTCGGAATTAAAATCAGAAATTCCTTTTGACTATCAAACCTTGAATGAATCTGTTTCTACTGTGCCTCAAGAACTTAGTGAATCAGATATTTTAGTGTTGGCATACTCTAATGAAGAGTTGAAAAAGCCTGAAGTAGTTAGCGAAACAAGAGTGTATATTCCTCATATGGTATTACCGAAACGTCTCGAATCACTTGAGGCTTATTATTTTGAAACCATTGTAATGAGTCATTTGAAAAGTATAACGACTGAATCTGAAAAATGAAATTCATGTCACTATAATAAGGAAAGGTTGACACAATCTTCATTAACTACTTCTGACTCAAAACCTACAAGTAAGGCTTCCATTTTGGAGAAAGGAAAGATGAAGATGGAAGAAGAGGTTCCTAAACAATGGTTTCAAATACCACATCCTCGTAATCAGGCGTCAACAAGCAGACAACCGAACGATATTTCTAGATCACATCTCAAATCTGTCCACAAACCACAATCTGTTCAAACACAAAAACAAAAATATTTTGTCGATCATGTTAATCACAATCCTCACCAAATCTCATCTAATAAATTTTCTCGTGTTTCAGATTTAAAGATGGATGAGAGCAAAATGACAGAGTGTAAAAAGGCGAATACTAGAGAAAGGTTGCACCTAAGTCTGCTAGGATGTGCACTGACTTTACACAAAAATGTCATCAAATTTCAATTTTTTCAAATAATTGTAATCTTCAAATTGAAATGGAAAATTTGGCTTCAATATTTTTTTGTGTGAGTAATGGTTGCTTGCATGGTCATTGTGAGTTTAAGTGTGCATACGACAAATTTAGAAAATCATTTCGAATTAAACCATGTGATAGTTGGAGAGTTCCATACGAAAAATAATGCAATGTCCCATTCATTAATTTGAGAGGTGTAATTATTCATCAATGGGTCTCAAAACATGCAATGTACTTGATGAATCGCTGGAATTACACAAATCTCTTACTCACAGTTAGAGAACTAAAAGCATACAAGCGTAGTGGATACAAGGAATTTCTCAAGGCTTGGTACTCTACTGAAGATCAAATGTGGAAACCAAATTCTTCACGAAAACCAAGAACACAATCGTTTGGCTCTCATAAAAAGAAACAAAATCCAGCTCCTAAATAAAAACAAATGTCAAAATAGACAAAAGCCAAACAAAAGTCATTTTAGACAAAAACCAAACCAATCAACCAAAATCATGGAAAGTCACTTAAAACATCAAAACCCAAATCACAGATTCAACATCAAACAAAATCCGTTCAAATGTAGAAACCAAAGACAAAAACAAAGTATCCACCTCCAGCGCGGGAATCTGTTAAAATACCTCTCTTGATTGTTAGACAAATTATTCATGATCCTTTTTGGATTAAAAGTTCAAAGTTTACTACTAAAAAACAAAAACAACAATGCATTTCAAAGCAAAACATTAACTGTGTTGTCAAAGAAGTTAATGAATTGGTATGTGCTAACATGCAAGGACCTATTGCCAAATGGGGACGTAAATCTTTGTTTTCCTTGTGCAGGAACCTAATCTCTGGTACCCGAACTCAGGATGTACGAAACATATGACCAGTGACAAAAGTCTTCTCCAAAACTTAATTCCTAAATACTCTAGCCATGTTCGTTTTGGGAATGACAATGTTGCACCGATATTTGGGTACGAAGACATTATAAAAAAACATAAAAATAAAGAAGGTTTATTTTGTAGAAGGCCTGGGTCACAATCTCTTCAGCATTGAGCAATTATGTGATAAAGACCTATAGGTTACGTTTAAGACGAATTCTTGTTCAGTTACAACCGAAACTGGAGATATACTTCTGTCTGGCACTAGGAAGTCAAATCTCTACTAATCGACTTGATGATTATGAAGCAAAAACCTCAGTATGCTTACTTAGCAAGGCCTCATCGGATCTAACTTGGCAGTGGCACAAAAAACTCTCTCACCTAATTTCAATAATATCAATAAACTAGTGACTGGTGACTGGTGATTTGGTGAGAGGCCTTGCTAAGTTAAAGTTCAACAAAGATCATCTGTGTGTAGATTGTGAAAACGGGAAAATGAAAAGCTCCTCTCACAAGACTAAACAGTTTTCAAGCACAAAGAAACTGATGGAGCTGCTGCACATGGATTTATGTGGTCTGATGAGAGTTCAAACACGTAGTGGGAAAAGTACATCTTGGTAATCGTTGGTGATTATTCAAGATATACTTGGGTCAAGTTTTTAAGGTCCAAGGATGAAACTACACAGATAATCATCTCCTTCAACAAACAATAGTATAATAGATATGAGCAGAATGTGGGTGCCATTAGAACTGATAATGGTACTGAATTCAAGAACAAGACTCTGTCTGCATACCTTGACCTCGTGCGGATCACACACCAATTCTCTGCAACATAAACTCCACAACCAAATGGTGTGGTAGAACAACGCAACCGAACTCTGGTTGAGGCTGCTCGAACTATGCTGTCATATTCTGGTCTATCGCCCTCCTACTGCGTTGAAGCCGTCAGCACGACAAGTTATATGCAAAATTGTTCTTTCATTCATAAACGCTTTAATAAAACTCCTTAAGATTTGGCAAACGGCATTGTGCCTAATATCAAATATCTTCACATATTTGGCAATAGGTGCTTTGTACTAAATGGGAAGGATAACCTAGGAAAATTCGAGGCTAAGACTGATGAAGCAATTTTCCTTGGTTATTCGTAAGAATCTAAAGCCTTTCGAGTTTTAAACAAAAGAATGTTAGTCCCATGTTTAGAATAGTTAGATTTGATGAGACAAACCATAGCTATGTATAGATGATAGGTTAAATGTTAGGAATTATGTAAGTCTCTTATAGACTGACTAGTCAGCTTAGGCTGAGTAGTCAGTGTATAAACAGATATAGAGTTTTCTAAGCTGAGATAGGTTTCAAGAATGAAGGCTTGAAGATTTGAAGATCCAAGAACTTGGCTTGATAACATCAAGATTGAGTGAGTCAGCTCAGCGCCAGAAGTCAGTTCAAGAATTTAAGTAAGTTTTAAAATCTGTTATATACTCTCGATATCTATGACATTTAAATTAGGATATCTGAACCTAAATTAAACTATCTATTAGTTAGATAGATATCTCAAACGAAATTAATTAGATATGTTCTAATTAAGGAGTTTGTTACGCTTTTAAAGAAAAGATAAGTTTTATCTTTAAACTACAATTTGTTCGTAGATATATCAAGTATAAGTATAAACCTTCTTATGGGTTTCAACACACAGAGAACAAGAGAGAGTTCTGCATAAGTTGCAAACGTACTTGTGTTCGTCATACTTGATACACGTGTGTTGCGATAACTTTGTGAGTTCAAAGTTCGAGAGAGTTTTCAAGAGTTCTTGTTAATCAGTTTAAACAAGAAGTTCGATCATCAATTAGTTTGTGATACAAGAGTGTTTAGAGAGAGTTGAGTTTATAATCAGTGTAACATCAAATCATCCTGTTGATTTAATTAGAAAGTGATATTGTAATATCTTGATTGGTTACTGAATATATTCTTATTGAATTTTTTTTAAGTGTATTCAACCCCTCCTTCTACACTATATCGGTTGCTTGTTTTCCCTCTTTGGGACCAACAACTGGTATCAGAGCAAGTTTCTTCGTTAATTGAAGATCAAGATCCGCTGTCAAGAGGCCAAGATGTCTACTAACAAGCAATCAAATCATATTCCAACAATGGCGGCGAAAGGGTGTCCTATTTTTTATGGCAATGACTATCCTATGTGGAAGTTCAGAGCCATACTGTATCTGAAGTCAGTGGATCACAGGATGAGTACCGTGATTCAAGATGGCCCAATTATACCCATGATTCATATTATTGCCACTGACAAAACTGTTAGTCCCATGTTTAGATTAATTAGATTTGACGAGACAAACTATAGATATGTATAGATGATACGTTAAGAGTTAGGAATTATGTAAGTCTGTTATAGACTGACTAGTCAGCTTAGGCTGAGTAGTCAGCGTATAAACAGATATAGAGTTTTCTACGTAAGTACTAGATAGCTCAGTGACTTCTAAGCTGAGATAGGTTTTAAGAGTGAAGACTTGAAGATTCAAGAACCCAAGATTCAAGAACTCAGCTTGACAAGGTCAAGACTGAGTGAGTCAGCTCAGCGTCAGAAGTCAGTTGAAAGAATTTAAGTAAGTTCTAAATCCTGTTAATAAACTCTCCATATCTACGACATTTAAATTAGGATATCTGAACCTAATTTAAACTATCTATTAGTTGGATAGAAATCTCAAACGGAATTGATTAGATATGTTCTAATTAAGGAGTTTGTTACGGTTTTAAAGAAAAGATAAGTTCTATCTTTAAACTGCGATTTGTTCATAGATATATCAAGTATAAGTATAAACCTCCGTATGGGTTTTGAAAACGACGAACATACCGAACAGAGAGATGACTGCATAAGTTGCAAAACGTACGTGTGTTCGTGATACTTGATACGCGTGTGTTGCAATAACTTTGTAAGTTCAAAGTTCAAGAGAGTTTTCAAGAGTTCTTGTTAATCAGTTTTAACTAGAAGTTCGATCATTAGTTAGTTTGTGATTCAAGAGTGTTGGGTTTATAATCATTGTAATATCAAATCATCCTGTTGATTTGATTAGAGAGTGATAATAGTTATTGTTTTGTTTGATCATTGAATATACGTTTGATTAACTTGATTATTTGTTTAAAGTGTATTCAACCCCCCTTCTACACTATATCGGTTGCTTGTTTACCCTCTTTGGGACCAACAACTGGTATCAGAGCAAGTTTCTTCATAAGTTGAAGATCAAGATCCACTGTCAAGAGGTTAAGATGTCAACTAGCAAGCAATCAAGTCATATCCCAACAATGGCGGCAAAAGGGTGACCTATTTTTTATGGCACTGATTATCCTATGTGGAAGTTTAAAGCTATGCTATATATGAAGTCTGTGGATCACCGGATGAGTACCGTGATTCAAGATGGCCCAATCATACCAATGATCCATATTACTGCCACTGACAAAACTGTTCCCTCTGGAGAAACTCCCAGGCTAAGCATCTTGGACTGAGGAAGATCGTAAACTGTTCAAACTTGATGACAAGGCATAGAGCATTATAGCAAATGCTTTAACAAATCCTCTTCTGCATACTGTGGGTGGGTGCCAAACTGCAAAAGACATGTGGGATACTCTCAGTGCTACGTATGAACGCACTGACTTGGTCAAGCAACATAAGAAGACAAATATGAGTCGTTCTTATGAGACTTTCTTTGCTAAAAAGAATGAAACTCTCGCAGATTTGTTTACCAGATTTCAATGCTTGATAAATGATCTGATCTTGGTAGGTGTCAAGAAAGATGAGAATGAGTTGGTACTCAAGTTCTTGGATGTGTTACCAGAACAATTCAATGAGATCACCATTGCACTTCATGCTGGAGGAACCTTAGGAAAATATGATCTTAGATCTATATATGGTTTCCTTCTAAATCATCAACAGATCATGGAACAGAAGAAAGTGGCTAAACAACAACTAAAAGAATCTATAAATAATGTTGGATCTGCATTAATTGCAGAAAAGAAGAAGAAGGGATCTAAAAAGTCTCAAGCTGAGACTGGCTCTGAATCTGAATCTGAGGAAGTAAGTCCTAACTCCGGTTCAGATGATGAAGAAGTGGATGCTCTTACTGAAAAATGGCAATGTTAGCAAGAAACTTTAGAAAGTTTAGAAGAGGAAGGGGCTGACAGAAGCAAAAGTGGTAAGTCTACTTTTGATCCTAAGAAAGCTATGTGCTATAACTGTCAAAGGATAGGACACATAGCTGCTGAGTGCAGAGTTAAGAAGGGAGAATCAGCTTCAGTAGCTGACAAGAATACCTACAGAGTAGATAAATATAAAAAGAAATATCAAAGACTCAAAGGCAAGCCAGATGAAAATACCAAAGGTCTTCTTGTTGAGACTTGGGATACTAAATCATCTACTTCAGATGATGATGCGCCAAATAGGTTTTTGATGGCCATTGAGGATGAAGAGGAACAATTTGACTATGAGTTAGAAGAGAGTTCCTTTGATGAGGATCTAGCAGAAGTGGCTAAGCTGAGTAAGCAAACAAGTAACTGGGATCCTGCCTCAATGTATAAGGTAAATAACATTAGCTCTTACACTGATGAACAAAAATGTCTTATGTTCAACTATTTGTTGAATGACTTCAAAACCTCTCTCACAGTTCATTCTAGTTTAAAAACTGAAATTTAAAAATTAAAAGATGAACTTAAACACTCTGAAACTCTCTTAAATGCTGGTAAAAAGACTCAAAGTGATTATGAATGTCAGCTTCATATAAACAAACTTCTAAGTGAAGAGCTACAAGAATCAGAAGAACAAGCTGATATTCTCAGAAAGATCTGTGAATCTTGGTGTAAGTCATTAAGAGAAGCAGAAAAATGTATTAACCAGCAGATACCAAATCAAGTAAAAGCAGTGCTAGGGGGAGATTATAGTGCTGCTGATGAAATCATCGAAGATCAAGTCAGTCTTGAAGACAAAACGATCAAATCAGGTAATATAATCCCAAAAACATTTTTAAGGAACAAGGATGGAAAACAGGTCAAAACCAATAAGTTTGTGAGACCAACCCAAAGTCCCCAGGTTATTCATAGAAACCATTAAGCTGAATGTTCCAGATCCAACAGAAACTGTTAGTCAGATTTCAAAAGATTGGATTACAATCCTGTGAGAACAACTGTTTTTGACAGACTATCTCACGTCAACTCAAAAAGACATAACTCTCAAGCCAAATATGAAAGGATGTCTAAGAACAAGAAGTTGTATGTAAGTCAGACTTCACCAAATAAGGGTAATCATAAAGCTGACAAAGGTAAGTCCAAAGTCAGTGAAAATCAAGTAGACAAACTGTCTAAAAGAATTTAAAGGTTATCCACATCTTATGACCCTAAAACTGAATCCAAATTTAATGTTGGAAAACTCAAAGAAATCACCCAAACACCCATCTTTAGAAGAAAATGCTATAAGTGTGGTGATAGAGGTCATGAGGCCAAAGATTGTGTGAGTACCAATCTTAGACCTGAAAACGTAAAGGATGATCAGTCCAAAACAGACCCAGAATCTATTCGAGCTGATCAGTCAAACTGTAAAGGATCAGCTAAGTGCTCATCTTCAGAACCCACCAAACACTGGGTTCCAAAAAGAAACTAATATGTTTAGTTGATCATGTGCAGGGCTCCTACAAGGGGTATCTAGACAGTGGATGCTCAAGGCACATGACAGGAAGCAAGGGGATTCTAAGTGAATTCCAAAACAATGAAGGACCCAAGGTGACATTTGGGGATAATTCTCAAGGAAGGACTAAAGGTTATGGAAAGATAACTACTGGAAAAGTCACTTTCAAGAAGGTAGCTTATGTTGAAGGCCTTAAACACAATCTGATAAGTATCAGTCAACTATGTGATGAGGATTATGAAGTCACCTTCAGAAAGCATGCAGGAACAATTTATGATAAGAAGGGAAAACCAATATTAATGGCAAAAAGAGAGAGATATCTATTTGTTAGATCTCAACTATGCAGATCCTTCAACTGAAACCTGCTTGTATTCTGACTTAACTCCCAAGCTGAGTTGGTTATGACACAAGAGACTGTCTCATTTAAATTTCAAATATATCAACAAATTGTCTAGCAAAGAGTTAGTCTCTGGTCTGCCTAAGTTCACATTTGCTAAAGACACACTCTGCTCAGCTTGTGAAATGAGAAAACACCATAAGGGATCCTTCAAGTCCAAATAGAATTTTTCAATTACAGAACCATTGCATATGTTGCATTTGGACCTATTAGCACCCCAAGCCTAAGTGGCAAAAAGTATACTCTAGTGATTGTCGATGAGTTCACAAGATTCACTTGGGTGGTCTTCTTAAAAGCTAAAAGTGAAGCTACATATGAGTTAATCAGCTTCATAAGACAAGAAGAGTTGCAAAAGGGTAAGTCTCTTAAACAGCTCAGAAGTGATCATGGGACTGAGTTTAGAAACTCAACCCTTGAAGGCTTTTGTGAAGAGAAAGGAATTATCCAAAACTTCTTAACTGTAAGAACTCCACAACAAAATTAAGTTGCTGAAAGGAGAAATAGAACCTTAATTGAAGCTGCCAGAACCATGCTATGCGAAGCAAAGCTCAAGCTGAGCTTCTGGGCAGAAGCTGTAAGTACAGCCTGCTATACCCAGAATAGATCAATAATTGTAAAAAGACATGGTAAAACACCTTATGAGATGTATCATGGCAGAAAACCCAACATTGGATACTTCCACATATTGGTTCAACATGCTATGTGCTAAACCTAAGAGATCAGCTTCATAAGTTGGAACCCAAAGCTGATCAAGGTATATTTGTTGGATATTCTTCAATCTCCAAAGCTTACAGAGTCTTTAATCTTAAAACCTATCTCAGCTTAGAAGTCACTGAGCTATCTAGTACTTACATAGAAAACTTTATATCTGTTTCTACGCTGACTACTCAGCCTAAGCTGACTAGTCAGTCTATAACAGACTTACATAATTCCTAACTCTTTACCTATCATATATACATATCTATAGTTTGTCTCATCAAATCTAATTATTCTAAACATGGGACTAACAAAAACTGTTCCCTCTGGAGAAACTCCCTAGCCTGAAGCATCTTGGACTGAGAAAGATCGCAAACTGTTCAACCTGGATGATAAGGCACAAAGCATCATAGCAAATGCTTTTACAAATACTCTTCTGCATACTATGGCTGGGTGCCAAACTGCAAAAGAGATATTGGATACTCTTAGTGTCACTTATGAAGGCACTGACCTGGTCAAGCAACATAAGAAGACAAATCTGAGTCGTTCTTATGAGACTTCTTTTGCTAAAAAGAATGAAACTCTGAATGACTCTGACTCTGTATCTGAGGAGGTAAGTCCTAACTCAGACTCAGATGATGAAGAGATGGATGCTCTTACTAAACAAATATCAATGTTAGCAAGAAATTTTGGAAAGTTCAGAAGAGGAAGGGGTCAATCTGACAAAAGAAAAAGTGGTAAGTCTACTTTTGATCCTAAGAAAGCTAAGTGCTACAACTGTCATAAAATAGGACACATAGTTGTTGAGTGCAGAGCTAGGAAAGGAGAATTAGCTTCAGTGGCTGACAAGAATGCATACAGAGCTGATTAATATAAAAAGAAATATCAGAAACTCAAAGCCAAGCCAGATGAAAACACCAAAGGTCTTCTTGCCGAGACCTGAGATACTAAATCATCTACTTCAGATGATGATGAGCCAAATAGGTGTTTGATGGCCATTGAGGATGAAGAGGAACAGGTTGATTATGAATTAGAAGAAAGTTCCTTTGATGAGTATCTAGCAGAAGAGGCTAAGATGTGTAAGCAAACCAACAACTAGGATCCTGCCTCAATGTATAAGGTAAACAACTTCAGCTCTTACACTGATGAACAAAAATGTTTAATGTTCAACTATTTGTTGAATGACTTCAAAACCTCTCTTACATCTTATGACCCTAAAACTGAATCCAAATTTAATGTTGGAAAACTCAAAGAAATCACCCAAACACCCATCTTTAGAAGAAAATGCTATAAGTGTGGTGATAGAGGTCATGAGGCCAAAGATTGTGTGAGTACCAATCTTAGACCTGAAAACGTAAAGGATGATCAGTCCAAAACAGACCCAGAATCTATTCGAGCTGATCAGTCAAACTGTAAAGGATCAGCTAAGTGCTCATCTTCAGAACCCACCAAACACTGGGTTCCAAAAAGAAACTAATATGTTTAGTTGATCATGTGCAGGGCTCCTACAAGGGGTATCTAGACAGTGGATGCTCAAGGCACATGACAGGAAGCAAGGGGATTCTAAGTGAAGTCCAAAACAATGAAGGACCCAAGGTGACATTTGGGGATAATTCTCAAGGAAGGACTAAAGGTTATGGAAAGATAACTACTGGAAAAGTCACTTTCAAGAAGGTAGCTTATGTTGAAGGCCTTAAACACAATCTGATAAGTATCAGTCAACTGTGTGATGAGGATTATGAAGTCACCTTCAGAAAGCATGCAGGAACAATTTATGATAAGAAGGGAAAACCAATATTAATGGCAAAAAGAGAGAGATATCTATTTGTTAGATCTCAACTATGCAGATCCTTCAACTGAAACCTGCTTGTATTCTGACTTAACTCCCAAGCTGAGTTGGTTATGACACAAGAGACTGTCTCATTTAAATTTCAAATATATCAACAAATTGTCTAGCAAAGAGTTAGTCTCTGGTCTGCCTAAGTTCACATTTGCTAAAGACACACTCTGCTCAGCTTGTGAAATGAGAAAACACCATAAGGGATCCTTCAAGTCCAAATAGAATTTTTCAATTACAGAACCATTACATATGTTGCATTTGGACCTATTAGCACCCCAAGCCTAAGTGGCAAAAAGTATACTCTAGTGATTGTCGATGAGTTCACAAGATTCACTTGGGTGGTCTTCTTAAAAGCTAAAAGTGAAGCTACATATGAGTTAATCAGCTTCATAAGACAAGAAGAGTTGCAAAAGGGTAAGTCTCTTAAACAGCTCAGAAGTGATCATGGGACTGAGTTTAGAAACTCAACCCTTGAAGGCTTTTGTGAAGAGAAAGGAATTATCCAAAACTTCTTAACTGTAAGAACTCCACAACAAAATGAAGTTGCTGAAAGGAGAAATAGAACCTTAATTGAAGCTGCCAGAACCATGCTATGCGAAGCAAAGCTCAAGCTGAGCTTCTGGGCAGAAGCTGTAAGTACAACCTGCTATACCCAGAATAGATCAATAATTGTAAAAAGACATGGTAAAACACCTTATGAGATGTATCATGGCAGAAAACCCAACATTGGATACTTCCACATATTGGTTCAACATGCTATGTGCTAAACCTAAGAGATCAGCTTCATAAGTTGGAACCCAAAGCTGATCAAGGTATATTTGTTGGATATTCTTCAATCTCCAAAGCTTACAGAGTCTTTAATCTTAAAACCTATCTCAGCTTAGAAGTCACTGAGCTATCTAGTACTTACATAGAAAACTTTATATCTGTTTCTACGCTGACTACTCAGCCTAAGCTGACTAGTCAGTCTATAACAGACTTACATAATTCCTAACTCTTTACCTATCATATATACATATCTATAGTTTGTCTCATCAAATCTAATTATTCTAAACATGGGACTAACAAAAACTGTTCCCTCTGGAGAAACTCCCTAGCCTGAAGCATCTTGGACTGAGAAAGATCGCAAACTGTTCAACCTGGATGATAAGGCACAAAGCATCATAGCAAATGCTTTTACAAATACTCTTCTGCATACTATGGCTGGGTGCCAAACTGCAAAAGAGATATTGGATACTCTTAGTGTCACTTATGAAGGCACTGACCTGGTCAAGCAACATAAGAAGACAAATCTGAGTCGTTCTTATGAGACTTCTTTTGCTAAAAAGAATGAAACTCTGAATGACTCTGACTCTGTATCTGAGGAGGTAAGTCCTAACTCAGACTCAGATGATGAAGAGATGGATGCTCTTACTAAACAAATATCAATGTTAGCAAGAAATTTTGGAAAGTTCAGAAGAGGAAGGGGTCAATCTGACAAAAGAAAAAGTGGTAAGTCTACTTTTGATCCTAAGAAAGCTAAGTGCTACAACTGTCATAAAATAGGACACATAGTTGTTGAGTGCAGAGCTAGGAAAGGAGAATTAGCTTCAGTGGCTGACAAGAATGCATACAGAGCTGATTAATATAAAAAGAAATATCAGAAACTCAAAGCCAAGCCAGATGAAAACACCAAAGGTCTTCTTGCCGAGACCTGAGATACTAAATCATCTACTTCAGATGATGATGAGCCAAATAGGTGTTTGATGGCCATTGAGGATGAAGAGGAACAGGTTGATTATGAATTAGAAGAAAGTTCCTTTGATGAGTATCTAGCAGAAGAGGCTAAGATGTGTAAGCAAACCAACAACTAGGATCCTGCCTCAATGTATAAGGTAAACAACTTCAGCTCTTACACTGATGAACAAAAATGTTTAATGTTCAACTATTTGTTGAATGACTTCAAAACCTCTCTTACAGCTCAATCTAATTTGAAAACTGAAATTTCAAAATTAAAAGATGAACTTAAACACTCTGAAACTCTCATAAATGCTGGTAAAAAGACTCAAAGTGATTATGAGTGCCAGCTTCACATAAACAAACTTCTAAGTGAAGAATTACAAGAATCAAAAGAGCAAGCTGATAATCTAAGAAAGATCTGTGAATCATGGTGTAAGTCATCAAGAGAAGCAGAAAAATGTATCAACCAACAGATACCAAATCAAGTAAAAGTAGTGCTAGGGGGAGATTATAGTGATGCTGCTGACGAAATCAACAAAGAACAAGTCAGTCTTGAAGATAAAAATGTGGAATCTGATGATATACTTCCAAAGACATTTTTAAAAAACAAGGATGGAAAGCAGGTCAAAACCAATAAGTTTTTGAGACCAACCCAAAGCCCCCAGGTTATTCATACAAACCATCAAGCTGAGTGTTCTAGATCCAACAGAAACTGTAAGTCGGTTTTCAAAAGATTGGATTACAATCCTGTGAGAACAACTATCTTTGACAGAATAACTCACATCAACTCAAAAAGACATAACTCTCAAGTCAAATATGAAAGGACGTCTAAGAATAGGATGTTGTCTGTAAGTCAGACTTCACCAAATAAGGGTAACCATAAAGCTGACAAAGGTAAGTCCAAAGTCAGAGAAAATCAAGTAGACAAATTGTCTAAAAAGATTGAAACATTATCCACATCTTATGATCCTAAAACAGAATCCAAATTTAATGTTGGAAAAATCAAAGAGATCACTTAAACACCTATCTTTAGAAGAAAATGTTATAAGTGTGGTGACAGAGGTCATGAAGCCAAGGATTGTGTAAGTACCAATCTAAGGCCTGGAAAAATAAAGGATGGTCAGTCTAAAACAGACTCAGAATCTGTTCAAGCTGATTAGACAACCTCTAAAGTATTAGCTAAGTGCTCATCCTCAGAACCCACCAAATAGTGGGTTCCTAAAAGAAACTAATATGTTTAGTTGATCATGTGCAAGGCTCCTACAAGTGGTACTTAGACAGTGGATGCTCAAGGCACATGACAGGAAGTAAAGGGATTCTAAGTGAATTCCAAAACAATGAAGGACCCTAGGTGACATTTGGGGATAATTCTCAAGGAAGGACTAAAGGTTATGCAAAGATAACTGCTAGAATAGTCACTTTCAGAAAGGTAGCATATGTTGAAGGCCTTAAACACAATCTGATAAGTATCAGTCAATTGTGTGATGAGGATTATGAAGTCACCTTCAGAAAGCATGTAGGAACAATTTATAATAAGAAGGGAAAGCCAATACTAATGGCAAAAAAAGAGAGAGATATCTGTCTATTAGATCTCTGCTCCGCAGATCCTTCAACTAAAACTTGTCTGTATTCCGACTCAACTCCCAAGCTGAGTTAGTTGTGGCACAAAAGGCTGTCACACCTGAATTTCAAATATATTAATAAACTGTCTAGCAAAGAGTTAGTCTCTGGTCTGCCAAAGATCACATTTGCCAAAGACAAACTTTGCTCAGCTTGTGAAATGGGAAAACATCATCAGGGATCCCTCAAGTCCAAACGGAATTTTTCAATTACAGGACCATTGCATATGTTGCATTTGGATCTATTTGGACCTATAAGCACCCCAAGCCTAAGTGGTAACAAGTGTACTCTAGTTATTGTTGATGACTTCACAAGATTCACATAGGTGGTCTTCTTAAAAGCCAAAAGTGAAGCTGCATATGAGTTAATCAGCTTCATAAGACAAGAAGAGTTGCAAAAAGGTAAGTCTATCAAGCAACCCAGGAGTGATCATGGGACTGAGTTTAGAAACTCAACCCTTGAAGGCTTTTGTGAAGAGAAGGGAATTATCCAGAATTTCTCATCTGTAAGAACTCCACAACAAAATGGAGTTGCTGAAAGGAGAAATAGAACCTTAATTGAAGCTGCCAGAACCATGATATGTGAAGCAAAGCTCAAGCTGAGCTTTTGGGCTTGTAACATCCTTGATTTGGGCTTAGTTGTAATTAGTACGTGAGTGTACGTAATTAGTATAATAGACGAATAATTGTTGTATGTATTTGTAAGTACTTGTGAAATTAAATGAGTTAATCTTTGTATATATATATATATACATCTTAGTGGTGTGTATGTATATATATATATATATATATATGTTAAGTATATATACATATTTATGTATTAACTAAATAATTAAAAGAAAAGAAAGTAATTGTATAAATTAGAAAAGAAAGGAAGAAAGAAAATAAAAGAATAAGATATTTTGTCTAGAGGCGGGTTGCCTCTGGATAAGATTTATATGTGTGTAAGTGTGTTATTTGACTCACAAAGTCAAAAGTTACAAACACTTTCAAAACACACACAAACACACACTTGTACTCTCGTTAAATCAGTGGAGAAGTTCTTCAAAGGAAGGGTTTGGAAGATTTGAAGTCCTAGACTCAAAGTAAGGTGAGTATGATGTTTGTAGTATAGATTATGCATGTATTATGCTAGAAATATGTGTGTTTTGTGGCTGAAAGTTGTGATAGAGTTGAAAACACCATTGAAGAACATGAGAGTTTACTTTATAAGTGGGTTTCTCATGTTTTGATGTTTTTAAAAGGTATAAATATGTTCATGAGGGTCTTATAGGTGGTATAAGAGGTTTAGAAGTGTTTTAAAAGTGAAAATAACTTGTTTAGAAATCTGGCTTTTTGAATATGATGAAAGAGAGTCACATGCATGACAAATGAAAAAGATGATGAATCTGTGAAAAGCATGATCGCGGCGCGACAAGGTTATGGTCGCGGTGCGACCCCGTCTAAATTGAACCATGCGACTCTTTTGAACCGACCTTTGAATGAACCGTCCGACTTTCGGGTCCGACAGTCGGATGACCCATGCGACTTGTTGGTCCAACTGTCGGATAGGCCATATGTCCACTTGGTCCGACTTTCGCATGAAAAATGTGCTTTCTAGACCGACTTTCACGCGTCGCGGTGCGACGGTTTAAGTGGTACTGGCGCGACGGGCCCTTTTCAGCAAGAATGTGTTTTTTGTACATGTTCTTGTTAAATGGGTTATGTAAGGTCAAAAGGAAGTTAAAAAATGATTGTGAATGTTAGAAAGATGTTGTAAGGTCCTGATATTTGGATCTAATATATGCAAAAGCTTAACGCGATTGCCGATGTTTTAGGTGAACGTGTCAGCTGAAATAGAATTAAGTGAACGAAATTGTAAGATAGTCAGGTGAGTGCCTACTTTCATGAGACTCAGTAGAGTAAGTCTTGCAAGCTAAGATGACTGTGTGAATGTGTATGTATGTATGTCTAACCTCTCTATGCAGGTATGCTTAAGAAGATGAGTGTAAGTTTCTGACTGATGTTATGATTACTTGTAAGTTGTATAATAGGTGCAGGCCAGCGGGTCCAGATTGGAACCGCTTAGTTAATATCTGATAATGTGCATGAATGATGGACTGTATGATGATTGCATGTGAAAGTATGAATGAATGATTGTATGATGGATCCCTATGGGATCCTATGTACGATATATGACTATATGATGATGATGATGGATCTCTGTGGGATCGAATGTACATATATGTGTATGTGAACTGTCTGCAGACTATCTGACCCATGGTTAAGGTCATCCGGTTAGCTAGATCCTATAGGACTTCGGTCATGGTTCGGGATTTAACGGTGATTCGGAGTGCATCCTGGATCGAGGTTCTGCAGAACCACCGTGCCTTAACGCGAGACTGTAATCAGCCAGGATCTGGCCGGGATTATTAGGGAACCTTGGGTTCCGTAAACAATGCTGGTTGGATTGCTTTATGTTCCCCCACCAGCACGGATGGTTGTGACTGATTCCCCAGTCTGAGTTGTTGAGCAGGACAGACTCCCCTGCAAGACATGACTCTTACTGATCTTGTCAGCACACCGCTATGTGTTAAGCTAGCAATGTGTGCTTATGTACGATGTGTATGATGCATGAATTACTTTATTGTTGCTTATACTAAGTAAGTACTCACTAGCTAAGTGTTAGCTAATGGTGCTATGATTTCCCTTTTCAGGTGAAGACTAGATGGCCTGGTGAGGTGGATGACTTTTGATGTAAATGCCCCTTTTGGGTTGGAACACTTTACATTTGTATATTGTAATGTAATCTGAAATTATGGTCGGTTCCTATATGTTAGGTAACACCAATGAATGTTTGGAAACAAAGATGATGTAATTAACCGTTTGTTAATATTAAAAGAAAAATTTCCGCTGCTAAACCTGAATTATCACTAAAGTAACTGTTTTCAGAAGCGGTGCTACAGGGCAGAAGTTGTAAGTACAGCTTGCTACACACAGAACAGATCTATGATAGCTAAAAGACATGGTAAAACACCTTATGAGATATGTCATGGCAGAAAACCTAATATTGGATACTTCCACATCTTTGGTTCAACATGCTATGTGCTAAACCAAAGAGATCAGCTCCATAAATTGGAACCTAAAGCTGATCAAGGTTTATTTGTTGGATATTCTTCAAATTCCAAAGCCTACAGCGTCTATAATCTTAAAAGAAAAGTAATTGAAGAGTCATTACATGTTACATTTGATGAGACAAGTATTGATAAATCTGACAAAGCTCAAGCTGGCCCGGTTAGTCTGAGTGAGCTTGAAAGGAGCAAAGAAGATATCACATCAAATCCCATGTATGTTATGGATGATTCTGATGATGAGGATGGTGGCAAATCTGACAAGCTTGTATCAATGAAAGAAGCTATCACTATTGATGATGATCACATAACTGAGTCTTTTCACACTAATACTCAGCCTGAGAATCTAGGTGAATCATTGAAAGATATAAAACAGTGATTGTATAACCTTCAAGCAATCAATGGCAGATGAATATCGAGAGAGAGAGAGAGAGAGAGAGAGAGAGAAAGAGAGCTACACACACTTTCACGTTAAAAGGATATGGCATATATTTCAGGAATCGTAAAGTCTTTTGCCGCCCATGATACAAATGCCCTATATATAGGCTAAGCCTACTACATGGGCTTTCCTACATTTTATCTAATATTAACAATCTCCCCTTAAATGGAGAGAAAACCAATTACATTGAAATTTAAATGCAGAAAGTAAGTAATTACAAAATAGATCGATTTCTTATGCCAAACATCATGTGCCACCTTCTAATTATCCGCTGGTTGTCCAATGTCCTTTTGACTTGTTCAATGGTATGTATTAGCCCAGCCAATTCAGTTTCACTTAAGTCAGAATGATTCTTTTTGGCCTTTTCTTGGAGACTGTGAAATAGCAGTTTAAGAGTCCCATCTGAGTATGCCATTAAGTCTATCATCCAAATCATGATCTTTCGGCGGCGTTGATTGACAAAGATGACACCTCTTTGACCCGCGAAGCTAGGACGATTTTCATCAATGATTGTGAGCTCCTCAAGGGTTTGTATATCTGTATGATGCTGCAGCGGTCTGAGCAGATTCACCTCGAGTTGATTACTCTCGGCGCCTAATTGTAGATCATGCTCCTGTATAAATTCAATAAACCTCCTCATATATTTCATTAGAGCTGATCGTCCTTGTTGTTCTTCATAGGACTTGTTGATCTTTGTGGAGAGCTCCTCGTATATGAACTCAATGTCATGCAACTTTACATGTCTGAAGTCTGCTTCATTGAAGGAGATTTTCTGACCATCTGCTCTTTGTACATCATACACAGCAAATCTGTACCTTAAAGATTTTTGCATGCAAACATGAAGTACTTTGCTGATTGGGTCCTCTGATACTATCTACTCCCTTGGGGTTTTGTATTCGTTGAGAATGTGAGTGTATCGTTTCCTTTGCGCATCATCAAGACCACTCATTTCTGGGGGAATCTTGTCCCTGATTTGAGAAGCATAGATGGTAGGGATCCAATCCTCAAGGTAAGCAGCATTTACACCATATTTTCCCCAAATAGGGTCTTTCATAGCTTCCCCGGTGTACATGTTGTGTCTATCAAGGGTTGGGTCTAATGATGTCGGATGTGTTGGTTGAACATTAGGAGGTATAGGCCAATCTGATGATGTTTGTTGTTGTAGTAGTGCCTACTCAGTTTCTTGATTTTTCCTCAGGAGGTCGGCAGCAGACACCTGGAATTTCTTAGCTTCAGGAGGAAACAATTGATGAACCTCCTCCGATATGCCCCGGAGAACCCTGGTAAGATCTACCTTTTTAATGGTCTCCTCCATTTGCTTTTTAGTGACCAACTCCCTCACAGGCTTTGCAACCCTTGAAGAAGCTGGCTTTTTAGTCTCGGTGGTTTCCATTTCAAATTCAAAATCTGGGATGGCAGGTTCAGGCTCAAACATATGTTGTTGTTGGTGCTGTTGCTATTGTTGTTGTTGTGGTTCTGGTTCTGATTGTTTTTGTTGTTGCTTTTGTTGTTGTTGTTGTTGTTGTTGTTGTGGTTCTCGTTCTGTCCCAATCCCCATAGCAGTTGCAAGTCGTTCGGTCAGAGGGGTAAAGGTCAAAACGCGGGGTCTTTTCTCCCCCTCGTGGTGATCATGATCAGGATCATCATCATCACGCCTACATTTTGACCCAGCAGCTTGGGATTTACAAGTAGTTTCAAGCGTTGTAAGCCTTGTTTTGACAGAAACATGATTTGGCCAGCGGGGAATTTCCTCATTTCTGTCCATGGCGAACTGGACCATCATCGGCAAGAACCGTTGGTACGGCATAAATCTGCCCTTTGCATGTTTAAGATCAGAGAGTTTTCCTTCAACTTGCTGCACAATATCTAGAAATATCAAAGAGGCATAATCAATGTGTAAGTGATTAGCCGCAGCATATATAAGTTTGATCTGATTTGTGTTTGGATATTCATATCCAGTATGCTTCGGTGTGAGACATCGTTGAAGAATGGTGAGAAATGTATAGAAGATGGGGTGAAGGTTGGCTCGTTTGTAGTGGGAACGGAGTTGTAAGTCCCCAATGTACCCCATTGCATGAATGCCCTCAAGGGCAGTTGATTCATCAGGCATCTCCTCAAAATCAAGGAGAGGGGGTCTGCTTCTAGAGGTTTGGAGTTGGAGTATTTCACGGAGTCTACGGACGTTTATATTGAGGGTAAAGTGATCTACATCACCACGAACTAAGCCTCGGTCAGTGTTTGGATTTGTATGGGTATGAACGGTATTCCAGAACTGTTGTACGTACAATTCAGGAACATGGGTTCCAGAGGTTGAAGGATCAAAAGTGAGAGCATGGTTTAGGGGGTGTATGCGGAGTATTTCAGTGATGATTGGGAACTTTGGGTTTCTGAAGTTGTTGAGGTTAACGAAATGGTTATTATCATGAGTGACCACTGAAAGAAATTGGGTTCTTGGAAGGAGTTGATCATCAGGGTTATGGCATTGGCTAGCTGTCGAAGAACGGTACGAGACAGAATCGTCTTCCATAGCCATAGTATGTCCTGTAAGAATAGCCAAATGTATTAGACAATTGATCATTCACATGTGAATCTCTTGGTCAAAACCCAAAAGTTTTATAACACCCGAGAAAATCTTCATTGAGGAAGTGGTGATTGTTATGATCAAAAATGTGTTTAGACACATGTTTTACGATGAATACATGTATCTAAATATTTTCTTAACACTGCAATTTTTCCCATAACATGAAGATTTAGGCAAGAGTTGAAATCAAAGGCCATCTTCATTCACACGAAGAACACGAAGAACACTTTTCAAATTTTGTGAGTTTTTCTTTGATACAAACATTGTTCTTGTGGTCCTAACCCCCATCGCAACTCAAGTTTCCATTAACACCATTGTTTAATGGTCGAAAAAAGCATTGGAAGTTCTAAAGTGGTCTTCCGATTTGTACAGTAAAAGTTCATTTTTGAGCATTTCAAAATGATTACAAAACACGTTGTTACTTATATGATGTATACCTTGAGTACGTAAGCAAGTTTAACACACATGAAAAAATTTGACAGCAAGTATGAACCAATATTCCAAAATAAGTAACCGAGGAATTCGAAATTCAAAAACTCTTTTGAATGCGTAAAGAACACACAAAGATTAAAAGGCTATTTATAGACATGAGTGTAACGGTAAGAACAAAAATTTACACGCTCGAAGTGTGAAGGGATTCGAGGCTAAAAACGCGCTCGAAGTGGTCGTGATGACCACTGTTAAGCTCGAAATCCAAGCAGCTTCGAATTCGAAGTGATAAAGCTTCGAACTCGAAGGAAGTTGGATTGGACCAATGTTCATGTCCGCTCGAAGTGCACTGAAAAGGCACTGTTTAGAATGCGAAGTCTACTAGCTTCGAGTAGAAGCTAGTAAAGGCGCTCGAAGTGCACAGGGGATTAGTGACTTCGTATTCGAAGTCAAATGAGTTCGAAATGGCTCCCATAGAACACGCTCGAAGTGGCCTTGGAATTAAAACCTTTCGTATTCGAAGTCCATTGACTTCGAATTGACCAAAGGGCGCTCGAAGTGAACTTGAAATTGAGGTTTTCGAGTTCGAAGTGCTCTGACTTCAAATTTGAATTAAACCACTCGAAGTCCTCTTTTGATTGTATGCTTCGTGTTCGAAGTCCATAGACTTCGAATGAGACTTGTAAATTAGAAGATAATAAAATCTTTTTTATTTTTCAATTTACAAAAAAAAATAAAACATATTTTTGATATTTTCCTTTGTTTTGTGAATGTTTTTGGTATTTTATTTGATTTTCTAAATGTTTTTGTCTTTTCTTTGATTTTCTCCCCCTACAAGCATGCGTAACTTGTACGAATGATTGACACTCCCCCTCAAATTAAGCTTGGTTTATCTGCAACATGAACAAACAAAGTGAACTACCCACTTAATAAAACACTGTTGGTCAGACTTTATAATTCAACATACCTAATTTAGATACTAAATCATTAAAACGAGATTCGTCTAATGGTTTATTAAACAGATCAGCCAATTGATCATCAGTCTTGACATACTGAAGTTCTATTAGACCTTTGTCCAGATTATCTTTAATAAAATGATACCGTATGTCAATATGTTTGGTCTTGGAGTGGTGGACTGGATTGCATGAGATGGCAATGGAAGATTGTGAATCACACAGTAATGGTATCTTGTCATAGTGTAGGCCAAAATCAGAGAGTTGAGTCCTAATCCACAAACTTTGAGAGCAGCACATTGCAGCAACAACATATTTAGCCTCAACTGTTGAAGTAGAGACACAATTTTGTTTCTTAGAAGCCCAACACACTAACCGATCTCCCAACAAAATGTGCACTGCCGGATGTACTCTTTCTGTCAAGCATGCAACCAGCATAGTCAGCATCTGAATAGGCATATAATTAAAGACTAGAATCCCTTGGATACCATAAACCTAGATCAGGGGTGCCCTTGAGATACTTGAATATTCTTTTGACTGCCAGCAGATGTGATTCCTTTGGATTGGCCTGGAATCTAGCACATAAGCATGTAGAGAACATTATATCTGGTCTACTAGCGGTTAGATACAGTAATGAGCCAATCATACCCCTATAAGTTTTTAAATCAGCTGCTTTTCCGTCAAGATTAGCAGACAGTTTAGCTTTTGAAGACATGGGGGTAGATAGTGAAGAACAACTAAGCATGTCATACTTCTTCAACAAGTCTTTAATATACTTGGATTGACTAATGAAGATGCCATGACTCAGTTGTTTCACTTGTAATCCGAGAAAGAAGTTCATCTCTCCCATCATACTCATCTGAAGACGATTTTGCATGGTATAAGCAAACTCATCACTGTACATTGGGTTTGTGGAACCAAAAATGATGTCATCCACATAAATTTGCACTAAGATTAAATCCTTTCCTTTGGCTTTGGTGAACAGAGTGGTGTCGGTTTTTCCTTTTATGTATTCCTCACTCAACAAATATTCTGACAGGACATCATACTAAGCTCTCGAGGCTTGTTTTAGTCCATATAGGGCTTTGTCTAGAATATATACATGTTGAGGTAATTTGGGATTGACAAAACCTTCTGGCTAAGACACATAGACCTCCTCCTTGAGGATACCATTTAAAAAGGATGTCTTAACATCCATTTGAAAAACCTTGAAGCTTTTATAGGCAGCATAGGCTAAGAAGAGTCGAATGGCTTCTATCCTAGCTACAGGAGCAAATGTTTCATCGTAGTCTATACCCCCTTATTGGTTGTAACCCTTAGCAACCAGCCTAGCTTTGTTTCTAACCACTGTTCCATCGGAATCCCGTTTATTCTTAAAAATCCACTTGGTGCCAACCACTGATTTTCCCTCTGGAAGTAGTACCAGTCTCCAAACTTTGAGTCTTTCGAACTGGTTAAGTTCTTCTTGCATTGCAATGACCCAATCTGCATCATTTAAAGCATCAAAGACTATGGTGGGTTCTATCATGGATAGGAAACTGGAATAGAGACACTCATTTGCCGTTGCAGAACGAGTTCTTACTCCATCTTGAACATTGCCTATTATTTGAGATTCGGGGTGGGATTGTGTCCATTGTATTCCTCGGGGGTTTTGGATTGGAGGAAAGAACTCATTTACGCGATTGGAGAGTTCAATGTCTTCTGCTGTTGATATAGGGTCTGAATCATAGACTGGAGTTCCCTCATAAACCGGCTCATGAGGAACTATAACTGGGTTAACAGTTGATGTAGACGGAGAATCCACGGTTGGATACGAAGACGAGTTGTCAACCTCCGTTGCAGTTGTAGCATGAGATATTGCATCATTCCTGTCACCAGCATTTTGAACATCAAATTCAGACTGTAAGAAATCAAATAAGAAATCTAAATTATTTTCAGATGATGATGGATTTATATTTGTTTCTTTTCTTTGAAGTACTGGTCCAGAACTGACTTGTCCAGAAGCAACCTCATTTTCCTTTTTAAAAGTGTTAACATCCAACATGTCCTCAGATGTAACATTTATACTTTCCATAACACAGTTAGTTCTTTTATTTAACACTCTGTAGGCTTTTGACTCATGTGAATGACCTAGGAAAATTGCTTCATCAGCCTTGGCTTCGAATTTCCCTATATTAACCTTTTCATTGAGTATAAAGCACCTATTACCAAATATATGAAGATATTTGATATTATGTACAATGCCATTTGCTAATTCATATGGTGTTTTATTGAAACGCTTATGTATGAAAGAACGATTCTGTGTGTAACACGCAGTGCTGAAGGCTTCAGACCAATAGGAAAGCGGGAGACCAGAATAAGCAAGCATGGTACGAGCAGCCTCAACCAGAGTTCGGTTGCGTCGTTCCACGACTCCATTCTGTTGTGGAGTATATGCTGCAGAAAATTGATGAGTGATCCCCACGAGGTCAAGGTAGTCTGACAAGCATTTGTTTTTGAACTCAGTTCCATTATCCGTGCGAATGGAGGCTACACTGTGTTCATACTTGTTCTGCTGTTGTTTGATGAAGCTGATGATAGTAGGAGTTGCTTCATCTTTCGACCTTAAGAACTTGACCCAAGTATACCTAGAGTAATCATCGACAATTACTAAGATATACTTCTTCCTATTGCGTGTTTGTACATACCATCATCGGACCGCATAGATCCATGTGCAGAAGCTGCATTATTTTCTTTGTACTGGAGATTTTCTTTACTTTGTGTGATGTGCGTTTCATCTTCCCTTTTTCACAGTCTGCACATAGATGATCTTTGGATAATTTCAACTTAGGCATGCCTCTCACCAGATCTCCAGTAACTAGTTTGTTGATGTTGTGGAAGTTGAGATGGGAGAGTTTTCTGTGCCACAGCCAAGTGAGGTATGATGAGGCTTTACCAAGTAGACAAACGGAAGTCTTCGTGTTGTGGTTGTTCAGATCTATTGAATACAGGTTACACTTTCGTGTTCCCGCGAGAAGTACATCACCTGTGTCTGTTGTCACTGAACATGAATTCTTTTTTAATGTAACTTCCAAATCTTTGTCACAGAACTGGCCAAAGCTAAACAAATTGGGGCCCAATCCTTCCACATAAGAAACCTTCTTTATTTTTATATTTTTCTTTTCTATATCTCCGTACCCCAGTATCGGTGCAACATTGTCGTTCCCAAAACGAACATTCCCGTAGTACTTGGGAACGAAGTTGTTGAGAAGACGCTTGTCACCGGTCATGTGCTTTGTGCAGCCTGAGTCCAGGTACTAGAGATTAGGTGCATGCATACAGAGAAGAAAGAAGGTTTAGGTCCCCATTTTGAAATGGGTCCTTGCTTGTTAGATGAAACACTGGTGTTAACTACGTTTTGAAAAATGCAGTGTATTCTTTTTGATGTCTACCATTGAGTCATTTGTTGTTCTTTGTCAAATCTTGAAGTTTTCATCCATAAAGGATCAGGAACAATTTTTTATTCAATGGTTAGAGGGATTTCACCTTTTTCAATAATTGATGGACTCTCAATGTGTTTGATGTCCACTACCTCAACCACATCTTTGCGTTGCCAAATTTGAATCGTTTTGGGTTTTGCAGCTGTTTGAGATATGGTTTTCGTTTTGGTGGTGAGATGATTGGATTTTGATGGTGGATGGTTTTGTTTCTTGCTATTTGATTGGTTTTGCTTTTGAACTTGAGGTTTTTGATTTTCTCTTTGATGAATGACTTGGTAATTTGTGTTTGAGATTTCCATGTTTTCGATTTTGTTTTATTCCAAGCCTTCAAAAACTCTTTGTAGCCGCCCTTTCTGTACACTTCTAGCTCTTGAATAGTGATTAGTCTATTTTCATAGTTCCAATAATTCATGAGATTTAGAGCGTGTTTAGTCACCCATTGATATATGATTATACCATATGAAGAAATAAAGGGGGCATTTACTTGATTTGACCCTTGTGGTCTCCATCTCTCACACGCACTAATTTCCATTTGTTTACGAAGCCTGTCATATTCACACTTGTATTCACAATGACAATGCAAACATCCATGACTTGTGCAAAAATGTGTGTTTGCTTTAGTTTCTTTTAAGGAAAGTGAATTACAACTACTAAAGCAATTCGTAATGTGATGAAACTTTTTGGAAAAGTCAAAACAAGGCTTAGAAACTGTGGGTTTAAACTTTGTTGTGGTTCCATTGTTGCAAACACTCTTCATCTTGTTGTATTTTCTGCTTACAGCTGAAACATTCAAAACATGGTTAGGTGTGAGTGGTTTTATGTTCTTGTGGACAACATTTGATGGTGACTTTGATTTGTTTTTGGAAGAGTGTGTGAGATGGGCTTTGGGAATGGCATTCGGTTGCCTTTTGGTGGGTGCACTTAATTTATGTTGAGACTTTAAAGTCCATGATCCTTCCACCATAGATTTCCCTTTTTCTTCTCTAGTATATTTTCGTGTTGGTTGAGAAGTAGATGGAGTAGAAGTGCATGTCAAGATTTTCCTTTGACAGTGACATGAAAGACTCTTTTCTGATTTATTTATTTCTCTTTCCAAATCATCAGTGATAATGGTTTGATAATAATAAGCTACAAGTTGTTCAAGTTGCCTTTGTAACACCATATGTGGTATATATATTTGGGCTTCCAGAACTGTTTGTGACGTTTTGAGATCATCAGGATAGGTGAAACCATTAGACTCATCTATCATACTAAGCTTATGAGGCTCAGATGAGATAGTATCATTTAATTCCTGATAATTAAAATAAATTTCAGATTTTAGTGGAGTATTTCTCTTAAAATCTTCTTCCATAACCTCTTCTTCTCGTCCAACAAATACCATTTTGTTTGTGATGCCAGCATTCATTAAGTTAAAGTCATATAATTGCTTGGCTGTCACTTTCTCACTGATTCGTGGGTTTTCAAATCCAAGACCATCATAGGTCCATTTTAAGTATTTTCTTTCTTTGGATTTGTTTAGAAAAATTGTTTGTTCTGTTTTACCCCGTTTGACCAGTGTGTCTTCAAGCTCTTTTATTTTTTAGCACAGTTCACCCTTTTCCTTATGAATAAATTTTACATCATTTTTCGGCGCTGATCTTCTCTACTTTTAGGTCATGTAGTTGGGTGCTCATGTTTGCAGTTAGCTTAATGAGTTTGTTTTCTTTTTCAATGATTTTCATTTTGAGTTGTTCAATTTCTTTATCAACATGTATGGATTCCATTTATTGATTTCTGATTACTTCTTTTAGTTTTTCTTTGTTTAGCTTTGACTTTAGTACCTTTTTCTCTAACTTGTTCATTCGTGATATGATGATCTAAACATGTTCCATGCTCAGACCACAACCTGCAATTGAGTTAGAGTGTACCTCAGTATTATTATTGACAGCATCGAGCCTTTCATCGTCAGAATTGTCATATTGTGTCTCTGGCTCGGCTTCATCATCACTAAATTCTTCTTCAACGTCTGCCATTAAGCAGAATTGAGCTTGTGCCTCCTCCTCAAGATCACTGTCATGTGTATCAGTGAGGAACTGATCTTCTTCCACTAACATGGCCCTTCCTGCACTCTTCTTTTTGGCCAGTCTAAGCTTTTGCTTATAGTACTCGGCGTCTTTCTTCTTTTTCAGTGTGCAGTCTTTAATGAAGTGGCCGTTTCCCCCATAATTGTAGCATTTACGATCTTCCTTCCTCTCTTCCTTGGCAATTCTTGGTTTCTCAGCCACCTTATAATTTTCTGGTCTTCGGGACCCAGAAGTGTACCTTTGGCGATTGTTGGTTTTAGAGTACCTATTCTTAAAAGCCTTGGTGATGAATGACATGGCTTTGATGACTTGTTCCATTTCTGTACCATCTGACTCATCAGATTCTAAGTCAGATAAAGCCACTTGTTTGAAATTCTGAGTTCTGGAGGACTCGCGGGGGGTTAGTTCTGAAGCAATTAAGGCCAATGGATCAGCTGTGAGTCTGGGAGAAGTTTTTGAAACCTCATCTTGATATTGCTGAAGGTCCTCAAAAATGTTGTGGTATGTGACAATTGTAAGGTTTCGGTTGATGTGTTTGTACAGCTTGACATGCTCTTTCCATTCTGGCCCTAGAGCACAAAGAAATACGCAATTAATATCCAAGTCTGTCCTTTCAACCTTGTTTGTCCTGACTTCGTTCTGGAGTTTGCAGAAACGACTGTAAGTGTCAATTAACAGTTTGTTCTCCCTAGCAGAAAATTCGTGAAACATGTTCACCAATTGTGTTCTCTTTATGTGCTCTCTTTGCTCAATACCTTGCAATTGCCGTTTGATCTCATCCCAGATCTCTTTAGCGGTAGCTAAGCTGTCAACCCTCATGTACATTTCAGAAGATAGACCTTGCTTGAGATAATACTTAGCCAACCTATCAGCTTTCTTTCTTTCTTTCTCAGCAGTTGTTAACTCATCATGAGTTTTCTCTCTCACTGTTCCAAGAATTTGAGGATTATTGTCTGGTTTGTGCATCCATGATTCGATAGAATTTCTTTTCTCCATTGAGAATAGAATCAATCATCATTTCACCATAAACTTCATTATGTTCAAGAAAATCCATGAACCTCCCTTTCCATACAAGGTAGTCATTTCGAAAGAGAACAGGGGGTTTGGAATCCGTGCCAATGGCCAATATCTCATTGGAACTTGACATTTTTGATTGAATTACTTGAAAGTCTCAAAGTGATCGTTAACTTGAAAAAGTTGGGTGATTGGGTTTGAAGAAGGTTTCTTCAAATTGAAATAGTTCGAAGTGGTGAATTCGTATTGAGCTATGAGTTCGAATTGGAATGGTTTGAAGATGATTAACTTAGTAGTAGTTTGAGGTTAATCTTGGAATTCGAAGTCACTTTTGAAATGAACTTCGAATGGAATAGTTCTTTTGATCTTTTAGAAGTGAGTTCTTTGAATGTTTCGTTTTTGAAGTCAACTTCGAATGAAATAGTGACTTCGAATACGGAATGTGATCAAAGCAAGTTGATTTCGAATTGTATTCTAAATGAACACGCTCGAAGTCTGTGGTGATGCGTTCGAAGTTCAAAAGTTGTAATGAACTTTGTATTCGAAGTGTTCTTTGGGAATTTAAATCCGCTCGAAATCAAGGAGTTGAAACGGACTTTGAATTTGAAGTGTTCTTTGGGAATTGAATCCGCTCGAAGTTGACTATACCATGTTTCCAACTTGTAACTTGTGTTGTTTTCGAATTCGAAGTGTATAGTCTTCGAACTTGACATATTTTTCCTTCGACATTGAGTATTTGATGCGCTCGAAGTCTTCTTTAGGTAACAACTTCCGGATTTTACGGGATTTGTTTTCAACAACCTTACTCGAGTCTTCTTTGCAGGATTTGGCGCGCTTGAACTCTTCAGTAAACACCAAAAACTTTCGAAAAATTGATTTCACTCGATCAAACACTCATATCTCGACTGTTCTTCATCATCTTCAAACGTTCTTGACAAAAATTACAATCCTTATCAAAAACAATGAAAAATCACTCGATTTTTATATCCTCTTGGTCGCAATTCCTTGTAGATCCAGAGTATACCAATTAATCCATCATTCCAATCAAATCTAATGAACTAATGAAGCAAAAACTGTAGATGTATTTCACGAAAAAACTTCAAGAACTCATTCGATTTTAATCCAACTCAAATCAGAAATGATTGTTTAGAATGTTGAGTAGATTTCGAGATGAATAGAATCAATTTTAACAGAACACATACTCAAACCTTCATGCCTTCGATTTCTCCACAGTAGCCTTCTTCGATGATGCTTGTTAGTCGATGTTTTCCCAATCAAGAGCCAACTTAGATCAAGTTAGGCGCTGATACCAATTGAAAGATATAAAATAGTGATTGTATAACCTTCAAGCAATCAATGGCAAGATGAATATCGAGAGAGAGAGAGAGAGCTACACACACTTTCACATTCAAAGGATATGGCATATATTTCAGGAATCGTAAAGTCTTTTGCCGCCCATGATACAAATGCCCTATACATATGCTAAGCCTACTACATGGGCCTCATGGGCTTTCCTACATTTTATCTAATATTAACAATCATCAGGTACAAGTCAGATTGAAAATCTAAGTGATCTCTCAATCCCTACCCAGACTGAAAAAGTAAGTCCTATTCAGCTTGAAAGACACTACTCAGATTCAGACTCAGGACCATAGTCTCCTACTACAACCTTCAAAGTATTAAAAGACCATCCTCTTGATGATATTATTGGTAACATTGAAGATGGTGTGTTAAGTAGATCTAAGGATGAAGATTGGATTGAAGCTATGCAAAATGAGCTGACAGAATTTCAAAGAAATAAGGTCTGGACCCTTGTCCCTGCTCCCAAAGAAAAAACAATTATAGGCACTAAGTGGGTCTATAGATATAAAATGGACAAGGATGGAGTAGTGATCAGAAATAAGGTAAGGCTAGTAGCTCAGGGGTATCGACAAGAAGAAGGTATTGACTATGATGAGACCTTTGCCCCTGTTGCAAGGATTGAAGCTATAAGATTGTTTCTAGCCTATGCGGCCTTCAAAAACTTTAAAGTGTATCAAATGGATGTTAAAAGTGCTTTCCTAAATAGATCACTACAAGAGGAAGTCTATGTGAAACAACCCCCTGGTTTTGTTGATTCTAAACATCCAGATTATGTTTATAAGTTAGACAAGGCTCTGTATGGACTCAAGCAAGCACCAAGAGCCTGATATGACACATTATCCACCTATATGCTTTCAAATGATTTTATTAGAGGAAGTATTGACAAAACTCTATTTATAAGAAAGAGTATAGGACATCTTATTCTGTTTTAAATCTATGTGGATGACATTATCTTTGGTTTAACAAACCAAGGTCTATGTGATTGGTTCTCTAAGATAATGTCTAATCAATACAGAATAAGCATGATTGATGAGATGACTTACTTTTTGGGACTTCAAATCAACCAGAAATAAGATGGTATATTTATTAATCAGAGCTAGTATGTTTTTGATCTGATTAAGAAATATGGATTAGACTCAAGCCATCTTGCAAAGTCCCCAATGTTACACAATGTCAACTTGCACAAGGACATTGATGGGAAATCTGTACATCAGACTACATATAGAGGAATGATAGGTTCATTACTCTACTTGACAGCAAGCAGACCTGATATAATGTTTGCTACATGTGTTTGTGCACAATATCAGGCTGATCCAAAGGAATCACACCAGCAAGTTGTTAAAAGAATACTCAAATATCTGAACGGAGCACCAAATTTAGGTTTGTGGTATCCCAAAGGATCAGGATTTGAGCTGATAGAGTACTCAGATTCAGACTTCGCAGGTTGTGGCCTAGACAGAAAGAGTACTACTGGAGGATGTCAACTATTGGGTGGAAAATTAGTTAGCTGGACAAGCAAGAAACAGAACTCAATGGCAATTTCCACAGCTGAAGCTGAGTATGTTGCAGCAGGGAGCTGTTGTGCTCAAATATTGTGGATGCAACATCAGCTTAAAGACTTCGATTTACATTATTCAAAGACTCCCATATTCTGTGACAATCAAAGTGCTATTGCCATCACACACAACCCAGTGTTTCACTCAAGAACAAAGCACATTGAGATAAGATATCACTTCATCAGAGACATAGTAGAAAAGGGAAAGATTGAGTTAGTCTTCATTGAGACTGAAGAGCAACTTGCAGATATCTTCACTAAACCAATTGAAGGCACAAGATTCACAACTCTACTTAGCAAGCTTGGCATGCTCAACCCTTAATTTGGTATGTCCCATTATTTCTCTATCCCTGTTTAATATATGCTTAGTGCTAACCTTGATTAAGTGTCAAAATCTGAGCTGAGTGCTCAATCAGAGCTGAGTGCTCTATCTAAGCTGAGTGGTCAATATGATCTAAGTGCTCAATCTACGCTGAGTGATCAGTTCTAAGGTGTGGTCAGTTCCACATGTCTAAGTTAGTCCTAAAAATATGTAAGTCCAACACTATGGTAAGTATAAAATATGTAAGGTTTGTCCTTTAAAAATACACGTAAGTCATTTACAAATTAATTATTAATAAGATGTTCTTGATAATAATTCTTTTCATATTGGTCGAAATTGGATCAATGTAACAGTGCGAATCTAAGAAACTTGCATTAAATATAGTCGTTGTAACAAACTGCGTAGTCGGTTGTTACTGTAACGTCATATTTATTACCATCTGATAACGGTAACTTTTCTTTCACATTGAAAACGTATAAATAAGAGAGACTCCTCACCGTATTTCGTTTACTCTTCCAAATCCTATACCTCCTTCTCTATTCTCTAAACCCTAACATTGCTTTGTGCAGCATCAATCACTCAGTGCTAAACCCTACAACTGCTAAGTGCAATCTAATACGATCAGTTCGAAATCAATGGAGGGATACACTCTAAATTTTACTGATCAATTGATCCATGGTGGTACTTTCAAGAATAATGCGCTCCCCATTTACAAGCAAAACAATGTCGTGGCATGTATCGACATTCCAAAGTCGAAAATTGGCAGGGGATATGAGGAGTGGGTCTCCTACATTCAAAAGGGACCCCTCACACGCGCTTTTCTTAACGGTCCGGCTGTGCTTATTCCACAACTCCTTACGGAGTTTTGGTACATGTGCAGACTAGATGCAAATCAACACGTAATAAGAGGTACAGTCCTAAATGGACAAGTAGCGATCGACATCGATGCAAACTGTCTCTGGCGAATACTTCATCTCCCTGTTCACAATCAATATGAGGCCACGGTTTCTAAGGAAACTTCGAGGAGTGTTTTACCTTTAATGGGTCATCCTCAAGTCGTTGGAGTGATAAGGAAATCTATTTTCCAAACAGCATGGGGATTCATGGTATCCACGGTGGTTCATTCACTTGCATACAAAGTGGGTGGACTGGATAATGTCAATGGTTATCAAAGACATTATCCAGTCCACCCACTTTGTATGCAAGTGAACGAACCATCGTGGATACCATGAATCCCCATGCTGTTTGGAAAACAGATTTCCTTATCACTCCAACGACTTGAGGATGACCCATTAAAGGTAAAACACTCCTCGAAGTTTCCTTAGAAACCGTGGCCTCATATTGATTGTGAACTGAGTTAATCTTTGAGGTACTCAAGTCTCTGGTGACCAAGAATGTGAGGGATACCATTGTGCCCTTTGTAAGATTTTCATTAATGGTTATCAAGGACAGGTTGGGTAGAAGATACACTGCACAATATGAGTCAACCCCAACTCCTGCTCTCAGCTCCAGAATGTTTGCCCATGATATTTTCCCTGAGCATCCCACAATGAGTGCTCAGATGAGGGTGTATGCACTACTTCCGACTCCAGAGTCCAGTGAAGCTGAGAAGAGTGAAAATGATGAGGTGGAAATAGAAGGAGTCAATGATTCTGAGGTTGAGTCCTCCAAAGCTGAACCTCAAAGGACTCAACTCCGATCGCGCATTCAACGGATTTCTTCCACCTCCAGCTCTGAGCAAGAGAGTATCTTCCCTAGCTCAGAGTCACCACTGATAGGCGCAGCAGGTATAACCTCTCTTCCTTCTTCTCCTTCTTTCTCTCGTATTTCTCCATCTCCAATACAGGGAGATAAGACTGAGTCAAGCCCATCTCAGTCTAACCCCTCTCCCCTACCACAAACATCTCCATATACTCTCCACTCTACAACCAACCTTGGTAAGCCCACTGCTACCAAGGATATCTCCCAAACCTATACTCATAAAACTGCCAAAGGTGGTCCTTCACCTAAAAAGGATCATGGAGCTGATGTCACACTGACACCTCCACCGGCAGGAGCTGAGGGGGAGACACCTTCTCTTAAGGTGCCAACCTCAAGGATCACTTCACCCAGTCAGCCTATACCGGGTATGGTGTCTACTCAGCCCATACCTATTCTAGCCATGGGAGAACCCATTTTTGTGCCTTCACAGACACATGAAGTTAACATTGAGCATATGACCTCTCCCTAGGGTCAACTACCCCCCCTCCTCACCACTCAGCCAGGCTACCCTACCACCAAAGCACACGACCTTGGTCATTCTTCTTCTCTTCTATTCTTACACATCCTAGCACGACCTGTCAATGATCCTTCCATACACCAGGATATGGGGCCCACATTCTCACCTCATGAGGCACACTCAATAGCCTCTCCTATAGTGGAAATTCATTCCTCCAATGGTTAGGAAGGCTTTGAGTTTAAAAAGAGACTGGAGGAGCCCATAGTTGCTGAAGCCACTGATGTTCAATCAACTATGTTGTATCTACAAGCTCAGTTTGAGCTTCTGCACAAGTAGAGGAAGAGTGATAAAGCCAAGTTGATGTGTAAGCTGACTGCTCTTACAAACTCTGTGGCCAACTTGGAGAGCTTTGTGCTTAAATTAAGACCCTCCCTATTGATGATGACAAAAAGTGGGAGGAAGAATCAAAGAAAGATGATGACACAGTTGAGGGGGAGCATACACAGGAAGTGCAAATTGAAGAAGAAACTTATGATCAGTTCATGAGTACTGTAGATCAACCTCCTCAACAAAAGTCAACTCAACCAGACATTCCACATGCTGTAATCCCTCAAGCTGAACCTCTTCAAGTGCTACAAGCTGAATTGCCAAAGATTGTTAAAGCTGAGTTGGTTCCAGCCACACAAACTTATAAAGGGAAAGGGAAGGCTAAAGAGATTGTGAAAAGAAAAAGGAGAACAAGTGCAATGTCTCTAGCCAAAAGAAGAAAAGTAATCATTGTTAAACCTGAGCTAGAGCAACAAGGTCAGTCTCAACTCGTTGCATATGACTCTGACTCAAGTGATGAAGCTGATGCAACACAAAGGCCAGTGACATGCTAGCTGAGCAAATGTTACAAGAAATGGCCAAGGAACAGGGTATGTCTGTAGAGGAAATGAAAGAACAACAAAGACAAGTAGAGCTTCAAAGAGAACAGGCTAAAGCTGAGGCTGCCAGAGCTGAAGCTGACTGTCATGGACCCAGAGCTGCCCCAATTCCCTACTCAGATGTGGATCTAAGGCATTCCTATAAAAGAGCACACTTTGATCACAAGATTGAATCCATCACACTGAGCAAAAAAGGAGAATTGGTGATAATCAACTTTGTACTAGACAACAAACATGAAATTGATCCAGATATGAGATGTCTGTACAAGTTGGGCTTTTCAGAGCTAAAGATTGTAGCCACAACTATCAAAAGAATGAAAAAGAGTCAAATTAGACAAGAGATAGTTTATGTGCTCAAGACACTCTTCATAAGAATTGATCAATTAGGGGAAATTCCGGCTGATGAAATTGATACCTTCATAAATAGAAACAAAGCTGCAAGACTTAGAGCAGCAAGTCAGCGAGCTAAACGAAACATCAGTTTACAAGTTCCAGAGGGAGTTGAATTCAGAGAAAATACTTATATCACTCAACCTTTGGAAGGATTTTTGTATTTGGATGTGGAAGGCAATCAGTGTTTCTTGAAGATTTGATTTTGTACTTGAGAATTCTATGTGATAACTCAATTCAGAATTCAGTTGTCAGGTATCATCTAAACAAAGAAATAAGATCAAGAAAAGCTGAGATAAGAGAGCTGCCAAAGGGTGAAGAAATTTTGAATGATGTTATCAAAGAAACAACAATCTGAGAGCTTAAATGTTCAGATATGTGGTTGGAAGCTGGAGATCCTATTGATTAAATAGATTAGTTCTATAATTTTGTAAGCACTAAGTGTGCATAAGCTGATCAAAATGATCAAGCAAAATGTAAATGATATGTTCATTAATGAAAAGTTAAGTGTTAATCCCATGTTTAGAATAATTAGATTTGATGAGACAAACTATAGATTTGTATAGATGATAGGTTAAGAGTTAGGAATTATGTAAGTCTGTTATAGACTGACTAGTCAGCTGAAGCTGAGTAGTCAACGTATAAACAGATATAGAGTTTTCTATGTAAGTATTAGATAGCTTAGTGACTTCTAAGCTGAGATAAGTTTTAAAAGTGAAGACTTGAAGATTCAAGAATCCAAGATTCAAGAAGTTAGCTTGACAAGGTCAAGACTGAGTATGTCAGCTCAGCGTCAGAAGTCAGTTCAGAATTTAAGTAAGTTCTAAATTCTGTTATAAACTCTCCATATCTACAACATTTAAATTAGGATATCTAAACCTAATTTAAACTATCTATTAGTTGGATAGAAATCTCAAACGGAATTAATTAGATATGTTCTAATTAAGGAGTTTGTTGCGGTTTTAAAGAAAAGATATGTTCTATCTTTTAAAATGTGATTTGTTCGTAGGTATATCAAGTATAAGTATAAAACTTCATATGGGTTTTATATATATATATATGTTCTTACATGTGTACATGAACAAATACCGAACAACGACGACTGCATAAGTTGCAGAACTGCGTAAGCTGCAAAACGTACATGTGTTCGTGATACTTGATACACGTGTGTTGCGATAACTTTGTAAGTTCAAAGTTAGAGAGAGTTTTCAAGAGTTCTTGTTAATCAGTTTTAACACGAAATTCGATCATCAATTAGTTTGTGATTGAAGAGTGTTTAGAGAGAGTTGAGGTTATAATCATTGTAATATCAAATCATCCTGTTGATTTGATTAGAGAGTGATAATAGTTATTGTTCTGTTTGATAATTGAATATACGTTTGATTAATTTGTTTAATTGTTTAAAGTGTATTCAACCCCCCCCCCCTTTTACACTATATCGGTTGCTTGTTCACCCTCTTTGGGACCAACAACTGGTATCAGAGCAAGTTTCTTCATAAGTTGAAGATCAAGATCCGCTGTCAAGAGGTTAAGATGTCTACTAGCAAGCAATCAAGTCATATACCAACAATGGCGGCAAAAGTTTGTCCCATCTTTGATGGCACTGACTATCCTATATGGAAGATAGGAGCCATGCTATATCTGAAGTCTATGGATCACAGGATGAGTACCGTGATTCAAGATGGCCCAACCATACCAATGATCCATATTACTGCCACTGACAAAATTGTTCCCTCTAGAGAAACTCCCAAGCCTCAAGCATCCTGGACTGAGGAAGATCGTAAACTGTTCAATCTTGATGACAAGGCACAAAGCATTATAGCAAATGCTTTGACAAATCCTCTTCTGCATACTGTAGCTGGGTGCCAAACTGCAAAAGAGATGTGGGATACTCTCAGTGTCACATATGAAGGCACTGACTTGGTCAAGCAACATAAGAAGACAAATCTGTGTCGTTCTTATGAAACTTTCTTTGCTAAAAAGAATGAAACTCTGGTAGATTTGTTTACCAGATTTCAATGCTTGATAAATGATCTGATCTTGGTAGGTGTCAAGAAAGATGAGAATGAGTTGGTACTCAAGTTCTTGGATGTGTTACCAGAACAATTTAATGAGATCACCATTGCACTTCATGCTGGAGGAACCTTAGGAAAATATGATCTCAGATCTATCTATGGTTTTCTTCTAAATCATAAACAGATCATAGAATAGAAGAAAGTGGCCCAGCAACAACTAAAAGAATCTATCAATAATGGTGGATCTGCATTAATTGTAGAAAAGAAAAAGAAGGGATCTAAAAAGTCTCAAGCTGGGACTGATTCTGAATCCGAATCTAAGGAAGTAAGTCTTAACTCTGGTTCAGATTATGGAGAGATGGATGCTCTTACTAAACAAATGGCAATGTTAGCAAGAAACTTTAGAAAGTTCAGAAGAGGAAGGGGCCAATCTGACAGAAGCAAAAGTGGTAAGTCTACTTTTGATCCTAAGAAAGCTAAGTGCTACAACTGTCAGAGGATAGGACACATAGTTGTTGAGTGCAGAGTTAAGAAGGGAGAATCAGCTTCAGTAGCTGACAAGATTGCCTACAGAGCTGATAAGTATAAAAAGAAATATCAAAGACTCAAAGGCAAGCCAGATGAAAACACCAAAGGTCTTCTTGCTGAGACTTCGGATACTTAATCATCTACTTCAGATGATGAGCCAGATAGGTGTTTGATGGCCATTAAGGATGAAGAGGAACAAATTGACTATGAGTTAGAAGACAGTTCCTTTGATGAGGATCTAGCAGAAGCGGCTAAGCTGAGTAAGCAAACCAGTAACTGGGATCCTGCCTCAATGTATAACGTAAATAGTTTTAGCTCTTAGACTGATGAACAAAAATGTCTAATGTTCAACTATCTGTTGAATGACTTCAAAACCTCTCTCACAGTTCAATCTAGTTTGAAAACTGAAATTTCAAAACTAAAAGATGAACTTAAACACTCTGAAACTCTCTTAAATGCTGGTAAAAAGATTCAAAGTGATTATGAATGTCCGCTTCATATAAATAAACTTCTACGTGAAGAACGGCAAGAATCAAAAGAACAAGCTGACAATCTAAGAAAAATCTATGAATCTTGGTGTAAGTCATCAAGAGAAGCAGAAAAGTGTATTAACCAGCAGATACCAAATCAAGTAAAAGCAGTGCTAGGGGGAGATTATAGTGCTGTTGCTAATGAAATCATCGAAGATCAAGTCAGTCTTGAAGACAAAATGATGAAATCAGATGACATACTCCCAAGAACATTCTTAAGGAACAAGGAAGGGAAACAGGTCAAAACCAATAAGTTTGTGAGACCAACCCAAAGTCCTCAGGTTATTCACTCAAACCATCAAGCTGAATGTTCCTGATCCAACAGAAACTCTAAGTTAGTTTTCAAAAGATTGGATTACAATCCTGTGAGAACAACTGTTTTTGATAGAATATCTCATGTTAACTCAAAAAGACATAATTCTCAAGCCATATATGAAAGGATGTCTAAAAACAGGAAGTTGTCTGTAAGTCACACTTCACCAAATAAAGGTAACCATAAAGCTGACAAAGGTAAGTACAAAGTCAGTGAAATTCAAGTAGACAAACTATCGAAGAGGATTGAAAGGTTATCCACATCATATGACCCTAAAACTGAATCCAAATTTAATGTTGGAAAACTCAAAGAAATCACCTAAACACCCATCTTTAGAATAAAATGCTATAAGTGAGGTGATATAGGTCATGAGGCCAAAGATTGTGTAAGTACCAATCTTAGACCTGAAAACGAAAAGGATGATCAGTCCAAAACAGACCCAGAATCTTTTCGAGCTGATCAATCAAACTCCAAAGGATCAGCTAAGTGCTCATCCTCAGGACCCACTAAACAGTGGGTTCCAAAAAGAAACTAATATGTTTAGTTGATCATGTGCAGGGCTCCTACAAGTGGTATCTAGATAGTGGAAGCAAGGGGATCCTAAGTGAATTCCAAAACAATGAAGGACCCAAGGTAACATTTGGGGATAATTCCCAAGGAAGGACTAAAGGTTACGGAAAGATAACTGCTGGAAAAGTCACTTTCAAAAAGGTAGCATATGTTGAAGGCCTTAAACACAATCTGATAAGTATCAGTCAACTGTGTGATGAGGATTATGAAGTCACCTTCAGAAAGCATGCAGGGACAATTTATGATAAGAAGGAAAAACCAATATTAATGGTAAAAAGAGAGAGATATCTATTTGTTAGATCTCAGCTCCGCAGATCCTTCAACTGAAACTTGCTTGTATTCTGACTTAACTCCTAAGCTGAGTTGGTTATGGCACAAGAGACTGTCTCATTTAAACTTCAAATATATTAACAAGTTGTCTAGCAAAGAGTTAGTCTCTTCTCTACCTAAGATAACATTTGCTAAAGACAAACTCTGCTCAGCTTGTGAAATGGGAAAACATCATAAGGGATCCTTCAAGTCCAAACAGAATTTTTCAATTACAGAACCATTGCATATGTTGCATTTGGACCTATTTGGACCTATTAGCACCCCAAGCCTAAATGGCAAAAAGTATACTCTAGTGATTGTTGATGAGTTCACAAGATTCACTTGGGTAATCTTCTTAAAAGCCAAAAGTGAAGTTGCACATGAGTTAATCAACTTCATAAGACAATAAGAGTTGCAAAAGGGTAAGTCTCTTAAACAACTCAGAAGTGATCATGGGACTGAGTTCAGAAATTCAACCCTTGAAGGCTTTTGTGAAGAGAAATGAATTATCCAAAATTTCTCATCTGTAAGAACTCCACAACAAAATGGAGTTGCTGAAAGGAGAAATAGAACCTTAAGTGAAGCTGCCAGAACCATGCTATGTGAGGCACAGCTCAAACTGAGCTTATGGGCAGAAGCTATAAGTACAGCCTGCTATACTCAGAATAGATCGATTATAGTTAAAAGACATGGTAAAATACCTTACGAGATGTATCGTAGCAGAAAACCCAACATTGGATATTTCCACATTTTTGGTTCAACATGCTATGTGCTAAACCAAAGAGATCAGCTCCATAAGTTGGAACCCAAAGCTGATCAAGGGATATTTGTTGGATATTCTTCAATCTCCAAAGCATAAATAGTTTTTACTCTTAAAAGGAAGGTAATTAAAGAGTCAATACATGTTACGTTTGATGAGACAAGTATTTAATCCAACAGAGCTCAAGCTGACCCGGTTAGTCTGAGTGAGCTTGAGAGGAGCAAAGAAGATCTCACATCAAATCCCATGTATGTTATGGATGATTCTGATGACGATGATGATAGTAAATCTGACAAATGTGCATCATGGAAAGAAATTATCAATATTGAAGATAATCATCCTGAAAGTCTCGGTGAATCATCAGGTACATGTCAGATTGAAGATCTAAGTGATCTCCCAATTCCTACTCAGACTAAAGAAGTGAGTCCTATTCAGCCTGAGAGACACTGCTCTGACTCAGACCCAAAACCTCAGTCTCCTACAACAACCTTTAGAGCATTAAAAGACCATTCTCTTGATGATGTCATTGGAAACATTGAAGATGGTGTGTTAACTAGATCTAAGGCAAATGCAAACTATGTTGCCTACACTAGTTTTCTATCTCAAATGAAACCAAAGAAGACTGAAGAGGCTCTAAAAGATGAAGATTAGATTGAAGCTATGCAAGAGGAGCTGACAGAATTTCAAAGAAATAAGGTCTAGACCCTTGTCCCTGCCCCCAAAGGAAAAACAATTATAGGCACTAAGTGGGTCTATAGAAATAAAATGGACAAGGATGGAGTAGTGATCAGGAACAAGGCAAGGCTAGTAGCTTAGGGGTATCGACAAGAAGAAGGTATTGATTATGATGAGACCTTTGCCCCTGTTGCAAGGATTGAAGCTATAAGGTTGTTTCTAGCCTATGCAGCCTTCAAAAACTTTAAAGTGTATCAAATGGATGTTAATAGTGCATTTCTAAATGGAGCACTACAGGAGGAGGTCTATGTGAAACAACCCCCTGGTTTTATTGATGCTAAACATCCAGATTATGTCTATAAGCTGGACAAGGCTTTGTATGGACTCAAGCAAGCGCCAAGAGCCTGGTATGATACACTATCCACCTATTTGCTCTCAAATGATTTTGTTAGAGGAAGCATTGACAAAACTCTTTTCATAAGAAAGAGCAGAGGACATGTCATTCTGGTTCAAATTTATGTGGATGACATTATCTTTGGATCAACTAACCATGATCTGTGTGATTGGTTCTCCAAGATAATGTCTAATCAATACATAATGAGCATGATGGGTGAGATGACGTACTTTTTTGGACTTTAAATCTATCAGAAAGAAAATGGTATATTCATTAATCAGAGCAAGTATGTCTTTGATCTGATTAAGAAATATGGATTAGACTCAAGCCATCCCGCAAAGTCTCCAAAGTTATACAATGTCAAGCTACACAAGGACATTGATGGAAAATCTGTATGTCAGACTACATATAGAGGAATGATAGGTTCATTATTCTATTTAACAGTAAGTAGACCTGATATAATGTGTGCTACATGTGTTTGTGCATGATATCATGTTGATCCAAAGGAATCACACTCGCTAGCTGTTAAAAGAATACTCAAATATCTGAAGGGAACACCAAACTTAGGTTTGTGGTATCTCAAAGGATCAGGATTTGAGCTAATAGGGTACTCAAATTCAGACTTCGCAGGATGTGGTCTTGATAGAAAGAGTACTACTGGAGGATGTCAACTTTTGGGTGGAAAATTAGTTAGCTGGACAAGCAAGAAACAATACTCAGTGGCAATTTCAACAGCTAAAGTTGAATACGTAGCTGCAAGGAGCTGTTGTGCTCAAATACTGTGGATGCAACATCAGCTTAAGTACTTTGATTTGCATTACTCAAAGAGTCCTATATTTTGTGACAATCAAAGTGCTATTGCCATTACACACAACCCAGTGTTTCACTCAAGAACCAAGCATATTGAGATAAGACATCACTTCATCAGAGATATTGTAGAAAAGGGAAAGATAGAGTTAGTCTTCATTGAGACTGAAGATCAGCTTGCGGATATCTTCACTAAACCAATAGAAGGCACAAGATTCACAACTCTACTCATCAAGCTTGGAATGCTCAACCTTTAAATGGTATGTTCCACTATTTATCTCTGCTTAATTTTTGGCTGTGTGCTACATTTGACTAAGTGTCAAAACTTGAGCTGAGTGCTCAATTTGAGCTGAGTGCTACATCTGAAGCTGAGTGCTCCATCTAAGCTGAACATTCAGGATTAGCTGAGTGCTTCATCTAAGCTGAACACTAAGGATCAGCTGAGTACTCCGTTCCAAAGTGTGATCAGTTCCACATGTCTAGGTTAGTCCTAACAAATGGTATGTCCAACAATATGGTAAGTCCAAAATATTTACGGTGTGTCCGGTAAATAAACATCAGTTGTTTAGAAAATTTTCATGATAAATTTTTTTTCATAATCAGTATGAAGCGATGGTTTCTAAGGAAACATCACGAAGCGTTTTACCCTTAATGGGTCATCCTCAAGTGATTGGCGTCATAACGAAATCCGTTTTCTAGACGGTATGGGGATTTATGGTATCCACTGTGGTTCATTCCTTGGATACAAGGTGGGAGGTCTGGATAATGTAAATGACTTTGAAATGCAACTACTATACAACTTATTTTATGATCGACGAGTGGATTACGCTGAGTTGATCTTTGAGGCATTCAAGTCATTAGTGACCAAGAACATAAGGGACACCATTGTACCCTTTGCAAGATTTATATCAATGGTCATCGAGGACAGATTGGGTAGAAGATATACTGCTCAATAAGAGTCAATCCCTACTCCTGTTCTCAGCTACAGAATGTTTGCCCATGATATTTTCCCTGGGCTCCCTACAATGAGTGCTCAGATGAGGGTGTATATACAGCTTCCGACTCCCGCGCCAAGTGAAGCTGAAACAGAGGAGGAAGCTGCGGAAGAAGTGGGTGACGATGTTGATTCAGAGGCTGAGTCCCCTCAAGCTGATCAACCTAGGACTCAGCTCAAACCCAGTGCACGAATAATCTCATCCACCACTTCGAGCTCGGAGCAAAGGAGTCTGTTTCCTAGCTCTGAGTCTCCACTGCTAGGTGCAGCAGGTAATATTTCACAACCCTTATCTCCTTCTCTCTCTTTTACTTCTCCATCTCCAAACTTAGGAGATAGGACTGAGTCAAGCCCAACTCAGTCTAACCCCTCTCCTCCACCTCGCACATCTCCATCAATCTTACAATCTCCAACCAACCTTAGTCAGCCTACTGCTACTAAGGATATATCCTACACCTATACAAGGAAAACTCCCAAAGGTGGTCCTTCACCTATAAAGGACACTGGAGTTGATATCACATTGATACCTCCACCAGCAGGAGCTGAGGGGGAGACATCTTCTCTTAAGGTGCCAACCTCTAGGCTCAGTTCAACCCTTAAGCCTATACCGGGTATGGTGTCTACTCAGCCCATACTTACTAGTCCCATGGTATAGCCTACTTCTGTGCCTTCACAGCCCCATGAAGGTAACATTGAAATACTGACCAATCCCCAGGGTCAATTACCCCCTCCTCACTAATAAGCCTAGCTCACCTCACTACCATACCTCACGACATTGTTCATTCTTCTCTTCCATTCTTACACACTCTCGCACAACCTGTCAATGAACCTTTCATACACCAGGAAGGTTTACAGGGTCTCCATTCTGGCCCCCTTGATTCCCTAGGTCATCACTAACCTTTGGATATGGGACCCACATCCTTACCTACTGAAGAACACTCAACAGCCACTCCTACGGTGGAGATACACTCTTCCACTGGATAGGAGGACGTTGAGGTAAGAAGAAGACCTGAGGAGCCCAAGCTGATGACCACTGATGCTCAAGTCATTATGGACTATCTACAAACTCAGTTTGAGCTTCTACACAGGGAGAGGAAAGATGACAAAACCAAGTTGATGCGCAAACTTAATGATTGGTCAACTTCAGTAGCCAACTTGGAAAGCTTCATGCTCAAACTTAGACCCTCCCCTATTGATGATGACAAAAAGGGGGAGGAAGAATCAAAGAAGTGTGATGATAAGGTTGAGGAGGAGCATACAAAGGAAGTACAATTTGAACAAGCTCATGATTAGTTCATGAGTACTGTAGATCAGCCTTCTCAACAACAGGCTCCAACAGTCCAAATTACCACAACTTCACAAGCTCAACCAGAAACTCCACTTGAAGAAACATCTTGAGCTGTTCACATCAACCTTCCTCAAGCTAATTTGCCAAAATTTGTTAAAGCTGTGTCCATTCCAACTTCACAAATAGATAAATGGAAGAGTAAGGTGTTTGAGATGGTAAAAAGAAAGAAAAGAAGTGTTATGCCTCTAGCGAAGAAAATAAAGGTCATCATTGCTGAGCCTGAGCCAGAGCAACAGGGTAAGTCTCAACTAGTTGCACATGAATCTGACTCAAGTGATGAAGCTGATGCAGCACAGAAAGCTAGTGACATACTTGCTGAGCAAATGTTACAAGAGATGGCTAAAGAACTAGGCGTAACAGTGGATGAAATAAAAGAGTAGCAATGACAAGCTGAAGTTTAACGAGAAAAGGCTAAAGCTGAGGTTGCCAGAGCTGAAGCTGAAGCTAACTACTCTGGTCCAAGAGCTGCCCCAATTCCCTACTCAGATGTGGATCTAAGGCATTGTTATAAAAGAACACTTTTTAATAACAAGATTGAATCAATTACACTGAGTAGAAAAGGAGAATTATTAATCATCAACTTTGTACTAGACAACAAACAAGAAATTGGTCTAGATATGAGATGTTTGTACAAGTTGGGGTTCTCAGAGTTGAAGATCGTAGCCACAACTATCAAGCAGATGAAAAAGAGTCAAATCAGACAAGAGATAGTTGATGTGCTTAAGACAATCTTCATAAGAATCGATCAGCTAGGTGAGATCCCTGCTGATGAAATTGATACTTTCCTTAATCGAGGCAAAGCTGCAAGAGTTAGAGCAGCAAGCCAGCGAGCTAAAGGAGACATCAGTTTTCAAGTTCCAGAGGGAGTTGAATTCAGAGAAAACACGTATATCACTCAACCTGTGGAAGTAATCAATGTTTCAGATATCATCTCAACAAAGAAATAAGATCAAGGAAAACTGAGATGAGAGAGCTGCCAGAAGGTGAAGAGATTGTGAATGATGCTATCAAGAAAGCTGCGATTTGGGAACTTAAATGTTATGTGGTTAGAAGTTGGAGATCCTATTGATTAAATAGATAAGTTCTATGATTCTGTAAGCACTAAGTGTGCAGAAGCTAATCATAATGATTAAGCTACAATGTAAATGATATGTTCATTTATACAAACTCAAGTTTGATATGTTCAACTGCTTTATTATTTGATATGTTCAAAATTATGTTTGATATGTTCAAACAAACAGCTTTGTAAGTTTAAGCTAATGATTGATATGTTCAATTACAAACTTATATGTTCAGTTGTATAAGTTTTGTAAGTTCAGAACTTAAATTACTTCTGATAAGTTCAGAATCTAAGTAGTTGTATATCCAAATACTTAGAATACAAGTCTTATAATAGATTTGTAATATAAACATCTTGTAAATTCAAGATATGATGAATAAGTATAGATCAGTTCAATACTTATTTCAAGAACTAACTTTGGTCAGTTCCGGAGTGGTTCAACATAATTCTGCTAACCTATACGTACTTTGATTCAATATTTTGTCATCATCAAATAGGGGGAGATTGTTAGTCCCATGTTTAGAATAATAAGATTTGATGAGACAAACTATAGATTTGTATAGATGATAGGTTAAGAGTTAGGAATTATGTAAGTCTGTTATAGACTTACTAGTCAGCTGAAGCTGAGTAGTCAGCGTATAAACAGATATAGAGTTTTCTATGTAAGTACTAGATAGCTCAGTGACTTCTAAGCTGATATAAGTTTTAAAAGTGAAGACTTGAAGATTCAAGAATCCAAGATTCAAGAAGTCAGCTTGACAAGGTCAAGACTGAGTATGTCAGCTCAGTGTCAGAAGTCAGTTCAGAATTTAAGTAAGTTCTAAATTCTGGTATAAAATCTCCATATCTACGACATTTAAATTAGGATATCTAAACATAATTTAAACTATCTATTAGTTGGATAGAAATCTCAAACGGAATTAATTAGATATGTTCTAATTAAGGAGTTTGTTACGGTTTTAAAGAAAATATATGTTCTATCTTTTAAAATGCGATTTGTTCGTAGGTATATCAAGTATAAGCATAAACCTTCTTATGGGTTTTTATATATATACGTTCTTACATGTGTACGTGAACAAATACCGAACAACGACGACTGCATAAGTTGCAGAACTGCGTATGTTGCAAAACGTACGTGTGTTCGTGATACTTGATACGTGTGTGTTACGATAACTTTGTAAGTTCAAAGTTAGAGAGAGTTTTCAAGAGTTCTTGTTAATCAGTTTTAACAAGAAATTCGATCATCAATTAGTTTGTGATTCAAGAGTGTTTAGAGAGAGTTGAGGTTATAATCATTGTAATATTAAATCATCATGTTGATTTGATTAGAGAGTGATAATAGTTATTGTTATGTTTGATTAATTTGTTTAATTGTTTAAAGTGTATTCAACCCCCCCTTCTACACTGTATCGGTTGCTTGTTCACCCTCTTTGGGACCAACATTAAGTTTGATATGTTCAACTGTTTAATATGTTTAAATAGTATGGTTGATGTGTTCAAGTAAACAGCTTTGTAAAGTTAAGCTGGGTATTGATATGTTCCAGTATTAACTGATAAGTTCACTAATATAAGTTTTGTAAGTTCTGAACTTAAATTAATTCTGATAAGTTCAGTATCTAAGTAATTGTATGTTCAAATGCTTAGAATACAAGTCTTAGAATAGATTTATAACCTAAAATCTTGTAAGTTCAAGAAATAATGAATAGGTATAGATCAGTTCAATACTTATTTCAAGAACTAACTTTGATCAGTTCTAAAGTTGTTCAACATAATTCTGTTAAGCTATAGTTACTTTGATTCAATATTTTGTCATCATCAAATAGGGGGAGATTGTTAGTCACATGTTTAGAATAGTTAGATTTGATGAGACAAACCATAGCTATTTATAGATGATAGGTTAAATGTTAGGAATTATGTAAGTCTGTTATAGACTAACTAGTCAGCTTAGGCTGAGTAGTCAGCGTATAAACAGATATAGAGTTTTCTATGTAAGTACTAGATAGCTCAATGACTTCTAAGCTGAGATAGGTTTCAAGAATGAAGACTTGAAGATTTGAACATCCAAGAACTCAGCTTGATAACATCAAGACTGAGTGAGTCAGCTCAGCGCCAGAAGTCAGTTCAAGAATTTAAGTAAGTTTTAAATTCTGTTATATACTCTCGATATCTATGACATTTAAATTAGGATATCTGAACCTAATTTAAACTATCTGTTAGTTAGATAGAGATCTCAAACGAAATTAATTAGATATGTTCTAATTAAGGAGTTTGTTACGGTTTTAAAGAAATGATAAGTTTTATCTTTAAACTGCGATTTGTTCGTAGATATATCAAGTATAAGTATAAACCTTCTTATGGGTTTCAACACACATAGAACAAGAGAGAGTTCTGCATAAGTTGCAAACGTACGTGTGTTCGTCATACTTGATACGCGTGTGTTGCGATAACTTTGTGAGTTCAAATTTCGAGAGAGTTTTCAAGAGTTCTTCTTAATCAGTTTTAACAAGAAGTTCGATCATCGATTAGTTTGTGATACAAGAGTTTTTAGAGAGAGTTGAGTTTATAATCAGTGTAACATCAAATCATCTTGTTGATTTGATTAGAAAGTGATATTGTAATATCTTGATTGGTTATTGAATATATTCTTATTGAATTTTTTTAAGTGTATTCAACCTCCCTTCTACACTATATCGGTTGCTTTTTTACACTCTTTGGGACCAACAAAGAACTAATTTCATAATGGAAAGTATCAATGTAACATTTGACGACATGTTAGATGTTACTTTTTTAAAAACAAAAGAAGGTGAAGTTGCTTTTGGACAAGTCAGTTCAGGATCGGTTCTTCAAAGAAAAGAAACAAATAATAATCTTAATCCTACTGAATATTATTTAGATTTCTTATTTGATTTCTTACAATTTGAATCTAATGTTCTCAATATGGTGACAGGAATGATGCAGTTACTCCTACTACAACTGCAACGGAGGTCGACAACTCTACGTCATATCCTACCTTGGATACTCCGTCTACATCAACTGTCAGTCCAACAACAGTATCTCATGAACCTGATTATGAGAGTACTCCTAATTTTGATTGAGATCCAAATGTGATTCAGGAGGATTCTAAGAGTATCTCATGAAGTCGTTTATTTCATAAGCGATTGCAGTAGTTGCAGGTAATGTTTATCAATCGATTAAGGATCTAAAACCTAATGTAAATCAATCAATTGATGTGTTAAATCAGTCGATGGAGGGTGTTTGTGTTCAACAAAATTTTTTGGCGGAAGAATTACAGAAGGTTTCAAATGAATCATCAAGTTTAAACCTGAAAAAAAAAATCTCGAATTAGTAGATTTACTAAAGTTGAGTTTCTACAATTCTATGGAGATGATGTTAATGTTGGTTCTATGTGCACAAGACACAAATTAATACGATATTATTGATAATAAATAAACCCATAGGGTCACACGTTTACCGTCAATGGACACCGATTACATACTTGAATATGATTTAAATATGTTTCCAACTCAATATATTTAAGTTTATATGCATTGTTGTATATTATTATTTATGTGAAATAGTAATACTACTCTTATATATGGATATAAGATAACGCATATCAAATACATAAATATAAACACATGATTTTATATATATGTATGTGTATATATATGTATAAATATATATTTGTTACAAGTAAATAATTACTAGTAACAACGAAGTATGTATATAAAATACATGTAGATGTATTTTATACATGGTATGGCATAACTAGTGTATTCTTTTATATAATTTGAAAGAAAAAACTAGAAAATCCTATATTAATCTAAAAGGGGGCCATGTTGTGTATACTTGAAAGCAATTAACCAAGGCATGGACTACATGTACAAGTAAGGAAGCAAGGCAAGAGGGGACCCTCCCCCGTCACCCAATTTTGGCCGAAAATAGGGCATGGGAGGGGCATCCCTTTTGTGCCTTGTTGCTTGATGATTTAAGTCCTCATGCATGGTTCATTTGCTACTAGAACCACCACATTTGCTTTTTGTTTTCAAGTATTGTTGCAAGTCTTGCATGCATCTTTACACTCTTGTATTGTTGTATCAAGTTGTCTAAGTATGGTGATAAATACATACTCAAAGTTTACATCTAGTTCAAAAAAGAAGACAAGGTTGTTGTCTTGTTTGCTTGTGAGCTTCAAGAGTTGGAGAGACTAGCATCTTGAAGGTGTTTGACTCATTGGCTAGTGGATACCTTGGAGGAAGTCTTCTCTTGGCTTCTCATAGATCAACCACTTCACCAACGGTTTACTTACGCTACAAAGGTTGTAGTTCTAAACACTCTATGGTTGTTTCGTTTTTCTTAAGGCTTGCATATGGATTATTGGTGGGGATTTTTAAAAAGTTAAAATTTTTTTTTCATGCTTCCATTGCTAAATTATATTTTGAAAACCCGAACAAATCCCAACAGTGGTATCAAAGCCACTTATGCATAGTTTTAAGAAACTTTAATTTTGAGTAAGAAACTGGACAATTTTTCTTTTGTTAGAAAAGTTGTGGATTTTCTTATTGGCAACTTGTATATGTTTATATATTTATTTTGGATACAACCAAACCACATGCATGTTTGGTTGTAAAAGTTGCCTAAATATCAAAGTGTTGATATATATATTTGTTTGATTGTATGTTGTGCATAACAAGCCAGAGACCTTTTGTGATGTGTTGGAATTGGATTTGGTTGTAAAATTATTCTTTCATTTGGTATGTGATAATAATTTGTTTTGTTTCATCTTGTTGTATTTTGTAAGTAGTAGAATAGTTAAGATTAGTTTACTTTTATAAAAATGTAACAAGATGGAGAACTGAACAAGTTGAAGTTTTCAAGTGTGGTGGAGTCAACATGAAGACTTGGATTCATTTGCACTACAAGGAGTTATTTTGGAAAGTGGGAGCTTCTCACAAGAGGAGATTTTGGTCCTTAGTTATGACTTGGTATTTTTTGTATGGCTCACAAAAAAACCACTTAAGATAAATGGCTTGGTTACGTACTTATACATGTTTTGTGTGTGTGTGTTTATGTTTATATTATTATGCATGGTTGAGAATAGGATTTTTGCATGCTAGATAATATTAATGTAAATCACACAATGGGAGTTTGGTATTTTAAGTTAACATAACATAAGATGTAAAATTAATTTTATATAAAGGGTTTCTTTTAAAGATTAAAATTCATTATGTCAAAATATATATATGTACATATATATATGAGGATTTTAAAGATTAAAATTTATAAAATAGACATATTAAAACTCAACCAAACTCCATTAAAGCTTAATAATAAAATGGTTTTATTACAAGCTAAAATTGGTCGTATTCGCATGCTCGAAACTACACATATTAATATAGGATATTAATACTAGTTTAAAATTAACCGTGTCGGAAGTTCGTAAAATATGGATTTTAAGAATACTCAAGACCAATATATATATATATATAATGTGGTTTTATTAAAACGTGGACTTATCATTGTATGCATGCAATATTTGTCACACGATTCGTAAAAGAACCTTGAGCCGGAAATTCATCCCATTTTGAGACAATCGCTTGTTGCAAGGACACTCATGTGGAGAGAGCACTAGCCAAATGCGTGGACGGTTTTTATAACAACCGAGGTGTTTTTCCGCGAATTCCATGAACGTCTTGGGCAGGAAATTCACCGTCTTGAAATACGATGACTTAATCGGAATCTTATTACAGAGAGAGCACTAGCCAAATGTAAGGAAGCCCGAGGCATAGATGGGATCAAACTTGCCAAAATTGACAATCGTTGTCTAGGATCCCATAAAATCTAGGAATTACATACGAGATGTAATTGGTAAACATTACCTACCTTGTTGTTTTAATTGGATGGAGAGAGCAATAGCCTAACATTAAAGGTTAAGTTTAACTTGGATCCTAACCTTTAACAATTAAAGGATTAAATATAGAAAATACTAAATTGAACTTTGTTAATTTTGTAGATGGCCCCTAACTCAACTACACCTGTTAACAACTTATCTCTTCGTTCCATCTTAGAGAAAGAAAAACTCAATGGTACAAATTTCTTAGACTGGTATCGTAACTTGAGAATCGTTCTTAAGCCCGAGAAGAAATTGTACGTACTTGAGGATCCCATTCCTGAGGAACCTCCATTGACTGTGGCCAAAACCGTTATGGATGCTTGGGTGAAGCATTCCGATGACTCGGTCGAAGTTGCATGCCTCATGCTGGCCACCATGTCTTCGGATCTTCAAAAGAACCTTGAGGAGCATGGAGCATATGAGATGCTTCGCCAGCTTAAGGAAATGTTCCAAAAGCAATCAAAGCAAGAACGCTTTGAGGTCACTCTAGCTTTCTATGCATGCAAAATGGAGGAAGGTCAATCCGTTATCGACTATGTACTAAAGATGAAAGGCTACATTGACCAGCTTGCTAGGCTTGGATCTCCCATAACCAATTACTTTGCACAAGATATGATCCTTAACTCGTTGAACAAAGCTTATGATCAATTTGTCATGAATTATAACATGAACAATTGGGAGAAATCTGTCTCAGAGTTGCATGGGATGCTTAAGACTACTGAGAGCAAGATTCCAAGCAAGACACCTCAGGTCTTGATGATTCAGTAAGGGAAAATCAAGAAGAAAAAGAAAAACAACTTAAAGGGGAAAGGCAAGGGAAGGCAAAGGGAAAGGGAAAGGACAAAGGAAAGCAGGTTGCGAAAGCTCCTACACCCAAGACGGCAGAAAAGGTTCCCAAGAATGACCCGCGCTTTGAATGCGGGGTGGTAGGACATTGGAGGCACAATTGTCCAACCTACCTTGCGGAGTTGAAAAAGAAGAAGGCTAGCGAGGCCAGCACTTCAGGTATATATATGATTGAAATGTGTACTTTTTCCATTAGTTCTTGGGTATTTGATACCGGTTGTGGAACTCACATTTATAATAATGTGCAGGGATTGAGAAGAAGTAAGCTGCTGAAACTAGGCGATTTAGACCTCTACGTGGGCAATGGAGCAAATGTTTCTATTGAAGCCCTTGTAACTTTTGAATTATTATTACCAAATGTCCTGTACTTAATATTAAACAATTGTTGTTATGTATCCAGTTTAACTAATAATATTATTTCAGTAGCTCGGTTAAGAGAATCAGGATTCACTTTTAATTTTGTTGATGATGGCATTCATGCCTTTAAAAACAAAATTTTGTATTTTGAGGCTTGTCCTCATAATGGAATCTATGAAATTAATCTTAAAAGATCTTTTGATGATAATTCTATATATACCACTAGCACCAAACGACTTAAGCATGACTTACGTCAAACATACCTATGGCATTGTCGACTTGGTCATAAAAACAAGAAACACATTACAAAACTTCAAAAGGATGGAATTTTAAAATGAAACTATTCTAGCTCATTTGAAGTTTGCGAATCATGTTTATATGGGAAGATGACTAAGGCTCCTTTCTCCGGTTCAAGTGAAAGAGCCAAAGATCTATTAGGAATCATACCTACGGATTATGCAGTCCTTTTAGATCAATGTCTAGGGATGGTGATAGATACTTTGTTACATTCACCGATGATTATAGTAGATTTGGTTATGTTTTTTTAATGAAACATAAACATGAATCATTTGAAATGTTCAAGTTGTTTCAAAACGAAGTACAAAATCAACTTAACATGACCATCAAAGCCCTTCGTTCCGATCGAGGTGGCGAGTACTTAAGCCAAGATTTTATGGATCATCTTAGTAATTGTGAGATTATCTCACAACTTACTCCTCCTAGAACACCACAACATAATGGTGTGTCTGAAAGGAAGAACCGAACTTTACTAGATATGGTTCGCTCTATGATTAGCCGAAGTACTCTACCCTCGTCCTTTTCGAGTTATGTTTTATTAACTGCTGCGCGCATATTAAATATGGTTCCAACCAAGAAGGTAGATAAGACACCATATGAGATGTGGTATGGAAAGGTTCCAAACTTATATTACTTGAAAGTCTAGGGTTGTGAAGCTCATGTACGACAAGAGGCTTTAAGCAAACTCGATCCTAGATCTATTAAATGTAATTTTGTGGGATATCCTAAAGATTCATTAGGATATTATTTCTACAACCCAGCTGAGAAAAAAGTGTTTGTTCCTAGCTGAGAAATGTAGACTTTGAAGAAATTCAAGAACCGCAAAATACAAGTCAGGTTGGCACTAAAACTCAACAAACAGTTGTTGAACCTGAACAATTGGTTGTTCAAGAACCTACTAAATCACAAAGTGTTCATAGATCTGGTAGACCTTGTCAAGAACCCGAGAGATACGGATTTCTCGTGTCCAATGATGAGATTTTCTTGGGACTCTTCTAAGCCTACTAACTACCAAGATGCTATATCGGATCCGGAATCCGATAAATGGCTTGATGCCATGCACATTGAGATGCAGTCCATATATGAAAATCAAGTATGTGACTTGGTTGATCTACCTCACAGTAGTAAGACTGTAGGGAGCAAGTGGGTCTTCAAGAAGAAGACCGGCATGGATGGAAATGTACACACATTTAAGGCAAGGCTAGTGGCGAAAGGTTTCACTCAAACTCATGGTATTGACTATAATGAGACTTTCTCTCCGGTAGCCATGATTAAATCTATTAGAATACTTATTGCCATAGCTGCATATTATGACTATGAGATATGGCAAATGGATGTCAAAACAGCTTTTCTAAATGGACACTTAAGTGAAGATGTCTATATGGTTCAGCCTGAAGGTTTTGTAGATCCTAAGTATCCTAGAAAGATGTGAAAACTTAAAAGGTCCATTTATGGACTAAAGCAAGCATCTCGAAGTTGGAATCTTCGATTTGATGAGAAAATCAAAGAGTTTGGTTTTATCAAATTAGAAGATGAACCATGTCTTTATAAGAAAACTAGTGGGAGCGCATTAGCATTCCTTGTCTTGTATGTTGATGACATACTACTCATTGGAAATGACATCCCGACCTTGCAAGACATTAAGTTTTGGCTCGGAAAGTGTTTCTCAATGAAAGACTTGGGAGAAGCCGCCTATATTCTTGGAATAAAGATCTATAGGGATAGATCTAGGTGTCTTATCGGCCTAAATTAGAGTGAATATATTGACAAGATCTTGAAACGGTTCAAGATGGAGAATTCTAAGAGAGGATTCTTGCCAATGGCACAAGGCATGGTTTTAAGTAAAGCTCAAAGCCCTAACACAAAGGAAGAGCTGGATAGAATGAGTGAGATCCCATATGCTTCTGCAATTAGATCCACCATGTATGTCATGCTATGCACTAGGCCAGATGTCTCGTATGCTTTGAGCATGACGAGCAGATACCAGCAAAACCCAGGAGATAACCATTGGATGGCAGTCAGGAACATTATAAAATACTTGAGAAGAACCAAAGACATGTTCTTGATCTATGGGGGCTTGGAAGAAGATATTTGTGTAAAGTGTTACACAAATGCTAGTTTCCAAACAGATCGAGATGATTCTCGATCACGATCGGACTATATCTTCGTTATGAATGGAGGCGAGCTTGCTTGGAAAAGTTCTAAGCATAGTGTAGTTTCACAATCCACTACAGAATCTGAATACATTGCTGCTTCTGAGGCTAGACAAAAAGCTGCTTGGATGAAGAAGTTCATTGCTGACCTTGGGGTCGTAACTAGCATTCAAGACCCCATAGAGATATTTTGTGATAATGAAGGTGCTATTGCCCAGGCAAAAGAACCTAGATCACATCACAGAACCAAACACATCCTCAGGCGTTTCCACTACATACAGGATATAGTGGATAGAGGATATGTGTGTATTCTCAAAGTTTATACAGATCAGAATCTCGCAGATCCTTTTACGAAACCTCTTGCCTTGACTAAGCGTGAGTCTCATACTAGGGCAATAGGTCTTCGCTTTGCAAGGGATTGGATTTGAATTGTAATTTTAGTATTAAATATTTTAGAACATTATGACAATACTTATTTTATCTGAATGATATATTAGACATGATCACTTCATTAATATTTATTGTGTTCTTTATTAGCATGTTTGAATCCATGAATAATTCTTTTTTCTAAAATGTCTATAGTCGATTATAACTATGGGAATAGTTATGAATTAAGACTATTGTGAATCGGTTGGTTGTCTTTCATTTGTGATGAAAGTAGGCAAAAGGGTTTGTAGCCAAATTCACTAGTGGTTGTTAGGGAACAAACATTGGACATGACCCGCTCTCAAGTTCACTTCATGGATCTATGTCATAAGCGAATCTTGAGAAAAAGGTGGTATCTTTGTATCCTTAGACCTGAGAGTCTGAGACACATATTGGGACTCGAGTATGAGGAGTATCATGCTTTGATGTGGTTAAACGCTATATTTAACTAGGTAGTTATAAAGGTCATTATTAGGTATGATATGATTCTTATAAGAGACGTATGTGGTCAAGATGGAATTTTTTTCTCTCATTTAATTAGGAGTATAATATCTCTAGGCCCTAAAACAAGTTGAACACCGTATGATAATTGATGACGATCCATGTCTCATGTTCAACGAGATGTTAAAACAAAAGGATAATTGATGACTAACCTATAACAACTATTTGTAGCTAGTGAGTTAATTTCGTTGGTGAAAATGTTGATCAACACACTTTATTTATTATTAGGGTCAATGGGATGTTGCTAGCCTTTCTTACCATTGTCTATATCGGCTTAAGTTGTAACTTGTGCAAGTGGGAAATTGTTGGTTCTATGTGCACATGACACAAATTAATACGATATTACTGATAATAAATAAACTCATAGGGTCACACACTTACAATCAATGGACACCAATTAAATATTTGAATACGATTTAAATATGTTTCCAACTTAATATATATAAGTTTATGGGGAAGGTTCATTTGAGAACCAATTTTATTGCAAGAACCGCGAGAACCGTTTGTGACCATTGATCACAATTAATCAAAGGTTAATATTAATTGTGGCAAACATGTAATTAATTAAAAACACAGCCGTCATTTTCACTTTCCAAACATGTTGGAGGGGAATTTTAGGCAAATAGCCTAAATAAAGGGGGGGACCACTTACCCGCACTTTTTTAAAACTAAAATATCTCCTAAACGCAAATGTATTAAAATACGAAAATTATACCAAATTAACGAGAAAAATATGCTCTTTAATATGACATCCATATAACACTTGATTTTTTTAAGCACATGTGCATATGTGCACCACCTGTTTATACTGCATAGGTGTGTCTGGGTGCATATATGCACCATGCACGTGTAGCATCTCGTGCATATATGCATATACATATTTCAATGTACCACTTGTTTTTTTTTCAAATTTTTTTTTGTTTTTATTAATTTTTTTCCAACACATCATCATATATTTGCACATGTGCACGAACCACTCGATTTTTTTTCAAGCACGGGTGTGGATAGGTTCACATGTGCATATTAGCACCATGCACATGTGCATCTCGTGCATATATGCACATGCACACGTATACGGTATACCTAGATGCATATGTGCACTTTAGGATTGTAAACGAACCGAACGTTCGCTAAACTGTTATTGAAATGTTTGGTGGAAAGTTTGTTTATGTTCATTTATTTAATAAACAAATGAACACGAACAAAAATATTTAGTCGTTTAGTTAAATGAAAGAACATGAACAAAGAGACTCGTTCGTCCATTTATGTTTGTGAATGTTTGTTTATCCGTTTGTTTATGTTCGTTTTTATGTATGTATATATATATGTGTGTGTGTGTGTGTTCATTTATGTTCGGGTAAAGTTAAAGGAACGAACACAAACATAAATATTAATTTGTTTATTCATTCGTATTCGTTTTTTTTTTGCTAAAGTTAAACAAACGAACACGAACAAGCTCTCGTTCGTGTTCGTTCAATTCGTTTACAACTCCAGTGCACGTGCAAGTCAAAGTTGGTTTAGTCAAATACGTTGCCAACTCACAAAATTCTTACAAAAAAGATGTGTAAGGTATAAGTATTTAATATATAACTTAAATTTTTTTTAACAAAAATGTAAATGATTGTGATTAATAAATAAAGAAGAAAGTTAAGAAAAAAAGTAAAAAGAAATAAAAAATAATAAATTTAGCTTTATATAATAATAGAAAAAAAAAAGAAAAAAGGAATTAAAAAAAAGGAAAACTGGACACTAAAGAAAAAAAAGAAAAAAGAAATAAAAAAAAGGAAAAACTGGGCGCTAAAGAAAAAAAAGAAAAAAGGAATTAAAAAAAAGGATAACGAGGAGCATGCATGGGAACAATTTTTTTAATTTACATTTTTATCCTTTTGATCAAATTAAGGTTAAAAAAGACAAGGTTTAAATTGATTAGCTCATATTGGTTATCGCGGTTCTCGTAATAAAAACGGTTCTCGAATGAACTTTTCTCTAAGTTTATATGCATGTTGTATATTATTATTTATGTGAAATAGTAATACTACTCTTATATACGGATATAAGATAATGCATATCAAATACATAAATATAAACACATGATTTTATATATATATATATATGTATATATATATGTATAAATATATATTTGTTACAATTAAAGAATTACTAGTACCAACCAAGTACGTATATAAAATACATGTAGATGTATTTTATACATGGTATGACATAACTAGTGTATTCTTTTATATAATTTGAAAGAAAAAACTAGAAAATCCTATATTAATGTAAAAGGGGGCCATGTTATGTATACTTGAAAGCAATTAAGCAAGGCATGGACTACATATATAAGTAAGGAAGCAAGGCAAGAGAGGACCCTCTCCCCTCACCCAATTTTGGCCGAAAATAGGGCATGGGAGGAGCCTCCCTCTTTTGCCTTGTTGCTTGATGATTTAAGTCTTCATGCATGGTTCATTTGCTACTAGAACATACCACCACCTTAGCTTGTTGTTTTCAAGTATTGTTGCAAGTCTTGCATGCATCTTTACACTCTTGTATTGGTGTATCAAGTTGGTTAAGTGTGGTGATAAACACATACTCAAAATATACATCTAGTTCAAAGAAGAAGACAAGGCTGTTGTCTTGCTTGCTTGTCAGCTTCAAGAGTTGGAGAGACTAGCATCTTTTGTGGAGTTTTAAAAAGTTTAAAATTGTTGTCCATGCTTCCATTGCTAAATTATATTTTGAAAAACCGAACAAACCCCAACAGTTAAAGGATGGGTATATAGAGGTCAACAATTCTTTGCTATTCAAGAGGTAGGTGAGCAACAAAAGGTCAAACTAGCATATGTTCATCTTTACGATCGAGCCCTAGCATGGCATCAACATTTTACGAAGATTAATGGGGGGCGAGTGGAATGGTCAGAATACCTGGATGCAATTCATGCAAGATTTGGAGAAATTCATACTATTGAAACAAGATAGAACCGTCCAAGCCTGTCAAGATGCATTCGATTTGCTGTTGAGCAAGGCAGAGTTATCTTAAACTCAGTCTATCAGTTTATTCATAGCCAGTCTTCAGCCAGAAATTGAAAATGCGGTAAGAATGTTTAAACCAAAATCATTACGTGATGCATATAGTCTTTTTCGATTACAAGAAGCTAGTAGTAATACTAGCAACAGATTTTCTAAGTTCAACCGTTATCCTTCAAAATTTTCTATTCAACCTACTGTTCAAATGGGTTATAATAGAACAACTTCTTTGCTTTCGACTCCAAACGTTCTATCTCCATCTAATAATAGAAATAAAATCACAAGTTCATCTGAACAACCAAGAAGACAGTTGAGTCAGAAAGAATACGAAGAAAAACGAGCAAAGAACTTGTGTTGTTATTGTGATCAAAAGTATTCTCCCGATCACAAATGTCAACGTCAACTGTTTTCTATTGAAATCATAGCTGATGAATTTGATGAAATTGAAGAAAATGAGTTGTTGGGAAACGAGTATGTTCAAAATATAATTGATGTAGAGGAACAATTAAGCAACAATGGTGGAATGGCACCTTTGATTACTTTGAATGCACTAGCTGGAAGGCATGCCTTTCAAACAATGAAAGTGAGGGGTCAATTGATTAATCAAGCTATTCATGTTCTTATAGACAGCGGGGGTACTAATAATTTCTTAGATTTAGCAACCGCTAAACGATAGGGATGTAAGATCAAGAGTACTTGTCCATGTCCGGTAGTTGTAGTCGGAGGAAATTCACTAACCAACTCGTTTGAATGCAAGAATGTGGAATGGAAGTTGCAAGGGGAGGTTTTGAAGTCTAATCTAATGCTAATACCTTTAGGGGGATGTGAGATGGTGTTAGGAATTCAATGGTTAGCCAAGTTGTGGAATATTCAATGGAATTTTCATCAGTTAAGAATGGAATTCATGTATAAAGGCAAGAAGATTTCTTTGAGAGGGTCTACTCAAAGTGAACTGTAGTGGATGGCTGGGAAAAAAGTTGCAAAGAACTGGAACGAAAGTGATGTTCAGTTAGCAGCTATGACTTTTGTGTTTATCCTGCTGAGTTGATGACTTTGCATGTCAAAGATGAAGTTGATGACAATGATCAGATAAGGTTACAACAACTATTATCTCAGTATGAAGATGTTTTTGCAATTCCTTCTAAGCTACCACCAAGAAGGGGTCATGATCATCAAATTCCGTTAAAAGAAAACATCAACCTGGTGAATATTAGATCTTATAAATATCTTCCTACAGAAAAAGATGCAATTGAAGTGATGGTAAAGGAATTATTAGAGGCTAGAGTTATAATGAACAGTAATAGTCCCTACTCATCTTCAATAGTGATGGTAAAAAAGAAAGATGGTACTTGGCGTATGTGTGTTGACTATAGGGAATTAAAAAAAATACAATTAAGGATAAATTCCCTATACCCATAATTGAAGAATTGATTGATGAGTTACAAGGAGCATGGGTATTTTCTAAGTTGGATTTAAGATCAAGTTATCATCAAATTCGTATGTTTGATGATGATATTCAAAAAAATAGCTTTCAAGACACATCAAGGTCACTATGTGTTTCGAGTAGGCTTCGAGCGCCTTATTTTCCTACTAGTTGACTTCAAACTCGAAGTCTGGTATCCCATTAAGACTTCGAGTGCAGCTCACCTCTTCAAATTCGAAGTGAGGTGTTTTCTATACACTTCGAGCGCCCTTTCTCATGTCCTTTCCTTCGCATTCGAAGTCCGTTTACTTCGAATTCGAAACAGTAAATCCCACGTTCACTTCGAGCGCCGGATTCGTTCAAAGTCCAATACACTTCGAGCGCCTGTTTCTTTGTTCTATAAATAGTTCATTCGAACTAATCTTCTTCTACACACATTCTTAACTTTCGAATTCGAAAAATCTCAGCACAAAAGCAAGTATTACCGGTTACTAATTTTCAACGTGTTTGTCTCGAAGTGTTGTCCATTTTTCTCCATTTTAAGTATATATCTCAAATATGAAACTTAAGGTATACTATGAATCATTAATGAATAGGGTTTGTACTTAACTTCGAAACTGTAACAGTAAAACTCAAGAGCTACGTCGGACCTTCAAATGATTTGTTCGACACCGAATGACGTTGTTAACGAATATAACACTTGCGATGGACCTTAGGGACACTTGAAGAACATAAATAAACAACAAAATTTCTAAAAATCAACATTTTCTTCTTCGTGTTCTTCGGGTGTTTGAAGATTGGCGTTTGATTTCAAAAATGGTCATAATCTTCATGTTATGAACCGAATTGGAAAAGGTTTAGTGTTACAAATGTGTTTAGATGCATTAATTCATTAAGAAACCTATGTCAAATCATATTTTTGATAACATTAAATACCACTTTGTCAATGGAGATTTAAGGTAGCAATTTCTGAAAAATTTTCAAATTTTTTCCAAGGAGTCAAATCAAGTCAACTTTTGATTAAAAGGTCGAGTTTAATCAAAGTTGGACTATTTTTGATGTTTGTCAAATGTCTGGTTATTTGTTGATGCGATCACATTTCAAAAGGGCCAACCTTCACCCTCTATACTACTATTTCATGACCATCCTTTATAGGTGTCTCACACCAAAGCATACAGGATATGAATATCCAAACTCCAATCAGATCAAACTTCTCTATGCAGCTGCTAATCATCTTTATGTAGATTATGCAAGCTTATTCTTGTATGATTTGGTCCAATCTGTGGAGGGAAAAGCTACTGATCTCAAACACATCAAAGGTAGATTCTTACCATACCAACAATTTATGCCCATGATCATACAATTCGCCATGGATCGTAATGATGAGATTCCCCGCAGGCCATCACACAGTTCCGTCAAACCTAAACAATTTTTATATGTTAAATCTTTGACAGGTGATCACCCGGTGTAGCCCCAACCTTTTCATGTTTCTGTTTTAGATATTTGTGAACAGAATGAGGTGGTGGTGAGCTATAGAACGAGTGTAGGCTTAGCCCCTATGGTACGGCCAGAGCCGGTCATACCTACCCCAGGGGCTATAGCACCTGGTGAGCAATTAGCAGATAGGACTCAGTCGTCTTAGGGAGACGCTGAGAGGGATGTGCTGAGTGGTAAAAGCGATGAGAGGGGTGGAGAAGAAAGTGATGTTGAAACACATAGTGAGGGAGGTGCAGAGTATGATCCTAACCAAGTTCAATCTATTATTAAAAGCTTCGCCAATGTTATTCCTGAACCTAAACAAATCATTCAACAGGCTGAAACTTCACATGCGACACCTCCTTAATATGAATATGAAACTTTGGCTGTTACCACAAGCATTCCTGGTGCTGCTCCACTTGTCATTGACGCATCCAAGAAACACTTACAAAAGAGATCAATATTTGTTCTTCAAGAGGAGGAAGAGCCTAGTTTTGGTGAATTATTTCCAGATCTTCCGGAGGATTTCGATGATGATGCTGAGTTTATTTATGGGTACAAACCGACTCCTGTTGATAGTGAAAATGATTCAACTGAGTTTGATTTTGATATGGGTGTATACGAAGAGGAAGAAAAGGTTGAAAAATAAAGAGAGAGTGTGAGTGAAGTGAGAAAAGAAAATGTGAGTGCTAAGGGACCCCCAGCCGTTACAAGCCGGGAAGCCATATCTGCTACTTGGACTAACATTGTTAGCTCTGGTATTGAACAAGTCACTGTCATCCCAAAAGTGCAATTTCTAACCCCTCCCAGCCACTCGGGTACTTTTAAACAAGTTCCCATTTCATTCCAGGGAGAATTTTCTCATATACTACCGGCCTCTCATTCGGAGATGGTAGGTATTGAATCTAGAGGACTGCCTGTCCCGTCCTCGCAAGGTCTTTTGTATCACTTTGATATGCTGAAGATTTCTACATTTCTTTCCAGACATAAAGACACACTTGCACATATAACGACATTGTTCACACAACAACCGTCCAGATTCAAAGATCAGGAGGAAATCTCGCCGAGGTGCACATAAATCCTACCTCGTCTGCGAGTGGTTCTGCCTTTGTAGCTGGAACTTTAACGGGTAATCTAAGTGATCCAGGATCGCTAAAACCTAAAGTGGATGATGGTACAGGCCTATCTATTGATACTCTAAAAAGCCTCCTACTTGGAAAGCTACTTTAAAAGGCCCCATTCAGTGAACAAAACCTGGATCTCATTGAAACCCTTCAAAAAGAACAGATTTATAAGGAAAGTTTTCTCGATGAATTCAAAGAACACATTCAAAATTCAATGGACGATCTGGGCAATATGTTTTATTCTAAAATGTATGCGGTGGAAAACAAGTTAACTACTCTAGAAAATACATGCAAGGCTCAAGTTCCGGGTCAAAGAGACGGCATGACGATGATAATCTAGATCATGACCGTCATGAGGGGGAGAAACGTGCTCGAACTTTGACATTCACTCCATTGACAGAATGACTATGTACAGCTTTGGGTCTTGGGGGTGCTAGTACTGAAACTTCAACCAAACAACAACAACCTTAACAACAACAACAACAACAACCAGCTCCATAACAACAACAACAACAACAACAACAACAGCCTCAACAACGACAACAACAACAACAATATCAACAACAACTATCAAACATCCCTGAATTTGAATTTGAAACACAAGATGAAAGTGAAAGGGAAGAGTCAGATGAATTATTAAAGGAAATTGATGATTTTTCATTCTCCAAGCTGCTAGAGGAAAGGTCTCCTGTTCAAATTGTGGACCGTTTTGATGATTTCCCTCCAGAAAAGCCTAAATAAAAAGCTAGTTCAAATGTTGCAAAGCTTGCAAAAGAGCTTGTAACAAGAAAACAAATGGAGGAGGCTATAAGAAAGTTGAATCTGACAAGAGTGCTTCAAAGTGTATATGAGGAAGTCTCAACCTAACTCCTCCCGAGCCTAAACAATTCCAGATGTTTGCTGCCGACATCCTGAGGAAAAATCTACAAGGTCGACGGCAAGAATTAGAAAAAAAGAAAAGCGACGGCCGCAATTCAATTTAATCGACACAGCAGCGCAACAATATATATATATATATATATATATTCAGCTTTGGCGATATATATATATATATATATATATATATAGTAAAAAAAAGCACACAGATAAGACGAAAAACAAGTCCAAAAACATTCCAAGGATTGTGGAGTTTAGACTTGAAGGATTGGAGCTTATATTTTGAAGATTTCGGCTTTAGATCCATCCGTGTTCTATCATTGTTATTTGTTTATCTTCTGTATTCATAATGTTTATTGATTTCAGAAGTATTTTATGATGTTCCTAGGCTAGTATTTCATGTATTCCTCCCTAGAGGAGATATATTCTTTGAAAGTTAATCACTTTTTGTGTAAAAGATACACGTGTATTTTAGATCTTGTTTTTGCATGTTTATATTCTGAGTTTGAATGAGTAGGAGGACCAATCCGCTTGTGTGGCTTTTATCATGACTATTTGGGACCAATAAGTAGTTTTGATTAGTGATTGACCAAATCCTAGGCTTAAACATGAAAAGATAGGAACTTTAATGTATGTGCAATTGCATATGATGACCTTTATATGTAAATTGAATGGTTTGTTGATTTAGACAATCATTAAAGGTAGAATCTTGATTGATACGAACTAAAAGACTAATCTTGCTTTAAATTGACTCCTTGACCATAGGGTTAGTTAATTGCATGATTATAGGGTTAGATAATCGGACCAAAAGTCTAATCAATATAGGAATCGGTATATGATATTTAACTGTCTGATGCACTTAATATGATATTTAACTGTCTAATCAATATAGGAATCGGTATATAATATAGCAACGGGAGCTGGTTGGAACCTTTGCTTGAGTCACAATCAAGTTCACAATCACGGGGAGCAACCAAGATGCAGAACGCAGGAGAGATGTTTGTAGAGATCGAGACGACGTGGTGAGACGCAACACTAGCTTCAGCATTCCAAATTGGTAACAAATATACATCACCTGGTATGTATAAATATTACCACCCGCACTTGATTGCGAGTGTAGGGTCATTCGTTCGAAGTCACAATAACTAAATCTGGAGTCAAGCTAGAGACTCAGACAAAAACAAGCGCTTCTCGGGAGGCAACCCGTGTTTAGTTTAGGTTTTTCTTTCTTCTTTATTTTTATATTTTATTTCCTTTATGTCCAACTTTGTGGGTGTGTTGCCTAGAAACCCTCACGATACTACAACTCGTCCACTCGGGCTACCGCGGGGTTTAAAGGCTTGTTGCATACGCTAAATGCAACCGTGATTCCTACGAAAGTGAGTTAGGTTTTCTTTTTGTTTTTATTTTAAGGAGTCCTAGTCTAGATAATTCTTCATATATGCTTCTGGAATTCTTCATATACAATCATATTTAGACAATACTATCCTTTGATATATATATATATATATATATATATATATATTTCTATTATTGTCTTACGATGTGTTCTGAGTAGTTTGTATTTTTGTGGGGGCTTTTAATTTATGGAGTATGCGTATATATGCTGACATCTATCTGCCCGTTCGCCGTAATTATACACAGGGGGTTTCTCTAACCTTTTTCTACCTTATTGTATTTTGTTGACGTACAATGGGGACATTGTCAAGTTTGTTGATTTATAAACAATTCATAGGTCATATTCAGCTTTTATGCATAGTGCTTGTGGCTTTTCGCCATGCTTTAGAAATTTGTGTTTATAGTATCCAAATCTTAATTTTTGAATTGATGCAATAAATTATAAGGTTAAGCCCTTTTTGAGTTTAAGCTTAACAAAAATAGACTGAGTTGAATTTTCAATTTTCATAAACATATGTTTGAAAAAGAAAAATGAAAAAAGCCAAAGTGAAAAAATGAAAAAAAAATACACAAAAGAGCTAGAAAAAAATATATAAGTCAAATACATGGCCTTTGGAACTCGAATTAGTAAACTCTAAAGGGTGTTCTACACCTAGCCACCTAAAGCTAACTCGATTGGGATCGGTTGAGTTGATGATTCGCTACATGGGTTCCGTGGAAAGTCATAGACTTATAAAAAAGAGTTAAAAAGATAAAAAGTATATGTGAAAATAAAGTTAAAAATCTGCAATAAGTCTTGAGATTAGGGGATTTTTAAAGGGTAACTTAACCAATTTAAATATAAATGCACTTCATAAATTAAGGTTTAGGTATTTATAAACGGAAAGATTATTTTGGATGGTTGAAGAGTTAATAAGGATCAAATTATGGGTATGTGCATAAGTCTAGATATAACTTATGTTTTGTTTTTAATCAATCTTTTTGACATTCGTAAGTTGTGTTTAATTTTTCGAAGAGTGGTATTGATTACTTAAAATTTATAGTCTGGCTAAAGTTATAGTTTACTTGGGGGCAAACAAAGTTCAAGTGTGGGGTATTTTGATATCGCGTTTATTAGATATATATTTCGGGCGATATATGTTTAATTCTAACCGGAAATTATGCATTTTGTTGTAAAAAGATACGTTTACCGTTTCTTTGTTATTTTGCAGGCTAAAAAGGCGAAAAATAAATTATTGAAGAGATTAAAGATTAAAAAATAAATGAGATAGGATATATTTTATATATTTATATAGTATATATATTTTAATTAATAGATATTGTATATTATATATATTATATATTATATAACTATAAAAAAAGAAGAAAAAAAATTAATGTGATAGAAAATTCAAAATAGATTTAAATTCAAATTAAAAGAGTTAGAGTTATACTAAAAGATTGGAAGATAAGCTGAAGCAAAAAAAAAAAATATATATATATATATATATATTAAATAGATGTAAGCTGGAAAATGGAAATAAAAAAGAAGGCTGGCAATATATTTAAATAGGGTGAGGATCCAACCCTTAAAATGAGAACTCTAGGAACACTGCATCTAGTCTATAAAATCATTGTATCTAACTTAAAATCATTGCATAATATCTAAAAAAATAGAGTTCTCTTAAAACAAGTATATCATACGCGAATTAATCAGTAGATTCTCATTTAATAACCAATATATCTTGTCTAAAAACCACTACATCTAGTATAAAATCACTGCATCTTTTCTAAAAATACTGCATCTTATATTTACTCACATAATAATAATAAGAGTTAATTACAAAAATGGTCCCTGTGGTTGTCACTGATTTTCACTTTTAGTCCTTTAACTTCAAAAATTACGACAATAGTCAATGTGGTTGACATTTTGTTTCACTTTTAGTCCTTTAGGCTAACTGGTGTTAACTTTGACCGTTAGTCAAAGGGCATTTTGGTCTTTTCCATCTTTATCCCTGTTACCAAACAGGGTTTACTCCATTCTTTTAATTTTTTTCATTAATTGCACATTATCAACAATTAAAAAAACAATACTCAAACCTCTCATCTCCTTCATCCCCATCGTTACACCACTGTCGTGAGTCCATTGATACATCCACCATCGTCACCGGCGTCCGGCACACACAAAATGATAGAATCATGAATAGATTTAAGAATTTACCCAGATATAAAATGATTAACAAGAATCTATTGTACAAGAATCATGAATCGATTTACACCAAAACTAAAAGCAAAACAGAAATAGGAAATTACAAATGGTTCGTGAACATACGAAACAACAAGAACATAAAACACCCTAAATTGAGAGTATTAGAGACCACCGCTTCAAACCACTTTTGCTTCAGATTTGAGCAACCTCTGCCCACCGCTTCAAGCCATAAATTAAGAGTATTATAGACCACATCTGGGTTTAAAACTTTGATTTCAAGGAAGAAAACACATATGTTATGGATGAATTTGTATTTATTGAATCTGAGTTTGAAATCCTAAAGAAACATTCAAACAATCCTAACCCTAAAAATTTGTAAGAAGATGAACAAAAACCCAAATGAACCAAATTTGTGATGCCGTGATAAACAAAAACCCTTGATGAACCAAATTTGTGATATCTCCATAACTAAAATCTCAAAATCGAACCATATGAACACATAACTAAGTTGGGGAAGAACACATAAAAGCAAGATCTCAAAATTGAACCATATGAACACACCAGTTGGGGAAGAACACAACAATCAAACCATATAATCGTTGATCTTTGATGAAACCATATGAAACCAAAATCATTGAAATTTGAAACCAAAATCAAACCATATAGATCGTTGATTTTGCTGGAAACCCTTCAAATCGAACCCTCAAATTGTTAACGGTTGTTAATATTATACGATCCTCGAAGACGCAGATCTTGATTTCAAATCGACGTTGGTACGAAAACCATCAGAAAACACCATTAGTGGTGGTGGTGGTTGTGTGCGATGGTGGTGGGAAAACCTTCAGAAAAAACTATCGGGGGAGGAGAGGTGGTGATGGTCGCGCGATGGTGATCCGACGTTGGTGGTGGTGATACGATGGCGGTCGTGATACTATTGTGGTACAACAATGGTGGTGGTGGTGGTCATGCGTTGATGCTCCGATGGTAGTAGGGGTGGTTGTTGTGCGGTGGTTGCAAGTGGCAAATCTTGAAGGGATAAGAAGTTGGTAGTGTGCAGATGGAAAAAAAAGGGGAAGATAGATGTAAATAGTAAAAGTCAAGTTGGGGTGTTTGTTTGGTAGAGGAAATTATATTTTTGGAAAAATAACCAATGTTGCATGTTTGGAAACAAGAATAAACTATAAAAAGACCAAAATGCCCTTTGACTAACGGTCAAAGTTAACACCAGTTAGCCTAAAGGACCAAAAGTGAAACAAAATGACAACCACAATGACTATTTTCGTAATTTTTGAAGTTAAAGGACTAAAAGTGAAAATCAATGACAACCACAGGGACCATTTTTGTAATTAACTCTATTATTAATAATAATAATAATAATAATAATAATAATAATAATAATAATAATAATAATCGACACAGCAGCGCAACAATATATATATATATATATATATATATATATATGGATGAGATCAAATAAAAAAGAAATTAAAGTAAAAAGTGTAAGAGGGATGATTATTTGATCATTTTTGGGTATATATATCAACTGATAATCGTTAGTTCATCATCTTTATTGATTAAAACTAGTTCTTCATCAATTTCTTTTTGATTTCAAATACAGATTTTGAAAACACAATTTGGGAATAATTTGTTGATGAACAAAATTCTTTTATCTAAAAAGTGATGAATATGTTGGATTCATCAAAAAGAAACTGATGAAAAACTAGTTTTAATCAATAAAGATGATGAACTAACGATTATCAGTTGATATATATACCGAAAAATAATCAAATAATCATCCCTTTTACTCTTTTTACTTAAATTTTCTTTTTACTTGATCTCTACCCTATATATATATATATATATATATATATGTTAGAAGTAAAAAAAGCACGCAGATAAGAAGAAAAACAAGTCTAAAAACATTCCAAGGATTGTGGAGTTTAGACTTAGAGGATTGGAGCTTATATTTTGAAGATTTCAGCTTTAGATTTATCTCGGTTCTATCATTCTTATTTACTTATCTTTTGTATTCATAATGTTTATTGATTTCAGAAGTATTTTATGATGTTCCTAGACTAGTATTTCATGTAATCCTCCCTAGAGGAGATGTATTCTTTGAAAGTTAATCACTTTTTGTGTTAAAGATACTAGATTTTATATATTTGTCAATTTAAGTTCTCCTAAAGATCCACGTGTATTTTAGATCTTGTTTTTGCATGTTTATATTCTAAGTTTGCATGAGTAGGAAGACCAATCCGCTTGTGTGGCTTTTATCATGACTATTTGGGACTAATAAGTAGTTTTGAGTAGTGATTGACCAAATCTAGGCTTAAACATGAAAAGATTGGAACTTTAATGTATGTGTAATTGCATATGATGACCTTTATATGTAAATTGAATAGTTTGCTGATCTAGACAATCATTAAAGGTAGAATCTTGATTGATACGAACTAAAATACTAATCTTGCTTTAAATTGACTCATTGATCATAGGGTTAGTTAATTGCATGATTATAGGGTTAGATAATCGGACCAAAAGTCTAATCAATATAGGAATCGGTATATGATATTTAATTGTCTGATGCACTTAATAGATTGACTTGAAGAGAATTTCATTGAATCTATGGAGAGAATCTTTATATTATAAGCTTAATTCCAATAAAGTCTGTTGTTTTTCACTTCCTTTGGTTTATTCTTGGTTCTTGCTATTATTATTTAGTGAGTTGAATAATAAAGTTTGAATCTTTGTTGATAAGATTCTAAATCCCCCTTTTTACTGCTTTAAAACAGTTTAATATTTAATTAGTATAGTTATATTCAAAATCATACTCGTTTCCCTTGTGTTCGACACCTGTACTTATTTACTATACTACGATACGATTAGGTTCTCTTGCCTATTTGTGTTGTAGTCATGCTAAATAACTCGGATTTATAAATTTAAAACTAATACGCTACACGCACATCAGCCACGAGGTTCTCTGCAATCACCTGTCATTTATCCATCTGCCGATCCCGGTTTAGACAGATTTAACATGTTCACTCGTGATGCTATGAAAACCCTATCTGGGGGAAGTATGGAGTTAATGCAACTTTTCTTGAAGACTGAATTCCTACAATTTTTGCTGATCAACTCCAAAGCCGTACTCCTCAAGAGTTAAGGGATCTGAATGATAGTCAGAAGAGAAGATGTGAGCATATACTAAAAGAATATCAAACCCCAAGACATCAAAATTATCTCTGATTATCCGATTGCAAAGTTGTTGAGGGTTGCTACATAGAAATCAATGAATTATAAGTTTGTGGTCTATGAAGTTGAAGAGCCAAAGGTCAAATGATAAAGCTGAATGAAGCGGATTACAGACATGTGAGACTTCACGACATTGAATTGCTTTATGAAGAGTTATCTACAAAAGCTAACAAACTTTATGAAGAGCAACTGGGAAAAACTGCACTGATGAAATATATAAAAAGATTTATCCAATTCATCCAAGAGCATGACATGCAGCTCGGTGCAGAAAGTAATCAAGTGAAAGTTAATCTCCTAAGACCGAAGCAGAACCTTTCAAACATTGAAAATATTCAAGAGTTAACCATAATAGACGAAACCACAAGGAGTTTGTTAGTGATCGAGGTGTCATCTACAGGAATAAACAAAAGAAGAAAATCTTCATTAGATTTGTTGATATGATGGCATACTCAGACCCTGAAAATCCTACAGCACAAACTTCTTTTATTTTTGTAATTAATTGGCTATCTCTCTATTATGGGGAGATTATGAGATAGACCACGCCTTATCCCTTTTAGTATAAATAGGGATATGGCCCCTTGTATTCAAGAGCTTTGGCAATCTAATATTACTGATTCTAAACAAAGCCTCAAGGTGTAGTGTGTGTTTCTCTCCAAATTCATCCAATCTTATTCACAAACACTTGATTCACGGATCATCATCTTGTCATAGTTTTACAAAATAAAAGTTTTTTTTTTACTTTAGTGTCATGACAAGATGAAATGAGCATGGCTTACACATTAGACACACACTAGTACTTATGTTATATATTTGTGCATAATCATATGATCATTGTCTTGTTAGATAAATATGCCTTGCATTCGCACTTCTACTCTTCTTCAATCCGCTAATGCTCTTAAGAAACGTGGCATAAACGAAGGTCGTTAGGTTTTGGTCAACCAACTTAACCAATTTAAGACCCAAGCCACCTTTGATGCCATTGGGTGGGCTACTTTTCTTACCCTCTCAAATGTTTTTTACAAAAACCGAATTTTTGAGTTATATGCCTTGTTTAACTATAATGAGGATGATGAAATGATCACCTTGACTATCGAAGGGAAATATTTTGGTTTCACCCTTGTCCAACTTGGAATGCTTCTACACATCCTGTCCTCCGGTCTAAATTATATAATACCGCCCATAGCCTTACAAACCTTCCCGCCGCCTTCACAATTCCGGAGATCATTGGATCGATTTGCAAGCCCAATGTTCCTCACACAACAACAAATCTTTTCGGGAGAGATCTTCTTCCCAAATGTGCCGTGTGGAACAAAATCATTGATTCCAACATCTTTCCCAAATCTAGGAATCACTCTGAAATTAGTTCAATTCAAGCCGTACTCCTTCATGCCCTCAAAACAGGGATGGAGGTCAACCTCATGAATATTCTTGATAAACGCATGAGTGGCCTCGTGACTAGTCGTAAGGATCTTACTTATGGCCTTCTTCTATCCTTGCTTTTTATAAACCTACTGGAGATTCCTCGCATAGCTTCTACTCTGACTTCCTCCACTCTGATTGACCTTTTGATACTTCGTAAAATGTCTCCCCACAAAGGGAAGAAACAGGCACACTCTTCATCTTCCAGATATACGAAATCCGACATTAACATGTTCACATTTGGAGAAGAGGAGGAGGGTGAAGCGGAGAGTAATATTCCACCAGAGTACAGCATGGTTGAAGGGTCTACAGATGAGAAGATATCAGCTCTACATCGTAACATCAACGAGTTGAGGAATGAAACCTGTTCTCAACGAAAAGAGGTTAAAGGGGTAAAGGGGATGTTGCGGACCATAATGAATGCACTTGTGCAATTCCAGAACCAACGGTGGTGAACCTTCTCAACCATGATGGATTGATTGATGGGTTGGGGGTTTATTATCAAAACAATTTATTTTGGAATGTTTATGTTTGTTGAAACAATTTTTTTTTTTTTTTGTTGTGGTGTCTTGGTAAACAATTATTTGTTGATGTAATCTTATAATTTGCTACTATTTGCTATCATTAGATATGGTTATCTTAAGTTCTTATGTCATGAATTTTGTTATTTGAACTTTGGTTTGTGATAAATACATGTTTAGAATATTGTTTATTCTCACATTTCCTTGGCAGGTCCTTAGTAGTATTTCCATGTGTTATAGATGAAACACCTCAAGAAGTAGAGTTCTACATTCAAAGGGGAGTTCTCACCTTAATGGGGAGTCTCCTTTTTGTTAAGACAAAAAAGGGGAGGAGATAGAAGATAGTATAAAGGAATGTATATTTATATATGCACATGTTAACATGTTAAAGTTATATATACAATTTTTATACTAGTTGTAAATTTTTCTCTTCAACAAAAAGGGGGAGATTGTGAGAAAAATAGGCTTATAAATATATTCTCTTTTGTTGACACAAAAATATATAACTTGTTTATATAATGTATTTATTAACATCAACATATGTGCACATATATATAGGGGAGGGTTCAAACGAGAACTGTTTTTCGTACGAGAACTGCGAGAACCAATCTTAGCCGTTCATTTTGGATAATGGAATTCATGGATGAAGAGCGTGGGGGGATTGAGTGTGGCAAGATGCATGTAATGAATTCATGTGTGGGCAATCCAATTGAAGGAGGGGGAATTGGACGGCTAAGATTGGTTCTCGCAGTTCTCGTGCGAAAAACAGTTCTCGTTTGAACTTTTCCCTATATATATATATATATATATATATATATATATATATATATATATATATATATATATATATATCCACATAGTAAGCCTCATCAAATTGTCAAGCTCCAATCGTCAAGATCCGAGTTCAAGTAGAAGCCGATGTCGAAGATTCCTACAAACAAACCTTTGAAATTTATGGGCTTACAAAGTAAATGATTAAATAAGTTTAAGTTTTTATAAAATAATTTTTATAAAAACTTTTATAAAAATTGAGAAATTTTTTATAAAAATCACAAGCTTGGAACTCAAAGCAAAAGTATTTCCATTTTGGCAAATACTAAACACAATCTTCTATTGGTATAAGACAACACCATATTTAGCAAAACGAAACTCCCAAAGAGGTAAACTTCCAACATGTTTTGTGCATTTGGTTTCCAAACTTTCATTTTCATAATTAAATTCAAACATAAGAAGTATGACACTAACCCAACTTTTCCTAAGCTCCTTTTTAGTGCATTTTTATGGTAAAAATGGGTTGTATGTAGTTTTGATAAAAGGCCAACATCTATATATGCAAGGCTCAAAAAGTTCCAGCAGACCAACGGTCGATACCACGGTCGACCGTGGATAGTTTGGACAATTTTTGAGCTTGCACCTTTTTTTCTTATTTAAGGCAACTCAAGCCTTGTGTTTTACTTACCTTTTGCAATATGAAAAACACATAATACATACAAAATCTTGTGAGCTCATATTCTTTAATAATTATTCAATTTTTCAAGATCAAGAATCAAGTAAGAGTGAAAGCCTTCAAAGTTCAAACATTACATTACCTTTTTATACATTTTTAATAGTGTGAGGATCATCTCTAGCCTATAGAATTAGAGAGAAGTGAGAATCAACTCTAGCCTTTACAATTAGAGTGAAGTGAGGTTTATCTTAACCTTGTTTGCAAGAGTGAAGTGTAATTCTTGTAAGCTAAAAAGAGAAGTTGTAAAAGGTTTATCTCTACCTTCAAAGAGAGAAGATAGTAGAGCAACTCTGGGTGGGTGAGGCCAAAGAGTGGATGTAGAGCAAGGTTGTTAACCCTTGCTTGAACCACTATAAATCATTGTGTCCTAGCTACTTACATTGGTAATATCTTTCTTCTTTAAACTCTTTAATTACTTGCAAATATTGTTACAAACTTCAAAAAGTGGGTATATAACCTATTCACCCCCTCTAGGTTCTAACAAGCTAACGATACTAACATTGCTGAGCTGAAATCTCATGATTGTTACATTTTTATGCAATGTTTGATCCCGATTGGTGTTAGAGGATTTTTGTTCAAAGATAAATATACACTAATAGTAGATCTTTGTACCTTTTTTAAACAACTTTGTTCCAAAACACTATTTATAGGTTATATTCACTTCTAACAGGTCATACTTGGTATGAATGGGTCATATTCACTTCAAACGAATCATAATTGGTATAAATGAGTTATATTCACTATTAACGGGTCATAATTGCTATTTATAAGTTATATTCACTTCTAACGGGTCATAATTGCTACTTATAGGTTATATTCACTTCTATCGGGTCATAATTGCTATTTATAGGTTATATTCTCTTCTAACAGGTCATAATTGCCATTCATAGCGATTATGACCCGTTAGAAGTGAATATGACCCTTTCATACCAATTCTGACCCGTTAAAAGTTAATATGACCCATTAGAAGTGAATATAACCAATAAATAGCAATTATGACCCGTTAGAAGTGAATATGACCCATTCATACCAATTATGACCCGTTAGAAGTGAATATAACACATAAATAGCAATTATGACTCGTCAGAAGTGAATATAACTCATTTATAGCAATTATGACCCGTTAGAAGTGAATATGACCTATTCATACCAATTATGACCCATCAGAAGTGAATATAACCCATAAATAGCAATTATGACCCGTTAGAGGTGAATATAATTCATAAATAGCAATTATGAACCGTTAGAAATGAATATAACCCATAAATAGCAATTATGACCCGTTAGAAGTGAATATAACTCATTATACCAGTTATGACCCGTTAGAAGTGAATATAACTCATTATACCAATTATGACCCGTTAGAAGCGAATATAACCCATAAATAGCAATTATGACCCGTTAGAAGTGAATATAACTCAATTATTCACTTCTAACGGGTCATAATTGGTATAAATGAGTTATATATTCACTTCTAACGGGTCATATTTGCTATTTATGGGTTATATTAACTTCTAATGGGTCATAATTGTTATGAATGAGTCATATTCACTTCTAACGGGTCATAATTGCCATTTATGGGTTATATTAACTTCTAATTCGTCATAATTGGTGAATGAGTCATATTCACTTCTAACGGGTAATAATTGCTATTTACGGGTCAAATTCACTTCTAACGAGTCATAATTGCTATTTATGGGTTATATTTACCTCTAACGGGTCATAATTGGTATGAATGAGTCATGTTCACTTCTAAAAGGTCATAATTGCTATGGATGATAAATTAGACTTTGTTTAATATATAATTAATGAATTATATTTATTTTGTAGCCGAAGAATATTCAAGCTATTCTTAGCAACCCGGCTTACAGCAAGAATTGTGGAGATATTCCGATCGTTGGCGCCTCTAGTGATAATGGGTCGGAGAATGCGAGAAACGAGAATGCCAATACCGATGAACTGTAGCTTATATATATGTTAGAAAATTAAATTAGACTTTGTTTTGTGTACGACTTAAAACAAACTAGTATTGATCTATCTTTTGGTTTGTATGAAGAATTTGTGGGTTATTTTATAATATATGTAAATGGAGCTTTGATACGATACCGGAATCTGGATGTACTAGCATTGATTGTATATAAACAGGAATTATCAGTATTTTAGTGTAAAAATGAAATTGTGTTGAAGAATTAATAGGGGCGACACCTGGCAATAGAGGCGATATTAATAGAGGCGACACTAATAGGCGCAACGTATTGGGCAATAGCGGCAAGGCCATTGGGGCAACTCAATAGGGGTGACTTTCAAGGGTATTAGGTGCGACTTAGGTCGCCCCTAATGCCCTGTTTGGTGAAACTAACTAGGGCTGGAGCTGGGACTAATTAATTGATAATCCTCAAGAAAGCTTTTATTTTGGGAGCTTATGTTTTTAATAATCTTCTTAAAATTTTAACACCCGAACAAGGCTAGAGGGCTGGAGATTCTGAAAACTAGAATTCCAAACCCTTATAATCCATCATAAGCTCGTTGCCGAACACACCCTAATTATAAAAAGAGGGCTAACTATAAAAAGAAATAAATCGTCCTAGAAAAGTAGGAATTGAGGGCAGTTCTTTTTTTTAAACGAAAATCGAAGTATCATCACACAAAATCGTCCGAATAAACATAAATCAACTTCTTAGTCGTTTGAAGAAAAAGAAGATTTTAATAAACCCCTTCTCAAAACATAAACTTAATGGAAATCGACACTTAATTTTGAAGATGATGATTTAAAAACATTTGAAACATTAATCTTTATAAAAAAATCATCAATTTTACATAAAGGGGTTCAAACAAGATAAATACAATCAATAATATAGTCTTTGAATAAAGAAAGATACATGTTTACGTGTATCGGATACGTATATAGGAGACAAAAAAAGAATAATGCATATGTTAAAATAACTACGTAGGAAAAACATTTTTCTTGAAAACAATCGGGGATTTGTACGGTGTGTTTGGTAACGAGTTAACGAGTGATTATAGGGGTTTGAAATTCTAGTTTTCATAATCTTCGGTCCTCTCGTCTTGTTCAAGTGTTAAAATCTTGGAAGAATTATTTAAAACATTATCATTTATAATCCCTTATAATAAAATCATTTACAAGTAACTAATGGACTAGGCTTGAAGAGGAAAGTTTATGCGAAAAGGGTTTTATTTACGAAAAGTGCGAGAAGCATTTACAACCATTAGATTATTCAATCAAGAACTAAGATCATGTATGACATTTTAGTAATTAAATTATGTTTTTAAGAATTATTAATTTAAAACAAAAGGGTAAAATGGACTTTTTCTTCTTAAAAGAATATTAACCAAATTAATTTCTCATTTAATAACCTATAATCTCTCTCCATTGGCTAATATAACTCTCATCTTCTTTTTACCTTCTTCATTCAAAACCTAGTATATCTCTCTCTCCATGAAACCACTGCCGCCTACATGAAACCACCGCCACCTACAGCCGTCCTTGTATCACCAAACGCCGCTGATGTTCCCGTATGTCGTCCACCGCCGCCGACGTTGCCGTCTAAGGTCCGCCAGCGCCGTTGACGTTGCTACCACCCTTAAGTACCAAACCGACGTCGCTTTAGGGTGTCGCCGCCGTAGCCCGAAGTCGTTGCCACCTTCACAGTGTCAACGTGGACATCCGACGAGTTGTCGACCTCCATAGTCGCCGCCGCCTTCCGAATCTAGGGTGCCGCCGCCGACCAGATCTGCCAACCTCCACAACACCATCGCCTTTCGACATACTTGGATCAATCATCGACCAATCATCATCATCTCCTTCTTGTTTTTAATTCTCAGTAGTGAATCTCAGAAGATGATTATGAGTACCTTGGCATTTGTTGACCCACCGATGAACCACAAAAGCTCTCCTCGCCAAAACACATCTGTGGAAACCGACACTGAAAAGTATATATAGTTCAATACTTCCAGTTCATTGTGACAAATAATTGGGAAATATAATCCGTGAGAAAAGCCAACAATCTGACTTCTTTAATTAGTAGGTTAAGTTGGTTTCATGAATATGTTTTTTTAATTTTATGTATTATGTTTTATGACAATGGATCCGATCGCTTCATTTTTTTTTTTTTTTTGTATTTTATACTGTGTTGCACATAGATACATCTTTTGATTTTTAGATTATATAATTTTTAATATGTTGTTAATTAGTGAACAATCATGATCCGAGTTGAATAACTAGAGAAATTTGGATGCATTCAACATTGAATATTATAAAATTTATCATAAACTTGTATATCATTGACTGTGTTTAATATTGAATATTGTAAACTTATCTTAACACATTGACTGTATTCAATATTGAATATTGTAAACTTATTTTAAAACTAGTACAATTTTGGTTGTGTTCATTATCGAACACAATTAAGAATGAAAAACTCGTAATATTTTAGGTGTGTTCACCGGTGAATTCTGTTAAATTAATTATTTACTATTAAATTATTTTTAATTTATTTTGTTTTTTATAAAAAATATAGGAGAGAGAAATAGATTGGAAAGAAAAATAGATTGAATAGATAAAAGTTTTGTTTGACCATTTTGCCCTTTTTAATAAATAAAAAATAAAAAACATGATTAATCTAGACCATTAGATCAAATAGGAATAAGTGACTGAGATTGCTTCTCGCACTTTTCACAAATAAACCACTTTTCGCATGAACCATCCCCTAGGCTTGAAATTATCAATTAATCAGCCACAACCCCACCCTAGCTAGTTTCGCTAAACACACGCATACTAGAAATTTTAATCTAGTATCTAGTGTGAAGAATATATTAGAGTTAAAGTGTGAGAGTTTGGAGAAAAACAAAGGAAGAAAAAGAATCAAAGCAATGTAGTTAAAACGTTACATGAAACCGGGTACCAAACAAAGTAGGGCAAATTACGCGAAAATACAACAAAGTTTGTTAATTTTTCATTGTATACAATTAACTTTATTTTGTACCTAAAAATACAATCAACTTTAAACTTTAGTTCATTGTATACATTCATTTACCTATTAAACCAGTTAAAGGTAAAATCTTAAATTTTTTTATTTTTGAAATTTTACATTCTTGTGTTCTTGGCTATCTTCTTAGTGTTCTTCATATATTGTTTATATTATCTTCATAACTTTACTAAAAAGACAAATAATATAAACATGATTCGATTGATACAGAAGCACTAATCCATTGATACGAAAACAAAAACAAAACAATAAGAAACAAAAATCCTAATCAACAAGAATCAAACCAGGGATCAAACATCAGCTATTTAGGGCTCGTGAACAGAAAATTGAACCAAGAATCAGTTTGAAGAAACCCAGTCAACAAGAGGAACCCTAATCGAGTAAGCGACCCAAGAATCAACAAGAGTCGGTTAAACGAGACCCTAATCAAGATCTACATAATCGAACCGAGAATCAAACATTAGCAATTTAGGAATCGCGAACAGAGTCGAGCCAAACCTAGATCTGCATAATCGTATGTTAAAGCAGACCCAGTTATGCATATCCATGGTTCGTGAATAGAAAACCGGACCAAGAAACAACTTTGATTAATTAAACGAAACCCCAATCGAATTAACTAAGAATAAAATAGAATAAGATGAACCCAGATCGTGAGTAGATGAAATTGAAACACACAAATCATGACAGAATGTAACATCCTCGATTTGGGTCTAGTTGTAAATAGTATGTACGTATGTGTTATTAATGTAATAGGAGGATATTTTATGTACTTGGATTGTTAAAGTTAATTAAATATATTTATGTTTGGTATTAAGTTGTGGAGTTAAATGTGTATATGTATAATTAGTATATATATATATATATTAATTAAGTGTAATTAAGAAAAAAAAGAAAAGAAAGAAAGAAAAAGAAGATATTTAGTCTAGAGGCGGTTTACCTCTGGATAAGATTAGATATATAGATGTGTTGTGTAAATTGACCCATAAAGTCAAAAGGTGATAAACTCTTAAAAACACACACTAGATATTTCTCTCGTGAGTTCTTGTAAGCAAAGGTTTGAAGATTTGAATTTGTAAACTCAAAACAAGGTTAGTTTGATGTTTGTTGGGAAGATTAGATATGTTTCAGGATAGATATATGTGTGTTTTGCTGCTGGAACTCAAAGCTACCATGAAGAACTCCATGGTTGAACATGGAGAGCTTACTTGACAAGTGGTTTTCCATGTTTGATGATTATAATTGGAGTTCATGAGTTCTTGATGATTGTATAGGTGTTTTATGATGTTTAAAGATGTTTTTAGAAGCAAAAACTAGCAAATTTGAAATCTGGGTTTTTGAATATATAAGTTTAAGTGGGCTGGAATTTAAATGAAGAAGATAATGAACTGACAAAAGCAAGATCGCGGTGCGACCAAGTTGAGGATCGTGGCGCGACCCCGACAAAATGAACTATGCGACTTATTTGGTCTGACCTTCGGACAAATCATCTGACCTTTGGGTCTGACAGTCGGATGACCTATCCGACTTGATGATCCGACAGTCGGATAGCCCGCATTACCCTTGATCCGACTTTTGCATGAGTCATGCGACTCATGGGTCCGACTTTCACATGTCGCGGCGCGACGATTAAGAAGGTCGCGGCGCGACCGGGCCTATTTAGCAAGAACTTTGTGTTTTGATACATGTTCTTGTTGGATAGGTAACGTAGTATCAAAAGTAAGTTTAATAAATGATTTATGAACATTAGGAGGTTCTTGTGAGGGTTCTAGAAATAGAATCCCGTATATACAAACGCATAACGCGGTTGTCGATGTCTCTTTTAGGTAAACTTATCGAGTTAGCTGAATTAGAGTTAAGTAAGCAAATGTTATAAACCATTCAGGTGAGTACCTGCTTTCGTAAGACTCAATAGAGTAAGGTTTTATTGCTAGATGACTACTTGAATGTTTTGTATGATATTGTACTATGTATGCTTACGTTTGATTGCAGGTATGCTTAAGAATGAAGTGGTAAGCCTTGATATGAGTTTGATGTGCTATGCCATGCTTAATATCTGTAGATCATGTATTAGGTGTATGCCAGCGGATCCAGATTAGAACCGCCTAGTTGTTAATGATGTTGTGTACGAATGAATGATATTGCATGTAAGATGATTGATCCTTAATGGATCATATGTATGTATGTATGTATGTATTTATGTGTGTATGTATGTATGTATGTGCGCTGTTTGCAGACTATCTGACGCATGGTTAAGGTCAGTCGGTTGTAACTGGATCCCATGAGGACTTCGGTCATAATTCGGGATTTAACGGTGATTTGGGAGGCATTCCGGATCGTAGGTTCTGCAAAACCGCCGTGCCTTGACGTGAGTGGTAATCAGCTGGATGGCCGCTGGATTACTTGATGAGCCTTTGGCTCTGTGAACGATGTTTGGTGGACTGCTTTATGCTCCCCCACCAGCACGGTTGGTCGTGTCTGATTCCTTAGTCTGAGTTGTTGAGCGGGACTGATTACCCTGCAAGACATGACTCTTACTGATCTTGTCAGCACACCGCAATATGATAAAATAGCAATGATTGATTATCTATATGTTGCATGACTTGCTTTATTGATTCTTATGATAAGTAAGTACTCACTAGCTATGTTGTTTAGCTAATGGTGCTATGTTTCCCCTTTTCAGGTAAAGACTAGAAGGCCTGGTGAGGCAGGTTGCTTTTGATTGTACACACCCTTTTGGGTTGGAACACTATTTTGTATGATGTAAATATGGTTGCTTATGGTCGGTTTTCCCTGTGTTAGGTAACACCAACAGTTGTTTCGAAAAGACATGATGTAATTGTTTGATGAAATCTTTTAAAGTAATTTCCGCTGCTAATCTGTTGATTATAAAATTTGAAAATGAACCTACATGGGTTAAAAGTTTGAATTTTTCAGTAAATTCACTGTTTCAGAAGCGGTGTTACAAATAGGTATCAGACCCTAAGTTTGAGGGAATTTGGTACTTGTAAGAGTATTCGATCTGAAAGTCGGGCCCGACCATAGATAAGTGTTCCTGTGGGGGGTTGAGTGAGAGTGTTATATGAATGTTAATTGTGTAAGATTACTTGTAAGTACGATAAGTAAGTATAGCAGAGTATTAAATACGTTTCCTTATTGTATAGAAAGTTGAGTAAGATGTCTGCCAAACGTGGTAATACAGAGCAAGCCCCAAAAGAGATGGAAGATGAGGCTTCTCACATGCCTCATTAAACTGAGGATGAACGTTCTCAGCACATTGCTGAAGGTGGTAGACCTGAGCCAAGCTGCCTATATAAAGCATCTGGAAGAAGAGCTGTGATTAGCCAAAGAGCTCTTATTGCATACTACGTTGAACAAGCCATGCAAGACTTGTTCTTACAAGAAGTTTTTGTCGTGCAAGCCTCCGACGTTTGAGGGGAGTGATAACCCCACAGTTACCATACAGTGGCTCCGTGAAATGGAGCCGGTGTTTGAATCATGTGAATGCGAACCTGAGTATTGCGTCAAGTACGCGGTACGTATGCTGAAGGGCCGTGCCATCTTCTGGTGGGATACGGTGAAAGCCTCTGTTAATAAGGAGGTGCTGAGTGCTCTGTCTTGGGAGCAATTTTCTAAGAAACTGTTGAAAAAGTACTGCACCGAGTACGATATGGAGAGAATGGAGAGGGAGTTTAACAATCTCCAGAAAGGAGATAAATCAATGGAAGAACTCATCACTGCTTTCACCGACAAGATGAGGTTCGTTCCACATTTGATCCCTGATGAGACCACCAAGATAAAAAGATTTGTGGCAACCCTTCCATTGGAGTTTCGCGCCCACGTGCGATCAGCTGTTAATCTAGATCGGGAATTTGAAGTGGCCTGACAAATGGAGGGAGATCATATACATTGTAAGGGCGAATATGTCAGTGGGAGTTTAAAAAGGAAGTTTCAGCCATCTGGTAAATCAGGTCCTTCCAAAGGACAATCCTCAGCAGGTGGAAAGACTGATACTTCAAAGAAGCCGAGATCTGACACTCCTTGGTGTTCTCAGTGTCGTATGTATCATTCTGGTGAGTGTTCAAATGCTACCAGAAGGTGTTGGAGGTGCGGGCAGAAGGGCCATGCTAGTACTGAGTGTGGTTTTAAAGAAGATGTTTGTTACAGGTGCCACAATCCCGGGCATAAGATGAATGATTGCTCGGAGAGGCAGAGTGCTGGAACCAAAGGGTCTTCTAGGGGCCAGAAGAAGGAAGATGCACCTCGCGCGAAGGGGAGGGCATTTTAGATGACGGCGGAAGAGGCCAAGGCAACAGGGGATGTCATCACAGGTACATTCCTTATCAATTATATCCCTTCATGTGTGTTGTTTGACTCTGGAGCTACTTACTCCTTTGTCTCTGTGACTTGTCGTAAAAGATTGCAATTACCTGTTGTCCCGTTAGTTGAGCCACTTAAAGTAGAGGTTGCTGATGGTAAAGTAGTCTACGTTATTGAAAAGTTTCTATCGTTGTTATTTATATTGATGGGAGTACTATCCCTATTTCATTCTTTATTATGCCTATTGTGGGCTTCGATGTGATGATTGGGATGGGTTGGCTCACCAGTCGTGATGCTGAGATTCTCTATTCCAAAAAGATGATTAAGATTCCTCTTTCTGATGCATCTTATGTTGTAGCTCGAGGAGAACGACAGGAGTCTGATATTCCTGTTATCTCCGTTATCAAAGCTCAAAAGTCTATTTCTGAAGGTTGTGACTCTTTCTTAGCATATGTTGTTGATGCCAAGATGGAGAAGCGACCAGTCCAAGTGTAACATCCTCAAATCGGGCCTATTCGTGCGCTCCATTTGGTATGTGAATTTATTTAAAAGAATTAAATGAAAGTATATGTTAAGTATTAATATAAAATCTACTATTGGTCAGTTAAATGTGAATTTAAAAATAGTAATAAAAATAGATAATAATGATAAAATATTAAACGGTTTCAAACGAGGATTCCGAAAATATCTTCGTTAGTTGAAACGGTTTATCGGGTGTTGTATTGTATGTTGAAAAGGGGAACAAAATACCCCAAAGTGGATAATAAAGAACCAAGGTCGGTTCTTATGTTTATCCAACACAGACATTCAACACATACACATTCATACGCTTACACACACACACACCACACTCAACGAAATTAGCAATTAAAGCTTGAGTTTTTGGATTGTAATCTGTTCTAGGATCATCTATAAGTTGTTTAAGATTGATTTTATGAATTAAAGATACTATCTTGAAGGAATTTCTTGAATTTGACCAAATGGGTCTTTAATGGTGATTTGATGATTCAAATTTCAATCATATGTAAAAAACATGTTATGTTTATGTTTATGAACTCCACATGATGCCCCAAACTTAGTGTATAGCCTGGAAACAATTACGAGAGGCTTGAACTTGGGATTGGATGGAAACACAGCATAATAGAGCTATTGTTTGGCTTACTGAGTCCACTTTACGGCGTGAACAAATGCCTGTTCACGACGTGAAGTGCTGGGCAGGCTGCTGTTTTGCTGTTGTTCGATGGTTTGAGTACATGGGTTATGGTTGGATCGTTTTTGATACTTTAAGGGGATAATAGGGGGTTAAAACTAGTGTAATAGTACATGTGAATGTTGTATGATTATCTAAATTAAATGAATGTATGCAATAAGTAATTAAGCAAACGAGGAGAGCCAAATACCTAATTGTGTTGCTTTAAACACACAAGGTGAGTACTAACTCTCATGACTTCAATTAAGGAAGGTTTAAATGCAAGAAAAGTTATATGTTTATGACATGCTACATTTTGTATTATGAAAGCCATATGTATGTATAATTGATGTGCAAGACATGTATTTAAGTACATGTGCACATTTTGATGAATATATGTTATATGTATAAGCGTGCATGCACTTGTTCCTGAAAAGGATTCTTGATGAGCTATCTGTATGTCCGGACTAACATGTAATTAAGGTCATCTTTGGCTGGATCCAGTGCCTTCGGGCTAAGATTCTGGATTAACGGTACTCGAGTACTGTTACTTCAGCACTTGGGTGAGTGCCTTAAATGCCTAAGCCTAATGAGCCTTGGCTCCTTAACGAGCACGGTGATTCACTTAGGTGATGAAACCAGCACGCATGGTAGTGTCTGATTCCCCCGGTGGTAGTGGTTTGAGCTGGACTTGCAACCTCTGCAATATAATTCACTCGCTGGATATGTCAGCACTCCGCTATGTGATAGGATAGTATTATTTGCTTATTCCTGCTATATGACTTACTTTATTGCTGATGACTTGCCTTATTGCCATGCATGATTGTTAGTATTCACTAGCTATTTTTAAATAGCTAATATTATTGATGTTAACCCTTTTACAGATAAGGAATAGGCAGGCTTGGTGAGTTGGGGACACTCGTGGCTGATATACATGCCTTTTTGAAGGAACACTGATTTTGGTATTATAATACAATGGTTGGTTTAGATTAAAGTAACACCGGTTGGCATGTTTGGCATGTTTGGCAAGTTTTGGGTACTGTATATTTGTATATACGCCAAACGTGTGTTTTTAAACTATAATAGTTAATAGGTTTGGTTTGTATATGATTTAATTTTCTGCTACATAGTTTTGAAATTCGGTTAAGTAAACAAACAGGTAAACATTCAATTTACAAATGGACCCATGCAGTTTGAAAACTCAAATTTATACTGGTATTTAATATAGCAAAGGCGGTGTTACAAGTTAGGTATCAGAGCCTAAGTTTGAGGGAATTGGGTACTTGAAAGAGTATTAAATCTCAAACTCGGGCCCGAAGATTATGAAGTGTTCCTTATTGGGTAAAGGGGATTGAGTATGAGAGTTATGTGATTAAGGCTTGTTAATAGCTAAGTTGTATGTTAATATGTAAGTATAGGTGCTATAATGAATGATCCTTCTTTCATATATCAAAAAGTTGAGAGATGTCTGCACCGCATGATGCTACTAAACAGGCTCTCAAAGAAATGGAGGATGAAGCCTCCCATATACCGTAACAGGCTGGAGACGAGCAGTCTCAGCACCATACTGAAGGTGCTCCAGCCGAACAGGTACATCAGGCTTAAATTCGACGCCTTGAGAAGGAGCTCCGCATTGCTAAAGAGCTTCTACTCAACTCGGCTTTGGGTAAACCACCCCGCAAGTCGTGTTCCTTTAAGAAATTCCTATCGTGCAAACCACCTACTTTTGAGATGACCCCACGGTTACTATGAGGTGGCTGCGGGAGATAGAGCAGGCATTTGAGTTCTGTGATTGTGAACCCGAGTACTGCGTCGGGTATACAGTACGGATGTTAAAGGTTCGTGCCATATTCTGGTGGGACATGGTCAAGGCCTCTGTCAGAAAGGAGGTAATCGATGCTCTGTCTTGGGAGCAATTCTCAGAGAAAGTACAGAAGAAGTACTGCACTGAATATGACATGGAACGGCTGGAACGCGAGTTCAACAATCTCCGAAAAGGAGATAAAACCATGGACGAACATATTAGTTCTTTTACTAACAAAATGAGGTTTGTTCCTCATTTGTTAACTGAAGAGAATCTGAAGATTCGAAAGTTTGTTGCCACTCTACCACTTGAATTTCGGGCACATGTCCGAGCAGCTGTGAACCTGGATCGAGCTTTTGAGGTAGCTCGACAGATGGACGGTGATCGCATCCAGTGCAGGGGTGAATCTGCAGGGGGAAGCAACAAGAAGAAATTCCAGTCCTCTTATAACCCAAGTCCTTATAAAGGACAATCTTCTGCAGGTACAAAAACAGACGATTCCAAGAAGCCTAAACCTGATAGCCCATGGTGCAATCCATGTCGCACCTAGCATTATGGCGATTGTTCTAAGGCAACCAGAAGGTGTGCCAGGTGTGGACCCAAAGGGCATCCAGTGGAGTAATGCAGGTTCAAGGATGATGTCTGCTTCAGATATCATCAATCAGGGCATAAAATAGCCCAATGCCCTAAAAGTGCGAGTACTCGAGCTGGTGAATCATCATCTGAGCAGAAGAAAGACAGCACCCCACGTGCAAAAGGGCGTGCGTTCCAGATGACGGACGAAGAGGCCAAAGTTGCAGGTGATGTGATAACGGGTACCTTTCTTATTGAATCTACCCCAGCATGTATATTGTTTGATTCAAGAGCTACTTACTCTTTTATTTCCGTATCTTGTCGTAAAAAGCTACAACTACCTGTTTCCCAATTAATTGACCCAATTACAGTAGAAGTGGCTGACGGTAAAGTAGTTCATGTTACCGAGAAAGTTCCGGTAGCACTTGTTTACATCGATGGGCATAGCTTTTCAATTTCATTCCTTATTATGCCTATCGCGGGCTTTGATGCTGTGATCGGGATGGATTGGCTCAGCAGTCGAGATGCTGAAATTATATGTTCTAAAAAGATAATCAAATTTCCTCTAACCGACGGGTCTTATGCAATTGCAAGGGGAGAAGGACGGGAGTCTGATATTCCTATCATTTCGGTGATTCAAGCTCAGAAATCCGTTACAAAAGGTTGTGTCTCCTATTTTGCTTATGTTACTAATACTCAGATGGAGAAACAACCAGTAGAAAATATTAGGGTAGCGTCAGAATATCCTAAAGTCTTTCCATATGAATTACCCGGACTGCCTCCAGTCAGGGATGTGGATTATAAGATTGATCTTGTTCCCGGAGCTACTCCAGTGGCTAAAGCTCCGTGTCGTCTCGCTCCTTCTGAAGTCCGCGAGATGATGAATCAAATTCAAGAATTGCTTCACAAGGGCTTCATATGCCTGAGCTCTTCTCCTTGGGGAGCTCCAGTTCTTTTCGTCAAGAAGAAAGATGGGACTATGCAAATGTGCATAGATTATAGGGAGCTTAACAAGTGAACTATAAAGAATAAATATCCACTCCCGCGCAGGGGGCAACGTGCTTTTATAAAATTGATCTCCAATCAGGGTACCATCAAGTACGGGTTCAAGCTGAAGATATTCCGAAGACGGCCTTTTGTACCCGCTACGGCCATTATGAATTCTTGGTGATGCCATTCGGCTCTACCAATGCACCAACAATCTTTATGGATCTCATGAATCGAATTTTTCGTCCATTTCTGGACAAGTTCGTGATAGTATTTATTGATGATATCTTGATCTATTCAAAAACCGAAGCTGAACATGAATCACATCTTCGTCAAGTTCTCAAAACTCTTAAGCGAGAACAACTTTATGCCAAGCTTTCTAAATGTGAGTTTTGGCTTCAGGAGGTGCATTTTCTTGGTCACGTTATCTGCAGGGATGGTGTGAAAGTAGACCCTACTAAAGTAGAGGCGGTGATGAATTGGGAGGTTCCTAAAACTCCCACAGAGATCAAGAGTTTCCTTAGTCTTTCTGGTTATTATCGGCGATTTATTCGCGATTTTTCTAAACTTGCTGGTCCTCTTACTAAATTGACACGGAAGGATGTTGCTTATGTGTGGTCTGATGCACAGGAGCAGTCCTTTCAAACTTTAAAGCGGCTACTCTATGAAGCTCCGATTCTTACTCTGCCAAACGGGTCGGAGGATTTCATAGTATATTGTGATGGTTCTTATTTTGGTTTGGGATGTGTTCTAATGCAACGCGATAAGGTGAATGCCTATGCTTCAAGGCAATTAAAACCGCATGAAAAGAACTACCCAACACACGATCTTGAACTCACAGCAATTGTATTTGCATTGACGTTGTGGAGGCATTACTTATATGGCACAAAATGTGTTATATGCACGTATCATAAAAGCTTGCAATATGTATTTTCTCAAAAAGAACTCAATATGAGGCAACGACGCTGGATTGAGATAATCAAAGACTATGACTGTGAGATCCGTTATCATCCAGGTAAAGCTAATGTAGTAGCTGATGCCTTGAGCAGAAAAGGGGTTTCAACTGAAGCCAAATTTATGAAGCTTACTGTGGTTCCTGATATTATTTCAAAATTGAGGGAAGCACAAAAATTGGCACTAAAGGCAGAGACTATGAGAAAGCTGAAAGATCAGCTTATTGATGATAGCAAAGGTTTGAAGACTTTTCAATCCCGAATCTGGGTACCATTAATTGGAGGCAACCGTGAGTTGTACTACAGGAAGCACATAATTCCAGGTTGTCTATTCACCCAGGTATAACAAAGATGTATTATGATCTCAAAAAACTGTATTGGTGGCCTACTCTTAAAAGAGACATTGCTTCCTTCGTGGAGAAGTGTCAAATCTGTGCACAGGTCAAAACCGAGCACCAAAGGCCTTATGGAAATCTGCAACAGCTCGATATTCCAGAGTGGAAGTGGGATCATATTACTATGGATTTTGTTACAAAGTTACCCAAAACACTCAAAGGGAACAACATGATTTGGGTCATTGTCGACCGATTGACCAAAAGTGCTAATTTTCTTGCTAAAAACGAATTTGCATCATTGACACGCCTAGCTCAACTCTATATCAACGATATTGTCACACGTCATGGTTTTCCTTGTTCCATTGTTTCTGACCGTGACTCTCATTTCGTGTCTAATTTCTGGCAAAGCTTGCAACGTGAGCTTGGTACACAGGTTCATTTGAGTACTGCTTATCATCCACGAATGGATGGTCAGTCTAAAAGAACAATTCAGACTCTTGAAGACATGCTGAGGGCATGTGACTTGAATATGGTGGTTCTTCGGATTCTCATCTCCCTTTGATAGAGTTTGCTTATAATAACTCTTATCATTCTAGCATTGGGATGCCACCATATGAGATGTTGTACGGGAGGCGATGTCGCACTCCCACATGTTGGCTTGAACCGGGTGAGAAGCAGTATGCCGGACCTGAGATTGTGCAGATTACTTCTGATAAGGTCAAGATAGCTCTGGAGAAACTATAAGCAGCTCGTGATCGTCAAAAGATATATGCAGACCCAAAGCGTCGACCTGTTGATATCAGTGTGGGTGAACGGGTTTTCTTGAAGGTATCCCCTTGGAAGGGTGTAATTCGGTTTGGACGCAAAGGCAAGTTGAGCCCACGTTATATTAGTCCATTGAAAATTACCCGAAAAGTCAACGAGCAGACTGTATCTCTTGAATTACCTCCTGAGTTATCTGGTATTCACAACACTTTCAATGTATGCTATCTGAGAAAGTGTAAAGTTGAGGAAAATCAAGTTCTACCTCTGCAAGAGTTGAAGGTTGATTCAGCTAAATGCCTTGTAGAGGAACCAGTTGAAATTCTTAACGCAAAGACAAAGAAGTTGCGTAAGAAGATGATCAGACTGGTTCTTGTCAAGTGGAAGCACAACTTGGGTCCCAACCTAACATGGGAAACTGAGGATGCCATGAAGGCACGATACCCTCACTTATTCCCAGTTGAACAGATTTCGAGGACGGAATCTTCTTAAGGGGGTAGAGTTGTAACATCCTCAAATCGGGCCTATTCGTGCGCTCCATTTGGTATGTGAATTTATTTAAAAGAATTAAAATGAAAGTATATGTTAAGTATTAATAGAAAATCTACTATTGTTCAGTTAAATGTGAATTTAAAATTAGTAATAAAAATAGATAATAATGATAAAATATTAAACGGTTCAAAACGAGGATTCCGAAAATATATTCGTTAGTTGAAACGGTTTATCGGGTGTTGTGTTGTATGTTGAAAAGGGGAAAAAATACCCCAAAGTGGATAATAAAGAACCAAGGTCGGTTCTTATGTTTATCCAACACAGACATTCAACACACACACATTCATACGCTGACATACACACACACACCACACTTATCTCTTTCATTTTGAACTTGAAGAAGAAGATTCAAGACACTTCCAAGGCTAGAATCAAGCAAGAAATCAAGTCTCTAATCTGTTCTTGACCTTCTATTCATCATTATCTTCTTGCTTGTAAGGTTCTACCACTCTTGTTCTTCATTTTAGGATTTAGGTTAAAAGTGGGCAAAATGAAATTAGCAATTAAAGCTTGAGTTTTTGGATTGTAATCTGTTCTAGGATCATCTATAAGTTGTTTAAGATTGATTTTATGAATTAAAGATACTATCTTGAAGGAATTTCTTGAATTTAACCAAATGGGTCTTTAATGGTGATTTGATGATTCAAAATTGAATCATATGTTAAAAGCATGTTATGTTTATGTTTATGAACTCCAAATGATGCCCCAAACTTAGTGTATAGCCTGGAAACAATTAAGAGAGGCTTAAACTTGGGATTGGATGGAAACACAGCAGAACAGAGCTATTGTTCGGCTTACTGAGTCGACTTTACGGCGTGAACAAAGGCCTGTTCACGGCGTGAAGTGCTGGGCAGGCTGCTGTTTTGCTGTTGTTCGATGGTTTGAGTACATGGGTTATGGTTGGATCGTTTTTGACACTTTAAGGGGATAATAGGGGGTTAAAACTAGTGTAATAGTACATGTGAATGTTGTATGATTATCTAAATTAAATGAATGTACGCAGTAGGTAATTAAGCAAACGAGGAGAGCCAAATACCTAATTGTGTTGCTTTAAACACACAAGGTGAGTACTAACTCTCATGACTTCAATTAAGGAAGGTTTAAATGCAAGAAAAGTTATATGTTTATGACATGCTACATTTTGTATTATGAAAGCCATATGTATGTATAATTGATGTGCAAGACATGTATTTAAGTACATGTGCACATTTTGATGAATATATGTTATATGAATAAGCGTGCATGCACTTGTTCCTAAAAAGGATTCTTGATGAGCTATCTGTATGTCCGGACTAACATGTAATTAAGGTCAGCTTTGGCTGGATCCAGTGCCTTCGGGCTAAGATTCTGGATTAATGGTACTCGAGTACTGTTCCTTTCAGCACTTGGGGTGAGTGCCTTAAATGGCTAAGCCTAATGAGCCTTGGCTCCTTAACGAGCAGGGTGATTCACTTAGGTGATGAAACCAACACGGATGGTAGTGTCTGATTCTCCCGGTGGTAGTTGTTTGAGCTGGACTTGCAACCCGACAATATAATTCACTCGCTGGACATGTCAGCACTCCGCTATGTGATAGGATAGCATTATTGGCTTATTCCTGCTATATGACTTGCTTTATTGCTGATGACTTGCCTTATTGCCATGCATGATTGTTAGTATTCACTAGTTATTTTTAAATAGCTAATATTGTTGATGTTAACCCTTTTACAGATAAGGAATAGGCAGGCTTGGTGAGTTGGGGACACTCGTGGCTGATATACATGCCTTTTTGAAGGAACACTGTTTTTGGTATTATAATACAATCATCGGTTTAGATTAAAGTAACACCGGTTGGCATGTTTGGCAAGTTTTGGGTATTGTATATTTGTATATACGCCAACGTGTGTTTTTAAACTATAATAGTTAATAGGTTTGGTTTGTATATGATTTAAATTTCTGCTGCATAGTTTTGAAATTCGGTTAAGTAAACAAACATGTAAACATTCAATTTACAAACGGACCCATGCAGTTTGAAAACTCAAATTTATACTGATTTTTAAATAGCAAAGGCGGTGTTACACCAAGACATCGGGGTAGCGTCTGATTACCGTGAGGTGTTTCCTAAAGAACTACTGGGTTTGCCTCCGGTCAGAGATGTTGAATATAAGATTGAACTTGTTCCAGGAGCTACACCTGTGGCTCGATCTCCGTATCGTCTTGCTCCTTCTGAAATTAGAGAGATGATGACTCAAATTCAGGAGTTGCTTGACAAAGGTTTTATTCGTCTGAGTTCCTCGCCGTGGGGAGCTCCTGTGTTTTTCTGTGAAGTAAAAGTATGGAACAATGCGTATGTGTATAGATTACAAGGAGCTTAATAAGCGAACTGTAAAGAATAAATATCCTCTTCCTCGAATCGATGATCTCTTTGATCAATTGCAGGGAGCGACATATTTCTCTAAGATTGATCTTCGGTCGGGGTACCATCAAGTGCGAGTTCATGAAGAAGATATCCCGAAGACTGCTTTCCGAACTCTCTATGGTCATTACGAATTAGTGGTTATGCCATTCGGATTAACCAATGCCCCTGCCATTTTCATGGATCTGATGAATCGTGTTTGTCGTCCATTTCTTGATAGATCAGTGATCGTTTTTATTGACGATATCCTTGTTTATTCGAAGACTAAAGCTGATCACGAGCTCCATCTTTGTCAGGTTCTCGAAACTCTTAAACGAGAACAGTTGTATGCAAAATTGTCCAAGTGTGAATTCTGGCTTAGAGAAGTGCATTTCCTGTGCCATGTCATATGTAAAGATGGTGTCAAAATAGATCCAGCTAAGGTGGAGGCTGTGATGAATTGGGGAGTTCCTCGAACTCCTTCTGAGATTAAAAGTTTCCTTGGCTTGGCTGGCTACTATCGGCGGTTTATCCGCGATTTGTCAAAGCTTGCAGCTCCGTTGACCAAACTAACTCGCAAAGATGTAGCATTTGTATGGTTGGAAGCGTAGGAGGGAGCCTTTCAGACCTTGAAGCGATTGTTATGTGAAGCTCCGATCCTTACCTTGCCTGATGGTTAGAAAAACTTTACAGTTTATTGTGATGCCTCGTACGCGGGTTTGGGTTGTGTCTTGATGCAGCGTGATAGAGTGATTGCCTACGCTTCTAGGAAATTAAAATCACATGAAAAGAACTACCCAACCCATGATCTTGAGCTTGCTGCTGTTGTGTTTGCTTTGAAGTTGTGGAGGCATTACCTTTATGGCACGAAGTGTGTACTATGCACTGATCACAAAAGTCTACAGTATGTCTTTTCCCAGAAAGAACTCAACATGCGGCAACGCCGTTGCTTGGAGTTAATTAAAGACTACGATTGTGAAATACGTTACCATCCCGGTAAAGCCAATGTTGTAGCGGATGCTTTGAGCCGTAAAGGACCGACAACAGAAGCAAAGTTTATGAAGATCACGGTGATTTCAGATTTGATTGCAAAGCTAGAAGAAGCCCAACAGTTACCATTGCAAGAAGATAATCAGAAAGCTAAAATGATGAAGAAATTGAAAGATCAGCTGGGTGAAGATAATCGTGGGTCGAAGACTTTTCAATCCAGGATTTGGGCACCTCTTATTGGAGGTAACCGGGAGTTGATTCTGCAAGAAGCTCATAAGTCCAAATTGTCCGTACATCTGGGAATCATGAAGATGTACTATGATCTGAAGATGTTGTATTGGTGGCCGACTCTCAAGAAAGACATCGCTTCGTTTGTGGAGAGATGTCACATATGCGCGCAAGTGAAGACAGAACACCAGAGGCTGTATGGCAATCTGCAACAACTGGATATTCTGGAGTGGAAGTGGGATCATATCACGATGGATTTCGTGACAAAGCTGCCGAAGACATTCAAAAGGCACGATATGATATGGCTCATCGTTGACAGGTTGACTAAAAGTGCTCATTTCTTAGCTACGAACGAGTCTGCTTCGTTGACTCGTTTAGCTCAGTTGTATATCGATGAGATTGTGTCACATCACGGTCTTCCATGTTCGATTGTTTCTGATCGTGACTCTCGATTTGTTTCGAATTTCTGGCAAAGTTTGCAGCGTGAGCTTGGCACTCGTGTTCATCTAAGCAATACCTACCGCAAACTGATGGCTAATCTGAACGAACGATTCAAACGTTAGATGATATGCTTTGTGCGTGTGTACTCGAGTTTGGTGGCTCGTGTGATTCTCATCTCCCATTGATTGAATTCACTTATAATAGTTCAAATCATTCTAGCATTGGAATGCCACCATACGAGATGCTTTACGAAAGACATTGTCGTACCCCAACCTGTTGGTTGGAACCTGGTGAGAAGCAGTTTGCTGGATCTGAAATTGTCCAGATTACCTCTGATAAAGTGAATGTGGCTTTTGAAAAGCTAAAAGCAGCTCGTGACCGACAAAAGATGTATGCGGATCCTAAACGTCGTCCCGCTACATTTGATGTTGGTGATCATGTATTCTTGAAGGTTTCTCCTTGGAAAGGCGTCATTCGTTTTGGGCGTAAGGGGAAGCTAAGTCCACGTTTCATTGGCCCATTCAAAGTTGTACGTAGGGTGAATGATCAGACAGTAACTCTTGAGCTACTGCCTGAGCTAGCTGGAATTCATGATTCCTTTAACGTGTGCTACTTACGCAAGTGCCACGTTGGAGAGGAGCAGATTATCCCATTGCAAAAACTCAAGATTGACTCTTCTAAGCGACTCGTTGAAGAAACGTAAGAAGATGATCAAGCTGGTTCTTGTAAAGTGGAAGCACAGCTTAGGTCCAAACCTGACGTGGGAAGTCGAGGATGAGATGAAGACAAGGTACGCTCACCTGTTTATTACTTAGCGGATTCCGAGGATGGAATCCTCTTAAGGGGGGTAGATTTGTAACATCCTCGATTTGAGCCTAGTTGTAAATAGTATGTACGTATGTGTTATTAATGTAATAGGAGGATATTTTATGTACTTGGATTGTTAAAGTTAATTAAATATATTTATGTTTGGTATTAAGCTATGGAGTTAAATGTGTATATGTATATTTAGTATAATATATATATATATATATATATATAAATTAAGTGTAATTAAGAAAAAAAGAAAAGAAAGAAAGAAAAAGAAGATATTTAGTCCAGAGGCAGTTTGCCTTGGATAAGATTAGATATATAGATATGTTGTGTAAATTGGCTCATAAAGTCAAAAGGTGATAAACTCTTAAAAACACACACAAACACACACTAGATATTGCTCTCGTGAGTTCTTGTAAGCAAAGGTTTGAAGATTTGAAGTTGTAAACTCAAAACAAGGTCAGTTTGATGTTTGTTGAGAAGATTAGATATGTTTCATGATAGATATATGTGTGTTCTGCTGATGGAACTCAAAGCTACCATGAAGAACTCCATGGTTGAACATGGTGAGCTTACTTGACAAGTGAGTTTTCCATGTTTGATGATTATAATTGGAGTTCATGAGTTCTTGATGATTGTATAGGTGTTTTATGATGTTTAAAGTTGTTTTTAGAAGTAAAAACTAGCAAATTTGAAATATGGGTTTTTGAATATATAAGTTTAAGTCGGCTGGAATTTAAATGAAGAAGATGATGAACTGAGAAAAGCGAGATCGCGGCGCGACCAAGTTGAGGATTGCGGCGCGACCCCGACAAAATGAACTATGCGACTTATTTGGTCCAACCTTCAGACAAATTGTACCAACACAATTTCAACCCCTATTTTTTTTAAATTCTGCGGAAGCGAATGATTAATATATATACATATATATTTACAAAACCGATACTGAAAACCAGGGTTAATTGTTTTCAAACCACAATATAAGTGTAGTGTTACATAAACCAATGGCTCATCAAACAAAATCAGAGTAGCGGTTAGTTATTCCTCAAACATGCCACTCCACAGCTGAACCACGACTTACCGAAACCTATAAAACAGAGTGAAAGGTTGGGGATTAGCACAAAGCTAAGTGAATGAAGGTTAAACCAACAAATAGCATCAATGTAGCCGAAAGATACAAGAATAAACAAGCAACCGAGAAGACCGGTGGTTCTGCAGGAACCTACAACTAATGCCGGCCAAAGCAAAGGTTTACCGATAGTTCATTTGCTATTCTCACACAGTATTAACCTTAAGTCGCAACAAATGCATCAAAAGATCCAAATACCGATTAGCCGATAGCAAACAAACCCAGTCCATATGCCCAGCCGAAACTGACTTCTCATCCGAATCAAGTGCACATATCAATGATTAATTAACACAAACCAAGTAATCAATCAGCAGACAATAAGTCTATCCAAGTATCAACCAAAACAGTTGCAACCAAACCGTTACAACTAAACCATAAGTGAGTTAAACATCCACTCACCTTTGATCTCCGAATTACCAACTCAGTAGTCTAATTTTACCGAGTCTTGTCTCATCCTGAGAATACAAGATAACAAGAATTAGTAATTAATCTTTAATTATCTTAAAATATTAATTCTAGCACCAAACGGGTCAATACCAACCCGTTATGCCCAAAATGTAAAACCAACTTAAAATACATATCCAATAGTCAAAGATCACTATATCTATGATACTTAACATGTAGGAATCAACGGAACATGAATATGAGTCATGTCCGTTTCTTGAAATTAAAGTTGGCATTTAACGTTAATATTTTCATAATTAATTCAAGACATTACTAACCATAATGCATCATCAAATCACCTTTATATATATATATATCAAATAAACATATATATACAACAAGTACTAACAATGAATAACAACTCATAAGAGCTTAAGGTCAAATACTAAACAAAATCTTGTTTTACATTTGCCAACTTCAATCTCAAATTTGACACAGCTATTGTAAATCGATTGTTAGGTAAACCTATAGCTCAAATTAACTTCTGGACTCTAAATACAAATTAAAGTAGACATCTCCAGCTTTCAAACTATATAAAATACGACCTCTAAAGATGCTTCATTGATTTTTAACGATTTTTACAAAACTGCCCAGAAATTAGTAAAAAAACTCCGAACAACAGCTCTCAAATACAAAAAAAAAATCGATTTGCAAATCTAAAACTCAACCATAAACACATCCTAACTTCATATATATTATTAATAACATACAATTTAACATCAAAACACATTTAGGACAATTTAAACATCAAAACCCAACAAACCCATCTTCATCTTCTTCATCCTCCATTAATGGAGCTCAAGGTTTTTTAAACCATAAAAAAACACATAATTTATACATGAATCCAGTCCCATAATTATCATATAATTACTACTAATCATTAAACCAAACTAATTTCATCAATTAGTCAAACCCAAAAATCAAGAACCCTAACTTTGCACAAGAAATTCAAGGCATGAAGCAAGAACAAATCACGAACATAACTTACTTTAAATTGAAGTAGAAATCCACACAAATTGCAAGAAATCAAGAACCAAGGGCTGCCTTCTAAGTGTTCTTTAGAGCCAAACACATACACTTGAAAGGATAAGTTCAAAGAAAGAGTGAAGGAGGTGGTGTCATGGCTGCCTAATGACTCGCGACTTATTTGCACACACAATGCACTTATCTGTCTCCTAACTCACAGCTAATTAATTAAGCAATCCTACTCAATTAATTATTTACCAACGAGGTATTATTCGTGACCCTTACTAAAAACGAATCGAAATAATCAATTAAACCCATAAAAATATAAAATATATTTTTCCCCTTTTTAACATCGTGGCTTTCAATTAAATTGAGGATTCTCTAAAATAAAGCAAATAAACAATTAGCACACATACCAAGACACGTCCTACTAGGCCGGTGACTAGGGTGTTTCAAATCTCCCCTCCTTAAACGGATTCCGTCCTCGGAATCTCTTCATGCTTAAATAACTGAGGGTAGCGAGTCTTAATGCCTACTTCAGTCTCCCATGTCAGATTAGAACCCAAGCTGTGTTTCCATTTAACTAATACCATTGGAATCTGTTTCTTGCGTAGCTTCGTTACTTTCCGATCCATCAACTCAACGGGTTCTTCCACCAATCTCTTCTTCGAATCAACTTTGAGTTCATGTATAGGTAGAATCTGAATTTCATCATCCACTTTGCATTTTCTCAAATAACAGACATTAAAAGTATCATGAATACATTCCAGTTCCGAAGGAAGATCAAGTTTAACTGTCTGATCATTGACTACTCATTGGACGCGAAACGGACCAATGAAACGAGGAGCCAGTTTCCCGCGCTTCCCAAAGCGAATAACCCCCTTCCAAGGCGATAATTTCAAATAAACCAACTATCCCTCAACAAACGAAACGGGTCGGTGGCGTGGATCTGCATACATCTTCTGTCTGTCTCTAGCCGCCTTTAACTTCTCTCGTGCAATACTAACCTTTTCTGATGTGATCTAAACAATGTCGGGACCTACATACTGTTTTTCCCCTGCCTCCAACCAACACATAGGTGTACGGCAGCGATGACCATATAACATCTTATAGGGTGGCATACCGATGCTCGAATGGTAGGAGTTGTTATACGCAAATTCTATCAATGGCAGGTGTAAATCCCAAGAACCACCATACTCCAACACACATGCACGAAACATATCCTCAAGTGTCTGAATAGTACTCTTTGTCTGCCCGTCTGTCTGAGGATGGTAGGCTGTACTCAAGTTAACACGTGTACCCAACTCCCGCTGTAAACTCCTCTAGAAGTTAGAAACAAACCTGGAATCTCCGTTTGAAACAATAGAAAGCGGAATACCATGCCGGGACACTATTTCATCAATGTATAACTGAGCCAGTCTGCTAAGCGAAGCTGTCTCACTGGTAGCCAGAAAATGAGCACTCTTCGTCAACCGATCAACTATAACCCAAATCATATCATGACACCTCTGCGTACGTGGAAGTTTAGTCACAAAATCCATCGTGATGTGCTCCCATTTCCACTCTGGAATCTGCAATTGTTTCAGTGAACCATAGGGTTTCTAGTGCTCTGCTTTTACTTGAGCACAAATATGACTTGTGCTACCTGGGTGTACTGACAACCTCGACTTGTGATCTTCTGACAAAATCAAACCCTGAAAACCCCCAATTAATGGCACCCAAACACGAGACTGATACAGCTTTAACCCTCGCGAATCATCATGCAATTCATCCTTTCTTTTTAATATAATCTCTGTTTTCAGATTTTCATCTTTCAGTGCCTCCAACTATGATGCTTTCAATTTATCAACTAAGTCAAAAATTATTTCAATCCGCATAAAAGAAATACTATCACCCATTCCCTTACAACTCAACGCATCGGCTAGAACATTAGCTTTCCCCGGATGATAGCGGATCTCACAATTATAGTCTTTTATAAGTTCTAACCATCGCCTCTGCCGCATATTCAATTCTTTCGGCGAAAACACATAGTGCAAACTCTTATGATCAGTACATATAACACATTTCGTACCGTATAAGTAGTGTCTCACAGCTTCAATGCAAAACCCACGGCTGCAAGTCCTAAATCATGGGTTGGATAGTTCTTCTCGTGAGGTTTCAGCTGTCGAGAAGCATAAGCAATAACTCTGTCACGCTGCATTAATACACAACCCAAACCTGCAAATGATGCATCACAGTCAACTATAAAATCATATGACCCATCTGGCAACGCTAGAATAAGAGCGTGACATAAAAGCTGCTTCAATGTCTGAAAAGCAACCTCCTGTTCATCATTCCACATAAATCGGATCTCTTTGCGGGTTAATTTAGTTAAAGGATTTGCAATTTTAGAAAAATCCTTAATAAACCTGCGATAATATCTAGCCAATCCAAGAAAGCTTTTAATCTCTGAAGGAGATTTAGGAGCATTCCAGTTCATTACCGCTTCAACTTTAGCTGGATTGACTTTAACCCCATCTTTGCATATAACATGCCCCAGAAAATGTACCTCCCGCATCCAAAACTCGCATTTAGAATATTTAGCAAAGAGTTGCTCCGATTTAAGAGTTTCAAGTACTTGTCTCAGATGTATCTCGTGATCAGCCTCAGATTTAGAATATACTAGGATGTTATCAATGAATACAATAACAGATTTATCCAAATATGGCGGACATACCTGGTTCATTAAATCCATGAAAATACCAGGTGCATTAGTCAAGCCAAATGGCATGACAAGAAACTCATAGTGGCCATACGTGGTACGGAAAGCAGTTTTAGAAACATCCCCATTGGCAACTCGTACCTGATGACAGCCTGACCGCAGATCAATTTTAGAAAAGTATGATGCACCCTGCAACTGATCAAATAAATCATCAATTCGAGGTAGAGGGTATTTATTCTTTACCGTCCTCTTGTTCAATTCCCTGTAATCAATACACATGCGTAGAGTACCGTCTTTCTTTTTAACAAATAAAACCGGTGCACCCCACGGTGATAAACTAGGACGAATGAAACCCCGATCCAATAAATCTTGAATCTGTGTCATCATTTCCTGAATTTCAGAAGGAGCTAACCTGTATGGAGACTTTTCCACTGGGCTAGAACCTGGAATCAAATCAATTATGTACTCTACCTCTCGAATCGGAGGCAAACTAGGTAACTCATCAGGGAATACCTCTAGATACTCAGACACTACCCGTACATCTGTAACTGCCTGCTTTTCTTTTCTAACATCGATAACATAAGTAATAAAGCATTCACACCCCTTGGCATGAGATTTTCTAGCCTTCATGTAAGATATAATAGGAAAAACAAACTTAACTCTCACCCCACGAGCCACTACGTGTGACCCATCAAACAAAGGAAAAGAAATCAATTTTCTATGACATTTAATGGTAGCTTTGTGCCTACTCAGCCAATCCATACCCAAAACTACATTAAATCCATATAGAGGTAATAACAAAAATGAGACAGGAAAACATCTACCATCAATATCTATCTCAGCTCCAGACACAGAAGTTGTGACAGGAAGTATCTTACCATCGGCTATCTCTACCTCAAGTGAGGAAGGCACAACAGAATTGGGAAAATTCAATTTGTCACAAAAAGCCAAAGAAACAAAGGAGCGGTTTGCTCCAAAATCAAATAATACACGCGTAGGTATGGAGTTTATAAGAAACATACCCATAATCACATCATCAGTGGCAGTAACATCATCTACTGTCATACGAAATGCCCTACCCTCAGGTGTAGGAGGGTTCTTTCTCTTCTGCCCTGTAACGCCCCAAAGTTAAAAAGTTGCTATGACTAAGAATTGTAAAAGATTAGGGGTGTTTTAAAACTATAGGGGTTAGATTTGCCATTTTGAAAGCTGATAAGTGCAGGGGCTGTTTAGTAGTTAATGGAAAGTTTATATATATATATATATATATATATACCATCTTTGTGCAGCCACCTTCAAAGAACAGCCCATATTCATGTTTTCTCTGCTCAATCAGCAAGATTATAGTGGTATAACAACCTGCAAGTGATTTCTAATGAAAAGGTAAGTGTTCTTGATTGATTTTTATGTGTATTGAGTCAAGAAGGTGATTTCAAAGGTGAAATCATAGATTGTTGTTAGTAGTAGTGTTTCTAATTGTTACTTAGTAGTTCCAGACGTGGTATTATGTTTTACAGGTTCTGGAAATGTTTAAAATGGAATTTGAATCAAGAACAGCAGTTGAGTTCTTGACAGAAAGTTACAGGTTGTCATGTACACGGCCCGTGTACATGTGTTTTAAGCCGGTGATAGACCATGTAGTTGAACATGTTCGTGTAGAATGTAAGGTACACAACCCGTGTAGGGCTACACAGCCTGTGTAGAGGTCAAAGGAGGTGTTAGGCCATGTAAGGATACATGGTCGTGTAGCATAAAGGGTACACGGCCCGTGTAGGGTTACACGGCCCGTGTAGGGTTACACGACCTGTGTAGGGTTACACGGCCCATGTAGGGTGATGTGTCAACACAGGGCATGTAGCCATGAGTAGTCGTGTAGCATGCAGGGTACACGGTCCGTGTAGGCTTACACGGCCCGTGTAGCCCCTTTTCCAGTTCAGCTTGAGCAGTTAGTAATGTTTAGCTATTTCTCTGATACAGGATGGATACTCAACAGCACACGTCACTTGTTTAGCATATTACTCTCAGTTACCAGGTGAGTGTACTAGTCCTTTAGCATCTTTAGCATATTACTAGGATACAGATGAATAGCATGATATTCTTGTTATGAGTCACAACTTTGATATGTATATATATGTTGTATAGCAGAGGTGTATAGCTAACCAGGTGGTGTAGCTATGCACAAGATCAGTATCAGGGTACATAGTTATGTACCAGAACAGAGACAAGGTGTACAACTACGCTGTACAGTAAGAACAGTAACAGTTTATGCAGGTTGCAGGTGCTTCAGCTTAGATGCAAGATATCTGGGGAGATTATACCTCTGTTTAGGTTATTTATATTTAGTTAGTATGCTCACTAAGCGTTAGCTTATGTTTCATTTTTGTATTTTTACAGGTGGCATTTCCAGCAAGGTGAGGCCCCAGTGCGATGTTCAGCGGGATAGCTCCTGGTTTTCAAGAAGTAAACTTGGCACTACTTTTGTAAATGTTAGCACGTGTATGGTTAGAAATAGTGTTTTGTGAAACTTTGGTATCTTTTGGTACTAATTTGTAAAGATAATGTTTTTAAGTTAAAGAATGAAAAGTGGTGTTACAACTTGGTATCAGAGCCAAGGTTTAAGGGATTCGGACACGCATGAGTGTGATGTCTGAACTTAAACCATGGTTTTGAGATTAAGTAGAGCTATCCCTGGGGTAGTAAACCTTGGTGAGCATACGAGTAGTAGCAGTTTTAATTATTATCTGTTTTAGTAGTTTGAGTATGAGATATCTTGTATATGCTTGAGCAGCACAGTTATGTGAATAAGTGTTTAGTATTGTTTTATGAAGCGGGAATCTGATTGGTTAAGTTAAGCGTAAGTAAGGTATAATGTGTTCATAATAATATAGGGTCCATATTGTTATAAACACATGGTATATACTGAAGCTTGGCAAGATCATGATGAAACATGTGGATTATGTGTGATAGCATGTTTATATAGCAAGTTCGGTACAGTTTTGATATAGAAAGAGCTAGAATGTGTCAGCCATAGTAGTTTGAGGCAAGTAGGCCTCGAGAAGCTAGAGCCAGGTGTTTTTCCCGAATATGAATAAAACTAACTATGAATAAAATCAAAGTGCGGAAATAGTTTTAAAGCAACGAACACACGAAAGTTTTCAAAGTAGGATTATATTAATAACCAAACTTCAAAGAGTGCACAAGAACAAACTTGAGCCCCGAGTACAAACTAAATCAAGAACAAACTTGAATGCAAATTAGCGAAAAAACGCTTAACCTTTTCTCGTTAATCGAGCAGGTATTTATAGGCTAAGTAAACTAATCCTGACCATCTAATTTATTTACACGTGTACCGTTCTACACTTAATTAGGAACAGAAAACAAGATTGCCGTTTCGAGCTCCTTCAGAATGCGCAGATCGTGCACTTTACATAACAGGAAGATTCTGGTTATCAGATGTATCTTCAATTCAAAAGACCCTTTGATGACTGAAGATAAACTTCAGCTGACGTTCACTTCCGAACTAATCTTCAGATGAGCTACGGGCTTCTTTCTTCAGATGTCGTGTCAGAACAGTTTACAAAAGAATGATATATTACACCTTCAGTCGCTTTCTTCAAAAGCTTCTTCAGGAATTGAATATATACAAATAAAAGGACTAACAATCTCCCCCTAGTTGTTTATAATCCATGACTATGTACAAAATTAAATAAAGAATAGAAAGAATAAAGAATTACTATTCTACATATCCGGTTTGAACTCTTCAGGAGAGGATTCTTTTGGAGCTTTGAGCTTCAATTGCTTCAAGTATTCAACCAGAATGTCTTTGACCTATGGATTTTTATTATCTATGAAATATCAAAGAGATCTCAGATGAAGCCTGTCAGCCTTGGCGAAGTCTGAAACTCTTTGAAAACGAACCTTGTCATATGCATCAAGAAAATAAAATCCCCTTGGATTTGAGAGAACTTTACCCACTTCAGGAATGAAGCCAGGAGGCAACATGGTGTCGAAGCCTTTGCAATTTGGAAGCTCTCCAATAGATATCAGCTCCAAGATTTGTTGCTGAGATTTCTTGAGAGTGAGCCTCCTTTCAAACTTTAACTTTTTAGCTCGAGTGGGTTTCTCTTTCTGTGGCATGACAGTTGCATCAGATCCCCTCTTCTTTACTTCTTCCTCATAATATTTAATTACTTTGTTGATCTCTCGTTGAATGAACTTAACATCATCAGTTTGCTTGCTTTTTGATAAATAAGCAAGAATTTCATTCCATTCAGACACGGCATAGTTGAGTTGAACATCCTTGACAGATTGTATGCTGAAGAGAGGAAGATTTTGCGCTGAACCGTCAGAAGGATTTCATTATTTACTTTCTTTAGCTTTATTGCCGTGATTTTATCAGGATGCCTTCTTTGATGTCGAGAGCTTAGCCACTTTTCTTGGTTTTGTTCCATGATCCTTTTCTTCTACTCAATTAAAGCTTTTTCAGCTTCAATATTCTCCTGAATCTGTTTTTGATGATCGAAAGGAGATAGATCAATTTTGTTCACGGCAAGCTCTTCAAGTGCCATTTTCTCTGCTGCTATTCTGCCAAGTTCATCAGCCACTTTCAAGTCTTTTAGTCTTGGATTTTCTTCATCTGAGTCACTTAAATCATATATACCCTTACTCATCTGATCATCCAGAGAGACTATCACCATTTTTCCTTTACCTTTGTCAGATTGGCTTGGCTGACCACTGGATGAAGGAGCAGCTAATTGACTGGGCATCTGAGAGGCTTTAGCTTCGGTTATTATAACATTCAGCTCCATCTAGTTCTGAACTGAAAAGTTCAGCTTCAGCTTTTCTTAGATCAAGGAGACTTTTGAGCAACCCCTCAGCAAGTGCCTTAGCTTCCTCGGCTTGAGCTAATTTGGCCTTGAAGTCGATCAAGGCCTTATTCTTGTTTTCTTCAGTGGCTTTGAGGTGTGCCACTTCCTCTTCTAATCTTTGTAGGTATTCAACACATGAATACTTCTTATCTCATTTGATTATCTTCCGATTAGCGATGGCCTTCCTTCTTATGATCTGACAGATTTTGGACTATCTTCTGACTTTCTCCCCCTTAGAAGGTGCAGAGATTCCTGAAGCTTCTACCGACCGAGACAGCGCCAAAATTTCTCTTGAAAGGCCAGAGAAGGAGGGAGCAAACAATTCTTGCAACTGACGAGTTACATTTTCAGAAAGATTGACAGCATGGATGTTGTCAACCTTGGAGGAAAGAGAATTTACAGTATTGGAGAGAGTAGATAGTTAAGTGTTTAGCTTGGAAAACTCAAAAGTGGCAGAATCAGCTATTGTTTTGATAAGATGATGAAGGGTCGTGTACATCCCATGAAGAATCAGATTTTTCAATCAATGGTTTGAGTGAGAGTGGTGAACGGAGTTTTGATAGACTCAACAAGAGATTTGAGCTCAGATTCAAGCTTGGCTTGATTATTGGCGACACGCTGACCCTGAAAGGTGTTCGACTTAACAGAATTCGAAACAAAGAGGACAAGTTCAGATAGACTTTCCAATGAGGAAGCAATGTCTATTGAAGTCTCAAAGGTTTGAGAATGTACAGAGGTAGGGGATTGAAGAAAATCAAAAGCATCACTATCATCAAAAGGATTGACAGTTGTATTACGAGAAGGAATGTCAAATAAGGTGTTTAGGAGAGATGGGGAGGCCGTAGCATTAGGAGGAGTGACTGATGCATCAGGGGCCTGAGGCTCATGTGCTTCAGTTACAGTCTGGTGTAAGACTGTGTCTTCATTAGCATTAGGAATCTCGACTGAAGGAGGTTGAACTTCAGTGTCATTGATGAGGGAAGGTTGGGCATCACTCTCAGTTTGGTGTGAAACTGATAAATCATCTGCCCTAGTAAAATCCATGGTGTCAATGGGGTTTTGTGACACATCAAGGGATTTGGGTGCAGTCTCATCTTCAGGGTGAACTGAAGAATCATCAACTGGTTGGACCTCCGAAACTAGGGGAATTGTAGTCTCATCATTGGTGATAGGCTGAGCGTCAGTGGCAGCCGTTTTGGGTGCCGACTCATCATGTGCTTGCTAAATATCCATAGTGTCAGTTGGGTTTACTGATACATTAAGGGATAGAGGGGGAAGTTCAGCAGAGACAGGAATGGATGTTCCTTATTTTGGTGGTACCTGAGTTGCAGTGGGTGTGCTGGCAGACTCAATGGTGGGTATAGAGGAAGCCTCGGCTGACTAGTGTTTGTCAGTGTCCTGAACTTGTGATAGTAAAAGTGGAACCTCAGGGACAGCTTGGTGTTAAGCTGTCTCTTCATCAGCCAGACTTGGTTTAGAGAATTTAAGTAAAGGAGATCTTACGTGAACAGCTTCCGCGGATTTTGATGTGTGAAGCTGAGTTTTGCGAAGAATCAGCGGGGTATCATCAGGCGAATCCTCACTTGAAGCATAGTGAGAGATGATGGGACTGGAGGGCACTTGGGGTTTGTGGCGTTTAGAGAGTGATCTTAGCGGGTGAGCGGTGGTTGGTTGTTTAGTGGTGGATTTGGGTATGGTTGAAGGGTTGGTGGTGATGGTATTTGTTTGGCATAAACGAGTAGCAACGGAAGCAAGATACAATACAAAACTAAACTAGCCAAACAAACACATATGCCATGGACCAATATCTAGACATGAAATTGCAACTAAAATATAAAAACAAGATGGATAGAAATATACCACTATGCAAGTACCACAATCTCACTCTTGTCAAGCTTCAAGAATCAACCAAGTCAAGCTTCAAAATCTAAGCTAGGATTTCTCTAGTGAAGTCCACCCCAAGTTGTGTTGATTCCCAAATGGTAGTAAGTTGGTGTTACCACCAAAACAACAATCAAGTATATTCTTACACTCTTGAACATCAAAAGAACACCAAGAAGAAGGCCAAGATTGAGAGAGCTTTCTTGTGCATGAATCAACTCCAAGAACAACCAAAAGTCTATTCTTGAGCAGAGAAAAACGTAGCCTCTTAGTCAACCCAAGTTATTGACATAAACCACATTAAACAAGTGTTTAAGGCTGTTAATTCTGCTGTTACAGGGACTGTACACGGCCCGTGTTGGTCAACACGGCCGTGTAGGCCCAAAGCCCACGGCCTCAATTGGGCCAAGTTAGCCCGTGTCTAACAGACCCAACACGACCCGTGTTCATCTACACGGCCGTGTAGGCCCAAAGCACACGGTCTCTACTTGGGCCAAAACGCCCCGTGCTAGTTGGGCTGGACACGGCCCGTGTACCATCCTGCCAAAACCCATTTTGGCCTTTTCTCTCTCTTTTGCTTGATCGTGTTGCCGGAATCAATACTTGGTGTGTGACCCAATAGGCCTATACCTCATCGGTAGTGCCATTAACTCGTTTGTGTCAGCGGGCATATTCCAACAGACTCCCACTTGCACGTGGCACGACTACGAAAAATAACACAAACATAGAGCGGCCTCTAGCAAGACATCTATGCTCCCAAGTCAGTATAGGGTATACCACTCTTGACAAGATCCCAATCATAAAATGATTGTCCTAAAGATAAATGAACATATACACCCCTTTGTTCGCGATATCCTATGTGAACACAAGGCATGGAATAAAATCAACCTTCAGATCGTTCACGATTATGTTTCTCAATTGTAGATTAGTGGTGACCAACAAACCAAGTTAACATTGATCCATCATCAATATAACTTGAGCACGGCCATGCATATGAACATCAGCACTCAATCATCGAGGGGCCCATGGATATCTTCTCTATACATAGAGGAACAAATTCCTTTCGACTACATAGTCCCGCCACATAGATAATACTCTACCCAATCATCTCCCTTATAACGACCAGTTACGGACCGCGTTAGAAAACGATCAAAGCAAAGCAGATCTATGCTTTGGAATCACATGCATCTCTAGTTTAAGGATGAAACGTCATCATCATCCCGAGTTTCTTATGACTAGAACCATGAAGCAAACTCGGGTGCGGGTCCTCCAATCACTTGAAACCCCTTTCAAGTATAGGCAAGAATCACGTTTAACAAAACCAACTTTTTACCTCAATCTTAATTTATACTTCCTTCCCATAAAGTATAACCGATTGTGGAGATTTTAGAATGATAAACATTCTCGGAAGTGTTTAAACATGCTAAGATGGAACACAATAAGGATTCATAAAATACCCGCCCTCGGAATATTATTAAATCTCCATTTAATAATCGATATGGTATGAATTGCAATATTGCTTAATGTCCCCAAAATATAAGTACAAATCAAACATAAACCAAAACACATTCAAGCCAAGTTATACGCATTAGACATGCTAATGGACCTAGTATGACAAACACCACTAGTCCACAACAACGTCTTAACTAGTGGATTTGTCCCACAACATCCACAAGATCTTTTGTTATTCAATTATATCTCTTTTGACAAGACTACTTCAAAAGTATGCATCAAAGAGATCTTACTTATCAAAAAGTTAAAGTAATCACACACTCATTGTCTCAAAAACCCACAATAAGTTTAGTGATACTTTAAGAATCAACAAACAACACCACCAGTTAGGATCATCAACTTTAATCAAAGATCAACAGTTATCCTAGCAGAAACATGCATTAGAGTAACTATTTACTCTAAGCCTATTCAAGTCGTCAAACATCAAGAACATATCTCTATATTTCTTGAAATAAATACTATCCAATTTTGTATCTCTTAAATGCCCCTTATGAAGCAGTAATTCCTGAATTAGGTTTGCAGATAACCTAATATCGGGACATTATCTTCCATAGACATTTAACACTAGGGAATACAACAAAGCTCCCACTAGCCCTGACATAGGTAAAAGTTTTTATCTATGCTTTTAGAAAACTAATCACTATGATCTTCTAATAGTAAACAAAGATATCTTTCCTTCAAGATGCAAGAATAAGCCCGAAGTGGTCTTATCCACTTTTGTAGACATAATTCGGATACTACGGACGTATATTCAGACCCTCGGACAGTGTTATAAGAACTTCCTCATCGTATTGTTTCATGACGAAACGCGTTCATTAATATCCACGAGTATCAAACATTCTTCAACATAGCCACTAGGACAAGTTTCTCCATAACCACCATGAAAAACTTTACCACTAGTCGGTATTTGAAGTTGTCTACAATTCCATCCATGTTAATCCCATCACTACCACCTTGGTATGCACCTAGGTATGGGATCAAGTCAAGTCAAGCACTTGGACATTCCAAATGGATTGCATCTCTTTATCATTTACTTATTTTATTTTTAGCGAATTCTGGATCCACTACATCTTCCGATAGGTGGCGAACTCAACAAGACTCACCATTAAGTCATTGCCACTTAGATATGAGAAACCCACATCTCTTTGGCTCTATATGACTCTAATCAGAATTAAAAGAAGTAATGACTCCTAGTCAGGCATACTAGCATATCATTTATCAAAGATATCAGATTATATGCTAGTATCATCATCAAGTCTTTCATTTAAGTTCCACGTTCTTCCACTGGAATGCCTTAGTTTTAGTTTCGTTCTTCCTCCCCTTTTAAGCAAAAAACATTATTCTCAAAAGGCTAAATAACTAAAACTTAGAAGAACTCCTCAAATGTATTAGCACCTCTTGATTTCAAGTTTATCCTTCTCCCACTGAATGTAGAATGGATAACTTCGAACTATAAGATAGACAAGCAAAGAACCTTTCTAGTCGTATCTCAATAAATGCTAAATAGAATATCTATTGAATTTGGATTTGAGGACTTAGTCACAATGGCAAATGAATATCCCAACAAATCGGACACACATTCTTGACCCGCCATAAACCGGACCAACAACACCTGGTTCCCTACTCCATGACACCATGTACCAACGCGTCTTAGTAGGAAATGAATTGTGAAACAATTCTACAATTCACTATATGGTCATCCAATATATAGATAATAGATATCTTAGCATCTTAACTAGATCTAAGTACCTTGATCTATATGCCCTATTGATTCTTAAAGTTGTTTTGGCTAATTCTGAACACCAACAAGGTTTCAGACATATGCCTAAGCTAATAAACGTCTCGCAATTACTACCATCAAGGTAGTGATGAAGAGGTTTCTCTTTCGTTATTCTTTGTGGTATGCTTGAACGGATTATCCACAAAATGTGATCAATATCCAACAAGCTTATAATCCTTTCACAAACTCCGGCGAAGGATCTCATAATCATCTTAGCCTAATAAACAAGATCAACATCAAAGAGTTTAGCCCGAGACTAAACTATTCCAAGATCCTAGCCACATGGATCTAGGCGATATATTTCTTGTTTATGTGATTAAGTTGATTATCACACAAAGATAACTCATCCAAACTATTTTGGATTCAAAATCAATTATTCATGAATATTCTATTACTTGTAACAAATCCTTGTGTATGCCATGACATGGGAAATTTTGAACAAAATATCTCACAACAGATTTTCATAATAAATTTCGCATCGTCACCACATGTAAAGTTGTACGCCACGCAGGGCAAAACAACACATGAGCTATGACATAAAAACCTTGAATAAATAACGTTTAAAAAAGGTTCAACATCAATTCTTAAAACTTCAAAAATTTTGTTCACCGTAACTAAAGCGAGCATACAAATAGATGTTACTTGCCACGCAGGGCAATAAAATAAAGTAATAAATAAACCGGCGACACAAGCGAGATCAAGTCTCCTTATCTTCTCTTGGGGACAATCACCATGGTTTCCTCGTTCGAGATCCGGTTCTTCACGCTTTTCTTTCACCAAAGGACCTACACTTTGTAACAAACAAATTTGTGACAAACGTGAGTCAATCCGCTCGGGTCAACAACCCAGCTTATAGAAGAATAGCAATGAATCATGAACGTACCTGAAGATGGAAAGTTAACTCTCTCTTTCCTGAGAAGTTTTATATCCTCTCGGCACGTAGGGCATGCGTGACGGCCCCAATTTCCAAATCTTCCACAGAAGTAGCAAACCACCTTTTCTTGAGTCTCTTCTTGAGGCACATTCTCTATGTCCTTCAACTCAATATTAAGGATAGGCTTGGAAACTCCAACCTTTCCTTTTAGGCTCGGTTTCTTCTTCCTTTTCTTTTGTTTCTTTAAGCCTAAGACGGGCGTGGTTGAGGTGGAATTATGCTTGGACATGTCGGACTCCGCAGACTTCAACATGCCATGCAATTCGCTTAAGGACTTCTCCAATCCTTGCATATGATAGTTTGTGACAAACTGTTCATATGATGCGGGCAGAGGCTGGAGTACAATATCCACAGCGAGCTCTCTCCCAATAGGAAATCCTAACCTCTCCATTTGGTCCACGTTTGCCTTCATCTTAAGGACGTGAAGACCAACATTCCCGCCTTCCTGCAACCTACAACCGACTAGGATTTTAACACACTCATAGTGTTCCTGCCTAACTTGCTGTCGGAACATGTCCTTGAGCTTGTTTAACATATCGTACACACTCATGTGCTCGAGCTGCTTTCGCAACTCCGAGCTCATAGTTTACAACATGAGGCAGGCAACATCGTGTATGTCCTCAACACGTTTTTCATACCCGTATCGGACGGCCCAAGTCGCGTTGGTAGCAGGTGGCTCCGGAAGGGGTTCCTCAAGGATGTGCAACTTTGACTCATGATGAAGGACAATCCTCAATTGCCTAAGCCATGCAATAAATTTCACCCTTTCTAGAAACACACAAAGTGAGATGTTTGACGTGGTATTGTTATGGTTTGACATCTATAAATAACAATAATACGAGTTTTGGTTAGTTTAGATAAACCTTGTTAAAAATAATTACCCCATAGTTTTAGACAAAAACAACTATTTATAACAAGGGCTAAGAACCATATTTCACCTCGCACCGTGACGGGTTTACCGCGGATCACGTTGCGAAGCTATTTAGACCGGCAACCATTTTACCAATTGTAATCTCTATTACAACTCTTAGACACTTGCGGGATCCGTTGACATCCATTATGTCGGTTGGCATATTCGATCCCTTCCTTACACAAATCTTAATATATAATTTTTGTTTAGCTCGTGCTTGGCTCGACAACTAATCAAGAATTATATACTAAAATTGTAAACCGTCCGACAAGACACACGGGTGGCACTCCCGACCATCAATTGGCTCGTCCTTAGCTCGACAACCAATCATGCGAGTTACCCCACTCACCTTCCACACAACTACGCAAGGAATGACTCGTGCTTAGCTCGACAATCATCCTTGTTTCGTTAGATTCGGGTGGTGTCATCTTACGGATGGTGCGTGATTTACATTTTTTTTAAAAACGGGATTTTTTTCCAGTTTCTAAAAACCTTTTTGTGAATTAACAAAGTAAGTGTCAAAACGATTTTTAAGCACTTTTAAATATAATACCAAGTTTATATTTTCTTTGTCAATTCTATTTGCGCGAGATTGTTAACCATTTTAACAAGCGTTGTATTTTATTTAATTTTATAGAAAAATTGTCTAGCATGCGAATCCTAATCCATGCATAGAAAAATAAAACACAACCACGCAAATATATATATGTATAATTCGGTAACATGCCCAAAATTTCTATGCGTTTTCCCCGTGAGCCACAATGGGGAAAACGAGGCCAAAACCTAAGGACAAGGTAAAGTCTCGTTGGGTGAGCTCCCACCGAATCCAACACCTCCAATAGCGTGTTGATTCCTTCTCGCCAAGATGTCATCACCATGACTCCCGTTGACTTCTCCGGTTCTAATTATATACTATTTTCAAATACATAGAATATATATATATAAACGACATGCAGGTCGCATTCCTACACTATTTATACAAATACACGGAATAAAATAAACGGCGTGCAAGCCGCACCAACAAATATATAAATAAATATTTACATCAATATGGCACCCGAATCAATCAACCACCACAACACATAGGTCTAAGGGCATATCGTGTTACCGAATTAACCAAACGCAACATAAGTGAAACATGGTGTGCTACACAAAACCATGATATAAATATATATCTATATTTTAGCCAAGAATGTCAACAACATCAAAGGCACCAAAATGACAATCCTTGTACACATGCATTAGTGTATCAAACCATTTTTGAGACACATATTCATATATACATTTATAAGTATATATTTGTGTACAGTTCATGCCAAGTTACAACAAATATATAAATATAAAAACTAAAATATATTAACACGTCTAAGAATAAATCTATTTTAGCACAACAAGAGCCTCAACGGAAAAACCAATTTTAAGAAAACAATTTTCTTATATAAATGTACTTATATGGTTTTTGAGACTTGATGTAAAAACTAACATCTTAGGTGGGCTACAAATATACCAATTTTAGCCTAACATGAATCTATATGAAAACCATTTCTAGAAAACAATTTTCTAATATAAAAATATTTATATGAATATTATGTAGGCTACAAATATATCAATTTTAGCCTAACAAAAATCTACACAAAAAAATTTCAAGAAAACAATTTTCTTGTATAAAATATTCATATGGTTTTTCTAGACTCGTTAGTGCAAAGCCATGTTAGATATGGCTCTGATACCACTAAAGGTATTCGTTTCGCATAAACGAGTAGCAACGGAAGCAAGATACAAAACTAGCCAAACAAACACACATGCCATGGACCAATATCTAGACATGAAATTGCAACTAAAATATAAGAACAAGATGGATAGAAATGTACCACTATGCAAGTACCACAATCTCACTCTTGTCAAGCTTAAAGAATCAACTAAGTCAAGCTTCAAAATCCAAGCTAGGATTTCTCTAGTGAAGTCCACCCCAAGTTGTGTTGATTCCCAAATGCTAGTAAGTTGGTGTTACCACCAAAACAACAATCAAGTATATTCTTACACTCTTGTGCACCCAAAAGAACACCAAGAAGAAGGTCAAGATTGAGAGAGCTTTCTTGTGCATGAATCAACTCCAAGAACAACCAAAAGTCTGTTCTTGAGCAGAGAAAAACGTAGCCTCTTAGTCTACCCAAGTTAATGACATAAACAACATTAAACCAAGTGTTTAAGGCTGTTAATTCTGCTGTTACAGGGACTGTACACGGCCCGTGTTGGTCAACACGGCCGTGTAGGCCCAAAGCCCACGGCCTCAATTGGGCCAAGTTAGCCTGTGTCTAACAGACCCAACACGACCCGTGTTCATCTACACGCCCGTGTAGGCCCAAAGCACACGGTCTCTACTTGGGCCAAAACACCTCGTGCTAGTTGGGCTGGACACGGCCCGTGTGCAACAACACGGCCCGTGTACCATCCTGCAAAAACCCATTTTGGCCTTTTCTCTCTCTTTTGCTTGATCGTGTTGCCGGAATCAATACTTGGTGTGTGACCCAATAGGCCTATACCTCATCGGTAGTGCCATTAACTCGTTCGTGTCAGCGGGCATATTCCAACAGGTGGATGGCTTAGTTGTGGTGGACATCAGCTTCCTCTTCTTTGTTTTCGATGGTGAGGACTGAGGTATTTGGGGTTGAGGTTTGGAAGGGGCAGTTTTTGAAGATAAACCTGAATATGGTGGTGGAATGGCAGGAGAAGGCTTCAGCGAGACTAGTGCAAACATTGGAGCAGTCAGTGCTGGGTTGAAGGCAGATGAGGAACCGGTCCATACTGAACCCGGTAGGGTAGGAGATGGTAGTAGAACAGAAGCAGAATTGTATGCTTCACGTGGTAACAGTGAGTAGATAACCAATGACACAAACCTGGGAAAAGGAATGTGTTGAGACCTTGTTCATGCTGTCAGTGAGACCACAAGACTCTCCATGATATGTTCAGCGAAGTCAATGGTATGACCATGGATAATGGCATAGGCCATTTTCAGAACAGCTTCATTGACTTGGTCTAGACCACCAGTTTTGCTCGTCATATAGAAATTCAGATGAGCAATCAGATAGTTCCACTCTTTTGGAAGACGAGTGCGAACCATAGAGTTACCTTTGACCTTGTGCTCATCAGCATATTGAAAGAAGGAGAAGGGTAGCTCCTTAGCGTTAGCAGTGAATGAGGTGATTTCCCGGCGAGGAAGATGAAGAACAGATGCAAGAAGCTTCGTGGTGATTTCAACAAACTTGCTACTAGAGAGCATACTGAAGTGAATACTTTGGCCGGAGGTTTTGGGTTTGATGACTTCAGCGGTTATCCAGAACTCACAGAGGTGTTCTTCAAACATTGGAACCTTTGCAGAGAGAGCAAAGTTCAATGGGTAGTTGCGAAGATAGGTCATAATTTGGTGAAGTGGTAAGGAAGACGAAAGGATGGCTAGGTCAGCGGCGAAATTGTTGTCTTTGAAACAGATGGATTCCAGTGGGATTTTAGGGGTAACATCAGACGGAAGAGTTACCTTTGCGGAAGCAATTTTGGGGGCCATTGATTCAAGCACAAGAGTTGTTTGCTTTTGAACTAGGGAGATCGCCGGAGAAGATGAGTTGCGGGTAAAGAACTTGAGGAGACGATATTGGGTTTTAAAGGGGTTTAAACTGAATCAATCTTGCGGTTGAGTAAATCTAGGGTGAAAATAAGCGCGTGAAGCCGGAAATTATGCAAGGATAACTTTTGTGATGTCAAACAGTTATTGGGTAAACTAATTTACCCAGTGTTATCTTGGAACTAGCTAAACTTCAACAACACACCATTAGCAGGAAGATAAAAATTTCACAATACAAAGGGAAAAAAATATCCAAACTTTGCATTTGAAATTTTTATCTAAACAAACAAAAGAAACAAAAGACAAAAAAATATATATATAAAGAAGAACACAATGCCAACAAGAATAATAGTTAAGCTTGAAATTTGTAATACCATATTTGAACAAAAGATTACATGATGTTAATCATGAGTTACATGGACTGCCAAACAAAACAAAATTACATCATGTTTATGATAACACAAATATTTGAGATGACACTTCAATCCCAATCCCTTCATCAGGGATGCGTACGGTGATGACATAGCATACTGGGAAGAAGACGAATGTGATTTGTGCGAGAATGGAGCACTGGATTATTGGAGATGGCAATAGCACTTGTGTTATCACAATAGATGGGAGTGTGCTGAAAGGAGATGCCATGGTCAGCGAGTTGATGTTGCATCCATGAAACTTGTGCGCAACAACTTCCAGCTGAAATGTATTCAGCTTCAGCGGTGGATAGAGAAATAGAGTTATGTTTCTTGCTTTGCCAACTGACAACTTTTCCACCTAGTAGCTGACACCCACCGGTAGTACTCTTCCTATCAATCTGACATCCGGCATAGTCTGAATCTGAAAATCCAATTAATTCAAAGCCGGAGTCTCTGGAGTACCATATCCCAAGTGTTGGAATATGCCCGCTGACACGAACGAGTTAATAGCGCTGCTGATGAAGTATAGGCCTATTGGGTCACACACCAAGTATTGATTCCGGCAACACGATCAAGCAAAAGAGAGAAAAAGGCCAAAATGGGTTTTGGCAGCATGGTACACGGGCCGTGTTCTTGAACACGGGCCGTATCCAGCCCAACTAGCACGGGGCGTTTTGGCCCAAGTAGAGACCGTGTGCTTTGGGCCTACACGGCCGTGTAGGTGAACACGGGCCGTGTTGGGCCTGTTAGACATGGGCTATCTTGGCCCAATTGAGGCCATGGACCTTGGGCCTACACGGCCGTGCCGTGTACAGTCCCTGTAACAGCAGAATAAACAGCTTTAAACACTCTTTTTAATGGGATTAATGTGAGTGAATGCTAAGCCACGATTCATATGTCTCTAGAACAGAACTTTGGGAGTTCTAGAGTCTTATGCATGTGTTGATACTCTCTCTAATGGTTATTCTTCTTGGTGATCAAATTTGGTGCACTGGAGAAGGTAATATACACTTTGTGATCAAGCTTTGATGCACAAAGGTGTTGCTTGTTCTTGAATTGTGTTTTTTTGGTGTCTACACCAACCTACTAGCATTGGGGAATCAAGTGTGCTTGGGGTGGACTTCACTAGAGGAATTCTTCTTGAATTCTACACACTTTGACAAAGAAGAAAGCTTGTGGTGATCTTGTATGATGGTATAATCTTTCTTCTACCTTGTTTATTTTATTCTAGTTGCAACTTCATGTTAAGATGTTGGTCCATGGCATGTGTGTTTGTTTGGCTAGCTTAGAGTTTTGTATTATATCTTGCTTTCGTTGCTACTCGTTTATGCCAAACAAATACCTTCAGTGGTATTAGAGCCACATCTAACATGGCTTTGCACTAACGAATCTAGAAAAACCATATAAATATTTTATATAAGAAAATTGTTTTCTTGAAATGATTTTTCGTGTATATGGTTGCTAGGCTAAAATTGATATATTTGTAGCCTACATAATATTCATATAAATTTTTTTATATTAGAAAATTGTTTTCTAGAAATGGTTTTTCATGTAGATTATTGTTAGGCTAAAATTGGTATATTTGTAGCGTACCTAATATGCTAGTTTTACATCGAGTCTAGAAAAGCCATATAAATACTTTTATATAAGAAAATTGTTTTCTTAAAATTGGTTTTTCATTGAGACTCGTGTTGTACTCTTGTTGTGCTAGAATTGTTATATTTGTAGCCTTGTTAATATTTTAGTTTTTAAATTTATATATTTGTTGTAACTTGGCATGAAGTGTACACAAATATATACTTATAAATGTATATATGAATATGTGTCACATAAATGGTTTGGTACACTAATGCATATGTACAAGGATTGTCATTATGGTGCCTTTGATGTTGTTGACAATCTTAACTAAAATATAGATATATATTTGTATCATGGTTTTGTGTGGCACACCATGTTTCATTTATGTGGCGTTTGGTTAATTCGATAACACGATATGCCCTTAGACCTATGTGTTGTGGTGGTTGATTGATTTGGTTTTTTGGTTGCCTGCGTGCAGTATTGATGTAATTATTTATTTATTTATTTGTTGGTGCGGCTTGCACGCCATTTCTTTTATTCCGTGTATTTGTATAAATGGTGTAGAAATGCGACCTGCGTGTCGTTTATATATATATTCTATGTATTTGAAAATAGTATAGAACTAGAACCGGAGAAGTCAACGGGAGTCATGGTGATGACGTCTTGGCGAGAAGGAATCAACACGCTATTGGAGGTGTTGGATTCGGTGGGAGCTCACCCAACGAGACTTTACCTTGTCCTTAGGTTCTGGCCTCGTTTTCTCCGTAGTGGCTCACGGGGAAAACGCATAGGTTTTTTGGGCATGTTACCGAATTATATATATATCTTTGCGTGGTTGTGTTTTATTTTTCCTATGCATGGATTAGGATTCACATGCTAGACAATTTTTCGTATAAAATTAAATAAAATACAACGTTTGTTAAAATGGTTAACAATCTCGCGCGAATATATATGACAAAGAAAATATAAACTTGGTATTATATTTAAAAAGTGATTAAAATCGTTTTGACACTTACTTTGTTAATTCACAAAAGGGTTTTTATAAACCGGAAACAAAATCCCGTTTTTAAAATGTAAATCACGCACCATGCTAAGACGACACCAACCGAATCTAACAAAACAAGGATGATTGTCGAGCTAAGCACGAGTCATTCCTTGCGTAGTTGTGTGGAAGGTGAGTGGGGTAACTCGCATGATTGGTTGTCGAGCTAAGCACGAGCCAATTGATGGTCGGGAGTGCCACCCGTGTGTCTTGTCGGACGGTTTACAATTTTAGTATATAATTCTTGATTAGTTGTCGAGCTTAGCACGAGCTAAACAAAAATTATATATTAAGATTGGTGTAAGGAAGGGGTCAAACATGCCAACCGACATAATGGATGTCAACGGATCCCGCAAGTGTCTAAGAGTTGTAATAGAGATTACAATTGGTAAAATGGTTGCCGGCCTAAATAGCTTCGCCACGTGATCCGCGGTAAACCCGTCACGGTGCGAGGTGAAATAAGGTTCTTAGCCCTTGTTATAAATAATTGTTTTTATGTAAAACTATGGGGTATTTATTTTTAACAAGGTTTACCTAAACTAACCAAAACTCGTATTATTTTTATTTATAGATGTCAAACCATAATAACACAACGTCAAACATCTCACTTCGTGTGTTCCTATAAAGGGAGAAACTCACGGGGGTGAACTTTATTGCATGGCTTAGACAATTGAGGATTGTCCTTCGCCATGAGTCAAAGTTGCACATCCTTGAGGAACCCCTTCCGGAGCCACCTGCTACCGACGTGACTTGGGCTGTCCGATACGGATATGAAAAACGTGTTAAGGACACGCACGATGTTGCTTGCCTCATGTTGTCAACTATGAGCTCGGAGTTGCGAAAGCAGCTCGAGCACATGAGTGTGTACCATATGTTAAACAAGCTCAAGGACATGTTCCAACAGCAAGTTAGGCAGGAACACTATGAGTGTGTTAAAAGCCTAGTCGGTTGTAGGCTGCAGGAAGGCGGGAATGTTGGTCTTCACGTCCTTAAGATGAAGGCGAACGTGGACCAAATGGAGAGGTTAGGATTTCCTATTGGGACAGAGCTCGATGTGGATATTGTACTCCAGTCTCTGCCCGCATCATATGATCAGTTTGTCACAAACTATCATATGCAAGGAATGGAGAAATCCTTAAGCGAATTGCATGGCATGTTGAAGTTTGTGGAGTCTGACATGGCCAAGCATAGTTCCACCTCAACCACTCCCGTCTTGGGTTTAAAGAAACAAAAGAGAAGGAAGAAGAAACCGACCCTAAAAGAAAGGTTGGAGTTTTCAAGCCTATCCTTGATGTTGAGTCGAAGGACATAGAGAATGTGCCTCAAGAAGAGACTCAAGAAAAGGTGATTTGCTACTTCTGTGGAAGATTTGGAAATTGGGGCCGTCACGCCTGCCCTACGTGCCGAGAGGATATAAAACTTCTCAGAAAAGAGAGAGTTAACTTTCCATTGTCAGGTACGTTCATGATTCATTGCTATCCTTATATAAGCTGGGTAGTTGACCCGAGCTGATTGACTTACGTTTGTCACAAATTTATTTTGTTACAAAGTGTAGGTCCTTCGGTGAGAGAAAAGCATGAAGAACCGGATCTCGAATGAGAAAACCATGGTGATTGTCCTCCAAGAGAAGATAGGGAGACTTGATCTCGCTTTTGTCGCCGGTTTATTTATTACTTTGTTTTATTGCCCTGCGTGGCAAGTAACATCTCTGTGTGTGCTCGCTTTGATTACAATGAACAAATTTTTTTGAAGTTTTAAGAATTGATGTTAAACCTTTTAAGCATTGTTTATTCAAGGTTTATTGACGTCATAACTCATATGTTGTTTTGCCCTGCGTGGCACACAACTTAACATGTGGTGACGATGAGTTTATTCTTAAAATATGAGATTTATTATGAAAATCTATTGTGAGATATTTTGTTCAAAATTTCCCATGTCATTGCATACACAAGGTTTTGTTACAAGTAATAGAATATTCATGAATAATTGATTCTGAATCCAAAATAGTTTGGATGAGTTATCTTTGTGTGATAATCAACTTAACCACATAAACAAGAGATATACCATCTAGATCCATGTGGTTAGGATCTCGGAATAGTTTAGCCTTGGGCTAAACGTTTTGATGTTGATCTTGTTTATTAGGCTAAGGGGATTATGTGATCCTTCACCGGAGTTTGTGAGAGGATTGAAGGCTTGTTGGATATTCATCACATTTGGTAGATAATCCGTTCAAACATACCACAAAGAATAACGAAAGAGAAACTTCTTCGTCACTACCTTCATGGTAGTAGTTGTGAGACGTTTATTAGTTTGGGTATATGTCTGAAACCTTGTTGGTGTTCAGAGTTAACCAAGACAAATTTCAGAATCAATAGGGCATATAGATCAGAGTACTTAGATCTAGTGAAGATGCTAAGATACTTACTATATATATTGGATGACCATATTGTGAATTGTGGAATTGTTTCACAATTCATATCCTACTAAGACGCATTGGTACATGGTGTCATGGAGTAGGGAACCGGGTGTTATTGATCCGGTTTATGACGGGTCAAGAATGTGTGTCCGATTTATTGGGGTATTCATTTGCCATTGTGGCTAAGTCCTCAAATCCAAATTCAATTGATAGTCTATTTAGCATTTATTAAGATACGACTAGAAAGGTTCTTTGCTTGTCTGTCTTATAGTACAAAGTTATCCATTCTACATTCATTGTGAGATGGATAAACTTGAAATCAAGAAGTACTAATACATTTGAGGAGTTCTTCTAAGTTTTAGCTATTTAACCTTTTGAGAACAATGTTTGTTGCTTAAAAGGGGAAGAAGAGATAAACTAAAACTAAGACATTCCAGTGGAAGAACGTGGAACTTAAATGAAGACCTGATGATGATATTGTTGGATATATGCCCACTGATACACGTATATTGGATCACTGCCGATGAGGCACGGGCCTATTGGGTCACACGCCAAGCGTTGAATCCAACAACACATGTCAAGAGAGATAATTAGGGTTTCTTTCGACCTTCACGGGCCCTCACGGGTCGTGAAGAGGTCGTGACGTGAAGCCCTTCACGAGGCTTCATGGGCCGGTCGGGGATCGTGGAGGTGATGCCTTCACGACTTCCTCACGAGCCGTGAGAGCCCGTGAAGGCTGAAGTCTAAGTGACACTTTGATATTATTGGACCTTTTCCTTGGTCCAATGGAAGGGTGCCATTATGGCCGACCCTGGTGCCTCACAGACTTCCCTTCTACTTATAAAAGTGCATGTTTTCTCTCTTGAAAGAACCTATTGCCATTTGACTAACCTACACACTTGAGAGAGCTTGTGAGATACATAGAAGCTTTGAGAGAGAGTTTGTGTGGGTGTTGTCAAGAGTTCGTCTGCTATTCTTGAGCCCTTGTTCACGTGGTGGAAGCATAGTAGTTCAAGCTTTAGCGAAGGTGGTTCACGCAAGGCTTGGTGTGGATATCAATAGAGGGACTCGTCTTGGAGTTCAAGTATTACATCTACTACAACAAATCAACCAGAGACATCAAGGGTATGGTCTCACTTTCCAGTTTCATTTGTTCTTCTTGTTGCTATCATGTCTTGTAGCTAGATCCCACTATGTGTTTCTTGTGCATGAGTTTTGAAAACCCGAAATGAACTTGTTTTTATCTTCATGCTTCCGTTGTGCTTGGGTTTTGTTGTGCATGAGAAACCATCAGTAGTATCAGAGCCATTGCTACAAGATGATAGCACAAAATGGCTCGAAAAATCGTTTTTTGGAAGTTTTGGCATTCTGTCCAGAAGGCCTTCACGAGCCGTGAAGTTCTCTTCACGGGTCGTGAAGGTCACACGACCAGTGTAGTTTGGGGTCTGGTCATGAAATTGTTTTTTGGTGCTTCGAGTTCTTCCGGGCCGTGAGCGGTCATGAAGCCCTCGGGCCTCACGAGCCGTGAAGGGTCGTGAAGGAGCTCGTGAACAGTGTTTTTGACCTTAAAAGAAATTTTTCGGTTTTTCGAGTCATTGTTGTGTTTCTGTTTTAGTTCAGATGTTTCTGGAAATCCCCAAATAATATTTTGGTACCACTATGGGTATGCATGGTATGGTCATGGCATTAGATGCATACATGCATACACATATGTGTGTGTATATATGAATATAGGTTTTAAAAATTGGTTTTATACCTTAATGCATATGTACAAGAATTTCCATTGTGCCTTGAGTGTTTGCTTGGAAATTCTTATCAAAATATTTGCTTGTTGCGGTTTTTGGCACACCGTTTGTTTTTGTGGTTGTTTGCCTTGTTCTTTGTTGGTAACCTTGGCCTTAGACCTTGTGGTTGTTTGGGGTTGCTCCCTTTTTTATTTGGTGACTTAGAGTGTGACCTTGTGGTAAGGGAAAGGTTGATGCCACCAAGCCTACCCCTACCCCGGTGGCAAAGGGCAAGGGGAAGATTCCCCAAGCCAAGGCCCCGGAGGATGCGCAATGCTTCTTTTGCGGGGACAAGGGGCATTACCGCCGAAGCTGCCCAAAGTACCTAGATGGCCTCAAGAAGCTCAAGGCAATGAGCATCTCGGGACCTTCGAACCATGGTACGTTCATGATTGAGCTCCATCAAACTTCTATTTCAAAAGGCTGGGTTTTAGATACCGGCTGCGGCACTCACATTTGTAATATGGTGCAGGTGCTAAGGGAAAGTAGAGGCTTGGAGCGTAGAGAGCTGGATCTAATTATGGGGAACCGAGAGGTTGTGCCCGTAGAAGCAAAAGGGAGTGTCGAGCTCTCTTTTAGAGCCGTTATTTCCATTGTTCTTATTAATGTATGCTATTCGCCCTACGTGGCAAGAAACATTTTATCCTTACATGCTTTATATGACGATGGTTTTTCTTTTAAATTTATGGATGGATCTATTTTATGTTATAAAAATGATATTTGTTATTTTAAAGCTTTACCATGTCATGGCATATATGAAGTTGATGCATACATTGAAAATAAGAGACCTATCATGAATATTGATTCTCAATCCAAAAATTGTTTGGATAAATATTCCTTATGGCACGGTCGTCTTGCTCATGTAAACAAGACCCGCATCACCAAGCTCCAAGCGGACGGGATCTTGGAATCATTTGACCTTGGGTCAAAAGATGTATGCGAATCTTGTTTACTAGGAAAAATGACCAAAGAACCCTTCACCGGAGTTAGTGAGAGGGGAAAGGATCTTTTGGAAGTCATTCACACCGATGTGTGTAGTCCTTTCAAAAATGTCACAAGGAACAATACTAAATATTTCGTTACCTTCACGGATGATTATAGTAGGTATGGATATATCTACTTGATTAGACAAAAGTCTGAAACCTTTGAGGTGTTCAAGACATTTCAAAGTGAAGTAGAGAATCAATCGGGTAAGAAGATTAAGATACTATGATCGGATAGAGGCGGTGAGTATCTTACTTCGGAGTTTCTGGACCATCTTAGAAAATGTGGGATTATCTCACAATTAACTCCTCCTAGGACTCCACAATTAAATGGAGTTGCCAAAAGGAGAAATCGGACATTATTAGATATGGTCCATTCTATGATGAGTCAAACGGAGGTACCCATTAGTTTTTGGGGTTACGCTCTAGAGACGGCGGTAAGAATCCTTAACCTCGTACCAACAAAGAAAGTTGAAACAACACCATATGAGTTGTGGCACAATAAAAATCCCACTCTCTCATATCTTCGTGTATGGGGATGTCTAGCCTACGTGAGACGTGAGACGAATGACAAACTAGAACCCCGTTCCGAAAGGTGCTATTTTATCGGATATCCTCCTGCCGGTATTGGATATATTTTCTACAAACCTTCAGAGAACAAAGTTTTTGTTGCTCGAAGAGCCGTTTTCCTTGAAAGGGAACTTATATCCAACGTACCGAGGCAAAAGGAAATAGACCTTGAAGAAATTCAAGGTACACCCGATAAAGAACTTGATGTTGGCACTAGCAATCAACCATCAATGGTTGACACCGAGCAAAGTGAAGCTGCGGTACCTGACACACTTCCACTTCCTACCCCACGTAGATCCGGTAGAGCTCATCATGAGCCAGAGAGATATGGATTTCTCATATCTGAGGGCAATGAGCTATTGGTGGATCAAGATGAACCCACCAGCTACCGAGAAGCAATGGCGGGCCCTGAGTCTGTCAAGTGGAGGGAGGCAATGGAAAGCGAAATAAACTTCATGTCGGATAACCAGGTTTGGGAACTAGTTGATCCAACACCCAGGTTTCGACCCGTTGGGTGTAAATGGGTTTTCAAGAAGAAAACCAACATGGACAATACCTTGGACACTTTCAATGCTCGATTGGTGGCAAAAGGTTTCACGCAAACACCGGGTGTTGACTATGATGAAACTTTTTCACTAGTGGCCATGTTGAAGTCCATTAGGATCCTCCTTGCCATAGCTGCTTTTTATGATTATGAGATATGGCAAATGGATGTAAAAACCGCCTTCCTTAATGGGAAGCTTTCTGAAGAGGTGTATATGACACAACCTGAAGGTTTTGTACATCCTAAGTATCCTAACAAGGTATGTAGGCTTAAGAAGTCCATTTATGGACTTAAGCAAGCCTCTCGTAGTTGGAATCTTTGTTTTGATAAAAAGATCAAGGAATTTGGATTTTTGAAAAACGAAGATGAACCATGCGTGTATGTCAGGGCTAGTGGGAGATCAATAGTTTTCCTAGTTTTATATGTAGATGATATTCTACTCATAGGAAATCATATCCCAACCTTGCGTAGTGTCAAGGATTGGCTTGGGAATTGCTTTTCTATGAAAGACTTGGGAAATGCGGGATGCATTCTCGGAATTAAGATCTATAGGGATTGGTCTAGAAGGCTTATATGTTTAAGCCAAAGTGCATATGTGGATAAAGTCGTTAAACGATTTAAGATGGAGGATTCTAAGAAAGGGATCTCCCCATGATGCATGGATTGGCATTAAGCAAGGCTCAATGCCCCAACTCCCAAAAGGAGTTGAACATAATGAAGCGAGTCCCATACGCTTCGGCTGTGGGATCGATCATGTATGCCATGTTATGCACACGCCCGGATGTCTCATGTGCCTTGAGCATGACTAGTAGATATCAGGCGAATCCGGGAGAGGCTCACTGGAGGGCTGTGAAGAACATTCTAAAGTACCTTAGGCATACAAAGGAAATGTTCTTGGTATACGGTGGTGAGGAAGAGCTTAGAGTAAAGGGTTACTCTGATGCTAGCTTCCAAACCGATAGGGACGACTGCCGATCTCAATCGGGGTTCGTGTTCCTATTAAATGGGGGTGCAGTAAGCTGGAGGAGCTCAAAGCAAGACACAGTTGCTGATTCAACAACCGAGTCAGAATATATTGCAGTAAGTGAAGCTGCTAAGGAAGCTGTGTGGATGAAGAAATTCATCCAAGATCTAGGAGTGGTTCCGAGCATCACCGACCCTATTGAGATTTTTTGTGACAATGAGGGTGCGGTGGCTTTGGCAAAGGAACCAAGAGCTCACAAGAGGACAAGACACATTCTTCGAAAATATCACTTCATTAGAGAAGTAATCGAGAATGGTGACGTTGCCATAAGTAGAGTACCGACGGATGGGAACCTTGCGGACCCATTCACTAAGCCATTATCACAAGCTGCTCATGATTCTCACGCTAAAGCTATAGGTGTTAGATTCGCTAGTGATTTGGCTTGACCTATGTATTTGGTTTTTTTGATTTGTATTTGTATTTATGGGAACATTTAAACGGTATTGTAACTTATGTTTGTTTCGATATATAAATAGAGATTTATATATACGCTTGTTGCGGTCACAATCATCAAGTCCATACCGTGTTCCATCTTAGCATGTTTAAACACTTCCTTGAATGTTTATCATTATAAAACCTTCTGCAATCGGTTATTCTTCATAAGGGAGGAAGAATGAAGTAAGATTGAAGTAAGTGGTTGGCCCGGTATTCAAAATGGTTGAATAAGGGTGCAAGACTTACTTGTGCTTGAAAGGTGTTTCAAGTGACCAGAAGACCCACACCTGAGTTTACTTCATGGATCTATTAGTCACAAGTATCTCAGGATGATAATATCATTTCATCCTTAGACTTGAGACGCATAGGTTACCAGAGTATGAGTTATCTTCAAACACAGTTCGTAACTGGCTGTTATAAAGGAAATAATTGGGTAAAGTATGAAACACATAATGGGACTATGTGGTCGAATGGATTTGTTCCTCTAGTAAGAGAGATATCCCTGGGCCCCTCGATGATTGGGAGCTGACATCAAATATGCATGGCCGTGCTCAAGTTACATTGATTTTAGATCAGATGCAACTTGTCTATTTGGTCACCACCAATCTGTAATCGAGAAACATAATAGTGAACGCTCTGGAGATTGACATATTCCATGTCTCGTGTTCACAAGGATATCGCAAACAAAAGGATGCACATGATCACTTATCTATAGAACCTCAAAAGCCTTTAAGGCTATTAGGCTTTTCTCGAAGATGACAACTCGCGCCGACTTGGGGGCATTGAAGCTTAGCTAGAGCCGCTTTTTGTCTGTGATTAATATATGACGATGTATCATGTGCAAGTGGGAGTCTGTTGGATATATGCCCACTGATACACGTATATTGGATCACTGTCGATGAGGCACGGGCCTATTGGGTCACACGCCAAGCGTTGAATCCGACAGCACATGTCAAGAGAGATAATTAGGGTTTATGTCGACCTTCACGGGCCCTCACGGGTCGTGAAAAGGTCGTGACGTGAAGCCCTTCACGAGGCTTCATGGGCCGGTCGGGGATCGTGGAGGTGATGCCTTCACGACTTCCTCACGGGCCGTGAGAGCCCGTGAAGGCTGAAGTCTAAGTGACACTTTGATATTATTGGACCTTTTGTTTGGTCCAATGGAAGGGTGCCATTATGGCCGACCCTGGTGCCTCACAGACTTCCCTTCTACTTATAAAAGTGCATGTTTTCTCTCTTGAAAGAACCTTTTGCCATTTGACTAACCTACACACTTGAGAGAGCTTGTGAGATACATAGAAGCTTTGAGAGAGAGTTTGTGTGGGTGTTGTCAAGAGTTCATCCGCTATTCTTGAGCCCTTTTTCACGTGGTGGAAGCATAGTGGTTCAAGCTTTAGCAAAGGTGGTTCACGCAAGGCTTGGTGTGGTACTACAACAAATCAACCAGAGACATCAAGGGTATGGTCTCACTTTCCGGTTTCATTTGCTCTTCTTGTTGCTATCATGTCTTGTAGCTAGATCCCACTATGTGTTTCTTGTGCATGAGTTTTGAAAACCCGAAATGAACTTGTTTTTATCTTCATGCTTCCGTTGTGCTTGGGTTTTGTTGTGCATGAGAAACCTTCAGATACTAGCATATAATCTGATGTCTTTGATAGATGATCAGCATGGTTATGCTGGTATGCCTGACTAAGAGTCATTACTTCTTTGAATTTGATAAGAGTCATACAGAGCCAAAGAGATATGGATTTCTCATATCTAAGTGGCAATGACTTGATGGTGAGTCATGTTAAGTTCACCACCTATCGGAAGACGTAGTGGATCCAGAATTCACTAGGAATAAAAGAAGTAAATGATAAAGAGATGCAATCCATTTGAAATGTCCAAGTGCTTGACTTGACTTGATCCCATACCTAGGTGTATACCAAGGTGGTAGTGATGGGATTAACATGGATGGGGTTGTAGACAACTTCAAATACCGACTAGTGGTAAAGTTTTTCATGATGGTTATAGAGAAACTTGTCCTAGTGGCTATGTTGAAGAATGTTTGATACTCGTGGATATTAATGACCGCGTTTCGTCATGAAACAATATGATGAGGAGGTGCTTATAACACTCTCCGAGGGTCTTAATATACATCCGTAGTATCCGTATTATGTCTACGAAAGTGGATAAGTCCGATTCGGGCTTATGCTTGCGTCTTAAAGGAAATATCTTTTCTTACTATTAGAAAATCATAGTGATGAGTTTTCTAGAAGCGTAGATAAAACCTTTTATGTATGTCAGGGCTAGTGGGAGCTTTTTTGTATTCCTAGTGTTAAATGTCTATTGAAGATAATGTCCCGACATTAGGTTATCTGCAAACCTAATTCAGGAATTACTGCTTCATAAGGGCATTTAGGAGATAAAAAATTGGATAGTATTTAGTTCAAGAAATATAGAGATATGTTCTTGGTGTTTGACAACTAGAATAGGCTTGGAGTAAGTAGTTACTCTAATGCGTGTTTCTGCTAGGATAACTGTTGATCTTTGGTCAAAGTTGATGATCCTAACTTGTGGTGTTGTTTGTTGGTTCTTAAAGTATCACTAACCTTATTGTGGGCTTTTGAGACAATGAAGGTGTGATTACTTTATCCTTTTGAAAAGTTGAGATCTTTTTGATGCATACTTTTGAAGTAGTCTTGTCAAAAGAGATATAATTGAATAACAAAAGTACTTGTGGATGTTGTGGTACAAATCCACTAGTTAAGCCGTTGTTATGGACTAGTGATACTTACCATACTAGGTCAATTAGCATTTCTAATGCATGTAACTTGGCTTGAATATTTTTTGGTTCATGTTTGATTTGTACTTATACTGTGGGGATGTTAAGCAGTATTGCAATTCATACTATGTCGATTATTAAATGGAGATTTAATAATACGCCGAGGGCGGGTATTTTATGAATCCTTATTGTGTTCCATCGTAGCATGTTTAAACACTTCGGAGAATGTTTTTCATTCTAAAATCTCCACAATTTGTTATACTTTATGGGAAGGAAGTATAAATTAAGATTGAGGTAAAGAATTGGTTTTGTTAAACGTGGTTCTTGTCTGTACTTGAAAGGGGTTTCAAGTGATTGGAGGACACGCACCCGAGTTCGCTTCAGGGTTCTGGTCATAAGTAACTCGGGTGATGATGGCATTTCATCCTTAAACTAGAGATACATGTCATTCCAAAGCATAGGTCTGCTTTGCTTTGATCGTTTTCTAACGCGGTCCGTAACTGGTCGTTATAAGGGAGATGATTGGGTAGAGTATTATCTATGTGGCGGGACTATGTAGTCAAAAGGAATTTATTCCTCTATGTATAGAGAAGATATCCATGGTCCCCTCGATGATTGAGTGCTAACGTTCATATGGATGGCCGTGCTCAAGTTATATTGATGATGGATCAATGTTAACTTGGTTTGTTGGTCACCACTAATCTAGAATCGAGAAACATAATCGTGAACGATCTGAAGGTTGACTTTATTCCATACCTTGTGTTCACATAGGATATCGCGAACAATGGGATTTATATGTTCATTTATCTTTAGGACAATCATTTTATGATTGGGGTCTTGTCAAGAGTGGCATACCCTATACTGACTTAGGAGCATAGATGTCTTGCTAGAGGCCGCTCTATGTTATCGTTATTTTTCGTAGTCATGCCACGTGCAAGTGGGAGTCTGTTGGAATATGCCAGCTGACACGAACGAGTTAATAGCACTGCTGATGAAGTATAGGCCTATTGGGTCACACACCAAGTATTGATTCCGGCAACACGATCAAGCAAAAGAGAGAAAAAGGCCAAAATGGGTTTTGGCAGCATGGTACACGGGCCATGTTCTTGAACACGGGCCGTGTCCAGCCCAACTAGCACGGGGCGTTTTGGCCAAAGTAGAGACCGTGTGCTTTGGGCCTACATGATCGTGTAGGTGAACACGGGCCGTTTTGGGTCTGTTAGACACGGGCTATCTTGGCCCAATTGAGGCCGTGGACCTTGGGCCTACACGGCCGTGTTGACTAACATGGGCCGTGTACAGTCCCTGTAACAGCTTTAAACACTCTTTTTAATGGGATGAATGTGAGTGAATGCTAAGCCACGATTCATATGTCTCTGGAACGGAACTTTGGGAGTTCAAGAGTCTTATGCTTGTGTTGATACTCTCTCTAATGGTTATTCTTCTTGGTGATCAAATTTGGTGCACTAGAGAAGGTAATATACACTTTGTGATCAAGCTTTGATGCACAAAGGTGTTTCTTGTTCTTGAATTGTGTTGTTTTGGTGTCTACACCAACCTACTAGCATTGGGGAATCAAGTGTGCTTGGGGTGGACTTCACTAGAGGAATTCTTCTTGAATTCTACACACTTTGACAAAGAAGAAAGCTTGTGGTGATCTTGTATGATGGTATAATCTTTCTTCTACCTTGTTTATTTTATTCTAGTTGCAACTTCATGTTAAGATGTTGGTCCATGGCATGTGTGTTTGTTTGGATAGCTTAGAGTTTTGTATTGTATCTTGCTTCCGTTGCTACTCGTTTATGCCAAACAAATACCTTCACCAAGTTTAGGAGTACCTTTCAAGTATCTGAAAATACGTCTGACAGCCGTCAGATGTGATTCTTTTGGGTTCGCAAAAAATCTTGCACATAGGCATGTGGCAAACATAATATCAGGGCGACTGGCCGTCAGATATAGTAAGGATCCGATCATCCCTCTGAAGGTAGAAAGATCAACTGCTTTCCCATTCGGATCAGCGGTAAGCTTGGTCTTTGGAACAATGGGAGTCTTCATAGGGGAAGAGTCTGAAAAGTTGAACTTCTAGAGTAAGTCTTTGACGTATTTCCCTTGATTTATGAAGATACCTTGGTCAGATTGCTTTATCTGAAGCCCAAGGAAGAAGTTCATTTCTCCCATCATTCTCATTTTGAACTTTTCTGACATTATTTTCTCAAATTTCTTGCATAAACGATTGTCAGTAGAGCCAAATATAATATCATCGATGATATCGCGCTAAATATATATAAATATTAGGCGATATCGGGTTGGTTTTAGCCGGAAATTGGGCATTAAATTGTAAAAAGATACGTTTACCGTTTCTTTTATGTTTTGCAGGCTAAAAAGGCGAAATAACAAAATTATTGAAGAAATATACTCAAAGAAAGCAAGAAAATAATTGAGGGAGAACCACCCGATTTCTTCCAGATCTGAAACAGGGAGAACCACCCGATTTCTTCCACCATTCCTCTGCTAAATACATCCCTTAACACATCCCAGAAAGCTTGAGCTCGGATTTGAAGATTTGGAGCATAACTTTGAAGATTAAAGGCTTGGAATTCTTGCTTTTTACAGTTTTTCTACTTCTCTTCTGTTTTTAATGTTTAATCTTGATTTCCAGAAGTTGATTATGCTTGTAATAGGCTAGGTTTTCTGTTTTCCTCCCTAGAGGAGATGAAACTCTATCAAGTTGGTTAATTTTGTATCTTTTTGACTTTAATGGCATTATATTTATTTTTCAAGTCTAATCAATGATCCTAGCATGTTTTAATTCTGTTTTTGATTTGTTTAGAATCTGAGTTGATGTAAATTGGAGGACCAATCCATTTATACGACTTTAATCAATGCTAATTAGGACCAATAATTAGTGTTGACTAGTGTTTGATCAAAACCTAGGGTTAAACAATCAAGATAGGAACTTTAATGTGTTAGAATTGATATATGATGACTTTCATGTGTTAATTAAATGATTTGTTAACTTAATCAATCATTAAAGATTAGATCTTGATAGATACGAACTTAAATATGCTTAATTGTGTAGTTAATTGATTTAATGACCAATTTATTAGTTAATTGCATGATTAGATAAGTTGGATACTCGGATCAAGAGTCTAACAATATAGGAATCGGTATAGTGTTCATTAATTGCCCATTGCATTGATTTTGATTTATAAAACCAACTTGAAAAGGGTGGAATCGAATCTAGGGAGGGAAAGTTTTAATTTGATAAGTTTAATCCATAAAAATCTTTGCTTTTGTCGTTCTTGGTTTGCTTTTGAGCGTTTGCTAGTGTTAGGAGTGATTTTAGATAATAAAGTTTGAATCTTTATTGTTAAGATTCTAAATTCCCCTTTAGTTGTTCTTATTAGTTTAATATTTAATTAGTATAGTTATATTCAAAATCATACCCGTTCCCCTTGTGTTCCACACCCGTACTTATTTACTATACTACCATACGATTAGGTTCTCTTGCCTATTTGTGTTGTTAGTCGTGCTAAATAATTCAGATTTTATAAATTTAAAACGGGTACGCTACACGCACATCAAGTTTTTGGCGCCGTTGCCGGGGAACGGTTTTATTTTGGTATAACTTGACTAATTCTTTATTAAACGATCCTTCCCGCGAGTTTTGGCTCAAAAGGAAGTTACTTTTCGTATTTTAGTATTTAGTGCCTAGTCTAGTCGTTTCTAGTGCTATTATAGTTTTCTGTCGATGTCTCTTTTGTGATTATGTATTGGCCCAAGGATCATCCGATCTGTTGGAAGTCCTTCCTTAAAGATTTGTTGAATGAATTTTACGACGATGGCATTGAACGGGATGATTACGATTTTATCCCAAAAGATGATGAGAATGACCACCCGATTGGCTCTCCTGATGAACCACATGTTAGTCCTGAACCGTACTATTCAGACGACTCCGATTCTGATGACAGTATACATTTTGAGCCTTGTGTGGAGGTGGAGTCGAGAGAAGATGCTCAGTCTGATGGAGATATTCTGGAGTGTCTCGCTGACCTGCTTGAGGAACCAGAAGAATATTCAAAGGATGAACCGTCAACCCTCGTCCAACCAACACCCACGTTAGGTTTAGAACCAAAACCCGTATGGGGACCCTCCCTTCTTGAGAGAGGAGACGTGGATAATTGTGCAGATGAAATCTTGGACTATCTGGAATTTCTACTCTTCGAGGAGGACGCTCCGAAATCAGAAAAGGAGGTAACCACGGAATCGAGTGAGGAGTTGGAGTCGCATTATGGAATCCCTTTGGCGCCGGGAATTCTGTGGAGTACTTCAAGTGCAGAAAAGGATCAGGTGGATTACTTAGACAACATCGGGAGCCGGTTGAAGTCTTTGCTTGAGTCGCAATTGAGTTCACAATCACAGGGAGGAACCAAAATTCAGAACGCGAGAGAGATGTTTGTAGAGATCGAGATGGCGTCGAGGAACGCAGTACTCACAGTAGCATTTCAAATCGGTAACAAATATACATCACCCGGTGTGTATAAATATTACCACCCGTACTTGATTGCGAGTGTGGGGTCATTCGTTCTAAGTCACGATAAATAAATCCAGAGTCAAGCTAGAGATTCAGACAAAAACAAGCGCTTCTCGGGAGGCAACCCGTGTTTAGTTTAGGTTTTCCTTTCTTATTTATTTTTGTATTTCATTTCCTTTCTGTCCAACTTTGTGGGTGTGTTGCTTAGAAACCCTCACGAGACTATAACTCGTCCACTCGGGCTACCGAGGGGTTTAAAGGCTTGTTGCATACGCTAAATGCAACCGTGATTCCTACGAAAGTGAGTTAGGTTTTTCTTTTTGGTTTTAGGGAGTCCTAGCCTAGATAATTCTTCATATATGCTTTTAGAATCCTTCATATACAATCACATTCAGACACTTACTATCCTTTGATGTTTATATTTATGTGTGTCAAACGACTTGCTCTGAGTGGTTTATATTTCGGCTATAGCTTTTAATTTATGGAGTACGCGTATATGCTAACATCTATCTGCTCCGTTCGCCTAATAATACCCGGGGAGTTTTTCTAACCTTTTTCTACCTTGTGATATCTTTATTTTATGTACAATGAGGACATTGTACAATTTAAGTGTGGGGTAGGGGGTTAGAAAATATTTCCTCGCTTGAAATTCATTTGTCCTCGTGTTAAATTATTATTTTATTTGGGCGTTAAATTTAAAATTTTTAGTATCATTCGAGTTAAAAGTTAGATATTATTTAAGATTGTCAAGATTGTTTATTTATAAACATTTCATAGTTATATTTAGCTTTTATGCGTAGTGCTTGTGGCTTTTCGTCAGTTCTTTAGAAATTTCTATTTATAGTATCCAATCTTTAATTTTTGAATTGCTGCAATAAAATATAAGGTTAAGCCCTTTTTGAGTCTAAGCTTGACAAAAATAGACTGAGTTGAATTTTCAATTTTTATAAGCATATGTTAGAAAAAGAAAATAATGGAAAAAGCCAATGTGCAAAATGAAAAAAAATACAAACGAGCTAGAAAAATATATAAGTCAAATACATGGCCTTTGGAACTCGAATTAGTAAACTCTGAGGGGTGTTCTACACCTAATCACCTAAAGCCAACTGGTTTGGGATCGGTTGAGTTGAGGTTTCGCTACATGGGTTCCATAGAAAGTCATAGGCTTATATAAAAGAGAGCTGAAAAAAGAAAAAAACATATGTGCAAATAAAATTGGAAATCTGCAATAAGTCTTGAGGTCAGGGGATTTTCAAAGGGTAAATTAACCAAAGTAAATATAATTGCAATTTTTAAATTAAGGATTGGATGTATATAGACAGGAATATTCTTTAGGAATGGTTGAAAGTAAATGAGGATCTAATCATAAGTGTATGCATAATTCTAAGTATAATTTATGTTTTGTTTTAATCAACCTTTTTGACATTCGTAAGTTATATTTAATTTTTCGAGAATAGTGTTAGTTATTTAAAGTTTAAGCCTGGATAGAGTTATGATTTGCTTGAGGACAAGCAAAATTCAAGTGTGGGGTATTTTGATATCGCGCTAAATATATATAAATATTATGCGATATCAGGTTGGTTTTAGCCGGAAATTGGGCATTAAATTGTAAAAAGATACGTTTACCGTTTCTTTTATGTTTTGCAGGCTAAAAAGGCGAAATAACAAAATTATTGAAGAAATATACTCAAAGAAAGCAAGAAAATAATTGAGGCCTAAATTAAAGAAAAAATAGATGGGCCAAATAAAAGAAAAGAAAGAAAGAAAAAAAGAAAGCCCAAGGCCCAAAGCCCAAACAAAAGAAAAGAGTCCACCGGCCGCCAAAAGAGGCGTCGCGGCGCGACAACCGTAGTGGTAGCGGCGCGACCAGCTCCATCCGGATAAGGCTTATCGGCTGCCAAGTGTCGTCGCGGTGCGACCAAGAACCCTGTCGCGGCGCGACGCGTGTACGGATAACGACAGCATTGAATTTCAAAGAGTTAGGATCGGGTTAAAACTCCTCGTCGCGGCGCGACACTTGCTTGTCGCGGCGCGACACCCTTGTTTTCAGAAATCTATTTAAACGAACTTCCAGATCTGAAACAGGGAGAACCACCCGATTTCTTCCACCCTTCCTCTGCTAAATACATCCCTTAACACATCCCAGAAAGCTTGAGCTCGGATTTGAAGATTTGGAGCATAACTTTGAAGATTAAAGGCTTGGAATTCTTTATTTTTACGTTTTTTCTACTTCTCTTCTGTTTTTAATGTTTAATCTTGATTTCCAGAAGTTGATTATGCTTGTAATAGGCTAGGTTTTCTGTTTTCCTCCCTAGAGGAGATGAAACTCTATCAAGTTGGTTAATTTTGTATCTTTTTTACTTTAATGGCATTATATTTATCTTTCAAGTCTAATCAATGATCCTAGCATGTTTTAATTCTGTTTTTGATTTGTTTAGAATCTAAGTTGATGTAAATTGGAGGACCAATCCATTTATAAGACTTTAATCAATGCTAATTAGGACCAATAATTAGTGTTGACTAGTGTTTGATCAAAACCTAGGGTTAAACAATCAAGATAGGAACTTTAATGTGTTAAAATTGATATATGATGACTTTCATGTGTTAATTAAATGATTTGGTAACTTAATTAATCATTAAAGATTAGATCTTGATAGATACGAACTTAAATATGCTTAATTGTGTAGTTAATTGATTTAATGACCAATTTATTAGTTAATTGCATGATTAGATAAGTTGGATACTCGGATCAAGAGTCTAACAATATAGGAATCGGTATAGTGTTCATTAATTGCCCATTGCATTGATTTTGATTTATAAAACCAACTTGAAAAGGGTGGAATCGAATCTAGGGAGGGAAAGCTTTAATTTGATAAGTTTAATCCATAAAAATCTTTGCTTTTGTCGTTCTTGGTTTGCTTTTGAGCGTTTCCTAGTGTTAGGAGTGATTTTAGATAATAAAGTTTGAATCTTTATTGTTAAGATTCTAAATTCCCCTTTAGTTGTTCTTATTAGTTTAATTTTTAATTAGTATAGTTATATTCAAAATCATACCCGTTCCCCTTGTGTTTGACACCCGTACTTATTTACTATACTACCATACGATTAGGTTCTCTTGCCTATTTGTGTTGTTAGTCGTGCTAAATAATTCGGATTTTATAAATTTAAAACTGGTACGCTACACGCACATCAATCGACATAAATTTGAACTAAAATAAGTTCACCTTTTTCTTTATACTGAAATAGAGTTTTATCGATGTTCCCTCTCTGAAATCCCTTTTTCAGAAAATGAGTGGACAAAGTATCATACCAGGCACGTGGAGCCTGTTTCATTCCATAAAGGGCTTTGTCGAGCTTATAAACGTGGTGTGGAAACTTGGGATTTTCGAATCCAGGAGGTTGCTGAACAAATACTTCTTCTTGAAGTTCCCCATTCAGAAAGGCACTTTTGACATCCATCTGAAAGACCTTGAATCCCTTGAAGGCTGCAAAGGCTAAGAACATACGTATTGCCTCCTAACGAGCAACTGGAGCAAACGTTTCATCATAATCTATCCCTTCCTCTTGACAGTATCCTTTTGCAACAAGTCTAGCTTTGTTACGCACAACTGACCCAGTTTCATCACGTTTGTTTCTTAAGACCCATTTTGTGCCAATAATGGACTTGTCTTCAGGTGAGTCAATCAGCATCCACACTTTGTTTCTTTCAAATTCATTAAGCTCATCTTGCATAGCGACCACCCAGTTTGGATCCTTCAGAGCTTCATCGACTTTCTTTGGCTCGACCTGTGATATAAATTCAGAGAACATGCAGAATGCAGACGTGGTTGCATTTCGGGTTTGCACACCAGTATTTGGATCACCAATTACATTCGTGATGGGATGAGCTCGAGTCCATTTTGTGACCCTTTGTGGTTGATCCTGTTGTTCATCAGCAGAGGAGTTATTTGTTTCCAAGAGATCTTCAGTGACCTGATTCACATTAGAAGAAACAACATTATCATCAATATTTACCTCCTGAGAATACTCATCCAAATCATCATTAAATGACTCTTGTAGAAGAGCATCAAATTCATCAGAAACAATTTGATCAGTAGGATTGGGGGTTGACTCTGCATTGAATTCATCAAAGGTAACATTTATTGTTTCAACCACAGAGTTCTTTTTGGGAAGAAAAACTCGATATGCTTTAGAGATATCAGAATAGCCTAAGAACACTCCTTGTTCTCCTTTGGGATCAAACTTGCTTTTCTGATCTTTGGTGTTCAGGATGAAGCATGTACTTCCAAAGACTTTGAAGTATCCAACATTGGGTGACTTCAGATAAAGTAACTCGTAGGGAGTTTTTCTGTGGCGCTTCACAATGATAGACCTGTTCTGTGTATAGCAAGCAGCATTAACAGCTTCAGCCCAGAAATGGCCTTTCAGAGATGCTTCAGCTAGCATCGTTCTAGCTGCTTCTATCAGGGTCCTATTTCTTCTTTCAGCAACCCCATTTTGCTGAGGGGTATATGGGGCTGAGAAGTTTTGGATGATACCATTTTCATCACAAAAAATCTTGGAGAGTAGAGTTTCTGAACTCTATTCCATGATCACTGCGGAGCTGTTTAACATGTGTGTCAAACTGTCTTTGAATACGACGAATAAAGCTCATCAGAACTTCAGCAGTATCACTTTTGTTACGCAAGAAGAATACCCATGTGAACCTGGTGTATTCATCAACTACGACCAGAGTATACTTCTTGCCTCCCATGCTTGGAGAACTGACACGACCAAAGAGATCCATATGTAAAAGATGAAAGGCGGAGTTAACTTGGTTGCAATGTTTTGATTTGAAAACCAACTTCTTTTGCTTTCCTTTCTCACATGCATGACACGGCTTGTCTTTCTGAAACCGAACTGGCGGTAGACCTCTAGTAAGCTTAAGCTTAGAGAGTTTGCGGATGTTTTTGAAGTTGAGATGAGATAGCCTTTTGTGCCATAACCAGTTAACTTTTGAATCAACTTCTGAAAACAAGAAAGCATCTCTTTCAGAGGTGGCAAAGTTGAAATCGACAACATACATGTTACCCTGCCTTTTTGCTTGTAAGACCTCTTTTCCTTTATTGTTAAAGATTGAACCTTTGGTCTTCTTGAAATGCACTTCATAATCAACATCACACAACTGACTGATGCTGATCAGGTTGTGTTCAAGTCCTATCACATGGGCAACATTCTTAATGTTGACTGAGCCTTGGTTGAGATAACCATAACCATCAGTTTTGCCACATTTTCCTCCACCAAAACTGACCTTGGGGCCATTTGCTTCTTGAACCCCATTCAGTAGGGACTTACATCTAGTCATATGCCTTGAGCATCCACTGTCAAGGTACCAAATGTTATCATGTTGAACGCCCTACACAAATAATCGAAAAGATTAGTTCATTTGAAGAGCCCAAACTCTACTGGGCTCCAAGACACACTACTTAGAAGAGCAACTCGAGATCTTGTTTTCATTAGAACAAGAAGTAGCTTCATGACCTCTTACTCCACATTTATAGCATTTCCGAGTGGATTTAGAATTCTTTGCCTTAATCTTTTTATTTTTCTTCTCTTTTTCACCGATTTACTTTAAAACTTTGAACAGAGTATCCTTAACTTCTTTGAGTTTGGATACGGGCAAAGCAAAGGTTTCATTACTATTTTTGGTTTTGGAGGATTTTCAATTTTCAGCTTTGGATTCTGAGATTTCAACTGATGATTCTTCGGTTGATGAAATCATGGGAATGATAATGTCGTAGAAGACACTGGCTTCAGGAAGAAAGCTTGAGTTGGATGACTCAGTTATTTTGATTTCAGAAGATATTTCATCAACTGAATCAGATGAAGATTGGTCGAGGGTTGCAGTACAGGTTTCAGTCACGACTGTAGGTTGGGTTTCAGTTGGGGTTACAGACATAACTTCAGGATGGTTTTTGGTAGGACTTGGTGTAATGGGTATTTCAGTGATTGGTTTAGTAGTTTCGTTGGCAAGAGTATCATACTCAGTAGAAAGTTGAAGATTTCTAATTTCAGAATTTGTTCTTTTAGAAAAGCTTAGATTTACAACTTCAAATTTGGTAAATCTCTTTTTAAGTAGATTTTGATTTCCAACATCATTAATACTTATGTCGTTAAAAATCATTTCATCGACATTTTTGCACTTTTTGCTGAAATCAGCAGCTTGTTTAATGTGTCCTATGCCCACTCTTTCTCTTTGAATTATCATCTGATGATTGATACTTTCAAATGCTAGTTTATTTGGACTCAACCAAAGATCAATAATCGACTGGCGATCTTTCACTTTTTTGTTAGAGTCTTGCAAATCCATTTTCACATGTTTGAGTTCATTTGTTAAAAATTCGAGATGATTCTTTAAGGCATAAGACTCTTGAAGAAATTGCTCATTTTCTTTTTCGATGACATTTATGTCAGAGGTGAGCTTGGTGATAGTTTGTTTAGATTTGTTTTGATTGTTATGTGCAATTGTCAGATCAGAACACAAATAAGAAAACATATCATCCTTCTCATTCATTGAATAATTTTTGAAATTTGATACCTTATACATCATGGTGGGATTCCATCCTTCTGCTGAGCTTAGTTTTTCAGCCTCAGCCAGATCTTTGCTGAACTTGCTTTCAGTGGCCATCAAGCACATTTCAGGATGTGTAGTTCCAGGGATTTCATCAGCCACCAGACATTTACCTCTGACTTCATTTTCTTCTTCTTCATCAGATGATGTTTCAGAATCAGTCTAGCCAAGGTCATCAACTATCATGGCCTTTTCCTTCTTTCTTTCATTTGAAGCTTTGAGGGCTTTATACTTAGCTTTGTATTTATCAGCCTTAGAAGGAAACCCTTTCTTAGGATTTGAAGAGGTTTCCTTCACATAGCAGTCGGCTGCATAATGACCAGGCTTCCCACATTTGAAGCACTCATTCTTAGACCCTTCAGATGAGCCTTTTTTCTCTGATGAGACCTTCCTATCAAAGCTTCTCTTCCCATCAGACTTGAACTTCTGATATATGAGGCTCATCATCAGAGTCAGAGTCTTCAGTTTGCTTGTACTTGACTCTTTGACGATTTTTAGCAACATGGGCCAGAGTTTTCTTAAAGGCCTTCTTCAAATCAGTTTTCTGAATGCGAGTCTGTTCATCATTCAGCAAGATTCCATATAGCTTACACATGTTCATGTCCCTGAGCATGTTGTTGGTTCTCAGGATCATGCACATGGTGTCCCATTCAGATGGGAGGGAATCCAGAAATCTGTTATGTATTTGGAATTGCTCTCTGACAACTCCAACTTCAGTCATGTCATTCAGTAGACATGTAAACCTTGTGTAGACCTCTGTGAGAGACTCTGAGTCTTTAGCATAGAAACTTTCATACTTGCGTATGATGTTTGTCTTCTTGTTCTCACGAACTTCAACAGTTCCTTCGAACGATATGCAGATGCTCTCCCACATATCCTTAGCTGTTTTCAGGTTACAAACAGTATGAAATATTTCGTTAGGTAATGCAATGACAGTACTGTTTCGTATCTTAGCATCCAGACCCACAAGTTTCTTCTCCTCCTCTGTCCATTGAGATCTTGGTTTTGGACGAGAGGGAATGGAGGTTTCAGCAGAAACAGTCTCCATGGAGATGGTGGAATATAAGGACCTTCCTCCAGAACAACAAGAGAATTACAGTCAAGATTTTCTAAATTCAAAAGCATTCTATTTTTCCAGCTGGAAAAATGTTCAATTTAAAACTTTGGTGGTTTGGTAGAGGAGCCATTATCGATGTAATCAAACTTCGACATGTTGAACAGATCACTAATTTATAGATAAAATTTGAACCTGCTCTGATACCAATTGTTTTTCCCGAATATGAATAAAACTAACTATGAATAAAATCAAAGTGCGAAAATAGTTTTAAAGCAACGAACACACGAAAGTTTTCAAAGTAGGATAATATTAATAACCAAACTTCAAAGAGTGCACAAGAGCAAACTTGAGCACCGAGTACAAACTAAATCAAGAACAAACTTGAATGCAAATTAGCAAACAAACGCTTAACCTTTTCTCGTTAATCGAGCAGGTATTTATAGGCTAAGTAAACTAATCCTGACCATCTAATTTATTTACACGTGTACCGTTCTACACTTAATTAGGAACAGAAAACAAGATTGCCGTTTCGAGATTCTTCAAAATGCGCAGATCGTGCACTTTACATAACAGGAAGATTCTGGTTATCAGATGTATCTTCAGTTCAGAAGACCCTTTGATGACTGAAGACAAACTTCAGCTGACGTTCACTTCAGAACTAATCTTCAGATGAACTACGGGCTTCTTTCTTCAGATGTCATGTCAGAACAGTTTACAAAAGAATGATATATTACACCTTCGGTCGCTTTCTTCGAAAGCTTCTTCAGGAATGGAATATATACAAATAAAAGGACTAACAACAGGTATGATCTAGAATGCAATTCTTATCCCAAGCCTTAGACCTACGGGTAATTTTACTACAAAGAATTCAGATACAGAGGAATTGCAAGAGTATGGAAATAGTACAGTAAGAGAGATAGTAGCTACAGAGATGGGTAAAGCCCTACAGACGAACATCCCTTGTATAAGCAACCGGGTGGTTGAGCAAGTGTCAGAGAGACTGGAGGTGATGTTATAGAAACAAGTAGATGCAGTGGTATAGGCTGCAGTGATGTAGGTTCAGAGGGTTGGGAGAACCAAGGGCAAAGTAGATCAGTTATACGAGTTAAAGGGATATACTTACAGAGATTTTCGACAGGTAAAGCATCTCCTTTTGGAAGGGGGTTGTAGATTCGATTGTGAACAATCGTTGACTAGCAGAAACGGAAGGGGCGTTCCGTACAGTCGAATGTTTAGTAGAATGAGAAGTTATACATGTTTTGAGTTTTTGGTATGGAGCAGCAAAAGACCAGTAGACTTTATTGTTACTAGAGAAAGAAAAGGTATAGATGGAGGTAATGGTTAGACCTCAGTTTAAAGAAATGTCAGAGGTGCAATTTGCATCAATCAGCTTGAATAGATAAGACTACAGAAAAGTTTCTAGCTCTATGACAGATGACAGAAGTGGTGAATAATACCACCAAGAAGTTGATAGAAGTAACTCGTTCTTTCCAAAGTGTATTATTATTGAGCGTATGAAATGTAGTGACACATTTCGATACTTAAAAGTGATATCTGAAAAGTTTAGTGACACTCATCGGTAACACAGCAAAAGAAAAGGTGAGTTTTGTATAAAAGAGAGAGCAATAGTTGATCAGATAGGGATTAGTAAGTGAAAAAGTGAAAGGCTGAGCCAGCAAATACGTCAAGCAAGAGATCGGTATTTGTACTACAGTAAGAAAGGTTAGTTCCTTACTTAGATGAATGAAAGTATGAGAAGCAGAGGCATGCGCCTAGAAATTGGTAGAGTTCGCTTTAAGGGTGTTACCATTATTACCAGTTGGGCACATTGAGCTTGCCCTAAGTTGATGGCTCTAGAGAAAAGCATAGTAGACCCTCTACCCCACTATGGTCAAACAAGGGTAGGGATGAGTAAGTAAAAGTGCAGCTTATGGCTGTGAAGGAAATGGTGGAACCGTGTGTAGTAGCAGGTACCATTGTTGTTAATAGTACACCTGCCCTGGTATTAATTGACTTTGTTAAAGTAGACTTTTGTTAATTGTTTCACATTGTGTTCATTCGAGTATTCCACACAGTATAACAGAATTTCCTCTTTATGAGGAAGTAGTAAATGATGACACTACTATTGAGAATAGTATGTGTAAGAATAATGTGATAAGAGAAATGATTGTCAGTTTCCCATTGATTTTATACCAACCATGATTAAAGAGTTTTGAGCAGTTATTGGTATGAATTAGTTGAGTCAGTATCAAGTTCAGATATTATGTAATCAGAGAATAGTACGGCTTTAGACCCCAAGTGGGGAAGAAGTGTTTAGTAAAGATAAATATATAAAAGCAAGTATGCTTGTTTGTTAGCAAAAGAAAGAAAGTATATAATATTTGATTGTTAAACGTTATCAGCGGTTGTGAGAGATTCTAGCAAGGAGAGAGAAATCTGAAGCGGGTTTCAGATATACAGTAATTGTTGAAGTTAGTGCAAGAATTGATAGATAAAAGTTTTATCCGACCCAGTAGCTTACCGTAAGGTGTATTGAATTAGTTGTGAAGAAGATGAAGATGACATGTCCAGAATATGTACAGATTACAGAGTTAATGAGTATAGTTTGTTGAACTATGTTCAATAAATTAGTAATTGTGATTAGTGATAGTCAACTATCTACTCCAAGATTTCAGAAGTATATGGTGTTAGTTTCAGAGAAGTATTAGACACATTATGCAGGGAGAAATGGTATGTGAAATTCTACAAATATAAAGTGTAGTTATAAGAAGTGCAATCCTTTGGTTGCGTCGTTAGTTAGAAAAGATTGAAACAGATTCAGCTAAGGTGAAAGCAGTGATGAAGTAGGAACCGCCTTAGAATCCTACAGAAGTAAGGAGTTTCTAAGAGCTTGCAGAGTACTACAGATGAGTTATACTAGAATTTTCTAAGATAGCAGTATACCAAGTCCAGTTGACTAGAGGGAGCAAAGAATTCAAGGGAAAAGAGGATCAGCAGAAAGTGGTTGATATGTTAAAAGTATGATTGATGTAATACTCCAATATCAGCAATTGCCAGATGAAATGGAAGGCATGGTGGTTAATAATGATGTCTTTTAGTGGAGGTTGGATTGTACAGAGAAAAGATTATGATATATGTTAATCTCCAGTTAAGGATATATGAAAGCAACTCCCTAACTCATGGTATAGAACAGATAGTGGATGTTTTTATTATTAAGATAGGACGACATTGTCCTTATGAAGTTAAGTGTACTAGCTATTCAAATTATAGCAGCTTCAGGTATTTCCCAGAATAGTAGAATATAAGTGTGTGATAGTGATAGAGAGTAAAGCTTCTAAAGAGAGTGATTGTGAGATTTTAAATCTGCTGAGTAAAGTTAATGTGGTTACGGATATATTAAGCAGAAAGACAGAAACTATATGGATTTATGTGTATAGAACAAGAATAGAAACCGTTAGTCTCAAATTTAATAAGTTTAAAGTAGTTCAATTGAAGCAGATAAAGGAAGCAATCAGTAGTAGTGTATTAAAGTTTTAGTGTTAGAATTAGTAAGAGATGGTCGTCAAGAGCGAAACGTGATATAGTAAGATATATTGAATACGCCTAACTCGTATTGGGATAAAAGCAGAGCACCAAAAGTTATGTGGGAAGTTATAGTTTTTAAAGATATTAGTATGGAAATAAGAGAATGTAAGTAATCTAGTTGTCAAACTACATAGAACTCCTCAGGGGTTTAAGGTTATATAAGAAGTAGTAAGTAGATTCACAGGAATACATATATATATATATATATTCTGTTCTAGTAAAGGAAGTGTATTCTCTAGAAACAGTGACAGATGTTTAGTTGGAAAAGATAGTAGTCAGATATGGAGGTCCTGTTACACCTCAGTTCAGTAATCCACCCTCGGGAGGTAGAACAGAGTGAAAGAAAGATACAGATACTAGAGGACATATGTGAATCATGTGTTGATGATTTCAGTGGTAGTTAGGATATTGTCCATCATTAGCAGAGTTCTTTAGTTAGCAGGTACCTTTTTGAATGATGGTGTGTTACTATACGAGATGTAGTGTAACAAAAAGTGTAAGACCCTGTTTGTTGGGGTAAAGCTACTAAGAAAAGTGGAACAGTGTAGAGACAGTATAGCAGTAGACTGAGTATATACAGTAGATACGTGAGCAGTTAAGAGCAAGCCAGAATAGATGGAAAGGATATGTAGATTGTTAGAATTCCAGATTGATGACTATGTATTGTTAAGAATGGCACCATAGTATAAAGTTAATGGATCATCGCAAGATGAGGTAAAGTAGTATACAGATTGGAATTACCAGAGAAGTTCCATCCTTGTGGGTGGTTAGCAGAAGAATCAGCCGTTGTTCTTCTATATGATATGTTAGTGGATGAGATGATCAGTTATATAAGACAGTCAGTGGTTATTTTAGAGAGAAAGGGTTAAGAGTTTATGTAAAGAATGGATAGAATTTGTAAAGGTACAGTGAAGATACAGAAAGAGTTCAGATTACACTTAGGTGTATAAATGTCATACTAGGTATGATAAGTGTCTCTTGGTTAGTATGTTTCAGACCGTCAACTACGGTAGCGGATAGTATGTGATGTAAGACTATCGTCAGTGCACTTCGATAGCATTCAGGGATGAGAAGAGGTAAGACTAGTGTTCAGCCTTGTATAACGCAGAATTAGTTATACAGTAGATTTCGGGGACGAAATCGTTTCAAGTGGGGAAGAGTTGTAACGCCCCAAAGTTAAAAAGTTGCTATGACTAAGCATCGTAAAAGATTAGGGGTGTTTATAAAACTATAGGGGTTAAAGTTGCCATTTTGAAAGCTAATAAGTGCAGGGGCTGTTTAGTAGTTAATGGAAAGTTTATATATATATATATATATATATATATATATATATATATATATATATATATATATATGTGTGTGTGTGTGTGTGTGTGTGTGATGGAAGTTTGACTAGTTAAGTCAAACCACCATCTTTGTGCAGCCACCTTCAAAGAACAGCCCATATTCATGTTCTCTCAGCTCAATCAGCAAGATTATAGTGGTATAACAACCTGTAAGTGATTTCTAATGAAAAGGTAAGTGTTCTTGATTGATTTTTATGTGTATTGAGTCAAGAAGGTGATTTCAAAGGTGAAATCATATATTGTTGTTAGTAGTAGTGTTTCTAATTGTTACTTAGTAGTTCCAGACGTGGTATTATGTTTTACAAGCTCTGGAAATGTTTAAAATGGAATTTGAATCAAGAACAGCAGTTGTGTTGTTGACAGAAAGTTGTAGGTCATCATGTACACGGCTCGTGTAGGTCTACACGGCCCGTGTACATGTGTTTTAAGCTGGTGATAGACCATATAGTTGAACATGGTCGTGTAGAATGTAAGGTACACGGCCCGTGTAGGGTTACATGGCCCGTGTAGAGGTCAAAGGCGGTGTTAGGCCATGTAGGGATACATGGTCGTGTAGCATAGAGGGTACACGGCCCGTGTAGGGTTACACAGCCTATGTAGGGTGATGTGTCAACATAGGGCATGTAGCCATGAGTAGTCGTGTAACATGCAGGGTACACGGCCCGTGTAGCCCCTTTCCCAGTTCAGCTTGAGCAGTTAGTAATGTTTAGCTATTTCTCTGATACAGGATGGATACTCAACAGCACACGTCACTTGTTTAGCATATTACTCTCAGTTACCAGGTGATTGTACTAGTCCTTTAGCATCTTTAGCATATTACTAGGATACAGATGAATAGCATGATATTCTTGTTATGAGTCACAACTTTGATATGTATATATATGTTGTATAGAAGAGGTGTATAGCTAACCAGGTGGTGTAGCTATGCATAAGATCGGTATCAGGTTACATAGTTATGTACCAGAACAGATACAGGGTGTACAACTATGCTGTACACTAAGAACAGTAACAGTTTATGCAGGTTACAGGTGCTTCAGCTTGGATGCAACACATCTGGGGAGATTATACCTCTGTTTAGGTTATTTATATTCAGTTAGTATGCTCACTAAGCATTAGCTTATGTTTCAGTTTTGTATGTTTGCAGGTGGCATTTCCAGCAAGGTGAGGCCCCAATGCGATGTTCAGCGGGATAGCTCCTGGTTTTCAAAAAGCAAACTTGGCACTACTTTTGTAAATGTTAGCACGTGTATGGCTAGAAACAGTATTTTGTGAAACTTTGGTATCTTTTGGTACTAATTTGTAAAGATAATGTTTTTAAGTTAAAAAATGAAAAGTGGTGTTACATGCTCCTGCCCCTATCCCTGAACCAGAACCTGCACCAGAACCAGTACTCGTCCTCCTTGTAGAAGGACACTCTCCAGCCTTGTGTCCTTCCCTATGGCAGTTCCAACACACATTATGGGGAAATATGCAATCTTTTATCTCGTGCCCAAAAGCCCCGCAACGAATACACCGCATAGTCTGAGGAGTACACGGTCCCAAGTGAGAAGACTTACATCTAGTACACCACTGAGGCCTCTGATTAGAACCACTGGATGTTGTCTTGCAGTTCTGACCTCCCTGTGTCTGTGTTCCCTGCCATCTCTGTCTCTGTTGGTTACCAGACTGTTCATACTTCGGCTTTTGCAAAGCCGCCTTATCTCGGTTCAACTTTTCTCTCGCCTGAATGTCCCCCTCAGCAGACTTGGCTAAGGTGAAGGCCTGGGACAATGATCCAGCTAACCGAGTCATGCTCCTATACTTAGGAAGTAACGCCCCAATAAAATGTTGAGCCTAGGAAGGTTCAGGCACCCACTGAGTCACAAACCTCAGCTTCTCATTGAACTGCTCTATCAAACTCATCAACAGACATTCTCTCTGTCATATGCAAATCCATGAACTCTTTCCTAATCTTGTTCAACTCAAACGCATTACAGTACTGCTCACACAATTTGTTTTGAAATTGATCCCATGTAATCGCATCCATCTAAACTCTAGGAAGATGTGTAATTATGGAATCCCACCAAACCATTGCCTTTCCCTTCAGCATCCGCGTAGCAAACTGGACTCTCATCTCATCCTCGCAATTACACGTATCCAAGATTCTAACTGTATCTCATAACCAATTCAGAGTAATATTAGGATCAGCGCTTCCATGGTATTCTGCAGGTTTGCAATCCAGAAACTGTTTGTAAGTACAAGGTTGCCTGTATCCCATGTTTAAAGGAAATCCCATGTAAGGATATGAATACGATCCCTGAGGAAATTGTGGATAGAAAAACGGTTGAGATGTTGGTTGAGATACTGGTGGTAGTGGTATCGACACTGGAGGAATCTCTGCAAGAGTAGTAATAGCTGGGAAAACTGGTGGTATCTCAAGTGTTGTTGAAGCTACAGTGATAACCGGTGGTTGTGCTACTAGAACTTGTCTCTGTTGCAACTCCAATTCCTTCCTCAAATCTTGTAACTAACCTTCAAGCTGAAAAATATACTCATCCCTTTCATCTTCAACTGTACCAGATGTACCAACATGTTGAAGAATCTCTGCCGTTGTTGTAGGAATTTCTGCTGTAGACGGGACAGTAGGGGCACCAGTCGGGTTCAAACTATCAGGCATTGTTTTCTGTAACAATCACATCATCTCACGATTTATTAGATAAATCCGTTAGTACATAACATACTAAACTCCACCACACTCCCATTCACCTCAATCCCACACCTAAGGAATAATTCACCAAACTCGAGCCAAGATTTGAGAATGGAACACCCAAAGAGTGCACACCTCCCCAAACCTAGGCTCTGATACCAAACTTGTAACACTACAATTTCAACCCATATTTTTTTTAAATTATGCGGAAGCGAAAGATTAATATATATATATATATATATATATATATTTACAAAACCGATACTTAAAACCAGGGTTAATTGTTTTCAAACCACAACATAAGTTTAGTGTTACATAAACCAATGGCTCATCAAACAAAATCAAAGTAGCGATCAGTTATTCCCCAAACATGCCACTCCACAGCTGAACCACCGACATACCGAAACCTATAAAATGGAGTGAAAGGTGGGGGAATAGCACAAAGCTAAGTGAATGAAGGTTAAACCAACAAATAGCATCAATGTATGCCAGCGGATCCAGATTAGAACCGCCTAGTTGTTAATGATGTTATGTACGAGTGAATGATATTGCATGTAAGATGATTGATCCTTGGATCGTATGTATGTATGTATGTATGTATGTATGTATGTATGTATGTGCGCCGTCTGCAGACTATCTGACGCATGGTTAAGGTTAGTCAGTTTTAACTGGATCCCATGAGGACTTCGGTCATAATTCGGCATTTAGCGGTGATTCGGAAGGCATTCCGGATCGTAGGTTCTGCAGAACCGCCGTTCCTTGACGTGAGTGGTAATCAGTTGGATGACCGCTGGATTACTTGATGAGCCTTTGGCTCTGTGAACGATGCTTGGTGGACTGCTTTATGCTCCCCCACCAGCACGGTTGGTCGTGTCTGATTTCCCAGTCTGAGTTGTTGAGTGGGACTGATTACCCTGCAAGACATGACTCTTACTGATCTTGTCAGCACACCGCAATATGATAAGATAGCAATGATTGATTATCTATATGTTGTATGACTTGCTTTATTGATGCTTATGATAAGTAAGTACTCACTAGCTATGTTGTTTAGCTAATGGTGCTACGTTGCCCCTTTTCAGGTAAAGACTAGAAAGCCTGGTGAGGCGGGTTACTTTTGATTGTACACACCCTTTGGGGTTGGAACACTATTTTGTAATATGTAAATATTGTTGTTTATGGTTGGTTATCCCTGTGTTAGGTAACACCAACAGTTGTTTCAAAAAGACATGATGTAATTGTTTGATGAAATCTTTTAAAGTAAATTCCGCTGCTAATCTGTTGATTATAAAATTTGAAAATGAACCCACACGGGTTAAAAGTTTGTATTTTTCAGTAAATTCACTGTTTCGGAAGCGGTGTTACACAGAAGAAGCAATCTGTGAGAAAATCCAAACATACCTTGTGAAATTCAGAAGAAGCACTTTTCCCCAGTTGAATTGTTTGAAGCAGATCTACGTACAATCATAATTTTGAGTTGTTTGAAGCAGGAACGGATGGGCCTTTTAAGAACTTCTAAAGCATGCTTTTCTAATAATAAATGGTTGCATATGAACTTTGAGAATAACCTAGAAATTAAAAAACAAAAAAATTGGTCATCGAAATCTGAAAATCGTCGCCTGAATCTGAAAATGGTTGGTGACCTCCAATAGTAGGTCATCTTGAATACAATGAACTAAATTTTAAAGTTGATTGTATTTTTAGATACAAAATAAAGTTGATTGTATACAATGACAAATTTGACAAAGTTTATTATATTTTCGCGCATTTTGCCCAACAAAGTATTTGATGGATGTTGCACATTTAAAGTTCAACAAAAGTCAAAATTGTTGAATAGTGTGATCTAATTGGTTAATTGAACCTTAATTTAAAGATATAATTATAAATAAGGTAAACCAATTAATAATACATATAGAGTTTTGGTGATACCAGCATAACGTTTCAATAAAGTTTATTTAACAAACATAGTCCTAAATTTTATTATTTAATCACAGGTGATTCAGTAATCACATGTGATTTGTAAAAGTATCACATGTGAATTACGAAAAATTACCAAAATGTCACTCCGACCAAACTTTTAAAATTTAATTTGGACCATTTATGTCATTGATCCAAAGGCTAAAATTAGTCCCTTATTACTATGAATTAGTTATGGACTATATTGAATATTCTTCTTAATATATATATTAAAAAGTAGATACATCTATCTATTTTCAAGGTTATTGTCAACACGTATATCAATTGGATATAAAAAAAATTAATTTGATAATAAAAAGGTTCCATAAAAAAATTTGATAATCTTTAAATATAAATAAAAGACTAATATGGATTATCTCTATTAAATTATCTTATCCATTCGTATTGGTAAAATTATATCTTAGGCATCTATTTAAATTGAAAATTTAATTTAATTTTGACTTTTAAGAGTGATCAAAGTTCTTTTATTTGAATCACAATCATTAGAGATAATTTCATATATGGCTTTCTTAAACCATAAAATATCGTATTTGCTCACTTTAATTTATAAAAATCATATTTACTTTTTATAAAAATTTAGAACGTCATATTTAACCAAACTCGTAGTTTTATCATTTTAAAATATTTTATAATCAGTTTAAATTTTTTAGTTGTAACCGATAAATACTTAATCTTATTGCTTCTAATTGTAACAATAATCATTAATGGATTATATAGGAAATACAATCACTTCTCTTCGTATCATAATATGTTTATGTCATCATGCCTGCCCACCCCTTGCGTTGATACTTTCACCATTGGTCCAGGTGTTGATGTCGTCTGTAACTATTTTTTAAACTCTCATTTATTTGGTGTTTGATAATTATTTAATACTTTTTTGTTAATGTTTAATATTTATAATATTTTAAACCAACATGTGTATCAAATGGACATTTAATCTAGTGATCTTATGTATGAATTTCTGAATTCAAATAGATTTACCCCTCTTTTAAGAGATTTTATAATTGTTTTACACTATATATGTTAGGGGTGAGATCGGTTCAAAAACCGGACCGGACCGAAACCCGAAATCTATAAAAAACTAGGACCGAAGACCGGACCGACCAATCCCAGTCCGGACCGGTCTCCGTCCGGTTAGCTCCGGTTAGTCGATTTTTTCTGTCCATTGGTTGTTTTATACACTATATTAAACAAAACCAGACCGGACCGAAACCCGAAATTTATAAAAAACAAGGACCGAAGACCGGACTGGCGAGTCCCGGTCCGGACCGGTCTCGGTCTAGTTTGGTCCGGTTTTTTGGTTTTTTCGGTCTATTGGGTTGCATGCTTACCCCTAATATATGTTAGTATCATTTAACACCATAAACATTTAAAGTTTACTTTAACTATCTCTTATGTTTTTATACATGTGGTGTTAAGCTAGTCGATATATAAGTCTTTAAAACTGTTTGAAGGAATGTTCGTTCGTAGCTACTATGTAAAACGAGTCGCTATAACCTGCGCATTACAGCGAGACATAAAAATAAATAAGGATATCTGAAAAACAAAAACTAACATTCAAACAAAAATGTTTAAAAAGATAAACATTCTAGAACATATCTTTACATAAACATTATATTCCATTAAAATTAATTTTGAGGCAGTTTGTTTGTAAGAACTCAATGAGGGCCAATATATATTGTGTTTGTATTAACAAAAATATATATTGTGTTTGTAAGATTTCATGGAATGAAAACATTGGTATCGTTTAAAAAATAAAAATAAGAAAATATATTATCTTTACACTTATGTTTATATACCCAAGACTTTTAGTACAGTGATATTGGGGTAATTTAGATCTGGTATTCCTAATACCTAAAATTTTGAGTTTGAGTTCAATCATGAACAAATTTATAGTAGATTTAGAAGTAGATTAAAAATACTTATGCTTATATACTTATATGCAATATGTTAAGGTTATAAACAATAGTGGTGGCGTCCAAGGGATGAGAAGGGGGGAAAGTGATAAGGCAAGAAATAAAATAAAACATGAGAAGGGTTATGCATTCACGGGAAAAAGATAAAAGAATAAAGATGGTGACGTATGATTATAACTTAGTATTCTCCTCATTAGATCATAAGTTATGGGTAATGATCTGTACATAATAAAATTAGTTATATATAATAAGTTGATGCATTATTAATTTGTACCATATGCTATTAACCACCTGTACTTGTTGTGTATGGAAAAATTTTGTTATATACAAATCCGCTCCCATAAGTTATACCTTCTCTTTTCCTTTTCTTTAACCAATGCCACGTCAGTGTTACATCATTCCCTCCTTCATTTCCTTCACCCTACCCAAATCAAGAGTTATACCTTCCCTTTTTTACCCAAACTTTCCCTACCTTTTTTTTTATTTTTTGTATAAACAAAATTATTTAACTTAATTATCTTTTTAACTAATAACTAAAATATAAATAACAAATTACAAATAAAATTCTAGAAATTTATAATTTTTAATAATAATAAGTGAATTACATAAAATCTAAAAATTACATAAAAAAAATAATAATAATAATAATAAAATCTAAAAAACTAGTCGTCTTCGTTGTCGGGACCTTGAATACTCCAAATGTGTTCGACCAAATCAGACCGAAGGTTGTTATGAGTATCCTTTTCTTTTACTTCTCAAACGTTTGTTGCCCGCAGTTCCTCGCTTATATTTACTTCTATATCATCCGCTACAACGTCATTTTCGTCGAAACTGCAAATCGCATGACCTTCGTCTTCGAGGATCATATTGTGTATTATTATGCAAGCGTACATTATGCTCCTCAATTTTGCCACAGCCCTTGATCGTGCCGGGTAGTGAAGAATGTGCCAACGTTGTTTAAGCACACCAAATGCCCGTTCAACGTGTTTCCTTGCAGATTCTTGTGCGGACTTGAACTTTTTTCTTTTGTTGTCTTGTGGGCACGTAAATGATTTGACGAAAGTTGCCCACTCCGAATATATCCCATCGGCAAGATAATATCCGTGTTTGTAGGTCGCTCCATTCACCTCAAATGGACACTCGGGTGCTTTGTCTTCGTACACGTCCTTCAGTAAAGGCGACTGATTGAGAACATTGATGTCGTTGTTGGAACCGGAAACTCCAAAGAATGCATGCCAAATTCATAGATCATGAGATGCCACCGCCTCTAGTATTACTGTCGGTCGCTCATAATCACCTCTCATATATTGACCTCTCCATGCTACAGGGCAATTTGCCCAAGCCCAATGAGTACAATATATGCTACCTAGCATCCCGGGAAAGCCGTGTTTCAATTCATGCGCGGCGTACAATGTCTGAACATTATCATTAGTAGGCTTGCGTAAATATTTTATTTTATAGAGATGAATAATACCTTTACGGAAATTATGTATGCAATCCCGTGATGTCTTGTCCGACATCCTCAAGTACTCGTCAAGAGAATCAGTAGCAGACCCGTACGCCAATTGTCGGATAGTAGAAGTACACTTTTGTAGCAGAGAAAACCCCTTCCGACCTCTAGCATCCCATGCCCACTTGAAAAATTCATACTATTCCTCAAGATCATAAACTATACGCCAGTATAGTCCTTTGCTCATCTGGAACCATCGCCTAAACATATCATCGTCATATACCGGGTTCTCGCTAAAGTAGTCATGAACGAGCATCTCGTGTCCATTTGTAGTCAATTTCTATCTCTCGCTGGCCTTCTCGTTTGTCGGCTCAATATTTCTTCGTTGTCATCAAAAACTAGTTGCACCGCTTCTCTCGCAATTGCAAACATAATCCTGTTATTTCTCTCGAAATAACCACTAGTCGTAGTTAATGATGATTCGTTTGGTGAATCCATAAAAAAATTATGTAGATATGTTTTTTTTAAAATGTATAGAGTAAATGTAGAAAGAGTAGAAGATAGAAATGTGAAAATAAAGTGTGAAATGGTTATGTATATATAGGTGAAAAATAAGATTAATTAAAAAAAAGTAAAGGTCGTCTTTTTAAAAAAAAATAAACGTTGGAGGTGGGGTGGGGGGCAGCGGCTTTCTTGTTCGAGCTTCAGAACCCGATCATCCTACTCGCGCAGCCTACCCGAACACCACGTAATGGTGTTCTCGTTCTACTCAAGCCTACCCGATGTCAATCATGTTGTGCATAACGGAAGGCCTTATATAATAATACATCCATAAAAAGATAAAAAAAGTAATGTTTATAATCCAGATAAATGTTATTACAAAGAATATTCAATATAGTTTATAATTAATTTATATTCTTAAAGTACTAATTTTAGTCTTTGAATCAATGTAATTCATGGTCCAAATTAAATTTTAAAAATTTGGGTGAAGTGGTATTTTCATAATTTTTCGTAATTTACATGTGATACTTTTACAAATCACATGTGATTGTATACTAAATCACTTGTGATTAAATATTAAAATTTCAGGACTATGCTTTTTAAATGGACTTTATTGAACACAACTCATGTTATTATATATAGAGTTGTGTTAAATAAAGTCCATGTAAAAAATATAGTACTAAAATATTAATATTCAATCACATGTGATTTGGTATACAATCACATGTGAATGATGAAAATGTCACTCTATCCAAAATTTTAAAATGCAATCTGGACAATTGATGTTATTGATTCAAAGGCTATAATTAATCCATTAAAACTATGAATTAAGTATAGACTATATTAAACCTTTTGAATATATAATGGGTCGATTTATTTAACTTTTAGTGTAAACTAACTAGTGTATTTGAAAAAAAAAAGTAAACAACTTCCTCACGTGATTAAATGAAAGTGAAAGTTCATATTACATGACAAATTAGAAAATGTTATATTAATTCGTAAACATATATATACTTTACAATCCCAAACCAAGAAGGTTATTATTAGTAGGGATGTGGTCTTCGATGATGACAAGAGACTTGCAATGGATCTTTAGCATGGTTCAAAAAAAGTTTGTTTTGGCTTCTTCATGGTTTTGTCAAGGCTTGATACTTGATTATGTCGTTGCGACATGGTCTAAGATTTGGACGTAAGGCTTGGTGTACGTTAAGGTCGGCCAGCTTGACATGCCTTTACCTATTATAATCCATATGTTTTTAGACGTATTAGAGGTATTGAGCCATATGAGCCGAATACATATAGTTATTCAGTTATTTGGATGGTTAGATATGCTGAAAACAAAGAAAAAAATTGATAAACTACATTATAAATCTTAATTCTGTGTTTATTATATTTGTTTGTATAATTTTATATATATATTTATAATTTATATACAAAATTATCGTCTTAAGTTGCGTCTTATGAAACGTCATGACCTCATCATGGCTTTCAAGACTTGAAGTTTGATCTTGCCGCCGCGCTACGCCTCACCTAATTTAGAATCTTGATCTTTAGTTAATGACAATGGAACCAATGTTGTCACTAATGAAGATAATAGTCAAGAAAACATAAATGAGAATCACTGTGAAAAAGCAACCATGACAACTGATCCACTTTCATTAAATAATTAATGCAAAGATAAATTATTAATAGTGCATGTGTCTTTATGTGGATATATGATCTAGTGTTCACCAGAAATTCATGTGAAATGGTTAAATTTTTTAGTAAATTATCGACAAATGTAATCTAAATATCAAAATTTATTAATAAAGGTAATGTTCAATATTTTTGTTTGAAAAAGGATTATAAATTTCAATTTGTAACAAAAAAGGGTACAATGCGTAAAATTTATACATTTTTTTTATTACAAATTAAAATTTATAATTATTTTTTAGGTCTAAGAGGTCATTATACCCTTTTTTGTTACAAATTGAAATTTATAATCCTTTCTCGGTCAAAAAAATTGGACGCTACTTTTATTGACAATTTTCGATATTAAGGTTACCTTTCTCGGTAATTTTCTCTAAATCTTTTAAGGGGGTGTTTGGTTCGCTGGAATTGGATGGAATTGGACGGAATTGGAATTGAGCATTCCTAAATCTTGTTTGTGTTTGGTTCGCAGAATTTATGGAATGGAATTTGACCATTCCGATGAATTCCTTAAATCAAGGAATTGGGAATTCCTTCCCCAAATGGATGGAATTCTTCAAATTATAAGGAATCTCAAAACATAATTGCTGTCTTCTATCTCACCCCACCCCCGTCACCACCCTAACCCCACCCCCACCCCCACCACCACCACTGCCGCCACCGCCACCACCGCCGCTGCCACTGCCACCACCGCCGCCGCCGCCACCACCACCACCGTCACTTCCGCCACCGCCGCCATCATCAACAACCTCCACGCCACCCTCCACCGCCACTCACCGCCACCCTCCACCGCCACTCACTGCCACCCTCCACACCTGTCGCCGTCGCCACTGCCGCCCTAGGTAGACTATAGGGTGGGGGTGGGGTACGGTGGCGTGGGGCGGGGTAGGTGGCAAAGGGGGTGATGGTGGTTGATTGCATAATTTATTTTGGTTTATACGTATTGAATTAATTAATTTTTTTGCTAGATTTCAATTTCGGTCTTTACTAACCAAACAAGATATAGTTTTTCCCAAATTCCAATTCCTACGAATTCAAATTCCTATGCATTCCAATTCCTTGGTCAAATTCCAATTCCTCCATATTCATTCCGCGAACCAAACGGACCCTAAAGATTCTATGAAGATTGAATATGAGATGACCAATACGGGGTTACTGCATTATTTCTTGTGAAATGGTTAAATCTTCTCCTAAATCTACATCTATGGAGATTGGATTAAAGTTTTCATGAAATGGAACATGTTAACTAGGAGAAGACGCGAATCAAGGCTTCTACCGAAGTTTAGTTGGAAGTTTAATGTATAAATTTAATAACCTCCGAGACTGTTTTAAGGGCCGGGCTATCCAAACAATTGCCAATAACTCATGATTAGATGAGACCCACGATTAGTATAGCCATCTCTTATATATATATATATATGTATATGTAACCAAGTTTATTGGGCTTAAATGTACAGACATATAGAGAAAAATGCTTAATTTCTTAAGCCCAAAATCTAAAACACGGACTTAGAAATTTAAATAGCAATCAGCTTAAAAATCTCGGACACATAGCAACAGCATAGGGGGAAAAAGAAAAGTGAAATCAATGTCGCGATAAACTATTTAGCTATGAATTAGAAGTCAATGCATAGGGGAGAGAGTAGAAACGATTGGTCTCATCGTTGGTGATTGGTTTTCCTTTTACCCTTATTGATTATTATTTAATTAATTTGTTTTAGTTACTTGAATCACATACTTACTTGAGTCACTTGTTAATTGGTTACTTTAAATCACTTGATATCAATAATCAAGTTTGTTGGTGTTACTTATTTGAAATTTTGAAACACTTTAAAATTAGCTGAATAGTCTTAATAAACTAAAAATTAGTATAGTAATTATTTAGTTTATTAGTTAAATTGGTTACTTGAAATCAAGTTAATTCGTGTGTTTTTATATAAATATTTGAATCACTTAATATCAAGGTTGTAAAACTTGCTAGGCGGTAATTGAGCGGCCGACTGAGGTGTAGGGAGTAATCGGCTTAGGCGGGGAGTACTCGGGGAGTATTCGGATTGAAACTTTTATATAAAAATTTAAAAATTATAGGGTATGACACATTCATGGGACTATAAAATTACAAAATAAATACTCAAACAAGCTGTTAACTCATGACATGAGAAAACTTTTTATGTATTAATGGTTTTAATTAAGAAAACCAAGGAGACTAAGTATTTATACAAAACTTAGGACCTAATTATCCTAAGTTTGACCGAATTGGGGTCGAGTTTTGCATTACTCGGATTCACCTCAATTCGGCAAGGTCACCAACCTTGTCACTAGTACTCGGGGAGTACTCGGCCTTGGAAAATGAGTTTTACAACACTTTTTAATATCAAGTTAATCGGTTTGTTACTTAATACCTGAATCACTTTATAATTAATTAATAAAATATGTTTTCCAAAATGCATCTATTGTGTAGTTAAAAAATAAAGAAAAGAGAAGAATTTGAAAACCTAAAATGATCTCAAAGAACCGGGTCAATGGATAAATTTATAAAAAATTTGAAAATCTAAACAAATGTAAGTTTATTATTCAACGTTTTTATATATTTTTGTTTGTTGTTGTATATTTTAGTATTTTTAGGGATCCAGTTTTATTTGTGCTCCGAAAATATTTGAGACTGTGCTGATCCCCGTGCAAACATCAGGTTCTCGGTATAACTAGCTAATTGTTACACGAAGATACCTAATAAAAGTCATTGGGGAGCAAAAAATACATACTGCATTTTGTTAAGGGATAGATCAATTATGGGATCGCTTATAAGAAATCTTATGATGCAAGGATGAAAGGTTTTAGTGATACTGACTATGGTTGTAGGCTTGTAAACATACTTACCAAGGCATTGCAAGTTGGAAAATTTTAATTGATTAAAAGAACTCCGTACGGAGTAAGTCTAGTTTACGGAGGAATGTTAAAGTACAGGCTAAACTGAGGAATATTTAGCTATTTTAAATTGGTAATTACAAAATGAAAGTTAAAGTAGCTATTATTAATTTGTATCATTTGAATGTCGTTACAAGAAAAACACCTTTTCACCTTGTCAAAAAGGTTGTCTTTTTGTCATTTATTGGGCTTTCTGCGAGGACAAATGTCCTTGCTGAGAGTGTTGGTGACTAAATCTCTTTTGTCTTGTAGTGTGTATATATGTATATATGGTGAAAAGTTTATTTGAGAACAATTTTTATTGCGAGAACTATGAAAAACAATCTTAGCCGTCCAATTCCCCCTCCTTATTGGATTGCCCACCCATGAATTCCTTACATGCACCCTGTCATACTCAATCCCCCCACGCTCTTCATCCATGAATTCCATTATCCAAAATGAACGGCTAAGATTGGTTCTCGCGGTTCTCGCAATAAAAACGGTTCTCAAATGAACCCTCCCTTGTATATATGTGTGCAAATAAAACTTTGATTTGCTGCAATCCAATTCAAACATAATAATTCCTTTGTGTTCATACCTCTCAACCTTCACACTTAAAATATGTAATATCATACATGTAAAGCCAAAGTAAGTAATACAAAAGGGTAAAATGCGCAAAAATACAATAAACTATGTCAATATTGTCATTGTATGTAACCAATTTTATTTTGTATCTAAAAATACAAACAACTTATAATTTTGATTCATTGTATGCAATCGGTGACAAAATAAAAAACCACTCAAGTTATAAAACTTTAACATTTGGTTATACATCTACAGTTTAACATACTTTCATTAACAAAAATCTATTACAATTCAACATAATAAAGGTAAACATAAACTTATAAATAAAAGTGACAACAAGCAAACATGTATTGACAACTTTGAGAAGGAAAATGTTATCACACAGTAACCATACAAAAGAGAGGCTAATTATTACCGTCAGTGTACCATATTTATCCAAAATTGTGCCTCCAACCATATCGCCCGGTTGACCCATCATCACCTCCACTGGAATCCGGGCTGTAGCCCGTGGACCATTTAGACTGATGACCTCGAACACCATTAGTCCCATTGATATATCCTTTCGGGTTTGGGCTTGGGCTTCGTGGGATTTGATAAGACGGATTGCCTCCAGAACTTGATGTGTCGAAAGACAGTCCGTTAGCATGTCCCCCTTTCTTCGTGGGTTGGCCTTTGTGCTTTCCTGAATTTTGAGCTCGGATTTTTGCTTTGGCTGATTGGGTTGGGGCCATATAGCTTGGGACCTGGTCAAAACTTGACTGGCGTTTTGAATGCGAGTGTTGAGCCGAATCAAGTGTCTCCCCACTAAGTCTACCTGTAGTGATGTACTCTGAGCTCAAAGGTGTGACTAGATCCATTTCGACTGTTTTAACAGACACGTCATCATTTGTCCCTAGGGTTAAGTAGGATCCCTCATGGGGCCCGACCGGGCGTGCATGGTAGGGTTGTGATGCCATCCAACTCTCAAGCCAATTCCATCCCCATTGTTGTTTTCCATGATCATTGGGATATATCACCGTGCTATCGGAATCCGGACGCAAGTAATGCTGCTGCTGCTCTTGCTGTTATTCGAAAAAACTTCGTAAACGCAAGCATCACAATGCTTAAAACATGGAAAAGAAGTAATGGTACAAAATGTGTTCAACTCAAAAAGTGTAATCTTATATGTTAAGACAGGCTGGGCCGGTCAAACTGCTAGCATTTTTTGTCAATTTATTGTATTTAGTAAGTAATAATAATAATTTAAAAAATATAGGATATTGTTGACATTTAAATATTCATTATAAATTGTCACTTGCACGTGGTGCTAGTATAGTGCCAGTTACAATGATTGTTTTTCTTAAAATTGCAATATAAGTGAATTAAAGCTAAAGCAAACTAGAAAACATCATAATAATGCATACCAACCTGGTAAGCAAAAGCATAAGCAAGAGCTCGTTCTCTTTTCATTTCTGCATCATGTTTTCTCAAAGTATTTTCTTTAATATTTTCCATGCTTTGGTTTCTATCTTCTCTTGCTTTTGCTGGTGAAATCACCTTCCCATCTCTCTTATTGAGTTTCTCATGTGTCAACTCGAGTCTGCGTGCACGAACTCTTGCCTGCACACGGACTAAGGCTTGCATACAACGCATGGTCATCTGTGCTTGCTTTCGCACATTATGGCCCCTTACGAGGGCCTGCAACCTCACGAGTCCCTTTAATGCTCTTAATGCCCGTCTAGCCTACAATCAAATCATGACCCATATCAATACGGCAATCGAATAGGAAAATGTATAGAGAGAGCAGTCAAGTATTGATTTCTTTTTTTCATTAAAGCCACCTAACTATCAAAACTATTTCAGCAATTGTCTGAGTATCAATTTAGTTTCGTTTATACCAATTACAGCCAGGACTAGCTAGAAACTATGAATTGACATTTTCCCTGGAAATTCAGACGTGTTACATCTAGAGTTGTAATTATAACAAGAACACCCGTGAATCTAAATCATAAGTGTTATAGATATTCATTGAAAGTTGATAGTTTTGAGTAGATTTATCAACCTTTTTCTTTTTCACAAATGTAGATATGATAAACACTTTTAAGTTAGGGATATTTTACATATTTTCAGCAAAAAAATTTTATGTCAGAGGAAACTAATTCATACTTTGTTGGCATTTAAATCAATTTTAATATCTAGGTGGCATTAATGGTAATACTTGAATACGTAGATGGATTATGTATATTGAAATGAATGCCCTATTACCTACGACAAGATACAGGGGATCCTGTTGATCAAAAGATAGAATTTATGCCGACAACGAAATTTTGTTTTATTTTGGGACAACCCTACAAGGAAATTATTGCATTTATTTTGGAATAAGTGGGCATATACTTACTAGATATCCTCTATAGTATGATTGTATGAGAATTGCAGCTCTTTCTTCCTTAGATTGGCGACCATAACCTGCTAAACGAACAACTTTAGCTGCGGCATGAGCTGCAGCAACAGCAGCCTCAGCTGCAGCAGCTGTGGCCACTGCAACAGCAATAGCATGATTCCGATCTTCACCAACTTGAGACAACTGATCACCATCACTTTCCTCATTGGTCACATCCGGAGATGGAAAATGCTCGAATGAAACAACTTCTGGTGTATCTTCTTGCCGTTTGTCGACAACATTTTCCTTGCGAAATAGATTCTAGAAATGATTACAACTTGATTAATTAGTTATATTCCCAAAAAAATTGAATAAATCCTACAAATATATGCTTCCATTAAGGGAATTAGCATCTGAATTAAGGGATTACTGGTGATTGAGATGAAACATAAGCAGCACATGATGAAGGGACATGCATGATGTGATACCATAGTTGGCATGATTGTTATATCTCATTAAGCTTTACAAATTGAAAGGTGGGGTGGGGGAGGGGGGGACCAACATTGATCATACTAGTAAATGTGAACCTCTAAGAAAAACAAAAAGGACAAAGATCACATGATTAATGATAAAAGTTGAATTACAGAAAAAGCAATATAAATTTACTGCAATTTCTGAATTCCTCCCAACAAATACCTTAATTAGGTGGTTAACACCTAACGAAAGAAGATTACAGAAATCCTATCATTGATTGTAACATTACATTTCTGTGGTCGAAAATGTGGTACGAAGAGATCAAACTATCATTTGCAAAAATTTCACCATCGCCATTGTAGAACACGATATTCATACTAGAAAACAAACAAAAATCGACATGTTTGTACGATTTTCCACAAATAAAATCATAAAAATCGAACAAACAGCAACTAACCTTCTCATTGAAATCCTTGTTAGAAGGTTTGAAGACCTTTTTCATGGTGGAAAACCAACCACTCCCTTTCTTCCCCATTTTCAAACGGAAAACAGATCAAATCTCTGTTCTTCAATCTATAAAAACCAGAAAAATCAGTTCAATGAAGCTACGTAATGATTACGCGAGTGACACAGAAATGCAAATCAGTGACAAAACCTGTAATGAAGACGACGAATTCAGCGTGATCGTGGCTTGATCTGCATCATGTTGCTATCGATCGATCGATTTCATAACAACAAGAGAAAAAGATTGCAAAATTGTGATGAAAACTGAAGGAAAAGAGAGGGGAGAGAGAGTGAGTGTGGGTGTGTGTGAGTAGTAACTGCTAGGCGCGGAAATGGCGTTGGTTTATTAATCGTTGTCACGGTTGGGTAGGTTTGGAAGCTAATTGCTGCACAGTCCTTCAACTACAACTTGTTTGACTATGCTTCTAGTAGACTCTTTATATAGGGATCCCTTAAATATCTTTTAAAAAGGGTTATGCAATTAAATATGAATGATTACAAACAAAGGTGACATTTTAGATTTGTAAAGTTATAGAAGTTTACCCGCGTAACGTTGCAGCGACAAATAATTTATGTTTTACAATATGTTGTTTTTAAGAATATAATAATATGTTATTCGCATATTTCAATGTTATGAAAAAGTTTTCTACAGTAACATGTCTGTTTTTTTCAAATTTTCTATTATTTGCATCAACTATTTTATTAATTATAATAATAAATTGTAAAAGGCATTAGAAAAAGAAAACATATTTATATTTATGAAATAAGAAGTGAAGTTAATAAATTTTTAGAAGTTATGATAATGTAGGTGGATAATTGTATTTGTGTGAGAGAGTATGTTAGTATGAGAGAGTATATTTTAAATGAATAAAAGTTAAAGTAAATAAGGAGAGAGAGTAAAATGGTTATAGATTGAGTGGATGAGATTAATTTAGATAGAATGAAAGGTCAAATTTTTGTATTGATTGAATTTTAAGAAAACTCTTAAAATTAAGAAGGAGATAAAATGTTAAATGGTTTATATATTGTAAAGTTATTAGGAGATAGCTTGGTACCAAAACCGGATTGAATTGTTACTATTTAACACCAAAGTAATAAAATTGAAATTGTTGACTTTTCAAAGTTGAATATTGAACCATAGCTACATAGTTCACAAATGGCATCGGCACGGGAATGCGGCTCGCTAGGTTAGTTGTATCCGGTACGGAGAGGGTAGATTCATTTCGGTATGCGTGCGGTACGTTATGTCTTATGTTTTGATACGGTGTATTGATTATGTCAAATACATACTTAATAATGCATAAACAAAAACATTAATTTAAAAATAGTTGAATCTCTAAGCTTGCAAAACCGGAACATAAGAGTTTAAAATTACAAAAACAGAAACATAATCATTTGTGTCTTTTGGAACACGGGTACATTGAATCTTGTTAATCGGAGGTTATATTTTGAAGAAGAAGGTTCATTTGAGAACCGTTTTTATTACGAGAACCGCGAGAACCAATCTTGGCCGTTCATTATGGATAATGGAATTTATGGATGAAGAGCGTGAGGGGATTGAGTGTGGCAGAGTGCATGTAAGGAATTCATGAGTGGGCAATCCAATTGAAAGAGGGGGAATCGGACGGCTAAGATTTGTTCTCACGATTCTCGCAATAAAAACGGTTCTCAAATTAACTTTTTACATATTTTGAATTAGCATACCGTACATGAGTGAGAAAGTTTTTGAAAAATCCAAAAGTCTAAACTTCGACCAACTGGTGTTCGGTCCATGAGGTGATCTTCCAATATTATGGAGAAGTGTGAACTTGTGGAGAAGGTTGAAATTAGCATACCATTTTTTACTTCTAGAACACTCCACTGAATCTTGTTAATTGTAAGAGTTACGGTCACTTTTTTTCCGGACTATTCGTGTCGATTCATTTGTAATTCATGTTTTTTTTATTTGGATCGAACCAAAGCCCGTTCCTCGAGGCGAATTGAAGAACGATTGGGATCGATTTGATGATCGTACTAATTAACGATCCGATCAGCGACGAGAATGATTTCATACCATGCACGATTAGGAACAGAACGATCAGATCACAGATCCTGGCTATCCTAGCGAACTATGTGATTGTATTGAACAAACACCTTATAACGGTACCGACTAAGAACCCGAAATTCCAACTAAATACACTCATCTTTATAAAAACTGGATTGAACCTAAAAGTATATAAACCGAGATTGTTGATTTCTTGCATTGAATACAAAACCAAAAAGAAGTTATTGATAAATGTTTAGAAAATTCGATCAATACGTTCAACTCTATGTAAACTTGGAAAGAAACTCACTTGATAAGCCATTTAGCCACCCTCCTCTTTTAATTTTAATTTTTAATATTATGGATATAATTGGTTTACACTATATTCTTTTAATTTGAAATAAAAATAGCATTTTATAAAAATAACATTTTACAAATTAAGTTTAATTATATATAAATATTATGGATATAATTGGTTAACACTATATTCTTTTAATTTTTAAATAAAGATAGCATTTTATAAATCAAGTTTAATTATTTAAAAATAGCATTTTACATTTTTTTTATTTTAAACTTGACTATGTTATGTATTAGCTAATACTTTGACCATGGTCAAAATTTGTCAAAGAAAAACAAAACATGAAACTCAGTGTTAAATTAATTCTCTATATCAGGTGGACATCATATAATTACTGAAATACAAATTTTTGCATAACACTTTACTCAAATTTTACAAGATTTTTACGAATATTATAAAAATACAGACACTTACATGCAATATAGAACATGTTTTCAAGCATTATAAAATAAATATATTTTTTTAATATTTATATGGGGTTTGCCGTTGATTTTTTTCTTTTTTGTTTTTTTTTTACAATTTTGAGCCTAATTTCAAATAGATAGAAGTTGGTTTATAAAAAAACTAGCTATGTGACCCGTGTGTCAACACGGGATGGTATAAGTCAGTTTTTAACATATATAGTTTTAAAAAGTACTAGCACGTATAGTAAAAATAATTAGACAGCATAGATAGGAATATAAAATCTCGTAAGAGATGGGTACATTATTAAATTTTGAAATTCATACATAAAATTATCATTACAATTTTTGTAGAACCTCTTTATAAACAACATTCATGGTTTTATTAGTAGGTTTGCCTTCATCATCATATATTAAAACTTTTAAACCCTCTTTGTAACACCCGCAAATCGGGGCTAGCTGATAAACGGGTTAAGTGGTATGTGATTATTTTTTGTTAAATTAATGCTATATGTTTAATTAAGTTATTTGAGTAGTAATTAATTAAATGAGATTATATGCATGTTTTAGTATGTGTTATTGTATGTATGTATGTTGTTGGGGTTTGTTCGGTTTTTTCAAAATATATTTTAGCAACGGAAGCATGAACAACAATTTTAAACTTTTAAAACTCCCCACCAATGATCCATATGCAAGCCTTAAGAAACAAAACAACCATAGGGTGTTTAGAACTACAACCTTTGTAGCGTGAGTAAACCGTTGATGAAGTGGTTGATCTATGAGAAGCCAAGAGAAGACTTCCTCCAAGGTATCCACAAATCAATGAGTCCAACACCTCCAAGATGCTAGTCTCTCCAACCCTTGATATTCAAGAATGCAAGCAACAACCTTTGTTCTTCTTCTTGAACAAGATGTATGTATTGTAGCACCACACTTGACTTACTTGAAGAACACCAATACAAGAATGTAGAGATGTTTTCAAAGCTTCAAGAATACTTAGAACTTTTCTAAAAGAAGCCTAAAGGTGGTAGCATGCAATAGTTAGAACAAAGAACCATGCATGTACTAAATAAGATCAAGAAGTGAAGCAACAAGAGGGAGGCCCCCTTTGGCTCCCATTTTCGGCCGAAAATAGGTGAGGGGGGAGGGTCCCCTCTTGCCTTCCTTCCATGCTTGTACATCTAGTCCATGCCTTGGTTGATTGCTTTCAAGTATACACAACATGGCCCCCATTTGAATTAATGAGGGATTTTCTAGTTTCCTTCATAAATACATATATAAAAGATATAATAGATGTGCCATACTATGTATAAAATACATCTACATGTATTTTATATACATACTTGATTGTTACTAGTAACTCTTTACTTGTAACAAGGATATACATACATTTATATAATTTGTTATTCGTAACAATTTATATGTAACAAATATATATTTATACATATATATATATATACATACATACATATAAAATCATATGTTTATATCTATGTATTTGATATGCATTATCTTGTATCAATATACAAGAGTGATATTATTATTTCACATAAATAGTAATATGCAACAATGCATATATACTTATATATATATATATATAATGAGTTGGAAACATATTTAAATCATATTCAAATATGTAATTGGTGTCCATTGATTGTAAATGTGTGACCCTATGGGTTTATTTATTATCAGTAATATCGTATTAATTTGTGTCTTGTGCACATAGAACCAACAATCTCCCACTTGCACAAGTTACAACTTAAGCCGATATAGACAATGGTAAGAACGTCTAGCAACATCCCATTGCCCCTAATAATAAATAAAGTGTGTTGATCAACACTTTCACCAACGAAGTTAACTCACTAGCTACAAATCGTTGTTATAGGTAAGTCATCAATTATCCCTTTGTTTTAACATCTCGTTGAACATGAGACATGGATCGTCATCAATTCTCATATAATGTTCAACTTGTTTTAGGGCCCAGAGATATTATACTCCCAATTAAATGAGAGAAACAAATTCCATCTTGACCACATACGTCTCTTATAAGACTCATATCATACCTAATAATGGCCTTTATAACTACCCGGTTAAAGATAGCGTTTAACCACATTAAAGCATGATACTCCTCATACTCGAGTCCCAATATGTGTCTCAGGTCTAAGGATACAAAGATACCACCTTTTTCTCAAGATTTACTTATGACACTGATCCATGAAGCGATCTTAAGAGCGGGTCATGTCCAATGTTTGTTCCCTAACAAACATTAGTGAATTTGGCTGCAAACCCTTTTGCCTACTTTCATCACGAATGAAAGTCAACCAACTTATTAACATTAGTCTTAATTCATAACTATTCCCATAGTTATAACCGACTATGGACGTTTTAGAATAAAGAATTATTCATGGATTTAAACATGCTAATAAAGAACACAATATATATTAATGAAGTGATCATATCCCATACATCATTCAGATAAAATAGATATTGTCATAATGTTCCAAAATATCCAAATACTAAATTACAATTGAAATCCAATCCCTTGCAAAGCGAAGACCTATTGCCCTAGTATGAGACTCATGCTTAGTCGAGGCAAGAGGTTTCGTAAAAGGATCTGCAAGATTCTGATCTGTATGAACTTTGCGAATACACACATCTCCTCTATCCACTATATCCCGTATGTAGTGGAAACGCCTGAGGATGTGTTTGGTGCTGTGATGTGATCTAGGTTCTTTTGCCTGGGCAATAGCACCTTCATTATCACAAAATATCTCTATGGGGTCTTGAATGCTTGTTACTACCCCAAGGTTAGCAATGAACTTCTTCATCCATGCAGCTTCTTGTCCAGCCTCAGAAGCAGCAATGTATTCAGATTCTGTAGTGGATTGTGCAACTACACTTTGCTTAGAACTTTTCCAAGCAACCGCGCCTCCATTCATAACGAAGATATAGCCCGATTGTGATCGAGAATCATCTCGATCCGTTTGGAAACTAGCATCTGTGTAACACTTTACACAAAGATCTTCTTCCAAACCCCCATAGATCAAGAACATGTCTTTGGTTCTTCTCAAGTATTTTAAAATGTTCTTGACTGCCATCCAATGGCTATCTCCTGGGTTTTGCTGGTATCTGCTCGTCATGCTCAAAGCATACGAGACATCTGGCCTAGTGCATAGCATGGCATACATGATGGATCCAATTGCAGAAGCATATGGGATCTCACTCATTCTATCTAGCTCTTCTCTTGTGCTAGGGCTTTGAGCTTTACTCAAAACCGTGCCTTGTGCCATTGGCAAGAATCCTCTCTTAGAATTCTCCATCTTGAATCGTTTCAAGATTTTGTCAATATATGCACTTTGACTTAGGCCAATAAGACGCCTAGATCTATCCCTATAGATCTTTATTCCAAGAATGTAGGCGGCTTCTCCCAAGTCTTTCATTGAGAAACACTTCCCAAGCCAAGACTTGATGTCTTGCAAGGTCGGGATGTCGTTTCCAATGAGTAGTATGTCATCAACATACAAGACAAGGAATTCTACTGCGCTCCCACTAGTTTTCTTGTAAACACACGGTTCATCTTCTGATTTGATAAAACCAAACTCTTTTATTTTCTCATCAAATCGAAGATTCCAACTTCGAGATGCTTGCTTTAGTCCATAGATGGATCTTTTAAGCTTGCACACCTTATTAGGATACTTAGGATCTACAAAACCTTCAGGCTGAACCATATAGACATCTTCACTTAAGTGTCCATTTAGAAAAGCCGTTTTGACATCCATTTGCCATATCTCATAGTCATAATATGCAGCTATGGCAATAAGTATTCTAATAGATTTAATCATGGCTACCGGAGAGAAAGTTTCATCATAGTCAATACCATGAGTTTGAGTGAAACCTTTCGCCACTAGCCTTGCCTTAAATGTGTGTACATTTCCATCCATGTCTGTCTTCTTCTTGAAGACCCACTTGCTCCCTACAGTCTTACTATTGGGAGGAAGATCAACCAAGTCCCATACTTGATTTTCATACATGGACTGCATCTCAGTGTTCATGGCATCAAGCCATTTATCGGATTCCGGATCCGATATAGCATCTTGGTAGTTAGTAGGCTCAGAAGAGTCTACCAAGAAAATCTCATCATTGGACACGAGAAATCCGTATCTCTCGGGTTCTTGATGAGGTCTACCAGATCTACGAACACTTTGTGTTTCAGTAGGTTCTTGAACAACCAATTGTTTAGGTTCAACAACCGTTTGTTGAGTGCTAGTGTCAACCTGACTTGTATTTTGTGGTTCTTGAATTTCTTCAAGGTCTACATTGCTCTCACTTGCCTCTTTCGAAAGAAACTCCTTTTCTAAGAAAGTGGCATGCCTAGAAACAAACACTTTGTTCTCAGCTGGGTTGTAGAAATAATATCCTAATGAATCTTTAGGATATCCCACAAAATTACATTTGATAGATCTAGGATCGAGTTTGCTTAAAGCTTCTTGTCGTACATGAGCCTCACAACCCCAGACTTTCAAGTAAGATAAGTTTGGAACCTTTCCATACCACATCTCATATGGTGTCTTATCTACCTTCTTGGTTGGAACCATATTCAATATGCGCGCAGCAGTTAATAAAGCATAACTCCAAAAGGACGAGGGTAGAGTACTTCGGCTCATCATAGACCGAACCATATCTAGTAGAGTTCGGTTCCTCCTTTCAGATACACCATTATGTTGTGGTGTTCTAGGAGGAGTAAGTTGTGAGATAATCCCACAATTACTAAGATGATCCATAAACTCTTGGCTTAAGTACTCACCACCTCGATCGGAACGAAGGGCCTTGATTGTTTTGTTGAGTTGATTTTGTACTTCGTTTTGAAACAGCTTGAACATCTCAAATGTTTCATGTTTATGTTTCATCAAATAAACATAACCAAATCTACTATAATCATCGGTGAATGTAACGAAGTATCTATCACCATCCCTAGACATTGATCTAAAAGGACCGCATACATCCGTATGTATGATTCCTAATAGATCTTTGGCTCTTTCACTTGAACCAGAGAAAGGAGCCTTAGTCATCTTCCCATATAAACATGATTCGCAAACTTCAAATGAGCTAGAATCGTTTGATTTTAAAATTCCATCCTTTTGAAGTTTTGCAATGCGTTTCTTGTTTATATGACCAAGTCGACAATGCCATAGGTATGTTTGACTTAAGTCATGCTTAGGTCGTTTGGTGCTAGTGGTATATATAGAATTATCATCAAGAGATCTTTTAAGATTAACTTCATATATTCCATTAAGAGGGCGAGCCTCAAAATACAAAATGTCATTTTTGAAGGCACGAATGCCATCATCAACGAAACCAAAAGTGAATCCAGATTCTCTTAACCGAGCTACTGAAATAATATTCCTAGTTAAACTAGGTACATAACAACAATTGTTTAATATTAAGTACAGGCCATTTGGTAATAATAATTCAAAAGTTCCAAGGGCTTCAACAGCAACATTTGCTCCATTGCCCACGTGGAGATCCAAATCGCCTGGCTTCAGCAGCTTACTTTTTCTCAACCCCTGCACATTGTTACAAATGTGAGTTCCACAACCGGTATCAAATACCCAGGAATTAATGGAAAAAGTATACATTTCAATCATATATATACCTGAAGTGCTAGCCTCGCCAGCCTTCTTCTTTTTCAACTCTGCAAGGTAGGTTGGACAATTGCGCCTCCAATGTCCTACCACCCCGCATTCGAAGCACGGGTCATTCTTGGGAACCTTTCCCGCCGTCTTGGGCGTAGGAGCCTTGGCAACTTGCTTGCCTTTGTCCTTTCCCTTTGCCTTCGCTTTGCCTTTCCCTTTTGAGTTGTTTTTCTTTTTCTTCTTGATTTTCCCTTCTTGAATCATCAAGACTTGAGGTGTTTTGCTTGGAATCTTACTCTCAGCAGTTTTAAGCATCCCATGCAACTCTGAGACAGATTTCTCCCAATTGTTCATGTTATAATTCATGACAAATTGATCATAGGCTTTGGTCAACGAGTTAAGGATCATATCCTGTACAAACTCGTTGGTTATGGGAGATCCAAGCCTAGCAAGCTGGTCAATGTATCCTTTCATCTTTAGCACATAGTCGCTAACGGATTGACCTTCCTCCATCTTGCATGCATGGAAGGCTTGAGTGACCTCAAAGCGTTCTTGCTTCGCTTGCTTTTGGAACATTTCCTTAAGCTGGCGAAGCATCTCATATGCTCCATGCTCCTCAAGGTTCTTTTGAAGATCCGGAGACATGGTAGCAAGCATAAGGCATGCAACTTCGACCGAGTCGTCGGAATGCTTCACCCAAGCATCCCTAACGGCTTTGGCCGCAGTCAATGAAGGTTCCTCAGGGACGGGATTCTCAAGTACGTACAATTTCTTTTCGTGCTTAAGAACGATTCTCAAGTTACGATACCAGTCTAAGAAATTTGTACCATTGAGTTTTTCTTTCTCTAAGATTGAACGAAGAGATAAGTTGTTAACGGGCGTAGTTGAGTTAGGGGCCATCTACAAAATCAAAGTTCAATTTAGTATTTTCGATATTTAATCCTTTAATAATTAATACCCTTTAGAATTATAAAATTCTTTAATTTTTAAAGGCTAGGATCCAAGCTGAACTTAACCTTGAATGTTTGGCTAATGCTCTCTCCATCAAGTTAAAACAACAAGGTAGGTAACGTTTACCAATTACATCTCGTATGTAATTCCTAGATCTTTATGGGATCCTAGACAACGATTGTCAATTTTGACATGTTTGATCCCATCTATGCCTCGGGCTTCCTTACATTTGGCTAATGCTCTCTCCGTAATAAGATTCCGATTAAGTCGTCCTATTTCAAGACGGTGAATTTCTGGCCCAAGACGTTCATGGAATTCGCGGAAAAACACCTCGGTTGTTACAAAAACAATCCACGCGTTTGGCTAATGCTCTCTCCACGTGAGTGTCGTTGCAACAAGCGAGTGTCTTAAAATGGGATGGCATAGACTTACGTTTTGAAAAAGGGCTTTTACCGTTTTGTATATTTATTAAATAAAACAAAACGAGTCGTGTGACTAGTATTGCATGCATACAATAATAAGTCCACGTTTTGATAAAATCATATTTTATATATATATTGGTCTTGAGTATTCTTAAAATCCATATTTTACGAACTCTCAACGCGTTCAATTTTAAACTAGTATTAATATCCTATATTAACGTGTGTAGTTTCGAGCGCGCAAATACGACCAATTTTAGCTTATAATAAAACCATTTTATTATTAAGCTTGAATGGAGTTTGGTTGAGTTTTAAAATCTCTATTTTATAAAACTCATATATATATATATATATATAAAGATATATATTTTGACATAATGAATTTTAATCTTTACAAAACTCCTTTTATATAAAATTCATTTTACATCTTATGTTATGTCAACTTATACTACCAAACTCCCATTGTGTGATTTATATTATGTAAAAAATATTATCTAGCATGCAAAAAATCCTATTTTCAACCATGCATAATAATATAAACATAAACACACACAAATAACATGTATAAGTGCATAACCAAGCCATTTATCCTAAGTGGTATTTTTGTGAGCCATACAAAAATACCAAGTCATAACTAAGGACCAAATATTCCTCTTGTGATGAACTTGAAGCTCCCACTTGCCAAAACAACTCCTTGTAGTGCAAATGACTCCAAGCCTTCATGGTTGACTCCACCACACTTGAAAACTCTAACTTGGTCATTTCTTCATCTTGTTATATTTTTATAAAAGTAAACTAGTCTAAACTATTCTACTACTTACAAAATTCAACAAGATGAAACAAAACTAAAATTATTATTACATACCAAATGAAAAAATAATTTTACAACCAAATCGAATTTCCAACACATCACAAAAGGTCTATGGCTTGTTATGCACAACATACACTCAAACAAACATATATATCAACACTTGATATTTAGGCAACTTTTACAACAAAACGTGCATGTGGTTTGGTTGTTTACCAAAATAAATATATAAACATATATAAGTTGCCAACAAGAAAATCCATAACTTTTCTAACAAAAGAAAAGTTGTCCATTTTCTTAAACAATACATACTCAAAAAGTTTCTTAAAACTATACATAAGTGGCTCTGATACCACTGTTGGGGTTTGTTCGGTTTTTTCAAAATATATTTTAGCAACGGAAGCATGAACAACAATTTTAAACTTTTAAAACTCCCCACCAATGATCCATATGCAAGCCTTAAGAAACAAAACAACCATAGGGTGTTTAGAACTACAACCTTTGTAGCGTGAGTAAACCGTTGATGAAGTGGTTGATCTATGAGAAGCCAAGAGAAGACTTCCTACAAGGTATCCACAAATCAATGAGTCCAACACCTCCAAGATGCTAGTCTCTCCAACCCTTGATATTCAAGAATGCAAGCAACAACCTTTGTTCTTCTTCTTGAACAAGATGTATGTATTGTAGCACCACACTTGACTTACTTGAAGAACACCAATACAAGAATGTAGAGATGTTTTCAAAGCTTCAAGAATACTTAGAACTTTTCTAAAAGAAGCCTAAAGGTGGTAGCATGCAATAGTTAGAACAAAGAACCATGCATGTACTAAATAAGATCAAGAAGTGAAGCAACAAGAGGGAGGCCCCCTTTGGCTCCCATTTTCGGCCGAAAATAGGTGAGGGGGGAGGGTCCCCTCTTGCCTTCCTTCCATGCTTGTACATCTAGTCCATGCCTTGGTTGATTGCTTTCAAGTATACACAACATGGCCCCCATTTGAATTAATGAGGGATTTTCTAGTTTCCTTCAAAAATACATATATAAAAGATATACTAGATGTGCCATACTATGTATAAAATACATCTACATGTATTTTATATACATACTTGATTGTTACTAGTAACTCTTTACTTGTAACAAGGATATACATACATTTATATAATTTGTTATTAGTAACAATTTTTATGTAACAAATATATATTTATACATATATATATACATACATACATATAAAATCATATGTGTATATCTATGTATTTGATATGCATTATTTTGTATCAATATACAAGAGTGATATTATTATTTCACATAAATAATAATATGCAACAATGCATATATACTTATATATATATATAATGAGTTGGAAACATATTTAAATCATATTCAAATATGTAATTGGTGTCCATTGATTGTAAATGTGTGACCCTATGGGTTTATTTATTATCAGTAATATCGTATTAATTTGTGTCTTGTGCACATAGAACCAACATATGTATGTATGCATGTATATAAAATTGTGTACGTGGATGCTTGTATGTGAATCAAGAGGTGGGTTAGCCACCTCCTGCTTCGGTTTTTGAGAATGTGTACGTGTGTGAATATGTTAATGTGGGAAACAATTAGTTGTCATTTTATCAAAGAGAAGAAAAGTGTAGTGTGTGCTTTGTGTGAAAATCCTCTGCCGAGATTAAGAAGAAAAAGAAAAGAATCAGTCTTTTGAAGATTGTATTCTTAAAATTCAAGTCAAGGTTAGATTTTGTTCTTGATATGTTTAAATGTTAACTTGGAATGATTGATGTTGAATAACATGATTATATGATGAAACTCAATTTTTATGGGTTTTGCATGTTTTGGTGATTTATATGATTGTAAGGTGTTTTTGTTATATGAATACATGATTATGGATGATTGAATATGTTATTTGTAAGTTTCGATGAATTTAGAAGTTCTGGGTTTTGATTTATGATGGTGATGAAGTTGGCGGATTCTGTGTTGGGGAAGAAGATGAAATCCGATGCTTGTAAATCCGATTTTCTTAAATCCTATACTTGAAAAACCGAGACTCTAGAATCCGACGTACCCTAAAATCCTGAAGCTTTGGAAATCCGGAACCCAAAACCGATACTTAAATCCGATGAATCTCAGAAACCGGTATATCAAGAATCCGACACTTGTAGTTGGCCTAAATCCAATAGTCCCAAATCCGAGACTTAGAATCCGCCGGATTCTCAAATCCGACAATTTGGAAATCCAATGTTTAGGATCGGATTTGATGTATTTTGTTATTGGTACTATTTGTTGGGTATCAAGTTTTGTATTGATAGATTGTTGAGATATAAATATGTATGGTTCGATATATTTATGAATTTGAGATTGATTTGGTTATTGCTGTGTTTTCAGGAAATCCAAAGACTCAGTGATATTAGACATTTGAGTTCGTGCTGATTTTGAGGTAAGTGGACGTTAATCGCGGATGATAAAGATTATGGTTAATGTTATTGATGCGATGCATGTGATTGTGATGGAAAGATTGATTGATTGAATTTTTGATTGTGATTATTGATTGATGATATCTGCTACATGACTATTTGGTCGATACACGCTCTTTGGATGATATTGAGTTGCGTTTGAGAAGTCAGCTACACGTGGAATTGGGCTGGGCTCGTTCACTGCTTGGTTGAACAGTGATAGCCTTACTGGTGCATACGTTGCATCAGAGGGGGATTTTTACTGTGCCAATTCAGTGGAGGGCTATCAGTAAACCTTCGCTTTGGCTGGCATTGGTTGTAGGTTCTGCACCGAACCACCGGTCTTCTTGGATATGTGATTACACGCTTTGATATTGACTGTTGATGTTTGCTTTTGTGTTTAGTCTCTACTCACTTAGCTTTGTGATAATTCCCCTCAGTTGTTGTTTTTGCAGGTTCGTGTTTGTGATGTTAGTAGAAGGAGAAGTAGACTTGACTCTGATATTTTGTTTTAAAAGAAAAGAGCCTGTTCTTTTTGTAACACCAAGACCGATAATACTTTTGTTTATGAACATGTGGTTATAACTTTGTAAATATGGATTTGTATGTAAATGAGTTTGTTTAAGTAAGCTTCTGCAGTGCATTTAAAAAAATGGCTTGGATTTTCCGGTGTTACAGTTTGGTATCAGAGCCTAGGTTTGGCGATGCACGCACGACTAGAGTGTTGTATTCCCAAATCTTGGCTCCTGACGGGTCAACCTTTACTTCGGGGGAATTAGGGTGAGTTAGAGATGTTTGTAGTAGTTAGTATTTGTGTACTAACGGTTTATGCTAATGAGTTGTGCGATGATGTGATTGTAACAGATTATGGCTGACAGAGAAACCCCCATCCTTCCTCCTGTGACCCAATCTACAGCGGAGGCACCGGTAATAGAAGACTTGGATAATGTGAATCAAGCCGGAACGTCTGGCCAAGATCAAGAAGAGGATCAAAGTGAGTATATTTTCAAGTTAGAAAATGAATTGTTGGATCTTAGAAATAAGGTTCATAACATGGAACAGAGACTAAACCAACCTGAACCAACCCCGGTGCCAATTGTGATTCCTACACAGGCAACTACAGCACCAGTAACAGCACCCCTACCACCAATGACTCAGATGATGCAACCACCATTTTTTATCCGTATGCACAACTAGGAGCTTACCCTTTTGCATTTCCTGGATACAAGCAACCATGCACGTACAAGCAATTTCTAGATTGCAAGCCTTCTGAATACCGAGGGAGTTCTGATCCCAACATTACTCTAAATTGGTTGAGAGAGATGGTCAAGGCATTAGATTCCTGTAATTGTGAGAATGAGTTGAAAGTGAAGTATGCAATGAGGATGCTGAAGGGAGAGGCATGGTCTAGTGGGACTCGATTACCGGCCATTTTAATGAGCAACAATAGAAGAGCATTACCTGGAGTCAGTTCCAGGAGAAATTATGCCAGCAATACTACAGTACCTTCGAGATTGCCAAAATCAAGAAGGAGTTCATGGATTTGCAAATGACAGGGAATATGACTGTCGATGATTTGATCAAACAGTTTAATGAAAAAATGAGATTTGTTAAGCACTGGGTACCTGATGAAGAATCGAAGATTGCCCATTTTGTTGGAGCTTTGCATCCAGATCTTCGTAGCGCCACCAGGTGGGCTACTAACCTATCACAGGCTTTCACTTTAGTCAAATCGGCCGAAGGGGATTTAATTGCGAGGAACAGGTTGAGCGGGGAGAGGATTTCCCAACAAAAGTCGAGATTCGAACATTACAGTACCCAGCAGAAACAGGGAGGACAGAGTAGTGGAAGCAGGCAAGGGGAACAGAGTAGGAGGCCTACCTCGGGTGGGTCTAATCAGCGGGCACCTTGGTGTAGTAGGTGCAAATCTTATCACAATGGGCAGTCTATGCCTAGACTATGAGGTGTGTGAAGTGTGGCCAGTTTGGCCATGATCTGAAGAGTTGCAGACTACCGAGGAGTGTCTGCTGGAATTTCCAGAAAGAGGGGCATAGAGTTGGTGACTGCCCGCTAAGTAAAAAGTCAGGGTCAGGGTCAGGGGGGGAGCAGCTGGGGGATCGTCTTCAGCAGGTCAGAAAAGAAAGAACCCACCCACTGCTGAGGGTTAGGCGTTCAAAATGACGGTGGATGATGCTGCCACCACAGACAATGTTATCACGAGTATGTTTCTGATAAACTATACTCCTGCTAGAGTATTATTTGACTTTGGAGCAAACCGCTCCTTTGTTTTTTGTGGAGTTCTATGGTAGATTAAATGTGCATGTTATTAAACTTGCTACTGCTGTAGAGATAGAAGTAGTTGATGGCATGATGGTTCCGGTCACAACTGCTGTGTTTCCCTCTTTATTTCCTTGTAATGCCTTTATCTGGATTCGATGTGGTGCTCGGGATGGATTGGCCGAGTTTGAATCAAGCCAGTATCAAGTGCCACAAGAAGTTGATTTCTTTCCCGTTAGCGGATGGCACAAGAGTAGTAGCAAGGGGTGAGAAGGCCGGGTTTGTAATCCCAATTATTTCATGTTTGAAAGCAAAGAAGGCTTTAGATAGAGGATGTGAATCTTACTTGGCGTATGTTATTGACGGAAAGAAATAAAAGCAAGCTTTGACGGATATTCGGGTGGTAACGGAATACCCGGATGTGTTTCTAGAGGAGTTGCCAGGGCTGCCTCCAGTTCGTGAGGTAGAATTCAAGATTGATCTGATCCCTGGTTCTCGACCAGTGGCAAAAGCTCCGTACAGACTGGCGCCTTCAGAAATTCGATAAATGATGACACAGATTCAGGATATGTTAGACAAGGGTTTCATTCGTCTAAGTTCGTCCCCGTGGGGTGCGCCGGTATTGTTCGTAAAGAAGAAAAACGGTAGGTTGCGAATGTGTATCGACTACCGTGAGTTGAACAGGAAGACGTAAAGAACAAATATCCGTTGCCTAGAATCGATGATTTATTTGATCAGCTACAGGGAGCTTCGTTCTTTTCAAAGATTGACTTGAGATCGGGTTATCATCAAGTACGTGTTTCTAAAGAAGATGTATCAAAGACATCCTTTCGTACGCATTATGGTTAATACGAGTTCTTGGTTATGCCGTTCGGCTTAACCAATGAACCTGCGATATTTGTGGATTTAATGAACAGAGTCTGTCGACCATTCCTGGTTGATTTTGTGATAGTCTTTATAGATGATATCCTGATTTATTCAAAGACTGAGATGGAACATGAACAACATTTGAAACAAGATTTAGAGACTTTGAAGAAAGAACGGTTATATGCGATGTTCTCAAAGTGCGAATTCTGGTTAAGAGAGGTACAATTCTTGGGGCACGTAATATGTAGTGAAGGAGTGAAAGTGGAAGCTGTGATGAACTGGAATGCTCCAAAGACACCTTCAGAAATAAAGAGTTTTCTTGGATTGGTCGGGTATTACTGCAAGTTTATTAAAGATTTCTCCAAGATTGCGGGCCCGTTGACTAAGTTAACTCGAAAAGATGTGAAGTTTGTATGGAGTAATGAACAAGATAAAGCTTTCCAGATGTTAAAGCAATTGTTATATCAGGCTCCTATCCTTGCGTTGCCAAGTGGAGCAGACGATTTTATTGTATATTGCGATGCATCATTTGCTGGATTGGGCTGTGTGCTAATGCAGAGGGATCGGGTAATTGCGTATGCTTCAAGGCAGTGGAAGCCACATGAAAAGAATTACCCGACTCATGATTTGGAGCTGGCAGCTGTTATATTTTCCCTTAAGCTGTGGAGACATTACTTGTACGGCACCAAGTGTGTAATTTGTACAGATCATAAGAGCCTACAGTATGTATCTACCCACAAAGAACTGAATATGAGATAGAGACGATGGGTGGAACTGATAAAAGATTATGATTGCGAGATCAGATATCACCCTTGAAAAGCAAATGTAGAAGCAGATGCTTTGAGTCGTAAAGGAGTTGGAAGTTCGGTTCAGTTTCTGTGTATGGAGATAGTATGTGACTTAGTGGATAGACTGAAGTCTGCTCAGTTGGAAGCTCTAAAGAAGGAAAATTTGAAGACTGGATAGATAAAGAAACGAAAAGATGAACTTACTAATGATTCTCGTGGATTGAAGGTATACAAGACTCGTGTGTGGGTGCCTATGCTTGAAGAGTTGAGAAAGTTTATTTTGACAGAAGCACACAAGTCGAGACTGTCTGTTCACCCAGGAAGCACTAAAATGTATAACGACTTAAAAGTGCTATACTGGTGGCCTACGATGAAGGCAGATGTGGCACACTTTGTAGAATCATGTCATATTTGTGAACAAGTGAAAGCAGAACACCAGAAGCCTTACGGATCTTTGAAACAACTAGAGATCCCTAAGTGGAGGTGGGAACACATAATGATGGATTTTACAAAACTTCCGCGAACTCAGAAGAATCATGATATGATATGGGTGATCGTGGATCGGCTGACGAAGAGTGCTCACTTTCTGGCTACTTGTGAGACAACTTCTTTGAGTAAGTTGGCTTAACTATACATAGATGAGATTGTTGCGAGGCATGGTATACCGTTGTCTATTGTATCTGACAGAGACTCCAGGTTTGTTTCTAATTTCTGGAGGAGTTTACAGAGAGAATTGGGGACGAGGATTAATTTGAGTACCGCTTATCATCCCCAGACTGACAGTCAGACTGAACGAACCATACAGACACTTGAAGATATGCTACGTGCCTGTGTAATTGAGTATGGTGGATCTTGGGATTCACACCTGCCATTGATAGAGTTTGCGTATAACAATTCTTACCACTCCAGTATTGGGATGCCTCCGTATGAAATGTTGTACGGCCGTCGCTGTACTCCGACTTGTTGGTTAGAGGCTGGTGAGAAACAGTTTGCAGGGCCTGAGATTGTTCAGTTTACGGCTGACAAGGTTGCTATTGCCAGAGAGAAGTTGAAAGCTGGCAGAGATAGACAGAAAATGTATGCAGATCCACGACGTCGTCCAGTATCGTTTGATGTGGGGGAGTTAGTATATCTGAAATTCTCTCCGTGGAAAGGTGTGATTTGCTTCAGAAAACACGGGAAATTGGCTCCCTGTTTTATTGGTCCTTTCCGCATTCGTCAGATAGTGAATGATCAGACAGTTACACTGGATCTTCCAGCAGAGCTTGCAGGTATTCTTGAAACATTCAACGTCTGTTATAAGAGGAAATGCAAGATTGAAGATGAAAGTTAGATTCTCCTAGTGCATGAGTTGAAAGTGGATTCAAAGAAGAGATTAATAGAGGAACCTATTGAAATGTTGGATCGTAAAGTGACCAAGCTCCGAAAGAAATATGGTGTTGGTCTAGTGGAGGCACAGTTTTGGTTCTGACCTAACTTGGGAGATTGAGACTGAGATGAGAGACGGATATCCCCATTTGTTTGAACGAGAAGGGATTCTGAGGACGGAATCCTCTTAAGGAGGAGAGATTTGTAACACCCGCAAATCGGGGCTAGCTGATAAATGGGTTAAGTGGTATGTGATTATTTTGTGTTAAATTAATGTTATATGTTTAATTAAGTTATTTGAGTAGTAATTAATTAAATGAGATTATATGCATATGTTAGTATGTGTTTATTGTATGTATGTATGCATGTATATAAAATTGTGTACGTGGATGCTTGTATGTGAATCAAGACGTGGGTTAGCCACCTCCTGCTTCGGTTTTTGAGAATGTGTACGTGTGTGAATATGTTAATGTGGGAAACAATTAGTTGTCATTTTATCAAAGAGAAGAAAAGCGTAGTGTGTGCTTCGTGTGAAAATCCTCTACCGAGATTAAGAAGAAAAAGAAAAGAATCAGACTTTTGAAGATTGTATTCTTAAAATTCAAGTCAAGGTTAGATTTTGTTCTTGATATGTTTAAATGTTAACTTGGAATGATTGATGTTGAATAACATGATTATATGATGAAACTCAATTTTTATGGGTTTTGCATGTTTTGGTGATTTATATGATTGTAAGGTGTTTTTGATATATGAATACATGAATATGGATGATTGAATATGTTATTTGTAAGTTTTGATGAATTTAGAAGTTCTGGGTTTTGATTTATGATGGTGATGAAGTTGGCAGATTCTGTGTCGGGGAAGAAGATGAAATCAGATGCTTGTAAATCCATTTTCTTAAATCCTATACTTGAAAAACCGAGACTCTAGAATCCGACGTACCCTAAAATCCGGAAGCTTTTGAAATCCGGAACCCAAAACCGATACTCAAATCCGATGAATCTCAGAAACCGGTACATCAAGATTCCGACACTTGTAGTTGGCGGATTTCCTAAATCTAGTAGTCCCAAATCCGAGACTTAGAATCCGCCGGATTCTCAAATCCGACAATTTGGAAATCCAATGTTTAGGATCGGATTTGATGTATTTTGTTATTGGTACTATTTGTTGGGTATCAAGTTTTGTATTGATAGATTGTTGAGATATAAATATATATGGTTAGATATATTTATGAATTTGAGACTGATTTCGTTATTGCTGTGTTTTCAGGCAATCCAAAGACTCAGTGATATTAGACATCTGAGTTCGTGCTGATTTTGAGATGAGTGGACGTTAATCGCGGATGGTAAAGATTATGGTTAATGTTATTGATTTGATGCATGTGATTGTGATGGAAAGATTGATTGATTGAATTGTTGATTGTGATTATTGATTGATGATATCTGCTACATGACTATTTGGTCGATACACGCTCTTTGGATGATATTGAGTTGCGTTTGAGAAGTCAGCTACACGTGGAATTGGGCTGGGCTCGTTCACTACTTGGTTGAACAGTGATAGCCTTACTAGTGCATACGTTGCATCAGAGGGGAATTTTTACTGTGCCAATTCAGTGGAGGGCTATCAGTAAACCTTCGCTTTGGCCGGCATTGGTTGTAGGTTTTGCGCCGAACCGGCATTGACTGTTGATGTTTGTTTTTGTGTTTAGCCTCTACTCACTTAGCTTTGTGCTAATTCCCCTTAGTTGTTGTTTTTGCAGGTTCGTGTTTGTGATGTTAGAAGAAGGAGAAGTTGACCTGACTCTGATATTTTGTTTTAAAAGAAACGAGCCTGTTATTTTTGTAACACCAAGACTGATGATACTTTTGTTTATGAACATGTGGTTATAACTTTGTAAGTATGGATTTGTATGTAAATGAGTTTGTTTAAGTAAGCTTCTGCAGTGCATTTAAAAAAAATGGCTTGGATTTTCCGGTGTTACACTCTTTACTCTTCACTCGAGAACCATCACATATAACTGTCCATGAGTGAAAACGGGTCGTCTAAAAAACAATACGACATTCGATAAAGATTGTCCTTAACTTTTGTTTATCGTCATTGCAAAACAAACCAAGAGAGAAAACTGCCTTCGTTGGAACTTGAATGGTATTATAGGGTCTCTTCAATCTTGGAATATAAGTAATGTAACCAACATTCTTGCCTGCAATTATTTTTGCTTCAACCACATGTGCACCAAGTCGAGTAACTTGTAATCTTATTCCGTTGTAAAGGCCTTTATACTGTTCAAGATTACGAAGCATCATTACAATCACACGAACCTTTAAAGTTAACTCGTGGTTTGGAAAACTAGATACTTTTATTGAATTCAAAAGTTCAGGTGATTGTAATGATTCCTCAAATGTATCAGATTCTTCAGTTGAACGTATACTGTTAGAACTCTAATATGATACCTCCTCACCATCAATCTTTGAAATCATGTAGTCATTAATACACTCGACCTCTTTATTTGTAGAATCCAAAATTGCTTTTTCTTAGACAAAATTTAGATCGTAAAGATTGTTGTTGATGTAAGGATATATGGAGTTACTTATTGATTCAACATGATCATCGTTTGATTTAATCAAAAAGTTATCAGGAAATCCAATTTCAGCTTGTCCATCATTTGGGTCACCAAGATTTCTTTCTCCAATTTGCAATATCTAATCCGTAAAATCTTTGATACTTTCAATGTCATCTGTATCAATTCCAGATTTCAATCGCATGTTTTCCATCAATTCAAGGATTGAACAGTATGGCGATATATTTGAGGAATTCAACGACGCATTAACAATATCTTGTCTTTGTCCTTTATTGATGACCGAAAGTATCTGTCTAAAGTCTCATTCGAAAACAATCACCTTCCCTCCAAATGGCTTACTACTACTTACCGGATTAAAAATGTCTTTCAAAGTTCTTTCAAAAGCTTCAAAGCAATTCCTATGCAACTGTAACATCCTTGATTTGGGCCTAGTTGTAATTAAGTGTATGCGTGTATGATAGTCGAGTAAAATAGTAATAAAGTAAGCACGTCTATTATTATGTGTTTAATTGTTATATGTTTTAAGTAATTATATGTTAGAATATAAAAGTAGTAGTAATATAAATAAGATGATTAATATATGAATGGTTTTAAGTAAGGATTCCAGAAATATCCCCGTTAGTTGAAACGGGTAATTGTAGGTCAAGTTGTAAGTTGAAAAGGGGAACAAAATGCCCCTTGTGGATGGGCTTAAACCCAAAGGCTGTTGAAGCCTTTTATTCAGACGTCTGTATGTGTGTTTGAACACAAACACATACAAAGACAATTTGGAAACTCTCCCTAGTGCAAATTCTTGAAGGATTTTTGGTATTCAACTGATTTCTAGCAAGATAAACATTCTTGGTATCTTCATCTTCTTCATCATCATCTTCACCTTCTTGTTCTTCATTTGGTAAGTAACCTTACCAAGTGGGTTTTATGATTTAGTCAAGATGAACTCAAATTGAGTTCTGAAAGCAACTTTAATTGATCCCTATATCAGTTATAAGTTGATTAGAGCTCATATGGTGGATTAAAATGAAGTTTTGATGAAGTTTATGAAACTTTTACGAAGTGAGTCAAATGATTGATTTTGATCCCAAATCATGTATAAGTTGTTATAATTAATGAAATAGTTGTTTTTGGAATCATATGAACGTTTCCAATGAATTGTATGTACTGAAAATATTTTATAAACTCAATTTTTGGAGTTTGAAACCAAACCAGTCGGAACAGGGGTGCTGTAGCCGACCTGTTCTGAGCAGGTCTGCTTGCGGGCGCAAGGACCGTCCTTGAGGCCGCAAGGAGTCAAAATCCGACAAGTTGAATGCCAAATCCGACACACTAAGTATGGAAATCCGATAGTGCTTACGGGCGCAAGGCCCCACCCTTGCGGCCATAAGAAGTGTCGGAATCCGATAAGAAAGTGTTGGAATCCGATGGAAGTGTTGAAATCCGATGGAAGTGTCGGAATCCGATGGGAGGTGCGGGTAGAAAGGCCATGCTAGTACTGAGTGTGGTTTCGAAGAAGATGTCTGCTACCGATGTTACAAGCCTGGGTACAAGATGACTGATTGCCCGGAAAGACAGGGTGCGGGATCTAAGGGGTCTTCTAGGGGCCAAAGGAGAGAAGATGCGCCTCGCGCAAAAGGGAGGGCATTTTAGATGATAGCAGAGGAGGCGGAAGCAACGGGGGATATCGTTACTGGTACATTCTTTGCTAACTATTCCCCTGCATGTGTGTTCTTTGACTCTGGAGTTAATTACTCCTTTGTTTCTTTGTCTTATTGTAAGAAGTTAAGATTACCTGTTTCCAAAATGATCAATCCACTTAATGTGGAAATTGCTTGTAGTGAGGTAGTCTCTGTTAAAGAGAAAGTTTCAGTAGTTGTTCTTGATGTGAAGGGAAGTAGTTTCTCAATCTCATTCTTTGATGCGGTGGTTGGGATGGATTGGCTCAGCAGTCGTAATGCTGAGATTCTCTGTTCCAAAAAGATGATTAAGATTCTTCTTTCCGATGAATCTTAGGTTGTAGCCTGAGGAGAACGACAGGAGTCTGATATTCCTGTTATCTCCGTTGTTAAGAACATAGAAGTATGTTTCAAAAGTTGTGACTCTTTCTTCGCATATTTATTGATGCCAAGATAGAGAAACGACCAGTCCTAGATATCAGGGTGGTGTTTGATTACCCTGATATGTTTCCTGAAGAATTGCCGAGTTTACCTCCGGTCAGAATTGTCAATTGTGAGATTGAGTGTTCCGGGAGCTACTGCGGTGGCTAGAGATCCATCTTTGATATGTTCTCGAAATTCTTAAACGAGAACAATTGTATACCAAGTTGTCTAAGTGTGAGTTCCGGCTAAGGGAAATGTATTCCCTTGGTCATATTATCTGTAAGGATGGTGTCAAGTAGATTCAACTAAGGTAGAAGCTATGATGAATTAGAGAGTTCCTCGAACTCCTTTTGAAATTAAAAGTTTCCTTGCCTTAGCTGGCTGCTATCGGCGGTTCATCCGCAATTTCTTGAAGCGTGCGGGTCCGTTGACCAAACTGACTCGTAAAGATGTCTCTGTTGTATGGTCGAAAGCTCAGGAGAGATATTTTCAGACTTTGACGCAATTATTGTGTGAAGCTCCGATCCTCACCTTGCCTGATGGTTCGGAAGACTTTACTGTCTATTGTAAAATCCGTTACCACCTTGGTGAAGCCAATGTTGTAACGAATGCCTTAAGCCGTAAAAGACCGTCAACGGAAGCAAGATTTATGAAGATCACGACGATGTCAGATATGTATGCGAGTCGAGATGAATGCCAGAGACCTTGTGATCATCCGCAACGATTATATATTCCGGAAATTGATATTCGTTTCTTAGCCACAAATGAGTCTGTTTTGTTGACTCATTTGATTCAGTTTTATGTTGATGAGGCTGTGTCATGTCACGGTCTTTCTTGTTTGATTGTTTTGATTTTGACTCTCTGTTGATTTAGTTATGGCAAAGTCTGCAACGCGAATTTGGAACTTGTGTTCACCTGAGCATTGCCTATCGCCTACAAACTGATGACTAATTGGAATATACGATTCAGATGTTAGAATATATGCTTCGTGCGTGTATAGCTCTTGGAAAGTTGAAAGTAGCTAGTGACCGACAGAAGATGTATGCGGACCCCAGATGTCGTTCCACTACATTCGATGTTGGCGATCGTATGTTCTTGAAGGTTTCTCCTTGAAAAGACGTCATTCGTTTTGGACGTAAGGGGGAAGCTAAGGTCACGTCAATGATCAGACAATAACTCTTGAGCTGCCGCCTGAACTAGTCAGTGTTCATGACGTCTTTAACGTGTGTTACTTATGCAAGTACAACGTTGAAGAAGAATCTGTGGAAATTCTTGACACAGAGGTCAAGAAGCTGTGCATAAAGTTGATCAAGCTGATTCTTTTGAAGTAAGAACACAGCTTAGGTCCAAACCCGACGTGGGAAATCGAGGACGTGATGAAGGCAAGATACCCTTACCTGTTTATCACTGAGTGGATTCCGAGGACGGAATCCTCTTAATGGGGGTAGATTTGTAATATCCTCGATTTGGGCCTAGTTGTAATTAAGTGTATGCGTGTATGATAGTCGAGTAAAATAGTAATAAAGTATGCACGTCTATTATTATGTGTTTAATTGTTATATGTTTTAAGTAATTATATGTTAGAATATAAAAGTAGTAGTAATATAAATAAGATGATTAATATATGAATGGTTTCAAGTAAGGATTCCAGAAATATCCCCGTTAGTTGAAACGGGTAATCGTAGGTCAAGTTGTAAGTTGAAAAGGGGAACAAAATACCCCTTGTGGATGGGCTTAAACCCAAAGGCGGTTGAAGCCTTTTATTCACACGTCTGTATGTGTGTTTGAACACAAACACATACATAGACAATTTGGAAACTCTCTCTAGTGCAAATTCTTGAAGGATTTCTGGTATTCAACTGATTTCTAGCAAGATAAAGATTCTTGGTATCTTCTTCTTCTTCTTCATCATCTTCACCTTCTTGTTCTTCATTTGGTAAGTAACCTTACCAAGTGGGTTTTATGATTTAGTCAAGATGAACTCAAATTGAGTTCTGAAAGCAACTCTAATTGATCCCTATATCAATTATAAGTTGATTAAAACTCATATGGTGGATTAAAATGAAGTTTTGATGAAGTTTATGAAACTTGAAAGAAGTGAGTCAAATGATTGATTTTGATCCCAAATCATGTATAAGTTATTATAATTAATGAAAACGTTGTTTTTGGAATCATATGAACGTTTCCAATGAATTGTATGTACTGAAAATAATTTAGAAACTCAGTTTTTGGAGTTTGAAACCAAACCAGTCGGAACAGGGGTGCTGTAGCCGACCTGTTCTGAACAGGTCTGCTTGCGGGGGCAAGTACCGTCCTTGCGGCTGTAAGGAGTCAAAATCTGACAAGTTAAATGCCAAGTCCGACACACTAAGTATGGAAATCCGATAGTTCTTGCGGGCGCAAGTCCCCACCCTTGCGGCCATAAGGAGTGTCGGAATCCGATAAGAAAGTGTTGGAATCCGACGGAAGTGTTGAAATCCGATGGAAGTGTCGGATTCCGATAGTTTTGTCGGATTTGTTGTGCTTACGGGCGCAAGCGGATTTGCTTGCGGGAGCAAGCATGCCCTTACGGGTGCAAGCATTAGTACTTGCGGCCGCAAGGGGTGTCTTTCTATAAACGATTCAAAGATTGTTAAGTGTTTGTTGGTTGGTCTATGGTTCCTTTAGAAGGATCCTGATCTTGTCGTGTCTCGCTTATGTGGACAATTAACATAAGTAATGATGTTATAAGTGATCTTGTCTTGTTAGCAAGTCCGGAGTGAATTATCTGTTGATTCTAAGCTACTCAGGTGAGTGCCTACTTTCGTGAGACTCAGTAGAGTAAGGCTTGTATGCTGGATGACTATGTGAATATGTAAGTATGTATGCCTAACTTGTTTTGCAGGTAAGCTCAAGAGGTAAGTGTATGTCTTGAAAGGTGTTAAGATATGTATTAGGTGCATGCCAGCGGGTCCAGATTGGAACCACTTAGTTGTTAATAATGTATTGTATGATGAATGAATGAATGATAGATCCCTATGGGATCATATGTACGATATATGAATAGATGATGATAATGATGATGATGATGGATCCCTGTGGGATCAAATGTACGTATATGTGTATGTGCACTATCTGCAGATATTTGACGCATGGTTAAGGTCAACTCTGTAGTTGGATCCCAAGGGGACTTCGGTCATAATTCGGGATTTAATGGTGATTCGGGGTGCATCCCGGATCGAGGTTCTGCAGAACCGCCGTGCCTTAACGTGAGATTGTAATCAGCCAGAATCTGGCCGGGATTACTAGGGAACCTTTGGTTCCGTAAACAATGCTCGGTGGACTGCTTTATGCTCTCCCACCAGCGCGGATGGTTGTGTCTGATCCCCCGGTCTGAGTTGTTAAGCAGGACGGATTTCCTTGCAAGACATGACTCTTACTGATCTTGACAGCACACCGCTATGTGTTAAGCTAGCAATGATTGTGTATGTATGATATGTATGTTGCGTGACTTACTGTATTGATGCTTATGCTAAATATGTACTCACTAGCTAAGTGTTAGCTAATGGTGCTATGTTGCCCTTTTTAGGTAAGGACTAGAAGGCCCGGTGAGGTGGGTGGCTTTTGATGTAAATACCCCTTGTGGGTTGGAACACTTGATTTTATTATGTTATGTATTTGATACTATGGTCGGTTCCTGTATGTTAGGTAACACCGGTACGAGATGTTTTGAAAGATGACGATGTAAATAACAGTTTGTTATTACTAAAAAGAAAAATTTTCGCTGCTAAATCTGAACTATCATTAAAGTAACTATTTTCGGAAGCGGTGTCACAGCAACATTGGAGCTTCATCCCAAATAATTAAATTTGTCTTCCTCAAAAATCTGGCCAGATCACTATCCGAAGCGATAGTACAGAAATAATCTTCATTGACATCAATAGGAATACAAAAGTGAGAATGCAAAGTCGTACCTCCTTCAAGTAAAACTAATGTGATACCACTTGAAGCCACATTTAGAACTACGCGAACTTGCGATCGAAGGCCTGCAGATAAAGTCTTTCAGAGAAATTTTTTTCCTGTACCTCCATATCCATATTCAAGAAGACTCCGCCTTTAGCTTTAATAACAACGTTTGTAATTTGTTGATACGTACGATTTTGACTGTCGTTCGTTAAAGAGTATAGACAATCGTGTTCTTCTTTTAGCTTATTTTTATCATAAGATAATTGCTCCTGAAGAAACATGTTGCAAGAATCATCAATGTAGTTGAAATCTTGATATGCCATGTTAGGTATATCTTTAAGACTCATAGAATGACTTTTCAACATATCATCCAACTTAGCCAAACAGATGTTTTTTTTTATCACATCCTCCTCTAGATTAAGATCTATCGGTATAAATAATTAATCACTATATGAGTAATGACAAAAATTTAATTAAGATATATAAAATTATTAAAAATATATAACCGATTTAAGGAGTAAATTTAATACCTTGTCTTTGAAGTTCTTGATTGCGAAGGTGAAGAATGTCATCACATAAATAATGCCATGTGTTTTTCCATACATAATCAGGTCTTGATAATGTATCCGAGGATATTAACATAACAAGTTGTAACGTCCTGAATTTTTTTTACACTCCATTCGTAAATAGATATTGATAAAGTAATTGTGTGATAACAATTAATTAAAATAGTACACAATATCCTTTAAATTACATCCGGCATAATTGTTTGTCACTGAAACTATTAATATTGAAACTGAGTCATTAAAGCCGCGGAAGCATTGGTGATGAGCTATCAACGTCGAACTGGAGCCCTGCCGTGGTCATCACCTGAAAAGATAGTTAAACAACAACCGTAAGCACAAAGCTTAGCGAGTATCTGCTTACAATCCAAACAGTTCATCAAACACATTCTTTGTACCCACTACCGTAGTAAGTGGTCTTAACATACCCGCCTGTTAGACGGTCTCATCAAATAACACATAACTCATACCCACTACCGTAGTAAGTGGTCTCGACATACCCGCCGGTTAGACGGTCTCTTCGAACCCGTTGTTGTCACAACGGTCTAACATACCCAACACCGAAGTGTTGGTCTCATTCCCGACACCGAAGTGTTGTTCTCATTCATAGTAAACATATATTTATCACATACCACGTACATAACATGACACACATACTATTATAATATACAAGTCAGTGTACTCACATATCTCAAAACTTATCACTTACTTACACATCATCGGCCGTGTACGAAGCCCAATTAAAACATACCCGACACCGGAGTGTTGGTCATAACATATACGTAGCTCAAAAGCACTAATCGCTTTCTTGGATGCTATCAAACGTAATTGGTGTCTATTTAAAACAGTAAGTAAGAATACTCACCTGTCAGCAGTTCTCGTCACACGGTTTTTAATTTATACTTTACTTGCAATTACCATTCAATTGACCGTCACCTGGTTCAAGTCCAAAAGGTCAAATCTTGGTACTAGTCTCTTGCTCACTTGCACAACTCCCATAAGTCAGATGGGTGTGGATAAATATATATATATACATATAAATAAAGGTCGTATGTTTTTTTACACATACACAAGGTCGCATGGGTGTTATACCCCATATGAAAGTCGCATGGCCTCCCGGGCCATATGAAAGTCACATGAACATAGGTAACTGTCACATGAATATGTACATATACTAGGTGACTGTCGCATGAACAAGTATACATGCTTAGGTGGCTGTCACATGGACTAAACATATATGCCTAGGTGACTCTCACATGGACTAAACATATATGCCTAGGTGACTGTCATATGGACTACATATATATAATATTTCCATGTGACAGTCGCATGGACTATATATATATATATATATCCATGTGACTGTCGCATGGACATATATACACATCAATGCGACTGTCGCATGGACATATATACACATCCATGCGACTGTCGCATGGAAATATATACACATCCATGTGACTGTGGCATGGACATATGTACATATCCATGTGATTGTCGCATGGGTATATATATATATATGCCTATGTGACTGTCACATGAACTTATATACACGTCTATGTGACTGTCGCATGGCTACAAGCCTTCCCTGACAGTTCATCGCTCTTAAAAACACAGACTCCATAGCCAAGATCAAGCTTTCTCAAAAATCAATCAAATTAACTCATTCTTGTTGCGAAAAATTTCTCCACTTGTATAAATCTTTCCTTTTAACACAAATATGTATTTCATCCACTATTAAGTGTTCTTGCTTAAATCTTTTTCCTGGTTTTTCTCATACATTCTAAAATCCAAAAACCCAAATTTCAAACATCCATTCATCATCTTAACAGATTAAGATTTGGTGTCTACATAACCATAATGAAGTGAGAAACATTACCTGTTGATTTCTTTGACAAATTTCTTATGTTCCGAGATGATTGTTGACTCTTATTTTCTCTGTTCTTTGAGAGAAGCTTCAACACACAAACACACACTAATTTTGAAAATAATGGAACAGTAGTAGTAACCCTTGGGGGCTACGCCCTAATTCCATATTTATACTCATATGCATACACCTTGTGGGGCCTAAGCCTAAATCACATTATCAAGCCCAATTTCCACTATTAAACTCTCATTAGTTTCAACATATAAGCCCAACAATTTTAATAAATTTTCCACTCATCAATATATATAGCTAAAGTCACAATAAATATCCAAAGAAAATACTTTTTACTAAATTTTGAAATTCGGGTATTACAACCCCCCCCCCCACTTATGTAACACCCAAGGTCTGAAAATATATTTAAATAGTAGAAATAAATAATAAGTGTTATACATGTGATATGAGTTGATTAGATGTGATTAAATGTGTTTATAAAACTAGAGGGGTCAAAACTGTTAGATTAGAACTTAAATAAGTGTAGGGACCATTTGTGTAATTTAGTGATAGATGTATATATATGACTTTATCTTGACTTCACTATGAAGTCTTCTTGCATAAACACTTTCCACAAAACTTTTCTTTCATTCTCTCTGCATACGTGAGTGCTTTAGTTCTACTTTCTTTGAATCTTGAACAAGTGAAACAACAAGATTTAGCATCATTCCATCTCAACATCAAGTTCTATAACATCAAGGTAAGTTTGTTTGATGTCTTAAGTGTTCTTATGGGTTAAATGGGTCAAGGATTGATTCAAGAATCAAAGTATGTTATTTTAGTGTTAGTTATTGTTTATAAGCTATTTGGGATGAAAGGAATCACCCTTATACAGTTCTAAATCGTTTACAAATGAGTTTTGGATAAAAAATAGGCATTTACAGCATGCTGGCCGACTTACTAGTTCAGACCAGATCCGGGCACGGCCGTACCTCTGGAGGGTACGGGGCGTGCCTATGGCCGGAACCGCCATTGTTCTTGAGATACACCCCGTGACAAGGGGCAAGGTCACGGGCGTACCCTGCCCAGTCACGGGCGTGACTTAGGTGTCGCACGACTTTTGACTTCTAAAAGTTGGATGAATAAGTTTATCCGAAGGTCGGATCATTTGTAGCATCCGTTGGTCATATGACCCAGGCACGGGCGTGCCTTATAGGGGTATGGGCGTGCCCTGCCCAATTCTAGTTTATATTTTCTAAGTTTTAACATATGTTATATATTATTGGTATTATACCTGTAGAGACGAATCGTGGATGTTTTCACTAAACTATAACCATTTGTGGATTGAATTATAATATTACAGTTTATAAGGTGAATTTACTAGACTACCATTCATATTTACAGCATGTGTGTTATCATGATAGAATACTATGCATATACAATTCATACGTGTTGTTAGCATACTACTATGTGTAGTAAGGCTCAGATGTGGTACAGTACTGTGACCTATGTAGCTGGCCTGGGTCAAGAACTAGAGGCTAGCTTTGTTGCCTGACATACGTGTGGTATCTCTTTATGATTCTATACGTGTGTTTATATGATTTATAGTTTAGCATACTTACTAAGCTCTCATAACTTATCAGATACTATTTTTAAAATCTTTTGCTGGTTATTCCAAAGGTAAGGGCAAAGCTTCCGTTTGACAGCTTTTACTAAACTTCTTTTGAAACTTAACGCCGTTGTGTAACATATGAATTATCAGATGTGTTTTCCTTACAAACAGTACTTAGACTTTAATGTAAATTATGCTTCCGCTTATTTTTAAAAATCTACATGTGAATCCTTTTTATTATATTTTATTTAAATATGTTTTTTATAAAATGGGGCGTTACAACTTGGTATCAGAGCCACAGTTTGAGAGATCTGGATATGTGTTATGCACAATTTGGACTTGAACCATGGTTTTGAAAATACTTGGCAAACGGGAGGCTTGCAGCTTAGTGAGTATACTAATCATTATGTTGATTATGTATTATATAAGGATTACATGTGTATACTTGTGATAATTATAGAATTGATATGATATATGTGAAATCTTTATGATTAAACTGATTATATGATATAATTTATTGATAATACATGGCCCAAGCCTGTGAATCGGGAATTTTTGTGATAAATTTAAGATCGAACATGTGTAGTGTGTTTAGAGTAATATAAGGGCCCATAATACTACAAACACATGGTACATGTTGGAACTTAATGTGATCATGAGGAATCTTGTGAATCGGGTGAGGGGTACTTGTTAAGGTAGTACACCTGGGAATATATAGAATGTGTTAGTATGTGTAGAAATACTTTGCATTTGAAAATAACTGTACTGACATATTTGATGTGCTTATAACTATGTCACATAGAGGATAGTGTGATAGAGCTACCTTATACCTTAACGCTTTATCTATACTATCAGGATGGTAAACACAAGAGGTTCACGCGCAGTAAATAGGCAAGAGGGTGGTCCTAGTCATAGACCAGAAGGAGTAGAAACCGGTGTTACTAGTGAACAAATCCCTATAAGGGTTCAACCAAATATGAATGAAGGAGCACCAGATCTCAACCAGGGAGTTGTTGAACCTACAATTCAGGAGACAATTACGAAAGAGATTGGCAAAGCTTTGGAGCAGAGTATACCTTACATTGTCACACAAGTGGTGGGACAGATACAGGATCAAAACCGTAAGATGATTAGGTAGGAGTTTGTAGCAAGAGTTGCTGCAGGAGGTGAAGGATTTAATACCCATCCGCAAGTTATTATTCGTGACGCACCAAAAGTCTGCACTTTTAGGGACTTTTCAGCATGCCAACCACCACTATTTCATGGATCGACAAATCCTGTTGTTAGTCACAGGTGGATTTTAGAAATAGAGGGTGCTTTCCATACTTGTTCATGCGCACCTGAGAACAAGGTGAGACATGCTTCCAACCAAATGTGTGGCGCTGCAAAGGATTGGTGGGATATGGAAGTTAAGCAAAGGGGTTATACCATGATTGGAGCAATGACATGGGAGGAATTTAAAGAGTTGGCGATTGAGCAGTTTGTTCCTCAATCAGAGATTGACAGGATTGTGGATGAATTCCACAGGTTGAAGCAAACAACGGAGACTGTTCCGGAGATCAATGCAAAATTTCTAGAGCAATCACGATTTTGTCCTGACTATGTTGCAAACGAGAAAATGAAGATGTATCGATATACAATGGTACTTAAGCCAAGCATAAGAGAATTCATTGATGCCAGCAAACATCAAACTGTGAAGTCTATGATGGATGCTGCAAGGGCAAGGGAGTTGGAGTTAGAGAGGCGGGAGAAAGAAAAGAAGCCAGTCGAAAGGATTGCGCCAGTGTTCAAAAAGCCAAGGGTGGATTCTACAGACAAGAAGGGAATGCAAAAGACTTACCAATTATGCCCTACTTGTACGAAACACCACTTGGGAGAATGTCGTTATGGTTCTCCTACGTGCTATAAGTGTGGGAAACCGGGCCATGTGGGGAAGGATTGTAGGAACCCGCTTCGGGTTTGTTTTAATTGTTATCAGCCAGGACATCAGAGGCCAGAATGCCCGAAGTTAACTTCAGCCACTCAATCTATCGGGTCTAAAGCTACTCCAGCATTGCCTCAATTACGGATTCCAGGAGTAAAAGAAGTGAAGAAGGAAGATGTACCAAAACCGAAAGGAAGAGCTTTTCAGCTTACTGCTGAGGAAGCGAAGACCGAACCAGACGTAGTAACAGGTACATATCTTATCAACAATTTGCCTACCCTTGTGTTATTTGATTCGGGTGCCAGCAAATCGTTTTTATCTGTTTCCTTCTGCAAAAATTTCAACCAAATGTGTGAAAAGCTAGATTCTCCTCTTGAAGTTGAAATTGCTGATGATAAATCTGTAATTGTATTTGATGTGTATAGACATAATGTGATTGAAATAGATACAGTTAGGTTCCCTATTGAGCTTATACCTATGGCTATGAAAGAATTCCAAGTAGTAGTTGGAATGGATTGGCTAGGCCATCAGCATGCTATTATACTGTGTGGGAAAAAAGTGATATGGGTTCATACCCCAAGTGGGGAAGAACTATCTATATGTGGTGATTTCAAAAAGGGAAAGTCCTATGTGTGTTCAGTGTCTAAAGCTCGAAAATATTTGCAGCACGGGTATACAACTTTCTTAGCTCATGTTATAGATATGAAATTAGAAAAGAAACAAACGAGTTTAGAAAATTTGAAAATAGTGTGTGAGTATTCCGATGTATTCCCTGAGGATTTACCTGGAATACCGCCAGATAGACAGGTTGAGTTTAGAATTGATTTAGTACCGGGAGCTTCACCAGTTGCAAGAGCTCCATACAGACTTGCACCACCAGAGATACAAGAATTAATGAAGCAACTCCAGGAACTACTAGACAAGGGGTTTATTAGAACTAGTAGTTCTCCGTGGGGTGCTCCGATACTATTTGTAAAGAAGAAGGATGGTACTTTTCGTATGTGCATCGATTATCGTGAGCTTAATAAAGTGACTATCAAGAACAAATATCCTTTACCTAGAATAGATGATCTATTTGATCAGCTGCAAGGAGCATCGTGGTTTTCTAAAATCGACTTAAGGTCGGGGTACCATCAACTTAAAATAAAAAAGGAAGATATTCCAAAAACAACGTTCAGAACCCGATACGGACACTTTGAGTTCGTGGTGATGCCGTTTGGTCTTACTAATGCACCTGCAACATTCATGGATTTGATGAACAAAGTTTGTAGACCCATGTTAGATAAATCAGTAATTGTGTTCATTGACGATATTCTTATTTACTTGAAGAATCCAGTGGATCATGAAAAACATCTTAGAGAGGTTTTAGAAACTTTGAGAGAAGAGCATTTGTATGCAATATTCTCCAAATGTGAATTTTGGATCCAAGAGGTGTAATTTTTGGGTCATTTAATTAATCAGAAGGGAATCAAAGTAGATCCTGCTAAAGTTGACGCGGTAATGAAGTGGGAACCACCGAAGAATCCTACAGTGATCCGAAGCTTTCTGGGGTTGGCAGGTTACTGTAGAAGATTCATACAGATTTTTTCAAAGATTGCTGTTCCATTGACTCGGTTAACTAAAAAGAATGTTGAGTTTGTGTGGGGAAGTGAACAAGAAACTGCTTTCTCAACTCTCAAGAAGAAATTATGTGAAGCATCAATTCTTGCATTACCTAAAGGAGTGGAAGAAATGGTGGTATTTTGTGATGCCTCTTAACGTGGGCTAGGCTGTGTGTTAATGCAGAAAGAAAGAGTTATTGCTTACGCTTCACGACAACTGAAGCCGCATGAAAGTAATTATCCAACTCATGATCTAGAATTGGCAGCATTAGTCTTTGCACTCAAGATATGGAGAGATTACTTTTATGGTGTGAAGTTCACTATTTATACCGATCATAAAAGTTTAAAATATTTCATGGATCAGAAAAATCTCAATATAAGGCAGAGACGTTGGTTAGAATTGTTGAAAGACTACAACTGTGATATACTCTATCATCTTGGGAAAGCAAATGTGGTAGCTGATGCCTTGAGTAGGAAGTCAGGAACGGTACTTATGAAGAATCAGACCTTGAGAATGACTTTTACAACACCTATAATTGATGTTATACAAAAGGCTCAGTTTGAAGCAATCAAAAGTGAAAATCATAATTCAGAACGAATTAAAGGACAGGTGAACAATTTTACTAAAGATAGCCGTGATGTTTTAACTCTTTATGGTCGTAAATGGGTACTAGATTATGGTGATGCGCGGCAAACTCTTCTTAATGAAGCTCATAAATCCAGATTCTCAATTCATCCAGGAGCTACTAAAATGTATAAAGATCTGAGGATGGATTATTGGTGGCCAGGCATGAAGCGCGACGTAGCTAGATATGTGGAAAAATGCCTTACTTGTTTACAAGTAAAAACTGAACATCAGAAACCTCATGGAAAGTTACAACCTTTGGAAATTCCAGTTTGGAAATGGGAAAATATTACAATGGAATCGATTACCAAATTACCCAAGACCCCACATGGTTTTGATGCTATATGGGTAATTGTAGACAGGTTAACTAAAAGTGCACATTTTATTCCCATCAAGGAAACTTATCCTTTAGAAAGATTGGCAGATATTTATGTGGAAGAAATCGTGTCTCGTCATGGTGTACCAGTTTCTATTGTGTCAGACAGAGATACAAGATTTACTTCTAGATTCTGGAGCAAATTTCACGGAGACCTCGGAACTAAACTTCATCTCAGTACAACATATCATCCTCAGACTGATGATCAAAGTGAAAGAACTATTCAAACCTTGGAGGATATGTTACGCGCGTGTATTATTGATTTTGGTGGGAGTTGGGATTCTTATTTGCCTTTAGCAGAGTTTTCATATAACAACAGCTATCATTCCAGTATTGGAATGCCACCATACGAAATGCTATATGGTAGAAGATGTAGAACTCCGGTGTGTTGGAATGAAGTGGGGCAGAAAGAGCTAGGCGGTACAAAAGTGATACAACGGATGACTGAACAAATTCAGTTGATAAAAGACAGATTGTTAACCGCTCAGAGTAGACAGAAAAGCTATGCCAATAGACGTAGATTGCCTCTTGAATTTCAGGTGGGAGATTATGTATAATTGAAAGTATCGCCATGGAAAGGCGTGATCAGATTCAGAATGAGGGGGAAACTCGGTCCGAGATTCATTGGGCCATTCAAAATCATTGCACGTGTGGGAAAGGTTGCTTACAGATTAGAATTACCAGTTGAACTAGCTCAGATTTACAACACCTTTCATGTTTTACATCTCAGAAAAAGTTTAGCAGACGAGTCTGCATATGTACCCTTGGAAGATGTTAGCATTGACAACAAACTGAATTATGTGGAGCAACCCATAGCAATAATTAAAAGGAAATTGAAAACCTTACGTAACAAACAAATTGGACTGGTCAAGGTTCAATGGAAGCATAGGAAATGATCAGATTATACATGGGAGCCTGAGCAAGAGATGATGCATAATTATCCAGAACTCTTCTGCAGCTGATTTCGAGGATGAAATCATTTCAAGTGGCGAAGAGTTGTAACACCCAAGGTCCGAAAATATATTTAAATAGTAGAAATAAATAATAAGTGTTATACGTGTGATATGAGTTGATTAGATGTGATTAAATGTGTTTATAAAACTAGAGGGGCCAAAACTGTTAGATTAGAACTTAAATAAGTGTAGGGACCATTTGTGTAATTTAGTGATAGATGTATATATATGACTTTATCTTGGCTTCACTATGAAGTCTTCTTGCATAAACACTTTCCAGACAACTTTTCTTTCATTCTTTCTGCATACATGAGTGCTTTAGTTCTACTTTCTTTGAATCTTGAACAAGTGAAACAACAAGAATTAGCATCATTCCATCTCAACATCAAGTTCTATAACATCAAGGTAAGTTTGTTTGATGTCTTAAGTGTTCTTATGGGTTAAATGGGTCAAGGTATGATTCAAGAATCAAAGTATGTTATTTTAGTGTTAGTTATTGTTTATAAGCTGTTTGGGATGAAAGGAATCACCCTTATACAGTTCTAAATCGTTTACAAATGAGTTTTGGATCAAAAATAGGCATTTACAGCATGCTGGCCGACTTACTGGTTCAGACCAGATCCGGGCACGGCCGTACCTCTGGAGGGTACGGGGCGTGCCTATGGCCGGAACCGCCATTGTTCTTGAGATACACCCCGTGACAAGGGGCAAGGTCACGGGCGTACCCTGCCCAGTCACGTGCGTGACTTAGGTGTCGCATGACTTTTGACTTCTAAAAGTCGGATGAATAAGTTTATCCGAAGGTCGGATCATTTGTAGCATCCGTAGGTCACATGACCCAGGCACGGGCGTGCCCTGCCCAATTCTAGTTTATATTTTCTAAGTTTTAACATGTGTTGATATATTATTGGTATTATACCTGTAGAGACGAATCGTGGATGTTTTCACTAAACTATAACCATCTGTGGATTGAATTATAATATTACAGCTTATAAGGTGAGTTTACTATACTACCATTCATATTTACAGCATGTGTGTTATCATGATAGAATATTATGCATATACTATTCATATGTGTTGTTGGCAAAGCTTCCGTTTGACAGCTTTTACTGAACTTCTTTTGAAACTTAACGCCGTTGTGTAACATATGAATTATCAGATGTGTTTTCCTTACGAATAGTACTTAAACTTTAATGTAAATTATGCTTCTGCTTATTTTTAAAAATCTGTATGTGAATCCTTTTAATTATATTTTATTTAAATATGGTTTTTATAAAATGGGGTGTTACAACTTAAACACGATTTCGTCCTCGAAATCTTTACTTGAATAATGTAGGGTAGTTTCTCCTCATCTCTTCTTCGGACTCTCACGTCCCTTCAGAACCCATGCGGTGCTCGCATTGCACCTTCACCATTCCCACCTGTTTGTTGGATAGTTATTTAACCTTTCTTTTGATAATTAAAACTAGCCTCTCTAAGTACTTCAATTTCTCGTCTATGGTGTGTTGGGATTCCATGGAGATCATAGCAGGCAACGGAAGCAACAAAAACACACAAAACGATCCCATGAATTCCTAATGGTGGTGAAAACTTGCAAGAACATACATGCAACCAAAACAAGCACAAAGAGAAGAAAGGAAGTGAACCATACCCTCGAAGACTTTGATGATATTCTGGCACAAAATGAACTTGGGATGTAAGCTTGAAACAAAAGGCTCCAAGCCCTAATGCAAGTCCACACCAAGAATATCTTCAACCTCTTTGTACTAGCAAACCAAGGACCATCAACACTTGATGAGAATCCTCTGGAACAGCATTGTAACCACTTGTGCGCTTACCACCTTCACATGTTCTTGCTCTCTCTCTATGGAAGAACTCACAATATGTGTGTAATGAACCAAATGACCAAGAGTATAGAATGAACAAAGAACACCTCTAATATAAGCATTCTATCTATTTAAAGAGCCCAGATTCGGAGCTAAGTGGCACTCCATCATTGGACCAACAAAATGGTCCAACCAAATACAAGTGTCACTTAGAATTCTGCCTTCACGACTTCTTCACGGGCTCTCACGGGCCGTGAAGGATAAATGCGCCACGACCGGCCATTAATCCTCCACGAGCTGTGCCGCACAGTGCAAGAATCGTGAGGGTTGTGCCTTCACGACCTCCTTCACGGGCCGTGTAGGGTCGTGAAGCGCTAGGGTTTCACGAACCATGCGGCCCACGACAGGACTCGTGGACACGAGCTGCTTCACGACCCTTGGAGCATCCTTCATGGTCATGAAGCCTTGGTCAACTGGAATTTTACCATTTTGACTCTTTCCTCTTATAGTAGGCTGTCGAGATTGAAACTTGGCGTGTGACCCAATAGGCCCGCGCTTCATTGGCAGTGATGCCGGCCTACGTGTGTCGGTGGGCAGATTCCAACAAACTCCCACTTGCACATGACACACCGTACCCATGGGCACCACAGACAGGGAGCGGCCTCTAGCTAGGCATTCCTGCCCCCAACTAAACACGGGGTATGTCATCCCTGACAAGTACCAAGTTAAACTAAAAGAGTTTGACATGGTCCTATAGATAAGTGATCAATTATCTTATTGTTCACGATATCCAAGTGAACACGAGACATGGTACAACGTCATTCTCCGATCGTTCACAATTATGTTTCTCGATCAAGATTGGTGGTGACCAAAAAGGTAAGTTGCAACTGATCAACAATCATTGCAAGCTCGAGCATGGCCATGCACTTTTGGTGTCAGCGCCCAATCATCGAGGGGCCAGAGATATCTCTCTTTACAGAGGAACAAATTCCTTCGACTACATTGCCTCCAATACAATGGCAATACTTTACCCAAATACCTCCTTTATAATAGCCAGTTACGGACTACGTTTGAAAGCAGTCAGAATAAAGCAAACCAAAATAGTGAAACACATGCATCTCCGGTCTAAGGATAAAAGATATTATCATCCTGATTTACTCTTGACATGTACCATGAAGTAAGATCCGGTGTGGGTCGTCCAATCACATGAAACTCTTTTCAAGTATAGGCGAAATATTGCGTCCCTTGTATTCAATCCCATTGAACACTATGACCAATCATTTCCCTCGATCTTCGTTCATACTTCCTTCCATGAAGAATGACCGATCGTGGACTATTTAGAATGTAAAACATTCAAGGAAGTGATAAAACATGCAAAGTTGGAACACAATAATGATTTTAAAGAAAGTATTCGCTACACGCGTATCATTAAATCTCCATTTAATAATCAATACATTCAAAATACAATATTGCTTAACGTTCCCAATAACATAGTAAATACATCGAATACAATAACCAATATACAACTCAAACCAAGTCACTAGCAAATCTAATCCCAATAGCACGTGTGTGGGCATCGTGCTTAGCTTGCGACAACGGTTTAGTGAACGGATCCGCCAAATTGCTATCTGTGTGTACTTTGCTTATGACGATGTCTCCATTTTCGACCACGTCCCGGATAAAATGATATTTTCGCGGAATATGCCTCATGCGTCGATGAGACCTTGGTTCCTTTGTTAAAGCAACGGTACCCTCGTTGTCATAGAAGATCTCAACAGGGTCGCTGATGCTTGGAACCACTCCCAGATCAAGCAGAAATTTCCTCATCCATAGGGCCTCCTTAACAGCTTCACTGGCCGCAATGTATTCCGACTCGATAGTGGAATCGGCCACGGTGTCTTGCTTGGAGCTCCTCCAGGATATAGCACCGCCGTTTAATAGGAACACGAACCCCGATTGTGATCGGCAGTCACCCCTATCGGTTTGGAAGCTTGCATCAGAGTAACCCTTTACTCTAAGCTCTTCCTCACCTCCGTATACCAAGAACTATCCTTAGTCCTCCGAAGATACTTGAGAATGCTCTTCACCGCCGTCCAATGAGCTTCGCCAGGGTTGGCTTGATATCTACTCGTCATGCTCAAGGCACACGATACATCAGGCCTCGTACATAGCATGGCGTACATGATCGAGCTCACTGCCGAAGCATATGGCACTCGCTTCATTACTTTCCGTTCCTCTGGGGAACTAGGGGATTGAGTCTTACTCAATACCAAACCATGTGACTTTGGAATGAACCCCTTCTTGGAGTCTTCCATCCTAAGCCGCTTTAGGACTTTGTCAACATATGTACTTTGGCTAAGCCCAATAAGCCTCTTGGATCTATCTCTATAGATTTTGATCCCAAGAATATAAGTCACATCTCCAAGATCCTTCATTGAAAAACAATTCCCTAACCAAATTTTTACACCTTGAAGGGTCGGGACATCGTTCCTAATGAGGAGTATGTCATCGACATACAATACTAGGAACACAACTATGCTCCCACTAGACCTGACATATACGCATGGCTCATCCTTGCTTTTCAAAAAGCCAAACTCTTTGACTTTCTCATCAAAGCACAGGTTCCTACTGCGCGATGATTGCTTAAGTCCATAAATGGACTTCTTAAGCTTGCAGACCTTATCCGGATGCTTGGCATGTACAAAACCCTCGGGTTGTGTCATATAGAACTCCTCGCTAAGTGTCCCATTAAGGAACGCGGTTTTTATATCCATTTGCCAAATCTGATAATCATGAAATGCGGCAATTGCCATGAGTATCCGGATAGACTTCAACATAGGCACCGGGGAAAAGGTTTCATCATAGTCTACACCATGAGTTTGCGTGAAACCCTTAGCCACCAGTCGGGCTTTGAAGGTGTCTACCTCTCCATCTATGCCGGTCTTTTTCTTAAAGACCCATTTGCACCCTACGGGTCTACACCCGGGTACTGGATTTACCATATCCCATACTTGGTTATCCGACATAGATTGCATCTCGGACTCAGGGCCCACTACGGCGTTCCGATAAGATGATGGTTCATCATGATCCACCACTAGGTCGCAACCCTCAGACACGAGAAACCCATATCTCTCTGGCTCATTGCGACTCCTACCGGATCTCCTAAGAGGTAAAGGATCCGTGTCAGGTTCTCCAGCAGCGCCGTGCTGAGAATCATCTTGTGAACTAGTGCCAACTTCAGGTTGGTCATTGGAAGGTTCTTGAATCTCTTCAAGATCTAGCTTTCTCCCACTAGCATCTTTGGATAGCATCTCCTTTTCAAGGAAGACGGCCCTCCGAGCAACGAATACCTTGTTCTCGGATGGTTTGTAAAACAAATATCCCATAGACCCGGCAAGATATCCAATGAACAAACACCTCTCGGCTCGGGGTTCCAATTTGTCCTCCACCTCACGTCTCACGTAGGCAGGACAACCCCAAACCTTTAGATATGAAAGTGATGGAACCTTTCCATGCCACATCTCAAAAGGTGTTTTCTTGACCTTTTTAGTTAGTACGAGGTTAAGGATTCTAATGGCCGTTTCCAATGAGCTAATGGGTACATCCGTATGACTCATCATACACCGAACCATATCCAACAATGTCCGGTTCCTCCTCTCGGCGACACCATTTAATTGTGGTGTCCTAGGAGGTGTCAATTGTGAAACAATCCCACAATCTTTTAGATAGTCACGGAATTCCGAACTTAGATACTCACCACCACGATCCGATCTGAGCATCTTAATTCGTTTACCCAATTGGTTCTCAACTTCGTTTTTGAAAGTCTTGAAAACCTCAAAGGTTTCCGACTTTTGTCTCACCAAGTAGACATACCCATACCTACTAAAATCATCGGTAAAGGTTACGAAGTACCTTGAGTTATCCCTAGTGACATGTTTGAACGGACCACACACATCCATGTGAACGATGTCCAACAAGTCTTTGCCCCTCTCACAAATGCCGGTGAAGGGTGCTTTGGTCATTTTGCCCAACAAGCAAGATTCGCATACATCATCCGACCCATGGTCAAACGATTCCAAGATCCCATCCGCTTGGAGCTTGGCGATGCGTTTCTTGTTTATGTGGCCCAAACGACCATGCCATAAAGATAACTTATCCAAATCACATTTGGATTTAGAACCAACATTCATGATTGATTTATTACTTTGCAAGCATACGCTTGTCTCATATATGCCACGACATGGATGTGCTTTAAAATAAAATAAATCATTCTTAAAGCATTAAATAATTCCATTAGAGAAATTAAAATTAAATCCATCGTCAACAAGGGCATAAAATGATAAAATGTTTCTTGCCACGCAGGGAGAATAAGATACATGCTATAAAGTAATAAATAAGCCGGATGGAAAGGCGGGGTCCATGCTCCCTATCTTCTCAACCGGGACAACCGCCTTGTTTCCCATGATGAGATCCAGCTCCCCATCAACCAAGTCCCTACTTCTTCTTAGTACCTGCACATTATTAACTATGTGAGTACCACACCCGGTGTCCAAGACCCAAACGTTAGAAGTAGAAGTGTTATGGAGTTCAATCATATACATACCGGAGGCGCCTTGTCCCTTGGCGCGAAGCCTCTTGAGCTCCTCCGTGTACTTGGGGCAACTACGCCAGTAGTGTCCCTTCTCCCTGCAGAAGAAGCAGGTGGCCTCTTCCGGTGAGGGGGCTATAGGTGCGGGTTCCTTCCCCTTCGGCTCCGGCACCGGGAGTGGTTTGGGCTTGGGTGTTGCCACCTTCGCCTTCCCCTTTCCCTTTCCCTTGCCCTTGGAGCTTGAAGCGGACCGCTTCCTTTTAGCACCACCCTCATGGGTGGCTAGGACGGGTGCGGAGGTCGATGACTTTGCCTTGGCCATGTTAGAATCGGCGGTCTTCAACATGCCGTGCAACTCCATCAAGGACTTGTCCATGTTATGCATATGGTATTTCCCAATGAACGGACCATATGCTTGAGGCAAAGATTGGAGGATAATATCCGTAGCCAACTCTTTCCCTATTGGAAAGCCCAACCTCTCGAGCTGGTCCACGTATTGCTTCATACGAAGCACGTGGGAGCTCACGTTCCCGCCCTCCTGCATCCGGCACCCTATAAAGGCCTTGACACACTCGTAGAGTTCTTGCCTCGCTTGCTGCTGGAACATTTCCTTTAGCTGCAAGATCGTGTCAAACACACCAACGTCCTCGAATTTCCTTTGCAACTCGGAACTCATGGTCGTCAACATGAGGCAAGTCACCTCATTAGTGTCTTTAAGGCGCTTCTCATAAGCATCCTTAATGGCCCGCGTAGTGGTGGTAGCAGGAGCCTCCGGAAGAGGTTCCTCTAGGACGTACAACTTGCTTTCATGGCGCAAGACAATTCTCAATTGCCTATGCCAATCCATAAAGTTTACGCCTATGAGTTTCTCTTTCTCCAAAAATGGACGGAGTGACATGTGTGTCGCGGTGTTGCTTGTAGATGCCATCTAAAAGAAGGAAAAGCACACAAAAAGGTTAGTTCGACATATTTTAATCCTTGTTAAATAATTACCCAATAGTTTAACACTTAAATTTAACAAGGGCTAAGAACCCAACATAACTTCACTACATGACGGGTTTACCGCGGATCACTTCGTGAAGGTATTTAGGCCGGTAAACGCTTTACCAATTGCAATCAGTGATTACAACTCTTAGGCACTTGCGGGATCCATCGGTACTCATAGCAGCAGTTTGGCATGTTTGATCCCTTCCCACACCGATTCCTCAATAAGCCGCTTTGATAACTCGGTATAGGCACGAAAATTATCAAGGTGTATTAAATTGGAATTGCAAATCGTCCAACAAGATACACGATGACGCCCTTGACAATAATTGGCTCGTGCTAAGCTCGACAACCAAAAATTTCAAGACGCCACACGCACCTTCCACACAAGTCCACATGGAACAACTAGTGCTAAGCTCAACAATTGTCCCATGCTTCATTAGATTCGGGTGGTGTCATCTTTTGGATGGCGTGTGATTTACGTTTTTAAGAAAAACGGGACTTTTGTTTTTCCGGTTAAAAACCAATTTTTGTTTTGATTAACAAATAAGTGACAAAACCCATTTTTCACCAATTGAACATAAACACTTTATATTCGTTTGTTAATCATGTGAGCGAGCGGGGTTTGTTAACCAATTAAGGAAAACTATATAGTTTTATTATTTTCAAAAGATTTTCTAGCATGCGAAGATCCTACAACCACGCAAGAAAAAAAATAAATAAAACTACACAACCACGGATACAAAACCGATTTGAGCCAATCTAAGTGTTCTCCGGTGAGCTAACTGAGGAACTAAGTCTACTAAGGACAATGAATCCAAGACTTCGTGGCGTACTCCCACTCGATCCCGCGCCTCCGGATCTGAGGTAGCCAAGATGTCTCCCAAGACTCCCGTTGGTGCCTCCGGTCTTCTCTTCTCATTACATACATAATTTAATGAGAAATGGCATGCAAGCAACACAATCTATTCTAAGCTAATATACAATTACAAAGAGTAAATACTTTGGCGGGCAAGCCACAAATAAATAAGTTATTACAAACCGTACTAAATAAATTATTACAAACCAAATGTGGTACAAACCACCAAATGAATGAACAACAAATAAAGCAACCAAACAACCACACAAAGGTCTAGGCTCAAACCGGTGCTCACAAAACGAAACAACCACAAAGCATGGTGTGCCACACCAAACCATGCACAAAACAATATCCCAATTAAGTTTATTAAAAAACTAAAGGCACAAGAATAAACCTTGTACATATGCATTAGGATTCCAAACAATTTGAAATACATATTCATATATACACAATATACATGTATGCATGTGTGCATTTTATGCCAAAACCACCCAATACATACATATATAAGAATTAGGATTTTATGGGGCTTAATCTACAAGGCTAAACAGCCTAAAATGATTCTGGAAACACCAAAATCATGTGCTAAAATCCATATCAAGTTTTCTTTTTCAAAAAGGCCCAAAAAATCCTGTTCACGACGCCTTCACGAGCTATTGCTCTTCACGGGCCCTCACGGGCCGTGAAGGCAGTACGCTCCACGACTAGTGAAACAGATCAAAAACCTTTCACGACCACCACCCCACGAGACTGGTCGTGTGGCCTTCACGATCCGTGAAGAAAGCTCCACGGCCCGTGAAAACCTTCTGGACAGAATGTCCAAAATCAAAAATATGGATTTTCAAGCCACAAAGGTGCATGCATCTTACAAGTATGGCTCTGATACCACTGTTGGGATTCCATGGGGATCATAGCACGCAACGGAAGCAACAAAAACACACAAAACGATCCCATGAATTCCCAATGGTGGTGAAAACTTGCAAGAACATACATGCAACCAAAACAAGCACAAAGAGAAGAAAGGAAGTGAACCATACCCTCGAAGACTTTGATGATATTCTAGCACAAAATGAACTTGGGATGTAAGCTTGAAACAAAAGGCTCCAAGCCCTAATGCAAGTCCACACCAAGAATATCTTCAACCTCTTTGTACTAGCAAACCAAGGACCACCAACACTTGATGAGAATCCTTTGGAACAGCCTTGTAACCACTTGTACACGAGCTTCTTCACGACCCGTGGAGCATCCTTCACGGTTGTGAAGCCTTGGTCAACTGGAATTTGACCATTTTGACTCTTTCCTGTTATAGTAGGCTGTCGAGATTGAAACTTGGCATGTGACCCAATAGGCCCGCGCTTCATTGGCAGTGATGCCGGCCTGCGTGTGTCGGTAGGCAGATTCCAACATGGTGATGTCCTCTAATGGTACAAACACCCACTCACCGGCTAAGCATGTTCTTAAATGGGATACATGGAAGGTGTTGTGTATTCTTAATAACTCTTCCGGTAGCTCCAAACGATAGGCCACCTTGGCGACCCTTGCTATGACCTTGAATGGTCGAATGAATCTAGGGTTCAACTTCCCACGTTTTCTGAATCGGATCACTCCTTTCCATGGAGATACTGTGAACAACACGTAGTCACCCACTTGAAATTCTAGCAACAATCTTCGTTTGTCTCCGTAGATTTTCTGTCAGCTCTGAGCCGTTTTAAGACGTTCACGAACCTGTTGGACGTATTCCGAGGTCTTCTGGCCTATTTCTGTGTTGCCAAGTTCCTTCTGCCCAACTTCAACCCAGCAGATTGGGGTCCTACACTTTCTTTTGTACAACATCTCGTACGGGGGCATACCAACACTCGCGTGATAATTGTTGTTGTATGAAAACTCTGCTAAGGATAGATACAGTTTCCAACTTCCCCTGATGTCAATCACACAAGCTCTCAGTATATCTTCTAGGGTTTGGATCATTCGTTCACTTTGTCCGCTGGTTTGGGGGTGATATGCTGTACCGAGGTTAACCCTTGTTCCCAAATCCTCGTGAAATTTGCTCCAAAATTAGGTTGTGAATCGCACATCCCTTTCAGATATAATGGTTACCGGCACCCCGTGCCTCGAGACTATTTCCTTTACGTAAATATCGGCCAATCTCTCGGCTGAACTGGCATCTCGAATCGGTATGAAGTGCGCTCTTTTGGTCAATAGATCCACAATAACCCATATTGCGTCAAAGTTCCTTGGAGTCTTGGGCAGTTTTGTTATCAAATCCATGGTTACGTGTTCCCACTTCCATGCTAGTATCTCTAATGGTTGCAGCTTATCAAGTTCTATCTGGTGCTCGGCTTTTACCCGTAGAGAGGTTAAACATTTCTCAACAGAATTTGCCACATTCCTCTTAATTCCTATCCACCATAAATCCCCTTTTAAGTCCCTGTACATCTTAGTGGCCCCCGGGTGTATAGAAAACTTCGAATTGTGGACTTCCCCTAGAATTAGACTTCGGACATCTGTAGCTCTTCTACCCAAATCCGCCCGTAATGGGTCAAGAATCCACGACCATCCTTGACCATGAATGCCAGTTGTCCCTTAATCCGCTCTGCTTTCTGGTTTTCTTCCTTGGTTGTTTCCACTTAAGCCATCAAAATCGTTCGAAAAGTGAAGTTGTGACAGTCATTCTTAGGCATCTTATGTTAAACTGCAACTGGCCCGTCTTATGACTCAGCGCGTCTGCCACCACGTTGGCCTTTCCCGGATGATACAAGATTTCATAGTCATAATCTTTGACTAAGTCTAGCCATCTCCGCTGGCGCACGTTCAAATCCTTCTGATTGGTGTAGTAGTTCGAGCTCTTGTGATCCGTGTATATGGTGCACTTAACTCCGTATAAGCAATGTCTCCAAATCTCGAGTGCGAACACCACGGCTGCCAATTCTAGATCGTGGGTCGGATAATTACCCTCGTGAGGTTTCAGTTGTCTCAAAGCGTAGGCAATAACTTTCCCACTCTTCATAAGTACGCAACCGAGCCCCACATGGGAGGCATCGCAATAAACCACCAAGTCTTCCATCCCCTTGGGTAAGGTTAGTATTGGTGTTTCGCACAATTTGCTCCGGAGGGTTTCGAATGCTTTCTGCTGTCTGTCCCCCAATCAAAACGAATTTTCTTCTTTGTCAATTTGGTTAGTGGCACTACTAACTTAAAGAAATCCTTAATAAATCATCTGTAATGGAACAGTAGTAGTAACCCTTGGGGGCTACGCCCTAATTCCATATTTATACTCATATGCATACACCTTGTGGGGCCTAAGCCCAAATCACATTATCAAGCCCAATTTCCACTATTACACTCTCATTAGTTTAAATATATAAGCCCAACAATTTTAATAAATTTCTCAGTCATCAATATATATAGCTAAAGTAACAATAAATATCCAAAGAAAATACTTTTTACTAAATTTTGAAATTCGGGTTTTAACACTCTCCCTCACTTAAACACGATTTCGTCCTAGAAATCTTTATTCGAATAATGTAGGGTAGTTTCTCCTCATCTCTTCTTCGGACTCTCACGTCCCTTTGGAACCCATCTGGTGCTCCCATTTCACCTTCACCATTCCCACCTGTTTGTTCCGTAGCTATTCAACCTTTCTTTTGATAATCCTAACCGGACTTCTGAAGTAGTTCAATTTCTTGTCTATGGTGATGTCCTTCAATGGTACAAATGCCGACTCACCGGCTAAGAATGTTCTCAAATGGGATACATGGAAGGTGTTGTGTATTCTTGATAACTCTTCTGGTAGCTCCAAACGATAGGCCACCTTGCCGTCCCTTGCTATGACCTTGAATGGTCCAATGAATCTAGGGTTCAACTTCCCACATTTTCGGAATCGGATTACTCCTTTCCATGGAGATACTTTGAGAGACACCTAATCACCCACTTGAAATTCTAGCAACGATCTCCGTTTGTCTGCGTAGCTTTTCTATCAACTCTGAGCCATTTTAAGACGTTCACGAACTTGTTGGACATATTCCGAGGTCTTCTGGACTATTTCTATGTTGCCAAGTTCCTTTTTCCCAACTTCACCCCAGCAGATCGGGGTCCTACACTTTCTTCCGTCCAACATCTCGTACGGGGGCATACCAATAATCGTGTGATAACTGTTGTTGTATGAAAACTCTTCTAAAGGTAGATACAGATCCCAACTTCCCCCGAAGTCAATCACACAAGCTCTCAACATATCTTCTAGGGTTTGGATCGTTCGTTCACTTTGTCTGTCATTTTAGGGGTGATATGTTGTTCTGAGGTTAACCCTTGTTCCCAAATCCTCGTGAAATTTGCTCCAAAATCTGGATGTGAATCGCACAACCCTTTCAGATATAATGGTTACCGGCACCCCGTGCCTCGAGATTATTTCCTTTCCGTATATATCGGACAATCTCTCGGCTGAACTGGCTTCTCGAATCGGTATGAAGTGCGCGCTTTTGGTCAATCGATCCACAATAACCCAGGTTGCGTCAAAGTTCCTTGGAGTCTTGGGCAATTTTGTTATCAAATCCATGGTTACGTGTTCCCACTTCCATGCTGGTATCTCTAATGGTTGCAGCTTATCATGTGCTCTCTGGTGCTCGGCTTTTACCCGTAGAGAGGTTAAACATTTTTCAACACAATTTGCCACATTCCTCTTAATTCCTTGCCACCAGAAATCCCCTTTTATGTCTGTGTACATCTTAGTGGCTGTATAGAAAACTTCGACTTGTGGGTTTCCCCTAGAATGAGACTTCGAACCTCGGTAGCTCTTGCTATCAAAATCCGCCCGTAACGGGTCCAAAATCCACGATTATCCTTGACCATGAATGCCAGTTGTCCCTTAATCCGCACTGCTTTCTGGTTTTCTTCCTTGGTTGTTTCCACTTGACCATCATTCTTAGGCATCTTACGTTAAACTGCAACAGGCTCGTTTTTCGACTCAGTGCGGTAGCCGCCACGTTGGCCTTTCCCGGATGATACAAGATTTCATAGTCATAATCTTTGACTAAGTCTAGCCGTCTCCGTTAACGCACGTTCAAATCCTTTTGATTGGTGTAGTAGTTCGAGCTCTTGTGATCCGTGTATATGGTGCACTTAACTCCGTATAAGCGATGTCTCCAAATCTCGAGTGCGAACACCACGGCTGCCAATTCTAGATCGAGAGTCGGATAATCACACTCGTGAGGTTTCAGTTGTCTCGAAGCATAGGCAATAACTTCCCCCCTCTGCATAAGTACGCAACTGAGCCCCACATAGGAGGCACCGCAATAAACCACCAAGTCATCCATCCCCGTGGGTAAGGTTAGTATTGGTGTTTCGCACAATTTTCTCCAGAGGGCTTCGAATGCTTTCTACCGTCTGTCCCCCAATCAAAACGAATTTTCTTCTTTGTGAGTTTGGTTAGTGGCACTGTTAACTTAGAGAATCCTTAATAAATTGTCTGTAATAACCGGCTAACCCCAAGAAGCTTCGGATTTCCGTAGGACTCTTTGGCGTTTCCCATCTCATAACAGCCTCTATTCTTGCCGGGTCAACTCTGATTCCTTCGCAGTTTACCAGGTGCCCAAGGAATTGCACCTCCTCTAACATACCCAACACCGAAGTATAGGTCTCATTCCCGACACCGAAGTGTTGGTCTCATTCCCGACACCGAAGTGTTGGTCTCATTCATACTAAACATATAATTATCAGATACCACGTACATAACATGTCACACATACTATTATCACCTACAAGTCAGTGTACTCACATATCTCATAAGTCATTACTTACTTACACATCATCGGCCCTATACGAAGCCCAATTAAAACATACCTGACACCGGAGTGTTGTACATAACATTTACGTAGTTCATAAGAACTAATCACTTTCTTGGATGCTATGAAACGTAATTGATGTCTATTTAAAACTGTAAGTAAGAATACTCACATGTCAGCAATTCTCGTCACACGGTTCTTAATTTATACTTTACTTGCAATTACCTTTCAATTGACTGTCACTTGGTTCAAGTTCAAAAGGTCAAATCTTGGTACTAGTCTCTTGTTCACTTGCACAACTCCCGTAAGTCGGATGGGTGTGTATACATATATATACATATAAATAAAGGTCGTATGGTTTTCTACACATACACAAGGTCGCATGGGTGTTATACCCCATATGAAAGTCGCATGGCCACCCGGGCCATATGAAAGTCGCATGAACATAGGTAATTGTCACATGAATATGACATATACTAGGTGATTGTCGCATGAACAAGTATACATTCTTAGGTGACTGTCACATGGACTAAACATATATGCCTAGGTGACTGTCACATGGACTAAACATATATGCCTAGGTGACAATCACATGGACTATATATATCTATATTCATGTGACTGTCGCATGGACTATATATATATATATCCATGTGACTATCGCATGGACATATATACATATCCATTTGACTGTCGCATGGACATATATACACACCCATGTGACTGTCTCATGGACATATATACACATCCACATGACTCTCGCATGGACATATATACATCTCCATGTGACTGTCGCATGGGCATATATATATATATATGCCTATGTGACTGTCACATGAACTTATATACACGTCTATGTGACTGTTGCATGGCTACAAGCCTTCCCTGACAGTTCATCGCTTTGAAAAGCACCGACTCCATAGCCAAGATCAAGCTTTCTCAAAACTCAATCAAATTAACTCATTCTTGTTGCAAAACATTTCTCCACTTATATAAATCTTTCCTTTTAACACAAATATGTATTTCATCCACTATTAAGTGTTCTTGCTTAAATCTTTTTCCTGGTTTTTCTCATACATTCTAAAAGCCAAAAACCCAGATTTCAAACATCCATTCATCATCTTAATAGATTAAGATTTTGTGTCTACATAACCATAATGAAGTGAGTAACATTACCTACTGATTTCCTTGACAAATTTCTTATGTTCCAAGATGATTGTTGACTCTTATTTTCTCTGTTCTTCAAGAGAAGCTTCCACACCCAAACACACACTAATTTTGAAAGTAATGGAACAGTAGTAGTAACCCTTGGGGGCTACGGCCTAATTGCATATTTATACTCTTATGCATACACCTTGTGGAGCCTAAGCCCAAATCACATTATCAAGCCCAATTTCCACTATTACACTCTCATTAGTTTAAACATATAAGCCCAACAATATTAATAAATTTCCCACTCATCAATATATATATACATATATATATATATATATATATCTAAAGTCACAATAAATATCCAAAGAAAATACTTTTTACTAAATTTTGAAATTCGGGTATTACACAAATAAATCCCTACAAAAGGAACGACTGACCCATTCAAACGTTTCTTTAATAGACTCAATATACTCTTTGTTCTCATCAAGAAGACCTAGAGCATAGCATGCATTTCTGAATGTATCATACACTACGTTATTCACCCTCTTAATATCCTCAAAACATGTAGGTCCTTTTACTTTGTTCAGCAAAATTCTTAGATAATATCCTTCTCCAGCTTTAGGGGGCACATAATTCAGTCTCCCAAGAGCAAATCCTCTCTGTCTCTCAGTCCACTTTTTTCATTTAGAATTCCAGACAAAATGTAACACCGGAAAATTAAAGCCATTTTTTTTAAATTGCGTTGCAGAAGCATTTAACAAACAAACTCACTTTAGATACAATACAAATATTTACAAACCATAAACATTTGTTCCGAAATAACAAAAACAACTGTGTTGGTGTTAGAAAACAAACTGTCTCGTTTCCTTTTGTTGGGGTTTGTTCGGTTTTTCAAAATATATTTTAGCAACGGAAGCATGAACAACAATTTTAAACTTTTTAAAACTCCCCACCAATGATCCATATGCAAGCCTTAAGAAACAAAACAACCATAGGGTGTTTAGAACTACAACCTTTGTAGCGTGAGTAAACCGTTGATGAAGTGGTTGATCTAAGAGAAGCCAAGAGAAGACTTCCTCCAAGGTATCCACAAATCAATGAGTCCAACACCTCCAAGATGCTAGTCTCTCCAACCCTTAAAATTCAAGCAAGCAAGCAACAATCTCTTGTTCTTCTTCTTGAACTAGATGTATGTATTGTAGCACCACACTTGACTTACTTGAAGAACACCAATACAAGAATGTAGAGATGTTTTCAAAGCTTCAAGAATACTTAGAACTTTTCTAAAAGAAGCCTAAAGGTGGTAGCATGTGATTGTTAGAACAAAGAACCATGCATGTACTAAATAAGATCAAGAAGTGAAGCAACAAGAGGGAGGCCCCCTTTGGCTCCCATTTTCGGCCGAAAATGGGTGAGGGGGGAGGGTCCCCTCTTGCCTTCCTTCCATGCTTGTACATCTAGTCCATGCCTTGGTTGATTGATTTCAAGTATACACAACATGGCCCCCATTTGAATTAATGAGGGATTTTCTAGTTTCCTTCATAAATACATATATAAAAGATATACTAGATGTGCCATACTATGTAAAATACATCTACATGTATTTTATATACATACTTGATTGTTACTAGTAACTCTTTACTTGTAACAAGGATATACATACATTTATATAATTGTTACTAGTAACAATTTACTTGTAACAAATATACATTTATACATATATATATATATACATACATATATAAAATCATATGTTTATATTTATGTATTTCATATGCATTATCTTGTATCAATATACAAGAGTTATATTATTATTTCATATAAATAATAATATGCAACAATGCATATATACTTATATATATAATGAGTTGGAAACATATTTAAATCATATTCAAATATGTAATTGGTGTCCATTGATTGTAAATGTGTGACCCTATGGGTTTATTTATTATTAGTAATATCGTATTAATTTGTGTCTTGTGCACATAGAACCAACAATCTCCCACTTGCACAAGTTACAACTTAAGCCGATATAGACAATGGTAAGAACGTCTAGCAACATCCCATTGCCCCTAATAATGAATAAAGTGTGTTGATCAACACTTTCACCAATGAAATTAACTCACTAGCTACAAATCGTTGTTATAGGTAAGTCATCAATTATCCCTTTGTTTTAACATCTCGTTGAACATGAGACATGGATCGTCATCAATTCTCATACAATGTTCAACTTGTTTTAGGGCCCAGAGATATTATACTCCCAATTAAATGAGAGAAACAAATTCCATCTTGACCACATACGTATCTTATAAGACTCATATCATACCTAATAATGGCCTTTATAACTAACCGGTTAAAGATAGCGTTTAACCACATTAAAGCATGATACTCCTCATACTCGAGTCCCAATATGTGTCTCAGGTCTAAGGATACAAAGATACCACCTTTTTCTCAAGATTTACTTATGACACTGATCCATGAAGCAATCTTAAGAGCGGGTCATGTCCAATGTTTGTTCCCTAACAAACATTAGTGAATTTGGCTGCAAACCCTTTTGCCTACTTTCATCACGAATGAAAGTCAACCAACTTATTCACATTAGTCTTAATTCATAACTATTCCCATAGTTATAACCGACTATGGACGTTTTAGAATAAAGAATTATTCATGGATTTAAACATGCTAATAAAGAACACAATATATATTAATGAAGTGATCATATCCCATACATCATTCAGATAAAATAGATATTGTCATAATGTTCCAAAATATCCAAATACTAAATTACAATTCAAATCCAATCCCTTGCAAAGCGAAGACCTATTGCCCTAGTATGAGACTCATGCTTAGTCGAGGCAAGAGGTTTCGTAAAAGGATCTGCAAGATTCTGATCTGTATGAACTTTGCGAATACACACATCTCCTCTATCCACTATATCCCGTACGTAGTGGAAACGCCTGAGGATGTGTTTGGTGCTGTGATGTGATCTAGGTTCTTTTGCCTGGGCAATAGCACATTCATTATCACAAAATATTTCTATGGGGTCTTGAATGCTTGTTACTACCCCAAGGTCAGCAATGAATTTCTTCATCCATGCAGCTTCTTGTCCAGCCTCAGAAGCAGCAATGTATTCAGATTCTGTAGTGGATTGTGCAACTACACTTTGCTTAGAACTTTTCCAAGCAACCGCGCCTCCATTCATAACGAAGACATAGCCCGATTGTGATCGAGAATCATCTCGATCCGTTTGGAAACTAGCATCTGTGTAACACTTTACACAAAGATCTTCTTCCAAACCCCCATAGATCAAGAACATGTCTTTGGTTCTTCTCAAGTATTTTAAAATGTTCTTGACTGCCATCCAATGGCTATCTCCTGGGTTTTGCTGGTATCTGCTCGTCATGCTCAAAGCATACGAGACATCTGGCCTAGTGCATAGCATGGCATACATGATGGATCCAATTGCAGAAGCATATGGGATCTCACTCATTCTATCTAGCTCTTCTCTTGTGCTAGGGCTTTGAGCTTTACTCAAAACCGTGCCTAGTGCCATTGGCAAGAATCCTCTCTTAGAATTCTCCATCTTGAATCGTTTCATGATTTTGTCAATATATGCACTTTGACTTAGGCCAATAAGACGCCTAGATCTATCCCTATAGATCTTTATTCCAAGAATGTAGGCGGCTTCTCCCAAGTCTTTCATTGAGAAACACTTCCCAAGCCAAGACTTGATGTCTTGCAAGGTCGGGATGTCGTTTCCAATGAGTAGTATGTCATCAACATACAAGACAAGGAATGTTACTGCGCTCCCACTAGTTTTCTTGTAAACACACGGTTCATCTTCTGATTTGATAAAACCAAACTCTTTTATTTTCTCATCAAATCGAAGATTCCAACTTCGAGATGCTTGCTTTAGTCCATAGATGGATCTTTTAAGCTTGCACACCTTATTAGGATACTTCGGATCTACAAAACCTTCAGGCTGAACCATATAGACATCTTCACTTAAGTGTCCATTTAGAAAAGCCGTTTTGACATCCATTTGCCATATCTCATAGTCATAATATGCAGCTATGGCAATAAGTATTCTAATAGATTTAATCATGGCTACCGGAGAGAAAGTTTCATCATAGTCAATACCATCAGTTTGAGTGAAACCTTTCGCCACTAGCCTTGCCTTAAATGTGTGTACATTTCCATCCATGTCTGTCTTCTTCTTGAAGACCCACTTGCTCCCTACAGTCTTACTATTGGGAGGAAGATCAACCAAGTCCCATACTTGATTTTCATACATGGATTGCATCTCAGTGTTCATGGCATCAAGCCATTTATCGGATTCCGGATCCGATATAGCATCTTGGTAGTTAGTAGGCTCAGAAGAGTCTACCAAGAAAATCTCATCATTGGACACGAGAAATCCGTATCTCTCGGGTTCTTGACGAGGTCTACCAGATCTACGAACACTTTGTGTTTCAGTAGGTTCTTGAACAACCATTTGTTCAGGTTCAACAACCGTTTGTTGAGTGCTAGTGTCAACCTGACTTGTATTTTGTGGTTCTTGAATTTCTTCAAGGTCTACATTGCTCTCACTTGCCTCTTTCGAAAGAAACTCCTTTTCTAAGAAAGTGGCATGCCTAGAAACAAACACTTTGTTCTCAGCTGGGTTGTAGAAATAATATCCTAATGAATCTTTAGGATATCCCACAAAATTACATTTGATAGATCTAGGATCGAGTTTGCTTAAAGCTTCTTGTCGTACATGAGCCTCACAACCCCAGACTTTCAAGTAAGATAAGTTTAGAACCTTTCCATACCACATCTCATATGGTGTCTTATATACCTTCTTGGTTGGAACCATATTCAATATGCGCGCAGCAGTTAATAAAGCATAACTCCAAAAGGACGAGGGTAGAGTACTTCGGCTCATCATAGACCGAACCATATCTAGTAGAGTTCGGTTCCTCCTTTCAGATACACCATTATGTTGTGGTGTTCTAGGAGGAGTAAGTTGTGAGATAATCCCACAATTACTAAGATGATCCATAAACTCTTGGCTTAAGTACTGACCACCTCGATCGGAACGAAGGGCCTTGATTGTTTTGTTGAGTTGATTTTGTACTTCGTTTTGAAACAGCTTGAACATCTCAAATGTTTCATGTTTATGTTTCATCAAATAAACATAACAAAATCTACTATAATCATCGGTGAATGTAACGAAGTATCTATCACCATCCCTAGACATTGATCTAAAAGGACCGCATACATCCGTATGTATGATTCCTAATAGATCTTTGGCTCTTTCACTTGAACCGGAGAAAGGAGCCTTAGTCATCTTTCCATATAAACATGATTCGCAAACTTCAAATGAGCTAGAATCGTTTGATTTTAAAATTCCATCCTTTTGAAGTTTTGCAATGCGTTTCTTGTTTACATGACCAAGTCGACAATGCCATAGGTATGTTTGACTTAAGTCATGCTTAGGTCGTTTGGTGCTAGTGGTATATATAGAATTATCATCAAGAGATCTTTTAAGATTAACTTCATATATTCCATTAAGAGACCGAGCCTCAAAATACAAAATATCGTTTTTGAAGGCACGAATGCCATCATCAACGAAACCAAATGTGAATCCAGATTCTCTTAACCGAGCTACTGAAATAATATTCCTAGTTAAACTAGGTACATAACAACAATTGTTTAATATTAAGTACAGGCCATTTGGTAATAATAATTCAAAAGTTCCAAGGGCTTCAACAGCAACATTTGCTCCATTGCCCACGTGGAGATCCAAATCGCCTGTCTTCAGCAGCTTACTTTTTCTCAACCCCTGCACATTGTTACAAATGTGAGTTCCACAACCGGTATCAAATACCCAGGAATTAATGGAAAAAGTATACATTTCAATCATATATATACCTGAAGTGCTAGCCTCGCCAGCCTTCTTCTTTTTCAACTCTGCAAGGTAGGTTGGACAATTGCGCCTCCAATGTCCTACCACCCCGCATTCAAAGCATGGGTCATTCTTGGGAACCTTTCCCGTCGTCTTGGGTGTAGGAGCCTTGGCAACTTGCTTGCCTTTGTCCTTTCCCTTTGCCTTCGCTTTGCCTTTCCCTTTTGAGTTGTTTTTATTTTTCTTCTTGATTTTCCCTTCTTGAATCATCAAGACTTGAGGTGTTCTGCTTGGAATCTTACTCTCAGCAGTTTTAAGCATCCCATGCAACTCTGAGACAGATTTCTCCCAATTGTTCATGTTATAATTCATGACAAATTGATCATAGGCTTTGGTCAACGAGTTAAGGATCATATCCTGTGCAAACTCGTTGGTTATGGGAGATCCAAGCCTAGCAAGCTGGTCAATGTATCCTTTCATCTTTAGCACATAGTCGCTAACGGATTGACCTTCCTCCATCTTGCATGCATGGAAAGCTCGAGTGACCTCAAAGCGTTCTTGCTTCGCTTGCTTTTGGAACATTTCCTTAAGCTGGCCAAGCATCTCATATGCTCCATGCTCCTCAAGGTTCTTTTGAAGATCCGGAGACATGGTAGCAAGCATGAGGCATGAAATTTCGACCGAGTCGTCGGAATGCTTCACCCAAGCATCCCTAACGGCTTTGGCCACAGTCAATGGAGGTTCCTCAGGGACGGGATCCTCAAGTACGTACAATTTCTTTTCGTGCTTAAGAACGATTCTCAAGTTACGATACCAGTCTAAGAAATTTGTACCATTGAGTTTTTCTTTCTCTAAGATTGAACGAAGAGATAAGTTGTTAACGGGCGTAGTTGAGTTAGGGGCCATCTACAAAATTTAACAAAGTTCAATTTAGTATTTTCGATATTTAATCCTTTAATAATTAATACACTTTAGAATTATAAAATTCTTTAATTTTTAAAGGCTAGGATCCAAGTTGAACTTAACCTTGAATGTTTGGCTAATGCTCTCTCCATCAAGTTAAAACAACGAGGTAGGTAACGTTTACCAATTACATCTCGTATGTAATTCCTAGATCTTTATGGGATCCTAGACAACGATTGTCAATTTTGACATGTTTGATCCCATCTATGCCTCGGGCTTCCTTACGTTTGGCTAATGCTCTCTCCGTAATAAGATTTCAATTAAGTCGTCCTATTTCAAGACGGTGAATTTCCGGCCCAAGACGTTCATGGAATTCGCGGAAAAACACCTCGGTTGTTACAAAAACAATCCACGCGTTTGGCTAATGCTCTCTCCACGTGAGTGTCGTTGCAACAAGCGAGTGTCTTAAAATGGGATGGCATAGACTTACGTTTTGAAAAAGGGCTTTTACCGTTTTGTATATTTATTAAATAAAACAAAACGAGTCGTGTGACTAGTATTGCATGCATACAATAATAAGTCCACGTTTTGATAAAATCATATTTTATATATTGGTCTTGAGTATTCTTAAAATCCATATTTTACGAACTCTCAACGCGTTCAATTTTAAACTAGTATTAATATCCTATATTAACATGTGTAGTTTCGAGCGCGCAAATACGACCAATTTTAGCTTGTAATAAAACCATTTTATTATTAAGCTTGAATGGAGTTTGGTTGAGTTTTAAAATCTCTATTTTATAAAACTCATATATATATATATATATTTTGACATAATGAATTTTAATCTTTAGAAAACTCCTTTTATATAAAATTCATTTTACATCTTATGTTATGTCAACTTAAAATACCAAACTCCCATTGTGTGATTTATATTATGTAAAAAATATTATCTAGCATGCAAAAAATCCTATTTTCAACCATGCATAATAATATAAACATAAACACACACAAATAACATGTATAAGTGCATAACCAAGCCATTTATCCTAAGTGGTATTTTTGTGAGCCATACAAAAAATACCAAGTCATAACTAAGGACCAAATATTCCTCTTGTGATGAACTTGAAGCTCCCACTTGCCAAAACAACTCCTTGTAGTGCAAATGACTCCAAGCCTTCATGGTTGACTCCACCACACTTGAAAACTCCAACTTGGTCATTTCTCCATCTTGTTACATTTTTATAAAAGTAAACTAGTCTAAACTATTCTACTACTTACAAAATACAACAAGATGAAACAAAACTAAAATTATTATTACATACCAAATGAAAAAATAATTTTACAACCAAATCGAATTTCCAACACATCACAAAAGGTCTATGGCTTGTTATGCACAACATACATTCAAACAAACATATATATCAACACTTGATATTTAGGCAACTTTTACAACCAAACATGCATGTGGTTTGGTTGTTTCCCAAAATAAATATATAAGCCTATATAAATTGCCAACAAGAAAATCCACAACTTTTCTAACAAAAGAAAAGTTGTCCATTTTCTTAAAGCAATACATACTCAAAAAGTTTCTTAAAACTATACATAAGTGGCTCTGATACCACTGTTGGGGTTTGTTCGGTTTTTCAAAATATATTTTAGCAATGGAAGCATGAACAACAATTTTAAACTTTTTAAAACTCCCCACCAATGATCCATATGCAAGCCTTAAGAAACAAAACAACCATAGGGTGTTTAGAACTACAACCTTTGTAGCGTGAGTAAACCGTTGATGAAGTGGTTGATCTAAGAGAAGCCAAGAGAAGACTTCCTCCAAGGTATCCACAAATCAATGAGTCCAACACCTCCAAGATGCTAGTCTCTCCAACCCTTGAAATTCAAGCAAGCAAGCAACAACCTCTTGTTCTTCTTCTTGAACTAGATGTATGTATTGTAGCACCACACTTGACTTACTTGAAGAACACCAATACAAGAATGTAGAGATGTTTTCAAAGCTTCAAGAATACTTAGAACTTTTCTAAAAGAAGCCTAAAGGTGGTAGCATGTGATTGTTAGAGCAAAGAACCATGCATGTACTAAATAAGATCAAGAAGTGAAGCAACAAGAGGGAGGCCCCCTTTGGCTCCCATTTTCGGCCGAAAATGGGTGAGGGGGGAGGGTCCCCTCTTGCCTTCCTTCCATGCTTGTACATCTAGTCCATGCCTTGGTTGATTGATTTCAAGTATACACAACATGGCCCCCATTTGAATTAATGAGGGATTTTCTAGTTTCCTTCATAAATACATATATAAAAGATATACTAGATGTGCCATACTATGTATAAAATACATCTACATGTATTTTATATACATACTTGATTGTTACTAGTAACTCTTTACTTGTAACAAGGATATACATACGTTTATATAATTGTTACTAGTAACAATTTACTTGTAACAAATATACATTTATACATATATATATACATATATAAAATCATATGTTTATATTTATGTATTTCATATGCATTATCTTGTATCAATATACAAGAGTTATATTATTATTTCACATAAATAATAATATGCAACAATGCATATATACTTATATATAATGAGTTGGAAACATATTTAAATCATATTCAAATATGTAATTGGTGTCCATTGATTGTAAATGTGTGACCCTATGGGTTTATTTATTATTAGTAATATCGTATTAATTTGTGTCTTGTGCACATAGAACCAACACCTTTAAATTCAAAACATATCAGAGTAGGGTCGAGCTTTCCTTCTACAAACACCAACACTCACAGACCTGCAAAAGCAACAACTAAGGGGAATTAGCACAAAGCTAAGTGAGCAGAAGCTAAACACAAAGGCAAACATCAACAGTCAATATCAAAGCATTTAATCAGACAATCAAGAAGACCAGCGGTTCGGCACAGAACCTACAACCAATGCCGGCCAAAGCAAGGTCTACCGATAGCCCTCCGCTGAATTGGCATAGGGAAATTCCCCTCTGACACAACGCATGCATCAGTAGTACTACAACTGTTCAACCAATCAGCAGACGATCCCAGCCCAATTCTATGTGTAGCTGACTTCTCGAACACAACTCAATATCATCCAAAGAGCGAATATCGGCCAAATAGTCATGCAACAGATATAATCAATCAACAATCACAATCAACAATCCAAATCACAAACGCATGCATCACATCAATAACATCAACCATAATATTTACCATCCGCGATTAACGTCCACTCACCTCATGGTTTCAAACGCGTAACTCAGATATCTAATTTTACCGAGTTTTGGTGTTTCCTGAAAACACAGTAACAACAAAATCAGTCTCGAACTCATTAATATATCTGTCCACCTATATTTGTATCTCATTTTATAACATATATAACTAACAACTTCAAATCATCAACAAACAAGTACATTTTCTGAATTTGGGTATTGGATTTCACAACCATTAGATTTCACTTCGCGGATTGTAATACCCGAACTTCGAAAATAAATAAGAAGAATATTTTATAGAGAAAATAATATTGTGTGGGATATGGACTTAATGGTGGACTAGTTTGATGTACTTGGGCTTGAATATATATATATATATATACATATATATATATATATGGATGAATAAATGGACTAAGGTAAATAAGCCAATTGGGCTTAAGTAATTGGGAATTGGGCTTAGGCCTCTTTAGAGAATAAGTATTTAAGAGGGGTTTAGGGCACAACCTCCAACAGTTGTAGCCAAAACGCTATTGCATTGAGAGAGAAACTAGTGTGTGTTGCTCACGATAAGCAGAGAAAAGAAGGAACCAAGAATCATTGTGAACTCAAGGAATTGCTAAGAGAATCATCATGTAATGCTTCTTTCCCCGTTATGGTGTTGTAAACATCAATTTTATCTTGTTTGAATGATTATAAGAGAAGTTAGAATCTGGGTTTTGGGGTTTTGGGTTTATGAAGAACAAGAGAAAAGAATTTGAGATATTAGCTTTAATACTTGATGAAATGTGTTTAAATCTTGAAGGAAGTGCTTAAATGGGTGGAGAAATGTTTTGAAACAAAAAGGAAATGATTTGGTTGAGTTTTGAAAGAACTTGATTTTGTCCATGGAGCCTGTGAAATGAAAAATGACGAGCTGACAGGGATGAGTTCACCCCATGTGACTTTCGCATGGGGAGGGAGGGGAGTTCATGCGACCTTCGTGTTAGTATATATATAGTTCATGCGACTTTCAGTAGTTATGTATGTATTCATGTGAATTTCAGCATGTCATGCGACTTTCAGTAAGTGTCCATGCGACACTCAGTTAATCCATGCGACTTTCAGCCCTTGTATTTGTGCCATGCGACTTTCAGTTAGAACATGCATACATTCATGTGACTTTTAGTAGATAAGTGCATTCATGTGTTTTTTAGTAGTAGTGTGTACACCATGCGACTTTCATGAATGAGCCTATGCGACTTTCAGTTATCATATGAGTTCATGCGACTTTTGATATAGTTTCATGGGACTTTTGATACATGTTCGTGCGACATTCAGTAGCCATGTGACTTTTAGTGTGTGTACATGATGCCATGCAACTTTCAGATGGTTTATATGTGTGGTCCATGCGACCTTCAGTTAGCTATGTATGTTACCATGCGACCTTTGGATAGCATTTGTGCATTTAATGCGACCTTAGTACGTCTAGACAACTTGCAGTAGTGTGTACCCCTCCGCTGTATGGAGAGTTGTGTAACCGAGTAACAGACTAGTGCCCGGATTTGACCTTTTGCACTTGGATCAGGTGACGGTCAATTGGGAGGATAATCACGAGTAAAGTTGTAAAGTAAGAATAGCGTGACGAGAACTACCGACAGGTGAGTATTCTTACTTAAATTTCTAAATAGACATCAAATACGTTTGAGAGTGCCTACGCAAGTGAATAATAATTGTGGAATATGTGAATGCTATGTGTAGACCAACACTTCGGTGTCGGGTATGTTTTAAATAGACTTTGCATACGGCCAATGATGTGTAAGCAGATGATAAGTTATGAGACATGTGAATACACTCAATTACATGATAGTAGTACGTGTGACGTGTTATGTATGTGGTATATGATAATTATATCATCAGTATTCTCATTATGATCTAAAAAGATTCCAGATGTTTATATATGCATGTGAATACGTGAACAACTATGAGTTATAACTGAATGTGATTAGACCGTTTACTTCGGTAATGGTTATGATTAGACCGTTTACTCCGGTGACGGGTATGTTAGACCGCACACTTCGGTGTCGGGTATGAGACCACACACTTCGGTGTCGGATATGAGACCGCACACTTCGGTGTCGGGTATGAGACCGTACACTCCGGTGTCGGGAATGAGACCGTACACTTCCGTGTCGGGTATGAGACCAACACTTCGGTGTTGGGTATGAGACCAGCACTTCGGTGCCGGGTATGTTAGACCGTTCACTTTGGTGACTGGTATGTTAGACCGCACACTTCGGTGTCGAATATGAGACCGCACACTTTGGTGTCGGGTATGAGACCGTACACTTCGGTGTCGGGTATGAGACCGTACACTTCGGTGTCGGGTATGAGACCAGCACTTCGGTGTTTGGTATGAGACTAGCACTTCGGTGCTGGATATGTTAGACCGTTCACTCCGGTGACGGGAATGTTAGACCGCACACTTTGGTGTCGGGTATGAGACCAGCACTTCGGTGCCGGGTATGTTAGACCGTTGCGACGACAACGGGTGAGACGAGACCGTTTAACAGGCGGGTATGTTGAGACCACTTACTACGGTAGTGGGTATGAGATACGTGTTATTTGATGAGACCGTCTAACAGACGGGTATGTTGAGATCACTTACTACAGTAGTGGGCGCAAAGAATGTGTTTGATGAACTGCTTGGTTTGTAAGTAAAGTACTCGCTAAGCTTTGTGCTTGCGGTTGTTGTTTAACCATCTTTTCAGGTGATGACCACGGTGGGGCTCCAGTTCGTGTTTGATAGCTCATCCCTAGGAAGCTTCCACAACGTTTTCACTATCATGAGTTTTCTAATGTAATCCAAAATGATTGTACTTGAACTTAAGATTTTTATGGTTTTTCACCCAGGATGTAATTGGTATTGTACAGTGTTTCAATTATCGTAGACTTTTAATAGTACGATTTAGTATTGGCAAAAAAAAATTTGGGACGTTACAACATGGTAAAAGAGCCTTGGTTTAAGAGATGCGAATGTGTTTACGCATGTTTGAACTTAAACCTTGGTTCGTTAAGGATTTTAGATACAGTTTTGAAACTTTTTCAAATGATTTATGTTACGACGAGCTATTGGCTGGAGCTAGTCGCAGTGGTCACACGCGAGTACAAGGTATGAATTTATGATATGATGACCATGTTAACTGAGATTTTGGAATTGAACTGCTTTAGTAGAATCAGAATAGAATGACATGATTATGCTTACATGATAACTGACTGTGTGCTTGATGAGATGATTGATACATGGCCCAAGCTAGTGAATCGGGATTCGTAGTGGTAATGACCAGATCCAATACGTGTAGCGTGTTTTTAATAATAGGGCCCATATTATTATTTGCACACAACACTTGTTAGAAACTTGTCAAAATCCGGGGAATCTTGTGAATCTGGTGAGGGGTACTTGTAGAGATAGAATGCGTATAGCTAGGGTGCCTTAGAAAGTCTAGGGTTGCCTTCTAGCTAAGTTTTGACATGTGATACAGGATATGAACTAATATAGTAGTGAGGACTGTATGGCAATGCCGCCTATTGATTAGTGCATTGTCTATACATCCAGTGTGGTGAATATAAGAAACAGATTCGTGATCCCAACTGAAACGGGTTTTGGAAACCCACCTATTGAAGGAGATGATAGCGTGGCGGTAGTATGCCTGTAGAGTAGAGATGCCTTAGTATGACTAGGGCTGCTCCAGATTATGCGGTAAGCATGTTGAAAGTACACACGTTAGGTGGACGTGATGTACGTTATGATTAAGATATCCGATGAAGCCACCGGTTGAGGGGTGCGTTGCTTATACTTCCACTTGACAGTGGAGCGGGCAAGGGTGGAACATGGTATTATGTGGTAAATATTTTAACAAATCAGTAAAACCAGAGTCACCTCGAGAAGTGGAGTTAGCAGACAAAATATCCATAAATATAATTGATATATTTAGAGTTAATGTGATAGACGAAGGTGATGTCAAACTTCCTATAGACTTTATTCTGACTCACGCGGGAGTTTCAATTAACGGTGGGAATGGACTGGCTCTATCGTTACTAGGCCAGTATATTATGCAAACGAGGAACCGTACGGGTTCAAACCCTAAGTGGGGGAGAAGTTCTAATCGACGTTGGACCTGAGGCAAAACCGCAATTCGATTTCCGCTAGAAGCTGTTATAGCTGCCAAAGTAACAGCAGGCAGGATGAAGGAGTGGAGGGAGACGCTACCTCAGATAATGACTGAGATGAAGGAGGATATATGAAAGATGACTATCATAAGTTGAGCACGTTATGGTCTGTACGAAAGACTGCAACTACTACTTCAATGGTTACGCTAGAAGCAAATCAGATACAGAGGGGTTGCACCTACATAGATTTTCTGCGTGTCAACCAACGGCTTTTGAGGGAAATCCAGATTTCAGTAAGAGCGCAAAGTAGACCTATGAGGTGGAAGAATCTTTTCACACATATCAAAGTGTTGAAGAAAGGAAAGTATGGTACGTATCGAGCTTGTTAAGTGGAGCACCAACATGATTCATTAAAAAGAAGGATAGATAATGCAAAGTTTCCTATAGATCTACTATCGACCCCTATGAGAGAATTTCAAGTAATAGTGGTAATGGATTGGCTAGGGCGTCACCAGGCCAACATCTTGTGCAAGTAAGGGATCATACGAATCCAGAGTCCAAGTGGGGGAGAAATCTCCATCTACGGTAAACGACAGAATGGGTTGACGGCAGGCTGCACCACGATCAAAGCGGCAAGGTATCTACGCAAAGGCTGCACGGCCTTCATAGCTCATGTGGTTGACGCAAGGCTGGAGAAGAAGAAATTGACAATTTCCAATGTAAGAGAGGTATGCGATTATCCGGAGGTATTTTCGGAGGAACTACCGGGGATCCTGCCAGACAGACAGGTGGAGTTCTGTATGGACCTAGTGCCAGGAGTGGCACCTATCGCCAAGGCACCGTACCGACTAGCACCACCAGAGATGCAAGAATTGATGTCACAACTTCAGGAACTGATTGATAAGGGCTTCATACACCCAAGGTGATAATTAAGAACTATTATCCGCTACCAAGGATCGATGGCTTTTTTGACCAACTGCAAGGAGCGGCCGGTTTCTCAAAGATAGACTTGCGGTCGGGATATCAACAACTCGAGGTACGAGAGGAGGATAAATCCAAGACGGCCTTTTGCACGCGCTATGGGCACTTCGAGTTTGTTATTAGGCCCTTCGGTCTCACTAACGCGCCAACAATTTTCATGGGTCTAATGAATCGGGTTTGTAGGCCGATGCTTGAGAAACTAGTGATCATACTCATCGATGACATTCTAGTTTAGTCCAAGACCGAGGTGGAGCTTGAGAAACACCTACGGGAGGTGCTGGAGACATTACTTATATGGGGTCAAGTGCACCATCTACCCAGGTTACAAGAGCTTGAAGTACTTCACCGATCAGAAGAATTTGAACAATTCGCTAATGGAGATGGCTAGACTTAGTCAAGGAGTACGAATTGGAGATCTTATATCATCCGGGAAAGGCCGACGTGGTGGCGGATGCGCTGAGTCGCAAGACGATCCAGACGCAAGATTCACGTGAGATGCCTAAGAACGATGGTCACAACTTCACTTCTTGAGACGATTCTGACGACGCAAGCCGAGGTGACCAAGGAAGAGAACCAGAAAACATAGCGGATTAAGAGACAATTGGCATTCATGATCAAGGATAGTCGTGGATCGTGGAACCGTTACAAGAGGATTTGGGTGCCAAAAGTTATAGAGGTTCGAAGCATTATCCTAGACGAAGCTCACAAGTCAAAATTTTGACGCAATTTAGGTTATGGTGGATCGATTGACCAAAAGCGCGCATTCATACCCATACGAGGAGCTAGCTCGACAGAGAAATTGGCTGGTTTTTATGTGAAGGAGATAATCTCGAGACACTGAGTGCCAGTTACCATCATTTTTGATAAGGATGTACGATTCACATCCAGGTTTTGGAGCAAGTTTCATGAGGATTTGGGTACAAGGGTTAAGTTGAGTACAACATATCACCCCAAACTGACAGGCAAAGTGAACGAACCATCCAAACGCTGGAAGATATGTTACGAGCTTGTGTGATCGACTTCGGGGGAAGCTGGGATTTGTACTTACCCATAGCAGAATTTTCGTACAACAACAGTTACCACGCGAGTATCCACATGCCACCGTATGAGGTGTTGTACGGTAGGAAATGTAGAACCCCGATATGTTGGGGTGAAGTTGGAAAGAAAGAACTTGGCAACACGGGAATAGTACAGAAAATCTTGGAGTGTGTGCAACAATTTCGTGAACGACTTAAAGCGGCTCAAAGCCGGCAGGAGAGCTATGCAGATAAACACAGATCATTACTGGAATTCCAAGTTGGCGACTACGTACTGCTTAATGTGTCTCCATGGAAAGGAGTTATACGATTCGGAAAGCGAGGGAAGTTGAATCCAAGATTTATTGGGCCTTTCAAAGTTATCGCAAGAATTGGCGAGGTGGCTTACCGTTTAGAGCAACCCGAGGAGTTGTCGAAGATACACAACACATTTCATCTGTCTCATCTAAGAAAGTGTTTAGCCGACGAGTCGGCATTTGTACCATGGGAGGACACCAGCATAGATGAAAGACTGAACTACATCGAGAGACCGGTTGTGATCCTAGAAAGAAAGATCAAACGACTACGCAACAGGCAAGTGGGAGCACCGCAGGGGTTCAGAGTGGACGTGGGAGTCCGAGGAGGGAATTAGGAAGAACTACCCTGAAATGTTCGAATGAAGGTTTCGAGGACGAAATCATGTTTAAGTGGGGGAGAGTTGTAATACCCGAACTTCGAAAATAAATAAAAAGAATATTTTATCGAGAAAATAATATTGTGTGGGATATGGACTTAATGGTGGACTAGTTTAATGTACTTGGGCTTGAATATATATATATATATATATATATATATATATATATATATGGGTTAATAATGGAAAAAACCTTAAACTTTGACTTACTTTTTGGTTTAAACCTTAATCTTTGTTTTTAAATGATTTAAACCTTAAACTTTATTTTACTTGTTGGTTTAAACTTTAAACTTTGACTTACTTTTTGGTTTAAACCTTATTATTTGTTTTTAAATGATTTAAACCTTCAAATTTATTTTACTTGTTGGTTTAAACCTTAAATTTGTTTTTACCTATTATAATAACCCAAGTAAAAAAACACCCAATACATTAACAAATAAATAACCAAAGCTAGGAATTACATTGCCAAAAATAAGCTCAAGAGTATAGTTATTTGTAGGAATTAGACATTTGCACAACCATAATTACATCAAAAGACAAAAAAAAACTCGAGCAATAACATCTAGACATTGGTTAATTAACTTTAGAACCATCATCAACATCCAAAGTAGCACTCGAAAAGTTTCCACCAACATGTTATACTGATCTTGGTATTGCCCATTATGGCCATGCCGGGAAGAAAGGGAGCGAGCGGCGAAATCGACGACGGGAAGAAAGGGAGCGAGCGGCGAAATAGGCGACGGGAAGAAAGGAAGCGAGCAGTGAAATCGACGACGGGAAGAAAGGGAGCGAGCGGCAAAATCGGCGACGGGAAGAAAGGGAGCGAGCGCCGAAATCAGTGACGGGGAGAAAGGGAGCGAGCGACGAAATCGACGATGGGAACAACGGGAGCGAGCTGCGAAATCGATGACGGGAACAAGAGCTGTGAACGACAGGGAACAAGGGCTTAAATGGTGATGTGAGACCGGCATGGCCAGCATGGGCAATACCAAGATCAGTATAACATGTTGGTGGAAACTTTTCGGGTGCTACTTCAGATGTTGATGATGTTTCTAAAGTTAATTAACCAATGTCTAGATATTATTGCTCGAGTTGTTTTTGTGTCTTTTGATGTAATTATGGTTGTGCAGATGTCTAATTCCTACAAATAACTATACTCTTGAGCTTATTTTTGGCAAAGTGATTCCTAGCTTTGGTTATTTATTTGTTAATGTATTGGGTGTTTTTTTACTTGGGTTATTATAATAGGTAAAAACAAATTTAAGGTTTAAACCAACAAGTAAAATAAATTTGAAGGTTTAACCAAAAAGTAAGTCAAAGTTTAAGGTTTAAATCAACAAGTAAAATAAAGTTCAAGGTTTAAATCATTTAAAAACAAAGATTAAGGTTTAAACCAAAAAGTAAGTCAAAGTTTATGGTTTTTTCTATTATTAACCCTATATATATGTATATATCTATATATATATATACACATATATGGATGAATAAATGGACTAAGGTAAATAAGCCAATTAGGTTTAAGTAATCAGGTAATGCTTCTTACCCCATTATGGTGTTGTAAACATCAATTTTATCTTGTTTGAATGATTATAAGAGAAGTTAGAATCTAGGTTTTAGGGTTTTGGGTTTATGAAGAACAACAGAAAAGAGTTTGAGATATGAGCTTTAACAATTGATGAAATGTGTTTAAATCTTGAAGGAAGTGCTTAAATGAGTGGAGAAATGTTTTGAAACAAAAAGGAAGTGATTTGGTTGAGTTTTGAAAGAACTTGATTTTGGCCATAGATTCTGTGAAATGAAAAATGACGAGCTGACAGGGATGAGTTCACCCCATGCGACCGAGTAAGAGACTAGTGCCCGGATTTGACCTTTTGGACTTGGATCACGTGACGGTCAATTGGGAGGATAAGCACGAGTAAAGTTGTAAAGTAAGAATAGTGTGACGAGAACTACCGACAGGTGAGCATTCTTACTTAAATTTCTAAATAGACATCAAATACGTTTGATAGTGCCTAAGAAAGTGAATAATAATTGTGGCATACGTGAATACTATGTGTAGACCAACACTTCGGTGTCGGGAATGATTTAAATAGACTTTGCATACGGCCAATGATGTGTAAGCAGACGATCAGTTATGAGACATGTGAATACACTCAATTACATGATAGTAGTACGTGTGACATGTTATGTATGTGGTATATGATAATTATATCATCAGTATTCTCATTATGATCTAAAAAGATTCCAGATGTTTATATATGCATGTGAATATGTTAGCAACTATGAGTTATAACTGAATGTGATTAGACCGTTTACTTCGGTAACGGGTATGATTAGACCGTTTACTCCGGTGACGGGTATGTTAGACCGCACACTTCGGTGTCGGTATGAGACCGCACGCTTTGGTGTTGGGTATGAGACCGTACACTTCGGTGTCGGGAATGAGACCGTACACTTTGATGTCGGGTATGAGACCAACACTTCGGTGTTGGGTATGATACCAACACTTCGGTGCCGGGTATGTTAGACCGTTCACTTTGGTGACTGGTATGTTAGACCACACACTTCGGTGTCGGGTATGAGACCACACACTTGAGTGTCGGGAATGAGACCGTACACTTCGGTGTCGGGTATGAGACCTGCACTTTGGTGTTGGGTATGAGACCGGGACTTCGGTGCCGGGTATGTTAGACCGTTATGACGACAACGGGTGAGACGAGACCGTCTAACAGGCGGGTATGTTGAGACCACTTACTATGGTAGTGGGTTTAAGATACGTGTTATTTGATGAGACCGTCTAACAGACGGGTATGTTAAGATCACTTACTAAAGTAGTGGGTGCGAAGAATGTGTTTGATGAACTGCTTCGTTTGTAAGTAAAGTACTCGCTAAGCTTTGTTCTTACGGTTGTTGTTTAACCATATTTTCTGGTGATGACCACGGTGGGGCTCCAGCTCGTGTTTGGTAGCTCATCCCCAGCAAGCTTCCGCAACGTTTTCGCTTTAATGAGTTTTCTAATGTAATCCAAAATGATTGTACTTGAACTTAAGATTTTTATGGGTTTTCACCCGGGATGTAATTGGTATTCTACAGTGGTACAATTGTCGTAAACTTTTAATTGTACGATTTAGTATTCGCAAAAAAAATATTTTTGAGATGTTACACGGATTCCCTACTCTCGGATTTCGGGTTTGTCGGATTTCATGTTCCTGATTCAGAGTACTGGATTTAAGTGTCGGATTCATCTATCGGATTTCAAAGTGTAGGATTTCAAAGTGTAGGATTTCAAAGTATAGGATTTCAAAGTACAGGATTTCAAAGTGTAGGATTTCAAAGTATAGGATTTCAAATTATAGGATTTCAAAGTGTAGGATTTCAAAGTATAGGATTTCAAATTATAGGATTTCAAAGTGTAGGATTTCAAAGTATAGGATTTCAAAGTGTAGGATTTCAAAGTATAGGATTTCAAAGTGTAGGATTTCAATGTATAGGATTTCAAAGTGTAGGATTTCAAAGTATAGGATTTCAAAGTATAGGATTTAAAAGTGTAGGATTTCGGTAATGTCTGTTTTTATCAAATATCGAATCTCATCCACATTAAATTCATCATCTTCTTCATCTCAAAAATCCGCTAACTTTATCATTCATGGATTTAAATTCCAGAATTTATAAATCTCATATGATTCATGACTAGTATCATATTTCTTGAAGTGAAACACATCTAATACTCATTTAACTTCAAATAGCATGCTACAAATCATCATAAATACTTTCAAACATTTAAAAATAACCAAATCAACAAAACCCATCGAATCTGCTTCCTGTGGAGCTTGGTCACTTTTCGATCCAACAGTTCAACAGGTTCCTCTATCAATCTTTTCTTCGAATCAACTTTCAAATCATGTACTAGGAGAACTTGGCTTTAATCTTCAACTTTACATTTTCACATATAACAAACATTGAACGCATCATGAATCCATGCCAACTCTGCTGGAAGATCCAACGTAACTGTCTAGTCATTCACTATCTGACGAATGCGGAAAAGACAAATAAAACGGGGAGCTAACTTCCTTTGTTTGCCAAAACGAACCACGCCTTTCTATAGCGAAACTTACAAATACACCAAGTCACCCACATCCAACGATACTGAACGACGACGTGGATTTGCGTACATCTTTTGCCTATCCCTGGCAGCTTTCAACTTTTCTCCGGCGATAGCAACCTTATCTGCAGTTACTGAACAATCTCTGGACCTACAAGCTGCTTCTCACCAGCCTCTAACCAACAATTCGGGGTACGGAAGCGACGGCCGTACAACATTTCATACGGAGGCATCCCAATACTGGAATGGTAAGAATTGTTATACGCAAACTCAATTAATGGTAGGTGCGAATCCCAAGAACCACCATACTCAATTACACAGGCAGGTAACATATCTTCGAGTGTCTATAAGGTTCGTTTAGTCTGACCATCGGTCTTGGGATGATAGGTTGTACTCAAATTAATTCTCGTCCTTAATTCTCTCTGTAAAGTTAGAAACAAATCTGGAGTCTCAGTCATATACAATAGATAACGGTATACCATGTCTCGAAACAATCTCATTAATATACAGTTGTGCCAATCTGCTCAACGATGTTGTCTCACATGTAGTTAGAAAATAAGCACTCTTCGTTAGACGATCCATAATCACCCATATCATGTCATGGTTCTTTTGAGTACGCGGAAGTTTCGTTACAAAATCCATCTTTATGTATTCCCACTTCCACTCGAGAATCTCCAACTGTTTCAATGACTTGTATGGCTTATGATGTTCTGCCTTTACTTTTGCACATATATGACAAGATTCCACGAAATGTGTCACATCCACTTTCATCGTTGGCCACCAGTAAAGCACTAGATCATTATACATTTTGGTGCTTCCTGGGTGTGCTGACAGTCTCGACTTTTGTGCTTCAGTTAAAATCAACTTTCTCAATTCTCCAAGCTTAGGCAATTAATTCCAAGCAAATGAACTTATACATGAGACTCGCAAGTCTTTAATTCACATGATTTGGCAATTAATTCCTCTTTTCTCTTATCATATTTATGATTTCAAGTTTTCATCCTTCAATGCTTCCAATTGTAAAGGTTTCAATTTATCCTCTAGGTTTAATACATTTTCCTTTCATATGGTTTAAATATTATAATTAGCTTCCTTGCAACTCCTAACATCCATTACCACATTAATATCCATGAGATGATATCAAATCTCGCATTTATTATCTTTGATTGATTCCAACCACTGTATCAGTTACATGTTCAACTTTAAAAGGATGAAGCACCATGTGATTGATCGGACAAATTATAAAATTTGAGTATCGGATACTTGTTCTTTATCTTTTTCTTATTCAATTCGCAATAATTAATTTTTATTCACAAAATACCATTCTTCTTTTAATAAACAGAACCATTGCATCCCACGTAAATGAACTTGGACATATAAATTCTTTATCCACAAAGTTTTGAATTTTAAGCCATCATTACCTCTCAAACTGAAGATAATCCTGACAACTCATCGGGAAACACATCCGGGTATTCCATTATCACCCGAATATCCATTATAGTCTGCTTCTCTTTGTTAATATCAATAACATACTCCATGAAAGATTTACATTCCTTGGTCAGAGCTCTTCTAGCCTTCAAACATGAATCATACAAAATAGATATTGTGACATCCGTCAGCAAAGCAGGTTAGCCAGTTTAGACTGTAACTTATTTTTATGTTTCATGCGTTTGATTTCTCTCAGAAACCCTAAAAATCCAAACGAGTGATAAGTATTAGAAGATATACTCTCCCCAAGCTCTATTCAAACCATGACGTTTAGACAATTCCATAGTTACATGCCTAAAGTGTGTAACTGATTCATTACATGCACCTTGAATGCACATCAAGGGTGACACAAGTTCAAATATTAAATTGAGCTCAGGAAAAATAAGAGTGCAAGTCTTAGAACATTTGCTATAAGTACATGAACTCTGTTAGGATTCGAGTAATTCCTAAAGAAGTATAGTGCACTAACAAGCAACCATATGACACCAAAATTAAAGTAATAATAATAAAAACACACCAAATAAGTTGGAACTACAAACCAAAATAATAAAACCCTAGAACAACTCTTAAAATTTAATAACTTAAACTAATAATATGAATTGTAACACATGAAATATCAAATGCACCTATAAGAGATGTAGCTTGCTAAATACAAAACAATAAAGATATTAAGTAACAATAAATAATATATATATATATATATATATATATGAAGATTTTGGCCAACTCATTTAAAAGGAAAAGAACAAGGTTTTTTTTGAAAATAGAGAATTGTTTCCAAATCCTAAAGAAATTCCAAATATAAAAAAACACCAACACCATAAAACCTAGCCCCCCATCCATCGAAAATTCTCCAGCCCTACTCCCTCGTCTTCGATTCTTTGAAGGCCAAGAACAAGCTTTGGTGGTGTTCTTCAAGATTTCAAGAGATCAAGTCACATTGGTCATTATTCGAAAACATTTAGGTACGAATCTATTCTTAGGTATCTTAAATCTTTTCTTGTTCTTTTCCATCATCTTGGCTAATGAAGCAACTCCTAAAACTAAACACCCAAGAACATCCAAAATCAAGTTTAATACTCATGAATACTGATTTTTACAAAGACTTGTGGTTATACTTGAATAAAAACCACCTTTTAAAAGTTTTGAGATTCTGACAGAAACTTTGAGTCATGTTTAAAAGGTCATAACTTGGTCAATTCGTGGACTTTTCTATCTTATTTTAAGTCTAAAAAGAAGTACTTTGAGTCTACTTTCTACTCCAATTGGTCTCATCTCAAAACAATATCGTTTGGTCGCCCAAACAGATTAAAACATTTTGGTGCGTAAATCTGGATTTTTGGGACAGAAGCATGGGTAACTTACCCACACTATAAAACTCTTATTTTGATAAATAAAACCGTGAGATTCATACAATACAAAGCTTTATGTGTCTATAGGGCTCTGTAAAAAGTTTAAATTAATTCGTTCGTTTACTATTTTAAAAAGAAATAAACTTTCTGTCGCGTAAAACAGTGGTGTTTTCGGTTAGGTTGATTATCACGAATTTATTTCAATATAAAAGTAAAAGAATAAATTCTGGAAAAATTAGGGTTGCATCTAGAGACATGGTAGTACATCTCATAAAAATTTAGGAATTTAAATAGGTTATTTAGAAGGGTAAAAAAAATACGAAATGTGACTACAAATTCTGCCAGAAAACTACTTGAATCCTAAAAGGTAATTCTAAAAGCATTAAAAATTAAATAATGGGATTTATAACAAGTCTAAGTGATAATACAAGTATAACCTACATAAGAAAGGCATTATTTAAATTATTGGATACAATACGATGGCAATCTTTCAAATTTAGATTGCTACCTAAGAGTTTCACACCATAAAAAAAACTAACGTCACGAAACCTATTGTAGATCTTTGAGCGGGGTTTCATCTCACTAGCTACTATCCACATTCAAGGTGAGTACTCGTGGCCCCTTTTTCATGTTTTCTTGGGGGAAAATGACACTCAATAGATTGCTTTATTTTCATGCCATAAATTGAAATTCTTTTCTTTTTGACAACTAGAATTATGTGTTACATGCTTGTGTGAACTCGATGATGGGTTAAGTCAATTAACCTAACCCGGTGATGGGTTAAGTCAATCAAATGACCCGGTGATGGGTTAAGTCAATTGAATTCAAATTTACCCAACTTAGTGCTCCAGCTAGTAGGCTTTGTTGGATGACAAATATCTATGGGACATTGTGGTCCGGTTATCATTATTCAAAATGGACATTGTGGTCCGATTATCATTATTCATATTGGACATTGTGGTCTGGATATCATTATTACAAGTATGTGTTACCCTATATCCATTGTCAAACTATACACGGCAAATCAACAATTTTGTTTAAACCTGCGAGCTCACCAACCTTTGTGTTGACATTATTAGAGTGTTCATTTTCAGGTAATACTTACGCTAATGCTTAAGGAGCCTATAAGACTCTAGACGGACCTTAGTGTGACTCATAGCGGGAACCGGGCTATTACTATTATTGTGTGATGTGTGTATTTGTTGATACTTCGAATTTTGTTTGGTTTTGGGCTTGTTGCCCTTATACCTGACCCGGGTTGTGGGGTTTACTTTCGTACGTTCATTTTCTTTTCGTTGGACGTCTATGTTTCCGTGGAACCGACTTAACACAGCACAAGTCTCCTCTTGTGTCGGGGAAACGTCGTGACACGTTGGATTAATTGCATTTAGTGAATTTCTCTATTTTATATAAATGTGTTATGACGATCCTGTTCGTCACACTTCGCGTTTGCGCCTTGGCGGGGTGTGACAGATATAGCCTTCTCATATTGAGCCACCACGTATGACCCATTAGTCAGAAGAAACGAAATCACTTGTTCTTTACTGGTTTAATCAATGCATAATATAACATGCAGTTCAATTAATCTAAAAACATCTTCCTATAGTACTTCATGCCATTTTGCATCAATTCAAATAACACATAAGTCATGGAATAAGAACAATTAAGTCTAAGTTAATTAATACATATATGAGAATAGAGTTTATCAAAACGTACCGGTTACATCATTCTTGGTCGGGTAACATCATCTCTCGTCATACCAAATGCCCTACTCTCAGACGTAGTAGGGTTCTTCCTTTTCTGTCCACTTGTTGACGAAGATCCCCCAACTGCCTCAACTCTTGACCTTGACCAAACTTTCTTGTCTTCCCAACATTTCTCCGCCCGATGTCCCTCTCTTTGACAATTCCAACAGACACTTCGAGGAAAAATACAATCGTTAATCTCATGACCAAATAATCCGCATCGAACACAACGCATCGTCTAAAGTGTACAAGGTCCTATATGAACAGATCTGCACCTACCACACCACTGTGAACTTCGGTTAGATCTACATGTCATAGGCTTATTATATTGAGTTTCTTATTTTGATCCAGACTCAAGTTCTCTTTTAATACTACAATTCCTCGCCCTATGATCTTCCCCATAAAAAATCAAACAAACCTTCCGAGAAAAATAACAATCTTTTAATACTACAAGTTCTCGTTCAAACTCTTTGTTTCATTGCATTTCATCCATTCTAAAAATCGAGAAGCTCCAATCTAAGGCTTTGATAAAATCTTATCAATATTATCTTTAGGGTCAAAAGGAATCGGCTGATTATCTTCAAGATAAAAAGATAACCACTCAATATTAGGTGTCTGTAATGAATTACAAATTCAAACAATCTCCAAGAAGCTCACATGTAGAAACATAATGACAATCGATGTAATTCTTCGGTTCGTCATTATATAATTTTTGATTTGTAGTTGAATTTAAAGATTTTTTTATTTGAGCCAGCGAAACCAACCGTTATTCTATCAGAACCCTTATTTATGTACTTGAAAAAGTACTTGATTGAACCTAGTTAGTTACACCATTAAACATTGTTAGTCCCAGATTGAATACGCAACAACAAATATTTTTATTGATTATGAATCAAGAATTACATGTACTAGAAGCGGAAATTCTAAGTACAATAAAAGGTGGCATTCAATTTGTCTAACACATAGACGAGCTAACTCTAAAACAACTAATGTTAAAGAGTGTTCAACACATGAACAAGTTTGGTTCTACACAATGCTTAAACTCTATGAATTTTCTCAATAGATGAGAATCCTTTTTGTTGTGTAGAAGCTTTTTTCGGGTCATTTTGCATGTCCACCATCCATGAATATTTATAGAAACTTGGACATCCGGTTGCATGAAGGAAGCAGACAAAGAGTGTGTGGAAATATAATATTTAATTGTAAAGTTAGTGGGTGAAAAGTAAAGTTACTTTAATCAACTGTTTGATAAAAGTAATTGTAGTTTTCTAAAAAAGTGCAACCCACTCACAATATAAAATATTAAACCTCACACCTTTTGCCTTGTAAGACTGTCTTTCCCTTTCCATGCTTGCACTTTGAACAACAGTCATGCTTCTTCTAGATTTGACTTTACCAAGTATGGGATTGTCAGACATACTTTAGTTGTTGAAACAAATCTTCGGGATCTTCATTTGTTTGAGTTATCTTTCTCCTTTTCAGAGGATGAGATCAATCCTTTTTGTATCGTACTTGATCCAAAAAGTGTTTTATACTTTTACAAGCAAAGACCTAAGACATAATAGAACATCACATGTTCTGCCTTTTACATATGAAACTTACAATCTGAAAGGAAGAGTAGATTTGACCTTTTGCTCGACTCAGCTAACAGAAAGTACTAAGAACTTTAACTTTCACTACTCAGTTGATATGATAGATCAGTTGATCATTTTTGCTAAGACTCAGTTGATACCTATTGCTCAGCTGATCATGTAGATGCTTAGTTGATCAATAGTTATACTAGGAAGACATAAGCTCATGTATTGATATGATTAGTTTATCAAGAATGCTCAGCTAATCATTTAAATACATCAGTTTATTTAAGAAGATAACTTGTGTGAAGAGAAACTTACTTAGCTGATGCTCTAGGCCTCAGCTTATCCAATATTCACTCAGCTGATGGTATAGCTAATTAAGATCCTTGCTCAGCTGATGGTGTAAACAATCAGCTGATCGATTTTATTCACTCAGCTAATAGATGATTTTCCCCAGCTAATGGTCTTCTACACTTGTTTTTTTCATCTAATATTCCTCAGATGATGTCTTCGGCTGATGCTCTTGAGTAGTGGCTGCTTATGAGCTGATGGTTCCATACTTAGCGTATTTTCTTGAATCTGATTCAAACAACACAGTTTGAAGCCTTTCTAAGTCATACTGAAGTTAGGGTTTGATTATCATCAAATTCTATGTTTTAAGATAGATAGGGTTGATTATTAAAGTGAAGTGATTATCTCCCCAACAATCTCCCCCCTATTTGATGATGACAAAACCTTTTTCTTTTTGAAGAATCAGTTTGACTTCGAATACAAAATATTTGAACTTTTAAGTGCATTTGGCTACCTAGTTATCTGTTTTTGGTAGCTCTTTTTATTTGAACCTTGTTTGTTTTTGGTTTCTTTTCTAGTGTTCCATTTTGTTCTGTTTTTGTGGAATCTTTTTCTTTGTTGTACCATTTTGTTCTGTTTTTGTGGTATCTTTTCATTTTTCTATTTTATATCTATTTGATTTTCTGATTTACATAAACATCACTTGAATAACAGAATAAAGGAAATATTTACAAAGGATCAACTGTTTGATCTGAACAAGGCTATACTAGAAAGTAAAACTAATTACAGTTATATACATCAACAAGAGTAATCACAAAGACTTCAGAGAATGGTTAGTCTTTAGTCCCACCATTGTTCTTCTTTGACATCAAAGGCTTCAGCACGAGGATCTGCTTCAGCTAGAACTTGACATTGTGCTTGTATAAGGGCCTCAAATTGATCATTTCCGGTTCCGCCTCTTGTAGATATTCTTAGTCCAAAGAGAAAAGTCTTGCTTGCCTTGGGGATCTCAGACTGCCTAAAGAACCTCCAAGATCCACTTCTGTCCAGGAAGAATATACCCTCAACAGGCATATATATAAATTTGAAAAGCTCAAGGGTGATGTTAAGTGGGAGAGTTGTGTTGAGACCCTCAAAATCTGAAAGATATTCATGTTGGGGTAGTACCTCTCTAAGCTAAAATGGTTCAAAAGGTTTTGAGCCTTTCTTATGCATTGAATCCACTGTGCTCACATGTCTGTAATAATCATCATTGGTGAAGGCTTTATGAGACATAGCAAGAGCTATCTAAGTTTGAATTTTCTATATGAATTGCACTTTGAGCTTGCTCTTGGATTTGTAGAGGAGATACAGGATCTCAATCAGCTCTGTGAACCCATATATTTGGCATCTCTCATATGATATAGTTTCACAATTATTGAAGTTGTTTTGCCTGATTGCTTTGAGATAAGGTTCACCATCATCCTTGTGGACAAAGGCTCTTGTTATTGGAGTTGGCTCAATTCTGTTTCTTAAGATGTTGATTCTTTCTCTGAAGCTTTGGATCATCTGTTGACTTAAATTGTAGGGAGCGTAGAGATCAAAACTGAAGAGAGTTTTGATTGCATCTGCATGGGATCTAGCTTTGAGCAGTTTAGCTTGAGATTTCTCCCTTGCCATTTTAATTTGAGCAGCATCTTGACTTTGAGCTTTTTCTTGTTCTTGTTGATATGCTAGCTCTTTGGCTTGGTAGATCTCCTCCACTGGAACTGTTAGTCCCAAGTGGTTCGAGTATGAATGGAGTAATGCAAGAATGTAGTGTGTAGAAGATTTACACCTTACAAAACACACACTTAAACATTGAGTATGGCAAAACTCACTTATTACAAGGGTCATATCCCTATTTATACTCTATGAGTATTTTCTCAAGTAAACTCCTATTTCTATACAATTTTATACTTTACATTCTCGCCCTTTGTATTGAAATAGGAGTGTAAACGCCAGTAACCTAAGAACTGTCTTCCTTAGATTATATAAGCAGCTTTAGATGTAGCTTCCCACCAAATACATCAGTCTGAAACAATTCTTTATCTATAGCTTTTGACAACGGAAGCATAAACACTTTTGATGTGTTGGGAAGAATCTTCTTTTTGTCTCCCCCTACCATGTAGCTCAGATTGTTCCCATGTCTTCATAAGTCTGACAATCTTGACTCCCCCTAGACATGATATAGACTGACGTTTCTTTGTCTCTCTTCCCCTTGAGTAGACACAACAACTTTTCAATATGTTCTTTTACTCTCCCTCAACAACAACTGAATCAACAATGTAAAATTTCTTTACTTATTTTTTTTATTCTCCCCCTTATGATGATTATGATACATTATGAGCATCATGCATAAAGGACATCACTCTGAGATTCAGTTGTAACAAACATGGAAAAAGGGACGGGGAGCCTACATATTCATGTCAAAAAGATCTCCATTTGTTGTATGACATGAGTAGATACTCGAACCACTCTCGATCGTTAAGGAGTGGTAATGATTTGATCTGAATTCGTGAAGATTTACAACTTTGTGTTGGATGTAACCTGATATTGGAGATTAATGCTGTCAAGTAATTCTCCCAATACCGTGTAATTAACCTTGACCAAATCACCGCAAGTCCCAAAAAAAATTTGGAAGACATACGGGTGCAAAAGAACTTGGGTACACATAAGTGGGTAGGTGACTTTGATATAATAATCAGTGAGTCGGATCCATCCTTACTCAAGAGCATACGCATGTAATACAAATTTTTCTCAAAAACCTGAAGTAATTTGATGTTGGTCAATCCTTCAAACAATTTCACCAACAATGTGATCTGGGTTGTCAGAAATGACTGATATAAGATAATCAAGATTCAAAAGAAACAAGGAATAGATGGCCAAAATCTGGTTTTGAGACCAAAAATTGGTGACACTAAGAAAGAAGGACCAAAAATCAGTTAGGAAAGGGTAGGATGACTAGACATAAGGTACTAGACATTCAGCATATGGTAGCAATGACCCAAAGTAAACCAAATCTAGAAACATCAGAATGATAAGTGAAACTTTGAGAACTCCTGACTCAACCAAAAAATCCAAGCACTTGTCTTAGGAATCAAGGTGAATAGATAATACAGTCACAACGACTACGGGGGTTCGGGGGTAGCGCCCCTGGTAGCGGGGTCCAAGGGGTGGCAACCCCTGGTGGGGTCCAAGGGGCAGAGCCCCTGGCTGGGGTTGAGCTAAACCCAAATCCTTGAAATTGAAAAAAAAAGAAATTTGATAAGAAATTTGGGTTAAAATTGCTATGGAGAAAATGATAAGAAAATTGAAAATCTTCCCAAATCCGCTCTAAACCCAAATCCTTGAAATCCGAGAAAATTTCAAATTCCGACAATTTGAAAATTCGATTGAAGAGGAAATCCGATTCTTTCAAAATCCGACAATTTTGAATTACGATTGGTAAATCCGATATTTCAAATTCCGAAGACTTTGAAATCCGAAGATCACAATCCGAGAACTCAAATCCGATAACTTGACAATCCGAGGACTTGAAATTCCGATAACTTGGAAATCCGGTAAATATTTAATCGGATTTATGAAATCCGATAGCTTCAACTTTGAAATCCGGTACCTTCAAATTCTAAATCCGACAACTTCATATTCATCCCGCTCAGATTCAAAAGTTCTTCAAATTTGCACGAATCTTTATATTTCTTGTCTAGATCACTTCGCCTATCAACTTCAATCAATCATATATCAATTTTTCTGATAAACAACAACGAATTGATATCGAATTAGACGATTTTCCCCAAAACTTGTTTTTCACAAAACATATATAAATCTTCAATTTGCTTGCTGTTTTGATGTTAATTTGATCTCGTTCACTCCAGAATGATTCTAAAATGATAAACGAGCATCAATCAACCATAATCTTCACGAAAATCACAAAATTTGACGAAAACCCAAAAGTCTCAAAATGTGTTCTCGGTTTTCTTCAAATTCTTGAAAAATCTTGAACTTGTATGTTGAATTCAGAATCAAATCACACTCCTTAGGCTCCAATACCATTTGTTAGTCCCAAGTGGTTCGAGTATGAATGGAGTAATGCAAGAATGTAGTGTGTAGAGGATTTACACCTTACAAAACACACACTTAAACATTGATTATGGGAAAACTCACTTATTACAAGGGTCATACCCTATTTATACTCTATGAGTATTTTCTCAAGTAAACTCCTATTTCTATACAATTTTATACTTTACAGGAACACCCAAGGCTTGAGCCATTTGGACATTCTCTATTTCCTCTTGCTCTTTAAGGGCAAGCTCCCTCTTTATTTGCTCATCTTCTTCAACTTGTTCTTGTGTCATTTTTCTTTTGCCTTTGTCTTTTGGAGCAGAGGTTGAAGGTTTTTAGATTATAGGAGTTTGGACTGATGGGGCAGGGGATGATTTGGGGCTTTGTCTTCTTCTTCTGAGCATGTCAGATAGTGGAGTATCATCCTCATCATTAGAATCAGACTGTATGTTTATGGTTTTTGGAAAGCAACCCTCAACAACTTTCTTTTTAGGCTTTGGCCTATTTGGCATGCTTTTCAATCTTTTTAGGAACTTTTGCTCCCCCTCAACTGATGCTTTCCTTTTAGGAGCAGGAGGAGCTATTACTTTGGGCGGTTCATGCGGCAAGATTTTGGTGGCTGTTTTAGAATAGGCAGCATCTACTTCGTCAATTGAAGGATCATCCTTCCTTGTTGAACTTGAAGATTTCTCCCCCTTTTTGGCATCATCAAAAGGAGGAGGGGAGTCACATGTGGTTTTGGGGATGGAGTAGGGGCAAGGGTAGGTGTATGGGTTGAGGAAGGTGGATGAGTAGAGATTTTAGAGATTTAAAGGGAGACGTCATCCTTGAGATCCCTTAGAGCTTTCCATAGCGAGAGATGGCTCATACGACTTTTTCTGTAAGCGCTTCTATATCATCAAGGATGCCTTTGAGGTAAGAAGGCTTAGGAAGGATTTCATCAGGGATGGCGATGGAAATATTAGGGTTTACAGGTTTGATTATGTTGAGTTGGGTGAGAAGGTTGGATATGGTTTGGTTTAGAGAGGATAGGGTAGTGGGGGTAATATAGGAGTTTGTGTTTGAGAGGGAAGAAGGGTAGATAAATGTTCTATTTTGGCTAGGATTGCGGTAAAATCAGTGGAAGGTGTAGGAGGTGCAGGGGAGGTTTGGGTTGGGAGTTTAAGTGACTATATGTCCTTTGCAAGCTTGGACAGTTGAGTATTTGTTTGAATTTTGAAGGTATGAAAGGTTTGAGTTAGGTTATCAAGGTTGTGGTTGATGGTTTGAAGAAGGGTAAGGTTTTGGTTTAGGGTAGAGGTAGAGGGTTGAGAGGAGGGGGAGGTTGGGATTGGTTCAAAGAATTTGGGTATGGATTTGGTTCCCTCATCTGAGCCTTGGTGTATAAGCTCAAATTTATTGGGAAAGAATGTGAGCCCCCTGTACAAGTGGTTGGTTTGTACCACAAGCATTGGCAGGCTGTGCATGTGTAAGAAATGAATTGATTATAGGTGCAAGGTATGTGGAGTGAGTGTGGGATGCACTCAGTACTAGGGAATCCCGTATTGGATCCACATTTTGTTGGGAGAATGTGAATGGCATAGGCTGACTCAAAATGTGGTAGACACAATGTGACCTTCGGTTGAGGTCTGTCTTTCAATGAGAACATCCTGTTAGGAGGATGTCTCAGATATCTATTTTAAGTCCCATATTTACAAATGCATCCTGTTGGGAGGATACATCCACTGGCTCAGGGTGTGCAACATCCAATGGCTCCTCCTCAACATGAGAAGGGCTTAATGGTGTTGAGGTCAAAGGTGTAGAAGTTACTACCTCAAAGGGCTCATTATGAGCATCCTCTATTGACCTTGTATATAGGGGCTACGAATGGGAGTAGAACTAGTGAACACTGGAGGTTCACTAGAGCTTGGTTATTGGATTGGTGTATGGACTAGAGATTAGGATGGGGTATCAAAGGTTGAGACTACCATTTTAATATCCTTAGAAGTAGAGTTAGAGCTATCCTTACCTTGAGATGTGATGTGCCTGCTTCTATTAATGAGCTCAAGCAGTTGCTTAGAGATTTCTTATTCTGGTTGATCTAGCACAGCATCACCACCAAGGGGACTCATGATCATTGGACTTGGAGGAGTAAAACCATGATCACCAGCATCACCATCATCATCACTATCACCTTCATTACCATGATCATCAACATGATTACCATTATCACTTTCAGAAGCACCACTACCATCACCATCAACATCATCATTTACATTTGCCTCTACAGCAGCATCAATTAACTCTTGCATTTGAGCAGTGATTGCAGGACCTCTGTTTGCCTGTATAAAATGAAATACTTTCTCACCCATGGCAGTGACAGGAATACTATCAAGTTGTTCATTCAGCCTAACATAATCATTTTCTCTAATCACCAGCATTGTAACCAGGCTTAAAATCAAATGTAAAGCACCTGAGACCTGGAGGATTTCTTGTTGGTGCTCTAAGTTATCTTATCAACAAGGTCAGAGAGGATGACCTGAGCAAAATCAATATTTACCCCAAACACTAGGGCATATAGTACCAGCAACTCGGTTTGGTTTATGAGATGGTGGCTTCCCGATTTTGGACCAAAACAACGAATGACCACATTGGCCAGATACTTCCATGGATGAGAGAGAGTAGAGACTTTGACTTGTCCGTGTACAATAGGCTCGATGTAGCTTATGGTTGGTAGAACTGTTTGAACTTGGGTTCGAGAGGGAAAGGCAGTGTAAGGTGGGAAATGAGGAATACCAGTAGCTTCCCTGAGAGTTTTAGTGGTGATTTGTAGTTGGAAGTTTCCTTGGGCTAGGGTGCAGTGAATGGCGCTGTCATTGATGTTATAGGAGGCGGAGTACCAGAGTTCTCCAATGATTGATGGAAAGATATAATGGGGATCAGGAGTGAGACAATCGAAGAGAGGGTGAGCTTGGAGGAACTGCACCATTGGTTCATATCCCTGGTTTTCGCGAGAGGCAGGGATGGAGGTGCACAAAAGAATGTTGTTTGGAGTGATGTTCATTGGTTGGTTGGGAACAACATTCTCACTAGGGTTGACTGCGGGATCAGGGATGTAGGTTGGCATGGAACAGGGATGATGAACAGTGAGAGTGAGAGAGAAATAGCGAGATAAAAAGTTAGAGTAATGCTTTTTAGAGAGAGAGGGAGTTGAGAATTTGAACAGGTAAAGGAAATGAGAGATAAACTGGGGTATTTATGAAGTGTAGTTAACAGAGATCGTTAGATGATGACAAAAGTTCTAACGGAAAACATAATAATAAACTATTAAATGAATTCTGACAGACGGAGTAAATGACTAGGGTTAGAAAGCATTAACTGAGTATAAATGAGAAAATTTGACTACGTGTTGATTCATTAGTTGAGTGATTGAAATGTATCAGTTAAGAGACATCAGCTAATGGAAAGCATCTACAAAGAATTTAGGTACATCAGCTGATAGAGCTACTTAGCTGAGCATTTCTTCCTTAGCTGAGTATGACCAGCTGAGTAACTTTGGTCAGCTGATGGGTATCAGCTGATCAATTTTACTTAGCTATCACAAGATCAGTAAAGCTAAAAGATGCTTAGATAAGTAAAACATGATATTCAATACTTATCAATCAACAAAAACACAACTACTACTAATCTAATCTAGAAATTAAGCATACCTAGTTAGGATATTAGGAAATTGAACCTTGCTTCATCCAATGGTTTGGTGAACAAATCTGCAAGTTGCAAATCAGTGTTGATGTAGTGCAGAGATACCTTTTTCTTTTGCACATTATCTCTTAGGAAGTGATGTCTGATTTCAATATGCTTTGTCTTTGAATGCATGACTAGATTATTTGAGATGGAGATGGCACTTGTATTGTCACACAGAATTGGGGTGTCTTCAAACTTCACATCATAGTCAAGTAATTGGTTTTGTAACCACAAAACTTGAGCACAACAGCTTCTTGCAGCAATGTATTCTGCCTCTGCAGTAGATGTTGACACTGAATTATGTTTCTTACTAGAACAACTTATTAATCTTCCACTTAGAAGTTGACATCCACTTGACGTACTCTTTCTATCCAATGTACATCCTGCAAAATCAGAATCAGAATATCCAACTAACTCAAAATCTGAGTCTTTGGGGTACCAAAGACCTAGATTAGGAGTTCCTTTGAGATATTTGAATATTGTGTTAACAGCAGCATTCCTTAGGATTTGCTTGATATCTTACACAGAAACATGTTGAAAACATTATATCTAGCCTTCTAGCAGTGAGGTATAAAACTGACCCAATCATTCCTCTAAAAGCAGTAATGTTCACTGACTTTCCATCAGTGTCCTTTCCTAGCTTAATTGTAGTTGACATAGGTGTTTTCATTGAGGAACAATTTTCAAAATCAAACTTTTTGAGTAAATCATTGATGTACTTTGTTTGATGTATGAAAATACCATCAACCTCTTATTTAATTTGCAAACCAAGAAAATAGTTTAATTCACCCATCATGCTCATTTGATAATTTCCACACATGAGTTTAGAAAACTTTTTACATAGTTCCAAATTAGTAGACCCAAATATTATATCATCTACATATATCTGCACAAGTATCACATCACCTTTGTACTTCCTTATAAACAAAGTGCTATCAATACATCCTCTTGTAAAACCTTTGTTAATGAGAAAAGAAGAGAGGGTATCATACCAGGCTCTTGGAGCTTGCTTAAGACCATATAAAGCTTTGTTGAGAAAGAATACATGATCAGGTAAGCTTGACTCTTCAAAACCAGGAGGTTGTTTGACATTCACCTCTTCTTTCAGATCTCCATTCAGAAATGCACTCTTCACATCCATTTGGAATACTTTGAAGTTCTTGAAGGCAGCATAGGCTAGGATAATCTGATAGCTTCTAATCTTGCAACACGGGCAAAGGTTTCATCAAAATCAATACCTTCTTCATGACAGTATACCTGTGCCACTAGCCTTGCTTTATTTCTTGTGATCCGCCCATGTTCATCTAGCTTGTTTCTGAACATCCACTTTGTTCCAATGGTGGTTTTATCGTTTGGTTTGGGTACCAAGGTCCATACATTATTTCTTTTGAATTATGCCAGCTCTTCTTGCATGGCTGTCACCCAGTAGGGATCATTCAGGGCTTTATCAACCTTCTTTGGTTCAATTAGAGAGACAAATCCAGAATAAAAATAGATGTTGCAAGCTTTTGATCTTGTTTTAACTGGATCCTCTATATTGCCTATGGCCAGATCATGAGGATGATATTTGTGGTCTTTGAAGGCTCTTTGGATTGTTTGGGAATTGGGATGAATTTGGATTTGGGGAGGTGATGTTATATGTTGACTATCAGCAGTGGAAATGATTTCAATTTGATTGGCTGATATAACTTCATTTTCACAATCTGTAGGTGTCTCTACTAGAGAGGGAATGTGTGATATGAAATTAGAATCTAATGATGTTTAGTCATTTTCCACACGATTCAGTAGAGGTATGTGATTGGATGAGGTTGGTTGTACATGGTTAAAGATTTGGATGGGAACAGGTTCATCTATATCATGAGCATTTGGTGGAGATGGATCAACTTGTTCTGGAGTGATCTCTCCAGTTTACATAAGATCATTAAATTCTTCACCTGAAACATGATTAGAAGAACAGGAAGCAACAAAGTCATTTTTATTAAAACTTACATTAATAGATTCTTCTATGACCTTTGTTCTGAGGTTGTATACTTTGTATGCTTTGGAAATCACATAGTAACCTACAAACACTCCTTCATCAGCCTTTGGAGCAAACTTCTGCAAATGATCCTTTTGATTGAGAATGAAACATTGACAACCAAAAATATGCAGAAAACTGATGCTTGGCTTCCTTCCCTTGAGCACTTCATATGGAGATTTGTTGTGCGTCTTGATGATTAGGGCTCTGTTCAGTGTGAAACATGCACAACTTACAGCCTTAGCATAGAAATTAAAAGGTAACCCACTTTCACACAACATGGTTCTGGCAGCTTCAATCAATGTTCTGTTTCTTCTTTCAGCTACACCATTCTGTTATGGGGTTCTTGGAGCAGAGAAGTTTTGAGATATCCCTTTCTCATCACAGAAAGTTTCCAGAGTTTGATTTCTGAATTTAGTTCCATGATCACTTCTAAGACTCCTCACCAGATTGCCATTCAACACTTCCATCTTCTTGATAAAGCATATGATCTCTTCAGGAGCCTCACTCTTTTCTTTAAGAAAGAAAACCCAAGTATATCTTGAGAATTCATCAACCAATACAAGAGCATACTTACTTCCACCAATACTAGTAGTTGCAACAGGACCAAATAGATCCATGTGCAACATATAGAAAGGTTCTGTAATGGAGAAGGCCTGCTTGGATGGAAATGTTGTTTTATGGTGCTTTCCCTTCTCACAAGCAGTGCAAGGTTTAGGCTTGGAATAATTCAGAGAAGGCAATCCTGACACTAGTTCACCTTTACACAACTTGTTGATATTTTTGAAATTAAGGTGGGAAAGCCTCTTATGCCACATCTAGTTTTTATCCTCATTATTATTGGAGTACAAACATGTTTCCTTTGAAGGGTCACAAGAGGACATGTCAAGAGTATACACATCCTTGGTTCTCTTGGCACGTAACACTATATTACCTTCTTTATTTATTACTGAACCTCCTGTCTTTGTGAAGTGGACTTCATTATCTCCATCACACAATTGACTTATGCTTATAATATTGTATTTCAGCCCTTTGACATATGATACTTTGGATAGTTTGAGGTTCCCATTATGAAGTTCTCCGTAGCCTTTGGTTTGCCCATGATTGTTGTCACCAAAAGTCACCTTTGGACCTTTCTCTTTCTTATAGTTACTGAGCAAAGCCTTGTTGCCTGTCATAGTTCTAGAACAACCATTGTCAAGAAACCATGAACCAACACCCTGCACAGATTGAATTAAAGAAGAATTAGTGACACACGTAGGAATCCATTACTCAGTGGATCTGAAAGTCCTTTGATTGTGAAGAAGATGAGTAAAAAATGAATACTTGAAGTAAAGATGATGAAGTTTAGTATGAACAAGTATGAACACTTTGCATGTAACTTGAAGATTCTCTCTTGTATATTGCTTTGAACGTATGAGTGCAGAGAATACAAATGGCAAAGGTTGCCTTGCAAACTAGGTTTGAAAGGCTATAAATACACAAGCCTCTTGGGCTTAAAAGCCACATGGGCCCAAAACTAAATAACTACACTAGTCTAGTGAATATAAATTACATACAATAAAAGAACACAAGGCTAACAAACTAATTAATATCTAACATTCCCCCCCTTTTGTTGCCTTGTGCTGAAGCAGGTATTGTTTATCTGCTTCTCTAACCTGGGAGATTTTCCCAGCTCCTTATGGCCTTTCTTTCTTGGATCTTATCCTCCAGCTGATCTGCAATTCTAGTCATTTTTACCAACTCTGATTGATCTGGAAAGTGTCGGTTGTTGAAGCACGTTCTGCGGAATTTAGATATGCACCTTTGAAGCGTTCCGTCAGGATATGCACTGAGCTCCGAGAATCGAAGGAATGCTTTGCCGCCGTTAAGGTTTGACATGATGAATCCATCGACTCCTTCATAATCCTCATCAATTTTTTCAATGATCGTGTATATTTCATGTGCTTGTCTAACTTAGAATTTTGTTGGTTTGGCCTTTTAAGGTTTATCTTTGCAAGATCAGCCTCAGCACCTAGCTGTAGATCGTGGGTTCTGTACAGGAGGATCTTCTTTCGCATGAAGTCTCTAAGAACTTGTAGAGCTCTTTGTTCCTCTCGATTCTTTTCAAGCTTAGAGGCCAGCTCATTTTCCATATGAGTTATATCCCCCAAATTCAGAAATCTAAGCTCGACCTCGTGAAATGTATACCTTTTCCCATCTGCTCTGGTGACGTGAAAGTGAACTATTGACTAGTTGAGGAAGTTATGCAAATACACAAACTCGATCTTGACAATTGGATATTTGGAGGCCACTTGTTGTTTTTCGCTTGTATGGAAGGTGGTGGCGAATCAGACAGACTTCTCATGCTCTTGTGAGTTCAGTACATATAGATCATCAACCTCTCTAACCACTTCTAAAAATATTTCCGGAATTCTTTCTTCCAGATAAGGAGTATTTAGCCATTGAGTAGCCAGCGAGGTTGATCTTTTGCAAGTGCTTCCCTTGGCCTGATATTTGGCCTTTCTGTTATGATTCTTTTGTGAGTGGCCAAGGGTTTAGGTCCTCCATGATAAGTTGCAGGTACCGGCCACTCACCCTCTTGCTGCTCAGATCTTTGAGGTTGTTGCTGACTTATAAGATCTATGGGCGCAATATTGAATTGCTCCTATTCTGGTGGAAAAATGTCAAGCAGCTCCCTGTTTACAGTTGTGAAGACCTTGCGTATATTTATTAGTGGAGTTTATTCCACTTCCTCAGTAATTGGCCTTTTGCCTTTGGATTTTTCAGTTGAAGCTTCGGGAAAGGAAGATTCTAAATCTGTTGTAGGTGTTTGGATTTGCAGGATTTGGATTGATGGGATTTGGATTGTTGGGATTTAGATTGTTGGAGTTTTAGGCCTTTCCGTCTCTGACTCTGCCCACTGACCAGCTTCAAATTCAAAGTCTGCAATTATGGGCTCGGCTGGTTGTTGTTGTTGTTTGCTACCACTACCACTGCCACTCTTACCCTCTAACGGCATGGATACTAGGTCGGCCTCAATTCTTAATACCGTAGTTTGAGCCCTAATGTATCGCCGCTACCGCTTCTCCCCCTCATGATGTCCTGGATCCTCAGGATCTATTGGGATTCCACAAGGATCAAAGCACGCAACGGAAGCAACAAAAACACAAACAAATGATCCCATGAAGTCCCAATGGTGGTAAAAACTTGTAAGAGGCTACATGCAACCAAAACAAGAACAAGGAGAAGAAGGAAATCAAATCATACCCTTGAAGACTTTGATTAATTGCTGGAACAACTCGGATTTGGGATGAGTTCTTGAAACAAGAGGCTCCAAGCTCCAACGAAGTCCACACCAAGCTTAGCTTCTTTCTCCTTGTACTAACAAGCCAAAGAATCACCAACAATTGATGAAACTCTCCTGGAACAGCCTTGATAACAAATGTGCACAGCCCTTGAACACTTGTTCTTGCTCTCTCTCACAAATGGAGAACTCACAAAGTATATATCTTGCACAAATTGACCAAGAGTGATGAAAGAACTAAGAATGGCTCTTTTAAAGACACCATCTCTGTTCTCATGAGTCTAGAGTCGTGCTAATTGGCACTCTATCATTGGACCAACAAAATGGTCCAACCAAATACAAGTGTCACTTAGAATTCTGCCTTCACGACTTCTTCACGGGCTCTCACGGGCCGTGAAGGATGAATGCGCCACGACCGGCCATTTATCCTTCCCAAGTTGTGCCGCGCCGTGTAAGAATCGTGAGCGTTCGTGCCTTCACGACCTCCTTCACGGGCCGTGTAGGGTCGTGAAGCCCTAGGGTTTCACGAACCATGCGACCATGACAGGACACGTGTACACGAGCTGCTTCACAACCCGTGGAGCATCCTTCACGGTTGTGAAGCTTAGGTCAGATTGAATTTGACCATTTTGACCTTTCCTCTTATAGCAGGCTGTCAAGATTGAAACTTGGTAATAGGCCCGCGCTTCATCGGCAGTGATACCCGCCTAAGTGTGTCACTAGGCAGATTCGAATAAATTCTCACCTGCACATGACACGCCGTATCCATGGGCACCACAGACAGGGAGCGGCCTCTAGCAAGGCATCCCTGCCCCCAACTAAACACGGGGTATGTCATCCCTGACAAGTACCAAGTCAAACTAAAGAGTTTGACATGGTCCTATAGATAAGTGATCAATCATCCTATTGTTCGCGATATCTAAGTGAACACGAGACATGGTACAAAGTTATTCTCCGATCGTTCACGATTATGTTTCTCAATCAAGATTGATGGTGACCAAAAGGTGATCTGTAACTGATTAACAATCATTGCAAGCTCGAGCATGGCCATGCATTTTTGGTGTCAACGCCCAATCATCGAGGGGCCCAGGGATATCTCTCTTAACAGAGGAACAAATTCCTTCGACTTCATTGCTTCCAATACAATGAAGATACTTTACCCAAATACCTCCTTTATAATAGCCAGTTACGGACTACGTTTGAAAGCAGTCAGAATAAAGTAAACCAAAATAGTGAAACACATGCATCTCCGGTCTAAGGATAAAAGATATTATCATCCTGATTTACTCTTGACATGTACCATGAAGTAAGATCAGTTGTGGGTCGTCCAATCACTTGAAACTCTTTTCAAGTATAGGCGAAATATTGCGTCCCTTGTATTCAATCCCATTGAACACTATGACCAGTCATTTCCCTCGATCTTCATTCATACTTCCTTCCAATGAAGAATTACCGACCGTGGACTATTTAGAATGTAAAACATTCAAGGAAATGATAAAACATGCAAAGTTGGAACACTATAATGATTTAAAGAAAGTATTCGCTACACGCGTATCATTAAATCTCCATTTAATAATCAATACATTCAAAAATACAATATTGCTTAATGTTCCCAATTACATGGCAAATATATCAAATACAATAACCAATATACAACTCAAACCAAGTCACTAGCAAATCTAATCCCAATAGCACGTGTGTGGGCATCGTGCTTAGCTTGTGACAACGGTTTAGTGAACGGATCCGTCAAAATGCTACCCGTGTGTACTTTGCTGATGACGATGTCTCCGTTCTCGACCACATCTCGGATAAAATGCTATTTCCACGGAATATGCCTCATGCGTCGGTGAGACCTTGGTTCCTTTGCTAAAGCAACGGCACCCTCATTGTCACAGAAGATCTCAACAGGGTCGGCGAGACCTTGGTTCCTTTGCTAAAGCAGAAATTTCCTCATCCATACGGCCTCCTTAGCAGCTTCACTGGCCGCAATATATTCCGACTCAGTAGTGGAATCGGCCACGGTTTCTTGGTTGGAGCTCCTCCAGGATATAGGACCGCCGTTTAATAGGAACACGAACCCTGATTGTGATCGGCAGTCATCCCTATCGGTTTGGAAGCTTGCATTAGAGTAACCCTTTACTCTAAGCTCTTCCTCACCTCCGTACACCAAGAACATCTCCTTAGTCCTCCGAAGATACTTGAGAATGTTCTTCACCGCCGTCTAATGAGCTTCCCCTGGGTTGGCTTGATATCTACTCGTCATGCTCAAGGCACACGATACATCAGGCCTCGTACATAGCATGGCGTACATGATCGAGCCCACAGCCGAAGCATATGGCACCCACTTCATTACTTCCCGTTCCTCTGGGGAACTAGGAGATTGAGTCTTACTCAATACCAAACCATGTGACATAGGAATGAACCCCTTCTTGGAGTCTTCCATCCTAAACCGCTTTAGGACTTTGTCAACATATGTACTTTGGCTAAGCCCAATTAGCCTCTTGGATCTATCTCTATAGATTTTGATCCCAAGAATATAAGTCGCATCTCCTAGATCCTTCATTGAAAAACAATTGCCTAACCAGGTTTTTACACCTTGAAGGGTCGGGACATCGTTCCTAATGAGGAGTATGTCATCGACATACAAGACTAGGAATACAACTATGCTCCCACTAGCCCTGACATATACGCATGGCTCATCCTTGCTTTTTGAAAAGCCAAACTCTTTGACTTTCTCATCAAAGCACAGGTTCTAGCTGCGCGATGCTTGCTTAAGTCCATAAATTGACTTCTTAAGCTTGCAGACTTCATCCGGATGCTTGGCATGTACAAAACCTTCGGGTTGAGTCATATAGACTTCCTCGCTATGTGTCCCATTAAGGAACGCCGTTTTTACATCCATTTGCCAAATCTCATAATCATGAAATGCGGCAATTGCCATGAGTATCCGGATAGACTTCAACATAGCCACCGGGGAAAAGGTTTCATCATAGTCTACACCATGAGTTTGCGTGAAACCCTTAGCCACCGGTCGGGCTTTGAAGGTGTCTACCTCTCCATCTATGCCGGTTTTTTTCTTAAAGACCCATTTACACCCTACGGGTCTACACCCTGGTACCGGATCTACCAAATCCCAGACTTGGTTATCCGACATAGATTGCATCTCGGACTCACATTGCCTCTTTCCACTTAGCGGATTCAGGGCTCACCACGGCGTCCCAATAAGATGATGGTTCATCATGATCCACCACTAGGTCGCAGCCCTCAAACATGAGAAACCCATATCTCTCTAGCTCATTCCGACTCCTACCGGATCTTCTAAGAGGTAAAGGATCCGTGTTAGGTTCTCCAGCAGCGCTGTGCTGAGAATCATCTTGTGAACTAGGGCCAACTTCAGGTTGGTCATTGGAAGGTTCTTGAATTTCTTCAAGATCAACCTTTCTCCCATTGGCATCTTTGGATAGCATCTCCCTTTCAAGGAAGACGGCCCTCCGAGCAACAAATACCTTGTTCTCGGAAGGTTTGTAAAACAAATATCCCATAGACCCGGCAGAATATCCAATGAACAAACACCTCTCGGCTCGGAGTTCCAATTTGTCCTCCACCTCACGTCTCACGTAGGCAGGACAACCCCAAACCTTTAGATATGAAAGCGATGGAACCTTTCCATGACACATCTCAAAAGGTGTCTTCTTGACCTTCTTAGTTGGTACGAGGTTAAGGATTCTAACGGTTGTTTCCAATGCATAGCCCCAAAAGCTAATGGGTACATCCGTACGACTCATAATACACCGAACCATATCCAACAATGTCCGGTTCCTCCTCTCGGCGACACCATTTAACTGTGGTGTCCTAGGAGGAGTCAATTGTGAAACAATTCCACAATCTTTTAGATAGTCACGGAATTCCGAACTTAGATACTCACCACCACGATCCAATCTGAGCGTCGTAATTCGTTTACCCAATTGGTTCTCAACTTCGTTTTTGAAAATCTTGAAAACCTCAAAGGTTTCCGACTTTTGTCTCACCAAGTAGACATACCCATACCTACTAAAATCATCGGTATAGGTTACGAAGTACCTTGAGTTATCCGTAGTGACATGCTTGAATGGACCACACACATCCGTGTGAACGATATCCAACAAGTCTTGGCCTCTCTGAAAAACGCCGGTGAAGGGTGCTTTGGTCATTTTGCCCAATAAGCAAGATTCGCACACATCATCCAACCCATGGTAAAATGATTCCAAAATCCCATCCACTTGGAGCTTGGCGATGCGTTTCTTGTTTATGTGGCCCAAACGACCATGCCATAAAGATAACTTATCCAAATCACATTTGGATTTAGAACCAACATTCATGATTGATCTATTACTTTGCAAGCACATGCTTGTTTCATATATGCCACGACATGGATGTGCTTTAAAATAAAATAAATCATTCTTAAAGCAAGAAATAATTCCATTAGAGAAATTAAAACTAAATCCATTGTCAACAAGTGCATAAAAAGATAAAATGTTTCTTGCCACGCAGGGCGAATAAGATACATTTAATAAAGTAATATATAAGCCGGATGGAAAGGCGAGGTCCACGCTCCCAATCTTCTCAACCGGGACAACCGCCTTGTTTCCCATGATGAGATCCAGCTCCCCATCAACCAAGTCCCTACTTCTTCTTAGTACCTGCACATTATTAACTATGTGAGTACCACACCGGTGTCCAAGACCTAAGCGTTAGAAGTAGAAGTGTTATGGAGTTCAATCATATACATACCGGAGGCGCCTTGTCCCTTGGCGCGAAGCCTCTTGAGCTCCTCCATGTACTTGGGGCAGCTACGCCGGTAGTGTCCCTTCTCCCCGCAGAAGAAGCAGGTAGCCTCTTCCGGTGAGGGGGCTATAGGTGCGGGTTCCTTCCCCTTTGGCTCTGACGCCGGGAGCGGTTTGGGCTTAGGTGTTGCCACCTTGGCCTTCCCCTTCCCTTTGCAGTTGGAGCTTAAAGCGGGCCGCTTCCTCTTAGCACCACCCTCATGGATGGCTAGGACGGGTGCGGAGGTTGATGGCTTCACCTTGGCCATGTTAGACTCGGCGGTCTTCAACATGCCGTGCAATTCCATCAAGGACTTGTCCATGTCAAGCATATGATCCGTTCACGTGTCTGATCCCTTCCCACACCGGTTCCTCAATAAGCCGTGTTGGTAACTCGGTATAGGCACGACAATTACCAAGGCATATTAAATTGGAATTGCAAACCGTCCAACAAGATACATGATGATGCCCTTGACAATAATTGGCTCGTGTTAAGCTCGACAACCAAAAATTTCAAGACGCCACACGCACCTTACACACAAGTCTACATGGAACAACTCGTGATAAGCTCGACAATTGTCCCATGCTTCATTAGATTCGGGTGGTGTCATCTTTTGAATGACGCGTGATTTACGTTTTTAAGAAAAACGGGAATTTTGTTTTTCCGGTTAAAAACCTCTTTTCGTTTTGATTAACAAATAAGTGACAAAATGCATTTTTCACCATTTGAACATAAACACTTTATATTCGTTTGTTAATCATGTGAGCGATAGGGGTTTGTTAACCAATTAACGAAAACTATATAGTTTTATTATTTTCAAAAGATTTTCTAGCATGCGAAGATCCTACAACCACGCAAGAAAATAAATAAATAAAACTACACAACCACGCATACAAAACCGATTTGACCCAACCTAAGTGTTCCCCGGTAAGCCAACCGAGGAACTAAGTCTACTAAGGACAAACAATCCAAGACTTGGTGGAGTGCTCCCACTCGATCCCACGCCTCTGGATCCGAGGTAGCCAAGACATCTCCCAAGACTCCCGTTGGTGCCTCCAGTCTTCTCTTCTTCATTACATACATAATTCAAAGAGAAATGGCATGCAAGCCACACAATCTATTCTAAGCTAATATACAAATTACAAAGAACAAATACTTTGGCGTGCAAGCCACAAATAAATAATTTATTACAAACCGGATTAAATAAATTATTACAAACCAAATGTGGTACAAACCACCAAATGAATGAACAACAAATAAAGCAACCAAACAACCACACAAAGGTCTAGGCTCAAACCGGTATTCACAACAACGAAACAACCACAAAGCATAGTGTGCCACACCAAACCATGCACAAAACAATATCCCAATTAAGTTTATTCAAAAACTAAAGACACAAGAATAAACCTTGTACATATGCATTAGGATTCCAAACACTTTGAAATCCATATTCATATATACACAATATACATGTATGCATGTGTGCATTTTATGCCAAAACCACCCAATACATACATATATAAGAATTAGGATATTATGGGGCTTAATCTACAAGGCTAGAAAGTCTAAAATGATTTTGGAAACACCAAAACCAAATGCTAAAAATCCATATCAAGTTTTCTTTTTCAAAAAGGCCAAAAACAGCTTGTTCACGACGCCTTCACGAGCTACTGCTCTTCACGGGCCCTCACGGCCCGTGAAGCCAGTACGCTACACGACTCGTAAAATAGTTAAAAAAACTTTCACGACCAACACCCCACAAGACTGGTCGTGTGGCCTTCACAACCCGTGAAGCAAGCTCCACGGCCAGTGAAGACCTTCTGCACACAATGTCCAAAATCGAAAATATGGATTTCCAAGCCACAAAGGTGCATGCATCTTACAAGTATGGCTCTCATACCACTGTTGGGATTCTATGGGGATCAAAGCACGCAACGGAAGAAACAAAATCACAAACAAATGATCCCATGAAGTCCCAATGGTGGTGAAAACTTGTAAGAGGCTACATGCAACCAAAACAAGAACAAGGAGAAGAAGGAAATCAAATCATACCCTTGAAGCTTTGATTAATTGCTGGAACAACTCGGATTTGGGATGAGTTTTTGAAACAAGAGGCTCCAAGCTCCAAAGAAGTCGACACCAAGCTTAGCTTCTTTCTCCTTGTACTAGCAAGCCAAAGAATCACCAACAATTGATGAAAATCTCCTGGAACAGCCTTGATAACAAATGTGCACAACCCTTGAACACTTGTTCTTGCTCTCTCTCACAAATGAAGAACTCACAAAGTGTATATCTTGCACAAATTGACCAAGAGTGATGAAAGAACTAAGAATGGCTCTTTTAAAAACACCATCTCTGTTCTCATGAGTCCAGAGTCGTGCTAATTGGCACTCTATCATTGAACCAACAAAATAGTCCAACCAAATACAAGTGTCACTTAGAATTCTGCCTTCACGACTTCTTCACGAGCACTCACGGGCCGTGAAGGATGAATGTGCCATGACCGGCCATTTATCCTTCTCAAGTCGTGTCGTGTCGTGCCGTGCAAGAATCGTGAGGGTTCCTGCCGTCACGACCTCCTTCACGGGCCGTGTAGGGTCGTGAAGCCTACGGTTTCACAAAGCATGCGGCCATGACAGGACACGTGTATACGAACTGCCTCACGACCCGTGGAGCATCCTTCACGGTCGTGAAGCTTAGGTCAGATTGAATTTGACCATTTTGACTCTTTCCTCTTATAGTAGGTTGTCGAGATTGAAACTTGGCGTGTGACCCAATAGGCCCGCGCTTCATCGGCAGTGATACCGGCCTACGTGTGTTAGTGGGCAGATTCCAACAGGATCATCATGCCTACGCTTTCGAGATTCGGATTGAGCTTTGCAGGACTCCTCCAATACCTCCAGCCGTTTGCTTATACTTGATACGGCAGGTTGTCGAGATTGAAACTTGGCGGTTAGGGCATTTAAGGCTTGTAGGACTATATATTGGAAGGTGGTGGAACTGGAGGAGGCGGGTTGGGGTTGTTGTTGTAGTGCTGCACGTATGTTGGATTGTTCCGTGGTTAGATTGGCAACACTGTTTAGCTTGGCATGAAGGAGGTCCTTGAGTTCATCGATTGAGTAATCTCGCTCAATGACAGTGGGTGGTTGGTTTTCCAGGGCACGGATTTGGGCTCTGAGGAAGATGATTTTGTTTGAGTCCTTTCTGTTGAGCACTTACTCGTTGATTCGGCATGGGTGGAGGCCTCAGAGTCACAGATCACAACTCCCTCGCTCTCTTGTATCTTTTCTCCCTCACCACTTCCACCACCCCTCTCTTCTGATTGTTCCCTCTCACGCACAACCCTGCTCGGGGCACCCCTGCGCACCCGAGCCCTAAGACCACTAGGACCCTCACCTGGTGCTACTGCTCCCAAGGCAGGCACAACCGGCTCTGGTTGCACCAGATGAGCGATCCTATTCTCCCTCATATACTCACGCACAGCCTAACTCTCTTGATTTAGGATTCGAAGGAGGGCAACAGGCACGGGCATGGCAACGATGTTGGGTAGGTCTCTGATCCGTAGAAATCTGGTTATGCGTTGTACTTGGACTTGCGGGTTGTTGAGTCTCCTGGGAATGGTGTGGTAGGTTTCCAGATCGGTTGCAATGAATATGGTAAGGAATCGTTGGAAGGGTATGAAGTTTTTCTGGCGGGTGGTGTCCTTTTCCTTAACCATTTGTACTATCTCCTCAAAGATGATTGTGGCGTAGTCTAGATGGCGGTGGTAAGCAACACCAGCCAACAACAGCAGAGAGTAATAGGATCCTCCATCTGTACCCCGATGAATACTAGTAAGGGTACGGGAGATTATAGTAGCAAGCGTCTACTAGAGAGGCGCAAGGTTTGTTCGTCGGAATTGGTGAATCTGGTTCAGCTCCCCATTATACCCAAGACCTCTAACTAGGTCAAGTACCGCATCAACCGCAGGGTTTTCGTCAAAGTCAGCCTTGTTAGGATAGTGATCAGCAGCGGGTAGGTCTAGTATGTTTCTCAGTCTGACAGCGGAAAGAGTTGTGCGGACATTCTCAATTCTGCCACGGAGTCATTTGTGTCCCAAGCGAGTGACACCCTCTGTAAGGTGTACCACAGTTGTTGCAAGTAGAGTTCAAGTACATGGGTGGGTGATGTGTTTGGGTTTTCAGTGATGGCCTGGCGAAGAGGATGGGCACGAATGATTTCTGAGATTATAAGGATTTTAGTATCTGTCTCCAAATCAAAGTATAGGTTGTTGCTCAGTGTTTCAAGCCTGTCAGCAGTGGGGACTAGGCTTTCCTCGAGGAGGGGTTGGTTGGTAGCCATCTGTCACAGATAATATAGATCAGATTAGTACAAGAGAAATAGATAGTATTGGATGCACATGTGAATGTATGAAGGAATATGTGTTTTGGATTTCAATGCACATGTGAATGTTGGGCTTTGACTTTGACCATGACTTTTGACTCTTGATTAAAACAGTTTGGATCCATGTTGAAATTTGCATAAGTGTGGAAAGTCGGATGAATGTTTTCTTTGAAAGTCGCATGAAAAGGTTGGACTTGAAAGTCGCATGGACTAATCACATGAAAAGCTTTGATATTGAAGGTCGCATGAGATAATTTTACATGAAATTCGCATGAAAAGCTTTTAAACTCGAAATTCGCATGAACTTAACAATCATGCGAAAGTCGGATGGACTTAAAACATGTGAAAGTTGGATGACAAAAGTTGGATGAAAGTCGGATGGACTCAAGTCATGCGAAAGTTGGATGGTTTTAAAACAAGTGAAAGTCGGATGGCACAAGTTGAACTCGGAATTCGGATGAACGCATTTCATGTGAAATTCGGATGAACGAAATTCATCCGAAATTTGGATGGACAAAGGTCATTCGAAAGTCGCATGGAATAAATTTCCAAAGTCGGATAGACTAAGGTCATGTGAAAGTCGCATAGTCCAAGTTCATCCGAAATTCGCATGGAATAAAAGTTTCTTTCGAAAGTCGCATGGAGTGATTTCTTTATTCGAAAGTCGCATAGGGCAGAGTTCATCCGAAAGTCGGATAGACCAAATTCATCCGACAGTCGGATGATTCCATTTTCTTTCATGCGTTTGTTAAGAACATTAAAACCATTTGAACCATGTGAAAATCAATTTTCGACGATGAGTTACTTTGTGGGTTCAAGTTGAGTGCCAAACGACTCGGATTTCATCCCAAAACAACTGTTTACTTGCAATTCTACCCAAACAACCTCTAAACATTGCAATTTTATACTACAAAGTAACCATGTTCTTCACAACGAAGAACAGTACCCAAGAACTTAAAAAATTTCTCATTTGATTCGATTCTGTGTGATTTTGAATGCTATTTTTGTTCCAGTGTTTTCGCAAACATCTAAAGGTTACTCTATGCCCTTCAAACACAACAAATAACACCATTTAGGGTGTTTTTGATTCATAACCACAGAAGACCCAACTGTTCGATAATAGGGGTTGAAAAACTACAAAAAATTTGATTTTTGACATGTAAATGTGCAAAGGATTCACCATTTCTTGTTCAAATCATCTTACCTTTTAGTTTAGTGTTGTTTAAACACTAAATTTTCACTAGAAATGAGTTTCGATCGAGAGTAGTTGAGAAGGCAAGAAGATAAACAGTGTATGTGCTTTTTGAAATGTTTGGAAGCGTGAGAGGAAAGAAAGGTCGCATAGTTCTATTTATAGACTATCCGACATTCGGATGGGTCGGGGCTTTTATCCGACTGTCGGATCGACCCGGTTTAGCCCAAACTTGATGGTTGGCCCAGTCTATTCTATTTTAGCCCAAGACTTAGAATTTAGCATTATTTAAGCCCAAAATTGATTATTCTTTCTTTTTGTTATTTTCTACTTCATTTAAAAGACATAAAATAATTCTTTCTTTTGTTGTTTTCTACTTCATTTAAAAAACATAAAATAAACATCTGACAAAGAATCATCTGAGAAGATGAATTCTGAACATAAAATAAAATAAACATCTGACAAAGAATCATTTGAGAAAATGAATTCTGAACATTTCTCCCCCTACACGAATGCACCGAAAGCATTCGTGTTAACTAGGGAACCGCATTGCTCCCCCTAGACAGGAGCATCTGTATAGCGAAGGTATTCGTTTGGCAAAAACAAGTAACAACGGAAGCAATGTGTATAACAAAATTTAAAGCCAAACAAACGAATACACTCCCATGGACCAAAATCTAATCATGAACTTGCAACTAAGATAAACAAGATGATAAGAAAGATAATACCTCAATGCAAAACAATGATCTTTTCTTATCGAGTTCCAAGAATGCAAAGAAGGACTCCTCTAGTGTAGTCCACCCCAAGCTACCTTGATTCCCAAATGCTAGTAGGTTGGTGTAAACACCAAAACAGCAATCAAGTATGTGTTTCTTGCTTCTTGTGCACCAAGAACACCAAGAACAAGATGAACAAGAGATAGAGAGAGAGTTCTAGTATCAACCAAGAGCCAAGGAACAAGCCAAAAGGCTCTACTAGAGCAGATAACTCGTAGTCTCTTTGTCTACCACAATTATGAGAAGTTAACCCCATTAAACCAAGTCTTTAAGGATGTTAATTCTGCTGTTACAGTGAACGTACACGGCCCGTATTGATCAACACGGCCATGTAGGCCCAAAGTCCACGCCCCGATTGGGCTAAGACGGCCCGTGTCCAATAGGCACAACACGGCCCGTGTAAGCCCAAACTACACGACCTTGAACTGGGCCAATATGCCTCGTGTATGTTCGACTGGACACGGCCCGTGTACCATCCTGCCAAAACCCATTTTTACCTTTTCCTCTCTTTGCTTGATCGTGTTGCCGGAATCAATACTTGGTGTGTGACCCAATAGGCCTATACCTCATCGGTAGTGCCATTAACTCGTTCGTGTCAACGGGCATATTCCAACAGACTCCCACTTGCACGTGAAACGACTACGAAAAATAACACAAACATAGAGCAGCCTCTAGCAAGACATCTATGCTCCCAAGTTAGTATAGGGTATGCCACTCTTAACAAGATCCCCAATCATAAAACGATTGTCCTAAAGATAAATGAACATGAACATCCCTTTGTTCGCGATATCCAATGTGAACACAAGGCATGGAATATAGTCAACCTTCAGATCGTTCACGATTATGTTTCTCGATTCTAGATTAGTGGTGACCAACAAATCAACTCAACATTGATCCATCATCAATATAACTTGAGCACCGCCATGCATATGAACGTCAGCACTTAATCATCGAGGGGCCCATGGATATTCTCTCTATACATAGAGGAACAAATACCTTTCGACTACATAGTCCCGCCACATAGATAATACTCTACCCAATCATCTCCCTTATAACGACCAGTTACAGACCGTGTTGGAAAATGATCAAAGGAAAGTAGACCTATGCTTTGAGATCACATGTATCTCTAGTTTAAGGATCAAATGTCATTACCATCCCGAGTTACTTGTTACTAAAACCATGAAGTAAACTTGGGTGCGGGTCCTCCAATCACCTGAAACCCCTTTCAAGTATAGGTAAGAATCACGTTTTATCAAAACCAATTCTTTACATCAATCTTAATTCATACTTCCTTCCCAAAAAGTATGACCGACTGTGGAGATTTAAAGATTGTAAAACAATCTAGGGAAGAAATTAAACATGCAAAGTAGAACACAATAAAGACTAAATGTAAGTAACTGCAACACGCGTATATATAGATCTCTACTATATAAATCGAAACAAATCATTAGTAACATTATTGCTTAACGATCCCAAATACATAATTGTCCAAACATAAATTAAAACTAAATCTAAACCAAGTCATGAGCAAATCTAACACCTATCGCCATAGTATGAGAATCATGAGAAGCTTGTGACAACAGTTTAGTAAACGGATTGGCCAAATTGCCTTCCGAGGTTACTCTACTAATAGCGACTTCACCACTTTCCAAAAAGACCGCCCTCCGAGCCACAAATACTTTGTTCTCAGAAGGTTTATAGAATACATATCCAATACCCGCAGCTGGATATCCGATGAAATAACACTTTTCGGATCGGGGCTCTAACTTGTCATCTACCTCACGTCATACGTTGGTTTGACAACCCCAAACCTTTAGATAGGCAAGAACGGGAGGTTTCCCATGCCACATCTCGAAAGTTGTTTTCTCGACCTTCTTCGTTGGAACGAGATTAAGGATTCTTGTTGCCGTTTCAAGAGCATAACCCCAAAAGCTTATAGGCACTTGGGTGTGACTCATCATAGACCGAACCATATCTAACAATGTTCGGTTCTTCCTCTCGGCGACACCATTTAATAGCGGCGTCCTAGGAGGTGTAAGTTGTGAGATAATTCCACAACCCTAAAGATGATCACGAAACTCTTAACTAAGATACTCACCACCCCTATCGGATCTAAGTATCTTAATCTTTTTGCCCAGTTGATTCTCTATTTCATTTTGGAAAGTCTTAAAGACCTCAAAGGTCTCGGACTTTTGTCTAACCAACTAGACATACCCATACCTACTATAATCATCTATAAAGGTAACGAAGTATCTAGAATTGTCTCTTGTGATGTGCTTAAATGGACCACACACATCAGAATGTATAATGTCCAATAAGTCTTTTCCCCTCTCATTCACGCCAAAAAAGGGTGCTTTTGTCATCTTGCCTAATAAACAAGATTCGCATACTTCATTTGACTCGTGGTCAAATGATTCCAAGATCCCATCCGCTTGGAGCTTGGCGATACGAGTCTTGTATATGTGGCCAAGTCGACCATGATACAAAGACAATTTGTCTAAACCAATTTTAGACGTTGAATCAATATTCATGATTGAACGATTATCACTAACGTACGCATCTACTTCATAAATACCACGACAAGGATAAGCTTTAAAATAACAAATATTATTTTTAAAACAAACAATAACTCCATTGTCAAAAGAAAAACCAAAACCATTGTCGTGTAATGCATGAAAAGAGATAATGTTTCGCGCCACAAGCGAATAGCATACGTTTAATAATAATATGGAAAAACCGGAACTAAAAAATAATTCAACTTCTCCCCGAGCCTTAACCGGGACAATCTCCTTGTTTCCCATTATCAAGTCAAGCTCTCCATTCTCCATCCTTCTACTTGTCTTTAGCACCTACACAATATTACAAACGTGAGTGCCACATTCGGTATCTAATACCCAACTACCAGATGTAGAAGTATGATGGAGTTCAATCATGTACGTACCAGAATCGGAAGTTCCTCCGATGCTCAACCCCTTGAGCTTCTTAAAACCTTCTAGGTACCCCGGGCAGTTACGGCGTCAATGGCCCTTCTTCCCGCAAAAGAAACATTCCGCTTCATTCGTAGTTTTGGCTTGGGGAACCACCTTCCCCTTGCCTTTAACCTCCGAAGCGGGGCTAGACTTGGCAGCGCCAATCTTCCCCTTCCCCTTACCCTTAGGGGTATAAGCGGACTTCTTCTTCTGGATACGCCCCTCCCTTATAGCAAGAACGGGATTTGGAACGACAGGCTTGTTTATGGTCATGCTAGACTCGGTTGTCTTAAGCATACCATGAAGCTCCATAATGGACTTATCCATACTATGCATATGATAACTCATAACTAATTGATCATACGCGCTGAGTAGGGACCATAGGATCAAATACACGGCTAACTCCGTCCCTATGGTAAATCCGAGCCGTTCCATGCGCTCCATGTTGGCTTTCATGCGCAACACGTGAGCACTCACATTCCCGCCATCGGCCATCTTACTACCAAGTACCGTCTTAAGACACGCGAACCTCTCTTGTCTCGCTTGCTGCTGGAACATTTCCTTAAGCTAAGCGATCAAGTCAAAAGCACTCAAATGATCCATTTGCTTTTGGAGCTCGGGGATCATAGTACTTAGGATGAGGCAAGTAATGTCCTCGGTATCCTTGACACGCTTCTCACAAGCGTCTCGGATAGCCCGAGTGGCATTGGTAGCAGGAGCCTCGAGTAGGGCCTCCTCTATGGTAACCATCTTCCCTTCTTGGCGTAGGACAAGTTTAAGTTGCCTAAACCAATCCAAGAAGTTGTTACCATTGAGTTTCTCCTTCTCAAGAAAAACTCTAAGCGAAAAATGGTTGGTGGTGTTGGTGTTGCTTGAAGACGCCATCTAAAATAGCAAAGTAGTTTTAGTTAGTTTGGAAATCCTTGTTAAAATAAGTACCCATAGTTTTAAACAAAACAATTTATTTGTAACAAGGGCTAAGAACCTTATTTCACCTCGCACCGTGAAGGGTTTACCGCGGATCACGTGGCGAAGCTATTTAGGCCGGCAACCATTTACCAATTGTAATCTCTATTACAACTCTTAGACACTTGCGGGATCCGTTGACATCCATTATGTCGGTTGGCATGTTTGATCCCTATCTTACACCAATCTTAATATATAATTTTTGTTTAGCTCGTGCTTAGCTCGACAACTAACCAAGAATTATATACTAAAATTGTAAATCGTCCGACAAGACACACGGGTGGCACTCTAGACCATTAACTGGCTCGTGCTTAGCTCGACAACCAATCATGCGAGTTACCCCACTCACCTTCCACACAACTACACAAGAAATGACTCGTGCTTAGCTTGACAATCATCCTTGCTTCGTTAGATTCGGGAGGTGTCATCTTACGGATGGTGCGTGATTTACATTTTGAAAAACGGGATTTTGTTTCCGGTTTATAAAAACCCTTTTTGTGAATTAACAAAGTAAGTGTCAAAACGATTTTAAGCACTTTTAATATAATACCATTTTTATATTTTTATTTGTCAATTCTATTCGCGCGCAATTGTTAACCATTTTAACAAACATTGTATTTTACTTAATTTTATAGAAAAATTGTCTAGCATGCGAATCCTAATCCACGCATAGAAAAATAAAATACAACCACGCAAATATATATATATATATGATTCGGTAACATGCCCAAAATCCTATTCGTTTTCCCCGTGAGCCACAACAGGGAAAAAGAGGCCAAATATCTAAGGACAAGATATGGTCTCGTTGGGTGAGCTCCCACTGAATCCAACACCTCCAATAGCATGTTGATTCCTTCTCACCAAGACGTCATCACCATGACTCCCGTTGACTATTCCGGCTTTGATTCTATACTATATACAAGTACATAGAATATATATAAACGACACGCAGGTCGCAATCCTATGCTATTTATACAAATACATAGAATAAAATAAACGGCATGCAAGCCGCACCAATAAATAAATAAATAAATATTGTTACAGCAATACAGCACGCAGGCCGCCAAAACTCAAAATAATCAACCACCACAACACATAGGTCTAAGGGCATATTATGTTACCGAATCAAACCAATACATATCACATAGAAACATGGTGTGCCACACATAACCATGATACATAAATATATACCTATATTTTAGTTAAGATTGTCAAAACACCAAAGGCACCGAAAAGACAATCCTTGTACATATGCATTAGTGTACCAAACCATTTTTGAGACACATATTCATATATACACTTATAAGTATATATTTGTGTACACTTCATGCCAAGTTACAACAAATATATAAATATAAAAACTAAAATATATTAACAAGACTACAAATAAATCTATTCTAGCACAACAAGAGTCTCAATGAAAAACCAATTTTAAGAAAACAGTTTTCTTATCCAAAAACACTTTTATGGTTTTTCTAGACTCAATAGTGCAAAGCCATGTTAGATATGGCTATGATACCACTGAAGGTATTCGTTTGGCAAAAACAAGTAGCAACGGAAGCAATGTGTATAACAAAATTTAAAGCCAAACAAACGAATACACTCCCATGGACCAAAATCTAATCATGAACTTGCAACTAGGATAAACAAGATGATAAGAAAAGATTATACCTCAATGCAAAACAATGATCTTTTCTTGTCGAGTTCCAAGAATTCAAAGAAGGACTCCTCTAGTGTAGTCCACCCCAAGCTACCTTGATTCCCAAATGCTAGTAGGTTGGTGTAAACACCAAACAACAATCAAGTATGGGTTTCTTACTTCTTCTGCACCAAGAACACCAAGAACAAGATGAACAAGAGAGAGAGAGAGTTCTAGTATCAACCAAGAGCCAAGGAACAAGCCAAAAGCCTCTACTAGATCAGATAACTCGTAGTCTCTTTGTCTACCACAATTATGAGAAGTTAACCCCATTAAACCATGTGTTTAAGGATGTTAATTCTGCTACTACAGCGAACGTACGTGGCCCGTGTTAATCAACACGGCCGTGTAGGCCCAAAGTCCACGCCCCGATTAGGCTAAGACGGCCCGTGTCTAATAGGCACAATGTTAGTCCCATGTTTAGAATAGTTAGATTTGATGAGACAAACTATCGATATGTATAGATGATAGGTTAAGAGTTAGGAATTATGTAAGTCTGTTATAGACTGACTAGTCAGCTTCAGCTGAGTAGTTAGCGTATAAACAGATATAGAGTTTTTCTATGTAAGTACTAGATAACTCAGTGACTTCTAAGCTGAGATAGGTCTTAAGAATGAAGACTTGAAGACTTGAAGATTTGAAGACTTGAAGATTCAATAATCCAAGATTCAAGAAGTCAGCTTGATAAGGTCAAGACTGAGTATGTCAGCTTAGCGTCAGAAGTCAGTTCAGAATTTAAGTAAGTTCTAAATTCTGTTATAAACTCTCTATATCTACGACATTTAAATTAGGATATCTAAACCTAATTTAAACTATCTATTGGTTGGATAGAAATCTCAAACGAAATTAACTAGATATGTTCTAATTAAGGAGTTTGTTACGGTTTTAAAGAAAAGATAAGTTCTATCTTTAAACTGCGATTTGTTCGTAGATATATCAAGGATAAGTATGAACCTTCTCATGGCTTTTACACAGATGTTCTTACGTGTGTACGAGAACAGATACGCGATACACAACGTCAACTGCATAAGTTGCAAGACTGCATAAGTTGCAAAACGTACGTGTGTTCGTGATACTTGATACGCGTGTGTTGCGATAACTTTGTAAGTTCAAAGTTAGAGAGAGAGTTCTCAAGAGTTCTTGTTAATTAGTTTTAACAAGAAATTCGATCATCAATTAGTTTGTGATTCAAGAGTGTTTAGAGAGAGTTGAAGTTATAATCATTGTAATATCAAATCATCCTGTTGATTTGATTAGAGAGTGATAATAGTTATTGTACTGGTTGATAATTGAATATACATTTGATTAATTTGTTTGATTGTTTAAAGTGTATTCAACCCCCCCCCCCTTTTACACTGTATCGGTTGCTTGTTCACCCTCTTTGGGACCAACAATTGGTATCAGAGCAAGTTTCTTCATAAGTTGAAGATCAAGATCCACTGTCAAGAGGTTAAGATGACTACTAGCAAGCAATCAAGTCACATACCAACAATGGCGGCAAAAGGTTGTCCTATCTTTGATGGCACTGACTATCCTATGTGGAAGTTTAGGGCCGTGCTATATCTGAAGTCTGTGGATCACAGGATGAGTACCGTGATTCAAGATGGCCCAATCATACCAATGATCCATATTACTGCCACTGACAAAACTGTTCCCTCTGGAGAAACTCCCAAGCCAGAAGCATCCTGGACTGAGGAAGATCGTAAACTGTTCAATCTTGATGACAAGGCACAAAGCATTATAGCAAATGCTTTAACAAATCCTCTTCTGCATACTGTGGTTGGGTGCCAAACTGCAAAAGAGATGTGGGATACTCTCAGTGTCACGTATGAAGGCACTGACCTGGTCAAGCAACATAAGAAGACAAATCTAAGCCATTCTTATGAAACTTTCTTTGCTAAAAAGAATGAAACTCTAGCATATTTGTTTACCAGATTTCAATGCTTGATAAATGATCTGATCTTGGTAGGTGTCAAGAAAGATGAGAATGAGTTGGTACTCAAGTTCTTGGATGTGTTACCAGAACAATTCAATGAGATCACCATTGCACTTCATGCTGGAGGAACCTTAGGAAATTATGATCTCAGATCTATCTATGGTTTCCTTCTAAATCATCAACAGATCATGGAACAGAAGAAAGTGGCCCAGCAACAACTAAAAGAATCTATAAACGATGTTGGATCTACATTAATTGCAGAAAAGAAAGAGAAGGGATCTAAAAAGACTCAAGCTGAGGTTGACTCTGAATCTGAATCTGAGGAAGTGAGTCTTAACTCTGGTTCAGATAATGAAGAGATGGATGCTCTTACTGAACAAATGGCAATGTTAGCAAGAAACTTTAGAAAGTTCAGAAGAGGAAGAGGTCAATCTGACAGAAGCAAAAGTGGTAAGTCTACTTTTGATCCTAAGAAAGCTAAGTGCTATAACTGTCAGAGGATAGGACACATAGCTGCTGAGTGCAGAGTAAAGAAGGGAGAATCAGCTTCAGTAGCTGACAAGAATGCCTACAGAGCTGATAAATATAAAAAGAAATATCAAAGACTCAAAGGCAAGCCAGATGAAAACACCAAAGGCCTCCTTGCTGAAACTTGGGATACTAAATCATCTACTTCAGATGATGATGAGCCAGATAGGTGTTTGATGGCTATTGAGGATGAAGAGGAACAAGTTGACTATGAGTTAAAAGACAGTTCCTTTGATGAGGATCTAGCAGAAGCGGATAAGCTGAGTAAGCAAACCAGTAACTGGGATCCTGCCTCAATGTATAAGGTAAATAACTTTAGCTCTTACACTGATGAACAAAAATGTATAATGTTCAACTACTTGTTGAATGACTTCAAAACCTCTCTCACAGTTCAATCTAGTTTGAAAACTGAAATTTCAAAACTAAAAGATGAACTTAAACACTCTGAAACTCTCTTAAATGCTGGTAAAAAGGTCCAAAGTGATTATGAATGTCAGCTTCATATTAACAAACTTCTAAGTGAAGAACTGCAAGAATCAAAAGAACAAGCTGACAATCTAAGAAAAATCTATAAACCTTGGTGTAAGTCATCAAGAGAAGCAGAAAAGTGCATTAATCAGTAGATACCAAAACAAGTAAAAGCAGTACTAGGGGGAGATTATAGTGCTGCTGCTGATGAAATCATCAAAGATCAAGTCAGTCTTGAAGACAAAACGATGAAATCACATGACATACTCCCAAAAACATTCTTAAGGAACAAGGAAGGGAAATAGGTCAAAACCAATAAGTTTGTGAGACCAACCCAAAGTCCTCAGGTTATTCACTCAAACCATCAAGCTGAATGTTCCAGATCCAACCGAAACTATAAGTCAGTTTTCAAAGGATTGGATTACAATCTGGTGAGAACAACTGTTTTTGATAGAATATCTCATGTTAACTCAAAAAGACATAATTCTCAAGTCATACATGAAAGAATGTCAAAAAACAGGAAGTTGTTTGTAAGCAGACCTCACCAAATAGAGGTAACCATAAAGCTGACAAAGGTAAGTCCAAAGTCAGTGAAAACCAAATAGACAAACTGTCGAAGAGGATTGAAAGGTTATCCACATCATATGACCCTAAATCTGAATCCAAATTTAATGTTGGAAAACTGAAAGAAATCACCCAAACACCCATCTTTAGAAGAAAATGCTATAAGTGTAGTGATAGAGGTCATGAGGCCAAAGATTGTGTAAGTACCAATCTTAGACCTGAAAATGAAAAGGATGATCAGTCCAAAACAGAACCAAAATCTGTTCGAGCTGATCAATCTAACTCCAAAGGATCAGCTAAGTGCTCATCCTCAGGACCCACCAAACAGTGGGTTCTAAAAAGAAACTAATAAGTTTAGTTAATCATGTGCATGGCTCCTACAAGTGGTATCTCGATAGTGTATGCTCAAGGCAATGAAAGGAAGCAAGGGGATTCTAAGTGAATTCCAAAACAATGAAGGACCCAAGGTGACATTTGGGGATAATTATCAGGGAAGGATGAAAGGTTATGGAAAGATAACTGCTGGAAAAGTCACTTTCAAAAAGGTAGCATATGTTGAAGGCCTTAAACACAATCTGATAAGTATCAGTCAACTATGTGATTAGGATTATGAAGTCACCTTCAGAAAGCATGCAGGAACAATTTATGATAAGAAAGGTAAACCAATATTAATGGCAAAAAGAGAGAGGGAGATATCTATTTGTTAGATCTCAGCTCCGCAGATCCTTCAACTGAAACCTGCTTGTACTCTGACTTAACTCCCAAGCTGAGCTGGTTATGGCACAAAAGACTGTCTCATTTAAACTTCAAATATATTAACAAGTTGTCTAGCAAAGAGTTAGTCTCTAATCTGCCTAAGATCACATTTGCTAAAGACAAACTCTGCTCAGCCTGTGAAATGGGAAAACATCATAAGGGATCCTTCAAGTCCAAATAGAATTTCTCAATCACAGAACCATTGCATATGTTGCATTTGGACCTATTTGGACCTATCAGACCCCCAAGCCTAAGTGGCAAAAAGTATACTCTAGTGATTATTGATGAGTTCACAAGATTCACTTGGGTAATCTTCTTAAATGCCAAAAGTGAAGCTTCATATGAGTTAATCAGCTTCATAAGACAAGAAGAGTTGCAAAAGGGTAAGTCTCTTAAACAACTCAGAAGTGATCATGGGACTGAGTTCAGAAACTCAACCCTTGAAGGCTTTTGTGAAGAGAAAGGAATTATCCAGAATTTCTCATCTGTAAGAACTCCATAACAAAATGGAGTTGCTGAAAGGAGAAACAGAACCTTAATTGAAGCTGCCAGAACCATGCTATGTGAGGCAAAGCTCAAGCTGAGCTTCTGGGCAGAAGCTGTAAGTATAGCCTGCTATACTCAGAATAGATCAATCATAGTGAAAATACATGGTAAAACATCTTACAAGATGTATCATGGCAGAAAATCCAACATTGGATATTTCCATATTTTTGGTTCAACATGCTATGTGCTAAACCAAAGAGATCAGCTCCATAAGTTGGAACCCAAAGCTGATCAAGGGATATTTGTTGGATATTCTTCAATCTCCAAAGCTTACAGAGTCTTTAATCTTAAAAGAAAGGTAATTGAAGAGTCAGTACATGTTACGTTTGATGAGACAGGTATTGATGAATCCAACAGATCTTAAGCTGACTCGGTTAGTCTGAGTGAGCTTGAAAGGAGTAAAGAAGATCTAACATCAAATCCCATGTATGTTATGGATGATTCTGATGATGATGATGATAGTAAATCTGACAAACGTGCATCACTGAAAGAAATAATAAATATTGAAGATAATCAGCCTGAGAATCTCGGTGAACCATCAAGTACATGTCAGATTGAGGATCTAAGTGATCATCAAATTCCTACTCAGACTGAAGAAGTAAGTCCTATTCAGCCTGAGAGACATTGCTCTGAATCAGACCCAGAACCTCAGTCTCCCACAAAAACCTTCAAAGTATTAAAAGATCATCCTCTTGATGATCTCATTCGGAACGTTGAAGATGGTGTGTTAACTAGATCTAAGGCAAATGCAAACTATGTTGCCTACTCTAGTTTTCTATCTCAAATGGAACCAAAGAAGACTGAAGAGGCTCTAAAAGATGAAGATTAGATTGAAGCTATGCAAGAGGAGCTGACAGAATTTCAAAGAAATAAGGTCTGGACCCTTGTCCCTGCTCCCAAAGGAAAAACAATTATAGGCACTAAGTGGGTCTATAGAAATAAAATGGACAAGGATGAAGTAGTGATCAGAAACAAGGCAAGGCTAGTAGCTCAGGGGTATCGACAAGAAGAAGGTATTGATTATGATGAAACCTTTGCCCCTGTTGCAAGGATTGAAGCTATAAGGTTGTTTCTAGCCTATGTTGCCTTCAAAAACTTTAAAGTGTATCAAATGGATGTTAAAAGTGCATTTTTGAACGGATCACTACAGAAGGTCTATGTGAAACAACCCCCTGGTTTTATTGATGCTAAACATCCAGATTATGTCTATAAGTTGGACAAGGCTTTGTATGGACTCAAGCAAGCTCCAAGAGCCTGGTATGATACACTATCCACCTATTTGCTCTCAAATGATTTTCTCAAAGGAAGTATTGACAAAACTCTTTTTATAAGAAAGAGCAGAGGACATGTCATTCTGTTTCAAATTTATGTGGATGACATTATCTTTGGATCAACAAACCAAGATCTGTGTGATTGGTTCTCCAAGATAATGTCTAATCAATACAGAATGAGCATGATGGGTGAGATGACATACTTTTTGGGACTTTAAATCTATCAGAAAAAAGATGGTATATTCATTAATCAGAGCAAGTATGTCTTTGATCTGATTAAGAAATATGGATTAGACTCAAGCCATCCCGCAAAGTCTCCTATGTTACAAAATGTCAAGCTACACAAGGACATTGATGGAAAGTTTGTATGGCAGACTACATACAGAGGAATGATAGGTTCATTACTCTATTTAACAGCAAGTAGACCTGATATAATGTTTGCTACATGTGTTTGTGCACGATATCAGGCTGATCCAAAGGAATCACACTTGCTAGCTATAAAAAGAATACTCAAATATTTGAAGGGAACACCAAACTTAGGTTTGTGGTATCCCAAAGGATCGGGATTTGAGTTGATAGGGTACTCCGATTCAGACTTCGCAGGATGTGGTCTTGATAGAAAGAGTACTGCTGGAGGATGTCAACTTTTGGGTGGAAAATTAGTCAGCTGGACGAGCAAGAAACAAAACTCAGTGGCAATTTCAACAGCTGAAGCTAAATATGTAGCTGCAGGGAGCTGTTGTGCTCAAATACTGTGGATGCAACATCAGCTGAAGGACTTTGATCTGCATTATTCAAAGACTCCCATATTTTGTGACAATCAAAGTGCTATTGCCATTACACACAACCCATTGTTTCACTCAAGAACCAAGCACATTGAGATAAGACATCACTTCATCAGAGATATTGCAGAAAAGGGAAAGATAGAGTTAGTCTTCATTGAGACTGAAGATCAGCTTGCGGATACCTTCACGAAACCAATAGAAGGCACAACATTCACAACTCTACTCAGCAAGCTTGGAATGCTAAACCCTTAATTGGTATGTTCCATTCTTTATCTATGTTTAATAATTGCTAAGTGCTATAGTTGACTAAGTGTCAAAATCTGAGCTAAGTGCTCAAGCTAAAGCTGAGTGCTTCACATAAGCTGAACGTTCAGGATCAACTAAGTGCTTCATATAAGTTGAACGTTCAGGATCAGCTGAATACTCCATATAAGCTGACCATTCAGGATCAGCTGGGTAATCAGTTCCAAAGTGTGGTCAGTTCCACTAGTATAGGTTAGTCCTAACAATATGGTAAGTCCAATAATATGGTAAGTCCAACATACTTACGGTGTGCTAAGTGCAATCCAATATGATAAGTTCAGAAATTTTTGTGATATATTTTTATAAAATATCTTTTCAATATAACAGTGTGCTAAGTGCAATCCAATACGATAAGTTCGATTTCAATGGAAGGGTATACTCTAAATCTAACTGAAAAAATGATTCGTGGTGGAAATTTCAAGAACAATGCACTCCCCACCTATAAACAAAACAACGTCATCACCTGTACCGACATTCCAAAGTCCGAAATTGGCAGGGGATATGAGGAGTGGGTCTCCTACATTCGCAAGAGTCCCCTCGCACATGTATTTCTTCGTGGACCTGCTGTGCTCATCCCTCAACTTCTCACAGAATTCTGGTACACGTGTAAACTCGATGTAACCCAACCGGTTATACGGGGCACAGTCCTAAGTGGACAAGTGGCGATAGAAGTCGATGCGAACTGTCTCCGCCGAATTCTTCATCTCCCGATTCACAATCAATATGAAGCGACGGTTTCTAGGGAAACATCAAGAAGTGTTGTACCCTTAATGGGTCATCCTCAAGTTATTGGCGTCATATGGAAATCTGTTTTCCAGACGGCATGGGGATTTATGGTATCCACTGTGGTTCGTTCTCTTGGATACAAGGTAGGAGGCCTGGATAATGTAAATGACATTGAAATGCAACTATTATACAACTTATTTTATGATCGACTAGTGGATTATGCTGAGTTGATCTTTGAGGCATTCAAGTCATTGGTGACTAAGAACATCAGGGACACTATTGTACCCTTTGCAAGATTCATATCCATGGTCATCGAGGACAGGTTGGGTAGAAGATATAATGCTCAATATGAATCAATCCCTACTCCTATTCTCAGCAACAGGATGTGCGCACATGATATTTTCCCTGGGCACCCTACTTTGAGTGCTCAGATGAGGGCGTATGTACAACTTCATACTCCTAAGTCAAGTGAAGCTGAGACAGAGGCGGAAGCTACGGAAGAAGTGGGTGACGATGGTGGTTCTGAGGCTGAGTCTCCTCAAGCTGATCAACCTAGGACTCAGCTCAGACCCAGTGCTCAAATAATTTCATCCACAACTTCGAGTTCTGAGCAAAGGAGTTTGTTTCCTAGCTCTGAGTCTCCACTGCTAGGTGCAGCAGGTATGATTTCTCAACCCTTATCTCCTTCTCTCTCTTTTACTTCTCCATCTCCAAATTTAGGAGATAGGACTGAGTCAAGCCCAACTCAGTCTAACCCCTCTCCTCCACCTCAAACATCTCCATCTATTCTACAATCTACAGCCAACCTTGGTCAGCCCACTGCTACCAAGGATATTTCCTACACCTATACAAGGAAAACTACCAAAGGTGGTCCTTCACCTCAAAAGGACACTGGAGTTGACATCACATTGATACCTCCACCGGCAGGAGCTGAGGGGGAGACACCTTCTCTTAAGGTGCCAACCTCTAGGCTCAGTTCAACCCTTAAGCCTATATCGGGTATGGTGTCTACTCAGCCCATACTTACTAGTGCCATGGGAGAGCCTACTTCTGTGCCTTCACAGCCCCATGAAGGTGACATTGAAATACTGACCAATCCCCAGGGTCAATTACCTCCCTCCTCACCGATAAGCCTAGCTCACCCTCCCATCATACCTTACGAGCTTGGTCATTCTTATCTTCTATTCTCACACACTCTCGCACGACCTGTCAATGAACCTTTCATACACCAGGAAGGTTTATAGGGTCTCCATTCTGGCCCCCTTGATTCCATAGGTCTTCACCAACCTTTGTATATGGGACCCACATCCTTCCCGATTGAGGAACACTCAACAGCCACTCCTACGGTGGAAATACACTCTTCCACTGGACATGAGGACGTTGAAGTAAGAAGAAGACCTGCGGAGCCCACACTGATAACTTCCGATGTTAAAGTCATTATGGACTATCTACAATCCTAGTTTGAGCTCCTGCATAAAAAGCGGAAAGCTGACAAAGCCAAGTTGATGCGCAAGCTTAATGATTTGTCAACTTCAGTTGCCAACTTGGAAAGCATCATGTTCAAACTCAGACCCTCCTCTATTGATGATGACAAAAAGGGGGAGGAAGAATCAAAGAAGTATAATGATAAGGTTGAGGGGGAGCATACAGAGGAAGTACAATTTGAACAAGCTCATGATCAGTTCATGAGTACTGTAGATCAGCCTTCTCAACAAAAATAGGCTCCAACAGTACAAATAACCACAACTTCACAAGCTTAACTAGAAACTCCACTTGAAGAAACATCTCAAGCTGTTCACACCAACCTTCCTCAAGCTAATTTGCCAAAATTTGTTGAAGCTGAGTTCGTTCCAGCCTCACAAATGGATAAAGGGAAGAGTAAGGTGTTTGAGATGGTAAAAAGAAAGAAAAGAAGTGTTATGCCTCTAGCGAAGAAAATAAAGGTCATCATTGCTGAGCCTGAGCCAGAGCAACAGGGTAAGTCTCAATTAGTTGCACATGAATCTGACTCAAGTGATGAAGCTGATGCAGCACAAAAAGCCAGTGACATTCTTGCTGAGCAAATGTTACAAGAGATGGCTAAAGAACTAGGCGTAACAGTGGAGGAAATAAAAGAGCAGCAACGACAAGCTGAAGTTCAACGGGAAAAGGCTAAAGCTGAGGCTGCCAGAGCTGAAGCTGAAGCTGATTATTCTGGTCCAAGAGCTGCCCCAATTCCCTACTCAGATGTGGATCTAAGGCATTGTTATAAAAGAAAATATTTTAATAACAAGATTGAATCAATTACACTGAGTAGAAAAGGAGAATTGGTAATCATCAACTTTGTACTAGACAACAAACAAGAAATTGGTCTAGATATGAGATGTCTGTACAAGTTGGGATTCTCAGAGTTGAAGACAGTAGCCACAACTATCAAGAAGATGAAAAAGAGTCAAATCAGACAAGAAATAGTTGATGTGCTTAAGACAATCTTCATAAGAATCGATCAGCTAGGTAAGATTCCTGCTGATGAAATTGATACCTTTCTTAATCGAGGCAAAGCTGCAAGAGTTAGAGCAGCAAGCCAGCGAGCTAAAAGAGACATCATTTTACAAGTTCCAGAGGAAGTTGAATTCAGAGAGAATACTTATATCACTCAACCTTTGGAAGGATTCTTGTATCTTGATGTGGAAGGTAATCAATGTTTCTTGAAAGTAACAGATCTTCATTTGGCAAATCTAGAATTAATTCTCTACTTGAGAATTCTATGTGATGACTCAACTTAGAACTCAGTATTCAGATATCATCTCAACAAAGAAATTAGATCAAGAAAAGCTGAGATGAAAGAGATGCCAGAAGGTGAAGAGATTATGGTTGATGCTATCAAGAAAGCTGCAATTTGGGAACTTAAATGTTCTGATATGTGGTTAAAAGTTGGAGATTCCGTTGAGAAAACAGATTAGTTCTATAATTTTTTTTTCACTAAGTGTGCAGAAGCTAATCAAAATGATTAAGCTAAAATGTAAAAGATATGTTCATTAATACAAACTCAAGTTTGATATGTTCAACTGTTTCAAACAGACAGCTTTGTAAGTTTAAGCTGGTGATTGATATGTTCAATTGTAAACTGATAAGTTCAGTAATATAAGTTTTGTAAGTTCAGAACTTAAATTAACTCTGATAAGTTCAGAATCTAAGTAGTTGTATATTCAAATACTTAGAATACAAGTCTTATAATAGATTTGTAACATAAACATATTGTAAGTTCAAGATACGTGAATAAGTATGGATCAGTTCAATACTTATTTCAAGAACTAACTTTGGTCAGTTCCAGAGTTGTTCAACATAATTCTATTAACCTATAACTTATTTGATTCAATGTTTTGTCATCATCAAATAGGGGGGGATTGTTAGTCCCATGTTTAGAATAGTTAGATTTGATGAGACAAACTATCGATATGTATAGATGATAGGTTAAGAGTTAGGAATTATGTAAGTCTATTAAAGACTGCCTAGTCAGCTTCAGCTGAGTAATCAGTGTATAAACAGATATAGAGTTTTTCTATGTAAGTACTAGATAACTCAGTGACTTCTAAGCTGAGATAGGTCTTAAGAATGAAGACTTGAAGATTCAATAATCCAAGATTCAAGAACTCAGCTTGACAAGGTCAAGACTGAGTATGTCAGCTCAGCATCAGAAGTTAGTTCAGATGTTCTTACGTGTGTACGAGAACAGATACACGATACACAACGTCAACTACATAAGTTGCAAGACTGCATAAGTTGCAAAACGTACGTGTGTTCGTGATACTTATACGCGTGTGTTGCGATAACTTTGTAAGTTCAAAGTTAGAGAGAGAGTTCTCAAGAGTTCTTGTTAATTAGTTTTAACAAGAAATTCGATCATCAATTAGTTTGTGATTCAAGATTGTTTAGAGAGAGTTGAGGTTATAATCATTGTAATATCAAATCATCCTATTGATTTGATTAGAGAGTGATAATAGTTATTGTGCTGGTTGATAATTGAATATACATTTGATTAATTTGTTTGATTGTTTAAAGTGTATTCAACCCCCCCCCCCTTCTATACTATATCGGTTGCTTGTTCACCCTCTTTGGGACCAACACACAACACGGCCCGTGTTCACCTACACGACCTGTGTAGACCCAAACTACACGACCTTGAACTGGGCTAATACGCCTCGTGTATGTTGGACTGGACACAGCCCGTGTTCAGGAACACGGCCCGTGTACCATCCTGCCAAAACCCATTTTATCCTTTTCCTCTCTTTTGCTTGATCGTGTTGTCAGAATCAATACTTGGTGTGTGACCCAATAGGCCTATACCTCATTGGTAGTGCCATTAACTCGTTCGTGTCAGCGGGCATATTCCAACATATAGCTGCACAGAGAACAAAAACAACGCGTAAATTTGTTCAAGAAAGGAAAACAATAATGAATTACAGCTTGAGATTCAACATTCCAATCTTTGATACCAGAAATGAAAATCGGGCTTCGTCTAGTGGTTTAGCGAATAGATCAGCCAGTTGATTATCAGTGGGAACGTACTGTAGTTCGATCAGACCCTTTTCCATGTTATCTTTCAAGAAATGATACCTGATATCGATATGATTGGTTTTAGAGTGATGGACAGGATTGCAAGAAATGGCAATTGCACTCTGAGAATCACACTGCAGTGGAATCTTAGAGTAGGTAAGACCAAAGTCCCATGGTTGAGTGCGCATCCACAGACTCTGAGAACAACAACTGGCATAAGCCATAAATTCAACTTCAGTAGTTGATGTAGAGACATAGTTCTGTTTCTTTGAACTCCAGCAGACTAATCGATCTCCCAAGAAGTGTGTACTTCCTGACGTGCTTTTCCTATCCAACATACACCTGGCATAATCCGAGTCGGAGTACGCAAGCAATTCGAATGACGAGTCACGGGGATACCACAGACCAAGGTCAGGGGTCCCTTTAAGGTATTTGAGGATACGTTTCACAGCAAGTAGATGTGATTCTTTTGGATTTGCCTGAAAACGAGCACAAAGACAGGTAGAAAACATTATGTCTGGTCTACTAGCCGTTAGGTACAGTAAAGAGCCGATCATTCCCCGATAGGTTTTCAAGTCAACTGCCTTTCCGTCAGGATCAACAGACATTTCATATTTTCTTAATAAATCATTAATATATTTAGACTGATTTATGAAAATGCCATTGGAAAGTTGTTTGACATGTAAGCCGAGGAAGAAATTCATTCCTCCCATCATGCTCGTTTGAAAGTTGCTCGCCATTAGTTTTGAAAACTCTAGACTGTACTGCGGGTTCGTAGAGCCAAATATAATATCGTCTACATATATCTGGACTAAGATGTAGTCATCCCCAATTTTCTTTGTGAAGAGAGTGGTGTCGATTCGTCCCTTTGATTAGCATTCACGAACCATATACGCCGATAGAACATCATACCAAGCTCCTGGAGCCTGTTTGAGTCCGTAGAGGGCCTTATCAAGTATGTAAACGTCGTTTGGTCTTTTGGGATTCCATTCAGAAATACCGTTTTGACATCCATCTAGTATACCTTAATGTCCTTGTAAGCAGTGTATGCAAGAAATACTCGCGTGGCTTCAATATGGGCAACAGGAGCGAAGGTTTCATCGTAGTCAATACCCTCCTGCTGGTTGTATCCTTTTGCTACCAGTCTGGCTTTGTTTCGAATCACCACACCATCGGAATCTTTCTTGTTCTTGAAGACCCACTTGGTGCCAACTTGTCTTGTCATTGGGTCGGGGCACCAGTCTCCAAACCTTTAAACGCGTGAACTGATCTAACTCCTCTTGCGTAGCAAGAATCCAGTCTGGGTCCTGCAGGGCATCAACAGTTCGTGTTGGTTCTATTAAACTAAGAAAGCTGGAGAACTGACACTCATTTGCTGTGGCAGATCTGGTCTGAACGCTGGCATCCTTGTCTCTGAGAATTTGCGTTTCAGGATGTGCAACAGTCCACTTGGTGATATGGGGAAGGGGGTTATCAGCTATTTCGTCACTAGCATCCTAAGGGAAGAATTCATCCAGTTGTTGTTGAATAGATGTTTCACCCTCAGGAGTAGATGACTCTAGGATAGACTGAGGTGTAGTGTTCTCGTGGTCCTCAGTGTCAGCATCGTCAACAGTGTTCACTGTTGAGTTGGATGCGGTGTACCGTTCACCTAAAACAAGGAATGGGTCAGCAGATGAATTAACAGGTCCTGATGTAGATGCAGTAGCTGTTTGCTGTGTGAGTTCAAGGGATTCCTGAACGACATCTGTAGGCCTGTCAATAGGTACACAATTATTTCCAGTGTCATCATCATCTAAGAAATCAAATATATACTTTAAATCTGAAGATTCATTTGCGTGTGTTATATTTCTTTCTTGTCGATTAAGTCCCGGTCCTGAACTAATGTGTTCAGAAACGATTGCAGATGACTCATGTGATAAAGATGTGGTGGTTAAAGTATCATCATATGTCACATTAATACTTTCAATCACAACGTTTGTTCCTTTATTTAACACGCGAAACGCTTTAGACTCAGAAGAATAACGCTTTGGGATCGAATTTTCCTAGGTTAGCATTTTCACTAAGGACGAAACGCCGATTACCAAACACGTGAAAGTGTTTAATATTGGGCACTCTGCCATTTGCCTGTTCATAGGGAGTTTTGTTAAAGCGACGGTGTAAAATTGTTTGGTTTTGGGTGTAGCATGCTGTGTTGACCGCTTCTGCCCAATAGGAAGGTGGTAAATCAGCATCGGACAGCATGGTTCGAGCTGCTTCTACAAGCGTTCGATTTCTTCGTTCGACAACTCCATTTTGTTCTGGAGTATATGCTACAAAGAATTGATGCATGATTCCCACTGAGTCAAGAAAAGAATCCAAGGCTTTGTTCTTGAATTCGGTGCCATTGTCGGTCCGGATGGTACCAACTTTTCCTTGCGATTGATTCTGCACCTGCTTGAGGAACGAGATAATAGTAGATGGAGCTTCATCCTTCGTTCTCAAAAACTTGATCCACGTGTATCTCGAATAGTCATCAACTATCACGAGAATGTACTTCTTCCCATTCCCATGTGCAACAGTTAGAGAGGTGCTTTTGTGCTGGACACCTGTTTGATTTTGTGAGATGCCCTTTTCATTTTGCCCCTCTCACAGTGTTCACATAGATGTTCCTTTTCAAACTTCAGCTTAGGCAAGCCGCGAACTAAATCACCATTGACCAGTTTGTTGATATTTTTAAAGTTTAGGTGAGATAGTTTGCGATGCCACATCCATGTAAGTTCTGATGAGGCCTTGGACAACATACATACTGACTGTTTTCCTTCCAGGTCTGCTAGATCAATGTTGTACATATTTGACCTTCTGGACCCAGTCAGTACCACATCACCGTTTTCAGTCTTAACTGAGCAAGTTTTGGCCTTGAAGTTAACTTCTAACCCCTTGTCACAAAATTGCCCAATACTGAACAGATTGTGTCCCAATGCCTCCACATATGATACCTTGCTTATTTTTATGTTTTCTTTTATAATGTCTCGGGTTCCGATTATTGGTGCGACATGGTTGTTCCCAAAACGAACATTTCCCGAGTATTTTGGGACATAGTTCGTGAGGAGACCCTTTTCTCCCGTCATATGTTTCGAACAGCCGGAGTCCAGGTACCACCGGCTATATATCTGCACATGGAAGACAAAAGTTGTTGAGGTACCCATTGTGTAGTGGGTCCTTGGCTGTTAGAAAAACAATAGTATCACATGTTGTGTCAGTTAATGAATTCGTTACTTGTGTGTTGGGAGTACAAACTTGTGAGATTGTTTGTGGTTGGGATGGTTATGGTGTTACGCTTTCTTTGGATATGGCGGCGGAATTAGTTGCTTTGGATGTGATGATAGATTGTTCAATTACCACGTGACTACAGCCGTTTGGTAGTGAGACATCTTCGTCGATGTATTCACTTCGTTTCTTTAAACATCTTGTTTTGGTTGTTGCTGTTATCGCTTTGGTGGGTTTATGTTGAACTGTTGGTTGTTTATGCCGTGTGACTTGAGTTTTCTTGCTCATTTGATTTGTGAAATGCGGTTCGACAGCATTTGGATTGGCGTGATTCCAATTGTTGTACTATCTGCGATTTGGAGTCCATGAAGTGTGTCGATTGGTGGGATTTGTTCCAGAATTATGCTTAGAGTGTACACTTTCATTACTCATTTGAAATCTTGCTCTTGTGGAGCATTTCTTTCGCCAATAGGTAATTTTGTTACCTTTTCTGTTTATGAAGGAAGCTTGTTCATGAGTTGATTCAAAAGATTTATAATTTGGATTTGGTTTAATGCCACGATTCTTTTGGTCATCATCATACACACAGTGAAAAGCACAATGACCATCAATACAACCATCACTCGTGCAAAATATTACAGAGTAATAGAGTTGTTTGTTTATTGAAGTTGGCAGGGTAAATTTAACATTCTTCGTCTTGTCTTTGTCCATCCTTCTCTTCAGGCTTCTTCCTCCATCCAAAAGTTTGCTTTCTCTCACTCTTCACATTACCACCTAGATGGACACTTGGGTTAGAAGCAGACATTGCCAATTGATCATTTTTGGAATGAGAGTGAGTTTTTTGTTTCTTGATTTGTTTCATTTTGGATTTGGATGATTTTGAGATACTTGTCTTACGTGATAACCGTGTATCAATTACCTTGGCTTTTCCCTTTAAGTTGGTGGACTCAATTGTTGGCACTTTGAAAAAATCATTCTCAAGTAAGTTAAGTTTCTCGCGAATGGTAAACAATGACTTTTCCGATTTTCTGCATTTTTCACATTTTTTACCAAGATTTATTAAAGACACATCACTTGCATGTATGTCGGATCTTGAATTTTCAGATGAAGAACATTCACCTTCTTGCACGTGTGGAATTGAGGTTTCGAACGTGCTTGGAGTGGCGGAATTTTGTGGCTGGGCATTTTCAGTTGCAAGGTGGTCAATCAGATTATGAAGAATTGCTTTCTCAGAGTCAAAAATGATGGATCTATGGACAAGTTCAAATTCAACTAACTCAAGGTGTCGTTGTAGATCCATATGAGGGATATAGATGTGAGGCTCGGGTGGGGAGTCCGTGATTGATGGTAAAGACTCCATTTCTGATTAGGAGTAACTTCAGAAATAGTCATCAGAGTCTGTGGGTTTGAAAACTTCGGTTATGTATGACTGATTAAGGCTTTCGTAGTCGTATGAGGTTGAAGCTCTGTTTGCGATGCGTCTCTTGTGATCCTCCTCGGCGAGTTCGTCGACTTATCCAACGAATACCATTTTCTCTGTTAACCCCAGATTCATGCTTTCAAAGTCATATAGTTGTTTAGCACTTATCTTATCACTTATGTGTGGATTAACGTAACCTAAACCTTCGTATGTCCATTTAGAGAATTTAACATCCTTAGGTTTGTTTAGAAAAATGGTTTGTGCCGTTTGATCTCTTTTAATTAACAAGTCTTCGAGATCTTTTATTTTTTAGTATAGTTGACATTGTTCCTTTTGCAAAAACTTGAAATCTTCTTCAACTGAGATTTTGGCCGCTTTTAAATTATGAATGATTACCTTGTTTTCACTTCTTAAGGTGTTCAGTTCATTTTCTTGTGCGGTTAATTCTGATTGAAGATTGTCTAAGTTAGATGTTGATTGATTTTTTATTCTATGTTCCAACTTAGTGATTTTACGGTTTTGTCTTTCAATGTGTTCAACTAATGTTTGTAAAAACACTACTGGGGTGTTTTCCTACACCCCAAACAACATATAAACCAATAAAAACAACCATAACATGCTTTAATCTTGATTCACCATGAATCAAACTTAAAGCTTAACTTAAACCTCAAGAACAACCTTGTGCCTACTAGAATCAGATAGAAAACACTTTCTATCTACTGTTCTTGCTCAAAAACCCAAGGAACAGCTCTGCTCTATCTCTCTCTCGTGAAACAGAAGTGAAGAAATGCAAGTTTGACTCTTCAAAATCAATTCTGCCTATTTATATATACAACTTTGAAAGTTGTCACAAATGGCCCCTGGACTTTTCTAGTTCCAGAAATTACAACACAAGTCCCCCCGAGTTTCTAAACACCTCCTAATCTCAATAAGGCAATACCAAAACGCGTTAAGTCGAAATGTTACTAATTATAGAAATTTCGAAACTTGGGTGTTACATCCGAAATATTGTTTGTTTTGTTTGTGTTTTGTTTGGGAAAAGTTGGATTGTTAATTATATGATAAAAACAAGTTATTTACATGATTATGAGATATAAATATATGTTGATTCGAGGTGAGTGGTTATTGCTGTGTTTTCAGGCAAACCAAAGACTCAGTTATATTAGACAACTGAGCACGCGTGATACAAGGACTGAGGTGAGTGGAAGTTTACTCACGGGTGGTTTTGGTGGTAACGTTATGAATTGATTGATTGAAGGAATCTTTGAATGCAATGATTGCTTGTTAATTTGAATATGAGATTATTGACTGATAAGTTCATTATGCGAAGATAGATTAATTGTTATGCCATGATAGACTGTTAAGTCTGCTATTTGTTAAAAAAGAATTACATGTCCATGTATATGTGATAAAGCTTTGATTGTGATTGTGACTGGAAGAGTATTTGGATTGTTTGAGAACCGACTTCTGTGTAAGGGGTCGGAAGAGATCAGCTTCTGTGTAAGGGCTGGTTGGGGTCAGCTGCTGATGCAAGAGCTGGGCTCGCTTGTGGTTGGTTGAACAGTAGTAGCCCTTCTGTTGCATTTGTTGCTCAGAGGGGAGTTTACTGTGCCAATCGGCAGGGAGCTATCGGTAAACCTTTGCTTTGGTTGTAGGTTCGGCAGAACCGCCGGTCCTCGGGATGGAAGAGATTGTTGAATTGACAGATTGATTGTTGCGATTATTGTTCAGAGGTTCAGTTGTGAACTAAGATTGTTGTATGCCTGTCTGTAGCTTCCATTCACTTAGCTTTGTGCTAATCCCCCACGGTTGATTGCTTTTTGCAGGTTTTGGTGTGTAGCTGTTCACCTTTGTTTGTTGAAGGGAAATTTGACCAATACTCTGATATTGTATTTTGAGAAGAGACGAGCCATGTTTTATAATCTTTTGTAACACAAACGAATGTTGTGATTTGTAAAAGTACGTTGTGCTTTGTGAATGTTTATGTTAAATGAAATTAGAAAATGCTTCCGCAGCGATTTAAAAAAAAGCTTGAGAATTTACGGTGTTACATTTTTCTTTGTCAACCGCAGTTTGTTACGGTAGTATTTGGAATCTTTAGTCTTTGGTTTCGTGCAATCTTTTTGAAAAAATGTCCCGTTCTACCGCAGTTGTAACATTTATTTTCCTCCTCCTGAGGCTCTGCGGGTTTGCCAGTCTTCCTCTTCTCTTCAGATGCCATCCCGTCACTTTTCCTTGGCCCGGATGTGTACCGCTGTCGGTTGTTGGTCTTTCCATACTTGTTTTTGAAAGCTCTTGTAATCAGTGACATGGCTTTCAGCACAACATCCTTCTCTAACATCTCTATCTCTCCTTCCGAGGAGTCGGAGTCTACCACAACCTGCTTTCCCTTGCTTCCCCTTGATGATTCCCACGGTCTTCTTTCAGCCACTAGTGCAACCGGGTCAGATGGTTGCTTCATTGAGAGTTTGGTGAGCACCTCATCTTGGAATTGGTTCAAGTCCTCATAGATCGAGTGGTGAGATACCGCCTTGATATTCTGAATGACATGCTTATACAAACGGACATGTTCACTCCATTCTGGACCAAGAGCATTGATCCAGTTGACATTAATATCCAAATCGGATCTCGTCACGCCATGATTCCTCAGTTCATTCAACAGTCTGTAGAAACGACTGTATGTATCCTGCAGCAGCTCCCCTTCCCTGACCTTGAATTCTCTGAAGGTGTTAGCAAGTTCAGTTTCCCTGATGAACGATCCCTGTTCAGTACCCTGCATTTGTTGTTTTACTTCGTCCCAAATTTCTTTGGCAGAGGTCAAACTGTCTATTTTAGAATAGATTTACGCGCATAACCCTTGTTTCAAGTAATATTTTGCATCTTTGTCGGTGCGTGCACGATCTCTCTCTTTAGAAGTTAGTTCTGATGGAAGCTTGTGTCTCCTCTCAGCAACAACTGATGGATTTTTATCGGGAACAACCTCGATAATCTTTTCAAAGACGGCATCACCATTTAATATGTTGTCTTTCATCATCTCGCCATATTTCTCATTGTGTTCTATAAAGTCCATAAACCTTCCTTTCCATACATTATATTCATTTCTGAAAAGTACCGGAGGTTTAGTGTCTGTGCCAATGGCAAGAATTTCATTGCAGGAACTCATCTTTTCTTGGATCTTTCTCTCTGAAGTAAATTGGTTAGTTTGTGTGTGAGAAAACCTTTGAAAGTAGGATCAAGTGTTTGAAAGTTGAGTGAAGGAATCCGACTGTCGGATTGTTTGACTATCGGATTTTGCTTATGCGACTGTCAGATTTGATGCGACTGTCGGATGATCCGAAGGTCGGATGAACTTTCAAGTATCGTATTGTGTTCGTGTGTCTGTCGGATTGTGTGGTGCGACTATCGGATTTTGTGACTATCGGATTTTGTGATGCGACTATCGGATTTGGATTCGACTGTCGGATGAGCTTTAATGATCCGAAGGTCGGATGAGTTTAGCAATCCGAAAGTCGGATGAGACTTGAAAGTCGGATGAGACTTTGAAAGTAGGATGAGACTTGAAAGTCGGATGAGACTTGAAAGTCGGATGAGACTTTGAAAGTCGGATGAGTTGAGTGATCCAAAAGTCAGATGAAACTTGAAGGTTGGATGAGTGTTGTGTCGTATGAGGCAAAAGTCGAATGGACTTTTAAAATAAAGGTCGGATGAACTAAAATCAAGAGTCGTATGAACTTTGGGTTAAAAGTCGCACGACTGTCGGATGAACTAAAGTCGGATGAACTAAAAGTCACACGACTGTCGGATGGATAATGATCCAAAATTGCAGGTCTGTACTCTGTTATTGAACAGACTGCTAATTTTGCCCAAAACACACTAAAAACTCACTAAGTTTTTGCTTTGACCTTCCTTTTCACTAGAAACACTTACCTTTACTGGTTTTAACCCAAAACAACAACAAATTCTTTGAAAATTTGATGAAACAATGAAAACCTATAAGAACTAGAAGAACAATAAATTTTCAAGAACACTACGCAGATGTTGTTTGTTTGTCCTAAAAACACAAAAAAGGTTTTATCCTTCTTAAATACTTCTAAGATACAACAAATAACTTGAAAAACAAGAGGATTTGACCAAGTGGGTTTTTGTCTTTCAAAGCTTTACGTGAACAAGAACAGGAGCAGCTCCTGGGTTTTGTTTCTCACACAAAGAAGTTTCTTTCAGGTAATGTTAACCAATCCAGTAAGGAGTTGGCTCTAATACCAATTGAAAGTCCTTTGATTGTGAAGAAGATGAGTAAACAATGATTACTTGAAGTAAAGATGATGAAGTTTAGTATGAATAAGTATGAACACTTTGCATGTAACTTGAAGATTCTCTCTTGTATATTGCTTTGAACGTATGAATGCAGAGAATACAAATGGCAAAGGTTGCCTTGCAAACTAGGTTTGTAAGGCTATAAATACACAAGCCTCATGGGCATAAAAGCCACATAGGCCCAAAACTAAATAACTACACTAGACTAGGAATTACATAAGAATAGTGGGCCAAGCCCATAATACTAACTAGTCTAGTGAATATAAATTACATACAACAAAAGAACACAAGGCTAACAAACAAATTAATATCTAACAGGATCCCTGTGGAATGCACCTATCTTTCCACTTCATTTCAGGTTTCTTATGAACAATAAGAATGTAACATCCTCAGCAAAGGGCCTAGACGATTGCTGACGTGGTACGTGAAATAAATAAGATAAATTGAATAAAATATATATATTTTAAGATATTAAAGAAAAAAATAACTAATTACGTTATTTAAATGAGTTAGTAAAATATGGATAAAAATATAAAAGAATAAAAGTATATTAAATGATTTAGAACGAGGTTTCCAAAAATATCCCTGTTAGTTGAAACGGGTAAACGGGTGTTGTGTTGTAAGTTGAAAAGGGAAACAAAATATCCATTGTGGATAATTCTGACCTTAAGAGTCGGTCTCCCCCTTTTGTAACTCACAGACACACACACACACCTTCATCTCTTTCTTTGGTTCTTGAAGAATTTCAAGGGAAATCAAAAGAGAATCTTCAATCTATTGTTCCAGCATCTAATTCAAGTCAAAGATCAGTTCATAACTCCATCATCATCATCTATTCTTCCTTGTAAGTTCCAATTCTTCATGTTCTTCAAGTTCTTGGGGTTTTGATGGGTTTTCAGGTCAAACCCGAAATTGACCATTGTGAACTGATTTTGATGCTTCTAATGCTTCCTACAACTCATATAGATGCTAAAGAACACATATTATGGATTAGAATTGGTTGATTTGATCAAAACCAATATTTGACAAAAATGGTCAAAATAGCCAAAAACGGGTCAGACTGAAATTGATCTTCAAGGGCTGAAATTTAGTGTTTTAATTGTTCTTATAACTTGTTAGGATTTATTAGAACTCATATGTTGTATTAGAGGTAGTGTTTATGCATATGTTCAAAATTGGCCTAAATGGGTCAAAATGGCCAAAATGAGTTGAATATGTTTTTACACATCAAGTACTGACTTTTAAGGTTCTAATAAGTTCATATGACTTGTATGAATTGATTAGAACATTGTTTTTGAATTAAATTGGTGGTTTTGCTTGAATTGGTAAAAATAGTGCTTAAATAGGCTTTAAATAGCCAAAAATTGGAAAATTATACCAAACAGAGGTTTTAAGGGAAATGGTCAGTTCCAATAGCTTCAATAAGTCATTTGGAGTGTGAATGATGCATTGGAAGTGTTGGAATTGATGTATTGCAAGTTTTGGCCATATTGAACACATTCTTGCTAATTAAGGCTTGAATTTTGTATGAATTAATTGGATAAGTGTTAGGAATGTTAGAAAGCACCTACAAGTGCCAAATGATTTTATGGAACACTGAAAATTGATTAGAGTTGAATTGGTATTGGTTTGAACCAAAATGGCATTGTTGTGCAGAAACTGCAATATGGCCCTGTTGCACGCGACGTGACGTGTCGAGGGCTTGGACGCGACGCGTCCAAGCAGTTTCTGCACATGTTGCTGTTTTGTGTTGTTCTTTCTCTTAGAAGTGTTTTGGTCATGGTTATAAGTTAGTAAACAAGTTAGGAACATTGTTAGGACATTATTCTAGATGTCTTGATGATTTCCTTGCATGTTTTAATGTCTAAATGTAAATGATTTGATATAGGTGCTAACGACAACTAAAGCAAGCCGGAGTTGTACAGTTACCTATTATAAGCTCAACAGGTGAGTAACAGTTAACTCGAGCATGATATTAATAGTATTATAAGATGTTTTGTATGTGATAAACCAAGAAATGTAGTTATGCATGTTTGAAGACCAGAGTAGGTCATTAATGATATGTTGAAGACCTGTGTAGGTCAATCTTGATATGTAAGGGCCAGAGTAGGCCATTCGTGTTTATGATAAGGCCAGAGTAGGCCATTGTTTGAGTGTCGGTACTATTTTGTAGAGATTGGGGCCAGATTATCTGGGTCTATAGTTGGGGCCTTGTGTCGCCAGCTAGGATGTGTGGAGATTCGATGATCACGAATCTTGGTTCTTGCTAAACCTCCGCCCCTCAATACTAACTCGGGGCTCTCAGTTCCCATTGATACCAAATGAAATATGTTCCCGATAACTCAATGGTGGACCGCTACCCGCTTCTCCACCGGCGCGGAGGAAGTATCGGTTTCCCAAGTGAGGATCATTGAGCCGGGTTCGCTACCTCGCAAGACATGATGCCTGCTGACTAACCGGTGCTTCACCATGTGTTAGGATAGACTTGAATGAAGTTATGTGATGCATGTAATGTGTTTTGATACTATTAATATACTGCTTCCGTTTAATTGTTATTCACTAGCTATTTATAGCTAACCCTCTCATGAACTCTCCAAATGAAGGTAATTAGACTGAAGGTGAGGACGGGTCCCTGCTGGTAGTTCATGTTAGGTTTTGGGGAACACTGTGTAAAGGCTATGTTATGTATTGATTAGTGTAATGGTCGAACGAGTTGGTAACGCTTGGTGTGTTTGTTAAACAATACTTTTGTATTACAACTTATATTTATATAAGTTGTATAATGTGAATTAAAAATAGCTTCCGCATGTGTTTTTAAATAAAAAATATATACTCTAAAATTTAAGGACTAGCGTTACAAGTTGGTATCAGAGCCTTAGTTTGAGTGAATTGAGTACTTTAAATAGTATTTAGTCTCAAACTCAGGTTCAAACTCGACCATTACTATGTGTTCCCAGGGTGGTATTGGGGTGTGTTGAGTGAAATATGTGAATTGTTATGTGTTAGAAAAGTATAAATGTTGATAAGTTAGTAAGATATATGATATATATACTAGATACTTTACCTTTGGATATAAGTATAGAAAGTTAACTCACATGACTGGTTCTTCGAGAAATGATGATAAGGATGCCTACATTCTACGGCTGGAGGCTCAAATGCAGTAGGAAAACGTGTGTGAGTCTTTACGTATGATCAGGGAGACTTAGAAATCTCCTACCTTCGAACCTTCTAGAGTTGTTAGCTTCGTACGTTGGTTGGCACTACTAATAACCCTTCCACGGTAGAGACCTGGATCAGAGAGATGCAAAATGTCTTTGAATCCAGCGAGTGTGATGAGAATAACAAAGTGAATTAGAAACAATAAAGTAATGAATCATGAAACTGAATGAATACGTAAAAGTTACAATAAGTGCCTTAATGGTACTAATTAACAGAGTTATGTAAGATAACTCGAAACGATAACGGTGAAGGTTTAAATTACGATTACCAATATATTTATTGGTTATGTAATAAAGTGGAGTTTAAATCAATCTGATGTAATCAGATTGAGAATGATAGATTAAAAGTGATGTCAAAGGAATGAACAGAATAACAGTAGTCTGGTGGACTACTAGTAGTATGATAAATAGGGGAACTGTTCTCGGTTCCTATGAAAGGTAATTAGTAATAAATGATGAAATCTAAATGATTAACAAAAGAAGAATTGTGGGTTCACGATTAGTTAACCTAAAATGCTAAATGAGATTGAATAGAAGAAAGATTAACTTTATTGCGTTAGTAATTTTCCTTGATTCTAGAAAGAAAGTCGTAAGATGACCGAATTAAAATGTGTAAATGTAATTAACACTTCATAATAGAACCATTCGTGAGATCTAACGTGAGGAACAAATTGTAGTCATGAAATCGTTGTTAGGATTTAATGTAATGAGCTCAGAGCTCAATTGTTGATTGTGTGTCTAACTAATCAAACGTATGTGATTTACAAAAAGTATAATAAATGATATGTCATGGTTCAAACAAACAATGACATAAAGACATAAAAGTCCAGTTGTATAGGTAAAGAGACAATAATTTCTAAAAGTTGAGAGTGAAATGAATATGAAGGTAACCCTGATTAATCAGTGGTTACAAGTAAATAAGTGAAGTTAGTGATTGAGATAAAAATGAGGACACAAAGTTCCATTTGGTAGTAAATGAAATCTAAGATTATGAAGTGTATAAAGTGATGCATATGTGTGAAATTTCAATGAGCATGGAAAATTCATGTATCGTATGAATTTCCAGAAATGATGAGTTCACCTACGGGTGTAACTATGATCATAAGAATAGAGACCTTACGAGGTAAGTTGAGAAAGATTAAGGGGGTTTGAAAATAATTGGTAAAGTCACAAGTGGTGATTACTAAAGTGAAGTATACATACAAACGAATGAAATTTAGTTAATGTTATAAATGGGTAGTGTTTTGATAAACACCATTCTTAACATAAGATGGAATATGAGAAATTGTTTAGAAAGACATAATGTAAAAGTAAGTAATGTTAGAATCAAAGATGTGTGAGGTATTATGTAATATGCAGTAAAGGTGTTAAAGTTGATCCTGTGAAGATTGAAGCTGTGATGAACTGGGAAACTCCTCAGAATTCTTCTGAGATAAAGAGTTTCTTAGGTCTTGCTGGATACTACAGACGTTTTATCCAGAATTTTTCTAAACTTGCTGGTCCATTGACCAAATTGACCCGCAAAGATGTTGCATATGTATGGAGTGAAGATAAGGAGAAAGCATTCCAGACTCTGAAGCAATTGTTATGCCAAGCACCAATACTAACATTCCCTAATGGGTCTGAAGACTTTATAGTCTATTGTGATGCTTCATATGCAAGTCTAGGTTGTGTTTTGATACAACGAGACAAAGTGATTGCATATGCTTCTCGTCAATTGAAGACACACGAGAAGAATTATCCTACACATGATCTGGAGCTTGCAGCTGTGGTATTTGCTTTGAAGATATGGCGTCATTACCTGTATGGCACCAAATGTATTGTATGCACAAATCATAAGAGTTTGCAGTATGTGCTTACGCAGAAAGAGCTTAACATGAGACGAAGACGTTGGTTGGAGTTAATCAAGGATTATGATTATGAGATCAAGTATCATCCGGGCAAGGCGAACATAGTAGCTGATGCACTGAGTCGAAAGAACTCTCCTGCAATAGCTAAATTCATGAAAATGACTGTTGAATCTGATATCATTGCTCAGTTGAAAGTAGCACAGCAAGAGGCATTGTAAGAAAACAACTTGAAAGCTGAGACAATGATTAAAATATCAAAGCAATTGGGAGAAGACAATCAGGGTTTGAAGACATTTCAATCCCAAATCTGGGTACCGAGTCTTGGTGGTAATCGGGGGACAATCTTACACGAGGAACACAAATCTAGATTGTCTATTCATCCCGAAAGCACGAAAATGTATCAAGACTTGAAATCCTTGTATTGGTAGCCTACATTGAAGCGCGACATAGCTTCATGTGTAGAAAAGAAAATGCCAAGTCTGTGCGCAAATTAAAACTGAACATCAAAAGCCCTGTGGTAATCTACAACAACTAGACATCCCGGAGTGGAAATGGGATCACATTACCATGGACTTTGTTACCAAGTTACCCCAAACGGCAAAGGGGCATGATATGATTTGGGTTGTGGTAGATCGCCTTACGAAGTGGGCACATTTTCTTGCAGCTAATGAGCGTGCACCTATGAATCGTTTGGCTCAATTGTACATCAATGAGGTGGTGTCACGACATGGGATACCTCTATCTATCGTCTCTGATCGAGATTCACGGTTCACTTCAAACTTTTGGCATAGTCTTCAACATGAATTTGGTACGCGGGTGAATCTTAGCACAGTATACCATCCCTAGACAGACGGACAGTCCGAAAGGACTATTCAAATTCTTGAAGATATGCTGAGAGCTTGTATTTTGGAATTTAGTGGTTCTTGGGATTCACATCTTCCTTTGATTGAATTTGCTTAAAACAACTCCTATCATTCGAGTATAGGCATGCCACCATATGAGATGTTGTACAGTAAGCGATGCCGTTCACCTACATGTTGGTTAGAACCTAGAGAAAAGCAATATGCAGGTCCTGACATTGTGCAGATGACGGCTGATAAAGTCAAGATGGCACGTGAAAAGCTGAAAGCTGCACGAGACAAGCGGAAGATGTATGTGGATCCAAAACGGAGGCCCATTAATTTTGAAGTGGGTGACCGGGTTTTCTTGAAGGTTTCACCCTGGAAAGGGGTGATTCGATTTGGTCGTAAGGGTAAGCTAAGCCCGAGATATATTGGTTCGTTTAAAATTCTACAACGGGTCAATGAATAGACTGTATCACTTGAACTTCCTCTAGAGTTATCTGGTATTCATAACACATTCAATGTATGCTATTTGAGGAAGTGCAAGTTTGATGATGATCAGATCCTACCTCTACAAGAGTTGGAAGTTGATTCAGCTAAATGTCTTGTGGAGGAACCTGTTGAGATTTTGGAATCCAAAATCAGAAAGTTGAGTAAAAAGATGATCAAGTTAGTGCTCGTCAAATGGAAGCACAATCTGGGTCCTAACTTGACATGGGAGGCCGAGGATGAGATGAAAGCACGCTACCCGCAATTGTTTACTGCTGAGCAGATTCCGAGGACGGAATCTTCTTAAGGGGGGAGATTTGTAACATCCTCAGAATGGGCCTAGACGTATGCTGACGTGGTACGTGAAATAAATTGGATAAATTGAATAAAATATATATGTATATATATATATATATATTAAGATATTAAAGAAAAAAATAACTAATTTGGTTATTTAAATGAGTTAGTAAAATATGGATAAAAATATAAAAGAATAAAAGTATATTAAATGATCTAGAACGAGGTTTCCGAAAATATCCCCGTTAGTTAAAATGGGTAAACGGGTGTTGTGTTGTAAGTTGAAAAGGGGAATAAAATACCCATTGTGGATAATTTTGACCTTAAGAGTCGGTCTCCCCCTTTTGTAACTCACACACACACACACACACACGTAATATAGACACACACACCTTCATCTCTTTCTTTGGTTCTTGAAGAATTTGAAGGTAAATCAAAGGAGAATCTTCAATCTATTGTTCCAGCATCTAATTCAAGTCAAAGATCAGTTCATAACTCCATCATCATCATCTATTCTTCCTTGTAAGTTCCAATTCTCCATGTTCTTCAAGTTCTTGGGGTTTTGATGCGTTTTCCGGTCAAACCCGAAATTGACCATTGTGAACTGATTTTGATGCTTCTAATGCTTCCTACAACTCACATAGATGCTAAAGAACACATATTATGGATTAGAATTGGTTGATTTGATCAAAACCAATATTTGACAAAAATGGTCAAAATAGCCAAAAACGGGTCAGACTGAAATTGACCTTCAAGGGATGAAATTTAGTGTTTTAATCGTTCTTATAACTTGTTAGGATTTATTAGAACTCATATGTAGGATTAGAGGTAATGTTTATGCATATGTTCAAAATTGGCCTAAATGGGTCAAAATGGCCAAAATGTGTTGAATCTGTTTTTACACATCAAGGACTGACTTTTAAGGTTCTAATAAGTTCATATGACTTGTATGAATTGAACAATGGTTTTGAATTAAATTGGTGGTTTTGCTTGAATTGGAAAAAAATAGTGCTAAAATAGGCTTTAAATAGCCAAAAATTGGAAAATGATAACAAACAAGGGTTTTAAAGGAAATGGTCAGTTCCAATTGCTTCAATAAGTCATTTGGAGTGTGAATGATGCATTGGAAGTGTTGGAATTGATGTATTGCAAGTTTTGGCCATATTGAACACATTCTTGCTAATTAAGGCTTGAATTTTGTATGAATTAATTGGATAAGTGTTAGGAATGTTAGAAAGCACCTACAAGTGCCAAATGATGTTATGGAACACTGAAAATTGATTAGAGTTGAATTGGTATTGGTTTGGACCAAAATGGCATTGCTGTGCAGAAACTGCAATAGGGACCTGCTGCACGCGACGTGACACGTCGAGGGCTTGGACGCGATACGTCCAAGCATTTTCTGCACATGTTGCCGTTTTGTGTTGTTCTTTCGCTTAGAAGTGTTTTGGTCATGGTTATAAGTTAGTAAACAAGTTAGGAACATTGTTAGGACATTATTATAGATGTCTTGATGATTTCCTTCCATGTTAGAATGTCTAAATGTAAATGATTTGATATAGGTGCTAACGACAACTAAAGCAAGTCGGAGTTGTACAGTTACCTATTATAAGCTCAACAGGTGAGTAACAGTTAACTCGAGCATGATATTAATAGTATTATAAGATGTTTTGTATGTGATAAACAAAGAAATTGTAGTTTCGCATGTTTGAAGACCAGAGTAGGTCGTTAATGATATGTTGAAGGCCTGTGTAGGTCAATCTTGATATGTAAGGGCCGGAGTAGGCCATTTGAGTTTGTGATAAGGCCAGAGTAGGCCATTGTTTGAGTGCGAGTACTATTTTGTAGAGATTGGGGCCAGATTATCTGGGTCTTGAGTTGGGGCCATGTCTCGCCAGCTAGGATGTGTGGAGATTCGATGATCACGAATTTTGGTTCTTGCTAAACCTCTACCCCTCGATACTAACTCGGGGCTCTCAGTTCCTACTGATCCCAAATGGGATATGTTCCCGATAACGCAATGGTGGACCGCTACCCGATTCTCCACTGGCGCGGAGGAAGTATCGGTTTCCCAAGTGAGGATCATTGAGCCGGGTTCGCTACCTCGCAAGACATGATGCCTGCTGACGAACCGGTGCTTCACCATGTGTTAGGATAGACTTGAATGAAGTTATGTGATGCATGTAATGTGTTTTGATACTGTTAATATACTGCTTCCGTTTAATTGTTATTCACTAGCTATTTATAGCTAACCCTCTCATGAACTCTCCAAATGCAGGTAATTAGACTGAAGGTGAGGACGGATACCTGCTGGTAGTTCATGTTAGGTTTTGGGGAACACTGTGTAAAGGCTATGTTGTGTATTGACTAGTGTAATGGTCGAACGAGTTGGTAACGCTTGGTGTGTTTGTTAAACAATATTTTTGTATTACAACTTATATTTATATAAGTTGTATAATGTGAATTAAAAATAGCTTCCGCATGTGTTTTTAAATAAAAAATATATACTCTGAAATTTAAGGACCGGCGTTACAAGGAATGGCTATGTTATCATGACAAGTCCGTTGTCTTGAATTCCCTTCTAAAGAACACTCAAATGCCTTATGCTCTTTACTTCCACACTTGTAACATTTTTGAGATTTTGTGGCCTTGCAGCATTGAACAACATTATTTGAATGCCTGTGAGTTTTCCTATCAGTCTTCTGACAATTATCAGTTATCAATTGACTAACTTGACCATTCAGCTTATGAAGCTGATCCTGTAACCTTGGATTGATATTTTGATTTTGAAAGTTTTTGACCAATCTTTGGAGTGGCAGAAATGGGAACAATGTGAACATCATTCTTTTTACTCATAGTTTCTTCTATTGAAAGAGAGTTAATTACTTCTAGATCAACTGAGTGTTTGGAAGATGAGCTATGATCAACTGACAGGACATCAGCTGAGCATTTACCATCTTCTAACAAGTTAGTGGATAAAGTAGTATTTGCTAATGGTTTTTCAGTTTGTGAAATTTTAAGATTTAAGTCATTTATTTTCAAGGTTTGACAACATAATATCTCTTTGGTCTCAACTAATGATTCATTTCCTTTACTCACATCTTTTGACTTTATGTTCTTAGTATTTTTACATTCTGAGATCTTACTAGAAGATGATTCAACAGAAGGAATAATTGACTCTTTTACATGGGAATTTTTGCTTTTAACAAATTTATTTGTGAACACACTTTTGCCTTTAACAGTCTTGTGAAAGGTTTGTGGCAAAATGTCAGCATTGTCTAAGATATTAAGGTTCTTATTAGAATCAACATAGTTAGCAGCCTTAGAGTAATTTCCACCAATAATAACTTGAACTTGTTTGGGTATCTGCTCCATGATACACTGAATGGTCTTTTCAGCAGATACACACCAAGACTTTACTATCTTTTGGAGGTCATTGAACTTTTTAGTTGCTTCACTAGTTTCTTTTACTAAGATCTCATTAAGTATCTTTTGATTTGCTAGCTCATCTTTTAAAATTGTTATATGCTTAAGTTCCTAACTTTTAAGAATTAATTTTTCCTTTAGTGACTCTAATTCTTGTTTTAGCTTCTTCTCTCTTTGAATAGCAAACTGGAAATCAATATACAAGTAATCAAACATAGCATTCTTTTCATTATAATTATAGTTAATAAACTTTCCAACTTGATACATTGAAGAAGGATCCCAATTGGTAGTTGAACAAGCTTTTGCAGCCTTCTTCATATCTTCATCAAAAGACCTACCACCTTCATTGTTGGCCATCATGCAGAACGAAGCAGAGATTACCTCATCTTCCTCTAAGGAAAGATCTTCGTCTGCCCAATCTTCTTCTGCTGCTGCTACAAGAACTTGGCCCTGGGCTTTCTTATTTTTCTTTATGTCAAGGATAGCAACAAGGAGTTTCTTATACTTGGCTTCATAATCAATTTTGCCCTCCTGCTTTGGCACAGATGAAGAACCAGTGTTACTTTTGGGACTTACAGTCACTGGTTATGTGGCCAATCTTGCCACATTTGTAACACTCTGCTGTGGAGGCATCAAAAGTATATTTGGATTTGACAAACTTTGATGGCTCTTGCTGAACCTCTTGACACCCTTTCCCTTCCTGAAAGGTTTGAACTTCCTAACCAGCATGGCTACTCCTTCAACCAAATCTTTCAGACTTCCCTCCTCATCACCTTTCTCCTCTTCACTTTAAATAATGTTGTTTTAGGATGAGGCCATTTTGAGAGGTGTAGAAGCAGTTGTAGAGTAAGCAAAACAGATCTAGATATTGATTATCTAACCTGCTCTAATACCAGTTGTTAGTCCCAGATTGAATACACAACAACAAATGTTTGTAGAAGGGGGGTTTAAATACAAACTTTAGCTTTTAAAAATTAAAGACACACCATTATACTTTTATATAATTCTTATTGATTATGAATCAAGAATTGCATGTACTAGAAGCGGAAATTCTAAGTACAATAAAAGGTGGCAATCAATTTGTCTAACACATAGACGAGCTAACTCTAAAACAACTAATGTTAAAGTGTGTTCAACACATGAACAAAGTTTGGTTTTACACAATCCTTAAACTCTATGAATTTTCTCAATAGATGAGAATTCTTTTTGTTGTGTAGAAGCTTTTTTCGGGTCATTTTGCATGTCCACCATGCATGAATATTTATAGAAGCTTGGACATCCGGTTACATGAAGGAAGGAGACAAAGAATGTGTGGAAATATAATATTTTAATTGTAAAGTTAGTGGGTGAAAAGTAAAGTTACTTTAATCAATTGTTTGATAAAAGTAATTGTACTTTTCTGAAAAAGTGCAACCCACTCACAATATAAAATATTAAACCTCACACCTTTTTCCTTGTAAGACTTTCTTTCCCTTTCCATGCTTATACTTTAAACAACAGCCATGCTTCTTCTAGATTTGACTTTACCAAGTATGGGATTGCCAGCCATACTTTAGTTGTTGAAACAAATCTTTGAGATCTTCATTTGTTTGAGATATCTTTCTCCTTTTCCAGAGGATAAGATCAATCCTTTTTGTATCATACTTGATCCAAAAAGTGCTTTATACTTTTACAAACAAAGACCTAAGGCATAATAGAACAACACAAGTTCTGCCTTTTACATATGAAACTTACAATCTGAAAGGAAGAGCAGATTTGACATTTTGCTTGACTCAGCTAACAGAAAGTACTAAAAACTTTAACTTTCACTACTCAGTTGAAATGATAGATCAGTTGATCATTTTTGCTAAGACTCAGTTGATACCTATTGCTCAGCTGATCATATAGATGCTAAGTTGATCAATAATTATACTAGGAAGACATAAGCTCATGTATTGATATGATCAGTTGATCAAGAATGCTCAGCTGATCATTTAAATACATCAATTTATGTATGAATATAACTTGTGTGAAGAGAAACTTACTTAGCTAATGCTTTGGGCCTCAGTTTATCCAATATTCACTCAGCTAATGGTATAGCTGATTAAGATCTTTGCTAAGCTGATGGTGTAAACACTTAGCTGATCGATTTTCTTCACTCAGCTGATAGATGATTTTCCTCACCTGATGGTCTTCTACACTTGTTTTCTTCATCTGATATTCCTCAGATGATGTATTCGGCTGATGCTCTTGAGTAGTGGCTGCTTATCAGTTGATGGTTCCATACTTAGCGTATTTTCTTGAATCTGATTCAAACAACACATGTTTGAATTCTTTCTAAGTCATACTGAAGTTAGGGTTTGGTTATCATCAAATTCTATGTTTTAAGATAGACAGGGTTGATTATTAAAGTGAAGTGATTATCTTCCCAACAAACATTTATATGAGACTGGTAACAACTAAGAAGTGAAGGATTGTATCCGATAACATACCTGAATACAAAACATATTATATTTGTCTGTGTAATTTAAAAATACTTGTGTAAATATATATACATATGTACATGCAAATATATATATATATATATTAAACTTAAAATATACTAAGCTAACATGATTCAAATAATTTTTATGAAATATATTTATAGCTTGATTATTAAGTAACAAACCTGTTATCTAATTGCACTCCATTTTTCTCAATAGAAACTCCTGTATTCTGTCTCTGATAAACTCGATATCATCGAGCATCTACACGAGTATTGTCATTAAATTTTGTTAGGACACTTCTTCGTACATATCCTCTTTTCATTTGTAACATGGACCGTGAATCATGAATTCTGACACAACATCGTATAGTTCTTCATCATGTTCCTTTCCAGGTAACTCAGCGGATATTACTCTATCAATATCTTCTGGAATTTTTGATTTCTCATCTTTGTGGAAGAATAGACAAATATGTGCATGTGAAAAACCTCTATTTTGGAACTCTATGGTATAAACAACTAAATGATAAAGAGTTAAGATATATTAGATTATTAAATTAATCTATAAGATAAAGATATATGGAAAACTAAGTAAATGTAGTTTATATAAAGTACCTCCGTTGACCTTTCCAAGAATGTTTTTATCTTTTATAGAAATGATAAAATGATCCAGCTTAATCTTGAAAAGTCTTGTAACAAAATCAGCTCTATCTTTTGCATTTAAGCCAACTATTTGCAGAATTCTACATAACTCTGGCCATTTTGGATTGCAGATGATTGTTATAAATAGATCTGGATATTTTTAACATTTGCATAGAGTCATAGCACCAAGATAATTTTGTTGCATGTATCTTGGCCCATGGGTAAACGATGACGAAAGAATGACACGGTTACCAATCAATGAAGAATCAACTTCACCATCTCCAATTGCATTACACAAGTTACTAACAGTTGAAATCCTTAGGCTTTTTTTATTAGATTTAATATAAAAAGCTTTCCGCTTTCAACCATTGTAAATGCATCAACTAAAAATGGCTGAAACAGTTTTCTACTCTTTAACAAAACTAATTCCTCGTTTAATCTTTGTTAAATTTTATATCCAAAAAGTCTCTCATAGTTGTCCTAATCCTACTAGGCTTATCTCGGTCCTCCACTTCTCTATGAAATAAATCAACTGTGTATCCATCTTCACGATAAGGGAAAATCAATGGATATTGAAGTGCCAAATAAGAAGGATGTAACTCACTAATACATTGAAGTGCTCCACATTTTTTCTCTAAGATAATATCCCTCTTGTCTCCAAAACCATCAAAATCACCAACAATCAATGCTGCTACTTCATTTGCTGTTGGAATGTTGTATGTCATACCATCTCTACATCTTTTAGCAATAAGCTTAAGATGTATGTCTTCATTTGGTATTAGAAAACCTATCTCTTACCATTTTAAACTATTGTACCAATGGATTAATAGCATCCAAAATCCCTTTCAATTCATGTACTATCCAAAACCGAAGTGTAGTTAGATCCAAACACTTTTCTTTCTACATGACTTGCACTATAGAAAAGACATAAGAAATAAATTAGAGATATAGAAATAAATAATATAAGATATAAAATATTTCTCAAATTAATTTTAGAGTACCTCTGAGCATTGAATCTATTTGACATCTCATGATCAGTGTCATAGATATAGAGTTGTGAAAACCTTGGAATTTCACCATCTACGGGAAGTAAACTATCAATACGATAATAATTTTCGCCATGTAACCTAAAACTGTATGGGCCACCACCTCTGTTGTATTTGTTATCAATTTTACCATCCATTGACGTAAAGCTAAACATGTTATTGTATTTTCTAATGTTTTTAAGGAAATCCTTGCTTCTTTCTGTTTTGTTAGAAAAAAGAGCAGTCAACAAACTTGGAGGAGGTGTAACTTTAGGCAATTGAACTTTTTCTCTCATACAATAGAGTGAGTAAGTTTATTATTCAATCCTTCGTTTCCTCTAGCAGCTTATGATGATTTAAAAATTTATTAATATTAATAATGTTACTTGATACATGAAGATTGGTTGAGCTTCTATTTGTTTGATACAGTGGTGGTGATAAAGGAGTTTTAGACCATGTGCATTAAAGTTATAGTATTATAAAGACATTGCTTTATAGAAAAAAAGTTGTATAATGAACAATATTTTTTTACCTCTTATATCACTACCATAGGCACAAACGTTAGGTGTTACAAGAATTAAGTCCGAAGGACTTTGTAGAGCAGTTGGATTAGGAGATCCTTTTGAAAGAGCTGATGAAGAATGCGAATTATCTGCTTAAGGAAAATATAGATTTTATTTACACAATTTTAAATCCGAACAAATTAAATTATCAAAAATAAGCTAAATAAACTATAAATAGAAAATAACGTGAGTTGACGTAGTTGATTCTTATATATTGTTGTAAAAGTTGTTCCTTGTTTTGTATCATACCATAATTGTTGGTATTGAAATTTTGAACCTTGCGAGTATTGCTTGTATTCTCCACCTATTGCGTATGGTTTTCTTCAGTAATATGGTTTGTTTGATAGGTAAATTCACCATATACTGTAAGTATATATACTTTATAATATTTTTTTCCATATATAACTGTTATATAATAGTCGGTGTAAATACTTAGACATATATTTATGAATATATAACTTTTATATACAATTGGATATAACTATCATATATTAATGATTGTATGTTGCTTTTTCTCGTGATTTTTTCCATTGTAAAGATTATTAACGTTAAAGGCAATGTTAAACGTACTACGTAATATATGTATCTATTAATTGAACAATAACTCGTAGAATAGTGATTGAAGAATAATCTTAGTATATATCCGATAAATCATATTTGTCGACGAATTTTTCCGTTTACCTATTCCTTAGCTGCAGACTTACATTAGAGAGGTGTTAATTCGTCGACGATTTTAAATAAAAAAATATTAAAGCAATTCAAATTAACAAAAAATTATGGTCGGCAGATTCGAGAAACAATGTTGATCATGACAGTAAGTTCAAGTTCATTAGTTTATTGTAATTTATATCTTTAATTTTGCTTTAAAACTTCTTTAACTTTGATATATAGGTATTGAAAATCCTCCAAATATTAAAAAGATTTTACTTAAAAATGACAATTGAATCATCAAAAAGCATATAGAATGAAATTAAATCTAACTATAGTCTATGTAAATATTGAACAATTTTCTAATAGGAAATTAAACGTACCGTTAGATATATCATTTAAATAAATCAATAAACTTCTTCTATTATTTTCAATTGATAATGAACTGTTATGAACATAGTTGTTATGTGTAGAATGAATCACCCTTGATTTCTTTCTTTCTTTTGAATATTGTCCTAATGAAAGTCGCTTTGGAGCAGATGAAGTAGCTTGTTTATTTTTCATAATTAATAGCTATAAAAAAGAACAATATATTACATTAACATATGTGAATCGCTTTCATGAAATGAAAATAAAAACCTTATTTAACTGAAGAACAATAATGACATGGTGCAATTAGATCCACAACAATTCTTTAAATATTAATGATCTAGCATGTTGATTTTGCTCCTCTTTTTCCACCGTGGACACAAATAGGAGTACCAAATATAGTGATTTAAAGTTATTTAAATTTAAATTTGGTTTAAAATAATTATTTGGCGGTGATTTAAAGTTGTTGAAATTTGAAATCAGATTATATATATAATCCCTTGTGTTTGACGTGTTTGCAAATCATTTTAATTTTATATATATGTGTGTTTGGAAAATCAATTTATCTGATTTTGTTTAAATTTGGTTTTAAATACATATTTGGCGGTGATATTATCCTTTTAGAATTTTCAAATTAGCTATAACTAATCCGAAATTCCTCATAATTAGTTAGTATTTAACAAGCTAATCTATTAATCCAAAATATCGGAAGAATTGGTCAATTAGTTATTAGTTATAGAAGTTAAAAGTACTCTTTAATTTGGTTACATAAAATTTGGTCAATTAGTTATAGTAAGTAAAATCAATATCGAAATTTTTTTTTTAATTTGATTATATAAAATTTGTTCACTTAGTTATATAATTAGTAAGTAAAATCAATATCGAAATTTGTTTCTTTAATTTGATTATATAAAATTTGTTCACTTAGTTATATAATTAGTTTTTAGTTATAGGATAACAAAATTTTAATACCATATTAATCTATTAATTTAGTTAAATTGTCTTTTTGTTATGATTTTCTTCAAACATTCATAATTTGTCTTGAAATTAAAATATTCGAAATTTTTTTGGCATAATATCAAAATAATCTTAAAAATCAGAAAATTAGGCCAATTAGTTATACAAAGTATAAAAAATTTTAATTTGGCTACATAAAATTGGTCGCTTAGCTAGATGATAAGAGGTGGTGGCCCAGACGTTTAGTAAAGATGATAAGAATTACTTACAACGATCAATAAAGGGAAGTACAAAACTAAAAAGTAAATTATAATACTCTTTTAATCTCAAACACCTTATTCTAACCAAGAGTAAAAAATATTGTACAAATACATGAATAACATTATCTCAAGCACTAAAATACGAACCAAAAAATACCGAAAAGCTAATTACGTATCAATTGTAAACAACTCAACCTACTGTACATTAAAAAACAGTGTAGCATTGTCGACCAAAGATGCATGCTTGAAAAAGAAGTGCAGGTATAGATTCTTCCTCTTATTTGTCTAGTATCTGAATTCTTTCCAATTGCCATAAATCTTGACATTCATACTTTGTTGACCCTCACCATCAACCTTTGATCATTAATCACCGTCAACTTCATCTTTGTTTTATAAGCTCCATAAGTAAGAGATGCCCGTTTGAAATTATAAATATTGAATTAGTAAACTTTAATCGGATTTTAAATTTTAAATTAAATAAGTATTGAATCTAATTCACAAGCGTATAAATTAAAGAAATGATGTATTACGAGGGCAGACTTTTGCAGGACATTGTCATTAAATATTTTCTAAATTGTACGGGGCAAGCAGAAAGAGAAATAAATTAGTTTATCAGTCGGATCTCCATCAGCTTTTGTTTGAACTTGCATCTTGTGGAGTTTGAACTTGATAATACTAAAAGGTGAAAATAATAAGCATATCGTATTAATAAGCATATATTCTGCTTATAAACAATACCAAAATCAACACAATAATAACATGACCATATATAAGTCAAAATATAAGCAGGAAAATAAAACAAATAATAATTCTAATAATTGTGCCTAGAACTGACCTCTTCTTTTAGTTTTACTATATGTAAATTAAAAATTGAAGATTTACATTACAAAGAAATAAAAAATATACATAAAAAATATGGATTTGAGGATTTCCTAAGGTGTATTATATATAATTAAAATGTTAATTATCTATTTGAATATAACTATATATAAAGATAAGTTAGTAAGCTTAAATTCAATCTTTTCAACTTTAAATAAATAAACAACCATAAAAATAACCTCATCAAACAATCAATTGAAGATAAAAATAATTTAAAGTTTTGTTCTTGAGATGAAGTAACTAAATTTGTTCATAGAGTTGCAAGGATGAATCTTGTGTTTGGAAAATCGAGTATATATTTTATATAAATCGACCAATACATTATAAATATATATATATATATATATAATACCATCCTTTTATTCGATTTTATGTATAATATAATTTTGAAATTTGAAAAGATGAATCCGATTATATATACAATCCCTTGTGTTTGACATGTTTGCAAAATCAGTTATATATATATATATATATATATATATATATATATATATATATATATATATATATATATATATATATATATATAGTAGACGGATCCTTTGCGAACCCCATAAACCGTTCGCATGGTTGCGAACCACCACAAAAGTCAACAAAATATTATTATTATTATTATTTTATTATTATTATTATTATTATTATTTATGTGTAATGATAAGATGTAGTTTTTTTAAACAAGATGCAGTGATTTTATACTAAATGCAGTGATTTTATGCTAGATGCAGTGATTTTTAAAACAAGATATATTGGTTCTTAAATAAGAATCCATCGATTAATTCGTGCACGATAAACTAGTTTTAAGAGAATTTCATGTTTTTTAGATATTATGCAATGATTTTAAGTTGGATGCAATGATTTTATAGACTAGATGCAATGGTTCCTAGAGTTCTCATTTTAAGGGGTGTTCTCATTAGATCCTCACCCAATCGATTAATCCAAAAGAATCCAAAGAATTGGTCAATTAGTTATTAGTTATAGAAATTTAATTAAATTTTAATTTGGTTACATAAAATTTGGTCAGTTAGTTATAGTAACTAAATAAATTTTAACTTGGGTTGTTTTGCAATTACAGTAAAAAAAAGTCGAGGTTTATACGATTGAAACTGGAATTATTTTAAACTTCGATATAAAGCCCTTATGATCATCATTGTCGTATTAGAGTACAATAAAATCAAGAATTTGTATAGCTTATTAGTAGAGGATTAAATTAAGTAAATTAAGTACGAAATGGCGGCATTATTTAAAATTTATTTGGCATTTGGTTTAAATACTTTCCAATTAGTTAGGAATAAGTTTTAACTAATCTAATATTCGTCCAAACTTGATGTAAACAAATCAAAATTTTATGTAACCAACGAAGGCAGTTTCTCTCTTGGTTAATAATAAGAAGAACAAAAAGGAAGAATCTCATCGAATTAGGAAGTTTAATCATTAACCCAACCCATGTATATCAGGACCTTACCTACATCTTTATAACAATCCTATGTTACATAAAACATCATCTTACAATGCAGTTAGTAAGTTCAGATACCAGAAATTAAAGGCAGACCCATAGATAAAAATTAATAGGGAAACATACTAAATAGATAGTTAATTCAAATATTGTAGTAGTTCAAAACATATAAACGAAAATTAAGAAATACCAAAACAAATCAAACACAAAAGTCTTTCATGGATAACTAAAAGCAATTTAAAATAACTCTACTCCTTTTCCAACTTAGAAATCTTGATTTTATCATTGAAGGTTAAACTTTTGGATGAAGATGACCAGAGATGAACATCAAGATCCATCTCTTTAATATTCCATTTCCTTCCAGGGCTGTCAACCTTGCTCTTCAAATTTTCGAGAGGAGTCCCATTATCAGCCGTTATAGAATATGCTTCCTAAAACATACAAAGAAAGACTTCTATGAATATCTAATTAATAGTATTAATTTAAATTTCAAATGATTAATAACATTCATTCGATATAACCTTTGAATCGTTATTATCTTGCGAGACATCCATGATAGCAAGAGGAGTCTCGGTTTCAAATGTTATCGGCTATAGATTTGGTACAAATATAAGTTACACATATCATCTAATAATATATTTAATGAAGAAATGATGCAAATATAATTGTCTTTTACCTCTGCACTCTTTAATATTAACGCAACGTTTTCTATAGTCTCTTCATCATCTTTTAATGCATTGACAAGTCAGAAGAGGCTTATCTTTACCGTTGGATTTAAAAATCTTCATATCATTATAAGATATTAGCAGACCAATGACATCTAGTAAACCAAATGCAATAAGGTAGGAATAAAAGATTATTAATTGAATCTGATTTACCATATACGTGTTGGAGTATGCCCACTGACACACATTAGTTGATACAATTGTCCATGATAGTCCTACTAGGTCACACGTCAAGTATTGATTCTGGAAGCACCTTTGAACGGAAGAGAGAGAGAGAGAGAGAGAGAGAGAGAGAGAGAGAGAGAACACCAAAAATGGTTTTGGTGGTGCTGTGCACAACCATACTTCTTATTGGTATGGTTATGGTGTGTAGAGCAGGGTTGTGCCTGATGTCAGGGTATGGGCCCAGGTCATGCGTGACTTGCGATGTGCTTGTTTGGACCGTCACGACCGTGCTTCATATTTCACGGTTGTTCCTCGCGTTATAACAACCAATTTAAATGGTCTTTTAAGTCTAGTTTGAATGTGGCTTTGATGGCTATTGAATCTAACTTAATGAAGACATTTTTCTGGCTTCTAGAGAGTAAAAAAAACTAGTCTTATGAGTTAGATACTTGGCTAAGGTTACATGACTTTAGTCTTGACTCTTATTCTCTCTCAAACACAGTTGGAAGATGAATTTGGCACATTTGGTTTTCAAGTGGTGTTAGTTCTATATGGTGGTGTTCTTGGCGGCGTTCAAGCATAGCTAGCACGTGGGAATAAAACTAAGCTTGGTTGGATACCGGTAGAGGAACACATGTTTGTGTTCTCACATCCGACACCCTCAATGTAACATCCTGACTTTGGGCCTAGTAGTGGCTTAGGCTTTGGGTACGTTTATACGCGATTAGTATTTAATTAAATGATTAATTAATTTGATTAATTAAAGTTAATAGATATGTATAGATATGTATGGGTGTATGCATGCATGTGGTGAAAATGAGATATTTGTATATGTTTTACACCTCCTGCTTATTCTTTTGAGAAAGGATTACGTGGGTATTATATTAGATTAACATCATAATATTGGGTCTCACTTGCTTATCTGCTAAAGTGTGTTGTGTGTGAAAAACCGAGAGAGAACCAAGAACAAAGAATCAGATTTGGTGTTTTGAATTTGTAGATTCAAGTTAAAGATTTGTATGATTCTTATTTTACTCTTGAAACATGATTCCTAGTAACATGTTATAGTTTTGTTTAATAACATGTTAGGTTTTGCATGAAATCATCATGGAGGAACTTGTATGTAAACTTGACTAATGGGTTAAGTTGGTTTGACCATCTTTTTGAGTTTTATGATGTTTTTGATGCATGATACCATGATTATAGACGTGTGGTTATGTTTCTGGTAAGTTTACATTACTGGATATTTTGGGTTCTTCAATGGTTGAAGTTGGCGGATTGTTGATTTGAGAAGATGATGTTGAATTCCGATAATATGGTAATTCGGTATCTAAGAATCCAGAAGTCTTTAAATCCGAAAGGGGTTAAATCCGACAAGAAGAATCAGATGGTGGATTCCTACACGATTGAATACCGACAGTTGTCGCGGATTCCTTCAAATCTGACATTGGGGTATCAGATTTCCTTGAATCAGATGATCTTAGCGGATTTCCACAAATCCGATGGTTGTATCGGATTTCCCTTGAAATCCGATGATTTTGGTTGTTTGTTGATTATATGATATTATATACTAAGTGTTCATGCATATGTGAATCTAACATGATATGTTTGATTTAAAGATGATATAAATATATGTCTGATATATATTTATGAATCAGATACTGATGTTTGGTTGTTGTGTTCTCATGAACAGACAAGGCTCAGTAAAATTAGATCACTGAGTGGAGAAGCTGAGAACTTGAGGTGAGTGGATGTTTACTCACAGACGACGTTAGTTGTAACTGGATTGGTTGCAATTGTTTATGGTTTGACGCATGGATAGATTTTATATCTGATAATTGATTAACTGGTTGATTGTTAATTAATTGTTGCATCAGTGATATGTATACATGATATTGGGAAGTCAGTTATGGCTTGGCACATGGGCTGGGTTTGTTTGCTATTGGCTAAATAGTATTAGGATCTTTTGATGCATTTGTTGCAACTTAAGGTAATACTGTGTGAGAATAGCAAATGAACTATCGGTAAACATTTGCTTTGGCCGGCATCGGTTGTAGGTTCCTGCAGAACCGCCGGTCTTCCCGGGACACGGTTATCTGTTATTTGTTGTTGTTGCTATCATGCGGTTCTGGCTCATATATCTGTTGTGGTTTTACTCCATTCACTTAGCTTTGTGCTAATCCCCCACCTCTCACTCTTTTTACAGGTTTTGGTAAGTCAGCGGCTCGGCTGAGAGTGGTTAGCTTGGGGGTAATTAGCTAGGCCTCTGATGTGTTTATTTGTGATGAGCCGTAGTTTTATAATACTAGTGTTTTGAACAATGGTTGGCTTGGAAAACTGATGTGTATTTTCAATTGTAAATATTTATTATTATTTGATATCGCTTCCGCAATGTATTTTAAAATGAAAATTTTTGGGTTGAAAATACGGTGTTACAAGTTTAGTATCCGAGCCTTGGTTTGGCGATGTAGGCACAGTGGAAGTGTTACATTCCCAAATCTTGGCTCGTGGTAGGTCGATTACTCCTTGGGTGTGGGATTAGGGTGAATTGGAGTGTGGTGGAGTTTGGTATGTTATGTACTAACGGATTTATCTAATAAATCGTGAGATGATGTGATTGTTGTAGAAAACAATGGCTGATCGTGATATCTCAACTGGTGCCCCTACTATCCCGTCTACTGCCGAAGTTCCTACAACAACAGTGGGAGTTTTGCAAAATGCTGCTACATCTGGTACAACTGGAGATGAGAGAGGCGAATACATCTTTTAGCTTGAGGGTCAGTTTCAGGATCTAAAAAAGGAACTAGAGCAACAGAGACAAGTTCCTGCGACACAACCACCGGTTATTCCCATAGCTTCAACTACACTTGAGATACCACCGATCTTCCCGGAAATTACTACTTTGGCTGAGATTCGTCCAATGTCAATGCCGTTACCACCAATGTCTCAACCTACGTCTCAACTGTTCTTCTATCCTCTGTTTCCTCAGGGATCTTATTCTTATCCTTACATGGGATTCCTCCAAATATGGGATACAGGCAACCATGTACTTACAAATAATTTCTAGATTGTAAACCTGATGAATATCATGGTAGCACTGATCCTAACTTTACTTTGAACTGGTTGCGAGATACGGCGAGAATCTTGGATGCTTGCAATTGCGCGGAGGAGATGAGAGTTTGTTTTGCGACAAGAATGTTGAAAGGGAAAGCGATGGTCTGGTGGGATTCCATTACCATACATCTATCCAGAGCACATATGGATGTGATTATATGGAATCAATTTCGAGATAAACTGTGTGAGCAATACTGCAATGCCTTTGAGTTGAATAAGATAAGGCACGAGTTTATGGAGTTGCGTATGACGAAGAAGATGTCAGTGGATGAATTGATTGAGCAATTTAATGCGAAACTAAGGTTTGTGACTCAGTGGGTGCCTGATGAACCTTCCCAGGTTCAACATTTTATTAGAGCATTGTTGCCGGAGTATAGGAGTACGACTCGATTAGCTGGATTGTTGTCCCAGGCTTTCACCTTGGGAAAATCTGTTGAGGGGGACATCCAGGCTAGAGATAAACAGAGTTGGGATGAAGCGGCTTTGCAGAAGCCGAAGTATGATCAGGTTGGTGGCCAACAGAAGAAGAGATGGCAGGGTAATCAATCCCAGGGAAATCAGAACAGGAAGGTATCCACGGGGGATTCAAGTGTTAAATCGTAGTGGTGTACGAGATGCAGATTTACTCATACAGGGCAGTGTACTGCCCAGACCATGCGATGTGTGAGATGTGGAACCCATGGGCATGAGGCGAAGGATTGTCTATTCCCTCAGAATGTGTGTTGGAATTGTCAGAAGGAAGGGCATAGGGCAAGTGATTGTCCTTCAGGGAGGAAGGCAGGGACAGGGGCAGGAGCAGTTGGGGGATCATCCTCAAGGGGACAAAAGAGAAAGAATCCTCCGACACCGGAGGGTAAGGCGTTCTGTATGACAGTAGATGATGCTATTGCCACCGATGAGGTTATCACCGGTATGTTTCTTATAAACTCCCTACCTACGCGTGTGTTATTTGATTCTGGAGCGGATCGCTCTTTTATTTCTGAGGCATTTTGTGATAAATTAAAATTGCCTACTACTGTTATTTCTGTACCGATTGAGATAGAAGTACGAAATGGTAAGATAATTCTTGTTACAACTTCTATGACTGGGTCTGAAATTGATATTGATAGTAAATGCTTCCCAGTGTCATTCCTACTTATGTCTTTGGCTGGTTTTGATGTGGTTTTGGGGATGGACTGGTTGAGTAAACATAGAGCTAGCATTAAATGCCATAGGAAGTTGATTTCTTTTCCGTTGTCTGATGGGTAGCATGTGGTGGCTCGGGGAGAAAGAAATAAGTGTGCATTTCCTATCATATCTTTGTTAAAAGCTAAGAAATCCTTGAGTAAGGGATGTGAATGTTTTCTAGCATATGCTATTGATGCTAGAAAGGAAAAGCGGGCAGTTACTGATGTGCGAGTAGTATCTGACTATCCTGAAGTATTTCCGGATGAGTTACCTAGGTTATCTCCAGTTCGAGAGGTGGAGTACAAGATTGATTTAATACCAGGTTCTAATCCAGTGGGGAAATCACCTTACAGATTGGCTCCTTCTAAGATTAGGGAGATGATGACACAGATTCAGGATCTGTTGGATCGGGGTTTTATTCGTCCGAGTTCATCGTCGTGGGGTGCATCAGTTCTATTTGTGAAAAAGAAAGATGGTACTCTGCGAATGTGTACTGATTACAGAGAATTGAACAAGAGGACAGTCAAGAATAAATACCCTATGCCCAGGATTGATGATTTATTTGATTAGTTGCAGGGTGCTTCTTATTTTTCGAAGATCGATCTGAGATCTGGTTATCACCAGGTACGAGTTTCTGACAAAGTTGTTGCCAAAACTGCTTTCCGTACCCGGTATGGTCATTACGAATTCTTAGTCATGTCGTTCGGTTTGACTAATGCTCCTGCTGTATTTATGGATTTGATGAATCGGGTTTGTCGACCGTTTTTGGATAAATCTGTGATTTTATTTATTGACGACATTCTGGTTTATTCTAAATCCGAAGCTGATCACGAGATGCATTTGAGACAGGTTCTTGAAACTCTGAAACGGGAGCAATTGTATGCCAAGTATTCGAAATGTGAATTCTGGATGCGAGAAGTTCACTTTCTGGGGCATGTCATTGCAGTGATGGAGTTAAAGTTGATCCAGGGAAGATAGAAGTTGTAATGAATTGGGATGCTCCGAAGTTGCCTTCTCAAATTAAAAGCTTCTTGGGATTGGCAGGTTATTATCGTCGGTTTATCAAAGACTTTTCCAAAATTGTGAATCCCATGACTAAATTAACTCACAAGGAGGTTCCATTTAAGTGGAATGATGAACAGGAAAGAGCTTTCCAGACGCTGGAATGACTTTTATGTCAGACTCCTATTCTTGCTCTACCGGATGGTTCAGATGACTTCATTGTTTACTGTGATGCATCATTGGCAGGGTTGGGTTATGTATTGATGCAATGAGATAGAGTTATTGTTTATGCTTCTCGTCAGTTGAAACCTAATGAGAAGAACTATCCAACTCATGATTTAGAACTTGCGGTTGTGGTTTTTGCGTTAAAATTATGGAGACATTATCTTTACGAAAATGTATAACGATTTGAAAGTGCTTTATTGGTGGCCTACAATGAAGATAGATGTCGCACAGTTTGTGGAGTCTTGCCATATTTGTACACAGGTTAAGGCACAGCACCAGAAACCCTACGGATCATTGAAACTGTTGCAGATTCCAGAATGGAAGTGGGAGCACATAACGATGGATTTTGTAATCAAACTTCCACGTACGCAAAGAAATCATGATATGATTTGGGTGTCGTTGATAGATTAACCAAGAGTGCTTACTTCTTGGCTACCAGTGAAACAGCATCACTCAGCAAGTTGGCTTAGATGTATATTGATGAGATTGTTTCTCGACATGGTATACTGCTTTCAATTGTATCAGATAGAGATTCCAGGTTTGTGTCTAATTTCTGGAACAGTTTACAGTGGGAGTTGGGTACACGTATTAATCTGAGTACAACTTACCATCCTCAGACAGATGGGCAAACTGAACAAACAATTCAGACACTTGAGGATATGTTGCGTGCTTTTGTGTTGGAATATAGAGGTTCTTGGGATTCCCACCTGCCGTTGATTGAATTTGCGTACAATAATTCTTATCATTCGAGTATCGGTATGCCACATTATGAGATGTTATATGGGCATCGTTGCCGTAGTCCTACGTGTTGGTTAGAGACGGGTGAGAAACAGTATGCAGGGCCTGATATTGTACAAATCACCGCAGATAAAGTGGCTATTGCACGAGAAAAGTTGAAAGCTGTGAGAGATCGACAAAAGATATATGTTGATCCACCTCGTAGATCTATTACTTTTGTGAAGGTGAATTGGTTTATCTGAAGGTTTCGCCTTGGAAGGGGGTTATCCGTTTCGGAAAGCGGGGAAAGCTAGCTCCTCGTTATATTGGGCATTTCGTGTTCAAAGGGTGGTTAATGATCAGACGGTTACTCTTGAACTTCCTTCGGAATTATCAGGTATTCACAACACATTTAACGTTTGTTACTTGCGGAAATGTAAAGTGGAAGATGAGAGTCAGATTCTTCCTTTACAAGATCTTAAAGTGGATTCAAGCAAGAAGTTAGTGGAAGAACCCATTGAACTGCTGGATCGGAAAGTGACAAAACTGCGTAATGGTTCTGGTTAAATTGAGACACAGTTTGGGTTCAGATTTAACGTGGGAATCTAAGGCGGATATGAAATCTCGTTAGCCTCGATTGATTGAAAACGAATAGATTCCGAGGACGGAATCCTTTTAAGGAGAGAGGATTTGTAACATCCTGACTTTGGGCCTAGTAGTGGCTTAGGCTTTGGGTACGTTTATACGCGATTAGTATTTAATTAAATGATTAATTAATTTGACTAATTAAAGTTAATAGATATGTATAGATATGTATGGGTGTATGCATGCATGTGGTGAAAATGAGATATTTGTATATGTTTTACACCTACTGCTTATTCTTTTGAGAAAGGATTACGTGGGTATTATATTGGATTAACATCAGAATATTGGGTCTCACTTGCTTATCTGCTAAAGTGTGTTGTGTGTGAAAAACCGAGAGAACCAAGAACAAAGAATCGGATTTGGTGTTTTGAATTCGTAGATTCAATTTAAAGGTTTGTATGTTACAGTTTTGATTAATAACATGTTGGGTTTTGCATGAAATCACCATGGATGAACTTTTATGTAAACTTGACAAATGGGTTAAGTTGGTTTGACCATGTTTTTAAGTTTTATGACGTTTTTGATGCATGATACCATGATTATAGACGCATGGTTATGTTTCTAGTAAGTTAACAATACTGGATATTTTGGGTTCTTCAAATGGTTGAAGTTGGCGGATTGTTGATTTGAGAAGATGATGTTGAATTCCGATATTATGGTAATCCGGTATTCAAGAATCTGGAACTCTTTAAATCCGAAAGGGGTTAAATCCGACAAGAAGAATCCGATGGTGGATTCCTACAAGATTGAATACCGACAGTTGTTGCGGATTCCTTCAAATCCAACATTGGGGTATCGGATTTCCTTGAATCCGATGATCTTAGAGGATTTCCACAAATCCGTTGGTTGTATCGGATTTCCCTTTAAATCCGATGATTTTGGTTGTTTGTTGATTATATGATATTATATGCTAAGTGTTCATGCATATGTGAATCTAACATGATATGTTTGATTTAAAGATGATATAAATATATGTCTGATATATATTTATGAATCAGATACTGATGTTTGGTTGTTGTGCTCTTAGGAACAGACAAGGCTCAATAAAATTAGATCACTGAGTGGAGAAGTTGAGAACTTGAGGTGAGTGGTTGCAATTGTTTATGGATTGACGTACGGATATATTTTATATCTAATAATTGATTAACTGGTTGATTGTTAATTAATTGTTGCGTCAGTGATATGTATACATGATATTGGGAAGTCAGTTACGGCTTGGCATATGGGCTGGGTTTGTTTGCTATCGGCTAATCAGTATTGGGATCTTTTGATGCATTGTTTGCAACTTAAGGTAATACTGTGTGAGAATAGCAAATGAACTATCGGTAAACCTTTGCTTTGGTCGGCATTGGTTGTAGGTTCCTGCAGAACCGCCGGTCTTCCCGGGACACGATTATCTGTTATTTGTTGTTGTTGATATCATGTGGTTCTGGCTGATATATTTGTTATGGTTTTACTCAATTCACTTATCTTTGTGCTAATCCCCCACCTGTCACTCTTTTTACAGGTTTTGGTAAGTCAGCGACTCGACTGAGAGTGGTTAGCTTAGGGAGTAATTACCTAGGCCTCTTATGTGTTTATTTGTGACGAGCCGTACTTTTCTAATACTAGTGTTTTGAACAATGGTTGGCTTGGAAAACTGATGTGTATTTTCAGTTGTAAATATTTATTATCATTTGATATCGCTTCTGCAGTGTATTTTAAAATGAAAATTTGTGGGTTGAAAATACGGTGTTACACTCTATTCAACAACAAGGAGAAGTACATCTTGATTGGTGTAATTTCTATCCTTGTTCTACTTTGTTTTAGTTGCATTGTTTCATGCTTAGAGCTTGGTCCATTGGGTGTGTGTATTGGTGGTTATATATAGAAAATTGTTTTTTCCTGTTTTAAGCTTCCGTTTTCATGCTTAGAGCTTGGTATCAGAGCCATCTCTAACATGCCTTTGCACTTTGGGGTTTGAGAAACCCGAATTTTTGTTGATTCTATGTTTTCGACAACCGGGCCCGGCCATCCCTTTAGAGGTACGGGCCACGCCGGTGGCCAGGTTCCGGTCGTGTCTGTAGGAACATGGGCCTTACCAAGCAGAGTCTGGGTTTTAAAATTTTAAAACTATTTTGGTGTGGTACGCTCATGCCCGTCGTGGTCAGAACTAGTTTCTAGAAATTTTTTCAAAAGAAAATTTTGTTTTCTAAAAATCCGGTTTTTGACCAGTCTTGGATCTGGTTTGGTTCCCATGATGTTTTGGTTCCTATATTTATATGTTTTGTATGGCTTGGCATGCAGTGTATAAAAACATATACTTATAGGTGTATATATGAATATGTGATTTTAAACTTGGTCCCAGAATCATTAATGCATATGTACAAGGATTGTGTTTGTGCCTTGAGTGTTTGTTTGACAATCTTGATCAAAACATGTTGTGACATGGTTTTGTGTGGCACACCATATGTTTTGGCTTTGGTTGATTGAGTAACTAGATATGCCCTTTAGACCTATGTGTTGTGGTGTTTGGTGCTTTAGTTTTGGTGGCCTGCATGCCATATTATTGTAATTTTATTACTTGGTGCGGCTTGCATGCCATTTATTTATTCCTTTGTACTTGTATTAATAGTATAGGATTGCGGCCTGTGCACCATTTCTACTTGTATGTATTTGTATAATAGTATAGAATTTTATTTTAATTGTAATACACCATCGAGAGTCACAGCGGTGATGTCTTGGCAATGTGTAGTCCAGGATGCTAATGGAGATGCCGTATTCTAGGGGAGCACACCTAACTAGGTACTTTGGATATTTGATTCCATAATTAACTTTGTTTTCCTCGTTTCGCTCGCGAGGAAAACGCATAGTATTTTGGGCATGTTACCGAACTACTTTGTATGTGTGGTTGTGTTTTTATTATTTATTATTCTTGCATGGATGTTTAGGAAATCGCATGCTAGATAATTTTTGATAAAATAATAAAAAACAAGATTTGTAAAACTTGTTTACTTATCTCCGCACGTATAAAATTAACAAAATGATATAAAATTGAAGGTATATTATAAGTGGGTAAAAATTAGTTTTATCACTTAATTTGTTCATTCACGAAATGGGTTAAAATGGTTTTAATCGGAAAAACAAAATCTCGTTTTAAAAAAATGTAAATCATGCGCCATTCGCAAAACGACATCACCCAAATCTAGTAAAGCTTGGATGATTGTCGAGCTATAGCATGAGTCATTCCTTGTGGATCTATGTGAAGGTGAGTGTGGCAACTCGCAAGATTGCTTGTCGAGCTTAGCACGAGCCAATCATTGATCGAGAGTACTACCTTGTGTCTTGACGGGTGGTTTACAATTCTATTTGTGACACTTAATGACGTCGAGCTCTAGCTAAGGCATTTAGAGAGATCAATTAGAGTTGGTGCGAGAAGGGTCAAACATGCCAAAGACATAATGGATGTCGATGGATTCCGCAAGGATCTAGAAGTTGCAAAATGGTTGCAATCGGAAAAATAGTTACCGGCCTATATAGCTTTCCTTTGTGATCCGTGCAAAACCGGTCATAAGGTAAGGTGAAATATGGGTTCTAGGCCTCTAGCCTTGTTTAAATAATTGGTTTTGCTAAACCTACTTGGGTAATTATTTTTACAAGGATTATATCAAATTAACTAAAACGTGTGCTCTAAAATTGTAGATGGCAAACGTTAACAACACCACACCGAATTTATCACTCCATTTGTTTCTAGAGAAGGAGAAACTCATAGGTGTGAATTTTGTTGATTGGCATTGGCAATTGAGAATTGTCCTTCACCATGAATAAAAGTTTCACATTCTTGAGGAACCCCTTCCGGAGCCACCTGCTACCAATGTGAGTTAGGCCACTAGATATGCTTTTGAAAAGCGTGTCAAAGATATAATTGAGGTTTCGTGTCTCATGTTTTTGACTATGAGCTCCAAGCTGCGAAAGCGGTTTTAGCAAATGAGTGCGTACAATATGAATAACCGACTTCAGAACATGTTCCGACAACACGTTAGTCAGGAATTCTATAAGTGTGTCAAGGCCCTTGTCGGTTGTCGGATGCAGGAAGTCAGGAGAGTTAGTGTTCATGTCATTTGGATGAAGGCATACATTGACCAAACGGAGAGGCTAGGGTTTCCTGTTGGGAGGGAGCTTGCGGTGAATATGTCCAATCCCTGCCCGAGTTTTATGACGAGTTTGTTAAAAACTATCATATGCACAAAATGGTGGAATCCTTAATGGAGTTACATAGCATACTGAAGGCTTTTGAGTCTAACATGGCCAAGTGCAAACTCACCTCGTCAATTCCCACCAATTTTTTTAAGGAAAATGGAACCTAGAAGAAGAAACTAATCTCAAATGGGAGGTTTGGTTTTACCAAGTATCCCCTACTTGTGGAGTTAGAGGGCAAAGAGAATATGCCTCAAAACATGACTCCTCAGGGGGTAGTTTTCTACTTCTGCGGTAATATTGGAAATTGGCGCCGTCACGCCTGTCCTAAGTGTCTAGAGGAGATGAGATCACTCAAGAGGAAAAGAGATAGCTCCTCAACTTTAGGTACATTCATGGTTAAACTCTATTGCACTTTTACTTCTTAAAGCTGGGTTTTTGAAAATGCTGGCTATGACACTCACGTTTGTTACAAAGTGCAGATATTAAACAGAAGTAGGCGGATGAGGCACGAACAACTGGACCTCATGTTATGGCAAAGTAGATTTAGCTGTATAAACAAGACTTGCATCACCAAGGTCCATGTGGTTTGGGATCTTGGATATATTTGATAATTGATCAAATGTTGAGTGCGAGAATTGTTTGTTAAGCTAGATGACTTGAACATCCTTCACCGGCGTAAATGAGAGGATTGAAAGCTTGTTGGATTTAGTTCACACTTGTGTGTATAGTTCGTACAAGCAATCCATGGGGACAACTTCATATACTTCGTTACCTTTACTGGTGGTGGTAGTAGGATTGGGTATGTTTGTAACCTTTAAGGTGTTCAAGACTTACCATAACGAGGCATGTGGTCAATTCGGCTATAGGTTAAGATGCTTAAATCTTATATAGATGTTAAGTACCTTAATTTTTGAATTTTGTGTTCACCTATTCCTTAGTCGTAGACTTGCATTAGAGAGGTGTTCGGGCAGATTCGAGAAACAATGTTGATCATGACAGTAAGTTCAAGTTCATTAGTTTATTGTAATTTATATCTTCAATTTTGCTTTAAAATTTCATTAACATTGATATATAGGTATTGAAAATCCTCTGAAGATTAAAACGATTAGTGACTTAAAATGACGATTGAATCATCATAAAGCATATAGAATGAAATTAAATCTACTATGGTGTATGTAAATATTGAACAATTTCCTAATCAGAACTTGAACGTACCATTAGATATATCATTTAAAGGAATCCGTGAACTTCTCCTATCATTTTCAATTGATATTGAACTGTTATGAACAGAGTTTTCATGTGTAGAATGGACCACCCTTGATTTCTTCCTTTCTTTTGAATATTGATCAAATGAAAGTCGCTTTAGAGTAGATGAGGAGGTTGTTAATTCCCCATAATTAATAGCTATAAAAAAGAACAATATATTACATTACCAAATGTGAATTCTTTCCAATTGCCAAAAATCTTGACATTCATACTTTGTTGGCCCTCACGATCAACCTTTGATCATTAACCACTGTCAACTTTATCTTTGTTTTATAAGCTCACTGAGTAAAATATGCCCATTTGAAATTATAGATATTGAAATTACAAACATACCAAGCAGGGATGCATCCGTAAAATATTAAATTAGTAAACTTTAATCAGATTTGACATTTTAACTTAGATAAGTATTGAATCTAATTAATACGCATATAAATTAAAGAAATGATGTATTACCGAAGACTTTTGCAGGACATTGTCATTAAATATTTTCCTAAATGTAGGAGGTGGGCAGAAAGAGAAATAAATTGGTTTATCAGCCGGATCAGCTTCTGTTTGAACTTGCATCTTGTGGAGTTTGAACATGATAATATTAAAAGGTGAAAATAATAAGTATATCGTATTAATAAGCATATATTCTCCTCATGAACAATACCAAAATCAATACAATAATAACATGAGCACATATAAGTCAAAATATAAGTAGAAAAAGAAAACAAATGATAATTCTAATAATTATACCTTGAGTTGACACCTCTTATTTTAGTTTTACTATATGTAAATTAAAAATCGAAGATTTACATTACAAAGAAATAAAAAATATACATAAAAAATATGGATTTGAAGATTTCCTAAGGTGTATTATGTATAGATAAAACGTTAATCACCTATTTGAATGCCTCTTTCGTTGTTCAATTATGTGATTATAACTGTATATAAACATAATTTGGTAAGCTTAAATTCAATCTTCTCAACTTTAAATATATAAACAACCATAAAAATGACCCTTTCAAATAATGAATTGACGATAGAAATAATTCAAAGTTTTGTTCTTGAGATGAAGAAACTAAACATGTTCAAGGAGTTGCAAGGATGATTCTGTGTTTGGAAAATGAAGTATATGTATTATATAAATTGACTAATACGTTATATATATATATATATAATGTATTAGTCGATTTATATAATACATATACTCCGTTTTCCAAACACAGATTCATCCTTACAACTCATATATATATATATATATATATATATATATATATATATATATATATATATATAATACCATCCTTTTATCCGATTTTATGTATAATATAATTTTAAAATTTGAAAAGATGAATCCGATTATATATACACCCCCTTGATATTGAAATTTTTAAATTTGAAATCAGATTATATATTCCCTTGTGTTTGACGTGTATGGAAAATCAATTTATCCGATTTTGTTTAAATTTGGTTTTAAATACATATTTGACAGTGATTTTATCCTTTTAGAATTTTCAAATTTTCAAAATTTTAAATTAGTTGTAACTAATCTAAAATTCCTCATAATTAATTGTGTTTAACAAACTAATTTACGAATCTAAAAAAATCGGAAGAATTGATCAATTTGTTATTAGTTATAGAAATTAAATTAAATTTTAATTTGGTTACATAAACTTTGGTCACTTAGTGTAACGCCCCAATTTTCAAAAACATAAATAAAGCCATATTTCAAGTTCTTTTATAAATAAAAGAGTTATCTTACAAACGAGCGGAAGCAATAAAAACAGTTTTGAACTCTCAGGTTCATACAAAAGCCTGATACTTACATATTTACATCAAAAGACGTTTTCTCACTATACAAGCGGGCGCTAAGTTTCAAATCACTGTTTTCTTTATATACATAACAACCGTCAAACTGAAGCTTTGCCCTTGTCTTTGATAAAACCTGCAAAACATTTTAGAAAATAATATCTGATAAGCTGCGAGAGCTTAGTGAGTAAACTAGACTGCCAATCATATAAACACATGAATATAATCATATAATAAACAGTGTCAACAACTGATAATAATCTCTGAGTAACTAATTGAGCCACTACTGCACAAGTCAGTATGCTTTCTGACATATGATTAATTAACTGAGCCACAGTACTGTGCTATTTCTGAGCCACTACTGCACAAAGCAGCATGCTTAATAATAATTCTGAGCCTTACTGTACATAGCAGTAAGCTTAACACACATAAATATATATACTGTATCACTACTTAACCTTACTGAGCATAGCCCCCACATATGAGTGACCTAATATATTAACAACCGGATATAATAACATACATGCTGTAAATATGAATAGTAGTCTAGAAGACTCACCTTATAGTCTGTGATGCTATAACAGTTCACAATCAATAATAATCTAGCGAACGCGCCTCTGATAAGTCTCTACATGAAATAATACTGAATATACATCAACACATGCATCTGCTGAACTGAACAACTGAACAAAATACTAGGCACGCCCGTGTCTCGCCAGGCACGCCCGTGCCTTACACAAGGTACTCCCGTGCCTTACACCTAGACAACCCCGTGGTCTCTAGGCACCCTCTGGGCCTTTCTAGAACAAAGCACACCCGTACCCTAAAGGTCACGCCTGTGCCTCCTTAGGTACAGCCAAGGGCACGGTTGGATCTTGAAGGTCACGCCAGTACCCTTTAACTGGTAGCAATAGTTTGGCCGACTTACTTGCTGTCTCCGGCCAAAACACCCCAAAAACCCAACTTTAATTCATAAAAACGCTACTGGGATGTTTTCCTACGTCCCAAACAACTTTTAATCCACAAACAACAACAATAACATGCTGAAATCTTTGATTCACCATAGAATCAACTAAAAACCCATTTAACTTCAAGAACAAGATCAAGAACTCTTACCTTCAAGGTGTTTGATATCTTGATCAAAATCTTCAGAGAAAATTGGTGTTTTATTGAATACGTGAGTTTGGTTTCTTGCAAAAATGAAGATCTGTAATAGAACAACAAGCAGTATCTATTGAGCTACAAGAGCTTAGTGAGAAAACTAAACTATAAATCATATAAGCATGCGCATACACATATACGAATGTTGTCACAGTTCTTATGGATACAGTACTGCACCATCTTAGCATCCGCCAAGAAGGCTAAAATGCTGCTTGTAGCCCCTAGTGCACGAAGTAGCATGCTACCGTCACAATGATCCGTAGATCGATAATACACATTGCAATGCATCACACGTATCACAGATATGAATCAGGGTTTAGGAAACTCACCTCAGCAATTAGTACCACATAAAGATGTGCCAGATATAATCAGAATACGTCAAACAGTAATTCCTACATATATATAATCAGTGTATTAATCACATAGTTAAACTTAGCATTTAACAAACTGAACAGGGGCAAGGCACGCCTGTACCCCCTAGAGGCACGTCCGTGCCTCACACTAATCTCCACATGTATAACAACCTTTGGTCTTATGTTTACACTGACCAGTATGATTTTTGCCACAAGTTTCACATCCTGATCTTCTTCGAGATCCCTCAGCCTTAACCTCTACTTTATCCTCATTCATCTCATTAATCATTTCATCCTTTAGTAAATGAAATTCTTCTCGAACTGCACTTCTTATTTCATTTCTCATTCCCGTCATAATAGGTGGCATGACTTTCCTAACATATTTGCCAAACTCATCCGCGATGACACTCCTGAGGTGTCTAGTAGGTATGGCTCCACGCCTTTCCCCATAAAGAGAAATATAATCCTCAACTTCTCCTATGGTAATCATATCGGGGTTTTCTTCACTCCTTACTTCATTCTGCGTCCTAGGATTCGCATTTGGATCCATTGCACCGAAACAAAACAATTCTTGGTCATACATAAATCAAGATATCAATCACACCTCTTATCACTTATTCTTTTCTTTTCACAAACTCTTTAATCTCTTAGTGTCTTTGAATGATATTTATGTTCACACCAACTCATATCTCTTTCCACTTTCTGTTAACTTGCTTCTCATATTTCTCGTTATAGTTACATATACATGCCACCTGTACATTTGCGTTATTATCACTCTTACCAACACATCATATATTATATTATCTTTTGAAACATAGAGTTTCAGTAATCATTATACCTTTACGAATTTTACTATTTATTTCCGTCTTTATAATCTCACACATCATTACTTTTATATGGCCAATCCATTGAGACTGGTATATAGTATTGTACGTGCCAACATTCTCATGTCTTTATGTTCTTCTCAATTTTTATACCTCTTCCTCATTATACATAATGTTCTCAATATTAAGTTACTCATTTTGTAACCCATTTCATCTCTATGTAATAACCGTCATTTATCTCATTTGTATTCATATAATTAAGTTGCTCACTCTTTTTGAAAGAGTTTAACATTCATAATCATTTTGTTTTTATTTGTATTTTAAAGTATGACATATTTCTCAACTAAACATACTTCAGGTTTTCTCGTTAAATACCTTTTTACTGGTATCAATTTAATTTTTGACTATCACATATTTAATTGTTTTTCATCATCATCACCTTTACTTATAATTGATCAATTCTTACAATCAAATAGTATAATATTTATTATCAATTCACCTTTTGTTCAGTCGTCTATACATTTTCCTCGTAATCATGATTTATTGCTCTCTTTATACAATACTTTCCACAGTAATATATTTTATCACATCACATAGTGTATAGTATCTTCGTACTATTTTATTCACACTCAGGCTTAGGCTTAGTCAAGCCTCGTATCATTTTCTTTCTTAGTAAGGTATACCCTACCATCTTCATCATTTATTTATTATTAACATTAATATCAACTTTTATTAGCATGTCTTTCTGACATTAACTCATTATCTGATTGAATATTCGCCTTACTTTGATAACTTATACTTTTATTAGAATTCTCTCACTAGTCACACTGGTTCTGTTCTCTTTCTGGCCTACTCTTAGGACCATTCTTTACAATATTACTTACTAAAAATCTCTTATATCCATCATACTAAAATTTATGTTAAACATGACTCTTACAACAAGAAACTACTCAGGTTTCCTTCTAACTCGTTCTGATTTCTCCTCGTATTCACTGCCATGAAAAGCATAGATAAAGTATTAGAACATAAGGTAGCTTTACCACACTATCCTCTATATCAAACAATTTGTACTCAATTAACATATCCGTACACCTATCCTCATATTCGAAGTAGCCCTACTGATGCTAAGGCACTCCTATGTTACATGTGTACTATCTCCTACAAGTACCCCCAACCCGATTCACAAGATTTCCCATGTTTTCGTCAAGTTCCAACGTATATCATGCGTTTGTAATAATATGAGCCCTTATATTACTCCAAACACACTATACACATTCGATCTTAATTTTACTAGAAGAAGTCTCGATTCACAAGCTTAGGTCATGTATCATATTGTTAATTACATTACAACATATTGTGTATAAGTATCACATCCATTATCCATTTAGTATCATGCGTGGTCTATAACCACCTACATGTTTGATTCTGTCAATAATTGAAACACCAGGCATTAACTGCTGGTCACATAAATCATAAGATAATATCACACACAGAATCTTATGTATCAACTTGATGCATAGCATTTATTCATGTCAAAGCACTTTATAAAGTGCATCCATCATCAGTATCTCAGGTATCACAATACCAATCATAACAATATGCATAGTTAGCACAATCCCTGCAGAATACACAACATACTCGCCAAGATGCAATTCTCTCATTTGGCAAAATCCGCAAAACCATGGTTTAAGTCCAGACGATGCATAACACACGTTCAGATCCCTCAAACTGTGGCTCTGATACCAAGTTGTAACGCCCCAATTTTCAAAATTCGAAAGAAAGCTTTAAACAAAAGCCATTTTGAATAAAACATAATTTGGTAAGCTGATGAAAACAAACAAAATATATTTGAACCCTCTGGTTCGTACAAAAAGTAATACAACCATAATTATGACAAAAACAGTTTCCAATAAGCTTGCTGTCAGCAAAAGCAAATAAAACATTTCATTTAAACCCTCGGGTTTGTGTAAAAGAGATATGCGCGCATTTATATCAAAAGTAATTCCATTGTACAAAAAGGAGCGTTATTGTTACAAAATTCATTTTAAGCAACCAAAAGTCAACAGTCAAACCGGGGCCTTGCCTTGGTGCTACACAACCTGCAAAACAACAACAAGAAGTATCTGCCGAGCTACAAGAGCTTACTAAGAAAGCTAAACTGTAAATCATATAAGCATGTGCATACACATAAACAAATGTTGTCATAGTTCTTATGGATACATTACTGCACCATCTTAGCATCCGCCAAGAAGGCTAAAATGCTGCTTGGAGCCCCTAGTGCATGAAGCAACATGCTACCTTCACAATGATCTGCAGATCGATAAAACACACCACAATGCATCACACATATCACAAATATGAATCAGAGTTTAGGAAACTCACCTCAGCAATTAGTACCACACAAGGATGTGCCATATATAATCAAAATACGTCAAACAGTAATTTCTGTATTAATCACATAGTTAAACTTATCATTTAACAAACTTAATAGGGGCAAGGCACGCCCATACCCCCTAGAGGCACGCCCGTGCCTCACGGTCCAGGCCCAGAAACAGAGCCCAACAAGCATGGGCGTACTAGGCCGAACACACCCATACCCTACCTAGGTACGCCCGTGCCCCGGTACGCCTGGACCTCAAGAACAGAGGCGGTCATGGCCACTAGGCACAGCCGTACCCCGCAAAGGTACGCCCGTGTCTTTCTACTTTCAGCACCAGTTTGCCGATTGTCTTGTTGTAACTCCGGCCAAAACCATAAAACACTCGTTCTTAATTCATAAAAACGCTACTAGGGTGTTTTCCTAAACCCCTAACAACTTCTAAACGATAAAACAAGAACATAACATGCTTAAATCCTTGATTCACCATGAATCACTTCAAAACCCACTAGAACTTCAAGAACATGATTCAAGAATCCTTACCTCAAGCTTGTGATTGCTAGGTTTAGTAGTTACCACTTGATTCTAACTGTTCTTGATCCAAAACTTCAGAGAAAACTTGGCTAGAACTTAGTATACGTGAGTTGAATCAAATGAACTCTTTGAGTAACTAGAGTCAAAGCTAGCTATATATACATATAACTTTGAGAATTGGCACAAATAGTCCCTCAACTTTTCTAGCTCTAAAATAACAACTTTAACCCCTCAAGTTTCTAAACACCACCTAATCTTAATTAAGTAATCCACTAAAATTGTAATACTTGTTTTATTTATTAAATCACGAAATTTCAAACTTCGGGTGTTACAAAGAAGAACAAATAGGAAGAATCTCATCGAATTAGGAATTTTTATAATTAACCCAACCCATGCATATTAAGACCTTAGCCTACATCTTTATAACAATCCTATGTTACATAAAACATCGTCTTACGATGAAGTTTAGTAAGTTCAGGTACCAGAAATTAAAGGCAGATCCATAGATAAAATTAATAGGGAAACATACTAAATAGATAGTTAATTCAAATACTGTAATAGTTCAAAACATATAAACGAAAATTAAGAAGTACCAAAACAAACCAAACACAAAAGTCTGTCATGGATAACTCAAAGCAATTTAAAATAACTCTACTCCTTTTCCAAGTTAGGAATCTTGATTTTGTCATTAAAGGTTAAACTTTTGGATGAAGATGACTGGAGATGAACATCAGGATCCATCTCTTCAATATTCCGTTTCTTTCCAGGGCTGTCAGGCTTACTCTTCAATTTTTTGAGAGGAGTCCCATTATCAGCTGTTATAGAATACGCTTCCTAAAACATATAAAGAAAGACTTATATGAATATCCAATTAATAGTATTAATTTAAATTTCAAATGATTAATAACATTCATTCGATATAACCTTTGTATCGTTATTATCTTGTGAGACATCCATGATAGCAAGAGGAGTCTCGGCTTCAAATGTAATCGGCTATAGATTTGGTACAAATATAAGTTACACATATCATCTAATAATATATTTAATGAAGAAATGATGCAAGTATAATTGTTTTTTACCTCTGCACTCTTCAATCTTAACGCAATCTTTTCTATAGTCTCTTCATTATCTGTGAATGCACTGGCATTGAATATATAGTACTTTTTATCTATTTTCCAAATTGTTACACGAATCTTGAACACATAAACCTTGTTCAACAACTTCGTGAATTCGGCAGGTAATTGATTTGGAATTGATGACTGTAAAGTTACACACTTAATAGAAGATTAATATATTTATAAATATTAAAGGTTGTATTGCAAAAAGGTTATGTTATATACCATTCTCATCTGATTATACATGAACATTGAGGATCTATTGATTAGCTTTTCAACTTCCTTTTGAAACATCTTTAGTGAAAGAGTCCCTATCTGTTTTGAACACGAAGATATAGCCTCATTCTACAAACGTATATGTTAAAAATAGGGGATGATGATGTAAAATAATCAAATGCTGACAATTATACTATTTTTTTAAAAATGAATTCAAAGATATAAATAAGATATATAAAGTAAAAAGTTATATACATACCGAGGATAAACATCAGAAACACCTTCATAGTTTTTACAATCATAGGGAGAGGCTGACCTAACTGAAAGTTAAATGAATATATTTATGCTGTAATTTTAAATTATAAGGTTTCTATACAAGAAGTGTAATATTTAAAGAAAAAGACGACACATAATATACCAGGTAGTTCTACAACAATTGTACTGCACTTACGACTAGCCGTGTAAAACCAACCTTCATCATCCTCTATTTTTATGATATTTGGCACAATAACACAATCTAGTGGCTAAATATTAAAAATTAACTATTAGTTGTGTAAAACCAACCTTCACCACTCTATTTTATGAAGACCTGAATCAATTTCAGGACGAAGTGTTGGCAAAAACCTCTACAAAACAATCCTCTAATCCTGTTGCACTCATAGCTGAAAGAAGATCAAGAGAGAGTTCTAGATCTTCAAAAGAAAAATAGGTAGCACTTGAATCCGACTCATCTGAGAGAGAGACTAAATCTTCAGACATGGAAGTTGTTATGAAGGCAATGTCACTGATCACAAAGGTTTTTCAAAACAATTACGGAAAGCCCAACAATCGTCAACGATACACTTCAGAGTCTAGAAGGATAGAAGGAGGCCAAGAAGAGGAGAAGAAGCGCTTTTAAAAGCCAACCGAAACTTAGGAGGAGGAGGAGAAGTGCTACAGTTGTGGTAGAACAAGGCACTTTATCAAAGACCGCAGAAAGACAAACAAAAGATGCCGAGTACTACAAGAATAAGCTGAGGCTAACTCGGAAGAAAGTAAGCGGGAAGGCTATGCTGGTGGAGGAGGAACATTTCTTGAGCGACATTGACGATTCAGACGAAGATGACTCAAATCAAGCCCATTTCTGTCTAATGGCTCAAGATGCAGGTTCCTCCAATGAAAGTGTTGATGATGAAGAAGAAGTTGATGAAGAGTTTGAGGAAACTCAAACTGAAGATGCAGTTGGTCATGGAAAGGTAAGTATTGAGTATGCACAAATATTGGTTGAACATATTGAAAACAGAACCGAAAAATCACTAAATTAGAATCTAAAATCAGAAACCGACCAACTTCTAATTTAGACGATCTTCAATCTAAACTGACTGCCAAAGAAAATAAACTACACACCTTAAGAAACAAAAATGATGTAATCATTCATAATGTAAAAGCAGCCAAAGTTTTGGTAGAAGAAGATTTTAAGCTCTTACAAAAGGAACGATGTCAACTATACTAAAAAAGAAAAGATCTCAAAGACTTGTTAATAAAGCGAGACCAAACGGCACAAACCATTTTTCTAAACAAACCTAAAGACACCAAATTTTCAAAATGGACATACGAAGGCTTAGGTTTTTCTAATCCTCACATCAGTGACAAGATTACTGCTAAACAACTGTACTATTTTCATAGCATGAATCTAGGATTAACAAAGAAGATGGTATTTGTGGTACAAGTCGACGAACTTGCAGAGGAAGAGCACAAAAGATGTACATCGAAAAAGGCATCAACCTAATATGACTACGAAAGCTTGAATCAATCATACGAAACCGATAAATTCGAACCAATAATTTCTGATGATTATTTTTGGAGTTATACACAAACAGAAATGGAATTCATGTCGTCAATTTCCGATTCTCCAACTGAACCTCGCATATACATTCCTCACATGGAATTACAGTGACAATTTGAATTGGTTGAAACCGAACTTTTTAGTAAATCAATCAATTTTGAATTGAAAACTGTAGTTTTATATATTATAACCAGTCTTCTTGTAAATGCAAAAACTCACCTTCATAATTCCGCTGCACCACACACATAAATGAAAACACTCACCTTCATAATTCTGCTGCACCACGCACATCTAATTCACACACCCGATGATTGTTTCTCATTTACAGATTCCACATACAGCACATCTGCAAATGATCTGTCTTTCACTAACTCGAAACTAGTAGAAAACAATGATAAAATCTAACTACTAATTGAGGATGACAAGAAAAAATTCAATTTAGCCAGCTCGGGAGAAAAATGTGAACAATGCACAAAATTGGAAACATTCTTTTTGAGCTTCACTTTAAACACAACTCTTTCGAAAATGAATTTTTCAAAATTCACACACCCGAGTCTACCAATTTCAAAGGAAAGGCTAAAATCATTGATTCATGGTCATCACATAAAGCTAGCACATCAAAACCATCTCAGTAAAAAATCAAACGAACCAAACCAAGATCAACACGTCCCCACATTTAAACAACCAAAGACGATCAGTTAGCAATTTCTTCTTCTAACTCGAATGTACATCAAGGTGCCAAAGTGAAGGGCGAGAAGAAGCAGGTTCTTGGATGGAGAAAGAAGCATCAAGAAAAGGATGCAGAAGGAAGACAAGAAGATTGTTTAATTTACCCCGCAAATTTCCCTAAACAAACAAATCTTCTGTTTTGTAACGATTCATCCATTTTGTGTGTTAACTCTGTTCGAACTCAAGTTGATTCTGTTAAATTTGAAACATTTTGCATGAGTGATGGTTGTGTAGAAGTACACTGTTCCTATCATTATATATATGACCAAGAGAGGAAGAACCGTTGGGTTAAACCAAACTCAGATAATAAATCATTTGAGTCGAATCACGAGCAAGCTTGCTTCATAAATCGAAAAGGTACTAGAATTACCTACTGGCGAAAGAAACGCTCCAACAAAGCACAATTCCAAACGAACGATGCATGTGTGACCACTAAGCACAATTCAGAATCACGGTTTTCCAATTACCAAACTTCGAGCAATGCTTTAACAACCAATTGGACACGAAACCGTATGTACTTTAATAACTGGAATCACGCCAACAACAACGCTGTTGAGAACAAAACAAGTTCCACAAATCAAAAAGCTAAGAAAACTCAAATCTCACAGCCAAAACAACAATCGACTCAACACACCAAAACCAAAGTCCAAACAGCCATTAACAAACCGAGAGAACAAAAGAAACCAAATGAATACATTGACGATGATGTATCTCTCCCAAAAGGCTTTAACCATGTGGTAATCGATCAAAAAATCATTACATCCACCTCCGACACATCCAAAGATCTTGTGACACCATGACTATCACTAACCCAACCATAAACCATGACACAAGCATGGGTTTCTGAAATAAAAGCAACAACATCATCTCCTGATAAATCATTAGAATCTGTGGCATGTGCTAACACTCAAGGACCCACTTCAAACTGGGTTTCCTCAATAACTCTTGTCTTCTATGTGTAGGTATCTAGCCGGTGGTACTTGGACTCCGGCTGTTCAAAGCATATGACGGGAGAAAAAGGTTTTCTCACGAACTTTGTCCCACAATACTCAGGAAGTGTTCGTTTTGGGAACGACCATGTTGCACCAATAAAAGGGGACATGATATATAGTAAAAGAAAATATAAAATCAACAAAGTTTCATACGTGGAGGGTCTGGGTCACAACTTGTTCAGTATTGGGCAGTTTTGTGACAAGGGACTGGAAGTCAACTTCAAAGCCAACACTTGCTCAGTCAGAACAGAGAACGGTGACGTGATACTGACCGGCTCCAGAAGATCAAACTTGTACACCATTGATCTAGCCGATCTGGAAGGCAAACAGTCAGTCTGTCTTCTGTCTAAAGCATCACCGGAGCTCACTTGGATGTGGTATTGAAAACTATCTCACCTCAACTTTAAAAATATCAATAAATTCGTATCAGGTGATTTAGTTCGTGGGATGCCCAAACTGAAGTTTGAAAAGGAACATCTGTGCGAGCATTGTGAGAAAGGGAAAATGAAACGTGCTTCACACAAAGTAAAACAAGTGTCAAGCACTAAAGCCCCTCTATAATTGCTTCACATGAATCTGTGTGAGACGATGCGGGTGCAGTCTAGGAATAGGAAAAGGTATATCCTCGTGATAGTAGATGACTACTCACGATATACCTAGGTCAAGCTCTTGAGAACCAAAGATGAAGCTTCATTAACAATCATCTCATTTCTCAAGCAGGTACAGAATTAGTCACAGGCACAAGTTGGAACTTTTAGAACTGTCAATGGCACCGAATTCAAGAACAACGTCTTGGATTCCTTTCTTGACTCCGTGGGGATCATATATCAGTTTTCAACAGCATACACCCCTGAACAGAAAGGGGTAGTTGAACGACGAAATCGAACACTGGTTGAAGCTGCTAGAACGATGCTATCCTACTCTGATCTGCTACCCTCCTACTAGGCAGAAGCAGTCAACACAACATGCTACACGCAAAGTCGATCTATTCTACATTGCCGCTTTAACAAAACTCCTTATGAACTTGCAAATGGCAGAGTTCCTAATATCAAACATTTGCATGTGTTTGGTAATAGGTGCTTTGTTCTTAACGAAAGAGCTAACCTAGGAAAATTCGATTCAAAAGCTAATGATGGAATTTTCCTTGGTTACTCACAAGAGTCTAAGGCATTCCGCGTGCTGAATAAAAGAACTAACGCTGTGGTTGAAAGTATAAACGTGACATTTGATGATACTTTAATTACAACATCTTATCGCAGGAGTCACCGGTTATCGTTTCTAGACATATCAGTTCAGGACCGGCACCTAATTGACAAGAAACAAATATATCTAATGCGAAAGAGTCTTCTGATTTCAAGTATATATTTGATTTCTTAGATAATGATTCTGGATCTAATTGTGTACATACTGATAGGCCTACAAAAGTTTTTCAGGAATCACCTGATCTCTCACAGCAAACAGCCACAACATCTACTTCAAGACCTGTTGATCCGTTTCTTATCTTAGGAGATAGGTACATTGCATCAAACTCCCCTGACAATACTATAAAAGATGTTGACACTGTGATCCATGGAGACACTACCCCTCAGTATAATCCAGTATCATCATCACCAGATGCAGACACATCCACTAAAAACTGATTGGATGAATGCTTTCCTCACACAGATGAATCTCCCTTAAATGACAACCTAACCACACACACTACCAAATGGACATCTGCACACCCTGAGACTCAAATAATTGGCAACAAAGATGCTGGCATTCAAACAAGATCGGCCACCACCAACGAGTGTCAATTCTCAAGTTTTCTAAGCTTGATCGAACCTACATGCACTGCTGATGCTCTACAAGATGCTGACTCTATCCTAGCAATGCAGGATGAATTGGATCAGTTCTTGAGACTAAAAGTATGGAGACAGGTACCTCGACTGGAAGGCAAAACAATAGTTGGTACCATGGGTATTCAAAAACAAGAAAGACTCTGATGGAGTAGTTATACGCAGCAAAGCTGGTCTGGTAGCTAAAGGATACAATCATCAGGAAGGAATTGACTATGACAAAACCTTCGCTCCTGTTGCCCATATAGCAACTATCCGGGTGTTTATCTCTTATGCTGCCTACATGGATTTCAAAGTTTATCAAATGGACGTTAAAAACGGCCTTTCTAAATGGAATCCTAAAGGAGGAAGTATATGTATCCCAACCAAAAGGATTTTTTGACCCTAAGAGACCCAACGATGTTTACATTATTGATAAGGCTTTCTATGGACTCAAGCAAGCTCCACGAGTTTGGTATGATGTCTTCTCAGCCTATCTGGTTAATGAAGGTTACACCAAAGGAAAGATAGACACCACTTTGTTCACAAAGAAGATTGGAGATGACTACATTCTGGTGTAGATCTATGTAGACAATATTATCTTTGGTTCCACAAACCCACAGTACAGTCTTGAGTTTTTAAAATTAATGGTGAGCAATTTTTAAATGAGCATGATCGGGGAGATGAACTTCTTCCTTGGACTGCAAGTCAAACAAATATCAAACGGCATTTTCATAAATCAATCAAAATACATCAATGATTTATTAAGAAAATATGAAATGTCCAACTGCTCGTCTAAAGCAACCCCAATGTCTTCAAAAAACAAGTTATCTGCTGATCTTGACGGAAAAGCAGTTGACCTGAAAACTTATCGGGGCATGATTAGATCTTTATTGTACTTAACGGCTAGTAGACCAGATATAATGTTTTCTACATGTCTGTGTGCTCGCTTTCAAGCAAACCCCAAAGAATCACATCTCCTTGCTGTCAAACGGATCTTGAAATACCTGAAGGGAACCCTTGACCTGGGTTTGTGGTACCCCCGTGACTCATCATTTGAATTGCTTGCGTACTCCGATTCAGATTATGCCGGATGCATGTTGGACATGAAAAGCACCTCGGATAGTGCACACTTCTTGGCAGATCGTTTAGTCTGCTGGAGTTCCAAGAAATAGAACTGCGCGTCCACCTCCACTGTAGAAGCCGAATTTGTGGCTGCTGCCAGTTGTTCACAAAGTCTGTGGATAAGAACTCAACTGAGAGATTTTGGTCTGGCATACTCTAAGATTCCCTTTCTCTGTGACTCTCAAAGTGTGATTGCAATCTCCCGCCATCCGGTACATCACTTAAAAACCAAGCACATTGACATCAGGTATCACTTCTTAAAGGACATGTGGAGAAACGTCTCATTGAATTACAGTATGTTCATACTGATAATCAGTTAGCTGACTTATTCACCAAACCGTTGGATGAATTACAGTTTAACTTTTTGGTGTCTAAGATTGGAATGCTGAATCTGAAACTGTAATTCACTATCCCATAGTTTTCATATCATTTTTCTCTGTTTTAAATTCATTAGACAGTACTACACGTGGTTTTGTTTCGTGTGCAAGATTAAGTATTGCTCCAGTCCAGGAGGAGCGTTGCAGTTCTCTAGTCTACACGAACGAATTGTTATGCATTCCTGTAGCGGGAGAAAACTCAGAAAATCAGTTGTACTCAGAAAAACGAAAATTTTACAGCTGCAACTCCAAATGATTTATCTGATCACTGGTCAAGGGGGAGTTCAGTCAATAATAATAAAATAAGTCAAAAGCAAAACAAAAATAGATAAAATCCAGAAAATCAAAAATCAAATTAGTCAAGCCTCATGTTAGGTCGACCCAACCAAACCAAAGGTTCGATCACACTATTTAAGAGTGTGCAACCCTCGGATAACCCCACGCTTTCAAAAATCAAAAGCAAGTATTGTTCACCTTCTTCTTCATTCTTCACCTTCTTCTTGAAAACAAAATCGACTGCGTGTGCACGTTTCTGAACAAAATCTCGATTCTTTCTTCATCAAATCACAAAGGTAAAATGATGTTGCAAAACAACAACAATCATGGATTTAGACCTTTTCTTCCCTGCCATTATTGTATAATTGATTCGCGTAAGACCAAATGCATATCACACTTTCCTTTACAACTGGCTTTGGGCCAAGAGCCAAACATCTCACATCTTAGATTTTTTGCCTATGTAGAATATGTTCCTATTGCAACACCACAACCTACAAAAATAGGACCTGAAAGAAGGTTGGGAATATATGTTTGGTATGAAATAAGTTTCATCATAAGATATCCTGAGCCTTTAATAGGTGATGTTTTTACAGTACGTTTTGCATATTTCCACTTCGATGAGTCAATATTTCCAATATTGGGAGAAGAAAAGAAAAACAAAGAAAAGGAATTATCATGGTGTGATCCATCAGTATTATATACTGATTCTCAAACTAAACAATGTGAAAAAGAAGTTCAAAAAATAATACATTTGCAAGAAATTGAAAATCGATATCCTGGTGCATTTACTAATGTGAAAAGAGTAGCAAAATCACATATATCGGCTGTTAATGCTCCTGCCCGGATTGAAATATCAAATGAAATCTTTGGTGAGAAAGTAACTCAAGAGTCTAAAACACGTTTAAATCGTGAAAGACCAATTGCTTCAAAGGATAAGAATCCTCGAAAAAGAAAGAATGTAGAAAATGTAAATGACCATAAGGAAAGTGTTTATGAAGAAACACAAGATATTGGAACTCCTCCAAAAGAGAAAATGAATGATGTTAACAATGAGGTTTCCAAAAATAATGTTCAAACAAATATATTATGGAACCGAAATAAACTGGAAAATACTAATGAAGTATTTTCTTATGCTATTGCATGTGAAATTATGAACGATGATCCTGAACCAAAGTCTTTCATTGACTGTCAAAATAGACATGACTGGGATAAATGAAAAGAATCCATGCAAGTTGAAATAAATTCGTTAAATAAACATATTTTTTTTGGACGTATTGCCATTACACCAGAAAATGTGAAACCTGTGGGTTATAAATAAGTTTTTGTACAAAAAAGAAATAAGAAAGATGAACTTATAAGATACAAAGCTAGACTTATAGCTCAAGGTTTTCTCAAAGACCAGGAATTGATTATAAGAAAATGTATTCCCCCGTCATGGATATAGTAACATTTAGATTTTTTATCATCCTGGTAGTTTCTAAAAATTTACAATGCGTCTTATGAATGTTGTCACATCTTATCTATATGGGCCACTTGATAGTATATGTACATGAAAATCCCCAAAGGGTTTAAAATGCCGGAAGCATTAAGTGAAAAACCCAAGGAAATGTATTCAATCAAGTTACAAAGATCTTTGCATGGGTTGAAACAATCTGAAGGCATGTCATATAAACATTTAAGTGATAACTTAGTAAGTAAAGGTTATACCAATTATATTATTTGTCAGTGTATTTTTATTAAGAAAACAACATCTTGATTTGTGATCTTAGCCGTCTATGTTGATTTGAACCTTATTGGAACACATAAAGAAATCAATGAACCAGCTATGCTTATAAAGAAGGAATTTGAAATGAAGAATCTTGGAAAAACCAAATACTGTCTTGGTTTACAAATTGAGCATATGCATAATGGACAAATCAAATCCATTAATCACTCCAATGGTAGTTCAATCAATGACCGTTGACAATAATCCATTTCAACCTCATGAAGAAAATGAAGAGTTTCTTAGCCAAGAAGTGTCATGTCTCATTGCAATTGGAGCTCTAATGTATCTTACTAACTGTACTAGACTCGGCATTTCTTTTGTAGTAAATCTGTTAGCGAGATTTAGTTCAGCTTCTACAAAATGACAATGGAACGGGATCAAACACATTTTTCGATACCATTGGGGAATAGTTATTTCGGTCTATTCTATTCTAACTCGAAACAAGAGTTGGTTGGTTATATAGATGCATATTATTTATTTGATCCTAATAAGCTAGGTCTCAAACTAGAATATGTATTCATGTATGGAGGCACAACAATTTAATAGCGCTCTCAAAAGCAAACGCCTGTTCCAACGTCGTCAAATCATGCTGAAGTCATTGCATTACATGATGTTAGCAGAGAGTGTGTGTGGCTAAGATCGATGACAAAACACATTTTGACTTCATGTAGACTAAAAGGGGAGAAAAATCCGATAGTGATTCATGAAGATAATGCAGCTTATGTTACACAAATAAAAGAAGGGTATATAAAGACTGAGAAAATAAAGCATATACCACCAAAAAATTTCTCATATACTAAAGACTTGATAAAGGATAATAAGATTGAAATGAAATATGTTCAATCCCGTAATAATTCAGCAGATCTTTTCACGAAGTCACTCCCTACTGCAATATTCAGAAAACATGTTCACGAATCACAATATTGGAATGCGTTATCTTCATCAGATGTGATAGATGTCTATATGAGGGGGAGTCCACTATACACTGCACTCTTTTTCCCTTTGCTAAAGTTTTTTTTATCCCACTGGGTTTTTTTTAGCAAGGTTTTTAATAAGACAGTACTTCAAAGTTGAAATCTGATTTGATAATATGTTATCCAAGGGGAGTGCTATAAATTTATATATATATATATATATATATATAATAATATATGGACAAACATATTTTCAAAACAAGCTACATATAGTCAACACTACCATCAATTCATTGTCTACTAAGGTTATTTTGTTAATCTTGAGCTAATATTTGTTAAATTTATAACTATATATATATTTGCAAGAATATTTTTACTTTATAGTAAATATTATGTTTTTTATGAGAAAATAGATTTTTTTTAATTCTTCCTTTACCTTTTACATTTAAAGAATGTATTTTTTAAATCTTACATGAGGTTTTTGCGTATACATGAATTAAAATATACTAGCATGATACCCATGCAATACGGCGGCATCAAATAGTTTTTCCTTGATAACTTGTTTGTTTTCGGAATTTACGTAATACGGTAACAACGAATAATTTTACTTTGGTAACATGTCTATTTTCTTTATTTTCTGTTCTCAATCAACTCTTTTATTATTTTTAAATAAACTTTGAGTACAATTAAATAAGAAAAAAAAGTCTTTACTTATAAAATAAGGTAACTTGCATGAAAATACAGAATGTAAATTAGTAACTTGAAACTATTTAAAATTAAAAAATTTAAACAAATAGAGTAAACTAATTTGAAACTATTAATTATATGAGCTATTTAAAAATTTTTAAAATAAATGTTTATAAATTCTGATTATAGATTATTCAGATTTATGAGTTCTGCTCGTACACATTTTCTGATTACTATGTTAAAATATTTATTAGATGATAGACTATTTAATATAAAATGTTTGGTTAAGAAAGTATTTTTTTAATAATTAAGTTAATTTGTTTGAATTTTTTAAACATGGAAGGTTTAGTTATTAAAATGAAATATAAGATTTTTATTAACTCTATTTAATAGTTACTTTATATAATAGTTTCCATTTAATTTATATGAGCGGTAATTTAGTAATTTCAAAAGACTTAAAATTTAAGAGATTAAGCAAAATGCCTAAATGCTTTATAATATAGTATGGATTATGAGTTTTACTCGTACATATTTTTTGATAATTATGTTAAAATATTTATTACATGATAGAATATTTAATATAAAATGTTTGGTTAAGAAAGTATTTTTTAATAATTAAGTTAATTTGTTTGAATTTTTTAAATATGGAAGGTTTAGTTATTAAAATGGAATATAAGATTCTTATTAACTCTATTTAATAGTTACTTTATATTATAGTTTTCATTTAATTTATATGAGGGGTAATTTAATAATTTCAAAACACTTAAAATTTAATAGATTAAGCAAAATGCATAAATACTTTATAATATAGTATAGATAGTTCTTGCACTTAATTGGATATTACTAATGTATGAAAATCTATAACTTTTTTGGAAAAATAATAAATTAAGATAATATTTGATTAAAAAGATAGATTCTTTCTATATGCCGATACGAATACTCCAAAATTCCACAGCGAGGTCAGAAGTAAAAACTGATACACAAGTTCCTTTATTTGTTGTAACATGTGAAATCGAGCAATACTTCTATAAGTTGAAAGTATAGAGTTTTCTTGAATTGACATGTATATATTTTAAACTCTCACCACAACCCACGGATACAAATAACTCGTTACCCAACAATTAGAGAGGATAGATTTAATTCCTCAAGACTCTCATACAATGTAGATTTGATTAATCTTTAGATATTTTTTTTTGAGTGTATGTTATGCAACTCCTTGAAAATTTGGGTGACATTAATTGAGTTTCATAAATATTTAATTGAGGCTGTTAAGATATATGTAAGAAGCTAATTCATTAATAAATTTCTTTTGGCGTGTCGCTCGGGCTATATAAAAAACCGTTGGTATCAAATATAGAAAAACTTGAACTTAATGACTTGAAATATGTTTTTTAATAAGGAATTTATTTTCGTTATATGATGTGATCAATATTTATTTATTTTATGTGAATTTGATTAATTTCATTTACATTGGAAGTTCTACAAATTATTTTTCTTCCTAAGTTTATAGATTCATACATTTGATTTTTCTTCTTTATAATACAAAAAATATATTATAAATATCATGTATTTTTGTTACTTGAACTTAGAAGTTAGAACACCCCTCTCATTTATGTATTTATGTTTATCTATCTTGTGTGACAGTTACATTATGCTTATAAAATGAAAACAATAACAGTACTCCTCTCTTTAAGGTTTGTCTTAGTTTTGTTGTAATTCTTTTAAAATAATTATGATTAGGATATGGCAAAAAGATGGCTATATAAATAAATTAATGAACAAAAAATTATTTTAATAATATAATAAAATTAAATATTAAATTAAACAACAACAACAATATTAATAATAATAATAATAATAATAATAATAATAATAATATCTTTGAAAACAACCATTCTCGTCTATCACTCAACCTTCTTTTTGTTTCTTTTCCTCCAAAATCTTTTGCGAACAAGGGGGATTTTTTTTCTAGTCTGCTGCATTCGATTACTCTGTCATAAAAAAAGGGAAAAAAATCATTTTTTATCAAATAATACTAATATAATATTATTAACAATTTTTATAATTATAATAAATCGAATAGAAAAAATGAAGGACACTAGGAAAAGTAATTGTTGGATGTTACAACCTTTTACAGTTGAAAGAGGTCATTTTAGGTACACCAAGAAGTCACACATCCTTTCTAGACTGCTTTCAAAGGCATAAACATTTATATAAAAGTAAACATATCGCCTTTTCAATTTAATTGAAGTTGACTAATGTCACGTAATATTCTCTTGTGATTATTTCAAGAACAATAACACTAAGAGTCGTACTCTTAAACATAGATAAAAATATTACCTTTAAAAGTCCTTCGATAAAAAAAACAAAGGAAGTGTTATCAAAAATAATATATTTCTATATTAATTAAAATTTTGGGTTACATGAAGGGATACTTAAAGTAGAGTAAAAGATTTTAGGGTTTAAACGTATTTTAGAGGTAACTAATTATTCATTATTTAATTTAATTATATATATTTCTCTTGTGATTAGTTGATTAGCCAAAATTACCTTAGATTCAATTAAATCTTCTAATCTAATATACTAATTAAAAGAAAATAGATGTGTCATTGGCATTTTATTTATGAGCAAGACTTCATCAATAAAAACCCCTTATATTACAATTTTTTTTAAACAAGGATGATCACGTCACTCCCCTTGCACTAAAAATAGATGTGTCAAACACGCGGGTCATACCCATTTACACTAAAAAGGATCTCAGAAATGTTTTTCAAATCTCTCTCTCTCCATTCTTCACAGCCTCTTCATTTGTGATTTCTTCGGCCGCCGCCTTGTCCATTGGTATTCGATTCTTCACCGCCGCCCCCTTCTCTTGCGATCTTCTTCACTACCTCTTCTCTCAAGGTTAATCGATTCTTCACGTCTCTTCTCAAAAAAGAGTGTTGGTTAATCGATCTATAATTACATTATATTATTTCTTCCATATCTGTTTTTTTTAATTTATAAGTACATCATATGGGTTTCTTGAATCGATTTCAGTAGCCCTTTTGGTTAATCGATTTTGATTTTGGGATCAAATGTAAGTCCCTTGTTGTAAAGATCATCTTATTAGAAGCCCTAATTGTTTAACACGCTTCAATGGGTTCTACGAGTCATCTTCACCAGCGATTTAGTCTTAATCGACTAGAATGGGAAGTGAAATAAGATCAGATGTAAGTGCATTTACTTTCAGAAGTCATAATCGGTTCTATGATTCTATAATTTCGCAATTGTAAACACACAAAAGAGGTTACATGTTCTTATTTAGAAATCGGGTCAGACGTAAGTCCATTTTACTTTCTTTACCACATTATTTTCTTTGAAGAATATTCAATATAGTTCATAATTAATTCATAGTTCTAAGGGACTAATTTTTGCCTTTGGATCAATGACATCAATGGTCCACATTAACTTTTAAAAATTTGGGCGGAGTGGTATTTTCGTAATTTACATGTAATGCTTTTACAAATCACATGTAATTGTATACTGAATGACCTGTGAATGAATATTAAAATTTTAAATTATGTTTTTTAAATAGACTTTATTGAACACAACTGTTGGGAAATTGGCTAAATAATTTAAAACTGTTAGACATATAAAGGCAAAACTGTTAAAGAAATTTTGAGAAAACAGTTTTGAAACTGTTAGTACAAAAGATTCAGAACTATTAGTTCAATTGTAACAACTGTTGGAAGACATCAAAGAGAAGACTGTTAGAAGAAACTCAGAACTGTTTATTCAACAAACAGTTTCTGTTGAGATATTTATGGAAACTACTATCTTTGTGGATTTGAAAGATATCTTATTAAGATTTGAAGATTATCAAGATTATCTCGCAAGATAGAAGATTAACAAACTTCAACTATTCAAGGAAGATCAAGAGATTATAAATACTCTGTTTAGAATAGTTTGTTAGTATCGATAGTTTACACTTATTCGTATTGTTTATAGTTTTCAGAAAGTGTATTAGCCTCCAAGTTTCTCTGAAACCTAAGAACAAATTGTGTTCTTCGTCTAACAAAAGAGTTAGATTGGAGGTGTAGGTGAATATTGTAATCATCCTTGATTATTAATAAACATCTTGTATTTTGAAGTTATTATTTGAATTGATTAAACTGTTCTTGTGATTAAAACCTTTATTAATCAATTAAGTGTGATTCCACAACTTCTTAGTTGATTGTGACCAAACTCAAATATTGTCTTTTTATACAAACTCTGGTTTAAATTCATAAAGATAATTCTTGTTATCAATTTTGATTATATTCGATCCTGACAAGTGGTATCAGAGCCTTAATATTAAGGTTCCATTGATCACCAGTTGAAGGTTTTTCACAGATCTGCTGTGTTTTAGGGTTTTTAAAGTCTTTCTAAACTTTCTTTTGTGAGTTTTAAATCTCTTCATTGCAACGGAGTCTGGTGGATCTTCTAATAACACTGGATCTGGGTCAAACATTCGTGTTCCCATGCTCAAACCAACTGATTTTGAGATATGGAAACTGAGAATCAAGCAGCATGTTCAATTAATGGACTATGCTGTTTGGGAAATCATTGAGAATGAACCCACAACTCCTATTGATTTAGATGAAACCGGAAAGCCAAGGAAGAAACCACCACCAAAAACAGATGCTAAAGAAAAGAGATGATGCTAGAGATGAAAGCTCTAAGCATTCTTCAGATTGCTATTCCAAATTAATATCAACATCAGTTTAAAAAGTTTGAGAGTGCTCATGAATTGTGGAATGCATTAGAGAAAAGGTTTGCAGGGAATGCAAGTTCCAAAAGAAATCAAAGGAATCTTCTCAAACAAACTTATGAGAACTTTTCTAGTGGAAAGAATGAGAGTATCACTCAGATCTTTGATAGGTTCTATAAGCTAGTAAGTCAACTTGAGAGTGCAAAGGTTAGAATAGAGCAAGATGAGATCAATAGAAAGTTTCTCAGGTCCTTGGGTGATGAATGGACAGTGTATGTTGCACAATGGAGAACTAAGGATTCTTTGGAAGATATAGAATTAGATGATCTCTACAACAGTTTGATTGTGTTTGAAGGGGAAATTGAAGGAAAAAGGATGTCAATGACCCCTAGTCACAATGTTGCTCTTCTTTAATTCTCAGGTATGGACTCAAATCTTTCTATAACTAAATCAGTTGATGGTTGTGTAGGTACCGTTACTGGAGTAGATGTGAATACTTCTGATGCAGTGCTTGAAGCATTCTTAGCTAGTCATGGACATTCAACCCTTACAAATGAGGATCTTGAACAAGTGCATCCAGATGATCTTGAGAAGATGGATCTCAAGTGGCAGATGGCTATGCTAACTGTAAGAGCATAGAGATTCATCAAAAGAACAGGAAGACAAAACATGAACTTCAAGGCTGATGGTCAGACTGGATTTGACAAATCCAAAGTAAGATGTTTCAAACGTCAACAGCATGGTCACTTTGCCAGGGAATGCAGATCTGGTGGACAAAGCCAGCATCAAGGTCAAAATTCAACTCCCACCTCATCAGCATAAGTCTCTCAAGAAGGTTATGGGTTTGATTGGAGTGATCAAGCTGAGCAAGCTACTCACAACAAAGCATTGATGGCATTGACTGACTCCTCCATCAACATGGATCCATTAGAAACAGAAGACATTCAGGTATCTTCTAAACTATGTCCTGGTGAATGTAGAGCTATAGTTAAGAGGTTTAGAGAGCACAACAGAAAGGTTTATGCTGCTCTGAGCAAAATGGAGGAAAGAAGGTATGAAACCAGTGCTGTAATTGAAAGCTTTGAAAAGAAAATCAAAGACTATCAGGCTAATGAACTGCAAATGGATTATGATAGAAAGTATCATAAGTGGGAGAAAGAGCAACTTCAAGAAGAGATTGATAGTCTTAAGGAGAAGTTGAATGAGAAAGAGAGTAAGATAGATGAGTTAACCAAGAAACTGAATGGTGTGGACATAGATTTGAGCATGTTCAAAGCTTCATCTCTTAAACTTGAAATTGTTTTGAAATCACAGATCTTAAACAAAGTAAAAACAGGCATAGGCTATAAACAGACCCCTCCTCCATACAATCATACCTATATAACTCCCATGACTGATGTAGCTGAAAGGTATGTTAATGAACCACTAGAAGAAGAATTGAAGTCGGCTGATCCACTGCTTGAAAGTGAAGATGAGGGAGTTGTGTATGAGGTGATTGATGAGAAGAAGGAGGGATGTGTGAAGAAAGATGAAGTCATTCCAATTGAAAATCACATCTGTTGTGAACCTAAAGCACCTAAATCTTCTTCACCACATGTGATGTTTGTAAAAGCATCCTCAGAACCGTACACCAGTGAACCAAAACCCTTTAAAACTGTTACTTCTATAAACAGTTCCACTACTGTTGAAAACAGTCCCCACCTGTACACTAACAGTTCCAAACAAAACCCAAACAATCTTCATCTAAAAACCTCAATTGTTAGTATAAAGACTAAAGGAAAGAAGAAGATTGATGAAGTTGCAGTTACAAAGCAAAAGAAGGAAGCTTCAAAATCAAAATACAAACATGTGAAAAAGCATACAGAAGTGCCTGTTTGCACATACAAACAACATGGTGTGCAAAAGTTTCCTCCTTCAGCACCAGTGAGGGAAAATCAAAGAAATAGAAAACAGTTATGGGGACAAAGAAATGTTTTACCTATAGTCAAAACCAAAAAATGTTACATTTGTGGGAAAGCAAATCACTTGGCTCACAACTGTTATCATAACCAACAGCTCTATAGGACCCAGAAACCAAGTACCAGAAAACAGTCTAACAGTTCTTCAACTGTTAAGCCAAAATAGTCTAACAGTTCTTCAACTGTTAAGCCAAAATCAAAGAATGTTTGTTTGGCTTGGGTAAAATTGCAGAAACAAACAGTTTCTGAAGAGGCTAAAGCTGATAATCCTCCTGAAAGTCAAATCAAGCCACATGTTAATCACAACAGTTGGAAACCATATGTTCTCACTAAATACTCTTCACACATAATAGAGAAATATAATTGGGAAGAAATTAAGAAAACTCAATCTGTGGTTAAGTATTATGACATGAATGGTGTACCCAAGACCTGCATGGCCTGGGTACTTCCTGCTACTAACTGAGTTTATTTTGTGCAGAGCATTCATAGGGCCAATCAAGGAGCAATCTGGCATGTGGATAGTGGATGCTCAAGGCACATGACTGGAAATCCACACTGTTTGAAAGAATTCAAAAGATTCAATGGAGGATATGTAGCATTTGGAGGAAATCCAAAGGGAGGAAGAATCACAGGTAAGGGAGCTGTAGATGCAGGTAATCTTACTTTTAATGATGTTTACTTTGTTGAACAACTCAAATACAATCTGTTGAGTGTTTCCCAAATCTGTGACATTGGAAACAAAGTATTGTTTACAGATACTGAATGCATTATCCTTTCAAAAGATTTTAAGTTAACTGAGAAGGATATTCTTTTAAGAACACCAAGAAAAGATAATGTTTACTATTTGGATACACAAAAAGTTGCTCAGCTGAATGTTTTTAGTTGTTTACTCTCAAAGGCATCTCATGATGAGTCTGCCATATGGATAGAAGGATGTGTCACATGAACTTTAAAACCATGAACTTGTTAGCTAAAAACAGTTTGGTAAGAGGTTTACCTCAAAAAGAATTCTCATGTGATGATCATTGTATTGCTTGTCTCAAAGGCAAGCAACACAAAACTTCTTTTAAGACCAAAGAAGTTTCTTCCATCTCTGCACCTTTACAATTATTGCATATGGATCTTTTTGGTCCTACATATGTGGTCAGTATAGGGAAGAAAGCTTATTGTTTAGTCATAGTTGATGATTTAACCAGATTTACTTGGGTTCAATTTCTTAGATCGAAGGATGAAACTGCTGAGTTAGTTAAATCTCTTATTCTTAGAATTGAAAATCAGTCTGATTTAAAAGTGAAAGTCATTAGGTCTAACAATGGTTCTGAGTTCAAGAACTGTGAGCTAAACAGTTTCTGTGAAGAAAAAGGGATTGAAAGACAGTTTAGTGCTCTTAGGACTCCACAACAGAATGGAGTTGCTGAGAGAAGGAATAAGACTTTGATAGAGGCTGATAGATCAATGCTAGCTGATTCTAGGCTCCCAATGACATTTTGGGTAGAAGATGTGAACACTGCTTGCTATGTTCAGAATAGAGTACAAGTTGTCAAGTCCAAAGGGAAAACTCCTTATGAGTTGTTTCTTAACAGAAAACCATTGATCAACTTCTTGAAACCATTTGGATGTCCATGCACTATCCTTAATACCAAGTCCCAATTAGGAAAGTTTGAAAGCAAGGCTGAAGAAGGATTCTTTGTAGGATACTCCACTCAAAACAAAGCATATAGAGTCTTCAACAATGTTTCTAGGATCATAGAAGAGAGTATGCATGTATTTTTTATTGAGAATAGGATCAATGCTGCAGGTAATGGTCTTGAGTGGTTGTTTGATATTGATGCACTAACCAAATCTTTGTCCTTTTAGTTTTCTACAGAAACAGTTGCAGATGTTCCCTCAACTGTTGGTACAGACCAACAAACTGTTTCCAACAGTTTTGAGACTGTTAGTTTAAATCCAACAACTGTTGATGAAAACACAGTGCTTAAAGACTTTGTAGTGCTTCCTTTGACTGAAAATAATTCTTCAAATGCTGATGGTCAATAAATGATGATGCTAATATGGAATCCCATGTTCCTAACCAACACCATGCATTTGGACATCAAACAGTTGCTGATCAAGTGTGTAACACTTCTGGGAATACAAGAGACTCTGATGTTGATATGTCAAATTTGGAGAATGCACTGCCTGAAGAGAACATCCCTACATCAAGAGTTCATAAGAATCATCCTACAATACAGATTATAGGTGATCCTACCACCTCCATTCAAACAAGAGCTATGCTGCAAAATGAAAATAGTGGTGTAACTCTTGAACAGTTTGATGTGAATGCCTGCTTTCTATCTCAGATAGAACCAAAGAAAGCAATAGAGGCATTGAAAGACACTTCATGGATAGAAGCAATGCAAGAGGAACTTTTACAGTTCAAAATTCAGCAAGTGTGGAAGTTGGTAGAACTTCCTAGAGGAAAAAGAGCAATTGGCACCAAGTGGGTGTTCAGAAATAAGAAGGATGAAAGAGGTATAGTCATCAAGAATAAGGCTAGACTTGTTGCACAGGGTTATACTCAAGAGGAGGGTATAGATTATGATGATGTCTTTGCACCAGTTGCCAGAATAGAAGCAATTAGACTATTCCTTGCATTTGCAAGTTTCAAAGGATTTAAGGTATATCAAATGGATGTCAAATCAGATTTTCTTTATGGAACTATTGATGAGAAGGTATATGTGTGTCAACCACCTGGTTTTGAAGACTCAAAATATCCTGATAGGGTATATAGGTTGGATAAAGCCTTGTATGGGTTACATCAGGCTCGTAGAGCTTGGTATGAGACATTGTCATCTCATTTGATTGAGAATGGTTTCAAAAGAGGCACAATTGATAAAACATTGTTTACAAAGATTGGTGAAACAGAGATCCTACTTGTACATATCTATGTTGATGATATAATCTTTGGATCCACCAATGACAATCTTTGCAAGGAATTTGAAGCCATCATGCATAAGAGATTCCAGATGAGTTCCATAGGAGAACTTACATTCTTCTTGGGGTTACAGGTAAAGCAAAAGCCATCTGGTATCTTTCTCAGTCGGTCAAAGTATGTCAAATACATTTAGGACAAGTTTGGTTATCAAGATGCAAAGCTGGCAAGCACTCCTATGGAAACACACAAACAATTGGGAGCAGATCCTAAGGGGGAGGATGTAGACATACACTTGTATAGGTCTATTATAGGTTCATTAATGTACTTAACTACTTCTAGACCAGATATAATGTTTGCTGTGTGTGTTTGTGCTAGGTTTCAATGCAATCCTAAGATGTCTCACCTCTTTGCTGTAAAAAGGATCTTTACCTTAAAGGCCAACAAAAACTAGGTCTTTGGTATCCTAAGGATTCACCATTTGAATTGGTGGCATACTCTGATAGTGACTATGGTGGAGCTAATGTGGATAGAAAATCAACCTCTGGAGGATGTCAATTTTTTGGCTCAAGGCTAGTCTCATGGCAGTGCAAGAAACAAACAACAGTGTCCACTTCAACAGCTGAGGCTGAATATATTGCTGCATCAAGTTGCTATTCACAAGTATTATGGATTCAAAATCAGCTTATGGATTATGGTATGACTCTCTTGAATACTCCCATCTATGTTGATAACACCAGTGCTATCAGCATTGTTAACAATCTTGTGAAGCATTCAAAAACAAAGCAAATAGAGATCAGGTTCCACTTCATCAGAGACTGTAATGAGAAAAAGTTAATCCAAGTTTTAAAAGTTCATACTGATGATCAGTTAGCTGATCTGTTCTCTAAAGCATTTGATATGAGCAGATTTAACTTTCTAATTTCAAATATTGGCATGATTAACTTAGAATAATGGTTTGTTAGCTTTTCTTTCTGTGATTTTTGTGTTTTGACCATAACAGTTTGAAACTGTTAGTCTTCAGTCTAACAACTGTTTATGTAAGTGTTCAGGGCTCTATAGTACAAATTGCAACTAACAATTTTCAACTGTTAGTACATAGGTGTCACAACTGTTAGGCAACCTGCCTAATCAGTTAAGGGGGAGTGTTACAGTTGAAGTTCATTAACCAAAAAGTTTTCAACTGTTAGCTCTAAATCTTCCGTCAACTGTTAGTCAAGGGTATTTAAGTCTTTGAAGATACTCTGAGGGATTTTGAATTGCATTTAATATGCATTACATATAAAAGCCATTCCCTCCACACAGTTTTCTTTATGCTTACTAAACTTCAATCGAACGCTAAACCCTAGACTCTCTCTTTGAAATCGCCATGGCTCCCCTTCCGTTTGTCAAAGAACACAACATGTTAGCCTTCCTCTCCAAACCAGCTGAGTTGCATGTCTTTCATGACATGATCGACTACCTTACCCTATCAAATCTCAACACTGCTCTCACCATCAATCCAACTATCTACACTTCTCATCTCGGTCAGTTCTGGAAAAATGCTACGCTCACTGAAATAGATGAAGTGCAATGGATCACTTCAAAAGTTGATAGCCATGATGTTTCAGTCTCTGAGAATACCATCCGTGAACACCTTCACCTTCATGATCTTGAGGGTGAGTATTCTGATTCAGTCTCCTTGGAATTCTTGCATGAGGAGTTGGTTAAGCTGGGGTATGAGGGCCCTAGGGGAAAGGGTACCTTCTACAAAGGGAAATTTTGTGCTCACTGGAAAAATTTAATACATACCTTACAACAATGTCTAAGCCCCAAAAGAACTGGCTGGAATGAGTTTGGAAGCAACATTGCTTTGGCCTTAATCTGTTTGGCCAACAATTGTCGCTTCAATTTTTCAAAATTAATCTTTAATGGAATGGTAAAACATCTCGGGACCAAATATGGTCTCTTTTTGATGTACCCCAAATTTGTGCAAACGTGTTTAAACTTTTTAGAGCCAAATCTTCAAACTCATAAGAGGGTTTTGATTCCCTCTGTTCATGTGGCTTCCACATTGAGCAAACTGTTGATAAATGGGAAGAATTTCTCTGGTAACATCACTCCACTACTCTCTGCAATGGTGAAGTTTCTCTCACAAAACAGAGCTGCCAGAGTTGAGCATGAAGCCCAAACTATTGCTACCCCACCAACTCTGGAACCCACAGCTCACGATACTCAACTATCTCCCTCTTCTACCCTTTCTCGAGCTAAAACACAAGCCCCCTCACTTATAACATTCAGAAAGAGAAAGAGAACTGTTGGTGCTCCTTCCACCACAATCTCACCATCCCAAACTGTAAGCTCTGCACAGTTGCATTCACCTGTGCAGAATATCTAAAGGGAACCCATTGTGCTATCTCCCAAGCACACTGAGGAGGTGATCACTCCAATGGAGGGTGATCATGTGGTTCTTGAGGCTGGCACTACTGTTTCATCCACAATGGGTGAGCAGGGCAGTGTCAACATACGTAAGACCTCAACCACGGCAACAAAGGCTGGTCAAACAGCTTTTGGAAATCCCCAGTACCAAGAACAAAGGGGTACTAGTGAGGGAACTTCTAGGAGTGACCCACCAGTTTTATCTGCCAATGATATGTTTGAGGTGGCAACACTTGCTGACATTGAGGCTAGTATGAAACAAAAGGCTTTGACGAATCCTAACCTTGTACCTTTTCTTGCTGCCTTCCTCTACCTCAAAAAGAGGAGCACCTTACAAGACAAGCTTCTTGCCAAGCATAATGAACTTATTATCAAGCAAGACCAACAAATCAAAGTTTTGACAACCTCTCTCAAGAAAGCTATAGATGTTCTTCGGGTCCATGATCAAATGTTTAACCAAATTCATGCCATTCCTTCTCAAATAGTTCCAATCAAAAAGGGGGAGAAGGCAATCAGAAAGGAGCAAGTGAAGGATGTGCAAGGTACACAAACAGCTACACCAGAATTACTAACAGTTGCAACTTCACAAACAACAGTTGCTCAAACAGCTGCAAGTGCTCAATCACAAGAAGATAAATTGTCTGCTGTTGATAGAGTTTTGATCAATAGGATGATCAGGTCCGGGGATTATCCAACAACAGAGGTATTCAAATCATGGTCCAAAGCTAAACAAAATCATTTGATTGAGGTTGGTGCTCAAACACTTAATATTAGCACATTTAAAATGGCTCAAAAGATTGATGATGGGTGGCTGGATGGCAAAGTTTCTAAACTAGAGCTAATTGCACCTAAGCCAGGCTTCAAAGGCGTTGCAATTCAAGAAACAAAGAAAGATGAAAAGATGTCTCCTGTGCTAGGAAAGGGAAAGGAAGTTGTTGTTAATATTCCAAAGTTAAAACTTTCAAAAGAACAACAAGAAGAGCATGACCATGAGCTTGCACAAAGGCTAAATGCTGAGATGGAGCAACAAGAGCAAAAAGACTTTGAATTAGCCCAAGAGATGGCTGCTGAAATAACAAAAGAGATTGAGGAGGAAGAAAAGGCAAAGAAGGCTGATAAGGGAGTGAAAAGAAAGAAAATTGAAAGAAAGAAAACAGTTCCACTTTCAAAGAAAACAGCTGAAAAGAAAAAGCAAATACCTCAACCTAAACAGTCTCAACAATCCCAAATAGTTTAACAATCTAAAGAGAAAGCAAAGGATGGTATGGTTCAAACCATCTTGCAAGACAGGCTCAGAGTGGAGGTTGAACAGAAATTAGACAAGCTGGTGGAAGTTCAACTTGGTCAAAAATCCCACATAACTGAGTGGAGATTTGAATTGTTAAGGATTGAAACAGGGAAACAAGGGGTAACCATTGTAAGAGAGCATGAACCCATTGAGAGCTATGCAAGATTCTTGCAGTTAATGGAAAGTGTAACAAGAAGAGATGTGCAAGAAATGTATGAATATGGTCTAAGACACTATGGAGAAGCTGCTGGTATTGAAATCAGAGTGTTGATGAGACATCTAACAAGAATATGTGATCCTCTGAGAGTAATGCCGATGCTGATAGCTGAGGAGGCATTCCCAATAAGTATTGTCAAGGTGTATGCTAAGTCAAAGACTTATCACATTGTGATGGGAAATGCACTGACTCAATGGTTTGATATTGAATTCATAGAGCATAACAAAAGAAAGCTCTCGTATTTGATAAAAGCAAAGTTCTTTGGCCCTGCTAAAGTTAAAGAAAATCTTCTTCGGAGGCTCAAAGAAAGGGTGGAATCCCTACAGTCCAAGAAAGTTTAATCTTTATGTTTCGATTGAAACAGTTCTGCATACTTTATTTGCTTATGTTAATTTTTCTGTGGTTGAACCCTATAAAACAACTTAAGTATATTGTTCAATATCTTAAGTTAGGGGGAGACTGTTGGGAAATTGGCTAAGTAATTTAAAACTGTTAGACATACAAAGGCAAAACTGTTAGAGAAATTTTGAGAAAACAGTTTTGAAACTGTTAGTACAAAAGATTCAGAACTGTTAGTTTAATTGTAACAACTGTTGGAAGACATCAAAGAGAATACCGTTAGAAGAAACTCAGAACTGTTTATTCAACAAACAGTTTCTATTGAGATATTTATGGAAACTACTATCTTTGTGGATTTGAAAGATATCTTATCAAGATTTGAAGATTATCAAGATTATTTCGCAAGATAGAAGATTAACAAACTTCAACTATTCAAGGAAGATCAAGAGATTATAAATACTCTGTTTAGAATAGTTTGTTAGTATCGATAGTTTACACTTATTCGTATTGTTTATAGTTTTCAGAAAGTGTATTAGCCTCCAAGTTTCTCTGAAACATAAGAACAAATTGTGTTCTTCGTCTAACAAAAGAGTTAAATTGGAGGTGTAGGTGAATATTGTAATCATCCTTGATTATTAATAAACATCTTGTGTTTTAAAGTTATTCTTTGAATTGATTAAACTGTTCTTGTGATTAAAACCTTTATTAATCAATTAAGTGTGATTCCGCAACTTCTTAGTTGATTGTGATCAAACTCAAATATTGTCTTTTTATACAAACTCTAGTTTAAATTCATAAAGATAATTCTTGTTATCAATTTTGATTATATTCGATCCTGACAACAACTCTATTTTCTTTCCTCTCTGATTTTGGGGACTATTAGATCCAACAACATTTGCACATATAGCTGATTTTTTATATTATTGAATAAGTTCCTGTTACTAATATTTGCTACTAATTTTTCAGGTCTACAAAAATTTTGATCTCCATTTATTGTTTTATTTTGGGCAAAATAAGTTTCATTGACTTTGCTTGGCACTGACCATGTTCTTAATAAAATGAAAGAGGTATTTGTTTAGGGGGTGTTTGTTTAAGCTTTTTTTTAGGCTTAAACTTATGAGTTTAAGAGCTTACGTGCTTATAAGCTTTTCTGAGAAAAATAAGCTGATTCAAGATGGCTTATGTAAAATGGCTTATTTTTATAAAAATAAGCTAATAAGCTTAGCCAAACACATAAAACATAATAAGCTCAATACATAAGCTCATAAACTAATAAGCCAACAAAATAAGCTAAAACAAACACCCCCTTAATCTTTCTTGATAAAGACCGGTAGGATCAAAACTTCAAAAAAACACATAAAACTAAACTCTAAACTTGATAAATCTTGTTTTTATAAACTGAAACTTCAAATCTTCGAGATATAAATTGAAAACCTTCAAAATCTCGATTACTTGGTGTGGACAAACAATTACATATATATAGGTTGTGATGGTGGCGGTTTTCCGGCGGTTTTCCCGTCGTTTTGACAGTGGTTGGCCGTCGGCGGTTGCCGGTGGTGGTTACACCACGGTGGTAGCGCCCCATCTAACTACAGACACAATTTACTAACTAGAACAAATAGTATAAACTCTTTTGACAATTAATTCTAACAGTCTCCCCCTTAATTGTCATAAGTCTTCAATCTTTATGTCTTGAAATCTTCAACTGTTGTCATAAGTAATGTAGGTCCCAAATCTTCTTCCACTAAATTTGACCGTTCTTGTTTGTGGTACTTTCGAGATCTTTCACGACAATGCGAGACATAGTGTCCATATCTGTTGCAGTTATAACACTTTATCTTGCTGAATCTGTTTTGACTTCCAGAGTGCTTCGTAGCTTCTGTAAAGACTTGCGAGGGATTTTCTTCTCTTCCATGTTGCTTGTCATTCCCATGATTTCAGATATGTGGTGGAACATACTTCTTTTCTTCGATCTTCTTGTTGTGTAAACATTAAACCTTCTTGATTATTCACATACCTACTCTTCTTGTACTTGAGTCTTTCTTCAAACGTCTTTAATCTTCCAATTTCTTCGTCAAAGGCCATAGTGTCTAAATCCGAGTATTGTTCTATAGCTGCAACTATTTGAAGAAATATTTCTGGCATAGATTCCAGTAATTTTCGAACAAGCGTTGGTTCATCAATTGTTATTCCGAGACTAGTTATTTTGGAAATAACATTTGTCATCTTTGAGGTGAATGAATCAACATATTCTTCTTCTTCCATTTCCAGTGCCTCAAAATCTGATATGAGAGTTTGTAATTTTGGCTTTCGTACTCGATCTACTTCGATATTTCTGGTCTTCAAAGTCTCCCAAACTTCTTTTGCAATTTGCCACTTGTAACGTTAGATCTTCAGACAGTGCTGAGAAGAGACAGACAATTGCAGTTTTATCTCTTTTATCATCCACTTGAGTTTGAGTAGTAGCTTCAATCATTTCCCAAAGATCATTTGCTTGCAGTATTATCTTCATTCTAATGGACCGTATGACATAATTTATTGAATTTAACAATGGGCATTGAAAATAGGGTGTGGTTCCAAATTTGAGAAAAATGGACCATATGGCATAATTTGAGAAAAACATTAAACACTTTTAAACTTTGAATATCTTTTTTTAAAAAAAACTTACAATATTAAAAAACCTTTTAAACACTATAAAAACTTTAACTCTGTAAACTTAAAACTTTACAAAAACTCATTTTTATTTAAAACTTATAACTCTGAAAAACTTTAAATCTTAAAACTTTATAAATCTTTAAAAACTCAACAACTTTATAACCTTAAAATCTTTAAGGTTATAAACCTTTATAAACATAATAACCTTTACCAAATATTGGCTTAAAACTTTAAGGTTATAAACCTTTATAAACGTAATAACTTTAAAACCTTAAAACTTTAAAAATTTAAAAACTTAAAACCTTTATAAATATAATAACCTTTACCAAATATTGGCTTAAAAACTCTGAAAAACTTCTAAAACATTAAAACTTAAAAACTTAATTAATCTTGAAAACCATAAACTTTTAAATCTTAAATCTTAAAAAAAACTTTAGAAAACTTATAAATTTATTAATTCATAAAACTTACAAAACTTTAATCCTTTAATTAATCTTATAAAAAAAACTTAAATAACAAGAAAAATATTTCTTTTCTTGTGTTAAAAAACTAAAATTCCTTTTAAACTTAAAATAATAAAAACAAGTTTTAAAAACCTTAGAGAAAACTGGCCCACTGTTTTATGAAAAGAGATTAGGGTTTTTAGAAAAAAACGCCCCCTTTTTGTTTGCGTCGGTTCCCTCTTTTTCCACCTTTGCGTTGCTTGTGTTCCTTCAAGGAGAAAAAATTCCGATGGTTTTCTTCTTCGGTGCTTTTTCTTGATCATGAAAACACCATTGGTCGGCGAGTATGCTCCGGTGATTGTATTCTTCTGCCTACGACTTTCGATCAGTAGTCTGTTATGATCGCTGCTCTCTTCGTTTTCCGGTTGCTTTCTCCGACGAGGTAAGTTCCTTTCTCCGATTTAGGGTGCCACGGTGATAGTTCCTAGTTGAACGGCCGCCGTAGGTATCCTTTCTATGACATAAAAATCGAACCTGAAATCAAAACTGGTTGATTTCTTTCTCTGCCTCGAATTCAAAAAATTAGGGTTTCGATTTCTTATGGGTTTTTCTTGGTAGATGATGAGAACCTTGGTGTTAACCTCGGCCCAGATACCAAATGATAGGATCAAAACTTCAAAAACACATAAAACTAAACTCTAAACTTGATAAATCTTGTTTTTATAAACTAAAACTTCAAATCTTCGAGGTATAAACTGAAAACCTTCAAAATCTTGATTACTTGGTTTGTACAAATGATAACATATATATAGGTTGTGATGGTGGCAGTTTTCCTGTGGTTATTCCGTCATTTTGACGGTGGCAGATGGCGGCGGTTGCCGGTGGTGGTTACACCACGGTGGTAGCGCCCCATCTAACTACACACACATTTTCTAACTAAAACAATATTAATACTAAAAACTATAAATTCTTTTGACAATTAATTCCAACAAAGACTTCCAATGATCATGAAACAAATTGAAGGATGTAGATTGGATACAATTGTAATAGGCTTTAGGTGTTGATCCTGATTGTTTTGTAGATTATTGTAATTTATCAACTATTACGGAGATACTATTTCATAACTTGTGTTTTTAATGCAGTGAAATAAAGTATCCAGGGTTGAAAGTCGAAACCTTGGTAGAATTAATGGCAACGGTGTACCTAATGGAACCGTAAATGAGGATGCTTGGTAATGGATTGCTAATGATGAAACGATGAGCTTAATATTAGAGACTCGAAGGTGATTGAACCAGTTCCCTCAATGTCATTGACTTTTAGTAAATGTAAATATTAGAACTATGATTGTGGTCTAAAGGTTAACAAGAATGTGCAGATTGATGCTCAAGTGCCATCATAGTCAATATCATAGAATTAGAGTTATTAAGGTTAGTTGCCAATTCCTTCTCACTAACAAGTTTCCTGTAGAAAACTCTTGACGCCGCATTCCAATTAGAACAAGATATTTTTTACATGGTGTAACGCCCCAAAGTTCAAGTTGTTATGGCTAAGCATTATTAAGATTAGGAGGTGTTTAGAAACTTGAGGGGTTAAAGTTGTCAAAAGGTAAAATGAGAAGTTGAGGGACTTGTTGTGTCAATTCTCAAAGTATTTTTATATATATAGCCAACTTTGACAATGGAAAGTCAAAGTCTTAATTGTTTCATTTCAAGTTCACGTAGCTTTTTCTACAAGGCATTTTCTCTCAACATTTTGATCTATATCAGGGGATACAAGTGGTGACAACTGAGTCTAGCATAGATTCAAGCTTGAGGTAAGGATTCTTGATCATATCTTTGAAGTTTCTATGGGTTTTAAGTTGATTCATGGTGAATCAAGGATTTAGTGATGTTATGATTGTTGTTTATATCTTAGTAGCTGTTAGGGGTGTAGGAAAACACTCCTATGAGGTTAAAAACTGATTAGAAATGGGTTTGTTTGAGTTTTGGTCGGAAAAACAGTGTTTTGGGTGACTTACTTGTGCAGACCAGGAGAGGCACGGGTGTGCCTAAGAAAGGCATGGGCGTGCCTGAGGGTAAGGCACAACCATGCCTAGGAAAGGCACAACCATGCCTAGGAAAGGCACAACCATGCCTGAGGGAAGGCACGGGCGTGCCTGAGGAAAAGGCACAACCATGCCTAGGAAAGGCACAACCATGCCTGGGGGAAGGCACAACCATGCCTAGGGTGTGCCTAGGGGGTGCCCATCTTGCAATACTAAGAATTTGTATGATTTCTATATATTGCTTGTAGGTACTATTTCTCCACGTATGCGGTGACTTTATTATCGATATTGGAGCTATTGTTTGAACCATCCTCGTTACTGAGGTGAGTATACTATTCCTTTAGCAGATTTAGCATATGAGTATGCATTAAATGAACAACATGATATATGTGTTATAAGATATGAATGTTATGGATATTCTATAAAGCGACAGCGTACAAAGTACGCGCGAGGTGTAACTTTGTACCAAGAATGCTGTTATGGTATACAGTCACACGGGTGGTGTAGCTGTATACCAAAGCAGAGTAAGTACTTGTGAGTTAGTATATGTACACGTACACAAGATGATATGATATGGTATGATGTGATGTGATATGATATATGATATGTATATGTGATGCAAGTACAGTATATAGCCATGCCATGAGCGTACTATTCTTCTGTATGAGCAATACGTGATTATAATAACTGAACAGTATGTTAACCATGTATGTGTTTTATCTGTTTATTGGATGCGGGGCGTTCTGTGGAGTTATTACTCCTGTTTATTGGATGTGGGGCATCCTGTGGAGTTATTACTCCTGTTTATTGGATGCGGGGCATCCTGTGGAGTTATTACTCCTGTTTATTGGATGCGGGGCATCCTGTGGAGTTATTACTCTTGTTATAGAGTACCAAAAGCAGTTGGGGATAGGCTATACGCGAGGTATAGATAAGCCCCAACACCGTAACAGTTTATGCAGGTTTGCAGGTGATTCCATTCGGATGTGAGACATCCTGGGAAGATTTTATTCTAGTCTTTTAATTACCAGTTTCTAGTAGTATGCTCACTAAGCTTTAGCTTATATTTCAGTTTTGCATGTTGCAGGTGATGCAGGTTCCAGCAAGGGTAAGGCCCTAGTGCAGAGATAAGTTGGATAGCTCCTGATTTTTAAAAAGCAAACTTTGATACTACTTTTGAAAATGTTAGCACATGTATGTTTAGAAACTGTTTTTTTGTAAAACTCTGATAACTTTTTGGTGCTAACTCGTAAGATATAGTATTTAAATCTAAACTGGAAAAGTGGTGTTACAACTTGGTATCAGAGCCAAGGTTTAAGGGATTTGGGCACACATGAGTGTGATGTCTGAACTTAAACCATGGTTTTGAGATTAAGTGGAGCTATACCTGGGGTAGTAAACCTTGGTGAGCATACGGTTAGTAGAAGATTATGATTGATATCTGTTTTATAGATTGAGTATGAGTTAGCCTGTTTATGCATGTACAACAGTTATGTGGCTAAGTGTTAAATGTTATGAAGCGGGAATCTGATTGGTTAAGTTGAGAATATGTAAAGTATAGTGTGTTCATAATAATGTAGGGCCCATATTATTATAAACACATGGTACATACTTAAACTCAACACGATCATGATGGACCCTGTGGATTATGTGTTTGATAATATGTGTATGTAGACCAGTATACCTGTAATGGTAGAGAGAAAGTTGTTATTGTATTGTATGTTAATGATTTCTGATTTTCAGAAGAAAGTATGTAGAAAAGTTAGAGGGTATAATTCAGATGCAATTCCTATCCTAACCATTAGACCTGCGGGTAGTATGTGAAAGATTTCAGTTATAGAGGAATTGCAAGAATATGAGAATAGTATGGTAAAAGAGACAATAGTTGCAGAGTTGGGTAAAGCCCTACAGATAAATGTTCCTTGAATAAGCAACCAAGTGGTTGAGCAAGTGTAAGAAAGTTTGGAACTGATGTTATAAAAACGAGTAGATGCAGCGATGTAGGCTGCAATGATGTATGTTCAAAGAATTGAGAGAATCAAGGCCAGAATGGATTAGTTATAAGAGATAGGGTATACTTACAGAGATTTCTAGCAGACAAAGTACCTCTTCTTGGAGGAGGTTACAGATTCGATTGTGAATAATAGTTAGCAAGCATAGACGTAAGAGGCATACCGTATAGTTGGGTATCTAGTAAAATGAAAAGTTATGTACGATTTAAAGTTATTATGTGGAACAACAACAGATCAGTACACTTTGTTGTTACCAAGGAAAGAGAAGGTGCAGATGGAGGAAACGATTAGGCCTCAGTATAAAGATGTGTTAGAGGTGCAATTTGCACCAATCAGCTTGAAAAGATAAGATTACAGAAGAGTTTTTAGCCCTACGACAGATGACAAAAGCGGTGAATGATATCACCAGAAGGTGGATAGAAATAACTCATTTTGTTCAGAGTGTATTGTTATTGAGCATATGGAATGTAGTGACACATTTCAATACTTATAAATGATATCTGAAAAAAGTTTAGTATGGTTACTTGTAACACAGCGAATGAGTTTGGTATAAAAGAGAGAACAGTAATTGGTCAGGTAGGAATTGATAAATGGAAAAGTGAAAGGGTAAGCTAGCAAATATGTGAAGCGAGAGATTAGTGATTGTACTACAGTGGGGAAGGCTAGTTCCTTATTCAGATGTGTGAAAGTGTCAAAAGCAGAGGCATGTGCCTAGAAATTGTTAGAATTCGCTTTAAGGATGTTATCATTTTACCGGGTGGGCATATTGAGATCATTTCCCTAAGTTAGTAGCTTTGGAGAAAAGCACATGAATCCTCTACCACCACTCTCTTTTAGCAAGGGTAGGGATGAGTAAATGAAAGTGAAGCTTATGGCTGTGGAGGAGCAGTAGAACTGGATGTAGTGGTAGTTGAGTGTTCCATTCCGTTTTACAGAATCCCCTCTTGAGGGAGAAGCAGCTGATGATAAGACTACTATTGAGAATAGTGGGTGTAAGGATGATGTGATAAAGATAGACAATTGCTAGTTTCCCCATCAAACTTGTGCCAATCGTGATAAAAGAGTTTCGAGCAGTTGTTGGTATGCATTGGTTGAGCCAGTATCAAGTTAAGGTATTCAGTGAATAGAGAACAGTACTGGTTCAGACCCCAAGTAGGGAAGAATGGTTTAGTAAAGGTAAAAGTATAAGAGCTAATATCTTTGTTTGTTAGTGGAAGTAAGGAAGTATCAAGTCCCTTGTGGTACAACATTATCAGCTTTTGTGGAGATTCTACCAGGGAGAGTAAAAGTAGTAGAAGATTTCAGATATACAACAAGTGATGAAGCAATTGCAAGAATTGACGGATAAAGGTTTTATTCGGCCCAACACTTCACCGTGGGGTGCACAGGTTCTGTTTGTGAAAAAGAAAGATGGCACATTTAGAGGGTGTATAGACTATAGAGAGCTTAACAAGGTGACAATTAAAACTAAGTACCCACTTCCTAGGATAGATGATTTGTTCAATTAGCTCCAGAATGCATCATGGTTTTCAAAGATAGATTTACGGTTATGTTATCATCAGCTCAGGATTAGAAATGAAGAGGTATCCAAGACAACTTTCAGAAGCACATGGTGCTCATATCCAAGTGTGAGTTTTTGGTTAAGAGAGGTGTAGTTTTTGGGCCATCTTATCAATCAAACTGGGATTAAGGTAGATCCTACTAAAGTAGAAGCTGTGATGAAGTGGGAACCGCCTTAGAACCCTACGGAAGTTAAAAGTTTCCTCGTGCTTGCTGGATACTATAGACGCTTTATCCAAGATTTTGCTAAGATAGCAGTACCCGAACCCGGTTGACTAGAGAAAGCATAGAATTCAAGAGAAATGAGGATCAGTGGTATGTTGTTGGTAGGTTAAAGCATGAATGATATAAAGCTTTAGTATTAACCTTGTTAAATGGAATGAAAGGTGGGGTAGTCTAGAATGATGCCTTTCAATGGGGGTTGGGTTATGCAGAAAGAAAAAGTTAAAGTATATGTTTCCCAATAGTTAAAGAATCATGAAAGCAACTTCCCCAACTCATGATTCGAAATTAACAGCAGTTGTACGGCTAAAGACAATATAGTAGCACATGTTCTGAATAGAAAGATAAAAGCTATGAAGAAACAATGAGGAGGTTATAGTAAATTTAATTGTCAGATTACATGGAACTCCTTGGAGGCTTGATGTTATATGAGAAGTAACTGATAGACTCAGAAAAATGTAAACTCTATTCCAGTAAAGGAAGTGCATTCTTCATAAAGAATGATAGACGTTTATTTGAAAGAGATAGTAGCTAGATGTAGAGGTTCTCTTACACCTCAGTGCAATATTCCACCCTCGGGAGGAAGAACAAAGTGCGAGAAAGATACAGATATCAGAGGATAGACTTGGGTCATGTGATGTTAATGTCAGTGGTAGTTGGGATACCTATCTACCATTAGCAGAGTTCTTTTATAGTAACGGTTACTATTCAGGTGTTGGTATGTTACCATACGAGCTAAAGTGTAAGACATCGGTTTGTTGGGGTAAAGTTGGTCAAAGAGAGTTGAGCAGTACGGAAATAGTACAGTAAAAGACTTGAGTATATATAGTAGATATGTGAGCAGTGTAAAGTAGTTCAGAATATACAGAAAAGATATGCAGATAAGAGGAGATCACTGTTAGAGTTCTAGATTGAGGACTATGAATTGTTAAGAGTAGAACCATGGTAGAAAGTTAGTGAATCATCACAAGATGAGGTAAACTAGCATACAGACTCGAATTACCAGAGATGTTCCACCTTTGTAGGTGGTTAGCAGATGGATCAACAATTGTTCCTCTATATGATGTGCTAGTGGATGAGATGATCAGTTATATAAAACAGCCAATGGCTATTTTAGAGAAAAAGGGTTAAGAGTTTATGTGAAGAATGGCTAAAACTTGTAAAGGTGCAACATAGAAAAGGGTTCAGATTACACTCGTAGGTATAGGTGTCATGTTGTGTGTGGTATGTGTTTCATGATCAGAATGTTGCAGACCGTCTACTTCGGTAGCGGATAGTATGTGATGTAAAACTACCGTCAGTGCGCTTCGATAGCATTCAGAGATGAGGAGATGTAAGACTACCGCAAGTGTACTACGGTAGCATTCAGCTTGTTAATGTTTTGTTAATTGTACAGTAGATTTCGAGGACAAACTCATTCCAAGTGGGGAAGAGTTGTAATGCCCCAAAGTTCAAGTTGTTATGGTGAAGCATTATTAAGATTAGGAGGTGTTTAGAAACTTGAGGGGTTAAAGTTGTCAAAAGGTAAAATGAGAAGTTGAGGGAGTTGTGTCAATTCTCAAAGTATTTTTATATATATAGCCAACTTTGACAATGGAAAGTCAAAGTCTTCATTGTTTCATTTCAAGTTCATGTAGCTTTTTCTACCAGCCATTTTCTCTCAACATTTTGATCTATATCAGGGGATACAAGTGGTGACAACTGAGTCTAGCATAGATTCAAGCTTGAGGTAAGGATTCTTGATCATATCTTTGAAGTTTTTATGGGTTTTAAGTTGATTCACGATGAATCAAAGATTTAGTGATGTTATTATTGTTGTTTATAGCTTAGTAGCTGTTAGGGGTGTAGGAAAACACTCCTATGAGCTTAAAAACTGATTAGAAATGGGTTTGTTTGAGTTTTGGTCGGAAAAACAGTGTTCTAGCTGACTTATTGGTGCAGACCAGGAGAGGCACGGGAGTGCCTATGGAGGGTACGACCGTGCCTGAGAAAGGCAAGGGCGTGCCTGAGGCAAAGGCACAGCCATGCCTGAGGGAAGGCACGACCGTGCCTGAGGAAGGCATGGGCGTGCCTGAGGGAAAGGCACAGCCATGCCTAGGAAAGGCACAACCATGCCTGGGGGAAGGCACAACCATGCCTTAGGTGTGCCTAAGGGGTGCCCAGCTTGCAATACTTAGAATTTGTATGATTTCTATATATTACTTGTAGGTACTATTTCTCGACGTATGTGGTGACTTTATCATCGATATTGGAGCAGTTGTTTGAACCATCCTCGTTATTGAGGTGAGTATACTATTCCTTTAGCAGATTTAGCATATGAGTATGCATTAAATGAACAACATGATATATGTGTTATAAGATATGAATGTTATGGATATTCAATAAAGCGACAGGGTACAGAGTACACGCGAGGTGTAACTTTGTACCAAGAACAGTGTTATGGTATACAGTCACGCGGGTGGTGTAGCTGTATACAAAAGCAGAGTAAGTACTTGTGAGTTAGTATATGTACACGTACACAAGATGATATGATATGATATGGTATGATGTGATGTGATATGATATATGATATGTATATGTGATGCAAGTACAGGTACATAGCCATTCCGTGATCGTACTATTCTTCTGCATGAGCAATGCGTGATTATAATAACTGAACAGTATGTTAACCATGTATGTGTTTTATCTGTTTATTGGATGCGGGGCGTCCTGTGGAGTTATTACTCCTGTTTATAGATGCAGGGCATCCTGTGGAGTTATTAATCCTGTTTATTGGATGCGGGGCATTCTGTGGAGTTATTACTCCTGTTATACAGAACCAAAAGCAGTTGGGGATAGGCTATACGCGAGGTATAGATAAGCCCCATCACCGTAAAATTTTATGCAGGTTTGCAGGTGATTCCATTCGGATGTGAGACATCCTGGGAAGAGTTTATTCTGGTCTTTTAATTACCAGTTTCTAGTAGTATGCTTACTAAGCATTATCTTATGTTTCAGTATTGCATGTTGCAGGTGATGCAGGTTCCAGAAAACGTAAGGCCCCAGTGCAGAGATCAACTGGATAGTTCCTGATTTTTAAAAAGCAAACTTTGATACTACTTTTGAAAATATTAGCACATGTATGTTTAGAAACTGTATTTTTGTGAAACTCTGATAAATTTTTGGTGGTAACTCGTAAGATATTGTTTTTAATTCTAAACCGGAAAAGTGGTGTTACACATGGACTATGATACGACCCGACCCAATATCCAGCGTGGAAGGAGAACCATTATACCACGAGCTCTCTTGAGAGATTACATCACCTAACTCAGTTGAAGAATAGAGCATGCATGTGCAGGAGCTTGTTAATTATTAATTATTTTACCTTTTTGCCCTTCCAAATTTTAGTATAAATACTCCCTGTAGCCATATGAGTTTTCCATGGAATAAATTGCTCTGTTCTCTCACAAAATCTCTATAAAATCTTTCTTCTTCGTTGGGAGCCCACCCTACTCGAAAGGGAACCTTCTATCATTGGTGCTTTCATTGTCCTTCATTCCATCATCCTTCCCAATCATGCCAACCCGACGGCAGAACACAGAAGATAACCTCAATTCCTTGAACACGGTCACTAATCAATTGCAAACGGTGATTGCTAGTCACGATGCAACAATCGCCGAACTTCTTCAAGCTTCCAAATCAACCACTACACAATTGTATACCCTCACAAATTATGTCAATGATATTCTTCTAAATATGGCTCGAATTCAAAAAAACCCTGAACGAAACCCTTTTACACCACCACCTACACCGCCACCAGTTTTTAAAAATCCTTCGTCATCAAGCTCAAATCCACACCGCCACCTGTAAATCAACTGGCAAACCAAAATCTGTTCAAAATCAAGCCACTCAGATTGGAAATCGCTACCTTTGATGGTATGAATCCATATGACTGGATATTACAAACCGATCGTTTTTTCTTCGTTTGCAACACACCCGAAACTCATAAAATTCATCTAGCCTCCTTCTTCTTCAAGGATGAAGCCCTGAGCTGGTTTAATTGGCTTTACCAGAATAAACAATTAACCACATGGTCAGAATTTTGTCGACTCTTAGAACTCCATTTTGGGCCATCTTCGTTTGTCAATCACGAAGCCGCTTTATTCAAGCTGTATCAACATTCTTTAGTAGCCATCTACCAATCTGAATTTGAGAAACTTTTGAATAAGGTATTTGGTTTACCTCTGAAAACACTTCTCAATATTTTTCTATCGAAACCTGAAATTCAACGAGAATTGCAAATCATGAAACCCATATCTACAGCTAAAGCTATTGGTTTTGCACGATTGATTGAGGATAAATTAGCAGCTCAACATTCACTCACACCCTATTCTAAACCTACCTTGCGTACACTTCCAATCAATACTACCATTCAAGTCCCTAAATCCACTCCACAAAGTATCACCCTTCCACCGCCACCCCTTACAAATTCCACTGCCCAAAGTACAAGCTATGAACCTAACCTCCACTCGAGCCCTAATTTCTTTTGTAAATTGACCCCAACAGAAGTCCAACACATAAGAGAAAAGGGCCTCTGCTTTAAATGTGATGACAAGTATAGTCCAAGCCACAAATGCAAAGCCCAATTCCACTCTATTGTTTCCAACCCGGATCCGAACCTTGTCCATGAACAACCATTAATAGACATTGACACAAACCCAGCCAGTCAAACTTCTGACCCTATCATCGATTTGCTCACCCCACCAGACCAGGAACCACACTTTTTCACGATAACATTATCTTCATTCGCCGGAATGGAACAACCGTCCACCTTCCACTGAACAGCAATAATCAATGGTAAATCTCTTTCAACCTTGTTCGATAGTGGTAGTAGCCAAAATTTCATCCATCATAACTGTTTAAAATCATTAGCCCTTTCCCCTAGTTCCATCATCGTTCTGCGTTAAGGTTGGAAACAGAGATAACCTCATGACAGAAGGTTTACTTCCGTCAACAAACTTCTCAATACAAAACAACGATTTCATCACTGATTCCACATTTTATCTATCCATGGGTGCGATTTGGTCTTAGGGAATTTGCGGTTGAGAACCTTGGGCCCTGTCCTAACGAATCATTCAGACTTCACCATGTCATTTTTTCATAATGGTCATCGAATTTCTATCAGCGGAAATCGTAGTTCCTCAATCATTCATACCACCCATTTCAAACTCCGCCGTTCCTTAAACACCGACTCCATTATTGCCTCCACTCTCCTACGTGTGTCCAACACCGATTCTACGTTGGATAAAACCAAAGTCCTTGATCCAGCGATCTCAACACTCTTAAGTCAAATCCACGAAATGTTCCAGACCCCAACCCAATTACCCCCTCATCGTATTCATAACCATCACATCCACCTTCTCCCCAATTCCAAACCAGTAAACATGAGACCATCTCGTTACCCGCAGTTTCAAAGGACTGAAATTTCCAAAATGATAAACGATATGCTCCAAGAAGGGGTAATTAAACTTAGCATAAGCCCGTTCTCATCTCTAGTTCTCCTAGTGAAAAAGAAGGACGGAACTTAGAGGTTTTGTGTAGATTACAGAGCATTGAATTCCATTACAGTGAAAGACAGATTTCCCATTCCAAAGATAGGTGAGTTAATAGATGAACTACATGGTGCAAAAATATTTTCAAAACTCGATTTGCGCCAAGGGTATTTTCAGATTCGATTACACCCTAGAGACACATCAAAAACAACTTTTCGCACAACTGATGGTCACTTTGAATTCATAGTAATGCCTTTTGGCCTCTGAAATGCTCCATCAACCTTTGAAGCAACAATGAATTCCCTTTTTCATAAAGAATTGCGCAAATTTGTTGTGGTTTTTTTTGATGATATACTTGTTTACAGTAAATCTTTTGAGGAGCATTTAGAACATTTAAATCATGTACTAACCCTGTTACAGAAGAACAGTTTCTTTGTCAAAGAGTCAAAATGTTCTTTTGCCCTCGATTTAATCGCATTTTGGGTCATATAATCTCAGTAGAAGGGGTAGCAACTGATCCGGACAAGATCTAAGCAGTCATGAATTGGCCACCACCATGCAACGTTAAACAATTGCGAGGTTTCTTAGGCCTCACGGGCTATTATAGAAAATTTGTGAAGAACTACGCAATTTTAGCCTCCCCATTAACATATTTGTTGAAGAGAGATAGTTTTAAATTGTAACATCCCAAAATTTTTTTTTCTCTAAAACATAACAAGTAAATATATTCCAACCATCACCAAAATCAACAGTTACAAATGTAGCATCATCAATGTTAATTGTTTGTTACAACGGAGGCAAATATAATATAAAATCATTTGACTGATAGTTGAGTTAAAACATAAAACGCTACAGTCGCCATCAACATGCTGGAGCCTTGCCCCTGTCCAACCTGCAGGATCCTGTGACAGAATAATAACGAGTAAGCACAAAGCTAAGTGAATCACCACTACCCTTACCCTTTGCAGGAATCACATCCTGCCATCTATTAACACATAACTAGGGACTCGCTCTCTGCCGCATCTCGGGTCCCACCCGTTTGATGCCTAAACCGGGCCCCACCCGCTATGACTCATCACAGGTCCCACCTTTAGATGAAGTCATCTGCCCCCGACTGACCACGAAGGCACGGTTGGTTACTGACATCTTACAATGATAACACATATTATCTCATCACATTTAAGAACATACTAGGCAACGATACACATCATACGTATCACTTACACATTACGAGAAATAAAGTAAGTTAGGGTAACTCACCTGAGTGACGACACGGTAAATTCATAAATACTTCTCAACACTGCTTTGATAACCGATCCCGACTATAAACCTACAACACACTTGCTAAGTCGGGTCAAATACAATCCTCCAAGTCCCGGAGTCAATACCGGCACTAACCTTGGCTTACTAACACAACTTCTACAATCGGATGGGCATAAACATGGGTTTACATACGCATCCAACAATAAAAATGTAAACATCAAAATCCCCAAAAACCGCGGACGCGTCGCGTCGAGGTAACAATGTCGGATTTTAAAGCTTCCGGATTTCAACTATCGGATTTCACCACTTCCGGATTTCAACTATCGTATTTCAGGCCTAGTATCATGAAATACGCAAAAGTCGCATGTAATAACAATCAGTCGCATGAACTACGAAAGTCGCATGGTCCGACTGTCGCATGGACTCTAAAAGTCGCATGAGCATAAGTCGCATGGATACACAATAAGTTGCATGGAAACATGATAAGTCGCATGAGTCACAATAAGTTGCATGGAAACATGAAAAGTCGCATGAACTACAATAAGTAGCATGGAAACATGATAAGTCGCATGAGTCACAATAAGTCGCATGGGGCATAAGTCGCATGAGCATGAAAGTCGCATGAGTCACAATAAGTCGCATGGGGCATAAGTCGCATGAGCGTGAAAGTCGCATGACACAAGTGTCGCACGACACAAGGGTAAGTGTCGCATGAAACTACCTGACCAAAAACCCAGTTAGAGTTCTTATTTCAAATTTCTCAAATCCTTTAAAACTTAACCAATTCATGCCATTTTTTTTCCAAAAGCTTCCTAATAGCAAATAGACAATTCCTTTGAAGATAACTGGTTTTTACTAGAATCTCATTTTTAGTTTCTCAAATGGTGTTTCACCAAAAACCCAAGAATAGGGAATGAATCTCACTAACTCTTTCTTTAAACAATCTTGGATTTGCTAAACTACACACAAACGATTGGGTACAAGTTTTAGAACCATTACTTGATGATTCCTTGGTAGTTTGGCTTCAATCCTTGCATTGCTCTCTTCCTCCTTCTGCTTGGTGAAACTCACGTACACACACTCACACTTCCTCTCTCTCTCTAGGTTTGAATGAAGAAGAAGAAGAATGAATGGAACAGTGGTAGCCTCTTGGAGGTTGTGCCCTAATCATATATATATATATATATACAAGCTCCATGATGGGCCAAGCCCATTTCTTTATTCTTTCTTGGGCCACTCTTAGTTCATTTAGAAATGGGCCAATCCATTAACCCAAGTATACTCATACATATATGAATTTCCCAACTCTATTATTTTGATATTGAAGCAACATAATAATACTAATAATAATGACTTGTGAAATTCGTATATATATATATATATATATTCTGCCAATAATCGTAAATTACGAATTTACATCATGATAAAACAGGATTTCCGAAAAATGGATATTACAACTCCCCCCCCCCACTAAAACACGACTTCGTCCTCTAAGTCATTCCTCGAATAGCTCGGGGTAATTCAGCCTCATTTCGTTTTCTGGTTCCCAGGTCCATTCCGACCCTCTGCGGTGCTCCCACCGTACTTTGACTATCCCGATCTGCTTGTTTATGAGATTCTTGGTCTTTCGTTCAAGTATTGCCACTGGTTTCTCTACGTAATTCAGCTTGTCATCTACTACAATATCCTCCATAGGTACGAATGTTGACTCGTCAGCTAGGCACTTCCTCAAGTGTGCCACGTGGAAGGTGCTATGAATCCTTGATAGTTCCTCGGGTAGTTCAAGTCTGTACGCGACCTTCCCCACTCGTGCCACTACCCTGAAGGGCCCGATGAACCTTGGGTTCAACTTCCCTCTCTTCCTGAAGCGGATGACCCCCTTCCAAAGCGAAACCTTGAGTAGTACGAAGTCCCCGACTTGAAATTCTAGTTCCGAGCGACGCTTATCCGCGTAACTCTTCTATCTACTTTGCCCCGCATGCAGTCTTTCATGAATTTTTTGAATGTTCTCTGTCTTCTTCTGCACCACTTCTGTACTCCCGAGCTCCCTCTGCCCCACCTCACCCCAACAAATAGGGGTTCTACAACACCTGCCGTACAACATCTCATACGGCGGCATCCATATACTGGCGTGGAAGATATTATTATACGAGAATTCTACTAATGGAAGGTAAATATCTCAGCTGCCCCCGAAATCTAGCACACATGCCCGTAGCATGTCCTTAAAGGTCTGTATCGTCCGCTCATTCTGTCCATCCGTTTGAGGATGGTAAGCAGTACTAAAGTGCAACCTCGTACCCAGATCACTATGGAACTTCCCCCAGAATCTAGCCGTGATCTCGTATCCCTGTCAGACACCACTGACACTGGCACTCCGTGCCTCGAGATCACCTCTATCATAAACACATCTGCCATCTTTTTTGACGAGTACGCCTCACAGATCGGGATGAAGTGTGCATTTTTCATCAACCGGTCAACAATGACCCATATAGCGTCATAACCTCTCGGGGTTTGGGGCAACTTGGTTATTAAATCCATTATGATATGCTCCCATTTCATCCGTGATTACTTCCTCCTGGTTGGACCTTATTAAGTGAAATAAGGAAGTGGTTACCGTCAACCGCAAACATTTTAATCGGAGTAGCATACAACCTGTTTTTCTGCTCAGAGCGTCCGCCACCACATTCGCCTTACCGGGATGATAGAGTAGTTCGCAGTTGTAATCCTTCACGAGGTCTAGCCACCGTTGCTGTCTCATATTCAAGTTTTTCTGATCTGCGAAGTATTTCAAACTCTTGTGATCCGTGTAGATCGTACAATTTACTCCATACAGGTAATGTCTCCAGATCTTCAACGCGAAAATTACCTCCACGAGCTTTAGGTCATGCGTTGGATAGTTGATCTCGTGCGGTTTAAATTATCGTAACGCATATGCTATAACCTTTCCTCTTTGCATCAACACGCACCCCAAACCATAGTGAGAAGCGTCGCAATAAACCACAAAGTCCTCCATCCCCTCGGGTAGGGTCAACACTGGCGCCTCGCACAGTTTGTTACGTAGGGTCTCAAACGTCTTTTGCTGCTCAGTTCCCCATACAAAGCTCGCATTCTTCTTGGTTAGCTTAGTCAAGGGCACTGCAGTTCTCGAAAAATCTTGGATAAACCTCCGGTAGTACCCTGCTAAGTCCAAAAAGCTTCTAATCTCAGTCGGACTCTTGGGCTGTTCCCATTTCATGACTGCCTCAATCTTAGCCGGATCCACCTTTATGCCATTCTCGTTTATGAGATGCCCTAAGAACTGTACTTCCCGTTACCAAAATTCGCATTTCGAGAACTTAGCGTAGAGCTTCTCCCGCTTTAGCGTTTCCAAAACTTGCCGTAGGTGTTGCTCATGCTCCTTCCGTGTCTTTGAATACAGTAAGATGTCGTCGATAAATACAATGATCGACGTCGAGCATCGGTCTGCATACTCTATTCATAAGATCCATAAACGTTGTTGGAGCGTTGGTTAATCCGAACGGCATGACCACGAACTCGTAATGGCCATATCGTGTTCTGAACGCCGTCTTAGCAGCATCCTCTTCTCGTACCTTCAGCTGATGGTACCCGGAACGAAGGTCGATCTTTGAAAACCATGTAGCTCCCTGAAGTTGATCGAATAAGTCGTCGATTCTCGGTAGCGGGTATCTGTTCTTTATGGTGACCTTATTTAGTTCGCGGTAGTCGATGCACATCCTGACAGACCCGTCCTTCTTCTTGACGAAGAGTATAGGCGCGCCCCAAGGCGAACTACTTGGTCTGATAAACCCCTTATCTAACGGTTCCTGGAGCTGACTCATGAGTTCCTTCATCTCGGGTGGAGCTAATCGGTAGGGTGTCTTGGCCATCGGTGCGGCTCCGAGTACTAGGTCGATCCTGAATTCGACCTGACGGTCAGGTGGTATCCTGGGCAGATCTGTCGGAAATACTTTTGGGAATTCTCTGACTTTTGGCACATTGGATAATTCTAATGTGCCTTTCTCCTTCTTACCATCAAGTACGTAGGCTAGGAAAGCGGTGCATCCGTGACGGAGGTACTTCCTTGCTTTGGTTATTGTGCAGAATGCCGTTTCTTCCTTTCGGCGTTCCCCCGTGACTACAATCTCTCCCCCACTAGGAGTCTGGAACCTAACTCACCTCTGGTCACACACAATGGTAGCTTGGTGACGGCCCAACCAATCCATCCCCACGACGACGTGAAATTCCCTCATAGCAATCGATATAAGGTCGATCGTAAACTTCTCACCCTCTAGTTCTATCACGTTATTCCTATACACTGTCGACACACTTAAAGCCTTGTCATCGGCTATTTCTACTTCCAAGGGTACCTCTATTTTCACTGGTGCTTGGTTGAGATTTTTTCAAAATGTAAAAGAAACAAACGACCTACTCGCGCCAGAATCAAATAAAACAAGTGTAGGTACTGAGTTTACGAGATGAGTACCTGCAGCCACATCGGGTTCCACTTTGGATTATTCTGCAGTTAGCTGGAAGGCTCGCCCCCTACCCCGAGTCGCCTCGCTCCTCCTGCCTTGATCTCCTTCAGTAATCCTTAGGGTTGCAGGCACGACAACTTTCACTTCTCCTTTGTTCAGCTGGGGACACTCCGACCTCAGATGGCCGGGCAGATAACAGTTGAAGCAGACCTTTGCTCCCCCCTGCAATCTCGGCTCAGGTGGCCCGGTTGGCCACACTTGAAACACCCTGTCAATCCAATTCGCATTCCCCAACATGGTTTCTTCCGCATTTCTGACACCGGGGTGGTTCCTTCTTCCCTCCAGGCTTAGGCACTGTAAACCTAAACTTCTTCTTGGACCCCGCTACTGGCTCAATCTTTCTCTTGCTTTTCCTCTCAACCTCTTGCTTTTCCAAGTCAATCTCCCGGGCCCTGGCGGCCCCCATCATCTATTCTAGCGTTTGGTACTTCGATGAGTCCACGAATTCACGGATTTCAGTCTTCAACACCCCCATATACCTGAACATTTTCATCTTTTCATTGGCTACGTATTCTGGACAAAAGCGGGACCTCGCAAGGAACGGTTCATTTAATTCCGTGATGGTTTCAGTGGTTTGCTTCATGGCAAGGAACTCGCTACTGATCTTCTCAACCTCGATCTGCGGTGTGAACTTTTCTTTGAACATCTCTTTAAAACTCTCCTAGGTAGCGTCAACCAGCGCTTCACCCTTCTGTAACATCAATAGCGACCACCAGTCCTTTGCTGCTCCACGTATCAGGTTAACGGCAAACAGGACCTTTCGGTCTGCTGGACAGTAGCTAGTACGGAATGTTGATTCGACCTCGGCTATCCAACGGGTACTCAGAACTGGGTCGGGTTTTCCTTCGAACACAGGCGGATTGCAAGCCGCAAAGTCACGGTAGGTGCACCCGCCTTGGTTGGCCCCCAAGTTCTCGGGACGGCGGTTAGCTTCTATAGCAGCCAATTCTCTTCTTATGGTCTCCGTAACCATCTTTTCCATCTCCTCAGCCATCTGCTCAAACATGTTAGGGAGGATTTATTCCAAGGCCCTCCCTATCGTTGCTACAAGCCCATCATCCACGGGCGGATCCATGGTTCCACCCCCGGCGGCTACTACGGGTATTTCCGGCTGGCGTCTTGGATCAGTTTCAGCCGTGTAGCTTGCAACCTCACCATCCCAGGGCACGTTGGCGGGACCCCCCGCTAGTGGGTTTGGGTTCCTTCTTATGTTAACCATTCTGAAGTATAGATAACGCACTGTAAGTTAGGTAGGTGTTACCGCATATAACTTTCTAACGTATACATTACTTCTGCACCCTAGCTTTTCTATTAGCAACCCTACGTGTACTAAGGCCATCCTAGCTACGTACATGTCATAACATACAAGTAACCCCTCACCAGATTCCTCATGATTCTGTCAAGCTCTAGCATGTACCGTGTATCTGTAACAATATAGGCCTTCATATTATTACCGACACACTATACATACCAGATCTTAGCATCACCACTAGGCCTCTTGATTCACGGGCTTGGGTTTTGCATCACTAAGATTCTACCGACACACTATACATACCAGATCTTAGCATCACCACTAGAACAATCACCAGAATGAGTGGAACGACATTGATTGCACCACGAGCCTTCAGATTTAGGCTTCTTATAATCACCATATTTGGTACCTGCAAAAGATTGTCCTTTTAAAGGACTTGGGTTAGAAGAAGACTGGAACTTTCTCTTGTTGCTTCCTCCTGCAGATTCGCCCCTACATTGGATGCGATCACCCTCCATTTGTCGAGCTATCTCAAAAGCTCGATCCAGATCACTTGCCGCTCTGACATGTGCTCGAAACTCCAAGGTTAATATACCAACAAACTTTCTTATTTTGAGATTCTCATCAGTTAATAAATGAGGTACAAACCTCATTTTATCAGAAAAAGCACCTATGTGTTGCTCCATAGTCTTATCTCCTTTTTGGAGATTGTTGAACTCACGCTCCAAGCGTTCCATATCATAATCAGTGCAGTACTTCTTCTGCAGAATCAAGTACCTCCTTTCTGATAGAGGCTTTGACCGTGTCCAACCAGTAGATGGCACGGCCTTTCAACATCCGTACAGCATACCTGACGCGGTATTCGGACTCACACTCGCAGGATTCAAACGCCTGCTCCATCTCTCTGATCTACCTCATGGTAACAACTGGGTCATCACTCCCCTCAAAGGTAGGTGGGTGGCATGATAGGAATTTCTTATATGAACATGGCTTGCGGGTTGGTCTACCCAAAGCCGAGTTGAGTAGAAGCTCCTTTGCAGTACGGAGCTCCTCCTCAAGGCGTCTGATGTACGCCTGTTGCACATTTTCAGCTGGTGCACCTTCAGAATGGTGCTCAGACTGCTGATCTGCAGCCTGCTGAGAAGGTATATGGGAGGCTTCGTCCTCCATTTCCTTGAGTGCCTGTTCAGTAGCACCCGGTTATGCAGACATATTCAACTTTTGCTATATGAAAGAAGGAGCATTCATTATAGCAATCATATTTACACATATACATATAGACTAGCTAAATACAAATACTTATCATATAACTCTCATACTCAAACCCCTTTACCCAATTAGGAACACTTCATAATGGTCGGGCCCGAGTTTGAGATTGAATACTCTTTCAAGTACCCAATTCCCTCAAACTTAGGCTCTGATACCTAACTTGTAACACCGCCTTTGAAACCTTAAAAATCAGTTAAAATTCGAGTTTTCAAACTGCATGGGTCCGTTTGTAAATTGAATGTTTACCTGTTAGTTATCCTAACCGAATTTCAAAAACAAAGCAGCGGAATTTTCAAAAATAATAAACAAACCAAAGCCTATTAAACTATTACAATTTAAACACGTGTTTGGCGTATATACAAATATACAAAACAAAACTTGCCAAACACGACTACCGGTGTTACTTTAAACTAAACCGACCATTGTATTTATATTATATACCCAAAAGCAGTGTTCCTCAAAGCCCGTACAAAAGCATTAGGTTCCCGTCTCACCAGGCCTGCCTATACTCTGTCTGAAAAAAGGAAACAACAACTGGATTAGCTATATAAAATAGCTAGTGAATACAGACAAGTATAAGTGCAATAATAGCAAGTCATGAATCAAATATGAGCATACAATGCTATCCTAACAATTAGCGGTAATGCTGACATGTCCAGCAGTGCTATATCTTGCCAGATAGCTAGTCCGGCTCAATAACAATCACCGGGGGAATCAAACACTGCCAACCGTGATGGTATCATCACGTAAGTGATTTCGCCTGCTCGTTACGGAGCCAAAGGCTCATTAGGCTTAGCCAGTTAAGGCAATCACCCCACATATCTAAGGAATGGCACTCGAGTACCATTAATCCCGAACTGTCGCCCGAAGGCCTCATAGGATCCAGCCGAAGCTGACCTTAATCACAAATATGTCCGGACATTCACATAGCTCATCATTATCTAGGAAAAGAGATCATAGCATGCATGCTTTCACATATGAAATCATATATATCCAGATATCTCAATTAATATGCATATATTTAAATACATGCCAAATATATCATACTTCATGTCCATAACTTGTTTCTAAGCTTATATATATAAATATACAAGTCTATTTGCATAAAAATAGCATACCGTGTTCATTTAAACAATTAGAATTCAAAAACTCCTTTATTGAATTCATACAAGTCGGTACTCACCTTGGTGTCCAAATATAACACAAGTATGTGTTTGTCCTTCCTTGGTGCTTAATTACCTATCGTTTACATATAATTCCATTTAGATCACCATATATATATATATATATAATAATACTAGTGTTATTATTTCTAAATGTGTCTAAACTAGTAAAAGTGGTTAAACTAACCCAAATAGCCTAAAATTGGTTAAAAGTGATACAAGAACATTTCCTATGCTTAAACCATTGAAAGAAAACAGCTTCATGTTTGCTGCACAGTATGTCGCGCCACTACGTTCAACCAGGGCCACGATTACAGCCCCTGCAGCTGCTGTTTTTCATTCCAATCCCATCTTTCACTCATTCTTAATTGATTCCAGGTTTTATACTAAGTTTGGGACATCAAAGGGAGTCTATAAACATTAACATAAGCTATTATAACAACAAATTCAAGATTAAACCATGATTTCTCCATCTTTGACCCACTTGGTCAAATTCTTGAAATACAATCAAGTTGACATCTTTATTACCTAAAATCAGTTCTAAACAACTTACAAATGGTCCTAGAACAGATTACAATCAAGAATTCTAAGCTTGGTTAACTAAATTCGTTTTACCCATTTTTAACCTAAACTTAAAAATGAAGAACAAGTGAAGAAGGAGCTTACAAGGATGAAGATGATAATGATAAGATGATTAGGAGCAGATTATAAGCTTGATTTCTTGTTTGATTCCAGCCTTGTTTGAGTTACCTTCTTCAAGAACAAGAACAGAGTATCGTGAGATGTGTGTGTGTTTTTCGTGGTGTGTATGTGTGTGTCTGAGAAGTGATAACTTAAGAACCGACTAATGGTTTTTGAGTTATCCACAAGGGGTATTTTGTTCCCCTTTTCAACATACAACACGACACCCGAGTAACCGTTTCAACTAACGAGGATATTTTTGGAAACCTCGTTTGAAACCAGTTATTATTTTATAATTCTTTTCTATTTTTATTACTATTTTTAATTCCACATTTAACTGACCAATAGCTATTTTCTATTAATTCTAATAAGTATATTCTTATTTAATTCATTTAAATAATTTCACATACCAAATGGAGCACGCGAATAGGCCCTATTTGAGGATGTTACACTAGCCCCACTTTGGAGGGAAAAGGAAAGGGGAAGATGGTTCCCCAAGCCAAAACTCTGGATGAAAGGGAATGCTTCTTATGCGGGAAGAAGGGCCATTGGCGCCATAACTGCCCGGGGTACCTAGAAGGTCTTAAGAAGCTCAAGGGGTTGAGCATCGGAGGAACTTCCAATTCAGGTACATACATGATTGAAATCCATCATACTTCTACATCTGGTAGTTGGGTATTAGATACCGGCTGTGGCACTCACCTTTGTAATATTGTGCAGGTGCTAAAGGCAAGTAGAAGGATGGAGAATGGAGAGCTTGACTTGATTATGGGAAACAAGGAGATTGTCCCTGTTAGTCCCATGTTTAGAATAGTTAGATTTGATGAGACAAACTATAGATATGTATAGATGATAGGTTAAGAGGTAGGAATTATGTAAGTCTGTTATAGACTGACTGGTCAGCTGAAGCTGACTAGTCAGCGTATAAACAGATATAGAGTTTTCTATGTAAGTACTAGATAGCTCAGTGACTTCTAAGCTGAGATATGTTTTAAGGTTGAAGACTTGAAGACTTGAAGATTCAAGAACTCAGCTTGACAAGGTCAAGACTGAGTATGTCAGCTCAGCGTCAGAGGTCAGTTCAGAATTTAAGTAAGTTCTAAATTCTGTTATAAACTCTTCATATCTACGACATTTAAATTAGGATATCTAAACCTAATTTAAACTATCTATTAGTTGGATAGAAATCTCAAACGGAATTAATTAGATATGTTCTAATTAGGAAGTTTGTTACGGTTTTAAAGAAAAGATAAGTTCTATCTTTAGACTGCAATTTGTTTGTAGATATATCAAGTATAAGTATAAACCTTATTCAGGGTTTTTATACACGAATGTATACACGAACAAATGCGCGAAGATATACGATAACAAGTACGTGATACTGCATAAGTTGCAAACGTACAGTGTTCGTCGTACTTGATACGCGTGTGTTGCGATAACTTTGTAAGTTCAAAGTTAGAGAGAGTTTTCAAAAGTTCTTGTTAATTAGTTTTAACAAGAAATTCGATCATCAATTAGTATGTGATTCAAGAGTGTTTAGAGAGAGTTGAGGTTATAATCATTGTAATATCAAATCATCCTGTTGATTTGATTAGAAAGTGATAATAGTTATTGTTCTGGTTGATAATTGAATATACATTTGATTAATTTGTTTAATTGTTTAAAGTGTATTCAACCCCCCCCCCCTTCTACACTGTATCGGTTGCTTGTTCACCCTCTTTGGGACCAACAACTGGTATCAGAGCAAGTTTCTTCATAAGTTGAAGATCAAGATCCGCTTTCAAGAGGTTAAGATGTCTACTAGCAAGCAATCAAGTCATATACCAACAATGGCGTATAAAGGTTGTCCTATCTTTGATGGCACTGACTATCCTATGTGGAAGTTTAGAGCCATGCAATATCTGAAGTCCGTAGATCACAGGATGAGTACCGTGATTCAAGATGGCCCAATCATACTAATGATCCATATTACTGCCACTGACAAAACTGTTCCCTCTTGAGAAACTCCCAAGCCTGAAGCATCTTGGACTGAGGAAGATCGTAAACTGTTCAATCTTGATGACAAGGCACAAAGCATCATAGCAAATGCTTTGACAAATCCTCTTCTGCATACTGTGGCTGGGTGCCAAAGTGCAAAAGAGATGTGGGATACTCTCAGTGTCACGTATGAAGGCACTGACTTGGTCAAGCAACATAAGAATACAAATCTGAGTTGTTCTTATGAAACTTTCTTTGCTAAAAAGAATGAAACTCTGGCAGATTTGTTTACCAGATTTCAATGATTGATAAATGATCTGATCTTGGTAGGTGTCAAGAAAGATGAGAATGAGTTGGTACTCAAGTTCTTGGATGTGTTACCAGAACAATTCAATGAGATCACCATTGTACTTCATGCTGGAGGAACCTTAGGAAAATATGATCTCAGATCTATCTGTGGTTTCCTTCTAAATCATCAACAGATCATGGAACAGAAGAAAGTAGCCCAGCAACAACTAAAAGAATCTATCAATAATGTTGGATCTGCATTAATTGCGGAAAAGAAAAAGAAGGGATCTAAAAAGTCTCAAGCTGAGACTGACTCTGAATCTGAATCTGAGGAGGTAAGTCTTAACTCCGGTTCAGATGATGAAGAGATAGATGCTCTTACTGAACAAATGGCAATGTTAGCAAGAAACTTTAGAAAGTTCAGAAGAGGAAGGGGTCAATCTGATAGAAGCAAAAGTGGTAAGTCTACTTTTGGTCCTAAGAAAGCTAAGTGTTATAACTGTCAGAGGATAGGACACATAGCTGCTGAGTGCAGAGTTAAGAAGGGAGAATCAGCTTCAGTAGCTGACAAGAATGCCTATAGAGCTGATAAGTATAAAAAGAAATATCAAAGACTCAAAGGCAAGCCAGATGAAAACACCAAAGGTCTTCTTGCTGAGACATGGGATACTGAATCATCTACTTCAGATGATGATGAGCCAGATAGGTGTTTGATGGCCATTGAGGATGAAGAGGAACAAGTTGACTATGAGTTAGAAGACAGTTCCTTTGATGAGGATCTAGCAGAAGTGGCTAAGCTGAGTAAGCAAACCAGTAACTGGGACCCTACCTCAATATATAAGGTAAATAACTTTAGCTCTTACACTGATAAACAAAAATATCTAATGTTCAACTATCTATTGAATGACTTCAAAACCTCTCTCACAGTTCAATCTAGTTTGAAAACTGAAATTTCAAAACTAAAAGATGAACTTAAACACTCTGAAACTCTCTTAAATGTTGGTAAAAAGATTCAAAGTGATTATGAATGTCAGCTTCATATAAACAAACTTTTAAGTGAAGAACTGCAAGAATCAAAAGAACAAGCTGACAATCTAAGAAAAATCTGTGAATCTTGGTGTAAGTCATCAAGAGAAGCAGAAAAGTGTATTAAACAGCAGATACCAAATCAAGTAAAAGCAGTGCTAGGGGGAGATTATAGTGCTGCTGCTGATGAAATCATCGAAGATCAAGTCAGTCTTGAAGACAAAACGATGAAATCAGATGACATACTCCCAAGAACATTCTTAAGGAACAAGGAAGGAAAACAGGTCAAAACCAATAAGTTTGTGAGACCAACCCAAAGTCCTCAGGTTATTCACTCAAACCATCAAGCTGAATGTTCCAGATCCTACAGAAACTGTAAGTCAGTTTTCAAAAGATTGGATTACAATCCTGTGAGAACAACTGTTTTTGATAGAATATCTCATGTTAACTCAAAAAGACATAATTCTCAAGCCATATATGAAAGGATGTCTAAAAAAAGGAAGCTTTCTGTAAGTTAGACTTCACCAAATAAAGGTAAACATAAAGCTGACAAAGGTAAGTCCAAAGTCAGTGAAAATCAAGTAGACAAACTGTCGAAAAGGATTGAAAGGTTATCCACATCATATGACCCTAAAACTAAATCCAAATTTAATGTTGGAAAACTCAAAGAAATCACCCAAACACCCATCTTTAGAAGAAAATGTTATAAGTGTGGTGATAGAGGTCATGAGGCCAAAGATTGTGTAAGTACCAATCTTAGACCTGAAAACGAAAAGGATGATCAGTCCAAAACAGACCCAGAATCTGTTCGAGCTGATCAATCAAACTCCAAAGGATCAGCTAAGTGCTCATCCTCAGGACACACCAAACAGTGGGTTCCAAAAAGAAACTAATATGTTTAGTTGATCATGTGCAGGGCTCCTACAAGTGGTATCTAGATAGTGGATGCTCAAGGCACATGATAGGAAGCAAGGGGCTTCTAAGTAAATTCCAAAACAACGAAGGACCCAAGGTGACATTTGGGGATAATTCTCAAGGAAGGACTAAAGGTTACGGAAATATAACTGCTGGAAAAGTCACTTTCAAAAAGGTAGCATATGTTGAAGGCCTTAAACACAATCTGATAAGTATCAGTCAACTGTGTGATGAGGATTATGAAGTCACCTTCAGAAAGCCTAAAGGGACAATTTATGATAAGAAGGGAAAACCAATATTAATGGCAAAAAGAGAGAGAGATATCTATTTGTTAGATCTCAACTCCGTAGATCCTTCAACTGAAACCTGCTTGTATTCTAACTTAACTCCCAAGCTGAGTTGGTTATGGCACAAGAGACTATCACATTTAAATTTCAAATATATTAACAAACTGTCTAGCAAAGAGTTAGTCTCTGGTCTGCCTAAGATCACATTCGCTAAAGACAAACTCTGCTCAGCTTATGAAATGGGAAAACATCATAAGGGATCCTTCAAGTCCAAACAAAAATTTTCAATTACAGAACCATTGCATATGTTGCATTTGGACCTATTAGCACCCCAAGCCTAAATGGAAAAAAGTATACTCTAGTGATTGTTGATGAGTTCACAAGATTCACTTGGGTAATCTTCTTAAAAGTCAAAAGTGAAGCTGCATATGAGTTAATCAGCATCATAAGACAAGAAGAGTTGCAAAAGCGTAAGTCTCTTAAACAACTCAGAAGTGATCATGGGACTGAGTTCAGAAACTCGACCCTTGAAGGCTTTTGTGAAGAAAAAGGAATTATCCAGAATTTCTCATCTGTAAGAACTCCACAACAAAATGGAATTGTTGAAAGGAGAAATAGAATTTTAATTGAAGCTGCCAGAACCATGCTATGTGAGGCAAAGCTCAAACTAAGCTTCTGGGCAGAAGCTGTAAGTACAGCCTACTATACTCAAAATAGATCGATTATTGTTAAAAGACATGGTAAAACACCTTACGAGATGTATCATGGTAGAAAACCCAACATTGGATATTTCCACATTTTTGGTTCAACATGCTATGTGCTAAACCAAAGAGATCAGCTCCATAAGTTGGAACCCAAAGCTGATCAAGAGATATTTGTTGGATATTCTTCAATTTCCAATGCTTACAGAGTTTTTAATCTTAAAAGGGAAGGTATTGAAGAGTTAGTACATGTTACGTTTGATGAGACAAGTATTGATGAATCCAACAGAGCTCAAGCTGACCTGGTTAGTCTGAGTGAGCTTGAGAGGAGCAAAGAAGATCTCACATCAAATCCCATGTATGTTATGGATGATTCTGATGATGATGATGATGATAGTAAATCTGAAAAATGTGGATCATCGAAAGAAATTATCAATATTGAAAATAATCAGCCTGAGAGTCTCGGTGAAACATCAGGTACATGTCAAATTGAAGATCTAAGTGATCTTCCAATTCCTACTCAGACTGAAGAAGTAAGTCCTATTCAGCCTGAGAGACACTGCTTTGACTCAGACCCAGAACCTCAGTCTCCTACTACAATCTTCAGAATATTAAAAGATCATTCTCTTGATGATGTCATTGGAAACATTGAAGATGGTGTGTTAACTAGATCTAAGGCAAATGCAAACTATGCTGCCTATGCTAGTTTTCTATCTCAAATGGAACCACAGAAGACTGAAGAGGCTCTAAAGAATGAAGATTGGATTGAAGCTATGCAAGAGGAGATGACATAATTTCAAAGAAATAAGGTCTGGATCCTTGTCCCTGCCCCTAAAGGAAAAACAATTATTGTCACTAAGTGGGTCTATAGAAATAAAATGGACAAGGATGGAGTAGTGATCAGAAACAAGGCAAGGCTAGTAGCTCAGGGGTATCGACAAGAAGAAGGTACTGATTATGATGAGACCTTTGCCCCTGTTGCAAGGATTGAAGCTATAAGGTTGTTTCTAGCCTATGCAGCCTTCAAAAACTTTAAAGTGTATCAAAAGGATGTTAAAAGTTCATTCTTAAATGGAGCACTACAGGAGGAGGTCTATGTGAAACAACCCCCTGGTTTTATTGATGCTAAACATCCAGATTATGTCTATAAGTTGGACAAGGCTTTGTATGGACTCAAGCAAGCTCCAAGAGCCCGGTATGATACACTATCCACCTATTTGCTCTCAAATGATTTTGCCAGAGGAAGTATTGACAAAACTCTTTTCATAAGAAAGAGCAGAGGACATGTCATTCTGGTTCAAATTTATGTAGATGACATTATCTTTGGATCAACAAACCAAGATCTGTGTGATTAGTTCTCCAAGATAATGTCTAATCAATACAGAATGAGCATGATGGGTGAGATGACGTACTTTTTGGGACTTCAAATCTATCAGAAAGAAGATGGTATATTTATTAATCAAAGCAAGTATGTCTTTGATCTGATTAAGAAATATGGATTAGACTCAAGCCATCTCGCAAAGTCTCCAATGTTATACAATGTCAAGCTACACAAGGACATTGATGGAAAATCTGTATGTCAGACTACATATAGAGGAATGATAGGTTCATTACTCTATTTAACAGCAAGCAGACCTGATATAATGTTTGCTACATGTGTTTGTGCATGATATCAGGCTGATCCAAAGGAATCACACTTGCTAGTTGTTAAAAGAATACTCAAATATCTGAAGGGAACACCAAACTTAGGTTTGTGGTATCGCAAAGGATCAGGATTTGAGCTGATAGGGTACTCCGATTCAGACTTCGCAGGATGTGGTCTTGATAGAAAGAGTACTACTGGAGGATGTCAACTTTTGGGTGGAAAATTAGTTAGCTGGAAAAGCAAGAAATAAAACTTAGTGGCAATTTCAACAGATGAAGCTGAATACGTAGCTGCAGGGAGCTGTTGTGCTCAAATACTGTAGATGCAACATCAGCTTAAGGACTTTGATTTGCATTATTCGAAGACTCCTATATTTTGTGACAATCAAACAGCTATTGCCATTACACACAACCCAGTGTATCACTCAAGAACCAAGCACATTGAGATAAGACATCACTTCATCAGAGATATTGTAGAAAAGGGAAAGATAGAGTTAGTCTTCGTTGAGACTGAAGATCAACTTGCAGATATCTTCACTAAACCAATTGAAGGCACAAGATTTACAACTCTACTTGGCAAGCTTGGCATGCTCAACCCTTAATCAGTATGTTCCATTCTTTATCTCTGTTAAATTTTTGCTAAGTGCTATATTTGACTAAGTGTCAAAATCTGAGCTAAGTGCTCAAGCAGAGCTGAGTGCTACATTTGAATTTGAGTGCTTCATCTCAGCTGAACACTCAAGATCACCTGAGTATTCCGTTCCAAAGTGTGATCAGTTTCACATGGCTAGGTTAGTCCTAACAAATGGTATGTCCAATACTATGGTAAGCTCAAAATATTTACGGTGTGTCCGGTAAATAAACGTCGGTCGTTTAGAAATTTTTTATGATATATTCTTTTCATAAAAATATCTTTTCAATATAACAGTGTGAGTTTGGGTAACTAACAATAAAATTATCCGTTGTAACAAACTGCGTAGAAGTTTTTTACGGTAACGGTCATATTTATTACCCTCAGATAACGGTAATTTTTCTCTCTCATTGAAAAGGTATAAATAAGAGAGATTTATTATCATATTTCGTTTAAACTTCCAAAATATTTTTCTCTCTTAAACCCTAACGTTGTTGTGTGTAGAGTTCATTGCTAAGTGCTAATCCTTACTACTGCTAAGTGCAATCCAATACGATAAGTTCGATTTCAATGGAGGGGTATACTCTAAATTTAACTGAACAAATGATCCGTGGTGGAAATTTCAAGCACAACGCACTCCCCACCTACAAACAAAGCAATGTCATCGCTTGTACCGACATTCCAAAGTCCAAAATTGGCAGGGGATATGAGGAGTGGGTCTCCTACATTCGCAAGGGACCCCTAGCACATGCATTTCTTCATGGACCTATTGTGCTCATCCCTCAACTTCTCACGGAATTCTGGTATACGTGTAAACTGGATGCAACTCAACCGGTTATACGGGGCACAGTCCTAAGTGGACAAGTGGCGATAGAAGTTGATGCAAACTGTCTCCGCCGAATTCTTCATCTCCCGATTCATAATCAGTATGAAGCAACGGTTTCTAGGGAAACATCACGAAGTGTTTTACCCTTAATGGGTCATCCTCAAGTGATTGGCTTCATAAGGAAATCTGTTTTCCAGACGGCATGGGGATTTATGGTATCCACTGTGGTTCATTCCCTTGGATACAAGGTGGGAGGTCTGGATAATGTAAATGACTTTGAAATGCAACTACTATACAACTTATTTTATGATCGACGAGTGGATTACGCTGAGTTGATCTTTGAGGCATTCAAGTCATTGGTGACCAAGAACATAAGGGACACCATTGTACCCTTCGCAAGATTTATATCCATGGTCATCGAGGACAGGTTGGGTAGAAGATATACTGCTCAATATGAGTCAATCCCCACTCCTGTTCTCAGCTACAGAATGTTCGCCCATGATATTTTCCTTGGGCACCCCACAATGAGTGCTCAGATGAGGGTGTATATACAGCTTCCGACTCCTGAGTCAAGTAAAGCTGAAACAAAGGAGGAAGCTGCGGAAGAAGTGGGTGACGATGTTGATTCAGAGGCTGAGTCCCCTCAAGCTGATCAACCTAGGACTCAGCTCAAACCCAGTGCACAAATAATCTCATCCACCACTTCGAGTTCGGAGCAAAGGAGTCTGTTTCCTAGCTCTGAATCTCCACTGCTAGGTGCAGCAGGTATACTTTCGCATCCCTTATCTCCTTCTCTCTCTTTTACTTCTCCATATCCAAACTTAGGAGATAGGACTGAGTCAAGCCCAACTCAGTCTAACCCCTCTCCTCCACCTCAAACTTCTCCATCTATCTTACAATCTACAGCCAACCTTGGTCAACCCACTGCTACCAAGGATATATCCTACACTTGTACAAGGAAAACTACCAAAGGAGGTCCTTCATCTCAAAATGACACTGGAGTTGATATCACATTGATACCTCCACCGGTAGGAGCGGAGGGGGAGACACCTTCTCTTAAGGTGCCAACCTCTAGGCTCAGTTCAACCCTTAAGCCTATACCGGGTATGGTGTCTACTCAGTCCATACTTACTAGTGCCATGGGAGAGCCTACTTCTGTGCCTTCACAGCCCCATGAAGGTAACATTGAAATACTGACCAATCCCCAGGGTCAATTACCCCTCTCCTCACCAATAAACCTAGCTCACCCCACTCCCATACCTTACGAACTTAGTCATTCTTCTCTTCAATTCTCACACACTCTCGCACGACCTGTCAATGAACCTTTCATACACCAGGAAGGTTTACAGGGTCTCCATTCTGGCCCCCTTGATTCCATAGGTCATCACCAACCTTTGGATATGGGACCCACATCCTTACCTATTGAGGAACACTCAACAGCCACTCCTATAGTGGAAATACACTCTTCCACTGGACAGGAGGACGTTGAGGTAAGAAGAAGACCTAAGGAGCCCAAGCTGATGACCACTGATGCTCAAGTCATTATGGACTATCTACAAACTCAGTTTGAGCTTCTACACAGGAAGAAGAAAGATGACAAAGCCAAGTTGATGCGCAAACTTACTGATTTGTCAACTTCAGTAGCCAACTTGGAAAGCTTCATGCTCAAACTCAGACCCTCCCCTATTGATGATGAAAAAAAGGGGGAGGAAGAATCAAAGAAGTGTGATGATAAGGTTAAGAGGGAGCATATAGAGGAAGTACAATTTGAACAAGCTCATGATCAGTTCATGAGTACTGTAGACCAGCCTTCTCAACAACAACAGGCTCCAACAGTCCAAATTACCACAACTTCACAAGCTTAACCAGAAACTCCACTTGAAGAAACATCTCAAGCTGTTCATACCAACCTTCCTCAAGCTAATTTGCCAAAATTTGTTGAAGCTAAGTCCGTTCCAACTTCACAAATAGAGAAAGGGAAGAGTAAGGTGTTTGAGATTGTAAAAAGAAAGAAAAGAAGTGTTATGCCTCTAGCGAAGAAAAGAAAGGTCATCATTGCTGAACCTGAGCCTGAGCAACAGGGTAAGTCTCAACTAGTTGCACATGAATCTGACTCAACTAATGAAGATGATGCAGAACAGAAAGCCAGTGACATACTTGCTAAGCAAATGTTACAAGAGATGGCTAAAGAACTAGGCGTAACAGTGGAGGAAATAAAAGAGCAGCAACGATAAGCTGAAGTTCAATGAGAAAAGGCTAAAGCTGAGGCTGCCAGAGCTAAAGCTGAAGCTAACTACTCTGGTCCAAGAGCTGCCCCAATTCCCTACTCAGATGTGGATCTAAGGCATTGTTATAAAAGAACACATTTTAATAACAAGATTGAATCAATTACACTGAGTAGAAAAGGAGAATTGGTAATCATTAACTTTGTACTAGACAACAAACAAGAAATTGGTCTAGATATGAGATGTCTGTACAAGTTGGGGCTCTCACAGTTGAAGATCGTAGCCACAACTATCAAGCTGATGAAAAAGAGTCAAATCAGACAAGAGATAGTTGATGTGCTTAAGACAATCTTCATAAGAATCGATCAGCTAGGTGAGATCCCTGCTGATGAAATTGATACTTTCCTTAATCGAGGCAAAGCTGCAAGAGTTAGAGCAGCAAGCCAGCGAGCTAAAAGAGACATCATTTTACAAGTTCCAGAGGGAGTTGAATTCAGAGAGAATACTTATATCACTCAACCTTTGGAAGGATTCTTGTATCTTGATGTAGAAGGTAATAAATGTCTCTTGAAAGTAACAGATCTTCAGAACTCGGTATTCAGATATCATCTCAACAAAGAAATAAGATCAAGGAAAACTGAGATGAGAGAGGTGCCAGAAGGTGAAGAGATTGTGAATGATGCTATCAAGAAAGCTGCGATATGGGAACTTAAATGTTATGATATGTGGTTAGAAGTTGGAGATCCTATTGATTAAATAGATTAGTTCTATAATTATGTAAACACTAAGTGTGCAGAAGCTAATCATAAAGATTAAGCTACAGTATAAATGATATGTTCATTAATACAAACTCAAGTTTGATAAGTTCAACTTTTCATTATTTGATATGTTCAAAATTATCTTTGATATGTTCAAACAAACAGCTTTGCAAGTTCAAGCTGATGATTGATATGTTCAATTGTAAACTGATATGTTCAGTTGTATAAGTTTTGTATGTTCAGAACTTAAGTTACTTCTGATAAGTTCAGAATCTGAGTAGTTGTATATTCAAATACTTAGAATACAATTCTTATAATAGATTTGTAACATAAATATCTTGTAAGTTCAAGATACGTGAATAAGTATGAATCAGTTCAATACTTATTTCAAGAACTAACTTTGGTCAGTTCCAGAGTTGTTCAGCATAATTCTGTTAACCTATAACTAATTTGATTCAATGTTTTGTCATCATCAAATAGGGGGAGATTGTTAGTCCCACGTTTAGAATAGTTAAATTTGATGAGACAAACTATAGATATGTATAGATGATAGGTTAAGAGGTAGGAATTATGTAAGTCTGTTATAGACTGACTGGTCAGTTAAAGCTGAGTAGTTAGCGTATAAACAGATATAGAGTTTTCTATGTAAGTACTAGATAGCTCTGTGACTTCTAAGCTAAGATAGGTTTTAAGGTTGAAGACTTGAAGACTTGAAGATTCAAGAATCCAAGATTCAAGAAGTCAGCTTGACAAGGTCAAGACTGAGTATGTCAGCTCAGCGTCAGAGGTCAGTTCAGAATTTAAGTAAGTTCTAAATTCTGTTATAAACTCTCCATATCTACGATATTTAAATTAGGATATCTAAATCTAATTTAAACTATCTATTAGTTGGATAGAAATCTCAAACGGAATTAATTAGATATGTTCTAATTAGGAAGTTTGTTACGGTTTTAAAGAAAATATAAGTTCTATCTTTAAACTGCAATTTGTTCGTAGATATATCAAGTATAAGTATAAACCTTCTTCTGGGTTTTTATACACGAATATATACTCGAACGAATGCACGAAGATATACGATAACAAGTACGTGATACTGCATAAGTTGCAAGATTGCATAAGTTGCAAACGTACAGTGTTCGTGGTATTTGATACGCGTGTGTTGTGATAACTTTGTAAGTTCAAAGTTAGAGAGAGTTTTCAAAAGTTCTTGTTAATCAGTTTTAACAAGAAATTCGATCATCAATTAGTTTGTGATTCAAGAGTATTTAGAGAGAGTTGAGGTTATAATCATTGTAATATCAAATCATCCTGTTGATTTGATTAGAAAGTGATAATAGTTATTGTTCTGGTTGATAATTGAATATACATTTGATTAATTTGTTTAATTGTTTAAAGTGTATTCAACCCCCCCCCCTTCTACACTGTATCGGTTGCTTGTTCACCCTCTTTGGGACCAACAGTCCCGGTCAAGGCTCAAGGAGAAGTTGAATTATCATTTAATTCTGTTTTTTCTATATTATTGTTAAATGTATGCTACTCGCTGCTTGTGGCGAGGAATATTATTTCTTTTCATGCACTACACGACAATGGTGGTTTTACGTTTGACAATGGGTATATTTTAAAAATAATATTTGTTATTTTAAAGCTTATCCTTGTCGTGGTATTTATGAAGTAGATGCATATGTTAGTGATAATCAATCAATCATGTATATTGATTCAATGTCTAAAAATGGTTTAGACAAATTGTCTTTGTGGCATGGTCGACTTGGCCATATAAACAAGACTCGTATCGCCAAGCTCCAAGCGGTTGGGATCTTGGAATCATTTGACCATGACTCAGATGAAGTATGCGAATCTTGTTTATTAGGCAAGATGACTAAAGCACCATTTTTAGGCGTGAATGAGATGGGTAAAGACTTATTGCACATCATACATTCCGATGTGTGTGGTCCGTTTAAGCACATCACAAGAGACAATTCTAGATACTTCGTTACCTTTATAGATGATTATAGTAGGTATGGGTATCTCTACTTGGTTAGACAAAAGTCTGAGGCCTTTAAGGTCTTTGAGACTTTCCAAAACGAAGTACAAAATCAATTGGGCAAAAAGATTAAGATACTTAGATCCGATAGGGGTGGTGAGTATATTAGTCAAGAGTTTCGTGATCATCTCAAGGGTTTTGGAATTATCTCACAAATTACACCTCCTAGGATGCCACAATTAAATGGTGTCGCCGAGAGGAGGAACCGAACATTGTTAGATATGATTCGGTCTATGATGAGTCACACCCAAGTGCCTATAATCCTTTGGGGTTATGCTCTTGAAACGGAAACAAGAATCCTTAATCTCGTTCCAACGAAGAAGGTCGAGAAAACACCTTTCGAGATGTGGCATGGGAAACCTACCGTTCTTGCCTATCTAAAGGTTTGAGGTTGTCAAGCCTACGTAAGACGTAAGGTTGATGACAAGTTAGAGCCCCGATCCGAAAAGTTTTATTTCATCGGATATCCAGCTGCGGGTATTGGATACATATTCTATAAACCTTCCGAGAACAAAGTATTTGTTGCTTGGAGGGCAGGCTTTTTTGAAAGAGAATTAATATCCAATCAGCAAGGCGGAAACAAGATTGACCTTGAAGAAGTTCAAGGGTCAACAGATGAAAGGCCTGACGTTGGCACTAGCCAACAACCTAGTGAGGTTGAGTCTGAGCATGACAATGCGAAGACTAACGTACATCCATTACCTCCTCGTAGATCCGGTAGAGCTCACCATGAGCCAGAGAGATATGGGTTTCTCATATCTGAGGGCAACGAGCTATTGGTGGATCTTAATGAGCCCACCAACTATCGGGAAGCGGCAGCGGGCCATGAGTCTGCTAAATGGAAAGAAGCAATGGATAACGAGATGCAATCCATGGAGGATAACTAGGTTTGGGAGCTGGTTGATCCTATACCCGGTTGTAAACCATTAGGGTGTAAATGGGTCTTCAAGAAGAAGACCGACATGGATGGAAAAGTTAGCACATTCAAAGCCCGACTGGTGGCTAAAGGTTTCACCCAGACACATGGTGTCGATTATGATGAAACTTTCTCCCTAGTGGCCATGTTCAAATCTATTAGTATACTATTGGCAATTGCTGCATTTCATGATTATGAAATATGGCAAATGGATGTCAAAACCACCTTCCTTAATGGGAAGCTCTCCAAAGAGGTGTATACGATGCTGCCTGAGGGTTTTGTACATCCAAAGCATCCTAATAGAGTGCGTAGACTAAAGAAGTCCATTTATGGACTAAAACAAGCATCTCGTAGTTGGAATCTATGCTTTGACGAGAAAATCAAAGAGTTTGGTTTTTCGAAAAGCGTAGATGAGCCATATGTATACGTTAGGGCTAGTGGGAGCGCCATTGTTTTCTTAGTCTTATATGTGGATGATATCCTACTCATTGGAAAAGATATTCCAACCTTGCAAAGTGTTAAAACTTGGCTTGGAAAATGTTTCTCGATGAAAGACTTAGGAGAAGCGGCATATATTATGGGTATCAAGATCTATAGAGATAGATCTAGAAAACTTCTTGGGTTGAGTCAAAGTACAAACATTGACAAAGTCTTGAAGCGGTTCAAGATGGAGGATTCCAAGAAAGGAAATCTTCCTATGTCACATGGAATGATATTGAGTAAGACTCAATGTCCTAGTTCTCAAGAGGAACTAGAAGTAATGAAGCGAGTACCATATGCTTCGGCCGTAGGCTTGATCATGTACGCCATGTTATGTATTCGTCCTAATGTGTCATGCACTTTGAGCTTGACTAGTATATATCAGGGTAGCCCGGGGCAAGCCCATTGGGTTGCGGTAAAGAACATTCTTAAGTATCTAAGGAGAACTAAAGAAATATTCTTGATCTTTGGTGGTGTCAAAGAGCTCAAAGTAAAGGGTTACTCTGATGCTAGCTTCCAAACTGATAGGGATGACTGCCGATCACAATCGGGGTTTGTGTTCCTATTAAATGGTGGAGCTATAACTTGGAGAAGTTCAAAACAAGACACAATAGCTGATTCTACTACAGAGTCAGAATACATTGCGGCAAGTGAAGATACTAAAGAAGCTTTGTGGATAAGGAAGTTCATGCTAGACCTTGGAGTAGTTCCAAGCATCTCCGACCCTATTGAGATCTTTTGTGACAATGAGGGTGCGGTAGCCTTAGCAAAGGAACCAAGAGCTCACAAGAGAACGAGGCACATACCTCGAAAGTACCACCTGATCAGAGAGATGATTGAAAGTGGGGAAGTCTCTATTAGTAGGGTAACTTCGGAAGTCAATTTGGCCGATCCGTTTACTAAACCGTTGTCACAAGCTTCTCATGATTCTCACACTATGGCAATAGGTGTTAGATTTGCTCATGACTTGGTTTAGATTGAGTTTTAATTTATGTTTGGACCATTTTGTATTTGGGAACGTTAAGCAGTAATATTACTAATGTTTGTTTTGATTTATATAGTAGAGATCTATATATACGCATGTTGCGGTTACTTACATTTAGTCTTTATTGTGTTCTATCTTTGCATGTTTAATCTCTTCCCAAGGTTTTTTTACAATCTTTAGATCGCCACAATCGGTCATACTTTGTGGGAAGGAAGTATGAATTAAGATTGAGGTAAAGAATTGGTTTTGAGAAACGTGATTCTTGCCTGTACTTCAAAGGGGTTTCAAGTGATTGGAGGACCCGCACTCGAGTTCACTTCATGGTTTTAGTCATAAGTAACTCGGGATGATAATGACATCTCATTCTTAAACTAGAGATACATGTGATTCCAAAGCATAGGTTTGCTCTGCTTTGATTGTTTTCTAACGCGGTCCGTAACTGGTCGTAATAAGGGAGATGGTTGGGTAGAGTATTGTCTATGTGGCGGGACTATGTAGTCGATAGGAATTTGTTCCTCTGTGAATAGAGAAGATATCCATGGGCCCCTCGATGATTGAGTGCTGACGTTCAGATGCATGGACATGCTCAAGTTATATTGCTGATGGATCAATGTTACTTGGTTTGTTGCTCACCACTAATCTAGAATCGAGAAACATAATCGTGAACGATCTGAAGGTTGACTATATTCCATGCCTTGTGTTCACATAGGATATCGCGAACAAAGGGATGAACATGATAATTTATCTTTAGGACAATCATTTTATGATTGGGATCTTGTCAAGAGTGGCATACCCTATACTGACTTGGGAGCATAGATGTCTTGCTAGAGGCCACTCTATGTTTGTGTTATTTTTCGTAGTCGTGTCACGTGCAAGTGGGAGTCTGTTGGTATATGCCCGCTGACACGCACGAGTTAATAACACTACTGATGAGGTATAGGTCTATTGGGTCACACACTAAGTATTAGTTCCGGCAACACGATCAAGCAAAAGAGAGAAAAAAAAGGCCAAAATGGGTTTTGGTAGGATGCTACACGGGCCGTGCGGTTGAGCACGGGCCGTGTCCAGTCCAACAGGCACGGGGCGTTTTGGCCCAATTCAAGGCCGTGTAGTTTGGGCCGACACGGCCGTGTATGTGAACACGGACCGTGTCTAGCCTATTAGACACGGGCCATCTTGGCCCATTTGAGGCCATGGACATTGGGCCGACACGGCCATGTTGATGAACACAGGCCGTGTACGTTCGCTGTAATAGCAGAATTAACATCTTTAAACTCTCATTTTAATGGGATTAAGTGTGTGTAAATGATGCTACGGTTTTGTGGCCATATGAGCAGACTTGAGAGAGTTCAAGTGTTCTAGTTCATGCAAATTTTCTCTCTAAGTGGTCCTTCTTCTTGGTGATCATTTTTGGTGCACAAGAGAGCAAGAGATACACATTCCATTGGTTGCTTTGGTGTCTAAAACCAACTAACTAGCATTTGGGAATCAACACATCTTGGGGTAGACTACATTAGAGGAGCCCTTGGTTGGATTCTTGAAGCTTGACAAGGAAGAGTTCATTGCGCTTGCATTATGGTACAATTCTTTCTATCTTGTTTATTTGTTTAGTTGCAATTTCATGTTTCGATTTTGGTCCATGGGAAGTATTCGTTTGCTTGGCTTTGAAATTTTGTTATATACTATGCTTCCGTTGCTACTTGATTGTGCCTAACGAATACCTTCAATTGCTTCATGTGTTGAGGTCCAAAGTTGATGCTCGTAGTGGGTGGCTTCATGCTCGATTGAAGTGTGACTTATATCAAACTCTTAATAAGAAAGTCAATGATATAAGCATTAGACCCAAATCAACCTATTTATGTGCAAATGGGTCCGATAACATGTTCAGTTTTGGTACATTGGTGTTTGAGTACTTTGGATTTGTAGCTAATAATCTCTTATTTCTCAATAATGTCTTTCTGGTTCATTTCTTACAATACATCTCAATTTGGGTAATACATTGTACATTTCGGTATTTCTACAGGATCGAGGCTATGATGATCATGATGAGAAATTCAGACACCGGTATTTAATACCAAATGTAAACAATAAAGAGGAGAGAAACATTATCCTCGCCATGAGTGTTGAACTCGTGACCAAGCTTGGGTGTGCGAATCAGTATTTAATACCAAATGATAAGCAATAAAGAGGAGAGAGTCCGAATGGGAGGAACAGTTTCTGCCATGTTTGTGTAATTAATGTGCTCTCTGGAGATAAGGCCACTCTAGCATTTAATGCGTATCTTAAGCATGGTTTCAAAGATTTGGAGTTTGCTTTTAGATTATTTTATTGGGTTTTTTATCTGTGTTGGTCATAGCTTGATCCTTCGGATGGGCTAAGCTTCGGACCATACATCATCAAGTCCCCCCAGTCTGGTTTTTCTTTTAGTAAAAACAACTTTGTTTTGTTTTGAGAGTAAGGAAAATCAGACTTTGTGTCTTATTATGGCTGACTTTTTGTGTATCTCTTTTTCGGATGTTTGTAAAAAAGGTTTTATTATACATTTTTTATTATTGCTTTAATGTTAGCAATTCCCTAGGTGGGAAGTTTCAAGGCTATACTCCCCCCTCCTTTTCTTTGATTTGACAGTGATTATTACTTGAATTCAAAATTTAGTTCATAATAGAGGGAGACACCGGCGTTCTTCATCTTTCTCTTTCTCCCTTCTGCATTCTAGGGTTTTTTGAAGTTTCGCCGTTTTCTTTGAAAGGGTTGTGTTCTTCCATTGATTTTGTGCTTCAGGTTTTCTTTCTTTTTCCCATGTCGTGCAAAGATAATCTTGATTCTATGCACTCCACCGTAGATGGAGATTGTTTAAGGGCTGTTTGTTCTTCCTATAATATTGATGCTTCGTTAGATCCTACTTCCCTCTTCTTTCGAAAACTATCAAGGATTTGAATCAAGGGTATGTGGGTTTGTATATGGATTGGTTAGATTTTGGGAATTAGCGTTTGCCCTTCTCGGAGTTCTTTTTGGCTGTAATCAAACATTTTGCTATTCATATTTCTTAATTATCTCCTTTAGGCGTTGTAAAGTGTAACACCGTAAAATCCCAAGCCATATTTTTAAACGCACCGTGGAAGCTTAATTAAAATATTTGCATAAAACTTACAACCAGAAGTAAATTTACAAAATACAATCACTTGTATGTGTTACAAAAGTAAAAGAATGGCTCGTCTTAAAATTCAAAACAAATATCAGAGCGAACAGTCAAGCTTTCCTTAAACAAGCTCTCAAAACTCACACACCTGCAAAAGCATTCAACAGTGGGGAATTAGCACGAAGCTAAATGAGAGGACGTTTAAATCACAACAGCAAACACCAACAATCGATATCAAAGCATGTAATCACATAATCCAGAAGATCAGCGGTTTGGCGCAGAACCTACAACCAATGCCGGCCAAAGCAAAGGTTTGCCGATAGCCCACCGCCAATTGGCATAATTAGATCCCCTCTAATACAACGTATGCATGAGAGGGTCTACAACTGCTCAACCAATAGCGATCAGGCCCAGCCCAATTCCACGCATAGCTGACTCCTTAAACGATACTCGATATCATACCTCGAGCACGTATCAGCCAAATAGTCACACAACAGTTATAATCAATAATCAACAAGCAACAAGCAATGAGCATCAGACTAAATAGTCTAGCTAATCATAAACACGTGCTCACATCATTCATATCAATTATAAAATTTATCATCCGTGAGTTAACATCCACTCATCTCTTGTTCTCAGTCGCAGTACTCAGATGTCTAATGTTACTTAGCCTTTGTGTTTCCTGATAACACAGCAACACTAAAATTAGTTTCTGATTCATAAATATACATACTGATGTGCGTGTAGCGTACCAGTTTTAAATTTATAAAATCCGAATTATTTAGCACGATTACAACACAAATAGGCAAGAGAACCTAATCCTATCGTAGTATAGTAAATAAGTACGGGTGTCGAACACAAGGGGAACGAGTATGATTTTGAATATAACTATACTAATTAAATATTAAACTAATTAAAACAACTAAAAGGGGGAATTTATAATCTTAACAATAAAGATCCGAACTTTATTATCCAACTCACTAAATAATAATAGCAAGAACCAAGAACAAACCAAAGAAAGTAGAAAGCAACAAACTTTATCGGACTTAAGCTTAAGAAATAAAGATTCCCATCCTAGATTTGATGAAACTCTCTTTAAGTCAACCAATTAAGTGCACAGACAACTAAATATCATATACCGATTTCTATATTAGTTATACTCTTGGTCAGAATATCTAACTCTATAATCATGCGATTAACTAACCCTATGGTCAAGGAGTCAAGCAAGATTAGTTATTTTAGTTCGTATCAATCAAGATTCTACCTTTAATGATTGTTTAAATTAACAAACCATTCAATTAACATATAAAGGTTATCATATGCAATTGCACACATATTAAAGTTCCTATCTTTTCATGTTTAAGCCTAGGATTTGGTCAATCACTAGTCAAAACTACTTATTGGTCCTAAATAGTTATGATAAAAGTCACACAAGCAGATTGGCCTTCCTACTTATGCAAACTCAGAATATAAACATGCAAAAACAAGATCTAAAATACATGTGGATCTTTGATAGAACTTAAATTGATAAATATATGAAATCTAGCATCTTTAACACAAAAAGCGATTAACTTTCAAAGAATCCATCTCCTCTATGGATGAATACATGAAATACTAGCCTAGAAACATCACAAATAACTTATGGAAATTAATAAACATTATGAATAAAGAAGATAGAATGATAGAACCAGGATGATCCAAATCCAAATCTTTAAAATCCAAGCTTCAATCCTTTAGGGGGCGTTTGGTTCGCAGATTTTTTTCATGGGATTTGCATTCTGTCAAGGGATTGGGAATTTGCAGGAATTGCATTTGGCAGGATTGTGAATCCTATCCTGTGTTTGGTTGACAAAATCTGTCAGGATTTGCATTCCTGAAATCCTGTTTGTTTGGTAATTCAATCAAAGGATTTGGATTGTTTCAGTGACAAATGATAGAATTACCCTTCAGTTATATTTTAAACAGTTTTTATTATTTAATTAATTATTTAATAAATAAATAATAACTAATTAATTTACACTATTTAATAATAAAAAATGTAACTAAAATTTAAGCATAATAGTTCCAAAAAATCTAACACATATTTGACATAATAGTTCCAAAAAGTCTAACACATTTGACATAATAGTTCCAAAAAGTCTAACACATTTGACATAATATTTCCAAAAAGTCTAAAACATAGTTCCAAAATATTTCATATCCAAAAACCTCACGATAGTCATTGCTCTAAAATATACTTGACATAATGCTCCTTATCCTCATCCTCCAAGTCCCAAAACAATTTTACCTTCTCGATATCATCTCGTATCTTTTCACATGCTTTGAATTTTTCAATCCTAGTCAAGGATTGCATCTTTGAAATTTCAGATGTGATCATGGAACGCTTCTTGTCAAAGTCCTCCTCTCGTTCAACTCCCTTACTCATTTTGTTTGACATATTTTCAACACCCTCTCCAAGAACGGTAACGGCATTTTGAAATGCCTCAAGCATAGGGTCTACTTGGCTCTTCCTTTTCTTACCTTTACTTACCATTGATGTCACTTCTTGTTGCATAGTTGAACGACTTGGTGAAACTTGACTAGATTCCACTTCCAATTCATCACCATCATCATCTAATTGTTGAGTTTGTTCTTCTTTCTCGGCCTCCTCTTCCATTTCTAAAAAATCTCGAGCTTCATTTCCTTGAGCCCGGTCTCTTCCAAAAACAGTACATAAGTCTTCAAAATAAGGAAACGACTTGGTTTTCCACTTTTTAGCTCCTTTATGCACCTATTTCATATAACACGATTAATAATAAATAATAACATAAGTATAATTAATAAACTATTTACCTTGAGATATGCCTCCCAAACATCGTCTTCAGCAACCACACAATGGGTAACGGGATCACAACCCATGTCGTCAACCAACTAATAACCTACATTAATACATTAATACATTAATAATACATACCCGGTCTTGGAACTTTCAACCCATGAGGTCTAGGAATAGCATCTCGAAGCACTCTACCATCTGCTGCTGATCCCTCCCATCCAGATAGTACATAAATAAACTGCATATCTTGAGAACACACTCCTAATACATTTGTCGCAATGTCATTCTTTCTTGTTCTATATCTAGGTTTGTCTTCAGATGGTACTAAGCACTTTATGTATGTCCCATCTAAAGCTCCTAAACAATTCTAAACCAACATAAAAGTTTGTCATTTTAAAGACGAAAAAGCAAAAAATATAAATTAATGTTGAAATATATATATATATACCTTAAACCACCTCCATCTCGGATCGGTAGAGTCGTCGAGAACGGGTTCCGGTTTTTTAAGCAATCGTGAATGTAATCGTAAAACCGCATTACAAACACGAGTAAAATATCTACTAATTGTTTCACCGGAACGATGAAAACGGCATATTATGACACGATTCTTCACATTATGAGCAATAATGTGAAGAAACATGGCAACTTGTTCGTCAATACTCATATTTCTATTTGCTCGTAACCCTCCTAATGTTTCTAACATGTCACATAACTTTGTAAAACACCTTCGATTCATCCTAATTTGTGATATGGCCATCGCATCACTCTCATAAACCAATCTATGCAATATCGGGTACCGATCAACCTTTGATGAAGTATTTTGAATTCTCGGATTATATTTCTTCCTATAAACCATTAACATCCAACTCGATAAAAGAAAGAACACTACAACAGTGGCCACTACATAACATGACTCCAAATACTCTTCCATTCTTCTTTCTTTCCGTTTGCGTGTGTTTAAACTAAGTCGAGCCATGAATTAACTTTGATATACCAAGTACCAAGTATATAAACCAATAATCAAATATAAATTAACTTTGAAGTACCAAGTATATAAACCAATAATCAAATATAAATTAACTTTGATCTACCAAATATATAAACCAATAATCAAATATAAATTAACTTTGATCCACCAAGAACAAATAACTTTTATTTAATCGAGTAAGAAATCCGAAGCATCCTCAAAACAGCTTATTGATCATTTAACATCAGAGAAAAGATAAAGTATCCCACAAAAGAAGCATAAAAATAATGCTAATTGTCAAGAAACTATCGGCTTCTAAGATAAATCACAGTAACTGAACATTAGATGCATATATCTATATGAAAATTTGAATATATGTATAATAATAATAATATGGAATTGCTTTTGTAGATCCAAGTAGAAGGTCAATGTTAAACTGGGAAAAATGGGTTGAAATAATTGAAGGGATAATCCAATGACTCCTTTATCTTCAAGAATACTCTAGACTAACAATAGTCCACAGAGACTTGAAAGCAAGCAATATTCTACTTGATGCCGATATGAAGCCTAAAATATCCAATTTTGGGATCGCGAAAAGCTTTCAGAACAGTGAAATGGAAGCAAGTACAGATCGCATAGTGGGAACCTAGTAAGCATGAACATCAGATGCATATATCTATATGAAAATTTGAATATATGTATAAAATTATGGTAATTATCAAGAAACTCTCAAAATCTAACATAAATCATAGTAACGGGTCATGAATATTACTGACGAGGAGAGCGGAGCAAGGTCGACGGCGACGAGGGCAGAGCAGAGTGTCGGCAACGGCGTGGCGCGGAGAGCAGTGCGCGGCGGAGCACGGCGACGAGGGCGATGGAGGCTGCGGAGAGCAGAGCGTGGCGGAGCAGAGTGTCGGCGACGGCGCGGAGCGAAGAGCAAAGCGCGGCGGAGCACGGCGACGAGGGCGATGGAGGCTGCGGAGAGCAGAGCGCGGCGGAGCACGCCGACGATGGCGATGGAGGCTGTCGATCGTGGGTGTTTAGGTTTTTGCTTCTGTCGATGGCTGTCGATAGAGGGTGTTTTTGCTTCTGGCGATGGAGGCTGTCGATAAAATGAGGATAAAATGGTAAATGGCACATTCCCCTCTATCAAGGATTTTAAAATACCATGGGGGGTGGTGGTATTTCCTAATTCCTTCATATGAGGGAATTGGTGGGATTTCTTTAAAATCCCATCATTTGAAATCCCTAGCTTTTTTCCTAAACAAATACAGGATTTCTTGGGTTTTTAATTCTCAATCCCAGGAATTCCCAAGGAGTGCAGTGAACCAAACAGGGCCTCAAAGTTAAGCACCCCAATCCTTGGAATGTTATTGGAACTTGTCTTCTTTTTTTTCCTTGTACGCTGCTCGTGACTCGTGAGCCCTTCTCTCCTTTTTTCCTCTCTAATTTAGATATATATATATATAGGCTGCAGTCGACTCGTATATATATATATATGTTGCGCTTTCGTTTCTTTTTTTTTCCCGGCCGTAGAACAGTAGAACTTGTTTTGTCCTACGCCTCCTCCAATATATCCATATATACATATATGTATATCTCTTGTCATCTTCAAATATATATATATATACATATATATATATATATATATTATCCACCAAAACCAATCCTTATCTCCTTTTTAAATAAACTGATTTAGTTATATAATATATAAAATATATAATATATAATATCTATTAATTAATATATATACTATATAAATATATAAAATATATCTTATATCATTTATCTGTTTAATCCTTAATTTCTTAAAATAATTCCTTTTTCGTCTTTTTAGCCTGCAAAATAACAAATAAACCATAAACGTATCTTTTTACAATTAAATGCACGATTTCCGGCTAAAATCAACCCGATATCGTCCGAAATATATATCTAATAAACACGATATCAAAATACCTCACACTTAAACTTTGCTTGTCCCCAAACAAATAACTAACATCATTCTTTGAAAAATCAAATATTACTTATAAATGTCAAAAAAGTTGATTAGAAACAAAATGCTGGCTATACTTAGAATTAAGAATATACTCATGATTTAATCCTTATTTACTTTTCAACCATCCCAAATGATCTCTCCGTTTATAAATACCCAAACCTTAATTTAAGAATTGCATTCATATTTAAATTGGTTAATTTACCTCTTAGGAATCTCTCAACCTCTAGACTTATTGCAGATTTTCCAACTTTATTTTTACATATGATTTTCATCTTTTCAGCTCTTTTTTATAAGCCTATGACTTTCTATGAAACCCATGTAGCGAATCCTCAACTCAACCGATCCCAAACCAGTTGGCTAGGTGTCGAACACCCCTCAGAGTTTACTAATTTGAGTTCCAAAGGCATTTATTGACTTATATTTTTTCTAGCTCTTTTATATTTTCATTTTTGCAGATTGGCTTTTTTCATTTTTTTTCCTTTAAAACATACGTTTCTAAAAATTGAAAATTCACCTCAGTCTATTTTTGTCAAGCTTAGACTCAAAAAAAAGCTTAACCTTTTTAACTATTGCAACAATTCAAAAATTAAAATTTGGTTACCATAAATAGAAATTTCTAAGTAATTGGCGAAAAGCCACAAGTACTATGCATAAAAGCTAAACATATCCTATGAATTTGTTTATTAATCAAACAATTTGACATTTTTAATTAATATCTAACTTTTACTCGAATGATATTAAAATTTTTTTAATTTAACGCCCAAATAAAATAATAATTTAACACGGGGATAAATAAATTTCAAGTGAGGAAATATTTTCTAACCCCTACCCCACACTTAAATTGTACAATGTCCTCATTGTACACAATAAAAATATTATAAGGTAGAAAAAAGTTAGAAACACTCCCTAGGTACAATTAGGCGATTGGAGCAGATAGATGTCAGCATATACGCGTACTCCATAAATTAAAAGCTCTCGCTGAAATATAAACCACTCAGAGCAAATCGTTAGACACATAAAAATATAAACATCAAAGGATAGTGAGTGTCTGAATGTGATTCTATATGAAGGATTCCAGAAGCATATATGAAGAATTATCTAGGCTAGGATTCCCTAAAACAAAAACCTAACTCACTTTCGTAGGAATCACGGTTGCTTTTAGTTGCTATACTCGTTTGTAGTCACGAATATCTAAGTCTATAATCATGCAATTAACTAACCCTATGGTCAAGGAGTCAAGAAAGATTAGTCATTTTAGTTCGTATAAATCAGGATTCTACCTTTAATGATTGTTTAAATCAACAAACCATTCAATTAACATATAAAGGTTATCATATGCAATTGCACACACATTAAAGTTCCTATCTTTTCATGTTTAAGCCTAGGATTTGGTCAATCACTAGTCAAAACTACTTATTGGTTCTAAATAGTTATGATAAAAGCCATACAAGCAGATTGGCCCTCCTACTTATGCAAACTCAGAATATAAACATGCAAAAACAAGATCTAAAATACATGTGGATCTTTGATAGAACTTAAATTGATAAATATATGAAATCTAGCATCTTTAACACAAAAAGCGATTAACTTTCAAAGAATCCATCTCCTCTAGGAAGGAAGACATGAAATACTAGCCTAGAAACATCACAAATAACTTATGGAAATTAATAAACATTATGAATAAAAAAGATAGAATGATCAAAAGCCAAATCTTTAAAATCCAAGTTTCAATCCTTCAAAGTTAAGCTTCCTAATCCTTGGAATGTTTTTGGAACTCGTCTTTTTTTTTTCCGTCTACGGTGCTCGTGACTCGTGAGCCGTTCTCTCCTTTTTTCCTCTCTAATTTAGATATATATATATAGGCTGCCGTCGACTTTTATATATATATATATATATATGTTGCGCTTTCGTTTCTTTTTTTTCCCAGCCGTAGAACACTAGAACTTGTTTCGTCCTACCCCTCCTCCAATATATCCATATATACATATATGTATATCTCTTGTCATCTTCAAATATATATATATATATATATATATATTATCCACCAAAACCAATCCTTATCTCTTTTTTAAATAAACTGATTTAGTTATATAATATATAATATATAATATATAATATCTATTAATTAAGATATATATACTATATAAATATATAAATATATCCTATATCATTTATCTGTTTAATCCTTAATTTCTTTAAATAATTTCATTTTCGTCTTTTTAGCCTACAAAATAACAAATAAACCATAAACGTATCTTTTTACAATTAAATGCACGATTTTCGGTTAAAATCAACCCGATATCGTCCGAAATATATATCTAATAAACACGATATCAAAATACCCCACACTTGAACTTTGCTTGTCCCCAAGCAAACTATAACTTTATCCGGACTATAAATTTAAATAACTAACATCATTCTTTGAAAAATCAAATATTACTTATAAATGTCAAAAAAGTTGATTAGAAACAAAATGCTGGCTATACTTAGAATTATGCACATACTCATGATTTGATCCTTATTTACTTTTCAACCATCCCAAATGATCTCTCCGTTTATAAATATCCAAATCTTAATTTAAGAATTGCATTCATATTTAAATTGGTTAATTTACTCCTTAGGAATCTCTCAACCTCAAGACTTATTGCAGATTTTCCAACTTTATTTTTATATATGTTTTTCATCTTTTCAACTCTTTTTTATAAGCCTATGACTTTATATGAAACCCATGTAGCAAATCCTCAACTCAACCGATCCAAAACTAGTTGGCTTTAGGTGGCTAGGTGTCGAACACCCTTCAAAGTTTACTAATTCGAGTTCCAAAGGCCATTTATTGACTTATATTTTTTCTAGCTCTTTTATATTTTCATTTTTGAACATTGGCTTTTTTCATTTTTTTCCTTTCAAACATACGTTTCTAAAAATTGAAAATTCAATTCAGTCTATTTTTGTCAAGCTTAGACTCAAAAAAAAGCTTAACCTTTTTAACTATTGCAACAATTCAAAAATTAAAACTTGGTTACTATAAATAGAAATTTCTAAGGAATTGACGAAAAGCTACAAGTACTATGCATAAAAGCTAAACATATCCTATGAATTTGTTTATTAATCAAACAATTTGACATTTTTAATTAATATCTAACTTTTACTCAAATGATATTAAAAAATTTTAATTTAACGCCCAAATAAAATAATAATTTAACACTAGGATAAATAAATTTCAAGCAAAGAAATATTTTCTAACCCCCAACCCCACACTTAAATTGTACAATTTCCTCATTGTACACAATAAAAATATTACAAGGTAGAAAAAGGTTAGAAAAACTCCCTAGGTACAATTAGGCGATTGGAGCAGATAGATGTCAGCATATACACGTACTCCATAAATTAAAAGCTCTCACTGAAATATAAACCACTCAGAGCAAATCGTCAGACAAACAAAAATATAAACATCAAAGGATAGTGAGTGTTTGAATGTGATTCTATATGAAGGATTCCAGAAGTATATATGAAGAATTATCTAGGCTAGGATTCCCTAAAACAAACACAAAAAGAAAGACTTAACTCACTTTCGTAGGAATCACGGTTGCATTTAGCGTATGCAACAAGCCTTTAAACCCCTCGGTCGCTCGAGTGGACAAGTTGAGGTCTCGTGAGGGTTTCTAGGCAACACACCCACATGTTGGCATATGCACATTGATACATGTGTACTAGCATCACTGCTAATGAGTTATGGGCCTATTGGGTCACACGCCAAGGGTAAATTCCGGCAGCACAACGCAAACATGAGAGAATATGAAATTAGGGTTTCTGGCGACCTTCACGGGCCTTCACGGGCCGTGAAGAGGTCATGAAGAGAAACCCTCCACGAGCCTTCACCACCCGGACAAAGTAGTCGTGGGAGCAGTGCCTTCACGAGTGCTTCACGGCCCGTGAGAGCCCGTGAAGGCAGGTGCCATTCTTTTAATTGGCCCACTTGTTGGCCCAATGAGAGTGTGCGGTGGAACCCGGCCTATGAGGCCTTCACGACTAATTCACGGCACGTAAGAGCCCGTGAAGGCAGAAGTCAAAGTGTCACTTTGTGTTTATTGGACCTTTGTGTTTGTCCAATAGGATGAAGCTGAAGTGGCCGAACCTGGAGTCTTCTAGAGCTTCAGTTGAGTTTATAAAAGGCTCTCTTTTTCTCTCTTGAAGAACTCTTTCTACTTTAATGATACACATAACATACATGATACTTGATCTTTACATCGTGAGCTAAGTGAGTGTATCGAGGCTAGGAAGGTAGTTCTTGGTGTTGTAGCTGCTCCAGAAGCACGAAGACATTGTGTGGTTCGTGTCTCGGGGTCATTAGCAAGACGGAATCTCGGCTACTTGGTGTGGACTATCAGTAGAGGAGCTCGGTTTCGGGTTCACGAAGATCTTCCTAGCTCGGTGGATAGCTCCAGCCCCGTGATGGTATAATTTCTCCTCCCTCTCGTTTGTTTTTAGTTGCTATACTCGTTTGTAGTCACGATCCCCACTTGGGGAATACATGCATGTCGGTTTTAATACCCGAAAACCCCGGTTTTTGATGTCGTTGCTTCCGCTGTGTACGGGTGTTGGCATGGCATGGATTTCTTACAGTGGTATGAGAGCCTAGGCTACAAAGATATAGCACGAAAATGGCTCGAAAAACCGTTTTTGGAAGATTCATTTTTCTGTCCACTAAGCCTTCACGGGTCGTGAAGTGTTCTTCACGAGTCGTGAAGGCCACACGACCAGTGTTCGTGAGGGGTCTGGTCGTGGGAAGTGTTTTCAGGCTTTACGAGTCCTCATGGCCCGTGACCGGTCGTGAAGCTCTTGGGCTTCACGAGCCGTGAGGGGTCGTGAAGGTACTCGTGAACAGTTTAGTCATGAAACTTGGTTTTTAGGCTCACGAGCCCTTCTGACCCGTGATCGGTCGTGAGGCCCTTGAGCTTCACAAGCCGTGAGGGGCCGTGAAGGTGCTCGTGGGCAGTTTTTATCCTTAAAAGGAAATTTTGTGGTTTTTCGGGTCATGGAGGAGTTTCCGTTTTTTGGCAGATTCCGTTTAACCCCTCGTAATATTTTGGTACAAATCTGGGTATGTAAGGTATGGTCTTGGCATGAGATGCATACATGCATTCACATATGTTGTGTATATATGAATACGGGTATAAAAGTTGTTTTTGTGCCCTAATGCATATGTACAAGAATTTCCTTGTTGTGCCTTGAGTGTTTATGTTGGAAATTCTTACCGAAATATTCCTTTGGTCACGGTTTTGGCACACCGTGCTTTGTAGTTGTTGTTTGTTGCTTTTAGTTGGTAACCATTGCCCTAGACCTTGTGGTTGTGCCTTGTGGTTTGTTTGGTTGTTTGGATTTATTTGGTGACCTTAGTGTCACGTGTATTGTAATTAATTATTTATTCATTCGGTTTGTAATTATTTATCGCGGCTTGCATGCCGTTTCATTTATCCATATGTACTTGTACTAGATTGATAGGATTCGCGTGGCTTGCATGCCATTTCCTTTCTTTTGTACTTGTGTTTGAAGACCACAATCAAGAGTCAAGAGGAGACGTCTTGAAGACCTAGGATCCGGTTAGTCCCGTTGGAGGTAGCGGATTCAGTGGGAGCACTCCATGGTCTAAGTTTGTGTCCTTAGTAGACCTAGTCCTCCCGGCTTGGCTCGCGGGTAGGACGCATAGTTTTTTGGCATGCTTACCAACCCCTTGTATGCGTGTGATGTGATTTATAGTTCTTGCGTGGTTGTTTATGTTTCTTCGCATGCTTGATAACTTTTCTAAGTTAACAAAATCACAAGAGTTTTTAAATTGGTTAACAAACTCTCGCGCGTAAATGATTAACAAGACAATATAAACTTGGTATTTATATTTAAAGTGAAAATAATTTTTTGTCACTTGCTTTGTTAATAAAATACTAAAAATTGGTTTTAATCTAGAAACAAAAGCCCGTTTCTTAAAAAAACGTAAATCACGCACCATCCATAAGATGACACACCCGACTCTAGTGAAGCATGGGATAATTGTCGAGCTAAGCACGAGTTATTCCATATGGATCTGTGTGGAAGGTGAGAGTGGCGACTTGGAGTTATTGGTTGTCGAGCTTAGCACGAGCCAATGATTGTCGAGTGTGCTACCATGTTTCTTGTTGGACGATTTACAACTGCAAACTAAAATTCCTTGTGTGATTGTCGAGCTAAGCACGAGTCAACCAAGAATTTTAATTTGGGATTGGTGTAAGTAGGGATCAAACATGCCAACCGACCGTTTTACGTCGTTGGATCCCGCAAGTGTCTAAGAGTTGCAATGGAGATTGCAATCGGTAAAATGGTTACCGGCCTAAATAGCTTCATGAAGTGATCCCCTGTAAACCCGTCATGTAGTGGAGAAAAATATGGTTCTTAGCCCTTGTTAAGATAAATTGTTTTTCTAAAACTTTATGGGAAATTATTTTAACGAGGATTATATCAAACTAACTAAAACGTGTATTCTTGTTATTTATAGATGTCAAATCATAGTAACACCACGTCAAACAATTCGCTTCGTATGTTCCTACATAGGGAGAAACTCACGGGAGTGAACTTCGTTGACTGGCTTAGGCAATTGAGAATTGTCCTTCGCTATGAGTCAAAATTGCACATTCTTGAGGAACTTCTTCCAGAGCCACCTGCTACCGACGCGACTTGGTCCATCCGATACACGTATGAAAAGCGTGTTGAGGATACACACGATGTTCCCTGCCTCATATTGTCAACTATGAGCTCGGAGTTGCAAAAGCACTTTGAGCACATGAGTGTGTATGATATGATGAACAAGTTGAAGGACATGTTCCAACAACAAGTTAGGGAGGAACACTATGAGTGTGTTAAAAACCTAGTCGGTTGTAGAGTGCAGGAAGGTAGGAGTGTGAGTGCCCACGTCCTTAAGATGAAGACGTACGTGGACCAAATGGAGAGATTAGGTTTTCCAATGGGGAGGGAGCTTGCTGTGGATATAGTACTCCAGTCCCTGCCCGCATCATATGATCAGTTTTTCATGAACTATCACATGCATGACATGGAGAAAACCTTAGGTGAATTGCATGGTATGTTGAAGACTGCGGAGTCTGACATGGCTAAACATGAATCCACCTCTTCCATTCCTACCACGAGTTCTATGGAACAAAAGAAAAGGAAGAAGAAACCGACACGAAGGGAAAAGGTTGGAGTGTCCAAGCCTATTCCCCACATTGAATCTGAGGAAAATGATTGTGTGCCTCAAGAAGAGATTCAAGAAAAGGTGGTTTGCTACTTCTGTGGAAGATTTGGAGATTGGGGCCGTCACGCATGCCCATCGTGCCGAGAGGATATTAAACTTCTAAGGAAAGAGAGAGTTAATTTCCCTTCTCAAGGTACATTCATGATTCATTGCTAATTCTTCTATTTCGCTGGGTTGTTCACCCGAGCTAATTAACTCACGTTTGTCACAAATTTATTTTGTTACAAAGTGTAGGTACCCTTTAAAAGAAGAACCAAGAACATGAAGAATCGGATCTCTAAAAGAGGTAACTCGGAAGATTGACCTCTACAAGAGAATTGGGAGTTTTGATCTCGCCTATCCTTACCGGTTCAATTATTACTTTGTTGTTGATGCCCTGCGAGGCAAGTTGAGTTTTTGTTGTATGTTCATGAAGACGATGGATGAGATTTTGAATTTTAGGTTGTAAAAGATTTTTTCGCATTACTTAATCGATTTCGAAGTTTGTTCATGTCATAGCTTATGTTTTATTTTGGCCTTCAAGGCGCATCATTCTACATTTGATGACGATGAATTCATATTGGAAATTTGAATCTTGTTTTTGAAAAAAAAATTTTTGATAAAAATCAAAATTGTCCATGTCAAGACATACATGCTACAAGTAATAATTAATCATGAATAATTGATTCTAAGTCCAAAATAGTTTGGATTAGTTGGCTCTTTGTCATAATCTACTTAACCATATAAATAAGACAAGTATCGCCTAGATCCATGTGGTTAGGATCTTGGACAAGTTTAACCTCGGGTTAAACATTTGATGCTAGTCTTATCTATTAGGATAAGATGATTATGAAACCGTTCACGGTATATGTGAGAGGGATTCTAGCTTGTAAGATATTGATCACCCTTGGTGGATAATCCGTACAAGCACATAATAAAGAGAAAGTAATTAAAAGAATCAATTGGGACATATAGATAGGATGCTTAGATCTAGTGAAGATGCTAAGATACCTTAAACCTATATCAATGACCACATTATGAATTGCGGGATTATCTCGCAATTCGTTCCTTAACATAAACACATTTGTACATGGTGTCACGTTGAAGGAAACCAGATATTGTTGAAAATGATCTGGTAACTAATGGGTCAAATATGTGTGTTCGACTTGTTAGTATACACATTGAATGTGACGAGCCAAGTCCTTAATCTTAATCCAACTTGAAAGTCTATTTAGCACCTTATGTGATGTATCTTGAAAGAGTTCTTTGCTTGTATATATCAAAGTTTGGAGATTTTCAATCTACATATGGTGGGAGATTGAAGAACTTAAATGGTGCTGATACATTTAAAAGGTTCTTATATGTTTTGGATATTTGACCTTACGAGAACAATGTTTTGTTGCTCGAAAGGAAGATAATAACTAAAGCATTCCAGTGCAAAAACGTGCAACTTAAATGAAAGACTTGATGTTGGCACTAGCATATGATCAAATATCGGCATGAGAATGCCGATTATCCTGACCATGAGTAATTACTTTCAAGGTTGATAGAAGTCATGTAGCCAAAGAGATATGGGTTCCTCACATCTAAGTGGCAATGACTTGATGATGAGTTTTGTTCATATCATCATCTATCGGAAGACATAGTGGGCCCTGTGTTCACTAAAGTTATGAGAAGTAATTAATCATAAGATGAAATCCATTTTAAGTATACGAATACTTTGCTTAATTCCATACCAAGGTGCAAACTGAGAAGGTGTAAATGGAATTAACATGGATTGCATTATAGACTACTTCAGATACCGACTAGGGGTAAAGGTTTCATGATGGTTATTGTGGAAACTTTTCCTAGTGGTCATGTTGAAGGTCATTTGATACTCGTTTCTATTGTTGCCTTCTTATGGCAATAGAGAATAGTACGCGGATATACAAGACCGCGTTCCTTTATGGAACTTTGTATTGAGGAAGTGCTTACCACACTCTCCGAGAGTCTTAGATATCCGTAGTATCCAAATTAAGTCTACAAGTATGGATAAGTCCCTTGGACTTATACTAACATCGTAAAAGTAAGATCTTTGCTTTCATGGGATAATCAAAGCATGAGTCTTCTAGATGCATAGATAAGACTTTTACATATGTCAGGGCTAGTGGGAGCTTTTGTTGTATACCTAGAAGTATGTATCGATTGAAATATAATGTCCCATTGTTAAGCGTTCTATGAACCTAAAATAGGGAATTATTGTATCATGATAATACTTAGGAGATACAAGATTTTGAATTACAAGAAATACTTGTGTATGTTCTTGATGTTTAACGACAAGAAATAATCCTTGGAGTAAGTTTTTACTCTAATACTAATTTCTAATAGGATAACTGTCGATCTTGATCGAAGTCTTTGATCCTACTATATGGTGTTAATTATTGATTAGAGATGTTCTTAAGTATCACTGATCCTATTGTGAACTTTTGTAACAATGAGGATATGAGTACCTTAGTTCTTCGTCATATGATCTCTTTGACGGATACTTTCAATAAGTAGTTTGGTCTAAAGATAATTGAGAGGATAACAAGAATACAAATGGATGTTTCATGGCAAAACCATTGAATAAGTCTTTATCATAATGACTAGTGATGTTTGACATACTAGGTCATGTAGCATTTCTTATGCATATGATTTGGCTTGAAATATTGTTTTAGCTGTTGATTGTTTTATATTTGCTTTGGGAACTGCAAGCAGTATTGTTACTTTTGATTGCTTTCGATATATAGTGGGGACTATATATACGCAGATGCGGTTACTTTCATTAGTCTTTACTGTGTTCCATCTTAGCATGTTTAACCACTTCCCTGAGTGCTTATGCATTATAGATTTCCACAGTCAGTCTTTCTTCAAGGGAAGGAAGTTTGAACTAAGACTGAGGTTAGGGTTTGGTCATGCATTAATCAAAGGTTGAATGCAAGTGACGCTAAACTAACCTGTGCTTGAAATGAGTTTCAAGTGATTGGAAGACCCACATCTGAGTTCACTTCATGGATTATGGTCACAAGTGACTCGGGATGATAATATCATTTCATCCTTAGACCGGAGATATGTGTGTATCCAAAGCATGAGTCTGCTTTATTTTGATTACTTTCAAACGTGGTTCGTAATTGGCCTCTATAACGGGAGTTATCAAATAAAGTATGAAGCATGTGGCGGGGCTATGTAGTCAAAAGGATTTGTTCCTCTGGTTAGAGAGATATCACTGGCCCCTCGATGATTGGGCGCTGACACCAAAAAATGCATGGCCATGCTCAAGTTACAAAGATTTTAGATCAGATGCAAACTTGTTATTTTGGTCACCACCAATCTAGAACCGAGAAACAGAATCGTGAACGATCTGGAGATTGACATTTTTCCATGTCTCGTGTTCACACGGATATCGCGAATAAAGGGATGATTATGATCACTTATGTATAGGACCTTTTAGCCTTTCTAGGCTACCAGGATTTGTCAAGGGATGACGTAACTCGTATCGACTTGGGGGCAAGTATGCTTTGCTAGAGCCGCTGCTTATTTGTGATGTTGGTAACGCTGTATCATGTGCAAGTAGGATTCTATTGGAATATGCCCACTGATACACGTGTACTAGCATCACTGTTGATGAGGTATGGGCCTATTGGGTCACACGCCAAGGGTAGATTCTGGCAGCACAACGCAAACATGAGAGAATATGAAATTAGGGTTTCTGGTGACCTTCACGGGCCTTCACGGGCCGTGAAGAGGTCGTGAAGAGAAACCCTCCACGAGCCTTCACCACCCGGACAAAGTAGTCGTGGGAGTAGTGCCTTCACGAGTGCTTCACGGCCCGTGAGAGCCCGTGAAGGCATGCGCCATTCTTTTAATTGGCCCACTCGTTGGCCCAATGAGAGTGTGCGGTGGAACCCGGCCTATGAGGCCTTCACGACTGCTTCACGGCCCGTGAGAGCCCGTGAAGGCAGAAGTCAAAGTGTCACTTTGTGTTTATTGGACCTTTGTGTTGGTCCAATAGGATGAAGCTGAAGTGGCCGAACCTGGAGTCTTCTAGACCTTCAGTTGAGTTTATAAAATGCTCTCTTTTTCTCTCTTGAAGAACTCTTGCTACTTTAATGATACACATAACATACATGATACTTGATCTTTACATCGTGAGCTAAGTGAGTGTATCGAGGCTAGGCAAGTAGTTCTTGGTGTTGTAGCTGCTCCAGAAGCACGAAGACATTGTGTGGTTCGTGTCTCGGGTTATTAGCAAGACGGAATCTCGGCTACTTGGTGTGGACTATCAATAGAGGAGCTCGGTTTCGGGTTCACGAAGATCTTCTTAGCTCGGTGGATAGCTCCAGCCCCGTGATGGTATAATTTCTCCTCCCTCTCATTTGTTTTTAGTTGATATACTCGTTTGTAGTCACGATCCCTACTTGGGGAATACATGCATGTCGGTTTTAATACCCGAAAACCCCGGTTTTTGATGTCGTTGCTTCCGCTGCGTACGGGTATTGGCATGGCATGGATTTCCTACACCACAAAGTTGAACAATAAGAAAACGAAATACAAAAATAAAGAAGAAAGAAAAACCTAAACTAACCACGGGTTGCCTCCCGAGAAGCGCTTATTTTTGTCCGAGTCTTTAGCTTGACTCTGAATTTATTTATTATGAATTCGAACGAATGACCCCACACTCGCAATCAAGTGCGGGTGGTAATATTTGTACACACCGGGTGATGTATATTTGTTACCGATTTGAAATGCTACTGCGAGTGTTGCGTCCCACCACGCCATCTCGATCTCTACAAACATCTGTCTCGCATTCTGAATTTTAGTTCCTCCTCGTGATTGTGAACTAAATTGTGACTCAAGCAAAGACTCCAACTGGCCCCCGATGTTGTCTAAGTTATGTGCCCGATCTTTCTCCGCACACGAAGTACTCCACAGAATTCCCGGCACCAAAGGGATTCCATAATGCGACTCCAACTCCTCACTCGATTCCGCGGTTACCTCCTTTTCTGATTTCGGAGCGTCCTCCTTGAAGAGTAGAAATTCTAGATAGTCCAAGATTTCATCTGCACAATTCTCCACGTCTTCTCTCTCAAGAAGGGAGGGTCCCCATGCGGGTTTTGGTTCTAAACCTAACGTGGGTGTTGGTTGGACGAGGGTCGACAGTTCATCCTTTGAATAGTCTTCTGGTTCTTCAAGCACGTCAGCGAGACACTCCAGAATATCTCCATCAGATTGTGCATCTTCTCTCGACTCCACCTCCTCACAAGGCTCAAAATTGATACTTTCGTCAGAATCGGAGTCATCTAAGCAGTACGGTTTAGGAGTAACATGTGGTTCATCAGGAGAGCCAATCTGGTGGTCATCCTTATCATCTTTTGGGATAAAATCGTAATCATCCCGTTCGATGCCATCATCGTAAAACTCATTCAACAAATCTTTAAGGAAGGAATCCCAACAGGTCGGATGATCCTTGGGCCAATACATAATCACAAAAGAGACATCGACAGAAAACCAAAATAGCGCGTGAAACAACTAACTAGGAACTAAATACTAAAATACGAAAAGTAACTTCCTTTTGAGCCGAAACTCGCGGGAAGGATCGTTTAATAAAGAATTAGTCAAGTTATACCGAAATAAAACCGTTCCCCAGCAACGGCGCCAAAAACTTGATGTGCGTGTAGCGTACCAGTTTTAAATTTATAAAATCCGAATTATTTAGCACGACTACAACACAAATAGGCAAGAGAACCTAATTGTATCGTAGTATAGTAAATAAGTACGGGTGTCGAACACAAGGGGAACGAGTATGATTTTGAATATAACTATACTAATTAAATATTAAACTAATTAAAACAACTAAAAGGGGGCATTTATAATCTTAAAAATAAAGATCCAAACTTTATTATCCAACTCACTAAATAATAATAGCAAGAACCAAGAACAACCCAAATAAAGTAGAAAGCAACAAACTTTATCAGACTTAGGCTTATGAAATAAAGATTCCCTCCCTAGATTTGATGAAACTCTCTTTAAGTCAACCAATTAAGTGCATAGACAACTAAATATCATATACCGATTTCTATATTAGTTAGACTCTTGGTCAGAATATCTAACTCTATAATCATGCAATTAACTAACCCTATGGTCAAGGAGTCAAGCAAGATTAGTCATTTTAGTTCGTATCAATCAAGATTCTACCTTTAATGATTGTTTAAATCAACAAACTATTCAATTAACATATAAAGGTTATCATATGCAATTGCACACACATTAAAGTTCCTATTTTTTCATGTTTAAGCTTAGGATTTGATCAATCACTAGTCAAAACTACTTATTGGTCCTAAATAGTTATGATAAAAGCCACACAAGCAGAATGGTCCTCCTACTTATGCAAACTCAGAATATAACATGCAAAAACAAGATCTAAAATACATGTGGATCTTTGATAGAACTTAAATTGATAAATATATGAAATCTAGCATCTTTAACACAAAAAGAGATTAACTTTCAAAGAATCCATCTCCTCTAGGGAGGAATACATGAAATTTTAGCCTAGAAACATCACAAATAACTTATGGAAATTAATAAAAATTATGAATAAAGAAGATAGAATGATAGAACCAGGATGATCCAAAGCCAAATCTTTAAAATCTAAGCTTCAATCCTTCAAAGTTAAGCTCCCCAATCCTTGGAATGATTTTGAAACTCGTCTTCTTTTTTTTCCTTCTACGCTGCTCGTGACTCGTGAGCCCTTCTCTCCTTTTTTCCTCTCTAATTTAGATATATATATAGGTTGCCGTCGACATATATATATATATATATATCGTACTCCTATATAATGTATTTACCACCTAAAAAACTCTTAATTTTAAGAAGAGTAAATTTACTAAAATACCCCTTTTTTATACCATTCCTTTACCTCTCCTTTAAGTCCACAATTCATAAATTTATCTTACTCCTATATAATGCATTTATCACCTAAAAAACTCTTAATTTTAAAAAGAGTAAATTTACAAAAATACCCCTCCTTTATACCTCTTATTTACCCCTCCTTTAAGTCCACAATTAATAAATTTAAACAAATAAATATTGAAAACATAACCGACAATTAATAAATTTAAACCAATACTTATAACTGAATTATTTCTAACCATATATTTTTAATATTAACTTTTGATTTATTAGATCACCATACTTATAACGGAATTAACTCTAATCATATATTTTTAATATTTACTTTTGATTCATGAGATCACCTAAATTCCTGTTTTCAATAAATCAAGTTCAAGAGATTTCATAAACACCAAACAAATGAAAGAGTCAAAGAGTTAAAATTTATAAACATTGCATTATAACTCAATTACATAATAATTGGAACTATGAAACATTACACACACATATACATACATATATATAATCAGCAACTTCATGATTCAGCCACTCGACAAAACTCTTCCAACAAATTGAAAGACAAATAACTCAGAGTTAGCAATTTAATTCTTAATTTCAAAGTGGCTCTCGTAAAGAATCTTCACAAACTCATATTATCTTCATCTCAGTAAAGAATCTTCACAAATTCATATTAGCTCTTTGTGATTATTCTGCACAAAACTCATCACAATCTTCTCTTTATTTGCCGCTGCCGCATTACGCTGATACCCCACTAGTGTATATATATATATATATTTATATATAAATATGTTGCGCTTTCGTTTCTTTTTTTTCCCAGCCGTAGAACACTAGAACTTGTTTTGTCCTACGCCTCCTCCAATATACTCCTTTTTAAATAAACTGATTTAGTTATATAATATATAAAATATATAATATATAATATCTATTAATTAAGATATATATACTATATAAATATATCCTATATCATTTATCTCTTTAATTCTTAATTTCTTTAAATAATTTCTTTTTCGTCTTTTTAGCCTGCAAAATAACAAATAAACCATAAACGTATCTTTTTACAATTAAATGCACGATTTCCGGCTAAAATCACCCCGATATCGTCCGAAATATATATCTAATAAATGCGATATCAAAATACCCCACACTTGAACTTTGCTTGTCACCAAGCAAACTATAACTTTATCCGGGCTATAAATTTAAATAACTAATATCATTCTTTGAAAAATCAAATATTACTTATAAATGTCAAAAAAGTTGATTAGAAACAAAATGTTGGCTATACTTAGAATTATGCATATACTTATGATTTGATCCTTATTTACTTTTCAACCATTCCAAATGATCACTCCGTTTATAAATAACCAAACCTTAATTTAAGAATTGCATTCATATTTAAATTGTTTAATTTACCCCTTAGGAATCTCTCAACCTCTAGACTTATTGCAGATTTTCCAACTTTATTTTTACATATGATTTTCATCTTTTCAGCTCTTTTTTATAAGCCTATGACTTTCTATGAAACCCATGTAGCGAATCCTCAACTCAACCGATCCCAAACCAGTTGGCTAGGTGTCGAACACCCCTCAGAGTTTACTAATTTGAGTTCCAAAGGCATTTATTGACTTATATTTTTTCTAGCTCTTTTATATTTTCATTTTTGCACATTGGCTTTTTTCATTTTTTTCCTTTCAAACATACGTTTCTAAAAATTGAAAATTCAAGTCAGTCTCTCTTTATCAAGCTTAGACTCAAAAAAAAAGCTTAACCTTTTTAACTATTGCAACAATTCAAAAATTAAAATTTGGTTACCATAAATAGAAATTTCTAGGGTATTGGCGAAAAGTCACAAGTACTATTCATAAAAGCTAAACATATCCTATGAATTTGTTTATTAATCAAACAATTTGACATTTTTAATTAATATCTAACTTTTACTCGAATGATATTAAAAAATTTTAATTTAACGCCCAAATAAAATAATAATTTAACACTAGGATAAATAAATTTCAAGCGAGAAAATATTTTCTAACCCCTACCCCACACTTAAATTGTACAATGTCCTCATTGTACACAATAAAAATATTATAAGGTAGAAAAAGGTTAGAAAAACCCCCTAGGTACAATTAGGCGATTGGAGCAGATAGATGTCAGCATATACGCGTACTCCATAAATTAAAAGCTCTCACTGAAATATAAACCACTCAGAGCAAATCGTCAGACACACAAAAATATAAACATCAAAGGATAGTGAGTGTCTGAATGTGATTCTATATGAAGGATTCCAGAAGCATATATGAAGAATTATCTAGGCTAGGATTACCTAAAACAAAAACAAAAAGAAAAACCTAACTCACTTTCGTAGGAATCACGGTTGCATTTAGCGTATGCAACAATCCTTTAAACCCCTCGGTAGCCTGAGTGGACGAGTTGTAGTCTCGTGAGGGTTTCTAGACAACACACCCACAAATTTGAACAATAAGAAAACGAAATACAAAAATAAAGAAGAAAGAAAAACCTAAACTAACCACGGGTTGCCTCCCGAGAAGCGCTTGTTTTTGTCTGAGTCTCTAGCTTGACTCTGAATTTATTTATTATGAATTCTAACGAATGAACCCACACTCGCAATCAAGTGCGGGTGGTAATATTTATACACACAGGGTGATGTATATTTGTTACCGATTTGAAATGCTACTGCGAGTGCTGCGTCCCACCACGCCGTCTCGATCTCTACAAACATCTCTCTTGCATTCTGAATTTTGGTTCCTCCCCGTGATTGTGAACTAAATTGTGACTCAAGCAAAGACTCCAACTGGCCCCCGATGTTGTCTAAGTTATCTGCCCGATCCTTCTCCGCATACGAAGTACTCCATAGAATTCCCGGCGCCAAAGGGATTCCATAATGCGACTCCAACTCCTCACTCGATTCCGCGGTTACCTCCTTTTCTGATTTCGGAGCGTCCTCCTCGAAGAGTAGAAATTCCAGATAGTCCAAGATTTCATCTGCACAATTCTCCACGTCTTCTCTCTCAAGAAGGGAGGGTCCCCATGCGGGTTTTGGTTCTAAACCTAACGTGAGTGTTGGTTGGACGTGGGTCGACAGTTCAACCTTTGAATAGTCTTCTGGTTCCTCATGTAGGTCGCTGACACTCCAAAATATCTCTATCAGATTGTGCACTTCTCTCGACTCCACCTCCTCACAAGGCTCAAAATTGATACTTTCGTCAGAATCGGAGTCGTCTAAGAAGTACGGTTTAGGACTAACATGTAGTTCATCAGGAGAGCCAATCAGGTGGTCATCCTCATCATCTTTTGGGATAAAATCATAATCATCCCGTTCGATGCCATCGTCGTAAAATTCATTCAACAAATCTTTAAGGAAGGAATCCCAACAGATCGGATGATCCTCGGGCCAATACATAATCACAAAAGAGACATCGACAGAAAACCAAAATAGCGCGTGAAACAACTAACTAGGAACTAAATACTAAAATACGAAAAGTAACTTCCTTTTGAGCCGAAACTCGCGGGAAGGATCGTTTAATAAAGAATTAGTCAAGTTATACCAAAATAAAACCGTTCCCCGGCAGCGGCGCCAAAAACTTGATGTGCGTGTAGCGTACCAGTTTTAAATTTATAAAATCTGAATTATTTAGCACGACTACAACACAAATAGGCAAGAAAACTTAATCGTATCGTAGTATAGTAAATAAGTACGGTTGTCGAACACAAGGGGAACGAGTATGATTTTGAATATAACTATATTAATTAAATATTAAACTAATTAAAACAACTAAAAGGGGAGATTTATAATCTTAACAATAAAGATCCAAACTTTATTATTCAACTCACTAAATAATAATAGCAAAAACCAAGAACAAATCAAAGAAAGTAGAAAGCAACAAACTTTATCGGATTTAAGCTTATGAAATAAAGATTCCCTCCCTAGATTTGATGAAACTCTCTTTAAGTCAACCAATTAAGTGCACAGACAACTAAATATCATATACCGATTTCTATATTAGTTAGACTCTTGGTAAGAATATCTAACTCTATAATCATGCAATTAACTAACCCTATGGTCAAGGAGTCAAGCAAGATTTGTCATTTTAGTTCGTATCAATGAAGATTCTACCTTTAATGATTGTTTAAATCAACAAACCATTCAATTAACATATAAAGGTTATCATATGTAATTGCACACACATTAAAGTTCCTATCTTTTTATGTTTAAGACTAGGATTTGATCAATCACTAGTCAAAACTACTTATTGGTCCTAAATAGTTATGATAAAACCCACACAAGCAGATTGGTCCTCCTACTTATGCAAACTCAGAATATAAACATGCAAAAACAAGATCTAAAATACATGTGGATCTTTGATAGAACTTAAATTGATAAATATATGAAATCTAGCATCTTTAACACAAAAAGCGATTAACTTTCAAAGAATTCCTCTCCTCTAGGGAGGAATACATGAAATACTAGCCTAGAAACATCACAAATAACTTATGGAAATTAATAAACATTATGAATAATGAAGATAGAATGATAGAACTAGGATAATCCAAATCCAAATCTTTAAAATCCAAGCTTCAATCATTCAAAGTTAAGCTCCCCAATCCTTGGAATGTTTTTGTAACTCGTCTTCTTTTTTTTCCTTCTACGCTGCTCGTGACTCGTGAGCCCTTCTCTCCTTTTTTCCTCTCTAATTTACATATATAAATATATAGGCTGCCGTCGACTTGTATATATATATGTTGCGCTTTCGTTTCTTTTTTTTCCCAGCCGTAGAACACTAGAACTTGTTTTGTCCTACGCCTCCTCCAATATATCCATATATACATATATGTATATCTCTTTTCATCTTCAAATATATATATATATATATACATATATATATATATATATATATTATCCACCACAACCAATCCTTATCCCCTTTTTAAATAAACTGATTTAGTTATATAATATATAAAATATATAATATATAATATCTATTAATTAAGATATATATACTATATAAATATATAAAATATATTATATATCATTTATCTCTTTAATCCTTAATTTCTTTAAATAATTTCTTTTTCGTCTTTTTAGTCTGCAAAATAACAAATAAACTATAAACGTATCTTTTTACAATTAAATGCACGATTTCCGGCTAAAATCAACCCGATATCGTCCGAAATTTATATCTAATAAACGCGATATCACGTACCCACATATATTTATATCACATATACTCATGATAAACCCACATATCATAAACACACAAATTGCAACCCAAAAGATCCAACAAACAAACCTCAACATTCTGAAAAATTTCCGCATGCGACCCATTCGACGCATCACGTTGGGGTTCGAGTAGCCTACTTCGAACGGAGGCTTCGAGCACCTCAATACTTCGAACCACCGACCACTTCGAGCCGTAGTTCACTTCGAGCGGACCCTTCAAGCGTCCAGACTTTGAGCTGACCACAAACAGACTTAGACTTCGATTCATAGATCACTTCAAGCGGGGCCTTCGAATTCAAAGGCAACGCGGCGCGTTCCATCCTTGGACGCGTCGCGTCACGCATTTTCCAGTTCCAAACCTGCAACTTTCTTCATTTTCCAGCTTGAACCAAAATCGAACCAACACAATTTTGAAGCTGGAAACTTATTTCTAACTTATCTAAACCCATAAAACACTAAATAACATGTATACATGCATCAAGAACACATCAAATCCATGTTTTAACATCAATGATCAAAACCCATTTATCAAGTTTGAGCTTCAAGCTCCATCAATGGTGATTCTTCATGTATACATATAATTCAGCAAGAAAACATACCAAGGTGATCATAAACTTGTTATAAACATACTGTAACCTTTAGCTTGAATTATAAAGCTCTAAATCTTCAATCCAAAATTCCAAGTTGTCAACTTTTTGAGGTTTCTTCAACAAGAAGCTAATTCACACACACTTCACCTTCAACTTGATAGCAAAATGAGCTGGTGATTACTAACATATCACACGTACACAAAATATCTCCTAACTCCAAGCATGAGGTGTACCTCATATCCTTATCCATTTATTTATACATACTTACATGCATACATACAAACTATCATAGATACATACATACACTTAATTTCAGCATGTATTCACATATACATATTAATTTCTAATAGTTATTTAATTACTAAACATGATATAAATATATACATCAACTTTCTAATTTAAAACACATAAATACGTACCGCTAACCCGCTAACGACTAGCTCGGGTTTGCGGGTGTTACATAAAGATCACTTGCTTCGAACTCCATTATTGTGCGTTGGGGGGTCTTCCCACTATGTCGTTATTTTCGTAGGTTTTTTAATTCAGGTATGATGGGCGATTGGATACCAATCAAGAAGAGGAAAGTCCCCTCTCCTACTTGTATGCTTAGTTATCCTGATGGTCTTAAAGGATGAAGAACCGTTTCTTTTTGTCTAAGAATCTGTTATTCTTTCTCCGATGCGTTGGAGGGAGAGGACTATTCCTGTTACGGATTCTATTCCTCATGACTATGAGATCGATCTTGATTTGTTTAATAAATTGAAATCAAATCCTATCAGAGTTGGTACTTTACCGGATGAGGTCTTGGTGCTGTGTGGTCTGAGACATCCTTATACCCTTACTGACGAACAACCTGTCCTTAAGCACAAGGGAGTAGGTATGAGGGGGTCTTTTTTGAATCTATGTATTAGTTTTATAACGCATTAATTGTTGTTAATTTTTATTATTTTGACTTTTTGCAATCATGCACTTGCTTGAATTTCTTCAACTACCTTTTTTTGACGAAGAAGATATTGATGGTGTTACTGACACTGGAACAAAGGTTGACGCTATGGAAGGGGCTACTTCTGTTGGTCAAAGGGTTGTTCGTAGGGCTAGGAAGGTTGCATCCGCAGAGAGTGAGTCTAAAAGAAAGGTTGTTGTTGCGGGAGAAAGTCCTTCGAGTAAAAACAGAAGGAAATCCGGTGCTTCTGGTGATGATTGTTTGAAAGTTACATCTGGGCATTTGAAGGAAAAAGAAGATGAGGAAGAAAGACCTCCTGGCTTTGATGATGGTGCTTCTCCAAAGGCAACTAAATTAGGAGGTTCTACCAAGCTGACTCCTTCCAAGAAGGAAGGGAAAGTCTCTGAAGGGGAGGTCCAAGTCTTCTACTTCAAAGAAAGGTGATTATGTCCACAAGTTGTCGTCTAACAAGGAGGATGACTTTTCAGAGGGAGATTCCTCTACTTTTGTTTGTGAACTCCTAGCTTTGGATCCCCAAGTTGCAGATTCTGCCTTTGCTATTATGTTTCACAAGCTGAGGAATAAATCCTTTTTTGATATCGTTAAGACTTGTCTTGATTTATTGAATCCCTTCCTACTCCTATTGAGGCTAGGAGGATGTCATGTGCTTTGAACTCTTACTTAAGTAATCATTTATACTTCTTTCTGTCTCAGCTTAGTCTTATTGCTCCGCAGATCAAGAAGAGGTGGAACTCCCTTTATTATGACCCCGTTGAATAGGATCAAAAAGTTAAAGAATTGGAAAACAAGATTGAAGTTGGTTTGCTGATGGAAGAGATTGTTGGGTTGAAAGGGTTTGAATCGTCTTTGAAAGAGAAGGCTGAGAAATTGGAAATGGAGGTTTCTTTGAAGGACTAGAAGTTGAAGGAAGTCGGGAAAGAAAGCATCCTTCTTTGTGAGAAAGTGGAAGGATTGGAACGTGATAGGTCGTGGTTGGTTTGTGAAGGTTTTGGGCATTTTTTAGGTAAGCTCCGTAAGATTGCTGAGAACTTGTCATCCTTGGGGTTTATGCAAAAGAAGAGCTTCATGGCGGGTCATCAAAGGGGATTGGTTGTTGGGGAGCATTGTGCTAAACAGGGCCTTCTTATATCTGGTTCTCCCCATTTTGACCAGGAAGCTCAGAGGAAGTTGAGTGAAGCTATGAATGACTTGGTGCAGATGTCCTATCCCTTCATTCGTAGGATTGCTGATCATGTTGATGCTTCTGTGGAGGTACTGAAAGCCTTGGACCCGGAGGGTTGTGTGGTTTCTGTTAATGCTCTAACAATTTTGGTAGATATATCTTCTGCTCCTATTTGAACTTCCTCTTTGTTTATGTTGGGTTTGTCTAAGACTTGTTTGTTTTGTTAAGACTTTATTTGTTTGATGCTTGGTTGATGTTGGGCAAGTCAGCCTCTTTGTGGTTAAGCCTCCGAACAATGGTTACGTGTTTTTAGGTGGATCACCTATGGATATTTTGTGGTGATCGTTTTGGCAATGATATTGGGTATCGTATATTGCTGCTTTTGGGTCTTTTTATAGTCTTTGCTATGAAAGATCATTTTTCAATCTTCTTTATTCTGAAAAACGTGTGTTTCATAACCTCTTGTTATGCGAAGTGTCGATTTCACATCTTTTTAGTTGTGAAGAACTTCATATCCCGTAACCTCTGGTTATGGGGGATTGTTACTTTACACCTTTCTTGTTGCAAAGATTTTTAGTCCATGACCTCTTTGGTTCTATGGATCTTATGGCTTTACATATTTTTTATTGTAAAGTCCCTTATGACATCCTGGTCATTTTCATAGCTACTTTAGCCATTTGTATTTTTGAAATCTTTTGATTACTAATATTCTTCGATAATGTCTTGAGTTATGAATGCTTTGCTAATGATTCGTTACATTGATTCAAAAGAGCGCATGAATTGATCATTTAGCTTTTTCGCAAATCATAATACATAAGAAGATAGGCAACATAGGGTTCGCCAATTGACGAATCGGATCTTGGCTCGCTATCCCAGTCTATTTTGTTGTTTGATCTAAACTAGGAAAATACATGGATTTGTCAAAAAGAGATGTTTTCTTATTTTTGTATTTTAGCTAGATCACAAATGGAAATCATATAAGCAATTTCAGATGTAACACCTTTTTAAGTTCATTCTATTCCAAGTGTGTGGGAGCATCCTTCCGTCCATGTATTGCAGCTCGTATAAGCGATTTGAGTGTGCTTTCTCCACTTTGTATCGGCCTTCCCAGTTTGGTCCTAGCTTGCACTGTCCTTCGGCTCGACTAGCTTCATTCTTTCTCAAAACATAATCTCCTGGTTTGGAGGTTGTGCTCGACCCTACCTCTACCTTCATCAGCTAACTGTGTCTTAATACCTTCTACCAGGCTTCAGTTCATACTTTCTACTTGTCCATTGGCTTGAGGGTGGGCAACGGATGTGAAGTTTTGTTGGACTTTCAAGTCCTTACACCATGCTCTGAATAGATTATCTGCAAACTGTTTACCATTATCGGTTACGATCTCCTTAGGTAGACAAAAACGACATACAATGTTGTCTCATACAAAGCACATAACTTGGCTTCCTGTTATGGTTGCTAATGGCTTCATTTCGCACCATATGGTAAAATAGTCAATTGCCACGATTATGAATTTTACCCTTCTTGCCCCTTCCAGAAAAGGGTCTGCTATGTCCATTCCCCACTTTCGGAAAGGCCAGGACACCATGATGGCTATCATGTGTTGTTTCAGTTATCTTGCTATGGGGGCATGGACATGACAGGCTCTGCATCGTTTTACTTCCTCGAATGCATCTATGTGCATGGTCCACCAGTAGTAACCAATCTGCATAGCCTTGGAAACTATAGAGCAAGCTCCGGCATGAAGGCTACATGCTCCTTCGTGTATTTCCCGGATTATGTAATTTTCTTAAAGGGGACCTACACATCTCAAGAGTGATCCCAGGTATGACTTGCAATAAGGAACGTCATCTACTAATTCATACTTGTGCACTTCAAGTTACGCCTTGCTTTCTTCTTCATTTCTCTCATAGGAGTCATCCAGGTATCTCCTTCTTCTTCAACTATGTGTTAACTTCTTGATCTACGATCGACCTTTTTTATAAGACTTTGACCAAGATTTCTTTTGTGAGGTGTGCGAAAGCTACGGACACTAACTTGCTTAAAGCATCCGCCTTCTTGTTTCTACTACGAGGAACATGCTTTATTGTACATTCTTTTGAAGGACTTCATTGTTTCCTTAGCTTTTTCTAAGTATCGTTTCATGGTGTCTTCCTTAGCTTCATATGACCCGTTTATCTGGTTAGCTACTAGCATTGAGTCTACGCTTACTTTCAAACATTTTATTTTTATTGTGGAGGCTATTTGAAGACCAGCCAATAAAGTTTCGTATCCAGCTTCATTATTGATGCACGGAAGTTAAAATGAAGGGCGTAGGTGTACTCCATTCCGGTTGGACCGGTTATTACAAGCCCTGCACCTCTTCCATCAGTGCTTGATGTGCCAACAATATGTAACCTCCATACTTCATGCGTTTCTTCTATTTTTATGTCCTTTTCAGTGGTTTTTCTTTTTCCCAGGCTTGCTCTTCTTGAGTGGTCGCGTTGCTTACTGACGGGAGACGAGAGGTTACCTGCCCCTTCTCTCATTTCTTCATCGTTTTTGATTGTTGCGTTAACTTCTTCTTCATTGATTTCGACTAGAAAATCAGCTAATATTTGACCTTTCATTGACGTTCTTGGTTCATATAGGATGTCATAAGACCATAGTTCTATCGTCCACTTGGATAGCCTTTCAGAGACATCCAGCTTGGACAAGATTTTCCGTATTGGTTTATCGGTTAGCACTCCAATCGGATAATCTTGAAAATATCTTTTAGACGTCTAAAGGCATGAACTAGATAGAGCGTGAGTTTCTCCATTGGTGAATAGTTGATTTCCGGTCCTTGTGTTACCACTGACAATGTACACGGGTATTTGCTTGCCTTCTCTTTCGGCCATCAATACTGCGCTTAAGCTCTACTGTTGATGCTGCTAGATATATGATTAGGGTTTCTCCTTCTACTAGTGCCGTAAGCATTGGTAGCTCAAAAATGGCTTTCTTGATCCCTTGAAAAGCTTACTGTTCTTCTTCGCTCCATTGGAAGTGCATCTTATTAAGGCAAATCCTTCATTGTTTTGAAGATTGGAAGGCTCTTTTCTGCTACTTCGGAGGTGTATCGGTGCAAAGTTGTCAGTTTTCCACTCAAGCACTTCACTTGCTTCAATGTCATTAGGGATTTTAAATCCAAGATGGCCTTAGCTTTCTCTAGGTTGACCTTGATTCCTTTTGGTATAACCAAGTGTCCGAGGAACTTTCCTTCTTCCAAACTGAAAGATGACTTGCTTGGGTTTAACTTTATATTAGCCTTTCTCAGGTTGATGAAGGTTTCTTCAATATCTTTTATCAGTGCTTCCTCCGAATTTCTTTTTATTACTATATCATCCACATAAGCTTCTAGGTTTCTTCCGATTTGAGTTTTGAATACTTTATCAACCAAACATTGGTAGGTTCCTCCTGCATTTTTTAGCCCAAATGGCATCTTTTTGTAGCAGAAAACTCCTTTATCGGTGTAGAACGCCATCTTTTCTTCATATTCTTCTACCATATGTATTTGGTGTTAAATTTTGTACACGTCGAGCAAACATTTGAACTTGAATCCGGACAATGACTCTACCTTTAGATCCACCTCCGGCAAGGGGTATGGGTCTTTCTAACAAGCCTTGTATAGACTAGTAAAATCGATGCACATCCTCCAGGACCCATCCTTCTTCCGCACCATTACTGGATTGGTAATCCAACTTTGGTATTCCACTTCACGTAATACGCCAACTTGCAGGAGCTTCTGAACCTCTGCATACATAGCTCGACTTCGGTCTGGAGCCAAACCTCTTTTCTTTTGGACTATCGGCTTTATGTTTTCGAGTATGCGAAGCTTGTGTTTTGCAATTTTCTACGGGATTCCCTTCATGTCTTCTGGTGTCCACCTGAAGACGTCCACATATTCTATCAAGAGCCTTTCTAATCGTTGTTGGACTTGTCAGTTTCGATAATCACCCCTTGCTCTGAATGATTTTCATTTATATGTACTCCCCTTTCTAAGGCCTTAGCTGCTTCTTGCTTTGTTCTTGTTTCCCATTCTATGTTGATACATTCTTGAATGTCCTTTTCTTCACTTTGAACTGTTGCAACGCCCTTTGGAGTGGGAAACTTCATTGCCGAATGAATTGTTGACACTATAGCTCCGAGTTGGCATAAGCCGGATCTTCCCAAGATGCATTATAGATGTTAGGGTTTGTTCTTTTTTTCAATATATATTTTAGGGAACAGAAGCATGAACAGCAGTTTTAAACTTTTTAAAACTCCCCACCCATGATTCATATGCAAGCCTTAAGAAGCAAAACAACCATAGGGTGTTTAGAACTACAACCTTTGTAGTGTGAGAAAACCGGGGAAGTGGTTGATCAAAGAGAAGCGAAGTAGAGACTTCCTCCAAGGTATCCACAAGCCAATGATTCCAAGACCTTAAAATGTTAGTTTCTCCAACCCTTGAAACTCAAGAAAACAAGCAACAACCTTTGTTCTTCTTCTTGAACTAGATGTATGTACTTCGACTATGTATTCAAGTATCACTGTTGGCTTAAATGAAGAACACCAATACTAGAAAGTAAGGATATTTTTAAAGGTTCAAAACACTTAGAATATACAAGCTAAAGGTGGTGAACTTTCTTATACATAAAAAGGGGTCATGCATGCAATTAAAAGCCAAGAAACAAAGCAAGAGAGGGAGGCCCCTCCCTTGCTCAAATTTTGCCAAAAATGGGAGGGGGAGGGTCCCCTCTTGCCTTTGCTTCTTTACTTGTTGATGTATGCATGTCTTGGTTAAGTCTTATGCAGGAAAACACAATATGGCCCCCTTTATGATTAATGTGGTAATTTCTAGATTTTGTTTTAAATAATTAAAAGATAATACTAGATATGTCATACCATGTATAAAATACATCTACATGTATTTCATATAGATACTTGATTGTTACTAGTAACTCTTTACTTGTAACAAAGATATATATCAATATATGTAATTGTTACAAGTAACAATGTACTTGTAACAAATATATATGTATACATATATATATATATATATCATGTGTTTATATTTATATATTTGATATGTATTATCTTATATCAATATATAAGAGTAATATTATTATTTTACATAAATAATAATATACAAAAATGCATATAAACTTATATATATATATATATATGATGAGTTGGAAACATATTTAAATCATATTCAAATATGTAATTGGTGTACATTGACTGTAAATGTGTGACCATATGGGTTTATTTATTATCAGTAATATCATATTAATTGGTGTCTTGTGCACATAGAACCAACAATCTCCCACTTGCACAAGTTACAACTTAAGTCGATATAGACAATGGTAAGAACGTCTAGCAATATCCCGTTGCCCCTAATAATAAATAAAGTGTGTTGATCAACACTTTCACCAATGAAATTAACTCACTAGCTTCAAATCGTTGTTATAGGTAAGTCATCAATTATTATTTTTGTTTTAATATATCGTTGAACATGAGACATGGATCGTCATCAATTCTCATATGGTGTTCAACTTGTTTTAGGGCCAGAGATATTATACTCCCAATTAAATGAGAGAAACAAATCTCATCTTGACTACATACGTCTCTTATAAGACTCATATCATACCTAATAATGGCCTTTATAAGTACCCGGTTAAATATATCTTTTAACCATATTAAAGCATGATACTCTCATACTCGAGTCCCAATATGTGTCTGAGGTCTAAGGATACAGAGATACTATCTTTATCTCAAGATTCGCTTATGACATTGATCCATGAAGTGATCTTGAGAGCGGGTGATGTCCAATGTTTGTTCCCTAACAAACATTAGTGAATTTGGCTGCAAACCCTTTTGTCTACTTTCATCACAAATGAAAGTCAACCAACCGATTCACATTAGTCTTAATTCATAACTATTCCCATAGTTATAATCAACTATGGACGTTTTAGAATAAAGAATTATTGATGGATTTAAACATGCTAATTAGGAACACGATAAATATTAATGAAGTGATCATATTCAATATATCATTCAGATAAAATAAGTATTGTCATAATGTTCCAAAATACCCTAATACTAAATTACAATTCAAATCCAATCCCTAGCAAAGCAAAGACCTATTTCCCTAGTATGAGACTCATGCTTAGTCATAGCAAGAGGTTTCGTAATGTAATGTCCCAAAAAATTTTTTTTAAACATAATTCATTCATAAAAGATATCCGGAACCCATGATAACAATATTACATGCCAAGTTGGAAATCAAATATCAGACAGTATTGAGTAAATTAAAATCATCCTTGTTTGTTTGGAAACTATTAATATTAAAACTAAATTCTTGCATGCGGAAGCTTGAGTTTGAGCTATCATCACTGAGCTGGAGCCCCGCCATGGTCCTTACCTGAAAAAGATATGAAACAACAACTGTAAGCCCAAGGCTTAGCGAGTATACTACTTACAACCAAAAATAGTTCACATGCTACTCAACTCATACCCACTACCGTAGTAAGTGGTCTCATCATACCCGTCACTAGAATGGTCTCGTCTCCCCGTTGTCGTCACAACGGTCTAGCATACCTGGCACCAAAGTGCTGGTCTCATACCCGACACCGAAGCGTTCGGTCTAACGTACCCGTCACTGGAGTAAACGGTCTAGCATACCTGACACCGAAGTGTACGGTCTAACATACCCGTCACCGGAGTGAACGGTCTAGCATACCCGACACCGAAGTGTACGGTCTAACATACCTGACACCGAAGTGTGCGGTCTAACACACCCGTCACCGGAGTGAACGGTCTAAACATACCCGTTACCGAGGTAACGGTCTAAGTACAATCAACCATAACTCGTATATTCATAAATATCTGGTATTCACATGCATACGTAACATCTGGAATCTATTCAAGTTATAAGTGAGAATACTCACCTGTTAGCTGTCTTAGCTATTCAGTTCCTACTGAAGGACTTAGCTTGCTTAGCTACCTGACCAAGTTTAAACATTGGTTACTACTGTATTTACTGTTACTTACTGAAAGTCACATGCCATGCATGCATGGCCGGAAAGTTGCATGAACTGGCACACAGTACATGAAAGTCGCATGGCTATATCCTAAGCCAACTGAAAGTCGCATGAACTAGCATATATGTCACATGAAAGTCGCATGGCTATATCCTAAGCCAACTGAAAGTCGCATGAACTAGCATATATGTCATATGAAAGTCGCATGGAATTTACCAAGAGCTGAAAGTCGCATGGCAGAACATCAAAAGCTGAAAGTCGCATGGAATGTACCAAGAGCTGAAAGTCGCATGGCACAACATCAAAAGCTGAAAGTCGCATGGACTAACACTAAAAGTCGCATGGCACAACATCAAAAGCTGAAAGTCGCATGGACTAACACTAAAAGTCGCATGGACTACTATTCACTATACCAAAGTCGCATGAACATACAAACTAGGTCTGAAAGTCGCATGAACTCATACATACATCAACTGAAAGTCGCATGGCACATAACAAGTGCTCATGCGATTGTCGCATGGCACTCCCAAGTGACCATGCGACTGTCGCATGGTATAACGTCTCCTCTGTAAGTGTCAACATTTGAAAAACCCAGACTCCATAGCCATAATCTAGCTTTCTAAAAACTCAACCAATTCAACTCAAACTTGTTGCAAAACATTTCTCCACTTATATAAAACCTTCCTTTAAATTTAAAATCATATTATATCAACTTTCAAGGTGTTCTTGGTTAGACTTTCTCCTGGGTTTTTCTTAAACCTTCAACCCAAAAACCCAGATTATAAATCCTTCATCCAACAGTCAAATATAGTAATAGATGATGTCTATTAGATCTTAAATGATGGAGAAACATTACCTGATGCTTTTTTTTTCTTTGCTAGGATGTCAAGTTTTCCACATGTGGATTAACCCTCCTTCTTCTTCTTCTTGTGGCTTCCAACAAGGCACTCCCAACACACACAAGCTAGAATGGATTGAACAGTGATTTGAGGGTTTATGTGGGAGGCTGTGCCCTAAACTTCTATTTATACTCTCTTGCCTACCCTTGTGGGCCTAGGCCCATTTCCATATCTCAAACCAACATACCCATAACTCTTACTGGATCATAATAACTATAAGCCCAAGGTTCCTTAATAAATCACCATCCATAATATATATATATACAACAACATAACTCCCATCACGTAAATAATTTCCAATCATATTGTATATAAATCAACATTTATATTCATTAAAATATTCTTATACATCTTTAAGATTACGGGTATTACAACTCTCACCCACTTAAACACGATTTCGTCCTCGAAATCCTTAGTCGAACAACGCCGGATAGTTCTTCTTCATCTCGTCTTCGGACTCCCAGGACCACTCTGATCCCTTCCGGTGCTCCCACTGCACCTTAATCATCCCTACTTGCTTGTTGCATAGCTGTTTGATTCTTCTTTCAATGATCGCGACTGGCTTCTCTACATAATTCAACTTGTCATCCATGGTGATGTCCTCCAGAGGCACAAATGCCGATTCATCGGCCAAGCACTTCCTCAAGTGCGAAACATGAAAGGTGTTGTGTATTTTCGATAACTCCTCTGGTAGCTCTAAACGATAGGCCACTTTGCCAACTCTCGCAATGACCTTAAACGGTCCTATGAACCTGGGGTTCAACTTCCCATGCTTCCTAAAATGAATTACCCCCTTCCACGGGGATACATTGAGTAACACATGGTTGCCCACTTGAAATTCTAACAACGATCTCTGTTTATCTGCATAGCTTTTCTGCCGGCTCTGAGCCGCTTTCAATCGTTCGCGAACTTGTTGTACGTACTCTGACGTTTTCTAAACTATCTCGGTGTTACCGAGCTCCTTCTGGCCTACTTCCCCCCAACAGATCGGGGTCCTACACTTCCTCCCATACAGCATCTCATAGGGCGGCATCCCGATGCTGGCGTGATAACTGTTGTTGTAAGAGAATTCTGCGAGAGGTAAGTACAAATCCCAACTTCCCCCGAAGTCGATCATGCAAGCTCTTAACATATCCTCAAGAGTCTGTATTGTTCTCTCGCTCTGCCCATCGGTTTGCGGATGGTAAGCTGTGCCGAGGTTTATTCTCGTGCCCAAACCCTCGTGAAATTTGCTCCAAAACCTGGACGTGAACCACACATCCCGGTCCGAAATGATCGTAATTGGCACTCCGTGCCTTGAGATTATCTCCTTCACGTAAATATCTGCCAATCTCTCTGCCGAGCTAGCTTCTCGGATAGGTATGAAATGCGCGCTCTTGGTCAATCTATCCACCACAACCCAAATGGCGTCAAAATTTCTTGGTGTCTTAGGCAGCTTTGTTATCAAAACCATGATTACGTGTTCCCATTTCAACACCGGTATTTCCAATGGTTGCAACTTACCGTGTGGTCACTGGAGCTCGGCTTTTACCCGCAGGCACGTTAGACACTTTTCTACGTAACTTGCTACATCTCTCTTCATCCCCTGCCACCAATAATCCATCTTTAAGTCTCGGCACGTCTTAGTAGCCCCAAGTGTATAGAAAATTTTGACTTGTGGGCCTCATCTAAGATAACCCTTCGAACCTCTGTAGTCTTCGGCACCCAAATCCTTCCGTAACGGGTCCACAATCCCCGATTGTCCATGGCCATGAAGGCCAACTGACCCTTAATCCGTTCCACTTTCTAGTTTTCCTCCTTTGCTGCCTCAACCTGGGCCGTCAAAATCATCTCGAATAGTGAGGTTGTAACCGTCATTCTTAGACATTTAACGCTGAACTGCAACTGGCTCGTCTTACGACTTAACGCGTCCGCCACCACGTTGGCCTTCCCTGGGTGATACAAGATTCACAGTCATAATCCTTGACGAGGTCTAGCCACCTCCGCTGTCGCATGTTCAAATTCTTCTGGTCGGCGAAATACTTCAAGCTTTTGTGATCTGTGTAGATGGTGCATTTAACTCCGTATAGGTAGTGTCGCCAAATCTTGAGCGCGAACACAACTGCTGCCAACTCCAGGTCGTGAGTTGGATAATTACACTCGTGAGGTTTTAGTTGTCTTGAAGCATAAGCGATAACCTTCCCCCTCTGCATAAGAACACACCCAAGCCCCACATGAGAGGCATCGCAATACACCACTAGATCTTCCATTCCTTCAGGCAAGGTCAATATCGGAGCTTCACATAGTTTGCCCCGAAGGGTCTCAAACGCTTTCTGTTGATCGGCTCCCCAGTAAAAAGGGGCATTCTTCTTCGTCAGCTTAGTCAGTGGCACTGCCAGCTTCGTGAATCCTTGATGAATCGTCTGTAGTAACCGCTAAACCCAAGAAGCTTCGGATCTCCGTCGGACTCTTCGGCGTTTCCCATCTCATCACGGCCTCTATCTTTGTCGGGTCCACTTTGATTCCTTCACGGTTCACCAGGTGCTCGAGAAACTGCACCTCCTTTAGCCAAAATTCGCACTTCGAAAACTTCGCGTACAACTTTTCCCTTCTCAACGTTTCTAGCACCTCTCGAAGGTGTTTCTCATGTTCCGCCTCGGTCTTGCAGTAGACTAGGATGTCATCGATGAACACAATCACTGAATTATCAAGCATCGGCCGGCAAACCCGATTCATTAGATCCATGAAAGTTGCGGGCGCGTTGGTGAGGCCGAATGGCATCACCACGAACTCGAAGTGCCCGTATCTAGTTCGAAATGCTGTCTTTGCTACATCTTCTTCTCGGACTTTGAGCTGATGATAACCCGACCGCAAATCTATCTTTGAAAAACAGGACACACCTTGCAACTGATCAAATAGGTCATCTATTCGAGGTAACGGATACCTATTCTTCACTGTTACCTTGTTAAGCTCTCGGTAGTCGATGCACATTCTGAATGTTCCATCCTTTTTCTTTACAAACAGAATCGGGGCTCCCCAAGGTAAGCTACTAGGTCGGATGAAACCCTTGTCAAGCAACTCTTGCAGTTGCGTCATTAGTTCCTGCATTTCTAGCGGTGCTAAACGGTATGGCGCTTTCGCGATAGGCGTGGCTCCTTGTACCAAATCTATACGGAACTCTACTTGTCGGTCCGGCGGTATCCCTGGTAGATCCTCTGGGAATACCTCGGGGTATTCACACACCACTGGTACGTCAGACACCTCTAATTGTTTCTTTTCTTTCCTCGAGTCGATGACCTACGCGATAAACGCAGCGCACCCTCTACGTAAATACTTTGCAGCTTTAGTTACGGTGCAGCATGCTATCGTTCCTTTCTATTTCTGGCCATGGATGGAGATCTCTCCCCTACTCGGATTCTGGATCCGTATGATGCCTTGCTTGCACAAGATGCTGGCCTGGTGACGCCCCAGCCAATCCATTCCCACAATCACTTGGAATTCCCGCATCGGAGTCGGCAGTAAGTCTATGGGAAACCTTACATCGTCTATTACTATTAAATTGTTCCTATAGATGGTAGATACACTCAAAGCCTTATCATCGGCTATCTCTACCTCTAGCGGCGTTTCTATTTTCACCAGTTCTACAACGAAACTTTTACAAAACGACAAGGATACAAAGGACTTGCTAGCCCCGGAATCAAAAAGTACAAGTATAGGTAAGGAGTTAACGATGAAAGTACCTGCTATCACGTCCGGTTCTTTCTTTGCTTCTTCCCCCGTCATCTAGAAGGTACGACCTCTTGGTTTAGGTGCTTCGGGCCTCTTCCCTTTCTCTCCATCTGTAATTCTGAGCGGCGGCTGCCAAGTTGTCTTTCCACTGTTTCCCGTCGACTCCGGACACTACACCATCCGGTGTCCCGGCTTGCTGCACTTGAAGCATACATTCAGGTGGGCCTTGGAATCTTTGCCATGGTGCCCACCTCTCCCACATCTGTAGCATCTATCCAGCCCCTGTCGACAGTTTCCAATATGCGTTCTACCGCATCGCCCGCACCTGGACCCTAGATTCGGTTTCTTAACTAGCTGTTTCCCCTGGTGGCTGCCGAGAGCGGCCCGCTCTGCAGTACGCTTCCTATTTCTTTCTGTCAGATAGAGCTCTCTCTTACGGGCTCCTTCAATTAGCTGCTGGAGGGTGGAATACTGACCATTGGCCACAAACTCGCGGATATCCTCCCTCAGCATCTGGGTGTACCTGTGCATCTGCAATCCCTCGTCACCGGCATAGCCCGGGCAGTACAGCAATTTCTCCTTGAACACCGCAGTAATCTGGTTGACCATCTCTGTGGTCTGCTCTAGCTTCATGAACTCATCCATGACCCTTTCTACCTCAACCTTTGGTGCATACTCAGCATAGAATAATCGGTAAACTCCTCCCACTTCATCCTGGCGATTGCCTCGCCCTTCATCTTACGCATCAAATTCCACCAATCCTTAGCTGCTCCTCTCAAGAAGTTAGACGCATACCAAACTTTCACATCTTCAGCACACTTGCAGGTGAAGAACGCCCCTTCCACCCCTGCGATCCATCTGGTACTTAACACGGGGTCTGGCAGACGAGGAAAGTAGGCGGCTGACATGTCGAGAAGTCTCGAAAGGTACCTCCTGAAGTTACCTGATTAACAGTTGGTGTCACTAGCTGGGTGTTTGCCGCTGTCAAACTTGCTTCTTTTGTGGCCCACAGAGCACCCGGTTTCTGATCGATCATGGTGCTCATATCCTGCTTCAAGTCCTCTACCACCTTAGGTAGAAGTTCTTTCAATGCATTGGTCACCGCTGTGGTTACCATTTCAGTCATGTTTGCTTCCCCGAACTCATCACTTTCAGGGTCATTCGGTACTACGTTCTCAGGAGCCATGTTCTCAGGAAGTGGCTGGTTAACAACTGGTTGCATGCGGGGGTCACTTTCCCCGGTCACACTAGCATTTTCCCCGTCTGGCGGGTTTTCAAAAACTCTTCCTGCTGGAATAACTCTTCGGTTTCTCGTGTTCACCATACTGGATGTATAGACAGTGCACTGATCAATAGGCGGCATTGCCATACAGTCCTCACTAATATATCAAGGCATATATCAAGTACCACAAGTGAAAATCTAGCTAGCAGGCAACCCTAGTCTTTCTAAGGCACCCTAGCTACAGGCATCTTATCTCTACAAGTACCCCTCACCGGATTCACAAGATTCCCTTGGATGCTGGTAGGTTCCCACAAGTATCGTGTGCAACTAATAATATGGGCCCTATTATTACCAACACACTACGTACTGGATCCTAGCATTACCCTTGAAAATCCCGATTCACTGGCTTGGGCCATGTATCACTTTCTACAGCGTCAGGTTCTCACGTATAGTAATCATGTAAAAGTATCACTAACCCATTGCTACCCTTCTAGAGTACCCTACTGTCAGGAATCATATACAAACTAGCACATAATATAATACTGCAAGTACCTTGTACCTCGCACGTGACCACTCGGACTAGCTTCAGCTGATAGCTCATTGAAAACATTTATCATTTTCAAGTTATGAACTTTGTTTGAAAATTCTTTAAGAACCAAGGTTTAAGTCTAAACACGCCGAAACGCATCTAGATCCCTTAAACCTAGGCTCTGATACCAAGTTGTAACGTCTCAAAAAAAAAATTTAAGCATAATTCATTCAAAAAAGATATCCGGAACCCATGATAACAATATTACATGCCAAGTTGGAAATCAAATATCACACAGTATTGAGTAAATTACAATCATCCTTGTTTGTTTGGAAACTATTAATATTAAAACTAAATTCTTGCATGCGGAAGCTTGAGTTTGAGCTATCATCACTAAGCTGGAGCCCCGCCATGGTCCTTACCTGAAAAAGATATGAAACAACAACTGTAAGCCCAAGGCATAGCGAGTATACTATTTACAACCAAAAATAGTTCACATCCTACTCAACTCATACCCACTACCGTAGTAAGTGGTCTCATCATACCCGTCACTAGAACGGTCTCGTCTCACCCGTTGTCGTCACAACGGTCTAGCATACCCGACACCGAAGCGTCCGGTCTAACGTACCCGTCACCGGAGTGAACGGTCTAGCATACCCGACACCGAAGTGTACAGTCTAACATACCCGTCACTGGAGTGAACGGTCTAGCATACCCGACACTGAAGTGTACGGTCTAACATACCCGACACCGAAGTGTGCGGTCTAACACACCCGTCACCGGAGTGAACGGTCTACACATACCCGTTACCGAGGTAACGGTCTAAGTACTATCAACGATAACTCGTATATTCATAAATATCTGGTATTCACATGCATACGTAACATCTGGAATCTATTCAAGTTATAAGTGAGAATACTCACCTGTTAGCTGTCTTAGCTATTCAGTTCCTACTGAAGGACTTAGCTTGCTTAGCTCTGTAACTGAATGCTACCTGACCAAGTTTAAACATTGGTTACTACTGTATTTACTGTTACTTACTGAAAGTCACATGCCATGAATGCATGGCCTGAAAGTCGCATGAACTGGCACACAGTACATGAAAGTCGCATAGCTATATCCTAAGCCAACTGAAAGACGCATGAACTAGCATATATGTCACATGAAAGTCGCATGGAATGTACCAAGAGCTGAAAGTCGCATGGCACAACATCAAAACCTGAAAGTCGCATGGACTAACACTAAAAGTCGCATGGCACAACATCAAAAGCTGAAAGTCGCATTGACTAACATTAAACGTCGCATGGACTACTATTCACTATACAAAAGTCGCATGAACATACAAACTAGGTCTGAAAGTCGCATGAACTCATATATACATCAACTAAAAGTCGCATGGCACATAACAAGTGCTCATGCGACTGTCGCATGACACTCCTAAGTGACCTTGCGACTGTCGCATGGTATAACATCTCCTCTATAAGTTTCAATATTTGAAAAACCCAGACTCCATAGCCATAACCAAGCTTTCTAAAAACTCAACCAATTCAACTCAAACTTGTTGCAAAACATTTCTCCACTTATATAAAACCTTCCTTTAAATTTAAAATCATATTATATCAACTTTCAAGGTGTTCTTGGTTAGACTTTCTCCTGGGTTTTTCTTAAACCTTCAACCCAAAAACCCAGATTCTAAAACCTTCATCCAACACTCAAATATAGCAAGAGATGATGTCTATTAGATCTTAAATGATGGAGAAACATTACCTGATGCTTTTTTTTTCTTTGCTAGGATCTCAAGTTTTCCACAGGTGGATTTACCCTCTTTCTTCTTCTTCTTGTGGCTTCCAACAAGGCACTCCCCACACACACACAAGCTAGAATGGATGGAACAGTGATTTGAGGGTTTATGTGGGAGGCTGTGCGCTAAACTACTATTTATACTCTCTTGCCCACCCTTGTGGGCCTAGGCCTATTTCCATATCTGAAACCAACATACCCATAACTCTTATTGGATCATAATAACTATAAGCCCAAGGTTCCTTAATAAATCACCATCCATAATATATATATATACAACAACATAACTCCCATCACGTAAATAATTTCGAATCATATTGTATATAAATCAACATTTATATTCATTAAAATATTCTTATACATCTTTAAGATTATGGGTATTACAAGTAAAAGGATCTGCGAGATTTTGATCTGTATTTTGCGAATACACACATCTCCTCTATCCACTATATCCCGTATGTAGTGGAAACGCCTGATCGAGGATGTGTTTGATGCTGTGATGTGGTCTAGGTTCTTTTTCCTGGGCAATAGCACCTTCATTATCAAAAAATATCTCTATGGAGTCTTGAATGTTTGTTACTACCCCAAGGTCAGCAATGAACTTCTTCATCCAAGCAATTTCTTGTCCAGCCTTAGAAGCAGCAATGTATTCGGATTCTGTATTGGATTGTGCAACTACATTTTGCTTAGAACATTCTAAGCAACCGCACCTCCATTCATAAGGAAGACATAGCCCGATTGTGATCGAGAATCATCTCGATCTATTTGGAAACTAGCATGTGTGTAACACTTTACACAAATATCGTCTTCCAAACCCCCATATATCAAGAATATGTCTTTGGTTCTTCTCAAGTATTTTAAAATGTTCTTGACTGCCATCCAATGGCTATCCCCTGGGTTTTGCTCGTATCTGCTCGTCATGCTCAAGGCATACGAGACATCTGGCCTAGTGCATAGCATGGCATACATGATGGATCCAATTGTAGAAGCATATGTGATCTTACTCATTCTATCTAGCTCTTCTTTTGCGCTAGGGCTTTGAGCTTTACTCAAAACTGTGCCTTGTGCTATTGGCAATAATCCTCTCTTGGAATTCTCCATCTTGAACCGTTTCAAGATCTTGTCAATATATGCACTTTGAGTTAAGCCAATAAGACGACTAGATCTATCTCTATAGATCTTTATTCCAAGAATATAGGCGGCTTCTCCCAAGTCTTTCATTGAGAAACACTTCCCAAGCCAAGACTTAATGTCTTGCAAGGTCGGGATATCGTTTCCAATGAGTAGTATGTCATCAACATACAAGACAAGGATTGCTACTACGCTCCCACTAGTTTTCTTGTAATCACACGGTTCATCTTCTGATTTGATAAAACCAAACTCTTTGATTTTCCCATCAAATCGAAGGTTCCAACTTCAAGTTTCTTGCTTTAGTCCATAAATGGATCTTTTAAGCTTGCACACCTTCATTCTGAACCATATAGACATCTTCACTTAAGTGTCCATTTAGAAAAGCCATTTTGACATCCATTTGCCATATCTCATAGTCATAATACGCGACTATGACAATAAGTATTGTAATAGATTTAATCATGGCTACTGGAGAGAAAGTCTCATCATAGTCAATACCATGAGTTTGAGTGAACCCTTTTGCCACTAGCCTTGCCTTAAATGTGTGTACATTTCCATCAGTGTCGGTCTTATTCTTGAAAACCCACTTGCTCCCTACAGTTTTACTATTGCGAGGAAGATCAACCAAGTCCCATACTTGATTTTCATACATGGACTGCATCTCAGTGTTCATGGTATCAAACCATTTATCGGATTCCGGATCCGATATATCATCTTGGTAGTTAGTAGGCTCAGAAGAGTCTATGAAGAAAATCTCATCACTGGACACGAGAAATCCATATCTCTTGGGTTCTTGACGAGACCTACCAGATCTACGAACACCTTGTGTTTCAACAAGTACTTGAACAACCAATTGTTCAGGTTCATCAACCGTTTGTTGAGTGTTAGTGCCAACCTAACTTGTATTTTGTGGTTCTTGAACTTCTTAAAAATCTATATTGCTCCCACTTGCCTCTTTCGAAAGAAACTCCTTTTCTAAGAAAGTGCCATGCCTTGAAACAAACACTTTGTTCTTAGCTGGGTTGTACAAATAATATCCTAACAAATCTTTAGGATATCCCACAAAATTACATTTGATGGATGTGGGATCGAGTTTACTTGAAGCCTCTTGTCGTACATGAGCTTCATAACCCCAGATTTTCAAGTAAGATAAGTTTGGAACCTTTCATACCACATCTCATATGGTGTCTTATCTACCTTCTTGGTTGGAACCATATTCAATATGCACGCAACAGTTAATAAAGCATAACTCCAAAAGGGCGAGGGTACAGTACTTTGGCTCATCATAGACCGAACCATATCTAGTAGGGTTCGGTCCCTCCTTTCTAACACACCATTATGTTGTGGTGTTATTGGAGGAGTAAGTTGTGAGATAATCCCACAATCACTAAGATGATCCATAAATGCTTGGCATAAGTAATCTCCACCTCGATCGGAACGAAGGGCTTTGATGGTTTTGTTGAGTTAATTTTGTACTTCGTTTTGAAACAACTTGAACATTTCAAATGTTTCATGTTTATGTTTCGTTAAATAAACATAACCAAATCTACTATAATCATCGGTGAATGTAACGAAGTATCTATCACCATCCCTAGACATTGATCTAAACGGACCGCATACATCCGTATATATGATTCCTAATAGATCTTTGGCTCTTTCAATTGAACCAGAGAAAGGAGCCTTAGTCATCTTCCCATATAAACATGATTCACAAACTTCAAATGAGCTAGAATCATTTGATTTTAAAATTCCATCCTTTTGATTTTTGCAATGCGTTTCTTGTTTATATGACCAAGTCGACAATGCCATAGGTATGTTTGACTTAAGTCATGCTTAGGTCATTTGATGCTAGTGGTATATATAGAATTATCATTAAGATATCTTTAAAATTAACTTCATAGATTTCATTATGTGGACAAGCCTCAAAATACAAAATGTGGTCTTTGAAAGCACGAATGCTATCATCAACGAACCCAAATGTGAATCCTGCCTCTCTTAACCGAGCCACTAATATAATATTCCTAGTTAAACTAGGTACATAACAACAATTGTTCAATATTAAGTACTAGACATTTAGTAATAATAATTCAAAAGTTCCAAGGGCTTCAACAGCAACATTTGCTCCATTGCCCACATGGAGATCCAAATCGCCTGACTTCAGCAGCTTACTCACATTATTACAAATGTGAGTTCCACAACTTATATCAAATACCCAGGAATTAATGGAAAAATTACACATTTCAATCATATATACCTGAAGTGCTGGCGTCACCAGCCTTCTTTTTCTTCAACTCCCCGAGGTAGGTTGGACAATTGCGCCTCCAATGTCCTACCACCACGCATTCAAAGCATAGGTCTCTCTTGGGAACCTTTCCCGAAGTCTTGGGTGTAGGAGCTTTGGCAACCTCTTTGCCATTATCCTTTCCCTTCACTTTCCCTTTGCCCTTTACCTTTGAGTTGTTCTTTTTCTTCTTCTTGATTTTCCCTTCCTGAATCATCAAGACCTAAGGTGTCTTGCTTGGAATCTTACTCTAAGTAGTCTTAAGCATCCCATGCAACTCTGAGACAGATTTCTCCCAATTCTTCATGTTATAGTTCATGACGAATTGGTCATAAGTTTTGGTCAACAAGTTAAGGATCATATCCTGTGCAAACTCATTGGTTATGGGAGATCCAAGCCTGGCAAGTTGGTCAATGTAGCCTTTCATATTTAGCACATATTCGCTAACGGATTGATCTTCCTCCATTTTACATGCATAGAAGGCTCGAGTGACTTTGAAGCGTTTTTGCTTTGCTTGCCTTTTGAACATTTCCATAAGTTGGCGAAGCATATCATATGCTGCATGCTCCTCAAGGTTCTTTTGAAGATCCAGAGACATGGTGGCATGCATGAGACATGCAATGTCGACCAAGTCGTCGGAATGCTTCGCCCAACCATCCTAACGGCTTTGTTTGCAGTAAATGGAAGTTCCTCAGGGACGGGATCCTCAAGTACGTACAATTTCTTTTCATGCTTAAGAACGATTCTCAAGTTATGATACCAATATAAGAAATTTGTACCATTGAGTTTTTCTTTCTCTGAGACGGAACGAAGAGACAAATGGTGAATGGGCCTAGTTGAGTTAGGGGCCATCTACGAAATTAACAAAGTTCGTTTTAGTATTTTGGAACTTAACCTTGAATGTTTGGCTAATGCTCTCCCCATCAAGTTAATACAAAACAAGGTAGGTAACGTTTACCAATTACATCTCGTATGTAATTGCTAGATCATTATAGGATCCTAGACAACAATTGTGTGACAACCGTTAACAAAATTCACAGGTTAGCCATTAGAAACTCTAAATATAAGTCTGGTATGACTAAAGATATTAGTTATGATTTAAATATATAAATAATAATCTTAGATTCCCTAAAAATTTCATCTATATGGTTAAGAACTTTCACTAGCTCGTAAAATCGATTTATTAACAGCTAATATTTAAAAATAAATTAATAATAATAATAATAATAATAATAATAATAATAATAATTATTATTATTATTATTATTATTATAATTATATACATCATAATGATTATAGATAAGTTCAAATATAAAACATATATATATATAAAAACTTATAAAAGTGATTAAAAAATAAATAAATAAACCCCCCACCCCCATGTACGGCCACAACCACCCCCCCTTTTCTCTTGACTTCCTCACTTCCCCATGATGCCACTTGAACTCCCCAATGCCTATATAATCCCCCTACTTCTTCTCATCATTTCCTTTACAACCAATCTTCATCTTCTCCTCTCTCTTGCGCATTACACCAAAATCTCCCCAAGAACTCCATCAAATCTTTGCTATTTGAAGAATCTAAGCAAAGATCAAAGAAGAAAAGTTTGGTAAGATGATTATACAACAAGATCCCTCTCTACTCTTCTACCTTTCTTCTCTCTCTTTTGTTATTATCATTGATTTTCATCTTATTTCTTAAATAACTAAGAATGCATGAGTAATCATGCACTTAGATGGTAGATTTTTCACCTTTGACATGAAAATGTTCAAAAATGGTGAGAATCCATGATCCATACAACTATAAATCAAGAAAATAAGCACTTTGATCATACATGTGTTATCATCCTACCAATGTTGTAAGGAACACATGAAAATGTGTTATCATCCTACCATTGTTGTAAGGAACACATGAAAATGTGTTATCATCCTACCAATGTTGTAAGGAACACATGAAAATGTGTTATCATCCTACCAATGTTGTAAGGAACACATGAAAATGTGTTATCATCCTACCATTGTTGTAAGGAACACATGGATTTTCTATTTTTATGTTTATATTATATGTTTAATCATAAATAATGTATTATATTAAAGTTATGAACTAAAAAGATAAGAAATATAACAACCTAACAGATTTTAAGCTAGAACTCCCCTTTGTTTTTGTTATATCTGGAGTTTTAGGTATCAAAATCGTTTGATTCTTTTTGATAATCTTATTTTAAAGTATTACCTTTCATTTGAACCTGGATTCACTAATTTTCATGAAGTTTTGATCCCTCAAACGTATTTAATAAGACACATATGTCGAGTCTGGAAATCTGACAGATTAAAAGAGATACAATTTAAACGCGTATAACTTGACCATTCTTGGGTCAAAATACGTATAGTTTTTTTAAATGTTTCATCTTTGAGTCGCTGTTATTTCTCCTTTTGAATCATGTAAAAATGAGGTCGTATGAGCCCTAAACAGACTTTTAAGTAATAATGTATCAACCAGACACTGATCAGTGAACACCTTATATACTTTTAATTTTTAAAAATACTAAACATGGATATTAAGTTCCTATATTTTTACTGGGTATTCTAGAAACATTCATTAAGGTTATATTAATTTATTATGCCTTAATAAAATTTCTAGAATACAGATTATAATTTTTAAAGTTTAACTTAAGAAAATATAAATTCCAGTGAACATCTATGACATAAAGAAAATAGGGGAAAACATTTAACAATTAATTAATAACTACTAATTAGCAATAATCATGAACTAATAACTAAAATAGTAAATCTAATAGAAGTTACATATTTCTTATATTAGTAAAGGAGCTTTGGTAGAATCAAGAAACAACTTACAAACCTAACACGTTACCATACCGAGTGAGTATCATAGCCCTTTTTACCGTACTTCATATTATTTTTGGGGTGAAAGCATGTGTGTATATTTCATGAAAATTTGATTGCCTAACTTCTTACATATTTTAAATATGATTTTGTTGCACTATGGTATTATTCTTTGATGTCCTTGGGTTATCGTTTGTAAGACCCCCTTTTAAGACATTATCCATTAACTCTACTAGTGAGCCGATGTTATTTGTAAGTAGCGCTATTTGGAGATTCCGACGTCTCCCATTTATGGTTGACGAACTATAGATGTACTTTACCACCACTAACGTCATTTAATATGGGCGTTAGGTTTGTTCTTGGGCAATTGGTTTTTGGTTAGGTTGGATAATGGCTCAAGCTATAAACATCATAGTATATTATTACCACGTGCAGTGTATTGGGCAATATAATGCATCACCTATCATTTGTGCATACTTTTATTTCATTAAAAAATTTCTATCATTTATTATTAAACTTTTCTGCATTAAAAAGTTATCTTGTGCATAATAAAAACCTATAATCTCACCAACTCTAGTAGTTGACCAGTTTCTTTTACCCTTGCTTTCAGGTGACTGCCGTTAGGTACTGCACATAGAAGCATGATGAGTGACATCTTCATTTTCATGTTTTAAAAACAATTTCCATTTAATTTACGCATCGTACCAAATAATGTCTTTAAATTTTATTTGGTTATGTATATTTCTACTTATGGATGTATCAGAATCTTTTAATTTGGTTATTTAAATATGGTTGGTCATTGTCTACTACCTTGTGCGATGATCCCTTGTGCTGTGACACCTCGTGTTTCCGCTTTAGCGGGGTGTGATAGATTTGGTATCAGAGCCAAAGGTTATAGAGAATACCGGTTTTCCTTAATGGAAAGCTCAAACTATAACCAAAGGTTCATGAAAATGATTTTCAAAATAATCTTGTTTGAAATGAATTAGGTGTATTGATAATATAATTAAGCTGAGTACCACATTGTTATACTTCAATTAGACAAAGCTTGATCACCTATGTCTAATTTAGCTATGTACGATTTGGGACTTAGGTTAGTTATAATAAAAGTATACTTAGAAAAACTTTTCATTTACTTTCTTTCTAGAACATGATCATTGTGTGTGTGCTTGAGCATAACATTCACATATAGACAATTTAAGTTATGAACTTAGTGTGTAAGTATTAAAACTTTGTAGATCATGTCAAGTGAAGGTGAACCCTCCGAGACCAGCCCAAGACCCGCTTCTGATAGCAACCAAGTCCCACAATACCAACTACCGGAAGGGTTTTTAGAACCCCTTAATAGGCATGTAGGGATTTTTAGGGCCACAGCAGAGTTAGTATCAGCACCCCAGCCGAGCCAAAACCCAAACCCCGGAATGCCCGGACTCTGCATTAGGCAAACCGCCCGAAAGAGGGTGGCCATACCAGCCCGAACAACTGTTGCACCTTCTCAACCTCCCGTAGGAGAACCATCCCGGCAAGGGAACGGGCCGGAGAGAGCCCCTATCCTTACGGGGATCCCGATGATACCTCCATCTGGAATGACCGAAGAAGAGAAGTGGAGGTTCCATCACATGTCATTGGAGTTGTATACCATGAGGGGTATGCTAGACTACCAGACCTACCGGGTCCCTTCTTGTCTAGACATGGCGAACCTCAACCACCACCATGCAATGAAGGCATTGGAAATGGCCCAGGAAGCCCGGAGGCTGATTACTACACACATGCCTTGTTGCAGGGGTTGTGATGCTGGTTGGGGATGGAATGAATGGCTTTGGGATTTATTGTCTTTCTTTTCTTTTATTATGAACTTGATTATTCTATGTTTAGTTTAAAAAAAATTCATGGTTGTATGTTCAAGGATATTATTATCTCTTTTATGAATATATGGCATCTTCTAAAGAGCCAATTTTTGGTATTTATTTTGTGCCAAATGAATGATTGATTATTTAATTTAATCGCATATTGTTAATCATATTTAACACCATGAATGAATTTAATATGTTACACATAGAGTAGTGTAATAAAACCGAATAGAATGCGTAACTAAAAATCCTCATGTGATTATGCTCTAGAACAATGCCTCCAAGAAGAGGAAACCCCGAGCTAAACCAACTTGTCATGGAACAAGTAATTGCTATGCTACCCAACATCGTCAGCCAAGTTGCAGCTGGGTTTCAAGCAAATCAAGGAGAACCAACCACGAACCAAGAATGTTTACAAAACCTTTAGGGCTTGCAACCCTAAAGAATTCTTCGGAACCGAAGGAGTTGTGGGACTACTCAATTGGATTGAGAGAACGGAATCGGTCCTTAGTATCAGTAAGTGTACGGAAGCAAATAAGGTGGAGTTTGCAGCATGTCTCCTCCAAGGACGAGCCCTATCCTGGTGGAATATCCAAGTACAGACGCTTGGAAGGGATACCGCGCACAAACTCGCATGGGATGCATTTCTCAAGATGCTAAGGGACGAATTTTGCTCAAAAATTGAAATTCAAAAGCTAGAAGCCGAACTTTGGAATCATGAAATGGTCGGAGGCGACATCAACTCATATACTACTCAATTTCATGATTTGGCCAAGCTGATACCACACTTAGTGACCCCGGAGAAAAACTGTATCGATAGGTACATTTGGGGTCTAGCCCCTGAGATTCGGGCCAACGTCACGGCTGCAAACCCGAACACCATTCAAAGTGCGGTGAATCTGGCTACAAGACTTACCCACAATGCTATTCGTTCAGGATCGCTTGTGAACAACAAAGACAAGGGTAAGAGAAAACTTGAAGAGGTGCCAAAGAGGCCATTCGGTGGAGAAGCTGCTAAGAATCATAAGAAAGCAAGAAACTTCGGAGCTCAGTCACAAGCAGCAGATAAGGGATGGAGGTCTTATCCTAAATGTGACAAGTGCCACAAACACCATGAAGGGAAGTGCATGGTATGCTTTAGATGTAAGAGGTTAGGACATCTCATCAAAAGTTGCAAAGTGAAGCCATGCTATAAGTGTGGAAGTCTGGAGCACCATGCCACCGCTTTCTCGTAACCAACTCAAGGGTCTAATTCTAATCAAGCATGTCCTGCAAGCCAAGGCAACCAAGGAAATCAAGCACGAGGCAGTGTGTTTGAGATTGGAGCGAATGAAGCCAGACAAAACTCCGATGTAGTTACAGGTACGTTTCCTCTAAACGGTTACTACGCATCAGTACTATTTGATTCAGGGGCAGATAAAAGCTTCATATCATTAAGATTTAAGTTAAGGTTAAATTTAAAAACCATAAAGATGAAAGAGCCTTACACCATTGAATTTGCTAATGGTCACAAAACTAGTGTTAAGGATATAATCCCTCGTTGTACCTTGGGCTTAGCCGATAAAACATATACCATATATCTAATCCCACTCGAAATGGGAAGTTTCGACATACTTGTTGGGATGGATTGGCTCTTTAGGCATCGAGCGGAAATATGTTGCTTCGAGAAGATCGTAAGAATCCCGACACCTGATGGTGAAACACTTAATGTGTATGGAGAAAAGTCCGGAAGGGATTTCAAAATAATCTCATCCATTAAGATGAGAAACTTTTTAAGGAAGGGAAACGAGACATTCCTAGCACATATAATCAATAAAGAAACCGATGAGAAAAACATCCAAGAAATTCCCGTTGTACAAGATTTTCTTAAAGTATTTCCGGAGGATTTTCCAGGATTACCCCCGAACCGAAAAGTCAAATTTCATATTGATCTAATCCCTAGAGCAGCTCTCGTGGCAAAAGCACCATATCGACTGGCCCTATCAGAAATGCAAGAGCTGTCGGCACAACTCCAGGAACTACTCGACAAAGGTTTCATTCAACCAAGTTCATCCCCTTGGGGAGCCCCAGTTCTTTTCGTCAAAAAGAAGGACGGGTCGCTATGAATGTGTATCGACTATAGGGAACTCAACAAAATGACTATCAAGAACCGATACCCTCTCCCTCGAATCGATGACCTGTTTGACCAACTTCAAGGCGCCAACTATTTTTCAAAAATCGATCTTCGATCGGGATGTCACCAATTGAGAGTTCGCGAAGAAGACGTCCCTAAGACCGCATTTAGAACCCACTATGGACAGTACGAGTTCTTAGTTATGCCTTTTGGGTTGACTAATGTTCCAGCAGTGTTTATGAACTTAATGAATAGGGTCTGTAGACCATATTTAGATAAGTTTTCAATAGTGTTCATTGACGACATTCTTATCTATTCGCGAAGTAAGGAAGATCATCAACTACATTTGAAATTGATTCTAACACTACTCAATGACCAGAAGTTGTATGCCAAATTCTCCAAGTGTGAATTTTGGATCCGAGAAGTACACTTCCTTGGTCACATAGTTAATTCGAAAGGAATTCATGTTGATCCAGCAAAGACCGAGGCAATTAAAAAGTGGGAAGCACCAAAGACGCCAACCAAGATTCGGCAATTTGTTGGTTTGGCAGGTTATTATAGGCGATTCATCAAAAACTTTTCATGCGTTGCTCAACCATTAACGACTTTAACTCAGAAGGATAAGAAATTCATTTGGGGGGATAAGCAAGAGGAAGCCTTTCAAACCTTGAAGCAAATGCTATGCAATGCACCTATCTTGGCATTGCCAACAAGAACTAGAAAACTTCGTGGTCTATTGCAACGCATCACACCAAGGGTTGGGATGTGTTTTAATGCAAAAAGACAAAGTTATCGCCTACGCTTCGAGACAATTGAAAGTTCATGAGAAAAACTACACTACTCATGATTTGGAGTTAGGAGCGGTGGTGTTTGCTCTCAAAATATGGAGACACTATATATATGGCACCAAGTGTACCGTCTACACTGACCATAAGAGTCTCCAGCATATTTTTGATCAAAAGATGCTCAATATGAGGCAAAGGCGATAGGTAGAACTACTCAACGATTATGATTGCGAAATCAAATATCACCCAGGTAAGGCCAATGTAGTAGCCGGCGCGTTGAGTAGGAAAGAAAGAGTAAAACCAACAAGAGTCCGAGCATTAGGAGCTATTGTACAAATGAGTCTGAAAGGAAGAATCATTGAAGCTCAGGAGCAAGCATTAAAATCAGAGAATCTAAGGGAGGAAACTCTCCGTCATTTGGAGCACAGATTCGAGATTGGAGCTGATGGAGTACGTTACTTTGAAAAGAAGGTTTGGATACCTAAGGCGAATAACATATGGTTAACGATATTGGATGAGGCACATAAATCTAAGTATTCTATTCATCCCGGAGCTGATAAAATGTACAAGGATTTGAAGGAGTACTATTGGTGGCCCGGAATGAAGAAGGATATTGCCCTATATGTGGGAAAATGTTTAACGTGTGCAAGAGTTAAGGTTGAACACCAGAAACCATCTGGATTACTGCATCAACCAGAAATTCCGGAATGGAAAGGGGATCAGATAACTATGCATTTTGTGACTAAGTTACCCCGATCCGCTAAAGGGTACGATTCCATCTGGGTGATAGTAGATCGGCTTACGAAATCAACACATTTCCTTCCCATTCGTGAAGATTACAAGATGGAAAAACTGGCACGAATATACATCAATGAGATCGTCATTCGACATGGAGTGCCCATCTCTATCATCTCGGATAGGGATAGTCGCTTCACGTCACGTTTTTGGCAATCACTTCAGAGAGCACTGGAACACGAGTCAATTTAAGCACCTCCTACCACCCTCAAACAGACGGTCAACCAGAAAGAACTATTCAAACACTAGAGGATATGTTACGTGCTTGTGTGTTAGATTTTGGCGGAAGCTGGGACTAGCGTTTACCACTTGTAAAATTTTCATACAATAATAGTTATCACACCAGTATCTAGTGTGCACCCTATGAAGCCCTGTATGGACGCAAGTGTAGATCCCCGCTCAGCTGGTTGGAAATTGGGGAGCGGCAATTGTCAAGACCAGATGTCGTACAGGAGACCACTGATAAGATCAAGATTATCAAGGAATGGCTGAAAACCGCTAGGGATCGATAGAAGAGCTACGCCGACAATCGCAGGAAACCCCTAGAGTTTCAAGTTGGCGATAGAGTTCTACTGAAGATATCACCTTGGAAGGGAATAGTACGTTTTGGGAAAAAGAACAAATTAAGTCCCAGGTATGTTGGACCATTTGAGATAATTGAAAGGATTGGACCGGACCGGTGCTTACAAGCTTAAACTGCCACAAGAATTGACCGCCATCTATGCCACGTTCCATGTGTCGAATTTAAGGAAATGCCAAAGTGATGAATCCTTAGTCTTACCCTTAAAATATGTGCAAGTTGATAACCGTTTACACTTCGTGGAAGAACCAATCGAAGTCCTTGACCGGGAGGTCAAAAGACTAAGAAGAAACAAGATCCCCATTTTGAAGATCCGATGGAACTCAAGGCACATGCCTGAATACACTTGGGAGTGAGAGGATTATATGGAACTCAAATATCCGCACCTCTTTTCCAAAAAGCAAGTCCAATACGTCAACGATTAATTTCGGGACGAAATTCTTTTAATCGGGGGAGATTGTGACAACCGTCAACAAAATTCACAGGTTAGCCATTAGAAACTCTAAATATAAATCTGGTGTTACTGAAGATATTAGTTATGATTTAAATATATAAATAATAATCTTAGATTCCCTATAAATTCCGTCTATATGGTTAAGAACCTTCATTAGCTCGTAAAACCGATTTATTGAAAGCTAAGATTTATAAATCATATACAATAATAATAATAATAATAATAATTATTATTATTATTATTATTATTATTATTATATACATCATAATGATTATAGATAAGTTAAAATATAAAACATATATATATAAACTTATAAAAGTGATTAAAACCTTGCTAAATATAAGATTTAATCAAATCACCAACTTATACAAAATTTACCTTATACAATTTATACACAATTAATTAACAAAAATAAAATAAAATAAAATAACCCCCCTCCCTTTTCTCTTGCCTTCCTCACTTCCCCATGATATCACTTGAACTCCCCAATGCCTATCTAATCCCCCTACTTCTTCTTATCATTTCCTTTACAACCAATCTTCATCTTCTCTTCTCTCTTGCTCATTACAGCAAAATCTCCCCAAGAACTCCATCAAATCTTTGCTTTTTGAAGAATCTAAGCAAAGATCAAAGAAGAAAAGTTTGGTAAGATGATTATACAACAAGATCCCTCTCTACTCTTCTACCTTTATTCTCTTTCTTTTATTATTATCATTAATTTTATCTTATTTCTTGAAGAACTAAGAATGCATGAGTAATCATGCACTTAGATGGTAGATTTTTCACCTTTGACATGAAAATGTTCAAAAATGGTGAGAATCCATGAAAATGTGTTATCATCCTACCAATGTTGTAAGGAACACATGAAAATGTGTTATCATCCTACCAATGTTGTAAGGAACACATGAAAATGTGTTATCATCCTACCATTGTTGTAAGGAACACATGGATTTTCTATTTTTATGTTTATATTATATGTTTAATCATAAATAATGTATTATATTAAAGTTATGAACCAAAAAGATAAGAAATATAACAACCTAACAGATTTTAAGCTAGAACTCCCCCCTTGTTTTTGTTATATCTGGAGTTCTAGGTATCAAAATCGTTTGATTCTTTTTGATAATCTTAGTTTAAAGTGTTACCTTTCATTTTAACCTGGATTCACTAATTTTCATGAAGTTTTGATCCCTCAAACGTATTTAATAAGACACATATGTCGAGTCTGGAAATCTGACAGATTAAAAGAGATACAATTTAAACGCGTATAACTTGACCATTCTTGGGTCAAAATACGTATAGTTTTTTAAAATGTTTCATCTTTGAGTCATTGTTATTTATCCTTTTGAATCATGTAAAAATGAGGTCGTATGAGCTCTAAACAGACTTTTAAGTAATAATGTATCAACCTGACACTGATCAGTGAACACCTTATATACTTTTAATTATTTAAAATATTAAACATGGATTATAAATTCCTATATTTTTACTGGGTATTTTAGAAACATGTATTAAGGTTATATTAAAATATTAAGCCTTAATAAGATTTCTAGAATACAGATTATAATTTTTAAGTTTAACTTAAGAAAATATAAATTTCAGTGAATATCTATGACATAAAGAAAATTGTGGAAAACCTGTAAAAATTAATTAATAACTAATAATTAGTAATAATCACTAACTAATAACTAAAATAGTAAATCTAATAGAAGTTACATATTTATAATATTAGGTAAGGAGCTTCGGTAGAATCAAGAAACAACTTACAAACCCAACACGTTACCATACCGAGTGAGTATCATAGCCACTTTTTACCGTACTTCGTATTATTTTTGGGGTGAAAGCATGTGTGTACATTTCATGAAAATTTGATTGCCTAACTTCTTATATATTTTAAATATGATTTTGTTGCACTATGGTATTATTCTTTGATGTGCTTGGGTTATCGTTTGTAAGACCCCCTTTTAAGACATTATCCATTAACTCCACTAGTGAGCCGACGGTATTTGTAAGTAGCGCTATTTGGTGATTCCAACGTCTCCAATATATGGTTGACGAACTATAGATGTACTTTACCACCACTAACGTCATTTAATATGGGAGTTAGGTTTGTTCTTGGGCAATTGGTTGTCGGTTAGGTTGGATAATGGTTCAAGCTATAAACATCATAGTATATTACTACCACATGCAGTGTATTGGGCAATATAATGGATCACCTATCATTTGTGCATACTTTTATTTCATTCAAAAATTTCTATCATTTATTAAACTTTTCCGCATTAAAAAGTTATCTTGTGCATAATAAAAACCTATGATCTCACCAACTCTAGTAGTTGACCTATTTCTTTTACCCATGCTTTCAGGTGACCGCCGTTAGGTACTGCACGTAGAAGCATGATGAGTGACATCTTCATTTTCATATTTTAAAAACAATTTCTATTTAATTTACGGATCGTACCAAACAATGTCTTTAAATTTTATTTGGTTATGTATCTTTCTACTTATGGATGTATCCGAATCTTTTATTTTGGTTATTTAAATATGGTTGGTCATTGTCTACTACCTTGTGCGATGATCCCTTGTGCTGTGACACCTCGTGTTTCCGCTTTAGCGGGGTGTGACAGATTGTCAATTTTTGCATGTTTGAGTCCATCTATGCCTCGGGCTTCCTTACGTTTAGCTAGTGCTATCTCCATAATAAGATTCCGATTTAGTTGTCCTATTTTAAGACGGTGAATTTCCGGCCCAAGATGCTCATAGAATTCGTGGAAAAACACCTCGGTTATTACAAAAACAATCCACGCGTTTGGGTAGTGCTCTCTCCACGTATCCTTGCAACAAGCGAGTGTCTCAAAATGAGATGGCTTATACTTACGTTTTGAAAAAGGGCTTTAACCGTTTTGTATATTTATTAAATAAACCAAAACGAATCGTGTGACAAATATTACATGCATACAATCATAAGTCTATGTTTTGATAAAATCATATTATATATATTGGTCTTGAGTATTCTTAAAATTCATATTTTACGAACTCTCGACGCGGTCAATTTTAAACTAGTATTAATATCCTATATTAACATGTGTAGTTTTGAGCGCGCGAATATGACCAATTTTAGCTTGTAATAAAACCATTTTACTATTAAGCTTGAATGGAGTTTGGTTGAGTTTTTAAAATATCTATTTTGTAAACTCATATGTCAATATATATATATATATATATATATATTGACATAATGAATTTTAATCTTTAAAAGAAAACCTTTTTATATAAAATTCATTTTACATCTTATGTTATGTCAACTTTAAAATACCAAACTCCCATTTGTGTGATTTATTTTATATCCAAAATATTATCTAGCATGCAAAAATCCTATTTTCAACCATGCATAATAATATAAACATAAAACACATAGACAAAACATGTATAAGTGCATAACCAAGCCATTTATCCTAAGTGGTATTTTTGTGAGCCATATAAAACTACCAAGTCATAACTAAGGACCAAAATTGTAACGTCCCAAATTTTTTATATATAAGTAGAAAATATAAATGCATTCAACAAAAGTCCTATGAGGTCCCGCACCCGGAACTACCCGTAGTTAAATGTATTTAAGTAATATTACAGACGTTGTTCCAACAAAATGTTTAAATAATTAAAACAGCGGAAATGATTAAATAAATGATAAGCTGTCTTCATGCTGCTAGAGCCTTCCCATGATCAGGTCTTGGAAAGAATAAGTTCAACAACAGTAAGCATAAAGCTTAGCGAGCACTCTAACTTACACACCACACTAGGTATGTACATGCCACATCATAACACAAATCAATGATCACATATCATTACACATACTACCGACGCAGTGCACTAACGACGATTTCACACTTTGGGTCACAGTTGTCTATCCAAGCCGGACCAAGGATTTTACACTATGTCTGACTGTGCTCGAGTTACGTTTTCACCACAATATAACGTAACCCTTCACTTCACATATATCACATCAGTTAAAACATCACATAAGATATAACATATACATTTCACACTAATATCATGTATAAGTTAGGGTAACTCACCTGATTTGTAGCAAAGATAAACGCAACAGGTTTCACAAGCTGAAAGTTAACAAGTCCAGTCGCAAGGACCTACAATACAGATATCTTCACTTGATTATCTTGGGTATACTACCGACCCTTAGTCGGACCACACTAGGCCGGACCTAACAACTGAAAGTCGCATGGACACACATCCACTCCATCCAAAAGTCGCATGGACTTGTGAAAGTCGCATGGACACACATCCACTCCATCTGAAAGTCGCATGGACTTAGACTGTAAGTCACATGGAACACCCACACTCCATCCGAAAGTCGCATGAACTTAACTGTAAGTCACATGGAACAAATAATCAAGTTGAAAGTCGCATGACAGTTAACATGAAAATCGCATGGGGCTACCTGAAGGTCGCATGGACCTTCTGAAAGTTGCATGAGGCCTTCTGAAAGTCGCATGGACCTCCATCTTCCCTGTCAGTATGTTTTCTCAAAACCCAGCCTCCATAACCAGAATCAAACTCTGTCAAAACTCAACCAAATCACTTTATTTTTGTTTCAAAACATTTCTCCACTCATAAGAACAATTTCCTATCAATATTCATAGGTTACAAACAAGATTTAACCTCTCAATCCACCATTTTCTCTCACTTTTCAAACACAAAAAACCCAGACAACCAAAAATCCCATAAACAGGTCTAAAATCATGTCTCGCCATATCTATATGATCATACAGAGTTTAGAAGCATTACCTAATAGTTCTCTTTCCAAGTCCTTGAAGATTTAGCTAGAAAGATCAAGGCTCTAGCCTTCCTTTGCTCCTTCTTCTCGTACTCAAGAACAAGCTCCCACTTTCTCTCTCTAGAAATGAAACAGTGAAATGCATTCATGGAGGTTGCACCCTAATCTTTCATTTATACTTGCTTCTTAACAAGGCCTTGGGCCCAACACTAGTAAACTCTCTAAGCCCATAAGGCTTATCCTCTCATACCACTATTTCACTTCTCTAATTAATTAGCACAACCATATGGTAGCCCAAATACTTGTTTATTTAATAATCTAAATAACCCACCAAATCCAATAACAACTTCAATTCCATAAGTAATTAGCAACTCCAAAAATATATAAAACTCGCATCATCTAATAACATATTCATTTATTATTATACAGAACCAGGGTATTACAACTCTCCCCCACTTAAATACGATTTCGTCCTCGAAATCATCACTTGAACAAATCGGGGTAGTTCTGCTTCATCTCGTCCTCCGGTTCCCAGGTCTACTTAGAACCCTTACGGTGCTCCCACTGAACCTTGACCGTTGCTATCTGTTTGTTGCGTAGCTGCTTAACTTTTCGTTCCAATATAGCTACTGTCCTCTCAACATAGTTCAGTCTCTCGTCCACTGTGTTGTCCTCCAATGGCACAAACGTGGACTCGTCCGCTAAGCACTTCCGAAGATGAGACACATGGAACGTATTATGAATCCTAGACAATTCGTCTGGTAGCTCTAACCGATACGCAACCTTCCCAACCTTGGCAATAACTTTGAAAGGTCCTATTTACCTTGGGTTCAGTTTTCCTTGCTTCCGAAATCGAATCACGCCCTTCCACGGAGACACTTTTAACAACACAAAATCTCCAACCTGGAATTCTAGCGAAGACCGTCTCTTATCAGCATAACTTTTCTGTCGGCTCTGTGCGGCTTTCAATCTTTTTCGCACTTGTTGGACATATTCTGACGTCTTCTGCACAATTTCCGTATTCCCGAGCTCCCTCTGACCTACTTCTCCCCAACAGATGGGGGTTCTACACCTCCTTCCGTACAACATCTCGTACGGAGGCATACCGATACTCGCGTGGTAGCTGTTGTTGTAGGAGAATTCTGCCAACGGTAGGTAGGAATCCCAACTTCCTATAACGCCCCAAATTTAAAAAGAACCACAATGGTACATAAAATTCATTTATAAAATGCACATTTAGTTTTAAACGTATGCAAAAGCATTTTACTATAAAACTAAGGTACTGCCAAAAGATATATACAAGAGTACATACTTAGTGACCTTTAAAAGTTGAATATTTACATAATTGGGCGTTAAAATTGTTTCAAAAGAGTAACCCAAAAAATAGTCAAACAGGAGCCTTGCCTTTATCCTTGCCGCGTCCTACAAAAGATTAAAAAGCAGTATCTGATAAGCTATGAGAGCTTAGTGAGTATTCCAAACTAATAACGTATAAACACACGTATAAAATCATATAAAGATAATACACGTATGTCAGATAATCATTGCTAACCACTGGTTCTAGACCAAGGGCTGCCACCTTTGTAACAGTACTGTATCACCTTTGAACCTTACTGCAGATAGCAGTTTGGTATATATACACATATGTATAACATTACATGTTATAATCTGTTATGATAGCATACATGCTGCAGATATGATTAATAGTCTAGAAGACTCACCTTATGATATTTATGATAAGTAATGATCCACAGGTAACGATAACTCAGATAAGTAATTCAATCACCGTCCTATATGAATTATATAATAAAGTGTCACAACACTTGAATACTGATATGAAATAGGGCATACACGAGCCGTGTATCTCTACACGGGCCGTGTCTCTTATAATACACGACCTATACTGGCTACATGGCCAGTGTTATCTAGTTCTACTACACGGGCCGTGTTCTGTACACGGGCCATGTGACTCATGTTCTACACGACCATGTAACTCTACATGGCCTTATGACTGCCTTTGACAATCCGACAGTTTGAAAATCCGCAAGTTCATACTACACGGGCCGTTTATCTAATAGACATTCCGACAGTTCATCCAAAAAGTGTCGGATTTTCGCTATAAATTTGTAAAAACTTAAGGAAAACATGCTAGGAGTATTTTCCTACACCCCTTATGATAAAGGAACATAATCTAATGATTTATAAACACTTCTAACATGATTCACCATAGAATCATGTATTTAAACTCACAAAACCTCAAGAACAAGAGTTTATTCATACCTTAACAAGCAAGGTTAGATTAGATGTTATAAAACTGAAGTTGTAGCTGTGTTTTGGCTCTTAGAATCACCAGAAATCAAAGAAAGCTTCTGTCTTTGAGTTCTTGAACATGTACATGTGCATGAACATCTAAAGAAACAACCATATATATATATTTAAGTATGGCCTATTAGCATTTTTGGTCCCTAGACTTGTACTACTTATATTTTGGCGGTTTTAACCCCTCTAGTGTTATAATCACATCTAATCTCATAAAGGTAACTTATAATGCGAGTATATCACTTCCTATTTAATTATTAAATATAAGGAGTTTCTAACCCTGGGTGTTACAACTCTTCTCCACTTGAAATGATTTCGTCCTCGAAATCAGTTGTTGAAGAGTTCTGGATAGTTATGCATCATCTCCTGTTCTGGCTCCCATATAAAGTCTGAGCCTTTTCTGTGTTTCCATTGAACTTTAACTAGCCCATTCGGTTTATTTCGTAGGGTCTTGACCTTTTTCTCCATTATAGCTATAGGTTGCTCCATATAGTTCAGTTTAGCATCAATAGTAACATCTTCCAACGGTACAATTGCAGACTCGTCTGCTAAACATTTTCTGAGGTGTGAAACATTGAAGGTGTTATGAATCTGAAACAATTCATCTGCAATTCCAATCTGTAAGCACCCTTTCCCACACGAGCAAAAATTTTGAATGGTCCAATAAACCTTGGACCGAGTTTCCCTCTCTTTCTGAATCTGATCACGCCTTTCCACGGCGACACTTTTAACAACACATAATCTCCCACCTGAAACTCAAGTGGTGATCTACGTTTATCTGCATAAATCTTTTGTCTACTTTGGGCAGTAAGCAATCTATCTCTGATGAGCTGTATCTGTTTAGTGGTTTGCTGTACTACTTCTGTGCTACCCAATTCTTTCTGACCCACTTCACCCCAGCATACCATAGTTCTGCACTTCCTACCATATAGCATTTCATACGGTGGCATCCCTATACCGGAATGATAGTTGTTGTATGAAAACTCTGCTAAAGGTAAATAAGAATCCCAGCTCCCTCCAAAATCTATAACACATGCCCGCACCATGTCCTCCAGGGTTTGAATAGTTCTTTCACTCTGACCATCAGTCTGAGGATGATATGTTGTGCTGAGATGTACTCTAGTTCCGAGATCTTCGTGAAACTTGCTCCAGAACCTAGATGTAAATCTTGTGTCTCTGTCTGATACAATAGAAACTGGCACGCCATGACGAGTCACAATCTCTTTCACATATATATCTGCCAATTTTTCTGAAGGATAAGTCTCCTTGATGGGAATAAAATGTGCACTTTTAGTTAACCTATCTACAATTACCCATATTGCATCATAACCACATGGGGTTTTGGGTAATTTGGTAATCACGTCCATTGTAATGTTTTCCCATTTCCAAATTGGAATTTCTAAGGGCTGTAACTTTCCGTGAGGTTTCTGGTGGTTAGCTTTCACTTGTAAGCACGTAAGTCACTTTTCCACATACTTTGCTACATCACGTTTCATGCCTAGCCACAAATAATCAACTTTTTGATCCTTATACATTTTTGTAGCTCCTGGATGAATAGAAAATCTGGATTTATGAGCTTCACTAAGAAGTGTCTGACGTGTGTCACTATAAATCGGTACCCAAATACGACCATAAGGGGTCCAAATATCACGATTGTCTTTAGTAAAATAGGCCACCTGCCCTTTTATTCGCTCAGAGTTATGATTCTTATCTTTGATTGCTTCAAGCTGAGCCGTTCGTATCACATCAATAATAGGCGTAGTAACAGTCATCTTTAAAGTTTGATTCTTCACTAGAACTATTCCTGACTTTCTGCTTAAAGCGTCAGCTACCACATTTGCTTTTCCTGGATGGTAAAGAATATCACAATCATAATCTTTTAATAATTCCAACCAACGCCTTTGCCTCATATTGAGATTCTTCTGATCCTTGAAATATTTCAAACTTTCATGATCAGTGTAAATAGCGAATCGCACACTATATAAATAGTGTCTCCAAATCTTAAGTGCAAACACCACCGCTGCCAACTCCAACTCATGTGTTGGGTAATTACTTTCATGTGGCTTCAACTGCCATGAAGCATAAGCAATAACTCTACCTTTCTGCATCAGTACACAACCCAATCCACGATATGAAGCATCACAAAATACCACCATATCTTCAACCCCTTCAGGTAATGCAAGAACTGGTGCCTCACATAACTTCTTTTTGAGAGTTAAGAAGGAAAACTGTTGTTCACTTCCCCACACAAATTCAGCACTCTTTTTCATCAGTTGAGTCAAAGGAACGGCAGTTTTTGAAAAATTCTAAATAAACCTCCTGTAATAACCTGCCAATCCTAGAAAACTTCGAATTTCCGTAGGGTTCTTTGGTGGTTCCCATTTCATCACAGCATCTACCTTCGTAGGATCCACTTTGATTAATTAGATGGCCCAAAAATTGCACTTCGTGAATCCAAAATTCACATTTTGAGAATTTGGCATATAAGCGTTCTTTCCTCAAAGTTTCCAAAACCTCCTTGAGATGTTTCTCATGATCCACCGGATTATTTGAATAAATAAGGATATCGTCAATAAACACAATCACCGATTTGTCTAGCACTGGTCTACAAACTCTGTTCATCAGATCTATAAATGCTTCTGGTGCATTCGTAAGACCAAATGGCACCACCACAAACTCAAAATGCCAGTAACGAGTTCTGAACGTGGTTTTTGGAATATCTTCTTTCTTGATCTTTAACTGATGATACCCCGACCTTAAGTCGATTTTTGAGAACCACGATGCTCCTTGTAACTGATCAAACAAGTCATCTATTCTGGGTATAGGATATTTGTTCTTGATGGTCACTTTATTAAGTTCACGGTAATCAATGCACATACAAAAAGTACCATCCTTCTTTTTGACAAACAGAATTGGAGCACCCCAGGGTGAACTACTGGGTCTAATAAACCCCTTGTCTAGCAGTTCCTGAAGTTGCTTCATTAATTCCTGCATCTCTGGTGGAGCAAGTCTGTACGGAGCCCTTGCAACTGGCAAAGCTCCCGGTACTAAATCGATTCTGAATTCAACTTGTCTATCTGGCGGTACCCCAGGTAAGTCTTCAGGAAAGACATCAGGATACTCACATACTGTTTTCACATCCTCGAGACTCACTTGCCTCTTTTCTAATTTTGTATCTATAACATGAGCTAAGAAAGCTGTATACCTATGCTGCAAATATTTTCGAGCTTTGGACACCGAACACATATATGATTTTCCCTTTCTGATATCACCACATATAGATAGTTCTTCCTCACTTGGGGTACGAACTCGTATCACTTTTTGCCCATACATAATGGTAGCCTGGTTAGAGCCTAACCAATCCATTGCAACTGCTACTTGGAATTCTCTCACAGTCATGGGTATGAGTTCTATAGGAAATCTAACTGAATCTATTTCTAGCACATTATGTTTATACACATCTGATACAATTACAGATTTATCATCAGCTATTTCAACTTCAAGAGGAGAATCTAGCTTTTCACATATATGATTGAAATTTTTGCAGAAAGAAATAGATACGAAGGATTTACTTGCACCAGAATCAAATAGCACAAGAGCAGGCAAATTGTTGACAAGAAATGTACCTGTAACTATGTCAGGTTCGGTTTTAGCTTCCTCAGCTGTAAGCTGAAAAGCTCTCCCTTTGGGTTTCTGAGCATCCTCTTTCTTTACTTCTTTTGTTCCTGAGCTTCGTGGTGGAGGTAAGGCTAGAGTAGGTTTGAATCCTGCAGACGGTGCATTCGATGATAGTTTCGGGCACTCTGACTTCTGATGGCCCGGCTGGTAGCAGTTAAAACATACACGCAGTGGTGTTCTACAATCTTTCCCTGCGTGACCCGATTTCCCACATTTATAACACGTGGGAGGACCATATCGGCATTCCCCCAGGTGATGTTTCTTGCAAGTTGGGCAAACTGGGTAGGTTTTCTGCACCCCTTTCTTCTCAAACTGTTCAACCTTTTGTTTCTTATAAACGGGTGCAGCTTTCTCCACAAACTTCTTCTCTTTGTCTTGCCTCTCCAACTCAAACTCCCTCGCTCTAGCTGCGTCCATCATGGACTTTACTGTCTGGTGTTTACTTGCATCAATAAATTCTCGGATATTGGGTTTGAGTACCATCATGTACCGGTGCATCTTCATTTTCTCATTCGCCACATAATTAGGACAAAAACGTGCTTGTTCCAAGAATTTTGCATTGATCTCAGGAACCGTCTCTGTCGTCTGTTTCAACCTATGAAATTCATCCACAATCCTATCTATCTCGGATTGAGGAACAAACTGTTCAATAACCAACTCTTTAAATTCCTCCCAGGTCATAGCTTCAATCCCGGCATAATCCCTCTGTTTGATCTCCATATCCCACCAATCCTTTGCCGCACCGCGCATCTGATTGGTTGCGTATCTTACTTTGAACTCAGGTGCAAAAGAGCATGTATGGAATGCACCCTCTATTTTAGTGATCCACCTGTGACTTATAACTGGATCCATAGACCCATGGAACAACGGGGGTTGACATGCTGAAAAATCTCTGAACGAACACACCTTTGGAGCATCACGAATAATGACTTGTGGTTGAGGATTAAATCCTTCACCACGCGCAGCAAACCTTGTTGCGAATTCCTTCCTGATCATTTCTTGATTCTGGTCTTTCATCTATTTTATCACTTGTGTGACGATAAAAGGAATACTTTGCTCTAAAGCCTTGCCAATCTCCCTGGCAACTGTCTCTTGTACTGTTGTTTCTACCACCCTCTCATTGAGATTAGGGGCTCCTTAATTTACATTCGGTTGGGCTCTAACAGGAACCTGTTCACCACTAACACTGGTTTCTACGCCTTCGGGTCTACGACTAGAACCACCCTCCGGCCTATTTGCTACGCGAGATCCTCTTGTATTAACCATCCTGATAGTATAGATAAAGTGTTAAGGTAAATAGGTAGCTCTATCACACCATCCTTTAGCAATAACATACTCATGTATCTATCAATTAAGTATACCTTATCTCTTATTCCAAAGTATTTCTGAGCATACTTATATTCTCAGGTATACTATCTTCTTACAAGTACCCCTCACTCGATTCACAAGAATCTTCATGATTCCATTAAGTTCCAACACATATCATGTGTTTATAATAATATTGGCCCTATATTATTCTGAACACACTACACATGTTCGATCTTAACTTTATCACAAAAAGTCTCGATTCATAGGCTTAGGCCAGGTATCATCTATGCAATGTAACATAATCATGTAATTCATAAGGATTCTGCATATAACATATCAATCTTTAACTACTCAAGTATTCATGTATAATCCTCATGTAACACACATAATAGATAACAATTGTTAGTATACTCATTAGGCTGCAAGTAGCAAGCCTCCAGTTTGACAAAAATTTTCAAAACCATGGTTCAAGTCCAGACTGTGCTTCACACAATCCAGATTCCTCAAACCGTGGCTCTGATACCAAGTTGTAACACCCTAAATTTAAAAAGAACCACAATGGTACACAAAATTCGTTTATAAAATGCACATTTAGTTTTAAACGTACTAGGAAGCATTTTACTATAAAACCAAGGTACTACCAAACGATATATACAAGAGTACATACGTAGTGTACTTTAAAAGTTGAATATTTACAGAACTGGGCGTTAAAATTGTTTCAAAAGAGTAACCCAAAAAGTAGTCAAACAGGAGCCTTGCCCTTATCCTTGCCGCGTCCTGCAAAAGATTAAAAAGCAGTATCTGATAAGCTACGAGAGCTTAGTAAGTATTTTAAACTAATAACATATAAACACACGTATAAAATCATATAAAGATAATACACATATGTCAGATAATCATTACTAACCACTGGTTCTAGACCCAGGGCAGCCACCTTTGTAACATTACTGTATCACCTTTGAACCTTACTGCAGATAGCAGTTTGGTATATACACACATATGCATAACATTACATGTTATAATCTGTTATGATAGCATACATGCTACAGATATGATTAATAGTCTAGAAGACTCACCTTATGATATTTATGATAAGTAATGATCCACAGGTAACGATAACTCCGACAAGTAATTCAATCACCGTCCTATATGAATTATATAATAAAGTGTCACAACACTTGAATACTGATATGAAATAGGGCCTACACAGGCCGTATATCTCTACACGGGCCGTGTCCCTCATAATACACGACCTATACTGGCTACATGGCCAGTGTTATCTAGTTCTACTACACGGGCCGTGTTCTGTACACGGGCCTTGTACCTCATGTTCTACACGACCAAGTAACCCTACATGGTCTTATGATCGCCTTTGACAATCCGATAGTTTGAAAATCCGCAAGTTCATACTACATGGCCCGTGTATCTAACAGACATTCCGACAGTTCATCCAAAAAGTGTCGGATTTTCGCTATAAATTCGTAAAAACTGAAGGAAAATATGCTAGGAGTATTTTCCTACATCCCTTATGATAAAGGAACATAATCCAATGATTTATAAACACTTCTAACATGATTCACTATAGAATCATGTATTTAAACTCACAAAACCTCAAGAACAAGAGTTTATTCATACCTTAACAAGCAAGGTTAGATTAGATGTTATAGAACTGAAGTTGTAGCTGTGTTTTGGCTCTTAGAATCACCAGAAATCAAAGAAAGCTTCTGTCTTTGAGTTCTTGAACATGTACATGTGCATGAACATCTAAAGAAACAACCATATATATATATATATATATATATTTAAGTATGGCCTATTAGCATTTTTGGTCCCTAGACTTGTACTACTTATATTTTGGCGGTTTTAACCCTTCTAGTTTTATAATCACATCTAATCTCATAAAGGTAACTTATAATGCGAGTATATCACTTCCTATTTAATTATTAAATATAAGGATTTTTGAACCTTGGGTGTTACACTTCCCCCGAAGTCAATCACACACGCTCGTAGTATATCCTTTAAGGTTTGTATCACTCTCTCACTTTGACCGTTAGTCTGCGGGTGATAATCCGTGCTAAGGTTCACCCGAGTCCCCAAATCCTCATGAAACTTCTGCCAAAACCTCAAAGTAAAGCGTACATCCCTATCCAATACTATGGTCACCGGCACCCCATGTCGCGATATTACCTCCTTGACATACACATCTGCCATTTTGTCCGCTGAAAAAGCTTCCTTGATCGGGATAAAGTGAGCGCTCTTAGTCAGTCGGTCGACGATTACCCAAATCGCATCAAAATTTCTCGGAGTCTTCGGTAGCTTAGTAATCAAATCCATGGTGATGTGTTCCCATATCCAAACTAGGATCTCTAAAGGTTGTAGCTTTTTATGAGGCCTCTGGTGCTCGGCTTTAACCCGAAGGTAAGTTAAACACTTCTCCACGTATTTTATTACTTCTCGCTTCATCCCCGGTCACCAGTAATCTGTCTTAAGGTCTCGGTACATCTTAGTCGAACTTGGATGGATAGAAAACTTAGATTTGTGAGCCTCATCGAGTAGTGTAGCACGCGTGTCAGTTATCTTTGGTACCTAGATACGGCCGAAACGTGTCACCAACCCTCGACTGTCTTTGGAGAATAATTCCTTCTGCCCCTTAATCCGTTCCGATCTGTGGTTCTCATCCTTCAGTGCCTCATGCTGAGAGGTGCGAATAGAGTCTAACAAGGTCGTTGTTACTGTCAATCTCATACACTGTGCTGGTAGTAGTACAATACTGGCCTTCCTACTCAAGGCATCGGCCACAACGTTGGCTTTCCCGGGGTGATAGAGAATCTCGCAGTCGTAATCCTTGACTAGGTCGATCCACCTCATCTGCCTCATGTCCAGGTTCTTCTGGTCGGCAAAGTATTTCAGGCTTTTGTGGTCGGTCAAGATAGTGCATTTGACCCCATATAAGTAGTGTCTCCATAGTTTTAGTGCAAAAACCACTGCAGCTAATTCCAAGTCGTGGGTCGGATAGTTACACTCATGCGGTTACAGCTGTCGCGAAGCGTACGCTATTACTTTACCTTGTTGCATCAGTACGCACCCCAGTCCCACGTGTGATGCGTCGCAGTAGACAACCATATCATCCACTCCCTCCGGCAGGGTTAAGATCGGTGCCTCGCATAATTTTCCTCGTAGAATCTCGAATGCCTGTTGCTGCTCTTTACCCCAAATAAAGCGCACATTCTTCTTAGTCATCTACGTCAAAGGTACTACGATCTTAGAGAAGTCTTGTATGAATCTACGATAATACCCGGCTAATCAAAAGAAACTTTGAATTTCGGTAGGACTCCTCGGTACCTCCCACTTCATCACTACTTCGATCTTAGCAGGATCCACCTTAATACCTTCTTGGTTCACTATATGCCCTAGAAATTGCACTTCCCGCAACCAAAACTCGCACTTGGAGAACTTGGCATAAAGCCTTCCCCGCTTCAAAGTCTGTAGCATCATCCGCAGGTGATCTTCGTGCTCAGTCTCTGTCTTTGAGTACATCAAGATGTCGTCTATGAACACAATTACCGACTTATCCAACATTGGTCGGCAGATTCTGTTCATCAAATCCATAAATGAAGCTAGTGCGTTTGTCAATACGAAGGGCATCACCACAAACTCGAAATGACCGTATCTCGTTCTAAAAGCCGTTCTTTGAGACCCACGCTGCTCCTTGCTGTTGATCAATTAAATTGTCAATCCTGGGTAATGTATATCTGTTCTCAACGGTCACTTTGTCCAATTCGCAGTAGCATATACACATACGGAACGTGCCATTCTCCTTCGTAATGAATAAAATTGGTGCTCCTCTTAACAGGTTTGATACGAACCATACTTTACTCTAATCTGCTCAGTGATATGAGCGGAAAGCTTCTCCCACCTCGGAGGTCCACTGAGAGCTTTGAATGGGGCCCGGAGTCCCCTCAAAAGTAGGTGGTTGACACGCTGAAATATCTCTGTAGGTGCAACCCCTCTACGCTTGATTTGTTGTTGGTGTTGTCAGGGTAGTAACAGCAGCAACTTCCTTTACAACCCACAAAGCGTTGAGTTTTTCGATCAATCATCCTTCCCATATCTTCTTTTATCTCTCTTATTATCTGGGGTAGCATCTCCCTTAGTTCTTTCATCACATCGGCTGCTACTTTAGTAGCTATAACAGCTTCCCTTTCCGTTTTCCTCTCCCTCCTCCTCATTAACGAGGATAACATTTTCCGGTGTTACATTCTCATGGTTTTCCTTCTTGTACACCTCTTTATTTAGTATAAATTGTTGGCGAGGATCAGCCTCACTAGTGACACTAGTCTCAATCCCATCATAGCTGGTTCTAATTCTAGTGTTAATCAGACTACGTAGTTAAATGTATTTAAGTAATATTACAGACGTTGTTCCAACAAAATGTTTAAATAATTAAAACAGCGGAAACGATTAAATAAATGATAAGCCGTCTTCATCCTGCTAGAGCCTTCCCACGATCAGGTCCTAAAAAGAATAAGTTCAACAACAGTAAGCATAAAGCTTAGCGAGCACTCTAACTTACACACCACACAAGGTATGTACATGCCGCATCATAACACAAATCCATGATCACATATCATTACACATACTACCGACACAGTGCACTGATGACGATTTCACACTTTAGGTCACAGTTGACTATCGAAGCCGTACCAAGAATTTCACACTATGTCTGACTGTGCCCGAGTTACGTTTTCACCACAATATAACGTAACCCTTCACTTCACATATATCACATCAGTTAAAACATCACATAAGATATAACATATACATTTCACACTAATATCATGTATAAGTTAGGGTAACGCACCTGATCTGCAGCACAGATAAACGCAACAGGTTTCACAAGCTGAAAGTTAACAAGTCCAGTGGCAAGGACCTACAATACAGATATCTTCAATTGATTAGCTTGGGTATACTACCGACCCTTAGTCGGACCACACTAGGCCAGACCTAACAACTGAAAGTCGCATGGCTATATTGAAAGTCGCATGGACTATCTTAAAGTCGCATGGACTTGTGAAAGTCGCATGGACATACATCCACTCCATCTGAAAGTCGCATGGACTATCTCAAAGTCGCATGGACTTGTGAAAGTAGCATAGACACACATCCACTCCATCTGAAAGTCGCATTGACTTAGACTGTAAGTCGCATGGAACACCCACACTCCATCCGAAAGTCGCATGAACTTAGCTGTAAGTCGCATGGAACAAATAATCAAGCTGAAATTCGCATGACAGTTAACATGAAAGTCGCATGGACCTTCTGAAAGTCGCATGAGGCCTTCTGAAAGTCGCATGGACCTCCATCTTCCCTGTCATTACGTTTTCTCAAAACCGAGCCTCCATAACCAGAATCAAACTCTCTCAAAACTCAACCAAATTACTTTATTTTTGTTTCAAAACATTTCTCCACTCATAAGAACAATTTCCTATCAACATTCATAGGTTACAAACAAGATTTAACCTCTCAATCCACCATTTTCTCTTACTTTTCAAACACAAAAAAACCCAGACAACCAAAAATCCCAAAAATAGGTCTAAAATCATGTCTCACAATATCTATATGATCATACAGAGTTTAGAAGCATTACCTGATAGTTCTCCTTCCAAGTCCTTGAAGATTTAGCTAGAAAGATCAAGGCTCTAGCCTTCCTTTGCTCCTTCTTCTTGTACTCAAGAACAAGCTCCCTCTTTCTCTCTCTAGAAATGAAACAGTGAAATGCATTTTTGGAGGCTGCACCCTAATCTTTCATTTATACTTGGTTCTTAACAAGGCCTTGGGCCCAACACTAGCAAACTCTCTAAGCCCATAAGGCTTATCCTCTCATACCACTATTTCACTTCTCTAATTAATTAGCCCAACCATATGGTAGCCCAAATACTTGTTTATTTAATAACCTAAATAACCCACCAAATCCAATAACAACTTAAATTCCATAAATAGTTAGCATCTCCAAAAATATATAAAACTCGCATCATCCAATAACATATTCATTTATTATTATACAGAGCCAGGGTATTACAAAAATCTCCACTTGTGATGAACTTGAAGCTCCTACTTGCCAAACCAACTCCTTATAGTGCAAAAGACTCCAAGTCTCCATGGTTGACTCTACCATACTTGAAAACTCCAACTTGGTCATATCTTCATCTTGTTACATTTTTATAAAAGTAAACTAGTCTAAACTATTCTAGTACTTATAAAATACAACAAGATGAAACAAAAACTAATTATTATTAAATATCAAAACAAACGAATAATTTTACAACCAAATCAAATTTCCAACACATCACAAAAGGTCTATAGCTTGTTATGCACAACATACACACAAACAAACATATATATGAACACTTGATATTTAGGAAACTTTTACAACCAAACATGCATGTGGTTTGGTTGCATCCAAAATAAATATATAAACATATATAAGTTGCCAATAAGAAAATCCACAACTTTTCTAACAATTTAAAAATTATCCATGTTCTTAACAATACATACTAAAAAATTAAAGTTTCTTAAAGCACACATAAGTGGCTCTAATACCACTTTTGGGGTTTGTTTGGCCTTTCAAAATATATTTTAGATAACGGAGGCATGAACAACAATTTTAAACTTTTTAAAACTCCCCACCAATGATCCATATGCAAGCCTTAAGAAACAAAACAACCATAGGGTGTTTAGAACTACAACCTTTGTAGCGTGAGATAACCGTTGGTGAAGTGGTTGATCAAAGAGAAGCCAAGTAGAGACTTCCTCCAAGGTATCCACAAGCCAATGATTCCAACATCTTGAAACGCTTGTTTCTCCAACCCTTGAAACTCAAGAAAGCAAGCAACAACCTTTGTTCTTCTTCTTGAACTAGATGTATGTATTTTGACTATGTATTCAAGTATCACTCTTGGCTTAAATGAAGAACGCCAATACTAGAAAGTAAGGATGTTTTTCAAGGTTCAAAACACTTAGAACATACAAGCCAAAGGTGGTGAACTTTCTTATACATAAAAAGGGGTCATGCATGCAATTAAAAGCCAAGAAGCAAAGCAAGAGAGGGATGCCCCTCCCTTGCTCCAATTGGGCCAAAAATGGGAGGGGGAGGGTCCCCTCTTGCCTTTGCTTCTTCACCTGTTGATGTATGCATGTCTTGGTTAAGTCTTATGTAGGAAAACACAATATGGCCGCCTTTATGATTAATGTGGTAATTTCTAGATTTTGTTTTAAATAAATAAAAGATAATACTAGATATGTCATACCATGTATAAAATACATCTACATGTATTTTGTATCATATTTGATTGTTACTAGTAACTCTTTATTTGTAACAATGATCTACATCAATATAAATAACTGTTACTATTAACAATTTACTTGTAACAAATATATATGTATACATATATATATGTATAAAATCATGTGTTTATATTTATGTATTTGATATGCGTTATCTTATATCAATATATAAGAGTAATATTATTATTTCACATAGATAATAATATACAACAATGCATATAAACTTATATATATATATATATATATGATGAGTTGAAAACATATTTAAATCATATTCAAATATGTAATTGGTGTCCATTGACTATAAATGTGTGACCCTATGGGTTTATTTATTATCAGTAATATCGTATTAATTTGTGTCTTGTGCACATAGAACTAACAATAGACAGACATGAATTTAACGTATACCATCCTTTGAAGAGGTGGAGTTCCGAAGGATACACGAAGCATGTTCTCTCCTAAGGCCCATACTATTTCACTTGAGAATCCAATAAGTGACATCGAAGCTTTTTCAAGGAGAGAACGGACTTTCGGGTGAAACTGCATAAAACATTGTTCATACAGGATTTTAACGAGCTTCCTCTGTCCACCATTATCCAATAAACCTCATATCCGGCCATTCTTCCTCTGGTAATCACAGGTCCATCCCTTGATGAGCTAGTGTCATTAGGCCGGAATTAAATAGTTGCTTGTGCCCAATCTTTGATGTTGAGAGCTTTCTATTTCTCAAATTTGGACAGGGCTTGAATCATGAGTATTTCTTTTGATTTTTTGTCTTTGCTTTCTACTTTCAAGCTTCATCCTCTACTAGGGCCCTTTCCAGGTTGTGACTTTATTTCTTTTATTAAGTGGGATAGCTTTCCAGTTTTGATGGATTCTTCTATTTGTTTTTATAGTTGGAAACATTTATTCGTGTCATGCCCACGGTCGGCATGGTACTCGCAGTAGAGTTCCATGATTCGTTTCTCTAGGGTCCTAACATAGGCCTTGGTGGGGTGAAACTTTCGCTTATTTCTTCTGTGAGCAGGATTTCATGTGGTAATTTGCTCAATGTTGTAAATCGTGGTTTCCTTTGGTCTTCATGTGTGTAAGGAGATCTTTTGTTCTCAAAATACCTTCTGTCGATGGACGATGGAATCAAAGGTTTTTGTGGAAAGGGTTTCCATGCCGGTGCCTTTTGTAAGTTCCCTTGTTTTGAGAGCTCCTCGTAACCTCCTGGGGCCTCTTTTCCTCGTATGAAGGCCCGCGTCTTCTCCATTACTTCATCAACCGTCTTGGGAATCTCGTTACAGTATCTTTCTACAAGTTATCGCGACTTAATGCCATGTAAGAAGCTAGAGATCTTCATTCGTTCATTGGCTCCTCCTATTTCCTCGCGCTCCTTTAGGTATCATCTCATGAAATCCCAAAGTGTTTCACCATCTCATTGCTTGATGTTATGTATTTCCAACGGATCAAATGTGTATCTTTTTTGTTGCATAAAATTAGCCAAGAAGCATTTTTATAGCTCCTTGAAGTTATCTATACTTTCGTTTGGAAGATGTTCATACCAGATTCTAGCGGGACCTACTAGCATGTGACACCAAACAGGCATCGGCCACTGTTCGACCTCGGCTGCTATAACGAAGATCCTTAAGTGATCCTCCAGGTCGTTGGTTCCTTCGTAAATTTTGACGTGGTTGGGCATTTTTATCCTTTCAGAAAACTTGAAGGTGGTTATCCTTCTTGTGAAATTTGTACTTTCCAGTGATCTGTAAGGTTTGGATGACTGCTCTTCATCCGGGTCCAGCCCTGCTACTTCTTCATGAAGGAAAAGTGGTCTAGTGGCGCCAGAGTTGTAATTGAAGTTCGTTAGCCTCTCCTGTCTTGGGGTGACGGAGGAGACAAGTTGGTATGTGAAAGGTTCTTGGTTTCAGCGGCCAAACGGATCAACTAACGGCAATGTGGTTTTGATGGAGGGGGTCGTTCTGGCTCTTTCAAAGCCTAATATTGCATGAATATCCCCCTATCGAGCTTCCCTTTCGTGTTCCTCCGTTAGTCTCTTTAGGAGTGTGAAATTTTGGCGTACCAAATCAGGAGTGATTCTTACTCCAACCTCCTTGAGCACCTCCTGAGCAGTGCTAGGTCCGGGTGAAGGTGTTGGATCAAAGATCGACAATATGGGTTGTGAGGGTGTGGTATTGACTGTCACCATGGTAGAATCAATACTTAAACAAACGAAGGTGGTAAACTTCAGTGGATGGGACCGTTTCCATGACTTCAACACCAATGGTCCCACGGATGGCGCCAATGTTGCTGCCGTAGATCCTGGTAAGCTTCTCCGCAGGTCTGTAAGACAATAAGAAATGTTTGCCTCGCCATGAGTGTTGAACTCGTTACCAAGATCGGGTGCGCGAATAAGTATTTAATACCAAATGAGAGGCAATAAAGAGGAGAGAATGTTTTAGGCGTAAATATGGAGAGGAGCTAATGTATGATGAAACTGGTCAAAAAGGTGTCTGCATATATAGAGGTGGGATTGGGTATTACCCAGCCTTCTTGTCTAATGGTCATCCTGATAGACCGGTCCGAAGGAGAGGAACAATTTCTGCCATTCTGCGTAATTAATGTGTTGTCTGGAGGTAAGGCCGCCCTAGCATTTAATGCGTATCTTAAGCATGGTTCAAAGATTTGTTGCTGGCTGTTAGACTATTTTATTGGATTTTTTATCAATGCTGGTCGTAGCTTCATCCTTCGGATGGGCTAAGCTTCAGACCATACATCATCAGGGTAGCTTAATGCTAGATTGAAGTGTTACTTAACTCCAACTCTTAATATGAAAGTCAATGATATAAGCGTTAGACCCAAATAAACCTATTTATGTGCAAATCATCCAATAACATGTTCAGTTTTTGTACATTGGTGTTCGAGTACTTTGGATTTGTAACTAATAACATCCTTTTTCTCAATAATATCTTTCTGGTTCATTTCTTACAATACATCTCAATTTGGGTAATACATTGTACATTTTGGTATTTCTGCAGGATAGAGGCAATGATGATCATGACGACAAATTCAGACAGAGACACAAGCTCCAAACAATGGCAATGGAGGTAGTTTTTTTAATCTTGAGGATTTAATAAAGAATAAATATATATTGAGTCCATAGGGATTATGTATTCAAGGACGGGTAGGAAGATGAAAAATATCAATGGAAATAGCAAGGTTATTGATAGAAACGACATAGAGAATGATAATATTTTCTCTTTCAACTTTCAACCATGTTTCGTCTGGTTCTCATTACGTTTATATTTATGGGTTAGAAATCATTTTCTGCTTAGTCAGTGTAACGTCAGGTTTCCTAAAAAATCATGATTAATTTTTTTTATTTGAACAGTCGCAGATAACACTGTGTCGGCCGAAGCCGTTAAATCCGTTAAAAGAAAACACATCATTACTATCTTACAAAATCATTTCACAATTATACAAGTCAGTAACGGTCTACTACAACCCTTTTAACTACCCATTATGGCTTCCCGTCTCACGAAGCAGCTCCAAGTACCTACACAAGTACACTACACCATTTCAAAAAAACAAGTGTCAGCTAACGCCTCGTGAGTCAATGGTAAGCTTCAATATAAACATCATATTAAAACACCGATTAAAATCATATTTAGATATTATAAACAAATACCCAACCCGACCCCTTCGTGTACTTGACCTAAACCCAAACATGCAATCATGTAACACCAAAAAGTGAAGTACATCATATCATACAATCGTTATAAACCATATCAATTAAATAATCATTTAAACTGAATCAATCATCAAATATCATAATCATATCTTTCATATCAACCGTTATATCGTTATCGTTTTTTTATTAATCAATCGTTATCAACCGTCATTAGCAAACGTATGTACTTAGAGTTCACCTGCTTCGTGTCTACTCCCTCTAAGAAAACCCCAGTTCAGTACATGTGTGACTTAGCTGACTCGTGCACTGAATGAGTAGCTACTCACTTCTTTACACGAACCCCAAAGAACCCGACTAGTTTCGCCACTTCGATTGTGCGAGGTATAAGTACTTCACATTGTCGTTTAGTGTACAAGTACAACGGAGGCCAACCGTCCATATCCTCCTCACACACTCGTGATGTTCTGCATATGACCCAACTGTATAGTCACACATCACTCTGGTACGAGCCAGTAATGACCCATACCACTTGCCACCAAAGCCCTCTAGAATACCCGGTGACTCATCTGGCTAGCACTTTTATCCTTAAAGGCATCAAGTACCTACTAGGCAAATGTCATATCCTTAAGTAGGAACTACCCCCGCCCACTAAGGATATCCAACATTCGTTCATTAATTAATCATTCGAGTTCATATCATAAGTCATGTTCACAATACGTAATATTGTAATCATCATTCATATCCATAAATATTATATGCAATCACAAACCATATTCAGGTAAACATGTCATATTACATGTCAATCATATACTAAATAAATAATATAATCATGTATTCATCACACACACACACACATATATATATATATGTGTGTGTATACACTTTCATGTATAATCAAACATTCGTTCATTAATTAATTATTTGAGTTCTATAATTCATATCATAAGTCATGTTCATAATCCGTAATATGGTAATCATCATTCATATCCATAAATATAATATGCAATCACAAACCATATTGAGGTAAACATGTCATATTACATGCCAATCATATACCACATAGATCATATAATCATGTATTCATCACACACACACACACACATATATATATATATGTGTGTGTGTGTGTGTGTACACTTTCATGTATCAAGTAAATTAAATCAATTATTCGTAATCCTTTATAAAAATATATTTTGTCTTGGCACTTGGTTTTGAAAATCTGAAGAACTCACATCAAGTCCCGATAACAAACTCTAATAAATTTAAAATTGACACGAACCGAAAACGAGATAAAAATAAATTATAAATTATAAATCTACTCTAAATTGCAATTACAATTCATGTCCACCAAATATACTTGCAATTACAAATCATGTCCACCAAATGCAATTGTAACTGCAACTCTCTATACCTAATCATAGTTCTCATTCACACAAAATGGATCGTAATTCTTAAACCCCTTCAACAAATCACAAATTAGTCATCCCCTTTTCAATCGTAGTACCTTTTCCTACCTCGAGTTGTAAATCAGTGGATGGATACTTAAATCACAATTAAATTCATACACCAAATTTCAATTCCATTTTATTGCAGATTTCAAATTAACTCCATCAAGGGGAATCGCAATTCATTTTCTTAACTCAAATCGTAATTACGCTCCTATCCACCTACGAATTGTAATTTATGATCTTTCACTAAAATCACAAATAACTAAACCAAAACAATTGTAATTCAAGAACCTTCAGCCCCCTCCCTCCTTCTAATCGACCGAAAACAGGTTCCAAAATTTCATCTTTAATCTTTGTTTCTAATACTAAGATTACTCACCCAAATCCCATTATTCCTTATTAACACAAGCGATGATCATTCTTTAATCAATTTCAAAGTCTAATTTCCATAAAACCAATTAATTTTGAAGGGTTCTCAACGGTTACTGCAACCCCCCAAAAACTTCCTTTGTTGCATCGATCCATTCACAAAACACGAAGAAAGCTAGTAATCAAGCACATACAAAGGTGTGGGATGCTTACTTGATGATTAATTCACCAAAAATCAAGATGAAATTGTGGTTCCTCTTCCTCTATTGCTGTTGTGGAAAGAGCACCAAGTGTCGTATCCTAATATTTAAACACAATAGGGTTTAACCCTAATGATCCCTTACTAATTCCCTTATCTCTCGATTATACAAACTTAGTCCCTAAATCCTTTATATTTTCATTTAAAGTCATATGACTTCTCTTTTGTTATAAATCTTACAAATGGCTAATACTAACCCCAAACATACATAAGTGAACCGCTTTTATCATGTAGAAGCCCATTAATCCCATTTCGTGTGAATCATGGTACAAACTCGTTCCAATCGCCGGCCAGTTCGCTAGTCGGCACAATCATCCGATCGAACCAAATCGACATTGAAATCGAACCAATTGCTATTCATTTCGAGTTTTGGAACATCTATGTTCTTTTCGCATCATAAAAAACGTGAATTAACCATCTCAAATTGATTCATCAAATTTATGTTTATGTTTGTGATTCTGCTTTTAAATTCTAAACTCTGAATTGGTATTTGTTTTGTTGCAACAATATTTGTATAATTTGAAATTTGAATTGGCATATGTTTCTATTCTAAATTTTTTATTCTATTTTTAAGTTGTGACTGTTTAGTACATAATAATATGACTAGTGATACTGATGAAATGCTTGCCATGAGTGCACTAGGGAATGGTACCTAATACTATGGTACACTGTTCCGGGATATCAAAATGAACCTATACCCTCCACGTACCCAATATATATGTGCACTCAAGCGAACCGTGTTCTCGTACTAGTGCAAACCACAAACTAGGTAACTATGTGATTGTCCATTAACAACGCAAAATCAAGAAGAAAACGAGATTTGAGGAAGATCAAGAGAAGAGAGCTCTCCACACACACATAAAGGTGTAAACATAAACTTTTCTATTTTGGAATATGAGTCTTTTTTACATGAGTCGGCTAGTATTCTATTTATAGGGAGCCAATTACAACCATGTTAGGTCATCTATTGACTGAGTTTGGCTCTCTAATATTGGTTAATGCTTACCGTATTACATAATCAAAAAGTAGAAACTTAAACCTACAGATTTAAATCTAACAATCTCCCCCTTTTATAGTGTTTGAGATTGTTCATCGATTTCTTTGACCCAGTTGAGTTTGCAAGATTTGATCATTCTTCTTTTTCCCCTTTTTCTTTCCAGCAAGTCTTTTCAAGGTTCCATCATAGTAGGCATTAAGTTCAAAGAACCTGATGAAGATTCTCTCTCCTCTTTGATTATGTCCTACAAACTCTTCATCTCCTTCATAATTATCATCAAACTCTTCTACGATATGCATTTCTTCCAATTAAGGAAGCTGTGAATGTGTCTGATTAGGCTTTAGCACATTGATTTTTCTCAAGTCGCTTTCAACACCAATCTGCAGATCCATATTCTGTGCCACTATGGTTCTTTTCTTCATGAAGTTTCTTAGCACATCATATCCCATTTCTTACTTATACGTCTTACCTTGCTTGCTACCAAGGAGTTACATTTGGCTGATGTCTTCTAAACTGATGTGTCTCATATCAGACTTACTGAAATCATATACCTTTCCATCTTGCCTAGTGACATTGAAGTGAACCTACTTCTATGAGAGTAGGTTTGATAATACCACATGATTGAATTTCCAAATAAGGTGTTTTGACGCAACATCCTCTCTTGGTTTAGCATGGTGCCCCAAAAAATATTTGTATTTTAGTTCGTTGGCACTTTTGATGTCCATTAATTCGATAACACTCATCTCTTTAGGTTGATCTGTAAAGATTGCTTCAATCCTATCTTCGAGGAACACGACGCTCAATCCTTTGTTTTTCGATAGTGTTTCTGGTTTCTATTGAGCATCTCTAGTTCGAAAAGCGTGACCGGAGGTGTTTGGAAGAATTAAGGGTGCTTTGGGAGCGTTGTGGTATGTTTCAAGAATGGGCCATTCGACGCCCTCTCTTGTTGGTATATGCCCGCTGACACGCACGAGTTAATAACACTACTGATGAGGTATAGGCCTATTGGGTCACACACCAAGTACTGATTCCGGCAACACGATCAAGCAAATAGAGAGAAAAGCCCAAAATGGGCTTTGGCAGAGCAAGACACGGTCGTGCCATGTGAGACACGGCCCGTTTCTAGTCCACAGGCACACGGCGTATTAGGCACGGTTTGGGGCCGTGGACTTTGGGCCGACACGGCCGTGTCGAAGTAACACGGGCCGTGTTCTTGGTCTGTAACCGCAGAATTTTGTATTTTAATGCTCATTTTTAATGGGATTGAGTGTCATGAATTGTGAGTTACAAGACACACGATTGTGTGGTCTTTTGAACAGTTTTTTGGAGTGTAGAACATGTCTTGTTGAGATCTTGTTGTTTTGGTGGTAATATCAACCTACTAGCATTGGGGAATCAAGTGTGCTTGGGGTAGACTATACTAGAGGAGTTCTTGTTGAACTCTACATACTTGACAAGAAGAAGTTGACATATTGATCTCGCTCAAAGGTATAACCATTTCATACTTCTTGTTTCTTTATTTTAGTTGCAATACCATGTCTAGATTTTCGTCCATTGGGATGTGTTTGTTTGGTTAGCTTTGAATTTTTTGAATTATATCGTGCTTCCGCTTCATCTTGAAAAGCCAAACAAATACCTTCAGTGGTATTAGAGCCATATCTACATGGCTTTGTACTAACGAGTCTAGAAAAACCATATAAATATTTTTATAAGGAAATTGTTTTCTTGTCACGGTTTTTCGGAAACATTTTTGTTGGACTAATCTTGATATATTTGTAGTCCCCATAATATTTTAGTTTTTATATTTATATATTTTTTGTAACATGGCATGAAGTGTACACTAATATATACTTATAAATGTATATATGAATATGTGTTTCAAAATTGGTTTGGTACACTAATGCATATGTACAAGGATTGTCATTTTGTGCCTTTGATGTTTTAGACAATCTTAACTAAAATATAGATATTTATATTTGTATCATGGTTTTGTGTGGCACACCATGTTTCATTTTGTTATGTTTGGTTTGATTCGGTAACATGATATGCCCTTAGACCTATGTGTTGTGGTGGTTGACTAATTTGGTTTTTGGTGGCCTGCGTGCTGTATTGATGTAATTTTATTTATTTATTTATTGGTGCGACTTGCACGCCGTTTCTTTTATGTGGTGTATTTGTATAAATAGTGTAGGAATGCGACCTACGTGTCGTTTGTATATTCTATATATTTGAAAATAGTATAGATTTTTAACCGGAGGTGTCAACGGGAGTCATGATGATGACGTCTTAGCGAGAAGGAGTCCACACGCTATTGAAGGTGTTGGATTCAGTGGTAGCTCACCCAACAAGACATTATCTCGTCCTTAGGTTTTGGCCTTGTTTTCCCCATTGTGGCTTACGAGGAAAACGCATAGGATTTTTGGGCATGTTACCAAATTATATTTATTTGCATGGTTATATTTTATTTTCTATGCATGGTTTAGGAATCGCATGCTAGACAAATTTTCCTTTAAAATTAAATAAAATACAACGTTTGTTAAATTGGTTAACAATCTCGCGTAAATAGAATTGACAAAGAAAATATAAAGATGGTAATATATTTAAAAGTGCTTAAAATCGTTTTGACACTTACTTTGTTAATTCACAAAAGGTTTTTATAAACCGGAAACAAAATCCATTTTTTCAAAACGTAAATCGCGCACCATCCGTAAGATGACACCACCCGAATCTAACGAAGCAAGGATGATTGTCGAGCTAAGCACGAATCATTCCTTGTGTAGTTGTGTGGAAGGTGAGTGGGGTAACTCGCATGGTTGGTTGTCGAGTTAAGCACGAGCCAATTTATGGTCTAGAGTGCCACCCGTGTCTCTTGTCGGACGATTTACAATTTTGGTATATAATTCTTGGTTAGTTGTCGAGGTAAGCACGAGCTAAACAAAATTATATATTGAGATTGGTGTGAGGAAGGGATCAAACGTGCCAACCGACATAGTGGATGTCAATGGATCCCACAAGTATCTAAGAGTTGTAATAGTGATTACAATTGGTAAAATGGTTACCGGCCTAAATAGCTTCGCCACGTGATCCGCGGTAAACCTGTCACGGTGCAAGGTGAAATAAGGTTCTTGGCCCTTGTTAAAATAATTGTTTTTGTTAAACATATGGGGTAATTAGTTTTAACAAGTTTTATCTAACTAACCAAAACTCGCATTCTTGTTATTTATAGATGTCAAACCATAATAACACCACGTCAAATATCTCGCTTCGTATGTTCCTAGAAAGGGAGAAACTCACGGGAGTGAACTATATTGACTGGCTTAGGCAATTGAGGATTGTCCTTCGCCATGAGTCAAAAGTTGCACATCCATGAGGAACCCCTTCCAGAGCCACCTGCTACCAATGCGACTTGGGCCGTCCGATACGGATATGAAAAACGTGTTCAGGACACGCACGATGCTGCCTGCCTCATGTTGTCAACTATGAGCTCAGAGTTGCAAAATCATTTCGAGCACGTGAGTGTGTACATTATGGTAAACAAGCTCAAGGACGTGTTCCAACAGCAAGTTAGGAAGGAACACTAAGAGTGTGTTAAAAGCCTAGTCGGTTGTAGGATGCAGGAAGGCGGGAATGTAAGTCTCCACATCCTCAAGATGAAGGCGAATGTGGACCAAATGGAGAGGTTAGGATTTCCTGTTGGGAGGGAGCTCGTATTGGATATTGTACTCCAGTCCCTGCCCGTATCATATTATCAGTCTGTCATAAACTATCACATGCAAGGAATGGAGAAATCTTTAAGTCAGTTGCATGGCATGTTGAAGTCTGCAGAGTCTGACATGGCCAAGCATAATTCCACCTCATCCATTCCCGTCTTGAGTTTAAAGAAACAAAAGAAAAGGAAGAAGAAACCGACCTTAAAAGGAAAGATTGGAGCTTCCAAGTCTATCCTTGAAGTTGAGTCGAGGGACATAGAAAATGTGCCTCAAGAAGAGACTCAAGAAAAGGTGATTTGCTACTTCCGTGGAAGATTTGGGAATTGGGGCCGTCACGCATGCCCTTCGTGCCGAGAGGATATAAAACTTCTAACGAAAGAGAGAGTTAATTTTCCTTCTTAAGGTACGTTCATGATTCATTGCTATTCTTCTATAAGCTGGGTTGTTAACCCGAGCTGTTTGACTCACGTTTGTCACAAATTTATTTTGTAGCAAAGTGTTGGTCCTTGGTGGAAGAAAGAAAAGCATGAAGAACCAGATCTCAGATGAGGAAACCAAGGTGATTGTCCTCTAAGAGAAAAAAAGGATACTTGATCTCTCTTTTGTCGCCGGTTTATTTATTACTTTATTTTATTGCCCTGCGTGGCAAGTAACATTTCTTTGTATGCTCGTTTTTTAAGATGATGGATATAATTTTGAAGTTTTAAGAGTTGATGTAAAACCTTTCTAGAATTGTTTGTTCAAGTTTTATTCATGTCATAGCTTATGTATTGTTTTGTCCTGCGTGGCACACAACTATGCATTTGATGACGATGAGTTTATTCTTAAAATATGAAATTTGTTATGAACAATTTTGTTGTGAGATATTTTTTATATTTAGAAATTATCCATGTCTCGGCATACACAAGGTTTTGTTACAAGTAATAAAATATTCATGAATAACTGATTCTGAATCCAAAATAGTTTGGATAAGTTATCTTTGTGAGAGAATCAACTTTACCACATAAACAAGAAATATATCACCTAGATCCATGTGGTTGGGATCTCGGGATAGTTTAACCTCGGGCTAAACATTTGGTGCTGATCTTGTTTATTAGGCTAAGATGATTTTGAGATCCTTCACCGGAGTTAGTGAGAGGACTGAACGCTTGTTGGATATTGATCACACTTTTTATGGATAATCCGTTCAAGCACACCACAAAGAATGACAAAAGAGAAACTTCTTCATCACTACCTATTGGTAGTAGTTGCGAGACGTTTACTAGTTTCGGTATATGTCTGAAACCTGGTTGGTGTTCAAAATTAGACAAAACGACCTTCAGAATCAATAGGGCATATAGATCAAGATACTTAGATCTAGTTAAGATGCTAAGATACTTTCTATCTATATTGAATGACGATATAGTGGATTATGGAATTGTCTCACAATTCATATCCTACTAAGACACATTGGTACATGGTATCATGGTGTAGGGAACCGGATATTATTGGTAATGATCCGGTTTGTGACGGGCCAAGAATGTATGTCCGATTTGTTGGTACATTCATTTGCCATTGTGACTAAGTCCTCAAATCTAAATTCAATTGATGGTCTACTGTAACACCCGCAAAACTGGGCTATTAGATTAGCAGGTTTACGGTATGTGTTTGTTTGTGTTTTAATTGCTTTAATTATTAATGTGATTAATTAAGTGGAATTAGTTTATTAAATGAAATGAATTGGAATTCTAAGTATGTATGTATATGTATGACCGTATGTATGTGTGTATGATTGTGAGTGGATTAGTACACGTGGGGTGGGGGATAGGAGAATATGACACCTATTATGCATGTAAATTAGTATATGTCTCTTACCTGTTTCATTACTTCAAACAAAAAGGATTTAAGGAAAGGATTTGGTGTTTATAAATTATTATGTTATCATCCTTCTTGATTAGTAGTCTGTTATTTAAGGAAAGGATTTGTGTTTGAAGATTGAATGTTAATATGAAGAACACTATGTTCGGATTTAATAAAAATATGATTTGGATGATTTTTTGTGATTTCATATGTAGATGGTGTTTTAATGCATGAAATGTGTTTTAATGTGTTAAATTATGATCTAATATGAATTGATGATTATTATGAAATCTGGGTTTGATGAGTTTTTGATGAAACTATGATGTTCTCGGATTGCTGAGAAAGAAGATAGTAAAAATCTGATTCTTATGAAAACCGAAGGTAGAAATCCGATTACCTTAGAATCCGATACTTGATTTATGACAACCCCAAAATCCGATTGTTATATTTAGATATGAAATCCTAAACTTGGAAAATGACAAGTTAGAATCTGATACATGAAAACCAAGACATTGAAATCCGAGTGATTGAATCCGAAACACATGAAATCCGATAACCGAATCCGAAACTTGAAATCCGGGACTTAGTGAAATCCGATACTTTTAATTTTGGAAACTTGAAATCCGATTAAGAAAAATTAGACAGATTGGAACCCATCGGATTCCTAAATCCGACAATTGTGAAATCCTAATAGATAGTTGCGGATTTTGGGAAATCCGATACCTTAGTTGCGGATTTTCGAGAATCCGAGAAGTGAGAATCCGATAGTTTTGAAATCTGATATTTTGTGTTTGGATTTGTATTTTATTGTTTGTTTAAACTTCATAAATGAATTATAAATATATGATGAGATATATTTATGAGATTTGGACTGATTGGTTGATATTATGTTTTCAGGAAATCCAAAGGCTCAAAAACATTAGAATTCTGAGTGCTTCCTCTGAACTTGAAAGGTGAGTGGATGTTGGATGTGAATGGTAAAGATTGTGTTTAATATTACTGATGTGAGTCATAATTGTATGTAATGGTTTGTTATTGTTACTGCTAATTGTGAATATTATGTATATTGACTGCTGCATGATTATTTGTTCGATACGCACTCTTAGTATGATTTTGAGTTGCGTTTGAGAAGTCAGCTATACGTGGAATTGGGATGGGCTCGTTTACTGGTTGGTTGATCAGTGGTAGCCATACTGTTGCATATGTTGCTTCAGAGTGGGATTTCAATGTGCCAATTCAGTAGAGGGCTATCAGTAAACCTTTGCTTTAGCCGGCATTGATTGTAGGTTTTGCGCCGAACCGCCGGTCTTCTTAGAGTTGTGATTACATGTTTACTATTGGCTTGATGTTTGCTTTTGGGTTTAGCCTCTACTGACTTAGCTTTGTGCTAATTCCCCACAGTTGTTGCTTTTTACAGGTTTGTGTTTGTGAGTACTTGTGGAAGGAGAAGTTGACCTAACTCTGATGTCAAGTTTTAAAAAGAAACGAGCCAGTTTTTTTGTAACACAAAGAATATGTTTGTTGGATTGTAAAGAACAGATATTTGTTTTAGTAAATATTTGTTAATGTAATGAATGTTTAATTAATTAAAGCTTCCGCAGCGCAATTTTAAAAAAATGGCTTAGATTTTACGGTGTTACAGTTTGGTATCAGAGCCTAGGTTTGGCGATGTAGGCACGGCTAGAGTGTTTGCATTCCAAAATCTTGGCTCGTGACAGGTCAAGCTTTCCTTCAGGGGCAATTAGAGTGAGTTAGAGTTGTTTGTAGTAGTTAGTATTATGAGTACTAACGGTTTATGCTAATAAGTTGTGAGATGATGTGATTGTAACAGATATGGCTGAAAGAGAGACCCCTATCCTCCCTTCTGCTACACAATCATCTGCAGAGGCACCGGTGATAGAAGACTTGGATACTGCTAATCGAGCAGGAACATCTGGGCAGGAACAGGAAGAAGATCAGAGCGAATACATATTCAAATTAGAGAATGAACTGATGGATCTTAGAACTAAAATGAATAACCTGGAACAAAGATTAACCCAAACTGAACAAACTCCAGTATCAACTGCGATCTTTACTCAGGCAACCATACCACCGGTATCAATGCCCCTACCACCAGTGACACAGGTGATGCAACAACCGTTCTACTATCCGTATCCACAACATGGAGCTTACCCTTTTGCGTTTCCTAGGGTTAAGCAACCTTGCACATATAAACAATTCCTTGACTAAAGATAGCAGAAGGGGATTTAATAGCCAGGAACAAGTGGAGTGGGGAGAAGATTGCTCAACAAAAGTCGAGGATCAATCATTATAATTCCCAACAGAGACAGAGTGTGCAAGGCAGTAGCTATAAGCAGGGATACCAAAATAGTAGGTCGAATGTTAGTGGGTCAACACAGAGGGCACCGTGGTGTAGTCGGTGCAAATCATATCACAACGGGTAGTGTACGCCCCAAACAAGAAGATGTGTTAAGTGTGGCCAGTTTGGCCATGATGTGAAGGATTGCAGGTTCCCGCATAGTGTCTGTTGGAACTGCCAGAAGGAAGGGCACAGAGTAGGAGAGTGCCCGGTGGGAAAGAAAGTTGGGTCTGGAGCAGGGGCGGGGACAGCTGGGGGATCATCTTCAACTGGTCAGAAGAGAAAGAATCCACCTACTACTGAGGGTAGGGCCTTTAAGATGACGGTAGAGGATCCCACCACTACTGACGATGTCATAACCAGTATGTTCCTGATTAACTCTATCCCTGCAAGAGTGTTATTTGATTCTGGAACTAATCGCTCGTTTGTATCTGTGGAGTTTCGTGGTAGATTAAATATACCTGTTATTAAACTTGCTAATACCCTAGAGATAAAAGTAGCAGATGGCATGATGGTTCCAGTCACGACTTCTTTGGCTGGAGATAAAATAGATATTGACGGTGTGTGTTTACGTGTGTATTTTCTTGTTATGCCTCTATCTGGTTTTGATGTCGTATTGGGTATGGATTGGTTGAGTCTGAATCAAGCAAGTATTAAATGCAACAAGAAGTTGATTTCGTTCCCATTAGCGGATGGAACAAGAGTAATAGCAAGGGGTGAGAAAGCCGGGTCTGCAAATTCAATAATTTCGTGTTTAAAGGCAAAGAAAGCATTGAATAAAGGTTGTGAATCGTTTATAGCATATGTGATTGATGGAAAGAAAGAGAAACAAGCTATGACAGACATCCGGGTGGTAACAGAACCCGGAGGTGTTTCCAGAGGAATTGCCTGGGCTACCTCCAGTTCGAGAGGTAGAATTCAAGATAGATTTGATTCTAGGTTCCCGACCAGTGGCTAAAGCACCATATAGACTGGCACCTTCAGAAATCTGAGAAATGATGACATAGATTCAGGACCTGTTAGATAAAGGATTTATCCGTCCAAGTTCATCTCCGTGGGGTGCACCAGTGTTGTTTGTAAAGAAGAAAGACGGTACATTACGTATGTGCATTGATTATCGGGAATTGAACAAGAGAACGATAAAGAATAAGTATCCGTTACCCAGAATTGATGATTTGTTCGATCAAGTACACAGAGCTTCCATCTTCTCAAAAATTGATTTAAGATCGGGTTACCATTAAGTACGGGTGTCAAAAGAGGATGTATCAAAGACAGCTTTCCGCACACGATATGGTCACTATGAGTTCCTAGTTATGCCATTCGGTCTAACCAACGCACCAGCTATATTTATGGATCTCATGAACAGAGTCTGTAGACCATTTCTTGATAAGTTTGTTATTGTCTTCATTGATGACATTTTGATTTATTCGAAGACTGAGATAGAGCATGAGCAACACTTGAGACAGATCTTGGAAATTCTGAAGAAAGAACAGTTGTATGCAAACTTTTCGAAATGTGAGTTCTGGTTAAGAGAAGTTCAGTTTTTGGGACATATAATTTGTAAAGAAGGGGTAAAGGTGGATCCTTCGAAAGTAGAGGCAGTGATGAGCTGGAAAGCTCCTAGAACACCATCAGAGATAAAGAGTTTTCTGAGATTGGCTGGATACTACCGCAGATTTATTAAGGATTTTTCTAAGATTGCAGGTCCGTTAACCAAGTTAACCCGGAAAGATGTGAAGTTTATGTGGGGTAACGAGCAAGACAAAGCCTTTCAGATATTAAAAAAACTGTTGTGTCAAGCTCCAATACTTGCCTTGCCTAATGGATCTGAAGATTTTATAGTGTATTGTGATGCATCATTGGTTGGTTTAGGGTGTGTATTAATGCAGAGAGATCGGGTGATTGCTTATGCTTCCACACAGTTAAAACCTCATGAAAAGAACTACTCGACTCACAACTTGGAGCTAGCAGTTGTGGTATTTGTGCTTAAACTGTGGAGACATTACTTGTACGGCACCAAATGCGTAATTTGTACAGATCATAAGAGCATGCAGTATGTGTTTACCCAGAAAGAATTGAATATGAGACAGAGACACTAGGTAGAATTGATAAAAGATTATGACTGCGAGATCAGATATCACCCTGGAAAGGCGAATGTTGTGGCAGATGCCCTAAGTCGAAAAGGAAATGGAAGTCCTATTTAGTTTATGCGAATTGAGATAGTATCTGATCTGATAGATAGATTGAAGTCTACTCAGCTGGAAGCTCTAAAAGAAGAAAATTTAAAGACTACATTAATGAAAAAGAGAAAAGATGAATTGAATGATGATTCTCGTGGATTAAAAACATTCAAAGCTCGTGCGTGGGTGCCTAAGCTTGGAGAATTGAGACAATTAATTTTGACAGAAGCACACAAGTCGAGACTATCTGTACACCCAGGAAGCACTAAAATGTATAACGATCTGAAAGTGCTTTACTAGTGGCCTACGATGAAAGCAGATGTGGCACATTTTGTGGAATCGTGTCATATTTGTGCGCAAGTGAAGGCAGAACATCAGAAGCCTTACGGGTCTTTGAAGTAGTTAGAGATTCCTGAGTGGAAATGGAAGCACATCACAATGGATTTTGTAACAAAACTACCACGAACTCAGAGGAATCATGATATGATATGGGTTATAGTGGATCGTTTGACAAAGAGTGCACATTTTCTAGCCACCTGTGAAACAGCTTCGTTGGGTAAACTGGCACAGCTATACATAGACAAGATCGTTGTGAGGCATGGTGTACCGTTGTGAATTGTGTCTAACAGAGATTCAAGGTTTGTATCTAATTTTTGGAGGAGTTTGCAAAGAGAATTAGGAACTTGAGTTAACTTGAGTACAACCTATCATCCTCAGACAGACGGTCAGACTGAACGAACCATACAAACAGTTGAGGATATGTTGCGAGCTTGTGTATTAGAGTATGGTGGATCTTGGGATTCACACATGCCATTTATAGAATTTGCATACAATAACTCTCATTACTCCAGTATTGGTATGCCTCCGTATGAAATGTTGTACGGTCGTCGTTGCCGTACTCCGACTTGTTGGTTAGAGACGGGTGAGAAACGGTTTGCAGGTCCCGAGATAGTACAGTTAACTGCTGACAAGGTTGCTATAGCTAGGGATAAATTGAAAGCAGCCAGAGATAGACAAAGAATGTATGCTGATCCGAAACGACGTCCGGTAAAGTTTGATGTGGGAGAGCTACTATATTTGAAAGTTTCCCCGTGGAAAGGTGTTATTCGCTTTGGCAAACGTGGAAAGTTGGCTCCCCGTTTCATTGGTCCTTTCCGTATTCGTCAGGCTGTCAATGATCAAGCAGTTACCCTAGACCTTCCTACAGAGCTTGTTGGAATTCATGATACATTTAATGTTTGTTATCTGAGTAAGTGTAAGGTTGATGATGAAAGCCAGATTCTTCTAGTGCATGAGTTAAAAGTAGATTCCAAGAAGAGACTGATAGAGGAACCGGTTCAACTATTAGATCGAAAGGTGACCAAACTTTGAAAGAAGCAGATACCTATGGTATTGGTCAAATGGAAACACAGTTTGGGTTCTGATTTAACTTGGGAGACTGAGGCAGAAATGAAAGAAAGATATCCCCAATTATTTGAGTCGGAAAGGATTCCGAGGACGGAATCCTTTTAAGGAGGGGAGATTTGTAACACCCGCAAACCTGGGCTAGTAGATTAGCAGGTTTACGGTATGTGTTTGTTTGTGTTTTAATTGCATTAATCATTAATGTGATTAATTAAGTGGAATTAGTTTATTAAATGAAATGAATTGGAATTCTAAGTATGTATGTATATGTATGACCGTATGTATGTGTGTATGATTGTGAGTGGGTTAGTACACATGGGGTGGGGGATAGGAGAATATGACACCTATTATGCATGTAAATTAGTATGTGTCTCTTACCTGTTTCATTACTTCAAACAAAAAGTGTTGTGTGTGTTTGTGAGTTTTCTCTCTGCCAAGCTAAACCGAAGAAGAAGAAGAAATGAATCGGAATTCCATTTTCGTTGTGTGTGATCAAAGGTTTTAAGGTTGGTGTTTATAAATTATTATGTTATCATCCTTCTTGATTAGTAGTTTGTTATTTAAGGAAATGATTTGTGTTTGAAGATTGCATGTTAATATGAAGAACACTATGTTCGGATTTAATAAAAATATGATTTGGATGATTTTTTGTGATTTCATATGTAGATGGTGTTTTAATGCATGAAATGTGTTTTAATGTGTTAAATTATGATCTAATATGAATTGATGATTATTATGAAATCTGGGTTTGATGAGTTTTTGATGAAACTACGATGTTCTCGGATTGCTGAGAAAGAAGATAGTAATAATCCGATTCTTATGAAAACCGAAGGTAGAAATCCGATTACCTTAGACTCCGATACTTGATTTATGACAACCCCAAAATCTGATTCTTAAGACAAATCAAACAGATTGGAACCCATCGGATTCCTAAATCCGACAATTGTGAAATCCTTATAGATAGTTGCGGATTTTGGGAAATCCAATACCTTAGTTGCGGATTTTCGAGAATCCGAGAAGTGAGAATCCGATAGTTTTGAAATCTGATATTTTGTGTTTGGATTTGTATTTTATTGTTTGTTTAAACTTCATAAATGAATTATAAATATATGATGAGATATATTTATGAGATTTGGACTGATTGGTTGATATTATGTTTTCAGGAAATCTAAAGGCTCAGTAACATTAGAATTCTGAGTGCTTCCTCTGAACTTGAAAGGTGAGTGGATGTTGGATGCGAATGGTAAAGATTGTGTTTAATATTACTGATGTGAGGCATAATTGTATGTAATGGTTTGTTATTGGAACTGCTGATTGTGAATATTATGTATATTGACTGCTGCATGATTATTTGTTCGATACGCACTCTTAGTATGATTTTGAGTTACGTTTGAGAAGTCAGCTATACGTGGAATTGGGCTGGGCTCGCTTACTGGTTGGTTGATCAGTGGTAGCCTTACTGTTGCATATGTTGCTTCAGAGTGGGATTTCACTGTGCCAATTCAGTAGAGGGCTATCGGTAAACCTTTGCTTTTGCCGGCATTGGTCGTAGGTTTTGCGCTGAACCGTCGGTCTTCTTAGAGTTGTGATTACATGTTTAATATTGGCTTGATGTTTGCTTTTGGGTTTAGCCTCTATTCACTTAGCTTTGTGCTAATTCCCCACAGTTGTTGCTTTTTGCAGGTTTGTGTTTGTGAGTACTTGTGCAAGGAGAAGTTGACCTAACTCTGATGTCAAGTTTTAAAAAGAAACGAGCCATTCTTTTTGTAACACAGAGTATATGTTTGATGGATTGTAAAGAACATATATTTGTTTTAGTAAATATTTGTTAATGTAATGAATGTTTAATTAATTAAAGCTTCCGCAGCTTAATTTAAAAAAATGGCTTAGATTTTACGGTGTTACATCTACTTAGCACTTATTAAGATACGACTAGGAAGGTTCTTTGCTTGTCTATCTCATAGTTCGAAGTTATCCAATCTACATTCAGTGGGAGATGGATGAACTTGAAGTCAAGAAGTGCTAATACATTTGAGGAGTTGTTCTAAGTTTTAGTTATATAACCTTTCGAGAACAATGTTTTGTTGCTTAAAAGGGGACAATAGCTAAGGCATTCTAGTGGAAGAACGTGGAACTTAAATAAAAGGCCTGATACTGATACTAGCATATAATCAAATATCATTGATTGATAATCGATATGGATATGTTGGTATACCTGACTAAGAGTCATTACTTCTTTTAATTCTGATAAGAGTCATATAGAGCCAAAGAGATATGGGTTTCTTATATCTGAGTGGCCATGACTTGATGATGAGTCATGTTGAGTTCACCATCTATCGGAGGACATAGTGGATCTGGAATTCACTAAAATAAAAGAAGTAAATGATAAAGAGATGCAATCCATTTGAAATGTCCAAGTACTTGACTTGGCTTAATCCCATGCCTAGGTGTAAACCAAGACGGTAGTAATGGGATTAACATGGATGGACTTGTAGACAACTTCAAATACCGACTAGTTGTAAAGTTTTCATGATGGTTGTGGAGAAACTTTTCCTAGTGGCTATGTTGAAGAATGTTTGATACTCGTGGATATTAATGACCGCGTTCCGTCACGGAACAATATTATGAAGACATAATTATAACACTCTCTGAGGGTCATAATATACATCCGAAGTATCCGAATTAAGTCTACAAAAGTGAATAAGTCCACTTCGGACTTATTCTAGCATCTTAAAGGAAAGATCTTTGCTTATTATAGTGATGAGTTTTCTAGAAGCATAGATAAAACCTTTTATATACGTTAGGGCTAGTGGGAGCTTTGTTGTATTCCTAATGTTATGTGTCTATTGAAGATAATGTCCCGATATTAGGTTATCTGCGAACCTAATTCAGGAATTACTACTTCATAAGGGCACTTAGGAGATACGAAATTGGATAATATTTAGTTCAAGAAATATAGATATATGTTCTTGATGTTTGACGACTAGAATAGGCTTGGTTCTTAAAGTATAACTAACCATATTGTGGGTTTTTGAGACAATGAGGGTGTGATAACATTTTTGAAAAATGAGATCTTTTTGACGCATACTTTAAAGTAGTCTTGTCAAAAGAGATATAAGTAAATAACAAAAGTACATGTGGATGTTGTGGTACAAATCCACTAGTTAAGCCGTTGTTATGGACTAGTGATGTTTATCATACTAGTTCAATTAGCATATCTAATGCATATGACTTGGCTTGAATATTGTTTTGGTTTATGTTTGATTTGTACTTATATTTTTGGGACGATAAGCAGTATTGTAATTCATACTATATCGATTATTAAATGGAGATTTAATAATACGCCGAGGGCGGGTATTTTATGAATCCTTACTGTGTTCCATCTTAGCATGTTTAAATACTTCCGAGAATTTTTTTCCTTCTAAATCTATCTCCACAATTGGTCATACTTTATGGGAAGGAAGTATGAATCAAGATTGAGGTTAAGAATTGGTTTTGATAAACGTGATTCTTGCCTATACTTGAAAGGGTTTCAAGTGATTAGAGGACCCGCACCTGAGTTCACTTTATGGTTCTGGTCATAAATAACTCGGGATGATGATGTCGTTTCATCCTTAAACTATAGTTAAATGTGATTCCAAAGCATAGTTTTGCTCTACTTTGGTTGTTTTCTAACGCGATCCGTAACTGGTCGTAATAAGGGAGACGATTGGGTAGAGTATTATCTATGTGGCGGGGCTGTGTAGTCAATAGGAATTTGTTCCTCTATGAATAGAGAAGATATCCATGGGACCCTCGATGATTGAGTGCTGACGGTCATATGCATGGCCGTGCTCAAGTTATATTGATGATGGATCAATGATAACTTGGTTTGTTGGTCACCACTAATCTAGAATCGAGAAACATAATCGTGAATGATCTAAAGGTTGACTTTATTCCATGCCTTGTGTTCACATTGGATATCGCGAACAAAGGGATGTACATGATCATTTATCTTTAGAACAATCATTTTATGATTGTGATCTTGTCAAGAGTGGCATACCCTATACTGACTTGGGAGCATAGATCTCTTGCTAGAGGCCGCTCTATGTTTGTGTTATTTTTCGTAGTTGTGTCACGTGCAAGTGGGAGTCTGTTGGTATATGCCCGCTGACACCCACGATTTAATAACACTACTGATGAGGTATAGGCCTATTGGGTCACACACCAAGTATTGATTGCGGCAACACGATCAAGCAAATAGAGAGAAAAGGCCAAAATGGGCTTTGGCAGAGCAAGACACGGTCGTGCCATGTGAGGCACGGGCCGTTTCTAGTCCACAGGCACACGGCGTATTAGGCACGGTTTGGGGCCGTGGACTTTGGGCCGACACGGCCGTGTCGAAGTAACACGGGCCGTGTTCTTGGTCTGTAACTGCAGAATTTTGTATTTTAATGCTCATTTTTAATGGGATTAAGTGTCATGAATTGTGAGTTACAAGACACACGATTGTGTGGTCTTTTGAACAGTTTTTTGGAGTGTAGAACATGTATTCTTGACACATATTCTCTCTAGTTTTAGTATGCACATTTGGTGATCAAGTTTGATGCACCAAAGTGTGCAATTTGAGTTTTGATCTTGTCGTTTTGGTGGTAATATCAACCTACTAGCATTGTGGAATCAAGTTTGCTTGGGGTGGACTACACTAGAGGAAATCTTGTTGAACTCTACATACTTGACAAGAAGAAGTTGACATATTGATCTCGCTCAAAGGTATAACCATTTCATACTTCTTGTTTCTTTATTTTAGTTGCAATACCATGTCTAGATTTTGGTCCATTGGGATGTGTTTGTTTGGTTAGCTTTGAATTTTTTGAATTATATCGTGCTTCCGCTTCATCTTGAAAAGCCAAACAAATACCTTCATCTCTTTTTTTCTCTTTCTACTCTTTCCTTTCCTTCTCAATCAAATCCCTAGGCCTAACATTATAATGGCCTTGTTCGGGAGGAAATATCTCAAACAGCTTGTTGTTTGTTGGTTGTCTCCAAATTTTCTCGAGCCTACTTGTTGAGAACCTTTCTTCCTCCTCCTCCTCAACTACCGGAGTAAATTCATTAACACCAGGCACCTGAGGCTTTTCTACCTCTAATACCTGAACAATCAGTTGTAACCTGTTATCTCTCTGATCTCTCCCTCTTCAGCTTGACTCTCTCTAGGTTGGCTGTCTTGGGTTAGAAACTCAATTTGTTGAACAACAACAACACTAGATCCACTTGCTCTTGTCAATGACAACTAACGTCGACATTTCTTCCCCTCGTGACGATCATGAACATGGTCATCGTGCTTTCTTTTGAGGGTTTCCAACCCATCAATACGTTTTCCAAATGTAGATAGGGTTTCGTTCATTTTGGAAATGATGGAAAGAATATCTCCTTGGAAAGTATTTGACGTTGATTATTGGGCTTTTTGAGAGGCTGGGCAGAAATCAGATTTCTTTGCTCCTGATTAGGGTTAGATAGGCTGTTAAGTTTGGTATGGAGCAAGGATTGAAGTTCATCGATGTTGTAGTCTATTTTGGTAACTGGATTGGTGGTTTGGGTTTGAAAGATAGTGGCAATTGAGTTTATCTTGGATTCCAAGTTGCTTTGGAGTTCAACAAATTTTTCATCGATGTACCGTCTGAGTTTAGAGGTAACTCCGAGATCTCTTAGATTATCTATTGACACAATAGTTGTAACTAAGGGTGAGCATGGTACCGGTACTGACCGGCACCCGTACCGATTTTACCGAGTACCGAATTTGGTTCAAAGGTGGTACCAAATACTGGACCGAATAATCATATATGGTACCGGTACCATGTATGGTAGTGGGTATTCGGTACTCGTCCCAAATTAGTCCCGAAAATTTCAGTTCATTATTAACTTTTTTGAATAATCTTCATTCAAACTCAGTAGTCCAACTACATCGTAACACAGTATTAAGTACCAAAAAAACAAGAAAATCATTTCGAGTTATCTACAGCTAAAAAAGCATTCATTAACATGAAAATCCCTTCGTTCCAGAACCACCAATCAACTACTAATCATCCATGGTGATCCTTGTTTTTCCTTTCCTCTATCAACGCGTATTACTCACCCATCTCTATATGAAACAACATATAGTAATATTAGTATCTGACAAATCATTTTTTACGAATAAAACAACAAACACTAAGATTAGTAATTACCAAAAGCTATATCATCATCATTTAAGATGTCGTCAACATCGTCTATAATTGGTTCTCAAGATTTTCTAATCCAATCCTGGGTGCAAATCAACGCCTTAACTATTTGTGGTGACAAACTAGTTTGATAAGGATGCAATAAACGACGGCTCATGCTAAACGCAAATACTTCTTTAACTCGTTTTCTATTGAAGCTGAGTTCTTATCTTCCACATTGAGGAACAAACCTAAAATTCCATTCCCGTCATCACAAGATGTCCCATCTTCATTCTTTTCTTCTTGAAAAGATCCATTACCATACAAATCCTTGTACTTCGTAAAGAGCATCTTTTTTTCAACATCCCTAAGCATTTATATAGCCTTGAGCTCAATTGCCGAATCTGCCATCTGATCTTCATCCGTTGCGGTTGACTTTATCAACTTAAAGGCGTGTTTAAGAAATCCGGATTTCATTTGTGGATCTAACAATACGGCAAAATACATGTAATCATTGAGTTTCTCAAACGTTCCCCAATACTTATCATATTTCGACCTCATTTCCTTACCCGTCAAACAAAATTACGGGCTCATTTCCCACTCTCGAATATGTTTATCACCGTCGAGAATTTCCCGAAAAATATGTGGGCCAAAAGTTTTGTAGTTGCCGACATGAGCTCCGTTGTTGTCTTGAATTTTTCAAGAAATCCCACCACGGCTTTGCAAGTGTCAAAATCCGTTTTTCCCGGCACTCTTTGTATCTCCCGTCTAAAGTCTTTATCTACAACAAATATATATAAGTTTTTAATATGTAATAGTTTTATATAAATACACGCAACAGTTTTATATAAATATAGGCAACAATATTTATGTAACTATGCAACAATTTTATACAAATATAGGCAACAACTTTAAGAAGTTTATTATTTATTTCAAAAAGAAAATACCTTGAAGTTTGTACTTGAAGAAGGCTTCTCTTGGCTATACGGCGACTTTCAACATCTCATACATCGAATTCCATCTTGTCGGACAGTCCCCATACAAAAACTTATTTGTTTCCAATCCACATTCTTCCATACATTTCTTAAACCAGGTAATTCTTTATGGCGAGTATCTTATATACCTAACGGCTGTTTGTACACAATCCACACTATATGCGTGTTCCTTTACTCCGTCTTTCACAATTAAATTTAAGATATGTGCCATACACTTAACTTGGAAATTCTTACCTTTTTCATACATTTTAGGTAATTTGTTTTTTCAAGAACTCAACGGCCGTATCGTTTGAAGTAGCGTTATCAAACGTCATGGTCATAAGGTTCTTTATCCCCAACCCATGTATACAATCCAACAACAAAAGGCCACTTTCATCTCCCTTATGACTATCTATTTGCCAAAAGTTTATAATTCTCTTGTGCATAACCCAACTATCGTCAATAAAGTGCGTCATGTAGAATTGATTCTTTTACACGAGGACGCCCAAGTATCGGTAGTAAAATGTATACTATTATTTGGGTTACTTAAGTACACATACAAATTATTCCTTTCCTCAATATAATACTTTCCCACATCCCAACTAACTTTATAGTGTGAAGGCAAAGTAACCCTCCCATTAAGCGCATTCGTGTATTCAATAAAAGCTTCATGTTCAACAAATAAGTTTAACAAAAAAATTTTAATTCTAACTTCATCATGCTTTCATGTTCCCACACTACCCTCCCCGCAAGCTTCTTTCTTGAATTGCAAAATGTTTTGTTTCTTGTTGCTTTGAGGATTTTTTTTACATTTAAGGAAATGTTTTCTTAAACCAGATGTGCCATTACTGTTCGGATCGGCTTTAAGATTAGTAGAGCAATATTTACATTTTCCATATTGTCTGTTTATCCCATCATCCTCTTCTACGTTATTCTCTTCAAAATGATTCCAAACATCGGACCTCTCCTTCTCGGATTTCTTTTGTCATTTTCTGTTGCTCGTATTTTCCGCATTCTCTTTATCCTTGTCATATTTGTCATCAATATTCATCGTAGGGGTATCATCAATACAATCCTCCTCATCCCAAATGACAAGAAATAATTGCACGTTACAGTTTATCTTATGATCCATATACCTCTAGTCCTCTACTAAAAAGTATATATAAATCTAAACTATAAAAAAAAGAAATATGATTGCGTATGAAAGCTTCGTTTTTTAGGTGTATAATTTTTTCACATATCAACAAATCGCCTCCATTAGTAGATTTATATACAATATAATATATATGAATATTTAGCAATATGTATTGACTTGAGCTATATACCGATTCAGACACTCGTGTTTGCATTTTGTAACAAATATATATATATATATATATATATATATATATATATATGATGCTAAACTATATATACACAATCAAAACATCAAGTTTAGATTATAAAAATATAAGGTTTTATGAACTTACTCGTGTTTCTTCTATGGGGGAGTTAACCCAATTCATATTATCCATTCACTTTTAACTACCAATGAAGAACTTGAAAATGGTGATTTGCAGTGAATTGAAGTTCAAAAAATCAGAATCAAATGTAGCAACCAACTGCAGCAACGATTCAAAATTGGAAACAAATAATGCTACCACAAAAAAGGGGATTTTGATCTGGAAGAGAACCGATTTTGGTTTGAATCCCCACAAAATAGGAAAATATTTCACAATTATTAACAATTCAAAATCTGACCTTTGTTTTACCGGGAAGGTTCGGTGCTAGTACCGAATACCGATTCCCAATGTCGAGCTTCCCGAATACCGAAGTAGCCTTATTCTATGTACCGAGTACTGTACTGAGATGCCTAACTCGGTACCGCTATCGGTACCGGTACCGATATGGTGTCGGTATGTGTTTTTCCCGAATAAGTATAAAACTAACAATTAATAAGATCAGAGTGCGGAAATAGTTTTAAAGCAACGAACACAAGAAAGTTTTCAAAGTAAGATTATATTAATAACCAAACTTTAAAGAGTGCACAAGAACAAACTTGAGCACCGAGTACAAACTATATCAAGAACAAACTTGAATGCAAATTAGCGAACAAACGCTTAACCTTTTCTCATTTAACGAGCAGGTTTTTATAGGCTAAAAAACTAATCCTGACCATCTAATTTATTTACACGTGTACCGCTCTACACATAATTAGGAACAGAAAACAAGATTGCCGTTTCGAGCTCCTTCAGAATGCGCAGATCGTGCACTTTACATAACAGGAAGATTCTGGTTGTCAAATGTATCTTCAGTGCAGAAGACCCTTTGATGACTGAAGACTAACTTCAGCTGACGTTCACTTCAGAACTAATCTTCAGATGAACTTCGGGCTTCTTTCTTCAGACAACGTGTCAGAATAGTTTACAAAAGAATAAGATATTACACCTACAGTCGCTTTCTTCGAAAGCTCCTTCAGGAATAGAATATATACAAATAAAGGACTAACAATCTCCCCCTATTTGTTTATAATCCATGATTATTTACAAAATGAATAAATAATAGAAAGAATAAAGAATAAAAGAATTACTATTCTATATATCTGGTTTGAACTCTTCAGGAGTAAGTTCCTTTGGAGTTTTGAGCTCCATTTGTTTCAAGTATTCAACCAGAATGTCTTTGACTTCCGGATCTTTATTGTCTATGAAGTATCGGAGAGATCTCAGATGAAGCCTATCAGCCTTGACGAAATCTGAAACTCTCTGAAAGCGAATCTTGTCGTATGCATCAAGAAAATAAAATCCCCTTGGATTTGAGAGAACTTTACCCACTTCAAGAATGACACCAGGAGGCAACGTAGTGTCAAAACATTTGCAATTTGGAAGCTCTCCAATAGATATCAGCTCCAAGATTTGTTGCTGAGACTTTTTGTGAGTGAGCCTCCTTCTCTAAAATTTTAACTTTTCAGCTCGAGTGGGTGTTTCCTTCTATGGCACGACTACTGCACCAGATCCCCTCTTCTTTACTTCCTCTTCATACTATTCAATTACTTTGGTGATTTCTCGTTGAATGAACTTAACATCATCAGTTTGCTTGCGTTTTGATAAACAAGCAATTATTTCATTCCATTCAGAAACAACATAACTGAGTTGGACATTCTTGATTGATTGTACACTGAAGAGAGGAAGATTTCTGCGCTGAACATTCAGAAAGATTTCATTGTTAACTTTCTTTAGCTTTATTCCCGTGATTTTATCTGGATGCATTCTCTGATGTCGAGAGCTTAACCACTTTTCTTGTTTTTCCTCCATGATTTTTTTCTTCTCCTCTTTTAAAGCTTTTTCAGCTTCAATATCCTCCTGAATCTGTTTTTGGTGATCGAAAGGAGATAGATCAATTTTGTTCGCAGCAAGTTCTTCACGTGCCAATTTCTCTACTGCTATTCTGCCAAGTTCATCAGCCACTTTCAAGTCTTTGTCTCTTGGATTTTCATCATCTAAGTCACTAAAATCATTTATATCCTTACTCATCTCATCATCCGGAGAACTTATCACCATTTTCCCTTTACCTTTATCAGACTGGCTTGGCTAACCACTGGATGAAGGAGCAGCTGATTGAATGGGAATCTGAGAGGCTTTAGCTTCAGTTATAATTTGTTGACATTCAGCTCCATCTAGCTCTAAACTGAAAAGTCCAGCTTCAGCCTTTCTTTGATCAAGGAGACTCTTGAGCTCCCCCTCAGCAAATGCCTTAGCTTATTCAGCTTTGGCTAATCGGGCCTCGAAATCGTTCAAGGCTCTGTTCTTGTTTTCTTAAGCTGCTTTGAGGTGAGCCACTTCCTCTTCTAATCTTTGCAAGTATTCAACACGTGAATACTTTCTTTCCCATTTGATTATCTTCCGATCAGCGGTAGCCTTTTTCCTTAGAATCTGACAGATTTTGGACTGTCTTCGAACTTTCTCCTCCTTAGAAGCTGCAGAGATTCCTGAAGCTTCTACCGACCGAGACAGGAGTGACTGATGTATCAAGGGCCTGGGGCACATTTGCTTTAGTTACAGTCTGGTTTAAGACTGTGTCTTCATTAGCATGAGGAATCTCGACTGAAGGAGGTTGAACTTCAGTCTCATTGATGTTGGAAGGTTGGGCATCACTCTCAGTTTGGTGTGAAACTGATAAATCATCTGCCTGAGTAGAATCCATAGTGTCAATTGGGTTTTGTGACACATCAAGGGATTTGGGCGCAGTTTCATCTTCAGGGTGAACTGAAGAGTCATCAACTGGTTGGACCTTCGAAACTAGGGGAATTGTAGTTTCATCATTGGTGTTAGGCTGAGCATCAGAGTCAGCCGGTTTGGGTGCTGACATATCATGTGCTTGGTCGATATCCATAGGACCAGTTGTGTTTACTGATACATTAAGGGATAGAGGGGGAATTTCAGCAAAAGCAGGAATGGGTGTTCCCTGTTCTGGCGGTACCTGAGTTGTAGTGGGTGTGCTAGCAGACTCATTGGTGGGGATAAAGGAAGTCTCGGCTGACTGGTGTTTGTCAGTGTCCTGAACTTGTGATAGTAGAAGGGGGACTTCAGGAACAGCTTGGTTGTGAGCTATCTCTTCATCAGTCAGACTGGGTTTAGAAAATTTAAGTAAAGGAGAACGTACCTGAACAACTTCTACGGATTTTGATGAGTGAAGCTGAGTTTTGCGAAGAATCAACGGGGTATCATCAGGGGAATCCTCACTTGAAGCATAGTGGGAGATGATGGCACTGGAAGGAACGTTGGGTTTGTGGCGTTTGGTGGTTGAGAGTGATTTGAGCGGTTGAGTGGTGGTGGTTTGTTTAGTGTTGGTGGTGGATTTGGTTACGGCTGAGGGTTTGATGGGTGGTTTAGACGAAGTGACATCAGCTTCCGTTTCTTTGTTTTTGATTGCGAAGACTGAAGCACTTGTCGTTGAGGTTTAGAAGGTTCAGTTTCAGTTGAAAACCCTGAATATGGTAATGGAATGGTAGGATAAGGTTTCAGCGAGACTATTGCAAGCATTGGTGTAGTCAAGGCGGGGTTGAAGGCAGACGAAGAACTTGTCCATACTGAACCTGGTAGCGAGGGAGATGGAAGCAGAACTGAATCAGAATTGTATACTTCAGTTGGTAGCAGGGAGTAGATAACCAATGACACAAACCTAGGAAAAGGAATGTGCTGAGACCTTGTGCGGGCCGTCAGTGAGACCACAATACTTTCCATGATGAGTTCAGCGTAGTCAATGTTATGACCATGGATAATGGTCAAGACCACCGGTTTTGCTTGTCATACAGAAGTTCAGATGAGCAATCAGACAATTCCACTCCTTTGGAAGATGAGTGCGAACCATAGAGTTTCCTTTGACTTTGTGCTCATCAGCATATTGTAAGAAGGTGAAGAGCAGCTCCTTAGCGTTGGCAGTGGATGAGGTGAGTTCCTGGCGAGGAAGATGGAAAACGGATGCAAGAAATTTCTTGGTGAGTTCAGCGGGCTTGCTACCAGAGAGCATACTGAAGTGAATACTTTGGCCGGAGGTTTTGAGGTTAATGACTTCAGCGGCCATCCAGAACTCACAGAGGTGTTCTTCAAACATCGGAACCTTTGTGGAGAGAGCAAAGTTCAAGGGGCAGTTACGAAGATAGGTCATGATTTGGTGAAGTGGTGAGGATGAAGAAGGAATGGTTAGGTCAGCGGCGAAGTTGTTGTCTTTGAAACAGATGGACTCCAGTTAGATTTTGGGAACGACATCATTTGGAAGAGTTACCTTCGCAGAAGCAATTTTGGGGGTCATGGAATCAAGCGCAAGAGTTGTTTTTGCTTTTGAACAAGAGAAATCGTCGGACAAGATGATTTGTAAGTGAAGAACTTGAAAGGGCAATTTGGGGGTTTTAAAGGGTTTAAACTGAATCAATCTTGGCGGTTGAATAAATCTAGGGTAAAAACGAGCGCATGATTCCGGAAAATACGCAAGGATAACTTTTGTAATGTCAAACAGTTATTGGGTAAACCAATTTACCCGGTGTTATCTTGGAAATAGCTAAGGCTCATCAATAAACCATTAGCATGGAGATAAAATTTCACAATGCAAAGGGAAAAGAAATATCCAAACTTTGCATTTGAAATTTTAATCTCAACAAAAAATAAAGTAGACGGAAGGAAATAAAAAGAAGAAACATAAAGCCAACAAGAATAATAGTTAAGCTTGGAAATTACTAATTCCATATATGAACAAAAGATGATTACAAGATGTTAATCACGATTTACATAGATTGCCAAAAGAAAATTACATCCATGTTTAAGATAAAACAAATATTTGAGATGATACTTCTATCCCAATCCCTTCATCAGGGATGCGAACAGTGATCACGTAACACACTAGGAAGAAAACGAAAGTAATAGTGAACTCCATGAGTTTTCAAGAAAATGAAAGATTTTCTGGGAATTGTTTCTTGTGTTGCAGAAGATGAAATGGGAAAGAAAATATTTGGATGTTTATAAAGAAAATTACTCATGATTACGCTTCAGAGATGATTTGACAGTCAGAGAGAGGCAGGGTAAAAGTAATTATTCAAGCTTAGCTATTAGGGTGGCTGGCATTAAATGTGACAAGAAAGAATGAATAGTAACAATCAAACTTACCTGAAATAACTATGTTACTGAAGGATTTAGCATTCCTATTTCTGCAACCATTTGAGTGAACCGGTCTTCATCTAGAGCTTTTGTGAAGATGTCAATGAGCTGATGTTCAGTAGAGATGAAACGAAGCTCAATTTCATTCTTTGCTATGTGATCTTGAATAAAATGATGGTGTACATCAATTTGCTTTATACGAGAATGGAGCACCGGATTATTTGAGATTGCAATAGCACTTGTGTTATAACAGTAGATAGGAGTGTACTGAAAGGAGATGCCATAGTCAGCCAGCTGATGTTGCATCCATAAGACTTGTGCGCAACAACTCCCAGCTGAAATGTATTCAGCTTCAGCGGTGGATAGAGAGATGGAGTTCTGCTTTTTGCTTTGCCAACTTACTAGTTTTCCACCTAGTAGCTGACACCCACCTGTAGTACTCTTCCGGTCAATCTGACATCCGGCATAGTCTGAATCTGAAAATCCAATTAATTCAAAGCCGGTGTCTCTGGAGTACCATAGCCCAAGTTCAGGTGTACCTTTCAAGTATCTGAAAATTTGTCTGACAGTCGTCAGATGTGATTCCTTTGGGTTCGCCTGATACCTTGCACAAAGGCATGTGGGGAACATGATATCAGGACGACTGGCCATTAGAGATTGCAAGGATCCGATCATCCCTTTGAATGTGGGAAGATCAACTGCTTTCCCATTCGGATCAGCTGTGAGCTTGGCTTTTGGAACAATGGGAGTCTTCATCGGGGAGGAGTCTGAAAAGTTGAACTTCTTGAGTAAGTCATTGACATATTTCCCTTGATTAATGAAGATACCTTGGTCAGATTGCTTAATCTGAAGCCCAAGGAAGAAATTCAGTTCTCCCATCATGCTCATCTTGAATTTTTCTGACATGATTTTCTCAAATTTCTTGCATAAACGATTGTCAGTAGAACCAAATATAATATCATCAACATAAATTTGAACTTGAATGAGTTCACCTTTTTCTCTACACTGAAATAGAGTTTTATCGATGTTCCCTCTCTGAAATCCATTCTTTAGAAGATGAGTGGACAAAGTATCATACCAGGCACGCGGAGCTTGTTTCAGTCCATAAAGAGCTTTGTCGAGCTTATACATATGGTGTGGAAACTTGGGACTTTCGAATCCAGGAGGTTGTCGAACAAATACTTCTTCTTGAAGTTCTCCATTCAGAAAGGCGCTCTTAACGTCCATCTGAAATACCTTGAATCCCTTGAACGCTGCAAAGGCTAGGAACATGCATATTGCCTCTAGACGAGCAACTGGAGCAAACGTTTCATCATAATCTATTCCTTCCTCTTGACAGTAGCCCTTTGCAACTAATCTGACCTTGTTACGCACAACTGACCCAGTTTCATCACATTTGTTTCTGAAGACCCATTTTGTGCCAATAATGGACTTGTCTTCAGGTGGGGCTATCAGCTTCCAAACTTTGTTTCTTTCAAATTCATTAAGCTCGTCTTGCATAGCGACCACCCAGTTTGGATCCTTCAGAGCTTCATCGACTTTCTTTGGTTCGACCAGTGATATAAATTCAGAGAACATGCAGAATGCAGATGTAATCAAATTTTGGGTTTGCACACCAGTATTTGGATTACCAATCACATTTGTGATAGGATGAGCTCGATTCCATTTCATGACCCTTTGTGGTTGCTCCTGTTGCTCATCAGCAGAGGAGTCATTTGTTATCTAAACCTCAACTTTGAAGTATCCGACATTGGGTGACTTCAGATAAAGTAACTCGTAGGGAGTTTTGCTGTGGCACTTGATAATGATGGACCTGTTCTGAGTGTAGCAAGCAGCATTAACAGCTTCAGCCCAGAAATGTCCTTTCAGAGATGCTTCAGCAAGCATAGTTCGAGCAGCTTCTATCAAGGTCCTGTTCTTTCTTTCAGCAACCCCATTTTGCTAAGGAGTATATGGGGCTGAGAAGTTTTGGATGATGCCATTTTCATCACAAAAATATTGAGGAGTAGAGTTCCTGAACTCTGTTCCATGATCACTGCGAAGCTGTTTAACTTGTGTGTCAAGCTATCTTTGAACATGACGAATAAAGCTCATCAGAGTTTTAGCGGTATCACTTTTGTTACGCAAAAAGAATACCCATGTGAACCTGGTGTATTCATCAACAACAACCAGGGTATACTTCTTGCCTCCCATACTAGGGGAACTGATAGGACCAAAGAGATCCATATGAAGTAAGTGAAATGCGGAGTTAACTTGGTTACTATGTTTGGATTTAAAGACAGACTTCTTTTGCTTTCCCTTCTCACATGCATGACACAGCTTGTCTTTCTAAAACCAAACTGACGGTAGACCTCTGGTAAGCAGAAGCTTAGAGAGTTTGCTGATGTTTTTGAAGTTGAGATGGGATAACCTTTTGTGCCATAACCAGTTAACTTTGGAATCAGCTTCTGAAAAGAAACAAGCATCTTTTTCAGATGTGGCAGAGTTGAAATCAACAACATACATGTTACCTTGCCTTTTTGCTTGTAAGACTTCTTTGCCTTTCTTGTTGAAGATTGAACCTTTGGTCTTCTTGAAATGCACTTCATAATCTGCATCACATAACTGACTGATGCTGATCAGGTTGTGTTCAAGTCCTGTTACATGAGCAACATTCTTAATGTTGACTGAACCTTGGTTAAGATAACCATAACCATCTGTTTTGCCACATTTTCCTCCACCAAATGTAACCTTAGGGTCATTTGCTGCTTGAACCCCATTCAGTAGGGACTTACATCCGGTCATATGCCTTGAGCAACCACTATCAAGGTACCAAATGTTATCATGCTGATCGCCCTACACAGACAGTTTAAAAGTTAGTTCATTTGAAGGGCCCAAACTTTACTAGACTCCAAAACACACTACTTAGAAGAGCAACTAGAAACTTTGCCTTCATTAGAACAAGAAATCCCTTCATGACCTCTTACTCCACATTTATAGCACTTTTGAGTGGATTTAGAATTCTTTGCCTTAACTCTATTATTCTTTTTCACCAATTAACTTTAAAATTTTGAAAAGAGAATCCTTAACTTCTTTGAGTTTGGATACGGGCAGAGCAAAGGTTTTATCACTGTTTTTGGTTTTTGAGGGTTTTGAATTTTCAGCTGTGGATTGTAAGGTTTCAACTGATGATTCTTCATTTGATGAGATCATAGGGATGATAATGTCATAGAAGACACTGGCTTCAGGAAGAAATCTAGAGTTGGATAACTCAGCTATTTTGATAACAGAAGATACTTCACCAACTGATTCAGACGAAGACTGGTTGAGGGTTTCAGTACATGTTTTAGATACAACTTTAGGTTGGGTTTCAGTTGTGGTTACAGACACAACTTCAGGTTGGGTTTCAATAGTGGTTCAGAAACAACTTCAGGTTGGGTTTCAGTAGGACTTGGTGTAATAGGTATTTCAGTGATTGGTTCAGTAGCTTTGTTGGCAAGAGTATCGTACTCAGTAGGAAGTTGAAGATTTCTAATTTCAGAAATTGTTCTTTCAGAAAAACTTGGATTTAAAACTTCAGATTTGGTGAATCTCTTTTTAAGGAGATTTTGATTTCCAACATCATTAATGCTTATGTCATTAAAAATCATTTCATCGACATTTTTACACTTTTTGCTGAAATCTGCGGCTTGTTTAATGTGCCCAATGCCTACTCTTTCTCTTTGAGTCACAATCTGATGATTTATACTCTCAAATGCTAGTTTATTAGGACTCAACCAAAGATCAATAATCGACTGACGATCTTTCACTTTTTCGTTAGAGTCTTGCAAATCCATTTTCACATTTTTGAGTTCATTTGTTAAAAATTCAAGATGATTCCTTAAGGCATAAGACTCTTGAAGAAATTTTTCATTTTCTTTTTCAATGAAATTTATTTTACAGGTGAGCTTGGTGATAGTTTGTTTTGATTGTTATGCGCAATTATCAGACCAGAACACAAATAAGCAAACATATCATCCTTTTCATTTAGTAATTTTTGAAATTAGATACCTTATACATCATGGTGGGATTCAAACACATTTCTGAAATTAGATACCAGATCATTGCTGAACTTGCTTTCAGTGCCCATCAAACACATTTCAGGATGTGCAGTTCCGAGGATTTCTTCAGCCACCAGACACTTTCCTTTAACTTCATTTTCTTCTTCCTCTTCTGAAGATGATTCAGAATCAGTCCAGTTAAGGTCATCAGCAATCATGGCCTTTTATTTCTTCTTTTCATTTGATGCTTTCAGGGCCTTATATTTCGCTTTGTATTTATCAGCCTTTGATGGAAACCCTTTCTTCGGATTTGAAGAGGTCTCCTTCACAAAACAGTCAGCTGCATAGTGACCAAGCTTCACACATTTGAAGCACTCATTCTTGGACCCTTCAGATGAGACCTTTTTCTCTGACGAGAACTTCTTATCAAACCTTCTCTTCCCATCAGATTTAAACTTCTGAAACTTTTTATAATTTTTCATGATGAAGGCTTTTTCGGTATCTTCATCATCAGATCTTTCTACCTCCTCAGCATTGTTCATATGATGCTCATCTTCAAAATCAGAGTCTTCAGTTTACCTGTATTTGACCCTTTGAGGATTCTCAGCAATGAGGGCCAAAGTTTTCTTGAAGGCCTTCTTCAAATCGGTTTTCTGAATGTGGGTTTGTTCGTCATTCAGCAGGATCCCGTATAGCTTACGCATGTTCATTTCCCTGAGCATGTTGTTGGTTCTCAGGATCATGCACATGGTATCCCATTCAGACGGGAGGGAATCCAGAAATCTGTTGAGTATTTGGAATTGATCTCTGACAACTCCAACTTCAGTCATGTCATTCAGTAGACATGTGAATCTAGTGTAGACCTCAGTAAGAGACTCTGAATCTTTTGCACAAAAGCTTTCATACTTGTGTATGATGTTGGTCTTCTTGTTCTCACGAACTTCAACAGTTCCTTCGAACGATATGCATATGCTCTCCCACATATCCTTAGCTGTCTTCAGATTACAAACAGTATGAAATATTTCATTAGGTAAAGCAATAACAATACTGTTTCGTATCTTAGCATCTAGACACACTAGCTTCTTCTCCTCCTCTGTCCATTGAGATCTTGGTTTTGGACGAGAGGGAATGGAGGTTTCAGCAGAACCAATCTCCATGGATATGGTTTGAGGAATGTAAGGACCTTCCTCCAAAATAATAAGAGAGTTGCAATCAAGATTTTCTAAATACAATAGCATTCTGTTTTTTCTAGCTAGAAAAATGTTCGATAGAAAACTTTGGTCGTTTGGCAGAGGAGCCATTATCGATGTAATCAAACTTCGACATGTTGAATAGATCTGATACCAATTGTTTTTCCCGAATAAGTATAAAACTAACAATGAATAAAATCAAAGTGCGGAAATAGTTTTAAAGCAACGAACACACGAAAGTTTTCAGAGTAAGATTATATTAATAACCAAACTTCAAAGAGTGCGCAAGAACAAACTTGATCACCGAGTACAAACTAAATCAAGAACAAACTTGAATGCAAATTAGCGAACAAACGCTTAACCTTTTCTCGTTTAACGAGCAGGTTTTTATAGGCTAAATAAACTAATCCTGACCATCTAATTTATTTACACGTGTACCGCTCTACACATAACTAGGAACAGAAAACAAGATTGTCATTTCGAGCTCCTTCAGAATGCACAGATCGTGCACTTTACATAACTGGAAGATTCTGGTTGTCAGATGTATCTTCAGTGCAGAAGACCCTTTGATGACTGAAGACTAACTTCAGCTAACGTTCACTTCAGAACTAATCTTCAGATGAACTTCGGGCTTCTTTCTTCAGACGACGCGTCAGAATAGTTTACAAAAGAATAAGATATTACACCTTCAGTCGCTTTCTTTGAAAGCTCCTTCAGGAATGGAATATATACAAATAAAGGACTAACAGTATGGTTCGATATTTCCAATACCCATGCTCACCCCTAGTTGTACCAACTGTGTAAGCTACGTTCAATGCTGGTGTGACGTTAACATTGGTAGGACTTCCTTCTAATCCTCATGGTTGACCAACAATGGGTTCCACTACAGAAGTTCCGGCACCATCATGAAGATGTGTGGGTATGATAATCGCTGTCCTAGTCAATAAAGATACGTTTTTTGCAATTTGAACTAGACTCGATTGTGATGGAAAGATGGTTGTAGATAAGAGAGAAGGTCTAATCATTTCAATACTAGCAAACTTCGAATGAGCTGCTGGTAATGTATGTGAAAAGTCTCATTGAGATGAGACAACAAGCTATTGAGAGTGTGCTGAGTGGCTGGTGGGAATTTGTGCATGTACCATTGGGATGACAGTGTCTATTTCAATATCAGACTAAGACACAGCCAATCCGATAATGGATGTGACTTCCTGGATTATTTGGGCTAGGGATCCGTCACTCTCATCATTTTCTTTTCTCACCATACTCTCACTCTCTATTGTCTCGCTATCATATCCTTCATCTATGTTCCCATCTAAACCATTTACTACGAATTGTTCGTAATCTTTTTCAGCAGTCATAGCTTCTGCGAAGATGGTTGCCTCGGTCTGCATGATGTTGAATGTTTCATCGTCATATAGGTCAATATCCAGTATCGGATTTTTTTTTCACTTGAGGAAGATGGTCTCTCAACGACGTGCTCAAGTGCAACACTTGCAGGTTTCAGTACAATGTTCAGATTTGAGGGATCAACCTCATCTTTATGAACAAAAGTTGTGTCAACATCAGCAAAGTTTGTACCATAGTCATACAGATCATGTAGCTCTTCAGTAGCTACGAGTGATTATGGTTTTTCAGGCTCTAGTTCAACCTCATCATCCATCTCGGAAAATATGGAATGGCGCAGTCTCTGATTCGTTTGACTGGGTCTTAGAAGTAGAGATGCTGGATACAATTGGAGTGGATGGATCAAATTCTCCTACTCCCTCGTGTATGCTCTCACCTTCACCATCTCCACCACTCCTCTCATAATTTTCCCTTGTTGGGGAAATAATCACTTCACCCTAATAATTAACTTTGCCTATCCTAAAAACATAGAATTTGATGATAACCAAACCCTACATTCAGTATGACTTAGAAAGAATTCAAACATGTGTTGTTTGGATCAGATTCTGGAAAATATGCTAAGTATCGAACCATGAGCTGACCATCAGCTGAGTATCAGATCCTACTCAAAGTATCAGCTAAGGAGCATCAGATAAAGAAAACAAGTGAAGAAGACCATAAGCTGAGGAAAGTGATCTATCAACTGAGTAAAGAAATTCGATCAGCTGAGTGCCTACACCATCAGGTGAGCAAGGACTTTGCTCAGCTACACCATCAGCTGAGTGAACAGTGGATAAGCTGAGGCCCAGAGCATCAGCTAAGTAAGTCTTTTCTAACACAAGTCATCTTTTTACATAAACTGATGTATTTAAATGATCAGTTGAGCATTCTTGATCAACTGATCATATCAATACATGAGCTTATGTCCTCCTATGATAACTATTGATCAACTGAGCATCCATATGATCAGCTGAGCAATATGTATCAACTGAGTCCTAGCAAAAATTTGATCAACTGATACATCTTGTCAACTGAGTAGTGAAATTTAAAGTTTCTAGTACTTTCTATTAGCTGAGTCGAGCAAAATGTCAAATCTGCTCTATCTTTCAGATTGTAAAAGTCATATGTAAAAGGCAGAACATGTGTTGTTCTTTCATGCTTTAGATCTTTGTTTGTAAAAGTAAAACATACTTTTTGGATCAAGTATGAGACAAAAAAGTTTGATCTTATCCTCTGGGAAAGGAAAAAGATACCTCAAACAGACAAAGATCTTAAAGATTTGTTTCAACAACTAAGTATGGTTGTCAATACCATACTTGGTAAAGTCAAATCAAACAGAAGCATGGCTGTTGTTTAAAGTACAAGCATGAAAAGGGAAAGAAAGTTCTACACGACAGTAGACGTGGGTTTTAATATTTGATATTGTGAGTAGGTTGCACTTTTTCAGAAAAGTGCGATTACTTTTATCAAACAGTTGATTAAAGTAACTTTACTTTTCACCCACTCCTTTGGAATTAAAATATTATATTTCCACATACTCTTTATCTCCCTTCTTCATACAACTGGATATGCCAAGACTTCTATAAATATACATGCATGGTGGACATGCAAAAGTGTGAAGCTTCTACACAACAAAAAGCAATCTCATCAGTTGAGATAAATTTGTAAAGTTTAAGCATTGTGTAGAACCAAACTTGTTCATGTGTTGAACACTCTTTATACATTAGTTGTTTTAGAGTTAGCTTGTCTATGTGTTAGACTAATTGATTACCACCTTTTATTGTACTTAGAATTTCCGCTTCTAGTACATTTAATTCTTGATTCAAAATCAATAAGAATTATATAAAAGTATAATGGTGTGTCTTTAACTTTTTAAAAGCTAAAGTTTGTATTCAACCCCCCTTCTACAAACATTTATTGTTGCGTACTCAATCTGGGACTAACAACTAGTATCAGAGTAGGTTAGATAATCAATATCTATATCTGTTTTGCTTAGTCTACAACTGCTTCTACCCCTCTCAAAATGGCCTCATCCTCAAACAACATGAACATCTCAAACACTGGGTCTTTAACAAGATGTCCCATGTTTGATGCAGAAAATTTCTCCATGTGGAAAAGTTGAGCACATCTTTTCTTATCCACCCTTGATATCCAAATGCTTGAAATAGTTACTAAGGGTCCTTATGTTCCAACATCAGTGTTATCCATTCCATCATGAAGGTCAAACCTCCACAAAAGAAAGAATCATTACCAAACCCATGCATCTGTGGACAGGTGAAGATAAGAAGTTGGTTAGCGTAGATTTTAAGGCTAGATTAGCTCTTTTCCCTGCACTACCCAATGAGGTCTATCCTCAAGTGCTTAATTGTACTTCTGCTAAAGAGATGTTAGATACACTAACAGTTGCATATGAAGGGACTGAGGAGGTGAAGGAGAACAAGAAGCTCCTCCTCAACAGAGAGTATAAATTCTTCTTTGCTTAGGAAGGTGAGAGTCTTACATAGACATACACCAGGTTCAACTGCCTAGTAAATGATTTGAAAAGGGCAGACATATCCAAGAGCAACTTTATCTTGGTGAACAAGTTTCTAGAATCCCTCCCTGAAACATGGGATCACTTTGTCACTGTACTAAGACATAGTGAAAAGATCAAGGGAATGTCTCTCGTTTCTCTCTATGGTAACTTACTCAACCATGAGCAATCAGTCAATCAAAGGAAGTTGTCATCCAAGGAGATGAAAGAGGTTGTGAAAGCTGCACCAACTATCCTTGTAACAAGAGATACAAAGATGAGAAGCTTTGAAGCTATTGATTATGGTTCTGATGAAGAGGAGAGTGCTGGAGAAAGTGATGAGAAGAATGGTTGTGAGGAGAATAGTTCGGAGGAGCTAGTTGAAGGAGTAGCCATGCTGGTTAAGAAGTTTAAACCTTTGAAGAAGGGAAAGGGTGTCAAGAGGTTCAACAAAAGGCCCTCAAAATTTGTCAAGTCCAAATCTACTTTTGATGCCTCCACAACAGAGTGTTACAAATGTGGGAAGATTGGTCACATAGCCAGTGATTGTAAGTCCAAAAATAACACTGGTTCCTCATCTGTGCCAAAGCAGATGGGCAAAATTGATTATGAAGCCAAGTATAAGAAACTCCTTGCTGCTGTCCTTGACAAGAAAAAGAAGAAGAAAGCCCAGGGCCAAGTTCTTGTAGCTGAAGAAGAAGATTGGGCAGAAGAAGATCTTTCCTCAAACGAAGATGAGGTGATCTCTACTCAGTTCTGCATGATGGCCAACCACAATGATGGTAGTTCCTTTGATGAAGATATGAAGAAGGCTACAAAAGCTTGTTCAACTACTAACTGGGATCCTTCTTCAATGTATCAGGTTGGAAAGTTTATTAATTATGATGATAATGAAAAGAATGCTATGTTTGATTACTTGTGTATTGATTTCCAGTATGCTATTCAAAGAGAGAAGAAGCTAAAACTAGAAGTAGAATCACTCAAGGAAAAATTAATTCTTAAAGATGAGGAACTTAAGCAGATAACAATTTTAAATGATGAACTAGCAAATTAAAAGATACTTAATGAGATCTTAGTAAAAGAAACTAGTGAAGCAACCAAAAAGTTCTACGACCTCCAAAAAGTAGTAAAGTCTTGGTGTGTATCTGTAGAAAAGACCACTCAGTGTGTCAAGGAGCAGATACCCAAACAAGTTCAAGCTATTATTGGTGGAAATTACTCTAAGGTTGCTAACTATGTTGATTCTAATAAGAACCTTAATATCTTAGACAATGTTGACATTTTGCCACAAACTTTTCACAAGACTGTTAAAGGCAAAAGTGTGTTCACAAATAAATTTGTTACAAGCAAAATTACCCACCTAAAAGAATCAATTATTCCTTCTGTTGAATCATCCTCTGGTAAGATTTCAGAATGTAAAAATACTAAGAACACAAAGTCAAAGGATGTGAGTAAAGGAAAGGAATCATTAGTTGAGACCACAGAGACATTATGTTGTCAAACCTTTAAAACAGATGACTTAAATCTTAGTATTTCACAAACTGAAGAATCATTAGCTAACACTACTTTATCAACTGATATGTTAGTAGATGATAAATGCCCAGCTGATGGCCTGTCAGCTGATCATAGCTCATCTTCTAAACAATCAGTTGATCCAGAAGTAATCAAATCTCTTTCAATAGAAGAAACTATGAGTAAAAAGAATGATGCTCACATTGTTCCCATTTCTGCCACTCCAAAGATTGGTCAAAAACTTTCTAAATCCAAAGATCAATCTAAGGTGCCTGTAAATAAAGACCTAAGAAATTTACAGGATAAGCTTCATAAGCTGAATGGTCAAGTTAGTCAAATGATAACCGATAATTGTCATAGGACTAATAAGAAAACACATAGGCATTCAAATAATGTTGTTCAATGCTCCAAGGCCACAAAATCTCAAAAATTTTATAAGTGTGGAAGTAAAGAGCATAAGGCATTTGAATGTTCTTTAGCAGGGAATTCAAGACTGCGGACTTGTAATGATAACATAGTCATTCCTTTTATACATAAGAAACCTGAAATGAAGTGGAAATCTAGGTGCATTCCACAGGGATCGACTAAATAGTGGATTCCTACTTGTGTCACTAACTCTTCTTTCATTCAATCTGTGCAGGGTGTTGCTTCATGGTTTCTTGACAGTGGATGTTCAAGAACTATGACAGGCAACAAGGCTCTGCTCAGTAACTATAAGAAAGAGAAAGGTCCAAGGATGACTTTTGGTGACAACAATCATGGGCAAACAAAAGGCTATGGTGAACTACATAATGAGAACCTTAAACTGTCCAAAGTATCATATGTCAAAGGACTGAAATACAATCTCATAAGCATAAGTCAATTGTGTGATGGAGATAATGAAGTCCACTTCACAAAGATAGGAGGCTCCATAATAAATAAGGAAGGTAATACCGTATTAAGTGCAAAGAGAACCAAGGATGTGTATACTCTTGACATGTTCTCTGGTGACCCTTCAAAGGAAACATGTTTGTACTCCAAAAATAATGAGGATACAAATTGGCTATGGTACAATAGGCTTTCCCACCTTAATTTCAAAAATACCAACAAGTTGTGCAAGGGTGAACTAGTGTCAGGATTACCTTCTCTGACTTATCTTAAGCCTAACCCTTGCACTACTTGTGACAAGAGAAAGCAGCATAAGACATCATTTCCATCTAAGTAGGCTTTCTCTATTACACAACCTTTCTATATGTTGCACATGGATCTCTTTGGTCCTGTTGCAACAGCTAGTATTAGTGGAAGTAAGTATGCTCTTGTATTAGTTGATGAATTCTCAAGATACACTTGGGTTTTCTTTCTTAAAGCAAAGAGTGAGGCTCCTGAAGAAATCATATGCTTTATCAAAAAGATGGAAGTGTTGAATGGCAATCTGGTGAGGAGTCTTAGAAGTGATCATGGAACTGAATCAGAAATCAAACTCTGGAATTTTTCTGTGATGAGAAAGGGATATCTCAAAACTTCTGTGCTCCAAGAACCTCACAACAAAATGGTGTAGCTGAAAGAAGAAATAGAACATTGATTGAAGCTGCCAGAACCACGTTGTGTGAAAGTGGGTTACCTTTTAATTTCTGGGCTTAGGCTGTAAGTTGTGCATGTTTCAAACAGAACAGATCCCTTATTATCAAGAGGCACAACAAAACTCCATATGAAGTGCTCAAGGGAAGGAAGCCAAGCATCATCTTTCTGCACATTTTTGGATGTCAATGCTTCATCCTCAATCAAAAGGATCAATTAGAGAAGTTTTCTCCAAAAGCTGATGAAGGAGTGTTTGTAGGTTACTCAGTGATTTCCAAAGCATACAGAGTATACAACCTCATAAACAAAGTCATAGAAGAATCCATCAATGTAAGTTTTAATTAAAATAACTTTGTTGCTTCTTGTTCCTCTAATCATGTTTCAGGTGTAGAATTCAATGATCTCATGCAAACTGGAGAAGCCACTCCAGAGCAAGGTGATCCCTCTCCAACAACTGCTCATGATATAGATGAACCTATTCCTATCCAAATCCTTAACCTTGTGCAACCATCCTCATCCAATCCTATACCTCTACTGAATCATATGGAAAATGACTCAACATCGTTGGAATCTAATTCCATATCACACATTCCCTCTTCAGTAGAGACACCCACAGATTGTGACAATGAAGTTATATCAGCCACCCAAAATGAACTCATTTCCACTGCTGACGGTCAACACATAACTTCTTCTCCCTAAATCCAAATGAATCCCAATTCCCAAGAAATCCAAAAAGCCTTCAAAGACCACAAGTATCATCCTCATGATCTGGTGATAGGCAATATAGATGATCCAGTTAGAACAAGATCAAAAGCTTGCAACATCTGTTTGTACTCTGGATTTGTCTCAATGATTGAACCAAAGAAGGTTGATGAAGCTCTCAATGATCCCCATTGGGTGACTGCCATGCAAGAAGAGCTGGCAGAATTCAAAAGAAATAATGTATGGACTTTGGTACCTAAACCAAAGGATAAAACCATCATTCGAACAAAGTGGGTGTTCAGAAACAAGTTAGATGAAAATGGGCAAATCATCAAAAACAAAACAAGACTAGTGACACAGGGGTACTGTTAAGAAGAAGGTATTGATTTTGATGAAACTTTTGCCCCTGTTGCAAGATTGGAAGCTATCAGATTGTTCCTAGCCTATGCTGCCTTCAACAACCTCCTGGTTTTGAGGAGTCAAGCTTACTTGATCATGTATTCTTTCTAAACAAAGCTTTATATGGTCTTAAGCAAGCTCCAAGAGCCTGGTATGATACCCTCTCTTCTTTTCTCATTAACAAAGGTTTTACAAGAGGATGCATTGATAGCACTTTGTTTATAAGGAAGTACAAAGGTGATGTGATACTTGTGCAGATATATGTAGATGACATAATATTTGGGTCTACTAATTTGGAACTATGCAAAAAGTTTTCTAAACTCATGTCTGATAACTATCAGATGAGCATGATGGGTGAATTAAACTATTTTCTTGGTTTGCAAATTAAACAAGAGGTTGATGGTATTTTCATTCATCAAACAAAATATGTCAAAGATTTACTTAAAAAGTTTGATTCTGAAAATTGTTCCTCAATGAAAACACCTATGTCTACTTCTATAAAGTTAGGAAAGGATACTGATGGCAAATCAGTGAACATTACTGCTTATAGAGGAATGATTGGGTCACTTTTGTACCTCACTGCAAGTAGACCAGATATAATGTTTTCAACATGTCTTTGTGCAAGATATCAAGCAGTCCAAAGGAATCACATCTTGCTGCTGTTAAAAGAATATTCAGATATCTCAAAGGAACTCCTAATCTTGGTCCTTCGTACCCCAAAGACTCAGATTTTGAGTTAGTTGGATATTCTGATTCTAATTTTGCAGAGTGTACATTAGACAGAAAAAGTACTTCAGGTGGTTGTCAACTTTTAGGAGGAAGATTGATAAGTTGGTCTAGTAAGAAACAGAATTCAGTATCAACATCCACTGCAGAGGCATAATACATTGCTGCAGGAAGCTGTTGTGCTCAAATTTTGTGGTTACAAAATCAACTACTTGACTATGATATAAAGTTTGAAGACACCCCAATTTTGTGTGACAATACAAGTGCCATTTCCATCTCAAATAATCCAGTCATGCATTCAAAGACAAAGCATATTGAAATCAGACATCATTTTCTCAGAGATAATGTGCAAAAGAAAAAGGTAACTCTACACTACATCAACACCGATTTGCAACTTGCAGACTTGTTCACAAAACCATTGGATGAAGCAAGGTTCAATTTCCTAATATCCAAACTAGGTATGCTTAATTTCTATATTAGAATAGTGGTAGTTTTGTTTATGTTAATTGATAAGTGTTGAATATCATGTGTTACTTATCTAAGCATCTCAAAGTCTTACTGAGTCTGTGTAAATTAAGTAACTTTGCTCAGCTGATCAAATTTACTCAGCTAATCACTCTTAGATAAGAAGGAAATGCTCAGCTAAGTACTTCTCTCAACTGATACAACCAAAATTTTCACTATCAGCTAATAGTCTTTCATCAGCTGATGCCTTTCAACTGATACATTTCAATGCTTAGCTGATGGTTCAACACTTAGTTAATTTTTATCTTTTGTGTTCATTTAATGCTTTTTTAACCCTAGTTATTTACTCCGTCTGTCAGATTTCATTTAATAGCTCATTAATATGTTTTCTGTTAGAATTTTTGTCAGATTCTAATGATCTCTGTTAACTACACTTCATAAATACCCCACTTTCTCTCTCATTCACCTTTACCTGTTCAAATTCTCAAAATTCCCTCTCTCTCTCTAAAAAGACTTACCCTAACTTTCTCTCTCAATACTTCTCCATTTCTCTCACTGTTCATCATCTCTACCAAGTGGCCACCTACATTCCTGATCCTGCTGTCAACCCCGGTGAGAATGTTGCTCCTAACCAACCCATGAACATAACTCCCAACAACATTCTTTTGTGCACATCCATACCCGCCTCACGCGAAAATCAAGAATACGAGCCTATGGTGCAGTTCCTTCGAGCTCACCCTCTATTTGAAAGCCTCACTGCTGATCCCCACTATATATTCCCCACAATCATCAGTGAACTATGGTACTCCGCCACTTACAACCTAAATGACAACACCATTCATTGTACCCTAGCCTAAGGAAACTATCAACTACAAATCACCACTGAAACCTTGAGGGAAGCTATTGGTATTCCTCATTTCCCACCATACAATGCCTTTCCCTCTTGAACCCAAGTTCAAACTGTTCTTCAAACCATTGGTTACAATGAGCCTGTCATACATGGGCAAGTCAAAGTCTCTGCTCTCTCGCACCCATGGAAGTATCTGGCCAATGTGGTCATTAGATGTTTTGGTCCGAAATCTGGAAGCCACCATCTCATAAATCAAACCGAGTTACTGGTACTGTATGCCCTAGTGTTTGGGGTAAACATCGACTTTGCTCAGGTCATTTTCTCTTACCTTGTGGATAAAATAACTCAAAGCACCAACAAGAAATCCTTCAGAGCTCAAGTGCCTTACATTTGCTTTTTGAGTATGGTTGCAATGATGGTGATTGGTGAAAACGACTATGTTGAACTCAATGATCATCTTGAAAGTATTCTTGTCCCTGCCATGGGTGAGAAGGTATTCCATTTTATTAAGGCAAACAGAGGTCCTCCCATCACTGCCCAAATGCAAGAATTGATTGATAATGCTGCTAAGGTAAATGTTGATAATGTAGATGGTGATGGTAGTGGTGGTGATAGTAATGATGGTGGTAATGCTGAGGAAACTGATGATGATAACAATGATGATGCTAGTGATGGTGATGCTGATGCTGGTGATAACTTTGGTGACTCTGAATTCACTCCCTTAAGTCTAATGGTCATGAGTCCTCTTGATGATGATGCTGAACAACAAGAACAAGAAATCTCTGAGCAACTCCTTGAGCTCATTGATAGAAGCAGGCACATTATGTCCCAAGGTAAGGATAGCACTGACTCCACATCCGAGGATATTCAAATTGTAGTCCCAACCTTTGATAGCCCATCCTTATCTCCAGTCCATACACCTATTCAACAGCCAAGCTCTGGTGAACCTCCAGTGTTCACTAGTTCTACTCCTCCTCGTCGCCCCCTATACACAAGGTCAACAGAGGTTACTCATCTTGAGTCCTTTGAGGTAGTGACATCCACACCTTTGACCTCACCTCCAATTACCCTTCCTCATGTTGAGGGGGAGCAATTGGATGTTGCTAACCCTGAGCCAGTGGATGTATCCTCCCAACAGGATACATCTGTAAAAATGGGACTAAAACCGCTATCTGAGACAGCCTCCCAAAAGGTTGATCTCATTGAAAGACAGACCTTATCTGAAGGTGACACTGTGTCTATACCCCCATTGATTCGGCCGATACCATTCACATTCTCCCAACAAAATGTGGATCCAAAAATGGATTCCCTAATATTGAGTGCATCCCACACTCACTCCACTTATCTTGCTCCTATAATCGATTCTATTCTTACACATGCACAACCTGTCAATGCTAGTGGTACAAACCAACCACTTGTACAGGGCTCAACAGTCTTTCCCAATGAATTTGAGCTTATACACCAAGGCTCAAATGAGGGAACACAAACCTTACCCAACTTCTTTGAACCAATCTCAACCCCTTCCAATTCTCAACCCTCTACCTCTACCCAAACACAAAACCTTACCCTTCTCCACACCATACACCAAAACCTTGACAATCTTACCCAAACCTTCCAAACTTTCCAAACCCAAACCAATACTCGACTGTCTAGACTTGCTCAAGACATAGAGTCCCTTAAAACTCATTCCCCACCCTCCCCTACTCCTTTCCACACTTCATCTACCTCTCTCCCATTCTAGCTAGAATAGACCATTATCTACCCTTCTTCCATCTCAAACACAAACTCCCATCCTACCTCAATCCACTATCTCTTCCCTCAACCAAACCATCTCAAACCTTCTAACCCAACTTCAAACCCTACGACCAATCAACCCTAACATTTATATCTCTATCCCTGAACAAATTCTACCCATGCCTTCTTTCCTAAAAGGCATCCTTGATGATATTGAAGCACTCTCTAAACAAAGCCGAATGAGCCATCTCTCTCTTTGGAAAGCTCTAAGGGATCTCAAGGATGACCTCTCCCTCCAACTCTCTAAACTTACATCTACCCCTTCCTCCACCACTAGACCCACCCCTACCTCATTCCAAACACCAACCACAAGTGACTCCCCTCCTCCTTTTGATGATGCCAAAAAGCGGGAGAAATTTTCAAGTTCAACAGGGGAGGATGATCCTGATTCAGAGGAGATAGATGCTGCTTATTCCGAAACAGTAACAAAAATCTTGCAGCAGGAAGCACCCAAAGCAACAACTCCTCCTACTCTCAAAAGAAAAGCACCTTTTAAGGGGGAGCAAAGGTTTCCTAAAAGAATGAAAAGAATGGCAAACAGGCCAAAGCCAAAAAGAAAAGTTGCTGAGGGTTGCTCTCCTCCTATAAATGTAGAGTCTGATTCTAATGATGAGGATGATACTCCACTATCTGACATCCTCAGAAGAAGAAGACAAAGCCCCAAACCATCTTCTCCACCAGTCCAATCAAATCCATCAGTCCAAAAGCCTTCAACCTCTGCTCCCAAAAATAAAGGATAAAGAAAAATGTCAAGTGAGCAAGTTGAAGAGGAAGAGCAAAGGAAAAAGGAGTTTGAGCTTAAAGAGCAAGAGGAAAGGGAAAACATCCAAATGGCTCAAGCCTTGGGTGTTCTAGTGGAGGAAATCTACCAAGCCAAGGAGCTAGCATATGCACAAGAGCAAGAAAAACAACAAGTTCAAGCTGCTTCTGAAACAAAATTGGCAAGGGAGAAGTCTCAAGCCGAGATGCTCAAAGCAATATCCCATGCGGATGAAATCAAAACCCTGTTTAGTCTTGACCTATCTGCTCCTTACAATCTAAGTCAACAAAGGATACAAAGCTTCAGAGAAAGAATAAATATTTTGAGAAACAGAACCGAGCCAACTCCTATCACAAGAGCCACTGTCCATAAAGGTGATGGTGAACCCTACCTCAAAGCTATAAGGCAAAACAACTTCAACAGTTGTGAAGTTGTATCTTATGAGAGGTGTCACATCTACGGGTTCACAGAATTGGTTGAGATCATGTACCTTCTCTACAAATCCAAAAGCAAGCTCAAAGTGAAGTTTATTCAAAAGATTCAAAATTGGATAGGTCTTGCTGTGTCACAAAAGGCCTTCACTCCAGATGATTACTATAGGCATGTGCATATAGTTGATAATCTACACAAGAAAGGCTCCAAGCCCTTTAAACCTTTTTATCTAAGAGAGGTACTACCCCAACATGAATATTTGTATGATTTTAAGGGTCTCAACACAGCCTTGCCACTCAACATTACTCCTCAACTTTTCAAGTTTATATCTATGCCTATTGAGGGTATATTGGACAAAGGAGGCACTTGGAGGTTCTTTAAGCAGTCTGAAATCCCCAAGGCAAGCAAGAATTTTCTGTTTGGTGTGAGAGTAGCTACAAGAGGCAGAACCGGCAATGAACAATTTGAAGCCCTTGTACAAGCTCAATGTCAAAATCTTGCCCAAGCAGATCCTCTTGGTAAAGTCTTTTAGGTTAAAGAAAAAAAATGGTGGGATTGAAGAATTGCTGATTATTCTTGTTAATATTTGTAATTAGTTTTACTTTCTAGTATAGCCTTGCTTAGATCAATTTGTTGATCTTTTGTAATTACTTCTGTACTTTCCTTTATTCTTCTATTCAAGTGATGTTTATGTAAATCAGAAAACCAAAAATATATAAAAATGGAGAAAATGAAAAGATACCACAAAAACAGAACAAAATGGAACAACAAAGAAAAAGATTCCACAAAAACAGAACAAAATGGAACACTAGAAAACAAACCAAAAACAGAACAAGGTTCAAAATAAAAAGAGCTATCAAAACAGATAGCTAGGTAGCCATATGTACTTAAAATTATTAATATTCTGTATTTGAAGTCAAACTGATTCTTTAAAATAAAAAAGGTTTTGTCATCAACAAATAGGGGAAGATTGTTGGGGAGATAATCACTTCACCCTAATAATTAACTCTGCGTATCCTAAAAACATAGAATTTGATGATAACCAAACCCTACATTCAGTATGACTTAGAAAGAATTCAAACATGTGTTGTTTAGATCAGATTCTGGAAAATATGCTAAGTATGGAACCATCAGCTGAGTATCAGATCCTACTCAAAGTATCAGCTAAGGTATATCAGCTAAGGAGCATCAGATGAAGAAAACAAGTGAAGAAGTCCATCAGCTGACTGATCTATCAGCTGAGTGAAGAAATTCGATCAGCTGAGCAAGGACTTTGCTCACCTACACCATCAGCTGAGTGAACATTGGATAAGCTGAGGGCCAGAGCATCAGCTAAGTAAGTCTTTTCTAACACAAGTCATCTTTTTACATAAACTGATGTATTTAAATGATCAGTTGAGCATTCTTGATCAACTCATCATATCAATACATGAGCTTATGTCCTCCTAAGATAACTATTGATCAACTGAGCATCCATATGATCAGCTGAGCAATATGTATCAACTGAGTCCTAGCAAAAAATTGATCAACTGATATATCTTGTCAACTGAGTAGTGAAATTTAAAGTTCCTAGTACTTTCTGTTAGCTGAGTTGAGCAAAATGTAAAATCTGCTCTATCTTTCAGATTGTAAAAGTCATATGTAAAAGGCAGAACATGTGTTGTTCTTTCATGGCTTAGATCTTTGTTTGTAAAAGTATAAAGCACTTTTTGGATCAAGTATGAGACAAAAAGGTTTGATCTTATCCTCTGGAAAAGGAGAAAGATACCTCAAATAAACGAAGATCTTCAAGATTTGTTTCAACAACTAAGTATATTTAGCAATCCCATACTTGGTAAAGTCAAATCAAACAGAAGCATGGCTGTTGTTTAAAGTACAAGCATGGAAAGGGAAAGAAAGTTCTACACGACAGTAGATGTGGGTTTTAACATTTTATATTGTGAGTGGGTTGCACTTTTTCAGAAAAGTACAATTACTTTTATCAAACAGTTGATTAAAATAACTTTACTTTTCACCCACTCCTTTAGAATTAAAATATTATATTTCCACATACTCTTTGTCTCCCTTCTTCATACAACCGGATACGCCAAGACTTCTATAAATATACATACATGGTGGACATGCAAAAGTGTGAAGCTTCTACACAACACAAAGCAATCTCATTAGTTGAGATAACTTCGTAGAGTTTAAGCATTGTGTAGAACCAAACTTGTTCATGTGTTGAACACTCTTTATACATTAGTTGTTTTAGAGTTAGCTTGTCTATGTGTTAGACAAATTGATTACCACCTCTTATTGTACTTAGAATTTCCGCTTCTAGTACATGTAATTCTTGATTCAAAATCAATAAGAATTATATAAAAGTATAATGGTGTGTCTTTAATTTTTTAAAAGCTAAAGTTTGTATTCAACCCTCCTTCTACAAACATTTGTTGTTGCGTACTCAATCTGGGGCTAACATCCCTCTAGCCCCCCCTTGCTCGAAGCATTCCCATGCTTGTGGTCCTCTAGACCCCTAGAAGAACCCTCACCGGTTCCTCTAGCCCATGGGGTAGGTTCAGCTGGCTCTTGTTGTTCCATAGGGAGAACATTATTATCCCTCATGTATGTCCTCGCAACCTCACTTTCCTGATCGATCATCCTCGCTAGATCTAAAGGGATCACCATTGTGGCAATTCCTAGATGATCATCCTTTTGATTTAGCATTTGCATTTTGAACATGTTGACTGCTGGTTGTTCAACCCTATTTAGGATCTCCTCTATCCGCTCCAAAATTCTTTCCAAAAGCATGGTCAGAAACCTCATGTAAGGAACAAATTGATTCCTTTTTGTGGGGTATTGTTTATCATTGACTATCTTCACAAGATCATTTCAAAACAGTTGAGCATAGTAAAGGTTTAAGTGGTATGCTATGCTTAACAAAGTTTGGAGTAAGTAATGAGTTCTTGGGTCCATCCCGAATGGTTTATGTAAACATATGGTATACCTTATAAACATGGAAATCAGAGGTATCCAGGTTGTACGTAAACATATGGTTTAGAGGATGGCTTTTTATGAGTTCAGAAAAACTTAGATGGGGGTTCGAGTGGTTTCAAGATCAAACACAAAATTATTTGATTTGTATGGGAGGTATAAGGTTGGGTTCATTATAGTGATTGTGGAAGGGATTGACTAAGAATCAGAGGTGCTTGGGATTGGGTTTGCATCTCAAGGTGTTAGCAAACAAAGTAAAACTTTTTGAGAAATTTCAAGTGAAAAGCTTGCACCCGAGATTAGTTAAGAAAGTTGAAATCTTTTTTTGTCGAACAGAAATTGGGTGTTTTACCGAAGTCAGGTGTCGACCTATATCAGTTAAAGTTTTACACAAGTGTAGCTGGATATTGAGTTTCTCCGAATTCAAAGATGACCGAATTTGGAAAAGCATTCAAGTGATGACCGGAGTCTACAACTATGCTTTTAACCGAAATTTGATAGTAATCAAATTTTAGGACCGAAATTGGTTGAAATGATAAGTTAGAAGTTTGAAAGTTTGAAAGTTTACATTTGGTGCAAACAACAGATATCAGTGTAAGGCTGAAAGTCGGTTGTTTTTCAGTGTTCAAAAACAGATAAGTGTTGACGCATAGAATCTTTGTTTTTGCATGTTTCGACCCAAAAAACTTAGATTCTTGGACAATCATGGCCAAAAACACATTTGAAACACTTTATTTACATTGAACCATGTTTAAAAAACAAAATTATGGTGCCTTTTAACCCCAAAAACCCTTCGTTTAAAAAAATTAGGGTTTTCACGCAATTTGAAAACTCAAATCTGTGATTGTGAAGTTGTTTAAACAAAATGAGCACAGGTCCCTAGTAGATTGAGTCCATAAACACTTTTTGACATATTTAAACACATAAACAAACACATCTAAGTGTGTTTTGATCTTATTTCGTAAGAACAGTTACTGTTCGTTTGAGAAACTCAAATAAATAAACAAAACTGACCATGTTAATGGTTGATTTTGTTGAGATCATGTTTACCTTTCGACCTTGAGTTGAAAAATGAGTTAAGAGAAGCAAAGGTTACACAAAATCATTGATTTCAAATAATTTTGGGTGAGAGGATTTTTAAGATAAAAAACCATTGAATCTTAGAGTATGAGTGTGTGAACCAATCCGAAATCAGTTGACACTATTTAAGGGTTTTGACCTATCCATGGGTCAACCCGAACTCAGTGGTAATCCGGTTTTGAATTTGCATGCCCAAGATCTTCAGCCGATATCGGTTAAAACTGAATACAAACTCCCCCTCAAGTCATGCATTCCACATTAATTTGAGAGAAAGAAAAAAATCTTTGTGTATTTTTATCATTTTTCTTATACAAAAATCACAAATTTTTGAGTTTTTCATTTGTGAATTGCCAAGCTTAATAGAAATAAGCTATGTGTTTTTGTATTTTCTTTTCTTGTTTCTCCCCATACAAGTATTCATTGTAAATGAATACTTGTCCATTCTTCCCCTGCATTTATGCATTTATCTGCACAAGTAACACAACTTCACGTAATTCCATTCAAGAAGCAGTTATTAATGACAAAATGTAAGCTCTTTGAGAACAGATCATATCTTCAATTTCAACATACCTAATATAGATACCAAGAAAGAAAAATGAGTTTCATCTAAAGGCTTGGTAAACAGATCAACTAGTTGATTTTCAGTATAAATATAGTGTAATTCAATAACACATTTTTAGCATAATTTTTCACAAAATGATACCTTATATCGATATGCTTTGTTTTTAAATGATGGACGGGATTGCAAGTTTTTGCAATGGCACTATGTGAGTCGCATAAAATAGGAATTTTGTTGAGATCTAGTCCAAAGTCTCGAAGCTGGGTTCTTATCCACAGACTTTGTGAACAGCAGCTGGCTACAGCAACAAATTCCACCTCAGTAGTAGACGTTGACACACAGTTTTGTTTCTTTGAACTCTAGCAGATTAGTCTATCTCCCAGAAAATGTGCACTTCCTGGTGTGCTCTTCCTGTCAAGCATACATCCAGCATAATCCAAATCCGAATAAGCAATCAAGTCAAATGCTAAATCCTTGGGATACCATAACCCTAGGTCAGGTGTACCCTTTAGGTATCTAAGAATCCTTTTCACTGCTAGGAGATGAGATTCCTTGGGATTGGCTTGGAATCTAGCACAAAGACACATTGAGAACATAATATCTAGCCTACTTACAGTTAAATACAGTAGAGACCCAATCATTCATCTATAAGTCTTCAAATCAACTACTTTTCCATCAAGATCAGCTGAGAGTTTTGTTTTCAAAGACATAGGAGTGGGTAATGAGGAAGAATTTTCCATTTCAAACCTTTTCAATAAATCATTAATGTATTTAGATTGATTTATGAAAGCACCATCTATCATTTGTTTAATTTTCAATCCAAGAAAGAAATTCATCTCTCCCATCATGCCAATTTCAAATCGTTTGGTCATGGATTGAGAAAAATAATTACTGTGTTTTGGGTTAGTAGAGCCAAATATGATATCATCCATGTATATTTGTACTAACAGATAGTAATCTCCTATTTTCTTGATGAATAGTGTTATATCGATCTATCCCTTTGAATAACCTTCTTCTATCAGAAAAATAAATAGCACATCATACCACGCCCAAGGTGCTTATTTCAGGCCATATAATGCTTTGTCTAGTATGTAGACATGATCATGTTTCTTAGGATCAATGAATCCTTCTAGCTGGATAACACAGACTTCTTCCTCAAGGACACCATTCAAGAATGTTGTTTTAACATCCATTTGGTAAACCTTGAAGTCCTGAAATGTTGCATAAGCTAAGAATAAGCATACAACTTCAATTCTTGCTACCGGGGTAAATGTCTCATCATAATCGATCCCTTCTTGTTTATTATAGCCCTTAGCGACTAGCCTAGGCTTTTTTTCTTATTACGAAACCGTCTGTAACACTCAGATTTTCGGTCCAAATTAAAACTTTTATAAAACTTAAAGTATTCATTTCGGAAGCACTACATAAAATCATTTACAAAATTAGGTCCTTGACTCTCAGATGGTTTAAAATCAAATATGTTTACAAACATATATTTTAGCATTCACTTTTCATAAAGCATACTTAGATATGACATTTTTCAAAATGGTGTTATGGCACACAGTGACCAATGACGATACACAAGGATCTCAAACCGAAACAAGGCGACCTGAGCTTCAACCGAGTAGTCTACCTCAGCCCACTAGCTAAGGCCTCAACCAGATCCTGCGGATACACAACAAAAGTAGAAAAACAAGTGTTAACTAGGAAGGTTAAGTGATTGCAAAGGGTTAATACAAAGCAACTAGCACAAATATAGCCATCAAATAGAACAGTTTATTAAGGTAGAACAAATGCTTGTGAACCATGATCAACTAGATGTGGGGGTAGTCCACAGAACTCATATGCCACCACCGGTAGCTAACCAGAATGCATATAATCCCAATGGGGGAAGCCCACATCAACAACCACATCTAGGGCCCTTAATTGATAGCACCTATACGTCCAGTTGCACCCGACGTCTCTATGCTCATCCAGGCTCCTGTTGCCTTGGCATAGAGTAAGTATGTGCAAATACTCACTTGTATATGCCAAAGACCAGAGGTCACCCAAGGTAACCAACATGACTCAAGTCCGGACTCTCACAATAATGCACATTCATCAAACAATATGGTTCAATATTTTAAATGGCAATCATTCCATGATTCAAGCTATTCAATGCATCACTATGCGATAACAATAATATCATTCTATAAGAATCATAAAACATACAGTTTTATTCATCAAACAAATCTAGCATTGACGACTATCAATAGTACAAAATAACATTTTTATCATGTATCTGAGTTTCTTAGAAAACAATGCACTCACCTTTGATTTAGATAAGGATCACAACTCAAATTCACCACTACTCCAAGATCCTTGAAGTAACAAGCTCAATTAATCCTAAATGAAAGATAAAATCATTCACTTGATTATCATGGCCTTACTAATGGTCATTGTAGTGTTTAGAACACTCAAAACAATGCTATGAACCATAAGGAAGCATCCTATGACTATTACTAACACAAGAGACGCTTAAAAGGAGTTTTTGAGGTTGTACAGGGGTCTCGCTCCGCGAGACAAGCTACCTCGCATCGTGATAAAATCTCTAGAAAAAATATAGTGCAACCCAGCATGGCTCGCGCGAGGCACATGGCCCGCGCCACGAGCTCGTGCAGAAAGCCATTTTCTCCTTTTGACCCAATCAACTCAACCATTTCGATCTCAAACACAAATACAAAAAATATAACTTGTTTCTAAGGTTTTATGTACATAAAAATAGACCCAAAACAACCAACAATTGTATCAAATGCTTTCTTAAACAATTAACCCATTAGAACTCCCAATTTTCCCCCAAAAACTCAATGTTTATGAATCATAACTACATCTTACCTTGGAGTTACATACTTCTCATCCTAATTATCATGAAGAACACATAAAGGTCAAAGAAACTTACTTGAATACCAAATCTCAGTTCCTATGAATGAATCCTTCAGAACAAATACCACCACAAGAGTCCTTGAGCTTTAATTGCTAGAGATCTTCAAAAAAATACACATGCAATTATGGATCATGTTGGAACACAATAAATCTTCAAATGTCTAGCCCTCCCTCTCTCTCTAACTCTAAGTTGTTGGTCTCAAATAAACAAATGGAGTGTTTAACCTTTAAATAAGTCAAATATACAGTTTTAACACAATTGGTCCCTAAGTTTGGTAAATTCTATATTTTGACCTAGATTAAGTTATGAGTATATATCACATTGCTAAAACATTTCAACTAAATAATCATAAGTGTTTAACACTAAAGATATATACATAACATTATAGGTCACAAGATTCTTACCTTGACATATGACATTCTTACAACTAATTTAATTAATGAACCTTACAACCTTTAATCCTTAACTAAAAGGCATCAATCTTATTTCAATACTTATAATCCGTCTCTAGGTTAATCATTTTAACCCAAACATCTTTTATTTTCTTAGAAGATAAATCCAAACAAGGTTTATATCAAAATCAAATTACTAATTAACCCTCCAATACTATCTTACTTACCTAATAACTATCACCCCAATAACATTGTAAGTGTGTATAAAACCAAATTGACTTTTGAAATTCAAATATTAGACTAAACCCCAAATTGGGATGTTACATTGTCTGAATCCTTTTGTACTTGAAGACCCACTTAGTTCCGATGCTGGATTATCCTTCAGGTCTTGGTACTAGGCGTCATACCTTCAATCTGTCAAATTGATTTAATTCCTCTTGCATGGCTATAACCCAGTCCAGATCTTCAAGTTCTTCTATGATGCTAGTTGGTTCTATCTTACTCAGGAAACTTGATAGTTGACTTTTGTTGGCAATAGTAGATCTTGTCTATACGCCTGTGTTTAGGTTTCCGATAATTTGTGTCTCATGGTGAGATCTTATCCAGGTTGGTTTGGTGGGGGTTGGTACATAAGGAAAGAAATTTTCTAACTGATTTGTAAGTTCTAAGTCTTCCTCTTGTACATTAGGTTCTGAATCAGAAATTTGTGTACCCTGATTCTCATTCTAAGATGGTATCACCGGTGCTGCACTAATAGGTGAATTAGAGCTTGTAGAAACATGTCCATTTAGAGTCTTGAGGTAGATGCAGGTTTAAAAGTTGTTGCAGATACAGATTCTTGTTGGACATCTGATTCAATCCTGTCAGCAAAAATATCATTAGATCTAGAATGAATAATGAAATCAAATAGAAAATCCATATTATGTGAGTTAGTTTCAGTGGATTTTGGATTTGTTTCATTTTCTCTTAAAATAGGTTCTAAACTAAATTGTCTAAAAGCTATTTCCTGTGACTTTAGTTTTAAACCATTAAGATTTAATGTGTCATCAAAGGTCACATTTATACTTTCAACCACAACATTTGTCCATTTATTGAGAACTCTAAAGACTTTTTGAGTTACCCAAAAAAATTGCTTCGTCAGCTTCTAAGTCAAACTTTCCCAAGTTACTCTTTTCAATCATGACAAAGCATCTATTACCAAATACATGAAAATATTTCATATTAGGCACTATGCCATTTGTTAGTTCATAAGGAGTTTTATGAAAATGCAATGAATGATAGAACGGTTTTGCGTATAGCATGCTCTGTTGATTGCTTCTGCCCAGTAGGAAGGTGGAAGTTGAGGATAGGATAACATTATTCTTGTAGCTTCAACCAAGTTCTATTTCTACGTTCTATAACTCCATTTTGTTTAGGTGTGTATGTGGCTAAGAACTAATGTGATATTCCCATAGTGTCAAGATAGGAAGATAGGGTCCTATTCTTGAATTCAGTCGCATTGTCAATGCGGATGGAACCAATAAAATGACCCATTTGATTTTGAATCTTCTTGAGGTTGTCGATTATGACAGTCGATGCTTCATCTTTTGACCTCAAAAACTTGACCCAAGTATATGTAGAGTAGTCATCCACTATCACCAGTATATACCTCTTCCCACTTTTGCTTTGAACTCTCATTGGTCCACAGAGATCCATGTGAAGAAGTTGAAGAGGTTTCGTTGTAATAGACACCTGTTTCACTTTGTGTGATACCCTCTTCATCTTTTCTTTTTCATAATGTTCACATAGATGCTCTTTTTTGAATTTTAGTTTGGGAATGCCACGCACCAGATCTCCCTTGACAATCTTGTTATATTGAAATTCAGATGTGATAATTTCTTGTGCCACATCCAAGTGAGATCTGATGAGGCCTTTAATAGAAGATAAATTGATGGTTTGGAGCTACGGTGTTCAAATCGATTGAGTACATTGGATTTTCTTGATCCACTTAGTATCTTATTGCCCATTTTCGTATGGACTAAACACGACTCGGACTTAAAGTTGACTTTAGGCCTTTGTCACAGAACTTTCAATGCTGAACAGATTGTGACCAAGTCCCTCTATATAGGAAACTTTCTATATTAGGACTTTTTTCTTTTCTATATCCCCGTACCCCGTTATTGGATCAAGATTGTCATTCCCAAATGTACATTTTCGGAGTACTTGGAAACATAGTTTGTGAGAATACCCTTGTTCCCGGTTGTTAGTCCCAGATTTAGTACGCAACAACAAATGTTTGTAGAAAGGGGGGTTGAATACAAACTTTAGCTTTTAAAAATTAAAGACACACCATTATACTTTTATATAATTTTTATTGATTTTGAATCAAGAATTACATGTACTAGAAGCGGAAATTCTAAGTACAATAAAAGGTGGCAATCAATTTGTCAAACACATAGACAAGCTAACTCTAACACAACTAATGTATAAAGAGTGTTCAATACATGAAAAATTTTGGTTCTACACAATGCTTAAACTCTACGAACTTATCTCAACTAATGAGATTGCTTTGTGTTGTGTAGAAGCTTCACACTTTTGCATATCCACCATGCATGTATATTTATAGAAGTCTTGGCGTATCCGGTTGTATGAAGGAAGGAGACAAAGAGTATGAGAAAATATAATATTTTAATTTTAAAGGTAGTGGGTGAAAAGTAAAGTTACTTTAATCAACTGTTTGATAAAAGTAATTGTACTTTTCTGAAAAAGTGCAACCCACTCACAATATAAAATATTAAAACCCACATCTTCTGTCATGTAGAACTTTCTTTCCCTTTCCATGCTTGTACTTTAAACAACAGCCATGCTTCTGTTTGATTTGACATTACCAAGTATGTGATTGCCAGCCATACTTAGTTGTTGAAACAAATCTTCAAGATCTTCGTCTATTTGAGGTATCTTTTTCCTTTTCCAGAGGATAAGATCAAACCTTTTTGTCTCATACTTGATCCAAAAAGTGATTTTTACTTTTACAAACAAAGATCTAAGGCATAAAAGAACAACACATGTTCTGCCTTTTACATATGACTTTTACAATCTGAAAGATAGAGCAGATTTGACATTTTTCTCAACTCATCTAACAGAAAATACTAGGAACTTTAAATTTCACTACTCAATTGACAAGATATATCAGTTGATCAATTTTTGCTAGGACTCAATTGATACATATTGCTCAGCTGATCATATGGATGCTCAGTTGATCAATAGTTATCTTAGGAGGACATAAGCTCATGTATTGATACGATCAGTTGATCAAGAATGCCCAGCTGATCATTTAAATACATCAGTTTATGTAAAAAGATGACTTGTGTTAGAAAAGACTTACTTAGCTGATGCTCTGGGCTTCAACTTATCCAATGTTTACTCAGCTGATGGTGTAGCTGAGCAAAGTCCTTGCTTAGCTGATGGTGTAGGCACTCAGCTAATAAATCACTTTCCACAGCTGATGGTTTTCTTCAACTGTTTTCTTTATCTGATGCTCCTTAGCTGATATCCCTTGACCGATACTTTGAGTAGGATCTGATAACTCAGCTGATGCTTCCATACTAAGCGTATTTTCCGGAATCTGATCCAAACAACACATGTTTGAATTCTTTCTAAGTCATACTGGATATAGGGTTTGGTTATCATCAAATTCTATGTTTTAGGATAGGCAGAGTTAATTATTAAGGTGAAGTGATTATCTCCCTAACAATCTCCCCCTATTTGATGATGACAAAACCTTTTTCTTTTTGAAGAATCAGTTTGACTTCGAATACAAAATATTTAAACTTTTAGGTGCATTTGGCTGCCTAGCTATCTGTTTTTGGTAGCTCTTTTTATTTTGAACCTTGTTCTGTTTTTGGTTTCGTTTCTAGTGTTCCATTTTGTTCTGTTTTTGTGGAATCTTTTTCTTTGTTGTACCATTTTGTTCTGTTTTGTGGTATCTTTTCATTTTTCTATTTTTATATATTTTTGATTTTCTGATTTACATAAACATCACTTGAATAAAGAAATGAGGAAAGTAAAGAAGTAATTACAAAAGATCAACAGATTGATCTGAACAAGGCTATACTAGAAAGTAAAACTAATTACAAATATTAACAAGAATAATCAGCAAGTCTTCAATCCCACCATTGTTCTTCTTTAACCTCAAAGACTTTACCAAGAGGATCTTTTTGGGCAAGATTTTCACATTGAGCTTGTACAAGGGCTTCAAATTGTTCATTGCTGGTTCTCCCTCTAGTAGCTACTCTCACACCAAGCAGAAAGTTCTTGCTTGCCTTGGAGATTTCAGACTGCCTAAAGAACCTCCAAGTGCCTCCTCTGTCTAGAAAGAATATACCCTCAACAGGCATCGATATAAACTTGAAAAGCTCACGAGTGATGTTGAGTGGCAAGGTTGTGTTGAGACCCTCAAAATCATACAGATATTCATGTTGGGGTAGTTAGCTCAAAAGGATTAAAGGGCTTAGAGCCTTTCTTGTGTAGATTATCAACTGTATGCACATGCCTATAGTAATCATCTGGAGTAAAGGCCCTTTGTGACACAGCAAGAGCTATCCAATTTTGAATCTTTTGAATAAACTGCACTTTGAGCTTGCTTTTGGATTTGTAGTGAAGGTACATGATCTCAACCAATTCTAAGAACCCGTACATGTGACACCTCTCATATGATACAACTTCACAGCTGTTGAAGTTCTTTTGCCTTATAGTTTTGAGGTAGGGTTCACCATCACCTTTATGGACGGTGGCTCTTGTGATAGGAGTTGGCTCGGTTCTGTTTCTCAAAATATTTATTCTTTCTCCAAAACTTTGTATCCTCTGTTGTTTTAGATTGAAAGGAGCAGATAGGTCAAGATTAAACAGGGTTTTGATTACATCCGCATGGGATCTTGCTTTGAGCATCTCAGCTTTGAGCAGATAGGTCACCTGTTGTTGGTTTTGGGAAGGGGGTAAGTTTAGAGAGTTAGAGGGAGAGGTCAGCCTTGAGATCCCTTGGAGCTTTCCAAAGAGAAAGATGGCTCATTCGGCTTTGTTCAGAGAGGGCTTCAATGTCATCAAAGATGCCTTCTTGGAAAGAAGGCACAAGAAGGCATGGGAAGAAGTTGTTCAAGGATAGGGACAGAAATGTTAGGGTTGATTGATCATAGGGTTTGAAGTTGGGTTAGAAGATTTGAAATGGTTTGGTTGAGGGAAGATATAGTGGATTGAGGTAGGATGGAAGTTTGTGTTTGACAAGGAAGAAGGGTAGATAAATGGTCTGTTTTGGCTATAATAGGAGAGAGATCAGATGAAGTGTGGAGAGGGGCAGGGAGGGTGGAGAATGGGTTTTAAGGAACTCTCTGTCTTGAGCAAGTCTAGACAGTCGAGTATTAGTTTGGGTTTGGAATGCTTGGAAGGTTTGGGTAAGATTGTCAAGGTTTGGGATACCAAAGACCAAGATTAGAAGTTCCTTTGAGATATCTGAATATTCAATACCTTCTTCTTGACAGTACCCTTGTGCCACTAGCCTTGCTTTGTTTCTGATGATTTGCCCATTTTCATCAAACTTGTTTCTGAACACCCACTTTGTTCCAATGATGTTTTTATCCTTTGGTTTAGGTACCAAAGTCCATACATTATTTCTTATGAATTCTGCCAGCTCTTCTTGCATGGCAGTCACCCAGTGGGGATCATTTAGAGCTTCATCAACCTTCTTTGGTTCAATCATTGAGACAAATCCATAGTAAAAACAGATGTTGCATGCTTTTGATCATGTCTAACTGGATCATCTATATTGCCTATCACCAGATCATGAGGATGATAGTTGTGGTCTTTGAAGGCTCTTTGGATTTCTTGGGAATTGGGATTCATTTGGATTTGGGGAGAAGAAGTTATGTGTTGACTATCAGCAGTAGAGATGAGTTCATTTTGGGTGGCTGATATAACTTCATTATCACAATCTGTGGGTGTCTCTACTGAAGAGGGAATGTGTGATATGGAATTAGAATCCAATGTTGTTGAGTCATTTTCCACATGATTCAGTAGAGGTATAGGATTGGATGAGGATTGTTGCAGATGGTTAAAGATTTGAATAGGAACAGGTTCATCTAAATCATGAGCAGTAGGTGGAGAGGGATCAACTTGCTCTGGAGTGGCTTCTCCGGTGTACATGAGATCATTGAATTCTTCACTTGAAATGTAACACCACCATTTCCAAAACAAGATTTTTCATTTTAAAATGCTTATTTATCGTTTTCATTTATAAACACGCAGCGGAAATAGAAAACACGTGGCAAATATATTACAATAAAAAGTTGCCACATACACATTTGGTGTTACCGTTACTTATCCGGTCGACCATTATCAAATACAAACAAACATTATATCAGAGTTATTACAAACACAGTGTTCCTACTAAGAAATCAAACTACCCGCAGGGTCCCGAGCTCACTGAGGATCAACTGCACATGTAGGGTGTAGAATCTGTTAGCTATAATAGCTGGTGAGTACTTAAATAGCATGTGATCAACATAAATACATCACATATCATCAATCATGCTCAGATAGTTCTATCCTAGCATCTCGCGATAAGCTGGCATAACATATCTTGCAGGGGAGCTAACCCGGCTCAATGCACCAAACTGGAGTACCAGACACATCAACCGCGCCGGTGGGGGAGCTATACAGCGTCCACCATTGCGTTTCAGAATCAACCAATTCTTCTGAGTAAATCCCTGAGCTAAACCCACAGAGGACAAACCTTGTCCGGGGCAAACCTTGCCCAATGAGTAGGACAACTTGGTCCGGGGCAAACCTTGCCCAATAGATCCGTACCGATCACAAACAGATAATATGATTCAATCGAATCATCATCCAATCAATCAATGCGCGCACATATTCAATTATCATCATAGCATACACCTAATCAAGTGCATACTACATTGTGTCAACATGGTATATTCTAGCATCATCATGCAATCCTACACTTAAACAAGTGCGTGTACAAATCGTGGTATACAATTCCATAATCATTGTTAACATATGTTATAGATATATCAATCGTTATGTTATCAGGCACTCACCTGTCAAGCTAGAATACTTTTCTCTACGATACAGTAGCTTCTGGATCAACTGAAATACCTAAACAACGTTTACAACTATTAAAACCTTGTAAAACAGATTCTGCTAGGCGCAGGGCACGCCCGTACCTTGCCAAGGCACGCCCGTGCCTGGCGTGGCACGCCCCGAGTACGCCCCGTACCTGGTTCTTAGATACACCCCGTGACTTCAGGGTACCCCCCGGGCCTCCTAGGGTTAGGCACGCCCCGTACCCTTAGGGGGTACGGCCGTGCCTCCCAGGTACGCCCTAAGGTACAGTCTGTTCTTCAGAGGCACGCCCGTGCCCTTCAATGTACAGCAGCAGGTTCGTGCAGAACCTGCTGTTTTCCATCCAAAAACACACCAAAACATTTCCAGAGTATTACCAATCGGTTTCTAAGGTTCATATGTGAAATAACACATCTAAAACAACTCAAAGGTACCATTTTTACATACCAAAACAACAAATTCAGAACGTGGGACCAAAATCATCTCTTTGAACCCATTTACCACTTTAATTTCCAAATTCACACTAAACTATCATTTTAATTACATAATTCAATTCCTATGAACTTAGAAATCATCTAGGAACAGATTGGTAACATCATAAACATTTATTGAGTCCAAATCAGATTAAAACCAATTGAAACCCAACTTCAAGAAAATGAAGAACTTGAAGAATTTACTTACAACAAAATGGAGATGAGGATTTGGTAACTTGCAGCAGATTAGAGACTTGGATTTGTATCAGAAATCAGATGTTTGATTAATTATTGAAGCCCTCTCCTTCAATTGCAAACCAAGAACACAAAGTGAGTGATAGAGTTGAGAAAGTGTATGTGTTGGCTCAAGAGGTGCACACGTGAGTGTGTAGACACAGATACCTGCTTGTGATTAATATTATCCACAAGTGGATATCTTGTTCCCCTTTCCAACTTACAACTTAACGCACGAATACCCGTTTTAACCAACGGGGATATTTTTGGAAACCTCGTTCTAAACCATTTAATAATTTATTATTCTTATTCATTTATCATAATATTTTAATATTATCATTTCTTTATTATTTCCTTCTATTTTCTTATTTAATCAACAATATATATAATTCCTTTTATTCAATATTTAATAAGAATTTTAAACGTACCAGATTCGAACACAACTAGGCCCATTTTGAGGTTGTTACATGAAACATGATTAGAGGAACAAGAAGCAACAAAGTCATTTTCATTAAAACTTACATTAATGGATTCTTCTATGACTTTGGTTCTGAGGTTGTATACTCTGTATGCTTTGGAAATCACTGAGTAACCTACAAACACTCCTTCATCATCTTTTGGAGCAAACTTCTGCAATTGATCCTTTTGATTGAGGATGAAGCATTGACATCCAAAAATGCGCATAAAGTGATGCTTGGATTCCTTCCCTTGAGCACTTCATATGGAGTTTTGTTGTGCCTTTTGATAATAAGGGATCTTTTCTGTGTGAAACATGCACAACTTACAGCCTCAGCCCAGAAATTAAAAGGAACCCACTTTCACGCAACATGGTTCTGGCAGCTTCAATCAATGTTCTATTTCTTCTTTCAGCTACACCATTCTATTGTGGGGTTCTTGGAGCAGAGAAGTTTTGAGATATCCCTTTCTCATCACAGAAAGATTCCAGAGTTTGATTTCTGAATTCAGTTCCATGATCACTTCTAAGACTCCTCACCAAATTGCCATTCAACACTTCCATCTTTTTGATAAAGCATATGATTTCTTCAGCAGCCTCACTCTTTTCTTTAAGAAAGAAAACCCAAGTGTATCTTGAGAATTCATCAACTAATACAAGAGCATACTTACTTCCACCAATACTAGAAGTTGCAACAGGACCAAAGAGATCCATGTGCAACATATAGAAAGGTTCTATAATAGAGAAGGCCTGCTTGAATGGAAATAATGTCTTATGTTGCTTTTCCTTCTCACAGCAGTGCAAGGTTTAGGCTTCAGATAAGTCAGAGAAGGTAATCCTGACACTAGTTCACCCTTGCACAATTTGTTGATATTTTTGAAATTTAGGTGGGAAAGCCTCTTGTGCCATAGCCAATTTGTATCCTCATTATTTTTGGAGTACAAACATGTTTCCTTTGAAGGGTCACCAGAGGACATGTCAAGAGTATACACATCCTTGGTTCTCTTGGCACTTAATACTGTATTACTTTCCTTATTTATTATGGAGCCTCCTGTCTTTGTGAAGTGGACTTCATTATCTCCATCACGTAATTGACTTATTCTTATGAGATTGTATTTCAGTCCTTTGACATATGATACTTTGGACAGTTTAAGGTTCCCATTATGAAGTTCACCATAGCCTTTTGTTTGCCCACGAGTGTTGTCACCAAAAGTTACCCTTGGACCTTTCTCTTTCTTATAGTTACTGAGCAAAGCCTTGTTGCCTGTCATAGTTCTTGAACATCTACTATCAAGAAACCATGAACCAACACCCTGCACAGACTGAATGAAAGAAGAGTTAGTGACACAAGTAGGAATCCACTATTTAGTGGATCCCTGTGGAATGCACCTAGCTTTCCACTTCATTTCAGGTTTCTTATGTATTAAAGGAATGACTATGTTACCATTACAAGTCTGTTGACATGAATTTCCTTCTAAAGAACATTCAAATGCCTTATGCTCTTTACTTATAACATTTTTGAGATTTTGTGGCCTTGGAGCATTGAACCAGATTATTTGAATGCCTATGAGATTTCTTATTAGTCCTCTGACAATTATCGGTTATCATTTGACTAACTTAACCATTCAGCTTATGAAGCTTATCCTGTAAATTTCTTAGGTCTTTATTTACAGGCACCTTGGATTGATCTTTGAATTTAGAAAGTTTTTGACCAATCTTTGGAGTGGCAGAAATGGGAACAATGTGAACATCATTCTTTTTACTCATAGTTTCTTCTATTGAAAAAGAGTTGATTACTTCTAGATCAACTGGTTGTTTAGAAGATGAGCTATGATCAGCTGACAGGCTATCAGCTGAGCATTTATCATATACTAACATATCAGTTGATAAAGTAGTGTTAGCTAATGATTCTTCAGTTTGTGAAATACTAAGATTTAAGTCATCTGTTTTCAAGGTTTGACAACATAATGTCTCTGTGGTCTCAACTAATGATTCCTTTCCTTTATTCACATCCTTTGACTTTGTGTTCTTAGTATTTTTACATTCTGAAATCTTACCAGAGGATGATTCAATAGAAGGAATGATTGATTCTTTTAGGTGGGTACTTTTGCTTCTAACAAATTTATTTGTGAACACACTTTTGCCTTTAACAGTTTTGTGAAAAGTTTGTGGCAAAATGTCAGCATTGTCTAAGATATTAAGGTTCTTATTAGAATCAACATAGTTAGTAGCCTTAGAGTAATTGTCACCAATAATAGCTTGAACTTGTTTGGGTATCTCCTTGACACACTGAGTGGTCTTTTCAGCAGATACACACCAAGACTTTACTACTTTTTGGAGATCATTGAACTTTTTGGTTGCTTCACTAGTTTCTTTTACTAAGATCTCATTAAGTATCTTTTGATTTGCTAGATCATCATTTAAAATTGTTATTTGCTTAAGTCCCTCATCTTTAAGAATTAATTTTTCCTTGAGTGATTCTACTTCTAGTTTTAGCTTCTTCTCTCTTTGAATAGCAGACTGGAAATCAATACACAAGTAATCAAATATAGCATTCTTTTTATTATCATCATAATTAATAAACTTTCCAACCTGATATATTAAAGAAGGATCCCAGTTGGTAGTTGAACAAGCTTTTACAGCCTTCTTCATATCTTCATCAAAGGAACTACCATCATTGTTGTTGGCCATCATGCAGAACATAGCAGAGATCACCTCATCTTCATTTGAGGAAAGATATTCTTCTACCCAATCTTCTTTTTCAGTTATAAGAACTTGGCCCTAGGCTTTCTTCTTCTTTTTCTTGTCAAGGACAGTAGCAAGGAGTTTCTTATACATGGCTTCATAATCAATTTTGCCCTCCTGCTTTGGCACAGATGAAGAACCAATGTTATTTTTGGACTTACAGTCACTGGCTATGTGGCCAATCTTGCCACATTTGTAACACTCTGTTGTGGACGCATCAAAAGTAGATTTGGATTTGACAAACTTTGATGGCCTCTTGCGAACCTCTTGACACCCTTTTCCTTCTTGAAAGGTTTGAACTTCTTAACCAGCATGGCTACTCCTTCAACTAGCTCCTCCAAAATATTCTCCTCACAACCATTCTCCTCATCACTTTCTCCAGCACTCTTCTCTTCATCTCCTTCTTCATCTTTGAATCTCTTGATACAAGGGCAGTTGGTGCAGCTTTCATAACCTCTTTCATCTCCTTGGATGACAACTTCCTTTGCTTGACTGATTGCTCATTGTTGAGTAAGTTACCATAGAGAGCAACTAGAGACATTCCCTTGATCTTTTTACTATGTCTTAGTACAGTGACAAAGTGATCCCATGTTTTAGGGAGGGAGTCTAGAAACTTGTTCACCAAGACAAAGTTGCTCTTGGATATGTCTAGGAATTGCAACGGGACGGATTCAGGGCGGGGATTGGTCCCCCATCCCCGCTTAAAAAACCGCGGGGATTAAACGGGGATCCCCGTTGGGTAACCGGGGAAAACCTCGGGGAAACGGGTATCCCCGTTTAATATAAACATTTGATTAAATAGGTAGTTTTTATCGCATAGATACCCGTTAAACTAAAACTATGATTTTTCATTACGGGGATCGTCACCGTTAAGATTTTACCGCGAGTTTTAGAAAACGATTATACTAAATTACACGACATTATCGAATACAAACATATCTGAACTGAAATTAGAGTCTTAAAGAATCTAAATACATCCAAAATATCAAAACCAAATAATTCAAATAAAGACAACAATTAAAATTAGGCTATGTGAAAGTGTATAAAGATTTGTATATTTTATATTTAAAATTAATTTTATGTATATATATAGTTAATATTAAATTATAATCGGGTATGTCGGGTAATCAGGGCGGGGATCATCAAACCCGTCCCCGTCCCCATCCCCGTTTAAATAATCGGGTTTCCCCATCCCCACCCCATTAAAGTCGGTTTTCGGTTTTCCCCGTCGGTTTCGGTTTTTTTTTGCCATCCCTAGATATGTCTGCCCTTTTCAAATCATTTACTAGGCAGTTGAACCTGGTGTATGTCTGTGTAAGACTCTCACCTTTCTTAGCAAAGAAGAATTCATACTCTCTGTTGAGGAGGAGCTTCTTGTTCTCCTTCACCTCCTCAGTCCCTTCATATGCAACTGTGAGTGTATCTAACATCTCTTTAGCAGAAGTACGGTTAAGCACTTAATGATAGATCTCATTGGGTAGTGCAGAGACAAGAGCTGATATAACCTTAACATCTAGGCTAACCAACCTCTTATCTTCATCTGTCCACATATGCATGGGTTTGGTAATGATTCTTTCTGTTGTGGAGGTTTGACCTTCAGATTCTGATGGAATGGATAACACAAATGTTGGAACATAAGGACCCTTAGTAAATATTTCAAGCATTTGGATATCAAGGGTTGATAAGAAAAGATGTGCTCTACTTTTCCACATGGAGAAATTTTCTACATCAAACATGGGACATCTTGTTAAACACCCAGTGTTTGAGATGTTCATGTTGTTTGAGGATGAGGCCATTTTGAGAGGGGTAGAAGCAGTTGTAGAGTAAGCAAACCAGATCTAGATATTGATTATCTAACTTGCTCTTATACCAGTGGTTAGTCCTAGATTGAGTACGCAACAACAAATGTGTGTAGTAGGGGGGGTTAAATACAAACTTTAGCTTTTAAAAATTAAAGATATACCATTATACTTTTATATAATTCTTATTGATTTTGAATCAAAAATTACATGTACTAGAAGCGGAAATTCTAAGTACAATAAAATGTGGCAATCAATTTGTCAAACACATAGACAAGCTAACTCTAACACAACTAATGTATAAAGAGTGTTCAAGACATGAACAAGTTTGGTTCTACACAACGGTTAAACTCTACGAACTTATCTCAACTAATGACATTGCTTTGTGTTGTGTAGAAGCTTCACACTTTTGCATATCCACCATGTATGTATATTTATAGAAGTCTTGGCGTATCCGGTTGTATGAAGGAAGGAGACAAAGAGTATGTGGAAATATAATATTTTAATTGTAAAGGTAGTGGGTGAAAAGTAAAGTTACTTTAATCAACTGTTTGATAAAAGTAATTGTACTTTTCTGAAAAAGTGTAACCCACTAAACCCACATCTTCTGTCGTGTAGAACTTTCTTTCCCTTTCCATGCTTGTACTTTAAACAACAGCCATGCTTCTATTTGATTTGACTTTACCAAGTATGGGATTGCCAGCCATACTTAGTTGTTGAAACAAATCTTCAAGATCTTCGTCTGTTTGAGGTATCTTTTTCCTTTTCTAGAGGATAAGATCAAACCTTTTTGTCTCATACTTGATCCAAAAAGTGATTTTTACTTTTACAAACAAAGATCTAAGGCATAAAAGAACAACAATGTTCTGCCTTTTACATATGACTTTTACAATCTGAAAGATAGAGCAGATTTGACATTTTGCTCGACTCGGCTAACAGAAAGTACTAGGAACTTTAAATTTCACTCGGTTTAACTCGGGTTTCACTCGGTTGACAAGATATATCAGTTGATCAATTTTTTCTAGGACTCGGTTGATACATATTGCTCAGCTGATCATATGGATGCTCGGTTGATCAATAGTTATCTTAGGAGGACATAAGCTCATGTATTGATATGATCAGTTGATCAAAAAAGCCCAGCTGATCATTTAAATACATCAGTTTATGTAAAAAGATGACTTGTGTTAGAAAAGACTTACTTAGCTGATGCTTTGGGCCTCAGCTTATCCAATGTTTACTCAGTTGATGGTGTAGCTGAGCAAAGTCCTTGCTTAGCTGATGGTGTAGGCACTCAGCTGATAGAATTTCTTCACTCAGCTGATAGATCACTTTCCTCAGCTGATGGTCTTCTTTACTTGTTTTCTTTATATGATGCTCCTTAGCTGATATCCCTTGGCTGATACTTTGAGTAGGATCTGATACTCAGCTGAGTGAAGAAATTCTTTCTAAGTCATACTGAATGTAGGGTTTGGTTATCATCAAATTTTATGTTTTAGGATAGGCAGAGTTAATTATTAAGGTGAAGTTATTATCTCCCTAACACCGGGCATATGCTTGGTGCACCCGAAGTCCATGTACCAAAGATTACTTGTCTTGTCCTTATGATCGGCAATTTCACCATGATCATCCTTCTCAATTTCTGACTCAGCAAGTTCCTCAAGCCCATCATCCTTTCCTTCATCATCTTCATCACTTCCAAAGTTGTACTTGGCCATGAGGCAAAATTGAGCTCGTGCCTTTTCTTCTTCTTCACTCTCATCAGTATCCGAGAGGAATTGGTCTTCTTCAACCATCATTGCCGTTCCATCCTCTTTTTTATTCATCAATCTAGCCTTTTGTTTGTAGTAAGAGGCGTCTTTTACTTTGGGTTTTCTACAATCACGAATGTAGTGCTCGGTTCTACCACAATTATAACATTTCTTTTCTTCATCTTTCTTTTCCTCGGCTCTCTCAACTCTCTTCCTATCAACCTTGAACTTGTCTTGTTTTCTAAATCCAAATGTGTACCTCAATTTCTTATTGGTTTTTCCAAACTGATTCTTGAAGGCACTGGTGATGAAAGACATAGCCTTGCTAACTTGATCTGCTTCAGTCTCTTCAATTCATCACCCGAGATTTCTGAATTTCTTGCCACAATTTGCTTTCCCTTAGAAGACATGTAATGTCCTCTAGACCTCCTTTTAGTGGCTACAAGAGCTAATCGATCAGAAATAACCCTAGGAGTGGTATTTACCCACACATCCTCTTGGTATGATTCAGCTCTTCATAGATTTCGTGATAGGATACAAAGTTTAGATTTTTGTTTATTTGTCTGTAAAGTTTCACATGTGTCCTCCACTCTGATCCTAGATTGTTCAGGAACCTCACATTCTTTTCTAGTTCAGATTTAATGATCGGATGATTCCTTAACTCATTTAGAAGCCTACAGAAACGCCCATATGCATCAATCATCAATTCACCCTCTTTAGCTTTGAAGTCGTCAAAAATATTAATGAGAATGGTTTCCATAATTAAGGTACTCTGTTCAGTTCCTTGCATTTGCTTCTTAACCTCATCTTATATTTCCTTTGTAGTCAATAGACTATCCACATGAGTATAGATTTCCCTTGATAATCCATGACGTAGATAATACCCGGCTAACTTGTCAACTTTAGCTCTTTCTTTCTCAGCAGTAGTGCATTTATCAGGAGTTTTTAGTCTTTTATCAACAAGAATGGGTAGGTTATTATTAAGATTAGCTTCAATGATTCAGTAGAACTTTCCATCCCCTTCGAGAATACTTAGTTTCATGAGTTCACCATATTTTTCATTATGCTCAATGAAATCCATGAATCTTCCTTTCCAAATGTTGTACTCTCCTCTGTAAAGTACTGGGGATTTGGTATGAGTATCAAAGGCCAAGATCTCATTCGGCATCTTGAGTTTGTTCTAAGGATCTACCTTCTGTAGAATTGGACTTTGTGAAATTGTATTTCGAAAAATTTGATTGAATGAATTTGACCGAATTTCGGTTGTTTGAGTGCAAGAGATAATCGGATGTCGGTTATGGATATTGAGTGTGAAACTATATTGTGTTAATTGGAAATGGTTGATGAATCTGGATTAAACTGAATTTTGGTTAGGCTGGATATCTGTTGTTGATAATGTCAGTGAAGTTAGATGTAGGTTAACTAGGACTTAAGAAATTGTTTCAAACGCTTAAAGTTCTCTACGCTCGGTTGATGTCAAGTGACTGAAATCGGTGATGATGCGAAATTAGTTGAGTCAAAGAAAAACACAAGTGTCAAAAAGTTCGATGAAAGAGTTGCTTTTATCGTTGTTCTTATTGTCGAAGAACACCAATTTGAGATCCAAACAAAAGTGTTTTAATTTAGGTAAAATTGATCTCAATAGACTCGCCTAGCTACATAAACAACTCCTTAACTATTATCTAACCAAAACAGACCAAAAACAAAGGGTATTTGAAGATCTTTTTAAACAACATGAAGAACACAAAAAAAACTTTGAAAATTCAGATCTGATTATCCAAATGTTAACCAATTTGAACGAGATCAAATGCAAATGATGCGAAAATGTAGTTTGACCACAGATCAATCCATTTCAAACACAAACATGAAGATTTCAATATCAAAATATGATTTCCGATGAACTTATCTTCACGGTTTTTCACACACAAACACGCACTTGAAGTCTGATCGAAAAACAGGATCAAACAAGCTGATATTGAACCAATTCAATAAAGGATTGGCTCCGACACCAATTTTGATTGTCCATTAACAACGCAAAATCAAGATGAAAACGAGATTTGAGGAAGATCAAGAGAAGAGAGCTCTCCACACACACATAAAAGTGTAAACACACACTATTTTATTTAGGGAATATGGGAGTCCTTTTACATGAGTTGGCTAACTTTCTATTTATAGCAAGCCAATTACAACCGTGTTAGGTCATCTATTGACCGAGTTTGGCTCTACCATATCGGTTAATGTTTACCGTATTACATAAACAAAAAGCACAAACTCAAACTTACAAATTTAAATCTAACACTATGATTAAAACTAAAATAGGACATAAGAGAAAAGAATTACTGCAATCTATACGTCATCCGGTAGGTAGAAGGATAAAATATTGGCTTAAAATATAGTTAAAAACATATAAACTGCAACAATCATTTCATCTGTTTTCCACCGACATAGAAGCTGCGTATTTAGTGCATTTACTTTATTTCTGAATGCTCATTAAATTATTAATAAATATAATAACAAAAGGTAGTTTTATGGGGTTAATGAAATTGAAAATATAGTAACGTAACTCAGTGCATTGACTAGTTATAGTTTATTATTATATCTAGTGATTAAATTTAATTTTTTAGGAAGCAAAATATATATCATTCTACTATTTTTTTTTTATTTCATTCTCATACTCATCATAGGATAACATGTGGAATCCGTCAATTCATTTTTCTCATCTCCTCTATTGATTTTGACATTTGTATTAATCTTATAATTAGTAGAATAAGTAACATGAGGAAATAGTACGTAATAGGATATATCATTATCTCTTTTAACCATCTTTAAGCAGGTCGACACGGCAAACCAACCACGCAACCACCTACACAACCTTTCTGGTAAAGTGCAAGCATCATCGGTACTCAACCTAAGGCCCTGTTTGGTTCACTGCATTTTTTGGGATTTCCTGGGATTGGGAATTAAAAACCCAAAAAATCATGTGTTTGTTAGAATAAAAAGCTAAGGATTTCAAATGATGGGATTTTAAAGAAATCCCACCAATTACCTTATATAGAGGAATCGGGAAATACTACCACCCCCCATGGTATTTTAAAATCCTTGATATAGGGGAAACTCTCATTTACCATTTTACCCTCGTTTAACCTAACAAAACTAGACTCTCTTCTTAACCCACAATCGACATACGCAATTGCCCACCGGCGTCGACACTGACACCACCGTCGTTTAACCTACCACCCTCCATCTTTGCAGCCCTAGTCGCTGACACCCCTGCTCCGCTCTGCGCCGCCCCTGCTCCGCGCCGTCGCAACTGCCCACCGGCGTCGACCCTGCTCCGCATCGTCCACCCTGCTCCGCCTCGTTGGTAATCTTCTCCTCTCGATCTGTGTTTTTTGTTTCTATCGATTATCGTCTCTGCTTTATCTGTGTTCTTCGATTGATTTAACATTGGGGACAAAAATTATGTTTTAGCCTAAAACAATCTAGGTTTCAACTGAAATTACATATCAATATCAAGATCTTTTGTTGCATATCAATTATGTTCTTCGATTGCCTCATCTGTCTCATCTGAAATTACATATCAATTATGTTCTTCGATTGCATCATCTGTCTCATCTGCTCTGCCTCATCTGTGTTCTTCGATTGTAATGGTTTACTTGGAGTCTTTTGTTGCAATTACATATCAATATCAAGATCTGAATGTGAGTTGTAGAATGTATTGTATTCATTCTTTGATTGATTCATGTTAAGATGATTAGTTAATCGAAACTGTTTAAAATAATTAATTAAACAATAAAAACTGTTTAAAATATAACTGAAGGACAATTCTGTCATTTTTCACTCAAACAATCCAAATCCTTTGATTGAATTACCAAACAAACAGGATTTTCAGGAATGCAAATCCTGACAGATTTTATCAACCAGACACAGGATTGGATTCACAAATCCCTCAAAGTTGCATCACCACCATTTTTCAGGTGGAACAGAAGTTGACCGGTGATTGTTGCGATGCTGTTTTTGTGGTTTGGATGCTGGTATGTTTGATATTTATGGTGGCCGAAGGCTCTCCTGGAGGTGGCAAGAGAAGAGGTGTTTGATTTTCTATTGGTTGAAGGTGTTCATGGTGGTAGTTGGAGTGTGGTACTGCGGCTCTTCAGGGAAGAAAAACTAATTTGACATAAAGAAAAAAATAGAAAAATTAATTGTTAGACCATGAGTACCGGGTGTGACATTAACGTCACATTAGTTTTTCTTTCTTTTCTCTCTCTTACCCGAAACTCGAGTATAGTCTAACCTAAACAATTCAATATTTTTCACCCTCTTACTTTTTCTTACACACTAAAAAAAAGAAATGTGTGAGTAAGCGCGGGATCAGGAATCCGAGGGCTAACCCAAAGAGGGGGGTGTAGCGGTGTTTCCGAGTCACTCAAACACTCCCGGAAGGTTTCGGGCCAGAATGTACAATAAAAACTAATATATTAAAAAGCAAGTTTTAAATATGACGTTAGGTAGATGGATTGTGTTGTTTGATGGGTTACATATGCAAGGGAAAAGGGTCAGTGCTAAATTTCCAAGGGAGATGTGACATGGAAAATAAAAAATGTATAATTAATTTATAAAGTTAAATATGGAAGATTTATTCTTTATTATGGACCAAAAACTTTATATATATATATATATATATATATATATATATATATATATATATTCATTTAAGAATCGTTTTTATTACGAGAACCAATCTTAGCCGTTCATTTTGGATAATATAATTCATGGATGAAGAGCGTGGGGGATTGAGTGTGGCAGGGTGCATGTAAGGAATTCATGGGTGGGCAATCCAATTGATGGAGGGGGAATTGGACGGCTAAGATTGGTTCTCGCGGTTCTCGCAATAAAAACAGTTCTCAAATTAACTTCTATATATATATATATATATATATATATATATATATATATATATATATATATAGGGGAAGGATCATTTGAGAACCCTTTTTATTACGAGAACCGCGAAAACCAATCTTAGCCGTTCATTTTGGATAATAGAATTCATTGATGAATAGCGTGGGGGGATTGAGTGTGGCAGGGTGCATGTAAGGAATTCATAGGTAGGCAATCCAATTGAGGGAGAGGAATTGGACGGCTAAGATTGGTTCTCGCGGTTCTCGCAATAAAAACGGTTCTCAAATAAACTTTTGTCTATATATATATATATATATATATAATACTACATCTACTCATTTATGACCCCAAATCCTTTATATGTTAATAAGTTCAAGTTTCGTACATTTTTCAAGTAGAAGGAAGTATACTTTCTGTGTAATCTTTTGAATGAAATATTGTTTTAGAAGTATATTATGAAATGAAATGAAAAATTAGAATTTAATTTTTAATATTTCTAAAATGTACAAGTTTTAGGCCTTGTAATTACTAAATTGTAATGGACTTCCAAAATCTCAAAGGCCCTGGATATTATAATTCAATGGGTCCAAGATATACTTTCAACTTTTCAAGGGTTCCGTCGAATCATTAAACCCAAAATCATAATAATTAATTATGTGGGTACTTGCGCGGTGGTGATAATTAAAGAAAAATGATGATGAATAATTGTGGTGACAAAAAAAGAGAAGGCAATGATGAGTGTAAATGAAGCTTAAATATTATAATAAATTTGAAATAATTTAATTATGTAGTATTATTCCTTAAATTTATGTTAAATGAAAGTTTTTATTTAATAGTGTGATAATATTGTTTATATACTTTTACTTGAAAGAAAATTAAAATGTATGTTTTAAGAAAAAAATAAATTATAATTCGTCGTAATAAATACATTTATTTGTTAAAAGAGGGAAGAAGGTGAAAGATTTAATGAATTGATGGATGAGATTAATTCAAATAAAATTAAGGGTGGAGATTTAGTTTTGATTGAAAAATTATGAACTCTTAAATTTTAAATGAGAGAAAGTGTTGTATGCTTAAGATAGTAGTATAGATTAGGGCTGAAAATTTTTGGCATGACATGAAACACGACATGAACCCGATCCAGAAAAAAGTGATACAAACCCGAAAAATAAAATAAACAGTGTTGGGAAAAATAGGCTTATAAATAAATCCTCTTTTGTTGACACAAAAGTATACAACTTGTTTATATAATTGTATGTATTAACATTAACATATGTGCACATATACATATATATATTCAATCAAATATATTCTAATCCATAATCTACAAAATAAACTTCATCAAATGGCCAAGCTTCAATCGTCAAGATCCGAGTTCAAGTAGTAGTCGATGTTGAAGCTTCCTACAAATAAACATTCAAAGTCTATGAGCTTACAAAATAAATAATCAAATAAGTTTAAATTTTTATAAAATAACTTTTATAAAAATCTTTATAAAAATTGAGACAATTTTTATAAAAATCACAAGCTTGGAAGTCAAAACATAAATTCCCATTTTGGCAAATACTAAACACAATCTTCTATTGAAATAAGCCAAAACCATATTTAGCAAAAGGAATCTCCCAAAGAGGTAAACTTCCAACATACTTTGTGCATTTGGTTTCCAAACTACCATTTTCATGATTAAATTCAAACTTAAGAAGTATGACACTTACCCAACTTTTCTAAAGCTTCTTTTCAGTGCATTTTTATAGTAAAAATGGGTTGTGTGTGGTTTTGGTAAAAGTCCAACGTCTATATGCACAAGGCTCAAAAATCTCCAGCAGTGCGACGGTCGATTCCACGGTCGACCGTGGATCGTCTGGACACTTTTTGAGCATCAAACTTTTTCCTTATTTAAAGCAACTCAAGTCTTGTGTTTTACTCATCTCTTGCAATCTGAAAAAAACACAGAATACATAAAAATCTTGTGAGCTCATATTCCTTGATAATTCAATCTTTCAAGATCAAGAATCAAGCAAGAGTGAAAGCCTTCAAGTTCATATACTTCATTACATTCATATACATTTGTAATAGTGTGAGGATAATCTCTAGCCTATAGAATTAGAGAGAAGTGAGGATCAACTCTAGCCTTTCCAATTAGAGTGAAGTGAGGTTTATCTTAACCTTGTTTGCAAGAGTGAAGTGTAATTCTTGTAAGCTAAAGAGAGAAGTTGTAAAAGGTTTATCTCTACCTTCAAAGAGAGAAGTTAGTGGAGCAACTCTTGGTGGGTGAGGCCAAGGAGTGAATGTAGAGCAAGGTTGTTAACCCTTGCTTGAACCACTATAAATCATTGTGTCCAAACTACTTCATTGGTGATATCTTTCTTCCTTAAACTCTTTAATTACTTGCAAATATTGTTAAAAACTTCAAAAAGTGGGCATATAACCTATTCACCCCCCTCTAGGTTCTAACAATTGGTATCAGAGCAAGTTGCTCTAGATAATTTTTGAAAAGTCGTTTTAAATCTTCTAAAAATATTATTTTTTTCAAAAATTTTTGAGTTGACAAAATGGGACAAAATTATGTAGAGGGGAATTCTATGGTTAGACCTCCACTTCTTGAAGAAGAAGGGTTTTGTTATTGGAAACAAAGATTCATGACTTATGTCAAAGCCAAAGATGTTGATCTTTGGGATATTATTGAAGAAGGGGATTATGTACCAAAAACCTTTGATTCCAAACAAGATGCCTTTGTTCCACTTCCTAAAGAAAAATGGGATCAAGAGGATAAGAAAATGGTTTCTAAAAATTTTGAAGCAAAACTCTTTCTTTACAATGCTTTGCCTAGAAAAGAATTTGAAAGAGTGTTTATGTGTGAAAGTGCAAATGCTATTTGGAAATCTCTTGTCACCAGACATCAAGGAAGTGCCCAAGTTCTAGATAACAAAATTGAATTACTTGTGCAACAATATGAACAATTTCAAATACTAGATGATATGAAAATTGATGAGGCTTTTACAAAGTTTAATACTATTGTTACTAGTCTCAAGTCACTTGGGACTACTTACTCTAACAAAAAGATTGTAAGAAAGTTTCTTAGGGCTCTTTCACCAAAATGGAGGGCAAAGGTGACGGCTATTGAGGAGTCAAAAGATTTGAACATACTTCAAATGGATGAGCTAATAGGAAATCTCAAGGTGTATGAAGTGATCATGCAAAAGGATGATGAGATTGCCAAGCTAAAGAAAGAGAAGAGCAAGTCCATTGCACTTAAAGCCAAACATGTCAAAGATTCCTCTAGTGATGAAGGAGATGAAACAAATAGTGATGAGGATGAAGAGTATGCCATGATGGTGAGGAATTTTAAAAAGTTCTTCAAAAGAAAAGGCAAGCATGTGAAAGCTCCATTTGATCCTAAGAAGTACAAGCAAGCCATGGATGCCAAGAAAGAAAAGAAATCATCTAGAGAATGCTATGGATGTGGAGACTCTTCACAACTCATAAGTGATTGTCCAAAGATAGCTTCAAAGAAAAAGGAAAATCACAAAGCCTTCCTAGGAGGTGCATGGAGTGATAGTGGTGATGAAAACCAAGAAGAAACAAAAGAAGAAAAATGTCTCATGGCCTTTGAGACAAGTGAGGTACACTCCGATTCTAGCTACTATAGTGACAATAATGGCCATCAATATGATCAATTATGTGATTTTAGCTCAAAAATACTTACTAAAAATGAGGAGTTAAAAAATGAGAATAAAAGTTTGAAAAGGGAAAATATCAAGTTGAAAAATGAAAATGATGACTTAGTTATAAAGATAAAAGATCAGAAAACAAAATTGCATCTCATACACATACAAGCATAAAAGATTTGGGGAGTAAGTTAAAAACAAACTTGGATACAACCACACTGTCAAAATTTGAGAATAGTTCAACAAAGTTAGATGAAATGTTAAAGATTCAAAAATCATCAAAAGATAAGGGTAGCATTGGATTCTCTGGGCACTCAAACAACATGTCAATAAGTCACTTGAAAACCATCCAATTTGTGAAAGAAAAAGGGAAAGAAAAAATCCAGGACCTCCACGGTCAACCCACGGTCGATACCGTGCATCGACCGTCGGGTCACTGGAATTTTCAAAAGAACAAAAATGTAAACATTGTCTCTAGCTCTTCCACTTGTATGCCCAAGGTTGCAAGTAATGAGTTAATGAGAAAGTTTTATACTCCAACAACAAAGCATAGACTTGGATTCAAGAAACCCAAATCAAATGTAACTCAAAAACCAAAATACTCTCAATCCATAAACCTTAAGAACACATGGTATCATAAAAGTTTTAGAATCACACAAAGATGGATTAGAATAGGAGTTTTTGATGCTAACCATCCAGGACCCATGAAACATTGGGTACCAAAAGCTTGAATGAAAACTTCATGTGTAGGGCTGCAGTAAAAGTGAGAATATGTCTCATGAATGGATTCTTGATAGTGGTTGTTCAAAACACATGACCGGTAATAGAGAACTCTTCACCTCATACAAGGAGTATGATGGAGGACATGTTGTGTTTGGAAGCAATCTAAGAGGAAAGGTGATTGGTAAAGGTAACATTCTTCATGACAATATCAAATTCTTGAATGTTGAGCATGTTAGTGGTTTAGCTTACAATTTAATAAGTATTGGTCAACTATGTGATTAAGATCTAAGTGTTAAATTCACCAAACATGAAAGCTTAATACGCAAAGATGATAAAGTTTTAGTAAAAGGTGTTAGGAGAAATGGACTATATACATGTAGACTTGGTGATAATCCTAACACACAAGTACGTCTTGCATCTATAATTGATAATTCAACATTATGGCATAGAAGACTAGGTCATGCCAACATGAGACTACTACAAACGTTGACTAGAAATGAGCTTGTTAGAGACTTACCAAATATTAAATTCGATAATCATTTTTGTGATGCATGTAAAATAGGAAAACAAGTGCATTCATCTCATAAATCTAAAAATGCTATAACTACAAAAAGATGTCTTGAACTATTGCATATGGATCTTTTTGGCCCTTCATCAATTCAAAGTTATGGGGAAACTTCTACACACTAGTTGTTGTAGATGACTTTTCTAGATATACATGGACACTATTTTTGAAAAACAAAAATGAAGCTTTTGACAAATTTAAAACTCTTGGCAAGAAAATTCAAAACCAATTTAGTTGTACGATCATTTCAATTCGTACCGACCATGGAAGAGAATTTGACAATGAAGCGCAATTTGGAGCATTTTGTGAAAAACATGGAGTGTCTCATAACTTTTCGGCTCCTCGCACTCCCCAATCAAATGGGTTGTTGAAAGGAAAAATAGGACTTTACAAGAAATGAGTAGGACAATGCTAAATGAACAATCCATTCCACAAAAGTTTTGGTGTGATGCGGTCTCAACGGCTACATACATCCTAAATAGAGTCTTGATTAGACCAATGCTAAATAAAACACCCTATGAAATCATCAAAGGTAGAAAACCATCCTTAGGACATCTTAAGGTATTTGGTAGTAAATGCTATATCCTTAATACCAAAGACTACTTGACAAAATTTGATCCTAAAGCATATGATGGTGTCTTCTTAGGATACTCCTTGAATAGTAAAGCCTATAGAGTATTAAACAAATCCACTATGGTTGTGGAGGAATCCCTTAATGTCACATTTAATGAATCTCCACTTCCTCCTAAGACTCAACCCTTAGTAGATGATGACAAATTAGAAGAAGAAGCCATAGAACAACAACTATCAAAATTAGACATAAATAATCATAGTGTTCAAAACCCAATAATAGATAACAAAACCACAAGTAATGAAAATGAAATTAAAGAAAATAGGAACCATCCAATAACTCAAGTCATAGGAAACATGAATCAAAGACTCACTAGATCCCAAGCCCAAAACCTTAATACTTTCTTTGCCTTTGTGTCACACATAGAACCCAAAAATATTAAAGAGGCAATTAAAGATGAAAATTGGGTAATGGCAATGCAAGAAGAGTTAAATCAATTCACTAGAAGCCAAGTTTGGGACTTAGTACCTTTACCTAGTGGTCACACAATAATTGGAACTAAATGGGTTTTTAGAAACAAAGTTGATGAAAATGGAAATATCACTAGAAACAAAGCTAGACTAGTAGCCCAAGGATATAACCAACAAGAAGGGATAGATTATGATGAAACCTTTGCTCCGGTTGCTAGATTAGAATCCATAAGGATTCTACTTGCTTATGCTTGTGCTCAAAAATTTAAACTATATCAAACGGATGTCAAAAGTGCTTTTTTAAATGGGTTTATAAATGAAGAAGTTTATGTATGTCAACCTCCCGGTTTTGAAGACCCCATACATCCATCTTATGTATATAAACTTAGAAAAGCATTGTATGGCCTTAAACAAGCTCCTAGAGCTTGGTATGATAGATTAAAATCATTCTTGTTGAAAAATGAATATAATATGGGTAAAGTTGATAATACATTGTTCACAAAGAAAAGAAAAGATGACATCTTGCTTGTACAAATTTATGTGGATGATATCATATTTGGATCAACATGCCAAGACTTGTGTGATGAATTTTCAAAACTTATGCATAATGAATTTGAAATGAGTATGATGGGTGAATTGAATTACTTTCTTGGACTTCAAATAAAACAATATGAAGATGGTACATTCATAAATCAATCGAAGTATATTAAAGACATGCTTAAGAAATTCGATTTTGAAAATGTGAAACCAATGAGTACACCTATGGCTATAAGCACACACTTGACACTAGATGAAGAGGGTGAAAGATTTGATAGTACAAGATATCGTGGTATGATCGGGAGCTTGCTTTATCTAACGGCAAGTCGTCCCGATATTATGTATAGTGTATGTGTGTGTGCTCGTTTTCAGGAAAATCCAAAGAAATCACACTATGAGGCCGTCAAACGAATATTCCGATACATTAAAGGAACAATCAACTTGGGATTGTGGTATCCAAAGTGGAGCGGCTTAGATATAATGTGCTATGCGGATTCGGATCTCGGTGGATGCTACTTGGATAGAAAAACTACAAGTGGAGTATGTGCCTTTATTGGATTGGCACTTACCTCATGGTTCTCGAAAAAGCAAACATCTGTTGCCTTGTCAACAACCAAAGCCGAATATGTAGCCGCCGGAAGAGCATGCGCTCAGGTCTTATGGATGCAACAATCTTTATTAGACTATGAGGTACATCTATCCGAAATTCCTATTATGTGTGATAATAAAAGTGCCATTGATCTAAGTAAAAATCCTGTATTGCATTCTAGAACTAAACACATCGAAATTAGACATCACTTTCTACGTGATAATGTGCAAAAAGGCAATATAAGCTTAGAAAAAGTTACGTCATGTGAAAATATTGCTGACATATTCACTAAACCACTAAAAAAGGAAGTATTTGACACATTAAGACTTGGTTTGGGAATGATGGAACATGTACCTTAAGAGATACACACCTAAAAACTGAAAAACAGCAAAAAAAAATGCTATCCAGTGGCTCCACGGTCGATACCATGTATCGACCGTAAGGGCACTGCCAAAAGTTTGAGAAACACGCGGTCGATACCACGGTCGACCGTGTCTCGACCGTCGGGGCACTGCCAATAGTTTGAGAAACACGCAGTCGATACCACGGTCGACCGTGTATCGACCGTTACACACTTGACGAATTTTAACCCTACCTTCCCTTTTTTCTCTCTCTTTCCTCCCACTTTCATCCTCCTCATCTTCCTCATCAAACCCTAGCCGCCATTTTACCATTTTACTCTCTAAAAAGCTTAAAAAAATCATTACAAGCAAAAAAATTTCACTTACGGTCGAAGGCACGGTTCTGCTCGCGGTCGATCCACGGTTGAACACGATTTCCCCTTCCTTCACGGTCGATCCACGGTTTTCTCTCTCTCAAAGGTATAATTTTTTTTCTTTCTTCTTCATCTCCTTAGGATTCTATTTTTTTTTGCACCAATGAATCATGTGTATCTCAAGATTTTTGTTATTTTTTCAAGATTGGGCTTGATTTTGGGAAGATTATTTAGTAGTTTTTGTTATAAATGGCTTAAGGATGATAAAGTAGGCTTTGTTTGGGTTTGGTTTAACTTTTGTAGTCGTTTTCTTATACATAGGTTTGTTGATATATCTTAAAGTAATAAAATCAGATGTTTCAAAAAGGACAAACAAAACCAAAAATTTTGAAAATCGTCCGGCGGTCGATATCACGGTCGACCGTAACTCGACCGTAGCTATTGTACAAAAATCCAGTCCAACCATGGTCGATCCACGGTCGATCGATACCGTGCATCGACCGTCATCAATCTGGAAATTTTTGAACTTTTCATCTTTTAGTATTTCAACTATTAATGCTCAAATTCACTTTATTCATGCTTCATATACTCCAACAAACACTTGACATTGCATGATTCATCAAAATTTTCAAAATTTTCTCACACCTAGGACACAACCACATCGTATGGACATATTCTCAAAGAGTTTGCTATATTTTTTTAAGCACACTTTCAAATATGTCTCATCTACATTGAAATATCATATATCTAGTTATAAATTTCCAAAACCAAACTCTTTTTCGTGTCATGACTAGATACATTGAACATGTCGTACACATTAGGCACACACTAGTCCTAATACTATATATTTGTACTTAATCATATAATCATTGTCTCTATAGATAATCATGCCACGTGTTCGCACATCGGCTTCAAGAAAACCCGACAACCCTACCCCTTGTCAATCCGCCAATGCTCTAACGAAACGGGCCATAAACGAGGGTCGTGTAGTTGCGGTCAATCAACTTGACCAATATAGGACCCAAGCCACCTTTGAGGCTATTGGGTGGACTATTTTCCTTTCTCTCTCAAATTTCATTTATAAAAATCGTCTCTATGAATTTTATGCCTCCTTCATCTATAATGAGGATGATGAAGTCATCACCTTCAACATTGAAGGTAAGGACTTTACCTTCACTCTTGTCCAACTAGGTAGGATTCTACACATCCCATCCTCCGGCCTTAAATACTATCATACCGGTCATAGTCTCACAAACCTTCTACCCGCCTTCACCATTCCTGAAATCATTGGGTCACTTTGCAAACCAAATGTTCCCCACACCACAACCAACCTTTTTGGACGAGATCTTCTTCCCGAATGTGCCGTTTGGAACAAAATCATTGATTCCAATATCTTTCCCAAATCTGGGAATCATTCTGAAATAAGTGCTATTCAAGCTGTTCTTCTTCATGCTCTTAAAACGGGGACCGAGATCAACCTTGCGCACATTCTTGCTAAACGCATGAGTGGTCTCGTGACAAGTCGCAGGGATCTTCCCTATGGCCGTCTTCTATCTCTTCTTTTTACAAATCTACCGGATGTTTCTCGCATTGTCTCAACTCCGGGATCCTCCATGCCCATCGACCTTGCGACACTTCGCAAGATGTCTTCCCATAAATGGACGAAACGGGCACACTCTTCCTCTTCCGGAGATACGGAAGCCGAGATTGACAAATTCACCTTTGGTGAAGAGGAGGAAGGTGAAGCGGAGAGTTCAATTCCTCCGGATTTCGGCATGGTTGAAGGCACTAACGATGAACGAATTGCGGCACTAAATCGCAATGTGAATGCTTTACGGAATGAAACTCGCTCTCTCCGTAAAGAAATGAAAGGGGTAAAGGGCATGTTGAGATCAATTATGAATGCTCTTAAATGTAATTCCGGAACCGATGGAGGTGAGCCGTCTCAATCATGAGTCGATGTTTTATGATTACCACATTTGTCTTTCAAACAATTTATTTCTATGTATTCACACAATATGATATTTATGTTGGTCATGTGCTACAATATTTTATGTTATGATGTACGTTTTGTGGTTTGATATGCATGCTTTCCATCTAACATATATTGTGATTAGTATTGGCTATGCTCACATCACTCGTGCAAGTCCTCGGTAGAATTTTGTATGTACTCTAGCTCATCCAAATCAAGATATGGAGGTCTACATTCAAGGGGGAGCTTATGCCAAGGGGGAGTCTCCTTTTTGTTAAGACAAAAAAGGGGGGAGAAGATAGAAGAATATATAGAAGATAGTAGAATATATACATATGTGTGTATATATGCACATGTTAACATGTTAAAGTTACATATACAATTTTTATACAAGTTATAAATTTTTGTCTTTAACAAAAAGGGGGAGATTGTTGGGAAAAATAGGCTTATAAATAAATCCTCTTTTGTTGACACAAAAGTATACAACTTGTTTATATAATTGTATGTATTAACATTAACATATGTGCACATATACATATATATATTCAATCAAATATATTCTAATCCATAATCTACAAAATAAACTTCATCAAATGGCCAAGCTTCAATCGTCAAGATCCGAGTTCAAGTAGTAGTCGATGTTGAAGCCTCCTACAAATAAACATTCAAAGTCTATGAGCTTACAAAATAAATAATCAAATAAGTTTAAATTTTTATAAAATAACTTTTATAAAAATCTTTATAAAAATTGAGACAATTTTTATAAAAATCACAAACTTGGAAGTCAAAACATAAATTCCCATTTTGGCAAATACTAAACACAATCTTCTATTGAAATAAGCCAAAACCATATTTAGCAAAAGGAATCTCCCAAAGAGGTAAACTTCCAACATGCTTTGTGCATTTGGTTTCCAAACTACCATTTTCATGATTAAATTCAAACTTAAGAAGTATGACACTTACCAAACTTTTCTAAAGCTTCTTTTCAGTGCATTTTTATAGTAAAAATGGGTTGTGTGTGGTTTTGGTAAAAGTCCAACGTCTATATGCACAAGGCTCAAAAATCTCCAGCAGTGCAACGGTCGATTCCACGGTCGACCGTGGATCGTCTGGACACTTTTTGAGCATCAAACTTTTTCCTTATTTAAAGCAACTCAAGTCTTGTGTTTTACTCATCTCTTGCAATCTGAAAAAAACACAGAATACATAAAAATCTTGTGAGCTCATATTCCTTGATAATTCAATCTTTCAAGATCAAGAATCAAGCAAGAGTGAAAGCCTTCAAGTTCATATACTTCATTACATTCATATACATTTGTAATAGTGTGAGGATAATCTCTAGCCTATAGAATTAGAGAGAAGTGAGGATCAACTCTAGCCTTTCCAATTAGAGTGAAGTGAGGTTTATCTTAACCTTGTTTGCAAGAGTGAAGTGTAATTCTTGTAAGCTAAAGAGAGAAGTTGTAAAAGGTTTATCTCTACCTTCAAAGAGAGAAGTTAGTGGAGCAACTCTTGGTGGGTGAGGCCAAGGAGTGAATGTAGAGCAAGGTTGTTAATCCTTGCTTGAACCACTATAAATCATTGTGTCCAAACTACTTCATTGGTGATATCTTTCTTCCTTAAACTCTTTAATTACTTGCAAATATTGTTAAAAACTTCAAAAAGTGGGCATATAACCTATTCACCCCCCCCTCTAGGTTCTAACAAACAGGTTGACACGAACTCGACACGATAAAAAGTGGCACGAATAGGACAACCTGATAATGACCCGAATGACACGATAAAGATAAAATTGTAAAGTTTTTGAAAGGAAACTGGGGAGACATAGACATTGAAACTTAAAACCGTACTAGTTTCTTGACTTCTTTCCCTCTCATTCTCATTTTTCAAAGTGAATATTGTCATTAGTGCTAGTACTATCTCTCTTGTTACTCATCTCTCGGTCTTAAGTTTTGTCGTTGCCGTTGCTTTCTTGTCGTTGCAGTCTCCCTTACTATCTCACGTAGATTGCTCGACCACATTAACAATTTCATAATAATTTGTTGGGGTTGTCAAAACGATAAATATAATTTACATTTCTTATTTTTAATTCATTGTCTTTTTTTATTAACTACATGTTTAATGACCAGGAAAAATCTCGTCCAACATCTGTGGCCGGAAAACGGGTCGACTCGAAACACAACACGAGAAAATTTGACAAGACATGAATACGATAATCCGAAACCGACACGAATTACCACCCCTAGTACAGATAGATAAATAATAATAAAATAAAGAAAAATAATTAAACCCATCTCAACATGGTGAAGACACTATTATGTGAAATTGGTGAAGAACCCAAACACCCGAAAAACCCATCACAATTGATGAAGAAACGAATCGATCAAAACATCCCAAACAAACCATTAAATCAATCGTTGAAGAGAGAAATCAAAACAAAAAGAAGAGAATATAAAGTCAAACCAACGTGAGCCGGTCCACGTAGGTGTAATGACGCTGGTAATTAAGGTGAAAGAGGCATCTATTCACATAGGAACGTCGACGAGCTGAGTTACTCAAGCTTGGATCGTTAAAAGCTCGAAACGAGCTCGAGCTAGGGCTCGAGCCTAGATTAAAGCTCATTTAATAAACGAGCCAAGCTTGAGCTTCAAAAAGTGGGTTTGCGAGCTTAAACGATCCTAAACGAACTACATATATAATATAATTTATATTTTATATATTTAATTTTTAATAATTATATATATCATTTTAATAAAAATATCAAAATAATACCCGAGCTTAAACGAGCTGAGCTCGAGCTCAACATCATAAGATCTAATCGAGCCGAGCTCGAGCTCGAGCCTAAAAAAACCTAAGCAAGTTCGGCTCAATAAATGTATAACTCGACTCATCTCGGTTCGTTTACATTCACAGTGTGAGAGAGGATTTCACGATGGGTGAGTTGGGGCACTCAGTCCATCTTAGTAAATAGAAATATAATCGGGGGCTAAGAGTGACGAGGTAGACGACCATACAGGCCTACAGGGTATAGTAGGGCCCATTTTTTAGTATATATGAGTCTAATATTCAAAAATTTTAAAGCCTTCCAAATAACATATTATTTAAAATCCCAAGTTTAATATAATTAGCCTATAAATTATTAGGTCAAAAAAATATTAAGTAAAACTATTTTATTACCATTTTTTTATTTTAATTGTGGTATACCTACTACTCTACTAGTCAAAAAAAGGTAAGCCTATAACTCGTTAGACTAAACAAATTTTGTATTGAGAGAATCCATTTTTGTTTTCATAGTATTAATTAGCGCATCCTTTTTACTCTTTACACATTGCCTTCGAAATAAATAGACCGGCCCTAAGAAAATGTAATAGATTCCAAAATATATTTGATATTTGGATGTGTAATAGCTATTTATAGCTTGGATATTTGGATGTTTTTTACTTTTGCTGTTCCAAAATATAATAACTAGATTAATGTTTAAATATTAATAAAAATGTATGAAATAAATATAAAACGTGAATAAGATGAGAATTTAAAAGAAAAGGACGATAGACGATATCAACACTTCGACCAGCGGTGGAAACGTCGACGAAAGGGAGGGCGGATGTGACAGTAGAAACGTAGTATCTTGATACGAAAAGACGTGATTATATTTCTTGTATAAGTCATTGATTATTATTATTTTAATTAGAGGCAATAAAATAAGCATTTATTGGTTATAATTATCTCTAATATTTTTTGTTTAATTTAAAGTCAAAATTAAATTTATTTTGATAAAAGAATTAAAATTAGATTTTAATTTTTATTAAAACGGACGGATAAAATCTATAGGAATGGGGTAAAATGGTTAGCTATAGTACTGATTATATAATCTATTTCTTATATCAAATATATTGTCAAGTGTCAAGTGAGAACACACTTATCAACATAGGCCCATAAAGAACAAGGCCCGAACAGGATTAATTCAACACTGCAACATGGGCCAATGTTATTAAACATCCCAAGTGAACAACAGACCATTTACCATGAACTCATGATAGTATGGTTGACAATTTTTAATTTACATTGTACTTCAACTTGTTAACGTTATAATTGTAAACTAACGAGGGTTGAGCGATCGCGCTTCGTTATGGTATATAAAAGCGGAGTTGGAGTAGTAGATCCTATAGAAACAAAGACGAAGCGAACCAATTTTCACTAAGTATATTTTATCAAATTAGTAGTAAAGTAAATAATTGTATAACAAATATTTTTTTATTTTTTTATTTTTTTATAATGACTTCAATTCAGATGAGAAACTGTATTATAAATAAATTTTGTATTTTAATATATTATGTAATTTCTTTCATTAAAAAAGTGGCTTCAATTTGGTCCGAATTATGTTACAAATAGTTTATGCATATAGGGGAGGGTTCATTTGAGAACCGTTTTTATTGCGAGAACCGTGAGAACCAATCTTAGCCGTTCATTTTGGATAATGGAATTCATAGATGAAGAGCGTGGGGGAATTGGGTGTGACAGGGTGCATGTAAGGAATCCATGGGTGGACAATTTAATTGAATGAGGGGGAATTGGATGGCTAAGATTGCTTCTCGCGGTTCTCGCAATAAAAATGATTTTTAAATGAACTTTTCACTATATAAATATATTATGCAATTTCTTTGAATTAAATAATGAAATAGGAAAGAAACAGTGTTGGCCTACCAAGAGTATTTGTTACTGTTTACTTTGATAGTTATGCGCTGAGATGCTAAGGTGGCATTTGGTTCACAGAATGGAATTGAAATCCAATATGTAATCTGTCAGGAATTGGAATTTGAATATGTATTCTGTTTTGTTGGCAAAAAATGGAATTGGAATCCAATTTTACATCCTGTTTGGTTCGCAGACAATATAGATGAATTTAATTTCAGTTTTGTAAAATGATAGAATTACTCTTTCTGTTTTTGTACCTACTTTTAATTTGTTTTATAACATTTATATAAAAATATATTATATAAATTATAAAATCATGCATCACAAACATGTTAATAAATTACATCCATGTTTTCATCCATCTTTTCTTGTTGGACTCTTTCAGTCCAATCTGTTCTTTGATTGTAACTATTTCATATGGAGACTAAATTACATCAAAATTCTATTGTAATATATCTATAGTTTAGATAAAAAGGCTCTGCTTTTCAATAAATCATTCACATCGATCAATAAATCAATTACAAATTTTTATTGGAAATCAGTCACATAGATCAAGGCTTTGCTTTTCAAGATCAACAATATTACTGAGATAACATATTTGTATTTTAGATAACAAGTCTGATTTTCAAGGATGTGCTATTCAAGATCGAGAGAGAGAAAGGGAGACAGAGAAGGAGAAATTTTTACGGGGGTAAGAGTGAGGGAGAGAGAAGAGAAAGGGACTTACCCGCGGTGGAGGAGGACCGACGAAGGTGGCGGCAGCGAACGGGAAGGTGACAAACGAACGTGCGCAAAGAGAAGGACCGACGAACGAACGGGAAGGCGGGAAAGGGACTTACCGGCGGCGGAGATGGACCGACGAAGGCGGCGGCAGCGAACGGGAAGGAGGGAAGGCGACATACAACAAGCGAACAGGAAGGAGGTTGTGTGTTTTGTGCAGGTCTATGGTTTTTTGAGGGGTATCAAATTCCCTCATTTACTGATTCTAAATTCCCACTTTCTCTCTCATTAGGGATTTTAATTCCATGTAATTTCATTTTCAAAGCCAACCAAACACTAAAATTTTTGGAACAATTCCCATAAATCCTACAGAATTCTTTCAGCCAAACAGCACCTAAAAGAAAACAAAGAAGAAAGCAAGCAAAAAAGAATAGTAATTTAATTGCTAACTTAACATTGGTCAAGTAATACAACTAAATATTAGATACCTATTATGCATACATACAAATCATATTTCCACGTTAGACAGAAACACAATAAATATACAAGTTATATCAAAATTATGTTGTTTAACTTATCCCTTAAATCACCGTTGAATTGGTTAAGTGATCATTTAAACAAGGGTAAACTCCCCCAAAATGTATTAAACTATACCCTAAATGTTAATGTGTGTATCCACCTTTTAAAAATTCTATTGTGTGTATTGAACTTCAAAAAACGTGTTATTGTATGTATTAAACTTTCTATTGTATGTATTAAACTTTCTATTGTATGTACTAAACTTATACCTTTTTTGTTTTTTTATGTAATCAAAATACATACAATAACAACAAATTAAAAGTTCAATACACGCAATAGCATTTTTGAAAGATTGATACACACATTAACATTTGGGGTATAGTTTAATACATTTCGGGAGAGTTTACCCTTTAAACAATTTACAAACTTTTACATCAATTTAGAATAACTTGTCGTTGGATTAGTTATCTAAGTCGATCTGCATGTATCAAAATAAATAAGAATAATAATAATGAAATTGCACCATATAATTATTTCTGGTTTAGAAACTAGAAAATCAATTTTGACATTTAGCAATTTGCAGAAGCAATTTTGGTCAATTAAAACACGTGTGCAGCCAATTTAGTATATATTAAATGCTTTTTATTTCAAAATACTAAAATAAAATTAATAAAGTTTTAATATGAAAAAAATTAGTAAATGTAAAAAAGACAAATATTACTAGCAATAATCTACATTAACAAATTCTTTTACAACGGGTTTAAGTTTCGTATTTAAAAAACATCACATGTTAGACATTGGCGATGAGGCGACGTGGTAGCGACAGTGGTGGCAACGTGATGACGGCGGTGGTAACGTCTTTCTATAAAGACAATAGCCTATGATGATTTAGTGAAAAAATAGCTCCTCGTAGAAAGAAAAATGGAGAGGCAGTTTAAGAGAAACATTGAGTGAGGGAGAGGGGGGGGGGGGGGGGACATATTATGGGGGAATGAAGGGTTGAGTAAGAGAGAAAGGGAGAGATAATGAAGAGATTCAATATTCAACTAATTTTCTTATTAAATTTGTTTTTTAAAAATTTTATTAATTTAATATGTGCATTCAAATTTTTAAATTTTATTATTTATTAAAAATTTATTTTTTATAATATTAACTTTATTTTTTTTCTTATCTATAGGATGACGAGTAGTTTAAAATTTTTAAGGGAGCAAGTATAATATTAATTATATTTATTTATTGGTGTGTAATTAACCGGTTCATTTATCGATTCTTTCTAACATGTGATGTTTTTTAAATTTTAGGTCTTTATATCTCGTGAAGATTTAATGACTAGGGTGCAAAATGTGACACGTTCTCGTGAAGATTTCCTAACCCGTTTGACTTGAAAAAGGAACAAACAGGCTAATTCCCAAACTCGTTTGACTTGAACGAGGAACCTATAGGCCAGTGTTCAAACACGTTTGACTTGAACGAGAAACCATTATTTGAAAATGATTCATTGTGGAAAGAAGTTCCCGAACCCTTTCATAACTACATCACACGTATAGAAGATGTAAGGGATGATGGAAATTGTGGTTTTCGATCGATAGAATAAAAGTTACCAAACGAATAATCAATAGAATTCAGTCAAAAGAATTAATTACCCTAGACTAAGGTATTTTAATTTTAGACTATGGTGTATGAATTGATAACCACCATTATTTATAATTAAGTACAATGACCAATATTGACCATCATACTAAGTTGGAGAACCTGCATGTTAATATGGGATAATTAATGATAAAAATAACAATATGGATTAATATAACTTAAATATAAAATGATATTAATGTTTAGACCATATTATAAATAAATCTTACAATCGCATCTCTTTTTTAGAAATAAGTTAACAGGATACTCATAACCATCTTTAAGGTCGACCAGGCAAACCAACCACGCAACCACCTACACAACCTTTCTAGTTAAGTGCAAGCATCATCGGTACGAAGTCCTAACCATCCTTCAAAGTTGCATCACCACCATTTTTCATGTTTGGGTGTTGGGTTTAGATGTTTGGGGCAAAAGTTCAAACGAGAACTGCGGGAACCAATCTTAGCCGTCCAATTCCCCCTCCTTTAATTGGATTGTCCACCCATGAATTCCTTACATGCACCCTGCCACACTCAATCCCCCACGCTTTTCATCCATGAATTCCGTTATCCAAAATGAACGGCTAAGATTGGTTCTCGCAGTTCTCGTACGAAAAACAGTTCTTGTTTGAACCATCCCCAGATGTTTGGTTATTCTGGTGAAACAGAAGGTGGCCAGTGATTTGTCGCGATGCTGTTTCTATGGTTTGGATGCCGGTATGTTTGATATTTATGGTGGCCAGTGATTGTCGTGATAGCTGTTTCAAATTGGTTGAAGGTGTTCATGGTGGTAGTTGGATCGCGATTTCTCAGGAAGATAAATTAATGACATAAAGAATAAAAATAGAAAATTACAATAAAAACTAATATAATTAAAGGGAGAATTTCATATATATCCTTATAAACTTGCTTAATTACATATATATCCTTACAAATATCAATATTACGTATATATCCTTCTAAACCCTTTAAACTCTCAAATATGTCCTTATAGCTATTTTATAGTAATTAAATCATCTAAAAAAACAAAAAATGCCATTCCTAATTTAATGTAAATGTAATATCCCCAAAATTCCCTTCTTCCATCTTTATATTTTTTCATAAAATCCCTAATTCTATTCCCTATCTTTTTGTTATGTAGCATTGCTCCTCAGGTGTGTAAAAAGCATGTTTGCAATATGAAATCAAGCTTATGTAGTTCATCACATATCTAGTTAATGGATGATATCTCAGTTGCTTAAACCCTTATTTCTGTAGCAAATTTTCCTTCAAAAACAGCATGGTGTCAGGCAACAAATCAAACAATGTGTCGTATAAATCCAATGTCTTAAATAGCGTCTCTTGAGCTCGTAGACTTATATTAATGGCTTTCGTGAAGTTAAATACCGCCAGTTTTTTACCTCAAATCCCCGCCTGAGATGTTGACACGACTGTTGGTGGCGGTGAAGTGGCTGGAGACGACGGTTTGATTAGTCATGAAGTAACAAGCTATTGTGAACAACCAAAGGAAAAATGGATGAAGATGGAAAAAAGAATTAGGGATTATATGGAGGAAGTCAGGAAGAAGAGTACAAATGAAAAAAAATGGTATTTTGAGGATTTTACTTTTAAATTAAATTAGGGATGGTGTTTTTTGTTTTTTAGATAATTTAATTACTATTAAATTAACTATAAAGACATATTTGAGAGTTTAGAAGGATATATACGTAATATTGATATTTATAAGGATATATACGTAATTAAGAAAGTTTTTAAGGATATATATGAAATTCTCCCTATATTAAAAAACAAGTTTTAAATAATGACAGGACAACATATGTAAGCATAGTATTTTGATTTTAAGTAAATTGGATCATGTCCGAAAAAGTACACTTTTTTATAACACCATTTTCAGAGTAATATCATCAATTAAGCTATAGATGAATGATGTTGTTTAATGGGTTACATATGCAAGGGAAAAGGGTCAATGCTGAATTTCCAAGAGAGATGTGACATGGAAAATAAAAAATGTATAATTAATTTAAAAAGTTAAATATGGAGTGGATGTTGGATACATGATCGGGAGTTCAGAAGGTGCTCGTGAACAAGAATTATTCTTTATTATGGAACCAAAATTTTGTCTATGCATGATACAACACCTACTCATTTATGGTCCAAATCCTTTTTAGGTTAATAAGTTAGGTTTTGTACATTTCTCAAGTAGAAGCAAATATACATTTTAAGTAATATTTTGAATGAAATTTTGTTTTAAAAGTATATTATGAAATGAAATGAAAAATTGGAATTTAATTTGTTAATATTTCTAAAATGTATAAGTATTAGGACCTTCATTTATTAAATTGAACGTGCTTCTAAAATCTCGGAGCCAGCCCTGAATGCATATTTGCAATTTAATGGCTTCAAGATATACTTTCAAGGGTTTCATCGAATCATTAAACCCAAAATCATAATAATTAATAGACAAATAATAGTAAAAATAAAGAGAAAGCCGTCAAAATTAAACCCATCTCAAAATGGTGAAGAACCCAAACACCCAAAAAACCCATCACAATGGGTGAAGAAACCAATCGATCAAAACATCCCAAACAAACCATCAAATCAATAGTTGAAGAAAGATATCAAAAAAAAAAGAGAGAGAATACAAAGTCAGACCAATGTGAGCCGGTCCACAGTGTAATCACGATGGTAATCACGGGGAAATTAAAGAGGTATCGAATCACCGTCTGATAGAGGGTTTCACGATGGGGTGAGTAAGTGAGTTGGGCCACTCTGTCTATCTTTGTGAGTAGAAATAATAATGGGGGGCCTAAGGATGTATGAGGTGAATGACTACTAGGGGTGTAATCGAGCCAAGACAGCTCGCGAGCTACTCAAGATCGTCTTGAAAAATAATCGAAATCGACTCGAGCTGAACCGAGTTGAGCTCGAGCTACTCGAGTAGGGTGTCGAGCCGAGTTTGAGCTCAGAAATACTCAGCTCGCCAGGCTCGCGAGCCTAATCGAGCTTGTACTAAATTACCATTTTACCCTTTTACATATACACCATTTACTTTTATACCCTTAGTAGCTAGTTGTTAATTGTTGTTCGAAAATGTGAAATTTGAATTCCGGAATGTATTTTAACATTTGTTGCTACAAAAATTTATTAAATTAATTTTAGTCGAGTCGAGCCGAGTCGAGCTCGAGAGTGTCGATTACTTATTCGAGTCGAGCTCGAGCTTGAAAATTAAAGCTTGACCGAGCTCGAGTCGAGTTTCGAGCCCCGAGCTTTGAAACCGAGTTGAGCTCGAGCTTGACACTGTGTCGGCTTGGCTCGGCTCGATTACACCCCTTGACCACACGGGATCTAGTAGGGTCCATTTTTTAGTATATATGAGTCTAATAATCATAATTTTTGAAGTCTGACAAATAACAAACTATTTAAAAACCCACGTTTAATTGTGGTATACCTACTAGGCAAAACTATTTTATTGTTTTAATTGTGGTATACCTGCTAGGCAAAAAAAGATAGCCTATAACTCCTTAGGCCAAACAAATTTTGTATCGAGAGAACCCATTTTTGTTTTCATAGTATTAACTAGATCTCCGTCCATGTAAACACGGGCTAGGTTATAATGTATGTGCTAACTTTGTTTAATATTAATATTTTTTTAAAGTAAGTTACCGATCACATTTCAAATAAGGAGAGTACATACACTAACATTCTACACAAATTGTATAAATTGTTTTGCTTTATTGTGAAATTCTTTTTTTAGTTTGTTATGTTACTCTAATTAAGCTCATACATTCATTGGTATATAAAAAAGGAAGAAAGTGTTTCTCAAAATATAATGCACTATTATACAAAATCTTATTTGTTTAATTTGCAAAGAATTATACTACTAGAATATATTCTAAAGTAGGCAATGTTTGGTATATATGGTTATTCTTGTGCTATCTTAAAACTATTTATTTGTATTTTCTTTTTTAAAGTAAAGCACCGAAAACAATCATAGTTACTTGTAAGTATGCTAGCAGCGACAAGGTGGTGTAACCATAAACACCACTTGATGATTGTTTTGTAAGACATTCACATCAATTGTAAAAATCAACTTAGTACGTTGTCTTAACTTTAAAGGTTTTTTGAAATCCCTCCACCAGTTCTTTCATCATTCATTGTTTTAATATCTTCTTCTGTAGCCTCATTCACCTCTTCATGTGTAGGGATAATTTATTTGTCGGATATATCAATGTGTGTAAAACTTATCATTTCTTCCATTGTATGATCAAACACGAGATAATGTCCTGTAGTGATTTTTAGATCTTTACATAATTTTTGTCATGTTGGTCCACATAGACCAACTGGTAGAGATTCATCAAACACCACATCAACCTCATACACTCATAAGTGGGTATATATTGCATGTTTTGTGGTGGTGTCAAAGTTGATTGATTGTAGAAATGAATTGCTTAAGTCCTACATTTGAGATTGTTAACATGTTATCTTTCATGAAATCACAATATTTCTTGAATGTAGAATAAGACTATAATTTGTGCATACCTGATATGTTGTGGTTTGTTCACTAAATGTGATGAAGTATTTTGGTGTCCTAAGGAATTGTTGTTTTGTATAGTTTATACAATCCATCCCATGCATTCTAATTCTACATTGATTAATTTTTGTGAATCGGATGTTATACACATAGTTTGTAGTCTCTAAAGTAGTTTTTATGGGAGAATTTTTAGATAATAAGTCATAATTAGTAATTGTATCATACAATCTTGTGCATATGAAGTTGTAAATAAATTTGGGATAAGAAATTATAATAGAGTATAAAGTAATGATAATCATAATTGCAATTTAAGAGTAATAATTAATATTAATAAGTAATATATTTTGATAATTACAAAAGTATTTTTAACCTATAATAATTGATATTTTGAGAATCAATCTTTTGGCTTTTCTAGATTGTAAATATATTTGGCATTAACAATTTTAATAATTAGAAGAATCAATAAACATATAACAATATTGAAGTAGGTAAAACAATAAAGAGTACATTTTATGATAAAAACTTACGTTGTTGTAAATGAAAAATACTTGGATTCTCCCTCATTGAATTATGGTATTGTTGAATTTCTTAGAAATCTTCATATAAAATCTTGTACATATGAAATTGTAAATAGATTAATAGAGTATAAAGTAATGATACATTATAATTGTGATTTAAGAGTAATAATTAATATTGACACAACAAACTAAAAGTCATTTAGTGACTGAGACATTTTATGACTGAACAAAAAAAAGCGTCATTAGATCTTGTTTTGTATCTCTGCTGACGGAAAAGAAGGCTGATGGAATATATGTATTACTTTAATTTAATAGCATTGTTTCCGTCTACACTAAAACAAGGCTGATGGAATAAAACAATAAAACAAATTACTTTACTTTTTTCCTCTCCTTCTCATCGTCCCTCACTCTCGCCACATTGCCCCAATCTAGCCCTAACACCATCCTTGTCTTACGTTGACCGCACGCCTCCCATGATTACCGCTACCGACGAACGTCGCCACCACCATTCCTTCCGGCGCATGTCGCAACCACCACCGCTGTTGGAGAACCCTTGCTCACCTCTCCTCTGTGCGTAAGTCACACACCAGGTACCAATTTTTCACTCAAGTAGCTTTGATTTTGATTTGATTTAAAACTCAAGTAGCTTCAATTTTGATTTCCTCTCTGTTTGTCGTCGTGTGCTGTTTGTCGTTGTGTGTAGGCACCACTACGAGCTTTGATTTTGATATCCTCTTTCTCACTATGATTTAACATATTTCTAGTAACTTAGGTCGTAACGACCACGACTGTTGGCTCTGAAACAACATATTCCTCTTTGCTTACCCCTGCTCTTTGCTTAAGTCGCAACCAACAGGTCCAACACCGCTGCAAGCGAACCCTTGCTCACCCCTTCTCTTTGCTTAAGTCGCATAAGGTATTAATTCCTCTTTAGCTGTTTAATAACTCAGATTTGCTTCTTTTTCTCCTCCGTGGGATAAACAACTTTATTTGTCCTCAATTTGCATCTGAAACAACATATTGATTTTGATGGTGTCAATTGGCTATATGTTCTAAAAAACTATTTTTAATTTTCTGTTGTGTTTTCCATTGATTGTCAATATCATCATCCCATTTGATTTTTCATTGTATGCACATATTATGTAGCTGGAACTTTTGTTTAAGTAATTGGTAGTATCAGTTTTTTGGTTTGACAGGGTAATTATCATCCCATTAGCACGTTGACCCATTACCCACTTGTTTGAGTATCAATTTTAATAAATTTGCTATTTCAGATGGGCATAACTTTAATTGGTTTTCCTCTTAAGTTAGGTAATTATGGATGTGAATATGTTCAAAGTGGCTTAATAATTTTGTTGTGAGGTAGGGTAATTATGAAAATTTTGTTGTAAATAGATATAAACTAGTAATTTAATAGCCCGTGCGTTGCATCGGGAACAACTGTGGATTATTACTTTGTTTAAATTGTATTAAAACACAATGAACTTTGTCTTAGTTACACCATTATATACAAAAAATTTATTTTCTTAAAAATAATATAACCAACTTTTATAATCCTCACATTGTATACAACTTGTTATATACTATAAAAGTAATGACAAAGTTCATTGTATACAACGGTAACTAAACAACAGGCACATACAAAAGTTGTTTGTACATAATGAGAGGATTATAAAAGTTAATTTATTATTTTAAAAATTTTAACGTTGGTTGTATATAATGGTAACAAAACAACAGACACATAAAAAAGTTGTTTATACACATGAGATAATTATAAAAGTTAATTGTATTATTTTTAAAATTTTAATATTGGTTATATACAATGGTAATTAAGAGGTCATTGCATTTTCATGTAATTTGTTCTATTATAATGATGTCCAGCGCAGTTGGTAAAGCATTTTTGGTCATCAATGGTCTCATGTTCGAATCTTGTCTGCACTAATATTTTTTTTCTTCCTTTAATTTTTTTTTCTTTTCGGTTGTCTATCTTATTTCGTTTTTCTTTCTTCTGTAATTATATTTTTCTTTCAAAGTTTCTTTTACACTTAATTTTCTTCTTCTCTCTTTTATTTATTATTATTTATAATTTAAATTGTTATTATAAAAATCAACTTATCTTTTAGTTATCTCTTCTTTTAATCTGTTTGTTGCGCTGATTTCAAACTTTATACTTTTTATTAGTGCTTTTTATTTTAGTTAAAGGTTACTGTTCTATTTACATAAAGAATTTTATTTATTTATTTTATTATTATTCATATAACTTACAAATGTTATAATTTGTAAATAATAACAATATATATTTTCTCTTGAATTAAATTACATAAACATTAATATCTCAACGACTTTAAATAGTATATAAGAACTTATAAAAAATTGGTAAAAAATAGAATCAAATTCAATTTAATAAAAATATTGAAGTCGTAGCGCATATTAGATCCAAGTTACGATTTTGAAAAATACATTTTTATTATCAATATCATATTTCAATAAAATTTATATCAAAATGTAGATAAAAATGAATTAGTCATAAATATATACATATGTAAACCAAACATTATATGTTAAAAGCTATGTTTATCCAACTAAATATAATCTTTTAGAATGATTTGGGAATACATTTTTAACAAAATCGGATTAGAATAAAATTTATATTGAAATATAGATAATTTGAAATGGTTACAAATATATATATATATATATATATATATATATATATATATGCGTGTCGAATATTATATATTAAAAGTAATAAAAAATAAGATAAAATATAATATTGTTTTCATAAATACATCTATATTAAAAATCATTATCTTTAAGTTTACAATATAGATTTCATAGTCTAAAGAATTACAAATAATCTAGAAAAGTGTTGTAAAAACAATTATTACAAAATAATTTTTAATCTTGTTATAAGAAATAAAAAACAAATAAAATAAAATGGTGCGAGCCGAAGTATAAAGAGGGTAACAAAATACTAAACAATAGTATTATAAAAATGATACTAAGTAAATAATCTAGGTGACAATATAAAGTTAAGGCGATATGTAATAAAAACTAATATTTATAGAACATAAACTAAAAAACATAAATTAGAAAGTTGTAAAAGTTTAAAAAAAAGTGCAGTGCCTAAGATTCGAAACCGGGGCTTCAAAGCCATTTACAAATTCCCTTACCAGCTCCCCTACCCTACAATTTGATTCTTATATGGGCCCTTTATTATATAATGGTTTTGCTTTAATACAGAAATAGACAAAAATTTCCCCCCTAATTATATGGTATTATAATTATTTGAGTCTGTAGTTATAAGTTATAAATCTGGATTTGATTTTAATTTGAGATGCAAATTAGCTTCAGTATTGAGTTCCTCTACAAAAGGTAATAAAAACAAAACAGAAGAAGAAAGAAAGAAACCCAAAACCTTCCTCTTCTTCAATTCCTCGTCTTCTTCTTCTTAATTATTCACATTTACTTTTTAGAGATATACTACTATAACTATATATATATATATATATATATATATGCAAAAGTTCATTTGAGAACCGTTTTTATTGCGAGAACCGCGAGAACCAATCTTAGCCGTCCAATTCCCCCTCCTTCGATTGGATTGCTCACCTATGAATTCCTTACATGCACCCTGCCATACTCAATCCCCCCACGCTCTTCATCCATGAATTCCATTATCCAAAATGAACGGCTAAGATTGGTTCTCGCGGTTCTCGCAATAAAAACGGTTCTCAAATGAACCTTCCCCTATATATATATATATATATATATATATATATATATATATATATAACAAGATAAAAAGGAAAAACTAGGAAAAGATAAAGCTGATGGTTGTTAGTCGATCAACAATTTAATTAGTAATATAAATATTGAAGGTGTAAATGAATTTATAACCAGAAAATTGTACATTACACTAATTAAAGTTAAGTAGCTGTAAACTAAAAATTAGTTTCAACTTCTGATAACTTTCATTAGTTTACAGCAAATAACAAAATATATATATAGCAGCGCTCTTTAATCACCTTCTCATGTATCGATCAATCATCCATCTTCGATCGATCAACAACCACCGCTGCGCCCACTAACTACCTGAAACTCATTCGATCTAGCTTGATGTAATCCCAATCTCCAAATTCACTCAAAAATATTGAATCCAAACAGATTATCATTTATGAAATAGATTCGGTATGAGTGTGACTTTAGGTTTAATAGGTATGATTTCTGTTTTTATTTTCTGTGTGCTCAATTTCTATATTTCTGCAATTTACATATGATTCTATGATGTTATTTTCTATGCTCAATTTCAAAGTTGCTGATTATCAATAATTATTAATACTAAAACAAATTAATCGTTATAGCTATCTTCAATAGCATGTTAATGATGCAATACAATTGTTTTGTAAGTCTATAGTCTAGTATAGTTGATTTTGATGCTTATTAAACAATAGACTTTAGAAATGCAGCAAACAATAGTCTAGTCTAGTTGATTTTCTTTTAATTTTATTAATGAACTTTTAATTTCATTTTGTTTTAGTAGCTTTCGTGATGGACAAATCATGGATGTATCTTGCACCAAGGGCTAGTCTAGAATATGAAAATGGTGTAAATTCTTTTTTAGACTTTGCTTTTGCGAAATCAAGTCGCTATGGAACGATTTATTACCCTTGCATAACTTGTCACAATAGATACTATTACCCTAGAGAAGTAGTGTATGAACATCTCATATGTTCAGGGTTCCCAAAAAGGATACTCTAATTGGATACATCATGGGGAAAGTCGCGAGGCATCTTCTTCAAGTATGATGTCAAATGAGGAATGAAGAAATTATCAACATGATATGTCCGGATTATTGCATGACCTTTTTCCCACATTTCCAGCAGATGGAAGTAGTCTAGATATGGGTGAAAGTGAAGGTGAAGCTGCTTTGAACGCCGAATCGACAATGCAAAATGATAATAACAAGTTCAATGATTTGCATAAAGATGTTGAACAAAATGTGTATCCAGATTCTAAATACAACAAGTTATCTTGTTTGGTGCATTTATACCATATAAAATGCCTTAATGGTTGGAGCAACAAATCATTTTCCATGTTGCTAGAGTTTCATAAGGATTTGTTGCCCGAAGGGAATTTGTTGCCTAAAAAAGCATATGAAGTGAAAAAGATAATGGCAAAACTTGGACTAGGCTATGAAAAAATTCATGCATGTTCTAATGGCTGCATGTTGTTTTGGAAGGATAAGGAGAAAGAACAAATGTGTTCTATTTGTGGAGCATCTAGATGGAAACCTAGACAAGATAATTCACAAGATGAGGTGGGTCAACAAAAGAAGAAGGCCATGAAAATTTTGCGTTGGTTTCCCTTGAAACCAAGACTTCAGAGATTGTTCATGTCTTCAAAGACAGCCGACCTTATGAAATGGCATCACTTGAGTCGAGAAAAAGATGGTAAACTACGGCATCCAGCCGATGCATTAGCGTGGAAAGACTTTGATGAGAAATATCCAGAATTTGCAAGTGATCCTAGAAACGTCCCTCTAGCTTTAGCAAGTGACGGTTTCAATCCATATAGGACAATGAATGTAGCGTATAGTATTTGGCCCGTTTTCGTCATTCCATATAACCTACCTCCATGCTATGTCATGAAACAACCTAACTTCATTATTTCTTTAATTATTCCCGGTCCAAAAGGCCCTGGGAATAAAACAGATGTTTATATGCAACCTTTGATAGAGGAATTGAGAGAGTTGTGGGATGTTGGTGTTGAAACATTTGATGCCTCTATGAATGAAAACTTTCAAATGAAGGCTGCGATCCTTTCTACCATATCCGACTTTCCAGGGTATGCCAACCTTTCTGGGTGGAGCATGAAGGGAGAATATGCATGTCCTTTATGCGCTTTTGATAAAACTTCAAAATGGTTAGATCATGGAAGAAAATGGTGTTACATGGGTCATCGGAAATGGCTTCAAGCAGATCATTGTTGGCGTAAAGACACCCAATCTTTTGATGGTCATGAAGAATTAAGATATGCTCCTACTCCACCATGTGGAGATCTCGTTCTAGTTCAATTAGAAGGTGTTGATTTTCTTGTTGAAAATGTTGAAAAAAGTCTTTGGAAAAAGAAAAGCATTTTCTTTATGTTACCATATTGGAAAACTTTGTTGTTGCGACATAATCTTGATGTGATGCATATTGAAAAAAAATATATGTGACAACATTGTTGGAACACTGCTTGGACAAGTGGGGAAGTCAAAAGATAATATGAAAGCTCATCTAGACTTGCAAAAAATGGGTTTACGAGAACTTCACCCAAAGGAACATCCCCAGAGTAATAATATATACTTTCCAAAAGCTTGTTATGAAATGACACGATCTGAGAAAGACGTGTTCTTGCAAACCCTTAAATCTATCAAGCCTCCTTCATCTAATATATCTCGTTGTGTGCAAAGAAAGGAAACTTATGGGGATGAAAAGTTATGATTGTCACATGTTGATGCAAGAATATTTACCAATTGCCTTACGTGGGACTTTGCCTGAGCATGTTAGCTCAATTATCATTGAGTTATGTGATTTTTTTTAGGCGGATTTGTCTGAAAGATCTAACCGAAGATGATCTACAATTTCTCGAATCTCGAGTTGTTGTAATGATGTGCAAAATGGAAAAAGTTTTTCCTCCTTCATCCTTTACTATAATGGTCCATTTGGTGATCCATTTAGTAAGGGAGGTACGTCTCGGAGGTCCTGTTACTTTTCGATGGATGTACCCCATTGAAAGGTAAACTTATTTCATTCTAACTCATTCTTACTTTATACTATCCTCAATTATGAAAAGTTATACTAATATAAATCCATTTCAGGGACCTTTTGACTCTCAAATCATATGTAAACAATCGAGCTTATCGTGAAGGTTCGATAGCAGAAGGGTATTTGGCTTGAGAAAGCTTAACTTTCTGCTCTCAATACCTTGTTAGGGTTGAAACCTTATTTTCGGGACCAATAAGGAACAATGACGATGACAATCAAAATGATATTGAAGAATCTAACTTCTTTCGTCCTGGACGACCGCTAGGACAAAAAGTTCAATCTCAACTATCAACTAGCAAAAGGAAAAGATTCCCTAAATGCGACATGGATGAAAAAACACTTAAACAAGCACACCGTTATGTATTATTTAATGTTTACTCGATCACGCCTTTTCGAGAGTGAGTTTTATTTCCTAATCATTTCACTTCTGCAATGGACAATTGCTTATTCTAAATCATGCTTTCATTTAAGGGAACATAAAAGGTTGGTCCTCATACAAAATCGTTCACGTCGACTACCGGAGTATGAACTTCAAAAGATCCATTGCCGAGACTTCAGTGAATGGTTTCAGAAAAGGGTAAGTTTTCTTTTACCCAACCGAAAATATTACTTTATTGCATGGACCTAAGATGTTTATTAAAATATCTTATAGGTTACACGCTTAGAAGAGGAAAGGGATCCAAGAGTCACACAAGAAGTTAAGTGGCTAGCTCGTGGTCCGAATAATTTTGTGAAACGATATTCAGGTTAACTTGTCAAAGGTTATCGTTTCCATACAAAAGACCATGAAATGTTTTTGAAAACCCAAAATAGTGGGGTTGTAGTTATGGTGGTGGATGCCTATTACACTAGTACGCGAGATGCAAGCAATACACAAGGAGTGGTGAACTACTATGGTTCATTGAAGGATATAATAGAATTAAATTATTATGGTAAAATATGAATAGTTTTATTTAAGTGTGATTGGGTTGACACCAATAGAGGCTGCAAAAGAGATAAATTTGGTGTTACACTTGTAAACTTCTCATATACGGTGCACACGGGTGTTAATTTACATGATGACCCATTTGTTTTTGCATCACAAGTAGACAAAGTGTTCTATGCTCATGATCCAAAGTTAGAAGGCTGGTTAGTTGTAAGACATGTAAAAGTTAGGGATGCGTTTAACATGCATTGTGATACCAATCAAAATAGTCTATATTCAATTCCTTGCACATTTGATGTAGAAAACCTACATAGGGTTGAGGTTGAGGTTGAGGATGGAATGGATGGTGCAACGGTTATGGAATCTGATGAGCTAGATGAAGATGAAAATGAACAAGAGTAATTTAGTTTTTATCAACATACCTTGTTATGATATTTTGGTAAGTCATATTTCTTTAATGAATATATATGGTACATGCTATTAAAGTTTTTATCATGATATTTAATTATATTGCTAATATTCCAATATTTCGTTAATTGTTTACATAGGATGCGTAAAAAACTACAAATAATATCTACTAGCAGTGAACAAACAACTCAAGTGGAGCATACTCTTGAACAAACAACAATTGAGAGTTATTCTGAACAAGGTATGTTTATTTACAGTTGGCTTGGATGATAATATATTATACATTTTTATACAATGTGATTACCTAAAAGCTCTCTTGTTGGTTTTTATTTGCTTTGGATGATATATATTATACAGAGGCACAATCAATAGAAAATGCGTCTTTATTGAAAAAGGTTCGAGGTCACACTAGAAAACAAGCCATATGGGATTTGGAAAGCAATGAACGCATTGTGGTCACCTTGAATGAAAGTGGACAACCTATTGGAGAGGAGGGAAACGAACTGACTAAATTTCTTGGAACACTAGTGAGGATGTCTCAGCATGTGAGCATAGATGTTGCCAACTGGAGAAAGATTTCTAAAGATAAAAAAGAAGATTTATGGAACCTTGTAAAGGTAAATTTTTATAAATTGTTAACTGTTGCATACAACTATTATAGACTATTAATTTGTTTGGTAAAATTGATTTGTAGGAAAAATTTCTTTTGTTCCCGCTGAATCGGAAGAATTTAAAAAATGGGTCATAGCTGATATGGGATTGAAATGGAAGTCATGGAAATATGACTTGAAAAGAAAGTCATATGATCCAAGTTTAACTTTAGATGAGATTGTGGATTCGCAAACCGACTCTAAGGTTGATAAAGTTCAATTTAAGAAACTCGTGACTCTTTTGTTTTCTAACGAAGCTCAGGTATTCATACTTGTTTGTAATGAAAGTTTATTTAGTTAAGTAAATAAGATCACTTATATTTTAATGGGCAGGCCGAAAGTGAGAAGAACAAAAAGATTCGTTCAAAGTCAAATGAGCCTCATGTGACCGGAACCAAATCTTTTGCCCGACTTATTCATGATGAGGTGATATTATATTCTATTTTCATTCCATATCTCATACATTTTTACAAGTGTTTTTTATACTGTAGAGCAAGAAGAACGGTGTTCAACCATCACGAGCAATGGTATACCGTATGAGTCGCACACGTAAAGATGGAAGCATCGTGAATGCGTTTGATGCTGAAGTTGTGGTATACTTATTTCTATATTATATATATATTTATTTATTTATTTAAATGAAGTGGTTTATAAGTTGTAATTGACATTTAGGATAAACTGAAAGAGATATCAAAAGCATCTACCGATGGTGGTAGTACACAATCATATGGAGGGGTTATGGATTGGAGAAATGATGCCTTAGCCAAAGTTAAAGGACAAGAAAAAGGAGGTAGAATACGATGCTTGGGGAAGGTTGTAGTGGCCAAAAGCCAAGGATCTCGTTCTCAACAAGACCAAGTACCAATATTAAAGGCTCGAACCAATGAACTTGAAGATGAAATGAAAGAAATGAAAGAGAAACGAGCGGATGAAGCTAAAGAAATTAAAGAAATGAGAGAAAGGCAAGAGGTTATGGTTTGGTTTATGTCAGTTGTGAAGGAGCAACTACCTAATGTAAACTTTTCTCACGTCTTTAATCATTTAAACACTGAGGTAATATTATATGCATCTAATTTCTTATTAATGTTTCAAGATATGATTGTGGTTGATTGCATAGTATTATTTTTTATTTCTAAATGATTTCAGGTTGCTAATGATTCATGTAGTGCCTATGAACACCGTCCTAATGTAAATCCAACCTCATCTCGTGCAAGTCAAAATCACATTACTGGTAATTGTCCATCTTAACTCATTGGTAATTGTAATTGATATATGTCTTAACACATGTATTTTAATTAATGTTATTACAGATCCAAGAAACAAAGGCAAACGATAAATAGCTATTAAATTGGAGTTTTTTGTGGAGGTAAGTGTTCTTCTCATGTATTTTAATTAATGTTGGACATTTTGTACTTTTGTGGTTGGGTTTTGCTCAGTTCAATGCCACTGCCTAAGTTTGCATACATAACCCTTACAATCTGAAAATACAACAAAATGATCAGACGATATATAGGGAAAAATATAATTTTTCCTTATGTTCGCCATTAATTTTGTCATGTGTTTTAATTACTCTTTTTGATATATATTTAAGATCTCAAAATAATATGTGAAGTTACTATATTTTGCATGAATTTAGTCAATAATTCAGGAATGTTGTTATAAGCAGGAGCATATATTAATTTGAAGTTGTCATTTTGTAAAAGGACCCTCTTTTGGCATCTGTTTACAGACTATATATGTACTGTGCCTGCATGATGAATTGGTAAAAAAAAGTAAGTGCAGAAGGTCCAAAAATATTGGTAAATATGGCATAAAAAATGTAAACATGTCAACTTTAAATATCTATCTATGAGGTGGTTCTTCAACAAATCTGCTATAATAAATTAAAGACTAAATTAATTGATTGTGTTTGTTAAAGTTTCGATCTTTATTTCTTTAAGTGCCTGGATATATGAACTGTTTAGCACAATTTCTTTATTATTCTTTTTTTGACTTGCTAGAAAGTGTTTACTTATGCTAATTTGATATGGAACGGAGTTTGTTGAAAATAGTACTAGGATTCATTGTGGAATAGAAACTGGGATTCATTGTGGAATAGAAAATTTGTTGAAAAAGAGGTAAAGAGGTTGGCAATGTTTCATAGTAAGTTTGGGTCAAAAGGGTTTCAATCATAACGGGTTGGCTTAAACGGGTCGTTTAAGAACATTAATATTGAAATTAAAAGATGGTCTTTGTTGATATGTTCTATTCTTTGATATATTTTTGTACTAACTTAAACCTTGTTTTTTTGTAGTTATGCAGGTTTAACACTTGGGAGTATTATGGACACAAAATAGATTTAGATTTTCTAGAAATTATGTTCCAAGTAGTAATTAGATTTACATTAGATATGTTTTGTTGCTACTCATTTTGATATAAATTTAGTGAAAATGGTTATAACACTAGTCTTTATTGGTCTTGTGTATGATTTTAATACATTGTTGTTTATATATTTTAGGTAAAAATTTAAATATTGTTATATTTAAAGAAGCTGTATAAAGAAACCAAAAATGATTCTTGAGAGGTTTAGTGACAGATTTTCTCGTCGCTATAGCACTTATACTGACTGAAACTTTTGTCGGCAAAGGTACTAAAGCTTCATTAAACTTGGTATCTTTTACTGACGGAAAATAGTTAGTCCTTAAAGCTTTTATACTTTTAGTGTCGGAATTTCTAAGTCAGAATAGACATTTAGCTATTGCTTTACTTGTGACGCTTTTATATTGCGTGAGAGGGAGCTAAAAAGTCTTTAGTGACGGAACTTAGACTTTTACTGACGCTTTTTTTCAGTTAGTAAATGGCGTACAGTTTGTAGTGTGATGAGTAATAAATTCTGATATTTACATTAGTATTGTTAACTTCTAATAATTGATATTTTAATGATAAATAATAATTACTATTTAATAGTAATAATTATCATTAATGTCTAATAAATTTCTGTAGTTTAATATATGTCTTAGGTTATTCTAGTAAAATATAAGTTACAAATAATTTATCAAAAATATGTAACAATTATGGACATGGGTAAAAAATATAAATTTAATTTTATAGTTACATGTTGCATTTAAGTGTAATAAGTAACATTAATGTGTAATAAATTTGAATTGTTTTATGGGCATTGTTATGTTACTATAGTAACATATAAGTTACAACAATATTTTCAATAGAGATGATGTAAATCATTATCAAGCACAGTTAATAATTCCGAATATGAAAAATGATATTTTAAACCTAAAACCAAAGTATATTATTTTCTGATAACTTAAATATCATATGGTAAAATGGATTAGTGTTTTGGGAAATGCAGCTAAAGATAACTATGCTACTTATTTGATAAAAGTCAAAAACATTTTCGAGCCACCTTAGGAGTCACAATTTCACAATCATCACTATTTATTTGTATAGTCATCCTACACTAAAATTAGGAAATCATCGTATAACAAAGCCGAAATACAAACATATTATGTGTAGAGATTAATTGAACAATACACACATATATACTAACACACAACACAAAGAACTTAATAATTTCAAACATGAAACCTTATATTTTAAACTCAAACCAAAGAGCTTAATAATTCCAAACATGAAAACTTATATTTTAAAACTCAAACCAAATTATATTATTTTCAAATTACCTAATTATCATACGGTGAAATGGATTAGTGTTTGAGAAATACTACCAAAGATACTTAAATTACTCTTTTTTATAAAAGTAAAAAACAAAAGACATTAATCTAAACGGTAGCCATCTTAAATCCTTCAAACTTTTTCTTTCTTCACAAACACAAGCTTCATATTCACAAGAGTAGATCCTTCTACATCCCATCTTGGTCATCAATATTGCGACGTTTTCTGGATGGACCCGTGGTATTTGTTTTCGACCCAAACTTAGGACTCATAATTTCACAATCATCACTATCAATCACAACTTTGTTGTTTGTATCGTCATCCTATATTAAAATTAGGAAAAAAATAAAGTAATATTCATAATTCTTTGTACTTTTTATGTACTTATCATTGTTAAATAACAATGGTTAAAGACATAGAATACCTTCAAAATTCAACCTCCATATTTATCACTTAGATTAACAACACTGAAAACAACAATGATAACATTCTTTACCTACAAAGCATAAAGTTCAATTTTCATAGGTAAAGAATAAAAGATTTAGCACAAATAGTGAACATCATTTTAACTAAACAAACTAACTCACTAATATCGTCATTACCTTTGAACAAAAAGCAAATAAAGAAGGAAGCTTTCGAATTTAAAAACCTTCGGTTGGAGCTCAAATGAAAACAACAATGAAAACTTTTTGCACCTACAAAGCATAAAGGCCAGTTTCCATAGCTAAATAATAAAAGATTTAACACAAATAATGAACTTCATTCCAACTAAACAAATTAACTCACTAATATTGTTATTATCTTTGAACAAAAAACATAGAAAGAAGGAAGCTTTAAAATTTATAAACATTCGGCTAGAGCTCAAATGTAGTACTATTTTCAATTACTTTCTTCACCTACAAAGCATAAAAATCAATTTTCATAGGTAAAAAATAAAATACTTAGCACAAATAGTGAACTTCTTCCAACTAAACAAACCACCTCACTAATATCATCATTATCTTTGAACAAAAATCCAAGAAAGAAAGAACGAAGCTATAGACCTTAGGGGATTAAGGAAGAACACTAATTGCATAACTCTACCTCAGTAATACACTAATTGCATAATTGATATTTTTAGTTGTAACCGATGGTAGGTATTAAAGAAGAACACTATTTACATAACTTTACCTTACAAATTCATCTTGGTGACACTTTAAGCCCAAACTTCTAATTTGGTGCCACATCATTCATCCACCCATCCTAATTAACTTAGATTCAAAAATTAGGGATCAATGAAGGATGCCACATAGGATAGAAAGGTTATTAAGTTATAAGAGATATAGATTAGCACGTTCTTTGTACTCTTTACAGAGCCTTAGAAACAAATAGACCGGCACTAAGAAAATGTAATAGATTCCAAAATAGATTTGACATTTGGATGTGTAATAGCTTGGATTTTTGGATGTTTTTTTTACTTTTCTTGTTCTAACATTTAAGACTTTAATATAATAACTACATTAAATTTCCGTGTAATATACGGGTTGGTTTAAAATATAATAAATATTAAATATTAATAAAAATATATAAAATGAATAAAAACATGAATGAGATCAGAATTTGGAAAAAAAAAACGACAGCCGATATCAACACTCCGACCAGCGGTGGAAATGTCGACGTAGAGGGGAGGGCATATGCTATGGTAGAAACGTAGTATCTTGCAGGGGCGTCCTGTGGATTTTGGAGGCCCCGTGCGAAATGAAAAAAGGGGCCCCTTATACACGCACATATATATAAGAAAAAACTAAAACAAAAGAAAGATAGTAAAATAGTTTATCCTATATAGTTAGATTAATTGTGAAGTTCTCCAATCATTAGTGGAAGCAAAGTCATGAATTAACTATTCGTAATCAATACTCTCCAAGATATCGTTCTCAATATCTATCATTGGAAATTCATTTCAACAACTTAAGTTTTGAGAAAGTTCTTTCTGCAGATGCAATGGTTACCGGAATACTCACCTATATGCAATAATTTCATTGAGAAAACAATCAAATTCTTTCAAGTATTTTAAGACATATTTAAGTCGGATAGTTTCCCCGGGTAAAAATGCGTCAGCCAGCTTCAACTCCATAAAGAGTCTATTTGCATCAAGATCTAATCGTTCATCCTACTTAAGTGCAGATTCAAGACAACTACAACATGACTTAAAAAGTTAAAATCTTTGTTATCAAATTCTTTCAAATTTTTAGGAAACAAAAAACTAAATACGTTTTCATACTCTTTTTACTATTCAAATCTAGTTTTAATAGAAGCACTAGCTTTATTAACAATATATAAAAGATAATTAACTTTATAATTCTCATGAGCTAAAAATAAGATATCTTAATCACTTTGACTCTCATCAAATTGTTTTTTTCTACGAACCTAACGCGTCTGAGGGAATACTCAATCAATATTCATTTCAATGGCAAGTTTCTTAGCATCATCAATAGCCTTAGATAACTCTGTTTCTCTGAATTCTTTGAAGTATTCAATCAATATGTTCATTTCTTTAATATATTAATCAAAACATAAGATTTCTAAAATTTTATTTTTTTAAAAGTGGGCGTCCTTTGAAACGTGGGCACTGTGCGGCCGCACCTCCTGCACTCCCTCAAAGACACCCCTGGTATCTTGATACGAAGAGATGCGATTGTATTTATCGTATAAGTAATCGGATCATTATTGTTACAACTAGAAACAATAGAGTTGAGCATTTATTGGTTATAATTAAAGAATTTAAAATGATTATTAAATATTTTAGAATGATAAAAAAAAGAATTTTGTTAAATATAATATTTTCAAATATTATAAAGTGTAAATATGATCTTGTAAATTAAAGTAGAAAAATACAATAGTTATAAAGGGTAAAATTGAATTAATTTAGACCAAAAAAGTCAAAATTGAATTTTAATTTTTATCAAAATAGATAATTATGATTTGATAATTAAAACTTTTATCTAAATTTAATAATTAGTATTATTTAATAAATTTTATTAATGTTATTCTTTTATTTATATCAGAAGATTTGCTTTCCAAGCAAGTTATAACCTATGTAGTTGAATATATTTTTATTTAATTTGGTTTCTTTAATTAATTCATTCTATGGGAATAAGATAAAATGGTTAGCTATACTATATTACTACCTGTTTCTTATATCAATTTTATTGTCAAATGTTGTTGTTTGAACATGTAATATCAGCCCTTGTTACTTGCATTTCAAATGCCGCTGTTTGCATTTTAGACTATTTTTTTATTTGCTAATCTGCATTTTTATTGAATGGATTCGTGACGTGCATTTTTATTGAATCAGATTTGTAAAATGCAGATGAGAGTCGTGAGTTTGCATTTTTGTTATCTTCTTTTATGTGGGTTGCATTTTGCATTTGCATTTTCGTCAAACAATTTGAATTTTTGTTATCTATTCTTTTTTTTCATTTTCAGTAGCAAATATACGAACATGCATATATATGAAAATGCAAATATATAAACATGCATTTTTGATGTGAAAGTGCTACTATTTGCATTTTAGACTGATGTTACTTGCATTTCACATGTTGCTGTTTGCATTTTAGACTGTTGAACTTGTATTTCAGATGTTGCTGTTTGCATTTCAGATGCTGCTGTTGATATAGTGTTGTGTATGAAATTTGCATTTTTTTGAATTTTCATTTTGGAAGAAGATAACAAAAGGAGTTAATTAATATAGTGTTGTGTATGAATTTTGCATTGTAAGGTTTGTGTATGAAATTTGCATTTTTTGTAGATTTTGCATTTTGCATTTGCATTTCGTCAAACAATTTGCATTTTTGTTATCTGTTCTTTTTTTTCATTTTCAGTAGCAAATATACGAACATGTATATATATGAAAATGGAAATATATAAACATGCATTTTTGATGTGAAAGTGATGTTGTTTGCATTTTAGACTGATGTTACTTGCATTTCACATGCTGCTGTTTGCATTTTAGACTGTTGAACTTGTATTTCAGATGCTGCTGTTGATATAGTGTTGTGTATGAAATTTGCATTTTTTTTGAATTTGCATTTTGGAAGAAGATAACAGAAGGAGTTAACTAATATAGTGTTGTGTATGAATTTTGCATTGTAGTGTTTGTGTATGAAATTTGCATTTTTTTTTTGTAGATTTTGCATTTTGAAAGTGCTGCTGTTTGCATTTTGCATTTGCAATTACATGCTGTTGTTTGCATTTCACATTTTAGGTTTGAACATTCAGCTGTTTGCATTTGCAATTACATGCTGCTGTTTGCATTTGCATTTACATGCTGCTGTTTGCATTTCACATTTGAAAGTCCTATTGTTTGCTTTTTGCATTTGCATTTTAGGTTTGAACATGTAATATCAGCCCTGTTTGCATTTTAGACTGTTGAACTTGTATTTCAGACGCTGCTTTTTGCATTTCAGATGCTGCTGTTGATATAGTGTTGTGTATGAAATTTACATTTTTCTGAATTTGCATTTTGGAAGAAGATAACAGAAGGAGTTAACTAATATAGTGTTGTGTATGAATTTTGCATTGTAGTGTTTGTATATGAAATTTGCATTTTTTTGTAGATTTTGCATTTTGAAAGAAGATAACACAAGCACTTAATTGATATAGTGTTGTGTATGAAATTTGTATTTTTTTGAATTTTCATTTTGGAAGAAGATAACAGAAGGAGTTAATTGATATAGTGTTGTGTATGAAATTTGCATTGTAGTGTTTGTGTATGAAATTTGCATTTTTTGTAGTGTTGTGTATGCAACTCAAATAAATATGATAACCAAAATGCAATCGAGATAAAGATGATAACCAAAATGCAACCAAGATGAAGATGATAATCAAAATGCAACCAAAATGAAAGTGATAACCAAAATGCAACCCAAATAAAGAAGATAACCAAAATGCAAATAACCGAAAATACAAATTACATTAAGTCATTAACAAGCAAATAACACAATGATTTCTTTTCATATCTACAATTTACAGATCTTAAATAGCGGCTTTCAGTTTTCATTTTCATCTAGGTTGCATTTTGGTCATCACCCTTCATCTAGATTGCATTTTGATTGTCATCTTTATCCACAATTTGCATGTTCAGATTTGAAATTTGTATTTTCGTAATTTGTATTTTCAAAATAAAAAATTTAAAAAATATGGGAAGAGTGGTCTTGAATTAAAGAGCAAGAAAAACTGAACCCAATGGTATAATTTTTTTTGTTAAAAATCTTAAACATGACATAGTTATAATCATTAGAAGGATTAAGATTGTTGGGAAAAATAGGCTTACAAATATATCCTCTTTTGTTGACACAAAAATATATAACTTGTTTATATAATTGTATGTACTAACATTAACATATGTGCACATATACATATATATATTCAATCAAATATATTCTCATCTATGATCTACAAAATAAGCTTCATCAAATGGCCAAGCTCCAATCGTCAAGATCCGAGTTCAAGTAGAAGCCGATGTCGAAGATTCCTATAAATAAACGTTCAAAGTTTATGAGCATACAAAATAAATAATTAAATGAGTTTAAGTTTTTATAAAATAATTTTTATAAAAACTTTTATAAAAATTGAGAAACTTTTTATAAAATCACAAGCTTGGTAGTCAAAGCAAATGAATTCCTATTTTGGCAAATACTAAACATAATCTTCTATTGAAATAAGCCAAAACCATATTTAGCAAAAGGAATCTCTCAAAGAGGTAAACTTCCAACATGCTTTGTGCATTTGGTTTCTAAACTACAATTTTTATGATTAAATTCAAACTTAAGAAGTATGGCACTAACCCAACTTTTCTAAAGCTTCTTTTCAGTGCATTTTTATGGTAAAAATGGGTTGTGTGTGGTTTTGGTAAAAGGCCAACGTCTATATTGACAAGTCTCAAAAAGTTCCAGCAGGCCGACGGTCGATGCCACGGTCGACCGTGGATCGACCGTGGACAGTCTGGACACTTTTTGAGGTTGCATCTTTTTCCTTATTTAAGGTAACTCAAGTCTTGTGTTTTACTAACCTCTTGCAATCTGAAAAACACAGAACATATACAAAAACTTGTGAGCTCATATTCTTGATACAAATTCAACATCTCAAGATCAAGAATGAAGCAAGAGTGAAAGCCTTCAAAGTTCAAACACTACATTACCTTCTTGTATATTTGTAATTGTGTGAGGATCATCTCTAGCCTTAGAATTAGAGAGAAGTGAGGATCATCTCTAGCCTTAGAATTAGAGAGAAGTGAGGATCATCTCTAGCCTTAGAATTAGAGAGAAGTGAGGATCATCTCTAGCCTTAGAATTAGAGAGAAGTTGTAAAAGGTTTATCTCTACCTTCAAAGAGAGAAGTTAGTGGAGCAACTCTTGGTGGGTGAGGCAAAGGAGTGGATGTAGAGCAAGGTTGTTAACCCTTGCTTGAACCACTATAAATCATTGTGTCCAAACTACTCCATTGGTGATATCTTTCTTCCTTAAACTCTTTAATTACTTGCAAACATTGTTAAAAACTTCAAAAAGTGGGCATATAACCTATTCACCCCCCCTCTAGGTTCTAACAAAGATGTTTTTTCAAAAAAAACTGATGGGTTTTATGGAGGCGCGTGACTTTTATGGAAAAAACAAAAATCTCTTTTTTGCCCTTTTTGTTGATAACACGTGTCAATATTATAATAGTTCTACAGGTTCTATGAATAAGAGTGGTTCTATATATAACCATACTCTATATATATATATGGTAAGGATCTACATAGGTCTATCATTAAACATAAAACTCAAACGCCAATTCTCAGCCACTCATTTAAAAGGACAAAATTGAAATTGTAAAAAAAAAAATAAAAAAAATCCAACTCACGTGTCTCTTTAAGCCATCCCCAAAATTTATTTTTTTTATTTTTTATTTACCCCTTAAATCTTTAAATAATAATAACTATTTTAATTTTAAGAATTTGAGCAAAAAAATTATACCAATAAACTCATTTTTTAATCCTCTTTCAAACAAGACCACTCTTCTCATATTTCTGAAAATTTTATTTCGAAAATGCAAACCCTATGAAAATGATACCAAAATGTTATCATATTGAATCATGTGAATTTTTATCATTTTTGGCTGTAACCATGTGTATCTATATCATTTTCGGTGGCTGGAAGATCATTTTCGGATGAAAGTTATCATTTCCGGGAGTGTAAGTTAAAAATAAAGGAAGGGGCGAAATTTATATGGTGGAGGAATCCCATAATACCCTTCCTTCTATAATTAAATCTTATAATTGTTTACTTAATTACAATAATGCCATTATTAAATCTTAATCATTGATTTAAAAAATCTAATGGTCCAGATTTGGCATTCGGGTTCTATGTTTAAGCATATGACCTTTATTGATCCATTATATATATATATATACATACTACAGTTTACCATTTTATTCAAAATCCCATGGATTATTTCATGGACCTTCATGATTGTTCCTGGTAATGGAACATCCCCACCGTTACTACAAAGGACAGTAAGAGTAAAATGGTGGGATAAACTTCCCACCGAACAGCTTGAAAAAATGACTATTCAAGGAGTATCAAACTATTATTCAATTAATTTTGGAGCAACAACTTCTATTGCTCCACCTCCAAGTCCAGAAGATGAAGAAGAACAGATCAAACAATTTATGACTGCAGATTCAAAAGAAGAAATTCGAAGACTGATTCAAGAAATAAAGCAAAGTTCTCCCACAAGTTCTATTCAAGATATGCCCCAAGAATCTTCTATTCAAGAGGCTCAAGATCCATATGCAGAATTTAGTCTTTATGATTAATACTTCATGATGTATTAAAAATAAACATTTTTCAATGTAACTGTGTTGTGTGAGTTTGGTGATTTGTCTTTGTAGACAAATTCTTTTAATTATTCAAAATTATATTATTCAAATATTTGAAATACATTTTTGGTATTTTAAAAGAATTTATTATTCAAATAAAAAGATTATCAAATAGGTTCATGAAGACATGAAGAATAAAGACGGAGTAAAGATGCTAAAACATGACAAGACAAGAAGCATGTTACGCCAAGACAAAAGCATGTTCAATCAAGAAGCTTTTTAAAAGAAAAGATGCTCCATTATCAAGTCATGACAAACAACTTTTCAAAAAATGCTTACTACTCAATAATAAGAAGAAGACAAAAGGAATTAAGCAAAATGAAGAATGAGTTTGAAGTCCATAACCGGATCTCTTCAAACTACAATTATCCTAGGTGCCTATAAAAGGAGATTGAAGATTTAGTAAAAAAAACCACTTCTCACTCTACTCTAAAACATGATATGCCACACTCAAAATCCTCAAAACCCTCTCTCAAATTCTCTACTACAAGATGTTCCAAGTCTTTAGATTTCCAATTATTCATATTTCCAGATGTATGTCAAGATTGTCGTAAAGACAAGTGTAATCAAGATTGTTTAATCAAAGAAGGTACTTTATCATAAATCTATTTCTTGTTATCATAAATCTATTTCTTGTTAATATTGCTTGCCATTGTTATCACTTATCACTATCACTTTGATTAATGATCCATTCACCACTTTTGGTATATATATATATATATATATATATATATATATATATATATATATATATATATATATATATATAGGGGAGTGTTCAAACGAGAACTGTTTTTCGTACGAGAACTGCGAGAACCAATCTTGGCCATTCAAGTGGTAAGTGAAATTCATGGATGAAAAGCGTGGGGGATTGAGTGTGGCAGGGTGCATGTAAGGAACTCATGGGTGGGCAATCCAATTGAAGGATGGGAATTGAACGGCTAAGATTGGTTCTCGCAGTTCTCGTTTGAACTTTTGCCTATATATATATATGGGAGTGATAATGCGAAAAGTGTCTTATTTACGAAAAGTGCGAGAAGTGATCCTGACCTCTTATGTGTATTTGATATAATGGTATAGATTAATCATATTTTTTAATTCAAAAGGGTAAATAAGTAACAAAAATATTTTTCTCTCCTCTTTACTAATTAATTTTTCTCTTTCTAATTAATTTTTTTCAGATTTTTATCTCTCATGTTTTTATCTCTTATACCTTTTTTCTGGTGATTTATTTAATGAATTTTTGTTTTTCATTCTCTAAATAAAACATCAATAATAAATAATTCAAAATATAACGTTTACTAATGCACCAATATAGTTAACATTTTTTCTAAATATTCACCAATGAACGGCTAAAAAGCTAAAGCCCTTATTTAGTGATGAACCAATTAATGACTTAACTCAATGAGCCTAAGAAAATTCTATTTTTTTAAGTTCAGTAATGAACAAACTAAATAATCATTGTTTTAGAAAGTCTATTACTATTCATCCATGAACAATGATATTGAACAAAATTAATAAAAAATATTGGGAACCCAAAATACAGATCCTGTTTAATCACTGTTGAACAACTATTTATTTAAATCGATAAACCTACTGAAAATAAAAGTTCAGTCTTGAACAAAGTATATATCCATTTTTGTAGATAAAGGATCTTACTATTCATTGACGAACAAAGATATATAACACAAAATAAGAAAATAATTTACATACTAAACAAACTAATATACAAAAGGTAAAAGATAATGTATCTAAAAGAACTCAGATTGTGATGACGTTTCATGAACAAAGTATATATCCATTTTTCTAGATAAAAGATCTTGCTATTCATTGATAAACAAAAATATGTAACAAAAATAAAAAAATAATTTACATACTAAACAACCTAAACAAAAGCTAAAAAATAATTTATTTAAAAAGACTCAGATTGTGATGACGTTTGAAGTAAATGGGTGGCGGCGGTGTCCAATGACGTTTGAAGCAAAGGGGTGGTGGTGTCTGACGACAAAGGAACACAAAGACCACGGTGGTCTTCAACACCAACTTGGAACAAAAACAGTCAAGATATGCGGTGGTGATCCAAGATTAAGAGTGTTACAATAAACCCAAATACGATTTAGAAATTGAGCACTCACCGACAAACCTAATGAACGCCGATGGAACGGCGAATGAAGAGCAGATCGGAGATGACAATTGATGATGGAACGGCGAATGAAGAGCAGATCGGAGATGACAATTGATGATGGAACGGCGATTGAAGAGCTGATCGGAGATGGCATCGTTTGCCGGTGCTGGACGGGGTAGAGATATGGGGATTGACGTCACCGTCGATGGTGGAGATCTATAAGTAGCCATCAGCTTTAGTGACCGGAGAGAGGAGATCTGTTATCTTATCCCGTAACCGAAAAAGACCAAAGGCATAAGATGATGTGTAGATAAAGAAACTGGAGGATAGTAGGCTCTTGTGAGGCGGCGCATATGATGCTAACCAGGCGGTGCTATGGTTGCATTTGGGAAGCAACAATTTACTCATTATCATCGAGATTTTTTTGGGGTTTGGGGGAAAATCGATAAATATAGAGAGGAGACGAGACTTAGTCGGCTGAATCCCTAAAATGAGGGATTAAGTTGATTCAATTACCTTCAAAATTACTTTTCTATCCTTCTATCCTTGATTTTTTTTCATTTAACATCATATTAATTACTAAAATGCCACAAATCATCTTAACCATTAATTAGATCATCCAAGGGCTTAAAATACTTCTCGCACTTTTCATAAATATATCACTTTTCGCATGAACCTCCCTATATATATATATATATTGTAACACCGGTCTTGTAATTACCAGATTTTAGCAAAAATTTACGTTTTTAAACTAACGTGAACTTAATCACGATTAATAAACATTAAGCAACGGAAATATTTACATAAAACATTGTTTCAGTATTTGGTGTTACTCTACAAAACAACCGACCATAATGTACATATTACAATATAAGTGTTCCACAACATATCCAGAGGCATGGGACCCGGCTCACCAGGCAATATATCTTTGATCTGCAAAAGCAGTTAACATGGCACCGTTAGCTACACTTAGCTAATGAGCACAAACTTGGCATAAGCTTCATTAGAGTAAGAACATGCATATCAGGAATAAGCATACAATGCTATCCTATCACATTGTGGTGTACTGACATGATCGGTATAAGTTGTTTCTTGCAGGATAGCTAGTCCCGCTCAACACCAATACACCGGGGATCAAACACAACCCTCCGCGCTGGTGGGGGAGCATAAAGCAGTCTACCAAGCATCGTTAACGGAACCAGAGGCTCCTTATGTAACTCAGCCATTTCTAACTGATTAACCCTCATGATATAAGGCACGGCGGTTCTGCAGAACCTATGATCCGGAATGTTACCTCGAATTACCGTTAAATCCCGAATCTCCTGATCAAGGGTCCCTAGGATCCAGCTAACCGCCTGACCTTAACCATGCTTGCTGATGTTCGCGAACACATACACATATCTTGTTCATTTACTTAGCATGCATATTCATTTACTTCTTTTAGCATGCATTTACATTCAATTACTTCTTTACGGATCCAATCTGGATCCCTAGCATACAAATCATCATATCTTTACTTAACTGATTCATTCAGAATCAGTATCATGCATGGCATTCATTTAACTAAGCGGTTCCAGTACTGGATCCCGCTGGCATGCACTTAACTTTATATACGACAAGTATTTAGCATGGCATTGTACTTTAAGTAACATGGCAATTCTTATTTATTAACTTATGAGCACAATCGTGCTCAAATCACTTAACACATAATTCTTCCTCTACTAAGGCTTATGGAAGTCGGTACTCACCTGAGTAACTTAACAGATAGTTATTTAACTTCTTGTCTGGTCTAGGGTTTCAAGTTCATGTAGAACATTAGGATTTACATTAATATCTTAGCATACTTAAAATAGCTACAAAGCCAACATAGGAAATCCCCCAAATCCGGATTCCACGCAAATCCGACAGACTGTCGGATTCCATGAAATCCGACACTTCAAAGGGTAATCCGATACTTTATGAAATCCGACGCTTATCGGATTTCAACACTTATGAACTTGGAAACTTGGTCACAAAGTTGGAAATCCAACCTTCAATCGGAATCCGATACTACTATCGGAATCCGACACTTTTGCCGAAATCCGACACTTACAACAAAATCCGATACTTTTGGATTTTGACTTGCAATTTACATGTGGACTTTGGGAATCCGATACATATCGGATTTAGACCCATAACACGGATTTAAACATGCAGATTTAAACTTGATGCGGATTCCGACACCCAAGTCTCAGAATCCGACACTTTATCGGATTTGGGCAACATGCGGATCCGATACCTTCATGTCTCGGAATCCGATTGTTCTAATATGGAAACCACCATCTTCATTGGCTTATTTCCAGAGCTTGTTTCTTGTTTGTTTTGACATTTATACATTCTGAAAACACTTTTTTTTCGTTGGTATGGCTTTGAAAACACATCAAATCCACACAATAACACCAAACATACAAAACCCACTTGCAAAGTAAGCTTTGCATGTTCTAAGTAGTGTTTTGCAAGGATTTGAGTTTCAATCATGCTTTTAATCATAAAAACAGTTTCATATGTATTAAATCTTAACAACAACAAGAATTCACCTTTGAGTGGAATCAAAACACCAAAATCCTTGCTTCAAGAAAATCCGAGAGAATGGAAGTAAAGAGAGAAAACCGAGAGTCTTTGTGTGTTGGTTCTATTTTTGTAAACTTTGACTTCTTTGACTTTTTCTTGCTTTTATATATATCACAATCCAGAGGCACTGCCTCTGGATTTCCTTTAATTCATTTTCTCTTAATTACATATATTTGTATACATATATACACATTAACACATAACACATTAATATACTTTTAAACTCTTTTCTTATTAACATAGTTACCTTTAAATACATGTCTAACAGCTAGGCCCAAATCGAGAATGTTACATATATATATATATATATATGGTACAAAACCATGAAGAACCACCCTTATCAGGGTAGTGCATGTGAATGAGATATATCAGGGTAGTGAATTTTTTTATTTCAAAAATGTCCTTTTTGTATATATAGATGCACGCCAATTATCAATTACACATATTATATATATATATATATATATATATATATATATATATATATATATGGTACAAAACCATGAAGAACCACCCTTATCAGGGTAGTGCATGTGAATGAGATATATATCAGGGTAGTGAATTTTTTTATTTCAAAAATACCCTTTTTGTATATATATAGATGCACGCCAATTATCAATTACACATATTTTTTCTTTATTCTCAACCCTTGATGGAGGATATGATGGTTCAAAATATTCCTCTGGTTCTTAAAATAAAAATGACGGCACATTAATGTTGTATTAATTAACTCATTAAAATCTATTAAATTAATTATCATGCATACGTACATACCTTCATGCATACATACTTACATACATACATGTCTACGTACAAGCATACATGATCTTATATAATTAACTCATTAAAATCTATTAAATTAATTATCATGAATATTAACTAATCAATGTAATCACATAATTATATTATTAAAATAAACACATACCGCCAAACCGCTAATGACAAGCTCGGGTTTGCGGGTGTTACACTAAAACAACTAATGTTTAAGAGGTCTAACACATGGATAAGTTTTCTATACTAATGCTAACTTTAAAACTTGCTCTTGCTTAAAAGCTTGAAGCTTGTTCTTCGAGAGAGATAATAATGTAAGTGTATCTTCATGTTTTGCATTTTAAGGATGCAATATACTTTATGCCTTGTAACTTTAAATTTCTCTTTCCATGATTGTACTTTAATCAACATTCATGCTTCTTCATATTTTAGCTTACCAAAGATGTAGTTGACAACCATACTTTAGCAGTTGAGTAAATCTTCAAGATATTTTCTTCAAAAGTAACTTTAGGAAGAGGATAACTCTATCCTTTTTGTCCCATTAGTAGTACAAAAAGTACAAATACTTTTACAATGAAAGATCTAAGGCACAACAGAACAACACATGTTCTGCCTTTGACTTAAGAACAGTTACATTAAACAACTGGGTACACTAATGAATAGTTAGGGAAAAATTCACGACTCAGGTAATCAAAAAGTGCTAAACTAACATGATATGGTGTCTCAACCTAAGTGTTGATTACTCAAGAGATAACTAAGGACTTAGCTGATAATGGAGTGCTCAGTTGATCATAGAATGATCAGCTGATCAGAGATGATCAGCTGATCAGAGATGATCAGCTGATCAGAGATGATCAGCTGATCAGCTGATCAGAGATGAGCTGATCAGAGATGATCAGCTGATCAGAGATGATCAGCTGATCAGAGATGATCAGCTGATCAGAGATGATCAGCTGATCAGAGATGATCAGCTGATCAGAGATGATCAGCTGATCAGAGATGATCAGCTGATCAGAGATGATCAGCTGATCAGAGATGATCAGCTGATCAGAGATGATCAGCTGATCAGAGATGATCAGCTGATCAGAGATGATCAGCTGAGCTGATCAGCTGATCATCTCTGATCAGCTGATCAGAGATGATCAACTGATCATTCAAGTGATGAGTTTATCAAAATAAGACTAAGTGTTGAAAAGGTATACTTAGCTTATGGGTTTCAGATGCTGAACAAATGGTTGCTCAGCTGATCAAACTATTTGATCAGCTGATACTTGGAATCACTTAACTTATAAGCAAACTTGCATCATGTCTTCTACACTTGTCTTTTCTTTAGCTAATCTCAGATGTTATCTTCGGCTGATACCGAGTACTTAGCAAGTCTTTCAACTAATACTCTATACTTAGTAATTATTAAGTCAGAATTTAAACAACATATTTATAAATTCATTCTAAGTCTTACTGGAGGTCTTGTTTTGTTATCATCAAATCCTATGTATTCCAATAAAAAAAATTGATTATTAGGTTGAAATGGTTATCTCCCAACAAGAATGTAAACATCCCAAAGAATGAGATTTCATTCAAAAACACGTTTATCAAACAAAATTCAACACGGAATTTCATTCATTCGAATTATGTGAAACAAACTTGACCTAAGTTTGTCTATGCAATTTCAGCAAACTAAGTTAGATTCTAGAGTGTTGAATTTTATAGTTTGAAGAACTTCTTTTGATTTCCTCATGTTGTAGCTTTAGTTAACTTATATTGATCTTCAACTACTACTATAGGTTAGTTGTAAGTATAATGTTTACTATTAATAATTGACTTTGAATAAAAATTATGCCTTTTGAAAATTTGTTACAAGTAGTAATGACGCTTTAATCACCCGAAATATTTGTAATACCATGAATCCAAAAATGCTATTTTACAAAAATTTTAAAATATCAATTAAACATTATTAACGGAAGTTGTATTGCCCAATTTCTTTTTTGTAAACACCTGATCAATTTAAAGCACCATTCAACTCATAGATGAGTCATAAGTTACATCTAGACTATTTAATTACAACCAATACATGGTGAACATTCAATTAGCAATTAAGGCATACCCGCTACTGAAGTAGTCGGTCTCATCATACCCGTCGACTTCAGACGGTCTCATCATACCCGTCGCCGTGGCAATAGTCTTACGTACCTGATACCGTAGTATCGGTCCTTTCACATCAATCACATAAGCTCAGTATAAAACAATCAAATACTTACTCATGTTCATTCATAGTTGTCTTTGAGTTAGAATGTAAGTAAAGGTACTCACCTGGTAGTAGTTTAGACGGTCAATAGCAGTTCGGTAAGTATCCATGGATACATACCTATGAGTAATAAGCTACAAATAGGGTTCTACAAATAATTCATTACAAACGTAGTATACTCGTATTAACAACCTACGGAAAATAAGAAGTCTCGACCTAATGAATGCTTCACGATTGGTGTTAAGTGCTTAGTGATCTAATCCATGTCTACACTTGACGACCTGAACATATATAGGTATATGCATATACTTGGCGATCTCCATATATATGCACATATACTTGATGATCTGGCCATATATATGCACATATACTTGGCGATCCAACCATATATATGTACATATACTTGGCGATCTAGCCAAATATGTGTGCATATACTTGGCAATCTAGCCATATATGCACATATACTTGGCGATCTAGCCATATATGTGTACATATACTTGGTGATCCATATATATATATATATATATATGTGTGTGTGTGTGTGTGTGTGCACCTACTTGGTGATTCATCCAATTCTCTTCCGACCCATGAACTTCCAGTCAATACTGTTCAATGCAATCTAACCCAAAAATTTACCAAAACACATGATTCCAATCGTAAATAATTCCAATCATGATCTAAACAAACCCTATCGAATTAATTTGGATTTCATTAAGTTTTAATGGATCAAACCCCACATTTTTTCTCTCGACTCTCTCGCATCTCTTGAAAAAAAAAAACAAATCAAAAATCCCCAAATCACATGTCATTCATCATGATTTCTACCCATAACCATACATGGGAGATTAAGCATTCATACCCGATGTTTTCTGTGATGAATTCCATGGTTTTAGTGATGTTCAATCGCTTCCTTCTCTCGTTGCCCTTCGAACGCACACACAAACATGCACAGGACTGTTAGGTAGATAAACATTAGTCTCTGTGCCCTAATTCCAAGTTTTTACACCATTTCCTACTTTAAAATTCCCAATATTAAGTTCTTTAACTGTCAAAAATATACATTTCACGCTTAAAAAAATATATAATTACCATCTCTATTTTACTAAAATTTTGTACATCACTTTTACACTTGGAACTTGGGTGTTACAACTGAACCCCAATTATACACAATTTCGTCCTCGAAATCTTCACTTGAATAATGTGGTATAGTTCCTTTTCATTTTCTCTTCTGACTCCCATGTCCATTCTAAGCCTTTCCGATGCTCCTACTACACTTTGATTATCACAATCTGTTTGTTGCGTAGTTGCTTGACCTTTCTTTCATTATCGCGAGTAGTCTCTCAATATAGTCCAGTCTCTCATCCACTATGATGTCTTCTAAAGGCACAAACGCCCTTTTGTCCACTAAACACTTCCACTGGTGTGATACATGAAATGTGTTGTGTATCTTCGACAATTCCTCAGGCAATTCCAACTGATAGGCTACTTTATCGACTCTTGCAATCAATTTGACACCCTATGAACCTCGGATTCAACCTTCCCTATTTCTTACGTAGCTTTTCTATCATCTTTGAGCGGCTTTCAGTCGTTACAGACCTGTTGAACATATTTGGATGTCTTCTGCACTATCTCTGTACTCCCTAGTTCCCTTTGTCTAACTTCTCCTTAGCATATGGGAGTTCTTCACTTCCTCCCATATAGTATCTCATAAGGACGCAAACCAATGCTCGCATGATAACTGTTGTTGTATGAGAATTCTGCTAATGGTAGATATAAATCCCAACTTCCCTCGAAATCAATCACACAGGCTCTCAATACGTCTTCCAGCATTTGAATTGTTCTTTCACATTGCCCACCAGTCTAAAAATGATATTCCATGCTAATATTAACTCTCTTACCCAAATCCTCATGAAACCTACCCTAGAATGACATAAAACCATACATCTCGATCCGAAATAATAGATACCAGTACCCCATGCCTCAAAATTATCTCCTTCACGTACTTATCCACCATTTTTCTCTACCAAAATGGCCTCTCGGATGGGTATAAAGTGTTCACTCTTAGCCAACCGATCAACAACAAACACTCCTTCATCAACTTATAAAGCAAACTTCTACAGTTAATCCTTCTTGTTAAGAATGAAGCATTGACAAGCAAAGATGTGCAGAAAGCTGATGTTTGGCTTTCTTCCCTTAAGGACTTCATATGGAGTCTTGTTGTGTCTTTTAATTACAAGGGATCTGTTTTGAGTAAAGCATGCACAACTCATAGCCTCAGCCTAGAAGTTGAAACTCAACCACTTTTACACAACATTGTTCTGGCAGCTTCAATGAGAGTTATATTCCTTATTTCAGCTACACACTTTTGCTGTGGAGTTTTGTAGTAGATTAAGTTTTGAAATATCCATTTCTCATCATAAAATTCCTCCGCCGTTTGATTTCTGAATTCAATTCCATGACCACCTCTCATTTGCTTAAACAAGTTGCCATTCATCAATTCCATCTTTTTGATAAAGCATATAATCTCTTCAACCGCTTCACTCTTTGCTCTAAAAAAGAAAACCTAAGTGTATCTTGAGATTCATCAACTATAACTAGAGCATTTTACTTCTACCAAAACTTGTAGTTGCTACAAGACCAAAGAGATCCATGTGTAACAGATATAATGGTTTTGTAGTAGAGAAAGATTGCTTAGATGGAAATGAAGTCTTGTTTTGTTTCCCTTTCTCATATGCTGAACAAGGCTTTGGATTTTAATAGGTTAGTAAAAGTAGTTCTGACACAAGTTCACCTTTGCTGAGCTTGTTAATGTTCTTGAAGTTCAAGTGAGGAAGTCATTTGTGCCATAACTAGTTTGTATCAATAATACTTTTGGGGTACAAACAGGTTTCCTTAGATGGACCACCAGAGGACATGTCCAAAACATACACATCCTTGGTTCTCTTGGCACTCAATACTTCTTTGCCTTCATTGTTGATAACGGAACCTCTTGTCTTGTTGAAATGGACTTCATTATTTGCAACACATAACTGACTTATGCTTTCGAGATTATTTTTAGTCCTTTTACATATGAAACCTTAGACAACTTGAGGTTCCCATTATGAAGTTCACCATAGCCCTTGGTCTGACCACGATTGTTGTCACCTAATGTTACTTTTAGACCCCTTTCCTTCTTGTAGTTATCGAGCAAAGCTTTATGGCCTATCATGGTCCTTGAATAGACACTATCAAGATACCAAGTATTATTGTTCTGCACTGTTATGAATGAAGAAAGGATTAGCAACACTTTGAGCCTCCACTAAATAGTAGATCCCTGCAGATTGCACTTAGCTTTCATACAACATCAGGTTTCTTGGAAATAGGTAAAACAACCACATTTTTAATACTTGTTTGCAACTGTCTTGATTTCCCTTCTTAAAGACATTCAAAGGCCTTATGTTCCTTACTCCCACCATAGAATACCTATGCGTTACCTTATCAGTCCTCTAGTGATTATCTATCATCATGGGACTAACTTCACCACTCAAGTTTTAAAGTTGATCCTGCGAGTGTTTTAGGTCTTCATTGATAGTCACCTTAGACTGATACTCATATTTTGAAAGTTTCTAGCCAATCTTTGATGTGGTAGGTTTTGAGACAATGAGAGCATCTTTACTCTTACTCATAGTTCTTCCTATTGAAAGAGAATAAGGTTTTTCATGTTCAGCTGAGCAATGGATAGATGAGTTATGATCATTGACACATTGAGTGGTCTTTTTAGTAGATATACACCAAGATTTCATCACTTTTTGAAGATCATTGAACTCTTTGGTTACCGCATTGGTTTCTTTTATCAAGACTTCATTAAACATCTTCTGATTAGCTAGTTCATCTTTCAAAGATGTTGTTTACTTAAGTTCTTTATCTGTAAGACATAATTTCTCCTAAAGTGATTTTAGTTCTGTTGTTAGCATGTTTTCTCTTTTAATAGCAGACTGGAAATCAACACACAAGTAATCAAACATGAAATTCTTTTCATTCTCATCATAGTTCACAAATTTACCAACATGATACATAGAAGAGGATCCTAGTTTGTAGCAGTGCACGCTTTAACAAAACTTAGCAAAACTAGTATTATCCACTAAACAAAACTTAGCATAAATCTCTTCATCTTCATCAGAGGGCAAATCTTCTTCAGCCTAGTCTTGCTCTTCAAAGGTAACACTTTACCTTGGGCTTTCATCATCATCATCATCATCATCATCATCATCATCATCATCATCATCATCATCATCATCATCGTCTTCTTCTCAAGAATAGCAACACAGAGCTTCTTATACTTAGCTTCATAATCCACCTCCTCTCCTTACTTGAACAGAACTTTAGGTCCAAAGGTACTTTAACACCGCTTCCGAAAACAACTATTTTAGTGACAATTCAACTTCTAATTATGAGTAGATCAATTCGACCAACTCAAAACATCAGCTTTAGCAGCAGAAATTTTCTTTTTTTAAAGTAACAACTGTTAATTTCATCATTATCGTTTCCAAATATACATTGGTGTTACCTACCACAGGAACCGACCATAAGTATCAAATTACAACATTAAATATAGTGTTCCAACCCACAAGGGTTTATGTACATCAAAAGCCACCCGCCTCACCAGGCCTTCTAGTCTTTACCTGAAAAGGGGCAACATAGCACCATTAGCTAAACAACATAGCTAGTGAGTACATACTTATCATAAGCATCAACAAAGTAAGTCATGCAACATATATCATACATAATAAATCATTGCTAACTTACCACATAGCGGTGTGCTGACAAGATCAGTAAGAGTCATGTCTTGCAGGGTAATCAATCCCGCTTAAGAGTCATGTCTTGCAGGGTAATCAATCCCGCTCAACAACTCAGACCGGGGGATCAGACACAACCAACCACGCTGGTGGGGGAGCATAAAGCAGTCCACCAACATCGTTCACAGAGTCAAAGACTCCTCAAGTAATCCAGCGGTCATCCAGCTGATTACCACTCACGTTAAGGCACATCAGTTCTGCAGAACCTACGATCCGGAATGCCTCCCGAATCACCGTGAAATCCTGAAGTAGTCATGGGATCCAGTTACAACCGACTGGCCTTAACCATGTGTCAGATAGTATGCAGACAGTGCACATACATTCATACATACATATGATCCCATAAGGATCCATCATCTTACATACAACATCTTTCAGTTAGTCACTCATGCATATCATCATGTATTAACTAAGCGGTTCCAATCTGGACCCGCTGGCATGCACCTAATACATATCTTAACATCATTCAAGACATAAACTTACCTCCTTGAGCATACCTGCAAAAACAAGTCAGATATACATAATACAATCATGTATAATTAAACATATAGTCATTTAGCAGACAAGTCTTACATCATTGAGTCTCATGAAAGTAGGTACTCACCTGAGTAATTTATGACGTACGGGTATTCTGTTTTGACTTCACTAATACAACAAGTTCACCTAGAACATTATTACTCACATTAATCATCTATACATACATAATAAAACTACAAAAGAAACATAGGAACTTAATTCTAGACTTAGCATAAATCCGCCAAAACTGTCGGATTTGGGGGAAATCCGATAGTCCTTGCGGATTTGAGAAATCCGACACATTCATATATGGAATCCGACATTCGTCTTACGGATTCCAACACTTGGGAATCCAACATGCATATAGAATCCGACACTCTTGCGAATTCCGACACATAGAAGGAAATCTGAGACATGGAATCCAATAGATATGCGGAATCCGACAATTCTAGCGGATTCCAACACACATGCGGATTTTGACAACAGCGGATTCCGACACCTTCATACTCTGAAATTCCGACATCTTCTTTAATCTATTCTAAGGATTGCATACTTGTTGGTTTTACATTTAAAACACTTTATAGCTTCATGTTCTACCCATATAACCTTTATAGACACATCAAATTCAAATAAGAACACCAAACATGCAAAACCCACTTCCAAAGTAAGCTTTCATGTTCTTCATGGATTTTCTTGCATGAACTTATGTTTCCGGCCACAACAAGCATGTATCTAATCTAGATTACTAACCTTTTGTAATTCAACAACAACTGTTTTCTGATTTTCTTCTTCAAAAACCGAGAGCAGAGAAGTGTGTGTACATGTTTGTGTTTTTCTTTCTTGCCAAATATTTGACTTTGTAAGTCAAGTAAAAGCACATGTACACATATATATTTATCTATCCAGAGGCGGTTGCCTCTGGATTACTTCACCATTGGTTTTCTCTTAATTAGTAAATACATACAATACTTAATATACACTTAAAACACATATATTCACAAACACACAACTACACACTTATATATATAATTAATCTCCAATTACATATAATATCCTCCTATTACATTAACTACATACACGTACATACTATTTACAACTAGGCCCAAATTGAGGATGTTACAGTTACTCTTGGATCTACAGTCATTAGCAATGTGACCTATCTTTCCACAAGAGTATCACTCAGTTCTAGAGGCATCATAGGATGATTTGGATTTCAATTTGTCATCCCTTGGAATCCTCTTGCTGAACTTCTTGAAACCTTTCCCCTTCTTGAAAAGTTTGAACTTTCTCACCAGCATAGCAACCTGCTCAAATACTGCTTCAAAACTCTCCAAGTCTTCGTCATCAACAACCTCACCTTCTTCGGCTACAGTCTCCTCCTCCTCCCCTCCTCCTCCTCCTCCTTAATAGAATCACTATCAACAACAACAAAACATCTCACCTTGCTATCTCTAGAAACAAGGGCTATGGAAGATAACTTAACCACATCCTTCATTTCTTTGATGGCTATCTTCCTCTGTTTGGTGGGCTGTTCATGGTTCAAGAGATTTCCATACAACTCAACAAGGGTTATCACTTTGATTCTTTCACCTTGTCTTAGAACCGTAACAAAGTGATCCCAAGACTCTAGAAGAGAGTCCAGGAATTTGTTCACCAGAACATAGTTTCTCTTGGTTATCTCTGCCCACCTAAGGTCATTAACAAGACAATTAAACCAGGTATAAGTTTGAGTCAAACTTTCACCTTTATGAGCAAAGAAGAAATCATATTCTCAGTTAAGAAGCAGCTTCTTGTTTTCTTATACCTCTTATATGCCTTCATAAGAAATGGTCAAAGTGTCTATCATCTCCTTAGTAGAAAAACAGTTGATGACTTGCTGATAGACTTCATTTGGAAGATCTGAAACAATTGCAGACCTTGCTTTGACGTCAAGGTTCATAAGACATTTGTCTTCATCAAACTATTGGTGAATGGGTTTGGTTATCACCGTATAAGAAGCAGAGGTTGATCTTTAAATTCAACAGTGACATTGAGGATGTAAATAGGCACATAAGGACCCTCTCAAACTATGTCCAACATCTGGACAACCAAAGTTGACAAGAACATGAAAGCTCTACTTTTCACATGTAAAACTTCTCTATATCAAACATGGGAGTTTGTGAGTGAACCATTAAAGCTCTACTTTTCACATGTAAAACTTCTTTGCATCAAACATGGGAGCTAGTGAGTGAACCATTATTTGGCAGACTGATGATAGCAGAAGATGAATCCATTTAGTATAGGGTAGAAGCAATTGAAGAGTAAACAAAATAGATTTACATATGAATTATCCAACCTACTCTAATACCAGTTGTTAGTCCTAGATTGAGTACGTAACAACAAATGTATGTAGAGGGGGCGGGGGGTTGAATACAAACTTAAGATATTTTAAAAATTATTGAACACACATTTACTTTTAATATAATTCTTATTAATTATGAATCAATAATTACATGTACATAGAAGCAAAAAGTCCAAATACAATAAAAGATGAGAATAGACTAGCTTTTCTAAGAGAACTAATGTCTAAGGTGTTGAACACATGAACAAGTTCTACACTAATGCCAACTCTAAACTTGCTTCACTTAAAAGCTTTAGCCTTCTCTTCAAGTGTGTATGATATATATTCGTGTATTTGAAGCTTGTGTTCTGTGTGTGTATATATAGATGTTGAGGATAGTAAGGTTGGAAGTAAGCTGGTATAGAGAAAATTAAATTTTATTCATAAAGCTAGTGGAGTTCAAAGATAATATTATTTTAATCGGGTTTCCAATAAAATAATATTACTTTATAAAAAGTACACCCCACTACCAATATTTAAATATTATTTTTCATACATTTTTGTCTTGAACAGTGAGACTTCACTTTTCATGTTTGGTACTTTTATCAACTACTTCAGATTTTATATGTTGACTTCCTAAACATCTTTGTTATTGGCCATGCTTTGTACTTGAATGATCTTTGAGACCTTCTTTTGGAGGTAACTTTAACCTTTTTCAGAGATTAAAGTTTTATCCTTTTTGTCCTACTTTACTGAACAAAAAGTGAAAATACTTTTACAAATAGAAGATCTAAAGCTGTAATGAATAACACATGTTGAGTGTTTAATCATTCTGTTTTAACAAACTAGCCCCTAAGTAACTTTTATAGAAGAGAGATGGTAAACTGGAACATAATACAAGTAAAATAACGATTCAGTTAACTAGTGTACTAGGATGACAAAAGTAAATTTCTCAGCCTAACTCCTGGACACTCATTAGATCAAAGGAATGCTTAGCTGATCAAAGATATGCTTAGCTAATCAAAGTGTTGCTAAGCTGATTATGCTATCAAAGGAATGGTTTGCTTATCAATCTCTATGCTGAATTGATCAATATAGGTTGCTCGGCGGATCATATAGAGTGATTAGCTTATCATACATAGCTAAAGTAGGTTAAGGGTACTTAGCTGATCTTTTGGTCACCCAGTTGATCTTCTGGTCACTCAGCTGATAGGGCAATGTTCATTGGTTGATTAGACTTCTCTTGTTTCTTGTTGAGCTGATCTTAGTTGAAGGTGTTAGGTAAACCATCTAGTATACTTAGCTGATCTAAGCAGTTACTCTATGACTTAGCAAAATTACAAGTCTAGTTTTAACAACACGTGTTAAGATAAATTCTAGTCTAATTTAAAAATGGGTTTTGTTAACATCAAATCGTATTTATTTCAATAGGCAGGTTTGATTAATTGGGTTGAAATTGTTATCTCCCCAACAAACAATTTAAAACAAAGTCATTATTTTTGGATGAATATAATAAAATGAGTGTAGAAGTTAGAATCACATTTAACATTAATCACAAGGATGTGGTAGTTTTTGGAGTTGCTTTTAAACACTTCTTTGATGTTCAGTTTTTTCAGACCCTTAATTTGTAGTATATGATATTCCTATGATTTTTAATTTTCATAAGAGTAATATTTAAATTGCCCAAGTCTTGTTCATGTCTCTTATCTTATGTGTTTTGTTTGTGGCTTTATGTTCTGCTTGGTTCTAATTATAATATAGATATACAATATATCATAAATCAATAGCTAATGACCCGAGAATTGAATGCTCTCAAAGAATTCTATTTACCATACATTCTAATAAGGAATCCAATAGACTATAGAAATGTGTCCCACAGAGCGGAAGTACATTGGATCTCCGTATGGTAAAATTCAAATGGTAGGCCAAACCTGATGCTTCACTAAAATTCAAACTATTATCTTTTAGGAGATCCCAATAGATTTTTCTTACAACTAATAACAGATGCAATATAAACTGCAACCGAAACATAAACAAATACTAACATCAATAAATCATCATAATTCTTGAAATCTATTTACATTTGACAGATACGAATTACAAATCCTAAAGCATCATGTGTAATCAATGACCATAAGGTCCATGTTAGACTTTTCCATATAATATAATTCAAAAAACTCCGTGTGAGTAAGCATGATTTTCATGAAAGTTTAGGAAATCATAGCAAAGTAAACCGGTAAAGAAAAGCATAGAACAGAAGGCCTTAATAATAATGTTACAAAATAATAGATCAAACAAGTAATGAACTGACATTGACCTTAAGTCCTTCACCATAGATAGATAAGAAATGGACATCTACTAATTTCTTTTTCTCCCACTGCTAGATGTCTATCCTGATATTGGGAATCACAATTGAAACAAATTGGATTGTAGACTCAATTTAGATATAAAACAGAAGGGTAAAAATAAAAAGTAAGAAAACTAATATATGAAATTGAATGGAGAGTTCTTACAGTATTGTAATGAGGGAGTAGTTTGAAAAAACATACAACAAGATGAGTATGATGTCTGGCATCAAATTTCCAAACGTTATATGACATCTTTAGGTATGTTCAAAAGCTCCCCTAATTTATTTCCTTGGGCTTGCAACTACTATGGGGCATTGTAAAGAGTAACGATAATTAAAAATTTATGAAACCTTCAATTATTAGCTCTAATATTACACTGAATTAAAACACATAAAACAATTAATCATATAAAAGAACTTATATTATATGTATTTCAGAACAAATAACCTTACAGATTGTGTTTAAAGCTTTAAAAGTTTGGACTATTTTTCTTAGAGGAGAAACCACAAACACCTTGTGTGGAAGCATAAGAGATTAGTTATTTATGTAGCAAAAATCCACACATATGCCAAAGTTGTAGCTTACAATAACAATACATGCAAATAAACTTCTTGAAACTCAAGCTTGATACCGATGAAGAAATGAAGTCAATAAAGAAAACATGAAGAGGTAAAGCACATTTTGTTGGTAGTAGAACCTGCAGGGCTGGCCTTGAGTCTGGGCCACAAGGGCAGCCGCGTAGGGCCTAAGAAATCGATGGGCCCATTTCCTTTAGTGTTGTTACTTTAAGTTATATAGATTCGGTCATATGAAGCCCAAAATTGATAAAAGAGGGGTTGTTCTTTGGTTTAGTGGGAAAGACGTCTAGGAAGAAAACAAGTCATTAAAGGTTGATTCCAGTTTTCAAAACCAACACCTACAAAATGGAAAACACAAAAGGCAAAATCGAAGGGACGCGTAACGTGCAAGATTGAAAACCTCCATCAAAGTTGCAAATTCGAGAACACGACATTACAAATCTGAAACGACAAAACCTGCAAAATCAAATCATTCAAAGAACTGAAGGAGAATCGACTTTCAAAATCAAAATATCGAATCCTTCAATTGCTTCATGTATGCATAAGTAAGTCCTCCACCGCTTCTCTAAGCTTAATATCCTTCAAATTCATAATTGCTTTCTTGGCGCATTGCTATTGCTATTAAGTAATAAATCTTATTGTGTAATTGCTTATAATTTTATGTTTGCTTGTTTCGTCTCTTTGCTTCATTTATAGTCTATTGAATTCTCAGATTCTACTATATGTAATTTATTTTTTGTGATGTGGTAAAACATAATTTCACAAAACCTGCACTTATTAAATCAAACATATGAATGTATACAAGTTAATGATGCATCATTAAAAAAAACACAATTATGATAATATGATCCTTGATTATTTTGCTATTCTTTCACTTGATTTAAAGATATGTTAGAAAGGATCAACCATTTGACTATTTTATTCATTGACATTATTATATAGGGCAAATTGTTGAGAAAGGTACCATAAATATGGAAATTTGCCAATAAAAATAATGTTAATTTTTTTGAGCCAAGAAAGGATTCTAAATTTTAATTTTTAACAAAAAAGGGTATAGTGATCTGAATAACCAGCTGAGCGCGCTTAGTTAGCAGGTTAAGATTGTCCAAATTTGTCAATAAAGGTAATGTCTAATTTTTTAAATCAAAAAAGGATGATAAATTTCAATGTGTAGTAAAAAAAGGTATGCTAACAATTTGCGACGAGTTCTTGTTACTGTGTTCCTGTCAATTACGTGTCAACCCATTTGACCATTTATTTATTGGTCATGTTTTGGGTCGACCCATTTTAGCCAAATGTATTCGACGAGTATTTTTTTGATTTTCCAATACTGGTACTCTTTCTTTGTTTTGATACGAACTTCGAATATGATATTTTTTGATTCAAGCTTTAGAATTCAATACTCATTTTGATTTGATTCGAACTTCAAATTTGGTGTTCGTTTCAATTTGATTCGAATTTTGAACTTCAAATTTTGTTTACGTTCATTTAATACGATTATAAAGCCAATATAAGATATTAAAGTACCAAAATACCAACAACAAGTAGCCAAATATCAAAGTACCAACATAATATATTCCAAATATCATATACGAAAATTATGTAATATTATTTTAATTTTAAATATTTTGTTATTATATAAAGAAAAGAGAAAAAACACATACATGAACACGAACACGAACCTAGATCCAAACATGATGTTTTGTTTTAAATTGGAATTCATCATTCTCTATTGCTCTAGAAAAAATGAACATTACCTTTATTGACCAAATTTGATATTTATGTTACGTTTTTTTGTCAATTTGCGTAATATAAAAATTAGCCACGTCATCAGTTTAACCTGTTACCTTCTACGATGGTAACCGGTTACTTTTAATGTTAAAAATTGAAATTTAGAATCTTTTCTTGGCCTAAGAAATTATACATTACATTTATTTGCAAATATCGATATTTATGTTACATTTCTCGACAATATACCCTATTATATATATGAATTTTACTAGTTTACTCTTATATATTTTAATATTAGTAGGGGCCCAATTTTATTTTTACCTAGGGCCCTCAAGATGTTTGGATCGGCACTGAGTACCTGTAAAGTATAGATAGAAATAGAAATAAAGCAGAACCCCCGTGTAAAAGAGCAGACAGAAATAGAGGTTTCAGGCAGGATGAGTTGATGAAACCGACCCAATGTCGATGATAGGGGTTGAATGACTTTTGCTATGACTTTCGATAGCAATTCCTAGTTTATAGAAGTGAGAAATTCTCAAGAAAACAAATAAATCTATAGGAGTTATTATTAGAATCGAATTCTTCCTTCATCCCTGTACTTCGATTCTTCCCTCTTCTTAAATCAACCATCATCACAGATTAACAAGTTGTCTGTGTGCGTGTGTTTAAATTAAACAAAACAAAACAAGAACAACTATTGAATACTAATTGATATTGAAGAGAGATATCCAAATTGTTCATACAGGCCATGTATATATAGTCAATGGTGGCCGGCAGTTATTCCCGCGAAAACTGCCACGGCAGTTGGTGGTGGTGACCCATCCGTGGTCTACCAAAAGCCCCACCTTATTTTCATACTAAATACATATAAGATATAATTGTCATAATATTATACTAATAATAATTATATTAAAGTTTCTAATTATATCATTTACGTCCAACATTTCCTCCTTAAATGATATAATCCTTGAGTCCTTCCATCATAAGACAAGCTTCTTGACTTGTGCCATCATCTTCTCCATTCTGAACATGCTTGTTTGTCACTGCATCCTTGAGTTTTCCTTCCTCTTTGCTATCGTCAACATGCTTCCTTTCGTAAATCTTCATGCAGTCTGGTACTTCCTCCTGTGTTGGTAAACCTTCTGCCAAACTTCTTCCCACGCAAACCTCCACTACTGTTGCTGGTTGTGTTTCCTCTTTGGAGTCAGTCCCGGTTGATCCCAAACCAACCTTTCCCACGCAATCCTCTACTGCTGGTCTTAATTCCTCCATCGAGTAAGTCTTGGCTACATTGTAATATGCTTCCAGGAGTCCTAGATGCGTCTCATAACATCCTCTTAAATCATCTGCATTCTTTGCTGAAAATCCCAATGCAGTGGCTATCTTAACCCATCCTTCTAACGTTACAAACTTGTAACCTTGCATACTTTTCACAATTAAAAATAGATCCAAAAGACAAACTTCTGTTCCTTCGATTTTTACGGGCACAAATCTCCTTTTGGTTTTCACAAAAACCTTATAAAACCAATTGACTAGCCTTTCAAAGTGGTTCCTCACTAACTCTTTGCAGCTTTCAATAATTTCTTCTTTATACACCATGTCTAGAAATCCTATAAGACTATCGAAGTCATTCTTTGTTGGAAATTTCGGTTCTTGCTTTAATCCATCCAAGCTTTCTTCTATTGACTCATCATCACCATAAATTGAGTCGTAGTATCGTAGAACCGCTCTCATGGCTGTTTCTTTGAATTGTTCCAAGACTTCCTCCCTGTCTTCGGTATCTATACTGCTTGTATCGCTATCATCTTCCACTTGCATACTTTCTTTCCTGTTTTCGGATTCACTTTCGTTGTTGTTATTATCGCTACTATCATCCATGTTGGGTTCCTCTTCAAACAATCTTCTTATTATACATTTTGTATCATTGAAGACAACTTCAAAACCTTGCTGTTCTAATTGATCCAAACTCAGAACATTCAAACCAATATTGCGTACGTAATACACCCCTGGTATTACATAATAATTGGTTTCGGTTGCTATTGGAATTTCACCAATTCCTTCAATAATTAAACCTTGTTTCCCGGTCATAATTGAACTTGTTGAAACCGATTTGATATTCTCAAATAGTTCTAAATTATATGTCATATGTCGAGCATAATCATTTGAAACATACCAGATGTCGTTCCAACCACGTTCGTCGGAACCAATCAGTAACCAAGTTGTTTTTGGGACGATTACTTCATCAACAACATCCTTCCTTTTGTTCACTTTGGTCCTTTTCTTTTTGCATGCAGATCTTCGATGCTTGTTAGGGCAGTTCCAATAAGCGTGCCCTTTGATAAAGCATATATAGCATCTTGATTTTCTCATCTTTCTGGAATTCTTCAATACCGATTTGTGATCATGAAACTTTTTCTTATCACTGATTTTCATATGTCCCAATCTCTTAATTACTTCCTTTCTGCGTTGAATCCAGAAATCGCTTCCATAATGGTTCCAAACATCGTTGATCGCAGTTTGCATTGTTCCTGTATTTTCCCTGCTTTCTCCCGTGGATCGTGAGAGCCATCGGCTCTGATACCAACTATTAGAATCGAATTCTTCATTCATCCCTGTACTTCGATTCTTCCCTCTTCTTGAATCAACCATCATCACAGATTAACAAGTTGTCTGTGTGCGTGTGTTTAAATTAAACAAAACAAGAACAACTATTGATTACTAATGATATTGAAGAGAGATATCCAAATTGTTCATACAGGCCATGTATATATAGTCAATGGTGGCCGGCAGTTATTCCCGCGAAAACTGCCACGGCAGTTGGTGGTGGTGACCCATCCGTGGTCTACCAAAAGCCCCACCTTATTTTCATACTAAATACATATAAGATATAATTGTCATAATATTATACTAATAATAATTATATTAAAGTTTCTAATTATATCATTTACGTCCAACAGTTATAAGAGTTGTGATGTCATACTTTATTGAATGTCTTGATGGAAGATCTATAGGCCTAACTTATTGCCTCGGTTCTCATAGTTTGATTTTTTATATAATTTGCTTCACATTTTAACTTTTTTTATAATTTGATTTGTATGAAGAAAGAACCTCTCCCAACATTAATCTGATTGTAATTGAACTCAAATGGCCACATCCTTGAGCGAAGTATCTACGAAACGAACAACACAGTTTTCATAACTTGTCAATAGTAAAAGTATGTAGTGAGGCAAGTAGTTGATATATTCTTGTGAAATAAGGGTCTGTAAAATTATTTTAGGACCTGCACACGCTTTGAAATATCATCTAATTTGACTTTTCATATTCAATTTTGCTTCGAGTCATTTTAACTGTTTTGGCAAGATAAAAGCTCCGTATGGCCAACGCGAGTTTTCTATTAATTTTCTGATTTTTAATTTTAATGTTGACCGATTACTGATTTCTAATTTGTTGTGAATTAATACCTTACTGTGATTTAAAAACTACACCAACCATTGTAGTTTTGGCAGTAACACACTAACATATGCTTCAAAAGCATGACATGAGAATTTCAATTTAGCTACAGAACTATGTTTCTTCTTGTAGATACCTTACATTCCAGGCTTCCAAGTGTTTTATAAACCTTAAAGTTGATTTATTTATGAGGTAGATGGAGCAAAAATATGTAACTCTTGCATATATTAATAGAGAAAGGATGATTTATAGCATCAATATGACAACAAAATGGAGTAATACATAGTAAAGTAAATATGTTGACTTTTGTGGTAATTTTACAGTATTTTTGGTGGTTGCCTTGAATTTGTCACAACAGATAGATAGCTGATGAATAACTATGTACTTGTAATATTGCAATTTTCTTCTCTTTCTCGTTATATTAACATTGGAGACTATTAAACAGTATTTATGTAGGCTGAAAGAGCTATGATAGATTTAATTAGTTGCATCTTTCCAGTGCAATACGTGTATATAATCTCCGTCATTGGTATCTCTATAGCAGCATTGCAAGGACAAATAATAAATATTTGGTTTTCAGACCTTCAACTCGACTAAAATGAACAACTTATTTATGCTTAATATGACAACAAAGAGCTATGATAGATTTTATAGTACTGTGTGCAAGATACTTGGTGTAGCTAGGTATAGTATACCCCTTTTAAATATGCTTACCTCTCTATATGTTAGCGCAATTCTACCTATATTCTCAAGGTATTAATGTTATTTTCCTTCCTTTTTCTGTGTTTAAATTTCTTCAAATCACTGTCTTCATTGAAGAAATCACTGTCTTCATTAATAAATTCTCAAGGTATAGTTTGACTCTTTTTTTAATTATCATATATTCATATCATATGTGTTATTTAATGACTTGAAATAGCACATTTATATGAAAATCAATTGTCCAATCTTGCATGGCGTGGGGAAGGAGGGCACGGCGTGCAGCCCTCGCTGCAGCTCGGCGTGAGCTTGCCCTCCACGTCGTGGGGTGTTTGGTGAGCAATATGAGGACTTCTCCATTTGTTCTATGCGGCGCTGCTCAAATTCTCATTATGGAATTAATTTGGATTATGGTTACAATTAATTCCTTAAATAATATTAGGGCAACATTTTGGTGTTTTGATTGTAATTATAAATAGAGGGGCTAGGTTTCAGTCATTGTATCCTAAAAATTGTAACTCTCTCTGCCATTCCTGCCCGTGGATGTAGGTTAACACACCGTTAACCGAACCATGTAAAATCTCTGTGTTCTTTATTGCTTTTTTTTTCTGCTTACGCATAATAAGTGGTATCAGAGCCACGGTTATTCTCTGTGTGGCTCACATCGTTGAAAGAAGATGTCATCCTACAAGTTTGATCGGGAGAAGTTTAAACGGGTCCAACGACTTTACTCTCTGGAAGGTCAAGATGAGGGCACTGCTGGTTCAACAGGGATGTGCGGTTGCGTTGGAGGGGGAAGATAGTTTTTCGAAAGACATGAAGGAGGAGGAGAAGAGGGAGATGGTGGCAAAGGCTCATTCCGCGATACTGTTGTCGGTTGGTAGATCAGACGACGGCGGCTTGATTATGGGCAAAACTGTATGAGAAGTATCAAAATAACTCTCTCACGAACAGACTGTATTAGAAGCAGCGTCTGTACACTCTCCGGATGGATGAAAGTACTCAGGTAAAGGATCATCTGGACACTTTTAACCGTATTATACTTGATCTACAAGGTGTTGGGGTTAAAATTGATGATGAAGACCAAGCCTTGATTTTAGTGTGTTCTCTGCCTGGATCATATGAAAACTTTGTGGATACCATGCTCTATGGTAGGACCACTGTTTCTGTAAATGACGTTAAGGATGCTCTCTTGTCCAAAGAACTGAAAAGACGGGTTTCTGGTGAAGAGGGATCTGGTTTGGGTTTGTTTGCAGGTAGAGGGAGATCGCAGGAAAGGGATAATGGGAAAAGGAGGTCGCGTTCAAAATCCAAATCGGCGAGCAAAGTTAAATGCTATCTTTGCAAGGAGAAGGGGCACATGAAAAAGGACTGTCCTCAACGGAGAAAGGGTAATTCTAAAGGCGAGTGTACTAGCAACGGCAGTGCCTCTGTGGTACAAGACAGTTCTGACGAAGGATATGGTGGTGATGTTTTGACAGTCTGCAGTGCAAGAATTGCTGATACCTGGATTATGGATACTGGTGCTTCTCACCATGACGTTCTCTCGTGATCTGTTTGTTTCTTTTAAGAAATGGAACAGAACGGTGAAGTTGGGTGATGATGGGGTTCTTGCCATAAAAGGTAGCGGCGTGGTGCAGATTAAAATGCACGATGGGATTGTTAGAAAATTTGACTGCTGGTATGTTCCTGGTCTGAAGAAGAACCTTATTTCTATTGGCACCTTAGCCAAGAATGGTTTAAAATACTATGGCGAAGGTGAATGGTTGAAGGTCTCGAAGGGGGCTCTTGTGCTGATGAAGGGGAAACTGCAGCATGAGATTTATTTCTTGCAGGGCAGCTCTATTTTGGGAACGGCAGCAGTATCCCAGTCCTCTGATAAAACTGATGATAGGACGAACTTGTGGCATTGGCGATTGGGTCACATGAGTGAGCAAGGGCTGTCTGTGTTAAGCAAGCAAGGGTTACTCGGCAGGAATGTGACGGGTAAAATTCAATTCTGCGAGGCATGTGTTAAAGGGAAGCAACGCAGGGTAAAGTTCAGTACCGGTCAGCACACTTCCAAGGAGGTCCTGGAGTATGTACATTCAGATTTATGGGGTCCCGCTCCGGTGAAATCGCAAGGTGGTTGTTCGTATTTCGTCACGTTTATTGACGATTATTCCAGGAAGATTTGGCTGTATTTCCTGAAGACTAAAGATGAGGTGTTTGGAAAGTTCAAAGAGTGGGAGACAATGGTTGAAAAACGGACGGGTAAACAGGTCAAGACTCTGAGAACGGATAACGGGTTAGAATTTTGCAACGCTCCATTTGATGACTTCTGCAAGAAAGAAGGTATAGTGAGGCACCACACTGTACGACACACACCACAGCAGAATGGAGTTGCAGAACGGATGAACTAAAAACTCATGGCGCGTGCTAGATGTATGCGTATATTTGCAGGTCTTTCAAAGCAATTCTGGGCGGAAGCAGCTAACACTGCTTTGAAGGTATTTGTTTGGCTTTTCATGAAGAAGCGGAAGCATGATATAATTTAAAATTTCAAAACTAACCAAACAAACACATCCCAATGGACCAAAATCTAGACATGGTTAAGCAACTAAAATAAAGGAACAAGATGGAAGAACATGTAATACCTTTAAGCAAGATCACAATATCAACTTCTTCTTGTCAAGTATGTAGAATTCAACAAGAGAATTCCTCTAGTGTAGTCCACCCCAAGCACACTTGATTCATCAACACGGCCGTGTCGGCCCAAAGTCCACGGCCCCAAATGGGCCAAGACGCCCTGTGTCTAATAGGCTGGACACGCCCTGTGTTTAACTACACGGCCGTGTCAGCCCAAAGTACACGGCCTCGATTTGGGCCAAAACACCCCGTGACTGTTGGACTAGACACGACCCGTGTTCATACACACGGCCCGTGTCTTATCCTGCCAAAACCCATTTTGGCCTTTTTCTCTCTTCTGCTTGATCGTGTTGCCGGAATCATTACTTGGTGTGTGACCCAATAGGGCTATACCTCATCAGTAGTGCTATTAACTCGTGCGTATCAGCAGACATATACCAACAGACTCCCACTTGCACGTGACACGACTACGAAAAATAACACAAACACAGAGTGGCCTCTAGCAAGACATCTATGCTCCCAAGTCAGTATAGGGTATGCCACTCTTGACAAGATCACAATCATAAAATGATTGTCCTAAAGATAAATGATCATGTACATCCCTTTGTTCGCGATATCCTATGTGAACACAAGGCATGGAATATAGTCAACCTTCAGATCGTTCACGATTATGTTTCTCGATTCTAGATTAGTGGTGACCAACAAACCAAGTTAACATTGATCCATCATCAATATAACTTGAGCACGGCCATTCATATGAACGTCAACACTCAATTATCGAGGGGCCCATGGATATCTTCTCTATACATAGAGGAACAAATTCCTTTTGACTACATAGCCTCGACACATAGATAATACTCTACCCAATCATCTCCCTTATTACGACCAGTTACGGACCGCGTTAGAAAACAATTAAAGCAAAGTAAACCTATGCTTTGGAATCACATGTATCTCTAGTTCAAGGTGAAAGGTCAAATTGATGAACAGTGAACCTTTAAGTAATGAATAGAGAGATGAATATTGAGAGAAAACACACACTTCACATTAATATCAATATTGCATATATGTGCTGAACGTTACAAGCGGTACCACACCCAAGGGTCTCATGGCCTATTTATAGGCCAAGCCTACCACATGGGCTTTTCTACATTTTCTAATATTAACAATCTCCCCCTAAATGGAGAGAAAGTCTATTACAATGAAAGATATGCAGAAAGATAACAAATTACATAATAGATCTATTTCTTATGCCAAACACCATCTACCACCTCCTGATAATCCTATGGCTGTCCAACGTCCTTTTAACCTGTTCTATTGTACGTATCAGCCCGGCCATTTCAGTCTCACTTAAAGTAGATTGATCCTTTTCAGCGTTTTCTTGGAGACGATGAAATAACAGTTTCAGAGTACCATCTGAGTATGCCATCAATTCTATCATCCGAACCATGATCTTTCGGCGGTGTTGATTGACGAAGATGACACCTCTTTGACCCGTGAAGCTAGAATGATTTTCATCAATAACTGTGCGCTCTTCTAGGGTCTGTAAGTCAATATGATGTTGTAGTGGTCTGAGCAGATTCACCTCGAGTTGATTTTCATCAATAACATGTTGTGTCTATCAAGGCCTGGGTCTGATGAAGTTGGAATTGGAAGTGCCGGTTGGACATTAGGAGGGATAGGCCATTCAGATGATGTTTGTTGTAGTAGTTTTGCCTGCTCAGCTTCTTGATTCTTCCTCAGGATGCCGGAAGCAGTCACCTGCAATTTCTTAGACTCAGGAGGAAATAATTGATGTACCTCCTCAGATATGCTTTTTGGTCTCCTCCATTTGATTTTTGGTAACCAACTCCCTCGCAGGCTTTGCAACCCTTGAAGAAGCTGGCTTTTGAACAGTTGGCACGGGCATATCCTCAAATCTGTCCACGATCTGGACCTCCTCGGTTCTTTCATGTAGCTTTTCAAAAGAGAACCCATCAATCTGTTTTAGCAATTCATCTGACTCATCCCTTTTAGCAATATCAGCAGTTTCTGTTTCAAATTCAAACACTGGGATGGCAGGTTCAGGATCAGATAATTGTTGTTGTTGTTGATGTTGCTGTTCTTGTTGTTGTTGCTGTTGGTGTTGTTGTTGTTTTTGTTGTTGTTGTTGTTGTTGGTGTTGTTGTTGTTTTTGTTGTTGTTGCTGTTGTGATTGTTGTTGTTGTTCTGGTTCTGCCCCGATACCCATTGCGGCTGCAAGTCGTTCAGTCAAAGGGGTAAAGGTCAAAACGCGGGGTCTTTTCTCCCTCTCGTGACGATAATGATCGGGATCATCATCATCACGTCTACGTTTTGACCCAGCAGCTTGGGTTTTGCAAGTTGTTTCAAGTGTTGTCAACCTTGTTTCCACAGAGTCTAGCTTTTGAAATACCACGTTACCCAGATCCTCCATTGAGTTCATGACAGTTCCTTTGAATTCAGTTAAGTTGCTACCCTTATAAGTTTGTTCATTCCAAAGGGTTTCAAGGAGATCCAAGTTCTGTTCGCGGCCAGGGGCCTTTTCCAGTAAACGGGCATATAGTAGGGATTTAAGTGTATCGGTAGATAAGCTCGATCCATCATGAGCTTTGGATTTAAGAGAGGCAAGGGTTTGTTTGATGTCGGAAATGCCCTTAGTGATAGGGTTAAGAGCCTCCTGTGCCACTTCCAAGTTAAGTCCGATGAGGCCTTACAGAGTAGACAAACGGAGGTCTTCGTGTTGTAGTTGTTCAGATCAATTGAATACAAGTTATACTTTCATGTTCCCGTGAGAAGTACATCACCTGTTTCTGTTGTCACTGAACATGAATTCTTTTTGAATGTAACCTCTAAATCTTTGTCACAGAACTGGCCAATGCTAAACAGATTATGGCCCAGTCCTTATACAAAAGAAACCTTTTTAATCTTGATATTCTTCTTGATTATATCTCCGTACCCCAGTATCGGTGCAATATTGTCGTTCCCAAAACGAACATTCCCGGAGTACTTGGGAACAATACAATGTATTCTTTTCTGTGTGTTCCATTGACTCTTTTGTTCTTCTTTGTTAAACTTTGAAGTGTTAATCCAGAATGGATCAGGAACAATTTAGGATTCAATGGTTAGAGGAATCTCTCCTCTTTCATGAATTGGTGGACTGTCTATGTCTTTGATGTCCACTACCTGAACCACATCTTTTCGTTGCCAAATTTGAATTATTTTGGGTTTTGCAACTGTTTGAGATTTTGGGTTCCTTTTTGGTGGTAACAGGTTTAGATTTTATGGTGGGTGGTTTTGATTCTTGATGTTTGTTCGATTTTGCTTTTGATCTCGATATTTCTGAAGAAATTGATTTTGCCTTGGATGAGAGAAACTTGGGACGTTGGGATTGAGATTTCCATGTTTTGGATTCAGTAGTATTCCAAGCCTTCAAAAACTCTTTGTATCCTCCCTTTCTGTATACTTCTAACTTTTGAATAGTGATTAGTCTATTTTCATAGTTCCAATAATTCATGAGTTTTAAAGCATGTTTAGTCACCCACTGATGAATGACTATTCCATGTGATGTAATAAAGGGGGCATTTATTTGATTCAACCCTTGTGGTCTCCACTTCTCACAAGCACTAATTCCCATTTGTTTTCGAAGCCTATCATATTCACACTTGTATTCACAATGTCCATGCAAACATCCATGACTTGTGCAAAAACATGTACTTGCTTTCATTTCAGTTGTGGAAAGTGAATTACAGTGATTAAAGAAATTCGAAATGTGATGACACTTCTTGGAAAAATCAAAACAAGGCTTAGAAAAACTGGGTTTAAACTTTCTTCAGATTTCATTGGTGGAAACACTCTTCTTCTTGTTGTCTTTTCTGCTTACATCTAAAACATTCAAAACGTGGTTAGGTGTTGGTTTTGAGTTCTTTTTGACAACTTTTGTTGGTAACTTTGATTTGTACTTGGAAGAGTGTGTGAGATTGACTTTGGGAATGAAATTTGGTTGCCTTTTGGTGGTTTCAGTTGATTTGTGATGTGACTTTGGAGTCCATAACTCTTCCACCTTTGTTTTCCCTTTTTCTTCTCTAGTATATTTTCGTGTTGGTTGGAAAGTAGATGGAGTGGAAGTGCATGTCAAGATTTTCTTTTGACAGTGACATGAAAGACTCTTTTCTGATTTATTTATTTCTCTTTCTAAATCATCAGTGATAATGGTTTGAAATAATAAGCTACAAGCATTTCGACTTGCCTTTGTAACACCATATGTGGTATATATATTCGGGCTTCCAGAACTGCTTGCGGCTTTTTAAGATCATCAGGATAGGTGAAACCATTAGACTCATCTGTCGTACTAAGCTTTTGAGGCTCAGATGAGATAGATTCATTTAATTCTTGATAGTTAAAAGAAATTTCAGATTTTAGTTTAGAGTTTCTTTTAAAATCTTCTTCCGCAACCTCTTTTTCACGACCAACGAATACCACTTTGTTAGTGATGCCAGCATTCATTAAGTTGAAATCATATAATTGTCTGGCCGTCACCTTCTCACTGATTTGAGGGTTTTCAAATCCCAGACCATTATAGGTCCATTTTGAGAATTTTCTTTCTTTGGATTTATTGAGAAAAATGGTTTGTTCTGTTTGACCCCTCTTTATCAGTGTGTCTTCAAGTTCTTTTATTTTTTAGTACAATTCGCACTTTTCTGCTTTGAGATCATGTATTTGTGTACTCATGTTTGCAGTTAGCTCAAGCAGTTCATTTTCTTTTTCTATGATTTTGGTTTTGAGCTCTTCAATTTCTTTATCAACATGGGAGGTTTCCATTTGATGATTTCGTATGATTTCTTTTAATTTTTGTTTATCTAATTTTGATTTTTGTACCTTTTTCTCTAACTTTTTGATTCGTGTCATGATGGTCTGAACATGTTCCATGCTCAGACCGCAACCTATTATGGAGTTAGAGTGTACCTCATCATCATCATTGGCAACATCAAGCCCTTCATCATTAGTATGGTCATAATGTGCCTCTTGCTCGGCTTCATCATCACTGAACTCATCTTCAACGTCTGCCATTAGGTAAAATTGGGCTTGTGCTTCCTTTTCAAGATCACTATCATCAGTGTCATTGAGGAACTGAGCTTCTTCCACCATCATGGCCCTTCCTGCACTCTTCCTTTTGGACAGCCTGAGATTTTGCTTATAGTACTCAGCGTCTTTCTTCTTTTTCTTTGTGCAGTCTTTTATGAAGTGGCCGTTTCCCCCACAATTGTAGCATTTTCGGTCTTCTTTTCTCTCCTCCTTGGCAATCCTTGGTTTCTCAGCAACCTTATAGTTTTCTAGTCTTCGAGACCCAGATGTGTACCTTTGGCGATTATTGGTTTTAGAGTACCTATTCTTGAATGCCTTGGTGATGAATGACATGGCCTTGATGACTTGTTCCATTTCTGTACCATCTGACTCATCAGATTCTGAGTCAGATAAGGCCACTTGTTTGAATTTTTGTGTGCGGGAGGACTCGCGGGGGGATGGTTCTAAAACGACTAAGGCTAAGGGCTCAGCAGAGAGTCTGGGTGATGACTTTGAGACCTCATCTTGGTACTGCTGAAGGTCCTCAAAAATATTGTGATATGTGACAATTGTAAGGTTTCGGTTGATGTGTTTGTAAAGTTTAACATGCTCTTTCCATTCTGGTCCTACAGCACGAAGAAACACGCAGTTGGTATCCAAATCTGTCCTTACAACCTTGTTCGTCCTGAGTTCATTCTGGAGCTTGCAGAAACGACTGTAAGTATCAATTGACAGTTCGTTATCCCTCGCTGTAAATTCATGAAACATGTTCACCAATTGTGTTCGTTTTATATGTTCTCCTTGCTTAGTCCCTTGCAATTGTCGTCTGATCTCATCCCAGATCTCTTTTGCTTTGGCTAAGCTGTCCACTTCATGTACATCTTAGATGATAGACCTTGTTTGAGATAGTACTTAGCCAACCTATCCGCTTTCTTCCTTTCTTTCTCAGCAGCAGTTAACTCGTCATGATTTTTCTCTCTCCTTGTTCCAACAACTGGAGGGTTGTTGTTAGGATCACCAATTGTTCTGTAGAATTTCTGTAACGCCCCAATATTTAAAAATATAAATAAAACCATACTTCAAGTTCTTTTAGAAATAAAAGAGTTATTTTACAAATAAGCGGAAGCAACAAAAACTGTTTTGAACCCTCAAGTTCATACAAAAGCCTGATAGTTACATATTTACATCAAAAGACGCTTTCTCACTAAACAACCGGGCGTTAAGTTTCAAAAAACCGTTTTCCTTATATACACAAAAACCATCAAACTGAAGCTTTGCCCTTGCCTTTGATAAAACCTACAAAACATTTTAGAAATAATATCTGATAAGCTGCGAGAGCTTAGTGAGTAAACTAGACTGCCAATCATATAAACACATGAATATAATCATATTATAAACACTGTCAACAACTGATAATAATCTCTGAGTAACTAACTAAGCCACTACTACACAAGGCAGTATGCTTTCTGACTTATGATTAATTAACTGGGCCACGGTACTGTGCTATTTCTAGGCCACTACTGCACAAAGCAGCATGCTTAATAATAATATTGTGCCTTACTGTACAAAGCAGTAAGCTTAACACACATAACTAGATATACTGTAACATTACTGTATCACTACTGAACCTTACTGAGCATAGCACCCACATCTGATTGTCCTAATATATTAACAACCTGATATAGTAACATACATGCTGTAAATATGGATAGTAGTCTAGAAAACTCACCTTATAGTCTGTGATGCTATACAGTCCACAATCAATAATAATCTAGCGAAAGCGCCTCTGATAAGTCTCTACATGAAATAATACTGAATATACATCAACACATGCATCTGTTGAACTGAACAACTGAACAAAATACTAGGCACGCCCGTGCCTCGCCAGGCACGCCCGTACCCTAAAGGTCACGCCCGTACCTCCTTAGGTACGGCCAAGGGCACGGTTGGATCTTGAAGGTCACGCCCGTGCCCTTCAACTGGTAGCAGCAGTTTGACCGACTTACTTGCTGTTTCCGGCCAAACCACCCCAAAGACCCAACTTTAATTCATAAAAATGCTACTGGGATGTTTTCCTACATCCCAAACAACTTCTAATCCATAAATAACAACAATAACATGCTGAAATCTGTGATTCACCTTAGAATCAACTAAAAACTCATTTAACTTCAAGAACTTGATTAAGAACTCTTACCTCTAATTTGTATGATTACTAGCTTCAGTTGTTTCACCTTGCTTCCAATGATATTGATCAGAATCTTCAGAGAAACTTGATGTTTTATAGCATACGTGAGTTGGTTTCCTTGCAAAATTGAAGACTTTGACTACAAATAGTCAAAGATGACTATTTATATAAATATCTATGGACTAATTACATAATTAGTTCCTCAACCTTTCCAAGTTCCGTTTTGACGGTTTTAGCCCCTCTAGTTTATAACCACATACTATCTCATATATCCATTTGTAACTCATTTACCACTTTGTACATTTCTCGCATTAACTTAATAATAGAATTTCCGTGTGTTACAATTTCTCCTCTCCTTTGAGGATAGAATCGATTATCATTTCATGATAAACTTCATTATGTTCCAGAAAGTCCATGAACCGCCCTTTCCATACTAGATAGTCATTGCAGAAGAGAAAAGGGGGTTTGAAGTCTGTGCCAATGACCATTATTTCGTTGGAACTTGATATTTTGATTTAATTACTTGAAAGCTTTGAAGTGATCGTTAACTTGGAAAAAGTTGGTGATTGGGTTCGAAGATGGTTTCTTCGAATTTGAAGAATTGGTTCGAAGTGAACAATGAATTCGAAGTGAATGTCGGGAAGTAGGAATTCAAAGTTAACTTGGAAGTTGACTTCGAATGGAACAGTAGAATTTGGTTTTCGAAGTGTTTCAAAGTGATTTCGAAGATGTATTCGAATGCGAAGTATTGGTAAGTCCTGAATTTGTTTTCGAAGTGAACTTTGAATGGAATAGAAGTTTTCAATCTTTGAATGGATGTTTGTGAAAGTGTTTCGAGCAAATGATCTTCGAATGCGAAATGTGAGAAGGCAAGGTGGTTTCGAACTGTATTTGGAATGTACACGCTCGAAGTCAAAGTTTTGTTTTTGAAGTGAGTTGGTAACTTGATGAATGCGCTCGAAGTCAATGTGACGGAGTAACTTTTGAATTCGAAGTGTATTTGGGAATTTATATGTAACGACCTGAAAATATTGTAAAAATTTTTAGACGTGAATTATATATTTATGGAATTTAAGGATATACAAATAATAGAAATATAATCTTTGAATATATTAAGAATGTTTTTACTCCTAAGATACGCATATATATATTAGTATTATACGTATAATAATACTGCCAATATATATTTATATACTTTATATTCAAAGAGTTTGAGGATAGATATTTAAATAGAGTTATTTAATAAAATTCAAACCTAACTAAAAGGACTGAAAGTGTAAATTGAAGGGGGCTAAGTGTAACTTGCAAATTTAATTTGAATTCAAAGTTGAATTCACGTGAGGGGTTGCTTGTACAGGTAGTTTTCCCTTTTTGCAGCTTTACTTTTGCAGGCTTTGTGTTATATATATATATATATATATATATATATATATATATATATATATATATATCGATCTCTATATATAGAGAATAGATAGAAGGAGTTATAAAAAAAATAGAGAAAACACAGTGAGGAAATAGTGAGGTACTTTGGGTAGAGTCTCGTTTGTACTCGTATAAAAGTTATGGGAGACCGAAAAATATTGTTACGAGCATAGCTTCGATCGAGGTTTTGCGAGATTGATCCGAGAGGTTATTTGTGGCGTTTGAGTTCGCGTTCTTGACGATCCGTGAGCGTTATTTGTCTTTTCAAGCTCGTGTGTTTCGTTATCTGGACTAAGGTGAGTTGAATATTTCTCAAAACCGAGTACTAGACAAAAATGATATATTTTCAAATGTAACGATTTACTATAAAATGGTAATATGTGTTTATATATTATCTATGCATGAAATATGTGATATATGTATATATATATATGATTGTTACGTGTTATGAAATCGTATGATGATTATTCTATGTTATGAAGTTATGAGTTTTAACGTAATATTGATTTACGAGACCTTGGGATAGGGGTAGTCCAATCCTTATTAATGATGCCTAGTAGGTTGAACCTTCTAGGAAAAATGCTAGCCATTTGTGGGTTACCGGACGTTCATGACAAGTCCGGGACAACGTGATGATGTATTTATACTCATTGGAATGATATTTGGTACTAGAGGTTGTACCTTATTAAATATCATGCGGGTGTGAGGAGGTGTAAGAGGTAAAACACCGTTATTACTTCACCTTAACGACATTGTGGAATACGTTGTATACCACGTCGCCGGAGTAATGATAGCGGGAGATGTTGCAGTCTAAGAATTATTGGAAGTCGCGCTCTAATGATTCTTAGACAGGTAATAACGTAACTCGTGCACCGGGTCTATATCTTGGGTTAAGATAATATCCCTAGACCATTAATGATGATTGTGATGATGACGATAGTTATGATTTAAAGAATTACGTTAACGGAGTATATGAAATAACTGTTTGAGGTACTATGATTAGTTGACCGTTATGTGCTAAATGTCAAATGATGGGTTGGTCAACTATATGAATGGGCGGGAATGGATTATTATTTATTCTGATATTACCGCTTAAAGTATGTTATGTTTTAATTGAATCTTTTCTTAACTCTAAAGACTCACGAGGCTTTAAGCTGACACTTGTTTCTTGAAATGTGTCTTGCACTCGTGCAGGTTGCTTAGAGTTTGCTTGTGAGACAGGGATTTTGGGTAGTGCACTGTCTTAGATGATACCATTTTATTTTATCGCATCAAACAATTTATGTCTATATGATTAATGTTTATGAACGTGATGTCGTGATTTTCAAACTGATGTAATCTCTTATCGTTTCGGTAAGATGTATTTTATAGCTAAAGACTTCCGTTGCATGTTTTTTGATAAAATTGCAAGATTTTTGTAAATGATAAATTTTGGGAAATCGCAGTCGTCACATTATATCAGCTCGAAGTTGTCTAGGATTTCGAACTTGAAAATTGTGATGTCGATTTTGAGCTCGAAGTGTTCAGGCTTCGAACTTCGAAGTGTGCTTTCTTCGAATTGTGAGGATTTGATGCGCTCGAAGTCAATATAAGCAACAAATTCCGGATTTTACGGGATCTGTTTTTCAACTGCCTAGCTCGAAGTCTTCTTCGCAATAACAAACCCGCTTGAACTCAACAGTAAACACCAAAAACTTCGAAAAATTAATCCAACTCGATCAAAAACTCAGATCTAGACTGTTCTTCATCATCTTCAAATGTTCTTGACTGAAATTTTAATTCTGATAAAAAACAATGAAAATCCCCTCGAATTTTATATCTTATTGCTCGCAATCCTTTGTAGATCAAAACTATTCCAATGAATCCATCATTCTCATTAAATTCGATGAACTATTGAAGCAAAAACCGTAGATGTATTCCACGAAAAACTTCAAGAACTCATTCGATTTTGATCCAAATCAAAACATAAATGATTGTTTTCGAATATAGAATTGATTTAGAGATGAATGGGATCAATTTCAATATGAAAAACACTTAAACCTTCATTGCTTCGATTTCTGAACAGTAACCTCTTCAATATGTAGCTGTCAATCAATGATTTACCGAATCAAGAGCCAACTTAGATCAAGTTAGGCTGTGATACCAATTGATTGTCCCAATCTTTAATAATGATCAATGATGTTGGAGTAAATCCACAATGATGATGTATGAATTGATGAGAGAGAATAGATAATTCATACACACACTTTTCAGAATAATGAAATGCTCAATTGATTTGGGGTAGGTAGACTAGTATATATACCCATAAGGTATTTACTAAACCTACCCTCTACAATGACAAATGACAAACATAACTAAACTAATATAATGAATACAATATTTAGTCTAACAATCTCCCCCTTTGTGTTCATTATACAGATAAAGCATGATAAACGAAAAATGTCTTCTTTGCAGGAGCAGTTTGAATGTTGAGGGAATCTTCACTTTTAGCATCCTGTTTATTCTTCAAGTGAAAAATACACTCCCCTTTGAATGAAGCTCTTAATCTTCATTCATGACTTGAAATCTTTTCATTTCTTTGCTCCCCCTTGATCGTACGAGCATACATCTTCTTATAATAAACATCCACCAAAAAGTTAGGTGGTTTTATGAAGATTTTCTCTTTAGAAAGTCTTAAGAGATGTTTGACGGAGCGAACCACACATGGATATTTAAGCTCTGGCAAGGTGGGAAGTCATGCATTCGTGTTATTATTCGAGAATGATCTTGTTTGACCAACACGTGCAAATGGATAAGCAGCATGATGAGGTGTATCACAATTCTTTTGAAGAAGAGTTTTCTCTTTCATTTCTTCAAAATTATCTTTGCTTTCATTCCAAAGCTTTCTCCGAAGCTTGACCCTGTTTATGAAATGCTTTGTGTATGATTTGGAACTAGAATAATGATCGTTAGAGCATTTGGAATTTAGATGCATATGACTCTTTGATGATTCACTTGCAAAGACTCTTACAGGAACCACCTTGATTTCCTTTCCTTTGGCAAACTTACACTTTTGAACTTTTCAGAATCAGAAGATGGCGTGACCTTTTCTTCTACACAATTTTGTAAGTCTTGCTCCAATTTCTGAAGTTTAAGCTCAAATTTATTCATTCTTTCTAAAGATGACTTTTTTTGAATATCCAACAATTGTTGCTCAAGATTTCTACTCTTGGGACATTCTTCAATCTCAAACTCTTGAAATTTGCTCTCGTACTTGTGAAGTTTCTCAGTCAATTTAGAAAGTTGTAGGGTAAGTTTTGCATTTTCTTTCTTTGAATCATCTGCCTTTTTTTCTGTCTCTCGCCAAAATCTACCCAAAGATCAAATAGTTCAATTTTTTCGTCATTGGTTCGCATCATGATTGTAATCAAGTGTTGTAAGCAAGATTTATGATGAAAGATTCAAGAGATGAACACACACTTGATTTGAAATGATCGTTTAACTTGAGAAGTAAGATTGTGATTATGTTCTAATTCGAAATTCAAAGTGATCAAATGAGAGATGAAAGAGTTCGAAGTTGATTTAAAGGTTTGTTCGAATTTAAACAAAGATTTTGAAGAATTCGGTGCTCGAAGTGAATGGCAAATTAAAAAGGTGGTGCTCGAAGTGTGAATGGCAAAATAAAAATGGTCTCGAAGTGAATGATTAATAAAGAGGTGCTCGAAGAGTGTCAACTAAAAAGGTGCTCGAAGAACACGTGGTCTTCGAATTCAAAGATTTTATCCGAACGAAGTGAGAGTGGGTTTATTGTGTTCGAAGTGTGAATGGAATTTAATGGCCTTCGAATTGAAAGAAGTAATCCGCTCGAAGTGTGAAAAGTTAATGTGTTCGAAGTGTGTGTGCATGGATTTCACGTGAAGTGTGTATGGAATTAATTGTGCATGGAATTAATGGGTTCGAAGTGAATTCTAATTTTTAAACATGGACTTCGAATTGTAATGTATTACAATATGGACTTCAAATGGAGCATGTGATTATTGGTGTGCATGGAGTTTAATGTAAGTATGCATGAGAATTATTGGGCTTCGAATTGAGTGTGCATGGGGTTCAAAGTGTGCATGTGAATTAATGCATGGAATAAAAAGGGCTGCTCGAAGTGTGAAAGAAATTCAGCCTTCGAAGTGTGAGATATTAGTGGACTTCGTATTATGCATGTGGGGTTTTGTGTGGAAATTATTTGCTTCGAAGTGTATGGGTATTAAACATTTGGGCTTTGAAGTCTTGCAAAAGAAATAATTAGGCGCTCGAAGTGACTACTAAAATTCAAACTTGGACTTCGAATTCGAAGGAATTTTCCGCTCGAAGTCTTCACATAAAACAGTTTCCTGATTTTCAGGGATTTTGTTTGTAACAAACAAATTCGAAGTGTATAGGCGCGTGACTAACAAGCTCGAAGTTGTCTAGCAAACCCCTTTCATTTGTTTCTTAGAAGAATTATAGATCAAAATAATATTTCTTCACTGTTCTTCAACTTCTTCAAGTGTTTTCTTCAATAAAATTTGAATATTGATGAAACTTTGAATAATAGCCTCGAAATTTATCCCTTTGGATTCACAAATCTCTGATCTCAATTAATAACCAACCAATTCAATTATCCACTTGTTTTAAAATGGATTTTAAAGGCAAAAATCGTAAGAACAGATTACGAGAAACCTTTAAAATCTCAATCTAAAGAGCTTCAAATTACTCCATGTTGATTGTACTTGACTCAAATAAGGTTTTCAAGTAGAATAGAATCAAACTCAATGAACAATCAAACCTTAATCTTCGAATTCTGATTTTTGATGATGAATACACAATCACGAGCCTTACTTTTATCAAGTTTGGCTCTGATACCACTTGTTTGTCCCAATCTTTAATAATGATCAATGATGTTGGAGCAAATCCACAATGATGTATGAATTGATGAGAGAGAATAGATAATTCACACACACACACTTTTCAGAATAATGAAATGCTCAATTGATTTGGGGTAGGTAGACTAGTATATATACCCATAAGGTATTTACTAAACCTACTCTCTACAATGACAAATGACAAACATAACTAAACTAATATAATGAACACAATATTTAGTCTAACACAAGGATGAAACACCATCATTATCCCGAGTTACTTATGACCAGAACCATGAAGTGAACTCGGGTGCGGGTCCTCCAATCATTTGAAACTCCTTTCAAGTACAGGCAAGAATCACGTTTATCAAAACCAATTATTTACCTCAATCTTAATTTATACTCTCTTCTCATAAAGTATAACCGATTGTGGAGATTTAGAATGAAAAACATTCTCGGAAGTGTTTAAACATGCTAAGATGGAACACAATAAAGATTCATAAAATACCCGCCTTCGACGTATTATTAAATCTCCATTTATAATCGATATAGTATGAATTACAATACTGCTTAACGTCCCCAAAATATAAGTACAAATCAAACATAAACCAAAACAATATTCAAGCCAAGTCATATGCATTAGAAATGCTAATTGTCCTAGTATCATAAACATCACTAGTCCATAACAACGGCTTAACTAGTGGATTTGTACCACAACATCCACATGTACTTTTGTTATTTACTTATATCTCTTTTGACAAGACTACTTTAAAAGTATGCATCAAAGAGATCTCATTTTTCAAAATATTAAAGTAATCACATCCTCATTGTCTCAAAAGCCCACAATAGGGTTAGTGATACTTAAGAGCCAACAATCAACACCACAAGTTAGGATCATAAACTTTGATCAAGATCAACAGTTATCCTAGTAGAAACACGCATTAGAGTAAATACTTACTCCAAGCCTATTCTAGTCGTCAAACATGAACATATTTCTATATTTCTTGAACTAAATATTATCCAATTTTGTATCTCCTAAGTGCCCTTATGAAACAGTAATTCCTGAATTAGGTTCGCAGATAACCTAATATCGGGACATTCTCTTCAATAGAAACATAATATTAGGAATACAACAAAGCTCCCACTAGCCCTGACGTATATAAAAGATTTTACCTATGCTTCTAGAAAACTTATCACTTTGATTTTTTAATAATAAGCAAAGATCTTTCTTTTAAGATGCTAGCATAAGTCCGAAGTGGACTTATTCACTTTTGTAGACTTAATTCAGATACTACGGATGTATATTAAGACCCTCGGTAAGTGTTATAAGCACTTCCTCATAAATTGCTCCATGACGGAACACGGTCATTAATATCCACGAGTATCAAACATTCTTCAACATAGCCACTAGGAAAAGTTTCTCCATAACCATCATGAAAACTTTATAACTAGTCGGTATTTGAAGTTGTCTACTATTCCATCCATGTTAATCCCATTACCACCGTCTTGGTTTACACCTAGGTATGGGATTAAGCCAAGTCAAGTACTTGGACATTTCAAATGGATTGCATCTCTTTATCATTTACTTCTTTTATCTTAGTGAATTCCGGATCCACTATGTCCTCCAATGGATGGCGAACTCAACATGACTCGCCATTAGGTCATTGCCACTTAGATATGAGAAACCCATATCTCATTGGCTTTATATGACTCTTACCAGAATTAAAAGAAGTAATGATTCGTAGTCAGGTATATCAGCATATCCATGCCGATCAACAATCAATGATATCCGATTATATGCTAGTGTCAATATCATGTCTTTTATTTAAGTTCCACGTTCTTCCACTGGAATGCCTTAGCTATTGTCCCCTTTTAAGCAACAAAACATTGTTCTCGAAAGGTTAAATGTCTAAAACTTAGAAGAACTCCTCAAATGTATTAGCACTTCTTGATTTCAAGTTCATCCATCTCCCACTGAATGTAGATTGGATAACTTCGAACTATAAGATAGACAAGCAAAGAACCTTTCTAGTCGTATCTTAATAAGTGCTAAGTAGACCATCAATTGTATTTAGATTTGAGGACCTTGTTAACATGGTGAATGAATGTACCAACAAATCGGACATACATTCTTGACCCATCATAAACCGGATCATTATCAATAATATCTGGTTCCCTACACCATGACACCATGTACCAATGTGTCTTAGTAGGATATGAATTGTGAGACACTTCCACAATTCACTATATGGTCATTAAATATAGATAGAAAGTATCTTAGCATCTTAACTAGATCTAAGTATCTTAATCTGTATGCCCTATTGATTCTGAAAGTCGTTTTGGCTAATCCTGAACACCAACAAGGTTTCAGACATATACTTAAACTAGTAAACATCCCGTAACTACTACCATCAAGGTAGTGACGAAGAAGTTTCTTTTTCGTTATTCTTTGTGGTGTCCTTGAACGGATTATCCACAAAAGTGTGATCAATATCCAACAAGCATTCAATCCTCTCACTAACTCCGGTGAAGGATCTCATAATCATCTTAGCCTAATAAACAAGATCAGCATCAAACGTTTAGCCCGAGGCTAAACCATCCCGAGAACCTAACCACATGGATAAACTTTGAACAAACCAAGCTAAAAAGATTTTACATCAAGTCTTAAAACTTCAAAATTATATCCATCGTCTTCAAAATAAGCACACAAAGAAATGTTACTTGCCACGCTGGGTAGCAAAAATAAAGTAATAAATAAACCGGCGACAAAAGCGAGATCAAGTCTCCTTATTTTCTCTTAGAGGACAATCATCCTGGTTTCCTCGTCCGAGATCCGGTTCTTCATGCTTTTCTTTCTTCCACCAAGGACCTACACTTTGTTACAAAATAAATTTGTGACAAACATGAGTCAATCAGCTCGGGTCAACAACCCAGCTTATAGAAGAATAGCAATGAATAATGAGCGTACCTTAAGAAGGAAATGCAACTCTCTCTTTCCTTAGAAGTTTTATATCCTCTCGGCACGTAGGGCAGACGTGATGGCCCCAATTTCCAAATTTCCACAGAAGTAGCAAACCACCTTTTCTTGAGTCTTATCTTGAGGCACATTTCTATGTATTTCGACTAAATTTCAAGGAAAGGCTTGGAAGCTCCAATCTTTCCTTTTAGGGTCGGTTTCTTCTTCCTTTTCTTTTGTTTCTTTAAACCCAAGACGGGAATGGATGAGGTGGAATTATGCTTGGCCATGTCAGACTCCGCGGACTTCAACATGCCATGCAACTCACTTAAGGATTTCTCCATTCCTTGCATGTGATTAGTTTATGACAAACTGATCATATGATGCGGGCAGGGACTGGAGTACAATATCCACAGCGAGCTCCCTCCCAACAGGAAATCCTAACCTCTCTAATTGGTCCACGTTCGCCTTCATCTTGAGGACGTGGAGACTTACATTCCCGCCTTCCTGCATCCTACAACCGACTAAGTTTTTAACACACTCATAGTGTTCCTGCTGAACTTGCTGTTGGAACATGTGCTTGAGTTTGTTTACCATACTGTACACACTCATGTGCTCGAACTGCTTTTGCAACTCTGAGCTCATAGTTGACAACATGAGGCAGGCAACATCGTGCGTGTCCTGACCACGTTTTTCATATTCGTATCGTACGGCCCAAGTCGTATTGGTAGCAGGTGGCTCTGGAAGGGGTTCCTGAAGGATGTGCAACTTTGACTCATGGCGAAGGACAATCCTCAATTGCCTAAGCCAGTCAATAAAGTTCACCTCCGTGAGTTTCTCCCTTTCTAGGAACATACGAAGTGAGATGTTTGACGTGGTGTTATTATGGTTTGACATCTATAAATAACAAGAATGCGAGTTTTGGTTAGTTAGATAAACCTTGTTAAAACTAATTACCCAATATGTTTAAGAAAAACAATTATTTTAACAAGGGCTAAGAACCTTATTTCACCTCACACCGTGACGGGTTTGCCGCGGATCACGTGGTGAAGCTATTTAGGCCGGTAACCATTTTACTAATTGTAATCTCTATTACAACTCTTAGACACTTGCGGGATCCATTGACATCCATTATGTCGGTTGGCATGTTTGATCCCTTCCTCACACCAATCTCAATATATAATTTTGTTTAGCTCGTTCTTAGCTCGACAACTAACCAAGAATTATATACCAAAATTGTAAATCGTCCAACAAGACACACGGGTGGCACTCTAGACCATCAATTGGCTCGTTCTTAGCTCGACAACCAATCATGCGAGTTACCCCACTCACCTTCCACACAACACGCAAGGAATGACTCGTTCTTAGCTCGACAATCATCCTTGTTTCGTTAGATTCGGGTGGTGTCGTCTTATGGATGGTGCGTGATTTACGTTTTGGGAAAAATGGGATTTTGTTTCCGGTTTATAAAAACCTTTTGTGAATTAACAAAGTAAGTGTCAAAACGACATTTTGTTTGGAAAGAAGCTCTAAAGTTCTTAAAATATAGGCAATAAAGTGACTCAGTAGGCCATATAATGGTTGCACACTCGAGCAAAGGTGAACAATACTATTTATGGATACTATTGTGTAAAGTACATTGTCCTAAATCCTTTGACGATCCGATGTTCTATAATGAGACTCGAGCACACACATTTTAAGAGGCAGCATACTTAGGTGGTTATTTGCTTGATAATAATAGCCGATATTTATTTTTATAAGAGGCCTAAATTTTCATTATGCCGTATGCACTTAGGAGGGTTTTTGCTACCCTTCTTCTTTATTCATGTCCTGCCAATCCTCGCAAACTTTGGCATGCTTATAAAAATTTCATGTTAGAAGACCTGAAATATAATGATATGTCACATAAAGAGTCTAAAAATTTAGCACTATAGCAAAATGAATTATTGCAGTTAATGGGAAAAAGCATTCACGATTTTGACCTTCAATGTAATGATGTTTCTCGACTTGATGTAGAAGACCAGACAAGAGAAATCATAGCTGAGAAAAGCAAATTCGTCTCCCTTGAAAGTATGAGTGCGATATCATGCCTAAATGAAAAACAAAGACTTGCTTATGACACAATTCTCGAAAAATACACTCTACTAAAATCGGGAACCTTTTTGTCGATGGTCCTGGAGTCACTGGGAAAACGTTTCTAGTACGGAGCATTATTAGCTAAAATTGGATCCGAATGACAATGCATTAGCTACAACAACCTATGGTATAGCTGTATCAATACTCCGAGGAGGTAGAACAACTAATTCAAGGTTCAAAATTCCATTAGACTTGGCACACTGTGTAGTTTTCAAAAGTCAGCAAAAAAGGTTCGCTAGCAACACTTATCAAAGATTGTAAATTAATCACATCGGATGAGACCCTAATGGCTCAACGAACTGCCATGGACGCCTTAAATGATCTTTTTGCAAGATCTGATGGATTATGTTGGTCCACAGAGGGTAAACAAGCAACTGATATAGTGTAGAAGGGGGGGTGGTTGAATACACTTTAAAACAATCAATCAAATTAATCAAATGTATATTCAATGATCAAACAGAATGATTACAATTATCACTTTCTAATCAAGTCAACAGGATGATTTGATGTTTACACTGATCATAAACTAAACTCTCTCTAGACACTCTTGTATCACAAACTAATTGATGATCGAACTTCTTGTTAAAACTGATTAACAAGAACTCTTGAAAACTCTCTTGAACTTTGAACTCACAAAGTTATCGCAACACACGCGTATCAAGTATGACGAACACACGTACGTTTTGCAACTTATGCAGTCGTATACTATTCGGTATACTGTGTTCTTTTTTTATATTGAAAACCCACAAGAATGTTTATAAGCATACTTGATATATCTACGAACAAATCGCAGTTTAAAGATAGAACTTATCTTTTCTTTAAAACCGTAACAAACTCCTTAATTAGAACATATCTAACTAATTCCGTTTGAGATCTCTATCCAACTAATGGATAGTTTAAATTAGGTTCAGATATCCTAATTTAAATGTCGTAGATATGGAGAGTTTATAACACAATTTAGAACTTACTAAAATTCTTGAACTTACTTCTGACGCCGAGCTGACTTACTCGGTCTTGACATCGTCAAGCTGAGTTCTTGAATCTTGGGTTCTTGAATCTTCAAGTCTTCACTCTTGAAACCTCTCTCAGCTTAGAAGTCACTGAGCTATCTAGTTTTACATAGAAAACTCTATGTCTGTTTATACGCTGCCTACTCAGCCTATGCTGACTAGTCAGTCTATAACAGACTTACATAATTCCTAATGTTTAACCTATCATCTATACATAGCTATGGTTTGTCTTATCAAATCTAACTATTCTAAACAAGGGATTAACAATCTCCCCCTATTTGATGATGACAAAATATTGAATCAAAGTACGTATAGGTTAACAGAATTATGTTGAACCACTCTGGAACTGACGAAAGTTAGTTCTTAAAATAAGTATTGAACTGATCCGTACTTATTTACCATATCTTGAACTTACAAGATGTTTATGTTACAAATCTATTATAAGACTTGTATTCTAAGTATTTGGATATACAACTACTTAGATACTGAACTTATCAGAATTAATTTAAGTTCTGAACTTACAAAACTTATACTACTGAACTTATTAGTTTTTAATTGAACATATCAATCCTCAACTTGAACTTACAAAGTTGTTTGTTTGAACATACCAAACATAACATTGAACATATCAAATACTAAAACAATTGAACATATCAAACTTGAATTTGTATTAATGAACATATCATTTACATTGTAGCTTGATCAATATGATCAGCTTATGCACCCTTAGTGCTTACAAAATTATAGAACTAATCTATTTGATCAGTAGGATCTCCAACTTCCAACCACATATCTAAACATTTAAGTTCCCAAATGGAAGCTTCCTTGATAGCATTATTCATAATCTCTTCACCCTCTGTCAGCTCTCTCATCTCAGTTTTTCTTGATCTGACTTCTTTGTTGAGATGATATCTGAATACTGAGTTTTGAGTTGAGTCATCACATAGAATTCTCAAGTACATAATCAATTCCAGATTTGTCAAATGAAGATCTACTACCCTCAAGAAGCACTGATTACCTTCCACATCAAGATACAAGAATCTTTCCAAAGGTTGAGTGATATAAGGCCCTGTTTGGTTCACTGCATTCTTTGGGAATTCCTAGGATTGGGAATTAAAAACCCAAGAAATCCTGTGTTTGTTTGGAAAAAAGCTAGGGATTTCAAATGATGGGATTTTAAAGAAATCCCACCAATTCCCTCATATGAAGGAATTAGGAAATACCACCACCCCCCATGGTATTTTAAAATCCTTGATAGAGGGGAATGTGCCATTTACCATTCTACCCTCACTTAACCTAACACCCTTTATTATTATTATTATTATTATTATTATTATTATTATTATTATTATTATTATTATTATTATTATGTGTTAGACTTTTTGGAACTATTATGTCAAATATGTGTTAGACTTTTTAGAACTATTATGCTTAAATTTTAGTTACATTTTTTATTATTAAATAGTGTAAATTAATTAGTTATTATTTATTTATTAAATAATTAATTAAACAATAAAAACTGTTTAAAATATAACTGAAGGGTAATTTTGTCATTTGTCACTAAAACAATCCAAATCCTTTGATTGAATTACTAAACAAACAGGATTTCAGGAATGCAAATCCTGACAGATTTTGTCAACCAAACACAGGATAGGATTCACAATCCTGCCAAATACAATTCCTGCAAATTCCCAATCCCTTGACAGAATGCAAATCCCATGAAAAAAATCTACGAACCAAACGCCCCCTAAGTGTTTTCTCTGAATTCAACTCCCTCTGTAACTTGTAGACTGATATTTCGTTTGGCTCGCTGACTTGCTACTCTGACTCTTGCAACTTTGTTTCTGTTGAGGAAGGTATCAATTTCATCAGCTGGAATTTCTCCTAATTGATCAATTCTTATGAAGAGAGTCTTGAGCACATCAACTATCTCTTGTCTGATTTGATTCTTTTTCATTCTTTTGATAGTTGTGGCTACTACCTTTAACTCTGAGAAGCCCAACTTGTACACACATCTCATATCTAGACCAATTTCTTGTTTGTTGTCTAGTACAAAGTTGATCATCACCAATTCTCCTTTTCTACTCAGTGTGATGGATTCAATCTTGTGATTAAAGTGTGTTCTTTTATAGCAATGTCTTAGATCAGTATCTGAGTAGGGAATTGGGGCAGCTCTAGGTCCAAAATAATCAGCTTCAGCTCTGGCAGCCTCAGCTTTAACCTTTTCTCTTTGAAGCTCAGCTTGTCTTTGTTGCTCTTTCATTTCCTCCACAGACATACCCAGTTCTTTAGCCATTTCTTGTAACATTTGCTCAGCAAGCATGTCACTGGCTTTCTGTGCTGCATCAGCTTCATCACTTGAGTCAGATTCATATGCAACTAGTTGATGCTGAGCTTGTTGCTCTGGCTCAGACTCAGCAATGATCACTTTTCTTCTCTTTGCTAGAGACATAACACTTGTTCTTTTCTTTCTTTTTACCATCTCAAACACTTTGCTTTTTCCTTTATCCAATTGTGAAGCTGGAACAGACTCAACTTCAACAATCTTTGACAATTCAGCTTGATGGAAATTTGTAGGCACAATCTGAAGTGTTTCTTTATGTGGAACTTGTTGTGGGACTAATTGAGCTTGTGAAGCTGTGATAATTTGGACTATTGGAGCTTGTGGTTGTTGTTGGGAAGGCTGATCTACACTGCTCACGAACTGATCATGAGCTTCTTCCTCGATTTGAACTTCCTCTGTATGCTCCCCCTCAACATCATTAGATTTCTTTGATTCTTCCTCCCCGTTTTTGTCATCATCAATAGGGGAGGGTCTTGATTTAAGCACAAAGCTTTCCAAACTGGCCACAGAGTTTGACAAATCATTCAGCTTACGCATTAGCTTGGCTTTATCACTTTTTCTTTTCTTGTGCAGGAGCTCAAACTGAGTTTGAAGATATGTCATAATTGAGTGAGCATTAGCGGCCATCAGCTTGGGTTCCTCTGTTCTCCTATTAACTTCAAAGTCTTCCTGTCCAGTGGAGGAATGTAGTTCCACTGTAGGAGTGGCTGTTGAGTGTTCCTCATGATGTGAGAATGTGGGCCCCATATCCAAAGGTTGGTGCTGACCTAAGGAATCAAGAGGGCCAGAATGGGGACCCTGTAAACCTTCCTGGTGTATGAAAGGTTCATTGACAGGTCGTGCGAGAGAGTGTAAAGATGGAAGAAAAGAATGACCAATGTCGTGAACTATGGTAGTGGGGTAGGTTGGGCTTAGTAGGGAGGAGGGGGTAGTTGACCCTGGGGAGAGGTCATATGTTCAATGTAACCTTCATGTGTCTGTGAAGGCACAAAAATAGGTTCTCCCATGACTAGGATAGGTATGGACTGAGTAGACACCATACCCGGTATAGGCTGAAGGGTTGAACTGAGCCTAGAGGTTGGCACCTTAAGAGAAGATGTCTCCCCCTCAGCTCCTGCCGGTGGAGGTATCAATGTGATATCAGATCCGGAGTCCTTTTTAGGTGAAGGACCACCTTTGGCAGTTTTTCTTGTATAGATGTGAGATATAACCTTGGTAGCAGTGGGCTGGCCAAGGTGGGCTGTAGAGTGTAAGATAGATGGAGATGTTTGTGGTGGGGGAGAGGGGTTAGACTGAGTTGGGCTTGACACAGTCTTATCTCCCAATTTAGGAGGTGGAGAAGTAAAAGAGAGAGAAGGAGATAAGGGATGCGAAGGTATACCTGCTGCACCTAGCAGTGGTGACTAAGAGCTAGGAAACAGACTCCTTTGCTCAGAACTCGAAGTGGTGGTGGAAATTCTTTGAGCATGAGGTCTGAACTGAGTCCTAGGTTGTTCAGCTTGAGAGGACTTAGACTCAGAATCAACGGCTTCACCCTCTTCTTCCTCAGCTTCTTCCTTCGTCTCAGCTTCACTTGACTCAGGAGTCGGAAGCTATACATACACCCTCATCCGAGCACTCATTATGGGGTGCTCGGCAAAAATATCATTAGTAAACATCTTGGAGCTGAGATTAGGAGTAGGGGTTGACTCATATTGGGCAGTATATCTTCTCCCCAACCTGTCCTCGATCACCGTTGATAAAAATCTTACGAAGGGCACAATGGTATCCCTTAAATTCTTGGTTACTAGCGCCTTGAGTGCCTCAATGATGAACTCAGCATAATCTATTCGTTGATCATAAAATACATTGTATAACAATTGCATTTCAAAATCATTTACGTTATCCAAACCACCCACTTTGTATCCACGGGAACGAACCACAGTGGACACCATGAATCCCCATGCTGTCTAGAAAACAGATTTCCTTATAACTCCAATAACTTGAGGATAACCCATTAAGGGTAAGACACTCCTTGAAGTCTCCCTAGAAACCGTGGCCTCGTATTGATTGTGAACAGGAGATGAAGAATTCGTCTGAGACAGTTTGCATCTATGTCAATCGCCACTTGTCCACTTAGGACTATACCTCTTATTACTTGTTGATTTGCATCTGGTTTGCATGTGTACTAAAACTCTGTGAGGAGTTGTGGGATGAGCACCGCAGGACCACGAAGGAAAGCATGTGCCAGGGGTCCCTTTCGAATGTATGAGACCCAGTCCTCATAGCCCCTGCTAGTCTTGGACTTTGGTATGTCGATACAGGCGACGACATTGTTTTGTTTGTAGATGGGGAGTGCGTTGTTCTTGATATTTCCACCACGGATCATTTGATCAGTCAGATTTAGAGTGTAACCCTCCATTGAATTCGAACTTATTGTATTAGATTGCATTTAGCAGTAGTAGGGTTTAGCACTGAGTAATTGATTCTGCACAAAGCGAGGTTAGGATTTTAGCAAGTGGAGAAGAAGGTAGAAGATTTGGAAGAGTAAACGAAATATGATGAGGAGTCTCTCTTATTTATACCTTTTCAGTGTGAGAGAAAAGTTACCGTTATCGGAGGGTAATAAATATGACTGTTACAGTAACAACCGGCTACGCAGTTTGTTATAACGGCTATATTTAATGTAACTTAATTAGACTTACACTATTACATTGATCCGAATTCTTTCAAGATGAACTAAATTATCACCAAGATTCTCTTAAATAATTAATTTGAAAACGACTTACCTTTATTTTAAACAGGACACACCTTACATATTTGATTGTCACAGAATATGGGAGTCTTTGAATAATGTAAGCCAAAGTCCTTAAGCTGATGTTGCATCCACAGTATTTGAGCACAACAGCTCCCTACAGCTACATACTCAGCTTCAGCTGTGGAAATTGCCACTGAGTTTTGTTTCTTTCTTGTCCAGCTAACTAATTTTCCACCCAAAAATTGACATCCTCCGGTAGTACTCTTTCTATCTAGACCACAACCTGTGAAGTCTGAATCTGAGTACCCTATCAGCTCAAATCCTGATCCTTTGGGATACCACAAACCTAAATTTGGTGTTCCCTTTAGATATTTGAGTATTCTTTTAACAGCTAGCAAGTGTGGTTTCTTTGTATTAGCCTGATATCATGCACAGACACATGTAGCAAACATTATATCAGGTCTGCTTGTTGTTAAATAGAGTAATGAACCTATCATTCCTCTATATGTAGTCTGACATACAGATTTTCCATCAATGTCCTTGTGTAACTTGACATTGTGTAACATTGGAGACTTTGCAGGATGGCTTGAGTCTAATCCATATTTCTTAATCAGATCAAAAACATACTTGCTCTGATTAATAAATATACCATCTTCTTTCTGGTAGATTTGAAGTCTCAAAAAGTAAGTCATCTCACCCATCATGCTCATTCTGTATAGATTAGACATTATCTTAGAAAACCAATCACATAGACCTTGGTTTGTTGAACCAAAGATAATGTCATCCACATAGATTTGAACCAGAAAGACATGTCCTCTGCTCTTTCTTATAAATAGAGTTTTGTCAATACTTCCTCTAATAAAATCATTTGTAACTAGATAGGTGGACAGTGTAGCATACCATGCTCTTGGAGCTTGCTTGAGTCCATACAAAGCCTTGTCTAACTTATAGACATAATCTGGATGTTTAGGATCAACAAAACTAGGGGGTTGTTTCACATAGACTTCCTCCTGTAGTAATCCATTTAGAAAATCACTTTTAACATCCATTTGATACACTTTAAAATTTTTGAAGGTTGCATAGGCTAGGAACAATCTTATATCTTCAATCCTTGCAACAGGAGCAAAGGTCTCATCATAGTCAATACCTTCTTCTTGTCGATACCCCTGAGCTACTAGCCTTGCCTTATTTCGGATCACTACTCCATCCTTGTCCATTTTGTTTCTATAGACTCACTTAGTGCCTATAATTGTTTTTCCTTTGGGAGCAGGGACAAGGTTCCAAACCTTATTTCTTTGAAATTCTGTCAGTTCCTCTTGCATAGCTTCAATCTAATCTTCATTCTTTAGAGCCTCTTCAGTCTTCTTTGGTTCCATTTAAGATAGAAAACTAGAGTGGGCAACATAGTTTGCATTTGCCTTAGATCTAGTTAACACACCATCTTCAATGTTACCAATAATATCATCAAGGGGATGATCGTTTAATACTTTGAAGGTTGTAGTAGGAGACTGTGGTTTTGGGTCTGAATTTGAGCAATGTCTCCCAGGCTGAATAGGACTTAATTCTTCAGTCTGAGTAGGGATTGAGAGATCACTTAGATTTTCAATCTGACTTGTACACGATGATTCGCCTAGATTCTCAGGCTGAGTAACTTCAACATTGATAGTTTCTTTTGATGATGCACATTTGTCAGATTTACCACCATCCTCATCATCAGATTATCCATAACATTCATGGGATTTGATGTGAGATCTTCTCTGCTCCTTTCAAGCTCACTCAGACTAACTGGGTCAGCTTGAGCTTTGTCAGATTTGTCAATACTTGTCTCATCAAACGTAACATGTACGGACTCTTCAATTACCTTTCTTTTAAGATTAAAGACTCTGTAAGCTTTGGAGATTGAAGAATATCCAACAAATAGACGTTGATCAGCTTTAGGTTCCAACTTATGGAGCTGATCTCGTTGGTTTAGCACATAGCATGTTGAACCAAAGATATGGAAGTATCCAATATTAGGTTTTCTGCCATGATACATCTCATAAGGTGTTTTACCATGTCTTTTAACTATCATTGATCTGTTATGTGTGTAGCAAGCTGTACTTACAGCTTCTGCCCAAAAGTTCAGCTTGAGCTTTGCTTCACATAGCATGGTTCTGGCAGCTTCAATTATGGTTCTATTTCTCCTTTCAACAACTCCATTTTGTTATGGAGTTCTTACAGATGAGAAATTCTGGATAATTCCCTTCTCTTCACAAAAGCCTTCAAGGGTTGAGTTCCTAAACTTAGTTCCATGATCACTTCTGAGCTGCTTAATAGACTTACCCTTTTGCAACTCTTCTTGTCTTATGAAGCTGATTAACTCATGTGCAGCTTCACTTTTAGCTTTTAAGAAAACCACCAAAGTGAATCTTGTGAACTCATCAACAATCACTAGAGTATACTTTTTACCACTTAGGATTGGGGTGCTTATAGGTCCAAATAAGTCCAAAGGCAACATATGCAATGGTTCTATAATTGAAAAATTCCGTTTGGACTTAAAGGATCCCTTGTGATGTTTTCCCATTTCACAAGCTGAGCAGAGTTTGTCTTTAGCAAATGTGATCTTAGGCAGACTAGAGACTAACTCTTTGCTAGACAGTTTGTTAATATATTTGAAATTTAGGTGTGACAGTCTTTTGTGCCACAACCAACTCAGCTTGGGAGTTGAGTCAGAATACAAACAGGTTTCAGTTGAAGGATCTGCGGAGCTGAGATCTAACAAATAGATATCTCTCTCTCTCTTTTTGCCATTAGTATTGGCTTTCCCTTCTTATCATAAATTGTTCCTGCATGCTTTCTGAAGGTGACTTCATAATCCTGATCACACAATTGGCTGATACTTATCAGATTGTGTTTAAGGCCTTCAACATATGCTACCTTCTTGAAAATGACTGTTCCGGCAGTTATCTTTCCATAAGCTTTAGTCTTTCCTTGAGAATTATCCCCAAATGTCACCTTGGGTCCTTCATTGTTTTTGGAATTCACTTAGAATCCCTTTGCTTCCTGTCATGTGCCTTAAGCATCCACTGTCTAGGTACCACTTGTAGGAGCCCTGCACATGATCAACTAAACACATTAGTTTCTTTTTGGAACCCACTGTTTGGTGGGTTCTGAGGATGAGCACTTAGCTAATCCTTTAGAGGCTGATTGATCAGCTTGAACAGATTCTGAGTCTGTTTTAGACCGATCATCCTTTACCTTTTCAGGCCTAAGATTGGTACTTACACAGTCTTTGGCTTCATGACCTCTATCACCACACTTATAGCATTTTCTTCTAAAGATGGGTGTTTGGGTGACTTCTTTGAGTTTTCCAACATTAAATTTGGATTTAGTTTTAGGGTTATAAGATGTGGATAACCTTTCAATCCTTTAAGACAGTTTGTCCACTTGATTTTCTCTGACTTTGGACTTACCTTTGTCAGCTTTATGGTTACCCTTATTTGGTGAAGTCTGACTTACAGACAACTTCCTGTTCTTAGACATCCTTTCATATTTGGCTTGAGAGTTGTGTCTTTTTGAGTTGAAGTGAGTTATTCTGTCAAAGACAGTTGTTCTCACAGGATTGTAATCCAATCTTTTGAAAATTGACTTACAGTTTCTGTTGGATCTGGAACATTCAACTTGATGGTTTGTATGAATAACCTGGGGGCTTTGGGTTGGTCTCACAAACTTATTGGTTTTGACCTATTTTCCATCCTTGTTCCTTAAAAATGTCTTTGGAAGTATATCATCTGATTTCACAGTTTTGTCTTCAAGACTGACTTTTTCTGTTATGATTTCATCAGCAGCAGCACTATAATCTCCCCCTAGCACTGCTTTTACTTGATTTGGTATCTGCTGGTTGATACATTTTTCTGCTTCCCTTGATGACTTACACCAAGATTCACAGATCTTTCTTAGATTGTCAGCTTGTTCTTTTGATTCTTGTAATTCTTCACTTAGAAGTTTGTTTATGTAAAGCTGACATTCATAATCACTTTGGGTCTTTTTACCAGCATTTATGAGAGTTTCAAAGTGTTTAAGTTCATCTTTTAATTTTGAAATTTTAGTTTTCAAATTAGATTGAGCTGTGAGAGAGGTTTTGAAGTCATTCAACAAATAGTTGAACATTAAACGTTTTTGTTCATCAGTGTAAGAGCTGAAGTTATTTATCTTATACATTGAGGCAGGATCCCAGTTATTGGTTTGCTTACTCAGCTTAGCCGCTTCTGCTAGATCCTCATCAAAGGAGCTATCTTCTAACTCATAGTAAACTTGTTCCTATTCATCCTCAATGGCCATCAAACACCTATTTGGCTCATCATCATCTGAGGTAGATGATTCAGTATCCCAAGTCTCAGCAAGAAGACCTTTGGTGTTTTCATCTGGCTTGGCTTTGAGTCTCTGATATTTCTTTTTATATTTATCAACTCTGTATGCATTCTTGTCAGCCACTGAAGCTGATTCTCCCTTCTTAACTCTACACTAAGTAGCTATGTGTCTTGTCCTTTGACAGTTGTAGCACTTAGCTTTCTTAGGATCAAAAGTAGACTTACCACTTTTGCTTTTGTCAGATTGACCTCTTCCTCTTCTGAACTTTCTAAAATTCTTTGCTAACATTGCCATTTGTTCAGTAAGAGCATCCATCTCTTCATCATCTGAATCTGAGTTAGGACTTATCTCCTCAGATTCAGATTCAGAGTCAGTTTCAGCTTGAGACTTTTTAGATCCCTTCTTCTTCCTTTCTGCAATCAATGCAGATCCAACATTATTGATAGATTCTTTTAGTTGTTGCTGGGCCACTTTCTTCTGTTCCATGATCTGTTGATGATTTAGAAGAAAACCATAGATAGATCTGAGATCATATTTTCCTAAGGTTCCTCCAGCATGAAGTGCAATGGTAATCTCATTGAATTGTTTAGGTAACACATCCAAGAACTTGAGTACCAACTCATTTTCATCTTTCTTGACACATACCAAGAGCAGATCATTAATCAAGCATTGAAATCTGGTAAACAGATCAGCCAGAGTTTCATTCTTTTTGGCGAAGAAAGTCTCATAAGAACGACTCAGATTTGTCTTCTTATGTTGCTTGACCGGGTCAGTGCCTTCATACGTGACACTGAGAGTATCCCACATCTCTTTTGCAGTTTGGCACCCAGCCACAGTATGCAAAAGAGGGTTTGTCAAAGCATTTGCTACAATGATTTGTGCCTTATCATCAAGATTGAATAGTTTGTGATCTTCCTCAGTCCAAGATGCTTCAGGCTTGGGAGTTTCTCCAGAAGGAACAGTTTTGTCAGTGGCCGTAATATGGATCATGGGTATGATTAGGCCATCTTGAATCACGGTACTCATACTGTGATCCACTGACTTCAGATACAGCATGGCTTTGAACTTCCACATAGGATAGTCATTGCTATCAAAGATAGGACACCCTTTTGCCGCCATTGTTGGAATATGATTTGATTGCTTGTTGATAGACATCTTGACCTCTTGACAACGGATCTTGATCTTCAGTTAATGAAGAAACTTGCTCTGATACCAGTTGTTGGTCCCACAGAGGGTAAACAAGCAACCGATATAGTGTAGAAGGGGGGTTGAATACACTTTAAAACAATCAATCAAATTAATCAAATGTATATTCAATGATCAAACAGAATGATTACAATTATCACTTTCTAATCAAGTCAACAGGATGATTTGATGTTTACACTGATCATAAACTAAACTCTCTCTAGACAGTCTTGTATCACAAACTAATTGATGATCGAACTTCTTGTTAAAACTGATTAACAAGAACTCTTGAAAACTCTCTTGAACTTTGAACTCACAAAGTTATCGCAGCACACGCGTATCAAGTATGACGAACACACGTACGTTTTGCAACTTATTCAGTTGTATACTATTCGGTATATTGTGTTCTTTTTTTTATATTGAAAACCCACAAGAAGGTTTATAAGCATACTTGATATATCTACGAACAAATCGCACTTTAAAGATAGAACTTATCTTTTCTTTAAAACTGTAACAAACTCCTTAATTAGAACATATCTAACTAATTCCGTTTGAGATCTCTATCCAACTAATGGATAGTTTAAATTAGGTTCAGATATCCTAATTTAAATGTCGTAGATATGGAGAGTTTATAACATAATTTAGAACTTACTAAAATTCTTGAACTGACTTTTGACGCTGAGCTGACTTACTCGGTCTTGACATCGTCAAGCTGAGTTCTTGAATCTTGGGTTCTTGAATCTTCAAGTCTTCAAGTCTTCACTCTTTAAACATATCTCAGCTTAGAAGTCACTGAGCTATCTAGTACTTACATAGAAAACTCTATGTCTGTTTATACGCTGACTACTCAGCCTAAGCTGACTAGTCAGTCTATAACAGACTTACATAATTCCTAATGTTTAACCTATCATCTATTCATAGCTATGGTTTGTCTCATCAAATCTAACTATTCTAAACAAGGGACTAACAGATTCCATAGATATTTTTGAAGGAAAGTTGTTGTACTTGGTGGAGACTTAAGATAAATACTTCTAATTATGTGTCAAGGGAAAAAAATCTAAAACAATTGTTTCATGCCTAATTAGCTCTCGCCTATGGCCATCCCTTCACAAATTGCACTGAACAGAAACATGAGGGCTTTATTAGACGCCGAGTTTACTAAACTTCACTTGAAGATCGGTAATGGTACATATTCATCATATAATGATAACATTATAACCATTCCCATGACAATGCTTATTGACACTCATTTGGAAGAAGATCAGGACCCTTTGAATGCTCTCATAAATTATGTATACATGAACATTCATTCTGAGACGTTAACAACCTCCAACATCTCAAACCGTGCTATCTTAACCACACAAGAAAAATTCTTCGATGAGATTAATGAAAGTTTAATAGCAAAGTTTCCAAGTAGAGATAAAGAATATGTAAGCTTTAACGAAACATTATATCCAAATGACGAGACTCAATACGAGGGCCTTTTGCATTTGCTTACACCAAATGGTATGCCTCCTCACAGGTTAGTTTCGAAACCAAATTGTCCAATCATTTTTCTAAGAAATTTTAATCCTATTGAAGGACAATGCAATGGGACAAGATTAATATGCAAAGACATGAAAAGAAATATTATACATGCAGAAATCTCCTTCGGAGACTTTGATGATAAACAAGTCTTTATACATAGAATTCCATTGCAACCTCCAACTAATAAATAATACATGGTCTCATTCAAAAGGATTCAATTTCCAATTAGGTTATATTTTTCAATGACAATTAATAAGGCATAAGGCCAAATACTTGACTTGATTAACATGTACTTAACAGAAACCGTTTTTTCTCATGAACAATTGTATGTTGCCTTATTACGTGCAAGGACAATCACACAAGTTAAGTACTCATCAGACCCCCACTTTATGATAGTCGTAATACTACAAACACTAAGAACATTGTTTATCAATATATCTTAGAAGAGTCACTATATTATAATTAGCATATACCTATAATCATTACTTTACCCGTACGTTAAGTTTTTTGCCCTTATTATGTTATGTAAAACAATAACTACATGTAACGTGTCCATGTAAGGCACAATGAACCGACCTCTCTCAAATACAATGGAAATAAAGTCTTTGCCTACAAGATAGTGGACTGTGCTTATTCAGGTTATTCAAAATGGCCATGTTCAATATAGCAAAGCGGGAGGTGTGTTTAAAAGATTGTTATTCACGGATTGCCATGTACTAACTTCTAAAATTTGCCTTCTTTTCAAGTATTTCTATAAGGATTACTTTAAAATTACTTACAAGTTTTACGACTTTTAAAGAAGGGAACAAAATTAATCACGCGTATATATTGTGCCTATCTACGTTACTTTGCCAATCTCTTGTCACCGTACAAAAGGTATTACATATCTAATGCAATAGTTATCAAGAACAAGGCAAAATATTGAGTCGGTTCATATCCCTACTCATGGATATTAAATAATGGAACTCTTGTTGAGGAGCTGATAGAGCCTATTTCGCCAACATTACCATGTGAATTTCATTTCACAAACTTTTAGGACCTTCATAAATATGCTGAAAATGATCAAACGAGAACTATTTCTCATACGAGAACCAATCTTAGATGTTCAATTCCCCCTCCTTTAATTGGATTGCCCACCCATAAATTTCTTACATGCATCCTGCCACATTCAATCCTCCCACGCTCTTCATCCATGTATTCCATTATCCAAAATGAACGGCCAAGATTGGTTCTCGTACGAAAAACAGTTCTCGTTTGAACCCCTATATATATATATATGAACAATGTTTAATATAGTCCATACTTAATTAATAGTCTTAAATGACTAATTTTAGCCTTTTGATCAATGACATCAATGGTCTAGATTGCATTTTAAAATTTTGGACTGAGTGACATTTTTGTAATATACATGTGATGCTTTTACAAATCATATATAATTGTATACTGACTCATCTATAATTGAATATTAAAATTTTAGCTCGTATATATATATATTATATTATATTATTTGTTTTGATCAAGTTGTTATAACGAGTTGATTTTTAATAAAGTTATATTATTATGTTTTAGTTAAAACATGATAAAGTTTTAATAAAACTAGAATTTTGATTAAACATGTTTTATTTAATTAAGTCATGTGAAGTTTTATACAGTTTAATAAATAAAAGGGATATATGTATATATACGTTATATTAGTTTATACATATATGTGTTTTAAGTTTTAAGTTAAAAACTTAAGGACTATGGTTTGAAAGCCATAAAAATTATAAAAATATATATAAACTAATTACGTGATGAATAAGAAGAGTAATAAATTTAAGGGTCAATAACGGTTTAGGCATGATAGTTTTAGTTCCGTTTCAGTTTTACCATCAATGTTTTCTTAAACGATTTTATCATAAAGTTTGAATTTATTATGATTTAAACCTCAAAGTTTTTTCTAAAGGATTTAAACCTTAAAGTTTTGTTAAAAGACTAAATAATCATTTAAGTTTTATATGGTTTTCAATTTTACCCTCTCTATTTGATTATGCATTTTAGTTTTATTAAAGGCTTAACAAAACTTAGAGGGTTAAATCGTTTTTTAACAAAATTTTAAGAGTTAAATCGTTTAGGAAAAACTTTAAGGTGTAAAGCAAAAAATATTTTGAGGATTAAATCATAAAAAATTCAAACTTGATAGTAAAACCGTTTGAAAAAAAAAAACTTTGATGGTTAAATCGAAACTGAACTAAAACTATGATGGTTAAACCATTATTGACCGTAAAAATAGTTGTCTTTTTGGGTTTTTGACCAATTTCATGTTTTTGGATAAAAACATGTTTTAGTGAAATAAGTGATTTAATTTTAAAGTTTAATATTTAAATCAAGTTTATATTTCATTAAGGTTTTGGTCAAAACCAATTGTAGCTTCAATTTTCCGTCTTAATTAATAGTTATTAATTACGTGATAAAGGGAATAGTTGAATAGATCATGTTGTTTCCTTTCACAGCAAGGGGTGTGCAGCGAAAACCGAAACCGAACAAAAAACTGGAAAAACTAAACCAATGGTTTTGGTTTTCCGAAATTCAAAAACCGAAATTTTCGGTTTAGTTCAGTTTAGTGTTTTAAAACCGCCCAAAAAAACCGAACCGAACCAATAGGGATATACTTGGAAATATATATGTCTAACTAAAATTAAAATGTCATTTCTCCCTTCTCCTCTCACGTTCACGACTTCGTTGCCTAATTGTCGCTCCCCTATTCTTCTCTTCCATTCCATAGTCCCAGCCTCCAAGAGAAGAACTTGAACTTGATTTATAAATGGAGCCATCTCAAATCTCGATTTGAAGGAATAAAGTAGGCCGATTTGAACTTCAAACTCCCCATTTGGTGGCATCTCGAATCTCGACTAAAGTTCGAAGGAGGCATTTCGATTTTCCAAATCTCGATTGCTTTTGCAGAGGCGGAATCGCTGCTCACTTTCGGCTGTTCGTCTCTCTCGATTGAAGCTTGTAGGAGTCATCTCTCTATTTCAAGGTACAATCTTATGCGTTCTCGATAATCTTGATTTTTAGTGGGTTTTGTTATAGTTTTTTATACATTATTACATTAATAATACATTGTTAAATGTACTATCTGTTTTGCTAATTGCTATTGCTATACTTATTAAAGTATACATTCTTCTAATTTCGATAATCTTGATTTCATGTTTTTCTACACCTTTTGCTAAAAGTTATTAGTGGGTTTTGCTAGAATATTGATTCTAAACATTCTTCTTATAAATTTGCTATAGTCTTGAGTGTACTGTTTTTTCTTGATTTCAAGTATGGTATACATCTATACTATATTATAACGCATTTAATTTTCTCTATCTTAAAATTTTTAAGACTACTTAATTTTAAGTAGTACATATTTTTATGTTTAAGATACAAACACTTAGGGTGCGTTTGGTACAGAGAATGAAATTGTAGAGAAATGGTAACAGAGAATGGAATTACAGAAAAAAAGAATTAGTCTGGAGAATGAGAATTGATTCTTTTGTTTGGTAGCACAGAGATTTCAACAGAGAAATATAACAAAAAATCATTCTCTTGTTTGGTATTTAGTACAACAGAAAATTCATCGAAGAATTAAACCAACTTAATCATTTACACCCATAACTTTCCATAACAATAGTATATTTAAACAAAAAAACATACGCATAACGTTCTTATTTAATCGAGTGAAGCAAAATTTTATTAAAATATGGAACTCACAGTATAAACTTTCAAACCTTTATCAAAAGGTGTGTACAAACAGTTACTTCATGCAGTACAATCAAACATTCAGATCTTCACCTTTTAATTGTACAATTCACTACAACTCCTCCAGTCTGCACAATCAATAATGATCCCACTTTAATATTCCACTGCTCACCTCCTAGCCTTCTAAACACAGAGACAAATTCTTGCTATTATAATATTTGAAGATGATGGATGTAGTTGAACAACACACATACTTTAAGCAACCTGATGCTGCTTCTCAAATCGATACAACCAAATGATTTAAGGTATCATCTCAACAAGAAAACAACCCATTATCACAGAAAAAACACAAAACTAGTCAAATATAGATCTGAAGAGAGAGTGAGATAGACAGAGAGATACCATAGTACTGCTGCTGGATAGATGCCGCCGGAGGTTTGTAGTACCCCATCGTCATCGGAGAGATACGCTAGTGAGGAGACGCGGCTGGAGAGATACCCGTCGAATTGACCTAATCGCCGGTCAAGTTATCGCCGGTGGTCGGGAGGTTTTTGTTGGAGAGAGCTTTTTCGAGAAGAAGGGTTTGGTGGGAACAACGATAAGCATCCTATTTTCTCCGTGTCTTTTTTATTTCCCCATACGCTTTAGCTTTTCTTTTCTCGGCTTTTCTTTTCTTACGACGGAGAATTGAAAATAGAGATTAGGAAATGCATTTTTTCTCGCTTCTTCATTTCTCCCGTGTAAACAAACATGGGAAATGCTTTTATTTCCCATTCTCTTCCCCTAAATCTCTATACCAAACACACTGAAGCAATAGCCTAACCAATCATTCCCTTAATTATCTCAACTAATTTAAGGCAACTATTACTTTAATAAATCATTAAACATCACAACAACTATTTAATTTATCTAAGTTTGTTTAAATTACTTACATCAATATAATTTAAGGCTAGAGTATCTTTTTCTCTAATTATTTAATAACAATATTTTTTTAATTTTATTGTTTTTCAAAAACTATTTTAACAACTAAGAAAATGGTTGATTGTAAAAAATAAATAAAGAAAAAAAAGGAGAAAGGACATGAACATGTTGACTAACACTGCATTCTACACAGACCATACCTTATATTCTTAAAATCAAACATGTTATCAAGTACAAACTATTGTCATCGCCGCCGCATTGCGCGGGTACAATGCTAGTTCTCCAAAAATCAAACAAAAAACCAAATACCGAAACAAAACCGACTCTAAAACCGAAACAACCGGATGGTGGGGGTGAGACTTTGCGATTCCCTGATGTAGAGTGCTAGAACTCACCATCTTAGGTGATGTGATCTATTTGGTGATTCCTTGATGTGACGGGCCTAAGAGCATTGAAGTAGAGTTATACATGCTTAGATATTTATTATCTAAAAGTCTATGAGTTGTAGGAGTCGTATCAGTTAGATACGATTGGTAAAGGAACTTACCTAAGAAATAGCATGGCTCGGTGTTGATATGCCCAAACCATACATCGAGCATGTGAAATATGGATCCTAGCCTAATATTTAATTATTTACGGTATTATTGATGTATCAGGAAAGAGTGTATTCTGCTATTACTAAATAAATCAAGATTTCATTTGTATATCGCAAACACCGTTACCATCACTAATAAACTCTCACTCCTTGAAAATGACAAACCGACCGGAACTAACATTCTTGATTGGGAGCGCAATATTAGGGCTGTGATCGAGCATGAAAGAAAGTAGCAGTTAGGAATGCTTTTCAGAAATATTCCAATGATCTCCTAGATGTTGGTTGCTTGATGCTTTCTACCACGAGTCCACTAGCATGATGGAGATTGGTGCCTATGACAAGATATGCCAATTGAGGGATATGTTTCTGGAGTAAGCTCACACAGAACATTATGATGCCACTCGGGCTCCAAACGCATGCAAGATGGCTAAAGAGTCGTTGGTCAGTACCCACGTCATGAAAATGAAAAGGGCACATTGACCACCTAGAAAGACTTGGTCACCTGGTACCGTTACAGTTAGCAACGGATACGATCCTCAACTCTTTGATAGATGATTACAAGCAATTTGTAATCAACTGCAACATGAATAATATAGATAAATCCATAGCCGAGTTACAATTTATGCTTAAAACGACCGAGTTGTGTATCGGGAAGAAATCCAAGGATGTCCTGATGATAGGTAACGGGGATAATAAGAAAAGGAAGAGACCTAACAGACTGGGCAAGGGTCATACCAAGTCTAGCCAAAATGTTGCTAAGGCCGGGTAAACAGGAAGGGCAAGAAGGAAAAGCCGAACAAGACAAGATCTAAAAACCAATGTTTCAAGTGTGGTGATATTAGACACTAGCGATCGGAATGCCCGAAGCGTCACGAGAGAGATGGTAAGGCTAACACCTCAAGTATTTAGTGACTTACTTCAGTTTTTTATTTTCCACTTGTATTTTCAATATAAGTATGTTGACTTGTACCAATTTGTTTATTATAGAAGGTTAGGAAAAGTGAAGCAGCTCGGCATTGGAAGGATCTTCGTGTAGCCTTAGATATTTTAATTCTTAATTCTTAAGTTTCTAGTTTGTTAAAACAATTTCCAAGTTTTGTTTTATTTGTTTTGGTTATCTTTGGGAATTTTATGAATTAATAGCTTATATCTATACACGCGTGTTTGATTCCAACTAGTCAAGTTGTGACTAGTATCTCGTTAAATAAGTCAACTTTGACTTATTATGGATCATTCATAGTTTTAATGCATACCCTATATACCTTGTATATTAATGTTGATTGTCTCACTAAATTTGATTACTTCATACAACAAGGTTTGTTGTAAGTTTAGAAAAGTTTTTCTAAAAGGTTCTTAAATAAAGTCTAAGTTCAGACTTATTACTTAAAATCGTTGTTTTGACTAAGTCTTTAAGTGAGAGCCAAGTTTTCATAAAGGATAGTGGGAGCATTAAACCTATATTCAAAATTTGTTGAAAACAAATTATTTATTAGTTCTCGAGTTTGAGAACATGTTTAAATAAATTAGAAACATAGAAGCTAATGATGTTCTAGGAACGTAGTGGAAATATTAGTTTGTTGAATTTTAAGATTTAGGGGAAATTTTGAAGGTTTTTCAAAAATAAAGTCTTTGCTATAAGACTTCATCCCGAGAAATGATTAGTAATTTTTTTAGAGTTGCTCAAAATAATAAGTATGAATATTACACTATTATGACAATTTAAGTCAAGTTTGACTTAAGGGGGTGTCACAATTATATATATATATATATATATATATATATATTAAAATTCAATGTCGTTATCATTAACATAAGATAGAATTGGTGTTGAAAGTATTAAGATATTTACTATGTGAGAATCGATATTAGATAAAGTGTTAAATCACTAGTGATCTGATTTCGACTTTACAAGTTTTGTAAAAAAAAGTCTATTCCTGAAATGAAAAGTATCATCTACATAGGAACTAATTATAGTTACGGGGAATGTCATATATTCAGAAACAATGAGTTATATTCGGTATCTCTAAGTTTAAGAAATTATATAAACTAAAGTCTAAAATTGTTTTGATGTTTGCAAGAATAATTTTCTAGCAAAAACCAAGTAAGAGTATTTCTTAATATACTAGACTTGTGTTTTACTGATTTATAGAAATTTTAGTTTTCCAACTAAAATAGTTTGCTGGGATCGTAATCGATAATAGTTACGATTAAACTAAAAAGTAATTCGAATAAAGGACATGGATCATAATAATGAAACATTCGTAATCTTATATTTTATTCCAGGGTGGAATATGTATGGTACCAAATTAGTTTCGCTATTGTTCACATTTTGCGTGTTTTACAAACTCTAGGAATGAACTCATTTTGTTCAAAATCTATCTGTGACGACTTATCTGGGTAGGAACATGGGCTGTAATTGTAATTTTGGAAGGGATTCAAGGTCTTGAATAAAGCTACAAAGTTTTGTGGACCAAAATTGACGGATATTCGTCAGGGGAATGAATAGTGAATTGGCCCATAAAGATAAATACTTCATGGATTAAGTCATAAGTATCTATCATATAGGTTATCCTTTAACCTAAGTTATTTGGTTTGGAGCATGGGGATTTCTATGCTTTAATACGTTATAACACGACAGCGTAATAGGGTGGTCATAAGGGTCATGTCTGGGTGTAGCGGAAATTGTGTGACCAAATGCAAATAGTCAACATGGGATTTGCACCTCCTCTTAAGGAGAGATATTTCCGGGCTCCTTGACCAGTTAAGATTGAGGAAGTGCATAACTATGCCCAAACGAACTGATTTGTTCTTTGTCGTTGTATCACGCAATCAAGAATTGGATAGTCGAGAAACATAATCTTTGAGTATTTTAGAGTTGACTCCATCCATGCTCATACTCAAAATTGAAATATCATGCTGCAAAGAGAAGACCTAAACCATACCCTTTTTCGTGAACAATTGTTTCATGATAGTTTGTTAGTTTGTTGTTTATTATATTACCTACCTTGGTATAAGAGTTCTAAGGGTCTCCTTGGGCTAGTGTCATCAAGGGCAGTGTTGCTAACTTGCACAAGTGGGAGACTTTTAGAGTTGTGTGTATAGTCAGCAAACTCATGATGTCATATCCAATGTTATAGGACACTTAAGAGTCATAATTGTGAGTGCCTGTAAATCAAGTAGTAAACACAACAATACTCATGATTGACCAAACTCTAGACATGCACAATGCCCACCAATACACATACTCAATTGACCAAACTCTAGACATGCACAATGCAACTAAAAGAAAGAAATAAGGATGGAGGTTATACCAAACAAGATGCCAACTCTCCTTGTAGTCAATATTGCAGATAGTGGATACAAGGACACAAGATAGTATCCCTCTACCGGTATCCACATGTAACACCGCTTCTGAATTCAGTTACTTTAATGACAAATCAGGTTTTAGCAGCGGAAAATTTTCTTTTTAAAACAACAAACTGTTATTTACATTAACAACTTATCAAAAGAACGTTGGTGTTACGAAGTATAGGAACCGACCATAGTATCTATTTACATTACATCATATAAGTACAAGTGTTCCACCCACAAGGGGCAATGCATTTCTCAAAAGCAACCCGCCTCGCAGGCTATCTAATCTTTACCTGAAAAGGGAAATCATAATATCATTAGCTACACTAACTAGTGAGTACATACAATCATAAGCATCAATATAGTAAGTCATGCATCATATCATAAACACTCATTGCTAGCTTAGCACATAGCGGTGTGCTGACAAGATCAGTAAGAGTCGTGTCTTGCAGGGGAATCAATCCCGCTCAACAACTCAGACCGGGGGATCAGACACGACCAATCCGCGCTGGTGGGGGAGCATAAAGTAGTCCACCAAACATCGTTCACAGAGTCAAAGACTCAACAGGTAATCCAGCTACAACCGGCTGATCACCACTCACGTTAAGGCACGGCGGTTCTGCAGAACCTATGATCCAGGATGCCTCCTGAATCACCGTGAAATCCCGAGGGATCCAGTTACAACCGACTAACCTTAATCATGCGTCAGATAGTCTGCAGACAGTGCACATACACATATACGTTCATTTGATCCCACAGGGATCCATCATTTCACATATAACATCGTACATTTATTCATACGTGCATACCATCATATATTACCTAAGTGGTTCCAAACTGGACCCACTGGCATGCTCCTGACATATATTCTAACATCATGCAAGTCATACACTTACCTCCTCGAGCGTACCTGCAAGAGCAAGTTAGTCATACACAATACATTCACATAGTCACTTAGCACGCAGGCCTTACTCTACTGAGTCTCATGAAAGCAGGTACTCACCTGAGCTACACTATGCACAGGTATTTGTCTTGAGTCCTTTAACAAGTTCACCTAGCATATTATAATTACATTAATCATTCACATGTGCATGCAATGCTTACATAATGAACAATCAACTTTGGACAACACAATTCAGCTAGGACTTTCGGATTTAGAGAAATCCGATGGTCTTGTCGGATTCATGAAATCCGACACTCAACAATCGGATTCCAACACTTGGAAATCCTATGCTTTCAATGAAATCCGATACTATCGGATTCCGACACTCAGAATCCGAAACCAAGGAAATCCGACAACTTGCGGATTTAGGAGATCCAACAACTTGCGGATTCCACACTTAAAAGGAACTTAAAACATGAAATCGAACAGAGTTGCAGAATCCGACACTTCTATCGGATTCCGACAATTCCTTCGGTTTCCAATACATACGGATTCCGATAGCTTCATCAAGGAATCCGACAGCATCATCATTTTGAATCCCGATAATTTCAAGGGTCATCTTAACAACTTTATATTCGTTGGCTTTAAGCCCAGAATTCTTTAGAACATCATAACATTACCATCTAATCATCATAAACACATGAAATCCTAACAAGAACACCATTCATGCAAAACCCACATTTAGAGTGAGTTTCCCATGTTCTTCAAGGGAGTTCTTGCCTGGATTCATAGTTCTTAACATGTTATACATTCTTCGAATCTTCTAATTATCTTAGAATCATGTTGCTAACCTTTAAGATCAACAACCGAGTGCTTCTTGTTCTTTTCTGGAAACCTGATGAAAGCAACGAGAGAGACCGAGAGAGAATGTAACATCCTCAACTTGGGCCTAGTTGTAATTGTACGTACGTATATATAGTTATTGTAATAGGAAGTATTATGTAAGCGTTTGTTGAGTTAAATGAATTAACATTTATGTGTTTATGTGTTTATATGTATGTATGTACGTGTGCATGCATGTTAAATATATATGTATGTTAAGTATAGATATTTGAAGAAACCCTCATGTGAAGTATGAGGCAACCACCTCTGTTTTACATAAAGATATATGTATATGTGCGTGGTTAGTTGGCTAAAAGTCAAAGAAAAGAAAACACACAAAAAAAATGCATACACCTTTCTCTCTCGCCTCTTGCTACCATCAGATTTCCAGAAGAAGAAAAGAAAGCAATCGATTGTGATCTACGAAGGTGAGAAATATGATTTAGATGTATTTAGAAGATAACTATCATGTATAGCATGTTAGAACCATGAATATATGCATGAACACCTTTGAAGAACATGGGAAACTCACTTTGAATGTGGGTTTCGCATGAATGGTGTTCTTGTTAAGATTTAATGTGTTTATGATGATGGTTTGAATAGAATATGATGGCCCAATATGATCTGGGCAAAAGAACGGTGAAAATGTGACCTTTAGAGTGGATTTAAACATGTATCGGAATTTCAGTTTATGAAGTTGTCGGATTCCGATTGGTGAAATTATCGGAATTCGCAATGTATTGAAAACCGAAGGAATTGTCAGAATCCGATAGAAGTGTCGGATTCCGCAACTCTGTCGGATTTCATGTTTGAGTTCCTTTTAAGTGTGGAGTCCGCAAGTTGTTGGATTTCCTAAATCCGCAAGTTGTCGGATTTCCTTGGCTTCGGATTCTAAGTGTCGGAATCTGATAAGTATCGGATTTCATTGGAAGTATCGGATTTCCCTTCATGTCTCGGAATCCGCAAGTGTCAGATTTCACATGCATGGTTGGAATTCCTAAGTGTTGGAATGCGATTGATTGAGTATCGGAGTTTGAAGTCTAAGTGTCGGATTTCATGAATCCGACAGGACCATCGGATTTTCCTAAATCGGACCGTCCTAGCGGATTTGTGTTAAGCCCAAAGTTAAATGTTGTTTTATGAGTCTTGAATGCACATGTGAATGATTGAAGTAAATATGATATGTTAGGTGAACTTGTTGTATGTGTGAAGTCAAAGTCAAATACCTGTGCCTATTAAACAGCTCAAGTGAGTGCCTGCTTTCATGAGACTCAGTAGAGTAAGGCTTGCATGCTAAGTAACTATGTGAATGTACTATGTACGACTAACTTGATTTTGCAGGTACGCTCGAGGAGGTAAGTGTATGACTTACGTGATGTTAGTGTATATGTCAGGAGCATGCCAGTGGGTCCTGTTTGGAACCACTTAGTTAATACATGATGATATGAACGTATGAATAATTGTATGATGTTATATGTGAAATGATGGATCCATGTGGGATCAAATGTACGTATATGTATATGTGAACTGTCTGCAGACTATCTGACGCATGGTTAAGGTGAGTCGGTTGTAAGTGGATCCTTCGGGATTTCACGGTGATTCAGGAGGCATCCTGGATCATAGGTTCTGCAAAACCACCGTGCCTTAACGTGAGTGGTGATCAGCCGGTTGTAGCCGGATTACCTGTGGAGTCTTCAACTCTGTGAACGATGCTTGTTGGACTGCTTTATGCTCCCCCACTAGTGTGGATTGGTCGTGTCTGATTCCCCGGTCTGAGTTGTTGAGCGGGATTGATTACCCTGCAAGACACGACTCTTACCGATCTTGTCAGCACACCGCTATGTGCTAAGCTAGCAATGATGGTTTATGATATGATGCATGACTTATTGTATTGATGCTTATGATCGTATGTACTCACTAGCTAGTGTAGCTAATGATACTATGTTTCCCTTTTCTGGTAAAGATTAGATGGCCTGCGAGGCGGGTTGCTTTTGGGAAGGGTTGCTTTTGGGAAATGTATTGCCCCTTGTGGGTGGAACACTTGTAATTATATGTTGTAATGTAATATGATACTATGGTCGGTTCATGGTCTAGGTAACATCCGGATGTTTTGAAAGAACGACATTGTAAATAACAATTGTTATTATGTAAAAAGAAAAATTTCCGCTGCTAAAACCTGATTTGTTATTAAAGTAACTGAATTCAGAAGCGGTGTTACAATTAGGTATCCAAGCCTAAGTTTGAGTGAATTGAGTACTTGTAAGAGTATTCGATCTCAAGCTCGGGCCCGACCATAAAAAAGTGTTCCTATGGGGGGGGGGTTGAGTGAGAGTGTTATATGTATGCTAGTATTATATGATGATTTGTAAGTTAAGTCAGTGAGATTGAGTATTAACTGCTCTTTCTCTGTTGTATATAAAGTTGATATAAGATGTCTGCCGAACGTGGCAATATAGAGCAAGCTCTGAGGAGATGGAAGATGAGGCTTCTCATATGCCTCATCAGGCTGAGGATCAGAGATCTCAGCATAATGTTGGTGGTGGCAGACCTGAGCCCGATCACGCTGCTATTATTAGACGACTGGAGGAAGAGCTTCGAGTTACTAAAGAGCTCTTACCGCAAGCAACACTGAACAAGCCCCGCAAGACTTGTTCATATAAGAAGTTTTTGACTTGCCATCCTCCGACGTTTCAGGGGAGTGATAACCCCACAGTTACCACACAATGGCTCCGGGAGATGGAGCAGGTGTTCAAATCATGTGAGTGTGAACCTGAGTACTGTGTCAAGTATGCAGTACAGATGTTGAAAGGCCATGCCATCTTTTGGTGGGACACGGTGAGAGCCTTTGTTAATAAGGAGGTGCTGAGTGCTCTCACTTGGGAGCAATTTTCTGAAAAGGTGCTGAAGAAGTATTGCACCGATTATGATTTGGAGCGTATGAAGAGGGATTTTAACGATCTCCAGAAAGGAGATACACCGATCGAAGAACATATAACCGCATTCACTGTTAAGATGCGGTTTGTCCCCCATCCGATCCCCGATGAGACCACCAAGTTAAGGCGGTTTGTGGCAACTCTGCCACTGGAATTTCGCCCTCATGTTCGGGCTGCTGCTGAATTGGATCGGGCTTTTGATATAGCTCAACAATTGGAAGGTGACCGTTTATATTGCAAGGGCGAATCTGCCGGTGCAGGGTCAAAGAGGAAATTTCATCAGTCTAATAAATCGGGTCCTTCCAAAGGACAATCCACTGCAGGCGGGAAGACTGATTCCTCCAAGAAACCGAGGCCTAATTCTCCTTGGTGTTCTCAATGCCGAACATACCACTCTGGTGAGTGTTCTAACTCTACCAGACGTTGCTGGAGGTGCGGGCAGATTGGCCACGCTACAACAGAGTGTTGTTTCAAAGAAGATTTCTGTTATCGGTGCCATAAGCCCGGGCACAAGCTGACTGACTGCCCAGACAGACAAAGTACTAGAGCCAAAGGGTCTTCTTCTTCTAGGGGACCGAAAAGAGATGATGCGCCCCACGCGAAAGGCAGGGCTTTTCAGATGACAGCTGACGAAGCTAAAGCAACAGGAGATGTCGTCACGGGTATTTTTCTTATCAATTATACCCCTGCTAGTGTTTTATTTGATTCTGGAGCTACCTACTCCTTTGTATCTGTGGCCTGTCGTAGAAGATTGCAATTACCTGTTGTCCTTTTAACTGAGCCGCTTAGAGTAGAGGTCGCTGACGGCAAAGTAGTCTCTGTAACAGAGAAATTCCCAATAGCTATGATTTACATTGACGGGAGTAATATCCCTATTTCTTTCTTTGTTATGCCTATTGCGGGCTTTGATGTTGTGATCGGGATGGATTGGCTCAGCAAGCGTGATGCTGAGATTATCTGTTCCAAAAAGATGATCAAGATCCCTCTATTAGATGGATCTTATGCTGTTGCACGTGGAGAACGACGGGATTCTAATATTCCTATTGTCTCCATGATTAAAGCTCAGAAGTCGATTGCTATAGGTTGTGACTCTTATCTGGCATACGTCATTGATGCTACAATGGAGAAACGACCAGTTCGTGATATTCGGGTGGTGTCTGACTACCCTGAGGTATTCCCAGAAGAACTTCCGGGTTTGCCTCCGATACGTGATGTTGAATTTATGATTGAGCGTATTCCAGGAGCTACACCTATGGCTCGTTCTCCGTATCGTCTTGCTCCTTCTGAAACAAGAGAGATGATGACTCAAATTCAGGAGTTGCTCGACAAAGGTTTTATTCGTTCGAGTTCCTCGCCGTGGGGAGCTCCTGTATTGTTTGTGAAGAAGAAGGACGGAACAATGCGAATGTGCATAGATTACAGGGAGCTTAACAAGCGAACTGTAAAGAATAAGTATCCGCTTCCTCGTATAGATGATCTTTTTGATCAGTTGCAGGGAGCTACATGCTTCTCTAAGATTGATCTCCGATCGGGGTATCACCATGTACGAGTTCGTGAAGAAGATGTTCCGAAGACCGCGTTTCGAACTCGTTATGGTCATTACGAATTCCTGGTTATGCCGTTCGGCTTAACCAATGCCCCTGTCGTCTTCATGGATTTGATGAATTGGGTTTGTCATCCGTTTCTTGACAGATATGTGATTGTATTTATTGATGACATTCTTGTGTACTCGAAGATGGAAGCTGATCACGAGCTTCATCTTCGTCAGGTTCTCGAGACTCTAAAGCGAGAACAATTGTATGCCAAGATGTCCAAATGTGAGTTCTGGCTTAGGGAAGTTCATTTCCTGGGCCATGTTATATGTCATGACGGTGTTAAAGTAGATCCAGCTAAGGTGGAGGCTATGATGAATTGGAGAGTTCCTCGGACTCCTTCCGAAATTAAAAGCTTCCTTGGCTTGGCTGGCTACTATCGGCGGTTTATCCGTGATTTCTCGAAGCTTGCGGGTCCGTTGACCAAACTAACTCGCAAGGATGTTGCTTTTGTCTGGTCGGAAGCTCAAGAGGAAGCTTTTCAGACCCTGAAACGATTGCTATGTGAAGCTCCAATCCTTACTTTGCGTGAGGGTTTTAGAGGACTTCACGGTTTATTGTGATGCCTCATATGCGGGTTTGGGTTGCGTCCTGATGCAACGTGATAGAGTGATTGCCTACGCTTCTAGGCAGTTAAAATCACATGAACGGAACTACCCAACCCATGATCTGGAGCTTGCTGCTGTTGTGTTTGCACTAAAGTTGTGGAGGCATTATCTTTATGGCACAAAGTGTGTGATTTGCACAGATTACAAAAGTCTTCAGTATGTCTTTTCCTAGAAAGAACTCAACATGCGGCAACGCCGTTGGTTGGAGTTAATAAAAGGCTACGATTGTGAAATCCGTTACCATCCTGGCAAGGCCAATGTTGTAGCGGACGCTTTAAGCCGTAAAGGACCAACAGCAGAAGCTAAGTTTATGAGGATCACAATTGTGTCAGACTTGATTTCGAGATTGAAGGAAGCTCAGCAAACTGCATTGCAAGAAGAAAATCTGAAGGCTGAGACAATGAAGAAGTTAAAGGATCAGCTTACTGAAGATAATCGTGGGTTGAAGACTTTTCAATCCAGGATTTGGGTACCTTCTGCGGGAGGTAACCGTGAGCTGATTCTGCAGGAAGCCCATAAGTCCAAACTATTTGTCCATCCGGGAATCACAAAGATGTACCATGACCTGAAGATGCTATACTGGTGGCCAACTCTTAAGAAAGACAACGCATCATTTGTGAATGTCAGATCTGCGCGCAAGTAAAGACGGAGCACCAGAGACCTTATTGTAATCTGCAACAACTAGATATTCCGGAGTGGAAATGGGATAATATCACGATGGAAATGTAATCTACAGCAACGCATCATATGTGTTGTTAGCATACTGCTATGTGCACTAAGGCTTAACTTTGTTGCCTGACATACGTGTGGTATCTCTTCATGATTGCATACGTGTGTTTATATGATTTATAGTTTAGCATACTCAATAAGCTCTCGTAGCTTATCAGATACTGTTTTAAAATGTTTTGCAGGTCATTCCAAAGGCAAGGGCAAAGCTTCCGTTTGACAGCTTTTACTGAACTTCTTTTGAAACATAACGCCGTTGTGTAACATAAGAATTATCATATGTGTTTTCCTTAGGAAACAGTACTTAAACTGTGTTGTAAATTATGCTTCCGCTTGTTTTAAAAATATACATGTGAATCCTTTTTATTATATTTTATTTAAATATGGTTTTTATAAAATGGGGCGTTACAAAAAAATGCAAGAAAAATGTAAAATTTCTCAAGTTCGTGTTGAGACCTTGTCGCAGCTTCCACGTGTCCTTGATTGCATGTCACAACCAGCTCACTACCATGAGGAATGTCACGAGCTCTCCCCTTAGTCACTGGACTTTTGCATCCTTTAGTCGCTACCTGCTCGCAGTCTCATCGTGGCCTTGAGAGCTAATGAAATAAATAAATCTCAGGGGCTTGAATTAACACTGTCACTACGTGGTCGCTGCCTGCTCGCGACCTCGACAACTTCCTACACTCATTAAAACGTGAAACAGAGACAAAAAGAAGAGGCTGGAGATTTTGAACAAGAACCCTAGAGAGAGAGAGAGAGAGCAAGTGGCGATTTTGAGAGAACCAAAGGAGATTTTGGAGAGAACTTAAGAACATTTGAAGATTACTACACCATTCCATCCATCCATCATCAAGATCATCTTCTCCATCCTCATTTTCATTTTATTCCTTGGTTTGGTTTGGTATCTCTACCTTTTAGTAAACTCTTGAATCATGAGTCTAGACATGATTTTGTTTTGGATTTGTGATTTATTAGTTATCATGAGCTAAATATACTTTGTGCTTGCTTATATTTGAAGAACCCTAATTTGTAGTTTGACGGATCTGTGGTTTTTGATGAAATTGTAAACTAGGGTTTTTGACTTTTATTAACTTGGTTGCATATTGTGGTGTTGATTTTGATTCTTTGTTTAATTTGATTTGTGAATGATTCTAGCTTGGATTTTGAATCAAAACTTCATGTTTGGAAATGTTTATGCACTAATGTTTCTTAAACAATTGTGACAACCATTATTTGAACTAAATAGGTTGAAGTCAAGTTTTAATTTGTGACAAGAAATGTTTGGAAATGTTTATGCACTAAGTTTTAACACTTGTTACAAGAAATTCAATGTTGACCAATACTTGTTTTTGCTTGGCATGAATATTTATGGTTATTTGGGGTTATGATTGTAACACATATGTTGACGATACTATGTGTTAGTTGTTTATAATCACAAGTAATCACTAGTATTCAAATTTCAATCGAGTAGATTAGTTGAACACCTCGTGTGTTATTTATAATGTTTAAATTGGGAATATTTATTGATATCAACGTTGACCGATTCTTGATATTGGGAGTTAGTACCATTACCATAGTTGTAGGCTTCTTAACCAAAGAGGCTTTACACCTTGTGATTCCATTTATCATTTCATCAAATCCATTAGGGGGATTCTTTCTAAGTGAACACTCTTTATCCATCATATTAGTTACTTAGTGAATTGCTCGTTCTCTCGTTTGGTTATTGCGTAGTATTTGCTTTATTTTTCAATTTTATTTAAAAAAATCCAAATGCCTGTTTTCAAAAGACTAAGAATTAATTAATATCATAGTATTGAAGTTTAACAACCGTTCCCTGAGATCGACAACCCGGTCTTATCTTAGCTATACTGACAAACGACTAGTACACTACCATGTTGTGAGTTTGCCATATCTAGTTTAAAACCGAATCATCACATTTTTCATACACTTTTGCTAACCAGGCATCAAGAGTTTTTGACGCTGTTGCCGGGAACGGTGTCCTATCTTCAACAATTGATATTTGTTTCTTTCTTACTTGATCCTCTTTTAGGAAACTAAGAGAGTTACTGCTTTTTTATATATTACTTGCTACTTTGATATTTGGTATTCCTTGAGTTTGTCTTATAGGTATTGGAAGAATGGTTGAATTCAAAATGTGGGAAACATGAATAACGAGTGACAACAAACGGTTTATGAAAGGGAAGCATGAGATTATCAAAGTGAATGTTACAATCAAGAATATGATCCAAGATACTTGATATCCAATGCAATCCAACCGGCCAATGAGTGGGGTAATCAAGATCATATGGGTATGGGTGATTATGAACAATACACGGGTAATGGATATTCAATGAGGAAAGCATCTAACTTTGAGAGTATGGATTACATGGGATATTACCAAGGATTTCAAGAGTACCCATTCGAATACCTAACACCCAAGAACCTTACCCACCTAACCGAAACTCACCATGTGACCCATATCTAATAGAAGAAAATTGTTTGGAAGATGTTTTTGCTAACTTTTTCCAGGTTAAAGATGAGATAGTCAATCCAAACAAGTACTTAAGGAGAAGGAGACTTATTTGCAAAAGAACCAAGTATTCAGGGTACTTGTAGAGGATAAACTAGAATTCCAAGTTGGTCCTTACCATGATTTTCACGAGTACTACGAAGTTGAAGAAAAGGAGATTATAATGGACGAGGTGCACTTGTCAAGCCCACAAATTACCGCATATGTCCCACCTCCTACCCAAGAGTACTATCCACATTTCGAGTTTGGCACACCTTTGGAACCCGACACATTTGTGGATGAAGATCTTGAACCCTCTCGTTCTCTAAGTGTAAAAGAAGTTAAAAGACAACCTAAATCCGACTTAATCTCTATCAATCAAGTCATTATGGAGTGCAAGGAAGATGATGAGTTTAGATTAGAAAGAACGGGGGATACAAGTTTGTATGATCTAGATGACACCGAGTTATCACCTTCACAAATTATCGACCATTTGGAGGCCATGTTAGCCAACGACCCATTTCCACTACCCGAAGCTAGTAGACGTACTAGTAACGGTATTTTGATGAAACTTGGCATGGTTGACTTAGGTTCGAGCTTAAAGGACAACAATGATGAAGGTTTGTGTCATCATGAGGTCAAAGACTTATTATCTCAAGTGCCCACACATTACCCGTTTCGACAATCAAAGGACGTTACAACTACTAAGAAGGTTAAGCAAGGGAAACCCGATTCATTCAAGTATGAGCATACCGTCATAGAGACTTCAAGTTTGAGTACTCGAAAAATGGACACTACTTCATATGGTACAATCTCTCCACTTTTATTTTTTAGTAGTAAGGTACTTAAATTTGAAACTAAGAAATTTTCAAGGATACCGGTTATCCCAATCATTTCTATTGCTTATGAGAATCAAATTAAGCAATGCATGATCGAGTTTCAATTTTTAACCAAAGATCTAAGTGACTTGATAAGAAGCTCAAAACATGTTATGACTTGGTTTTTGATTTTTAAAAGTGTTTTGGAGTCAAGCTAAAGACTCCTAACAAAAATTAGCTTTACAAAAAGTCGTCTCATATTTAGTTGGGTAATCATAGTTTCATGTAGTGTAGTCTTAGTTGTTGTTCTTGATTTTTCATTTTTAGTAGTAATGTAGGTCGCATGTAGCTAGTTTTTTTTTCTAATTTCATATCTTCGTTTTACTAGTTTTATTTTTCGAGCTTCTTTATTATTTTTATTATGTTAGTTTAGTTTTTTTATCTTTTAGTCATATTTAGATCATTTGGTAGATTATTTTATAAGTTTTTTTTGTGATATTTAAGTGTTGGATCGAAAAAGGTGTTTGTTAAACAAAAAGGAAAAGGTTTATCCAGTCACGAGCTTGTCGTGACAACGAGCTGAGCGTGACCAAAGTACATAAAATTCCAGTGCGTACGGGAAATTTAAGAACTATAGTCGCAGGTTACTCGCTACCTGCTCAAGACCATGCCAACTGAACATCGTATCTCGTAGAAAAAAACCTCCCACCTACGACACAAAACCTTCACACACACGACATTAAAAGACAAAACCCTCACACCCAAGTGACTAAAACCCTCACACCCTTTTCACTAAACCCTCGCACCCTAAACAAAAAACAAAGAAAAGCCTCACGTCCCGATCTCTGGGTCACTACCTCATCGCCACCTCCCTCACACCCTGCAAAGCTTATTCGCACCCCCACTCACACCGGACTAAAACCCTCACACCCTCCTCCTAAATCCCTCTATCGATCACTCTTTTCTCACTCCCTCTCTCTCTCTCAATCGTCCCTTCACTCCTGCGGTGCCCCCCTCTCTTCTCTACTTACTCCCTCGCTCTCAACCGCTACTACCCCTTGGTTCCCTGCTCCTAAAATTCTCACACCGTGTGACTAAAACCCTCACAACCTGCGACCCAAACCTACTCACAGCCCCCCTTCAATCGCTCTCATGCCTTCTTCCCTGCAACCCCTGCCTCACATCATCGCCGCCCCGCTAAACCTTCCCTATCGCTCCCTCCCTATTCTGCTCACCCTCACGATCGCTCTCTCCTTTCCCTCAGTCACTCTCTACTCGCAGGCCCCCCTTCTCGATCGCCGCCCCACTACAACCCTAATCACTGTTTCCGTCACCGACACAAGAGTCGCACCCCCTAGATCCCTGTCGCTCGCTTTCTCTGTCGCGACACCCTAAGCCCTAGAGACAAGTGGCGCCTAAACCTAACCACTGCAACCCTAGTCGCTTCCACGACTAATTGACTCCCAGTCACGACGCACACAACCGGTGCACCCACGAAGCAGACGCAAAGCACACGAGGCACGAAACAACAACCTTGATTTTTCTTTAAAATTTCTCTTCAAATCAGGTTAGTTTGAGGAATTTTTTCTATTCAAGTTATGCTATCAGGTTTATTTCTGAGAGATTTCGCGTGAACTGGATTAAATTTTCAATTGTTCATATTTGAATTCAATTTCAGATTGAGGTTTCATATTCTTATCATGCACTACTTAAGTTGATAATGAGCTGAATTACTCGAATGTTTTGAACTTCTAGTTGATTATTGTTTAGAAGCGAACACGAAGTGAATGTTGGTTTGAGTTATCTGTCAAATTTTGAACTTTCTAGTTGCAATTGTGCTGACTTGTTAAATGTATAACTGGGATTTATCAAATGGTGCTTAAACAACATACGAGCATTTAAAACTGATGGTTCAAACCATGTTATTAATGTCTATAACATGGTGTGGTGTGAAATATTTGAAGTTCTTAGTTGCCATTGTGTTGACCTGTAATATGTTTAGTTGGGATGGCTAGAATACCGTTGAGAGCATGCACACACAATTGAGATTCATAGTTCAATTCATGCGATTCATGTCTTATTGTGTTAGGTGTGAAATCTCTTAATTCTCGGTTTGGTTTAAAAGCTTTACACTTGTCAAGTATGCGTGATTCAATTGGCTCAAATTCGTGTCTTGGGAACTTGAATTGAAAGTTGAAACACATGGCTTTATAATTAATTTATGTCTTTGCGGCATTGAGGTTTGATTACTTGCTTTCGTTCATTTGTTCACATTGAAAAATGTTGAGGTGTTTTGGGTCGTGGTCGCCATTACTTCAAATGATTAAGATAAATCTTGTGGGGTTTTGATTACATGCTTTTGTTGATTTCTTCGATTTGATGAATGGTGACGCATTTTGGGTTGTGGTTTTAACTTGTAACCACATAGAATTCTCTTTAAAGAGAAAAAGAAGTTGAATGTGGTGCTCTCGATATACTTGACTCATGACCACAACATGATTCGTGCTTCATTGTTGCTTTAATTCTTAGCTTTACTTGTATACGTGAGCATGATAGACCATGACATTGTTTTGTCTTACCATTGTATATTTTCATTCTAAATCATGTTTGTTGTTGTTTTTGCGAGCGTAAATGAGGTCTGCATTTGGTCGATCATCGGGGGATTGAGTGATTGCATGTGGAGGCTACAACGCAACTCGACTTCATTATGATGGACTTGGTCTTGGCTTCTTATCTTCTATCAGGGGAGTTTTTCGTTTCTTATCTTGCACCCCCCCTTTTTCTTTTTCACTGCGTATAATGTTTATGAGCATTGAACATTGAGGACAATGTTCATATTTATGAGCGTAAATGAGGTCTGCATTTCCAGTCTATTGTTTGTCCTTAAGTAAGTATATAGAAAGCATGTTTAAGGTATCTTTTCTGGCCAATTTTTTTTCAAAATTTTCAAATGTTGCTATTGTTGCATGATTGAGTTGATATGATTGTGTGAGCATATTGAGTATTTCTTAATAGATGTTAGAAGATGTACACTTGTGAAAAAGAAAGTAGTTGAATTTAAAGTTTTAATTTGCCTAATTTGTTAAGGTTTTACGCAAATACGAAAAGTTATAGAATCATGCAATTTTGAACTTTCAAAGAATAAGTGAGATTTGATTTCCATTTCATGTGTAATATTTGTGGCCTTTTACCCCTTTTCCTAAATTCGCACTTTAAATAAAAAGGTCCAAGGTTTCCATACTTGATGTTAATCTACCCTTAGCGAGAAAACTTTTTGAACTTAATAATTAGGCATTGCCGACTCCTAATAGGTATAGGGTGAGAGGCGATGGTTTATTTACAAAAAAATATATTATTATAGTTTATTTCCACTTGTAAAAGTTCTCGTGTCCGCATAAGAATGATATAAATCCAAGGCTGTTAGATCTCGACCAAACCCCATGTATATTATAATAAGTGAGTTTCTCACAAGCCTTGTATATTAGAGCCCCCAGTCTTTGGATGTTTATCAATTTATTGCTTGTCACGAGAGCAATTTTGAGGTGAAATAAACGGCCATCGTCTACAAGATCCCTTGAGTTAGGGGGGGGGGGGGTTTCTCCATGGGGTTTATTAGCTTAAAGTATGTTTTTATTGATTATCATTAGAAACCGAGGATTTAGTAGGTTGAAAGTGTGGTTACAATGATTTTCATAGGGGTGAAAAGTTCAAAAGAAAAAAAAAAAGAGTTAGCAAACACAAATATTTGCATGACCCGTTTGAAATCTAAACTTTGCATGATAATAATTTCGTTTAAACCTTACGTAGAGGCAAATTGCTTTTCAAAACACACGATTTGGCTTTATTTGTTCTTCGTGGAAATGAATTGTTCTTTTGTTTGACAAATGAATTGTTCGTTGGAAAGTGGCCAAAGTCATGATTTTCAAGTGTATAAGCAGAGTGTACCTATCTTCCAACTTTGCTCGTGTTAAATTGCTTTACTTCAATGTTCTCGTCCTTTGGTTCTCCTCTTTCATTGCAACTTGGTGGCATAATCTAATACATAATCTTTACGTTGAAATTGGCTGATTGAGAGATCTTATTTTTAGATTTTGCTTGAGGACAAGCAAAGCTTAAGTGTGAGATATTTGATATGTTCGTATTTATACATATATTCTTAACACATATCCTTCCATTTAAGCCAAGTTAATTAGCAAAAGTTATTAATATTAGATATTTAATTGCTTAACTTTGTTGAATATGTTGTAGACCCAAGATGGAAGATGTTTAGAGAAAAGTTGGAAAAAATGCAAGAAAAATATAAATTTCTCAAGTTCGTGTCGAGACCTTGTCGTAGCTTCCACGTGCCCTCGATTGCATGTCACAACTAGCTTAGTACCATGAGGAATGTCACGAGAGTTTTGCATCCTTTAGTCGCCACCTACTCATAGTCTCGTCATGGCCTTGAGGGCTGATGGAATAAATAAATCTCAGTGGCTTGAATTAACACTGTCACTACCTGGTCGCTGCCTGCTCACGACCTCGACAGCTTCCTACCCTCATTAAAATGTGAAACAGAGACAAAATAAAGAGCCCTAATTTTTTGTAAACTCTTGAATCATGAGTCTAGACATGATTTTGTTTTGGATTTGTGATTTATTAGTTATCATGAGCTAAATATACTTTGTGTTTGCTTAGATTTGAAGAACCCTAATTTGTAGTTTGATGGATCTAGGATTTTTGATGAAATGGTAAACTAGGGTTTTTGACTTTTATTAACTTGGTTGCATATTGTGGTGTTGATTTTGATTCTTTGTTTAATTTGATTTGTGAATGATTCTAGCTTGGATTTTGAATCAAAACTTCATGTTTGGAAATGTTTATGCACTAATGTTTCTTAAACAACAGTGACAACCATTATTTAAACTAAATAGGTTGAAGTCAAGTTTTAATTTGGGATTTTTGATCTAATAACACTTGTTACAAGAAATTCAATGTTGACCAATACTTGTTTTTGCTTGGCATGTATATTTATGGTTATTTGGGGTTATGATTGTAACACATATGTTGACCGATACTATATGTTAGTTGTTTATAATCACAAGTAATCACTAGTATTCATATTTCAATCGAGTAGATTAGTTGAACACCTCGTGGATTATTTATAATGTTTAAATTGGGAATACTTCTTGATATCAACGTTGATCGATACTTGATATTGTGAGTTAGTAGCATTACCATAGTTGTAGCCTTCTTAACCAAAGAGGCTTTACACCTTGTGATTCCATTTATCGTTTCATCAAATCCATTGCACATCTAGATCATTGCTACTTCGAATTAGGGGGATTTTTTCTAAGTGAACACTCTTTACCCATCATATTAGTTACTTCGTGAATTTCTCGTTCTCTCGTTTGGTTATTGCGTAGTATTTGCTTTATTTTTCAATCTTTATTTAAAAAATCCAAAAGCCTATTTTCAAAAGACTAAGAATTAATTAATATCATAGTATTAAAGTTTAACAACCATTCTCTGAGATCGACAAGCAGGTCTTATCTTAGCTATACTGACAAACGATTGATACACCGCCATTCTGTGAGTTAGCCATATCTAGTTTAAAACCGAATCATCACATTTTTCATACACTTTTGCTAACCACGCATCATATGGCTAAATTGATCTTGTTATAAGGGTAACTAATTCAAACCACTTTTGGACTTAAACATATCATTTATGATTATTCTATTACTTCTAATTAAAAGCTTTTAAATTCCATGACATCGATAAATTTTAAAATAAATATATACAAAATTCAAAGTAATATACATCGTCAACCAAGGCACAATACACATAATGTTTATCTCTCCACGCTGGGAGGATAATATATATCTAATAAACTAATAAAATAGCTGGTGAGAATGGCGAGATCTAAACTCTCAATCCTCTCAATTGAGACAACGTCTAAGTTTCTCAACATGAGATCCAACTCGGCATGCCTCTTCCGCCTATTTCTGTTTAACACCTGCACTTTGTAACAAACCATTTTTGTAACAAAAGTTAGTATCATAGCCAGCGTTTCAAAAACCCAACTTTAAGAAGTAGAGAGCAATGGAGTTTAACCATGAATGTATCTAAAGATGAGGAGCTATCTCTTTTCCACTTAAGTGATCTCATCTCCTCCAGGCACTTAGGGTAGTCGTGACAGCGCCAATTCCAATATTACTATAGAAGTAGCAAACTACCCCTTGGGCAGTCATGTTTTAAGGCGCATTCTCTTTGCCCACAAACTCCGAAATTAGGGAGACTTGGTAAAACCAAACTTAGCATTTGAGGTCAGTTTCTTCTTCTCGGTTCAATGTTCCTTAAAAGCATTGGTGGGAATGGACGAGGTGAGTTTTCACTTGGCTATGTTAGACTCAAAAGTCATTAGTATGCCATGCAACTTCATTAAGGATTCCACCATTTTGTGCATATAATAATTTTTAACAAACTCACTATAAGACGCGGGTAGGGATTGGAGAATCATATTTACTGCAAGCTCCCTCCCAAATTTGGTCAATGTATGCCTTCATCCGAAGAACATAAACACTATCTCTCTCTCCTTCTTGGATCCGACAATCGACAAGGACCTTGACACACTCACAGGGTTATTGCCTAACCTTCCCTCGAAACATGTATTGTACGCACTTATTTGCTCAAACCGTGTTTACAGCTTGACGCTAATAGTCGACAACATGAGACAGGAAACCTCATTTGTGTCTTTGACATGATTTTCAAAAGTATATCTAATGGCGCAACTCGTGTTGGTAGCAGGTGGCTCTAGTAGGGGTTCCTCAACAATGTGCACCTTTGATTCATGGTGAATGACAATTCTCAATTGCCGATGCCAATCAACAAAGTTCACACCTATGAGTTTCTCCTTCTGTAGGAATGAACGGAGTGATATATTCGGTGTGGTGTTGATAACGTTTTCCATCTACAATTTAGAGTACACGTTGTAACATCCTCAAAAAAAGGCCTAGACGCGCGCGAAAGTGGTAAGTTAGATAATTTAAATAAATATATATTTGTTAGTTATTGGTATAAGTTATTACAATAGTTATTAAATGAGATTATAAAAATAATAATAAAGATAGATAAAAATGATAAAATAATAAACGGTTTAAGATAAGGATTCCAAAAATATTGTGTTAGTTGAAACGGGTAAACGGGTGTTGAGTTATAAGTTGAAAAGGGGAACACGATACCCACTTGTGGATAATTAAACCCACAAGTCGGTCCAGCCTCTTATCACCACATAGACTCAACACACACACATGTTACATACATTACACATACACACACATTTCATCTCTTCACTTTGTTCTTGCAATTCTTGATGGAGAATCAAGGAGGAATCATTCAAGCTTCAAATTACAGAAACTAATCCAAGTTATAATATGTTCCTAATCATCTATTCTCCCTTGTAAGTTCAAGATTCCTCCATGTTCTTCATTTTTCAGTTTTGATGGGTTTTTAGGTCACAAATGGGTCAAACCCGAAATTGACCATTGTGAACTGATTTCTTTGCTTCTATTGCTTCCTACAACTAATATAGATGCTTAAGAATACATATTATAGATTGGAATTGGTTGAATTTCCCAAAATCAAGAATTGACCAAATGGGTCAAAATAGCCAAAAACCGGTCAAACCCTATTTAACCATGAAGGACTGATTTTTAATGCTCTAACAAGTTCATATAACTCATATGGATTGATTGGAACATAAAAATCAGATTGAAATGGTGATTTTGATTGAATCGGCAAAAATAGTGCTAAAATAAGCTTTATATGGCCAAAAATTGGAAAATGCTATCAAACAATGGCTTTAATTGATTTGGTCAGTTCCAATAGCTTCAATAGATTATTTTAAGTAGGAATGGTGTATTAGAAGTGTTGGAATTGATGTGTTTCAAGTTTTGCCCATAATGGACACTTTCTTACTAATTTAACGTTGATTTTTGTATGAATTATTTGGATAAGTGTTAGGAATGTTAGAAAGCACATACAAGTGCCAAATGATGCTAAAGAACACTGAAAATTGGTTAAAGTTGAATTGGAGTTGATTTGGATCAAATTGCACTTGCTGTGCAAAACTGAGAAAAATGCACTACAGCATGGAACGCGTCGCATTCCAACCCTTGCCACGTCACGTCAACCCTGTTTCTGCACAAAGTGTTGTTTTGCGTTGTTCTTTCGTGTGTCGATGTTTGGGCTATGGTTATAAGTTACTAGGACATTGTTTTAAGTGTCTTGATGGTTTCTTTGTGTGTTTAAATGTCTAACTGTAAATGATGTGTTATAGGTGCTAAGGACGACCAAGAAGAGCCGGAACATTATATTTGCCTGTTATAGCTCAACAGGTACGTATCGGTTAACCTAAGCATGATATAGTTGTTTGCATGCTAGAGACCAAAGATTTGATAATTATGCATGTTAAAGGCTTTTGTAGGCCAATTGAGTTGTAATTTGATATGTACGCATGTTAATGGATTTTGTAGGCCCAACTTGATATGTAATGGATTTTGTAGGCCAACCATGATGTGTTATGGCTTTTGTAGGCTAATTTTCTAAGCTATGGCTTTTGTAGGCCAATCATGTTATGTTGTGGCTTAAGTAGGCCAATGTGTGTTAGTACCAGTACTTTGTTGGATGTTTGAAGCCAGCTTATGTGGATCTAGTTGGGGCCTTGTGCTGTCAGCTATGATGTGTGGCGATTCGATGATCACAAATCTTGGTACTTGCAAAACCTTCGCCCCTCAACATTACTATGGACTCTCAGTTCCTGCTGATCCTGATTGGGGTGAGTTCCCCGTTAACGCAACGGTGGACCACTACCCGCTTCTCCACCGGCACGGAGGAAGTGTCAATTTCCCCGGTTAGGATCACTGAGCCGGGCTCATTACCCTACAATACGTGGTTCACCGGTGCTTCACAATATGCTAAGATAGACTTGTTTGTTGATATGCTATGTATGTGATATGTATATGATATTTTGATATGATGCTTCCACTTAGCTGTGACTCACTATCTATTTATAGCTAACCCTCTCATGTACATTCCATGCGTAGGTAAATAGATTGGCTGGCGAAGACGGGTACTTGCTGTCATGTTTGTTTTGGGAACACACATTTAAATACTTTGTTTGTATGTTATATAATGTAATGGTCGAACAAATTTGGTAACACCTTTGGGTATCTTTTGTTTGCAACTTATTTATAGGCTGTAAATTATTAAATTAGTTTAAAATGCTTCCGCTGTAACAGCTGTAAATACTTTTATAAAAACAGATTTTGAAATGTTGTATTTACAGTTGTGTCTACGTAGTTTTGAAACTTGAATGGTGTTTATTATTAAAAAAAAGCTCTTATAATTTAGTCGGCATTACAAGTTGGTATCAGAGCCTTGGTTTGAGGGAATTGGGTAATTTAAATAGTACTCAGTCTCAAACCTAGGCTCGACCATTACTATGTGTTCCCCGGGTGGTATTGGGGTGTGATGAGTGATTTATGTGATTTGTTATGTGTTAGGAGAGTATAAGTATTGATAAGATAGTAAGTTATATATGATATATACTAAATACTCTACTTTTGATATATATAGATAGCTATCTCAAAATGGCTGGTTCTTCGAGAGATGGTGACAATGACTCTTATATTCTAAGGCTGGAGGCTCAGTTGCACCACACAAATGAGCGTGAATCTACGCATATGACTAGTGAGACTCAGAAGCCTACTACCTTTAAAACCTTCCTAAGTTGTCAGCCTCCTACTTTTGCTGGCACTACTAATGATCCTTCTACGGTAGAGACCTGGATCAGAGAGATGCAGAATGCCTTTGAATCCAGCGAGTGTGATGAGAATAAGAAGGTGAATTATGGTAAACGAATGTTTAGAGGGCGTGCCTTAGCCTGGTGGGATACTGTCATTGCTATTACACCACCCGCAACTCTGGAAACAATGAACTGGGATGGTTTTAAGGAGAAGATCAGGGGTAAGTACTGCTCTGATTATGATATGCTGCGAGTTGAAAATGAATTCAGGGCATTACAGAAGGGTGATAAACCCGTGGAGGATCTTGTTACCAAATTCACTGACAAGATGAGGTTTGTTCCTCATCTTCTACCTAATGAAAGGGCAAAGATCACTTACTTTGCCAATGCATTACCTATCGAGTACCGATTAGCCGTAAGGTCTGCATCAACTTTGGATGCAACTTTTGATAATGCTAGAGCGGCTGAGGATGATTACAAGCAGAGATCGAGATCTCAACAACAACAACAACAACAACGGCAATTGGGTGGAGGAAACAGAAAGTATGATCATCCACCAAGTTATAAGAGAGGTGATGGTGGATCTGGGAGTAGTCCGCGAGTAGATACATCCCCGAAACCGGGAAGTTGGGATTTAATCAAGTGTGGTAGGTGTGGGAAGAAGAGGCATCAAACGCATGACTGCTGTGTTGGATTATGCCCACTGACACACATACGAGTTGGTATCATGGCGGATGAAGCAAGGGCCTATTGGGTCACACGCCAAGTATCGATTCCGGCATCACGGATGGTCTAATGAGAGAGAAAACCAGAAACTGGTTCTGGTGGGCCAAGGCACGCCCATGCCTCTATGAGGTACGGCCGTGCCCTACGGGCAGGCACGAGCCCAAGTCGGGTGTGACTTGGGCGTGGCCTGTGGCTAGGTATGCCCGTGCCTCGGAGAGGCACGCCCGTGCCCTGTGCCCAATGGACAGGCACGAACCCACGTCAGGCGTGACTTGGGCGTGGCCTCTTGGGCTGGCACGCCCGTACCCTATGAGGTAGGGCCGTGCCTTATGTACTAACAGCCTCTTTACTAGGCTTTCAAAGCTATTTAAAGTGTGTTTATGTGTATTGATCATGTAACAGCCATGAGATTTATTGTTGCACGTTTTTTGAACTCATTTTTGAGTTCTATATAAACCACATGAAGTCATATGGTTTTGGTTGCTTGAAAGAAATACACAAAGTTGATATAATTTGCATAACTCTCTCAAACACACAAAATACATCCAAGGCTTTGGCTCTTTTGTGTAGATCATATTTGTGGTGTTTAGGTTGGCACACCTAACACCCTAGCTATTGGGAAACAATCAAGACTTGGTGTGGACTTTGATAGAGGTGTACATGTTAGTGGACGAGACTTCCAAACTCCAAACCTGCGCGTACAAAGAAGATAACACCGAGAGTATAATTCTATTTCTTTGTATGTTTATTTTGTTGCTTAACCATGTCTAGAGTTTTGGTGCATATGGTGGGCACATTTGTGGTCAATTTTTGAAAATATTTTTCTACTCGTTTTACTTCAGTTGCGACTTTAGACCACGAAAACCCAACAGTGGTATCAGAGCCATCTCTAACATGGCTTTGCACTTTTGGGGTTAAACCGGATTTTCTGAGTTTTCTATCAAAAATGTTTTCCGGTAACCGGGCACGGTCGTACCTCTAGGGGTACGGGGCGTGCCGGTGGCCGGGGCACGGGCGTACCAGTGGGGGTTCGGGCCGTGCCGGCAGAATTCGTAAACTGTTTAAAATTGTTTAAATTGTACACTGACAAAAGGGCAGGCACACCCGTAACCTCTGGGGTATGCCCGTGCCTGATGGTTTTTTGGTCAGAATTGTTTTTTCAAACAATGTGTTTAAATATATTAAAATCCGGGTGTTAGACTAGTCTTGATTATGTTGATCCCCACTATATTTTGATTCCTAATTTTATATGTTTTGTGTGACTTGGCATGAAGTTCACAAAAACATATATTTTTAGGTGTATATATGAATATGCAATTTTAAAGGTGTATTAAAATTGTTAATGCATATGTACAAGGATTGCTTGTTGTGCCTTAAGTGTTATTTTGCAATTTTGATCAAAAAATATATATCTTTGTTGGACATGGTTTTGTGGCACACCATCGCTTTCATTTTGGTTGTGTTTGTTGTGGTAGCCCGGTAACTTGATATGCCCATAGACTTTGTGATCTTTGTAGTTGGTTTTGGTTTTGGCCTGCGTGCTGTAATGTTGTAATATTTATATTTGGTGCAACTTGCATGTCGTTTATTTAAATCTTTGTACTCGTAATAGATTATTAGGATTGCCACTTGCATGTCATTTTCTTATTATTATGTACTCGTACTTAGATTATTTCAAATATGTAAATATTGCATCAAACCAATCGGGAGACGCGGTGTTGGCGTCTTGACGAACCAAATCCGGGAGATTCGCCGGTGTGGAGATCGTGACGGAGCATCCCTTGGTGTTGTCCCTAGATTGACTATGTTTTCCCCGTTTTGGCTCACGGGGAGAACACTTAGGATTTGGGCATGTTACCAAGGCTTTATGTATCTTTTATGCGTGGTTGTTTTATATTTAAATTCTTTAGGATTTGCATGCTAGAGAATTTTTGAAAATATATAAAACAAGAGATTTATAAATGAGTTTATATTTCTACGCGCATAAGAATTGGCAAACATTAATATAAAAGGTGTTTATATTAAACGGTGATTAAAAGGAGTTTTTGTCACTTAAATTTCTAATTCGTCAAAATTGTTAAAATAATATTTTAACCGGAAAACAAAAACCCGTTTTTCGAAAAGTAAGTCACGCGCCACCCGTAAGACGACACCACCCAAATCTAATTAAACTTGGATGATTGTCGAGCATTAGCACGAGTCATGCCTTGTGGAGTTGTGTGGAAGGTGAGTGTGGCAACCCGCAATATTGGTTGTCGAGCTTAACCACGAACCAATGATTGGGCTAGGGTACCAACGAGTGTCTTGACGGGCGACTTACAAATTCTTTTATGTTGCTTAAATGATGTTGATCTCTAGCTGAGTCATTTAAGAAATAATAAAAGGATTGGTGCATGAAGGGATGAAACATGCCTTAGACATTTGATGTCGGAAGGATCCCGCAAGGACCTAAGAGTTGCAATGGTTGCAATCGGTAATTTGTCTACCGGCCTAAATAACTTATTTCATGATCCGCGGTAAACCCGTCATGAGATAGAGTGAGATATGGTTCTTAGCCTTGTTCAAATAATCAAGTTTTAAAACTATTGGGTAATTATTTCTACAAGGATTTGACAACTAAAATTGGTACTCTAATTTTGTAGATGGCGTCCAACAACGCTTCTACATCTTCATCGAACTCTATTTCCATAAAATTGTTCCTCGAAAAGGCCAAACTCGATGGCCAAAACTTCATGGATTGGTTCATGCAACTAAGGATAGCCCTTAGGTATGAACAAAAGATGTGGGCCATCGAGGAGCCTTTGCCGGAAGCACCTGCGGCGAATGCGACTAGGGCGGTCCAAGACGCGTATGACAAACGTGTCAAGGAAACGAACGAAGTGGCTTGCATTATGCTTTCGTCAATGATTCCTGAGCTTCAAAAGCAAATGGAACATTTAGGAGCATATGACATGCTTAACCAGCTGAAGGAAATGTTCCAACAGCAGGCTAAGCTAAAGCGCTTCGAGTGCCTAAAGTCCCTTTTCGATTGCCATATGCAGGAGAGCGGAAATGTGAGCGTTCACGTGCTTAAGATGAAAGCATTGGTTGATCGCTTGGAGAGGTTGGGATTCCCGTTGGGGAGGGAGTTGGCGGTGGATGTGATCCTCCGTTCTCTTCCTAGTTCCTTTTCACAATTTGTGTGGAACTATCATGTCCATGGCATGGACAAGTCCCTAATGGAGCTTCGCGGAATGTTAAAGACCGTCGAGTCTGACATGTCTAAGAAGCCCTCCTCGTCCAAACCCGTCCTAGCTATCCAGGGAGGCGGAACCAAAAGAAAAGGCTCTCCCCCCTCTAAGGGAAAGGGTAAGGGGAAGGTTGCAAGACCTAACCCGAGTCCGGCTCTGAAGGGCAAGGGGAAAGCCGTGATGATTCCACCGGCCGAGGAACCTGCGGAAGCCGAGTGCTTCCATTGCAAGGAAAAGGGGTAGTGACATCGTTCTTTCCCAAAGTACCTTGAGGAGCTCAAACGGGTAAAACCGAAGGGAGCGGGTAACTCATGTACGTTTATGATTGAACTCCACAATACCACTACTTCTAACAGTTAGGTACTTGATACCGGTTGTGGCACTCATATTTGTAATAATGTGCAGGTGCTAAAAAGAAGTAGAGCGCTGGGTGCTGGAGAGCTTGACCTGATCATGGGAAACAAGGATGTGGTTCCCGTGGAGCGGATAGGGAGTGTTGATCTCGCCTTTCCTTCAGGACTTGCTATTACCTTATTAAATGTTTGCTTTTCGCCCTGCGTGGAATGAAACATTATTTCCTTTCACGCTTTGTATGACGTGGTTATGAGTTTAATTTTAATAATGGAATTATTTCTTGTTTGAGAAATGATGTTCATTACTTTAAAGCTTATCCATGTCGTGGGATTTATGAAACAAGTGTGTGTTTGGATGGTAATAAATCAATCATGAACATTGATTCTAAGTCTAAAGGTGTATTGGACAAGTTGTCTTTGTGGCATAGTCGTTTTGGCCATATAAGCAAGAAACGTATCGCCAAACTCCAAGTGGATGGGATTTTGGAATTGTTTGACCACGGGTCAAGCGAAGTATGCGATTCTTGTTTATTTGGCAAAATGACTAAAACGCCCTTCACCGGCGTTAGTGAAAGGGGCAAAGACTTGTTGGACATTATTCACACGAAGGTGTGTGGTCCGTTTAGGTCCGCTACAAGAAACAACTGTAGGTACTTCGTTACTTTTACTGATGATTTCAGTAGGTATGGTTATGTTTATTTGATTAAGCATAAATCTGAAACCTTTGAGGTGTTTAAGACATACCAAAACGAAGTGCAGAATCAATTGGGCAAGCGGATTAAGATTCTCAGATCCGATAGGGGTGGTGAGTATCTTAGTACCGAGTTTCTTGATCATCTTAGGGGTTGTGGAATTATTTCACAACTTACTCCACCTAGGAGACCACAATTAAATGGGGTCGCCGAGAGGAGGAACCGAACTTTATTGGATATGGTTCGGCCCATGATGAGTCGTACAAAGCTACCCGCAAGTTTTTGGGGTTATACTTTGGAAACTGCTGCAAGGACCTTAAACCTTGTACCAACAAAGAAGGTTGCAAGTACACCGTTCGAGATGTGGCATGGAAGGGTTCCTTCGCTAGCCTATCTGAAGGTCTGGGGTTGTGAGGCGTACGTGAGACGTGAAGCTCAAGACAAACTTGAACCCAGAGCCGAGAAGTGTATTTTCATTGGCTACCCAGCTGGTTCTATGGGATATTTGTTTTACAAACCTTCGGAGAACAAGGTGTTTGTTGCTCGAAGGGCGGTCTTCTTTGAAAGGGAGCTGATATCTGCAGAAGCCAGTGGGAGGCAAGTCGATCTAGAGGAAATTCTAGATGACACCAATGATCAACCTGATGTTGGCACTAGTACCGCTTCCGAGGTCGGCGCACCGGAAGAAGCGGAACCTCAACCAATGGTGGATGAGGTGCCTGATAGACAACCATTAGAGCTCCGTAGATATGGTAGAGTTTGTAATGAGCCGGAAAGATATGGGTGTCTCATATCCGAGAGCGACGAACTATTGGTGGATCATAGTGAACCGACCAACTACCGGGAAGCCGTAGCGGGCCCTGAGTCTGCTAGGTGGAAGGAGGCAATGGACAGTGAGATGCAATCCATGGCGGATAATCAAGTCTCGGACTTGGTTGATCCGGTACCCGGCCACAAGCCTGTAGGGTGCAAATGGGTCTTTAGGAAGAAGACTAACATGGATGGAAAAGTAGACACCTTTAAAGCCCGACTGGTAGCAAAGGGTTTCACTCAAACTCATGGTGTAGACTATGATGAAACCTTTTCTCCGGTGGCTATGTTGAAGTCTATTAGGATATTAATGGCTATCGCTGCATATTACGATTACGAAATATGGCAGATGGATGTCAAGACTGCCTTCCTTAATGGGAAGTTGGCACAGGAGGTTTACATGGCACAACCTGATGGTTACGTAAACCCCAAATATCCTAATAAAGTCTGCAAGCTTAAGAGGTCCATTTATGGACTTAAGCAAGCATCTCGGAGTTGGAACATTTTCTTTGATGAAAAGGTCAAAGAGTTTGGCTTTTCTAAAAGCAAGGATGAACCTTGTGTGTATGTTAGGGCTAGTGGGAGTGCTGTAGTTTTTCTAGTCTTGTATGTAGATGACATACTACTCATAGGAAGTGACGTGACTACCTTGCAGGAAGTGAAAACCTGGCTTGGGAGTTGTTTCTCTATGAAAGACATGGGAGAAGCAGCATATATTTTGGGGATAAAGATCTACAGAGATAGATCTAAGAGACTCATTGGTTTGAGCCAGAGTACGTACATAGATAAAGTCTTAAAGAGGTTCAAGATGCAAGATTCCAAGAAAGGGAATTTGCCTATGTTGCATGGTATGGCGTTGAGCAAGTCACAATGTCCTAGTTCTCAAAAGGAACTAGAGGAAATGAGTCGAGTCACGTATGCTTTGGCAGTGGGATCGATCATGTATGCTATGCTATGTACTCGGCCTGATGTGTCGTATGCCTTGAGCATGACGAGCCGATATCAGGCTAACCCTGGTCAAAGTCATTGGGTTGCGGTTAAAAACATCCTTAAATATCTCGAAGAACTAAGGAAATGTTTTTAGTGTTCGGTGGATCGGAGCAACTAAGAGTTACTGGATATTCTGATGCTAGCTTCCAAACGGACAAGGATGATTGCCGGTCTCAATCGGGATTTGTATTCTTGTTAAATGGTGGAGCAATAAGTTGGAGAAGTTCCAAGCAAGATACCGTGGCCGATTCAACCACGGAGTCAGAGTATATTGCTGCAAGCGAGGCTGCTAAGGAAGCCGTCTGGATGAAGAAATTCATTCAAGACCTTGGAATTGTTTCTAGCATCGTTAACCCTATTGAGATCTTCTGTGACAATGAGGGTGCAGTAGCTCTAGCTAAGGAACCAAAAGTGCATCGACGTACGAGACACATTGCTCGGAAATATCATTTTATTCGTGATATCATCGAGAATGGTGACATTGTGGTTAGTAGAGTACCGACTGAGGGGAACTTGGCAGATCCACTCACCAAACCGTTGTCACAAGTTAAGCATGATTCTCATGCTAAGTCTATTGGTATTAGATTTGCTAGTGACTTGGTTTAATTGTTTTAGTTGTATTTGTTATTGAGAATATTAAAGCAATAATGTATTTCTTATTGTAATGACTATTAAATGGGGATTTAATATACGCATGGTGCGGTTACTTTATGAAACATTATTGTGTTCTATCTTTGCATGTTTAATACTTCCATGAATAAACTTGTTTATTCTAAATACTCCATGATTAGTCGTTCTTCATTGGAAGGAAGAAGTGAATTAAGATCGAGGCGAGTGGTTGGTAAAGTTTTCATCTTGGATTGAATACTTGTTTACGCAACACTGGTTTGTACTTAATGGTGATTAAGTAATTGGAGGACCCGTACCTGAGTTTACTTCATGGATATTATAATGAGTAAATCAGGATGATAATATTATTTATCCTTCTACTGGAGATGCACGCGTTGCTTGATTATTAACTTGGACTTGTTTAGATTGCTTTCTAACGCAGTTCGTAACTGGCTGTTATAAGGGAAGTTTTCAGGCAAGAACTTGTTAATATGATAGGGCAGTGTGGTCAAAAGTATTCGTTCCTCTTTTGAGAGATATCCTTGGGCCCCTCGTTGACTAAGCTGATGACAAATCAAAATGCATGGCCGTGCTCAAGTTGAATTGATAGTGGATCAATTGTGCAAATTGTTTTGTTAGTCATAGTTAGTCTATATCGAGAAACATAATCGTGAATGACTTGGGGTTGATCATGTTCCATGACCTGCATTCACAACGGATATTGTGAACGAAGGGGTATATAATCACTTATCTACAGGATCTTTCCTTTTGGTTAGGTATTTGTTTTGGGAAGACAAACCCTGTGCTGACTTGGGGGCATAGATGCCTTGCTAGAGGACGCTCTATGTCGGTGACGCCTTTCGTGAGTTTGTCATGTGCAAGTGGGAGTCTGTTGGATTATGCCCACTGACACACACACGAGTTGGTATCATGGCTGATGAAGCAAGGGCCTATTGGGTCACACGCCAAGTATCGATTCCGGCATCACGGATGGTCTAATGAGAGAGAAAACCAGAAACTGGTTCTAGTGGGCCAAGGAACGCCCGTGCCTCTATGAGGTACGACCGTGCCCTACGAGCAGGCACGAGCCCAAGTCGGGCGTGACTTGGGCGTGGCCTGTGGCTAGGTACGCCCGTGCCCTGTGCCCAATGGACAGGCACGAGCCCAAGTCGGGCGTGACTTGGGTGTGGCCTCTTGGGCTGGCACGCCCGTACCCTATGAGGCACGGCCGTGCCGTATGCAGTAACAACCTCTTTACTAGGCTTTCAAAGCTAGTTAAAGTGTGTTTATGTGTATTGATCATGTAACAACCATGAGATTAATTGTTGCATGTTTTTTGAACTCATTTTTGAGTTCTATATAAACCACATGAAGTCATATGGTTTTGGTTGCTTGAAAGAAATACACAAAGTTGATATAATTTGCATAACTCTCTCAAACACACAAAATACATCCAAGGCTTTGGCTCTTTTGTGTAGATCATATTTTTGGTGTTTAGGTTGGCACACCTAACACTCTAGCAAGTGGGAAACGTTCAAGACTTGGTGTGGACTTCGATAGAGGTGTACTCGTTAGTGCACGTGACTTCCAAACTCCAAACCCACGCGTACAAAGAAGATAGCACCGAGAAAATATGGTGAGCATATTCGATAGAGGTGTACATGTTAGTGCACGTGACTTCCAAACTCCAAACCCGCGCTTACAAAGACTTCCAAACTCGAAACGTCCATATGGTGAGCATATTAGTGGTCAATTTTTGAAAATATTTTTCTACTCGCTTTGCTTCCGTTGTGACTTTAGACCACGAAAACCCAACATGCAGGTATAAAGAGAACGTTTGCTTTAAGTGTGATAAACCTGGGCACCGCATTTCAGGATGCCCTTTGTCGCAAAGCACAGGTGCCAGGGGTTCGTCAGCAGCCAGTGGTCAGAAACAGGGAGGCGCTCCTCATGCTTAAGAGAGGGCTTTCCAGATGACGGCTGAGGAAGCTAAGGATACAGGTGATGTGATTAATGGTACTTTCTTAATTAATTCTGTACCAGCATGCGTCCTATCTGATTCTGGTGCTACCTACTCGTTTGTATCTTCTGCTTTCTGTGATAAATGGCAACTATCTATTGCTTCGGTTAGAAATCCTATAAAGGTGGAAGTTACTAATGGTGGTCAAGTTTTTATTACTTCACATGTACCTCAAGTTTCCGTTGACATTGACGGGCATTGTTTTGTAATCTCTCTGCTTCTTATGCCTATTGCTGGCTTTGATATTGTTATTGGCATGGATTGTCTAACTAGTCAAAATGCCAAGATTCTTTGTTCCAAAAAGTTGTTAAAGATTCGTTTACCCGGCGGTTCTTATGCTATGGCGCGAGGAGAAAGGCATAAATCTGATGTTCCATTGATAACTGCCATTAAAGCCCAGAAATTTGTTGCAAAGGGCTGTGATTCCTACTTAGCACATGTGATTAGTGCTGAGATGGGAGAAAAGAATGTAAATGATATCAAGGTTGTTTCTGAATACCCTGGTGTCTTTCGTGAAGACTTACAGGGTTTACTTCCTATCAGGGATGTAGAATACCAGAGTGATCTTATTCTTGGTGCTACACCTGTAGCAAAGTCTCCCTATTGTCTCGCACCATCTGATGTTCCGGATATGATGACCCAAATCCAGGAATTACTTGACAAAGGTTTTATACGCCCAAGTTCTTCACCATGGGGAGCTCCTGTTTTGTTTGTTAAGAAGAAGGACAGGACTCTCCGTATGTGTATGTAACACCCGCAAACCTGTGCTAGTAAATTAGCGGGTTGGCGGTATGTGTTTAATTGCATTTTAATTATTTATGTGTTATTTTAAGTTAATTGGTTAATTAAATTTACTAATTGAGAATATATATATATATACATATATGTGTTAATATATATTAAAGTAACTGGAAATGAAAAGAAATAAATAGTATGTATGTATGGTGTGTTGTGTATGTATGTATGTATGCATGTATTAGTGAATAAGAAGGATTTTACACCTCCTGCTTGAATATTGGTGATAATTGTGTACGTGGGATATCATCTGCTCATTTTTATCAAAAGTGAAAGTGTGTAGTGTGTGTAATTGAGAGCAAAACCCCTTGTGAAGAATCCTCTCAAAACTTGCAAACTTGAAATTGCTAAGTGGAGATTTTGTGCTTGTAAATTCAAGAAGAAGGTTAGTAGGTGTTTGTATCATGTTACAATTCGTTTGCACCTCAGGGAGCATATCCTTTTGTGTTTCCTGGATACAAACAACCATGCACGTATAAACAATTCCTGGATTGTAAGCCTTCTAAATATCGAGGGAGTTCTGATCCCAATGTCACCTTGAACTAGCTGAGAGAAATGGTTAAGGCTTTAGATGCCTGTAATTGCGAGAACGAATTGAAGGTGAAGTATGCAACGAGGATGTTGAAAGGAGATGCGATGGTGTGGTGGGATTCGATAACTTGGCACTTTACTGAGCAGCAGCAAGAAACTATCACCTGGATTCAATTCCTGGAAAAGCTATGCGAGCAAAACTACAGTTCCTTCGAGATTGCCAAAATCAAGAAGGAATTTATGGATTCAGAAATGACAGGTAATATGACAGTGGATGATTTGATCAAACAATTCAATGAGAAGATGATTTTGCTAAACACTGGGTGCCGGATGAAAAATCGAAGATTGCTAATTTTGTAGGAGCTTTGCATCCAGATTACTGCAGCGCCACTAGGCGGGCTACTACATTATCCCAGGCTTTCACTTTGGCCAAATCGGCTGAAGGGGATAAACTCGCAAATGAGTGTTTAATCAGGGAGAGGATTTCCCAACAGAAGACTAAGTTTGAACATTATAATACTCAGCAGAGGCAGGGAGGGCAGAGTAGTGGAAGCAGACAGGGAGAACATAGTAGGAGGCCTACTTCGGGTGGGTCTAACCAACGTGCACCTTGGTATGGTAGGAGCAAATCTTTTGACAACGGTCGGTGTACGCCACAGACACTGAGATGTGTAAAGTGTGGTCAGTTTGGCCACGATCTTAAGAGTTGCATATTCTAGAAAATCGTTTGCTGGTTTGTTAGAAAGAGGGGCACAGAGTAGGTGATTACCCATTGAATAAGAGGTCAGGGTCCGGGTCAGTAGAAAGTACGGCGGGGGGATCGTCTTCAGCTGGTCAGAAAAGAAAGAACCCACCCACTATAGAGGGTAGGGCGTTTAGAATGATGGTGGATGATGCCACAACCACTGAAGATGTCATTACAGGTATGTTTCTGATAAACTCTACTCCTGCTAGAGTATTGTTTGATTTTGGAGCTAACCGCTCCTTTGTTTTTGTGGAATTCTGTGATAAACTGAACATGCCTGTTATTAAACTTGCTAATGCTTTAGAAATAGAAGTAGCTGATGGCATGATGGTTCCAGTCACGACTGCTGTGGCTGGAGATAAAATTGATTTAGATGGTGTGTGTTTTCCTGTTTATTTTCTTGTTATGCCATTATCTTGTTTAGATGTGGTGCTCGGGATGGATTGGTTGAGTCTGAACCAAGCAAGTATTAAGTGCCACAAGAAGTTGATTTCTTTCCCGTTGGCGGATGGTACATGTATAGTAGCAAGGGGTGAGAAGGCTGGATCTGTGATCCCGATTATTTCTTGTTTGAAAGCTAAGAAAGCGTTGGAGAAAGGATGTGTATCATACATGGCGTATGTTATCGATGGGAAGAAAGAAAAGCAACCTATGACGGATATTCGGGTGGTAACGGAATACCCGAACGTGTTTCCAGTGGAATTGCCAGGGTTGCCTCCAGTTCGTGAGGTAGAGTTCAAGATTGATTTGATCACTGGTTCTCGACCAGTGGCAAAAGCTCCGTACAGATTGGCACCTTTAGAGATTCGAGAGATAATGACGTTGATTCAAGATCTATTAGACAAAGGCTTTATTCGTCCAAGCCTATCTCCATGGCGTGCACCAGTATTATTTCTGAAGAAGAAAGAAGGTACGTTGCGTATGTGTATTGACTACCGTGAGTTGAACAAGAAGACGATAAAGAATAAGTATCCGTTGCCCAGAATCGATGACTTATTTGATAATCTACAGGGAGCTTCATTTTACTTGAAGATTAACTTGAGATCGGGTTATCAAGTACGTGTTTCTGAGGAAGATGTGTCAAAGACAACCTTTCGTACGCGTTATGGTCACTACGAGTTCTTGGTTATGCCGTTCGGCTTAACCAACGCACCTGCGATCTTCATAGATCTCATGAACAGAGTTTGTCGACCATTTCAGGATAATTTTGTGATAGTTTTTATGGATGATATCCTGATTTATTCAAAGACTGAGATGGAACATGAACATCATTTGAGTAAAGTTTTAGAAACTCTGAAGAAAGAACGTTTGTATGCGAAGTTCTCAAAATGCGAATTCTGGTTGAGAGAGGTCTAGTTCGTGGGGCACGTGATCTGTAGTGAAGGAGTGAAAGTGGATCCTTCAAAAGTGGAAGCAGTGATGAACTGGAACGCTCCAAAGACACCGTCAGAAATAAAGAGTTTTCTTGGATTGGCCGGATACTACCGCAGATTTATCAAGGATTTCTCCAAGATTGCGGGTTCGTTGACTAAGTTTACTTGGAAAGACGTGAAGTTTGTATGGGGTAATGAACTAGATAAAGCTTTCCAGACATTAAAGCAGTTGTTATGTCAGGCTCCTATCCTTGCTTTGCAAAGCGGATCAGATGATTTTATCGTATATTGCGATGCGTCGTTTGCTGGATTGGGATGTATACTAATGTAGAGGGATCGGGTGATTGCGTATGCTTCCAGGCAGTTGAAACCTCATGAAAAGAATTACCCGAATCACGACTTGGAGCTAGCAGCAGTGGTGTTTGCGCTCAAACTATGGAGGCATTACTTATATGGTACTAAATGTGTAATCTGCACTGATCACAAGAGCCTACAGTATGTATTCACCCAGAAAGAATTAAATATGAGACAGAGGCGATGGGTAGAACAGATAAAGGATTATGATTGCGAGTTTAGGTATCACCCTGGGAAAGCGAATGTAGTGGCAGATGCCCTGAGTCGCAAAGGAACTGGAAGTCCTATCCAATTTATGCGCATGGAGATAATATCTGATTTAGTGGATAGATGGAAGTCTGCGAGTTGTAAGCTTTGAAGGAAGAAAATTTGAAAACTGAATTGTTGAAGAAACGTAAAGATGAACTTACTGACGATTCTCGTGTATTGAAGGTATACAAAACTCGTGTGTGGGTGCATATGCTTGGAGAGTTGAGAAAGTTAATTTTAACTGAAGTACACAAGTCAAGACTGTCTGTACATCCAGGAAGCACTAAAAATGTATAACGATTTGAAGGTGATTTACTGGTAGCGTATAATGAAAGTGGATGTGGCACACTTTGGGGAATCATATCATATATATGCGCAAGTGAAGGCAGAACATCAAAAACCATACGGATCCTTGAAACAGTTAGAGATTCCTGAGTGGAAGTGGGAACACATAACGATGGATTTTGTAACAAAACTTCCGCGAACTTAGAAGAATCATGATATGATATTGGTGATCGTGGATCGACTGACGAAGAGTGCTCACTTTCAAGCTACTTGTGAGACGACTTCTTTGAGTAAGTTGGCTCAACTATATATAGATGAGATTGTTGCAAGGCATGGTATACCGTTGGCCATAGTATCTGACAGAGACTCCAGGTTTGTTTCTAACTTTTGGAGGAGTTTACAGAGAGAATTGGGGACGAGGATTAACTTGAGTACTGCTTATCATACCCAGACTGACGGTCAGACTGAACGAACCGTATAGACACTCGAAGATATGTTACGTGCCTATGTAATTAAGTATGGTGGATCTTGGGATTCACACCAGCCATTGATAGAGTTTGCGTATAACAATTCTTACCACTCCAGTATTGGAATGCCTCCGTATGAAATGTTGTATGGTCGTTGCTGCCATTCTCCGACTTGTTGGTTAGAGGATGGTGAGAAACAGTTTGTAGGGCCAGAGATTGTTTAGTTAACTGTTGACAAGGTTGCTATTGCTAGAGAGAAATTAAAAGCTGCCAGGGATAGACAGAAAATGTATGCAGATCCGCGACGTCGTTCAGTATCTTTTGATGTGGGGGAGTTGGTGTATCTGAAAGTTTCTCCATGGAAAGGCGTGATTCGCTTCAGCAAACGCGGGAAGTTGGCTCCCCGTTTTATTGGTCTTTTCCGAATTCGTCAGATAGTGAATGATTATACAGTTACATTGGATCTTCCAGTGCATGAATTAAAGGTAGATTCGAAGAAAAGATTAATAGAAGAACCTGTTGAACTGTTAGATTGAAAAGTGACCAAGCTCCGTAAGAAGAAAATTCCGATGGTGTTGGTCAAGTGGAAGCACAGTTTAGGTTCTGACTTAACTTGGGAGATAGAGGCAGAGATGAGAGAAAGATATCCCTAATTGTTTAAAAAAGAAGGGATTCCGAGGACGGAATCCTCTTAAAGAGGGGAGAATTGTAACACCCGCAAACCTAGGCTAGTTAATTAGCGGGTTGGCGGTACGTGTTTAATTGAATTTTAATTATTTATGTGTTATTTTAAGTTAATTGGTTAATTAAATTTACTAATTGAGAATATATATATATATATATATATATGTTAATATATATATTAAAGTCACTGGAAATGAAAAGAAATAAATAGTATGTATGCATGGTATGTTGTGTATGTATGTATGCATGTATTAGTGAATAAGAAGGATTTTACAACTCCTGCTTGAATATTGGTGATAATTGTGTACGTGGGATATCATCTGCTCATTTTTATCAAAAGTGAAAGTGTGTAGTGTGTGTAATTAAGAGCAAAACCCATTGTGAAGAAACCTCTCAAAACTTGCAAACTTGAAATTGCTAAGTGAAGATTTTGTGCTTGTAAATTCAAGAAGAATGTTAGTAGGTGTTTGTATCATGCTACAATTCGTTTTGATGCATAATTCTGTTGAAAAACATGTCTATATGGAGTTTCACCATTAATGTAGCTTGAAGCTCAAACTTGATAAGTGGGTTTTGTATGATATGATGTTTTAATGAGTTCTAAGATGTTCATGATAGTTATATACATGTTATATAATGTTTATACATGTTTAGAAGTGATTTGGATTGAAAATCATAGCTTTTAAGGAAGTTTCTAAGTTTGCGTCGGCTGGAAATTTGGAGAAGATGATGCAGAGTACGACGTGTCATATCCTTGGACGCGACACGTTCTCGCATTTTAGCGGATTCCTTGAATCCGAGTGGGAAATTCCGATGGGTTGAAATCCGTAGTTCAAAATCTGATGGTTTGAATCCGACAAGTGTAATCCGCAAGCTAGAATCCAAAATCTTGAATCCGGGATTTGAAATCTACCGGATTTTTGAAATCCGATGGTGGAAATCCGACATTTTGGGTGACGCGACGCGTCGGATTCTTGAATGCGATGCGTCCGTTGATTTTCAGAATTGTGGACTTTGTTTAATTGATCTGTTGATTTGTATTTCAAATGTTTATGTTATGTGGACTTATTATAAGTATTGTTGTTATCATGTTTTCAGGCAATCCAAAGACTCTATGATATTAGATATATGAGTTCGCGTTGGAAATAAGGTGAGTGGACATTAATCGCGGATGGTAAAGATTGTGGTTAATGTTATTGATGTGATGCATGTGATTGTGATTGGAAGATTGATTGTTTGATTGTTGTTTGTGATTATTGATTGATGATAACTGTTGCATGACTATTTGGCCGATACGCGCTCTTTGGATGATGTTGAGTTGCATTTGAGAAGTCAGCTACACGTAGAATTGGGTTGGGCTCGTTTACTGGTTGGTTGTACAGTGATAGTCTTACTGATGCAATATCAGAGGGGAATTTTCATTGTGCCAACTCAGTGGAGGGCTATCGGTAAACCTTTGCTTTGGCTGGCATTGGTTTAGGTTCTGTGCCGAACCGCCGGTCTTCTTGGATATGTGATTACATGCTTTGATATTGATTGTTGATGTTTGCGTTTGTGCTTAGCCTCTACTCACTTAGCTTTGTGCTAATTCCCCTCAGTTGTTGCTTTTGTAGGTTTGTGTTTGTGGTGTTAGCAGAAGGAAAAGTTGACCTGACTCTGATAAGTTTTGTAGAAGAAAACGATCCAGTAGTTTTTGTAACACCATGACTTTGTTTTGTTTGTTGAAAACAGATATTTATGTATTGTACATATATGAAATGTTTGTAAAGTAAATTTATGTAATTAAGCTTCCGCAATGCGTTTTAAAACAATGACTAGAGAATTTTCCGGTGTTACAGTTTGGTATCAGAGCCTTAGTTTGGCAATGTATGCACAGCTAGAGTGTTGAATTCCCAAATCTTGGCTCGTGACAGGTCAAGTTTTCCTTCGGGGGAATTAGGGTGAGTTAGAGATGTTTGTAGTAATTAGTATTTTGTGTACTAACGGTTTATGCTAATGAGCTGTGAGGTTCTGTGATTGTAACAGATTATGGCTGACAGAGAAACCCCCATCCTTCCTCCTATGACCCAAGTTACGACAGAGACAGTGATTGAGAATTTGGATTCGGCAAATGCAGGAACATCAGGTTAAGTTCATGAGGAAGACCAAAGTGAGTATGTTTACCAATTGGAAAATGAATCAGTGGAACTCAGGAATAAAATTCATAGTATGGATCAGCAGCAACAGACCCAACCCGAACCAACCCCCGTACCGACTGCGATTCCTACTCAAGCAACTACAGCACCAGTAACAACACCTCTACCACCAGTGACCCAGATGATGCAACAACCCTTTTATTATCCGTTTGCACCTCAAGGAGCATATCCTTTTGCGTTTCCTGGATACAAACAACCATGCACGTATAAACAATTCCTGGATTGTAAGCCTTCTGAATATCGAGGGAGTTCTGATCCCAATGTCACCTTCAACTAGCTGAGAGAAATGGTCAAGGCATTAGACGCGTGTAATTGCGAGAACGAATTGAAGGTGAAGTATGCAACGAGGATGTTGAAAGGAGATGCGATGGTGTGGTGGGATTCGATAACTGGGCACTTTACTGAGCAGCGGCAGGAAAGTATCACCTGGAGTCAATTCCAGGAAAAGCTATGCAAGCAATACTGCAGTTCCTTCGAGATTGCAAAAATCAAGAAGGAATTTATGGATTTAGAAATGACAGGTAATACGACAGTGGATGATTTGATCAAACAATTAAATGAGAAGATGAGGTTTGTTAAACACTGGGTGCCGGATGAAGAATTGAAGATTGCTCATTTTGTAGGAGCTTTGCATGCAGATTACCACAGCGCCACTAGGTGGGCTACTACATTATCCCAGGCTTTCACTGTGGCCAAATAGGCTGAAGGGGATAAACTTGCAAAGGAGGGTTTGAGTAGGGAGAGGATTTCCCAACAGATGACTAAGTTTGAACATTATAATACTCAGCAGAGCCAGGGAGGGCAGAGCAGTGGAAGCAGGCAGGGAGAACAGAGTAGGAGTCCTACTTCGGGTGGGTCTAACCAACGGGCACCTTGGTGTGGTAGGTGTAAATCTTTTCACAACGGTTAGTGTACGCCACAGACAATGAGATGCGTAAAGTGGTCAGTTCGGCCACAATTTTAAGAACTGCAGATTCCAGAAAAGCGTTTGCTGGAATTGATAGAAAGAAGGGCACAGAGTAGTGATTGCCCATTGAAAAAGAGGTCAGGGTCCGGGTCAGGAACAAGTACGGCTTGGGGATTGTCTTCAGCTGGTCAGAAAAGAAAGAACCCACCCACTGCAGAGGTTAGGGCGTTTAGAATGACGGTGGATGATGCCACAACCACTGACGATGTCATTACGGATATGTTTCTGATAAACTCTACTCCTGCTAGAGTATTGTTTGATTCTGGAGCTAACCACTCCTTTGTTTGTGTGGAATTCTGTGATAAACTGAATATGCCTGTTACTAAGCTTGCTAATGCTTTAAAAATAGAAGTAGCAGATGGCATGATGGTTCTGGTCACGACTGCTGTGGTTGGAGCTAAAATTGATATACATGGTGTGTGTTTTCCTGTTTATTTTATTGTTATGACATTATCTAGTTTCGATGTGGTGCTCGGGATGGATTGGCTGAATCTGAACCAAGCAAGTATTAAGTGCCACAAGAAGTTGATTTCTTTCCCGTTGGCGGATGGTACGCGTGTAGTAGCAAGGGGTGAGAAGGCTGGATCTGTGATTCCGATTATTTCTTGTTTGAAAGCTAAGAAAGCGTTGGATAGAGGATGTCAATCATACATGGCGTATGTTATCGACGGGAAGAAAGAAAAGCAAGCTATGACGGATATTTGGGTGGTAACGGAATACCTGGACGTGTTTCCAGTGGAATTGCCAGGGTTGCCTCCAGTTCGCGAGGTAGAGTTCAAGATTAATTTGATCCCTGGTTCTTGACCAGTGGCAAAAGCTCCGTACATATTGGCACCTTCAGAGATTCGAGAGATGATGACGCAGATTCAGGATCTGTTAGACAAAGGGTTTATTCATGCAAGCTCATCTCCATGGGGTGCACCAGTATTATTTGTGAAGAAGAAAGACGGTACGTTGCGTATGTGTATCGACTACCGTGAGTTGAACAAGAAGACAATAAAGAATAAGTATCCGTTGCCCAGAATCGATCACTTATTTGATAATCTACAGGGAGCTTCATTTTTCTCGAAGATTGACTTGAGATCGGGTTATCATCAAGTACGTGTTTCTGAGGAAGATGTGTCAAAGACAGCCTTTCGTACGCGTTATGGTCTTTACGAGTTCTTGGTTATGCCGTTTAGCTTAACCAATGCACGTGCGATCTTCCTGGATCTTATGAATAGAGTTTGTCGACCATTTCTGGATAATTTTGTGATAGTTTTTATGGATGATATCCTGATTTATTCAAAGACTGAGATGGAACATGAACAACATTTGAGTCAAGTTTTAGAGACATTGAAGAAAGAACGTTTGTATGCGAAGTTCTCAAAATGCGAATTCTGGTTGAGAGAGGTCCAGTTCTTGGGGCACGTGAGCTGTAATGAAGGAGTGAAAGTAGATCCTTCAAAAGTGGAAGCAGTGATGAACTGGAACGCTCCAAAGACACCGTCAGAAATAAAGAGTTTTCATGGATTGGCCGGATACTACCACAGATTTATCAAGGATTTCTCCAAGATTGCGGGTCCGTTGACTAAGTTGACTCGGAAAGACGTGAAGTTTGTATGGGGTAATGAACAAGATAAAGCTTTCGAGACATTAAAGCAGTTGTTATGTCAGGCTCCTATCCTTGCTTTGCCAAGTGGATCAGATGATTTTATCGTATATCCCGACTCATGACTTGGAGCTAGCAGTAGTGGTGTTTGCGCTCAAACTCTGGAGGCATTACTTATGTGGTACTAAATGCGTAATCTGCACTGATCACAAGAGCCTACAGTATGTATTCACCCAGAAAGAACAGAATATGAGAAAAAGGAGATGGGTAGAACTGATAAAGGATTATGATTGCGAGACTAGATATCACCCTGGGAAAGGAATGTAGTGGCAAATGCCCTGAGCGCAAAGGAACTGGAAGTCCTATCCAATTTAAGCGTATGGAGATAGTCTCCGATTTAGTGGATAGATTGAAGTCTGCCCAGTTGGAAGCTTTGAAGGAAGAAAATTTGAAAACTGAATTGATGAAGAAACGTAAAGATCAACTTACTGACGATTCTCGTGGATTGAAGGTATACAAAACTCGTGTTTGGGTGCCTACGCTTGGAGAGTTGAGAAAGTTGATTTAAATGAGGCACACAAGTCAAGACTGTCTGTACATCCAGGAAGCACAAAAATGTATAACGATTTCAAGGTGCTTTACTGGTGGCCTACAATGAAAGTGGATGTGGCACACTTTGTGGAATCATGTCATATATGTGCGCAAGTGAAGGCAGAACATCAGAAACCATACGGATCCTTGAAACAGTTAAAGATTCCTGAGTGGAAGTGGGAACACATAACGATAGATTTTGTAATAAAACTTCCGCGAACTCAGAAGAATCATGATATGATATGGGTGATCGTGGATCGACTGACGAAGAGTGCTCACTTTCTGGCTACCTCTGAGACGACTTCTTTGAGTAAGTTGGCTCAAGTATATATTGATGAGATGTTGCAAGGCATGGTATACCGTTGTCCATAGTATCTGACAAAGACTCCAGGTTTGTTTCTAACTTCTGGAGGAGTTTACAGAGAGAATTGGGGACGAGGATTAACTTGAGTACTGCTTATCATCCCCAGACTGACGGTCAGACTGAACGAACCATACAAACACTTAAAGATATGTTACGTGCCTATGTAATTGGGTATGGTGGATCTTCGGATTTACACCTGCCATTGATAGAGTTTGCGTATAATAATTCTTACCACTCCAGTATTGGAATGCCTCGCTATGAAATGTTGTACGGTCGTCGCTGCCGTTCTCCGAATTGTTGGTTATAGGCTCGTGAGAAACAGTTTGCAGGGCCAGAGATTGTTCAGTTAATTGTTGACAAGGTTGATATTGCGAGAGAGAAATTGGAAGCTGCCAGGGATAGACAGAAAAAGTATGCAGATCCGCGACGTCATTCGGTATCTTTTGATGTGTGTAACGTCCCAAATTTTTTTTTAAACATAATTCATTCATTAAAGATATACGTGATCCATGATAACAACATTACATGCCATGTTGGAAATCAAATATCACACAGTATTGAGTAAGTTACAATCATCCTTGTTTGTTTTGGAAACTATTAATATTAAAACTAAATTCTTGCATGCGGAAGCTTGAGTTTGAGCTATCATTCACTGAGCTGGAGCCCCGCCATGGTACTTACCTGAAAAGATAAGAAACAACATCTATAAGCCCAAGGTTTAGCGAGTATACTACTTACAACCAAAATAGTTCACATACTACTCAACTCATACCCACTACTGTACTAAGTGGTCTCATCATACCCGTCACTAGGACAGTCTTGTCTCACCCGTTTTCGTCACAACGGTCTAACATACCCGGCACCGAAGTGCTGGTCTCATACCCGATACCGAAGTGTACGGTCTAACATACCCGTCACCGGAGTGAACGGTCTAAACGTACCCGTCACCGGAGTGAATGGTCTAAACATTCCCGTTACCGAAGTAAACGGTCTAAACATGCCAGTTACCGAAGTAAACGGTCTAAATACAAATAACTATAACTCGTATAATCATAAACATTTGGCATTCACATGCATACATACATCTAGAATCTAATTCGAGTTATAAGTGAGAATACTCACCTGAGAGCTGTCTTAACTACTTGATTCTTACTGAAGACTCTCCTTGTTTAGCTCTGTGACTGACTGCTACCTGACCAAGTCTAAACATTGGTTACTAATGTATTTAACTGTTACTTATGGAAAGTCACATGCCATGGACTGAAAATCACATGAACTGACACTTATGCATATGAAAGTCGCATGGCACACACACTGGGACTGAAAGTCGCATGAATTGATACTTATGCACATGAAAGTCGCATGGCACATACACTGGGACTGAAAGTCGCATGAACTGATACTTATGCACATGAAAGTCGCATGGCACATACACTGGGACTGAAAGTCGCACGAATTGATACTGATGCACATGAAAGTCGCATGGCACATACACTGGGACTGAAAGTTGCAAGAACTGATACTTATGCACATGAAAGTCGCATGACACATACATTGGGACTGAAAGTCGCATGAACTGATACTTATGCACATGAAAGTCGCATGATGCATACACTGGGACTGAAAGTCGCATGAACTGATACTTATGCACATGAAAGTCACATGATGCATACACTAGGACTGAAAGTCGCATGAACTGATACTTAAGCACATGAAAGTTGCATGATGCATATTAAACTACCAAAAGTCGCATGGAACTTACTATGCATATTGAAAGTCGCATGAGATACTATTCACCACATGAAAGTTGCATGGAATCACACTTAACATATAAAGTCGCATGGAATCACATAAAAGTGCCAAAGTCGCATGAACTCATTCCTTTATCAACTAAAAGTTGCATGGCACCATCCTAGGCTCATGCGACTATCGCATGGCACCCCCAGGTGTCCATGTGACTGTCGCATGGCACACCTTCTTCACTGTAAGTTCATCTTTTTGAAAAAAACCCAGACTACATAGCCATAATCAAGCTTTCCAAAAACTCAATCAATTCAACTCAAACTTGTTGCAAAACATTTCTACACTTATATAAAACATTCCTTTTAACTTAAAACCATATTTTAATCAACTTACAAGGGTGTTCTTGATGAGATATATCTCCTGGATTTTTCTCAAACCCTCTAAACCCAAAAACCCCAGACTATAACCATTCAATCAACACTCAAACATAGCAAGAAGGATGTCTACATAATTCTCAAGAACAGAAAAACATTACCTGATGTTTTCTTTGCTGAAAATCTCAAGTTCCACAAATGAAGCCACTCTACCTTCCTCTCTCTCGTGACTTCACAATAAATAATTCCAATCACATTGTGCATAAATCACCAATAATATTCATTAAAATATTCTTGTACATTTTAAGATGTGGGTGTTACAACTCACCCCCACTTAAACACGATTTCGCCCTCGAAATTTTTATTCGAACAATGTCGGGAAGTTCTTCTTCATCTCATCTTCGGACTCCCAGGGTCACTTCGATCCTTTTCGGTGCTCCCACTGCACCTTAACCATCCCTACTTGCTTGTTGCGTAGCTGTTTGATTCTTCTTTCAATGATTGCTACGGGTTTCTCCACATAATTCAACTTTTCATCCACGGTGATGTTTTCCAAAGGCACCAATGCCAACTCATCGGCTAAGTATTTCCTCAAGTGTGAAACATGGAAAGTGTTATGTATTTTTAATAACTCTTCTGGTAGTTCCAACCTATAGGCCACCTTGCCAACCCTCGCAATGACCTTAAATGGTCCTATGAACCTAGGGTTCAACTTCCCGCGCTTTCTGAAACGAATCACCCCCTTCCACGGGGATACCTTGAGTAACACATGGTCGCCCACTTGAAATTCTAATAACGATCTCTGCTTATCTACATAACGTTTCTGCCGGCTCTGAGCCGCTTTCAACCATTCCCGAACTTGTTGCACGTACTCCGACATTTTCTGAACTATCTCGGTGTTACCAAGCTCTTTCTATCCTACTTCTCCCCAACAGATCGGGTCCTACACTTCCTTCCATACAACATCTCATAGGGCGGCATCCCGATGCTGGCATGGTAACTGTTGTTGTAGGAAAATTCTGCGAAAGGTAAGTACAAATCCCAACTTCCCCCGAAGTCGATCACGCAAGCTCTTAACATATCTTCAAGAGTCTGTATTGTTCTGTCGCTCTGCCCATCGGTTGCGGGTGGTATGTTGTGCTGAGATTTATTCGCGTGCCCAAATCCTCATGAAACTTGTTCCAAAACCTGGATGTGAACCACACATCTCGGTCCGAAATGATTGAAACTGGCACCCCGTGCCTCGAGATTATCTCCTTCACGTATATATCTGCCAATCTCTCTGCCGAGCTAGCTTCTCGGATGGGTATGAAATGCGCGCTCTTGGTCAATCTATCCACCACAACCCAAATGGCGTCAAAATTTCTTGGTGTCTTAGGCAGCTTTGTTATCAAATCCATGGTTACGTGTTCCCATTTGCACACCGGTATCTCTAACGGTTGCAGCTTACCGTGCGGTCTCTTGTGTTCTGCTTTCACCCGTAGACACGTTAGACACTTTTCTACGTAACTCGCCACGTCTCTCTTCATCCCTGGCCACCAGTAATCCATTTTTAAGTCTCTGTACATCTTAGTAGCCCCCGGGTGTATAGAAAATTTTGACTTGTGAGCTTCATCTAGGATAGCACTCCGAATTTCTGTGGCTTTTGGCACCCAAATCCTCTCGTAACGGGTCCACAATCCCCGACTGTCCTTGGACATGAAGGCCAACTGACCCTTAATCTGTTCCGCCTTCTGGTTCTCCTCCTTTATGGCCTCAACCTGGGCCGACAAAATCATTTCGAATAGTGAGGTTGTAACCGTCATCCTTAGACATTTCACGCTAAGCTGTAACTGGCTCGTCTTACGACTTAATGCGTCTGCCATCACGTTGGCCTTCCCTGGGTAATACAAGATTTCACAGTCATAATCCTTGACGAGGTCTATCCACCTCCGCTGTCGCATGTTTATATTCTTCTGATCGGCGAAGTACTTCAAGCTTTTGTGATCGGTGTAGATGGTGCATTGAACTCCGTATAGGTAGTGTCGCCAAATCTTGAGAGCGAACACCACTCCTGCCAACTCCAGGTCGTGAGTTGGATAATTACACTCGTGAGGTTTCAGCTGTCTTGAAACATAAGCGATAACTTTCCCTCTCTGCATAAGAACACATCCGAGCCCCACATGAGAGGCATCACAAAACACCACTAAGTCTTCCATTCCCTCGGGTAAGGTCAGTACCGGAGCTTCGCATAGCTTGCCCCGAAGGGTCTCAAATGCTTTCTGTTGATCGGCTCCCCAACTAAAAGGGGTATTCTTCTTCATCAGTTTTGTCAGTGGCACTGCCAGCTTCGAGAAATCCTTGATGAATCGTCTGTAATAACCGGATAAACCCAAGAAGCTTCGGACCTCCGTTAACCTCTTCGGCGCTTCCCATCTCATCACGGCCTCTATCTTTGCCGGGTCCACTTTGATTCCTTTGCGGTTTACCAGGTGCCCGAGAAATTGCACCTCCTTTAGCCAAAATTCGCACTTCGAAAACTTCGCGTACAACTTTTTCCTTCTCAACGTTTCTAGCACCTCTCGAAGGTGTTTCTCATGTTCCGCCTCGGTCTTGGAGTAGACTAGGATGTCATCGATGAACACAATCACCGACTTGTGAAGCATCGGTCGGCAAACCCGATTCATTAGATCCATGAAAGCTGCGGGCTCGTTGGTGATGCCGAATGGCATCACCACGAACTCGAAGTGCCCGTATCTCGTTCGAAATGTTGTCTTTGATCCTCTTCTCGGACCTTGAGCTGATGATAACCCGACCGCAAGTCTATTTTTGAAAAGCAGGACGCAGCTTGTAACTGGTCAAACAGGTCGTCTATCCGAGGTAATGGATACCTATTCTTCATGGTTACCTTGTTGAGCTCTCGGTAATCGATGCCCATTCTGAAAGTTCCATCCTTTTTCTTTACAAACAGAATCGGGGCTCCCCAAGGAGAGCTACTAGGTCGGATGAAACCCTTGTCAAGCAATTCTTGCAGTTGCGTCATTAACTCCCGCATTTCTGGCGGCGCTAAATGGTATGGTGCTTTCGCGATAGGTGTTGCTCCTTGTACCAAATCTATTCGGAATTCTACTTGTCGGTCCGGTGGTATCCCCGGCAGATTTGCTGGGAATACCTCGGGGTATTCACATACCACTGGTACGTCGGATACCTCCAACTGTTTCTTTTCCTTCCTTGAGTCGATGACGTGTGCGATAAACGCAGCGCACCCCTTACGTAGAAACTTTGCGGCTTTGGTTACGGTGCAGCATAACGTCGTTCCCTTCTGTTTCTGGCCATAGATGGAGATTTCTCCCCCACTCGGATTCTGGATCCGTATGATGCCCTGCTTGCACAAGATGCTGGCCTGGTGACGCCCCAGCCAGTCCATTCCCACGATCACTTGAAATTCCCGCATCGGGGTCGGCAGTAAGTCTATAGGAAACCTTACATCGTCTATTACTATTACATTGTTCCGATAGATGGTAGCTACACTCAAAGCCTTATCATCGGCTATTTCTACTTCTAGTGGCATTTCTAGATTCACTGGTTCTACAATAAAACTTTTACAAAACGAAAAGGATACAAAGGACTTGCTAGCCCCGGAATCAAAAAGTACAAGTGCAGGTAAGGAGTTAACGATGAAAGTACCTGCTATCACGTTCGGTTCTTTCTTTGCTTCTTCCACCGTCATCTGGAAGGCGCGACCTCTTGGTTTAGGTGCTTCGGGCCTCTTCCCTTTCTCTTCATCTGTGATTCTGAGCGGCGGCTGCCAAGTTGTCTTTCCACTACTTCCCGTCGACTCGGGACAATCCGCCATCCGGTGTCCCGGCTTGTTGCACTTGAAGCATACATTCAGGTGGGCTTTGCAATCCTTCCCATGGTGCCCACCTCTCCCACATCTGTAGCACCTATCCACACCCTGTCGACAATTTCCAACATGTGTTTTCCCGCATCGTCCACACCTGGACCCTATATTCGGTTTCTTGACAGGTTGTTTCCCCTGGTGGCTGCCGAGAGCGGCCCGCTCTGCTGTACGCTTCCTGTTTCTTTCTGTCAGGTAGAGCTCTCTCTTACGGGCTTCTTCAATTAGCTGCTCGAGGGTGGAATACTGACCATTGGCCACAAACTTGCGGATATCCTCCCTCAGCATCTGGGTGTACCTGTGCATTTGTAACCCCTCATCGTTGGCATAAGCCGGACAATAGAGCAGTTTCTCCTTAAACACTGCCGTAATGTGGTTGACCGTCTCCGTGGTCTGTTCCAACTTCATGAACTCATCCATGACCCTCTCTACTTCAACCTTTGGTGCATACTTAGCATAGAACAATTCAGTAAACTCTTCCCATTTCATCCTGGCGATTGACTCACCCTTCATCTTACGCAGCAAGTTCCATCAGTCTTTGGCGGCTCCCCTCAAGAAGTTGGATGTGAACCAAACCTTCGCATCGTCGGCACACTTACAGGTGAAGAACGCCCCCTCCACTGCTGCAATCCATCTGGTATTTAGCACTGGGTCTGGAAGATCCTCAAAAGTCGGCGACTGACATGCCGAGAAGTCCCGGAAGGTACCTCCTGAAGTTACCTGGTTAGTTGCTGGTGTCACTAGCTGGGTGATTGCCGCGGTCAAACTTGCTTCCTTTGCGGCCCACAGAGCTCCCAGTTTCTAGTCGATCATGGTGCTCATATCCTGCTTCAGGTCTTCTACCACCTTAGGTAGAAGTTCTTTCAATGCATTGGTCACCGCGGTGGTTACCAATTCGGGCATATCTGCTTCCCCGAACTCTTCACTTTCATGGTCATTCGGTACCGTGTTCTCAGGAGCCACGTTCTCAGGAAGTGACTGGTTAACGACTGGTTGCATGCGGGGGTCACTCTCCCTGGTTACACTGGCGTTTTCCCCGTCTGGCGGGTTTTCAAAAACTCTCTCTGCTGGAATAACTCTCCGGTTTCTCGTGTTCACCATATTGGATGTATAGACAGTGCACTAATCAATAGGCGGCATTGCCATACAGTCCTCACTAATTTGTCAAGGCATATATCAAGTACCACAAGTCAAAACCTAGCTAGCAGGCAACCCTAGTCTTTCTAAGCCACTCTAGCTACAGGCATCTTATCCCTACAAGTACCCCTCACTGGATTCACGAGATTCCCTTGGATGCTGGTAGGTTCCCGTAAGTATCGTGTGCAACTAATAATATGGGCCCTATTATTACCAACACACTATACGTACTGGATCCTAGCATTACCCTTGAAAATCCCGATTCACTGGCTTGGGCCATGTATCATCACTTTCTGCAGCATCTGGTTCTCATGTATAGTAATCGTGTAAAGGTCTCACTAACCCCTTGCTACCCTTCTAGAGCAGCCTACTGTCAGAAATCATATACAAACTAGCATATAATATAATACTGTAAGTACATTGTACCTCGCACCTGACCACTCGGACTAGCTCCAGCTGATAGCTCATTGAAAAATTTTATCATTTGAAAGTTATGAACTTTGTTTGAAAATTCTTTACGAACCAAGGTTTAAGTCTAAACACGCCGAAACGCATCTAGATCCCTTAAACCTAGGCTCTAATACCAAGTTGTAACGTCCCAATTTTTTTAAAACATAATTCATTCATTAAAGATATACGTGATCCGTGATAACAACATTACATGCCACGTTGGAAATCAAATATCACACAGTATTGAGTAAGTTACAATCATCCTTGTTTGTTTTGGAAACTATTAATATTAAAACTAAATTCTTGCATGCGGAAGCTTGAGTTTGAGCTATCATTCACTGAGCTGGTGCCCCGCCATGGTCCTTACATGAAAAGATAAGAAACAACATCTGTAAGCCCAAGCCTTAGCGAGTATACTACTTACAACCAAAATAGTTCACATACTACTCAACTCATACCCACTACTGTAGTAAGTGGTCTCATCATACCCGTCACTAGGACGGTCTCGTCTCACCCGTTGTCGTCACAACGGTCTAACATAGCCGGCACCAAAGTGCTGGTCTCATACCCGACACCGAAGTGTACGGTCTAACATACCCGTCACCGAAGTGAACGGTCTAAACATACCCGTTACCGAAGTAAACGGTCTAAACATGCCCGTTACCGAAGTAAACATTTGGCATTCACATGCATACATACATCTGGAATCTAATTCGAGTTATAAGTGAGAATACTCACCTTACAGCTATCTTAACTACTTGACTCTTACTCAAGACTCTCCTTGTTTAGCTCTGTGACTGACTGCTACCTGACCAAGTCCAAATATTGGTTACTACTGTATTTAACTGTTACTTACTTAAAGTCACATGCCATGGCCTGAAAGTCGCATGAACTGACACTTATGCACATGAACGTCGCATGGCACACACACTGGGACTGAAAGTCGCATGAACTGATACTTATGCACATGAAAGTCGCATGGCACATACACTGGGACTGAAAGTCGCAAGAACTGATACTTATGCACATGAAAGTCACATGGCACATACACTGGGACAGAAAGTCGCACGAACTGATACTTATGCACATGAAAGTCGCATGGCACATACACTGGGACTGAAAGTCGCACGAACTGATACTTTTGCACATGAAAGTCGCATGACACATACACTGGGACTGAAAGTCGCATGAACTGATACTTATGCACATGAAAGTCGCATGATGCATACACTGGGACTGAAAGTCGCATGAACTGATACTTATACTCATGAAAGTTGCATGATGCATACATTGGGACTGAAAGTCGCATGAACTGATACTTATGCACATGAAAGTCGCATGAACTGATACTTATGCACATGAAAGTCGCATGATGCATATGAAACTACCAAAAGACGCATGGAACTTACTATGCATATTGAAAGTTGCATGAGATACTATTCACCACATGAATGTTGCATGGAATCACACTTAACATATAAAGTCGCATGGAATCACATACAAAGTGCCAAAGTCGCATGAACTCATTCCTTCATCAACTGAAAGTCGCATGGCACCATCCTGGGCTCATGCGACTGTCGCATGGCACCCCAGGTGTCCATGTGACTGTCGCATGGCACACCTTCTTCACTGTAAGTTCATCTTTTTGAAAAAAACCCAGACTCCATAGCCATAATCAAGCTTTCCAAAAACTCAATCAATTCAACTCAAATTGTTGCAAAACATTTCTCCACTTATACAAAACTTTCCTTTTAACTTAAAACCATATTTTAATCAACTTACAAGGTTGTTCTTGATGAGATATTTCTCCTGGTTTTTCTTAAACCCTCTAAACCCAAAAACCCCAGACTATAACCATTCAATCAACATTCAAACATAGCAAGAAGGATGTCTACATGATTCTCAAGAACAGAGAAACATTACCTGATGTTTTCTTTGCTGAAAATCTCAAGTTCCACAAATGAAGCCACTCTTCCTTCCTTTCTCTCGTGAATTCATAGGCACCAGGACTCACAGACAAAACCTTTCAATGGAACAGTGAAGTGATAGAGAATGTGTGGGAGGTTGTGCCCTAACTTCTATTTATACTCATTTGCCAACCCTTGTGGGCCTAGGCCCATTTCTACATCTCAATTCAATTTACATCTAGTAATTCTTTTGGATCCACCTTGAACAAGCCCAAAGGCTTAGTAACTTCAACTAGATATATGCATAAGCCCCACACTTAAAATAAATTCCCAATCCACAATATATATATATATATATATATATATATACAAACATAGTTTCTATTACTCAATAAATAATTCCAATCACATTGCGCATAAATCACCAATAATATTCATTAAAATATTCTTGTACATTTTAAGATGTGGGTGTTACAATGTGGGGGAGTTGGTGTATCTGAAAGTTTCTCCATGGAAAGGCTTGATTCGCTTTGGCAAATGTGGGAAGTTGATTCCCCGTTTTATTGGTCCTTTCCGCATTCGTCAGATAGTGAATGATCAGATAGTTACATTTGATCTTCTAGAGGAACTTGAAGGAATTCATGATACGTATAATGTTTGCTATCTGAGGAAATGTAAAGTTGAGGATGAAAGTCAAATTCTCCCGGTGCATGAATTGAAGGTAGATTCGAAGAAAAGATTAATAGAGGAACCTGTTGAACTGGTAGATCGTAAAGTGACCAAGCTCCGTAAGAAGCAAATTCCGATGGTGTTGGTCAAGTGGAAGCACAGTTTAGGTTCTGACTTAACTTAGGAGATAGAGTCAGAGATGAAAGAAAGATATTCCCAATTGTCTGAACAAGAAGGGATTCCGAGGACGGAATCCTCTTAAGGAGGGGAGAATTGTAACACCCGCAAATCTGGGCTAGTAAATTAGCGGGTTGGCAGTATGTGTTTAATTGCATTTTAATTATTTATGTGTTATTTTAAGTTAATTGGTTAATTAAATTTACTAATTGAGAATATATATATATATATATATGTAAATATATATATTAAAGTCACTGGAAATGAAAAGAAATAAATAGTATGTATGTATGGTATCTTGTGTATGTATGTATGTATGCATGTATTAGTGAATAAGAAGGATTTTACACCTCCTGCTTGAATATTGGTGATAATTGTGTACGTGGGATATCATCTGCTCATTTATATCAAAAGTGAAGGGTGTAGTGTGTGTAATTAAGAGCAAAACCCCTTGTGAAGAAACCTCTCAAAACTTGCAAACTTGAAATTGCTAAGTGAAGATTTTGTGCTTGTAAATTCAAGAAGAAGGTTAGTAGGTGTTTGTATCATGTTACAATTCGTTTTGATGCATAAATCTGTTGAAAAACATGTCTATATGGAGTTTCACCATTAATGTAGCTTGAAGCTCAAACTTGATAAGTGGGTTTTGCATGATATGATGTTTTAATGAGTTCTAAGATGTTCATGATAGTTATATACATGTTATATAATGTTTATACATGTTTAGAAGTGTTTTGGATTGAAAATCATAGCTTTAAGGGAAGTTTCTAAATTTGAGTCGGCTGGAAATTTGGAGAAGATGATGCAGAGTACGATGCGACGCGACGTGTCATGTCCTTGGACCCGACGCGACGCGTCATATCCTTGGACGCGACGCGTTCTCACATTTTAGCGGATTCCTTGAATCCGAGTGGGAAAATGTGATGGGTTGAAATCCGTAGCCCAAAATCCAATGGTTTAAATCCGACAACTGAAATCCGCAAGCTAGAATCCGACATCTTGAATCCGGGATTTGAAATCCGCCGGATTCTTGAAATCCGATGGTGGAAATCCGACATTTTGGGCGACGCAACGCGTCGGATTTTTGGACGCGACGCGTCCATTGATTTTCAGAATTGTGGACTTTGTTTAATTGATCTATTGATATGTATTTCAAGTGTTTATGTTATGTGAACTTATTATAAGTATTGAGACATACATATATGTGGGTAAGTATATTTTTATGTCCGAGATGATTTTTTTGTTATCATGTTTTCAGGCAATCCAAAGACTCAGTGATATTAGATATCTGAGTTCACGTTGGAAACAAAGTGAGTGGAAGTTAATCGCGGATGGTAAAGATTATGATGATAACTGTTGCATGACTATTTGGCCGATACGCACTCTTTGGATGATGTTGAGTTGCGTTTGAGAAGTCAGCTACATGTAGAATTGGGCTGGGCTCGTTTACTGGTTGGTTGTATAGTGATAGTCTTACTGGTGCATACGTTGCATCAGAGGGGAATTTTCACTGTGCCAACTCAGTGGAGGGCTATCGGTAAACCTTTGCTTTGGCCGACATTAGTTGTAGGTTCTGCACCGAACCGCCGGTCTTCTTGGATATGTAGTTACATGCTTTGATATTGAATGTTGATGTTTGCGTTTGTGCTTAGACTCTACTCACTTAGCTTTGTGCTAATTCCCCTCAGTTGTTGCTTTTGCAGGTTTGTGTTTGTGGTGTTAGCAGAAGGAAAAGTTGACCTGACTCTGATAAGTTTTGTAGAAGAAAACGATCTAGTAGTTTTCGTAACACCATGATTTTGTTTTGTTGGTTGAAAACAGACATTTATGTATTGTACATATTTGAAATGTTTGTAAAGTAAATTTATGTAATTAAGCTTCCGCAATGCATTTAAAAAAAATGGCTTGAGAATTTTCCGATGTTACAGTGTATCGATTACAGGGAGCTTAATAAGCAAACTGTAAAGAACAAACATCCACTTACTCACTTATATGATCTGTTTGATCAACTGCAAGGTGCCACGTGCTTTTCCAAGATTGATCTATGTTCTGGCTATCATCAGGTCCGTGTTCAAGAAGTAGATATTTCTAAAACTGCGTTTAGAACTCGATATGGGCACTATGAATTCTTGGTTATGCCATTCGGCTTAACCAATGCTCCGGCTATTTTCATGGATTTGATGAATCGCGTATATCACCCTTTTCTTGATAAATTTGTTATCGTGTTCATCGATGATATCCTCATTTATTCCAAAACAGAAGCGGAACACGAGCAACATCTCCACATAATTTTGAAAACTTTTAAGCGAGAACAAGTCTACGTAAAGCTTTCTAAATGTGAGTTATAGCTTAAAGAGTTGAATTTCTTGGGTCATGTAATCTGCAATGAAGGTGTTAAGGTTGATCTAGTAAAGATTGAAGCTATTATGAACTGGGGAACTCCTCAGAATCCTTCAGAAATACAGAGTTTTCTAGGTGTTGCTGGCTACTACAGACGATTCATACAAGATTCTTCTAAACTTGCTAGCCTGTTGACTAAATTCACCCACAAGGATGTTGCCTATGTGTGGAATGATGAACAAGAGAAAACATTTCAGACTCTGATGCAATTGTTATGTCAAGCACCTATTCTAACATTGCCTAATGGGTTGGATGACTTTATTGTCTTTTTGCGATGCTTCGTATGAAGGTTTAGGTTATATTTTGATGTAACGAGACAAGGTGATTGCATATGCTTCTCATCAATTAAATCCACACTAGAAGAATTACCCAACACATGATCTGGAGCTTGCAGGTGTGGTATTTGCTTTAAAGCTATGGCATCATTACTTGTATGGCACCAAATGTGTTGTATGCACAGATCATAAAAGTCTGCAGTATGTGTTCACAATCAGAGAGAGCTTAACATGAGACAACGATGCTGGTTGGAGCTAATTAAAGACTATGTTTGTGAGATCAAGTATCATGCTTGCAAGCCGAATGTGGTAGTTGATGCATTAAGTCGAAACAACTCTCCTAGAGCAGCTAAATTCATGAGACTTACTGTAGAATCTGATATAATTGCTCAGCTTAAAGTAGCACAACAAGAAGCATTGCAAGAAATTAACTTGAAAGCCAAGACAATGACAAAGTTGTAAAAGTAGTTAGGAGAAGACAGTTAGGGTCTGAAGACATTTCAATCCCGAATCTGGGTACCGAGTGTTGGTGGTAATCGGGAGACAATCCTACATGAAGCACACAAATCTAGATTTTCTGTTCATCCCGAAAGCACGAAAATGTATCAAGACTTGAAATCATTATATTGGTGGCCTACATTGAAGCGTGACATAGCTTCATTTGTAGAAAAGTGCCAAGTCTGCATGCAAGTTAAAACCGAACACCAAAAGCCTATGGTAATCTACAATAATTGGAGATCCCAGAGTGGAAATGAGATCATATTACCATGGATTTCATTACCAAATTACGCCGAACTGCAAAGGGGCACAACATGATATGGGTTTTGGTCGATCACCTTACTAAAAGTGCTCACTTTCTCGCGACTAACGTATCTGCACCTATGAACCGTTTGGCTCAACTATACATTAATGAGGTTGTATCACGTCATGGTATACCTATATCTATTGTTTCGGATCGAGATGCACTGTTCACATCTAATTTTTGGCATAGTCTTCAACGTGAACTTGGTACGCGAGTTAATCTTAGCACAACATACCATCCTCAAACTAACGGATAGTCCGAAAGGACTATTCAAACTCTCGAAGATATGCTAAGAGCTTGTATGTGATTCTCATCTTCCCTTGATTGAATTTGCCTATAACAACTCCTATCATTCGAGTATAGGCATGCCACCATATGAAATGCTATACGGTAGGCGATTTTATGCACCTACATGCTGGTTAGAATCTAGAGAAAAGCAATATGCAGGTCCTGACATAATGCAAATGATTGCTGATAAGGTGAAAACTGAACGTGAGAAACTGAAAGCTGCGCAAGATAGGCAAAAGATGTACGCAGATCCAAGACGGCGACCCATTACTTTTGAAGTGGGTGACCGGGTGTTTTTGAAGGTTTCACCTTGGAAAGGGGTGATTTGATTTGGTCGCAAGAGTAAGCTAAGCCCAAGATATATTGGTCCATTCAGAATTCTGCAACGAGTCAATGACCACATGGTATCACTTGAACTTCCTCCTGAGTTATTTGGTATTCATAACACATTCAATGTGTGTTATTTGAGGAAGTGAAAGGTTTATGATAATCAAATCCTACCTCTACTAGAGTTGAAAGTTGATTTAGCGAAACACCTTGTAAAGGAACCTATTGAAATATTGAACACCAAAATTAAGAAGTTGCGTAAAAAGATGATCAGGTTAGTTCTTGTCCAATGGAAGCACAATTTGGGTCCTAATTTGATATGTGTAACATCCTCAATTTGGGCCTAGCTGTTAAACGTGTATTAAGTTAGTAAGCTTGTAAGTTAATGATATTAATGAAGAGTTAATTGTAAATATGTTACGTGCTTATGTGTTTTGTGTATATATGTATGTATACGAATTAAGTTAAATAGAAGAAAAGGAATTAAGAGAAAATCCAGAGGCGGTGCCTCTGGATTGTGAATGAATATATATATATATATATATATATATATATGAAAGTTACTTTGACTAAGTCAAAGAAATATCAAAAGCAAGAAAACACAAACTCTCGGATTTCTCTCTACTCTAGTTCTCGGTTTTCTGGAAGCCAAAGATTTGGTGGTTTTGAAACCTACCAAAGGTAAACACATGTTTATTGTAAAGATTTAACATATGTGAAACTGTTTTATGATTAAAACATGGTTAAATACTCAAATCCTTGCAAAACACCATTTAGAACATTCAAGGCTTACTTTTCAAGTGGGTTTTGTTTGTTTCGTGTTATTGTGTGGGTTTGATGAGTTTTTGGAACCATACTAATGGAAATAGATGTTTTTAGAATGTAAAAATGTATAAACTAGGAATGGAATTCTGGAAAATAAGCCATAGATGAAAATGGCGGTTTTTGGGTTGAAACTGTCGGATTGCGAGACATGAGTGTGTCGGAATCCGCTAGTTGCCCAATTCCGATAAGTGTCGGATTCCGGGACTTAGTGGTATCGGAATCCACATATGTCTAAATCCGAGTTATTGTTCAAAATCCTATAAGTAACGGACTTCCTTGAGTTCATGTATAAATTGCAAGTCAAATCCGAAAGTATCGGATTCCGACAAAAGTGTCGGATTGCGACAAAAGTGTCGGATTCCGATAAATGTTTCGGATTCCGATTGAAGGTCGGATTTCCAATTGCATGTTAAAGTTTTCAAGTCATAAGTGTTGAAATCCGATGAGTGTCGGATTTCGCAATGTATCGGATTTCCCTTGAGTGTCGGATTTCAGGTAATCCGACAGTCTGTCGAATTTATGTGGAATCCGGATTTTGGGATTTCCTTTGATGGATTTGAAGCTATTCTAAGTATGATAAGGTAATTGATACAAGTCCTAATGTTCTAGGTGAATTTGATACCCTAGACAAGGAAGGAAATTAAATAACTATCTGTTTAAGCTACTCAGGTGAGTACTGACTTCCATAAGCCTCAGTAGAGGAAGAATTATGTGCTAACTGATTTGAGTGCACTTGTGCTCATGAGTAAATGCATATGAATTGCCATGTTACTTAAAGTACAATGCCATGCTAAATACTTGTTGTATATAAAGTTAAGTGCATGCCAGCGGGATCCAGAACTTGAACCGCTTAGTTAAGTGAATGCTATGCATGACACTGATTATGAATGAACCAGTTAAGTGAAAGCTTAATGGTATGTATGCTAGGGATCCAGATTGGATCCATAATGAAGTAACTGAATGTAAATGCTTGCTAAAAGAAGTAAATGAATATGCATGCTAAGTAAATGATCAAGATATGTGTATGTGTTCGCGAACATCTGCAAGTATGGTTAAGGTCAGCCGGTTAGCTGGATCCCAGGGACCCTTGATCAGGAGATTCGGGATTTAACGGTGATTCGAGGTAATATTCCGGATCATGGGTTCTGCAGAACCGCCATGCCTTATATCATGAGGGTTAATCATTCAGAAATTACTGAGTTACCTATGGAGCCTCTGGTTCCGTTAACGATGCTTGGTGGACTGCTTTATGTTCCCCCACTAGCACGGAGGGTTGTGTCTGACTCCCCGGTGTATTGGTGTTGAGTGGGACTAGCTATCCTGCAAGAAAAAACTTATACCGATCATGTCAACACACCACAATGTGATAGGATAACATTGTATGCTTATTCCTGATATGTATGACTTGCTCTAATGATGCTTATGCTAAGTTTGTGCTCACTAGCTAAGTGTAGCTAATGGTGCCATGTTAACTGCTTTTGCAGATCGAAGTTAGATTGCCTGGTGAGCCGGGTCCCCTGCCTCTGGATATTTTGCCGGAACACTTATATTCTAATAAATACTGTATGGTTGGTTATTTTGTAGAGTAACACCAGATACTGAAACAAGTTCAATGTAAATATTTCCGCTACTTAATGTTTAATTAATTGTGATTAAGTTCACGTTTGTTTAAAAACGCAAATTTTTGCTAAAATCTGGTAGATGCAAAGTCGGTGTTACAAGTAGGTATCAGAGCCTAAGTTTGAGGGAATTGGGTACTTGCAAAAGTATTCAATCTCAAACAAGGGCCCGACCATAATAAGTGTTCCTTTGGGGGGGAGTGAGTATGAGAGTTACATGATTATTACTTGCTATAAATAGCTTGTCAGATATGACTAGCAATAATGACTAAGTACTGATTACTCTTCTGTGTTATATAGAAGAGATAAGAAAATGTCTGCTGATAAAGCAAACACTAAGCAAGCGCTCAAAGAGTTAGAAGATGAGGCTTCTCATATGCCTCACCAAGCCGAAGACCAACGCTCTCAGCATAATGTTGGTGGCGCAGTACTTGATCCACACCAGCTGGCGTATATAAAGCGTCTGGAAGAAGAGCTCCGCCTTGCAAAAGATCTCTTGCTAAAGTCCACTCTCACCAAGGCACGCAAGCCTTGTTCGTATAAGAAGTTCTTGACATGTCACCCGCCAATGTTTGAGGGGAGTGATAACCCCGTTGTTACTATTCAATAGCTTCGTGAAATGGAGCAAGCTTTTGAGTGTTGTGAGTGCGAGCCCGAGTATCGTGTGAATTACGCGATACGCATGTTAAAGGGTCGTGCTATATTCTGGTGGGATACTGTGAAGGCCTCGGTTAGCAAAGAGGTATTGAGTGCTCTCTCTTGGGAGCAGTTTTCTGATAAGGTGTTACAGAAGTACTGCACCGAATATGATATGGAAAGAATGGAGCGGGAGTTTACAGATCTCCGGAAGGGAGATAGACCGATTGAAGTACACATCACCTCATTTACTGATAAGATGAGGTTTGTTCCACACCTAATTCCTGATGAAGTTACCAAGATAAGAAGATTTGTGGCGACTCTGCGACTGGAATTTCATGCCTATGTGCGGGTAGCTCCAACACTGGATCAGGCGTTTCAAGTGGCCCGACAAATGGAAGGTGATCGTATACAATGTCGGGGTGAAATTGCCAGTGGTGGCAGTAAAAGGAAGTTTCACCCATCTCTCCAATCGGGCTCTTCAAAAGGGCAATCCTCAGGAGGTGGGAAAACTGAAGCTCCTAAGAAACCAAGACCTAATGATCCTTGGTGTTCTTCATGCCGTACCTATCATTCCAGAGAATGCTCAGCATCAACAAGGCGGTGCGGCAGGTGTGGGCAAAGAGGGCACTCAGTAAATGAGTGCCGATATAAAGAAGACGTTTGTTACCGGTGTCGCAAACCCGGTCACAAAATGGTTAAGTGCCCTGATAGACAAAGCTCTGGAGCAGCTGGGTCTTCTGGAGGGCAGAAGAAAGATAATGCCCCTTGTGCCAAAGAGCGGGCATTTCAGATGACTGTAGAGGAGGCAAAGGCTGCAAGTGATGTCGTCACTGGTACATTTCTTATCAATTATTTTCCTGCCAATGTACTATTTGATTCAGGAGCAACATATTCTTTTGTATCTGTTACTTGCCGTAAAAGACTGTTGTTACCTGTTGTGCCTTTAGACGAGCCTCTTAATGTAGAAGTTGCAAACGGCAAAGTAGTCTCGGTTACCGAGAAAGTCCCTATTGCCGTTATTTATATTGATGGGAGTAGTATCCCTATTTCATTCTTTGTTATGCCTATTGCGGGCTTTGATGTCGTGATTGGAATGGATTGGCTTAGCAAGCGTGATGCTGAGATTTTCTGTTCCAAGAAGATGATTAAGATCCCTATTGCTCGAGGAGAACAACGGGATTCTGATATTCCTGTTATCTCCGTTATTAACGCTCAGAAGTCTATTGCCAAAGATTGTGATTCCTTCCTGGCATATGTTATTGATGCGACGATGGAAAAGCGACCAGTTCAAGATATCAGGGTAGTTTCTGAATTCCATGAAGTCTTTCCTGATGAATTACCGGGTTTAACTCCGGTAAGAGATGTTGAATATAAGATTGAATTGATTCCTGGAGCTACACCTGTAGCTAGATCTCCATTTCGTCTCGCTCCTTCTGAAATCCGCGAGATGATGACTCAAATCCAGGAATTACTCGAAAAAGGTTTCATTCGTCCAAGTTCCTCACCTTGGGGAGCTCCTGTCTTATTTGTTAAAAAGAAGGATGGAACCATGAGGATGTGTATCGATTACAGGGAGCTGAATAAGCGAACTGTGAAGAATAAGTATCCTCTTCCGCGTATCGATGATCTTTTCGATCAATTGCAGGGAGCTACGTATTTCTCAAAGATAGATCTCCGTTTGGGGTATCATCAAGTACGAGTCCACGAAGAAGATATTCCGAAGACGGCTTTCCGGACTCGTTCCGGCCATTATGAATTCTTGGTTATGCCATTCGGCTTAACCAATCCTCCTGCCATATTTATGGATTTGATGAATCGCGTCTGTCATCCTTTTCTTGATAAATCCGTGATTGTTTTCATTGACGACTTTCTTGATTATTCGAAGACTGAGGCTGATCACGAGTTTCATCTTCGTCAGGTTCTCGAGACTCTTAAACGAGAACAGTTGTACGCCATGTTTTCTAAGTGTGAATTCTGGCTTAGGGAAGTACATTTCCTTGGCCAAGTCATCTGTCAAAAAGGCGTTAAAGTAGATCCGGCTAAGGTGGAAGCGGTGATGAATTGGGAGGTTCCTCGAACTCCTTCTGAAATTAAGAGTTTCCTTGGCTTGGCCGGCAACTATCGGTGATTTATTCGCAATTTCTCAAAACTAGCGGGTCCGTTGACCAAGCTGACCTGTAAGGATGTTGCATGCGCCTGGTCGGAAGCTCAAGAAGAAGCGTTCCAGACCTTAAAGCGGTTGTTATGCGAAGCTCCGATTCTTGCCTTACCGGAGGGTTCGGAGGACTTCGTTGTTTATTGTGATGCCACTTATGCGGGGTTGGGTTGTGTTCCTATGCAAAGAGATAAAGTAATCGCTTATGCCTCTCGGCAACTCAAATCTCACGAAAGGAACTACCCAACTCACGATCTCGAACTTGCTGCTGTTGTCTTCGTACTGAAATTGTGGAGGCACTACCTTTATGGCATTAAGTGTGTGATATGCACTGATCACAAAAGTTTGCAGAAGTTTGCAGTATGTCTTTACCTAGAAAGAACTCAACATGTGGCAACGCCGTTGGTTAGAGTTAATAAAAGACTATGACTGTGAGATTCACTATCATCCAGGTAAAGCCAATATTGTAGATGATGTTTTGAGCCGTAAGGGGCCAGAAGCAGAGGCAGAGTTCATGAGACTTACTGTTGTATCAGATTTGATTGCAAAGTTAAAAGACGCCCAACAGTTAGCTTTGCAAGAGGACAATCTGAAATCTGAAACGATGAGAAAGTTAAAAAAAACCAACTGGGTGAAGATAATCGTGGATTGAAGACTTTTCAATCCAGGATTTGGGTGCCTCTTTTCAGAGGTAATCGTGAGCTGATTCTGCAAGAAGCTCACAAGTCTAAGTTGTCTATCCATCCGGGTATCACCAAGATGTACTATGACCTGAAAAGGTTGTATTGGTGGCCCACTCTGAAGAAAGACATTGCTTCATTCGTGGAGAAATGTCAGATATGTGCCTAAGTCAAGACAGAGCATCAAAGGCCTTATGGCAATTTGCAATAGCTTGACATTCCGGAATGGAAATGGGATCACATCACGATGGATTTCTTGACAAAGCTGCCAAAGACTTTCAGAGGGCATGACATGATATGGGTCATTGTTGACCGACTGACTAAAAGTGCTCATTTCTTAGCAACCAACGACTCGGCTTCGTTGACTCGTCTGGCACAGCTTTATATTTATGAGATAGTCTCACATCACGGTCTTCCTTGTTCAATTGTTTCTGATCGTGACTCCAGATTTGTATCTAATTTCTGGCAAAGTTTGCAACGTGAGTTAGGCACCCGTGTGCATTTGAGCACTGCCTATCACCCGCAGACTGATGGCCAATCAGAAAGAATGATTCAGACTCTTGAAGAAATGCTTTGAGCGTGTGTACTTGAATACGGTGGATCATGGGATTCTCATCTCCCATTGATTGAATTTGCTTATAACAATTCGTATCATTCCAGTATTGGAATGCCACCGTATGAAATGCTCTACGGGAGACGATGTCGGACTCCGACCTGCTGGTTGGAACCTGGAGAGAAACAGTTTGCTGGACCTGAGATTGTCCAAATAACTTCAGATAAAGTGAATGTGGCATTACAAAAGCTTAAAGCAGCCCGAGACCGACAGAAGATGTATGCGGATCCTAAGAGTTGTCCCGCTACATTTGACGTTGGTGATCGTGTATTCTTGAAGGTTTCCCCTTGGAAGGGCGTTATTTGCTTTGGGCGCAAAGGGAAACTAAGTCCACGTTTCATAGGCCCATTCAAGATCGTGCATAAAGTCAATGATCAGACGGTAACTCTTGAGCTGCCACCTGAGCTATCTGGAATCCATGACACCTTCAACGTATGTTACTTGCGTAAGTGCAACGTTGAAGATGAACAAATTGTTCCGTTGCAAGAACTGAAGGTTGACTCTTCTAAGCGACTCGTAGAAGAACCTATTGAAATTCTTGACACGAAGGTCAAGAACCTACGAAAGAAGATGATCAAGCTGGTTCTTGTTAAATGGAAACACAGTTAAGGTCCGAACCTGACATGGGAAGTCGAGGACGAGATGAAGACAAGATACCCTCACCTGTTTATCACTGAGTAGATTCCGAGGACGGAATCTTCTTAAGGGGTAGATTTGTAACATCTTCGATTTGGGCCTAGATGTTAAACCTGTATTAAGTTAGTAAGCTTGTAAGTTAATGATATTAATGAAGAGTTAATTGTAAATATGTTACGTGCTTATGTGTTTTGTGTATATATGTATGTATACAAATTAATTTAAATAGAAGAAAAGGAATTAAAAGAAAATCCAGAGGCGGTGCCTCTGGATTGTGAATGAATATATATATATATATATGTATATATATATATATATATATATATGAAAGTTACTTTGACTAAGTCAAAGAAATATCAAAAACAAGAAAACACAAACTCTCGGATTTCTCTCTACTCTAGTTCTCGGTTTTCTGGAAGCCAAAGATTTGGTGGTTTTGAATCCTACCAAAGGTAAACACATGTTTATTGTAAAGATTTAACATATGTGAAACTGTTTTATGATTAAAACATGGTTAAATACTCAAATCCTTGCAAAACACCATTTAGAACATTCAAGGCTTACTTTTCAAGTGGGTTTTGTTTGTTTGGTGTTATTGTGTAGGTTTAATGAGTTTTTGGAACCATACTAATGGAAATAGATGTTTTTAGAATGTAAAAATGTTTAAACTATGAATGGAATTCTGGAAAATAAGCCATAAATGAAGATGGCGGTTTCTGGGTTGAAAATGTCGGATTCTAAGACAAGAGTGTCTCGGAATCCGCTAGTTGCCCAAATCCGATAAGTGTCGGATTCCGGGACTTAATGGTGTCGGAATCTGCATATGTCTAAATCCGAGTTATTGTTCTAAATCCGATAAGTATCGGATTTCCTTGAGTTCATGTATAAATTGCAAGTCAAATCCGAAAGTATCGGATTCCTTTGAAAGTATCAGATTCCGACAAAAGTGTCGGATTCTGATAAATTTTTCGGATTCTGATTGAAGGTCGGATTTCCAATTGCATGTTAAAGTTTTCAAGTCATAAGTGTTGAAATCCGATGAGTGTCGGATTTCACATTGTATCAGATTTCCCTTGAGTGTCGGATTTCATGTAATCCGACAGTCTGTCGGGTTTATGTGGAATCCGGATTTTGGGATTTCCTTTGTTGTCTTTGTAGCTATTCTAAGTATGATAAGGTACTTGATACCCTAGACAAGGAAGGAAATTAAATAACTATCTGTTTAAGCTACTCAGGTGAGTACCGACTTCCATAAGCCTCAGTAGAGGAAGAATTATGTGCTAAGTGATTTGAGTGCACTTGTGCTCATAAGTAAATGCATAAGAATTGCCATGTTACTTAAAGTACAATGCCATGTTAAATACTTGTTGTATATAAAGTTAAGTGCATGCCAGCGGGATCCAGAACTGGAACCACTTAGTTAAGTGAATGCTATGCATGATACTGATTCTGAATGAACCAGTTAAGTGAAAGCTTAATGGTAAGTATGCTAGGGATCTAGATTGGATCCATAATGAAGTAACTGAATGTAAATGCATGCTAAGAAGTAAATGAATATGCATGCTAAGTAAATGATCAAGATATGTGTATGTGTTCGCGAACATCTGCAAGCATGGTTAAGGTCAGACGGTTAGCTGGATCCCAGGGACCCTTGATCAGGAGATTCGGGATTTAACGGTGATTCGAGGTAATATTTCGGATCATGGGTTTTGCAGAACCGCCGTGCCTTATATCATGAGGGTTAATCAGTCAGAAATGACTGAGTTACCTAAGGAGCCTCTAGTTCCGTTAACGATGCTTGGTGGACCACTTTATGCTCCCCTACCAGCACGGAAGGTTGTGTGTGACTCCCCGGTGTATTGGTGTTGAGTGGGACTAGCTATCCTGTAAGAAACAACTTATACCGATTATGTCAACACACCAAAATGTGATAGGATAGCATTGTATGCTTATTCCTGATATGTATGACTTGCTTTAATGATGCTTATGCTATGTTTGTGCTCACAAGCTAAGTGTAGTTAACAGTGCCATGTTAACTGCTTTTGCAGATCGAAGATAGATTGCCTGGTGAGCCGGGTCCCCTGCGTCTGGATATTTTGCTGTAACACCAATATTGTAATAAATACTGTATGGTCGGTTATTTTGTAGAGTAACACCAGATACTGAAACAAGTTCAATGTAAATATTTCCGCTGCTTAATGTTTAATTAATCGTGATTAAGTTAACATTTGTTTAAAAATGCTAATTTTTGCTAAAAAATAGTAGATGCAAAGTCGGTGTTACAATATGGGAGCCGAGGATGAAATGAAAGAACGCTACACTCATTTGTTCACTGCTGAAGAGATTCCGAGGATGGAATCTTCTTAAGGGGGGTAGATTTGTAACATCCTCAAAAGAAACCTAGACGCGCACGAAAGTGGTACCTTAGATAATATAAATAAATTAAAATAAATATAAATTTTGTTAGTTATTGGTATAAGTTATTACAATAGTTATTAAATGAGATGATAAAAATAATAATAAAGATAGATGAAAATGATAAAATAATAAACGGTTTAAGATAAGGATTCCAAAAATATCTCCGTTAGTTGAAACGGGTAAACGGGTGTTGAGTTGTAAGTTGAAAAGGGGACAAGATACCCACTTGTGGATAATTAAACCCATAAGTTGGTCTAGCCTCTTATCACCACACAGACTCAACACAGACGCATGTTACAAACATTACACACACACACACACACACACACTTCATCTCTTCACTTTGTTCTTGCAATTCTTGAAGGAGAATCAAGGAGGAATCATTCAAGCTTCAAATTCCAGCAACTAATCCTAGTTATAATCTGTTCTTCATCATCTATTCTCCCTTGTAAGTTCAAGATTTCTCCATGTTCTTCATTTTTGAGTTTTGATGGGTTTTTAGGTCACAAATGGGTCAAACCCGAAATTGACCATTGTGAACTAATTTCTTTGCTTCTATTGCTTCCTAGAACTCATATAGATGCTTAAGAACACATATTATGGATTGGAATTGGTTGAATTGCTCAAAATCAAGAATTGACCAAATGGGTCAAAATAGCCAAAAACGGGTCAAACCCTATTTGACCATCAAGGACTGATTTTTAATGCTCTAACAAATTCATATAACTCATATGGATTTATTGGAGCATAAAAATCGGATTAAAATGGTGATTTTGATTGAATTGGCAAAAATGGTGCTAAAATAGGTTTTAAATAGCTAAAAATTGGAAAATGCTATCAAATAATGGTTTTAATTGATTTGATCAGTTCTATAGCTTCAATAAATCATTTTAAATAGGAATGGTGTATTGGAAGTGTTGGAATTGATGTATTTCAAGTTTTGCCCATAATGGACACTTTCTTACTAATTTAAGTTTGATTTTTGTACGAATTATTTGGATAAGTGTTAAGAATCTTAGAAAGCACCTATAAGTGCCAAATGATGCTAAGGAACACTGAAAAAAATGCACTGCAGCATGGAACGCGTCGCCTCAGCCCTGTTTCTGCACAAAGTGCTATTTTCCGTTGTTTTTTCGCGTGTCGATGTTTGAGCTATGGTTATAAGTTAGAAAGAAGTTAGGAACACTATTAGGACATTGTTTTAAGTGCCTTGATCGTTTCTTTGCGTGTTTAAATGTCTAACTATAAATGATGTGTTATAGGTGCTAAGGACGACTAAGAAGAGTCGGAACATTATATTTGCCTGTTATAGCTCAACAGATGAGTATCGGTTAACCTAAGCATGATATCAAGAATGTTATATAGTTGTTTGCATGCTAGAAACCAAAGATTTGATAATTATGCATGTTAAAGGCTTTTGTAGGCCAATTGAGTTGTAATTTGATATGTACGCGTGTTAATGGCTTTTGTAGGCCCAACTTGATATGTAATGGCTTTTGTAGGCAAACCATGATGTGTTATGGCTTTTGTAGGCTAATTTGTTATGCTATGGCTTTTGTAGGCCAATTTGTTATGCTATGGCTTTTGTAGGCCAATTATGTTATGCTGTGGCTTGGGTAGGCCAATGTGTGTTAGTACCGGTACTTTGTTGGATATTTGAGGCCAACTTGTCTGGATCTAGTTGGGGCCTTGATGTGCGGTGATTCGATGATCACGAATCTTGGTTCTTACAAAACCTCCACCCCTCAACACTATTATGGGCTCTAAGTTCCCGTTGATCCCGATTGCGGTGAGTTCCCCGTTTACGGAACGGTGGACCGCTACCCACTTCTCCACCGGCGCGGAGGAAGTGTCGGTTTCTCCCGTTAGGATCACTGAGTCGGGCTCATTACCCTGCAATATGTGGTTCACCGGTGCTTCACACTTGTTTGTTAATATGCTATGTATGTGTTATGTATATGATATTTTGATATGATGCTTCCACTTAGCTGTTATTCACTATCTATTTATAGCTAACCCTCTCATGTACATTCCATGCGTAGGTAAATAGATTGGCTGGTGAGGACAGGTACCTGCTAGGTAATGGTCGAACGAATTTTGTACTTTGTTTGTATGTTATATTATGTAATGGTCGAACGAATTTTGTAACGCCTTTGGGATATCTTTTGTTTGCAACTTATATATAGGTTGTAAATTATTAAATTAGTTTAAAATGCTTTCGCTGTGACAGTTGTAAATAGTTTTATAAAAAAAGGTTTTGAAATGTTGTATTTACAGCTGTATCCACGCAGTTTTGAAACTTGAATGGTGTTTATTATTAAAAAAAAGCTTCTATAATTTAGGCGGCGTTACACATGTTTATTTAATTTTGATATAATCCTTGTAAAAATAATTACCCAAATAGTTTATCAAAAGCAATTATTGAAACTAGGCTAAAAACCATATTTCACCTTACCCTATGATGGATTTGCCGCGGACCACAAAGCAAAACTATTTAGGCCGGTAACCATTTTACCGATTGCAACTATTTTGTAACTTCTAGATCCTTATGGGATCCATCGACATCCATTATTTCTTTGGCATGTTTGATGCCTTCTCACACCAATTCCTAATTCATATCCCTAAATGACTTGGCTAGAGCTCGACGCCACTTAAGTGTCACAAATAGAATTGTAAACCGCCTGTCAAGATACACGGTGGTACTCTCGACCAACGATTGGCTCGTACTAAAGCTTGACAATCATCCAAGTTTCATTAGATTCGGGTGATGTCGTCTTACGAATAGTGCGTGATTTACATTTTAAAAAATGGGATTTTGTTTTTCCGGTTAAAACCATTTTTTTATCCATTTTGTGAATTAACAAGTTAAGTGATAAAACTTTTACCCACTTATAATATAATGCCAATTTTATATTATTTTGTTAATTCTATACACACGGAGATAAGTAAACCAATTTTACAAATTTTGTGTTTTGTATTATTTTATTAGCTAAACATCCATGTAGAGCAAAATATGAGCACAAGATAGAATCAAGATGAGAGCATATGGTAAGAACATCTTTATGTGTGTGTTGTATTACTTGAAAAAATGCCAAAGGTTTCAAGATAAAAGGCTAATGTCACTATTTATACATATCTCTAATAGTGACATATTAAGTACAAAATTAACAATTGAAGCACTAAAATGTAACTAGACCACAAACATAAAATATAGTTCTAACAATCTCCCCCTTGTTTGTGTCTAGCTGATATTGCTCTGCCCAATCTTTCTTTGCCTGTGTCTGATCATTTTTCGTTCGTCACGTTTGGCATCAAACAATTTGATAACTTCAGTAAGTCTAACTCTGGGCACTTGGTCTACCTCTTCTTTCAAACTCATACTATACTCTTTGATTTTTAAAGTCCAAATTCTTAGAGATCCATCTGAGTAAGCATTGACTTCTTTAAACTTTAAGAAAAACTTTTCTCCTTTGCTGTTGAACAAAACAATTCCCTCATCTCCTTTAAATTCTTCATCAAAACTCCAGATTACTTGATACATCTCTAGTTGGTCTATTTTAGAATGATTCGTGTTTGGCTTCAACAGATTGATTTTAGCTTTGTCAGACTCAGCTCCCAACTAAAGATCAGTATATTCTGCTATTTGACATCTATGTCTTATGAACTCCTTGAGCTTTTGATAGCCAGTTGAATCCTCAGCATTCTTTTCCAGTTTTACTTCAAGTTGCTCAAGTAGGAAGTTTATGTCACCAAGGTTTACAAATTTTAGGTCTACATGCCCAATGGTATAGCTCTTCATATCTGACCTGGTGACAAGAAAGATGATCATATCATTAAATAGAAGTCTTTGAATTCCAACATAGTTTATCTTGATGATCTGATGTGCTGATTCAATCTCCTCTTTCTTGCTGGTGTGCTTACTGAGAATTAATTTCACTCTAGCTTCATCTACATTCTTAGCACCCATTAGATTTATATCCAACATCTCTTCAATCTCATCAGTGTAGATGTTAGCAAATTTTTCTTCTAGGAAGGCCACTGGTATATCTTGGTATCTCCAATTTCTTACTGTCTTTTTCAAGGCCTCCCTGGTCAGCACATAAATCTTCTTAACATTTGGGAAAGACCTAGTATGAACCGATCTATTTGAGCAGTGACAGTAATTTTCCATTCAGATTCTTTTGATAATTCACCGATTTAAGTTTCTTTCTGTTGTTTTTTATGATGTCAGCATGAGTTGTTATGAATTTACCCGGAGATTGCGGAAATTGTTCTGTTACTTCTTTATGCACTTTCAATACACTATCCAAGTTATATTTTTCCATTTCAATCTCTGCAGGCTTTTCAACCTCTTGTTTGCTCAGCCACAAGGCTAGCGTTAGCTCCTCATCGTCAGCCTCAACCTCAAGCACAACTGTTTTCTCAAACTCAATCATCCCAGTCTGCTTGCTCTTGTATTTTTGTTTAAATGATGTTTTATCCAATCTGGAAGCTCGTTGAGCAGCCGGGGTATCAAAGTAAGTCTTTAATCGTTTCTCCCCCTCAGGACGATCGGTGTCAGAGTCATCATCATCATGCCTAGGTCTTTTGGATGACCCGGCAGCTGTTTTGCATGTTGACTCTACTTATGTTCTTAACAATGATAAAATATCCAAATCCTCTGAAGAACTATCACTTTTCCCAATCAATGCCACCCACATTCACAGCTGGATTGACGTTGACTATGGTAGGTTTTCCTAATAATCCTTGGATATGGCTTGTTAAGGCTTCACCTATAGTAGTTCCGGCTGGTCTATCTTTGAATAAACCGCTTAGTGCATCCAGTGTTTGCCTGTGTTTAGATAGAAAATCAACAATTTGTTGATAGTTATCGATGTGCGCAGAAATAACAGGCGTGGCATGGAGAGGAGTTCCACTTGTTTCAATAACAGTACCCTCCGTATGAGGAACCGTTAGATTATGTGTAAAATCTCCGTGGAATGAAACAATATTCTGTGGAGAGAATACTGAGTGGCTGAATGGGGTTTGTGCATGCTCTGGTGGGAAGCCAGAGTCTTTTTCAATGTCAGGTATAAACCCAATAGTAGATGTGGTGTCCCAGCTTGAAATGGCTGGAGGAACCTCAACACTTAACTTTTCTTTTCTTACCTCTCTCACTCCCTCACTTTTCTTTTGCCTCTCAGCATCTTCCTTTACGTTAAGCACACTAACATCATCATATAAAAGTTGAGTATCAACATTTTCAAATTCATAAGACAAATCCATCATTTGGTAATATTCGGGTATACTTGGATGTATCTTTGACCATCAGGACCCAACTCCTCCTCTATTTGTTCATCCTGATTTTCAAACATTTTCTGAATATGCTTTTGAAACGAATCAGTCTCACTATCAGAGGTGTCCAGAGCAACTCCCTCTTTAATCTCACTTTCACCTTCACCTACTTCACCACCCCTCTCTGAGATTTTTTCACTCAGCCCTTCCCTATCAGCTTCTCACCCCTCTCTGAGATTTTTTCACTCAGCCCTTCCCTATCAGCTTCTCCCACAGAAGTCTGACTCCTAGATTCACTAGCACTCGGGGAACCTAGCGTTCTTGGGGTAGAATCAGCAGGTTCTTGCCGATCCAGAAAAACAATATTATATTTCTCACATACTCTTGGACAAGCTCACTTTCTAAATCCAATAAATGTACCAATTCTGCAGGCATTATGAAGGTTTGATCAGGCATCCCTGGAATTTTGCACAGATTTATCATCATTTGAATTTGTACGGCTGCCTCATCATCACGCCTAGAGATGTCAGTATCTCTGGCCATCACCCTTTGTATGATCATAGAAAGAAACCGTGGAAACGGTAGAAAATTTTGTCTTTTGCCAGGAATCACCTTCTCTCTGGACACCTTTGCTATTTCAATAAAAATCAACTCTGCATAATCAAAATGCAAGTGTTTAGCCATTCCAACCAAAACCTTCAATGCAAAAGCGTTTGCACCATCAATCCCTTTCGTGACACTTGTCAAACATCTCATGATAATCGCATAAAGTGTCTGCCACTGGGAACCAAACTAGAACGTTTAAATTTGGACATCCCCGTCAGTTCATCACCCCTCCATCTAAGATCCATCACATGTGTTAATATTTGTTTATCAGTAGGTATTGGATCAAAAGCAGGTTTAGATGGGTATGTGTTTGGTTTGGGTAGTTTGAGAATTCGTTTTATACTTTCCAGTCCCATTTCAAATTCAACTTGATCTATTTGTCCTGAAAGCACTGGATTTCCTTCTGCACTTTCTGTTAGGGTAAGGGAACCCCAAAATTGTTGTACGTAAACCTCCAGGACATGAGGTATAGATTCAGTAGGGTTGAAGGTAAAAACATGGTTTAATGGATGAGAAGTAATAAGTTCAGTGATGATTAGGATTCAATTTTGGTAACATCAAGTAGAAAGTAGGCATTGTTTAGTTGGTTTGGAAGGTAATTGGCTCGGGGGTAAAGGGTATTCGAGGGAATTTGCGCCATGTGTATGATAAAACAGTTAGTACAAAATTCAAAATTTTCAAATTTTTTTGAAAATTCCTAAGTGTTGGATGAAATCCGACACTTAGAAATCCGATAAACATCTGTTTGGCAAAATCCGACGCTCTTTTACTTCCAAAATCCGATATCATTGAAAATCCGACATCATTTACTTCCAAAATCCGATATCATTGAAAAACCGAGACTCATTTACATCAAAATAGGATATTATCCAAAATCCGATATTATTCAAAATCCTGTATTGTCAAAATCCGATAAGTCAAAATCTGGTATTTTGAAAATCCGACAAACTTTAAATCGACATGCAATCCAATAAACTTGAAATCCGTTAGTATTGAAATCCGACCAACTTCCTAATTTTAACAAACACTCGGATTTATCATAAAATCCGATAAACTTGAAAATCCGACAAACACTGAACTATCGGATTTACAGCAAATCCGACAGTTCATCGACTTTGAACACCCTTCAAATTTCCGACTTTCCGACACTTTCAAAAACACCCATTTTGTTCACTTAACACTTAACACCTAAAACATTTATGCAATTAACCCCAATCTAAGAACTCCTTTCAACTCAAACTACACATTCAACATCTAAACCCCTTCCTCTTTGAGTTGAAAAATCCCGATTAAACTTTGAAAACCGACAAACTCAAATCTAACAAACACTCATTCAAAGATCGATTAACTTGAAATCGAAACACATCCCACTAATCTATTAACAAATACGAACCTATCCATGTAAACACAATCACTTAATTTTATCGATTCGTATATCGAAAGTTTTGAGGGTTTTTGAAGTTAAAGAATCCGATTAAAAACCATGTAAACGATGATGAATTTTTAAAAGAATTATACCTTGTTGGGGAGATAATCACTTCACCCTAATAATTAACTCTGCCTATCCTAAAACATAGAATTTGATGATAACCAAACCCTACATTCAGTATGACTTAGAAAGAATTCAAACATGTGTTGTTTGAATCAGATTCTGTAAAAATATGCTAGGTATGGAACCATTAGCCGAGCATCAGATCCTACTCAAAGTATCAGCCAAGGAGCATTAGATGAAGAAAACAAGTGAAGAAGACCATCAGCTGAGGAAAATAAACCATCAGCTGAGTGAAGAAATTTGATCAGCTGAGTGCCTACACCATCAGCTGAGCAAGAACTTTGCTCGCTACTCTATCAGCTGAGTGAAAAATGGATCAGCTGAGGCCTAGAGCATCAGCTAAGTAAGTCTTTTGCTACACAAGTCATCTCTCTACATAAACTGATGTATTTAAATGATTAGCTGAGCATTCTTGATCAACTGATCATACAAATACATGAGCTTATGCCTTCCTAAGTTTACTATTGATCAACTGAGCATCTATATGATCAACTGAGCAATATGTATCAACTGAGTCCTAGCAAAAAGTGATCAACTGATATGCTTTGTCAACTGAGTAGTGAAATTCAAAGTTCCTAGTACAATCTGTTAGCTGAGTCGAGCAAAATGTCAAATCTGCTCCATCTTTTCAAATTGTAAGTCATATGTAAAAGAAAGAACATGTGTTGTTCTATTATGCCTTAGATCTTTGTTTGTAAAAGTAAAATGCACTTTTTGGATCAAGTATGAGACATAAAGGTTTGATCTTATCCTCTAGAAAACTAGAAAGATACCTCAAACACACGAAGATCTTGAAGATTTGTTCAACAACTAAGTATGGAATATTTACAATCTCAGTTTGAGCTACTGCACAAGAAAAGAAAGAGTGATAAAGCTAAATTGATGCGTAAGCTGAATGATCTATCTAACTCTGTGGTCCGATTGGAAAGTTTTGTGCTTAATTCCAGACCCTCCCCTATTAATGATGACAAAAAGGGGGAGGAAGAATCAAATAAAGATGATGATAAGGTTGAGGGGGAGAATAAAGAGGAAGTACAAATCGAGGAACAAGCTCATGATCAGTTTATGAGCACTGTAGATCAGCCTTCCCAACAACAACAACAGGCTCCAACGGTCCAAATTATCACAACTTCACAAGCTCAACCAAAATCTGCACACGAAGAAACATCTCAAGCTGCTCACACCAACCTCCCTCAAGGTGGATTGTCAAAATTTGTTGAAGCTGAGTGTAACACCGCTTCTGAAAACAGTTGATTTAGTGATAACTCAGATTTAGCAGCGGAAAATTTTCTTTTAATATTAACAAACAGTTAATTACGTCATCTTTGTTTCCAAAACAGTCGTTCGTGTTACCTACATACAGGAACCGACCATAGTATCTATTTACATTACTTCATAAAACATAAGTACAAGTGTTCTACCCACAAGGGGCAATACATTTCCCATAAGCAACCCGCCTCGCAGGCCATCTAGTCTTTACCTGAAAAGGGAAATCATAACACCATTAGCTACACTAGATAGTGAGTACATACTTAGCATAAGCATCAATATAGTGAGTCATGCATCAAACACATCATACATATCATATCATACATATCTTATCGTACATAAGCACACATTGCTAGCTTAACACATAGCGGTGTGCTGACAAGATCAGTAGGAGTCATGTCTTGCAGAAGAGCCAGTCCTCCTCAACAACTCAGACCGGGGGATCAAACATGACCAATCCGCAGGTGGGGGAGCATAAAGCAGTCCACCAAGCTTGATTTACAGAACACAAGTATCCCGATTAATTACGAGCAGATCCTGGCTGATTACAGTCTCACGTTAAGGCACGACGGTTCAGCAGGAACCTCGATCCGGGATGCATCCCGAATCACCGTAAATCCAGAAATGACCGAAGCCCTGTTAGGATCCAGCTAGTCGGCTGACCTTAACTATGCGTCAGATAGTCTGCAGACAGTTCACATACACATATACGTACATTCGATCCCATAGGGATCCATCATAATCATCATATTAGTCATATATCGTTCATAGGATCCCACAAGGATCCGTCATTCAATCATTCATACATACAATCATCATGCAATCCATCATTCATACACATTATCAGATATTACTAAGCGGTTCCATTCTGGACCCGCTGACATGCACCTATTATACATCTTACAGGAGATCATAACGTCAATCAGAAACTTACACTCATCTTCTTAGGCGGACCTGCACAAACAGGTTAGTCATACATACACATTCACACATTCACATAGTCATCTTACAAGCAAGACTTACTCATACTGAGTCTCATGAAAGTAGGCACTCACCTATTTCGCCTACGACGTTCGCTCACTCAAATTTGGTTTAGCTGACACGTTCACCTAAACCATTCGGCAATCGCGTTAAGCGTTTCCATGCGTTAGGTTCTATTTCTAGAACACTCACAACCTTCTTAATAGTCTTAAACCATTTATTAAACTCACTTTGATTGATACTTAACCTAATCAACAAGAACATGTTAACCAAAACAAATCCTTGTTGAAAAGGCTGTGTCGCGCCGCGACGAGTAAAAAGTCGGATCAACGAGAAAGTTTCATGCGAAAGTCGGACCAAAAAATAATTTGTACTATCCGACAGTCAGATCAAGGGTCAGATGGTTCATCCGAAAGTCGGACCAAAGGTCGGATGGTCCATACAAAGGTCGGATCAAAGAAAGTCGCATAGTTCAAATTTATACGGCGTCGCGCCGCGATCGTGGATTTTTCAGTTTTTCACCTTCTTCTTCATTAACTTTCATGCGACTTTCAGTTTACAAACTTAAAACCCAGATTTTCAAACACAACTTTTTCATACTTTAAACACTTCTAAGCTTCATATATCACATATATGAACCTTATAACCATCTTAATACCTTTTAAAACATTAGAACATGATAAACCCACTTATAACGTGAGCTTCATGCTTATTAATGGTGTTCTTCAATTTAGCACTGTTTTCCAGCCATAAAACCTTCATATTTCTAACATAACACAAGTGTAATCTTACTTAAACTTCAATATAAGGATCATGCTAACCTTCTTGTCAAGTCTAAAGCTTTAAATCTTCAAACCTTAAGAAATCTTCTTCAAGAATTACAAGAGCAGAGAGAGTGTGCTTTGTGTTTATGTTTTCTTTACTAGTTTTGATTTTATGAGTCAAAACACAACATACTCACATACATATATCTTATCCAGAGGCAAACCGCCTCTGGATAAAATATCATCTCTTCTTTATCCATTTCTTTTATTCTTTTCTTTCTTTCTTTCATTTAATACTAGCAACTAGTCTATATATATATATATATATATATATATATATATACTCAACATATATATATATACTCAACATATATATATATATACACACTCCACTAATATGTATATACATATATATATAAACACTTACTCGTTTTTAATTATTCGTCTATCATACTAATCACGTACACTCACATACTAATTACAACTAGGCCCAAAATAGGATGTTACAAATCTACCCCCTTAAGAAGATTCCGTCCTCGGAATCTACTCAGTGATAAACAGGCGAGGGTACCTTCTCTTCATCACATCCTCGATTTCCCACGTCGGGTTTGGACCTAAGCTGTGTTCTTACTTCACGAGAACTAGCTCGACTAACTTCTTACGCAGCTTCTTGACCTTCGTGTCAAGAATTACTACAGATTATTCTTCAACGTGGCAATTACGTAAGTAACACAGGTTAAAGATAACACATACACTGATCAGTTCAGGGGGCAGCTCAAGAGTTACCGTCTCATCATCGACCTTATGCACAATTTTGAACACGTATATAGAATGTGGACATTACTTTAATTAGCCATCAGTTTGCAAGCGATAGGCAATGCTCAGATGAACACAAGTGCCTAACTCACGTTGCAACCTTGTCAGAATCAGAAACAACAGATAGTCAAAAATCAAAACAACCAAGTGAGACCGTGACATGTCACAGTGTTACTAACACAAACTGAATTAAATGAGTCAACAAAACAAACTCATTTGTGGCTAAGAAACGAACATCGACTTCAGAACATCGAATCGTTGCAGACGATCCTAAGATCTTTGGTATTCATCGTGACTCACGTGCATATCTGACATCATCATTACCTTCATAAATTTACCTCCTGTTGACGGTCCTCTATGGCTTAAAGCATTTGTTACAACACTGGCTTCACCAGGGTAGTAACGGATCTTACAACAGATAGTAAAGTCTTACGAACCATCAAGCGAGGTGAGGATCGGAGCTTCACATAATAATTATGTAAAAAGCTGAAAGGATCTCTCCTGTGCTTTCGATCATACGATAGATACATCTTTACGAGTCAGTTTAGCCAACAGACTCGTAAACTTCAAGAAATTGCGGATGAACCGCCAATAACAGCCAGCTAAGGCAAGAAAACATTTAATTCAATAGGAGTTCGAGGAACTCCTTGATTCATCACAACTTTTATCTTAGCGGGATCTTCTTGACATACGGACAATATGACCAAGGAAATACTTTTCCCTTAGCCATAGTTCACACTTAGACAACTTGACATATAATTGTTCTCATTTAAGAACTTTGAAAACATATTCATCGTGACTCACGTGCATATCTGACATCATCATTATCTTCATAAATTTACCTCCTGTTGACGGTCCTCTATGCCTTAAAGCATTTGTTACAACACTGCCTTCACCAGGGTAGTAACGGATCTTACAACAGATAGTAAAGTCTTCCGAACCATCAAGCGAGGTGAGGATCGGAGCTTTACATAATAATTACGTCACCGCAGTAGCTCCCAGATTCAACTTAATCTCAAAATTGACATCACTGACCGGAGGTAAAACCGGCTGTTTATCAGAAAACACATCAGGGTAATCAATTACTACACTGATATGTTGGACTGGTCGTTTCTCTATCTTGGCATAAATAAATATGCGAAGAAAGAGTCACAATACTTGAAGCAACTGAGTCAATTCATCCCAATACTATCATCAAAACCCGAAATAGGCACAACTAAGAACAAGATAGGGAAACTACCTCCCTTGACATCAAGAACAGCTATTGAAACTTTCTCTGAAACAAAGACTACCTTACTAATAGCAATTTCCACATCAAGTGGATTGATCATCTTGAAAATAGATAATCTTAACTTCTAACAACAAGACAAGAAACAAAGGAGTAATCAACTCCAGAGTCAAAATACATAAACAGGGGAACAGTTGGTAAGGAATGTACCGGTATTGACATCTCCTACATCTTTGGTCTCCTCCGCTATCATCTGAAATGCCCTCCCCTTCGCGCGAGGCGCATTTTCTTTCTTTTGGTCTCTAAAAGACCCCTTAGAAACGGTACCCTGTCTTTCCTGGCAATCTTTCAACTTGTGCCCAGGCTTATGGCATCGGTAACAGACATTTTCTTTGAAACCACACTCAAAACTAGCGTGGCCCTTCTGTCCGCACCTCCAGCACCGTTGGGTAGCACTAGAACACTCACCAGAATGGTAAGCGCGACACTGAGAACACCAAGGAGAATCAGGCCTCGGCTTCTTAGAGGAATCAGTCTTCCCGCCTGCAGTGGATTGTCCTTTGGAAGGACCCGATTTATCAGACGGTTGAAACTTCCTCTTTGATTCTGTACCGGCAGATTCGCCCTTGCAATACAAAAGGTCACCTTCCAATTGTCGGGCTATATCAAACGCCCGATCCAGTTCAACAGCTGCCCGCACGTGTGGGCAAAATTCCAATGGCAGAGTTGCCACAAACCTCCTTATGTTGGTGGTCTCGTCTGGGATCGGATGGGGAACAAACCGCATCTTATCAGAGAACGCGGTTATGTGTTCTTCAATTGGCGTGTCCCCTTTCTTCAGATCATTAAAATCTCTCTCCATCCTCTCCAAATCATACTCGGTGCAATATTTCTTCAGCACCTTCTCAGAGAACTGCTCCCAAGTGAGAGCACTCAACACTTCTTTTCACGCAATACTCCGGTTCGCATTCGCACGACTCAAACACTTGCTCCATCTCCCGGAGCCATTGTATAGTAACAGTGGGGTTATCACTCCCCTGGAATGTCGGAGGATTGCAAGTTAGAAACTTCTTGTATGAACAAGTCTTGTGGGGCTTGTTCAGCGTTGCTTGCAATAAGAGCTCCTTCGTCACACGAAGCTCCTCCTCCAATCGCTTAATAATAGCAGCCTGATCTGGCTCAGGTCTGCCACCACCAACATTTTGCTGAGATCTCTGATCCTCAGCCTGATGAGGCATATGCGAAGCCTCATCCTCTAATTCTTTCAACGCTCGTTCAGTATTACCACGCTCGGAAGACATCTTTCTAGACTTCTATACGACAGAGAAAGAGCAATTAATACTCTATCTCCCTTACTCAACTTTCTTCCATTAATTCATCATAAAACTCTAGCATACATAAAATTATCACTTAATCCCCCCCATTAGGAACACTTCTTTATGGTCGGACCTGAGCTTGAGATCGAATACTCTTACAAGTACTCAATTCACTCAAACTTAGGCTCTGATACCTAATTGTAACACCGCTTCTGAAAACAGTTGCTTTAGTGATAACTCAGATTTAGCAGTGGAAATTTTTTTTTTAATATTAACAAACAGTTAATTACGTCATCTTTGTTTCCAAAACAGTCGTTCGTGTTACCTACATACAGGAACCGACCATAGTATCTATTTACATTACTTCATAAAACATAAGTACAAGTGTTCCACCCACAAGGGGCAATACATTTCCCATAAGCAACCCGCCTCGCAAGCCATCTAGTCTTTACTTGAAAAGCGAAATCATAACACCATTAGCTACACTAGCTAGTGAGTACATACTTAGCGTAAGCATCAATATAGTGAGGCATGCATCAAACACATAATACATATCATATCATACATACCTTATCGTACATAAGCACACATTGCTAGCTTAACACATAGCGGTGTGCTGACAAGATCAGTAAGTGTCATGTCTTGCAGGAGAGCCAGTCCAGCTCAACCACTCAGACCGGGGGATCAGAGACGACCAATCCGCTGATGGGGGAGCATAAAGCAGTCCACCAAGCATCATTTACGGAACACAAGGTTCCCGAGTATTCACGGCCAAATCCTGGCTGATTACAGTCTCACGTTAAGGCACGGCGGTTCAGCAGGAACCTTGATCGGGGATGCACCCCGAATCACCGTAAATCCAGAAAAGACCGAAGTCCTGTTAGAATCCAGCTAGTCGGCTGACCTTAACCATGCATTAGATAGTCTACAGACAGTTCACATGCACATATACGTACATTCGATCCCATAGGGATCCTTCATCATCATATTAGTCATATATCGTTCATAGGATCCCATAGGGATCCGTCATTCAATCATTCATACATACAATCATCATGCAATCCATCATTCATACACATTATCAGATATTAATAAGCGGTTCCATTCTGGACCCGCTGGCATGCACCTATTATACATCTTACAGGCGATCATAACATCAATCAGAAACTTACACTCATCTTTTTAGGCGTACCTGTAGAAACAGGTTAGTCATACTTACACATTCACACATTCACATAGTCATCTTACAAGCATGACTTACTCATACTGAGTCTCATGAAAGTAGGAACTCACCTGTTTCGCCTACGACGTTCGTTCACTCAAATTTGGTTCAGCTGACACGTTCACCTAAAACATTCGGCAATCGCGTTAAGCGTTTGCATGCGTTAGGTTCTATTTCTAGAACACTCACAACCTTCTTAATAGTCTTAAATCATTTATTAAACTCACTTTGATTGATACTTAACCTAATCAACAAGAACATGTTATCCAAAACAAATCCTTGCTGAAAAGGTTGTGTCGCACTGCGACCACCTAAGGTGTCATGCCGCGACGAGTAAAAACTCGGATCAACGAGAAAGTTTCATGCGAAAGTCGGACCAAACAATAATTTGTACTCTCCGACAGTCGGATCAAGGGTCAGATGGTTTATCCGAAAGTCGGACCAAAGGTCGGATGGTCCATATGAAGGTCGCATTAAAGAAAGTCGCACAGTTCAAATTTATACGGCGTCGCGCCGCGATCGTGGATTTTCCAGTTTTTCACTTTCTTCTTCATCAACTTTCATGCAACTTTCAGTTTACAAACTTTAAACCCAGATTTTCGAACACAACTTTTTCATACTTAAAACACTTCTAAGCTTCATATATCACATATATGAACCTTATAACCATCTTAATACCTTTTAAAACATTAGAACATGATAAACCAACTTATAAAGTGAGCTTCATGCTTATTCATGGTGTTCTTCATTTTAGCACTATTTTCCAGCCATAAAACCTTCATATTTCTAGCATAACACAAGTGTAATCTTACTTAAACTTCAATAGAAGGATCATGCTAACCTTCTTGTCAAGTCTAAAGCTTTAAATCTTCAAACCTTAAGAAATCTTCTTTAAGAATTACGAGAGCAGAGAGAGTGTGCTTTGTGTTTATGTTTTCTTTACTACTTTTGACTTTAGGAGTCAAAACACAACATACTCACATACATATATCTTATCCAGAGGCAAACCTCCTCCGGATAAAATATCTTCTCTTCTTTATCCATTTCTTTTATTCTTTTCTTTCTTTCTTTCATTTAATACTAGCAACGAGTCTATGTATATATATATACTCAACATATATATATATATATATACACACACTCCACTAATATGTATATACATATATATAAAAACACTTAGTCGTTTTAATTATTCGTCTATCATACTAATCACGTACACTCACATACTAATTACAACTAGGCCCAAATCGAGGATGTTACACTGAGTTTGTTCCAACTTCACAAATAGATAAAGGGAAGAGTAAGGTGTTTGAGATGGTAAAAAGAAACAAAAGAAGTGCTATGCTTCTAGCAAAGAGAAGAAGGTCATCATTGCTGAGCCTGAGCCAGAACAACAAGGTCAACATCAACTAGTTACATATGAATTTGACTCATGTGATGAAGCTGATGCAGCACAGAAAGCCAGTAACATGCTTGCTGAGCAAATGTAACAAGAGATGGCTAAAGAACTAGGTATGACTGTGGAGGAGATGAAAGAGCAGCAAAAACAAGCCGAGCTTCAAAGAGATAAGGCTAAAGCTGAGGCTGCCAGAGCTGAAGCTGAAGCTGACTATTCTGGAGGCAGAGCTGCCCCAATTTCCTACTCAGATGTTGACTTAAGGCATTGCTATAAAAGATCAATTTTAATTACAAGATTGAATCAATTACACTGAGTAGAAAAGGAGAATTGGTGATAATAAACTTTGTACTAGATAACAAACAAGAAATTGGTTTAGATATGAGATGACTGTACAAGTTGGGGTTCTCAGAGTTGAAAACCGTAGCCACAACTATCAAACAAATGAAAAAGAGTCAAATCAGACAAGAAATAGTTGATGTGCTCAAGACTCTCTTCTTTAGAGTTGATAAATTAGGAGAGATTCTAGCTGATGAGATTGATACCCTCCTCAATAGAAATAAAGCTGCAAGAGTCAGAGCAGCAAGCCAGCGAGCCAAAAGAAAGATAAGTATACAAGTTCCAGAGGGAGTTGAATTCAAAGAAAATATGTTTATCACTCAGCCTTTGGAAGGATTTATGTACTTGGATGTGGAAGGTAATCAGTACTTCTTGAGAATAGCATATCTTCATTTGGCAAATCTGGAATTGATTCTGTACTTGAGAATTCTGTGTGATGACTCAACTCAGAATTCAGTATCCAGATACCATCTTAACAAAGAAGTAAGGTCAAGGAAAACTGAAATGAGAGAGCTGCCAGAAGGAGAAGAGATTATGAATAATGCTATCAAGGAAGCTGCCATCTAGGAACTAAAATGTTTAGATATGTGGTTGGAAGTTGGAGATCCTGTTGATTAAATAGATAAGTTCTATAATTTTGTAAGCACTAAGTGTGCATAAGCCGATCATAATGATCAAGCTACAATGTAAATGATATGTTCATTAATACAAATTCAAGTTTGATATGTTCAACTATTTTATTATTTGATATGTTCAATATTTTGTTTGATGTGTTCAAATAAACAACTTTGTAAATTCAAGCTGATTATTGATATGTTCAATCATAAACTGATATGTTTAGTAGTATAAGTTTGGTAAGTTCAGAACTTAAATTAATTCTGATGAGTTCAGTTTCTAAGTAGTTGTATATCTGAAATACTTAGAATACAAGTCTTATAATAGATTTGTGACATTAACATCTTGTAAGTTCAAGATATGGTAAATAAGTACGGATCAGTTCAATACTTATTTCAAGAACTAACTTTGATCAGTTCCAGAGTGGTTCAACATAATTCTGTTAACCTATATGTACTTTGATTCAATATTTTGTCATCATCAAATAGGGAGAGATTGTTAGTCCCATGTTTAGAATAGTTAGATTTGATGAGACAAACTATAGATATGTATAGATGATAGGTTAAGAGTTAGGAATTATGTAAGTCTGTTATAGACTGCTGAGTTGTCAGCGTATAAACAGATATAGAGTTTTCTATGTAAGTACTAGATAGCTCAGTGACTTGTAAGCTGAGATAGGTTTTAAGAATGAAGACTTGAAGACTTAGAGATTTAAGAACCCAAGATTCAAGAACTCAGCTTGACAAGGTCAAGACTGAGTGAGTCAGCTCAGCGTCAGAAGTCAGTTCAAGAATTTAAGTAAGTTCTAAATTATGTTATAAACTCTCCATATCTATGACATTTAAATTAGGATATCTGAACCTAATTTAAACTATCTATTAGTTGGATAGAGATCTCAAACGGAATTAGTTAGATATATTTTAATTAAGGAGTTTGTTACGGTTTTAAAGAAAAGATAAGTTCTATCTTTAAACTGCGATTTATTCGTAGATATATCAAGTATGAGCATAAACATTCTTATGTGTTTTAATATATATATATATATGTAGAACACAATATACCGAAGAAAACACGACAATGACTAAATAAGTTGCAAAACGTACGTGTGTTCGTGATACTTGATACGCGTGTGTTGCGATAACTTTGTGAGTTCAAAGTTCAAGAGAGTTTTCAAAAGTTCTTGTTAATCAGTTTGAACAAGAAGTTCGATCATCAATTAGTTTGTGATTCAATAGTGTCTAGAGAGAGTTGAGTTTATAATCAGTGTAATATCAAATCATTCTGTTGATTTGATTAAAGAGTGATAATAGTTACTGTTCTTTTTGATTATTGAAAATACGTTTGATTAATTTGATTATTTGTTTAAAGTGTATTCAACCCCCCCCCCCCCCCCTTATACACTGTATCGGTTGCTTGTTTACCCTCTTTGGGACCAACAACTGGTATCAGAGCAAGTTTCTTCGTAAGTTGAAGATCAAGATCCGCTGTCAAGAGGTTAAGATGTCAACTAGAAAACAATTAAGTCATATCCCAACAATGGCGGCAAAAGGGTGTCCTATTTTTGATGGCACTGACTATCCTATGTGGAAGTTTAGAGCTATGCTATATCTGAAATCCGTGGATCACAGGATGAGTACCGTGATTCAAGATGGCCCAATCATACCCATGATCCATATTACTGCCACTGACAAAATTGTTCCCTCTAGAGAAACTCCCAAGCCTGAAGCATCTTGGACTGAGGAAGATCGTAAACTGTTCAATCTTGATGACAAGGCACAAAGCATCATAGCAAATGCTTTGACAAATCCTCTTCTGCATATTGTGCCTGGGTGCCAAATTGCAAAAGAGATGTGGGATACTCTCAGTGTTACGTATGAAGGCACTGACTTGGTCAAGCAACATAAGAAGACAAATCTGAGTCGTTCTTATGAGACTTTCTTTGCCAAAAAGAATGAAACTCTGGCGGATTTGTTTACCAGATTTCAATGCTTGATAAATGATCTGCTCTTGGTAGGTGTCAAGAAAGATGAGAATGAGTTGGTACTCAAGTTCTTGGATGTGTTACCACAACAAATCAATGAGATCACCATTGCACTTCATGCTGGAGGAACCTTAGGAAAATATGATCTCAGATCTATCTATGGTTTCCTTCTAAATCATCAACAGATCATGGAATAGAAGAAAGTGGCCCAGCAACAACTAAAAGAATCTATAAATAATGTTGGATCTGCATTAATTGCATAAAAGAAGAAGAAGGGATATAAAAAGTCTCAAGCTGAGACTGACTCTGAATCTGAATCTGAGGAAGTAAGTCCTAACTCAGGTTCAGATGATGAAGAAATCGATGCTCTTACTGAATAAATGGAAATGTTAGCAAGAAACTTTAGAATGTTCAGAAGAGGAAGGGGTTAACCTGACAGAAGCAAAAGTGGTAAGTCTACTTTTGATCCTAAGAAAGCTAAGTGCTATAACTATCAAAGGATAGGACACATAGCTGCTGAGTGCAGAGTTAAGAAGGGAGAATCAGCTTCAGTGGCTAACAAATATGCCTACAGAGCTGATAAGTATAAAAAGAAATATCAAAGACTAAAAGCCAAGCCAGATGAAATCACCAAAGGTCTTCTTGCTGAGACTTGGGATACTGAATCATCTACCTTAGATGATGATGAGCCAAATAGGTGTTTGATGGCCATTGAGGATGCAGAGGAACAAGTTGACTATGAGTTAGAAGATAGTTCCTTTGATGAGGATCTAGCTGAAGCGGCTAAGCTGAGTAAGCAAACCAGCAACTGGGATCCTGCCTCAATGTATAAGCTAAATAACTTTAGCTCTTACATTGATGAACAGAAATGTTTAATGTTCAACTATTTGTTGAATGACTTCAAAACCTCTCTTACAGTTCAATCTAGTTTGAAAAATGAAATTTCAAAATCAAAAGATGAACTTCAACACTCTAAAACTCTCATAAATGCTGGTAAAAAGACTCAAAATGATTATAAATGTCAGCTTCACATAAACAAACTTCTAAGTGAAGAACTACAAGAACCAAAAGAAAAAGCTGACAATCTAAGAAAAATCTATGAATCTTGGTGTAAGTCATCAAGGGAAGCAGAAAAATGAATCAACCAGCAGATACCAAATCAAGTAAAAGCAGTGCTAGGGGGAGATTATAGTGCTGCTGCTGATGAAATCATCAAAGAACAAGTCAGTCTTGAAGACAAAACTATGAAATCAGATGATATACTCCTAAAAACATTTTTAAGGAACAAGGATAGAAAACAGGTCAAAACCAATAAGTTTGTGAGACCAACCCAAAGTCCCGAGGTTATTCATACAAACTATCAAGCTGAATGTTCCAGATCCAACAGAAACTGTAGGTCAGTTTTGAAAAGATTGGATTACAATCCTGTGAGAACAATTGTCTTTGATAGAATAACTCACAACAACTCAAAAAGACATAACTCTCAAGCCAAATATGAAAGGATGTCTAAGAACAGGAAGTTGTCTGTAAGGCAGACTTCACCAAATAAGGGTAACCATAAAGCTGACAAAAGTAAGTCCAAAGTCAGAGAAATTCAAGTAGAGAAACTGTCTAACAGGATTGAAAGGTTATCCACATCTTATGACCCTAAAACTGAATCCAAATTTAATGTTGGAAAACTCAAAGAAATCACCCAAACACCCATCTTTTGAAGAAAATGCTATAAGTGTGGTGATAGAGGTCATGAGGCCAAATATTGTGTAAGTACCAATATTAGACCTGAAAAAGTAAAGGATGATCAGTCCAAAACAGACTCAGAATCTATTCAAGCTGATCAGTCAGACTCTAAAGGATCAGCTAAGTGCTCATCCTCAGAACCCACCAAACAGTGGGTTCCAAAAAGAAACTAATATGTTTAGTTGATCATGTGCAGGGCTCCTACAAGTGGTACCTAGACAATGGATGCTCAAGGCACATGACAGGAAGCAAAGGGATTCTAAGTGAATTCCAAAACAATGAAGGACCCAAGGTGACATTTAGGGATAATTCTCAAGGAAGGACTAAAAGTTATGGAAAGATAACAGCTGGAACAGTTATTTTCAAGAAGGTAGCATATGTTGAAGACCTTAAACACAATCTGATAAGTATTAGTCAATTGTGTGATGAGGATTATGAAGTCACCTTCAGAAAGCATGCAGGAACAATTTATGATAAGAAGGGAAAACCAATACTAATGGCAAAAAGAGAGAGAGATATCTATTTGTTAGATCTCAGCTCCACAGATCTTTCAACTGAAACCTGTTTGTATTCTGACTAAACTCCCAAGCTGAGTTGGTTATGGCACAAGAGATTATCTCATCTAAATTTCAAATATATTAACAAATTGTCTAGCAAAGAATTAGTCTCTGGTCTGTCTAATATCACATTTGCTAAAGACAAACTCTGCTCAGCTTGTGAAATGGGAAAATATCATAAGGGGTCTCTCAAGTCCAAACAAAATTTTTCCATTACAGAACCATTGCATATGTTGCATTTGGACCTATTTGGACCTATAAGCACCCCAAGCCTAAGTGGTAAAAAGTATACTCCAGTGATTGTTGATGAGTTCACAAGATTCACTTGGGTAGTCTTCTTAAAAGCCAAAAGTGAAGCTGCATATGAGTTAATCAGCTTCATAAGACAAGAAGAGTTGTAAAAGGGTAAGTCTCTTAAACAGCTCATAAGTGATCATGGGACTGAGTTTAGGAACTCAACTTTTGAAGGCTTTTGTGAAGAAAAGGGAATTATTCAAAAAATTTCATCTGTAAGAACTCCACAACAAAATGGAGTCGCTGAAAGGAGAAATAGAACGTTAATTGAAGCTGCCAGAACCATGCTATGTGAGGCAAAGCTCAAGCTGAGCTTTTGGGCAGAAGCTGTAAGTACAACCTGCTATACCCAGAATAGATCAATAGTAGTTAAAAGACATGACAAAACACCTTATGAGATGTATCATGGCAGAAAACCCAACATTGGATACTTCCACATTTTTGGTTCAACATGGTATGTGCTAAACCAAAGAGATCAGCTCCATAAGTTGGAACCCAAAGCTGATCAAGGTATATTTGTTGGATATTCTTCAATCTCCAAAGCTTACAGAGTTTTTAATCTTAAAAGAAAGGTAATTGAAGAGTCAGTAAATGTTACATTGGATGAGACAAGTATTGACGAATCCGACAGAGCTCAAGCTGACCCAGTTAGTCTGAGTGAGATTGAGAGGAGCAAAGAAGATCTCACATCAAATCCCATGTATGTTATGGATGATTCTGATGATAATGATGGTGGTAAATCTGACAGATGTGCATCATCAAAAGAAACTATCAATATTGAAGATAATCAGCCTGAGAGTCTTGGTGAATCATTAGGTACATGTCAGATTGAAAAGATAAGTGATCTTTCAATCCCTACTCAGACTGAAGAAGTAAGTCCTATTCAGCCTGAGAGACACTGCTCAGTCTCCCACTACAACCTTCAAAGTATTAAAAGATCATCCTCTTGATGATATCATTGGGAACATTGAAGATGGTGTGTTAACTAGATCCAAGGCAAATGCAAACTATGTTGCCTACTCTAGTTTTCTATCTCAAATGGGACCAATAACTAGAACCAAAGAAGACTGAAGAGGCTCTAAAAGATGAAGATTGGATTGAGGCTATGCAAGAGAAGCTGACAGAATTTCAATGAAATAAGGTCTGGACCCTTGTCCCTGCCCCAAAAGGAAAAACAATTATAGGCACTAAGTGGGTCTATAGAAAGAAAATGGACAAGGATGGAGTAGTGATTCGAAATAAGGAAAGGATAGTAGCTCAGGGGTATCGACAAGAAGAAGGTATTGATTATGATGAGACCTTTGCCCCTATTGCAAGGATTGAAAATATAAGGTTGTTTATAGCCTATGCAGCCATCAAAAACTTTAAAGTGTATTAAATGGATGTTAAAAGTGCATTCCTAAATAGAGCACTACAGGAGGAGGTCTATGTGAAACAACCCCCTGGTTTTATTGATTCTAAACATCCAGATTATGTCTATAAGTTAGACAAGGCTTTGTATGGACTAAAGCAAGCTCCAAGAGCCTGGTATGATACACTGTCCACCTATTTTCTCTCAAATGATTTTGTTAGAGGAAGTATTGACAAAACTCTATTCATAAGAAAGAGCAAAGGACATGTCATTCTGGTTCAAATCTATGTGGATGACATTATCTTTGGTTCAACAAACCAAGGTCTGTGTGATTGGTTCTCTAAGATAATGTCCAATCAATACAGAATGAGCATTATGGGTGAGATGACATACTTTTTGGGACTTCAAATCTATCAGAAAGAAGATGGTATATTTATTAATCAGAGCAAGTATGTTCTTGATCTGATGAAGAAATATGGATTAGACTCAAGCCATCCCGCAAAGTCTCCAATGTTACATAATATCAAGCTACACAAGGACATTGATGGAAAATATGTATGTCAGACTACATATAGAGGAATGATAGGTTCATTACTCTATTTAACAGCAAGCAGACCTGATATAATGTTTGCTACATGTGTTTATGCATGATATCAGGCTGATCCAAAGGAATCACACTTCCTAGCTGTTAAAAGAATACTCAAATATCTGAAGGGAACACCAAATTTAGGCTTGTGGTATACCAAAGGATCAGGATTTGAGCTGATAGGGTACTCAGATTCAGACTTCGCAGGATGTGGTCTAGATAGAAAGAGTACTACTGGAGGATGTCAACTTTTGGGTGGAAAATTAGTTAGCTGGACAAGCAAGAAACAAAACTCAGTGGCAATTTCCATAGCCGAAGCTGAGTATGTGGCTGCAGGGAGCTGTTGTGCTCAAATACTGTCGATGCAACATCAGCTTAAGGACTTTGATTTGTATTATTCAAAGACTCCCATATTTTGTGACAATCAAAGTGCTATTGCCATTACACACAACCCAATGTTTCACTCAAAAACCAAACACATTGAGATAAGACATCACTTCATCAAAGATATTGTAGAAAAGGGAAAGATAGAGTTAGTCTTCATTGAGACTGAAGATCAGCTTGCAGATATCTTCACTAAACCAATTGAAGGCACAAGATTTACAACTCTACTTGGCAAGCTTGGCATGCTCAACCCTTAATTGGTATGTTCATTTCTTTATCTCTGTTCAATTTTTTCTAAGTGCTACATTTGACTAAGTGTCAAAATCTGAGCTGAGTGCTCCATCTTAGCTCAGCACTCAGGATAAGCTGAGTACTCCGTTTACAAATGATATTTTCCCTGAGCACCCTACAATGAGTGTTCCGATGAGGATGTATGTACAGCTTCCGACTCCTGAGTCAAGTGAAGTTGAGACAGAGGAGGAAGCTACGGAAGAAGTGGGTGATGATGTTGATTCTGAAGCTGAGTCCTCTCAAGCTGAACAACCTAGGACTCAGCTCAGACCCCATGCTCAAAGAATTTCCTCCACCACTTCGAGTTCTGAGCAAAGGAGTCTGTTTCCTAGCTCTGAGTCTCCATTGCTAGGTGCAGCAAGTATACCTTCGCATCCCTTATCTCCTTCTCTCTCTTTTACTTCTCCACCTCCAAAATTGGGAGATAAGACTGAGTCAAGCCCAACTCAGTCTAACCCCTCTCCCCCACCTCAAACATCTCCATCTATCTTACAATCTACAGCCAACCTTGGTCTGCCCACCGCTACCAAGGATATATCCTACAACTATACTAGAAAGTCTGCCAAAGGTGGTCCTTCACCTCAAAAGGACTCTGGAGCTGATATCACATTGATACCTCCACCGGTAGGAGCTGAGGGGGAGACACCTTCTCTTAAGATGCCAACATCACGGCTCAGTTCAACCTTTCAGCCTATACCGGGTATGGTGTCTACTCAGCCCATACCTACTAGTGCCATGGGAGAGCCTACTTCTATGCATTCACAGACCCATGAAGGTAACATTGAAATACTGACCAATCCCCAGGGTCAAATACCGTAAAACCGGCTTTGCACATACCAGATTTTAACAAAAATTTGCATTTTTAAACAAACGTGAAATTAATCACGATCATATAACATTGAGCAGCGAAATATTTACAATAAACATTGTTTCAGTATCTGGTGTTACTCTACAATAACCGACCATAATTTTTTTAGTACAACAAAAGTGTTCCAACAAAATATCCAGATGCAGGGGACCCGGCTCACCAGGCAATCTAACTTCGATCTGCAAAAGCAGTTAACATGGCACCGTTAGCTACACTTAGCTAGTGAGCACAAACTTGGCATAAGCATCATTAGAGTAGAACATGCATATCAGGAATAAGCATACAATACTATCTTATCACATTGTGGTGTGCTGACACGATCGGTATAAGTTGTTTCTTGCAGGATAGCTAATCCCGCTCAACACCAATACAACGGGGGATCAGACACAACCCTCTGCTCTGGTGGGGGAGCATAAAGCAGTCCACCAAGCATCGTTAACGGAACCAGAGGCTCCTTAGGTAACTCAACCATTTCTGACTGATTAACCCTCATGATATAAGGCACGACGGTTCTGCAGAACCTACGATCCGGAATGTTACCTCGAATCACCGTTAAATCCCGAATCTCCAGATCAAGGGTCCCTGGGATCCAGCTAACCGGCTGACCTTAACCATGCTTGGTGATGTTCGCGAACACATACACATATCTTGTTCATTTACTTAGCATGCATATTCGTTTACTTCTTTTAGCATGCATTTACATTCAGTTACTTCATTATGGATCCAATCTGGATCCCTAGCATACATATCATTATATCTTTACTTAACTGATTCATTCAGAATCAGTATCATGTATAGCATTTACTTAACTAAGCGGTTCCAGTTCTGGATCCCGCTGGCATGCACTTAACTTTATATACAACAAGTATTTAGCATGGCATTGTACTTTAAGTAACATAGCAATCCTTATTCATTTACATGAGAGCACAAATGCACTCAAATCACTTAGCACATAATTCTTCCTCTACTGAGGCTTATGGAAGTCGGTACTCACCTGAGTGGCTTAAAACAGATAGCTAATTAATTTCCTGCCTTGTCTAGGGTGTCAAGTTCACCTAGAACATTAGGACTTGCATCAATTATCTTAAAATACTCAGAATAGCTACAAAGCCAACAAAGAAAATCCCAAAATCCGGATTCCACATAAATCCGACAGAATGTCGGATTACACGAAATCCGGTACTTAAGGGAAATCCAATACACTTTGCGAAATCCGATACTTATCGGATTCTAACACTTATGAACTTGGAAACTTGGTCACAAAGTTGGAAATCCTACCTTCTATCGGAATCCGATACATTTATCGGAATCCGATACATTTATCGGAATCCGACACTTCAACAGAATCAGATACTTTCGGATTTGTCTTGCAATCATACATGTGAACTTAAAGAAACCTGATACTTATCGGATTTAGAACTATAACACGGATTTAGACATATGCGGATTTTGACACCCTGAAGTCTCGGAATCCGACACTTTATCGGATTTGGACAACTAGCGGATTCCGACACACTCATGTTTCAGAATCCGACAGTTCCAACCTAGAAACCGCCATCTTCATTGGCTTATATCCAGAACTTTTTTCTTGTTTGTTTTGACATTTATACATTCTAAAAACATCTATTTCCGTTAGTATGGCTTTGAAAACACATCAAACCCACACAATAACACCAAACAACCAAAACCCACTTGCAAAGTAAGCTTTGAATGTTCTAAGTAGTGTCTTGCAAGGATTTGAAGATTTAATCATGTTTTAATCATAAAAACAATTCCACATATGTTAATTCTTAACAACAAACCAGTGTTTACCTTCGCTAGGAATTACAATACCAAATCTTTGGCTTCAAGGAAACCGAGAGCAAGAGAGTGGAGAGAATCCGAGAACTAGAGAGAAAACCGGAAGGTGCTTGTATGTGTGTTGGCTTTTGAAACGTTGACCATAGTCAACATTTCACACATATACACATTTCTCACAATCCAGAGGCACCGCCTCTGGATTTTCTTTTAATTCTTTTCTTTTACTTGACTTTTCTTTCATATATATATATATACATATATACACATTAACACATAACAACATATATATACAATTAACTCTTTATTAACATAATTAAATTACAAGCTTACTAACTTAATACATGTTTAACAGCTAGGCCCAAATCAAGGATGTTACAAATACCCCCCCTCCTCACCGCTAAGCCTAGCTCACCCCTACCATACCTAACGACATTGGTGATTCTTCTCTTCCATTCTTACACACTCTCGCACGACCTGTCAATGAACATTTCATACACTAGGAAGGTTTACAGGGTGCCCATTCTGGCCCCCTTGATTCCATAGGTCAGCACCAACCTTTGGATATGGGGCCCACATTCTCATCTATTGTAGAATACTCATCAGCTACTCCTACGGTGGAAATACACTCCTTCACTGGACAGGAGGACTTTGAGGTGAAAAGAAGACTAGAGGAGCCCAAGCTGATGACCACCGATGCCCAAGTCATTATGGAATATTTACAATCTCAGTTTGAGCTCCTGCACAAGAAGGGAAAGAGCGATAAAGCTAAATTGATGCGTAAGATGAATGATCTATCTAACTCTGTGGTCCGATTGGAAAGTTTTGTGCTTAATTCCAGACCCTCCCCTATTAATGATGACAAAAAGGGGAGGAAGAATCAAATAAAGATGATGATAAGGATGAGGGGGAGCATACAGAGGAAGTACAAATCGAGGAACAAGCTCATGATCAGTTTATGAGCACTGTAGATCAGCCTTCCCAACAACAACAACAGCCTCCAACAGTCCAAATTATCACAACTTCACAAGCTCAACTAGAAAATCCACATGAAGAAACATCTCAAGTTGCTCACACCAACCTTCCTCAAGCTGGATTGTCAAAATTTGTTAAAGTTGAGTCTGTTCCAACTTCACAAATAGATAAAGGGAAGAGTAAGGTGTTTGAGATGGTAAACAGAAAGAAAAGAAGTGTTATGTCTCTAGCAAAGAGAAGAAAGGTCATCATTGCCGAGCCTGAGCCAGAACAACAAGGTCAACATCAGCTAGTTACATATGAATCTGACTCAAGTGATGAAGATGAAGCTGACCCAGTGACATGCTTGCTGAGCAAGTGTTACAAGAGATGGCTAAAGAACTAGGTATGACTGTGGAGGAGATGAAAGAGCAGCAAGAACAAGCTAAGCTTCAAAGAGAAAAGGCTAAACCTGAGGCTGCCAGATCTGAAGCTGACTATTCTGGACCCAGAGCTGCCCCAATTCCCTACTCAGATGTTGATTTAAGGTATTGCTATGAAAGAACATATTTTAATCACAAGATTGAATCAATTAAACTGAGTAGAAAAGGAGAATTGGTGATAATCAACTTTGTACTAGATAACAAACAAGAAATTGGTCTAGATATGAGATGTATGTACAAGTTGGGGTTCTCAGAGTTGAAAACGGTAGCCACAACTATCAAACAGATGAAAAAGAGTCAAATCAAACAAGAAATAATTGATGTGCTCAAGACTCTCTTCTTAAGAATTGATAAATTAGGAGAGATTCCAGCTGATGAGATTGATACCTTCCTCAACAGAAATAAAGCTGCAAGAGTCAGAGCACCAAGCCAAAGAGCCAAAAGAAAGATAAGTATACAAGTTCCAGAGGGAGTTGAATTCAAAGAAAATACGTTTATCACTCAGCCTATGGAAGTATTTATGTACTTGGATGTGGAAGGTAATCAGTGCTTCTTGAGAATAGCAGATCTTCATTTGGCAAATCTGGAATTGATTCTGTACTTGAGAATTCTGTGTGATGACACAACTCAGAATTCAGTATTCAGATACCATCTCAACAAAGAAGTAAGGTCAAGGAAAACTGAAATGAGAGAGCTGCCAGAAGGTGAAGAGATTATGAATAATGCTATCAAGGAAGCTGCCATCTGGGAACTAAAATGTTTAGATACCTGGTTGGAAGTTGGAGTCCCGGTTGATTAAATAGATAAGTTCTATAATTTGGAAGCACTAAGTGTGCATAAGCTGATCATAATGATCAAGCTACAATGTAAATGATATGTTCATTAATACAAATTCAAGTTTGATATGTTCAACTCTTTTATTATTTGATATGTTCAATATTCTGTTTGATGTGTTCAAATAAACAACTTTGTAAATTCAAGCTGATTATTAATATGTTCAATCATAAACTGATATGTTCAGTAGTATAATTTTTGTATGTTCAGAACTTAAATTAATTCTCATGAGTTCAATTTCTAAGTAGTTGTATATCTGAAATACTTAGAATATAAGTCTTATAATAGATTTGTAACATTAACATTTTGTAAGTTCAAGATATAGTAAATAAGTACGGATCAGTTCAATACTTATTTCAAGAACTAACTTTGGTCAATTCCAGAGTGGTTCAACATAATTCTTTTAACCTATACGTACTTTGATTCAATATTTTGTCATCATCAAATAGGGGGAGATTGTTAGTCCCATGTTTAGAATAGTTAGATTTGATGAGACAAACTATAGATATGTATAGTTGATAGGTTAAGAGTTAGGAATTATGTAAGTCTGTTATAGACTGACTAGTCAGCTTAGGCTAAGTAGTCAGTGTATAAACAGATATAGAGTTTTCTGTGTAAGTACTAGATAGCTTAGTGACTTCTAAGCTGAGATAGGTTTTAAGAGTGAAGACTTGAAGATTCAAGAACCCAAGATTCAAGAACTCAGCTTGACAAGGTCAAGACTGAGTGAGTCAGCTCAGCGTCAGAAGTCAGTTCAAGAATTTAAGTAAGTTCTAAATTCTGTTATAAACTCTTCATATCTACGAAATTTAAATTAGGATGTCTGAACCTAATTTAAACTATCTATTAGTTGGATAGAGATCTCAAACAGAATTAGTTAGATATGTTCTAATTAAGGAGTTTGTTACAGTTTTAAAGAAAAGATAAGTTCTATCTTTAAACTGCGATTTATTCGTAGATATATCAAGTATGAGTATAAACCTTCTTTGGTGTTTTAATATATATATTGAACACAATATACCGAAGAAAACACGATGACGACTGCATAAGTTGCAAAACGTACGTGTGTTCGTGATACTTGATACGCGTGTGTTGCGATAACTTTGTGAGTTCAAAGTTCAAGAGAGTTTTCAAAAGTTCTTGTTAATCAGTTTTAACAAGAAGTTCAATCATCGATTACTTTGTGATTCAAGAGTGTTTAGAGAGAGTTGAGTTTATAATCAGTGTAATATCAAATCATCCTGTTGATTTGATTAAAGAGTGATAATAGTTACTGTTCTATTTGATTATAGAATATACGTTTGATTAATTTGATTATTTGTTTAAAGTGTATTCAACCCCCCATTCTACACTGTATCGGTTACTTGTTTACCCTCTTTGGGACCAACAGAAAAGTACAATTACTTTTATCAAACAGTTGATTAAAGTAACTTTACTTTTCACCCACTACCTTTACAATTAAAATATTATATTTCCACATCCTCTTTGTCTCCTTCCTTCATGCAACCGGATATGCCAAGATTTCTATATATACTCATGCATGGTGGACATGCAATATACAATATAGTGAAGTCTCTACTCCACAGAAAGAAAATCTCATCAGTTGAGAAATTCGTAGAGTTTAAGCATTGTGTACAATCAAACTTGTTCATGTGTTGAATACCCTATATACATTAGTTGTTTTAGAGTTAGCTTGTCTATGTGTTAGATAAATAGATTGCCACCTTTTATTGTACTCAGAATTTCCGCTTCTAGTACATGTAATTCTTGATTCAAAATCAATAAGAATTATATAAAAGTATATCGGTGTGTCTTTAAATTTTAAAAGCTAAAGTTTGTATTCAACCCCCCCCCTTCTACAAACATTTGTTGTTGGGTACTCAATCTGGGACTAACAACTGGTATCAGAGCAGGTTAGATAATCAATATCTAGATTTATTTTGCTTACTCTACAACTGCTTCTACCCCTCTCAAAATGGCCTCATCATCAAACAACATGAATATCTCAAACACTAGGTCTTTAACAAGATGTCCCGTGTTTGATGTAGAAAATTTCTCCATGTGGAAAAGTAGAGAACATCTTTTCTTATCCACCATTGATATCCAAATGCTTGAAATAGTCACTGATGGTCCTTATGTTCCAACATCGGTGTTATCCATTCCATCAGAATCTAAAGGTCAAACCTCCACAACAGATTAAATCATAACCAAACTCATGCATCTGTGGACAGATGAAGATAAGAGGTTGGATAGCCTAGATGTTAAGGGTAGATCAGCTCTTGTCTCTGCACTACCCAATGAGATCTATCATTAAGTGCTTAACTGTACCTCTGCTAAAGAGATGTTAGATACACTCACAGGTGCATATGAAGGGACTGAAGAGGTGAAGGAGAACAAGAAGCTCCTCCTTAACAGAGAGCATGAATTCTTCTTTGCTCAGAAAGGTGAGAGTCTCACATAGACATACACCAGGTTCAACTGCCTAGTAAATGACTTGAAGAGGGCAGACATAACCAAGAGTAACTTTGTTTTGGTGAACAAGTTTCTAGACTCCCTCCCTAAGATATGGGACCACTTTGTCACTGTACCAAGGCATAGTGAGAAGATAAAGGGAATGTCTCTGGTTGCTCTTTAAGGTAACTTACAAAACCATGAGCAATCAGTCAAACAAAGGAAGTCATCATCCAAGGAGATGAAGGAGGTTGTGAAAGTTGCACCAACTGCCCTTGTATCAAGAGATACAAAGATGAGAGGCTTTGTAGCTATTGGTTCTGGTTCTGATGAAGAAGGGGATGAAAAGGAGAGTGCTGGAGAAAGTGATGAGAAGAATGGTTGTGAGGAGAAAAATTTGGAGGAGTTAGTTGAAGGAGTAGCCATGTTGGTTAAGAAGTTCAAACCTTTCAAGAAGGGAAAGGGTGTCAAGAGGTTCAGCAAGAGGCCATCAAAGTTTGTCAAGTCCAAATCTACATTTGATACCTTCGCAGCAGAGTGTTATAAGTGTGGCAAGATTGGCCACATAGCCAGTGACTGTAATTCCAAATATAACACTGTTTCTTCATATGTGCCAAAGGAGGAGGGAAAAATTGATTATGAAGGCAAGTATAAGAAACTCCTTGTTGCTGTCCTTGACAAGAAGAAGAAGAAGAAAGCCCATGGCCAAGTTCTTGTTGCTGAAGAAAAAGATTGGTCAGAAGAAGATCTTTCCTCAGATGAAGATGAGGTGATCTCTGCTCAGTTCTGCATGATGGCCAACAACAATGATGGTAGTTCCTTTGATGAAGACATGAAAAAGGCTACAAAAGCTTGTTCAACTACCAACTGGGATCCTTCTTCTATGTATCAGGTTGGAAAATTTATTAATTATGATGATAATGAGAAGAATGTTATGTTTGATTACTTATGTATTGATTTCCAGTCTGCTATTCAAAGAGAGAAGAAGCTAAAACTAGAAGTTAGAATCAACATAGTTAGCAGCCTTGGAGTAATTTCCACCAATAATAGCTTGAACTTGTTTGGGTATCTGCTCCATGACACATATATATATATATATATATACATATACAAACACAGTTTGCAAAACAATCTTGCAGCACATTGCATAACATACAATTCAACTAATCTGAAAACATTCTTCTTTAGCATCTCATACTCAATTCATATTATTTCAAACATCACATACGTACCACCTTATCATTTTCTGACATAAATATCAAATAATTTCATGATTCAGATAACATATATATATCATCAGTTTATAAGAGGAGATGACTTGTGTAAAGGAAGACTTACTTAGCTGATGCTCTAGGCCTAAGCTGATCCATTTGTTCACTCAGCTGATGGAGTAGTTGAGCAAAGTTCTTGCTCAGCTGATGGTGTAGGCACTCAGTTGATCAATTTTCTTTAATCAGCTGATGGTTTATTTGTTGGAATCTGCACACTGACACACGTAGGCCAGCGTCACTGCCAATAAAGCGTGGGCCTATTGGGTCACACGCCAAGTTTCAATCTCGACAGCCTACTATAAGAAGAGTCAAAATGGTCAAATTCCAGTTGACCTAGGCTTCACGACCGTGAAGGATGCTCCACGGGTCGTGAAGTAGCGTGTGTCCACGAGTCCTGTCGTGGGCCGCATGACTTTACTACTTTTTGGAGGTCATTGAACTTTTTGCTTGCTTCACTAGTTTATTTTACTAAGATCTCATTAAGTATCTTTTGATTTGCTAGCTCATCATTTAAGATTGTTATCTGCTTAAGTTCCTCATCTTTAAGAATTAATTTTTCTTTTAAGAACCTTAATATCTTAGACAAAGCTGACATTTTGCCACAGACCTTTCACAAGACTGTTAAAGGCAAAAGTGTGTTCACAAATAAGTTTGTTAGAAGCAAAAGTTCCCACTCAAAAGAATCAATTATTCCTTCAGCTGAATCATCCTCTAGTAAGATTTCAGAATGTAAAATTACTAAGAATACAAAGTCAAAGGATGTGAGTAAAGGAAAGGAATCATTGGTTGAGACCTCAGAGACATTATGTTGTCAAAACTTTAAAACAGATGACTTAAATCTTAGTATTTCACAAACTTAATAATCATTAGCTAATACTACTTATCAACTGATGGTCAGTAGATGATAATTGCTCAGCTGATAACCTGTCAACTGATTATAGCTCATCTTCTGAACAATCAGTTGATCTAGAAGTAATCAACTCTTTTTCAATAGAAGAAACTATGAGTAAAAAGAATGATTTTCACATTGTTCCTATTTCTACCACTACAAAGATTGGTCAAAAACTTTCTAAATACAAAGATCAATCCAAGGTGCCTGTAAATAAAGACCTAAGAAATTTACAGGATAAGCTTCACACGCTGATGGTCAAGTTAGTCAAATGATGACTGATAATTGTCAAATGACTGATAAAAAAATTCATAGGCATTCAAACAATGTTGTTCAATGCTCCAAGGCCATAAAATCTCAAAAATGTTATAAATGTGGAAGTAAAGAGCATAAGGCATTTGAATGTTCTTTAAAAGGGAATTCAAGACAGCGGACTTGTAATGATAACATAGTTGCTCCTCTCATACATAAGAAACCTGAAATCAAGTGGATAGCTAGGTGCATTCCACAGGGATCCACTAAGTAGTGGATTCCTACTTGTGTCACTAACTCTTCTTTCATTCAATCTGTGCAGGGTGCTGGTTCATGGTTTCTTGACAGTGGATGTTCAAGAACTATGACATGTAACAAGGCTTTGCTCAGTAACTATAAGAAAGAGAAAAGACCAAGGGTGACTTTTGGTAACAACAATAGAGACACAACAAAACTCCATATGAAGTGCTCAAGGGAAGGAAGCCAAGCATCAACTTTCTGCACATTTTTGGTTGTCAATGTTTCATACTCAATCAAAAAGATCAATTGCAGAAGTTTGCTCCAAAAGATGATGAAGGAGTGTTTGTAGGTTACTCAGTAATTTCCAAAGCATATAGAGTATACAACCTCAGAACCAAAGTCATAGAAGAATCCATCAATGTAAGTTTTAATAAAAATAACTTTGTTGCTTCCTGTTCTTCTATTCATGTTTCAGGTGAAGAATTTAATGATCTCATGCAAACCGAAGAAGACACTCCAGAGCAAGTTGATCCTACTCCACCAATTGCTCATTATGTAGATGAACCTGTTCCTATCCAAATTGTAACGCCGGTCTTTAAATATTAGAGTATATTTTTCTTATTTAAAACACATGCGGAAGCTAAATATTCAATTCACATTATACAACTTATATAAATATAAGTTGTAATATAAAAGTATTCTGTTTAACAACATTCCAAATGTTACCAACTCGTTCGACCATTACTCTAATTATTACATAATATCGTCTTTACAAAGTGTTCCCCAAAATCCTAACATGACATCCCTGCAGGTACCCATCCTCACCTTCAATCTATTTACCTGCATATGGATCGTACATGAGAGTGTTAGCTATAAATAGCTAGTGAATAACAATTAAAGCAGACGCAGTATATTAAGAGTATCAAAACACATTTCATGAATCACATAACTTCATTCAAGTCTATCCTAACACATGGTGAAGCACCGGTTGTCAGCAGGCATCACGTCTTGTAGGGCTATAAGCCCGGCTCAATGATCCTCACTCGGGAAACCGATACTTCCTCCGCGCTGGTGGAGAAGCGGGTAGTGGTCCACCATTGCGTTATCGGGAACATATCCCATTTGGGATCAGTGGGAAACTGAGAGCCCCGAGTTAGTATCGAGGGGCGGCGGTTTAGCAAGAACCAAGATTCGTGATCATCGAATCTCCGCACATCCTAGCTGGGGACACAAGGCCCCAACTCAAGACCCTGATAATCTAATCTGGCCCCAATCTCTACAAAGTAGTACCGGCACTCAAACAATGGCCTATTAAGGCCTTAGCACAAACATAAAAGGCCTACTCCGGCCCTTATGTTTTTCCCGAATAAGAATAAAACTAACTATGAATAAAATCAAAGTGCGGAAATAGTTTTAAAGCAACGAACACACGAAAGTTTTCAAAGTAGGATTATATTAATAACCAAACTTCAAAGAGTACACAAGAACAAACTTGAGCACCGAGAACAAACATGAATACAAATTAGCGAACAAACGCATAACCTTTTCTCGTTAATCGAGCAGGCATTTATAGGCTAAGTAAACTAATCCTGACCATCTAATTTATTTACACGTGTACCGTTCTACACTTAATTAGGAACAGAAAACAAGATTGCCGTGTCGAGATCCTTCAGAATGCGCAGATCGTGCACTTTACATAACAAGAAGATCCTGGTTGTCAGATGTATCTTCAGTTTAGAAGACCCTTTGATGACTGAAGACAAACTTCAGCTGACGTTCACTTCAGAACTAATCTACAGATGAACTACGGGCTTCTTTGTTCAGATGTCTTATCGAAACAGTTTACAAAAGAATGATATTTTACACCTTCAGTTGCTTTCTTTGAAAGCTTCCTCAGGAATGGAATATATACAAATAAAAGGACTAACAATCACCCCATATTTGCTTATAATCCATAACAATCACCCCTTTGGAGCTTTGAGCTTCAATTGTTCCAAGTATTCCACCAAAATGTCTTTGACTTTTGGATCTTTATTATCTATGAAGTATCGAAGAGATCTCACATGAAGCCACTCAGCCTTGGCGAAGTCTGAAACTCTCTAAAAACGAATCTTGTCATATGCATCAAGAAAATAAAATCCCCTCGGATTTGAGAGAACTTTACCCACTTCAGGAATGAGACCAGGAGGCAATGTGGTGCCGAAGCCTTTGCAATTTGGAAGCTCTCCAATAGATATAATCTCCAAAATTTGTTGCTGAGATTTCTTGAGAGTGAGCCTCCTTCTCTGAAACTTTAACTTTTCAGCTCGAGTGGGTTTCTCATTCTGTGGCATGACAGTTGCATCAGATCCCCTCTTCTTTACCTCTTCCTCATAATATTCAATTACCTTGTTGATCTCTCGTTGAATGAACTTAACATCATCAGTTTGCTTGCGTTTTGATAAACAAGCAAGTATTTCGTCCCATTCAGACATAGCATAGTTGAGTTGAACATCCTTGACAGATTGTATGCTGAAGATAGGAAGATTTTTGCGCTGAACCGTCAGAAAGGTTTCATTATTTACTTTCTTCAGCTTGATTGTAGTGATTTTATCAGGATGCCTTCTTTGATGTCGAGAGCTTAGCCACTTTTCTTGCTTTTGTTCCATGATCCTTTTCTTCTCCTCAGTTAAAGCTTTTTCAGCTTCAATGTTTTCCTGAATCTGTTTTTGATGATCGAAAGGATCTAGATCAATTTTGTTAGCAGCAAGCTCTTGAAGTGCAAATTTCTCTGATGCTATTCTGCCAAGTTTATCAGCCACTTTCAAGTCTTTTATTCTTGGATTTTCTTCATCTGAGTCACTTAAATCATATATACCCTTACTCATCTGATCATCCAAAGAGACTATCACCATTTTTCCTTTACCTTTATCAAATTGGCTTGGCTGATCATGGATGAAGGAGCAGCTGATTGACTGAGAATCTGAGAGGCTTTAGCTTCAGTTATTATTTTGATATGATGGTGAAGGGTGGTGGAATCAGCTATTGTTTTGATAAGATGGTGAAGGGTCTTGTACATCTCATGAAGAATCAGATTTTTATAATCAAGGATTTGGGTGAGGGTGGTGAACTGAGTTTTGATAGACTCAACAAGAGACTTGAGCTCAGATTCAAGCTTTGCTTGATTATTGGCCACACACTGACCCTGAAAGGTATTGGACTTAACCGAATTAGAAACAAAAAGAATGAGTTCAGATAGACTTTCCGAGGAGGAAGCAATGTCTATTGAAGGCTCAGAGGTTTGAGAATGTACAGACTTGGGGGATTGAAGAAAATCAAAAGCATCACTGTCGTCAAAAGGATTGACAATTGTATCAGGAGAAGGAATATCAAATAAGGTGTTTAGGAGAGATGGAGAGGCCATAGCATCAGGAGGATTGACTGATGCATCAGGGGCCTGAGGCTCATTTGCTTCAGTTACAGTCTGGTTAAAGACTGTGTCTTCATTAGCTTTAGGAATCTCGACTGAAGGAGGTTAAACTTCAGTGTCATTAATGAGGGAAGGTTAGGCATTACTCTCAGTTTGGTGTGAAACTGATAAATCATCTGCCCTAGTAGAATCCATAGTGTCAATGGGGATTTGTGACACATCAAGGGATTTGGGTGCAGTCTCATCTTCAGGGTGAACCGAAGAGTCATCAACTTGTTGGACCTCCGAAACTAGGGGAATTGTAGTCTCATCATTGGTGATAGGCTAAGCATCAGTGTCAGCCGGTTTGGGTGCTCTCATCATGTGCTTGGTCAATATCCATAGTGTCAGTTGGGTTTACTGATACATTAAGGGATAGAGGGGGAAGTTCAGCAGAAACAGGAATGGATGATCCCTGTTCTGGTGGTACCTGAGTTGCAATGGGTTTGCTGGCAGACTCAATGGTGGGTAAAGAGGAAGTCTCGGCTGACTGGTGTTTGTCAGTGTCCTGAATTTGTGATAGTAAAAGTGGGACTTTAGGGACAGCTTGGTTTTGAGCTGTCTCTTCATCAGTCAGACTTGGTTTAGAGACTTTAAGCAAAGGAGATCTTACTTGAACAGCTTCTGCAGATTTTGATGAGTGAAGCTTAGTTTTGCGAAGAATGAGCGGGGTATCATCAAGCGAATCCTCACTTGAAGTATAGTGAGATATGATGGGACTGGAGGGCATGGTGGGTTTGTGGCGTTTAGAGAGTGATCTTAGTGGGTGAGCGGTAGTTGGGTGTTTAGTGGTGCATTTGGGTATGAGTGAAGGGTTGGTGGATGGCTTAGATGTAGGGGACATCAGCTTCCTTTTCTTTGTTTTCGATGGAGAAGACTAAGGTACTTGGGGTTGAGGTTTGGAAGGGGCAGCTTCAAAAGATAATCCTGAATATGGTGGTGGAATGGAAGGAGAAGGCTGCAACGAGACTAGTGCAAGCATTGGAGCAGTCAGTGCTGGGTTGAAGGCAGATGAGGAACCGGTCCATACTGAACCCAGTAGGGAAGGAGATGGAAGTAGAACCGAAGCAAATTGTATGCTTCAGGTGTTAACAGTGAGTAGATAACTAATGATACAAACCTGGGAAAAGGAATGTGTTGAGACCCTGTTCGTGTTGTCAATGAGACCACCAGACTCTCCATGATAAGTTCAGCGAAGTCAATGTTATGACCATGGATAATGGCATAGGCCATTTTCAGAACAGCTTCAATGACTTGGTCAAGACCACCAGTTTTGCTCGTCATACAGAAATTCGGATGAGCAATCAGACAGTTCCACTCCTTTGGAAGACGAGTGTGAACCATAGAGTTACCTTTGACCTTGTGCTCATCAGCATATTGAAAGAAGGAGAAGAGCAGCTCCTTAGCATTAACAGTAAATGCGGTGAGTTCCCGGCGAGGAAGATGAAGAACAGATGCAAGAAACTTCGTGGTGAGTTCAGCAAATTTGCTACCAGAGAGCATACTGAAGTGAATACTTTGGCCGGAGGTTTTGGGCTTGATGACTTCAGCGGTCATCCAGAACTCATAGAGGTGTTCTTCAAACATTGGAACCTTTGCAGAGAGAGTAAAGTTCAATGGGCAGTTGCGAAGATAGGTCATAATTTGGTGAAGCGGTGAGGAAGATGAAGGGATGGCTATATCAGCGGCGAAATTGTTGTCTTTGAAACAGATGGATTCTAGTGGGATTTTGGGGATAACATCAGACAGAAGGGTTACCTTTGCGGAAGCATTTTTGGGAGCCATTGATTCAAGCACAAGAGTTGTTTTTGCTTTTGAACAAGGGAGATCGCCGGAGAATATGAGTTGCCGGTAACGAACTTGAAGAGGCGATATTGGGTTTTAAAGGGGTTTAAACTGAATCAATCTTGGCAGTTGAGTAAATCTAGGGTGAAAATAAGCGCGTGAAGCCAAAAATTACGCACGGATAACTTTTGTGATGTCAAACAGTTATTAGGTAAACTAATTTACCCAGAGTCATCTTGGAACTTGCTATACTTCAATAACACACCATTAGCAGGAAGATAAAAATTTCACAATACAAAGGGAAAAAAATTATCCAAACTTTGCATTTGAAATTTTTATCTAAACAAACAAAAGAAACAAAAGAAAAAAAAATAACAAAGAACACAATGCCAACAAGAATAATAGTTAAGCTTGGAAATTTCTAATACCATATATGAACAAAAGATTACATGAAGTTAATCATGAGTTACATGGACTGCCAAAAAAAATTACATCATGTTTATGATAACACAAATATTTGAGATGAAACTTCAATCCCAATCCCTTCATCATGGATGCGTACGGTGATGACATAGCATATTGGGAAGAAGACGAAGGTAATAGTGAATTCCATGAGTTGTTGAGAAAGTGAAAGATTTTCTTTGAATCGGATTTTGATTTGCAGAAGATGAAAAAGGAAAGAAAATCTTTGGATGTTTATAAAGAAATTTACTCATGATTACGCTTCAGAGATGATTTGACAGTCAGAGAGAGGCAGAGTAAAAGTAATTATTCAAGCTTAGCTATTAGGGTGGCTAGCATTAAATGTGACAAAAAAGAATGAACAGTAACAATCAAACTTACCTGAAATAGTTATATTGTTGAAGGATTTAGCATTCCTATTTCTGCAATCAGTTGATTGAACCGGTGTTCATCTAAGGCTTTTGTGAAAATGTCAGCCAGCCTGATGTTCAGTGGAGATAAAACGAAGCTCAATTTCATTCTTGGCTATATGATCGCGAATAAAGTGATGGCGAACATCAATGTGCTTTGTGCGAGAATGGAGCGCTGGATTATTGGAGATGGCAATAGCACGTGTGTTATCACAATAGATGGGAGTGCGCTGAAAGGAGATGCCATAGTCAGCAAGCTGATGTTGCATCCATAAAACTTGTGCGCAACAACTCCCAGATGAAATGTATTTAGCTTCAGCGGTGGATAGAGAAAAGGAGTTCTGTTTCTTGCTTTCCCAACTTACTAGTTTTCCACCTAGTAGCTGACACCCACCGGTAGTACTCTTCCTATCAATCTGACATCCGGCATATTCTGAATCTGAAAATCCAATTAACTCAAAGCCGGAGTCTCTGGAGTACCATAGCCTAAGTTCAAGAGTTCCCTTCAGGTATCTGATAAAATGTCTGACAGCCGTCAGATATAGTAAGGATCTGATGATCCCTCTGAAGGTAGGAAGATCAACTGTTTTCCCAATTGGATCAGCGGTAAGCTTGGTCTTTGAAACAATGGGAGTCTTCATAGGGGAAGAGTCTGAAAAAATTGAACGTCTTGAGTAAGTCTTTGACGTATTTCCCTTGATTAATGAAGATGCCTTGGTCAGATTGCTTTATCTGAAGCCCAAAGAAGAAGTTCAGTTCTCCCATCATGCTCATTTTGAACTTTTCTGACATTATTTTCTCAAATTTCTTGCATAAGCGATTGTCAGTAGAGCCAAATATAATATCATCGACATAAATCTGAACAAGAATGAGTTCACCTTTTTCTCTACACTAAAATAGAGTTTTATCGATGTTCCCTCTCTGAAATCCATTTTTCAGAAGATGAGTGGACAGAGTATCATACCAGGCACGTGGAGCCTGTTTCAATCCATAAAGGGCTTTGTCGAGCTTATAAACGTGGTGTGGAAACTTGGGATTTTCGAATCCAGGAGGTTGCTGAACAAATACTTCTTCTTGAAGTTCCCCATTCAGAAAGGCGCTTTTGACATCCATTTGAAAGACCTTGAATCCCTTGAAGGCTGCAAAGGCTAAGAACATACGTATTGCCTCCAAACGAGCAACTGGAGCAAACGTTTCATCATAATCTATCCCTTCCTCTTGACAGTAGCCTGTTGCAACTAGTCTAGCTTTGTTACGCTCAACTGACCCAGTTTCATCACGTTTGTTCCTGAAGACCCATTTTGTGCCAATAATGGACTTGTCTTCAGGAGGGTCAATCAGCGTCCACACCTTGTTCCTTTCAAACTTGTTGAGCTCATCTTGCATAGCGACCACCCAGTTTGGATCCTTCAGAGCTTCATTGACTTTCTTTGGTTCGACCTGTGATATAAACTCAGAGAACATGCAGAATGCAGACGTGGTTGCATTTCGGGTTTGCACACCAGTATTTGGATCACCAATCACATTTGTGATGGGATGAGCTTCAGTCCATTTTGTGACCCTTTGTGATTGATCCTGATGTTCATCAGCAGAGGAGTTGTGTGTTTCCAAGGGATCTTCAGTAACCTGATTCACATTAACAGAAACAATATTTTTGTCAGTATTTACCTCCTGAGAATAGTCATCCAAATCATCATTAGATGATTCTTGTAGAAGAGCATCAAATTCATCCGAAACAATTTGATCAGTATGATAGGAGGTTGACTCTGCAATGAATTCATCAAAGGTAACATTTATTGTTTCAACCACATGAGGTAAGGAAAAATCGATATGCTTTAGAGATATCAGAATATCCTAAGAACACTCCTTGTTCTCCTTTGGGATCAAACTTGCTTTTCTGATCTTTGGTGTTCAGGATGAAGCATGTACTTCCAAAGACTTTGAAGTATCCGACATTGGGTGACTTCAAATAAAGTAACTCGTAGGGAGTTTTGCTGTGGCGCTTCACAATGATAGACCTGTTCTGTGTATAGCAAGCAGCATTAACAGCTTCAGCCCAAAAATGGCCTTTCAGAGATGCTTCAGCTAGCATCGTTCTGGCTGCTTCTATCAGGGTCCTATTTCTTCTTTCAGCAACCCCATTTTGCTGAGGGGTATATGGAGTTGAGAAGTTTTGGATGATGCCATTTTCATCACAAAAGTCTTGGAGGGTAGAGTTTCTGAACTCTGTCCCATGATCACTTCGAAGTTGTTTAACATGGAGTCAAACTGTCTTTGAACACGACGAATAAAGCTCATCAGAACTTCAGCAGTATCACTTTTGTTACGCAAAAAGAATACCCATGTGAACCTGGTGTATTCATCAACTACAACCAGAGTATACTTCTTGCCTCCCATGCTTGGAGAACTGACAGGACCAAAGAGATCCATATGTAAGAGATGATATGCGGAATTTACTTGGTTGCAATGTTTTGATTTGAAAACCGACTTCTTTTGCTTTCCTTTCTCACATGCATGACACAGCTTGTCTTTCTGAAACCGAACTGATGGTAGACCTCTGGTAAGCTTAAGCTTAGAGAGTTTGCTGATGTTTTTGAAGTTGAGATGAGATAGACTTTTGTGCCATAACCAGTTAACTTTTGAATCAGCTTCTGAAAAGAAGCAAGCATCTCTTTCAGAGGTGGCAGAGTTAAAATCGACAACATACATGTTACCCTGCCTTTTTGCTTGTAAGTCCTCTTTTCCTTTCTTGTTAAAGATTGAACCTTTGGTCTTCTTAAAATGCACTTCATAATCTGCATCACACAACTGACTGATGCTGATCAGGTTGTGTTCAAGTCCAGTCACATGGGCAACATTCTTAATATTGACTAAGCCTTAGTTGAGATAACAATAGCCATCAGTTTTGCCACATTTTCCATCACTAAAAGTGACCTTGGGGCCATTTGCTTCTTGAACCCCATTCAGTAGAGACTTACATCCGGTCATATGCCTTGAGCATCCACTGTCAAGGTACCAAATGTTATCATGCTAAACGCCCTACACAGATAATCGAAAAGATTAGTTCATTTGAAGAGCCCAAACTTTACTGGGCTCCAAGACACACTTCTTAAAAGAGCAACTCGAGATCTTGTTTTCATTAGAACAAGAAGTATCTTCATGACCTCTTACTCTACATTTATAACATTTCTGAGTGGATTTAGAATTCTTTGCCTCAATCTTTTTATTTTTCTTCCCTTTTTCACCCATTAACTTTAAAACTTTGAAAAGAGAATCTTTAACTTCTTTGAGTTTAGATACGGGCAAAGCAAAGGTTTCATCACTCTTTTTGATTTTGGAGGGTTTTGAATTTTCAGCTTTGGATTGTAAGGTTTAAACTGATGATTCATCAGTTGATGAAATCATGGGAATGATAATGTCGTAGAAGACACTGGCTTCAGGAAGAAAGCTTGAGTTAGATGACTCATTTTTTTTATTTCAGAGGATATTTCACCAACTGAATCAGATGAAGATTGATCGAGGGTTGCAATACAGGTTTTAGTCAGGACTATAGGTTGGGTTTCAGTTGGGGTTACAGACATGACCTCCGGATGGGTTTCGGTAGGACTTGGTGTAATGGGTATTTCAGTGATTGGTTCAGTAGTTTCGTTGACAGGAGTATCATACTCAGTAGGAAGTTGAAGATTTCTAATTTCAGAATTTGTTCTTTCAGAAAAGCTCGGATTTACAACTTCAGATTTGGTAAATCTCTTTTTAAGTAGATTTTGATTTCCAATGTCATTAATACTTATGTCATTAAAAATCATTTCATCAACATTTTTACACTTTTTGCTGAAATCAGCACCTTGTTTAATGTGTCATATGCCCACTCTTTCTCTTTGAATTACCATCTGATGATTGATACTCTAAAATGCTAGTTTATATGGACTCAACCAAATATCAATAATCGACTGACGATCTTTTACTTTTTCGTTAGAGTCTTGGAAATCTATTTTCACATTCTTGAGTTCATTTGTTAAAAAATCGAGATGATTCTTTAAGGCATAAGACTCTTGAAGAAATTGCTCATTTTCTTTTTCGATGACATTTATATCAGAGGTGAGCTTGGTGATAGTTTGTTTAGATTTGTTTTGATTGTTAGGTGCAATTGTCAGATCAGAACACAAATAAGCAAACATATCATCCTTCTCATTCATTGAATAATCTTTGAAATTTGATACCTTATACATCATGGTGGGGTTCCATCCTTCTGCTGAGCTAAGATTTTCATCTTTAGCCAGATCTTTGCTGAACTTGCTTTCAGTGGCCATCAAACACATTTCAGGATGTGCAGTTCCAAGGATTTCTTCAGCCACCAGACAATTACCTCTAACTTCATTTTCTTCTTCTTCATCTAAAGATGTTTCAGAATCAGTCTAGCCCAGGTTATCAGCTATGATGGCCTTTTCCTTCTTCCTTTCATTTGAGGCTTTGAGGGCTTTATATTTAGCTTTATACTTATCAGCCTTAGAAGGAAACTCTTTCTTAGGATTTGAGAAGGTTATCTTCACATAACAGTCGGCTGCATAATGACCAGGCTTCCCGCACTTGAAGCATTCATTCTTGGACCCTTCATATGAGCCCTTTTTCTCTAAAGAGAACTTCTTATCAAATCTTCTCTTCCCATCAGACTTGAACTTCTGAAACTTTTTGTAATTTTTCATGATGAAGGATTTTTCGGTACCTTCATCATCAGACCTCTCTTCCTCCTCAGCTTCATTAACTTGAGACTCATCATCAGAATCAGAGTCCTCAATTTTCTTGTACTTGGCTCTTTGAGGATTTTCAGCAACAAGGGCTAGAGTTTTCTTGAAGGCCTTCTTTAGATCAGATTTCTGAATGCGAGTTTGTTCATCATTCAGCAAGATTCCATACAGCTTATGCATGTTCATGTCCCTGAGCATATTGTTGGTTCTCAGGATCATGCACATGGTATCCCATTCAGATGGGAGGGAATCCAGAAATTTGTGAAGTATTTGGAATTGCTCTCTAACAACTCCAACTTCAGTCACGTCGTTCAGTAGACATGTAAATCTTGTATAGACCTCAGTGACAGACTCTGAGTCTTTAGCACAGAAACTTTCATACTTGCGTATGATGTTTGTCTTCTTGTTCTCACAAACTTCAACAGTTCCTTCGAACGATATGCAGATGCTCTCCCACATATGCTGTTTTCAGATTACAAAGAGTATGAAATAATTCGTTAGGTAATGCAATGACAATACTGTTTAGTATCTTAGCATCCAGACCCACAAGTTTCTTCTCCTCCTCTTTCCATTGAGATCTTGGTTTCGGACAAGAGGGAATGAAGGTTTCAGCAGAACCAGTCTCCATGGAGATGGTTTGAGGAATATAAGGACCTCCTCCAGAACAACAAGTGAATTGCAGTCAAGATTTTCTAAATACAAAAGCATTTTATTTTTCCAACTTGAAAAATGTTCGATTGAAAACTTTGGTGGTTTGGCAGAGGAGCCATTATCGATGTAATCAAACTTCGACATGTTGAACAGATCACTAATTTATAGGAAAAATTAGAATCTGCTCTGATACCAATTGTTTTTCCCGAATATGAATAAAACTAACTATGAATAAAATCAAAGTGCGGAAATAGTTTTAAGGCAACGAACACACGAAAGTTTTCAAAGTATGATTATATTAATAACCAAACTTCAAAGAGTGCACAAGAACAAACTTGAGCACCAAGTACAAACTAAACAAGAACAAACTTGAATACAAATTAGCGAACAAACGCTTAACCTTTTCTCGTTAATCGAGCAGGTATTTATAGGGTAAATAAACTAATCCTGACCATCTAATTTATTTACACATGTACCGTTCTACACTTAATTAGGAACAGAAAACAAGATTTCCGTTTCGAGCTCCTTCAGAATGCGCAAATCGTGCACTTTACATAACAGGAAGATCCTGGTTATCAGATGTATCTTCAGTTCAGAAGACCCTTTGATAACTGAAGACAAACTTCAGCTGACGTTCACTTCAGAACTAATCTTCAGATGAACTACGGGCTTCTTTCTTCAGATGTCTTGTCAGAATAGTTTACAAAAGAATAATATTTTACACCTTCAGTTGCTTTCTTCGAAAGCTTCTTCAGGAATGGAATATATACAAATAAAAGGACTAACACCTTACATATCAATAGTAACCTACTCAAATGGTTTATGAAACCTCTAAACATGCATATCTACAATTTCATGGATTGTAACATACAAAAACATCTTTTAATACTATTAATATCATGCTCGAGTTAACTGTTACTCACCTGTTGAGCTATAACAGGTAAGCACTAAGTCACGGGAGATCCTTGATCAACTTGTACACCTAAAAAATCAATATATACAATCTAACACTTAAAACAGAATCTGCCAGAAGCAGGGTACGGCCGTACCTTGCCAAGGCACACCCGTGCCTGGAGAGGCACGCCCCGGATTTGGGCAAGCACGCCCTGTACCTGATACTCAGGTACGCCCCGTGGCTAGAATCACCCCCAGACATTCTAGGGTTAGGCACGCCCGTGCCTCCCCGGGTACGCCCAAGGTCACGTTTGTTCTTGAGAGGCATGCCCGTGCCTTTCCATTTGTAGCAGCAGGTTCGACCAGAACCTACTGTTTTCCAGCCAAACCATTACCAAAAATTACCAATTTGTTTTCCGGTCAATTTCTATGGTTCACATATGAAACAACACATAAAATACAACCTAAAGACACCATTTTTACACACTTTAACAAAACAATCAGAGTTTAGCACCAAAATCCTACTTTTGACCCATTTGGTCTTTAATCTTCAAAATCAATCAAAATGAAACCTTTAGTTAACAAAACTAACTTCTGTGATCCTAATATCAACATAGAAATCAATTGGTAACATTAATTCCATTTATTGGCTTCAATTGGTGATTTTCACCCAAATACCCAAACTAGAAACTTAGAGAATTGAACACAAAAACTTACAAGATCAAAGATTGGATTAGAAGGAGAATCACAGAACATTGGAACTTGAACATATTGAATTCATAGCAGATTAAAGCTTGGTTGATTATCTCCTCTTTTCTCTTCTTGATAGCCTTGAACACAAGAACACACACACACCTAAAGTCAATGTCCGTGTTTGTAAACGTGGGCAACAAAGGAGATGCCTACTTGTGGGTTAACTTTATTAACAAGTGGGTATCTTGTTCCCCTTTTCAACTTACAACTTAACACACGAGTACCCGTTTTAACTAACGGGGATATTTTTTGAAACCTCGTTTTAAACCATTTAATATTCTTTTATTATTTTATATTTTTATCAATATTATATATTTACTCATTTAATAACTAATTTAGTTATTTTCCTTTAATATCTTTAAATATATATATATATATATATATTTATTCAATTTATCTAATTTATTATACGTACCACGTCAGCATGCATCTAGGCCTTTTCTGAGGATGTTACACAAATCTTTAACCATGTACAACCATCCTCATCCAATCCTATACCTCTACTGAATCATGTGGAAAGTGACTCAACATCATTGGATTCTAATTCCATATCACACATTCTCTCTTCAGTAGAGATACCCACGGATTGCAACAATGAAGTTATATCAGCCACTCAAAATGAACTCATTTCTACTGCTGATAGTCAACATATAACTTCTTCTCCCTAAATCCAAATGAATCCCAATTCCCAAGAAATCCAAAAAGCCTTCAAAGACCACAAGTACCCAAAAAGTTTGATTTTAAAAATTGTTCTTCAATGAAAACACCTATGTCTACTTCTATCAAGTTAGGAAAGGACACTGATGGCAAATCAGTGAACATTACTACTTATAGAGGAATGATTGGGTCACTTTTATACCTCACTGCAAGTAGACCAGATATAATGTTTTCAAGATGTCTCTGTGCAAGATATCAAGCAGATCCAAAGGAATCACATCTTGCTGCTGTTAAGAGAATATTCAGATATCTCAAATGAACTCCTAATCTTGGTCTTTGGTACCCTAAAGACTCGGATTTTGAGTTAGTTGGATATTCTGATTCTGATTTTGTAGGGTGTACATTAGACAGAAAAAGTACTTTAGGTGGTTGTTAACTTCTAGGAGGAAGATTGATTAGTTGGTCTAGTAAGAAAAAGAATTCAGTGTCAACATCCACTGCAGAGGCAGAATACATTGCTGCAGGAAGCTATCGTGGTCAAATTTTGTGGTTACAAAATCAACTGCTTGACTATGATGTGAAGTTTGAAGACACCCCAATTCTATGTGACAATACAAGTGCAATCTCCATCTCAAATAATCCAGTCATGCATTCAAAGACAAAGCATATTGAAATCAGACATCATTTTCTTTGAGATAATGTGCAAAAGAAGAAGGTAACTCTGCACTACATCAACACTGATTTGCAACTTGCAGATTTGTTCACAAAGCCATTGGATGAAGCAAGGTTCAATTTCCTAATATCCAAACTGGGTATGCTTAATTTTTAGATTAGAATAGTGGTAATTTAGTTTGTGTTAATTTATAAGTGTTGAAAATCATATGTTACTTATCTAAGCATCTCTAAGTCTTACTTAATCTGTGTAAACTGAGTAACTGTGCTCAGCTGATACCTATCAGCTGATCACTCTAAGATAAGAAGGAAATACTTAGCTAAGTACTTCCCTCAGCTGATACTTTCAAATTTTCACTATCAGCTGATAGTTTTTCATCAGCTGATACCCCTAAGCTGATACATCTCTATGATCAGCTGATGGTTCAACACTTAGTAAATTTTCTTATTTTGTGTTCATTTAATGCTTTTTAACCCTAGTCATTTACTCCGTTTGTCAGATTTAATTTAATAGCTAATTAATTTGTTTTCCATTAGAACTTTTGTCAGTATCTAACGATATCTGTTAACTACCCTTCATAAATATCCCTTTTCCTCTCTCATTCACCTTTACCTATTCGAACTCTCCATATTCCCTCTCTCTCTAAAAAGAACTACCCTAACTTTTCTCTCTAGATACTCACTATTCATCATCCCTACCAAATGGCCACCTATATTCCAGACCCTACTGTCAACCCTGGTGAGAATGTTGCTCCAAACCAACCAATGAACATAACTCCAAACAACATTCTACTTTGCACCACCATTCCCGCCTCACGCGAAAATCAAGGCTATGAGCCTATGGTACAGTTTCTTTAGGCTCATCCTCTGTTTGAGAGCCTTACTGCTGATCCTCACTACATATACCCCACAATATTGGTGAGCTATGGTACTCTGCAACCTACAACCTAAACGACAATACCATCCATTGCACCCTAGCCCAAGGAAACTATCATCTTCAAATCACCACTGAAACTCTTCGAGAAGCCACTGGTATTCCTCACTTTCCACCTTACACCGCCTTTCCTTCAAGGACTCAAGTCCAAACCGTTCTGCAAACTTTGGGGTAAACATTGATTTTGCTCAAGTTATATTTTCTGATCTTGTTGACAAGATCACCTACAGCACAAACAAGAAATCATCAAGGTCTCAAGTGCCCTACATTCGATTTTTAAGCCTGATAGCAATAAGGGAGATTGGCGAAAATGATTATGTAAGCCTAACTGAACATTAAGAGCACTTTCCTGTCCCTGCCATGGGTGAAAGGTATTCCATTTTATAAAGGTAAACAGAGGTCCTCCATTCACTGCTCAAATGCAAGAGCTAATTAATGCTGCTAATGACAATGCTAATGATGGTGATGATGATGAGAGTGGTGATGATAATGATGGTGCTGATGCTGAGCAGAGTCACACTGTCAATAACAATGATGATGATGATGCTGGTGATGGTGATGCTGGTAATGTTGGTGGTTCTGAGTTCACTCCCATAAGTCCAATGGAAATGAGTCCTCTTGGTGGTGATGCTGATGCACAAGAACACGAAATCTCTGAGCAACTCGTTGAGCTCATTGATAGGAGCAGGCACATCATGTCCCAAGGTAAGGACAGTTCTGATTGCACCTCGGAGGATATTCAAATGGTAGTCCCAATCTTTGATAGCCCATCCTCCTCTCCAGTCCATACACCTATCCAATAGCCAAGCTCTAGTGAACCTCCTGTGGTCACTAGTTCTACTCCCATCCGTAGCCCCATATATACAAGGTCAACAGAAGTGACTCATTTTAAGCACTTTGAGGTAGTGCAATCCACACCTCTGACCTCAACTCCAATTACCCTTCCTCATGTTGAGGGGGAGCAATTGGATGTTGCCACCTTTAAGCTAGTGGAAGTATCCTCACAATAGGATACATCTGTAAAAATGGGATATAAACCACAATCTGAGATAGCCTCCCAAAAGGTTGATCTCATTGAAAGACAGACCTCAACCGAAGGTCATACTGTGTCTACCCCTACATTGAGTCAGCCTATACCATTCACATTCTCCCAATAGAATGTGGATCCAATAAGGGATTCCCGACTATTGAGTGCATCCCACACTCACTCCACTTATCTTGCACCTATTATTAATTCTACTCTTACACTTGCACAGCCTGCCAATGTTAGTGGTACAAACCAACCACTTGTAGAGGGCTCAACAGTCTTTCCCAATGAGTTTGAGCTTATACACCAAGGCTCAAATGAGGGAACACAAACCTTACCCTATTTCTTTGAACCCATCTCCACTCCTTCCACTTCTCAACCCTCTACCTCAACCCAAACACCTAACCTTACCATTCTTGAAACCATACATCAAAACATTGACCATCTTACCCAAACCTTCCAAACCCAAACCTCCACTCAACTATCTAGACTTGCAAAAGACATTGAGTCCCTCAAAACCCCAACCCAACCCTCCCCTGCACCTACTACCTCTCCCATTGATCTTACCCCATCTTAGCCAAAATAGAACAATTCTCTACCCTTCTTCCATCTCAACCACAAACTCCCATCCTACCTCAATCCAATATCTTTTCCCTCAACCAAACCATCTCAAACCTACTATCCCAACTCCAAACCCTACGCCCAATCAACCCAAACATTTCTGTTCCCATAACAGAACAACTCCTACCCATGCCTTCTTTTCTCAAAAGCATCCTTGATGACATTGAAACCCTTTCTGACATCCTTAGAAGAAGAAGACAGAGCCCAAAACCATCTGCTCTACCAGTCCAATCAACTCCAACATTCCAAAAGCCTTCAACCTCTGCTCCCAAAGATAAAGGCAAAAAGAAAATGACACCAGAGCAAGTTAAAGCAGATGAACAAATGCAAAGGGAGCTTGCACTTAAAGACCAAGAAGAAAGGGAGAATGCCCAAATGGCTTAAGCATTGGGTGTTCCAGTTGAAGAGATATACCAAGCCAAGGAGCTAGCATACCAAAAGGAACAAGAACAAACTCAACATCAAGTTGTTGCTCAAGTCAAACTGGCAGGGAGAAATCTCAAACTTAACTGCTCAAAGCTAGATCTCATGCGGATGCCATCAAAACCCTCTTCAACCTTGATCTATCTGCTCCCTACAACCTTAGTCAACAAAGGCTACAAAGCTTCAGAGATAAAATCAACATCTTGAGAAACAGAACAGAACCAACTCCCATTACAAGAGCCACTGTCCACAAAGGTGATGATGAACCCTACCTCAAAGCTATAAGGCAGAACAACTTCAATAGCTGTGAAGTTATATCATATGAGAGGTGTTACATCTATGGGTTCACAGAATTGGTTGAGATCCTGTACCTCCTCTTCAAATCAAAATCCAAGCTCAAAGTTCAATTCATTCAAAAGATTCAGAATTGGATAGCTCTAGCTATTTCACAAAGGGCCTTCACTCCAGATGATTACTATAGGCATGTGCACACAGTTGATAATCTTTACAAGAAAGGCTCCAAGCCCTTTAAACCATTTGAGCTAAGAGAGGTACTGCCCCAACATGAGTACTTGTATGATTTTGAGGGTCTCAACACAACTTTGCCACTCAACATCACCCCAGAGCTTTACAAGTTTATAGTTATGACTGTTGAAGGCATATTCTTTCTAGACAGAGTTGGCACTTGGAGGTTCTTTAGACAGTCTGAAATCCACAAAGCTAGCAAGAGTTTTCTCTTTGGGCTAAGAACTTCTACAAGAGGCAGAACTGGAAATGAACATTTTGAAGCCCTTGTACAAGCCCAATGTGAAGTCTTAGCTGAAGAAGATCCCCGTGCCAAAGATTTTGAAGTAAAAGAAGAACAATGGTGGGATGATTGAAGACTGATCTAACTCTGAAGACTTGTTGATCTAGTTGATTGTAAATTCTGTTTAGACTAGATTAGTTAGTAGTTAATCTTCTGTAAATACTTCTGTACATTTCTTTATTTTGTTATTTCAAGTGATGTTTATGTAAACCAGAAAATCAAAAACATATAAAAATGGAAAATGGAAAAGATACCACAAAAACAGAACAAAATGGTACAACATGGAAAAAGATTCCACAAAAACAGAACAAAATTGGAACACTAGAAAACAAACCAAAAACAGAACAAGGTTCAATATAAAAAGAGCTACCAAAAACAGATAACTAGGTAGCCAAATGCACCTAAAAGTTTAAACCTTTTGTATTCGAAGTCAAACTGATTCTTCAAAAAGAAAAAGGGTTTGTCATCATCAAATAGGGGGAGATTATTGGGTAGATAATCACTTCACCCCAATAATTAACTCTGCCTATCCTAAAACATAGAATTTGATGATAACCAAACCCTACATTCAGTATCACTTAGAAAGAATTCAAACATGTGTTGTTTGAATCAGATTCTGTAAAAATATGCTAAGTATGGAACCATCAACTGAACATCAGCTGAGCATCAGATCCTACTCAAAGTATCAGCCAAGGAGCATTAGATGAAAAAAACAAGTGAAGAAGACCATCAGCTGAGGAGAATAAACCATCATCTGAGTGAAGAAATTTGATCAGCTGAGTGCCTACACCATTAGCTGAGCAAGGACTTTGCTCAACTACTCCATCAGCTGAGTGAACAATGGATCAGTTGAGGCCCAGAGGTCTTTTCCTACACAAGTCATCACTCTACATAAATTGATTTATTTAAATGATCAGCTGAGCATTCTTGATCAACTGATCATACAAATACATGAGCTTATGCCTTCCTAAGTTTACTATTGATCAACTGAGCACTATGTATCAATTGAGTCCTAGCAAAAAGTGATCAACTGATATGTTTTGTCAACTGAGTAGTGAAATTCAAAGTTCCTAGTACAATATGTTAGCTGAGTCAAGCAAAATGTCAAATCTGCTCCATCTTTTCAGATTGCAAGTCATATGTAAAAGGCAGAACATGTGTTGTTCTATTATGCCTTGGATCTTTGTTTGTAAAAGTAAAATGCACTTTTTTGGATCAAGTATAAGACAAAAAGGTTTGATCTTATCCTCTGAAAAAGGAGAAAGATACCTCAAACAAACAAATATCTTGAAGATTTGTTCAACAACTAAGTATGGCTGGCAATCCCATACTTGATAAAGTCAAATCAAACTGAAGCATGGTGTTGATTAAAGTACAAGCATGGAAAGGGAAAGAAACTTCTGCACGACAGTAGATGTGGGTTTTAATATTTTATATTGTGAGTAGGTTGCACTTTTGTAGAAAAGTACAATTACTTTTATCAAACAATTGATTAAAGTAACTTTACTTTTATCAAACAATTGATTAAAGTAACTTTACTTTTCACTCACTACCTTTACAATTAAAATATTATATTTTCACATCCTCTTTGTCTACTTCCTTCATGCAACCGGATACGCCAAGATTTCTATATATACTCATGCATGGTGGACACGCAATATACAACACGGTGAAGTCTCTACTCCACAGAAAGAAAATCTCATCAGTTGAGAAATTTGTAGAGTTTAAGCTTTGTGTAGAATCAAACTTGTTCATGTGTTGAACACTCTATATACATTAGTTGGTTTAGAGTTAGCTTGTCTATGTGTTAGACAAATAGATTGCCACCTTTTATTGTACTCATAATTTCCGCTTCTAGTACATGTAATTCTTGATTCAAAATCAACAAGAATTATATAAAAGTATATCGGTGTGTCTTTAAATTTTAAAAGCTAAAGTTTGTATTCAACCCCCCTTCTACAAACATTTGTTGTTGTGTACTCAATCTGGGACTAACGTACCTTTTGAATCAGGAAAGAATTGCGAACACGGATCTTAGATTAGAATACTCAAACAACTACTTTGAAAATTTTCGATTTCGTGGAAGAACTCTCGGATTTTTCGGAAAACCGATAATGTAGTCGGATTTTCTTTTTATAGGAAAATGAAAAATCCGACCCATTGAAATCCGAATACTAAAAATCCGATCCATAGAAATCCGAAACCAAACAAAAACCGACAAACTACTCGGTTTGTCTAAATCCGATAGAAGTATCGGAATCCGACAAAAGTATCGGAATCCGATAAAAGTAGCGGATTTTGACTCAATCCGAAAACATTTGCGAATTTTTAACACTTGACATCAAAAATTTGTTCTTCAAAGCATTACACTCCCCCTTAACACCACATTTCATCTTAAACAATAATCCTTTGATCATGAAGATGAAATTTTCAAAATTTGAAATTTTAATTCAAAAACAAAAATAGAACTCCCCCTCAAACCATGCACAAATGTACATCAATTTGAAATGAAGAAAAAATATTTTTGAATTTTCTTTGTTTTGTAAATGTTTTTGATTTTTCATTGAATATATATAAAACCCGATTTAATTTCTCCCCGTACAAGTATGAACCCTCAGTGATTCATAACTTGTATTTGATTTTTCTATCCTTTGACTATATTTTGATCTGCACCACTAACACATACCGTGTAAAATCTGTTAAATCATAATGATAAGTTAAACCGTCAAATTCAACATTCCTAATCGTGACACTAAAGCATTAAAACGAGATTCGTCTAACGCTTTTGTGAAAATATTAGCAAGTTGATTATCTGTTTGAACATATTTTAATTCTATTAGGCCTTTTTCTGCATAGTCTTTGATAAAATGGTATCTGATGTCTATATGTTTTGTTTTCAAATGATGTACCGGATTGCACGTAATTGCAATGGCACTCTGAGAATCACACATTAAATGGATTTTGTTGTATACCAGACCAAAGTCAGAAACCTGAGTGCGAATCCAAAGGCATTGTGAGCAGTAGTTAACAGCAACAATGTACACTGCTTCAACCGTTGATGATGAAACACAATTTTGCTTCTTGGATCCCCAGCAGACCAGTCTGTCTCCTAAAAAGTGTGCACTCCCAGATGTGCTCTTTCGATCTAGCATGCATCCGGCATAATGTGCATCAGAATAGGAAATTAGTTCAAATCCCAAATCCCTAGGATACCACAAACCAAGATGGGGTAGCCTTAAGATATCTAAACATGCGTTTTATCGCCAAAAGATGGGATTCTTTGGGATTTGCCTGAAATCTGGTACAAAGACATGTAGAATACATAACATCAGGTCTACTAGTTGTTAAATATAGCAGTGAACCTATCATTCCTCTATAGGTTTTCAAATCTACTGCTTTTCCTTCCGGATCAGCAAATAGTTTTGTTCTTAAAGCCATGGGTGTTGTAATTGATGAACATCCAGTCATATCAAATCTCTTTAACAGATCTTTGATATAATTAGTCTGATTAATAATTTCCCATTGCTGAATTGTTTGATTTGCAATCCAAGGAAAAAATTAACTTCCCCCATCATGCTCATTTCAAATCTCTTTTTCATCGTATTTGAAAATTCATTGCCATACTTAGGGTTCGTAGAGCCAAATATTATGGCATCGACATATATTTGTACCAACACATAATCATTGCCCATTTCCTTTTTAAATAGTGTGGTGTTTATTTTCCCTTTGACGTATCCCTTGTGTAGAAGATGTTCTGACAGCTCATCGTACCAAGCTATCGGGGCTTGTTTTAATCCATACAGAGCTTTGTCGAGAATATAGATGTCATTGGGTCTGTTAGGATTTACAAAACCTTCAGGTTGACTGACGTACACTTCCTCTTTTAGTTTCCCATTGAGGAAGGCTGTCTTAACATCCATTTGGTAAACTGTGAAGTTTTTGTATGAGGCATAGGCTAGGAAAAGTCTAATAGCTTCTATCCTTGCTACAGGAGCGAATGTCTCGTCATAATCAATCCCTTCCTGTTGATTATACCCCTTAGCCACTAACCTAGCTTTATTCCTAACCACCACACCATCTGAATCCTTTTGTTCTTGAAAACCTACTTAGTTCCGACAATTGATTTGTCTTCTGGATGCAGAACTAATCTCCAAACTTTAAGTCGGTCAAATTGGTTAAGCTCTTCTTGCATAGCTATAATCCCATCAGGATCAGCTAGAGCTTCCAACACTATCGTGGGTTCGACATGCTTAAAAAACTTGAATGTTGGCATTCATTAGTAGTAGCAGATCTCTTTTGAACACCGGCGTTCAAACTGCCTATGACTTGAGTCTCAGGATGACTCTTCAGCCGAACAGGTTCGGGGGATTGAACCTGAATGTAGTCATTTATATTTTGAAGGTCGTTGGAGTTAATGTCTTCTGTTGATTGATCGTATCTTGGACTTTGTTAATTTGCAAGAATATTCGTAGCTTCAAACTCCGAATTATCAGAATTTGTTGTCTGTTGAACTATAGATACACTGGGTGGCTCAGTTATTGATACAGACTCTTGATGAATATCCTGTAAAACAGTAGATGAGTTATCATTCTTTTTAAAGAACTCAAACATAAAGTCCAAGTTTATATCTTCTTCATGACTGAATGACTCATCTATTTTGTTTATATTTAAAATTCGTTCTTTAGATGAGCTAGGTTTACCCGTTAAAGAATTTAGATTGACTAAATCGTCAAACGTAACATTTATGCTTTCGACAATCATGTTAGTTCTTCGATTCATAATTCTAAAAGCCTTTTTGTCCATTAAGTAACCTAAAAATACTCCTTCGTCTACCTTTGAATCAAACTTTGACAGTTTGTTCGATTCTTTCAGTACAAAGCACCTATTACCAATTACATGAAAGTATTTGCTATTAGGTACTACTCCATTACATAATTCGTATGGAGTTTTAGTGAAGCGACAATGTATTAATGATCAATTTTGGGTGTAGCATGCAGTATTCACGGCTTCAGTCTAGTAAGATGGTGGTAACTTCAAATACTGTAATATCGTTTGGGCAGCTTCAACCAGTGTTCTGTTTTTCCTTTCCACAACTCCATTCTGTTCCGGAGTATATGTTGCCGAGAACTAATGTGTTATTCCTTTAGAGTCCAAGTAAGAGTCAAGCATTCCGTTCTTGAACTCTGTTCCATTATCAGTCCTAATGCCCTTCACCGGTTGTCTGTTCCGAGTCTTGTGTTTCTTCAGCAACAAAATCACTCGTTGAGGTACTTCACTCTTGTGACTCACAAACCGGACCCATGTGTACCGGGAGTAATCATCCACCATCACCAGAATGTATCTCTTTGCGCTTCTGGACAGGACTTTCATTGGTCCATAGAGGTCCATGTGGATCAACTGCAAAGGTGCGGTAGTTGAAGAAATCTGACTAACTTTATGTGGGACTCTCTTCATTTTACCCGCTTTGCAGTCCTTACACAGATCTTTTTCAAATTTCAGCTTTGGTAGACCTCTGACCAAATTACCATTCACCAGCTTGTTCATATTCTTGATATTTAGATGCAACAATTTAGATCTGATGAAGCTTTTGACAGTAGGCATACTGGTTCGCCGGAACCTTTCTCAGATAAGTCAATTGTATACAAATTTGACTTTCTGTTCCCACCCAAAACCTCAGCTCCGTCTTCTGTCCATAAAGAACATGAGCTTTTCTTAAAGATAACCTCCATTCCTTTATCGCAAAACTGTCATATGCTAAACAAATTATGCCCTAAGCCTTCAACATAGGACACTTTTTCAATCATTAGATTACCAGTCTCTATAACTCCATGGCCAAGAATCGGTGAAACTTGGTCGTTCCCAAACTTAACATTTCCCGTGTACTTACTCACAAAATGTTTGAGAAGACCTTTGTTACCCATCATATGCTTCGTGCAACCAGAGTCCATGTACCAGAGATGATCCTTTTGCACATGGAAAAACTTGTTTGATTTTTTATGTTAGAGACTTCAGATGTTGTATCAAGATTTGATCTTTTCACTATCCATTTCTCAGTTGAAATTGCTCTTTTGTTGAGTGACATAGTTGTTTTATCATTCTTTTGTTTATTTACTGGAGTAAATAGCTTTGCTTTTTCCACATACACTGTTTTCGCACTGGATTTGTTTGACACAAGTGTATTCATCATTTGTCTTTGATTTTTCTGTGATTTTGGTGTCATTGATGAATAAGAATCAACTTTCATTGGAACCCGTTTGGTTGGTGTGAATTTGTTTTGTCGAATTGGTTTCAATGAAGTTGTTGGAAGTTTTTGATTTGCGGTCATGATTTTTAGATGTTCCTTCCAACTCAGTTAACAACCTTTCAATTTTCTCTTATTGCATCCTTCTTTCAATAGCATTTGAGTCAAATTGTGGTATCAAGAATTGTGCAAAATCAGAATTATTTATTTCTTCTTCATTCATTTCAATCTTAATCTTAGTTGCAGCGGAAGTTATCTTTTTGTTCAGATAAAAGATTGTTTCTTTTAGAATAAGATTTTCAACTTCAAATTGTATTTTCTGATCTATGCACACAAACTCAAAAAGTTCTTGCCTCCTTTGCAATTACATGTGTGGAATGTAAATTCTTGCAGTTGGCTTTTCTTCTTCAACAACTTTCTTTACTTCTGGCAGGTGAGGAATGAAGCACTCTTCAGAAGAACAACTACCACTTTTCTCAGCATCTGCATATGATGCATTGAGTTCATCATAATTGAGTGAGTTTTGCATTTTTGTTGTGGTTTTTCTTTTTAGTTCTTCTTCCTTTTTTATTTCCTCTTCTCCCACAAACACCATTTTGGATATCCATCCTTGATTCATTCTCTCTAGTTGGTACAGTTGTGTACAATTTATCTTTAAGAAAAAGTTGTTTTCGTCATAACCTAAACCTTTATATCTTTTCTTAACATCAGGTTGAAGGTTTTTAAAGATTGTGTGACGAGTTGTGACATTCTTCTTTACTATTTCTTCAAGATTTTGTACCTTAACATCCAGATTCTTTTTCTCTTTCATTATTAAATTAAGATTAATTTCCGCAGATAACTTTGCTACATTCAAATCATGCACTTTTAGTTCTGTTTCTTTTTGCAACTTGATGAGTTCATTTTCTTTGTCTTTTACTTCATGTTGAAGTTGTACTATTTTTTATGTTTGATTTGAATGTTCAACTTCAGTTTTAGATGCTTGTTCCATTTTCAGATTTAAGTTCTTCTGTTGCAGTTTTTAATTCTTGGATGTTAAGAGCTCCACCTGTTGTATGAGAGTTAGTATATAATCAGTAGGAAAATCAGAATCATCAGTCATTACCTTCTATCCAATATCTTGTTGATCTACAACAGCTGGGTTTGTGCTTTCAGTAGCAACCTCAGCTTCTATCTCTTCTTCTTCTTCTTCATATTCACTTTCAATATCTAATTCATCAAATTTAGCCATGAGTCCAGAATCAGCTCCCACAATTTCATCTTCACTTTCATCGTCAGTTTCATCGAACTCAAATTCTTCTACCTCAGCCATCAACACAAACTGGGCATGGACATTAGGATCTTCATCACTGTTGTCAGTGTCAGAAAGAAATTGATCCTCTTCAGCAAGTAATGCCTTCCCATTGTTTCTCTGCTTAACCAAGTTGAGTTTAGCCTTGTAGTACTCTGAATCTTTGACCTTGGGCTTTTTGCAGTCCTTTATGAAATGCCCAGTGCCACCACAGTTGTAGCACTTTTTCCTGGGCAGTTTCTACCTTCCGTTCATATCTCCTTTCCAGTCTTTGACCATCCTTCTTCTGGAATTGGTCTTCCCTTCGTCTCGATCCAGATGTGAACCTCTGTCTGTTGTTTGTGTTGTTTTTAAGAAACTTGTTCTGCATCATGTTTGTGAGATAGGCCATAGCCTCCATGATTTTGTCATTATCAACTTGAGTTTCTTCTTCTAAATCTGAACTTTCAGTCTCTTGAATTTGTTTCAGTTTGACTAATTTTGAAGAACTCTTGATCCTCTTATCATTCACCACCAAAGCCAGTGGATCTACATTTTCCTTCTGTGCACCCAGACCAACATCATCTTGATATTGGTTCAGTTCCTCGAATATCATATGATGGGTGACTTTATTGAGTTTTTTCTGGTTCGATGGCCACTTGTGACTTCCATTCTGGCCCAAGAGATTTATGAAACCTTGTGTTCTTTGTTAGATTAGAATAATCATCCAGCTTCTGGTTTCTCAAATCATTCAGCAGTTTACAGTATCTACTGTAGGTTTCAATTAACGCCTCACCCTCTCTGGCTTTAAAGTGGTCAAAAGAGTTGACCAAAGTTGTAACACCCTGATTTTCAGTCCAAATTTAAATTTTTCAAAACTCAATTTAAAACATACTTTATACAAATCTTCATAACTTATTGCGGAAGCATCATGATTTCTTTAAAGAATTTCAGCAAAAATACCATACTATTGTAAACATTAAACTATATCGTACAATACAGTCCAAAACCTTAGTGTTACCCTAGTCAATCTCACGACCATAAACAACAGAATAGGAAATCCAAGATTACCGGAAATGCAGCCAAAGCAAAGCTATGCCCACAGCTACTACCCGCCTCACTAAGGCCTCTATACATCATACGGATACAAAACATTTAACACACATTGTTAGCTATAAACATAGCTAGTGAGTACAACCAAAATCATTTGTTTTATCAAAACCAAGTCATCATCTGTCTTTTCAAAACACAAGTTTGACAATCAATATACTTTAGAAGTATACACAAAAGCACATAAGGATGAGGGTTTGTCCATTAGGCCATAATGTATCCACGTGGTAGCTAGCCACGGTCAACACGTGCCCACATGGGGGATAACCACATCACCCCGTCAAGGTGGGGGATGCACAAAGCAGTCCACCATACAACGGTTATCTGGAGTGTAAGCCCTGTTCACCAAATCCACTCGTGTTGCCCCAGGTTCGGTGGCTCATCAGCCTAGTGAACCCACACGGTCATGATGGCTACTGACATACCCTCCACTCTCTGCACCGATTCCTTAACCACCCGTACATCGTGGTTCCTCAATTGCCGAAGCCACATGAACCTGTGCACGTCTCAATGGCTAGGAACCCTATGGTACAGAGTTCATATCACACAGTGGTCCGGACCAAAACACATACCCCAAAGGGACACATAAGCACATACCCCGAAGGGTCACATAATCACATACCCCGAAGGGTCACATAAATCATATGCCAACAAGGCCAAATATCTCAAGCAATCAAGCTTATCACAAATACATACATGTCACGGTTCATGCCACTTGAGCATAAATGCTCAACAATCAAAACCACATTTGGCATCTCAATGCCCAAAAACATCATTAGTTTAAACGTATCTTTCAATTACTCAAAATCATTTTACAGTTGGCATCTCAATGCCTAAAATGAACAAAAAGTGTAAACATATCTTTCTTTACTCAAAATCATGTTTGTTGTTTAAAAAAATCAAAGTTCACTCCTTCATGGAGTATCATGTTTCAAAAACATTAAATTAAACACAACATAAACATAGACCATCCCCAAACTGGAGCAAATGGTCTTATTTTGAAAACCATCCTTTAAAACACATCATATGATGATTTCACAGTCTACATAAGCTTTGAACTCAAAAGGCTTCACAAAACGTTTGCTAGTCATATAGATCACAATATAAAACAATTCCATAATCTACATCCTTTGGTTCATCAAGATTCATCAAACATTTGCCAAACAGTCAAAACATAACTATGATGACTTGTAACTTTAACAAAATTCGGGTATCCGCAGGGTGTACTCACCTGAGGGTGTGATGAGGATCACAACCCCATCCAAACCAAAGCTCACACGCTTGATCATAAGCCTATGATCATAAAACACAAGGTTAACTTTCATAAGTTAACCAAAACAAGATTTCTAGACTCAATTCTAGTCTTAGACACTAATTCGGGACTAAAAAGACTCCAATGAACCTTCCAACCCACCAAAATCCATCCCCAATCATAAACAAGGTCAAAAAGGGTCAAAAACATGCATTTGGTGTGTTCAGGGTGTCTCGCGCCGCGAAACACGTGCTCTTGCGCCGCGAGAAATTCTCTGGAATAAACATGACAAGCCTGCACACGACGCGTCGCGTCGCGGCACATAATGTGTCGCGTCGCGACCTGCTCTGCATAGCAGGGTTTTGTTCTTTGCTTCTTGTTGTTACCAATTCATCTCGCTAATGCTTGTAACTTACAAGTTCCTCATTTATACATCAAAATACCTCTAAAACAACCTTTTAGCTACCACAAACATAACTTGGTGATCTAAACTTTAACCTTAATCTTTAACCCAAAATTTACCCATTTAAATACATCAATCACATATAACAACCATACTTCACCATGTATAGCTACAATCAAAGACAAAATCAGAGGTAGAACCTTCTTGAGATAAGAAAACATACCTATCAAACTTTAATTTCAAGAATCAAATGCTTCTATGCTCATCTTCTTGATCATTATACTCCAAGTTAGGTGCTAACTCAAACATGCACCTCCAATCCTTCAATAATCCATCAAAACCCCTTCAAGCTCTAACTCCTCCTCTTCCCATCGATGCCTTGGCTTGAATCTGACTCAAATGAGTCAATTTTCTAGAGTCTTCCCCATTTATAGCCTAATTTTCCATATATGACCCCTCAAGTTTCAAAATTAACCCATTTAGCCCTTTAAGTTCATCAACTTTTACACATAACACCCAAAACTCATAACATTTTAATACCAAGTATTCAAAGCTTCAACCAATTATACTTTGTGCATTACTTTTAATACTTCATGATCAGATATCATTTAATAACTAATATCGCTTTTAAACCATAAATTTCCGGTTTAACTATGTCATGCTAATTGCGTTTTACTAATATGATTCACAATTCTTTTAAAACCATTTAAACCCCCATTTTACCACTAATAAGTCACAATAAAATTTCAGAATATTAGAAAAGTTGTCTCTTTAATCCAGACCCCTGATTCAGTGCCTTCCATCTGGCTTTTAATCTCATACCATATTTTTTTAGCTGTGTTCAGGCCATTGACTTTAATATAGAACTCTGATGAAAGACCATGTTTCAAATAATATTTTGCCTTTCGATATGCAGTGGCCCTGTGCTTTTCTTCAGCTGTATATTTGCTTGGAAGCTTTTCCCTATGGATTTCATCCAATAGTGGATTATGGTTAAGGTTAGCTTCCTGATCAATTCTGAAAATTCCATTTCCTTCAAGTATACTTTTCTTCATATCTTCACCATACTGCTCATTGTTATCAATAAAATCCATGAATCGTCCCTTCCAGACATGATACACACCTCTATACAAGACAGGTGATTTAGTGTCAGAACCAAATGAAAGGGTTTCACTGTATGTACTCATTTCTGCTTCAGGATCTTTTATTTGTAAGATATTGATTGAAGAATCCGATACTATCAAATCCGATAAACTCAAATCTGCAAATCCGAGAATTCAAAATCCGAGAATTCAAATCCGATGACTTGAAATCCGAGAAAATTGGAAATCCGATTGTAAACCAAAATTCTTTGTAAATCCGAGAACTTCCAAATTCCGATAATTTGGAAATCCGATGTGTAAATCCGAGAAGTTCCAAATTCCTTTGAAAATCCATAAATCAAAATCCGGAATTCAAATATTCATTAAATCCGATACTCAAATCCGCCAACCAAATCCGAGTAAGAAAACTCGCAAAATTTCGATAGCAATCAATCCAACCAAACCTGATGATTCAATTCAAATCCGATTCCTAAATCCGCAACTCCAATTCCGATCCCTAAATCCGACACTTAGAAAAATTTCGGAATCCGATAGAAAACTTCGGATTTGAACAAATCCGATAGTTCTTGAGACGAAATCCGCAAGTTCTTTCACAGTGCAATCCGCCAACTTCCAAGATTCAAAATCCTACGAATTTTGACCAAATTCGAAAAATTTTCTTTCGACTAGCTTCGTACACTAGCGAATTACACTTTAAAATCAACTTTACAACAAAAATCAAACAATAGAATACATTTTCGATCAAAATGTTTCAAACTTGAAAAACACAAAAACTCCAATTCACTAAAATCTGTAGCAATACACGATCGCGGACTTACACAGACTTAATCCAATGATGAATGCGAGTCTAACAAGCTACTAATCTTCCATTTTCAGTTACGAATTGATTGAAATCAGAATATACCAAAATGTCGACCAATACCTCTTTAAATCCGATGATTTGCTACAAATGTTGTTGTTTTCACTTGAATTCTTCAATCACGAGCCATATCTTATCAAAGATTAGGCTCTGATACCAATTGTAGAGCAAAATATGAGCACAAGATAGAATCAAGATGAGAGCATATGGTAAGAACACCTTTAAGTGTGTGTTGTATTACTTGAATAAATGCCAAAGGTTACAAGATGAAAGGCTAATGTCACTATTTATACATATCCCTAATACTGACATATTAAGTACAAAATTAACTATTAAAACACTAAAATGTAACTAGACCACAAACATAAAATATAGTTCTAACAATCCATGCAAGAATAATAAATGGTAAAAACACAACCACGCATACAAAGTAGTTCAGTAACGTGCCCAAATCCTATGCCTTTTCCCCGCAAGACGAACGGGGAAAACAAGGTCAACTATGGAAGCCAATATCCAAAGTACCCCATTGGGTGTGCTCCCACTGAATCCGGCATCTCCATTAACATTCCGGACTTCATGTGGTCAAGACATCACCGCCGTGACTCCCGATGGTGTATTACAATCACAATAAACTTCTATACTATTATACAAATACATGGAACTAGAAATAGCACGTAGGCCGCAAGCTTATGCTACTAATACAAGTACAAAGGAATAAATAAACGACATGCAAGCCACACCAAGTAATAAAATTACAATAATACGGAACGCAGGCCACCAAAAACCAAAACACCAAATACCACAACACATAGGTCTAAAGGGCATATCTAGTTACGGAAACAACCAAGCAAGCACAACCAAAGCCAAACGCATGGTGTGCCACACAAAACCATGTCACAATATGTTTTGATCAAGATTCTCAAACAAACACTCAAGACACAAAGACAATCCTTGTACATATGTATTAGTGATTCTAAGACCAAGTTTAAAATCACATATTCATATATACACCTATAAGTATATGTTTTTATGCACTTCAAACCCATACAAAACATATAAATATAGGAACAAAACCAGATCCAAGCCGGGTCAAAACTGGTCAAAAACCGGATTTTTATAAAACCAATTTTTCTCTTTCAAAAATTCCAGAAAACTGGTTCTGGACACGGTGTGCACAAGCGTGCCTTATGAAGCATACGTACGTGCCACGCAATGTGACACCGGAAACAATTTGTAATTTTTAAAACACAAATTCTGCTCGGTACAACCCATGTTGTAACACCGGAAAACTCAAGCCATATTTTTTTTAAAATACGTTGCGGAAGCTTTAAGTAAACCAACTTAATTACATACAAACCAATATTAACAAATATACATCATTGTTCAAACAAAATATCATTGTTGTGTTACAAAAACTAAAGGCTCGTTTCTTTTCAAAACTAATATCAGAGTCAGGTCAACTTCTCCTTCAGCCAACCTCACAAACACGAACCTGCAAAAGCAAAAACTGAGGGGAATTAGCACAAAGCTAAGTGAGTAGAGGCTAAACACCAAAAGCAAACATCCATAGTCAATATCAAAGCATGTAATCATGTATCCCGAGAAGACCGGCGGTTCGGTGCAGAACCTACAACCAATGCCAGCCAAAGCAAAGGTTTACCGATAGCCCTCCACTGAATTGGCACAGTGAAAATCCCCCTCTGATGCAACATATGCACCAGTAAGGCTAACACTGTTCAACCAACCAGTGAATGAGCCCAGCCCAATTCTACGTATAGCTGACTTCCCAACACAACTCAAAATCATCCTAAGAGTGCGTATCGACCAAATAGTCATGCAGCAGATATCAATCAACAATAATCACAATCAACAGTTCAATCAATCCAATCCAATCTCAATTACAGTCATGCATCACATCAATAACATTAACCGAAATCTTTACCATCCGCGATTAACGTCCACTCACCTCAAAATCAACACGGGCTCAGAAATCTAATTTTACTGGGTCTTTTGATAGCCTGAAAACACACCAACAATCAACTCACTCTTGAATATATAAATATATCTTATCATATATATTTATATTTTAATTCCATAAAACAACTCAATAAAACCACATATATAACATACTAACTCAAACCAAACAAAACATAACAAAAATAAACAATTAATCTGAATTGGGGTCCGTCGCGCTGCGACATAACCCTCGTTGCGCCGCGACCGGGTCGGATTTCGAATCCGAGAGTCAAGTGTCGGATTTTGGTGGCGGATTTGCAAACTTTCGGATTTCGGGGTCGGATTTTGGTGGCGGATTTGCAAACTTTTGGATTTCGGGGTCGGATTTTGCAAAGTCTCGGATTTCCAAGGTCGGTTTTGAAAACTATCGGATTCTCATAATCCGGAACTCATATTGTCGGATTTCTTTAGTATCGCGCCGCGACACTTAAAGGTAGCGCCGCGACGTATGAACAGCAGTCATCTTCTTCACTTAAACTCGGATTTCCAGCCAACTTTCTTCCATAAAACTCTTTCTAACATCATGTAACTTTATACAAAACATAAATTTATCATCTAACATGTCTATAAACCATCATGAACACCTTTTTACTCAATCATAACAACAAAATTACAAAACCCATTTACCAAGTTTTCTTCCAAACTTATCAATGGTGAATCAACATAAACTCATGCTTTTTAACATCTAAACATACCAATATCATTCATATCATGTCAATAACACTTGCTCACCTTCCTTTTGAATTAAAGAACACCAAATCTACACTTTAGGAATTCAAGTTTGTAGCTTTTCTTCACTCACGGTTTTCTCTCCAAAACACACACTCCACACTTTACACTTTAGCAAATATGAGCAGATAATTGTTTTCAGACACGTACACCTCTATTTAGTTAAACTTAAGCAGGAGGTGGCTCTCATGGAAATCCTCTTCTTTTTAATTCATGCATGCCTACATACATACATACATACTAACACACATGCATACATACTTGTAACTTTCTTTTCTTTTTTTTTCAAATAAAATTCTATTAGTAACATATACTTATATTTTATATTTACATTAATCAATTAACTTAACAAAACACATAATTAATTAAAACAACCAATCACATACCGCTAACCCGCTAATCTCCTAGCCCAGGGTTGCGGGTGTTACAAATCTCCCCTCCTTAAGAGGATTCCGTCCCCGGAATCCCTTCTCGCTCAAACAAATGAGGGTATCAATCTTTCATTTCCGCCTCAATCTCCCACGTCAAATCAGAACCTAAACTGTGTTTCCACTTGACCAACACCATCGGTATTTGCTTCTTTCGTAGCTTGGTCACCTTACGATCTAACAATTCAACAGATTCCTTAATCAGTTTCTTTTCTTTGAATCTACTTTCAATTCATGTACTGGGAGAATCTGACTCTCGTCTTCAACCTTGCACTTCCTCAAATAACAAACATTAAACGTATCGTGAATACCTGCAAACTCTGCTGGGAGATCCAATGTAACTGTTTGGTCATTTACAATCTGACGAATTCTGAAAGGACCAATGTAACGGGGAGCCAACTTCCCGTGTTTGCCAAATCGAATCATGCCCTTCCACGGAGAGACTTTCAAATACACTAACTTCCCCACATCAAACAATACGGGACGACGTCGTGGATCCGCATACATTTTCTATCTATCTCTGGCCGCTTTCAACTTTTCCCTAGCTATAGCAACCTTGTCAGCAGTAAACTGAACAATCTCAGACTCTGCAAACTTTTCCTTACCAGTCTCTAACCAACACATTGAAGTACGGTAACGACGGCCGTATAACATCTCATACAGAGGCATTCCAATACTGGAGTAGTAAAAATTACTATATGCAACTCTATCAACACCAGGTGCGAATCCCAAGATCCTCCATACTCAATTACACAAGCACCCAACATATCCTCAAGTGTCTGTATGGTTCGTTCAGTCTGACCGTCACTCTGGGGATGATAATCAGTACTCAGACTAATTCTCGTTCTCAACTCTCTCTGTAGACTCTTCCAGAAATTCGAAACAAACCTGAAGCCTCTGTCAGAAATTATCGATAACGGTCTACCATACCTCGCAACAATCTCATTAACATTCAGTTGAGCTAACTTACTCAAAGAAGTCGTCTCGCATGTAGCCAGAAAACGAGCACTCTTCATATTGATTTCTGATTGTTGAGTCTTTTCTAACTCATAAATCAACTTACCACTGCTATTTTAACATTCATCCAATATAAATCACATCACGTTTGTCTAATCGACTTAATCATGTATTCCTCGAATCATCAAAATTCAACTCAAACACAAGTTCATTCCCATATATCTGCACAACTCCTACTACTTCATTATCCAATAAGGATTCAGTCGCACTGTTCACCTCACATCTCTATGCTAGTTATAAATCGTTCCAAAGTTTAATTAAATCCTTCAATTACACATTCGATTTATTCCATCAAGATACAATTTCACTAACCATTTTCATCTTGTAGTGGTAGAATAAAATTAATTTTATTGATCAATTACAATCCCTTGTAATATATCCGAACTTCATTGCATATCATACCTCTTATAGATATTTCATCATAACTTGTTTCATTACTATTCTGATATTTCTGGTCACCACAACCGTTCATAATTCTCTAATACTCTGTCTTGACTCAAACCTGATCATGTCATGTTTCCACAAATTATTTCATGTTCACTCCTTTTAGTAGGATATCCGTTAAATACTCTGTATGGCATTATACTATTTAGCCCTCCCAAGTGCATTGAAAATTTAGTTTCGTAAGTTTTGTCAAATTAAATCCCCAATTCCAAGCAAGGGCACTTCCTAGCAAAGGCAATTTCATGCACAAATTCCATAAATCTTCATTCCACAAGTCTTCATTCCCTATGTTCAGGCCATTACATTCTTCTTCTCTTTTCCTTATTATCTCATGAATTCAATCTGTCATTCTTCACATTACATATATCTTCAGTTCATAAGTATCAATCCTCATTATAACTAGCTCTTTCTCATGTAAAACTCCTTGTAATTAGGCACCCATAATATCTTTTATTCAAATTATATACATTTCTGGCTTGTTCAATCTGTAGCAATCCACCTCTTTCTTTTACTTGATAATCTCAATCATCTCTGTTATCGATTTCTAATAAGAGTAACTTCAATTTCCTCCATCAAATCAAGTACGCTTCAACTCACATAATTCTCAAAGTTATCGTCATAAATCCCCTCTTGTTTTCATATAATTGTCAACAATCTGTCTTTCCAATGTAATATCAAATCTTTCCACCATAACCTTTGATTCGTTCTAACTATCATATCTGACATGTATCAAGTTCACTCATATATAAAAATCTTCTACTACTTTTAATAATCAAATCAATTTCACTTATCTTTCTTTATAATCAATATCTCCATATTATTAACACAACGCATCTACTGCAACTTCAAAAGTATGGACTAGATCATTCCTCTAAAAATCTTCAATTGTCACACAATGTAAACCATTCTTCCAATTTCATAGCATAGCATCCTTTATATCAATCCAACTAACGCAATATCTCAACAAATCATCAATCTTCCCAAGTTCAATAATTGATATCACAGATTATCTTCAATCGTTAGCTTTATCAATAACTCGTAATCTCCGTTATTCATTTATCAACAACATCTCTCGATCGTCACGAAGCCTTCCAAACTTCATTAACTCATTCGCTTACCTTCTTCTTTATACGAACACAAATATACATATACAAATATATAAGCTCAAAAGGCAAGACATCTCTTGCAACACATAACTTAGCATGCAATTATACAAATCTGAAAACATCTTTCTAGGGTACTTCATACCCTAATTCACATTATATCATGTATGTCATCGTTTACTGTCACATTACTTACTACCATATGCATCAGACAGTTTCACATTCAAGCATCTCTACTTTCTAATGAATCATACTCTTTAGAAACAATCAAACACACTTAACACACATAGGCATCATACATTCATAATTAACTCTGAAGTTAATAAACATACGTATAAACATAAAGGTTATCAAAACGTACCCGTTATATCGTCTTCAATATTAGCATCGTCATCAGTCATCATATTGTAAGTTCTACCCTCTAGCATAGAAGGGTTCTTTCTTTTTTTTCGTTCATCTGCTGACAAGGACCCCCCACTTGCACCAACTCCTGACCCTAACCTCATTTTCCTTTCCTCAGTACATTCACCCGAACGATGACCCTCTTTCTGGCAATTCCAACACACACTACGAGGGAAATAACATTTCTTAATTTCATGTCGGAACAATCCACATCGAATGCAACGCAAAGTCTGGGGTGTGCATGACCCCGTATGAACAAATCTGCACCGGCGACACCATTGTGAACTTTGTGTAGACCCACCTGTCATAAGTCTTTTGCGTTGATTTTCTTGTTTCTGACCAAATGCCGATGAGGGTTCCCCAATACTTGATCCATATTCGAGTTCTCTTTTAATTCTACAATCCCTCGCTCTATGATCTTTCCCAAAACAAATCCAACAGACCTTCTGGGAGAAATAACAATCTTTCATTTCATGACCAAACTGTCCGCAGGTAAGACATCACATAGTTTGGTAAATACAAGGTCTTGTGTGGTGTGACTTACACTTTCCGCACCGTGGTGCTCGTTAATTAATTCCACTAAACCTAGGTCCACAATTCAAGTTCCCTTGTCTCTGACCATCTTGCTCGTTTTGCTTTTGTATATAGTATTGTTCAATCCTGGGTTTATGTTGAGAAAATTTCTCTCGAGTGATGTTGTTTTTGGATTCCACATTTCTTCTTTCCAGTTCAGTTAAGTCAAAAGCTTGGGAAGAAGTACTATCCCTCCTAGTAACACTTGAATAATCCGGGAGCATAGCTCCCTGAAATGGAACTGAATATAAGTATGGTTGTTGTGTTACTTGTGCCATAGGGTGATATGGAACCGGAACTAGAAACGTTGTAGCCTGTGTAATGGCAACTGGATAAGTCTGAGTTTGAACATTTTGGGTTATCCTCTCTCGTTCCATTCGGTGCACGGTATTTTGAAGTTCTTGTATCTCATCTTTTAATTTATCAATACACTTGCTCTACTCATCCCTCTGTTCATATCCAATGTACTTGTTTGATATGCCATATCCTTCTCATTCACTATTGAAGTTCCAGCTACTTCTTGGGTCACAAGAGTGTCAGTAGGGGTATCTTTGTCTGCCATATCTGTACAATCACATCACCACACAGACTTATTAGCATAAACCGTTAGTATCCAAAATACTAACTGCTACAAACAACTCTAACTCACTCTAATTCCCCCGAAGGAAAGCTTGACCCGTCACGAGCCAAGATTTGGGAATGCAACACTCTAGCCGTGCATGCATCGCCAAACCTAGGCTCTGATACCAAACTGTAACACCGGAAAACTCAAGCCATTTTTTTTAAAATACGTTGCAGAAGCTTTAAGTAAACCAACTTAATTACATACAAACCAATATTAACAAATATAAATCATTGTTCAAACAAAATATCATTGTTGTGTTACAAAAACTAAAGTCTCTTTTGTTTTCAAAACTAATATCAGAGTCAGGTCAACTTCTCCTTCAGCCAACCTCACAAACATGAACCTGCAAAAGCAACAACTGAGGGGAATTAGCACAAAGCTAAGTGAGTAGATGCTAAACACCAAAAGAAAACATCCATAGTCAATATCAAAGCATGTAATCACGTATCCCGAGAAGACCGGGGGTTCGGCGTAGAACCTACAACCAATGCCGGCCAAAGCAAAGGTTTACTGATAGCCCTCCACTGAATTGGCACAGTGAAAATCCCCCTCTGATGCAACTTATGCACCAGTAAGGCTAACACTGTTCAACCAACCAGTGAACGAGCCCAGCCCAATTCTACGTATAGCTGACTTCCCAACGCAACTCAAAATCATCCTAAAAGTGCGTCTCGACCAAATAGTCATGCAGCAGATATCAATCAACAATAATCACAATCAACATTTCAATCAATCCAATCCAATCTCAATCATAATCATGCATCACATCAATAACATTAACCGAAATCTTTACCATCCGCGATTAACGTCCACTCACCTCAAAATCAACACGGGCTCAGAAATCTAATTTTACTGAGTCTTTTGATTGCCTGAAAACACACCAATAATCAAATCAGTCTTGAATATATAAATATATCTTCTCATATATATTTATATCTTAATTCCATAAAACAACTCAACAAAACCACATATATAACATACTAACTCAAACCAAGCAAAACATAACAAAAATAAATAATTAATCTGAATTGGGGTCCGTCGCGCCGCGACCGGGTCGGATTTCGAATCCGAGAGTCAAGTGTCGGATTTGCATACTTTCGGATTTCAGGGTCGGATTTTGAAAAGTCTCGGATTTCCAAGGTCGGTTTTGAAACTTTCAGATTCTCATAATCCGGAACTCATATTGTCGGATTTCTTTAGTATCGCGCCGCGACACTTAAAGGTAGCGCCGCGACGTATGAACAGCAGTCATCTTCTTCACTTAAACTCGGATTTCCAGCCAACTTTCTTCCATAAAACTCTTTCTAACATCATGTAACTTTATACAAAACATAAATATATCATCTAACATGTCTATAAACCATCATGAACACCTTTTTGCTCAATCATAACAACAAAATCTACAAAACCCATTTACCAAGTTTTCTTCCAAACTTATCAATTGTGAAACAACATAAACTCATGCTTTTTAACATCTAAACATACCAATATCATTCATATCATGTCAATAACACTTGCTCACCTTTCTTTTGAATTAAAGAACACCAAATCTTGACTTTAGTAATTCAAGTTTGTAGCTTTTCTTCACTCACGGTTTTCTCTCCAAAACACACACTCCACACTTTACATTTTAGCAAATATGAGCAGATAATTGTTTTCAGACACGTACACCTCTATTTAGTTAAACTTAAGCAGGAGGTGGCTCTCATGGAAATCCTCTTCTTTTTAATTCATACATGCCTACATACATACATACTAACACACATTGTTTTTCCCGAATATGAATAAAACTAACTATGAATAAAATCAAAGTGCGGAAATAGTTTTAAAACAATGAACACACGAAAGTTTCCAAAGTAAGATTATATTAATAACCAAACTTCAAAGAGTGCACATGAACAAACTTAAGCACCGAGTACAAACTAAATCAAGAACAAACTTGAATGCAAATTCGCGAACAAACGCTTAACCTTTTCTCGAACAATGAGAAGGTATTTATAGGCTAAGTAAACTAATCCTGACCATCTAATTTATTTACACGTGTACCGTTCTACACTTAATTAGGAACAGAAAACAAGATTGCCGTTTCGAGCTCCTTCAGAATGCGCAGATCGTGCACTTTACATAACAGGAAGATCCTGGTTATCAGATGTATCTTCAGTTCAGAAGACCCTTTGATGACTGAAGACAAACTTTCGCTGACGTTCACTACAGAACTAATCTTCAGATGAACTATGGGCTTCTTTTTTCAGATGTCGTTAGAACAGTTTACAAAAGAATGATATATTACACCTTCAGTCGCTTTCTTCGAAAGCTTCTTCAGGAATGGACTATATACAAATAAAAGGACTAACAATCTCCCCCTATTTGTTTATAATCCATGACTATGTACAAATAGAATAAAGAATGGAAAGAATAAGGAATAAAGAATTACTATTCTACATATCAGGTTTGAACTCTTTAGGAGAAGATTCCTTTGGAGCTTTGAGCTTCAATTGCTCCAAGTATTCCACCAAAATGTCTTTGACTTTTGGATCTTTATTATCTATGAAGTATCGAAGAGATCTCAGATGAAGCCAGTCAGCCTTGGCGAAGTCTGAAACTCTCTGAAAAAGCATTTTGTCATATGCATCAAGAAAATAAAACCCCTCGGATTTGAGAGAACTTTACCCACTTCAGGAATGAAGCCAGGAGGCAACATGGTGTCGAAGCCTTTGCAGTTTGGAAGCTCTCCAATGGATATCAGAAATTTGTTGCTGATATTTCTTGAGAGTAAGACTCCTTCTCTGAAACTTTAACTTTTCAGCTCGAGTGGGTTTCTCTTTCTGTGGCATGACAGTTGCATCAGATCCCCTCTTCTTTACCTCTTCCTCATAATATTCAATTACCTTGTTGTTCTCTCGTTGAATGAACTTAACATCATCAGTTTGCTTGCGTTTTGATAAACAAGCAAGTATTTTGTTCCATTCAGACACAACATAGTTAAGTTGAACATCCTTGACAGATTGTATGCTGAAGATAGGAAGATTTTTGCGCTGAACCGTCAGAAAAGTTTCATTATTTACTTTCTTCAACTTGAATGCAGTGATTTTATCAGGATGCCTTCTTTGATGTCGAGAGCTTAGCCACTATTCTTGCTTTTGTTCCATGATCCTTTTCTTCTCCTCAATTAAAGCGTTTTCAGTTTTAATCTTTTCATGAATCTATTTTTGAAGATCGAAAGGATCAAGATCAATTTTGTTAGCAGCAAGCTCTTCAAGTGCAAATTTATCTGCTGCTATTCTGCCAAGTTCATCAGCCACTTTCAAGTCTTTTACTCTTGGGTTTTCGTCATCTGAGTCACTTAAATCATATATACTTTTACTCATCTGATCATCCAGAGAGACTATAACAATTTTTCCTTTACCTTTGTCAGATTGGCTTGGCTGACCATTGGATAAGGAGCAGCTGCTTGAATGGGAATCTGAGAGGCTTTAGCTTCAGTTATTATTTGCTGACATTCAGCTCCATCTAATTCTGAACTGAACAGATCAGCTTCAGCCTTTCTTTGATCAAGGAGACTCTTGAGCTCCCCCTCAGCAAGTGCCTTAGCTTCCTCAGCTTTGGCTAATTTTGCCTCGAAGTCGATCAAAGCCTTATTCTTGTCTTCTTCAGTGGCTTTGAGGTGTGCCACTTCTTCTTCTAATCTTTGTAGGTATTCAACACGTGAATACTTTTTATCCCATTTGATTATTTTCCGATCAGCGGTGGCCTTCCTTATGATCTGACAGATTTTGGACTGTCTTCTTATTTTCTCCCCCTTAGAAGCTGTAGAGAATCTTGAAGCTTCTACCGATTGAGACAAGGCCGAAATCTCCCTCGAAAGCCCATAGAAGGAGGGAGCAAATAAATCTTGCAACTGACGAGTTGCATTTTTAGAAAGATTGATAGCATAGATGTTGTCAACCTTGGAGGAAAGGGAATTTACAGTGGTGAAGACAGAAGAGAGTTGAGTGTTTAGCTTGGAAAACTCAAGAGTGGCGGAATCAGCTATTGTTTTGGTAAGATGGTGAAGGGTCTTGTACATCCCATGAAGAATCAGATTTTTACGATCAATTGTTTGGGTGAGGGTGGTGAACTGAGATTTGATAGACTCAATAAGAGACTTTAGCTCAGATTCAAGCTTTGCTTGATTATTGGCGACACACTTACCCTGAAAGGTATTGGACTTAACAGAATTAGAAACAAAAAGAACGAGTTCAGATAGACTTTCCAAAGAGGAAGCAATTTCTATTGAAGGCTCAGAGGTTTGAGAATGGACAGACTTGGGGGATTGAAGAAAATCAAAAGCATCAGTGTCATCAAAAGGATTGACAGTTGTATCAGGAGAAGGAATATCAAACAAGGTGTTTAGAGATGGGGAGGCCATAGCATCAGGAGGAGTGACTGATGCATCAGGGTCCTAAGGCTCATTTGCTTCAGTTACAGTCTGGTTTAAGACTGTGTCTTCATTAGCATTAGGAATCTCGACTGAAGGAGGTTGAACTTCAGTGTCATTGATGAGGGAAGGTTGGACATCACACTCAGTTTGGTGTGAAACTAATAAATCATCTGCCCTTGTTGAATCCATAGTGTCAATGGGGTCTTGTGACACGTCAAGGGATTTGGGTGCAGTTTCATCTTCAGTGTGAACTAAAGAATCAACAACTGGTTGAACCTCCGAAACTAGGGGTATTGTAGTTTCATCATTGGTAATAGGTTGAGCATCCGTGTCAGCCGTTTTGGGTGCTGACTCATCATGTGCTTGGTCAATATCCATAGTGTCAGTTGGGTTTACTGATACATCAAGGGATAGAGGGGGAAGTTCAGCATAGACAGGAATGGATGTTCCCTGTTCTGGTGGTACCTGAGTTGCAGTGGGTTTGCTGGCAGACTCAATGGTGGGTATAGAAGAAGTCTCGGCTGACTGGTGTCTGTCACTGTCCTGAACTTGTGATAGTAAAAGTGGGACTTCAGGGACAGCTTGGTTTTGAGTTGTCTCTTCATCATTCAGACTTGGCTTAGAGACTTTAAGCAAAGGAGATCTTACCTTAACAACTTCTATGGATTTTGATGAGTGAAGTTGAGTTTTGCGAAGAATCAGCGGGGTATCGTCAGGCGAATCCTCACTTGAAGCATAGTGAGAAATGATGGGACTGGAGGGCATGGTGGGTTTGTGGCATTTAGAGAGTGATCTTAGCGGGTGAGCGATAGTTGGTTGTTTAGTGGTGGATTTGGGTATGACTGAAGGGTTGGTAAATGGCTTAGTTATGGTGGATATTAGCTTCCTTTTCTTTGTCTTTGATGGAGAAGACTGAGGGATTTGTGGTTGAGGTTTGGAAGGGGCAGCTTCAGAAGATAGACCTGAATATGGTGGTGGAATGGCAGGAGAAGGCTTCAACGAGACTAGTGCAAGCATTGGAGCAGTCAGTGCTGGGTTGAAGGCAGATGAGGAACCGGTCCATACTGAACCCGGTAGGGAACGAGATGGAAGTAGAACCGAAGCAGAATTGTATGCTTCAGGTGTTAACAGTGAGTAGATAACCAATGATACAAACCTTGGAAAAGGAATGTGTTAAGACCTAGTTCTTGCTGTCAGTGAGACCACAAGACTCTCCATGATAAGTTCAGTGAAGTCAATGTTATGACCATGGATAATGGCATAGGCCATTTTCAGAACAGCTTCATTGACTTGGTCAAGACCACCAGTTTTGCTCATCATACAGAAATTCAGATGAGCAATCAGACACTTCCACTCCTTTGGAAGACGAGTGCGAACCATAGAGTTACCTTTGACCTTGTGCTCATCATCATATTGAAAGAAGGAGAAGAGCAGCTCCTTAGCGTTAGCAGTGAATGAGGTGAGTTCCCGGCGAGGAAGATGAAGAACAGATGCAAGAAACTTCGTGGTGAGGTCAGCAAATTTGCTACCAGAGAGCATACTAAAATGAATACTTTGGCCGGAGGTTTTGGGCTTGATGACTTCAGCGGTCATCCAGAACTTACAGAGGTGTTCTTCAAACATTGGAACCTTTCCAGAGAGAGAAAAGTTCAATGGGAAGTTGCGAAGATAGGTCATAATTTGGTGAAGTGGTGAGGAAGATGATGGGATGGCTAGGTCAGCGGCGAAATTGTTGTCTTTGAAACAGATGGATTCCAGTGGGATTTTGGGGATAACATCAGACGGAAGAGTTACCTTTGCGGAAGCAATTTTGGGGGCCATTGATTCAAGCACAAGAGTTGATTTTGCTTTTGAACATGGGAGATCTCCAGAGAAGATGAGTTACAGGTAAAGAACTTGAAGAGGCGATATTGGGTTTTAAAGGGATTTAAACTGAATCAATCTTGGCGGTTGAGTAAATCTAGGGTGAAAATAAGCGCGTGAAGCCGAAAATTACGCACGGATAACTTTTGTGATGTCAAACAGTTATTGGGTAAACTAATTTACCCAGAGTTATCTTGGAACTTGCTATACTTCAACTACACACCATTAGCAGGAAGATAAAAATTTCATAATACAAAGGGGAAAAAAATATTCAAACTTTGCATTTGAAATTTTTATCTAAACAAAAGGAACAAAAACAAATAAATAACAAAGAACACAATGCCAACAAGAATAATAGTTAAGCTTGGAAATTTCTAATACCATATCTGAACAAAAGATTACATGATGTTAAGCATGAGTTACATGGACTGTCAAAAAAAATTACATCATGTTTATGATAACATAAAGATTTGAGATGAAACTTCAATCCCAATCCCTTCATCGGGGATGTGTACAGTGATAACATAGCATACTGGGAAGAAAACAAAGGTAATTGTGAATTCCATGAGTTGTTGAGAAAGTGAAAGATTTTCTTTGAATCGGATTTTGATTTGCAAAAGATGAAAAAGGAAAGAAAATCTTTGGATATTTATAAAAAAATTTACTCATGATTACGCTTCAGAGATGATTTGACAGTCAGAGAGAAGCAGGGTAAAAGTAATTATTCAAGCTTAGCTATTAGGGTGGCTGGCATTAAATGTGACAAGAAAGAATGAACTGTAACAATCAAACTTACCTAAAATAGCTATATTGTTGAAGGATTTAGCATTCCTATTTCTGCAATCAGTTGATTAAACCGGTGTTCATCTAAGGCTTTTGTGAAGATGTTAGCCAGCTGATGTTCAGTGGAAATGAAACGAAGCTCAATTTCATTCTTGGCTATATGATCGCGAATAAAGTGATGGCAAACATCAATGTGCTTTGTGCGAGAATGAAGCACTGGATTATTGGAGATGGCAATAGCACTTGTGTTATCGCAAAAGATGGGAGTGCGCTGAAAGGAGATGCCATAGTCAGCAAGCTGATGTTGCATCCATAAAACGTGTGCGCAACAACTTCTAGCTAAAATGTATTCAGCTTCAGCGGTGGGTAGAGAAATGGAGTTCTTTTTCTTGCTTTGCCAACTTACTAGTTTTCCACCTAGTAGCTGACACCCACCGGTAGTACTCTTCCTATCAATCTGACATCCGGCATAGTCTGAATCTGAAAATCCAATTAACTCAAAGCCGGAGTCTCTGGAGTACCATAGCCCAAGTTCAGGAGTACCTTTCAGGTATCTGAAAATACGTCTGACAGCCGTCAGATGTGATTCTTTTGGGTTTGCCTGAAATCTTGCACATAGGCATGTGGAGAACATAATACCAGGGCGACTGGCCGTCAGATATAGTAAGGATCCGATCATCCCTCTGAAGGTAGGAAGATCAACGGATTTCCAATTCGGACCAGCTGTAAGTTTGGTCTTTGGAACAATGGGAGTCTTCATAGAGGAAGAGTCTGAAAAGTTGAATTTCTTGAGTAAGTCTTTGACATATTTCCCTTGATTAATGAAGATATCTTGGTCAGATTGCTTTATCTGAAGCCCAAAGAAGAAGTTCAGTTCTCCCATCATGCTCATTTTGAACTTTTCTGACATTATTTTCTCAAATTTCTTGCATAAGCGATTGTCAGTAGAGCCAAATATAATATCATCGACATAAATCTGAACAAGAATGAGTTCACCTTTTTCTCTACACTAAAATAGAGTTTTATCGATGTTCCCTCTCTGAAATCCATTTTTCAGAAGATGAGTGGACAGAGTATCATACCAGGCACGTGGAGCCTGTTTCAATCCATAAAGGGCTTTGTCGAGCTTATAAACGTGGTGTGGAAACTTGGGATTTTCGAATCCAGGAGGTTGCTGAACAAAAACTTCTTCTTGGAGTTCCCCATTCAGAAAGGCGCTTTTGACGTCCATCTGAAAGACCTTGAATCCCTTAAAGGCTGCAAAGGCTAAGAACATACGTATTGCCTCCAAACGAGCAACAGGAGCAAACATTTCATCATAATCTATCCCTTCCTCTTGACAATAGCCTTTTGCAACTAGTCTAGCTTTATTTCGCACAACTGACCCAGTTTCATCACGTTTGTTCCTGAAGACCCATTTTGTTCCAATAATGGACTTGTCTTCAGGTGGGTCAATCAGCGTCCACACTTTGTTCCTTTCAAATTCATTAAGCTCGTCTTGCATAGCGACCACTCAGTTTGGATCCTTCAGAGCTTCATCGACTTTCTTGGGCTCGACCTGTGATATAAATTCAGAGAACATGTAGAATGCAGACGTGGTTGCATTTCGAGTTTGCACACCAGTATTTGGATCACCAATTACATTAGTGATGGGATGAGCTCGAGTCCATTTTGTGACCCTTTGTGGTTGATCCTGTTGTTCATCAGCAAAGGAATTATTTGTTTCCAAGAGATCTTCAGTGACCTGATTCACATTAACAGAAACAATATTATTGTCAGTATTTACCTCCTGAAAATAGTCATCCAAATCATCATTGAATGACTCGTAGAAAAGAGCATCAAATTCATCGGAAACAATTTGATCAGTATGATTGGAGGTTGACTCTGCATTGAATTCATCAAAGGTAACATTTATTGTTTCAACCACAGAGTTCTTTTTGGGAAGAAAAACTCGATATGCTTTAGAGATATCAGAATAGCCTAAGAGCATTCCTTGTTCTCCTTTGGGATCAAACTTGCTTTTCTGATCTTTGGTGTTCAGGATGAAGCATGTACTTCCAAAGACTTTGAAGTATCCGACATTTGGTGACTTTAGATAAAGTAACTCGTAGGGAGTTTTGTTGTGGCGCTTCACAATGATAGACCTGTTCTGTGTATAGCAAGCAGCATTAACAGCTTCAGCCCAGAAATGGCCTTTCAGAAATGCTTCAGCTAGCATCGTTCTGGCTGCTTCTATCAGGGTCCTATTTCTTCTTTCAGCAACCCCATTTTGCTGAGGGGTATATAGGGCTGAGAAGTTTTGGATGATGCCATTTTCATCACAAAAGTCTTGGAGGGTAGACTTTCTGAACTCTGTCCCATGATCACTACGAAGCTGTTTAACGTGTGTGTCAAACTGTCTTTGAACACGACGAATAAAGCTCATCAGAACTTCAGCAGTATCACTATTGTTACGCAAGAAGAATACCCATGTGAACCTGGTGTATTCATCAACTACAACCAGAGTATACTTCTTGCCTCCCATGCTTGGAGAACTGACAGGACCAAAGAGATCCATATGTAAGAGATGAAAGGCAGAGTTAACTTGGTTGCAATGTTTTGATTTGAAAACCGACTTCTTTTGCTTTCCTTTCTCACACGCATGACACAGCTTGTCTTTCTAAAACCGAACTGACGGTAGACCTCTGGTAAGCTTAAGCTTAGAGAGTTTACTGATGTTTTTGAAGTTGAGATGAGATAGCCTTTTGTGCCATAACCAGTTAACTTTTGAATCAGCTTCTGAAAAGAAGCAAGCATCTCTTTCAGAAGTGGCAGAGTTGAAATCGACAACATACATGTTACCCTGCCTTTTTGCTTGTAAGACCTCTTTTCCTTTCTTGTTAAAGATTGAACCTTTGGTCTTCTTAAAATGCACTTCATAATCTGCATCACACAACTGACTGATGTTGATCAAGTTGTGTTCAAGTCTTGTCACATTGGCAACATTCTTGATGTTGACTGAGCCTTGGTTGAGATAACCATAGCCATTAGTTTTTCCACATTTTCCTCCACCAAAAGTGACCTTGGGTCCATTTGCTTCTTAAACCCCATTCAGTAGGGACTTACATCCGGTCATATGCCTTGAGCATCCACTGTCAAGGTACCAAATGTTATCATGCTGACCGCCCTACACAGATAATCGAAAAGATTAGTTCATTTGAAGAGCCCAAACTTTACTAGGCTCCAAGACACACTTCTTAGAAAAGCAACTCGAGATCTTGTTTTCATTAGAACAAGAAGTAGCTTCATGACCTCTTACTCCACATTTATAACATTTCCGAGTGGATTTAGAATTCTTTGCCTTAATCCTTTTATTTTTCTTCTCTTTTTCCCCGATTAACTTTAAAACTTTGAAAAGAGAATCTTTAACTTCTTTGAGTTTAGATACGGGCAAAGCAAAGGTTTCATCACTTGTTTTGATTTTGGAGGGTTTTGAATTTTCAGCTTTGGATTGTAAGGTTTCAACTGATGATTCTTCGGTTGATGAAATCATGGGAATGATAATGTCATAGAAGACACTGGCTTCAGGAAGAAAGATTGAGTTAGATGACTCATTTATTTTGAATTCAGAAGATATTTCACCAACTGAATCAGATGAAGATTGATCGAGGGTTGCAATACAGGTTTCAGTCACGTCTATAGGTTGGGCTTTAGTTGGGGTTACAGACATGACTTCAGGATGGGTTTCGGTAGGACTTGATGTAATGGGTATTTCAGTGATTGGTTCAGTAGTTTCGTTGGCAGGAGTATCAAACTCAGTAGGAAGCTGAAGATTTCTAATTTCAGAATTCGTTCTTTCAGAAAAGCTTGGATTAACAACTTCAGATTTGGTAAATCTCTTTTTAAGTAGATTTTGATTTCCAATGTCATTAATACTTATGTCATTAAAAATCATTTCATCGACATGTTTACACTTTTTGCTGAAATCAGCAGCTTGTTTAATGTGTCCTATGCCCATTTTTTCTCTTTGAATTACCATCTGATGATTGATACTCTCAAATGCTAGTTTATTTGGACTCAACCAAATATCAATAATCGACTGAAGATCTTTTACTTTTTCGTTAGAGTCTTGCAAATCTATTTTCACATTCTTGAGTTCATTTGTTAAAAATTCGAGATGATTCTTTAAGGCATAAGACTCTTGAAGAAATTGCTCATTTTCTTTTTCGATGACATTTATATCAGAGGTGAGCTTGGTGATAGTTTGTTTATATTTGTTTTGATTGTTATGTGCAATTGTCAGATCAGAACACAAATAAGCAAACATATCATCCTTCTCATTCATTGAATAATCTTTGAAATTTGATACCTTATACATCATGGTGGGGTTCCATCCTTCTGTTAAGCTAAGTTTTTCAGCTTCAACCAGATCTTTGCTGAACTTGCTTTCAGTGGCCATCAAACACATTTCAGGATGTGCAGTTCCAAGGATTTCTTCAACCACCAGACATTTACCTCTGACTTCATTTTCTTCTTCTTCATCTGAAGATGTTTCAGAATCAGTCCAGCCCAGGTCATCAACTATCATGGCCTTTTCCTTCTTCCTTTCATTTGAGGCTTTGAGGGCTTTATATTTAGCTTTATACTTATCAGCCTTAGAAGGAAACCCTTTCTTAGGATTTGAGGAGGTTTCCTTCACATAACAGTCGGCTGCATAATGACCAGGCTTCCCACACTTGAAGCATTCATTCTTGGACCCTTCAGATGAGCCCTTTTTCTTTGAAGAGAACTTCTTATCAAATCTTCTCTTCCCATCACACTTGAACTTCTGAAACTTTTGGTAATTTTTCATGATCAAGGCTTTTTCGGTATCTTCATCATCAGACCTTTCCTCCTCCTCGGCTTCATTAACCTGAGACTCATCATCAGAATCAGAGTCCTCAGTTTGCTTGTACTTGGCTCTTTGAGGATTTTCAGCAACAAGGGCCAGAGTTTTCTTGAAGGCCTTCTTCATATCAGTTTTCTGAATGCGAGTATGTTCATCATTCAGCAAGATTCCATATAACTTACGCATGTTCATGTCCCTGAGCATATTGTTGGTTCTCAGGATCATGCACATGGTGTCCCATTCAGATGGGAGGGAATCCAAAAATCTATTAAGTATTTGGAACTGCTCTCTGACAACTCCAACTTCAGTCATGTTGTTCAGTAGACATGTGAACCTTGTGTAGACCTCAGTGAGAGACTCTGAGTCTTTAGCACAGAAACTTTCATACTTGCGTATGATGTTTGTCTTCTTGTTCTCATGAACTTCAACAGTTCCTTCGAACGATATGCAGATGCTCTCCCACATATCCTTAGTTGTTTTCAGGTTACAAACAGTATGAAATATTTCGTTAGGTAAGGTAATGATAATACTGTTTCGTATCTTAGCATCCAGAACCACAAGCTTCTTCTCCTCCTCTGTCCATTGAGATCTTGGTTTAGGATGAGAGGGAATGGAGTTTTCAGCAGAACCAGTCTCCATGGAGATGGTTTGAGGAATATAAGGACCTTCCTCCAAAACAACAAGTGAATTGCAGTCAAGATTTTCTAAATACAAAAGCCTTCTATTTTTCCAACTGGAAAAATGTTCGATTGAAAACTTTGGTGGTTTGGCAGAGGAGCCATTATCGATGTAACCAACTTCGACATGTTGAACAGATCACTAATTTATAGATAAAATTAGAACCTGCTCTGATACCAATTGTTTTTCCCGAATATGAATAAAACTAACTATGAATAAAATCAAAGTGCGGAAATAGTTTTAAAACAACGAACACACGAAAGTTTTCAAAGTAATATTATATTAATAACCAAACTTCAAAGAGTGCACAAGAACAAACTTGAGCACCGAGTACAAACTAAATCAAGAACAAACTTGAATGCAAATTAGCAAACAAACGCTTAACCTTTTCTCAAACAATGAGAAGGTATTTATAGGCTAAGTAAACTAATCATAACCATCTAATTCATTTACACGTGTACCGTTCTACACTTAATTAGGAACAGAAAACAAGATTGCCGTTTCGAGCTCTTTCAGAATGCGCAGATCGTGCACTTTACATAACAAGAAGATCCTGGTTATCAGATGTATCTTCAGTTCAGAAGATCCTTTGATGACTGAAGAGAAACTTCCGCTGACGTTCACTTCAGAACTAATCTTCAGATGAACTATGGGCTTCTTTCTTCAGATGTCGTCAGAACAGTTTACAAAAGAATGATATATTACACCTTCAGTCGCTTTCTTTGAAAGCTTCTTCAGGAATGGAATATATACAAATAAAAGGACTAACACACATACATACATACTTGTAACTTTTTTTTCTTTTTTTTTCAAAAAAAATTCTATCAGTAACATATACTTATATTTTATATTCACATTAATCAATTAACTTAACAAAACACATAATTAATTAAAACAACCAATCACATATCGCTAACCCGCTAATCGCCCAGGGTTGCGGGTGTTGCACATGTTCCCACAGGCACGGCTGTACCCCGACCGCCGGCACGGCTCGTGCCTCGAAAGGTTAAAGTTTGCCTAAATTAGATGATTATCCTAAAGTTTGCCTCGAAAGGCACGGGTGTTACACATATCCTAAATTAGATGATTATCCAGTTTGCCTATATATATAGTTTATACCATTCGGTAATGGTTAAAGTTTCATATAGTTTCATAAGATTATTAAAAAAGAAAAACTCCCTCTCCCACAATCGGCCAAACACCAAGTTTGGTGTCTCGGGGTTCCTTTGATCCGAGTATTATACACATATGAGTCCGAGTTCGTGATCTTCTTGTTGGTTGTTTCCGGCTAGAAGGATCTCGTTGGTAATATCACACATAGACTATATCTTGAGCAACCTATGTAACATATTTATGTTATTATTCTTGATTTGTAACGCCCTAAAGTTCAAATTTCTTTATGGCTAAGTGATATAAAAGATTAGAGGTATTTATAAAACAAGACGGGCTAAAACTATCAAAAATATATCTCATTAAGTCCATGGGTTGTTTTGTAATTAACCTAAATGTAGAAACTAGAATGGGGTTGAATAGTTTCTATGATTATTTTAAAAATCTTTTTAAATAATTTTACCCTTTTCTAAAAATTATATTTTTCTTTTTATAAAATAAACTCTTTTATATATTCTAGCACAAAATAGAAGCAATAATCACTATTAAATGGCAAGAATATTAAATGCGAGTATGTAAAGAGTTTAAGGGTTATAAAGATAACACCGAGATTTATAGTGGTTCGGTTGAACATCAACCTACATCCACTCCTTAACTTCCGTCAAGAGTTCCACTAGCACAACATGCAAAAGTCTTCTTAGAACGGAATAGACCACTTGTTAGAATCACTTTTGATACGAGGATGTGATCACCTCACAATGTTCTAGTCCAAGAACACTAAACACGAGATCTTCACCAAGAACCCGTAATGTAACATCCGAAAACCCGGCCTAGTTTTGAGCGGGTCGGAGGTGAGCGATTGGTACTTGTTTACACGTTTTGGTATTTAATTATGTGATTAAATGGATATTTGATATCGCATGATTTTATGAGTTAGATAAACTTGGTTTTGTACGATGGTAGTAGAAAATACCTTGTTGTGTATTAATTAAATATTTGGAATTATCAAGAGAGGATAATGTTAGTAATTGAATAAATCAATTGTTAAATTGATTTTATATGAGCATGTATATATGTGGGTGTTATGAGGTATGTAAGTATGTATGTATGTGTGTGAGTATGTGTGCTAGAAATAAAAGTCAAGGACACCTCATGCTTAATTGAAATTGAATTCTCAATGTATACGTGTGTTGTTTTGTGTGTACTTGGATAAGTTTTGATTCACTAGCCACCTCCTCATATTATTTGCTGGAGTGTGTGTGTGTGTGTGTGTGTTCTTTGAGAAGAAGAAAAAGAAGAACAAGAAACTTGGATTTTGAAAGTGAAGATTAAGTGATTGTTTAATCAAATTGAAGGTTGGTACATGTTTATGCCATGAATCTTGTTAATTATATGGTTATAAACTGAGATTTGGGTTCCAAAAGAAAGAACACCATTAATGGAGATATGAAGCTTTTGATGAAAAACTTGACATGTGGGTTTTGTTGGTTTTGAAATTTGAGTGAGTTTGGATGTGTTTTTGTTGATTGGTAAGGTGTTGTATGATGTTTATTATGATTTAGATCTGTTAGAAATGAATTTCCAGATTTAAGGTTGTGTTTTGAGAAGTTGGTTTGAAGCTAGAAGAAGAAGATAAATTTGTGGTGTGCTGAAAGGGGTCCGACTTTTAGGCCCCGGGTGGTCATCCGACTTTAGGCCCCGAGTAGTCCGATCTTAGGCTCCGGGAAAGCTAAACAGGGTCCGACTTAGGCCTCGTGTGTAACACCGGAAAATCACAAGCCATTTTTTTTATTTGCACTGCGGAAGCTTTAATTAAACAAACTTAATTACATTAAACCAATATTAACAAATGTACAATCTTTGTTCAAAAGACAACAACATCATCTACTACTGTTTGGTGTTACAAAATAATTGGCTCGTCTCTTTTTAAAACAAGTATCAGAGTATGGTAAACTCTTCCTTCTTCAACTCAAACACGTACCTGCAAAACATCAACCGATGGGAATTAGCACAAAGCTAAGTGAGTAGAGGCTAAAACATCAAATGCAAACATTCACAATCAATATCATAACATGTAATCACATATCCTGAGAAGACCGGCGGTTCGGCGCAAAACCTACAACCAATGCTGGCCAAAGCAAAGGTTTACCGATAGCTCTACACTGAATTGGCACAGTAAACTCCACCTCTGAGGCAACATATGCAACAGAAGGGCTACTACTGTTCAACCAACCAGTAGACGAGCCCAGCCCAAGTCCACGTATAGCTGACTTCCCAACGCAACTCAAAATCATCCTAAGAGCGCGTATCGACCAAATAGTCATGCAGCAGATATCAACAATCAATATCACAATCAGCAGTTCAATCAATCCAATCACAATCCACAATCATGCATCACATTAATAATATTAAATGCAATCTTTACCATCCGCGATTAACGTCCACTCACCTCTATTTCAGCACGAGCTCAGAGGTCTAATATTATTGCGTCTTAGGATTTCCTGAAAACACAGTGATAATCAAATTAGTCTCAATCTTATAAATATATCTAATCTCATATATTTATAATTCATTTATCAAATAAATAACAATAAACAATCACATGTCCAAAACATAAAGTATCGGAATTCCAAAACTATCGGATTCTTAAAAATCCGCAACTCTTGAGTGTCGGATTCTCCTAACTATCGGATTTCACCTTTAGCCGGATTATATCAATCGGATTTCACTAAATACCGGTTTTGGGGCTATCGGATTTCAAGTCTCGGTTTCTGGTATCGGTTTCTAAGTCATTATTTTCCAAGTATAGGATTTCATGGTTATCGGATTCTAAAGTGTCGGATTCTATAAATCCGGATTTCAAAGGTATCGGATTTGGGTCTCGGTTTTAGGTATAGGATTTGAGTGTCGGTTTTCAAGACTTCATATCATGTTTTCGGATTTAGCGGATTTTGGGTATCAGATTCTAAACTTACGGTTTTCCTACAATCGGAATTCACTTTCTTCCCCACAACCAAAACCGACAGTTCATAATCAAATCCGTCATCTTCAAATCATCAACCATAACTTTCAAAACTTCATCAAAATTAAAAAAAAAAACAGAATTCATAGATTCTTTCAAACATACCAGAAACATGTTTAAACACAATTAAACATAGATTCATACATCACTTCATCATATAATCATGCAAATCGTATGAACACATAAAACCCATCAAAACTCTTAGTTCTTCAAAACCGATTCTATAGTTCATTATAAAACATGATATTTCTACCAGAAATCATTCAACTAAACATTTAATCATAATAACAATAACATCTAACCTTGACTTGGATTAAATCTTCCAAAAACGGAAAATCCGATTCTTTCTAGTTCTTGTTCTTCTTCGGCCGAGAGGAACACACAACACACACACAATACTTTTTCTAAATTGAGATAATGCATGTGTTACCTACTAACCCCACGTATACAAGCATATTTAGCAGGAGGTGGCATCACCTCCTCATTTCTATCCACGTACACAAATACATGCATACATACATACAATTAAATACATACATATAATTAAGCACATACATTCATACGGAATCTTATATATATACATATCATCTTAATTTAATCAACAAATTAAATTACTAGTTAATCAACTAAATGTGTTTCAAAACACATAAACACATAACACAAACCCGCTAATCTCCTAGCCCATGTTTGCGGGTGTTACACCGTGCGACCTGAACGGGCCCGACTTTTTTATGTTTGTTTCATATGTGAAATTTAACATGTTGGTTATGGTTTTGTTTGATATAAATATATTTATGAATTAATACTGATTTCGATGTTGTTGTGTTCTCAGGAACTGCGAAGACTCGGTAACATTAGACAACTGAGCAAATGCGATTTGAGGATAGAGGTGAGTGGAGATTTACTCACGAGTGGTGTTGGTGGTAACTGTTATGGGTTACTTGATTTTGAGATATTGATGCTTTAATAGATTGTTTAGTCTGATATGTTGTGATAGACTGTTTAGTCTGATTTCTGTTGATTGTTGATAGCATGATAGACCGTTTAGTCTGATATTTGTTGATTGTTGACTGTTGATTATTGTTTGAGATCTCTTTGTGTGTTGTGGACCTGTGTACATGGTTAATGATATGTATACATGGTGTGTCTGACCCGTGTACATGGTTAAAGGTGTGTGCACGCGGTGTGACATGTACGTATGGTTAATGGTATGCGTACATGGTTGTGGAGGTCAGCTATCGTGTGTTATTGGGCTCGGCTTATCTGCTATTGGTTGCACAGTTCTTGATATTCTCATGCATCCGCTGTAATAGAAGGGGTTTAACTGTACCAAGTAGAAAATAACTATCAGTAAACCTTTGCTTTGGCCCGCATCGGTTGCAGGTTCTACAGAACCGCCGGTCCTCTAGATTTGTGTGGCTTGTGAGATCTCTTTGTGTGACAGTTGATTATTGATTGCGGATATTTGCTAATGACTGTTTGTTTATAGCTTCCATTCACTTAGCTTTGTGCTAATTCCCCACAGTTGATTCCTTTTTGCAGGTTTTGTGTGTCCAGTTGTTTAGCTGTGTTTGTGGGAAGGGAAATTTGACTAACGCTTTGATATTATTTTTTGAATAAAGATGAGCCGTGTTTTATAAATTTTTTGTAACACCAACGGATGCTGTGTTTTGAATACAGTGTTATATACTTTGTGGGTGCTTGTATTTATGAAAATTTATAGACGCTTCTGCAGCGATTTAAAAATGGCTTGAGATTTTTGGTGTTACACGCAATGCCTCCAACGAGGACTTCTTTGCCTACCAAGTAGAACTTCCTAGCCTCCACCGATGTCTTCAAACAAGTGCCTTATGAAAGGACTTTTACAAGTGTTCTTCACCAAAAACACAAACCCAAAAAAATAATGTGGGGAATAGTCAAACCCACGTGTACAAACAAGTTCTATAACTAGAACTATCTGTCAAGAAATAAACAACACCAACAATGGTGTGTACAAATGATTCACTCTTAAAAATCAAGAGGCAAATGAATATATATTTGAATCTCCTTGATTCTCTCTCTTGCTTTCTTTGAGTTGTTGAAGAATAGATGCTTTGATCTTTGAAGATTGAACATCTCAAGAATCACACATGTAAAATATAAAGATGAAAGATCACAAGATGTGATTAAATATTACAGAGAATTTTATGTGCAAGAGGGTGTATAAAATGAGATATCAAGTATGCAATTTATAGGCAAGAGAGAGAAAATCTCAAAAGCTATCAGGAGATCGGACGGTCGTAGCTCACAGTCGACCGTGGCTTGCGATCGTGGGTTCTACACACAGCTTTATTTGCCAGCTTAAAATGTTACCGTTGGATGCTGATGAATATCATATTTTCTATCATAAAATAGTACAATACCCATTAAAATAATATTTAATAGTGTATCATCTGTTGGTATGTGTGAGATGAATTATTTTAATAATTTTGCATAAATATAAAGTAATATCTCTTGAGATCTAAGTGTGCTGATGAAAAAGAGTGTCACACCAAAAGTAGGTTGTACTTTTATTTGCACAAAGTCTAAAAAGGTTATACCTTTTTTACTTTTTGTTTCTTCCACTTTATCACAATGCTCAAGAAATAATACCCACTATAATTTGAATTCAAAATATCTCACAAACACAACTTGAAAGAGTAGGTGCTTGATCAGTATATTTTATCTTCATTTTCATCCCTATAAAATTTGTCAACCGAAATATATTTCGTTTTTTGCTTGTGGCAATTTATTTTATAAAAATACATTTCCAAAATAAGTATATCTTTTGAGCACATGGAAATGTTTTATAAAATATAAAAATGAAGTCTAGTCCAAAAATCGATTTCTATATATTTGTTTGTATTCGTTCAAAAATCGTTTTTAACTAAGGGTATTGTATACGTTTGGCGTTTGTAAAATTTGCATACTTGATTATTTTTTAATCATCTCGTAATATTTCGTTGTGATTAATACAAATTTATATTTAATGATTTATTTTGCCAAACTTATTATTTTCATATTAACTTAGATTTTTATAAGATATTTAATATTAAATCCAAATATTAAAATTGTGTCATCAAAACATTTAAATAAATGTTTATTCTTTAATTGAGCAAACACGATAGATATGGATATATATGATATCCAAGTTCCTATCCAAACTAAACACAGACATACACATTCATATGTAGGTATGCATGGCTGCCAATCTTTTTCTTCGATTTTGAATCAGGAATTTTGTGTTTCTAAGCTATTATCATCATCTCCATCTTAGGATCATTAAGGTATGAATTTTTTTTATTAGTTTTTGAAGTTTATTGGGTTAAATTGTTCAATTGGTTGAATCAATGATCAAAGTGAGTTAGTTATTTTTGTTTTGATGTTTGAAGTATTGTTAAAGTGTTAGACAAGTGCTGGAAAACTTGTGTTTTGTTAGGTTGAGGCACGGGCGTACTTGGCCAAAGCACGGGTGTGCCTTAAGGGTAAGGCACGCCCGTGTCCGAGTTAAGCACAACTGTATCTGTTAACACATGGGTGTGCCTGTGTGCAAGCACGGGCATGCCCATGCACAATACAGTTTCCAAAATAGTTTTCATAACAGCTTTAAGAGCAATTTGTATAGTTTATAATGCCTAGTTAAATTCACTGGTGTAGGAAAGTGTCGGGATATTTGACAGAACACTTTATTTGTATAAGTACAGTAAGCACATACGAGGTGAGTATACTCTTTCTCTTGTATGAATAACTTTGTTATGTGAGATAGATATGATGCATATACATTGTACAACAGTGGCGTATAGTTATGCACGAGAATAGTGGCAAGGTGTATAGCTACGCAGGTGGTGTAGCTGTATATCAGAACAGTGATAGTGTGTACATCTACGCATGTGGTGTAGCTGTATACCAAAATAGTGTTTAGAGGGTATGGCTACGTAGGTGGTGTATGTATACTCCACAACAGTGACAATTTGAACAATTTTGTAGGTGTTACAGCTTGGATGCAAGACATTTCGGAAAGATTTTACTCCTGTTATATGATTATTTGTGTTAAGCTAGTATGCTCACTAAACGTTAGCTCATGTTTGAGTGTTGTATTTGACATGTGGCACAGGTTCCGGCAAGGGTGAGGTCCTAGCTTCTTGGTTGTTCGGATAGCTCCGGATAGTCGAAAGATGGATTTTGGCACTTCTTTTGAAACACTCGTTAACATGTGTAAATGTATCTAGCGTTTTGTAACTCTGATAACAGTTTTGGTGTTAACAAAATTTAAAGTATTTTATAACTTAAAAATGAAAAGGTGGTGTTACATATTTATTTATTCTTGATGTGTATTAATTTCATGAGATTAATAAAGATTGTTTCTTTCGAGTTTTAAGGTGTTAAATTTTTTTTAAAATCGTTTTCACCGTGTATTCTGAATTAAAGCTTCGATATTTATGTACATAACTAAACATAGATTGTATTTTTGTTAAAACTCGCGTGGTCCTGTTTATGATTCTCGTGGTTGTTTTAATGGTTAAAACCCAACAATCATCAACCTCCTTATCTGATTCCATAAAGAAATAGAACATTGATCAAGCCACCTGGCATAAATCTTAGCATGGCCTCCACAACCTGAGTTGTTTTATATTATGCCTATTAACACTATTTTTGGTTGTAATATAAATACCCCTATGCAGCTTTGTCTTTTATAAACAACCTATTTTTGCTACGGCTCATGTGACGTGCCTATCAAAACTTACTCAAAAACTAGAAAATACTTATACCATCTTTTGTGTAATACATGTACTATCTTTTTCTAACCTTTGTAATTATTTGTAAATATATGAACATGTTACTTTAAAACACATATATGTTTTGTATGTTAACAGCTCATCTTCACAACATTTAACTCGCATTACAAGACATTATGCTTACATGTATATACTTTGCTTATATCATACCAGGGCCGTGTATTTGCACAGCCTAAAACTCTTCCTAGTATATATGTATATAGAGAAAGGTTTATTTGAGAACCGTTTTTATTGCGAGAACCAATCTTAGCCGTTCATTTTGGATAATGAAATTTATGGATGAAGAGCGTGGGGAGATTGAGTGTGGCAAGGTGCATGTAAGCAATTCATGAGTGAGCAATCCAATTGAAGGAAGGGAAATTAGACGGCTAAGATTGGTTCTCGCGGTTCTTGCAATAAAAACGGTTTTCAAATAAACTTTTCACTATATATATATCATGGAAAAAGGATATAGTAAAAATAAGAAAACAACTTTTCATTTCTAATAAAGAAGAATAAAATAGAAGTCAAAAAGTAAAATAGCATTGTTTTGAAAGTGGAGAAAAAGGTTGGTGAGAATAAAAAATGATGGATCTGGAAGAAAAAATAAAATGATAAAAAGAATTTGGGGTTCGGGTGGGGCATGGAGGGACATACCTACGAAAAAAGGTTTGGGATAAGTGTAAAGAGAAATTAAAAGTAGAAACTAGAAAGTGGATGAGGGTGTTGAACTCAAGACCTAAAAGTTGGAGTATGAAGATATTAACCATTTAAGCTAACCTAAACTATTCTTACTCTTCCGATCAGCTGTATAAATATCAGCCGGCTTATTTTAGGAAAACCCTTCCATGAACAATGTATGACACTACGGAGTGACAATTGTTATATATATATATATATATATATATATATATATATATATATATATATATATATATAAATAGCATCAATATAGAATCACTCTTAAACATAGAACCTAAAGAACCATTTTGGATCTTTAGATTAACTTGATCAAAGGTTGATATCAATTTGTGGCAAAATTGTAATTATCATACATAATTATTACCTATAATTTAAAAGAAGGGCAAAAAATGGAAATGAAAAAAAAACTCACGCCTCCTCATAACTATCATCAGCTTTTTTTTAAAAAAACTCATTAATCCTTCTAATAATTATAACTATGTCATGTTTAAGAATTTTAACAAAAAAATTATACCATTAGGTTCAGTTTTTCTTGCTCTTTAATTCAAGACCACTCTTCCCATATTTCTAAAAATTTGATTTTGAAAATGCAAGTTTCATATCTGAACAATTAAACAATATGTAAATGCAAACAGATATCTCCGAATCAATGTTACAGTAGTACAAACAGCATCTAAATGCACATATAATTCATTTTGCATTTACATATTGTTTGTAGAATTGTTACATTGACTCTTATAATTAAGTCTGCATTTAAATATTGTTTGTAAAATTGTTTGATTGACATTGTTATATCAGTTTGCATTTACATTGCTATATCGGTTTTGCATTCACATACTGTTTCTAAAAATTACATTGATTTTGAGATATCAGATTGCATTTTACATACAATTTGCAAAATTCTTTGATTGATAGAGTTATATTAGTTTGCATTTACATATTGTTTGTAAAATTGTTTGATTGACAGAGTTATATTAGTTTACATTTACATGTTGTTTGTAAAATTGTTACATTAACACAATTATATCAGTTTGCATTTACATGCTTTTGTACTATTGTAACATTGATTCTGAGATATATGTTTGCATTTACATATTGTTTGTAAAATTGTTTGATTGATAGAGTTATATCAGTTTGCATTTACATGTTATTTGTAAAATTGTTACATTAACACAGTTATATCAGTTTATATTTGCATGCTGTTGTACTATTGTAACATTGATTCTGAGATATCTGTTTGCATTTACTTATTGTTTGTAAAATTGTTTGATTGGCAGAGTTATATCATTTTGCATTTGTATGTTGTTTGTAAAATTGTTACATTAACATAGTTATATCAGTTTGCATTTACATGTTGTTTGTACTGTTGTAACATTGATTCTGAGATATTTGTTTGCATTTAGATATTGTTTGTAAAATTCGACGTCCATGGTTCGACATCTGATCTGTTCTTTTCATTATCGTAGTCATGCCTTGCGATAATCTTCGTATCCTCAACGACGATGGTGACCATCGTTGCCGATGATTTCTCCCCGGTCGTCGTTCAAGGCCATGAAAAATGCAAAATTTCCAGAGCAAAGGTCATTGTTTCCATTCACGAAAAATGCAAATTGATTTATCAGGTTTACATTTTGATTATCTTCTTCATTTTAGTTGCATTTTGGTTATCTTATTCATCCGGATTTGCATTTTTGTTATCTTCTTTATGTGGATTGCATTTTGCATATTCGTCAAACAATTTGCATTTTGAAAAAAAAAATTAGAAAACATATCAATCCTGGTCTTGAATTAAAGAGGATAAAAAATTGAATCTAATGATATTTTTTTTTGCTAAAATTCTTAAGGATGAATATATTATGACCATTTGAATGTTTAGTAGGATTTAAAAAAAAAAAGTTTGGAGGTTTGAAGGAGGGGGAGGCGTGAGTGTTAAATTTTAATTTAGTTTCCAGTTTTGCCCTTACCCTTGATGTCACGTGTCATCGTCAGGTTTGTTCTTTAGGTTCTATGAATAAGTAAGGTTCTATATATAACCTCACCCTATATATATATATATATATATATATATATATATAGTGAGGTTATATATAGGAGGGTTCAAACGATAACTGTTTTTCGTACGAGAACTGTGAGAACCAATCTTGACCCTGCATTTTGGATAATGGAAATCATGGATGAAGAGTGTGGGGGATTGAGTGTGGCAGACTGCATGTAAGGAATTCATGGGTGGGCAATCCAATTGAAGGAGGGGGAATTGGACGGTTAAAATTGGTTCTCGCGATTTTCGTATGAAAAACAGTTCTTGTTTGAACTTTTACCTATATATATATATATATATATATATATATATATATATATATATATATATAGTGAAAGGTTCATTTGAGAACCGTTTTTATTGCGAGAACCGCGAGAACCAATTTAGCCGTCCAATTCCCCCTCCTTCAATTAGATTGTCCACCCATGAATTCCTTACATGCACCCTGCCACACCCAATCCCCCCACGCTCTTCATCCATGAATTCTATTATCTAAAATAAACGGCTAAGATTTGTTCTCGCAATAAAACGGTTCTCAAATGAACCCTCCCATATATAATATGAGAAAATGATCTTAGTACCTAAATAAAATTGAAATATCATAAATTCCCATAATTTAACCGACTTATAAGTGTAATAATACTTGAGTACACGTAATGAAAACAAGTTAGCGTGACTGGTGAGCGACCACTATGTGGTTAGCAATAACACTTCAGACGTGCAGTGTGTGGTCCCATTTGATTTTTTTGTTTTTTTATTTTTATTTCTTTTGTTTTTTGAATTTTGATTGATAATCCGATACCTCGATCCTATAATTTAATGTAGTGATTGCTTGAGTGGTGAAAATTTAATGTAGTGATTGCTTGAGTGGTGAAAAGTGTCTAATTAATATAGGGTTGAGAAGTAGGTTTAAGTGATCGATGTATAGATCATTTGATAAATTAGTAATGCTTAAAGTCCTTTATACCATAAAACACCAAGAAAACAATAACAGAATAGAAATTAATAATAACCGATCTCGTTCTGATTTCGTATAAATTAGCAAATCAAGAAAACAAAAAACATAAGAAAATAGAAATTTTTGGTCTCTTTTTTAGACCACATCAAAGCTCGTGAAATCTTTTCACCAACACATTGGATAGTTCACAGAACAAGATTCAAACATTGAGCACAAGTCATATAATTCATATATGACAACCACAACATAGGTAGTAAACACATAGCTCCGACACCAACACAAAAGTTTCAAGAGCCGAAACGATCTTTAAAACAAAACCATCGACCAACCATAAGCGTATATTGAACCTCGTCTTCCATGGAAAACCGACACTTCCGACCCTCCTCCATATCCTGTTCTTGTTCTTCTCTTCCAATCTCTTGAAAAAGAACGAGAAATCGTTATTTTTCTCGTTCATGTCTCGAATTTCCGCGAACGATTTGTATCACGGTTTTAGAATGTTTTCTTGAAATATAAGATGGGTTTGTTGCAAAAGCAAGCGTATGAACTTAAATTTATATTGGAGGCATATATTGTTGTGTTGTGATTGTACTTTATTGATAAGGGACGATTGAGAATAGTTTGTGTGAATTTTACACTTTGCCCCCTAGAGTTTTGTAATTTTACAACTTTGGTATTCTTGGTATAGAGACTTACCAATTGGGGCAACATATATGTGTGATAGGTATGACAAGCGACAAGAGTGGGAAATGTGGGATACCTTAAAGCCGAAGTGCAACAAACGCGTCATAAAAATTACAATAATATAAATATTGATTTCCGTATACATCTAAAGATTGTTAAGAACAAGATTCTCTTTTGAATCGAACGTTTTTATCTTCGTAAACACACTCGAGGTGTTATATATTCTTCTACTTTGTATTTTTACTTATCATTTTACTTATAAGATCAAAACAAATGTCTAAATCAATATATGAGATCGAGAAATAGAATTTGTGAATTGCACATGTCATTATCTAACTAGTAGGAGAATGAAGTAATAAGCTAGATTTAGTATAAAGATATATAACTTCCAAACTCAAGATTGTAAAACATTAATAATATTTTTAATAATTTCACATATATTGTGATTCTTATAAAATATTAATTATATTCCACTTTTCTACAAGGTTTAAAATGCAAACATTGTACCAACAGTGCAGTCCATTTTTAAGAGTCAAAAGTACGAGTATAAGTTCACTTTTAACCTTGGATCGATAAACGATCCTACATTCTACTCTGATCGTACCCTAAAGACGATCCTATGTAGAGATTTGATAAAAATAGAGAATTAGAGAAATTTACTCTTAAAAGCATGGTATTAGAGAAGTTCACTCTTAAATTTACTCTTAAATAAAGAATTAGAGAAGTTTACTCTTAAATTTGATAATAAATAGAGAATTGGAGAAGTTTACTCTTAAAAGTATGATCTTTTGTAATTTTAGAATAATTTGTCTACACTAGTAAATGTAATCTTTTACTACAGTTTTCACACTTTTCAAATGTAGAGATTTAATAGAAATTTATCACACCTAAAATTTTCATGTTTGATAGAAAATTTTGACACTTATGTGTGTATTAATTGTTAGGCTTTATGCGCACAATCAACAACACTATGATGTCACATCCAATGTCATTAAATACTCAAGGGTCACACATTTGACTGCTTATGAATTAAGCAGTAGTGCAACCTTAGAAGGAGATTTATGACCGAATATGTATTTTAAGTAAACCGAATATGCCGTTTCCGACAAAATATACAGATTACGTAAATTTAATATGAATTTGTAATATCAACCATTGATCACTCAAATGTAAAGACTGAGTTTGGTTATGTAGGTAAGGGTGTTCATCGGTTCGGTTTCCGGGTTTTTCGGTTTGTTCAATTCACTTTATTTAGTTTTGAAATTTTTTAGGTAAAACTGTAACTAAACCGAATATCGTTTAAATAATACCAAAACGAACCAAAAACTGTTAATGAACTCGGTTTGGTTTTCTGTTTAACGGAATAAATCAAATAAAATTTAATGGCATATTATTTGACTTGATTTGTAACATGTTTGGTACAATAAACTATAGAACATCTTTCTAATTTAAAAAACATAGGTGTTTATTTGTTAAGAAGTTTTAAATCTAAATTTGAATACCACATCTAAATAGTGATTATTTCCCGTTTGTTATTTAAAAAAAACATATAATAATTCATTTATCATTTTGCATAATCAAATGTTTTAATTTATTCGTTAATAACTTGCTATTTACAAGATTATACATATCAACTTATCAAGAATTAAAACCGATATATTATATTTTTCACTTGTGTGGTTGATTGTCTCGATCTCATTCTCACTCTCACCCAATAAACTATTGATAATTAAATGATTATGTAAATTGCTTATAAGTTTCCATGTTTCCTAAAAACAAGTTGACATGGTTATTTTGATGATATGATCATGGTTTTAATTAAGGCTGTCAAATCGGGTCGGGTTCGTGTCGTTCGAGTTCAGGTCAATTTCGTGTCGACCCAATTTTAGCCAATTTATTTTCGTGTCAAGTTCGAGTCGTGTCAGTTTTTTTCATGCCCGGTTCGTGTCGACCCATTTAGGCCAAATGTCATCGACGAGAATTTTTTCGGTTTTCGAGTACGGTTTTCCGTTTCAACTACGATTTTCTTTATCAATATTTCAAATTCCATGTTTGTTTTCCAACGTTCGGCACAAATTTCAAAAAAGATTTTTATTTATATTCTAAATTTAATAATCAATGTTCGTTTCCGTTGTATTCGAACTTCAAATTTTGTATTTATTTCGTTTGGATTGAAAATTTGATTTTACTTTTTTATTCACTTATATAAATGAATATAATAAAAACTATGATGTATTACTATTCTATACAAATAAATAATGTCATTGAACAACCGAATATTTTGCGGGTTTTATTGTCCTAAAATGTTACACTCTTTTGAATTCATAATCTTATTTTCAAAAATTAAATTTCAAGTATTAAAGAAAATTTTAAAAGGTTACAGTTTTACCTATAAACGGGTCATATGAGTTATTTTCGGGTTATCGGGTTGACCTTAAACCGATCTGTTTATTATCGGGTTATCGGGTTGCCATCCTTAGTTTTAACCACAAAGATTAATGAGTAAGTGAACAATGTTATTTCAGATTCTTGCATGGTATACATAAAATATATCAACATATATGAATATAGTATAGCAAGAAAAATATAAAAAATTATTTATATGTAATTTAGTTTACTAATTTTCAAAACCATAACCAAACCAAAGACCGATTATAATAATCGGTTTCAGTTTATGAACCAAACCGAAAACTTTATTTGAATTTGGTTTGGTTTTTTCGGTTTTTTAGTGGGTTCAGTTTAAACAGTTTCTTAATCTATATTGATCTTTGTTATTTATATATATATAGTGGAAGGTTCATGCGAAAGGTAGTTTATTTGTAAAAAGTGAGAGAAGTAATTAAGACCACTAGATTAGTTATCAACGGTTAAGGAGGATTGTGACATTATGGTAATATAAGTAAACCTTACGGGAATTAAACTAAAAGAAAAAAGGTTATAAAAGTCATTTTAGTGACCACAATCACAGCCTATATGTAAACCAAATCAAAATAGTCTTCACGTCCTTTATATCCCTAAAATCTCTCAATTCTCCTCCTTATTTAGTAACTTGTCTTCTCCATTTCCCAACCCTAAAATTCAACTTCTATCTTTCTCTCCCTTACCTTGTCACCATCACCTATTTTCATCCACCAAGCCGTCGCCTCTTTTCCGCCACCAAGCCACCGTCGTCGCCTCCCTTCCGCCACTAAGCCACCGTTGTCGCCTCTCTCCATAATCGAGCTTTAAACTAACTGGATGCCTCTCTTCGTCCCAGGCTGCCATTAGAGCTCTACTACCATCGGCCCTGTAGACCTCCACCAATTGACTCCCACCGTCGTCGTCCATGGCTGCCGGTCCTACTATCTACAACCTTCGGGACCTTTCATCAAGCACCATCGTAAAATCATAGATCTGAGGTCAAACCTACTAACTTTCACGGAGCACCATGCCATCATTGAGAATGGGTCTGGAACAACACCCATCGGCCACCATCTTTCGTCGTTGCATTCTTGATTGGCTTCCACCTTCACCACCGATTTCCACACAAATGCTTCTTTTTTTTCTTGTTCATCACCGTTGATTTCCATGTTCAATGGTGTGTTTAATCCACCATTGTTGCGTTCTTAGTCTCCCCTATCATCTCTTTCTTATTTTTTGTATTTTTATATATATATTCCAATAAGTTTTGTACTTCACCTTTTCATTTTTTTCATTTTGTTTTTTATTTTTTTAGGTTATAATATACATGCTCTATTAGGTTTTTAAATTTTTTCTAGGTGTTAATTGATAAATAGTTCAGATTTGGGGTTAATAAACTAAATTTTGTATATTATATATAGTCCTTTATGAACTATTAGGAAGAAAAAACCATAAAAGGAATATCAATTAGTATTTTACATTATTATTAATTAAAAATAAGAAATATAGATTTGTAATAGTTGTTTGTGTGGGAAAAAAGCTTAAATTTATTAATGAACAAACTTAAATTCATTAGTGAACAAGTAGATTATAATTAACATAAATAGTAATGATTGAAAACTTACATATATTTTAGTTGTGCTCAATGTTGAATATTGTAAAATTTATTTTAAAACTTTTATACTTTTGGATGTTTTCATTATTGAACACAATAGTGACAATAAAAGATAAAATAGTCCTACAAAGATGTTATGATTTGTTAATGAACAAATAAATATATGAAGAAATTTCTGAAAAGTAAAAAGAATTAATTTGAAAAATAATATAAAAAAATCTAGCAAAAAATTAATTAGAGAGATGAGAGATAAAATATTTATGTTTACTAGTTTATCCTTTTGAATTAAATAAAAATATTAATTATGATTAATATAAACCACAAGATTAAAAACCAATCAAGGGTTGGTATTGCTTCTCACACTTTTCGCAAATAAGACACTTTTTGTATGAACCCTCCCATCCATATATATATATATATATGTGTGTGTGTGTGTGTGTGTGTGTGTGCGTGTGTGTGTATGGGTTTAGTTCAAAATGTATCCAACTTGTAACGTTTTGTTATTGTGTATCGGTTTAAAATTTTCTATTGTGTATATCAAACGTATAATTTGTCACTATTTTGTGTATTAAACTTTTTATTTCTATGTACTAAGTAAACTTATACATTCTTTTTTTTAATGTAACCAAAATACATATAATAGCAACAAATTAAAATTTTGATACATACAATAGAAACTTTTAGAGTTTGATACATACAATAGCAAAACGTGACAAGTTAGATACATTTTAATAAACTAAATCCTAATAACTAAACCTTCCATATATATAAAAAAAATCAAGTCGATACAAATTGATTGTATTTTTAAAAAAATTTCATAACTAAACCTTCCATTTTTTAAATATTCTATCATGCAATAAATATTTTAAATTTAAATATTATAATATGTGTATAAGTAGAACTAATAACGTCAATAACATATAACAAGAATTTAGACATTTTTTAATTTTTTTAAATAGGCATTTAATAAAAAAAAATAGAAAATTGTCCACTATTTTACTCTATTTTTTAATCTCTTAATGTTAAATAGTTTCAAATTACTAGTTTACATCCTGTATTTTAATGCAATTTATCCAATATTATAAGTAAAGACCATTTTTCTTATTTTATTATTTTCAGAACTTATTTTTAAAATTAATAAAAGAGTTAATTGAGAACATAAAAATAAAGAAAATGGAAAAAGAAAAAAATAGACATATCACCAAAGAAATTTTTTCCATTGTCACTATATTTCGTGAATACCGAAAATGGACATGTTATTGAGTAGAACTTCTTCGTTACCGTCGCATTACGCGAGTACCATACTAGTATGTGTCTGTGTGTCTATATATATATGGAGAAGTTCATTTGAGAACTCTTCTTATTACGAGTATCATTTGTAAGTATCATTAATGCTCGTTTATCACTCGGTAATGATTTCATTTTCAACTGTAATTGTTATCATTTTCGGCTGGAAAGTTATCGTTCAGTAATGAGGATATTTTTTAAGGGGTAAATAAAAAATTAAAAAAGGAAATTTTGAGGAAGTCTTATAGGAAGCGCGTGGGTTTGGATTTTTTTTTTCAATTCATATTTTGTGCTTAGTGACTGAGAGTTGACCTTAGAGTTTTATGTTTAAGAGTAGGGTAATATGGATCCTTACCATATATATATATATATATATATATATATATATAGAGAGAGAGAGAGAGAGAGAGAGTTTGGATCAGATCAGAACATATTTAAAATGAGAACAGAGAGAACACTTTTGTGTCGTTGATTTCATTGATCGGATGGTTTAAAAAATTGTCACGTTTTTTTAGGCATTTGATTTTATTGATCGGATAGTTTAAAAACTGCCTCGTTTTTTATCATCTGTTTGACTATACATCAATGGATACAAATATTTAAATTGTTAATATTATAGAAATAATTTTGATCATAAGATTTAGGATGAAAACTTGACTTTTAGGTAGTTATGGGTGAATTTAAACGTAAAGGAGAAATGCTAAATTATAAGTTTACCCATGTTCTTAATGTTGTACATCTTAAAAGAGTTCTCCCTTGAACCTCACCCTATATATATATATATATATATATATATAGGGTTAGGTTATTCATAGAACTCTTATTATATATAGAACCTAAAGAACAATTTTCAACCATTAGATCTACAAATAGATGACTAGGATTGCATTTAAAAACAAAGCCTCTTGATTAATTAAAAGGCGCCATTTAGTAAACATTAAAGGGAAAAAAGGTAAATTTCTTTGCCCATTACTATCGTTTCCGTTTTTAACGCAAAACCCCCGGAAACCGTATATTTTCAATGAATGAATTTTACTAACGTTACCTAAATGCAAACGAGTTACATTTGCAAAATGCAAAAGACTATGTGAGTATAACAACCTTTTTCAAACAACATGCAAAATGCATGATACATTCCGTGAATGTATCAACCTTTTCATCAAAAAAGAAGTAATGTTATTGTCTGATATTCTTACCATCACACTGTAGTTATTTACACCTGATAGATGTATCGGTGTTTATTGTCTTATCTCTTCATCATCATGTCCTGTTCGATCCATCCCCTCACCAATAATCATCTTCGGCTTCTTTTCCACCACCATCTTGATTATAATCATAATCTCTTGAAGTTACCGGTTTAGCACTTTCATTTACAAACTCTGTTTATGTGTTTTACGTATCAAATTCAATATTATTGCATTTCAAAACTATCTGATTAGGTAAATGCAATTTACCTATGCTTTCCGTATTTACAACCACTAATTTTGTACCAGCTTTCAACCTCCTCTGACTTTTGTCTTTGGGTTTTTCTACAAATTTATACGTTTACAAATATCAGATTAACGTTAATATATATTATTTTTAGATTCATTAACGAGTCTGCAAACCTGTGCTCTTCTTTTGCAATCTCCTTATCGAGGCTTTTGTCATTTTACGCGTATGTACATATGATTTAGCCTTCATCTTTTTCAAACTTACTCCTGCATTTTGTTTAGTTTTCAAACAATTTAATATATACAAGTTTTGATTATCTGATATGGAAAACAGTGTGAACTCAATATTTATCATTTACCTTTCATTTTCACTGTATCCTTTCTTTTTGAAGATACCTTTCTTGATGTTTCACCAGATACCAGCTTTCGTTCTTTATTTTTTAGCATTTTTGGTGTCCAGTAACTCACTGCTGGAAATGCAATATCTCCTTCTCCCTCCATCCTTCTGAGTGTTGTACAATACCACAACTGCATTCATATTATGAAATTGTAAGTTAGTAGAACTTATTTATTATGGTCAATCAGTTATATAATCATTTATGTACATACCACCAACATCAACAGTGGTCCTGTAAACCAGCTTTTCTTGTTGTTCCTATACCATTTAAGCTTGCATCTTTTTGCACATTCAAGGACATATGTGCACCAGTCCATATTCTGTATTTCTTCAAGACTCTTTATGTATGGCAGAAATTTTTGGTTTACAGTACCACAGTTTATGCCCTCTGCAAGGAGTGTTATTATCATCACGATTGCATTCATTTTAAACATTTCACCAGGCTTCTTATCTGACATCATTCTTTCGATCACCTGCGTCATATATATATTCTAGGATTTCTTTGGTTGTGATGGATACTGCTTCCTCCAAGTCGCTACTTTTTCAGTATCGCCCATCCCTGCCTTTGTTACTGCTTTTACTTTGATACTTCCCATAGGTAATCTCAACACTTCCTTTATTGCATTTTTATCCAGTTTACATTTTTTACCCCTATTTGCATTTCCATCTTTTCAGGATCAAAATTGTCCATGACCTAGTAGGCAAGCTTGCCTAGTATAAAACCAATTGTGCAGTTCAAGATACCCTCAAAACCCATGTCTTTGATGATTTTCTTTATATCATCGCTCAACTCCTTACACATGTTCATAAATTGGTGTGGTGACTGTCTGGATGTTATGTAAGGTATTTCAATATGTGTACTCTCCCCTTGTTTTTTAGATGATTTGATTATATCACTATCCTTATGGACAGAGTTGATCATTTTCCTTTTCTTCGTTGCTGTTGTCTTTATTCTAGAACTTAATTGCTTCGGGGAAGGTTTAACAAAATCATCATCAGTCTCCGTTTCTTCTGCATTTAAGGTTAAAACATGTAAAATTCAAAAAAAATATTATGTGCAGAACATCAAGTTTGTTTCTGGAATATGCAGAACAGCTAGATGATAACTATGTGATACAAAGGATACCTATTGTGAAAGTAACAACTTTTCTATAGAGCCTTTTAATGAATGAGTTTTACAAAGGATACCTAAATGCAAAATGATCACATTTTGCAAAATTCAAAACACAATGTCAAAGTAACAACATTTATAAAATGCAAATTTCAATTGAGAATTTGTGTCAGCAAAAGAAAATGCATAAAATGAAAATTTCAATTGAGAATTTGTGTCAAATGCAAAAATGCAAAATGAGTTACATGGGCTAATGCAAAAAAATATTTGACAAATAATGTCAATTGAGATGTGTTTTTCATATTGTCAGAATAAAGTTAAATGCTCCCTAAAAAGCCAAATAAAATGCAAAAATACAAAATGAGTTACATGTAACATCCTCAAAACAGGCCTAGACGTGTCCGATTATGGTACGTCAATTATTTAATTTAATTAAATAATATATATATATTCTAGGAAATGATATAAAATATGGAAAATAATAAATAAAAGGGTTATTAAAAATATTAATAAATATAGATAAAGATTGTAAAATATTGAACGGTTTCAAACGAGGATTCCAAAAATATCCTCGTTAGTTGAAACGGTTAAACGAGAGATGAGTTGTAAGTTGAAAAGGGGAACAAAATACCCACTTGTGGATAATAACTACCCACAAGTCGGTCCAACCCTTCACAAACACAGACTTCTCTACACACACACACGTAACACACACACACTCAAGCTCTCTTCCTGTTCTTGCAAGATTGAAGAAGAATTCACCAAGAAGATCACTCAAGCTTACATCTTTGCTGCAAATTTGAGTTGTAATCTGCTGTAACACTTCATCTTCATCATCTCTACCATTGTAAGCTTCATCTCCATGCTTGTTCTTCATGTTCTTGATTTTGGGTTTTTGAAAGAAAACTCACTAAGCTTTGTTCCAGCAGTGAATTAAGGCTTAGAATCACTCCAAGATCAGTTCCTAAACATCCTTTGATCATTGTAAGTTCCAATTCATCCTTGTTCTTGATTATGCCTTTCAAGACTTAAAATTCTAGGTTTGCAAGTGGGTTCTTTGATTTAGCAATCAAGAACTGAAATTTATGATTGAAATGGGATCTAATATCATTTATAAGTGTATAGGAACCAATTCCATGAATTAAAGTAGTGTTCTTGATGAGTTTTGAATTTTGGCTCAAATGGGTCAAAATTGGTCAAATACGGGTCAAACTGATTTTGACCTTCAAGAACTGAAATTTAGTGTTCTAAATGATCCTATAACTTGTTAGGATTGATTAGAACTCAATTGGTGCATTAGAAGTGGTGTTTTTGCACAAATCCAATATTTAGCCTAAATGGGTCAAAATGGCCTAAATCTGTTTTTACACATCAAGAACTGATTTTAAGGTTCTAATAGGTTCATATTACTTGTATGAATTGATTAGAACATTGGTTTTGAATTGGAATGGTTGTTTTGCTTGAATTGGCTAAAATAGTGAAAAATAGGCCTTAAATAGGCAAGAAATTGGAAAATGATACGAAACCTAGAGTTTAAAGGTTTTGGTCAGTTGCAACACCTTCAATACATCATATTAGGTGTATATGTTGTGTTGCAAGTGTTGGATTTGGTCTACACCAAGTTTTGGCTATTATGCGCACGTCTTTGTCCATTTAATTGTGATTTTCGTATGAATTAATTGGATAGGAGTTTTTGATGTTAGAAAGCTTCCACAAGTGTCAAATGGTCCTATAAAACACTAGATTTTTACCAAAATTGATTTGGAATTGAAATGAGCCAAAATGGGCTTGCTGTGCACAAAATAGACACAGCTGCAGCATCTGCACACTGTTCGCGGCGCGACAAGCATGTGTCGCGGCGCGACACCCCTGCACACAGCTTTCTTTGCTGTTTTGTGCTATGTATTCGCGTGTTGTTGCTTGGTCTGGTATAGTTAGTTAATAAATGGTAAAATAGCATCATTAGGGTATTGTTTGAAGTATCCTAGACGTTCCTCGCGTATTCAAATGATTGATGCGTAGGTCTTGATATGATAGGTTGAATTGTCAATCCGTGTGTGCCAAAGCAAGGTCGTTGCTTATCCTATCCTATCAGGTGAGTGTCGAATGACATAACAATTAATATACCTATAACACATATTAACAATGATTACAGAATTGTAACCCATGATTTGTACACGCACTTGTTCAAGTGTAGGATTGCATGATGATGCTAGAATATACCATGTTGACACAGTATAGTATGCACTTGATTAGATGTATGCTATGATGAGTATTGAATATATATGCGCGCATTAACTGATGATTCGATTGAATCAATTGTTTGTTTGTGGCTGATCCGGATCCTATGGACAAAGCTGTCCTGGACAAAGCTGTCCTGCGAGAACAAAGCTGTTCTATTTAAGGACAAAGCTGTCCTCTTTGGGTATAGCTGCGGCTATACAACAGAGGAATCTGCGGATTCCAAAACACAATGGTGGACGCTGTATAGCTCCCCCACCGGGGCGGTTGATGTGTTTGGTACCCCAGTTTTGTGCATTAAGCCGGGTTAGCTCCCCTGCAAGATATGTTACCTCCTGACTATGCCAACTCATCGCGAGATGCTAGGATAGAACTATCTGAGCATGATTGATGATATGTGATATACTTATATTGATTTCATGCTATTTGGTACTCACTAGCTATTATAGCTAACAGATGCTACACTCCACATGTGCAGGTAATCCTCAGTGGGCTCGGGAGCCTGCGGGTAGTTATTGCTTTGGGAGGAACACTGCTTATATGTTTAAACTATGTTTATGTATGTTTAAGATAATGGTCAGCCGGTTATGTATTCCGTAACACCAACTGTCATTTGTGGCATCATTTTGAATGTTTATATAGTTTGCCACGTGTTTTTACTTCCGCTGCATTTTTAAATTATAAGACAGGTTTGATTGTTCTATTACAGTCAAACCCACGCAGTTTGAAATCTCAAATTGTATTTTAAAAAGAAAAATTTGGTTCTCAAAATCACGGTGTTTCAAGCTGGTATCAGAGCCTAAGTTTGAGTGAATTGGATACTTGGAAGAGTATTCAGTCTCAAATTCGGGCTCGACCATTATTTAAAGTGTTTCTCGGGAGGTATTGGGGTGTGAGAGAAATTGATATGATTCACATGACTAACACAATTGTTGATTATTTGTTTATTTGATTAACATGATTAATCAAGTTTGGATAAGTATACTAAATATGTTTGACTTTAATGATCTAACAGAACTTAGAGATTGACTATGTCTGGAAGTGATGATCGGGAGGCGTATATTCGTGACTTGGAGGCTCGTCTTAAAGCCTCTGAGGAGCGTGTTCCCGAGAAGAAGATGGCCATGGGATTAAAGGCCTTCATGATGTGTTCACCACCGACCTTTGAAGGTAATATGGATATGGTGATCACAGAGCGGTGGATCCGCGATACTGAATTGGCCTTTGAGACATGTGAGGCTGATGAATCCAAGAAGGTGGCATATGGTAGAAAGATGCTGCGAGGTAGAGCGGTGTCTTGGTATGATACGGTGATAGCTTCTACACCGGCTGCTGTCCTCAACTCTATGACGTGGTCTGATTTTTTGAGGATTTTGAGGGCTAAATACTGTTCAGCCCAGGCAGTAGAAGCTGTGGATAATGAGTTCCGAGCCTTGTCTAAAGGCAATCGATCAGTTAAGGAACTCATCACCAGGTATACCGAATTGGTTCGTTTCGTGCAGGGTTCCTTACCGGATGAAGAAGCATAGATTAACCACTTTGAACTTGCTCTGCCACCGGAGTATCGATCATCCGTCCGATTTGCCACTACTTTGGATAGGGCATTTGATATTGCACGCCGGTATGAGACCGATCATGCTACACAAGCTGGAGGAACTTCCAAAAGGAAGTTTGAACAGTCTTCGGGGTCGAAGGCTACAGGTGGAGGATCATGGCAGAGACAGCCTCAGCAACACCAGCAGCAACAAGGGGGTTCCAGGTATAGTCCTTCAGATGATCTATGGTGTGCTTCGTGTCGATCTAGGCATACCGGGCATTGTACCAAGGATACTGCAAGGTGTCCTAAATGTGGGCAAAAGGGGCATACAGCTGAAAGCTTTAAATATATAGATAATGTGTGCTACAAATGTCTCAAGCCGGGACACCGATCGATTGACTGTAGGTCGGGTTCCAACACCGGATCAGGAGGAGCTGGTGGATCTTCCTCGGGTCGGGGGAAGAATGTTGCATCTCGTGCACCAGGCAGGGCTTTTCAAATGACAGCCGATGAGGCTAAGGCTGCAGGTGATGTTATCACGGGCACCTTTCTTATTAATAATTCTCCTGCCTGTGTTTTATTTGATTCAGGAGCAACATATTCTTTCATCTCTGCATTCTTATGTGCTAAATTGCAATTGCCTATCTGCACACTGACTGATCCATTAAGCGTTGAAGTTGCTAGTGGTAGGATAGTCTCTGTTCTTCATAGAGTTCCTATTGCACTGATTGATATTGACGGGACTAGTTTCCCTGTTTCTTTTCTGGTTATGCCGATTGCTGGGTTTGATGTAGTAATAGGGATGGATTGGCTCAGCAAGCAAAATGCTGAGATTATTTTCTCTAAAAAGATTATTAAAATTCCTTTCTCTGACGGGTCATATGCTGTGGCTCGAGGTGAAGGAAGAATTTCTGAAACTCCATTGATTTCTCTGATGAAAGCTCGCAAGTTTGTAGCCAAGGGATGTGAGTCCTATTTGGCTTATGTTATTGATACACATATGGAGAAGAAAGCTATAAATGACATTCGGGTAGTTTCTGAATACCCGGGTGTTTTCCCTGATGAATTACCAAGTTTGCCACCGGTAAGAGATGTAGAATACCAGATAGATCTTGTACCAGGTGCTACACCCGTAGCAAGATCTCCTTATCTTCTTGCACCATCCGAGGTCCGCGAGATGATGACTCAGATACAGGAACTTCTTGATAGAGGTTTCATTCGTCCCAGCTCTTCGCCTTGGGGAGCTCCAGTCTTGTTTGTTAAAAAGAAAGACGGGATGATGCGGATGTGCATTGACTACAGGGAGCTGAATAAGCGAACTGTAAAGAACAAATACCCTCTTCCTCGTATTGATGATCTGTTTGATCAACTTCTGGGTGCTACTTGCTTTTTAAAGATAGATCTTCGTTCTGGTTATCATCAAGTCCGTGTACGCGATGAAGATATTCCAAAGACGGCTTTCAGGACGAGATATGGGCATTATGAGTTTCTTGTGATGCCTTTCGGATTGACGAATGCTCCAGCAATATTTATGGATCTTATGAACCGTGTCTGTCGTGCCTTTCTTGACAAATTTGTCATTGTATTCATCGATGACATTCTTATTTATTCCAGATCTGAAGCAGAACACGAGACACATCTTCGCATAGTTCTTGACACTCTGATGTGAGAACAATTATATGCTAAATTCTCTAAATGCGAGTTCTGGCTCGAAAAGATACACTTCCTTGGGCATGTGATAAGCAAGGATGGTGTAATGGTTGATCCAGCCAAAGTTGAGGCGGTGATGAACTGGGGAATTCCCAAAACCCCATCTGAGATACGTAGCTTCTTAGGACTTGCCGGTTACTATCGGTGGTTCATCCAGAATTTCTCTAAGATTGCAGGTCCTTTGACGAAGCTTACACGAAAGGATGTTCCCTATTCGTGGTCTGATGAACAAGATAAAGCATTCCAAACATTGAAACAACTATTATGTCAAGCTCCTATTCTGACTCTGCCAGATGGGTCAGAAGATTTTATTGTTTACTGTGATGCTTCTTACGCAGTTTTGGGAAGTGTCCTTATGCAGAAGGACAAGGTTATATCTTATGCTTCCCGCCAACTGAAGCCACATGAGAAGAGCTATCCGACTCATGATCTGGAGTTGGCAGCTGTTGTCTTTGCTCTGAAACTATGGCGCCACTACTTGTATGGCACCAAATGTCTATTCACTGATCATAAGAGCCTCCAGTATGTTTCTACACAGAAGGAGCTCAATATGAGGCAACGCAGGTGGATGGAATTGATTAAGGACTATGATTGTGAGATCAAATACCACCCGGGCAAGGCTAATGTGGTGGCTAATGCATTAAGCCGAAAGGGCTCCACAGAAACCGTTAAATTCGTAAAAGTTACTATTGTTTCTGATCTTATCACTCGACTGAAGGAGGCTCAGCAAGAAGCCTTATTAGAAGCTAATCTAAAGGCAGAAGTTATGGCTAAATTGAAGGAGCAGCTACAAGATGACAGCGGGGGATTGAAGACCTACAGGTCCCGAATCTAGGTACCTAGCATCGGAGGGAACCGGGATCTAATCTTGAAGGAGGCGCACAGTTCTCGTTTATCTGTTCATCCTGGTTGCACTAAAATGTACCATGATCTAAAGGCACTTTACTGGTGGCCTACACTGAAACGTGACATTGCCTCCTATGTGGAGAAATGTCAGATCTGTGCACAGGTGAAGACCGAGCACCAAAGACCCTATGGTAATTTGCAACAATTACCAATTCCAGAATGGAAATGGGACAACATTACCATGGATTTTGTTACTAAATTTCCCAGGACTTCAAAAGGGCATGACATGATCTGGGTGATTGTTGACAGACTCACCAAGAGTGCACACTTCCTAGCAGTTAATGAATCTTCTTCTATGCCTCGTCTTGCTCAGTTGTATATCAATGAAATTGTCGCTCGACACGGTGTTCCTCTATCTATTGTCTCTGATAGGGATACACGGTTTGTTTCACACTTTTGGAGCAGTCTTCAAAGGGAGCTTGGTACTCGTGTTCATTTGAGTACCGCATATCATCCACAGACAGATGGACAGTCCGAAAGGACTATCCAAACTCTTGAAGACATGTTACGCGTATGTGTACTTGAATACGGTGGCTCGTGGGATTCTCATTTACCTTTGATTGAGTTTGCTTATAACAACTCATATCATTCTAGTATTGGTATGCCACCGTATGAGATGCTTTATGGTAGGCGATGTCGCACACCTACCTGTTGGCTTGAACCAGGGGAGAAACAGTATGCTGGACCTGATCTGGTCCAGATTACTGCTGATAAAGTCAAGTTTGCACGGGAGAAGCTTAAAGCAGCCAGAGACAGGCAAAAGATGTATGCAGATCCGAAACGCAGGCCGGTTACCTTTGAAATAGGTGATCGGGTATTCTTGAAGGTTTCTCCATGGAAAGGTGTTATCAGGTTCGGTAAGAAGGGCAAGTTGAGCCCACGATACATTGGTCCTTTCAGAATCATTCAGAAAGTCAATGAGCAGACAGTATCTTTGGTATTCATAATACCTTTAATGTTTGCTATCTTCGCAAGTGCAAGGTAGATGAAGATCAGATTCTACCTCTACAAGACCTGAAAGTGGATTCTTCTACACGGCTCGTGGAAGAACCCGTCGAGATTCTGAACACAAAGACCAAGCGGCTGAGGAAGAAGACAATACAGCTAGTATTGGTCAAATGGAAGCATAATCTCGGATCAAACCTTACATGGGAGACCGAGGAGGATATGAAGGCACGCTATCCCCACTTATTTTCTGAAAAGCAGATTCCGAGGACGGAATCTTCTTAAGCGGGGTAGATTTGTAACATCCTCAAAACGGGCCTAGACGTGTCCGATTATGGTACGTCAATTATTTAATTTAATTAAATAATATATATATATATTCTAGGAAATGATATAAAATATGGAAAATAATAAATAAAAGGGTTATTAAAAATATTAATAAATATAGATAAAGATTGTAAAATATTGAACGGTTTCAAACGAGGATTCCAAAAATATCCTCGTTAGTTGAAACGGTTAAACGAGAGATGAGTTGTAAGTTGAAAAGGGGAACAAAATACCCACTTGTGGATAATAACTACCCACAAGTCGGTCCAACCCTTCACAAACACAGACTTCTCTACACACACACACGTAACACACACACACACTCAAGCTCTCTTCCTGTTCTTGCAAGATTGAAGAAGAATTCACCAAGAAGATCACTCAAGCTTACATCTTTGCTGCAAATTTGAGTTGTAATCTGCTGTAACACTTCATCTTCATCATCTCTACCATTGTAAGCTTCATCTCCATGCTTGTTCTTCATGTTCTTGATTTTGGGTTTTTGAAAGAAAACTCACTAAGCTTTGTTCCAGCAGTGAATTAAGGCTTAGAATCACTCCAAGATTAGTTCCTAAACATCCTTTGATCATTGTAAGTTCCAATTCATCCTTGTTCTTGATTATGCCTTTCAAGACTTGAAATTCTAGGTTTGCAAGTGGGTTCTTTGATTTAGCAATCAAGAACTGAAATTTATGATTGAAATGGGTTCTAATATCATTTATAAGTGTATAGGAACCAATTCCATGAATTAAAGTAGTGTTCTTGATGAGTTTTGAATTTTGGCTCAAATGGGTCAAAATTGGTCAAATACGGGTCAAACTGATTTTGACCTTCAAGAACTGAAATTTAGTGTTCTAAATGATCCTATAACTTGTTAGTATTGATTAGAACTCAATTGGTGCATTAGAAGTGGTGTTTTTGCACAAATCCAATATTTAGCCTAAATGGGTCAAAATGGCCAAAATGGCCTAAATCTGTTTTTACACATCAAGAACTGATTTTTAAGGTTCTAATAGGTTCATATGACTTGTATGAATTGATTAGAACATTGGTTTTGAATTGGAATGGTTGTTTTGCTTGAATTGGCTAAAATAGTGAAAAATAGGCCTTAAATAGGCAAGAAATTGGAAAATGATACCAAACCAAGAGTTTAAAGGTTTTGGTCAGTTGCAACACCTTCAATACATCATATTAGGTGTATATGGTGTGTTGCAAGTGTTGGATTTGGTCTACACCAAATTTTGGCTATTATGCGCACGTCTTTGTCCAATTAATTGTGATTTTCGTATGAATTAATTGGATAGGAGTTTTTGATGTTAGAAAGCTTCCACAAGTGTCAAATGGTCCTATGAAACACTAGATTTTTACCAAAATTGATTTGGAATTAAAATGAGCCAAAATGGGCTTGCTGTGCACAAAATAGACACAGCTGCAGGATTGCATGTGTAGGAGTTAACAATGATTACAGAATTGTAAACCATGATTTGTACACGCACTTGTTCAAGTGTAGGATTGCATGATGATGCTAGAATATACCATGTTGACACAGTATAGTATGCACTTGATTAGGTGTATGCTATGATGAGTATTGAATATATATGCGCGCATTAACTGATGATTCGATTGAATCAATTGTTTGTTTGTGGCTGATCCGGATCCTATGGACAAAGCTGTCCTAGACAAAGCTGTCCTGTGAGAACAAAGCTGTTCTATTTAAGGACAAAGCTGTCCTCTTTGGGTATAGCTGTGGCTATACAATAGAGGAATCTGCGGATTCCAAAACGCAACGGTGGACGCTGTATAGCTCCCCCATCGGGGCGGTTGATGTGTTTGGTACCCCAGTTTGGTGCATTGAGCCGGGTTAGCTCCCCTGCAAGATATGTTACCTCCTGACTATGCCAACTCATCACGAGATGCTAGGATAGAACTATCTGAGCATGATTGATGATATGTGATGTACTTATATTGATTGCATGCTATTTGGTACTCACTAGCTATTATAGCTAACAGATGCTACATTCCACATGTGCAGATAATCCTCAGTGAGCTCGGGAGCCTGCGGGTAGTTATTGCTTTGGGAGGAACACTGCTTATATGTTTAAACTATGTTTATGTATGTTTAAGATAATGGTCAGCCGGTTATGTATTCCGTAACACCAACTGTCGTTTGTGGCATCATTTTGAATGTTTATATAGTTTGACACGTGTTTTTACTTCCGCTGCATTTTTAAATTATAAGACAGGTTTGATTGTTCTATTACAGTTAAACCCACGCAGTTTGAAATCTCAAATTGTATTTTAAAAAGAAAAATTTGGTTTTCAAAATCACGGTGTTACATTACATGGGAAAAATGCAAAAAATAATGTCAAATAATGCATCTCGAATTTTGACCAAAGCTAGAGTCATGCATGTCAAATGCAAAATGAGTTACATGGGCTAAATGCAAAAAATTATGTCAAATAATGCATCTCGAATTTTGACCAAAGCTAGAGTCATGCATGTCAAATTTAAAATTCAAATGGATGTGTTTTTCATATTATCAGAATGAAGTTAAATGCTCCCTAAACAGTCAAAGAAAATGCAAAAATGTAAAATTAGTTACATGGGCAAAATGCAAAAAATAATAGGTGCAGAACATCAAGTTTGTTTCTGGAATATGCAGAACATCTAGATGATAACTATGTGATACCCAGTAAAAATGGTTAGATTTTCTTAAAACCTCAATCCTTAGTGCAATAAAGGCAAAATGCAAAAAAAACTACTTTGAGTGTAACAACTTTTATGTAGAGTCTTTTAATAAATGAGTTTCTACAAAGGATACCTGAATGCAAAATGAGTCACATTTTGCAAAATTCAAAACACAATGTGAAAGTAACAACCTTTATAAACAGCAAAAGAAAATGCATAAAATGCAAATTTTAATTGAGAATTTGTGTCAAATGCAAATTTCAAATGGATGTGTTTTTCATATTATCAGAAAAAGTTAAATGCTCCCTAAACAGTCAAAGAAAATGCAAAAATGTAAAATGAGTTACATGGGCAAAATGCTAAAAATAATAGGTGCAGAACATCAAGTTTGTTTCTGGAATATGCAGAACATCTAGATGATAACTATGTGATACTCTGTAAAAATGGTTAGATTTTCTTAAAACCTCAATCCTTACTGCAATAAAGGCAAAATGCAAAAAACTACTATGAATGTAACAGCTTTTATGTAGAGCCTTTTAATAAATGAGTTTCTACAAAGGATATCTAAATGCAAAATGAGTCACATTTTGCAAAATTCAAAACACAATGTGAAAGTAACAACCTTTGTAAACAGCAAAAGAAAATGCATAAAATGCAAATTTCAATTTGAATTTGTGTCAAATGCAAATTTCAAATGGATGTGTTTTTCATATTATCATAATGAAGTTAAATGCTCCCTAAACAGCCAAAGAAAATGTAAAAATGCAAAATGAGTTACACGGGCAAAATGCAAAAAATAATAGGTGCAGAATATCAAGTTTGTTTCTGGAATATACAGAACATCTAAATGATAACAATGTGATACTCTGTAAAAATGGTTAGATTTTCTTAAAACCTCAATCCTTACTGCAATAAAGGCAAAATGCAAAAAACTACTGTGAATGTAACAACTTTTATGTAGAGCCTTTTAATAAATGAGTTTTTACAAAGGATACCTGAATGCAAAATGAGTCACATTTTACAAAATTCAAAACACAATGTGAAAGTAACAACCTTTATAAATGGCAAAAGAAAATGCTTAAAATGCAAATTTCAATTGAGAACTTGTGTCAAATGCAAATTTCAAATGGATGTGTTTTTCATATTATCATAATGAAGTTTATATTTCTCACACTCTGAAGCCAAAAATGCATTTTTTTCTTATGCTACAGTATATTAAAATGCAAAATTGACTAAAATGCAAAAAATAGGGTTTGAAGAACATAAAGAAGATTAGCATATATAATAATCATATTACACTGTAAATATTGAAAATGCAAATTAGGATATGAAAATTTCAAATTATCTAAATGCAACTCAAAACCTAAAAACAATTGATAGCAAATATACCCAATTTTAAAGGCGTATGGATTTTGCATTTTCGATCATATATGTGTAATTTCTTGGTAGTATGCAAATAAAAATCACATTGAAGTTATCTGAAATACCTTCATCTTCACTATTGTGAACATTCTCTTCTCTTTCTTCTGTTTCTTTATCTTCGATTCGCTTTTTTGCAACTCCCGGTTGATCAACATTTGCATTTTGATTGCTGTCACCACCATGATCGTCTTCAAGATCTATTACTTTTCCATCATGCGTAATAGTTTTTCCGAATGCCTCGAACAATCTCCCACTTCTTCTCAAGGGTGTATCCATTACGATTTGTACACATTAGAAGAAAGTTTAATCAAATGTTTTGTATTGCAAAAAATGTTAGTATCGACGGAATACTTACTCGTTTGCAGATTGAACTTGATCGTGCTTTTCTTCTTCTCTATGAACTTGTCCGTTAAACCTAATCGAGAATGGGCAATTCGACTCTAGGTTTGCGATGGATTTTTGGTAACCGATTCTGCATTCGTTTTTTGAAAATATACGGTTTCCGGGGTTTTTGCTTTAAAAACGGAAACGATAGTAATGGGCAAAGAAATTTACCTTTTTGCTCTTTAATGTTTACTAAATGGCGCCTTTTAATTAATCAAGAGGCTTTGTTTTTAAATGCAATCCTAGCCATCTATTTATAGATCTAATGGTTGAAAATTGTTCTTTAGGTTCTATATATAATAAGGGTTCTATGAATAACCTAACCCTATATATATATAAAACGGAGATCGGATGCGAACCGTTCACACCATTGTGAACACTTTTTCTAAGCCTTTTCTTCTTCTTTTTCATACTTTGGTCAACATATGTTGGCTGAGTTAATACATATATATATGTATTATTATTATTATTATTATTATTATTATTATTATTATTATTATTATTATTATGTGTGTAAATATAAGATGCAGTATTTTTAGACAAGATGCAATGATTTTATACTAGATGCAGTGGTTTTTAAACAAGATATATTGGTTTTTAAATAAGAATCCACCAATTAATTCACGTACGATATACTTGTTTTAAGAGAAGTCTATGTTTTTTAGATAGTATGCAATGATTTTAAGTTGGATACAGTGATTTTATAGACTAGATGAAGTGGTTCCTAGAGTTCTCATTTTAAGGATTGTTCTCATTGGATCCTCACCCTATATATATATATATGTAGGGAAAGGATCCCTTGCGAACCCCTATATAATTTGCGAACTTGCGAACGGTAGTTTGGATAACGTTTGCCGGCAAAATATTCATATAAGAGGACATATGTTTACTCGGAATGCATTTATCTGACATCATGTGGAAATAAAGGGAATTAATTCCCATTGTGAAACCAATTTATCTCATGCAGGTTTTGATTAGTTTTTAATTTATCATATATTTATTCATTTTAACTTTCTTTTATTTTTTTAAAAATCATGCTACATTTATTTATTTTTATTATCTTACTACATGTAGGCATATAGGGTAAGGATTCAATAGACACAGTCTTAAAATACGTGAGGTTAAAAATGTAACACCGCTTCCGAAAACAGCAACTTTAATGATAAATCAAATTTAGCAGCGGAATTTTTTTCTTTTTAAAGTAACAACTGTTAATTACATTATCATCTTTTCAAAACAACACAGGAACCGACCATAAGTATCATATTACATCATAAATAAAGTGTTCCAACCCACAAGGGATATATACATCCAAAAGCAACCCGCCTCACCAGGCCTTCTAGCCTTTACCTGAAAAGGGGCAACGTAGCACCATTAGCTAAACAACATAGCTAGTGAGTACATACTTATCATAAGCATAAATAAAGCAAGTCATGTAACATATATCATACATAAGTAATCATTGCTAACTTAACACATAGCGGTGTGCTGATAAGATCAGTAAGAGTCATGTCTTACAGGGTAATCAATCCCGCTCAACAACTCAAACCGGGGGATCAGACACAACCAACCGCGCTGGTGAGGGAGCATAAAGCAGTTCACCAAACATCGTTCACAGAGCTAGAGGCTCCTCAATTAATCCAGCTACAACCGGCTGATTACCACTCACGTTAAGGCACGGAGGCTCTGCAGAACCTACGATCCGGGATGCCTCCCGAATCACCGTGAAATCCCAAAGTACTCATGGGATCCAGTTACAACCGACTGAACTTAACCATGCTTCAGATAGTCTGCAGACGGTGCACATACATACACACATACATATGATCCCATAGGGATCCATCATCTTACATGCAACATCATCTAGTTATTCATTCGTGCATATCATCATGTGTTAACTAATCGGTTCCGGTCTGGACCAGCTGGCATGCACCTAATATACATCTTACAATTAACATAACATGATTTAAAGCTTACACTCACCTTCTTGAGAATACCTACAAAAAGAAGTTAGATATACATAATACAATCATTCAGATAGTCATCTAGCAAACAAGTCTTACTCTATTGAGTCTCATGACAGCAGGCACTCACCTAAGTGTTTTACGACGTACAGGTATTCTGTTTTGACTTCTCTAACACAACAAGTTCACCTAGAGCATTATTACTCACATCAATCATCTATACATACATAGTAGGACTACACAACAAACATAGGAACTTAATTCTAGACTTATCATAAATCCGCCAAAACTGTCGGATTTGGGGAAATCCGATAGTCCCTGCGGATTTGAGAAATCCGATACTTATACCTACGGAATCCGACATTCCTCTTGCAGATTCCAACACTTGGGAATCCAACATGCATACAGAATCCGACACTTGCGGATTTCGACACATAGAAGGAAATTCGAGACATGAAATCCGATAGTCATGCGGAATCCGACAATTATAGCGGATTACGACACCTTCCTAGGTCTCAGAATCCGACACCTTACATGTCTGAAATTCCGACACCTTCATAAATCATTTGTTTGTTTTACACCCAGAACACTTTAAAGCTTCACGTTTTATCCATACAACCTTTATAAACACATCAAATCCAAATAAGAACACCAAACATGCAAAACCCACTTTCAAAGTAAGCTTTCATGTTCTTCAAGGTGTTCTTACATGAATTTTGTGTTTCCAGCCATAGCAACATGTATCTAGTCTTCTAACAAGCTTAAATCCAGATTACTAACCTTCTGTAAATCAACAACAAGTTCCTTTCTTTCTTCTTCTAAAATCCGAGAGAGAGAGAAATGTGTGTTTGTTTGTGTGTTTTACTTTCTCTTGCCACCTTTGACTTTATGAGCCAAATAAAACACAAACATACATATATACCTACACACTATCTAGAGGCGGTTTGCCTCTGGACTTATCTTCTTTTATTTTCTTTCTTTTCTTTTCTAATTATTATATATACATATTACACTTAGTATATTCACTTATACATACACATTCATGAATACACAACTACACAGTTATATATATATATATATAACAAATCGCCAATTACATATAATAATTTCTATTAAATTAACTACATACACGTACATACTATTTACAACTAGACCCAAATTGAGGATGTTACAAAAAACCTGTATCTAGTATAAATTTAGTGCAAAGAGCTTGAAAGACCATCATTTGATAATAGTAAAATAAGATTTGACTATCAATATGCCATTTTTATTTAGATGAATATATTTTATATATAGGGTGATGATCCAATAGAAACAATTCCTAAAAGAGGAACTTTAGGAACACTGCATCTAGTCTATAAAATCACTGCATCCAACTTAAAATCATTACATAATATCTAAAAAATATGGAATTCTCTTAAAATAAGAATCATACGCGAATTAATCGATGGATTCTCATTTAAGAACCAATATATCTTGTCTAAAAACTATTGCATCTAGTATAAAATCACTGCATCTTTTCTAAAAATATTGCATCTCATATTTACACACACAATAATAATAATAATAATAATAATAATAAAAATAATAATAATAATAATAATAATAATAATAATATTATTATTATTATTATTATTATAATATAGAGCACAAAAAAGTTGACTTTGGTGTACATTGGTGCCGTTCGCAATCACTTCGTAATTTGCGAACGTTTTGTTGCGTTCGCACATGATCCTGACACTATATATATATATATAGGGTGAGGATCGATTGCGAACGGCCGATAGTTGCGAACGCTACGAACATATTTAAAATGGACGGTGTAACATTTGTTTTTGCGGCGGCAATATTCTGGGTGGTGGTTTAGCCGCTTTTCATTTACACTCCATAGTGGAGTATTTCTTTAATTATCCTATATTATAATAAACACACTTCACAAATTATTATTGGAATTCTTGGCGGTGGTTTTTTATATAATAATTTGTGTTTTGCTTTTCAATGGTATAAATGGATGGATTTATTGATTTTTTTCATAAAAAAAATAATACAATACAATCATTCTATAGTATAACTATAGTTCAATTGAATACAGTGCATGTTGATGCAATAAAAGTAATGTAGATGAAAATTAATACATCTATATTATAATTATTGCATGTTGTCTAGAAACATAAGTTTCTTTAAAACTAATGCACGTTGGTTGAACGATTGAATTGTTTTTCGTTTAAAAAACAATTGCATCTAATCTAAAGTCCTTGCATCTAGTTTAAAACCACTGAATCTTATTTAAAATCACTGCATCTCAAGGTTGAAGATTGCTTTGTTTAATTCCGCTACGGTTCGTCTCTTGCAAGTCGAAAAGATTTAAGAATTACAATAATGAAATAGCAATAAGTATGACCCTTTTTTAGAGATACATTGATATATATTATTTTAATATTTAAAACTTAAAAAAACTATTATGCTAGTTTTAAAAAATTAATTTAAATAGTAGGGGATAATAACCGCATTTATAAAAAAAAGAAGATAAAAACAAGTATACATCACAATAAATAGCCAACAAACTTTGACTTTTGTCAAAGTTCCATCCATAAAAACGTTCGTAGCGTTCGCAATAACATTTCCGTTCGCATCCGATCCATTTTCTCTCTCTCTCTCTCTCTCTATATATATATATATATATATATATATAAGGGTTCTTGTGAAATTGAATATTGCAATTCATGGTTGGGTAAAATAAATTGAAATGTAGACCATCCGATCAAATCAAATGAAGAACCGGGATTAAGTCTCTCGTTCTCACATAAATATTTATTCTTATTGAACCTCTCACTATATGTGTGTGTATATACATACACACACGATCGGATGATTTATATTTGACATTTTATTTTATTCATTACCCAACCATGATTATAAAGACCATAAATTGTAACGGATGAATTGCGATCGTTTGATCTAATTGATCAACGTCTAATTGAAGGAGATCAATAAAGAATAATATTTATTTAAAGAAGTTAAAGAAGTAATCAGAGCCGTTGATCTATTTAGTACACCAAAGGGTATGATCGACTTTTTCCCGATTTTTATTCCTTTCCGTACGATTTCATCTTCGTACGATTGCATCTTCTCCATAGCAATTCTAATTTTGTTTCAATTGCGATGGAATTTGAAATCCATGAGGGCCGAGATTCCATTATCGATGGTAAGTTTTTTGTTTTGTTTCTTCATTGTTTGGTTTTGATATGCGATGCTATAATGTGCTGTTTAACTATTTTGGTTCAATAATTTCTAATTGTTCTGTTTGTGTATGATACTCTTGTATTGATTTGGTATCTGATTTTTGATTGTGTAATGGGTGAGGATGATTGTGTAATGTGCGAAGTTTTTTGTTCATGTAATGGGTGAGGATGATTCCATTATCGATGGTAAGTTTTTTGTTTTGTTTCTTCACTACTGTTATGCATTTTTGTTCATGTTTTGTTTTTGATGTTCATATTTCTTAGTTTTTTAAACCGTGATGGTATCATACCGGTACAATTACGATTTTTGTTTATGGAATTGATGAAGATGATGTTAGAGGTTTGTTATTCATTTTCGTATTGTTGTTGTTGTTATGCGTAAATGAGAAAAATAAAGCAGTAAGAACACAGAGGTTTTACGTGGTCGGTTAACAGTGTGTCAACCTACGTCTACGGGCAGGAACCGGAGAGACTTTTATTACTGATATCAGAGAGAGTTACAATTTTAGGATACAATAACTGAAACCTAGGCCCTCTATTTATAATTACAACCAAATCACCAAATGCTGCCCTAATCTATATTAAGGAATAATAATTTCCTTATAAATGAAAGTTTAGGCGCCGCATGACTTCAAACAAATCAGTCCATGAGATTCTCAAGCGCACGTTGTGCAACAGGTCATCACGCCGGGCTACTTCGGATGCTCCACGTCACGCAAATCTGGCGCACGCCGAGCAGCACACGAGACCCCACGCCGTGGGGCAACGCTGCACACCGAGGAATAGTTAAATTTGGTTTCATGCAATTTTGCCATTTCAAGTCATTATTTAACAATCTCCACCTTGACTTGAAATTTCTTCAACTGCCAAAGGATTCACGTCTCTTCCAGTCATCTCCTTCCTGCCAAATGCCCTGAAGGGACTTTCACTTCCTACGAACATTTACTAAGTCCAAGCAATGCTTGAACTTCTCCACCAGTAATGCCTTCGTTAACATGTCTGCTGGGTTATGCTCGGTAGCAATTTTTTGAATAGAAAATTTATCTTCCTCCAAAACATCCCGGATGAAATTCAGTCTCACATCTATGTGTTTAGTTCTCTCGTGATACACCGGATTTTTAGCCAGATTCAGAGCACTCTGACTGTCACTAGAAAATCACCGGTTTCTGCACCTTCGGACCAAGACTCTGCACCAGACCATATAACCAGATACACTCCTTGATCCCTTCGGTCATCGACATGGCAACCGTAGGTTGTAAGGTAGCCTTCCAACTGATGACACATCCGAACAAAGTGAAGATAAAACAAGTAAGCGATCTCCGTTTAACTAGGTCACCGCCATAGTCAGCATCCACATAGCCAGTTAACCCTTCATCCAGCTTTTTAGCATCAAACACCAAGCAAACATTAGAAGCACCCTTTAGATATTGCAAGATCCATTTCACTGCATTCCAATGAGTTTTCCCCGGATTACTCATAAATCTGCTCACCACACTAACCGCATGAGCCAGATCAGGCCTCGTAAAAACCATGGCATACATAAGACATCCAACTGCACTGGAGTATGGAATCGTCTTCATGTAATCATTTTAAAGTGCGCCGCCAAAGGAGTACATACCGACTTCGATTGATCAATAGAATACGCCTGCACCACTTTCTCAATATATTTTTCTTGAGACACCCGTAGTAAAGTAACCCCGTTTTTCTATCCTGATAGATCTCCATACCCAGTATCTTCTTTGCTGCACCCAAATCTTTCATTTCAAACTCGCTATTCAGTAACGTCTTTAATGCATTAATCAAAGCCATATCTTTTGCTGCAATTAACATATCATCCACATATAGCAACAAATAACCATAGGAATCTTTAGAAACTTTCTTAGAGTAGACATAGTTGTCAAATTGATTTCTCATATAACCATGAGACACCATAAATGAATCGAATCTCTTCTAACATTTCCTCGGGGACTGCTTCAAACCATACATGGATTTTTTCAACAAGCATACCTGGCCTTCTTTGGAACATTTGAATCCCTCCGGTTGAGACATGTATATCCTTTCTTCTAGATTCCCATGAAGAAATGCAGTTTTCACATCTAGCTACTTCAGCTCCAGATTGAAAGCACCCACCATAGCTAAAAGAACCCGAATAGTTTTGTGTTTCACAACGGGAGAGAAGACTTCATGATAGATAGTCAATCCCTTCCTTTTGTGAAAACCCTTTCGCCACCGGTCTCGCTTTGAACCTTGCAGGATCAACATCAGGAATTCCCTCCTTCCGTTTATAGACCCACTTGCATCTCACCGGCTTCACACCCTTTGGTAATTTAACAAGCTCCCATGTGCTATTTTTCTCCAAAGAGAGCATTTCTTAATTCATTGCAACCACCCAGTTTTCTGCATCTTTGATCCTTATGGCTTCTTTATACGATTTTGGTTCCTCAGATCCAATATCATCACCAACCGCCAAGGCATATGCCACAGAATCAATGTCACATGTATTGACACATCCTGCATACCTTGCTGGTTTTTGAATATTCCTCTTTCCCCTTCTTGTTGCTATAGGATCATCAACCCTCAAATCACCACCACCAGCTTCCTCCTCAACCGGTTCCCCTTGAGGTTCTAACTGTTCTGGCTGATCAGGTTGATCAGTATTATTTTCCAATTCATCTTTAACCACAATTCTTTTATTTTATTTTCTAATTATTATATATACATATTACACTTAGTATATTCACATATACATACACATTCATGAATACACAACTACACACTTATAAATATATATATAATTAATCGCCAATTACATATAATACTTTCTATTACATTAACTACATACACGTACATAGTATTTACAACTAGGCCCAAATTAAGAATGTTACAAAAAACCTGCATCTAGTATAAATTTAGTGCAAAGAGCTTGAAAGACCGTCATTTGATAATAGTAAAATAAGATTTGACTATCAATATGCCATTTTTTATTTAGATGAATATATTTTATATATAGGGTGAGGATCGAATAGAAACAATTCCTAAAAGAGGAACTTTAGGAACACTGCATCTAGTCTATAAAATCACTGCATCCAACTTAAAATGATTGCATAATATCTAAAAAACATGGAATTCTCTTAAAATAAGAATCATACACGAATTAATTGATGAATTCTCATTTAAGAACCAATATATCTTGGCTAAAAACTATTGCATCTAGTATAAAATCACTGCATCTTGTCTAAAAATATTGCATCTTATATTTACACACACAATAATAATAATAATAACAATAATAACAATAATAATAATAATATTGTAATAATAATAATAATAATAACAATATTATTATTATTATTATTATTATTATTATTATATAAAGCACAAAAAAGTTGAATTTGGTGTACATTGGTGCCGTTCGCAATCCCTTTGCAATTTGCGAACGTTTTGTTGCGTTCGCACATGATCCTTACGCTATATATATAGGGTGAGGATCGATTGCGAACGGCTGATAGTTGCAAACGCTGCGAACAAATTTAAAATGGACGGTGGAACATTTGTTTTTGCGGCGACAATATTCTTGGTGGTGGTTTAGCTGCTTTTCATTTACACTCCATAGTGGAGTATTTCTTTAATTATCCTATATTATATATAAACACACTTCACAAATTATTATTGGAATTCTTGGCGGTGGGTTTTTATATAATAATTTGTGTTTTGCTTTTCAATGGTATAAATGGATGGATTTATTGTTTTTTTCATAAAGAAATAATACAATACAATCATTCTATAGTATAACTACAGTTCAATTGAATACGGTGCATGTTGATGCTACAAAAGTAATGTAGATGAAAATCAATACATCTAGATTATAATTATTGCATGTTGTCTAGAAACATAAGTTTCTTTAAAACTACTGCATGTTGGTTGAAAGATTGAATTGTTTTTCGTTTAAAAAAACAATTGCATCTAATCTAAAGTCCTTGCATCTAGTTTAAAACCACTTCATCTTATTTAAAATCACTGCATCTCAAGGTTGACGATTGTTTTGTTTATTTCCGCTACGGTTCGTCTCTTGCAAGTCGAAAAGATTTAAGAATTACAATAATGAAATAGCAATAAGTATGACCCTTTTTTAGAGAATCATTGATTTATAATATTTTAATTTTTAAAACTTGAAAAAACTATTATGCTAGTTTTAAAAAATTAATTTAAAAAGTAGAGGATAATAACCGCATTTATAAAAAAGAAGAAGATAAAAACAAGTATACATCACAATAAATAGCCAACAAACTTTGACTTTTGTCAAAGTTCCATCCATAAAAACGTTCGTAGTGTTCGCAATAACATTTCCGTTCGCATCCGATCCATTTTCTATATATATATATATATATAAGGGTTCTTGTGAGATTGAATATTTATGTGAGAATGAGAGAACAATTCTAATTGATCTATTAGATTTAACAGTTGCAATTCACTTATTGCAATTCATGGTTGGGTAAAATAAATTGAAATGTCGACCATCCGATCAATACAAATGAAAAACCAGGATTAAGTCACTCGTTCTCACCTAAATATTTATTCTTATTGAACCTCTCACTATATGTGTGTGTATGTATACACACACGATCGGATGATTTACATTTGACCTTTTATTTTATTTATTACCCAACCATGATTATGAAGACCATAAATTGTAAGGGATGAATTGCGATCGTTTGATCTAATTGATCAACATCTAATTGAAGGAGATAAATAAAGAATAATATTTATTTAAAGAAGTTAAAGAAGTAATTAGAGCCGTTGATCTATTTAGTACACCGAAGGGTATGATCGACTTTTTCCCAATTTTTATTCTTTTCCGTACTATTTCATCTTCGTACGATTGCATCTTCTCCATAGCAATTCTAATTTTGTTTCAATTGCGATGGAATTTGAAATCCATGAGGGCCGAGATTCCATTATTGATGGTAAGTTTTTTGTTTTGTTTCTTCATTGTTTTGTTTTGATATGCGATGCTATAATGTGTTGTTTAACTATTTTGGTTCAATAATTTCTAATTGTTCTGTTTGTGTCTGATACTCTTGTACTGATTTTTGATTGTGTAATGGGTGAGGATGATTGTGTAATGGGCGAAGTTGATGATTCACTACTGTTATGCAATTTTTGTTCATGTTTTGTTTTTTATGTTCATATTTCTTAGTTTTTTGAACCGTGATGGTATCATACCGGTACAATTACGATTTTTGTTTATGGAATTGATGAAGATGATGTTAGAGGTTTGTTATGCATTTTCGTATTGTTGTTGTTATGCGTAAATGAGAAAAATAAAGCAGTAAGAACACAGAGGTTTTACGTGGTCGGTTAACGGTGTGTCAACCTACGTCTACGGGCAGGAACCGGAGAGACTTTTATTACTGATATCAGAGAGAGTTACATTTTTAGGATACAATAACGGAAACCTAGGCCTTCTATTTATAATTACAACCAAATCACCAAATGCTGCCCTAATCTATATTAAGGAATCATAATTTCCATATAAATGAAAGTTTAGGTGCGGCATGACTTCAAACAAATCAGTCCATGAGATTCTCAAGCGCACGTCGTGCACAGGTCTTCATGCCGGGCTACTTTGGATGCTCCACGCAGCGCACATCAGGCGCACGCCGAACAGCACACGAGACCCCACGCCGTGGGGCAATGCTGCACGCCGAGGAACACTTAAATTTGGTTTCATGCAATTTTGCCATTTCAAGTGATTATTTAACAATCTCCACCTTGACTTGAAATTTCTTGAACTGCCAAAGGTTTCACATCTCTCTCAGTCGTCTCCTCCCTCCTTCTGTTTATAGACCCACTTGCATCCCACCGGCTCCACACCCTTTGGTAATTTAACAAGCTCCCATGTGCTATTTTTCTCCAAGGAGAGCATTTCTTAATTCATAGCAACCACCCAGTTTTCTGCATCTTTGATCCTTATGGCTTCTTTATACGATTTTGGTTCCTCAGATCCAATATCATCACAAACCGCCAAGGCATATGCCACAGAATCAATGTCACATGTATTGACACATCCTGCATACCTTGCTGGTTTTTGAATATTCCTCTTTCCCCTTCTTGTTGCTATAGGATCATCAACCCTCGAATTATCACCACCAGCTTCCTCCTCAACCCGTTCCCCTTGAGGTTCTAACTGTTCTGGTTGATCAGTATTATTTTCCAATTCATCTTTAACCACAATTCTATTAGAGCTTTCAAGCTCTACCTTCTAGTGAACACCCTGATCTTTTGTACCTGCAACATTGTCACTACCTCTACCTTGATCAAGCATAGCAGATTCATCAAAGGTTACATCTCTGCTAATAAGGAATATTCCAGGAGACTTATCTTCTGTACACCACAGTCGATAACCTTTCACTCTTGTTGCATATCCTAGAAATATGCATTTCACCGCCCGCGGCTCCAGTTTACCATCATTAACATGAGCATATGCGAGGCAACCAAATATCCTCAGATTAGAGTAATCAGCAGGTGTACCGGAAAAAACCTCTTGAGGAGTTTTTAAATCAATTGCAGTTGATGGTGATCTATTAACCAGATAACAAGCAGTGTTAGTTGCTTCCACCCAGAATTGCTTCGAAAGATTTGCAAATATACGCATGCATCTAGCACGCGCCATGAGTGTTTGGTTCATCCATTCTACAACTCCATTTTGCTGTGGTGTGTGTCGTACAGTGCGGTGCCTCACTATACCTTCTTTCTTGCAGAAGTCATCAAATGGAGTGTTGCAGAATTCCAACCCGTTATCCGTTCTCAGAGTCTTGACCTGTTTACCCGTCCGTTTTTCATCCATTGTCTTCCACTCTTTGAACGTCCCAAACACCTCATCTTTAGTCTTCAGGAAATACATCCAAACTTTCCTAGAATAATCGTCAATAAACGTGACAAAATACAAACAACCACCCTGTGATTTCACCGGATAAGGACCCTATAGATCTGAATGAACATATTCCAGAACTTCCTTGGAAGTGTGCTGACCGGTACTAAACTTCGCCCTGTGTTTCTTTCCTTTAACACACGCCTCGCAGAATTGAATTTTACCCATCACATTGCCACTGAGTAACCCCTATTTGCTCAACACAGATAACCCCTTCTCAGTCCTGTGACCCAATCGCCGGTGCCATAAGGTCGTCCTATCATCAATTTTATCAGAGGATTGAGATACCGCCGCTGTTCCCAAAACAGAACTGCCATGCAAGAAACAAATCCCATGCTGCAGTTTACCCTTCATCAGCATCAACACAAGAGCACCCTTCGCGACCTTCAACCACTCACCTCACCATGGTATTTTAACCCATTCTTGGCTAAGGTGCCAAAAGAGATAAAGTTCTTCTTCAGACCAAGAACATACTAGCAGTCGAATTTTCTGATAATACCATCGTGCATTTTAATCTGCACCACCCCGCTACCTTTTATTGCAAGAACCCCGTCATCACCTAACTTCACCGTTCCATTCCATTCTTTGAAAGAAACGAATAGATTACGAGAGAACGTCATGTGGTGAGAAGCACTAGTATCCATAATCCAGGTATCAGCAGTGCTTGCACTGCATACTATCAGAACATCGCCACCATCTCTTTCGTCAGAACTGTCTTGTACCACAAAGGCACTGCCGCTGCTACTAGACACGCCTTTAGAATTACCCTTTCTCCGTTGAGGACAGTCTTTTTTCATGTGCCCCTTCTCCTTGCAAAGATAACATTTTACTTTGCTTGTCGATTTGGATTTTTGAACTCGACCTCCTTTTCCCATTATCCATTTCCTGCGATCTCCCTCTACCTGCAAACAAACCAGAACCGGATCCTTCTTCACCAGAAACCCGTCTTTTCAGTTTCTTGGACAAAAGGGCATCCTTCACGTCATTCACAGAAATGGTGGTCGTACCATAGAGCATGGTATCCACAAAGTTTTCGTATGATCCAGACAGAGAACACAAAAATATCAAGGCATCAATTTAAACCCCAACCCCTTGCAGATCAAGTATGATACGGTTAAAAGTGTCCAGATGATCCTTTACTTGAGTACTTTCATCCATCAAGAGAGTGTACAAACGCTGCTTCTCATACAGTATGTTAGAGAGAGAGAGAGTTGTTTTGGTACTTCTCACACAGCTTTGTCCATAACCAAACCGCCATCTTCTGATCCACCACCTCCCGTAACATCCCTGTTGAACCAGCAATGCCCTCATCTTGACCGTCCAGAGAGTAAAGTCATTGGACCTGTTGAACTTATCCAGGTCAAACTTGTAAGACGACATATTCTTTCAGCGATGTGAGCCACATAGAGAATAACCGTGGCTCTGATACCACTTTTTATGCATAAACGGGAAAAATAAAGCAGTAAGAACACAGAGGTTTTACGTGGTTCGGTTAACGGTGTGTCAACCTACGTCCACGTGCAGGAACCGGAGAGACTTTTATTACTAATATTAGAGAGAGTTACAATTCTAGGATACAATAACTGAAACCTAGGCCCTCTATTTATAATTACAACCAAATTACCAAATGCCGCCCTAATCTATTATATTAAGGAATAATAATTTCCATATAAATGAAAGTTTAGGCGCCACATGACTTCAAACAAATCAGTCCATGAGATTCTCAAGCCCACGTCGTGCAACAGGTCATCACGCCAGGCTACTTCGGACGCTCCACGCCAGGCTACTTCGGACGCTCCACGCCACGCACATCAGGCGCACGCCGAGCAACACACGATACCTCACGCCGTGGGGCAATGCTGCACGCCGAGGAACACTTAAATTTGGTTTCATGCAATTTTGCCATTTCAAGTCATTATTTAACTGTTATTGCATTTTTATATACTTATGATGATGATTTATGTTTAGTTGTTTTTTATAAATTTGTATTAGTGATATCAAAATTATTATTGTTTACTAATTTTTATGCAATTTGCTTTCTTTTACTAAATTAAATTATGTTCTAGCATCATTTAGAATTGGTTTTGAGAATGTTTGTCCACTTGGTGATAGGTTTTGGGTTCCTAATGTTCTAGTTTGTAAAACACCTGTTAAAGGTATGGTATTGATTCTTTGATTGAAACCTCGAATTTCTATAAGGAGTATGCAATTCTTGGTGGTTTTTGAGCCCGTTAAGTCAGATTAGTGGCATATGATGGAATTGTTAATCTTAAGATTTTTAAGTTTGCTAAAATCAGGATCAAAATGAAGTAGTAGTAAACTTGTGGACACTTTTTGTGTATCACGGCCCTCTTTCCCACATCTACTTTTTAATCTCCTACACGGAAACCAAGAATTTCATGCACCATCTCTTTATCTATTCTAAGTAATTTTACCTGATTCACAATTCCATTTTTTCATGGTTGAAATGATCAACTGCCCAATAACTTAGTTTACCTAGGGTTGTTTCTATCTTGTATTTTAGTATGCCTTCAAAGCCCATTTCTTGTATCACCATTTGATTATCATCTCATATGTCTTTGGAGATGATTGCCTAGTTGTTAAGTAATCTACTGCTTTCTTGCCCCCCCTCCGTTTTTGTCATTTTCCTTCTTTTGATTTCTAGTTGTTTTTTCGGCACTTTTGTGTCTAATAAATTTCTTTCTTTTTTGCTTCGTTTTTTATGTAGAATTTATCTCTATAATTGACCTTTTTCTCTTGCTTTTAGTAAATTCTCTTTGACTTTTGTGGACAACAAGTTTCCGTCTTCGAGGTGTGACAAAGTTGTCATCAAATGATTTTGTCCATGTGTATATATTTTTCCTTTAGCTTTGCAAATAGCCAGTCATCTAAGCCTGCATATTCAAAATAACCAAAATGAATACACACCAAAATAAGATTTGTAAGCTATTCCAAAATACTTAAATATATGTGATATATGTATTCATGTGGAAAGTGAAACAAGATAACTTAGGCTGCGTTTACTTTCCAAAAAATCCTTCATTTTTTCATAATAAAACATTTACACTTGCATATTTTTTCAAGAAAACGGAAAACTCTCACATTTTCACATTTTCCTAAACTCGTTGGCTGCGTTCACTTCCAAACAAATTCTCTATTTTTCTAGAAATATTTTCTAAGAAAATTGAAAATTAGAAAACATGTTCACTTGCACATTTTTTCAAAAAAAAAAAGAAAACAAAAACACCATCATTTTTTCACATTTTCCCAAAATCCTCAATTTTTTCAAATTCTCATACTTTTTCAAGAAAACACTTCAACCAAACATGTTTTTTATTTTTTCTGAAAAAGAAAAACCCCACCCTTTCATCTAAACACGTTTTCTATTTTTTAGAAAATGAAAACTGTAACACTACCTTTGCTATATTAAAAATCAGTATAAATTTGAGTTTTTAAACTCATGGGTCTATTTGTAAATATAAGGTTTACCTGTTTAGTTATCTACTAGTAAATTAAAACATTGTAGCGGAAACTAGAAATGAAACAAACCCATTTAACTATTACAGTTTTAAACACGTGTTTGGCTTATATACAAATATACAATGCAAAAGTTGCCAAACACAAAACTCTGGTGTTACTTGTTCTAAACCGACCATCATTAACAAATACAAAAGTTAGTGTTCCTTCCAAAAAGCATGTACATCAGCTACAAGAGTCCCCCCAACTCACCAGCCGGTCTAATCCTTATCAGTAAAAGAGGAAACATCAACAACATTAGCTATATAAAATAGCTAGTCAATACAAGCAAGCATGAATACAATAAAGCAAGTCATATATCAAGAATGAGCATACAATGCTATCCTATCACAAAGCGGTAGTGTTGACATGTCCAGCGGGTGTTATATCTTGCCGGATAGCTAGTCCAGCTCAACAATTTCCACCGGTGGAATCAAACACTGCCAACTGTGTTGGTTTCATTACATAAGTGACTTTACCTGCTCGTTATGGAGCCATAGGCTCATTAGGCTTAGCCAATTAAGGCAATCACCCCAAGAGTTTAAAGGAACGGCACTCGAGTACTATTGATCACGAACAATTTCCCGAAGGCCCATAGGACCCAGCCGAAGCTGACCTTCAATAACACATATGTCCGGACGTTCACATAGCTCGTCAATAACCCTTTGTAGGGACAATAGCATACATGCATTCATATATACTTGTATTCATCAAAATATCACATGATATAGACATGTACTTAAATACATGTCTAGTATATCATTTATCATGTCAACATTCAATTCCGATTTTAATTGTATATACATGTAGTCCTATTGTGCAATAAATAGCATACGATAGTCATTTGGTTCAATTAACACACAAACCACCCTTTATTCAATTCATGTAAGTCCGTACTCACCTGAGTATCTAAATCAAACAATTATACTGTCAAGCTCTTCCCAGTTCTTGGAATCGCCTAAAGAATATCCCATATTTCAGTATTACACGAAACTGCAAACTCTATGCTGAAACAGGGCTCCTTGAGGCCACAAGCAAATTTCTTGCGCCCACAAGGAGTGTACAGTTGTAACGCACCAAGTTTAAAAAGTTTCTATGGCTATGTGTTATTAAAGACTAGAGGTGTTTATAAAACTAAAGGGGCTAAAGTTGTCAGTTTGAAAGATGTCAAGTCTAGGGGCTGTTTGGTAATTCTTGAAAACTACTTTTATATATATATATATATATGTGTGTGTGTGTGTGTGTGATGGAAGTTTGACCAAGTAAGTCAAACCACCATCTTTGCACATCTACCTTTAAGAACAGCCCATTTTCATGTGCCCTCAGATCAAATCAGCAAGATTGTAGTGGTATAACAGCCTACAAGTGATTCCTAATAGCAAGGTATGTGTTATTGATTGTGTTTTTGGTGTTTAAGGATCAAAAGAGAGATTCATGGTGAATCATTGGCCCCATGTTGTTGTATGCATGTTTATGATGTTGTTCAGATGTTTTGTGAGTCATAGTACATTATACAAGTGCTAGGAAACATTTGTATTGAGTTTGGAATGAAGAACAGTAGCCGTGTTCTTCACAGAAAGTTGCAGGTCAGTCGTGTACACGGCCCGTGTACATGCTTTTGAGACGGTGTCAGGCCATGTAGGTAAACATGGTCGTGTAGTATGTAAAGTACACGGCCCATGTAGAGGTCAAAGGCGGTGATAGGCCATGTAGGGATACATGGTCATGTAGCATAAAGGGTACATGGCCCGTGTAGGGTTACACCGCCCGTGTAGAGGTCAAAGGCGGTGACAGGCCATGTAGGGATACATGGTCGTGTAGCATAAAGGGTACACAGCCAGTGTAGGGTTACACGACCCGTGTAGGGTGATGTGTCAACACAGGCCATGTGGCCAAGAGAGGTCGTGTAGTGTACAGGGTACACGGCCCGTGTAGGCCTATTTTCAACACAGTTTGAGCAGTTAGTAATGTTTAGCTTATTCTCTGGTACAGGAAGATGTCTGGATACTCGAAAGCACACGTCACTTGTTTAGAATATTACTAAGTTACCAGGTGAGTGTACTAGTCCTTTAGCATTTTTAGCATATGACTATGATTTAGATGAACATCATGATATCCTTGTTATGAGACATAGTTTTGATATGTATATATGTTGTATAGCAGTAGTGTATAGATAACCAGGTGGTGTAGCTATGCACAAGATCAGTATCAGGGTACATAGCTATGTACCAGATCAATGACAAGGTGTACAGCTAAGCTGTATACCAAGAACAGTAACAGTTTATGCAGGTTGCAGGTGCTACAGCTTGGATGCGAGATATCTGGGGAAACTTTACTTCTGTTTAGGTTTATTTATGTTCAGACAGTATGCTCATTAAGCGCTAGCTTATGTTTCAGTATTATATGTTTGCAGGTGGCAAGTTCCAGCGAGGAGAGGCCCCAGTGCGGTGTTCAGCAGGATAGCTCCTGGTTTCCAAGAAGCAAACTTTGACACTACTTTTGTAAATGTTAGCACATGTATGTTTAGAAACAGTATTTTTGTGAAAATCTGATATCTTTTGGTGCTAACTCGTAAGATAATGTTTTTAAGTTAAAAACTGAAAATTGGTGTTACAACAATGCTTGCGCCTGCAAGGGAAAAATAATGCTTGCGCATGCAAGGAAGTCCTTGCGCCCGTAAGCACTGATCCTTGTGGCCGCAAGGGTGGTCCTTGCGCCCGCAAGCAAGTCTGTATAGACCAGTGTCGATTTCCAGCCCCTGTTTTGGCCAATTTCAAACCCAAATCTTTACCAATCGATTCCAAACCATTTTCCAACATTCACATATGAAAGAAACATTCAAACTAAAACTACCACTCTAACATACAATTCAAGAATTAAGATCAAAATCTCATATTTTGACCCATTTGCATAAGTTTTCCAAATTCAACTAAAACTACCACTTTAATTCAATAACTTGATTGCTTATGGCTTAGAAATGAACTAGAAACATATTAGAATCATTAACTTCATCTATTGAAGTCAATTTGGGTTTTCACCCATTTGACCTGAAAGTCAAAAGTCAAGAACAAGGATAAAGGAAGCTTACAAACTAAAGGAAGAAGATGATGATGATGTAATATGGAGCAGATTATTGACTTGATTTTGTGATTAATTGCAGCGTTGATCTCGATTCTTGCTTGAATCTTCTTCAAGAACAAAGAGGAAGAAAGTGAGAGTGTGTATGTTTGTATGCGTGTGTGTGTATGTTGTCTGTGTTGACAACATAAGAACCGCCCTTGGGTTCTTAATTATCCACAAGGGGTATTTTGTTCCCCTTTTCAACATACAACTCAACGCACGAGTACCCGTTTTAACTAATGGGGATATTTTTTGGAAACCTCGTTTGAAACCATTTAATATTTAATCATTTTTATCTGTTTTCATTACTATTTTTAAATTCACATTTAGTTGACCAATAGCATATTTTCTTTAAATACTTAACATATATTTCTAGTTTAATTCTTTTAAATTAACTCACATATCAAATGGAGCGCACGAATTAAGGATGTTACAACTCTACCCCTCTTAAGAAGATTCCGTCCTTGGACTCTGCTCAATTGGGAACAAGTGAGGGTATCGTGTCTTCATGTCATCCTCAGTTTCCCATGTCAGGTTGGGACCCAAGCTATGCTTCCAATTGACAAGAACCAATCTGATCATCTTCTTACGCATCTTCTTTGTCTTTGCATTAAGAATTTCTACAGGTTCCGCTACAAGACGTTTAGCTGAATCAACCTTCAGCTCTTGCAGAGGTAGAACTTGATCTTCATCAACTTTACACTTTCTCAGATAGCATACATTGAAAGTGTTGTGAATACCAGATAGCTCGTGAGGTAATTCAAGAGATACAGTCTGCTCGTTGACTTTTCGGATAATCCTGAATGGACCAATATAACGTGGACTCAGCTTGCCTTTGCGTCCAAACTGAATTACACCCTTCCAACGAGATACCTTCAAGAAAACCCGATCACCCACACTGAGTTCAACAGGTCGGCGCTTTGGGTCTGCATATATCTTTTGACGATCACAAGCTGCTTTTAGTTTCTCCAGAGCTAGTTTGACTTTATCAGAAGTGATCTGCACAAATTCGGGTCCGGCATACTGCTTCTCACCCGGTTCAAGCCAACAAGTGGGAGTGCGACAACGCCTCCCGTATAGCATTTCGTATGGTGGCATCCCAATACTGGAATTATAAGAGTTATTATAAGCAAACTCTATCAATGGGAGATGAGAATCCCAAGAACCACCATATTCAAGTGCACATGCTCTCAGCATGTCTTCCAAAGTCTGAATTGTTCTTTCAGACTGACCATCCATTTGTGGATGATAAGCAGTACTCAGATGAACCCGTGTGCCAAGCTCTCGTTGCAAGCTTTGCAAGAAATCAGACACGAAACGAGAGTCATGGTCAGAAACAATAGAACAAGTTACACCGTGACGTGTGACAGTCTCGTTGATATAGAGTTGAGCTAGGCGTGTCAATGATGCAGATTCATTTGTAGCAACAAAATGGACACTTTTGGTTAATCAGTCAACAATGACCCAAATCATGTTGTGCCCTTTGAGTGTCTTGGGTAGCTTTGTGACAGAATTGTATTATGATCCCACTTCCATTCTGGAATGTCAAGCTGTTGCAGGTTGTCATAAGGCCTTTGGTGCTCTGTTTTAACTTGTGCACATATTTGACACCTCTCCACCAAGGAAGTGATGTCTCTTTTAAGTATAGGCCACCAATACAGCTTTTTAAGATCATAATACATATTTGTTATACCTAGGTGAACAGACAGCCTGGAATTGTGAGTTTCCTGTAGTATCAACTCACGGTTGCCTCCAATAAATGGTACCCATATTCGGGATTGAAAAGTCTTCAAACCCCGACTATCTTCAGCTAGCTGATCCTTTATCTTCCGCATAGTCTCAGCTTTTAGATTATCCTCCTGTAGAGCCAATTGCTGTGCTTCCTTCAATTTTGAGATGATATCAGGAATCACAGTAAGTTTCATGAATTTGGCTTCTGTTGATACCCCTTTTCGACTTAAGGCATCAGCTACTACATTAGCTTTGCCCGGATGATAACGGATCTCACAATCATAGTCTTTAATTAACTCAATCCAGCGTCGTTGCCTCATATTGAGTTCTTTTTGAGAAAAGACATACTGTAAGCTTTTGTGATCCGTGCATACAACACATTTTGTGCCATATAGATAATGCCTCCACAGCTTCAATGCAAATACAATTGCTACGAGTTCAAGATCGTGTGTTGGGTAGTTCTTTTCATGCGGTTTTAGTTGCCTTTAAGCATAGGCAATCACATTGTCACACTGCATTAGAACATAACCCAATCCAGAATAAGAGGCATCACAATAAACTATAAAATCCTCCGACCCGTTAGGCAAAGTAAGAATCGGAGCTTCACATAGTAGTCACTTCAAAGATTGAAAGGATTGCTCCTGTGCATCAGACCACACATAAGCAACATCCTTCCGTGTCAATTTTGTAAGAGGACCAGCGAGTTTAGAAATATAGCGAATAAATCGCCGATAATAGCCAGCTAGACCAAGAAAACTCTTGATCTCTGTAGGAGTTTTGGGAACCTCCCAATTCATCACTGCCTCAACTTTAGCAGGGTCTACTTTAACACCATCCCTGCAGATAAACTCGGTTCATGAGATCCATGAAGATAGCTCGTGCATTGCTTAAGCTGAATGGCATAACTAAGAATTTATAATGGCCGTATTGCGTACGGAAAGCAGTTTTTGGAATGTCTTCAGCATGAACTTGTACCTGATGTTACCCTGATCGAAGATCAATATTGAAAAAGCAGGTTGCTCCCTGTAATTGATGAAACAAGTCATCTATGCATGGGAGAGGGTATTTGTTCTTTACAGTTCGCTTGGTAAGCTCCCTGTAATCTATGCACATTCGCATAGTCCCATCTTTCTTCTTGACAAATAAAACTGGAGCTCCCCAAGGAGAAGAGCTCGGGCGAATGAATCCCTTGTCAAGTAGTTCTTGAATTTGATTCATCATCTCGCGGAGCTAAGAAGGTGAGAGACGATATGGAGCTTTAGCCACTGGAGTAGCTCCTAGAATAAGATCAATCTTGTATTCAACATCCCTGACTGGAGGCAGTGCGGGTAATTCATCTGGAAACACCTCAGGAAATTCTGACACTATCCTGTTGTCTTCAACTGGTTTCTTATCCATCTTAGCATCAATAACATATGCTAAATAGGATATACAACCTTTCGCCAATAATTTACGAGCTTTGATAACCGAGATGATAGGAATGTCAGACTCCCGTCCTTCCCCCCTTGCTATTGCATATGAACCATCAGATAGAGGAAACTTGATTATCTTCTTAGAACACATAATCTTAGCATTGCGAGTGCTGAGCCAATACATTCCAATAACAATATCAAACCCAGCAATAGGCATGATAGGGAATGAAATAGGAAAACTAATGCCATTGATATAGATAACCGCGATAGGAACTTTATCAGAAACATAAACTACTTTACCGTTAGCGGTCTCTACTGCAAGCGGATCATTCAATGTAGATACAAGTAATTGCAACTTACGACAAAAAGATAACGAGACAAAAGAATAAGTAGTCCAGAATCAAACAATACACATGCTGGGGTATAATTAACAAAAAAAGTACCAGTAATGACATCCCCTGCGGCTTTGGCTTCCTCAGTCGTCATTTGAAACGCACACCCTTTAGCACGAGGGGCGCCGTCTTTCTTCGGCTCCGTGGATGACCCACCAGCTCGGGTACTTGGGCTCTGAGGGCATTTAGCTATTCTGTGACCCGACTAGCGACATCTGAAGCATACGTCCTCCTTATATTTGCATTCCTCCACTGGGTGGCCTTTGATACCACATCTGGTACACCTCCTGGTGGCTTTTGAACATTCACCAGAATGAGAGGAACGGCACTCGTTGCACCATGAGCCATCAGATCTAGGCTTCTTGTAATCGCCTGCTTTAGTACCTGCAGAAGATTGTCCGTTAGAAGGACTTGGGTTAGAAGAGGATTGAAACTTCCTCTTGTTGCTTCCCCCTGTAGAGTCACCCCTGCATTAGATGCGGTCACCCTCCATTTGTCGAGCTACATCAAAAGCTCGATCTAGATCAACTGCTGCTTGGACATTTTCCCAAAACTCCAGAGGAAGGGTGTTAACAAACCTCCAGATCTTGGTACTTTCATCGGTCAACAAATGAGGAACAAACCTCATTATATCAGTAAAGGCACCGATATGATCCTCCATAGATTTATCTCCTTTTCGGAGATTGTTGAACTCACATTCCAGTCTATCCATGTCATATTCGGTGCAATATTTCCTTTGGACTTTCTTAGACAATTGCTCCCAAGTCAGAGCATTAAGTACCTCCTTTTTAATAGAGGCCTTGACCGTGTCCCACCAGAATATGGCACGGCCTTTCAACATCCTTACTACATATTTAAAGCAATACTCAGGTTCACATTCACAGGACTCAAATGCCTGCTCCATCTCACGAAGCCACCTCATAGTAACCGAGGAGTCATCACTCCCCTCAAAGGTGGGTGGTTTACACGATAAGAACTTCTTAAATGAATACGGCTGGTGGGGTGGTTTACCCAGAGTAGACTGAAGTAGAAGCTCCTTTGCAATACAGAGCTCCTTCTCAAGGTGTCTGATATACGCCTGTTGTTCCTGCTCAGCTAGAGCACCCTCGGAATGGTGTTGGGATTGCTCGTCCGCAGCCTGATGAGGTATATGGGAGTTCTCATCCTCCATTTCCTTTACAGCCTGTTCAGTATCACCATGTTGAGCAGACATCTTTATAGATTTTCTATAAGAAAGGAAGTTCATTCATTATAGCACTTATGCTTACACATTAACATATAGATTTGCTATTAACAAGTATTAATCATATAGCTCTCATATTCAATCCCTTTTACCCTATAAGAAACACTTCATAATGGTCGGGCCCGAGTTTGAGATTGAATACTCTTTCAAGTACCCAATTCCCTCAAACTTAGGCTCTGATACCTAACTTGTAACACCGCCTTTGCTATATTAAAAATCAGTATAAATTTGAGTTTTTAAACTACATGGGTCTGTTTGTAAATATAATGTTTACCTGTTTAGTTATCTACTAGAAAATTAAAACATTGCAACGGAAATTAGAAATGAAACAAACCCATTTAACTATTATAGTTTTAAACACATGTTTGGCTTATATACAAATATACAATGCAAAAGTTGCCAAACACAAAACCCCTGTGTTACTTGTTCTAAACTGACCATGATTAACAAATACCAAGTTAGTGTTCCTTCCAAAATGTAATACCCTGTTTCCGTATAATAAATAAACGAATATTTTATTGGATGATGCGATTTTTATATATACGTTAGAGTTGTTTTTGATTTATGGAATTTAAGTTGTTATTGGATATGGTGGGTTATTTAGTCTATTGAATAAACAAGTCATTGGGCTACCTTATGGTTGGGCCAATTAATTAAGAGAAATGAAATACAAGTGTGAAAGAATTAAGCCTTATGGGCTTATAGCTAGTGCCATTGGTAGGCCCAAGGTCTTATTTGAAACAAGTATAAAGGGAGGATTAGGGTGCAGCCAATTAGGGTGCAGCCTCCAAGATTTCACTGTTACATTGAGAGTTTTAGTGTGTCTGTTTGTGTGTGCAAAACCCACGAGAAAGCAAGGAGTAAGGTGTCAAGAATCATGTGGAAACTCAAGGTTTTGGCAAAAGAATCATCAGGTAATGTTTCCTATATCTCTATGATGTTGTAGATACCAATTTTACCTTATTTGGACGATTATAGAGCTAGATAAGATCTGGGTTTTATGGGGTTTTGGGTTTATGAAGAAAAATAGTAAAGAATTTGAGCTAGGAACTTGAATACTTGTTGTGTTGTGTTTAAATCTTGAAGGAAGTGCTTAAATGAATGGAGAAATGTTTTGAAACAAAAATAAAGTGATTTGGTTAAGTTTTGAGAAGGTTGTGATTTTGAAAATGGAGTTTCAAGTTCTGGGTTTTTCAAAAAGATGAACTATCAAGGAAGGAAATAAGTCGTGCGACCCTCCATATGGGTCCATTTGACTTTCGGATGAAGTGATGGTTTGTTCATGTGACTTCAAGATGGTCCATGCGACTTTCAAGAAGTCCCATGCGACTGTCGGATTTCCACAAGTGTATTCATGCGACTTTTGCATGACAAAGCTACTTCCATGCTACTTAAGTACACATTCATGCAACTATCGGGTTACACAAGTATATATATATTCATGCGACTGTTGGATGGCATATGTATATTCATGCGACAGTCGGATTGCATAAGAGTCGGATTTGCATACGTATCGGATTTGCATAAGTATCGGATTTGCATAAGTATCGGATTTGCATAAGTATCGGATTTGCATAAGTATCGGATTGCATAAGAGTCGGATTTGCATGAGTATCGGATTTGCATAAATGTGTCTGATTTTGCATAATAGTGTCGGATTTCATAAGTTTAATAGTCATGCGACTGTCGGATTGTTTAAGTGGTGCCATGTGACTTTTAGTGTTAGGTCCGGCCTAGGGAGGCCCGAATTAGGGTCTGTAGTATACCTAAAGCTAATCAGTGGAGATATCTGTATTGTAGGTCCTTGCGACTGGACTTGTTAACTTTCATATTGTGAAGTCTGTTGCGTTTAACTGTGCTGTAGATCAGGTGAATTACCCTAACTTATACATGATATTAGTGTGAAATGTATATGTTATATCTTATGTGATGTTTTAACTGATGTGATATATGTGAAGTGAAGGGTTACGTTATATTGTGGTGAAAACGTAACTCGGGCACAGTCAGACATAGTGTGAAATCCTTGGTACGGCTTGGATAGTCAACTGTGACCCAAAGTTTGAAATCGTCGTCAGTGCACTGCGTCGGTAGTATGTGTAATGATATGTGATCATAGATTTGTGTTATGTTGTGACATGTACATGCCTAGTGTGGTGTGTAAGTTGCAGTGCTCGCTAAGCTTTATGCTTACTGTTGTTGAACTTATTCTTTTCAGGACTTGACCGTGGGGAGGCTCCAGCAGGATGAAGATGGCTCATCATTTATTTAATTGTTTCCGCTGTTTTAATTTCTTAAACATTTTGTTGGAACAATTTTTGGAATATTACTTAAATACATTTTAACTACGGGTAGTTCCGGGTGCGGGACCTCGTATGACCTTTTGTTGAATGCATTTATATTTCTATTTATATTAAAAAAAATTGGGACGTTACAACTTGGTATCAGAGCCTTGGTTTAAGTGATTCGAGCATGCAAGAGGTGTGTTTGGACTTAAACCTTGGTTCTAACACTTTTTAAATAACAAAAAATTCATTTTTAAAACCGAACGATGAGCTGTCAACTGGAGCTTGGTCCTCGTGAGCATGAAGTGAAGCATAGTATGTATTTATATAGTTGGTGAACTATACTCTGTAGTTGAATCCATGATATATGCTAGAGTAGTTCCTAACTGTATCCATGTTTAGGCATATCGTGAATACTGTACACCATGTATAATGGTAACCATATAGGCTTAGAAGGGATGATTTGGCCTTATTTCATGTTCTCGTTTGATGTTGGGGTAGGGTAGGATCAGACGCTCAAAGACTTGTATGACTTAGGATTATATGTGGATGTATTCGTGATATGGATAGACTAGGATATGATGGCTGGTGTGTTGAACCTTATATGTTTGCATGATTTTATGACGATATGAAATGCAATGTGCAAAGTGTATGTGGAATGTTATGTGATGCATGACCCAATCCTGTGAATTAGGATTTCAGATGGTGACGATAAGACTTGGTATGTGTGATGTGTTTAGAATAATATAAGGGCCCATATTATTGTGAGCACATGATACATGTCAAGGCTTGCCGACATCATAAGAACTCTTGTGAATCAGGTGAGGGGTACTTGTAGGACTGTAGTATAGGAGTGCCTTAGTGAGTAGGGCTACTTCAGATGAGGTGAATGACGTGCTAGAAATTGTATGTGATGTGGATATAGACTGCGGTGTGAGCAGGATAGTATGATAAAGCCACCTGCTTATAAGTACGTTATCTATACTTCCAGAATGGTGAACACGAGGAGGAACCGCAATCTCATTGCTACTGCTGGAACTGGAACTAGCTATGGGCCCGAGGGCCTAGAGACCAGCGTCACTGGGGAGACAGACCCCCGCCAACAGCCAATACTGAATGAGGGGTATGAGGATGCTAACCCGAGGGTTGTGACACCGGAAAACATGATTCCGGTTACTGATGAGGAAGAGACAGATCGAGAGGCTCTTCTAGCCGCCAAGGTGACGACCGATGTGCTGAAAGAGCTAAGGGAGATGTTGCCCTGGATTGTTACTGAGATCAAGGAGGACATGGGTAAGATGATGGATCAGAAACTGAGCGTTCTATGGGCAGCTAAAGAGACTACCACGCCAACGGCCACCTCAACAGCAAACCAGACACAGCAGGGTGGCAGCTATAGAGACTTCTCGGCATGTCAGCCACCGATCTTCGAGGGGGATATGGACCCCATTAAGAGTGCTCAATGGATTTCTGAGGTGGAAGGAGCCTTTCACACCAGTCATTGTGCAGATGGGAGCAGAGTGTGTTTCGCATCGAACCTTCTGAGAGGAGCAGCAAAGACATGGTAGAACCTTTTGAGACAGAGGAAGGGGGAGCTGATTTCTGCCATGACGTGGGACGAGTTTAAAGGAATGTTTAACGACCAGTTCGCACCAAAGGTGGAGAGAGAAAGATTGATGAATGAGTTTCAGAAGCTTGAGCAGACTACTGAGACGGTGAATGAGATCACTGCCATCTTCAAGGAAAAGGTCTTGTTCTGCCTTGCGTACGTGGCAGATGAGAGTCTACAGAAGCACCGTTATTCTCAAATGCTAAAGGAAGATATCCATGAATTCGTGACGACGGGTAAGTGCACAAGTTTGGAGGAAATGATCGAGGTGGCTAGGAAGAGGGAGATGGATCTATAACTGCGAGCTAAGAAGTGAACTGCTGGGCAAGCTGTAGTGGGTAATGTGCAAGGAAGAACGTTGGAGAAGAGGTTTAAGACTGGGGATTCCCAACCCGCAGGCAAGGGTGATCATGGAAAGTGCCCTAAGTGCGGAAGAGGGCATGCGGGTGAGTGCCATCTGGGGCAGATGAACTGCTACAAGTGTAAGAGACCGGGCCACGTGAGCAAAGACTGCCGGTCCAACATGAGCGTTTGTTTCAGATGCAATCAACCGGGGCATCGTATGGCAGAATGCCCGGGAGCTGCTGCGGGAGGTGGGAGGCTTGCTCAACAACCACCTCTGATGATCACGAATGGGGAGAAGGGGCAAGTGCCGAGGGCTTGAGGCAGGGCCTTTCAAATGACAGTGGAGGAAGTGAAGACAGAACCGGATGTAATTGCAAGTACTTTCATTGTTAACTCCATGCCTACATTAGTGTTATTTGACTCGGGTGCGAGTAAATCTTTTGTTTCTGCTTCGTTCTGTAAAAGTTTTAGCGTTCCACCGGTAAGGTTAGAGATACCTTTAGAAGTAGAAATAGTAGACGAGAAAGCTGTCAATGTATTCGTTATTTATAGAGACAATGTAATAGAGATAGGAGAAGAGAAGTTCCCTATAGACCTTATACCGATTCAGATGAGGGAGTTCCAAGTGGTAGTAGGAATGGATTGGCTGGGTCGTCACCAAGCCAGTATCTTGTGCAAACAGGGAGTCGTGCGGGTTCAAATCCTAAGTGGGGGAGAGATTCTATTCTACGGCGAACATCACAAAGGGAGAACGACACTGTGTATGGCGGCTAAGGCGGCTAAGTATATTCGTAAAGGGTACACAACATTTCTAGTGCATGTGGTCGATAACAAGCTGGAAAAGAGCAAGAGAAGCGTTGTGGACGTACCCGTGGTGTGCGATTTTCCAGAAGTGTTTCCGGAGGATCTCCCTGGGATTCCTCCCGACTGCCAGGTGGAGTTTAAAATTGACCTTGTGCCGGGTACCACGCCAATAGCGAAAGCTCCGTATCGACTAGCACCACCAGAGATGCAGGAGTTGATGTCTCAGCTGCAAGAACTATTGAACAAAGGGTTTATCCGACCGAGTAGTTCGCCGTGGGGAGCACCGATCTTATTCGTCAAGAAGAAGGATGGCACGTTCTGTATGTGTATAGACTACCGCGAACTAAAAAAAGTAACAATAAAGAACAGATACCCTCTACCCAAGATCGACGATTTATTCGATCAACTGCAAGGTGCAGCCTGGTTTTCAAAGATTGACCTACGGTCCGGTTATCATCAGTTAATGGTAAAGGAAGGAGACATCGAGAAAACGACATTTAGGATGAGATACGGTCATTTCGAGTTTCTGGTGATGCCCTTCGGATTGACGAACACACCAGTTGCGTTTATGGATTTGATGAAAAAAATTTCATTCAAGACTTCTCTAAGATCGCAGTACCTCTGACAAGGACGACCAAGAAGAATGTGAGCTTTGTTTGGGGTGAGGAGCAACAACAGGCATTCGAGATTCTACGTGGGAAATTATGCGAGGCAGCGATCTTAACCCTGCCGGAAGGAGTGGACGATATGGTGGTCTACTGCAACGCGTCACATGTGGGACTGGGATGCGTTCTGATGCAACGAGGTAAAGTGATTGCGCACGCTTCACGATAGCTGAAACCGCATGAGTGTAACTATCCGACCCACGACTTGGAATTAGATGCAGTTGTTTTTGCCCTAAAAATATGGAGGCATTACTTATATGGAGTAAAATGCACTATCTACACCGACCACTAAAGCGTGAAGTACTTCGCCGACCAGAAGAATCTGAACATGAGGCAGAGAAGATGGATCGATCTAGTCAAGGATTAGGACTGCGAGATTCTCTATCACCCAGGGAAAGCCAACGTCGTGGCCGATGCATTGAGTAGAAATCCCAGTATTGTACTACTACGAGCACAATGTATGATATTGATAGTGACAACGACATTGTTAGACTCTATCCGAAGATAGTCGAGGGCTTATGACACGTTTCGGCCGTATCTGGGTACCAAAGATAACTGACACGCGTACTACACTACTCGACGAGGCTCACAAATCCAAGTTTTCTATCCATCCAGGTTCGACTAAGATGTACCGAGACCTTAAGACAGATTACTGGTGGCCAGGGATGAAGCGAGACGTAATGAAATACGTGGAGAAGTGTTTAACTTACCTTTGAGTTAAGGCCGAGCACCAGAGGCCTCACCGAAAGCTGCAACCTTTAGAGATCCCGGTTTGGAAATGGGAACACATCACCATGGATTTAATCACTAAGCTACCAAAGACTCCGAGAAATTTTGCTGCGATTTGGGTAATTGTCGACCGACTGACTAAGAGCGCTCACTTTATCCTGATCAAGGAAGCCTTGTCAGTAGAGAAAATGGCAGACGTGTACGTCAAGGAGGTAATATCGCGTCATGGGGTGCCGGTGACCATCGTATCGGATAGGGATGTACGCTTTACTTCGAGGTTTTGGAAGAAGTTTCATGAGGATTTGGGGACCTGGGTGAACCTTAGGACGGCTTATCACCCACAGACTGACGGCCAAAGCGTGAGAACAATACAGATCCTAGAGGATATGCTACGAGCGTGTGTGATTGACTTTGGGGGAAGTTGGGATTCTTACCTACCGTTGGCAGAATTCTCCTACAACAACAGCTACCACGCGAGTATCGGCATGCCTCCGTACGAGATGTTGTACGGAAGGAAGTGTAGAACCCCCATCTGTTGGAGAGAGGTAGGTCAGAGGGAGCTCGGTAACACGGAGATTGTGCAGAAGACGTCAAAATACGTCCACCAAGTGCGAGAAAGGTTGAAAGCCGTGCAGAGCTGACAGAAAAGTTATGCGGATAAGAGGCGATCCCCGCTGGAATTCAAGGTTAGAGATTTTGTCCTGTTAAAAGTGTCTCCGTGGAAGGGCGTGATTCAATTTCGGAAGCGAGGAAAACTGAACCCGAGGTACATAGGACCTTTCAAGGTTATTGCCAGGGTTGGGAAGGTTGCGTATCGGTTAGAGCTACCGGACGATTGTCTATGATTCACAATACGTTCCATGTATCTCATCTCCGGAAGTGTTTAGCGGACGAGTCCACTTTTGTGCCATTGGAGGACATAACAGTGGACGAGGGACTGAATTATGTTGAGAGACCAGTAGCCATATTGGAACGAAAAGTTAAACAGCTACACAACAAACAGATAGCGACAGTCAAGGGTCAGTGGGAGCACCGTAAGGGATCTGAGTGGACTTGGGAACCAGAGGACGAGATGAGGTAGAACTACCCCGAATTGTTCAAGTGAAGATTTCGAGGACGAAATGTATTTAAGTGGGGGGAGTTGTAATACCCTGTTTCCGTATAATAAATAAACGAATATTTTATTGGATGATGCGATTTTTATATATACGTTGGAGTTGTTTATGATTTATGGAATTTAAGTTGTTTTTGGATGTGGTGGGTTATTTAGTCTATTGAATAAACAAGTCATTGGGCTACCTTATGGTTGGGCCAATTAATTAAGAGAAATGAAATACAAGTGTGAAAGAATTAAGCCTTATGGGCTTATAGCTAGTGCCATTGGTAGGCCCAAGGTCTTATTTGAAACAAGTATAAAGGGAGAATTAGGGTGCAGCCAATTAGGGTGCAGCCTCCAAGATTTCACTGTTACATTGAGAGTTTTAGTGTGTCTGTTTGTGTGTGCAAAACCCACGAGAAAGCAAGGAGTAAGGTGTCAAGAATCATGTGGAAACTCAAGGTTTTGGCAAAAGAATCATCAGGTAATGTTTCCTATATCTCTATGATGTTGTAGATACCAATTTTACCTTGTTTGGACGATTATAGAGCTAGATAAGATCTGGGTTTTATGGGGTTTTGGGTTTATGAAGAAAAATAGTAAAGAATCTGAGCTAGGAACTTGAATACTTGTTGTGTTGTGTTTAAATCTTGAAGGAAGTGCTTAAATGAATGGAGAAATGTTTTGAAACAAAAATAAAGTTATTTGGTTAAGTTTTGAAAAGGTTGTGATTTTGAAAATGGAGTTTCAAGTTCTGGGTTTTTCAAAAAGATGAACTGTTAGGGAAGGAAATAAGTCGTGCGACCCTCCATATGGGTCCATGCGACTTTCGGATGAAGTGATGGTTTGTTCATGCGACTTCCAGATGGTCTATGCGACTTTCAAGAAGTCCCATGCGACCGTCGTATTTCCACACGTGTTTTCATGCGACTTTTGCATGACAAAGCTACTTCCATGCGACTTAAGTATACATTCATGCGAATATCGGATTGCACAAGTATATATATTCATGTGACCGTCGGATGGCATATGTATATTCATTAGACAGTCGGATTGCATAAGAGTCGGATTGCAAACGTATCGGATTTGCATAAGTATCGGATTTGCATAAGTATTGGATTGCATAAGAGTCGGATTTGCATGAGTATTGGATTTGCATAAATGTATCGGATTTTGCATAAGAGTGTCGGATTTCATAAGTGTAATAGTCATGCGACTATCGGATTTCATGACATTCATGCGACTTTCGGATTGTTTATGTAACACCATAAATTCTAAGCCAGTTTTTTTAACTATTTGCGCTGTGGAAACTTTAATTAATTTAAACATTCATTTCATTCACGAATATTTACAAAACAAAATATATGTTCTTTAAAGTCAACTAACAAAACTCCGTGTTACAAAAGACTGGCTTGTTTCATTTTAACTCTAGACATCAGAGTCATGTCAACTTCTCCTTCCATAAGCACTCACAAACACAGACCTGCAAAAAGCAACAACTGTGGGGAATTAGCACAAAGCTAAGTGAGTAGAATCCAAACACAAAAGCAAACATCAAGCCAATACTAAACATGTAATCACAACTCTAAGAAGACCGGCGGTTCGGCGCAGAACCTACAACCAATGCCGGCCAAAACAAAGGTTTACCGATAGCCCTCTACTGAATTGGCACAATGAAATCCCACTCTGAAGCAACATATGCAACAATAAGGCTACCACTATTCAACCAACCAGTAAACGAGCTCAGCCCAATTCCACGTATAGCTGACTTCTCAAACGCAACTCAAAATCATACTAAGAGTGTGTATCGATCAGATAATCATGCAATAGTCAACAATACATAATATTCACAATCAGCAGTTCCAATATCAAACCATCACATAAAATCATGCATTACTTCAATGATATTAACCAAATCTTTACCATTCGCATCCAACATCCACTCCCCTTTCAATCTCAGTTGAAGCTCAGAATTCTAATGTTACTGAGTCTTTGGATTGCCTGAAAAAACAATAACAATAATCAGTCCCAATCCCATAAATATATTTGAACATATATTTATAATCCATTCATAACATCAACAATCAATAAACAATTATAAATCAACACAACATATCGGATTTCCCCAAAACTATCGGATTCCAAGAATCCGAAATTCTTTATCGGATTTTACCTCTGTCGGATTTGGGAATCCGATGGATCCCAAAACTGTCGGATTTGTCTTAATCGTATTTCAAACACATTGATTTAAAGTCCCGGGTTAAGGAGTGTTGGATTTCATCACTCCCGGATTCCAAGTTCCGGATTTGAGTATCGGATTCTTATATTACTTTACCAGTATAGGATTTCATTTTGTACAAACCTAACAATCGGATTTGGGGTTGTCATATTTCTAGTATCGGATTTAGTCAAGGATTTCAATGTCTCGGTTTCATAAGTGTCGGTTTTCAAGACTTCCGGTTTTAAGGATTCGGATTTCTCAAATGTCGGTTTTCATCCAAATCCGATAACTTCATACCCATCAAATCCGCCAACATCAAAATATCATAACTCCAACCCAGATTTTATAAATCCATAACCATATTCCAGACACATACTTTAAACATTTCTAAATACATTCTCATGCAAATAACCATATGAATCATATGAACATACGAAACTATCAAAATCCTATTCTTTCAAAAACTGATCATGATGTTATTAGCATGCAATCTTCAAACTAAACATAAATCATGTATAAATCATGTTTTAAATCATATAACACATCAAGAAGGATTATAACATGTTAATTTATAAACACCAACCTTAAATCTTTGATTAATCACACAATAAAATGGAATTCCGATTCTTTTTCTTCTTATTCGGTTTTCTTCTTTGGCAGAGAAACACATACACACACTTTTTCTTTTGGAGAGAAATGTTCGGGTGATGAGACACACACACACACATAAGTCTTCATGCTAAATAGGTGTCACCAACTACTCTTGATACACCCCACGTGTATTACCCACTTACATGCATATACACATACATACGGACACATATACATACATACATTCATACTATTAATTCTATTTTAAGTAAATAACTAATAACACTTAAATAATCACATAATCAAATTAAAGAAATTAAAACACAAACAAACACATACCGTAAACCCACTACTCTACTAGCCCAGGTTTGCGGGTGTTATAGTTTAAGTGGTGCCATGTGACTTTCAGTGTTAGTGTTGGAATATGCCCGCTGACACGAACGAGTTAATAGCACTGCCGATGAGGTATAGGCCTATTGGGTCACACACCAAGTATTGATTCCGACAACACGATCAAGCAAAAGAGATAAAAAGGCCAAAATGGGTTTTGGCAGCATGGTACACGGGCCGTGTTCTTGAACACGGGCCGTGTCCAGCCCAACTAGCATGGGGCGTTTTGGCCCAAGTAGAGACCGTGTGTTTTGGGCCTACACGGCCGTGTAGATGAACACGGGCCGTGTTGGGTCTGTTAGACACGGGCTAACTTGGCCCAATTAAGGCCGTGGGATTTGGGCCTACACGGCCGTGTTGACCAACACGGGCCGTGTACAGTCCCTGTAACAGCAGAATTAACAGCCTTAAACACTTGATTTAATGGTGTTTATGTCATTAACTTGGGGAGACTAAGAGGCTACGTTTTTCTCTGCTCAAGAACAGACTTTTGGTTGTTCTTGGAGTTGGTGAATGGACAAGAAAGCTCTCTAAAACTTGACCTTCTTCTTGATGTTCTTTTGAGTACACAAGAGTGTAAGAATATACTTGATTTTTGTTTTGGTGGTTACACACCAACCTACTAGCATTTGGGAATCAACACAACTTGGGGTGGACTTCACTAGAGAAATCCTAGCTTGGATTTTGAAGCTTGACTTGTTTGGTTCTTGAAGCTTGACAAGAAGGGATTGTGGTACTTGCATTGGTACATTTCTATCCATCTTGTTCTTTTATTTAGTTGTAATTCCATGTTTAGATATTGCTCCATGGGAAGTGTTTATTTGGTTAGCTTATTATTTTTGTATTGTATCTTGCTTCCGTTGCTAGATATTGCACTAACGGGTCTAGAAAAACCATATGAATATTTTATACAAGAAAATTGTTTTCTTGAATGTTTTTCGTGTATATTTTTGTTAGGCTAAAATTGATATATTTGTAGCCTACATAATATTCATATAAATATTTTTATATTAGAAAATTGTTTTCTAGAAATGGTTTTTCATGTAGATTCATGTTAGGCTAAAATTGGTATATTTGTAGCCCACCTAAGATGTTAGTTTTTTACATCAATTCTCAAAAACCATATAAGTACATTTATATAAGAAAATTGTTTTCTTAGAATTGGTTTTTCCATTGAGACTCTTGTTGTGCTAGAATAGATTTTTTTGTAGACGTGTTAATATTTTAGTTTTTATATTTATATATTTGTTGTAACTTGGCATGAAGTGTACACAAATATATACTTATAAATGTATATATGAATATGTGTCACAAAAATGGTTTGGTACACTAATGCATATGTACAAGGATTGTCATTTTGGTGCCTTTGATGTTGTTGACAATCTTGACTAAAATATAGATATATATTTATATCATGGTTTTGTGTGGCACACCATGTTTCACTTATGTTGCGTTTTGTTAATTCGGTAACACGATATGCCCTTAGACCTATGTGTTGTGGTGGTTGATTGATTCGGTTTTTGGTGGCCTGCGTGCCATATTGATGTAAATATTTATTTATATATTTGTTGGTGCGGCTTGCACGCCATTTATTTTATTCCGTGTATTTGTATAAATAGTGTAGAAATGCGACCTGCGTGTCGTTTATATATATATATATTATATGTATTTGTAAATAGTATAGAATTAGAACCGGAGAAGTCAACGGGAGTCATGGTGATGACGTCTTGGCGAGAAGGAATCAACACGCTATTGGAGGTGTTGGATTCAGTGGGAGCTCACCCAACGAGACTTTACCTTGTCCTTAGGTTTTGGCCTCGTTTTCCCCGTTGTGGCTCACGGGGAAAACGCATAGGAATTTTGGGCATGTTACCGAATTATACATATATATATTTGCGTGGTCGTGTTTTATTTTTCTATGCATGTATTAGCATTCGCATGCTAGACAATTTTTCTATAAAATTAAATAAAATACAACGTTTGTTAAAATGGTTAACAATCTCGTGCGAATAGAATTGACAAAGAAAATATAAACTTGGTATTATATTTAAAAGTGCTTAAAAATCATTTTGACACTTACTTTGTTAATTCACAAAAAGGTTTTTAGAAACCGGAAACAAATTCCCGTTTTTAAAAATGTAAATCACGCACCATCGACACCACCCGAATCTAACGAAACAAGGATGATTGTCGAGCTAAGCACGAGTCATTCCTTGCGTAGTTGTGTGGAAGGTGAGTGGGGTAACTCGCATGATTGGTTGTCGAGCTAAGCACGAGCCAATTGATGGTCGGGAGTGCCACCCGTGTGTCTTGTCGGACGGTTTACAATTTTAGTATATAATTCTTGATTAGTTGTCGAGCTAAGCACGAGCTAAACAAAAATTATATATTAAGATTGGTGTAAGAAAGGGATCAAACATGCCAACCGACATAATGGATGTCAACGGATCCCGCAAGTGTCTAAGAGTTGTAATAGAGATTACAATTGGTAAAATGGTTGCCGGCCTAAATAGCTTCGCCACGTGATCCACGGCAAACCCGTTACTGTGCGAGGTGAAATAAGGTTCTTAGCCCTTGTTACGAATAATTGTTTTATCTAAAACTATGGGGTAATTATTTTTAACAAGATTTATCTAAACTAACCAAAACTCGTATTATTATTATTTATAGATGTCAAACCAAAACAACACAACGTCAAACATCTCACTTCGTGTGTTCCTAGAAAGGGAGAAACTCACGGGGGTGAATTTTATTGCATGGTTTAGGAAATTGAGAATTGTCCTACGCCATGAATCAAAGTTGCACATCCTTGAGGAACCCCTTCCGGAGCCACCTGCTACCAACGCGACTTGGGCCGTCCGATACGGGTATGAAAAACGTATTGAGGACACGCACGATGTTGCCTGCCTCATGTTGTCAACTATGAGCTCGGAGTTGCGAGAGCAGCTCGAGCACATGAGTGTGTACGATATGTTAAACAAGCTCAAGGACATGTCCCGACAGCAAGTTAGGCAGGAACACTATGAGTGTGTTAAAAGCCTAGTTGGTTGTAGGCTGCAGGAAGGCGGGAATGTTGGTCTTCACGTCCTTAAGATGAAGGCGAATGTGGACCAAATGGAGAGGTTAGGATTTCCTATTGGGAGAGAGCTCGCTGTGGATATTGTACTCCAGTCTCTGCCCGCATCATATGAACAGTTTGTCACAAACTATCATATGCAAGGATTGGAGAAGTCCTTAAGCGAATTGCATGACATGTTGAAGTCTGTGGAATCTGACATTGCCAAGCATAATTCCACCTCAACCACTCCCGCATTGGGCTTAAAGACACAAAAGAAAAGGAAGAAGAAACCGACCCTAAGAGGAAAGGTTGGAGTTTCCAAGCCTATCCTTAATATTGAGTCGAAGGACATAGAGAATGTGCCTCATGAAGAGACTCAAGAAAAGGTGGTTTGCTACTTCTGTGGAAGATTTGGAAATTAGGGCCGTCACGCCTGCCCTACGTGCCGAGAGGATATAAAACTTCTCAAGAAAGAGAGAGTTAACTTTCCATCTTCAGGTACGTTCATGATTCATTGCTATTCTTCTATAAGCTGGGTTGTTGACCCGAGCGGATTGACTCACGTTTGTCACAAATTTGTTTGTTACAAAGTGTAGGTCCTTTGTTGAAAGAAAAGCATGAAGAACCGGATCTCGAACGAGGAAACCGTGGTGATTGTCCTCCAAGAGAAGATAAGGAGACTTGATCTCGCTTTTGTCACCGGTTTATTTATTACTTTATTTTATTGCCCTGCGTGGCAAGTAACATCTCTTTTATGCTCGCTTTAATCACGGTGAACAAAAATTTTGAAGTTTTAAGAATTGATGTTGAACCTTTTTAAACGTTATTTATTCAAGGTTTTATGTCATAGCTCATGTGTTGTTTTGCCCTGCATGGCGTACAACTTTACATGTGGTGACAATGAGTTATTCTTAAAATACGAAATTTATTATGAAAATCTATTGTGAGATATTTTTGTTCAAAATTTCCCATGTCATGGCATACACAAGGATTTGTTACAAGTAATAGAATATTCATGAATAATTGATTCTGAATCCAAAATAGTTTGGATGAGTTATCTTTGTGTGATAATAAACTTAATCACATAAACAAGAAATATATCGCCTAGATCCATGTGGTTAGGATCTTGGAATAGTTTAGTCTCGGGCTAAACGCTTTGATGTTGATCTTGTTTATTAGGCTAAAATGATTATGAGATCCTTCGCCGGAGTTTGTGAGAGGATTATAAGCTTGTTGGATATTGATCACATTTTGTGGATAATCCGTTCAAGCATACCACAAAGAATAACGAAAGCGAAACTTCTTCGTCACTACCTTGATGGTAGTAGTGGCGAGACGTTTATTAGTTTAGGTTTATGTCTGAAACCGTGTTGGTGTTCAGAATTAACAAGGACAAATTTAAGAATCAATAGGGCATATAGATCAAGGCACTTAGATCTAGTAAAGATGCTACAGTATCTATTATCTATGTATTAGATGACCATATAGTGAATTGTAGAATTGTTTCACAATTCATATCCTACTAAGACGCATTGGTACATGGTGTCATGGAGTAGGGAACCGGGTGTTATTGATCCGGTTTATGACGGGTCGATAATGTGTGTCCGGTTTGTTGGGATATTCATTTGCCATTGTGACTAAGTCCTCAAATCCAAATTCAATAGATAGTCTATTTAGCATTTATTAAGATATGACTAGAAAGGTTCTTTGCTTGTCTATCTTAATAGTTCGAAGTTATCCATTCTATATTTAGTGGGAGAAGGATAAACTTGAAATCGAGAAGTGCTAATACATTTGAGGAGTTCTTCTAAGTTTTAGTTATTTAACCTTTTGAGAACAATGTTTGTTTCTTAAAAGGGGAAGAAGAAAGAAAGTAAAACTAAGGCATTCCAGTGGAAGAACGTGGAACTTAAATGAAGACTTGATGATAATACTAGCATATAATCTGATATCTTTGATCAGCATGGTTATGTTGGTATGCCTGACTAAGAATCATTACTTCTTTTAATTCTGATAAGGGTCATATAGAGCCAAAGAGATATGGGTTTCTCATATCTAAGTGGCAATGACTTGATGGTGAGTCATGTTGAGTTCGCCACCTATCGGAAGACATAGTGGATCCAGAATTCGCTAAAAACAAAAGAAGTAAATGATAAAGAGATGCAATCCATTTGGAATGTCCAAGTGCTTGACTTGACTTGGTCCCATACCTAGGTGTATACCAAGGTGGTAGTGATGGGATTAACATGGATGGAATAGTAGACAACTTCAAATACCGACTAGTGGTAAAGTTTTTCATGGTGGTTATGGAGAAACTTGTCCTAGTGGCTATGTTGAAGAATGTTTGATACTCGTGGATATTAATGACCGCGTTTCTTCATGAAACAATATGATGAGGAAGTACTTATAACACGATCCGAGGGTCTTAATATACGTCTGTAGTATCCGAATTATGTCTACAAAAGTGGATAAGACCACTTCGGGCTTATTCTTGCATCTTGAAGGAAAGATATCTTTGCTTACTATTAGAAGATCATAGTGATGAGTTTTCTAAAAGCATAGATAAAACCTTTTACGTATGTCAGGGCTAGTGGGAGCTTTGTTGTATTCCTAGTGTTAAATGTCTATGGAAGATAATGTCTCGATATTAGGTTATCTGCAAACCTAATTCAGGAAGTACTACTTCATAGGGGCATTTAAGAGATATAAAATTGGATAGTATTTAGTCCAAGAAATATAGAGATATGTTCTTGGTGTTTGACGACTTAAATAGGCTTGGAGTAAGTAGTTACTCTAATGCATGTTTCTGCTAGGATAACTATTGATCTTTGATCAAAGTTGATGATCCTAACTTGTGGTGTTGTTTGTAGATTCTTAAAGTATCACTAAACTTATTGTGGGTTTTTGAGACAATGAGTGTGTGATTACTTTAAATTTTTGATAAGTAAGATCTCTTTGATGCATACTTTTGAAGTAGTCTTGTCAAAAGAGATATAATTGAATAACAAAAGATCTTGTGGATGTTGTGGGACAAATCCACTAGTTAAGCCGTTGTTATGGACTAGTGATGTTTGTCATACTAGGTCCATTGGCATGTCTAATGCGTATAACTTGGCTTGAATATGTTTTGGTTTATGTTTGATTTGTACTTATATTTTGGGGACATTAAGCAATATTGCAATTCATACCATATTGATTATTAAATGGAGATTTAATAATACGCCAAGGGCGGGTATTTTATGAATCCTTATTGTGTTCCATCTTAGCATGTTTAAACACTTCCGAGAAGTATAAAGAGCTGGTTTTGTGTTCCATCTTAACATTTTATGAATCCTTATTGTGTTCCATTTTATGAATCCTTATTGTGTTCCATCTTAGCATGCAATCCACAATCGGTTATACTTTATGGGAAGGAAGTATAAATTAAGGTTGAGGTAAAGAGCTGGTTTTGTTAAACGTGATTATTCCCTATACTTGAAAGGGGTTTCAAGTGATTGGAGGACCCGCACCCGAGTTCGCTTCATGGTTCTAGTCATAAGTAACTCGGGATGATGATGGCGTTTCATCCTTAAACTAGAGATACATGTGATCCCAAAGCATAGATCTGCTTTGCTTTGATCGTTTTCTAACGCGGTCCGTAACTGGTCGTTATAAGGGAGATGATTGGGTAGAGTATTATCTATGTGGCGGGACTATGTAGTCGAAAGGAACTTTTTCCTCTATGTATAGAGAAGATATCCATGGGCCCCTCGATGATTGATTGCTGACGTTCATATGCATGGCCGTGCTCAAGTTATATTGATGATGGATCAGTGTTAACTTGGTTTGTTGGTCACCACTAATCTAGAATCGAGAAACATAATCGTGAACGATATGAAGGTTGACTTTATTTCATGCCATGTGTTCACATAGGATATCGCGAACAAAGGGATGTATATGTTCATTTATCTTTAGGACAATCATTTTATGATTGGGATCTTGTCAAGAGTGGCATACCCTATACTGACTTGGGAGCATAGATGTCTTGCTAGAGGCCGCTCTATGTTTGTGTTATTTTTCGTAGTCATGCCACGTGCAAGTGGGAGTCTGTTGGAATATGCCCGCTGACACGAACAAGTTAATAGCACTGCCGATGAGGTATAGGTCTATTGGGTCACACACCAAGTATTGATTCCGACAACACGATCAAGCAAAAGAGAGAAAAAGGCCAAAATGGGTTTTGGCAGCATGGCACACGGGCCGTGTTCTTGAACACGGGCCGTGTCCAGCCCAACTAGCACGGGGCGTTTTGGCCCAAGTAGAGACCGTGTGCTTTGGGCCTACACGGTCGTGTAGATGAACACGGGCCGTGTTGGGTCTGTTAGACACGGGCTAACTTGGCCCAATTAAGGCCGTGGGATTTGGGCCTACACGGCCGTGTTGACCAACACGGGCCGTGTCCAGTCCATGTAACAGCAGAATTAACAGCCTTAAACACTTGATTTAATGGTGTTTATGTCATTAACTTGGGGAGACTAAGAGGCTACGATTTTCTCTGCTCAAGAACAGACTTTTGGTTGTTCTTGGAGTTGGTGAATGGACAAGAAAGCTCTCTAAAACTTGACCTTCTTCTTGATTTTCTTTTGAGTACACAAGAGTGTAAGAATATATTTGATTGTTGTTTTGGTGGTTACAAACCAACCTACTAGCATTTGGGAATCAACACAACTTGGGGTGGACTTCACTAGAGAAATCCTAGCTTGGATTTTGAAGCTTGACTTGTTTGATTCTTTAAGCTTGACAAGAAGGGATTGTGGTACTTTCATTGGTACATTTCTATCCATCTTGTTCTTTTATTTAGTTGCAATTCCATGTTTAGATATTGGTCCATGGGAAGTGTTTGTTTGGTTAGCTTATTATTTTTGTATTGTTTCTTACTTCCGTTGCTACTCGTTTATGCCAAACAAATACCTTCAGTTAGGTCCGGCCTAGGGAGGCCCGACTTAGGGTCTGTAGTATACCCAAAGCTAATCAGTGGAGATATCTGTATTGTAGGTCCTTGCGACTGGACTTGTTAACTTTTAGCTTGTGAAGTCTGTTGCGTTTAACTGTGTTGTAGATCAGGTGAGTTACCCTAACTTGTACATGATATTAGTGTGAAATGTATATGTTATATTTTATGTGATGTTTTAACTGATGTGATATATGACAAGTGAAGGGTTACGTTATATTGTGGTGAAAACGTAACTCGAGCACAGTCAGACATAGTGTGAAATCCTTGGTACGGCTTGGATAGTCAACTGTGACCCAAAGTGTGAAATAGTCGTCAGTGCACTGCGTCGGTAGTATGTGTAATGATATGTGATCATGGATTTGTGTTATGTTGTGACATGTACATGCCTACTGTGGTGTGTAAGTTGGAGTGCTCGCTAAGCTTTATACTTACTGTTGTTGAACTTATTCTTTTCACGACCTAATCGTGGGGAGGCTCCAGCAGGATGAAGACGGCTCATCATTTATTTAATCGTTTCCGTTGTTTTAATTTCTTAAACATTTTGTTGGAACAATGTCTGTAATATTACTTAAATACATTTTAACTACGGGTAGTTCCGGGTGCGGGACCTCGTATGACCTTTTGTTGAATGCATTTATATTTCTATTTATATTAAAAAAAATATGGGACGTTACACAAAAAGCATGTACATCAGCTACAAGAGTCCCCCCAACTCACCAGCCGGTCTAATCCTTATCTGTAAAAGGGTAAACATAAACAACATTAGCTATATAAAATAGCTAGTGAGTACAGGCAAGCATGAACACAATAAAGCAAGTCATATATTAGGAATGAGCATACAATGCTATCCTATCACATAGCGGTAGTGTTGACATGTCTAGCGGGTGTTATATCTTGCCGGATAGCTAGTCCAGCTCAACAACTTCCACCGGGGGAATCAAACATTGCCAACTGTGCTGGTTTCATCACATAAGTGACTCTATCTGCTCGTTATGGAGCCATAGGCTCATTAGGATTAGCCAATTAAGGCAATTACCCCAAGAGTTTAAAGGAACGGCACTCAAGTACCGTTGATCCCGAACAATTGCCCCAAGGCCCATAGGACCCAACCAAAGCTGACCTTCAATAACACATATGTCTAGACGTTCACATAGCTCATCAATAACCCTTTGCAAGGACAATAGCATGCATGCATTCATATATACTTGTATTCATCAAAATATCACATCATATAGACATGTACTTAAATACATGTTTAGTATATCATTTATCATGTCATCATTCAATTCCGATTTTAACTGTATATACATGTAGTCCTATTGTGCAATAAATAGCATAAGATAGTCATTTGGTTCAATTACCACACAAACCTCTCTTTATTGAATTCATGTAAGTCTGTACTCACCTGAGTATCTAAAGCAAACAATTATACTGTTCAAGCTCTTCCCAGTTGTTGAATCACCTAAAGAATATCCCATATTTCAGTATTACACGAAACTGCAAACTCTGTTCTGAAACAGGGCTCCTTACGGCCACAAGCAAATCGCTTGCGCCCACAAGGAGTGTACAATTCTTGTGACCGCAAGGGCAAAACAATGCTTGCGCCCGTAAGCACTGATCCTTGTGGCCGCAAGGGTGGTCCTTGCGCCCGCAAGCAAGTCTGTACAGACTAGTGTCGATTTCTAGCCCCTGTTTTGGCCAATTTCAAACCCAAATCTTTACCAATCGATTCCAAACCATTTTCTAGCATTCACATATGAAAGAAGCATTCAAACTAAGCTAGAAACAACTCTTTAAACACACTTTAACATACAATTCAAGAATTAAGATCAAAATCTCATGTTTTGACCCATTTGCATAAATTTTCCAAATTCAACTAAAACTACCACTTTAATTCAATAACTTGATTGCTTATGGCTTAGAAATGAACTAGAAACAGATTGGAATCATTAACTTCATCTATTGAAGTTAATTTGGGTTTTGACCCATTTGACCTAAAAGTCAAAACTCAAGAACATGGATAAAGGAAGCTTACAAACTAAAGGAAGATGATGATGATGTAATCTGGAGCAGATTATTGACTTGAGTTTGTGATTAATTGCAGACTTGATCTTGATTCTTGCTTGAATCTTCTTCAAGAACAAAGAGGAAGAAAGTGAGAGTGTGTATGTCTGTAGGCGTGTGTGTGTGTTGTCTGTGTTGACAACATAAGAACCGCCCTTGGGTTCTTAATTACCCACAAGAGGTATCTTGTTCCCGTTTTCAACATACAACTCAACGCACGAGTACCCGTTTTAACTAACGGAGATATTTTTTGGAAACCTTGTTTGAAACCATTTAATATTTAATCATTTTTGATAGTTTTCATTACTATTTTTAAATTCACATTTAGTTGACCAATAGCATATTTTCTTTAAATACTTAACATATATTTCTAGTTTAATTCTTTTAAATTAACTCACGTACCGAATGGAGTGCACGAATAGGCCCGATTTGAGGATGTTACAAAAACTCCACCATTTTTCACTGAAGAAAAGAAAACGAAAAATAGAAAGTTTTTCTCTTGTTTAGCAGCCTTAAATCCATATTCAAAAGAAAAATCCAAATGCATTTTCAAAATACATATTTAAAAGTAACCTGACATGCCCATGTAGGTAGACACAAACATAAGAAGTTATTTTTAACAAATTTATGAAACTATGAAAGCTCAAATAAGCCAAAATGCTAATAAGCCCCTTATCCTTGTAAGCATGTTCATATCACCAAAATGTATAGATAGAAACATTGGAAGTTATTTTTAACTAGGCTTTGTAATATAATATTGTAAGCATATTCATGACAAATTTATGAAAATATGAAAACTCAAATCAATATGCAAATCAATCAAAATGCATTTAGTTATGTATATTTCATGAAAGCATATTTTTAAAACCCATGTCTAATCCTTGTAACCATATTCAAATAACCCAAAATCCACAAACACCACAAAAATAGAATTATGGTTTATCATCCAATATGATGCATCAATTCCAAATAAAACCAAAAGTTATTGTTTACAAGCCTTATGCAAATTTAAATCCTCCACAAATTTATGAAACTGTGAAAGCTTAAATCCATATAACCCAAACTGCACCAAACAGTCAAAACTCAAATCCACATTCAATTCTCCCAAAATGAATGAACATATGGATATTTGGCTGTAAGCATATTCATATATCCTTGTCTAATCCTTGTAAGCATATTTGTATCATCCAAAAATGCATAGACACCAGAGTGATTGTAGTTATTGTTTACCAGCCTTAGCCAAACTTAAATCATCCTTGTAAGCATAGTTAAATGACCTAAAATGCACACATACCAAAATAGGTTAAGTATTCTAAGCATATCTAAAAAACCTTGACAAATAATTGTAAGCATTGTCAAATAACCCAAAATGTATAGATACCAAAAGGGGAATTTAAATTAACCGGCCTTTGTTGTATTTAGGCATATTTTGTAATCCCAATACTTCAACTACAGATTTTCCCCATAGATGCAGTAAAGCCTTGGAAGCACTGAACTATAATTTTTGAACCCATACAGTTAGGCTAAAAGTCATATGCATTTTGGAATCATTGAACTCTAATTTTCTTTGTTTAAGAGAAAACCATATGCTTTAGGCTAAAAGTCATATGCATTTTGGAAGCATTGAACTCTAATTTTCTTTGTTTAGGAAAAAACCATATGCATTTTGGAAGCATTGAACTTTAACTTTCGAACAGATACGGTTAGGAAAAAAGCCATATGCATTTTCGAAGCATTGAACTAACACCAAAAATCTAATGCCATTTTTTTTAAATTGCTGCGGAAGCATTAATCAAAATAGAATATACATTAACCCACAAATATATATATCATTGTTTACAAAATTACAATATCAGTTGTGTTACAAAGGATTTACAAAACATGGCTTGTATCAATCCAAAACAACATATAAGTTTTCCTTTACAAAACCACATCTAAACAACTATCCTGCAAAAAATGGATTAACAATGAAGAATTATCACAAAGCTAAGTAAATGGAAGCTAAACCACAATAGCAAACAACAACAGTTAAATCCCTTCCATACAACACATGCGTTAGAAGGTCTACAACTACACCGCCAATACCAAACAAGTCCAGCCGAATTACATGCATAGCTGACTTTCACCACATCACGATACTCGTTATCATACCACGAGCACGTATTGGCCAAATACCACACAAGCAGTTATTCAATTGTCAATCGTCAATCATCAATCCTCAATCACATGCATCACATCAATCATATGAATCATAACCTTTACCATTCGTGAGTTAAAATCCACTCACCTCAATTCTCAATCACACTGCTCAGTTGTCTAATGTCACCGAGCCTTCGCAGTTCCTGAGAATACAACAACACCAAAATCAATCTTTGATTCATAAATAAATATTGACATAATTTATATCAATCAAAACCATAACCACATATTAGATTCACATATGAAACACCATAAAACATGCAACACGAAAGAACCAGCATTTAACCAAGTCAAAGGGGTCCAAAGTCGGACCACTACAAGTCCGATAGCCCTTGCGCCCACAAAGGAAACTCCTTGCTATCCAAGGCCCCCTTCTTCAAACCAAGTTGTACCACTCTTGCATAAGTCGGACTATCAAGTGCATGTCGGATCATCAAGTGCAAGTTGGATCATCAAGTACAAGTCAGACCACCCTTGCACCTGCAAGGCAACCCTTTGCAGCTGCAAGGCCTCACACTTCGGCATCCCTTGTGCCCGCAAGGCCCTAAGTCGCACCAGACTAAAGTTAGACCACTGCAAAGCCGACTTTAAACCCTTTTCTTCTTCCCTGTTCATAACTCAGTTCAGAAATACATACATACAGGTCTGAAATTTTGCAAATCACTCAAAAATACATGCAAACTATACACAAATTAAACTTCATATAACATGTAAATAATCAACAAACACACATCCAAACCAATTAAAACTTCAAAATCAACAAATCCCATTTGTCAAGTTTACTTGAAAACTCCATTAATGGTGTTCTTCATGTTCAAGCATCAAAATCATCATAAACATATTAAAACTAACATGAATCATGATTATAATCAATAAGAAACATGTACAAACCCTTGTTTTGTAATTAAACACACCAACCCACAAATTCAAATATTCAAGTTTGCTAGTTCTTGAGCTTTCTTCAACTCTAAAAATACACACACACTTTCATACATACAAGATAAGTTTCCAAATGAGGAGGTGGTTACTAAACTCATGTTTATCCATACATACATACACAGTACACCGTACACATACATATCAAGTCAAAATAATTTAATTAAACATGAGGTGGCAACATGTTTATGATAATTACAATTACTAGTGTACCATACTGCTTTATAATATACAGTCAATCAAATTAGTAGCCAACCTTAATCATTTATCATGCAACGACGTATTATCTACAACACTTGTTAAAAAATGAATTCGTTTATCTCATAAACTCACGTGACATAAATATTTATTTAATCACATATTTAAATACATAAACACGTAAACAAACATATTCACTCACGCCAACCCGCTAACGACTAGCCCTGGTTTACGACTGGTACGTGAACTCTAATCAACGAAATACCTCATATCGGATTGTTGTTAAGTGCTATAATTGCTCTCTCATTGTTTTGGACTACCACCGGTTCCTCATCTTCATCGACATTGATGAGTCTCCCATCGTATTTGTTGGAATATGCCCACTGACACACACGAGTTGGTGTCACTGCCGATGAGGCATAGGCCTATTGGGTCACACGCTAAGTATTGATTCCGGCAACACCTTTGAACAAGAGAGAGAAAAATACCAAAATGGGTTTTGGTTAGGCCGGGCATGGCCGTGCCTTGTGAAGGTACGGGCGTGCCCTATGCTAAGTACGGGCCCGAGGCCGGCGTGCCTAGGGCGTACGCGTTGGGGCTGGCACGGGCGTGCCTCGAAGAGGTACGGCCGTGCCTAGTGCGAAAGCACGAGCCCAAGTTGGGCGTGACTTGGGTGTGCCCGTGGGCTGGCACGGGCGTGCCCCGTGAGGCACGACCGTGCCTCACTATGTAACATCCTCTTTAACTAGCATTTTAAGACTAGTTTAATGGTGACATTATGGCATTTGTTGCTAGTAACATAAGAAATGGTTTTGGCTTAATTATGGAGCTATGAGACTTGTTTTAAAAAGTACTAGTAACTTGAAAATGTAGTTGGTTCTTTTTGAACAACACATAAAACACATTCTCTCTAAAAATACTTGCACAAAAATGGAAGAAATCTTGATCTCAAGAAAGCTTCAAGTATTGGTGCATTGTTAAGGTGGTGCTCTTGGCGGCGACCAAGCTTAGCTAGCATGCGGGAATCATTGACGTTTGGTGTGGATACCAATAGAGGAATACACGTTTGTATTCTTAAGTCCATTCCGTTTCAACCGTCAACAACAGGGAAGTTGAAGAACTTGTATGGTATAATTTCTTCTACTTGCTCCTTTCTTTTGTTGCATTGCTATTGTTTAGAGTTTGCTCCATTGGGTATGGTATTGGTGGCATAAAACGAAATTGTTTTATACTCGTTTTTGTTTCCGCTGCGTTCTCTAGATGCCACCAAAATCCAACAGTGGTATCAGAGCCATCTCTAACATGGCTTTGCACTCTTGGTTTGAAAACTGGAATTTTCTGTCAAAAATGAGTTTTCCGGTGATCGGGCACGGCCGTGTACCTTATGGGGTACGGGGCGTGCCGGCGGCCGAGGCACGGCCGTACGGGTGGGGTACGGGTAGTGCCGGCAGATTTCTTTTAACCATATTAAAAATGTTTAAATCAGTGTACTGGCACACGGAGGGCACGCCCGTACCCTTCATAGGGTACCCCCGTGCCCCGTCGTGTTTTGGCCGGAATCTGGATTATTGAAATTGTGATATTTGGTGTTCTTAAAATCCGGTTTTTGATTGTGTTGGACCAGTCTTGGATCTGGTCATTCCCCACTATATTTTGATTCCTTGAATTTATATATTTTGTATGGCTTGGCATGAAGTACATAAAAATATATATATTTAAAGGTGTATATATGAATATGTAAATTTAAAGGTGTATTAAAATTACTAATGCATATGTACAAGGATTGCCTTTTGTGCCTTGGGTGTTTTGTTGGCAATCTTAATCAAAATATGTTTGACATGGTTTAGTGGCACACCATGGTTTTGCTTTGGTTGTGTTTGGATGTGGTTCGGTAACTAGATGCCCTTTAGACCTATGTGTTGTGGTGTTTGGTTTATTTGGTTTTGGTGGCCTGCGTGCCGTATTGTAGTAATTTTTATTATTATTATTTGGTGCGGCTTGCATGCTGTTTATTTATTCCTTTGTACTTGTATTAGTAGCATAGGATTGTGGCTTGCATGCCATTTCTTCTTCTATGTATTTGTAAAATAGTATAGAAGTTAATTTTGTATGTAATAAACCAACGGGAATCATGGCGTTGATGTCTCGGCAACGTGGAGTCCGGATTGCTTTTTGGAGATGCCGGCTTCAGTGGGAGCACACCCGACTGGGTAATTTGGATCTTGGATTCCTTAGTTGATCTTTTTTCCCCGTGTGGCTCGCGGGGAAAACGCATAGGATTTGGGTATGTTACCGAACTATTGTGTATGTGTGGTTGTTTTATATATCTTATTATTTTGCATGGATGTGTAGGATATCGCATGCTAGATAATTTTTTTAAAATATATAAAACACAAAGATTTATAAAATTGGTTTATATTTCTTTCCGCGCATATGGAATTAACAAGATAATATAAATTTGTATTATATTATAAGTGGATAAAAATTGTATTTATCACTTGATTTGTTAATTTGCAAAAATGGGTTAAAATTGTTTTAACCGGAAAAACGAAATCTTGTTTATAAATGTAAATCACGCGCCATCCGTAAGACGACACCACCCGAATCTAGTGAAACTTGGATGATTGTCGAGCTTTAGCACCAGTCATGCTGAGTGGAACTGTGTGGAAGGTGAGTGTGGTAACTCGCAATATTGGTTGTCGAGCTTAGCACGAGCCAATTATTGGCGAGAGTTTCACCGTGTGTCTTGACGGGCGGTTTACAATTCTTTTTGTGACACTTAGGTGACGTCGAGCTTTAGCCGAGTCATTTAAGGGGATCAAGTTAGAATTGGTGCGAGAAGGGATCAAACATGCCAAAAGACATTTTTGATTGTCAATGGATCCCGCAAGGATCTAGAAGTTGCAAAGTGTTTGCAATCGGTAAAATGGTTACCGGCCTAAATAGGTTTGCTTTGTGATCCGCGGTAAACCCGTCATAAGGTAAAGTGAAATATGGTTTCTAGCCTTGTTTAAATAATTGGTTTTGAAAACTATTTGGGTAATTATTTATACAAGGATTATATCTAAATTTCACTAAAACGTGTACTCTAAAATTGTAGATGACAAACGTTGACAACGCAACACCGAATTTATCTCTCCGTTCGTTCCTAGAAAAGAAGAAACTCGTAGGTGTGAACTTTGTGGATTGGTATAGGCAATTGCGAATTGTCCTTCGCCATGAATCTAAGTTTCACATCCTCGAGGAAACTCTTCCGAAACCACCTGCTACCAACACAAGTTGGGCCACTAGATACGCCTTTGTAAAGCGTATCGAGGACGCAAAAGATGTTTCTTCTTTCATGTTATCGACTATAAGCTACGAGCTGCAAAAGCAACTTGGGCATATGAGTGCGTATGACATGATTAATCGGTTGAAGGACTTGTTCCAACATCAGATTAGAGAGGAACACTTTATGTGTGTCAAGGCCCTTGTCGGTTGCCGGATGCAGGAAGGTGGGAAGGTTAGTGTTCATGGGCTTCGGGTGAAGGCATACATTGACCAAATGGAAATACCAGGATTTCCCATTGGGAGGGAGCTTGCGGTGAATATGATTCTCTAATCCCTGCCCACGTCTTATGATGAGTTTATCAAAAACTATCAAAAGGACAAAATGGTAGAATCCTTAGACGAGTTGCATGGCATGCTTAAGATTTTCGAGTCTAACATGGCCAAACGCAAGTTCGTTCCCACCCGGTTATTTGAGGAATGTAAAACCGAGAAAAAGAATACGACTCCTAAGGGAGAAGTTTGCTATTTCTGCGGTAAATATGGAGATTGGTGCCGCCACACTTGTCCTGAGTGTTCGGAGGAGTTAAAGCTTCCTATGAGGCAAGGGAATAACTTTTCGTCATCAGGTACATTCATGATTAGCTCCATGGCTTTTCTACTTCTTAGCTAGATTTGTTGAAATGCTGGCTATAACACTCACATTTGTTGCAAAATTGTTTTGTTACAAAGTGTAGGTGTTAAACGGAAGAAGTAGCTGATAAAGCATGGAGAGCTAGAGCTCAAGATCGGGAAACTTGGACATTGTCTCGATTGAGAGGATTGGGAGTTTTGATCTCGCCATTTCATCTAGCTATTTTATTACTTTACTAGATTAATATATTATCTGCCCTGCGTGGCAAGAGAAATATTAAGTCTATTATGCATTGGTTGACAATGGGTATTACTTTGTATTTGATATATAAATTGGTGGTTTATTTCAAAGTTTATCCATGTCATGGCATTTATAAGCTTTTGCTTAAAAGTAATAAAGTAATCATGAATAATGTGTTTAAATCCAAAATTAGTTTGGATTAGTTATCCAAGTGACAAGATTATTTAGCTATGTAAACAAGACTTGCTTCACCAAGTTCCGTGTGGTTTGGAATCTTGGATGCATTTGATAATTGGTCAAATGTTGAGTGCGAGAATTGTTTATTAGGCTAAATGACTTGTACATCTTTCATCGGCGTATGTAAGAGGATTGAGAGCTTGTTGTAATTGGTTCACACTTGTGTGTTTAATTTGTTCAAGCAAATCCATGGGGATAACTACATGCACTTCGTTACCTTTACCCGTAGTGGTAGTAGGGATAGGTATATTTGAAACCTTTGAGGTGTTCATTGATTACCTTAACGAGGTTTGTGGACAAAAGGTTAAGTTACTTAAATCTTGTAAAGATGTTGGGTATCTTAATATATGAATTTTGTGATCATCATAAGAATTGTGGGATTTATCTCATAAATTATTTCTCCTAGGACACATTGGCATATGGGTCGCGTAGAGGAGGAACCGAATATTCGGGTCTTGATGGGTCGCAAATTTATACCCAATGTGTTGGGATGCTTAAGTATGGCGGGCAATGTTCTATATATAAAATCAACAAAGATGGTTTAGTACGCATCTTATGAGAAAAGAATAGAAAGAGTATCTTTACTTGTCTATCTCAAAACCTAGATTATCCAGCCTAGGTGTAGACGTGAGGTGGTAGAATCCGGGGACAAAAGATGCTACTCCATTAGGCATGAGATATTTGTTTCACGAAATTTTGAGGACAAGTTTTGTGGCTCAATAGCAAGTGGAAGTCTAATATCTATGGGAGCCAGTGGGAGTAAAACTTGATGTTGGCACTAGCATACAATCTGTAATGATTGGAACTCAGCATGGCGATGCTGGAGTACCTGGCATAATTCATTACTCTTCCTATTTCTGATAGGATTTGTCGTTAGGCCGGATAGATATATATTTTATATCTAGAGGAAGATAACTCGATGATGGATTAGTTGAATTCATCAACTATTGGAAGTCGTAGTGGGCCTAGTGTCTACTAGGAGGAGAGAGGTAATGAGAATGTGATACAATCCATGTAGGATATCCGAGTATTGGACTTGGTTGATCCGATGCCTTGGCGTAAGCCTAAGGATATTCATGGATTGAGATGTAGACAACTTTAAATGCTGACCGGTGGTAAAAATTCTAATATGATTGACCATGAGGACGGTATCATAAAAGAAATTTTTCCTGGTGGTTATGTTGAAGTCTACTTGGATGACTTATGGTGTATCACTACCTTTTCTTGATTATGAAGGTATGATAGTGAAATGAAAAGACTCTATTCCTTTATAGGAATTTTGAGGAAGTGTTTTAATACTCTCCGAGAGTCTTGTACATTATTAGTATCCTCGTAAAGTCTACGAGCCCAAGAAGTCTATTCATGGACTTGAACTTCAAATGCCGACTAATGATAAATTTTCTGTTATGATTGACCATAAGGATGGTACCATAAGGAAATTGTCCTAGTGGTTATGTTGAAGGTTACTCGGATACATGTGTTTATCACTACAATGTAAAGATCGTATTCCTTCATGAGAATTTTGAGAAAGAGTGTTTCAACACTTTCCGAAGGTCTTGTACATTGAAAGTATCCTCGTAGACTCAATAAACATCGCAAGGTTGTAATCTTCACTTTAATGAGAAAATCATAGATTTGAGTTTTCGAAAAGGGAAGATTAAACTTGGATGTATGCCAGAGCTAGTGGGAGCGCTTACGTTCCAAATATTGTGTATCCATGATATACTTCTTATTACGGATAATATCCTAATTTGACGGTTTATAAAACCGGGGTTGAGGAATTATTGCTTTATAAGAAGAATTGGGAGGATACGAACGTGGATTTTTCGGAGTGAAAAACTAAGAGAGTGACATTGAAACATGATGGACTAGTGTGTTAATTTAATTAGCAACTTGGTTTATCACATGGTTTCTTTTCTCTCAATTTTGACATACTTGGAAGAACTCTTGGTACATTGTTCTTCAAGTTGATGTTCTGTGGTAACAAGGAAATTTGAGTAATATATTACTCTTGGTGAATTGTTATTGTTGTGTTGTTAAGTGGAGCGTTATCGACTACAATGGTTCTTTAAGCATCATTGACTTAATTGGGTTCTTTTGATAAAATAAGAGTATGATGGCTTATATGAACCATAGTCTTATGCATTGTGACTCCATTTGCTTCCTTGGAACAATGAGAGCACGAAGGCTTGGACAAAGGACCATGATCTTTCCGGTGCATACTTTATAAGTGTTTGGTCGAGAGAAGATATGGTGATTGTTAGAGTACGCATGGATGTCATTTTGTGAATCCGCTTACTAAGCTTTAGTCACAAGCTAGTGATGAACTTTCATACTAGGCTTGTGTACACTTGGTTTACAAGTGGCTTTGGCTTGAGTTTTTTTTAGTTGAATTTGATGTGTTTTGAGTTGGGAACATTAAAGCAATAATGTGCTTTGATTGTATGGTTTATCAAATGGAGATTTGATAATGCGCGCGGAGCGGGTATTTTTGTTAGCCTTTATTGTGTTCCATCTTAGCATGTTTAACTACTTCCTTGAATAAATTTAGTTATTCTAAATGCTCCACGATCGGTTGTTCTTCATTGGAAGGAAGAAGTGAATTAAGATCGAGGCAAGTGGTTGGTGAAGTATTGAATACATGTTTACGCAACACTAGCGTGTACTTGATAGTGATCAAGTAATTGGAGGACCCGCACCTGAGTTTACTTCATGGACATGATCACAAGTAAATCAGGATGATAATATTGTTTGTCCTTCTACTGGAGATACATGCGCTTCTTGATTAATGACATAGTCTTGCTTAGATTGCTTTCTAACGCAGTTCGTAACTGGCTGTTATAAGGGAAGTTTTTAGGCATGAACATGTTGTTATGACGGAACGATGTAGTCAAAGGTATCCGTTCCTCTTTAGAGAGATATCCCTGGCCCCTCGTTGACTAAACTGATGACATCAAAATGCATGGCCGTGCTCAAGTTGAATTGATAGTGGATCAATTTTGCAACTTGTGTTGTTCGTCATAGTTAGTCTACATCGAGAAACATAATCGTGGATGTTTTGGGGTTGATGATATTCCATGACCTACATTCACAATGGATATCGTGAATGAAGGGATCAATAATTACTTATCTGTAGGACCATTCTTTACAGGTTGGTACTTGTCATGGGCGACATACCCTATGCTGACTTGGGGGCATAGATGCCTTGCTAGAGGCCGCTCTATGTCGGTGTTACCTTTCATGAGTGTGTCATGTTCAAGTGGGAGTTTGTTGGAATATGCCCACTGACACACACGAGTTGGTGTCACTGCCGATGAGGCATAGGCCTATTGGGTCACACGCCAAGTATTGATTCTGGCAACACCTTTGAACAAGAGAGAGAAAAATACCAAAATGGATTTTGGTTAGGCCGGGCACGTCCGTGCCTTGTGAAGGTACGGGCGTGCCCTAAGCCAGGTACGGGCCTAAGGCCGGCGTGCCTAGGGCGTACCCGTTGGGGCTGGCACTGGCGTGCCTCGTAGAGGTACGGCAGTGCCCAGTGCGAAAGCACGAGCCCATGTCGGGCGTGACTTGGGTGTGCCCGTGGGCTGGCACGGGCGTGCCCCGTGAGGCACGGCCGTGCCTCACTATGTATCATCCTCTTTAACTAGCTTTTTAAGACTAGTTTAATGGTGTCATTATGGCATTTATTGCTAGTAACATAAGAAACGGTTTTGGCTTAATTATGGAGCTATGAGACTTGTTTTAAAAAGTACTAGTAACTTGAAAATGTAGTTGGTTCTTTTTGAACAACACATAAAACACATTCTCTCTAAAAATACTTGCACAAAAATGGAAGAAATCTTGATCTCAAGAAAGCTTCAAGTATTGGTGCATTGTTAAGGTGGTGCTCTTGGCGGCGACCAAGCTTAGCTAGCTCGTGGGAATCATTGACGTTTGGTGTGGATACCGATAGAGGAATACACGTTTGTATTCTTAAGTCCATTCCATTTCAACCGTCAACAACAAGGAAGTTGAAGAACTTGTATGGTATAATTTCTTCTAGTTGCTCCTTTCTTTTGTTGCATTGCTATTGTTTAGAGTTTGCTCCATTGGGTATGGTATTGGTGGCATAAAATGAAATTGTTTTATACTTGTTTTTGTTTCCGCTGCGTTCTCTAGATGCCACCAAAACCCAACAGTATTTAGGAGCCCTTGACATTACCATAGACCACCTTGTACTTGATCTTGTATCCACTTATCATGGTTATGCAATTTTAGCAAGTGAATCAAGTGTTGATGATGTAAATAATCTTACCCTTGTTTGTTCTTCAATCACAATCGTAATATGCTTTGTTCCCCTTTGTTCCTCTATTTTCTGATTTTCGGAAACTGAAACCACAACTGCTAAAGGGAAGGCGTCGATTAATATGTGTAGATTATTAAAATACCCTTGTGGAATTTTTTTAAGAGGCGCCTATTAAATTTAGTCCATTAATTTTAAAATCCAATGACCGGTGTTAATTAGTTAAGTTCTTTCTCTAAAGAATGTTCCTTATTGATCACCACCATATATATATATAGTGAAGAGATCGCCTGCGGACGTTTGCAGGCTGCGAACGCTTCTTTATCAATGAAATTGTATGAACAAAAAAGTCAATATTGGTAGGCATGGATGTGTAATATATATATATATGTATATATATATATATGTCTCTGTGTGTATACATGCATAAATATACTAACATATATATATATATATATATATATATTGAGCTAGATGCAATAATTTTAAGACGGATGCAGTGTTTTTAAATAAGATTCAGTTGTTTTTTAAACTAAAAATTATTAAATTTTTCAATAAAGATGTAGTAATTTTAACGGTATCTAATACTTATTAGCTGAGTTGCAACGATTTTAAGTTTGATGTATTGGTTTTATACACTAGATGCAGTGTTCATAGCGTTCCTATTTTAGGAACTGTTTCTATTAGATCCTTACCATATACAGTGAAAATTTCATTTAAAAACCGCTATTATCATCATCATTTAAACTCTCATATACCGCTATTATTTGGGTATCATCTATCAGTAATTGTATTTACATGTTAGTATGTATGATTAGTTATCAGTACTATCCACTATCATTCCTCTATCTCTTAGATTCAACTAGATTTTGATTCTTATTTAATTACTCATACTAAATTCTCATCATTTAGTATAATAATATAGTGTTCCATCCTCAACTCATAAACATGTATCTCTTATTCACGTCTTTTATATATGATTATATTCACCTCTGATAAATACATATTTATGTACACGTATCTTCCAATAATTAATCAAATAATCTCTTGATGACAATATGTAATCACATGTACATCAATGGATATCATCCATATACTACACATATACAATTATTAATTAATATCTATAAGTACCAAGTTGAGGTACTCACATGAGGTACTATAAGCTAAAACCCGCTAAATCTGGCTTTTCTAAAATCCCACGATATTTTAATATAGCCACCACAAAGTGTATGCAACTTTTTACCCTAAAATACCACATATGGCCATATCAATATTACAATACAACCATAAAAAGATGTTCTATATTGCCATATCAAAATTCAATATGACCAAATCAAACAAACCGATACAGTCATATCAACTCAATGCGGCCGTATCAAAATCCAATACGGCCGTATCAAACACGCTGATACAACCATATCAAATTCAATACTGCCATATCAAAGTAGCTCAATATGGCCGTATAAAAATCTAATACAACCATATTAACCTCTACACAAATCTAGAACCTTCTTGTAGCAAGAAAACACCCAAAATCCTCATTTTAACTCATATAAACTCCGAATTTAAGTGATCTTCTATATTTATAAACACTTTATAATTCAAAATACATCATATGCAACATGATCTTATCATAATTCTTACAAATCTCTACTTTCTCTCTCTAAAACCATATGAATACAAGAACTAGAGATACTAACCTTGATTTTCTTACTCAAAAGATGTTATAATCTTACAATTCTCTTGTTAATTTTCTACTTTGAGCTCGGTCTTCCCTAAATCTTGCTTTAAACCTTGGTTATTCCATCTTTTAATCACTTTCTCTCTCTAGATTCTCTTTCTAGAAGTTCTCTCTCACGTTGTCATAATCCTTCTCTCTCTCGAATGAGAGAATTCAAGTAAAAACACACACACATGCTATGTGTTTTTTTGTCAAGGTTTCTATTTATAGTAACTTTCCCCTTTAAGAGGTACCCTATACCTTTTCCAATTTGCAACTTATTTTAATATAAACATTCACACATTTCTTAATTTCTTTTAAATTCATAGTTTGACTCAAAGGTCAACTCTACATACCCTATTTATACAAATAATCCCCTTTGGATTTAAAAGATAACTTTCTAAATTTGGGGTGTTACAAAAACCCAACATTAATATTGATAAAAAATTGCGGATAATTGACCTTTTTTGTACTGTATTGACTTATTCAAAATTTTCATATTGTAGTTAACCGTGAATTTACTTCCGGGATCATCATTTATGTCTCCAATTATAGTACGTGACACCACATCTCCAGGTCTCTCTAATTAAGTGGTCGGTGTGCCTTTTCATTTTAATCATTTGACCACTAATTAACCACCAATCCACCACTTAACCATCTTGCACACAACTAGAGCCTTAATAGCATCCTAGGGGCAAAACTACGATTTCTTTTCACCGGTGATACCATATCATGGCGAAAATAAAAGTAATTAAAATTGAGAGTGTTGTTCGGGTTTTTTCAGTTTCTAGTTAATCGGGTCGGATTAACGATGTTTTAGTTGTTGTTCATGTATTTTAGAGCCAAAATTTACAACAAAACACAATTTATATGAAACCTCATTAATTAAATTGTTATTTTTAAGGTAAACTAAGGTATTTTAAAGGTATAAATCGAAAATTGAACAATATCTTATCATTTTTGTAGAAATTCATTTTTTATTAAAGGCACTACAAAAATTGACCGGTGACACCGGCTCGAAAACGTTGAACTTTTCACTTCATCTACAAAATTGATTGGATGCCCTTGCCACCACCAAACTACATGTAGATCCGCCTATGGCATCACACAGATAAGTGAGAGCCTAAGTCTAGAACATGACCTCAAAGATTGTTGTATTATGGCATATGCCCTAATCCTTATCAAACTACTTTGTAGCTATGGACTCATCTTGGAAAGCAAGAGGAAGCAAAGCAAGAGAGGGAGGACCCCCTCCCTTGCATTATGGACGAAAATTAGAGGGGGGAGGGTCCCCTCTTGCCTCTTTCTTCCTTACTTGTCCCATACATGCATGTCTTGGTTAAGTCTTATGCAAGAATACACCATATGACCCCCTTTATGATTAATGTGGTAATTTCTAGATTTTCTTTTAAATAAATAAAAGATAATACTAGATATGTCATACCATGTATAAAATACGTCTACATGTATTTTATATACATACTTGATTGTTACTAGTAACTCTTTACTTGTAACAAAGATATACATACATTTATAAAATTTGTTACTAGTAACAATTTACTTGCAACAAATATGTATTTATACATACATATATATACATATGTATAAAATCATATGTTTATATTTATGTATTTGATATGCATTATCTTATATCCATATATAAGAGTAATATTATTATTTCACATGAATAATAATATACAATAATGCATATACACATATATATATATATATAATGAGTTGGAAACATATTTAAATCAAATTCAAATATGTAATTGGTGTCCATTGACTGTAAATGTGTGACCCTATGGGTATATTTATTATCAGTAATATCGTATTAATTTGTGTCTTGTGCACATAGAACCAACAATCTCTCACTTGCACAAGTTACAACTTAAGACGATATACACAATGGTAAGAGCGTCTAGCAACATCCCATTGCCCCTAATAATAAATAAAGTGTGTTGATCAACACTTTCACCAACGAAATTAACTCACTAGCTACAAATCGTTGTTATAGGTTAGTCATCAATTATCCCTTTGTTTTAACATCTTGTTGAATATCAGACATGGATTGTCATCAATTCTCATATAATGTTCAACTTGTTTTAGGGCCCAGATATAGTATACTCCCAATTAAATGAGAAACAAATTCCATCTTGACCACATATGTCTCTTATAAGACTCATATCACACCTAATAATGGCCTTTATAACTACCCGGTTGAAGATAGTGTTTAACCACATTAAAGCATGATACTCATCATACTCGAGTCCTAATATGTGTCTCAGGTCTAAGGATACAAAGATACAACCTTTTTCTCAAGATTCGCCTTTGACACACATCCATGAAGTGATCTTGAGAGCGGGTCATGTCCAATGACTGTTCCCTAACAAACATTAGTGAATTTGGCTGCAAACCCTTTTGCTTACTTTCATCACGAATGAAAGTCAACCAACCGATTCACATTAGTCTCAATTCATAACTATTCCCATAGTTATAATCGAGTACGGACGTTTTAGAATAAAGAATTATTTATGGATTTAAACATGCTAATAAAAAACACAATAAATATTAGTGAAGTGATCATATCCAATATATTATTCAGAGAAAATAGATATTGTCATAATGTTCCAAAATATCCAAATACTAAATTACAATTCAAATCCATTCCCTTGCAAAGCGAAGCCTATTGCCCTAGTATGAGACTCATGCTTAGTCAATACAAGAGGTTTCGTAAAAGGATCTGCGAGATTCTGATTTGTATGAACTTTGCGAATACACACATCTCCTCTATCCACTATATCCCGTACGTAGTGGAAACGCCTGAGGATGTGTTTGGTGTTGTGATGTGATCTAGGTTCTTTTACCTAGGCAATATCACCTTCATTATCACAAATATCTCTATAGGGTCTTGAATGCTTGTTACTACCCCAAGGTCAACAATGAACTCCTTCATCCATGCAGCCTCAGAAGCAGCAATGTATTCAGATTCTGTAGTGGATTGTGCAACTACACTTTTCTTAGAACCTTTCCAAGTAACCACGCCTCCTTTCATAACGAAGACATAGCCCGATTGTGATCGAGAATCATCTCGATCTATTTGGAAACTAGCATCTGTGTAACACTTTACACAAAGATCTTCTTCCAAACCCCCATATATCAAGAACATGTCTTTGGTTCTTCTTAAGTATTTTAAAATGTTCTTGACCGCCATCCAATGGCTATCTCCTGGGTTTTGCTGGTGTCTGCTCGTCATCTTCAAAGCATACGAGACATCGGGCCTAGTGCATAGCATGGCATACATGATGGATCCAATTGCAGAAGCATATGGGATCTCACTCATTCTATCTAGCTCTTCTTTTGTGCTAGGGCTTTGAGCTTTACTCAAAATCGTGCCTTGTGCCATTGGCAAGAATCCTCTCTTAGAATTCTCCATCTTGAACCGTTTCAAGATCTTGTCAATATATGCACTTTGACTTAGGCCAATAAGACGCCTAGATCTAACCCTATAGATCTTTATTCCCAAAATATAGGTGGCCTCTCCCGAGTCTTTCATTGTGAAACACTTCCCAAGCCAAGACTTGATGTCTTGAAAGGTTAGGATGTCATTTCCAATGAGTAGTATGTCATCAACATACAAGACAAGGAATGCTACTGTGCCCCCACTAGTTTTCTTGTAAACACACGGTTCATCTTCTGATTTGATAAAACCAAACTCTTTGATTTTCTCATCAAATCGGAAATTCCAACTTCGAGATGCTTGCTTTAGTCCATAAATGGATCTTTTAAGCTTGCACACCTTGTTAGGATACCTAGGATCTACAAAACCTTCGGGTTGAACCATATAGACATCTTCACTTAAGTGTCCATTTAGAAAAGCCGTTTTGACATCCATTTGCCATATCTCATAGTCATAATATGCGGCTATGGCAATAAGTATTCTAATAGATTTAATCATGGCTACCGGAGAGAAAGTTTCATCATAGTCAATACCATGAGTTTGAGAGAAACCTTTCGCCACTAGCCTTGCCTTAAATGTGCGTACATTTCCATCCATGTTGGTCTTCTTCTTGAAGACCCACTTGCTCCCTACAGTCTTACTATTAGGAGGAAGATCAACCAAGTCCCATACTTGATTTTCATACATGGACTGCATCTCAATGTTAATGACATCAAGCCATTTATCGGATTCCGGATCCGATATAGCATCTTGGTAGTTAGTAGGCACAGAAGAGTCTACCAAGAAAATCTCATCATTGGACACGAGAAATCCGTACCTCTCGGGTTCTTGACAAGGTCTACCAGATCTACGAACACTTTGTGTTTTAGTAGGTTCTTGAACAACTAATTGTTCAGGTTCAACAACTTGTATTTTGCGGTTCTTGAATTTCTTCAAGGTCTACATTGATCCCACTTGCCTCTTTAGAAAGAAACTCCTTTTCTAAGAAAGTGGCATGCCTAGAAACAAACACTTTGTTCTTAGCTGGGTTGTAGAAATAATATCCTAATGAATCTTTAGGATATCCCACAAAATTACATTTGATAGATCTAGGAGGAGTTTGCTTGAAGCCTCTTATCGTACATGAGCTTCACAACCCTAGACTTTTAAGTAAGATAAGTTTGGAACCTTTCCATACCACATCTCATATGGTGTCTTATCTACCTTCTTGGTTGGAACCATATTCAATATGCGCGCAACAGTTAATAAAGCATAACTCCAAAAGGACGAGGGTAGAGTACTTCGGCTCATCATAGACCGAAGCATATCTAGTAAAGTTCGATTCCTCCTTTTAGATACACCATTATGTTGTGGTGTTCTAGGAGGAGTAAGTTGTGAGATAATCCCAAAATTACTAAGATGATCCATAATTCTTGGCTTAAGTACTCGCCACCTCGATCGGAACGAAGGGCCTTGATTGTTTTGTTGAGTTGATTTTGTACTTCGTTTTGAAACAACTTGAACATTTCAAATGTTTCATGCTTATGTTTCATTAAATAAACATAACCAAATCTACTATAATCATCGGTGAATGTAACAAAGTATCTATCACCATCCCTAAACATTGATCTAAAAGGACAGCATACATCCGTATGTATGATTCCTAATAGATCTTTAGCTCTTTCACTTGAACCGGAGAAAGGAGACATAGTCATCTTTCCATATAAACATGATTCGCAAACTTCAAATGAGCTAGAATCGTTTGATTTTAAAATTCCATCCTTTTGAAGTTTTGCAATGCGTTTCTTGTTTATATGACCAAGTCGACAATGCCATAGGTATGTTTGACTTAAGTCATGCTTAGGTCGTTTGGTGCTAGTGGTATATATAGAATAATCATCAAGAGATCTTTTAAGATTAACTTCATATATTCCATTAAGAGGGCGAGCCTCCAAATACAAAATGTCGTTTTTGAAGGCACGAATGCCATCATCAACGAACCCAAAAGTGAATCCCGATTCTCTCAACCGAGCTACTGAAATAATATTCCTAGGGCTTCAACAGCAAACTAGGTACATAAAAACAATTGTTCTATATTAAGTACAGGCCATTTGGTAATAATAATTCAAAAGTTCCAAGGGCTTCAACAGCAACATTTGCTCCATTGCCCATGTGGAGGTCCAAATCGCCTGGCTTCAGAAGCTTACTTTTTCTCAACCCCTGCACATTGTTACAAATGTGAGTCCCACAACCGGTATCAAATACTCAGGAATTAATAGAAAAAGTATACATTTCAATCATATATATACCTGAAGTGCTGGCCTTGCCAGCCTTCTTCTTTTTCAACTCCGCGAGGTAGGTTGGACAATTGCGCCTCCAATGTCCTACCACCCCGCATTCAAAGCACGGGTCATTCTTGGGAACTTTTCCCGAATTCTTGGGTGTAGGAGCTTTGGCAACCTGTTTGCCTTTATCCTTTCCCTTTGCCCTTCCCCTTAGAGTTTTTCCTTTTCTTTTTCTTGATTTTCCCTTCTTGAATCATCAAGAACTGAGTTGCCTTGCTTGGAATCTTACTCTCAGCAATTTTGAGCATCCCATGCAACTCTGAGACAGATTTCTCCCAATTGTTCATGTTGTAATTCATGACGAATTGATCATAAGCTTTGGTCAACGAGTTAAGGATCATATCCTGTGCAAACTCGTTGGTTATGGGAGATCCAAGCCTAACAAGCTGGTCAATGTATCCTTTCATATTTAGCACATAGTCGCTAACGGATTGACCTTCCTCCATCTTGCATGCACGGAAGGCTCGAGTGACCTCGAAGCGTTCTTGCTTCGCTTGCTTTTGGAACATTTCCTTAAGTTGGCGAAGCATCTCATATGCTCCATGCTCCTCGAGGTTCTTTTGAAGATCCGGAGACATGGTAGCAAGCATGAGGCATGCAACTTAGACCGAGTCGTTGGAATGCTTCACCCAAGAATCCCTAACGGCTTTGGCCGCAGTCAATGGAGGTTCCTTAAGAACGGGATCCTCAAGTACATACAATTTCTTTTCGTGCTTAAGAACGATTCTCAAGTTACGATACCAATCTAAGAAATTTATACCATTGAGTTTTTCTTTCTCTAAGATTAAACGAAGAGATAAGTTGTTAACGGGCGTAGTTGAGTTAGGTGCCATCTACAAAATTAGCAAAGTTCAATTTAGTATTTTCGATATTTAATCCTTTAATAATTAATACCCTTTAGAATTATATAAAATTCTTTAATTGCTAAAGGCTAGGATCCAAGTTGAACTTAACCTTGAATGTTTGGCTAATGCTCTCTCCATCAAGTTAAAACAACAAGGTAGGTAACGTTTACCAATTACATCTCGTATGTAATTCCTAGATCTTTATAGGATCCTAGACAACGATTGTCAATTTTGGCATGTTTGATCCATCTATGCCTCGGGCTTTCATATGTTTGGCTAATGATCTCTCCGTAATAAGATTCCGATTAAGTCGTCCTATTTCAAGACGGTGAATTTCTGGCCCAAGACGTTCATAGAATTCACGGAAAAACACATCGGTTGTTACAAAAACAATCCACGCGTTTGGCTAATGCTCTCTCCATGTGAGTGTCGTTGCAGCAAGCAAAGTGTCTTAAAATGGGATGGCATAGACTTACGTTTTGAAAAAAGGGCTTTTACCGTTTTGTATATTTATTAAATAAAACAAAACGAATCGTGTGACTAATATTGCATGCATACAATAATAAGTCCACATTTTGATAAAATCATATTTTATATATATATTGGTCTTGAGTATTCTTAAAATCCATATTTTACGAACTCTCGACGCGTTCAATTTTAAACTAGTATTAATATCCTATATTAACGTGTGTAATTTCGAGCGCGCGAATACGACCAATTTTAGCTTGTAATAAAACCATTTTATATTAAGCTTGAATGGAGTTTGGTTGAGTTTTTAAAATCTCTATTTTATAAAACTCACACATATATATATACATATATATATATATCTACATATATATATATATATATATATATATTGACATAATGAATTTTAATTTTTATAAAACCCTTTTATATAAAATTCATTTCACATCTTATGTTATGTCAATTTAAAATACTAAACTCCCATTGTGTGATTTATATTATGTCAAAAAATATTATCTAGTCATGTCAAGATATATATATATATATATATGTAGATATATATATATATATATATGTCGATATATACATATATATATATATATATCTACATATATATATATATTGACATAATGAATTTTAATTTTTATAAAACCCTTTTATATAAAATTTATTTCACATCTTATGTTATGTCAATTTAAAATACTAAACTCCCATTGTGTGATTTATATTATGTCAAAAAATATTATCTAGCATGCAAAAATCCTATTTTCAACCATGCATAATAATATAAACATAAACACACACAAATAACATGTATAAGTCCATAACCAAGCGATTTATCCTAAGTGGTATTTTTGTGAGCCATACAAAAATACCAAGTTATGACTAAGGACCAAAAATTCCTCTTGTGATGAACATGAAGCTCCTACTTTCCAAAACAACTCCTTGTAGTGCAAATGACTCCAAGCCTTCATGGTTGACTCCACCACAGTTGAAAACTCCAACTTGGTCATTTTTCCATCTTGTTACATTTTTATAAAAGTAAACTAGTCTAAACTATTCTACTACTTACAAAATACAACAAGATGAAACAAAACTAAAATTATTAATACATACCAAATGAAAGAATAATTTTACAACCAAATCGAATTTCCAACACAACACAAAATGTCTATGGCTTGTTATGCACAACATACACTCAAACAAACATATATATCAACACATGATATTTAGGCAACTTTTACAACCAAACATGCAAGTGGTTTGGTTATTTCCCAAAATAAATATATAAACAGATATAAGTAGCCAACAAGAAAATCCACAACTTTTCTAACAAAAGAAAAGTTGTCCATTTTCTTAAACAATACATACTCAAAAATAAAGTTTCTTAAAACTATGCATAAGTGGCTCTCATACCACTGTTGGGGTTTGTTCGGTTTTTCAAAATATATTTTAGCAACGGAAGCATGAACAACAATTTTAAAATTTTTAAAACTCCCCACCAATGATCCATATGCAAGCCTTAAGAAACAAAACCAACCATAGGGTGTTTAGAACTACAACCTTTGTAGCGTGAGTAAACCGTTGGTGAAGTGGTTGATCTATGAGAAGCCAAGAGAAGACTTCCTCCAAGGTATCCACAAGCCAATGATTCCAACACCTTGAAATGCTAGTTTCTCCAACCCTTGAAATTCAAGAATGCAAGCAACAACCTTTGTTCTTCTTCTTGAACTAGATGTATGTATTTTGAGTATGTGTTTATGTATCAGCTTTGCTAACTTGAAGAACACCAATACTAGAGAGTACGGATATTTTTTCAAGTATAAAACACTTAGAACAATTCTAAGAACACAAAGAAAGGTGATAGCATGCAAGTATGTTACAAAAGGGACCAGGCATATACTTATAAAAGTTAAGAAGCAAAGCAAGAGAGGGAGGACCCCCTCCCTTGAATTATGAACGAAAATTAGAGGGGGGGAGGGTCCACTCTTGCCTCTTTCTTCCTTACTTGTCCCATACATGCAGGTCTTGGTTAAGTCTTATGCAAGAATACACCATATGACCCCCTTTATGATTAATGTGGTAATTTCTAGATTTTCTTTTAAATAAATAAAAGATAATACTAGATATGTCATACCATGTATAAAATACGTCTACATGTATTTTATATACATACTTTATTGTTACTAGTAACTTTTTACTTGTAACAAAGATATACATACATTTATAAAATTTCTTACTAGTAACAATTTACTTGCAACAAATATGTATTTATACATACATATATATATAAATATGTATAAAATCATATGTTTATATTTATGTATTTGATATGCATTATCTTATATCCATATATAAGAGTAATATTATTATTTCACATGAATAATAATATACAATAATGCATATAGACTTATATATATATATATATAATGAGTTGGAAACATTTTTAAATCATATTCAAATATGTAATTGGTGTCCATTGACTGTAAATGTGTGACCCTATGGGTATATTTATTATCAGTTATATCGTATTAATTTGTGTCTTGTGCACATAGAACCAACAATCTCCCACTTGCACAAGTTACAACTTAAGCCGATATAGACAATGGTAAGAGCGTCTAGCAACATCCCATTGCCCCTAATAATAAATAAAGTGTGTAGATCAACACTTTCACCAACGAAATTAACTCACTAGCTACAAATCGTTGTTATAGGTTAGTCATCAATTATCCCTTTGTTTTAACATCTCGTTGAACATGAGACATGGATTGTCATCAATTCTCATATAATGTTCAACTTGTTTTAGGGCCCAGAGATATTATACTCCCAATTAAATGAGAAACAAATTCCATCTTGACCACATACGTCTCTTATAAGACTCATATCACACCTAATAATGGCCTTTATAACTACCCGGTTGAAGATAGTGTTTAACCACATTAAAGCATGATACTCATCATACTCGAGTCCTAATATGTGTCTCAGGTCTAAGGATACAAAGATACCACCTTTTTCTCAAGATTTGCCTTTGACACACATCCATGAAGTGATCTTGAGAGCGGGTCATGTCCAATGTCCGTTCCCTAACAAACATTAGTGAATTTGGTGTAACATCCTCACAAAGGGCCTAGACGCACGCTTACGTGGTACGTGTATTCAATTAATAAATAGAATAAAATATATATATTTGTAGATATCAAGAAAAATAACTAAAATAGTTATTTAAATGAGTAAATAAAATATTGATAAAAATATAAAAGAATATTTAATGATTTAGAACGAGGTTTCCAAAAATATCCCCGTTAGTTAAAACGGGTACTCGTGCGTTAAGTTGTAAGTTGGAAAGCGGAACAAAATACCCAGTTATGGATAATTATTACCCACAAGTCAGATTTTCCTTTGATACCCACATACACAAGGCAGATAACTCATTTCTTCCTTTGTGTATGTTCTTGACAAAAGCTTGAAGGAGAAATTCAAGAGAAGATCATCAAGCTTCAAGTTTGTTGCGTAAATTCGAGATTCAATCCAAGCTACAACCTGTTCTTGATCATCTTCTTCATCTATTCATCCTTGTAAGTTCCTTTTCAGATGTTCTTCAAGAAATTAGGTTTTGGTGGGTTTTTAAGGTCAAACCCGAATTTGACCATTGTGGTCTGATTTTGAAGCTTCTAATGCTTCCTATAACTCATATAGATGCTAAAGAACACATAACATGGATTAGAATTGCTTGATTTGATCAAAATAAAGATTTGACCAAATTGGTCAAAATAGCCAAAAACGGGTCAAACTGAAATTGACCCTCAAGAACCGAAATTTAGCATTCTAATTGTTCTTATGAAGTGTTAGGATTGATTAGAACTCATGTGTTTGATTAGAGGTAGTGTTTATGCATATGTTCAAATTTGGCCTAAATGGTCAAAATGGCGAAAATGAGCTGAATATGTTTTTACACATCAAGGACTGATTTTTTAGGTTCTAATAAGTTCATATGACTTGTATTAATTGATTAGAACAATGGTTTTGAATTAAATTGGTGTTTTTGCTTGAATTGGTAAAAATAGTGCTTAAATAGGCTTTAAATAGGCAAAAATTGGAAAATGCTACCAAACAGAGGTTTTAAAGGAAATGGTCTGTTCCAATATCTTCAATAAGTCATTTGGAGTGCAAATGATGCATTGGAAGTGTTGGAATTGATGTGTTTCAAGTTTTGGCCATATTGAACACATTCTTGCTAATTAAAGCTTGAATTTTGTATGGATTGATTGGATAAGTGTTAAGGATGTTAGAAAGCACCTACAAGTGCCAAATGATGTTATGGAACACTAAAAATTGGTTAGAGTTGAATTGGTATTGAAATGGACTAAAATGGTACTGCTGTGCAGAAACAGCATCTGTGCACTTGCTGCACGCGACACGACGCGTCCAAGCAGTTTCTGCACACATTGCTGTTTTGTGTTGTTCTTTCGCGTAGAAGTGTTTTGGTCATAGATATAAGTTAGCAAACAAGTTAGGAACATTGTTAGGACATTACTCCAGATGTCTTGATGATTTCCTTACATGTTCAAGTGTCTAAATGTGAATGATTTGATATAGGTGCTAAAGGCAACTAAAGCATGCCGGAGTCGTGTAATTACCTGTTAAGCTCGACAGGTGAGTAACAATTAACTCGAGTATGATATTAATAGTATTAGAAGATGTTTTGTATGTTACAATCCATGAAATTGTAGATATGCATGTTTAGAGATTTATGAACTAAATATGAGAACCAAATGATATGTATGCATGTAAAAGACCTTGTAGGTCATTGTTGATATGTGAAAAGGCCTGTTTAGGTCACTCTTGATATGTAAAAGGCCGGAGTAGGCCAATGTGTTTGTGATGAGGCCAGAGTAGGCCATTGTTTGAGTGTCGGTACTACATTGTAGAGATTGTGGTGCGGGATTCGATGATCACGAATCTTGGTTCTAGCTAAACCGCCGCCCTCAATACTAACTCGGGGCTCTCAGTTTTCTCACTGATCCTAAATGGGATATGTTCCCGAAGAACGCAATGGTGGACCGCTACCCGCTTCTCCACCGGCGCGGAAGAAGTAACGGTTTCCCTAGTGAGGATCATTGAGCCGGGTTTATAGCCCTGCAAGACGTGATGCCTGCTGACAACCGGTAGTTCAACGTGTGTTAGGATAGACTTGAATGAAGTTATGTGATGCATGAAATATGTTATGATACTGCTAATGTATTTTAAATGTTTAGTGTAATGGTCGATCTAGTTCGTAACGTTGGAAACTTTGTTAAACAATACTTTTGTAATTACAACTTATATTTATATAAGTTGTATAATGTGAATAAATATCTCGCTTCCGCACGCATTTTGATATAAAAATATACTCTGATATTTGAAAGACCGGCGATACAAGTTGGTTTCAGAGCCTTAGTTTGAGTGAATTGAGTACTATGTATAGTATTTAGTCTCAAACTCGGGTTCATATTCGAGCATTACTAAGTGTTCCCAAAGGGTGGTATTGGGGTGTGAAGAGTGATTTATTGTTTCATGCTATGTGTTAAGTAAAAGTTAAGATAAGATAAGAGTTATATATATGAAGTATACTGAAGGTTTTATTTTGAATGTGTATAGAATTCTAACTCATTATGGAAGGACCTTCCGCAGACAAGGATGCATATATCCTTAAGTTAGAGGCTCAGCTTAAACAAGCCAACGAGCGTGAGTCCACTCGGGCAGGCAAGGAAACACATAAGCCCACTAAATTCAAGACGTTCTTAAACTGCCAGCCTCCTGTCTTCCATGGTCCAACGAATGATCCGTCAGCAATTGAGACCTGGATTAGAGATATGCAAAACACCTTTGAGTCTAGCGAGTGCGACGAAGACAAGAAGGTAAATTTTGCCAAAAGAATGTTCAGAGGTCGTGCATTGGCTTGGTGGGATACGGTGATTGCTGTCACACCATCAGCCACACTGGAGGCCATGACCTGGGATGGATTTAAAGAGAAGATTCGGGGGAAGTACTGTTCTGATTATGATATGATGAGGATCGACAATGAATTTAGGGCACTTGAAAAGGGTAACAAGCCTTTGGAGGATCTGATCTCCAAATTCAGAGATAAAATGAAGTTTGTTACTCATCTTTTGCCAAATGAAAAGGCAAAGATCGCCCATTTTGCCAATACTCTGCCACTGGAATATCGAGCAGCTGTGAGATCTGTAGCAACTCTGGATGAAGCATTTGATAATGCTCGAACCACCGATGATGATTACACACGGAGGACTAGATCTCAGCAGCAACAACAGCAATCTGGGGTAGGTAAAAGAAAGTTTGAGCAGCAGTCAAGTCAGAAAGGAGGTGATAGTGGTTCTGCTGGTAAGTCACGTGGTAATACATCCCAGAAGTCCGGAGACTAGGAAGTGAAGTGTACTAAATGTGGGAAGAAGGGGCATCAATATAAGGAGTGCAGGTACAAGGAAAGTGTGTGTTACAGGTGTCATAAACCTGGGCACCAAATTGCACTATGTCCTACATGGCCAGCCACGGGTGCTGGAGGTTCTTCAGGAGCTACTGCTCCGAACCATGGAGGCGCTCCTCGTGCACCAGGGAGAGCGTTTCAGATGACGGCTGAAGAAGCCAAGGATGCAGGTGATGTGATTACAGGCACTTATCTTATTAATAATATTCTAGCATGTGTTTTGTTTGATTCGGGAGCTACATACTCCTTTATCTCTAAATTTTATCGTAAAAAGCTTCAATTGCCTATTTCTCAATTATCTGATTTTGTTAAAGTTGAAGTAGCTGATGGTAAGGTAGTATATATTACCGAAAAAGTTCCAACAACAATTATGTATGTTGACGGGAATAGTTTTACTATTTCCTTTCTTGTGATGCCGATCGCGGGGTTTGATGCTGTTATCGGTAGAATTGGCTCAGTAGTCGAGGTGCTGAGATCTTGTGTTCTAAGAAGTTGATCAGATTCCCTTTATTTGACGGTTCATTTTCTATAGCTCGAGGGGAGAAGAGGGATTCTGTCATTCCTGTGATAAAGCTCAGAAATTAATTTCAAAAGATTGTATCTCCTACTTTGCATATGTGATTAATGCTGAGATAGGAGCAAAGACTGTTGATGATATCAGGGTTGTCTCTGAATACCCTGATGTCTTTCCTGAAGAATTACCGGGTTTGCCTCCTGTCAGGGATGTAGAATACCGGATTGATCTTGTTCCTGGAGCTACGCCTGTAGCCAAATCTCCCTATCGCCTCGCTCCATCTGAAATCCGGGAGATGATGTCCCAAATCCAGGAATTAGTTGATAAGGGCTTTATTCGCCCAAGTGCTTCACCGTGGGGAGCTCCTGTTCTATTTGTTAAGAAGAAGGACGGGACTCTCATAATGTGTATTGATTACAGGGAGCTTAACAAGCAAACTGTAAAGAACAAATATCCGTTACCTCGCATAGATGATCTGTTTGATCAATTGCAAGGTGCCACGTGCTTTTCAAAGATTGATTTACGTTCTGGCTATCATCAAGTCCGAGTTCGGGAAGTTGATATCACAAAGACTGCATTCAGAACACGATATGGGCACTACGAATTCTTGGTTATGCCATTCGGCTTAACCAATGCTCCTGCTATCTTTATGGATATGATGAATCGCGTATGTCGCCCTTTCCTTGATAAATTTGTGATCGTGTTCATTGATGATGTTGGATATATGCCCACTGATACACGTATATTGGATCACTGCCGATGAGGCATGGGCCTATTGGGTCACACGCCAAGCGTTGAATCCGACAGCACATGTTAAGAGAGAGAATTAGGGTTTCTGTCGACCTTCACGGGCCCTCACGGGTCGTGAAGAGGTCGTGACGTGAAGCCCTTCACGAGGCTTCATGGGCCGGTCGGGGATCGTGGGGGTGATGCCTTCACGACTTCCTCACGGGCCGTGAGAGCCCGTGAAGGCAGAAGTCTAAGTGACATTTTGATATTATTGAACCTTTTGTTTGGTCCAATGGGAGAGTGCCATTATGGCCGACACTGGTGTCACCTAGAGAGGTAATATGCTTATATAAACCCCTCTTAATTCTCTCCATAGGACCTTTTGCCAAATTCACAAACACACACACTAAAGAGAGCCTTGTAGGAGTCTTTTAGCAAAGGAGTCTGTGTTGGTTGTGAGCAAGAGTTCTGGTGTTGTTCTTGAGTGCAAGTTAGAGTATCTCAAGCTTTAGCAAAGGAGATTCACGGTTTGCTTGGAGTGGATATCAATAGAGGAACTCTTCTTGGAGTTCAAGCTTTTCATCTACAACAACAAAACAACCAGAGACATCAAGGGTATGGTCTCACTTTCTGGTTTCTTTTGTTGTTCTTGTTGCTATCATTCTTTGTAGCTAGATCCCACTATGTGTTTCTTGTGCATGAGTGTTGAAAACCCGAAATGAACTTGTTTTTATCTTCATGCTTCCGTTGTGCTTGGGTTTCGTTGTGCATGAGAAACCTTGAGTGGTATCAGAGCCATTGCTACAAGATGATAGCACAAAATGGCTCGAAAAATCGATTTTTTGGAAGTTTTGGCATTCACAAGACACAAATTAATACGATATTACTGATAATAAATAAACCCATAGGGTCACACATTTACAATCAATGGACACCAATTACATATTTGAATATGATTTAAATATGTTTCCAACTCATTATATATATATAAGTATATATGTATTGTTACATATTATTATTTATGTGAAATAATAATATCACTATTATATATTGATATAAGGTAATGCATATCAAATACATAAATATAAACATATGATTTTATATATATGTATGAATATATATATATATATATATAGGGTAGAGATCAAGTAAAAAGAAACTTAAAATAAAAGGGTAAAAAGGATGATTATTTGATCATTTTTCGGTATATATATCAACTGATAATCGTTAGTTCATCATGTTTATTGATTAAAACTAGTTCTCCATCAATTTCTTTTTGATGAATCCAACATATTCATTACTTTTTAGATGAAAGTATTTTGTTCATCAACAAATTATTCCAAAATTTTGTTTTCAAAATCTGTATTTGAAATCAAAAAGAAAATTGATAAAGAACTAGTTTTAATCAATAAAGATGATGAACTAACGATTATCAGTTGATATATTTACCGAAAAATGATCAAATAATCATCCTTTTTACACTTTTTACTTTAATTTTCTTTTTATTTGATCCCATCCCTATATATATATATATATATATATGTATAAATATATATTTGTTACAAGTAAATTGTTACTAGTAACAATCAAGTATGTATATAAAATACATGTAGATGTATTTTATACATAGTATGACATATCTAGTATATCTTTTATATATTTAAAAGATTAATAGCTAGAAATTCTCACAATGAGCAAGAAAGGGGCTATATGGTGTATTCTTGCATAAGACTTAACCAAGACATGCATGTATGGGACACCATATGAGATGTGGTATGGAAAGGTTCCAAACTTATCTTACTTGAAAGTCTGGGGTTGTGAGGCTCATGTACGACAAGAAGCTTCAAGCAAACTCGATCCTAGATCTATCAAACGTAATTTTGTGGGATATCCTAAAGATTCATTAGGATATTATTTCTACAACCCAGCTGAGAACAAAGTGTTTGTTTCTAGGCATGCCACTTTCTTAGAAAAGGAGTTTCTTTCGAAAGAGGCAAGTGGGAGCAATGTAGACCTTGGAGAAATTCAAGAACCACAAAATACAAGTCAGGTTGGCACTAGCACTCAACAAACGGTTGTTGAACCTGAACAATTGGTTGTTCAAGAACCTACTGAAACACAAAGTGTTCGTAGATCTGGTAGACCTTGTCAATAACCCGAGAGATACGGATTTCTCATGTCCAATGATAAGATTTTCTTGGTAGACTCTTCTGAGCCTACTAACTACCAAGATGCTATATCGGATCCGGAATCCGATAAATGGCTTGATGCCATGAACACTGAGATGCAGTCCATGTATGAAAATCAAGTATGGGACTTGGTTGATCTTCCTCCCAATAGTAAGACTGTAGGGAGCAAGTGGGTCTTCAAGAAGAAGACAGACATGGATGGAAATGTACACACATTTAAGGCAAGGCTAGTGGCGAAAGGTTTCACTCAAACTCATGGTATTGACTATGATGAAACTTTCTCTCCGGTAGCCATGATTAAATCTATTAGAATACTTATTGCCATAGGTGCATATTATGACTATGAGATATGGCAAATGGATGTCAAAAAGGATTTTCTAAATGGACACTAGTGGGAGCGCAGTAGCATTCCTTGTCTTGTATGTTGATGGCATACTACTCATTGGAAACGACATCCCGACCTTGCAAGACATCAAGTCTTGGCTTGGGAAGTGTTTCTCAATGAAAGACTTGGGAGAAGCCGCCTACATTCTTGGAATAAAAATCTATAAGGATAGATCTAAGCGTCTTATTGGCCTAAGTCAAAGTGCATATATTGACAAGATCTTGAAACGATTCAAGATGGAGAATTCTAAGAGAGGATTTTTGCCAATGGCACAAGGCACGGTTTTGAGTAAAGCTCAAAGCCCTAGCACAAGAGAAGAGCTAGATAGAATGAGTGAGATCCCATATGCTTCTACAATTGGATCCATCATGTATGCCATGCTATGCACTAGGCCAGATGTCTCGTACGCTTTGAGCATGACGAGTAGATACCAGCAAAACCCAGGAGATAGCCATTGGATGTCAATCAAGAACATTTTAAAATACTTGAGAAGAACCAAAGACATGTTCTTGATCTATGGGAGTTTGGAAGAAGATCTTTGTGTAAAGTGTTACACAGATGCTAGTTTCCAAACGGATCGAGATGATTCTCGATCACAATCGGGCTATGTCTTCGTTATGAATGGAGGCGCGGTTGCTTGTAAAAGTTCTAAGCAAAGTGTAGTTGCACAATCCACTACAGAATTCGAATACATTGCTGCTTCTGAGGCTGGACAAGAAGTTGCATGGATGAAGAAGTTCATTGCTGACCTTGGGGTAGTAACAAGCATTCAAGATCCCATAGAGATATTTTGTGATAATGAAGGTGCTATTGCCCAGGCAAAAGAACCTAGATCACATCACAGCACCAAACACATCCTCAGGCGTTTCCACTACATACGGGATATAGTGGATGGAGGAGATGTGTGCATTCGCAAAGTTCATACAGATCAGAATCTTGCAGATCCTTTTACGAAACCTCTTGCCTCGACTAAGCATGAGTCTTATACTAGGTCAATAGGTCTTCGCTTTGCAAGGGATTGGATTTGAATTGTAATTTAGTATTTGGATATTTCATAACATTATGACAATATCTATTTTATCTAAATGATATATGGGATATGATCACTTCATTAATATTTATTGTGTTTTTTATTAGCATGTTTAAATCCATAAATAATTCTTTATTCTAAAAACGTCCATAGTCAATTATAACTATGAGAATAGTTTTGAATTAAGACTAATGTGAATCGGTTGGTTGACTTTCATTCGTGATGAAAGTAGGCAAAAGGGTTTGCAGCCAAATTCACTAATGTTTGTTAGGGAACGAACATTGGACATGACCAGCTCTTAAGATCGCTTCATGGATCAGTGTCATAAGTAAATCTTGAGAAAAAGGTGGTATCTTTGTATCCTTAGACCTGAGACACATATTGGGACTCGAGTATGAGGAGTATCATGCTTTAATGTGGTTAAACGCTATCTTTAACCGGGTATTTATAAAGGCCATTATTAGGTATGATATGAGTCTTATAAGAGACGTATGTGGTCAAGATGGAATTTGTTTCTCTCATTTAATTGGGAGTATAATATCTCTGGGCCCTAAAACAAGTTGAACATTATATGAGAATTGATGACGATCCATGTCTCATGTTCAACGAGATGTTAAAACAAAGGGATAATTGATGACTTACCTATAACAACGATTTGTAGCTAGTGAGTTAATTTCGTTGGTGAAAGTGTTGATCAACACACTTTATTTATTATTAGGGGCAATGGGATGTTGCTAGACGTTCTTACCATTGTCTATATCGGCTTAAGTTGTAACTTGTGCAAGTGGGAGATTGTTGGTTCTATGTGCACAAGACACAAATTAATACGATATTACTGATAATAAATAAACTCATAGGATCACACATTTACAATCAATGGACACCAATTACATATTTGAATATGATTTAAATATGTTTGCAACTCATTATATATATATAAGTATATATTTATTGTTGCATATTATTATTTATGTGAAATAATAATCACTCTTATATATTGATATAAGGTAATGCATATCAAATACATAAATATAAACATATGATTTTTTATATATGTATGAATATATATATATATATATATAAATATATATTTGTTACTTGTAAATTGTTACTAGTAACAATGATATAAATGTATGTATATCCTTGTTACAAGTAAAGAGTTACTAGTAACAATCAAGTATGTATATAAAATACATGTAGGTGTATTTTATACATGGTATGACATATATAGTATATCTTTTATATATTTAAAAGATTAATAGCTAGAAATTCTCACAATGAGCAAGAAAGGGGCTATATGGTGTATTCTTGCATAAGACTTAACCAAGACATGCATGTATGGGACAAGTAAGGAAGCAAGAGTCCAGAGGGGACCCTCCCCCCCTCTAATTTTCGTCCATAATGCAAGGGAGGGGGTCCTCCCTCTCTTGCTTTGCTTCTTGACTTTTATTATTACATGCATGGTCCCTTTTGTAACATACTTGCATGCTATCACCTTTCTTTGTGTTCTTAGAATTGTTCTAAGTGTTTTATACTTGAAAAACATCCTTACTCTCTAGTATTGGTGTTCTTCAAGTTAGCAAAGGTGATACATAAACACATACTCAAAAAACATACATCTAGTTCAAGAAGAAGAACAAAGGTTGTTGCTTGCATTCTTGAATATCAATGGTTGGAGAGACTAGCATCTTAGAGGTGTTGGACTCATTGATTTGTGGATACCTTGGAGGAAGTCTTCTCTTGGCTTCTCATAGATCAACCACTTCACCAACGGTTTACTCACGCTACAAAGGTTGTAGTTCTAAACACCCTATGGTTGGTTTTGTTTCTTAAGGCTTACATATGGATCATTGGTGGGGAGTTTTAAAAAGTTTAAAATTGTTGTTCATGCTTCCGTTGCTAAAATATATTTTTAAAAACCGAACAAACCCCAACAGATCCCACTATGTGTTTCTTGTGCATGAGTGTTGAAAACCCGAAATGAACTTGTTTTTATCTTCATGCTTCCATTGTGCTTGGGTTTCGTTGTGCATGAGAAACCTTCAATGGTATCAGAGCCATTGTTACAAGATGATAGCACAAAATGGCTCGAAAAATCGATTTTTTGGAAGTTTTGGCATTCTGTCCAGAAGGCCTTCACGAGCCGTGAAGTTCTCTTCACGGGTCGTGAAGGTCACACGACCAGTGTTGTTTGGGGTCTGGTCGTGATATAGTTTTTTGGTGCTTCACGAGTTAATCCGGGCCGTGAGCGGTCGTGAAACCCTCGGGCCTCACGAGCCGTGAAGGGTCGTGAAGGAGCTCGAGAACAGTGTTTTTTGACCTTAAAAGAAATTTTTCGGTTTTTCGAGTCGTTGTTGTGTTTCTGTTTTTGTTCAGATGATTCTAGAAATCCCCAAATAATATTTTGGTACCACTATGGGTATGCATGGTATGGTCATGGCATTAGATGCATACATGCATACACATGTGTGTGTATATATGAATATAGGTTTTAAAAATTGGTTTTATGCCTTAATGCATATGTACAAGAATTTCCATTGTGCCTTGAGTGTTTATTTGGAAATTCTTATCAAAATATTTGCTTGTTGCGGTTTCATAACATTATGACAATATCTATTTTATCTAAATGATATATGGGATATGATCACTTCATTAATATTTATTGTGTTCTTTATTAGCATGTTTAAATCCATGAATAATTCTTTATTCTAAAAACGTCCATAGTCAATTATAACTATGAGAATAGTTTTGAATTAAGACTAATGTGAATCGGTTGGTTGACTTTCATTCGTGATGAAAGTAGGCAAAAGGGTTTGCAGCCAAATTCACTAATGTTTGTTAAGGAACGAACATTGGACATGACCCGCTCTTAAGATCGCTTCATGGATCAGTGTCATAAGTAAGTCTTGAGAAAAAGGTGGTATCTTTGTATCCTTAGACCTGAGACACATATTGGGACTCGAGTATGAGGAGTATCATGCTTTAATGTGGTTAAACGCTATCTTTAACCGGATAGTTATAAAGGCCATTATTAGGTATGATATGAGTCTTATAAGTGACGTATGTGGTCAAGATGGAATTTGTTTCTCTCATTTAATTGGGAGTATAATATCTCTGGGCCCTAAAACAAGTTGAACATTATATGAGAATTGATGACGATCCATGTCTCATGTTCAACGAGATGTTAAAACAAAGGGATAATTGATGACTTACCTATAACAACGATTTGTAGCTAGTGAGTTAATTTCATTGGTGAAAGTATTGATCAACACACTTTATTTATTATTAGGGGCAATGGGATGTTGCTAGACGTTCTTACCATTGTCTATATCGGCTTAAGTTGTAACTTGTGCAAGTGGGAGATTGTTGGTTCTATGTGCACAAGACACAAATTAATACGATATTACTGATAATAAATAAACCCATAGGATCACACATTTACAATCAATGGACACCAATTACATATTTGAATATGATTTAAATATGTTTCCAACTCATTATATATATATATATAAGTATATATTTATTGTTGCATATTATTATTTATGTGAAATAATAATATCACTCTTATATATTGATATAAGGTAATGCATATCAAATACATAAATATAAACATATGATTTTATATATATGTATGAATATATATATATATATATGTATAAATATATATTTGTTACAAGTAAATTGTTACTAGTAACAATTATATAAATGTATGTATATCCTTGTTACAAGTAAAGAGTTACTAGTAACAATCAAGTATGTATATAAAATACATGTAGATGTATTTTATACATAGTATGACATATCTAGTATATCTTTTATACATTTAAAAGATTAATAGCTAGAAATTCTCACAATGAGCAAGAAAGATGCTATATGGTGTATTCTTGCATAAGACTTAACCAAGACATGCATGTATGGGACAAGTAAGGAAGCAAGAGGCAAGAGGGGACCCTCCCCCCTCTAAATTTCGTCCATAATGCAAGGGAGGGGGTCCTCCCTCTCTTGCTTTGCTTCTTGACTTTTATTATTACATGCATGGTCCCTTTTGTAACATACTTGCATGCTATCACCTTTCTTTGTGTTCTTAGAATTGTTCTAAGTGTTTTATACTTGAAAAACATCCTTACTCTCTAGTATTGGTGTTCTTCAAGTTAGCAAAGGTGATACATAAACACATACTCAAAATACATACATCTAGTTCAAGTAGAAGAACAAAGGTTGTTGCTTGCATTCTTGAATATCAATGGTTGGAGAGACTAGCATCTTGGAGGTGTTGGTCTCATTGATTTGTGGATACCTTGGAGGAAGTTTTCTCTTGGCTTCTCATAGATCAACCACTTCACCAACGGTTTACTCACCCTACAAAGGTTGTAGTTCTAAACACCCTATTGTTGGTTTTGTTTCTTAAGGCTTGCATATGGATCATTGGTGGGGAGTTTTAAAAAGTTTAAAATTGTTGTTCATGCTTCCGTTGCTAAAATATATTTTTAAAAACCGAACAAACCCCAACAGTGGTATCAGAGCCACTTATGTATAGTTTTAAGAAACTTTATTTTGAGTATGTATTGTTTAAGAAAATGCACAATTTTTCTTTTGTTAGAAAAGTTGTGGATTTTCTTGATGGCAACTTGTATATGTTTATATATTTATTTTGGGAAACAACCAAACCACATGCATGTTTGGTTGTAAAAGTTGCCTAAATATCAAGTGTTGATATTTATGTTTGTTTGAGTGTATGTTGTGCATAACAAGCCATAGACCTTTTGTGATGTGTTGGAAGTTCGATTTGGTTGTAAAATTATTCTTTCATTTGGTATGTAATAATAATTTTAGTTTTGTTTCATCTTGTTGTATTTTGTAAGTAGTAGAATAGTTTAGACTAGTTTACTTTTATAAAAATGTAACAAGATGAAGAAATGACAAAGTTGGAGTTTTCAAGTGTGGTGGAGTCAACCATGAAGGCTTGGAATCATTTGCACTACAAGGAGTTGTTTTGGCAAGTGGGAGCTTCAAATCATCACAAGAGGAATATTTGGTCCTTAGTTATGACTTGGTATTTTTGTATGGCTCACAAAAATACCACTTAGGATAAATGGCTTGGCTATGCACTTATACATGTTATTTGTGTGTGTTTATGTTTATATTATTATGCATGGTTGAAAACAGGATTTTTGCATGCTAGATAATATTTTTGACATAATATAAATCACACAATGGGAGTTTGGTATTTTAAGTTGACATAACATAAGATGTAAAATGAATTTTATATAAAAGGAGTTTTGTAAAGATTAAAATTCATTATGTCAATATATATATATATATATATATATATGAGTTTTATAAAATAGAGATTTTAAAAACTCAACCAAACTCCATTCAAGCTTAATAATAAAATGGTTTATTACAAGCTAAAATTGGTCGTATTCGCGCGCTCCAAACTACACACGTTAATATAGGATATTAATACTAGTTTAAAATTGAACGCGTTGAGAGTTCGTAAAATATGAATTTTAAGAATACTCAAGACCAATATATATATATATAATATGATTTTATCAAAATGTGGACTTATTATTATATGCATGCAATACTAGTCACACGACTCTTTTTGTTTTATTTAATAAATATACAAAACGGTAAAAGCCCTTTTTCAAAACGTAAGTCTATGCCATCCCATTTTAAGACACTCGCTTGTTGCAACGACACTCACGTGGAGAGAGCATTAGCCAAACGCGTGGATTGTTTTTGTAACAACCGAGGTGTTTTTCCACGAATTCCGTGAACGTCTTGGGCCAGAAATTCACCGTCTTGAAATAGGACGACTTAATCGGAATCTTATTACGGAGAGAGCATTAGCCAAACGTAAGGAAGCCCGAGGAATAGATGGGATCAAACATGCCAAAATTGACAATCGTTGTCTAGGATCCCATAAAGATCTAGGAATTACATACGAGATGTAATTGGTAAGCGTTACCTACCTTGTTGTTTTAACTTGATGGAGAGAGCATTAGCCAAACATTCAAGGTTAAGTTCAACTTGGATCCTAGCCTTTAAAAATTAAAGAATTTTATAATTCTAAAGGGTATTAATTATTAAAGGATTAAATATCGAAAATACTAAATTGAACTTTGTTAATTTGTAGATGGCCCCTACCTCAACTACGCCCGTTAACAACTTATCTCTTCGTTCAATCTTAGAGAAAGAAAAACTCAATGGTACAAATTTCTTAGACTGGTATCGTAACTTGAGATTCGTTCTTAAGCACAAAAAGAAATTGTACGTACTTGAGGATCCCGTCCCTGAGGAACCTCCATTGACTGCGGCCAAAGCCGTTAGGGATGCTTGGGTGAAGCATTCCAACGACTCGGTCGAAGTTGCATGCCTCATGCTTGCTACCATGTCTTCGGATCTTCAAAAGAACCTTGAGGAGCATGGAGCATATGAGATGCTTCGCCAGCTTAAGGAAATGTTCCAAAAGCAAGCGAAGCAAGAACGCTTTGAGGTCACTCGAGCCTTCCATGCATGCAAGATGGAGGAAGGTCAATCCGTTAGCGACTATGTGCTAAAGATGAAAGGATACATTGACCAGCTTGCTAGGCTTGGATCTCCTATAACCAACGAGTTTGCACAGGATATGATCCTTAACTCGTTGACCAAAGCCTATGATCAATTTGTCATGAATTATAACATGAACAATTGGGAGAAATCTGTCTCAGAGTTGAATGAGATGCTTAAAACTGCTGAGAGTAAGATTCCAAGCAAAACACCTCAAGTCTTGATGATTCAAGAAGGGAAAATCAAGAAGAAAAAGAAAAACAACTCAAAAGGGAAAGGCAAAGCAAAGGCAAAGGGAAAGGACAAAGGCAAGCAGGTTGCCAAGGCTCCTACACCCAAGACGGCGGGAAAGGTTCCCAAGAATGACCCCTGCTTTGAATGCGGGGTGGTAGGACATTGGAGGCGTAATTGTCCAACCTACCTCGCAGAGTTGAAAAGGAAGAAGGCTGGCGAGGTCAGCACTTCAGGTATATATATGATTGAAATGTATACTTTTTCTATAAATTCCTGGGTATTTGATACCGGTTGTGGAACTCACATTTGTAACAATGTGCAGGGGTTGAGAAAAAGTAAGCTGCTGAAGCCAGGCGATTTGGATCTCCACATGGGCAATGGAGCAAATGTTGCTGTTGAAGCCCTTGGAACTTTTGAATTATTATTACCAAATGTCCTGTACTTAATATTAAACAATTGTTGTTATGTACCTAGTTTAACTCGGAATATTATGTCAGTAGCTCGGTTAAGAGAATCTGGATTCACTTTTGGTTTCGTTGATGATGGCATTCGTGCCTTCAAAAATGACATTTTGTATTTTGAGGCTCGCCCTCTTAATGGAATATATGAAGTTAATCTTAAAAGATCTCTTGATGATAATTCTATATATACCACTAGCACCAAACGACCTAAGCATGACTTAAGTTAAACATACCTATGGCATTGTCGACTTAGTCATATAAACAAGAAACGCATTGCAAAACTTCAAAAGAATGGAATTTTAAAATCAAACGATTCTAGCTTATTTGAAGTTTGCAAATCATGTTTATATGGGAAGATGACTAAGGCTCCTTTCTCCGGTTCAAGTGAAAGAGCCAAAGATCTATTAGGAATCATACATACGGATGTATGTGGTCCTTTTAGATCAATGTCTAGGGATGGTGATAGATACTTCGTTACATTCACCGATGATTATAGTAGATTTGGTTATGTTTATTTGATGAAACATAAACATGAAACATTTGAAATGTTCAAGTTGTTTCAAAACGAAGTACAAAATCAACTCAACAAAACAATCAAGGCCCTTCATTCCGATCGAGGTGGCGAGTACTTAAGCCAAGAGTTTATGGATCATCTTAGTAATTGTGGGATTATCTCACAACTTACTCCTCCTAGAACACCACAACATAATGGTGTATCCGAAAGGAGGAACTGAACTCTACTATATATGGTTCGGTCTATGATGAGCCGAAGTACTCTACCCTCGTCCTTTTGGAGTTATGCTTTAGTAACTGCTGCGCGCATATTGAATATGGTTTCAACCAAGAAGGTAGATAAGACATCATATGAGATGTGGTATGGAAAGGTTCCAAACTTATCTTACTTGAAAGTCTGGGGTTGTGAGGCTCATGTACGACAAGAAGCTTCAAGCAAACTCGATCCTAGATCTATCAAATGTAATTTTGTGGGATATCCTAAAGATTCATTAGGATATTATTTCTACAACCCAACTGAGAACAAAGTGTTTGTTTCTAGGCATGCCACTTTCTTAGAAAAGGAGTTTCTTTCGAAAGAGGCAAGTGGGAGCAATGTAGACCTTGGAGAAATTCAAGAACCACAAAATACAAGTCAGGTTGGCACTAGCACTCAACAAACGGTTGTTGAACCTGAACAATTGGTTGTTCAAGAACCTACTGAAACACAAAGTGTTCGTAGATCTGGTAGACCTCGTCAATAACCCGAGAGATACGGATTTCTCATGTCCAATGATGAGATTTTCTTGGTAGACTCTTCTGAGCCTACTAACTACCAAGATGCTATATCGGATCCGGAATTCGATAAATGGCTTGATGCCATGAACACTGAGATGCAGTCCATGTATGAAAATCAAGTATGGGACTTGGTTGATCTTCCTCCCAATAGTAAGACTGTAGGGAGCAAGTGGGTCTTCAAGAAGAAGACAGACATGGATGGAAATGTACACACATTTAAGGCAAGGCTAGTGGCGAATGGTTTCACTCAAACTCATAGTATTGACTATGATGAAACTTTCTCTCCGGTAGCCATGATTAAATCTATTAGAATACTTATTGCCATAGGTGCATATTATGACTATGAGATATGGCAAATGGATGTCAAAACGGCTTTTCTAAATGGACACTTAAGTGAAGATGTCTATATGGTTCAGCCCGAAGGTTTTGTAGATCCTAAGTATCCTAACAAGGTGTACAAGCTTAAAAGATCCATATATGGACTAAAGCAAGCATCTCGAAGTTGGAATCTTCGATTTGATGAGAAAATCAAAGAGTTTGGTTTTATCAAATCAGAAGATGAACCGTGTGTTTACAAGAAAACTAGTGGGAGCGCAGTAGCATTCCTTGTCTTGTATGTTGATGGCATACTACTCATTGGAAACGACATCCCGACCTTACAAGACATCAAGTCTTGGCTTGGGAAATGTTTCTCAATGAAAGACTTGGGAGAAGCCGCCTACATTCTTGGAATAAAGATCTATAGGGATAGATCTAGGCGTCTTATTGGCCTAAGTCAAAGTACATATATTGACAAGATCTTGAAACGATTCAAGATGGAGAATTCTAAGAGAGGATTTTTGCTAATGGCATAAGGCACGGTTTTGAGTAAAGCTCAAAGCCCTAGCACAAGAGAAGAGCTAGATAGAATGAGTGAGATCCCATATGCTTCTACAATTGGATCCATCATGTATGCCATGCTATGCACTAGGCCAGAAGTCTCGTATGCTTTGAGCATGACGAGCAGATACTAGCAAAACCCAGGAGATAGCCATTGGATGTCAGTCAAGAACATTTTAAAATACTTGAGAAGAACCAAAGACATGTTCTTGATCTATGGGAGTTTGGAAGAAGATCTTTGTGTAAAGTGTTACACAGATGCTAGTTTCCAAACGGATCGAGATGATTCTCGATCACAATCGGGCTATGTCTTCGTTATGAATGGAGGCGCGGTTGCTTGGAAAAGATCTAAGCAAAGTGTAGTTGCACAATCCACAACAGAATTCGAATACATTGCTGCTTCTGAGGCTGGACAAGAAGTTGCATGGATGAAGAAGTTCATTGCTGACCTTGGGGTAGTAACAAGCATTCAAGATCCCATAGAGATATTTTGTGATAATGAAGGTGCTATTGCCCAGGCAAAAGAACCTAGATCACATCACAGCACCAAACACATCCTCAGGCGTTTCCACTACATACGGGATATAGTGGATGGAGGAGATGTGTGCATTCGCAAAGTTCATACAGATCAGAATCTTGCAGATCCTTTTACGAAACCTCTTGCCTCGACTAAGCATGAGTCTTATACTAGGTCAATAGGTCTTCGCTTTGCAAGGGATTGGATTTGAATTGTAATTTAGTATTTGGATATTTCATAACATTATGACAATATCTATTTTATCTAAATGATATATGGGATATGATCACTTCATTAATATTTATTGTGTTCTTTATTAGCATGTTTAAATCCATAAATAATTCTTTATTCTAAAAACGTCCATAGTCAATTATAACTATGAGAATAGTTTTGAATTAAGACTAATGTGAATCGGTTGGTTGACTTTCATTCGTGATGAAAGTAGGCAAAAGGGTTTGCAGCCAAATTCACTAATGTTTGTTAGGGAACGAACATTGGACATGACCAGCTCTTAAGATCGCTTCATGGATCAGTGTCATAAGTAAATCTTGAGAAAAAGGTGGTATCTTTGTATCCTTAGACCTGAGACACATATTGGGACTCGAGTATGAGGAGTATCATGCTTTAATGTGGTTAAACGCTATCTTTAACCGGGTAGTTATAAAGGCCATTATTAGGTATGATATGAGTCTTATAAGAGACGTATGTGGTCAAGATGGAATTTGTTTCTCTCATTTAATTGGGAGTATAATATCTCTGGGCCCTAAAACAAGTTGAACATTATATGAGAATTGATGACGATCCATGTCTCATGTTCAACGAGATGTTAAAACAAAGGGATAATTGATGACTTACCTATAACAACGATTTGTAGCTAGTGAGTTAATTTCGTTGGTGAAAGTGTTGATCAACACACTTTATTTATTAATAGGGGCAATGGGATGTTGCTAGACGTTCTTACCATTGTCTATATCGGCTTAAGTTGTAACTTGTGCAAGTGGGAGATTGTTGGTTCTATGTGCACAAGACACAAATTAATACGATATTACTGATAATAAATAAACCCATAGGATCACACATTTACAATCAATGGACACCAATTACATATTTGAATATGATTTAAATATGTTTGCAACTCATTATATATATATAAGTATATATTTATTGTTGCATATTATTATTTATGTGAAATAATAATCACTCTTATATATTGATATAAGGTAATGCATATCAAATACATAAATATAAACATATGATTTTTTATATATGTATGAATATATATATATATATATATATATATAAATATATATTTGTTACTTGTAAATTGTTACTAGTAACAATGATATAAATGTATGTATATCCTTGTTACAAGTAAAGAGTTACTAGTAACAATCAAGTATGTATATAAAATACATGTAGGTGTATTTTATACATGGTATGACATATATAGTATATCTTTTATATATTTAAAAGATTAATAGCTAGAAATTCTCACAATGAGCAAGAAAGGGGCTATATGGTGTATTCTTGCATAAGACTTAACCAAGACATGCATGTATGGGACAAGTAAGGAAGCAAGAGTCCAGAGGGGACCCTCCCCCCCTCTAATTTTCGTCCATAATGCAAGGGAGGGGGTCCTCCCTCTCTTGCTTTGCTTCTTGACTTTTATTATTACATGCATGGTCCCTTTTGTAACATACTTGCATGCTATCACCTTTCTTTGTGTTCTTAGAATTGTTCTAAGTGTTTTATACTTGAAAAACATCCTTACTCTCTAGTATTGGTGTTCTTCAAGTTAGCAAAGGTGATACATAAACACATACTCAAAAAACATACATCTAGTTCAAGAAGAAGAACAAAGGTTGTTGCTTGCATTCTTGAATATCAATGGTTGGAGAGACTAGCATCTTAGAGGTGTTGGACTCATTGATTTGTGGATACCTTGGAGGAAGTCTTCTCTTGGCTTCTCATAGATCAACCACTTCACCAACGGTTTACTCACGCTACAAAGGTTGTAGTTCTAAACACCCTATGGTTGGTTTTGTTTCTTAAGGCTTACATATGGATCATTGGTGGGGAGTTTTAAAAAGTTTAAAATTGTTGTTCATGCTTCCGTTGCTAAAATATATTTTTAAAAACCGAACAAACCCCAACAGATCCCACTATGTGTTTCTTGTGCATGAGTGTTGAAAACCCGAAATGAACTTGTTTTTATCTTCATGCTTCCATTGTGCTTGGGTTTCGTTGTGCATGAGAAACCTTCAATGGTATCAGAGCCATTGTTACAAGATGATAGCACAAAATGGCTCGAAAAATCGATTTTTTGGAAGTTTTAGCATTCTGTCCAGAAGGCCTTCACGAGCCGTGAAGTTCTCTTATTCAAGTACCAAAAGGATGCACATGATCACTTATCTATAGAACCTCGTAAGCCTTTAATTAGGTTTTTGTCGAAGATGACAACTCGCGCCGACTTGGGGGCATTGATGCTTAGCTAGAGCCGCTCTTTGTCTGTGATTAATATATGACGATATATCATGTGCAAGTGGGAATCTGTTGGATATATGCGCACTGATACACGTATATTAGATCACTGCCGATGAGGCACGGGCCTATTGGGTCACACGCCAAGCGTTGAATCTGACAGCACATATCAAGAGAGAGAATTAGGGTTTTTGTCGACCTTCATGGGCCCTCACGGGTTGTGAAGAGGTCGTGACGTGAAGCCCTTCACGAGGCTTCATGGGCCGGTCGGGGATCGTGGGGGTGATGCCTTCATGACTTCCTCATGGGCCGTGAGAGCCCATGAAGGCAGAAGTCTAAGTGACACTTTGATATTATTGGACCTTTTGTTTGGTCCAATGGGAGGGTGCCATTATGGCCGACCCTGGTGTCACCTAAAGAGGTAATCTGCTTATATAAACCCCTCTTAATTCTCTCCATAGGACCTTTTGCCAAATTCACAAACACACACACACTAAAGAGAGCCTTGTAGGAGTCTTTTAGCAAAGGAGTTTGTGTTGGTTGTGAGCAAGAGTTCTGGTGCTGTTCTTGAGTGCAAGTTAGAGTATCTCAAGCTTTAGCAAAGGAGATTCACGATTTGCTTGGATTGGATATCAATAGAGGAACTCGTCTTGGAGTTCAAGCTTTTCATCTACAACAACAAAACAACCAGAGACATCAAGGGTATGGTCTCACTTTCTGGTTTCTTTTGTTGTTCTTGTTGCTATCAATCTTTGTAGCTAGATCCCACTATGTGTTTCTTGTGCATGAGTGTTGAAAACCCAAAATGAACTTGTTTTTATCTTCATGCTTCCGTTGTGCTTGGGTTTTGTTGTGCATGAGAAACCTTCAGATGATATTCTTATCTATTCTAAATCCGAGGCGGAACATGAGCAACACCTTCGTCTTATTCTGGAGACACTTAAGCGAGAACAACTCTATGCAAAACTATCTAAATGTGAGTTCTGGCTTAAGGAAGTCCATTTCTTGGGCCATGTTATATGCAAGGAAGGTGTTAAGGTAGATCCTGTGAAGATTGAAGTGGTTATGATCTGGGAGACTCCTCAGAATCCTACTGAGATAAAGAGTTTCTTAGGTCTTGCTGGGTACAACAGACGTTTTATCCAGAATTTTTCTAAACTTGCTGGTCTATTGACCAAATTGACCCGCAAAGATGTGGCGTATGTGTGGAGTGAAGATCAGGAGAAAGCATTCCTGACTCTGAAGCAATTATTATGTCAGGCACCAATTCTAACATTGCCTAATGGGTCTGAAGACTTTATTGTCTATTGTGATGCTTCATATGCAGGTCTAGGTTGTGTTTTGATGCAACGAGACAAGGTGATTGCATATGCTTCTCGTCAATTGAAGATACACGAGAAGAATTATCCTACACATGATCTGGAGCTTGCAGCTGTGGTATTTGCTTTGAAGATATGGCGTCATTATCTGTATGGCACCAAATGTATTGTATGCACAGATCATAAGAGTCTGCAGTATGTGTTCATGCAGAAAGAGCTAAACATGAGACAAAGACGTTGGTTGGAATTAATCAAAGATTATGACTGTGAAATTAAATATCATTCGGGCAAGGCAAACGTAGTAGCTGATGCACTGAGTAGAAAGAACTCACCTGCAACGGCTAAATTTATGAAGATGACTGTTGAATCTGATATCATTACTCAGTTGAAAGTAGCACAACAAGAAGCTTTGCAAGAAAACAACTTGAAAGCTGAGACAATGGTTAAGATATCAAAGCAATTGGGAGAAGACAGTCGGGGTCTGAAGACATTTCAATCCCGAATCTGGGTACCGAGTCTTGGTGGCAATCGGGAGACAATCTTAAACGAGGCACACAAATCTAGATTGTCTATTCATCCCGGAAGCACGAAAATGTATCAAGATTTGAAATCTTTGTATTGGTGGCCTACATTGAAGCGTGACATAGCTTCATATGTAGAAAAGTGCCAAGTCTGCGCACAAGTCAAAACTGAACATCAAAAGCCCTATGGTAGTCTACAACAAATAGACATCCCGGAGTGGAAATGGGATCATATTACCATGGACTTTGTCACTAAGCTACCCCAAACTGTAAAGGGGCATGATATGATCTGGGTTATAGTTGATCGCCTCACGAAGAGTGCACATTTTCTTGCAACTAATGAGTCTGCACCTATGAATCGTTTGGCTCAATTGTATATTAATGAGGTGGTGTCATGGCATACCTCTATCTATTGTTTCTGATCGTGATTCACGGTTCACATCAAACTTTTGGCATAGTCTTCAACGTGAACTTGGTACGCGGGTGAATCTTAGCACAACATACCATCCCCACACAGACGGACAGTCCGAAAGGACTATTCAAACTCTTGAAGATATGCTGAGAGCTTGTATTTTGGAATTTGGTGGTTCTTGGGATTCACATCTTCCCTTGATTGAATTTGCCTATAACAACTCCTATCATTCGAGTATAGGCATGCCACCATATGAGATGCTATACGGTAGGCGATGCCGTACACCTACATGTTGGTTAGAACCTGGTGAAAAGCAGTACGCGACAGGCAGAAGATGTACGCGGATCCAAAACGGAGGCCCATTACTTTTGAAGTGGGTGACCGGGTATTCTTGAAGGTTTCACCTTGGAAAGGGGTGGTTCGATTTGGTCGAAAGGGTAAGCTAAGCCCTAGATATATTGGTCCGTTTAAAATTCTACAATGGGTCAACGAGCAGACAGAATCACTTGAACTTCCTCCAGAGCTATCTGGTATTCATAACACATTCAATGTGTGCTATCTGAGGAAGTGCAAGGTTGATGATGATCAGATCCTACCTCTACAAGAGTTGAAAGTTGAATCAGCTAAACGCCTTGTGGAGGAACCTGTAGCGATCTTGGAATCCAAAATCAAGAAGCTGCGTAAAAAGATGATCAAGTTAGTGCTCGTCAAATGGAAGCACAATCTGGGTCCTAACTTGACATGGGAGGCCGAGGATGAGATGAAAGCACGCTACCCGCACTTGTTCATTGCTGAGCAGATTCTGACGACGGAATCTTCTTAAGGGGGGTAGATTTGTAACATCCTCACAAAGGGCCTAGACGCACGCTTACGTGGTACGTGTATTCAATTAATAAATAGAATTAAATATATATATTTGTAGATATCAAGAAAAATAACTAAAATAGTTATTTAAATGAGTAAATAAAATATTGATAAAAATATAAAAGAATAAAAGAATATTTAATGATTTAGAACGAGGTTTCCAAAAATATCCCCGTTAGTTAAAACGGGTATTCGTGCGTTAAGTTGTAAGTTAGAAAGTGAACAAAATACCCACTTGTGGATAATTATTACCCACAAGTCATATTTTCCTTTGATACCCACGTACACAAGGCAGATAACTCATTTCTTCCTTTGTGTGTGTTCTTGACAAAAGCTTGAAGGAGAAATTCAAGAAAAGATCATCAAGCTTCAAGTTTGTTGCTGAAATTCGAGATTCAATCCAAGCTACAACCTGTTCTTGATCATCTTCTTCATCTATTCATCCTTGTAAATTCCATTTCTCCATGTTCTTCAAGAAATTAGGTTTTGGTGGGTTTTTAAGGTCAAACCCGAATTTGACCATTGTGGACTGATTTTGAAGCTTCTAATGCTTCCTATAACTCATATAGATGCTAAAGAACACATAACATGGATTAGAATTGCTTGATTTGATCAAAATCAAGATTTGACCAAATTGGTCAAAATAGCCAAAAACGGGTCAAACTGAAATTGACCCTCAAGAACTGAAATTTAGCATTCTAATTGTTCTTATGAAGTGTTAGGATTGATTAGAACTCATGTGTTTGATTAGAGGTAGTGTTTATGCATATGTTCAAATTTGGCCTAAATGGGTCAAAATAGCCAAAATGAGTTGAATATGTTTTTACACATCAAGGACTGATTTTTAAGGTTCTAATAAGTTCATATGACTTGTATGAATTGATTAGAACAATGGTTTTGAATTAAATTGGTGGTTTTGCTTGAATTGGTAAAAATAGTGCTAAAATAGGCTTTAAATAGCCAAAAATTGGAAAATGCTACCAAACAGAGGTTTTAAAGGAAATGGTCAGTTCCAATAGCTTCAATAAGTCATTTGGAGTGCAAATGATGCATTGGAAGTGTTGGAATTGATGTGTTTCAAGTTTTGGCCATATTGAACACATTCTTGCTAATTAAAGCTTGAATTTTGTATGGATTGATTGGATAAGTGTTAAGGATGTTAGAAAGCACCTACAAGTGCCAAATGATGTTATGGAACACTGAAAATTGGTTAGAGTTGAATTGGTATTGAAATGGACCAAAATGGTACTGCTGTGCAGAAACAGCATCTGTGAATTGCTGCACGCGACGCGACGCGTCGGAGGCTTGGACGCGACGCGTCCAAGCAGTTTCTGCACACATTGCTGTTTTGTGTTGTTCTTTCGCGTAGAAGTGTTTTGGTCATAGATATAAGTTAGGAACATTGTTAGGACATTACTCCAGATGTCTTGATGATTTCCTTACATGTTCAAGTGTCTAAGTGTGAATGATTTGATATAGGTGCTAAAGGAAACTAAAGCAAGCCGGAGTCGTGTAATTACCTGTTAAGCTCGACAGGTGAGTAACAAATAACTCGAGTATGATATTAATAGTATTAGAAGATGTTCTGTATATTACAATCCATGAAGTTGTAGATATGCATGTTTAGATATTTATGAACTAAATATGAGAACCAAATGATATGTATGCATGTAAAAGACCTTGTAGGTCATTGTTGATATGTGAAAAGGCCTGTTTAGGTCACTCTTGATATGTAAAAGGCCGGAGTAGACCAATGTGTTTGTGATGAGGCCAGAGTAGGCCATTGTTTGAGTGCCGGTACTACATTGTAGAGATTGTGGTGCGGGATTCGATGATCACGAATCTTGGTTCTAGCTAAACCACCGCCCTCAATACTAACTCGGGGCTCTCAGCTTTCCCACTGATCCTAAATGGGATATGTTCCCGAAGAACGCAATTGTGGACCGCTACCCGCTTCTCCACCGGCGCGGAAGAAGTAACGGTTTCCCTAGTGAGGATCATTGAGCCGGGTTTATAGCCCTGCAAGACGTGATGCCTGCTGACAAACGGTACTTCAACGTGTGTTAGGATAGACTTGAATGAAGTTATGTGATGCATGAAATATGTTATGATACTATTAAGGTACTGCTCCTGCTTTAATTGTTATTCACTAGCTATTTATAGCTAACCCTCTCATGTTCATTCCATATGCAGGTAAATGATTGAAAGTGAGTATGGGTGCCTGCTGGGGTGACATGTTAGGTTCTTGGGGAACACTGTAATAAGACAATGTATTGTAAATGTTTAGTGTAATGGTCGATCTAGTTCGTAACGTTGGAAACTTTGTTAAACAATAATTTTGTAATTACAACTTATATTTATATAAGTTGTATAATGTGAATAAATATCTCGGTTCCGCACGCGTTTTGATAAAAAAATATACTCTGATATTTGAAAGACCGGTGTTACATTTGGCTGCAAACCCTTTTGCCTACTTTCATCACGAATGAAAGTCAACCAACCGATTCACATTAGTCTCAATTCATAACTATTCCCATAGTTATAATCGACTACGGACGTTTTAGAATAAAGAATTATTCATGGATTTAAACATGCTAATAAGAAACACAATAAATATTAATGAAGTGATCATATCCAATATATCGTTCAGATAAAATAAATATTGTCATAATGTTCCAAAATATCCAAATACTAAATTACAATTCAAATCCATTCCCTTGCAAAGCGAAGCCTATTGCCCTAGTATGAGACTCATGCTTAGTCAAGGCAAGAGGTTTCGTAAAAGGATCTGTGAGATTCTGATCTGTATGAACTTTGCGAATACACACATCTCCTCTATCCACTATATCCCGTATGTAGTGGAAACGCCTAAGGATGTGTTTGGTGCTGTGATGTGATCTAGGTTCTTTTGCCTAGGCAATAGCACCTTCATTATCACAAATATCTCTATGGGGTCTTGAATGCTTGTTACTACCCCAAGGTCAGCAATGAACTCCTTCATCCATGCAGCTTCTTGTCCAGCCTCAGAAGCAGCAATGATTATATACATACTTGATTGTTACTAGTAACTGTTTACTTGTAACAAAGATATACATACATTTATAAAATTTGTTACTAGTAACAATTTACTTGCAACAAATATGTATTTATACATATATATATATATATACATACATACAAATATGTATAAAATCATATGTTTATATTTATGTATTTGGTATGCATTATCTTATATCCATATATAAGAGTAATATTATTATTTCACATAAATAATAATATACAGTAATGAATATAGACTTATATATATAATGAGTTGGAAACATATTTAAATCATATTCAGATATGTAATTGGTGTCCATTGACTGTAAATGTGTGACCCTATGGGTTTATTTATTATCAATAATATCATATTAATTTGTGTCTTGTGCACATAGAACCAACACAAGAAAGGTTTGGGAAAGAAAGCGCACCCCGCGCATACAAGTTGAAGCAAGCGATCTCCATCACTTGACAGGATGATATGACGGTTTCGGCCTACTATACGAAACTTCGAGTGCTATGGGATGAACAACAGTATGTTCTTCCAGTAAATCAATGTTCCTATAATACATGCTCATCTGGCATTAGGAAATCTCTTAATGAACTCAAAGAAAAAGAAAGACTATATGAATTTCTCATGGGGTTAGACAATGATTTCTCAATTGTGAGAACTCACATACTTTCCATGAAACCTATACCATCCTTGGGAAACACCTATCATCTAGTTGCTAGAGATGAACCGCAAAGGTCCATAACCAATGCTAAAAGACCCACTGCTGAAGCAGCAGCGTTTTAAGCATTCCTTAAATGCGATAAGGGTTCGAGCCAACAGATCAATAAGTTCGTGAAGAAAGACGAGAAGCAAATGGAACACTGCAGTTCCTGTTATAAAGACAGCCATACCAGTGAAGGTTGCTTTAAACGCATCGATTATCCGGAGTGGTGGCTGGAGAAAAACAAGAGAGAAAAGCCGAAACCTAAGGCAGCATGTGTTGAGGTTGAATCGAATCCGGTTGCAGGTTTAACCAGGGGCGGACCTAAGGGTTAGGTAATGGGGTCACGGGACACCATCCAATTTTGTACGCGTAGTGTAAATTACGATCTCGCGTAGTGTAAATTTCGATTTTTTTCGAGATTGTACTACCATCCATTTCAAATTTTAGGTCCGGTGCTACCATTCATTTCAAATCCTAGGTCCGCCCCTGGGTTTAACAAAGGAATAGTACCAACAATTCTTGAAGCATTTTTCTAAAAAACAAAGAAATTTAATTCAATGAACCACCAACAACAAACATGGTAGGTAAATTTAGTCATAGTGATAAATGGATTGTTGACTCAAGTGCCGCCGATCAAATGACTCACAAAGCCATATTCTTGAGGATAAAGCAGTTTTTATCAATAAAACACCCATTACCATTCCTAATGGAGAAGTTGTGCAAGTAGCGGGAAGAGGGAATCTCACTTTACCAAATAGAATGAAAGTGTAAGATGTCTTGCATGTTCCAAAGTTTAATTGCAATTTATTGTTCGTTAGCAAGCTTTCAAAGGATTTACAATGTACCTCTTTCCTGAATTTATTATCATGTAGGGCTTGTCTTCGAGGAAATTGATTGGAGCGGGTAAGTGTAATGGTGGTCTATATCAAATGGGAATGTTTAGAAGCAAAAGGAAGGCGATGATGATGACGGTGGATATTTGGCATAAGAGGTTAGGGCATGCTAGTAAAGAAAAGTTATCTCAAATAGATTGTCTCACTAACATTTCTTTCAAGAATAAAGACCATGTTTGTGATTCTTGTGCTAAGTCTAAATTAACAAGACAACCTTTTCCTACTATTATTACCAAAACGAATGCTTGTTTCAATTTATTGCATTGTGACATATGGGGAAAATATCGAAGAGCTTCCTTGACAAAGGCTAATTATTTCTTAACTATTGTGGATGATTATAGTAGATCCGTTTGGGTTTTTCTCCTTAAACATAAACATGAAGCAAGTGTTTGCTTGACCGATTTCCACATAATGGTTAAAGTACAATTTAAAAAGAATGTCAAGAAAATTAGATATGATAATGGTGGGGAATTCACTTTAAACAAAATGATGAATTTTTATGCTGAGAAAGGAATAATCTTGGAAACAACTTGCCAACATACGGCTCAAGTGCTAAAAATTGAAGCCTTCCCGTTAGGTTTTGGGGTGAATGTGTCTTGATAGCAACCTATATCATCAACATATTACCATCAAAGGTTATATTAAAGAGGAAATCCAATATGAGTTATTGTTTGGTCGGAAACCCGATTATGATCATATGAGAATATTTGGGTGTTTAGTATATTATTTAAGCACGGAAACCAAAGGTGATAGGTTTGAGGTAAAGGGGAGACCGGGGGTTTTCATAGGATACCTACATGGGACGAAAGGGTAGAAAATTTATGATCCGGATCACAATAAGATCATTGTGTCAAGGGATGTAAAATTTGCCGATTACGTTTTCCCTTTAGTCGCCAATCCTTAACAAGATAAATGTGAAGAAGAAGAAAAAGAAGAAGAAGAATAAGAAGAAGAAGAAGAAAAAGATATTTTAAAGATTCCTCTTTTCCCCGCCGATGAAGAGCATGTTATTAGTCAAGGAAACGTGAACGGTGAAATTAATCAGATCGGCAAAGAACCGGTAGAAGTGGATGATTTAAATAGCACCATAAATTATCCCTCCAATCAAAAGGAGTCACATCCCATGGAAGAAGCCAACATAACAAATGAGTTTGAAGTAGATGATCATCAAAATGAGACCGATGAAGTGGAAGCGACCAACGTTGAGCAAGTCAGAGAAAAAAGAAATAGGTCTAGACCCAAACATTTGGAAGACTACGTTGTAAAGCTTCCCCCGTCCATAGACCATGCATGTCCCGTCTCCAATCAACAATCCTCAACGGTATGTCCCTTAGCAATCTTTATCTCTTATGAAAAATTCTTGGACTCACACAAAGCTTTCTAAGTGGCCATCAGTTCTAATGATGAGCCAAAAGACTTTAGTCAAGCTGTGTAGGACGAAAATTGGAGAAATGCTATGAAAGGGAGATTCAAGCACTCGAAGAAAATGGGACTTGGACTATTCAAGGCTTACCGGATGGAAAGCGAGCCATAGACTCGAAATGGGTCTACAAAATAAAGTACAAACCTAATGGCGAAACAGAGAGGTACAAAGAGAGGCTTGTTTCAAAAGGCTTTCCTAAAATGGAAGAAGTCGACTACCCTAACACGTTTGTTCCGGTAGCAAAGTTGGTCAAAGTTAGAAGACTTCTTGCGTTTGCTGTTAAAAAGGACCGGATCATCCACCAATTGGATGTGAATAACGCGTTCCTCCATGGGGACTTGGAAGAAGAGTTCTACATGAAAATCCCACAAGGTTACAACGAAGGAGGGAGGAACCAAAGTCTACAAGCTAAGAAAGTCTCTCTACGGTTTGAAACAAGCTTCAAGGAACTAGTATAAAAATTCACATCGGCTCTCCTTGAACTTGGTTTTAAACAATATCATGCAGATGACTCTTTCTTTATATTCAAAGAAAAGAATGTTTTTGTTGCTTCCCTTATATATGTCGACGATGTGATTGTCGTGGGAAATGATCAAAACAAAGTCGAATAAACAAAGATATATCTTGAAAAAAGGTTTAGCATAAAAAATATTGGTCCCTTCAAGTATTTTCTTGGGATAGAGGTGGCTCAAACAAAGGATGGGCTTGTCCTAAATCAAAGAAAATACACCTTATATATCTTAGAAGATAATGGAATGCTAGGGTGTCGGCCATGCTCTTTTCCCATGGAGCAAAACTTGAATCTCGACAAAGACGATGGAGAAGTACGTGTAGATGCTAACTAATATAGAAGACTTGTGGGAAGGTTGCTATACTTTCCAGCCACAAGGCCAGACCTCACATACTCGGTTTTGAGATATTTAAAGGCGACACCAGGGTAAGAAGTTTTCTTCCCAAAGCAAGGAGGAACTAATTTAGTCATATATTGTGATGCCGATTGGCTTGGATGTCTTTTCACAAGAAGGTCTCGAACAGATTATGTCTTGCTCTTAGGGGGGTACCTGTTTCTTGGAAGTCAAAGAAACCGTCGGTTGTATCCCGTTCCTCGGCTGAAGCCGAATACCGTGCCATGGCCACAACCGTTAGTGAAATCATTTGGATGAGTTGGCTCCTAAAGAACCTCAAAGTTGAGCAAAGAGGTCCTACACCACTCTTTTGTGACAATTTGTAATACCTGAACTTTCGAAAATAAATAAAAGGATATTTTATTGAGAAAATAATTGTAGTATTGGGTTATGGATTTAATTATGGACTAGATTGATCGTTTTGGGCTTGAATTGCTTAATTAATTAGAAAAGTGGTCATGGGCTTGGACTTGATGAGTAGGTGGGCTTAGGCCTTATTGAGAAGATATATATATATATATATATATATATATATATATATAGAGAGAGAGAGAGAGAGAGAAAAAAAAATTGGGCACAGCCTCCAACACCTTGTTACTATTCTATTCATTCAAAGGAAATCAGCGTGTTTGTGTTTGTGTGTGTATTTGCTCTCGAGAAGCAGAGAAGAAAGAAACCAAGAATCATTGTGGACTCGAAGAATTGTTAAGAGAATTATGAGGTAATGTTTCCTACCTCGGTATGATATCATAGATATCAAATTTATCTTGTTTGAATGATGATAGCATGTTATGATCTGGGTTTTTGGGTTTTGGGTTTATGGAAGAACCAGAGAAAATAAATTTGATGTGAGCCTCTAATACTTGTTGAAACACAAATATATCTTGAAGGAAGTATTTAAATGAATGGAGAAATGTTTTGTAATAAAAAAATGAATTGGTTAAGTTTCGAGAGTTTGATTTTGGCCATAGAGTCTGGGTTTTTGAGAAAAATGAACTGACAGGGATGACTCCCTGCGCCATGCGACTTTCGCACGGAGTGCCATGTGACCTATGAACCCTCATGCGACTTTCATACATATGCTCATGCGACTCTTACTCCATGCGACACACATACATGTTCATGTGACTTATGTTTTGAGAATGTCCATGCGACCTTCACCCAACATCTATGCGACTTTCATATGGCAAGTGGCCATGCGACTTCTAGATGGCCAAGGTGTTCATGCGACTTTCATATGGCCAAGTGGCCATGCGACTTTTAGATGGCCAAGGTGTTCATGCGACTTTCATATGGCCAAGTGGCCATGCGACTTTCATATGGCCAAGGTGTTCATGCGACTTTTCATATAGCCAAGTGGCCATGTGACTTTCATATGGCCAAGTGGCCATTGCGACTTTCATATGGCCAGGTGGCCATGCGACTTTCATATGGTCCAACTTATGAAACTTTTTAACGGGGCCCAACGTGAGACCCGAATGAATTATGTGAGCAAACGAATAAGGGAGTTGTACGCGGTGTTGACTTAATTAGACTATTGTAGGTGACGGTTGACTGACAAGTTATCACAAGGAAATTAGTGAACTAAGATTGTGTAACTGAGACTACAAACAGCTGAGTACTCTTACTTACAACCTAAACTGATGATATATGTGACTATGACATGTGCTATGAGTTACATAATACGATATGCTTGATTGAATGATGAGACCGTTCACTTCGGTGACGGGAATGATGAGACCGTTCACTTCGGTGTCGGGAATGATGAGACCTTTCACTTCTGTGACGGGAATGATGAGACCGTTCACTTCGGTGTCGGGAATGATGAGACCGTTCACTTCGGTGTCGGGAATGATGAGACCTTTCACTTCGGTGACCGGAATGTTGGGATCGTCTACAACGGTAGCGGGAATGATTGATGCATCATACGGGAAACAAGTTGATGATGTGACGATTGGTTTGTTGTATGTAGAGTACTCGCTAAGCTTCATGCTTACGGTTGTTGTTTAATTCTCTTTTAAGGTGATGGCCACGGCGGGGCTCCCCACGTGTTTAATAGCTCATCTTCCACAAGCTTCCACAATGTTTTAACTACTTTGAATTTCCCGATGTATTCCAAAACTATTACAATTGAATTTACGACTTTATGGGTTTTCACCTAGGGATGTAATTAACGTTATACAATGTTTTAATTATGGTAGGGTATTAATTGTACACTTTGGCATTTGCTGTTTTAAAAAAAAATTGAGACGTTACACAATCAAGTGGCTCAACATATCGCTAAGAATCCGGTTTTCCATTAGCACACTAAACATGTAGAGATGGATTGTTACTTAGTTAGAGAGCGGGTAGAAACTCAAGAAATAAACCCTCTTCATATTGATACGAAGATGCAGATAGCGGATCTTTTCACGAAAGTCTTAGGAACTCAACAACTTGAGTCTTTACGTAACAAGCTAGGCATGAGAAGCCTACATGCTCCATCTTAAGGGGGAGTATTGAAATTCATTGTTATCTTTTCCTTATTTCCTCCTATTATCTTGTTGTATTGTTCCATAGTTAGCTTTGTTTCCTTGTTTGTAGCTCTTGTATCTTCTATATATTTTCCTTCGGATGTATTTTTTTTAATTGAGATATAAGGAAAACAAATTTCTTTATTTCTTACTGTTATAGCTCCAGCGAGGTGCTTAACTAACTTAAGTTGCATTTTCGAGTTAAAAAAGGAGAGGAAAGAAAAATGATAAGACTTTTTTTTTCAAACAATCCTAATTTTTTAGGGAAATATGAGAGTGAATTAAGTTTGAACTTCTTAATTTCCAAATCAATCCATTTTCTTTTTTTCTTTCCTTCAATGAAATTTGAGAACAGTTCTTCTTTTTATATAATTCAAAATCTTTTCTTTTTCATTCATAAAAAACTTACGAAAAAAATTTTAGATTGTGTTTAACGACGTACCACATCCTCTCATGTCCGAAAACAATATGTAAGTTTTATTCCCAATGGAAGAAGTTCGACCCGTGAGCTAATTCTGTTTCCAAGGATGTAGTGAAGTGGTTGTTCGTTGTTTTTAGGGAAAAATGTATTTAAAAAAAAGGTATCAAAGATTTATCTTTTTAATTTAAGGTATTAAACTTATTTTAATATAACCAAGACTTTTTAGGTAAAATCTAGCCAGTGGCATGTCATGTAAGACACTCCAGATGATCGAGGTAACATACTAACATGCTATGCAGGTTGCAAGTATAACGTGGCATCGGCATGGCATGTGAAATTTTTATATTTTTTTTGAGTTGAAGTAATATGTTTTAAATTTTAATAATAGAATTAAAAAGCAGGTTTTAATAAAATTGTATTAGATTTTTGAATATTTTTATAGTAATTATTGAAATATTTTACTTTTTATGCTGTGTTTATATATAATTTTATTAAGTTTGCTTAAATATGTTCTTAATTAAGTCACTTGAATGTTAGAGAAAACTAGACTATTGATTGAATAAAACAAAATCAAAACAAAACATTTTATATATATATATATATATATATATATATATATATATATATATATATTAAAGAGTTCATTTGAGAACCATTTTTATTGCGAGAACCAATCTTAGCCGTCTAATTCCCCCTCCTTCAATTGGATTGTCCACCCATGAATTCCTTACATGCACTCTGCCACACTCAATCCCCGCACGCTCTTCATCCATGAATTCCATTATCCAAAATGAACGGCAAAGATTGGTTCTCGCGGTTCTCGTAATAAAATATATATATATATATATATATATATATACACTAATTGGGTACCCGCATAATAGAACGATAAATAAATGGTTGGATTTTGACAACATGTGATTAAATAAATGCAACACATTGATCATCTTCTTTGGTAGCTAGAAAACATAGTAATCAACGGTAGCTAGAAAACATAGTAATCAATTCTTTGATGTGAATGAAATGTTAAAATATTCAAATTTTCAAGAATATAAAATAAATTTATTTGTGTCAATAAAAGACACAATAAATGGAGCTGATAGGTTAATTGATATATATGCAAATCACATCCTATAAAAAAGGCTGGTATTGATAAAAAAAGATTACATCATTTTAATTTATTATGTTTTTCTTTATTTTTTAAAGAAAAATTTATTTCATCTCACTAAAATTTTTTCTTTTATCTTTCTACACATTATATCTTGACATTTATAATCTATTAACTTTTTTATCTGGACTTTTAATTTTATTACTTGTTTCTTTTTCAAAAATTGTTTTATCCTGACAAAACAATTAATATGGTTTTTACATTTACATGTAAATAATCATATTTATATTTATGAAAAATAATCATCCTAAATCTATACAGCAATTAATACATATTTATATTTAAGAAACCCAGAGTGAAACAATTAAAACATCACAATTTTACATTTATGTTTTACAATATACAAATATCATAATATTTCATTCACAAAACCTTTAAAATTAACTTTTATAATTTAATGTTGACGTTTGCTTGACATGCTAAACTAACCATTTATACTATTTATTATTCACGAAAATCAATGTTAAACAAATACAGATACTAAAGATAGGTCTAATAAAAATCTAACTTAATTAACAAACAAAAATGGTACGGTGCGTGGTTGTGTTTTGGCAAGAGAGGCACGTCTGAGCAAAAAGAAATTCAAAGGTAAGTGATAAAAATCTTTAGATCTAATATGAAAGCTAGTTTGTTGTATATTTGATCGAGAAACCTAACTAAAGTAGCACTACTGTTATTTCAGGGTAACCGGATTTCTTATACAATCGTGATAATTGCTTTTCAAATTTGATATTTCGACCCTAAGTGTCTGTGTTTCTCGAAATCCGAACTGGGATAATTATAGAAGTGAATGATCAATATCATGGCACAGAGAAATGTCGGAACCAGAGAGAAAAGAAAGTGTTTTTCCAAAATCTGTGTTCAAAATCATCAGTTTTTTGCATATCAAAACTGTGTTAAACGGAGGTTGCAAAGTTTTCAAATTTATAATGAAAACGTAGACTAATATAAGCGTTTACTCCACACTCTCTATACTTGTTTCAGAACAAAATATAATCCCTTTAAAACACTCATATAAATTCTATTACACAAAATAAACTAATACGTAACACTAAAATCATCAACAACTACCTCAATAGTTTAGCCATAAAACCTGATCGAACTTAACCACCAAAAGCAAAAAAAGAATGAGCAGCTAGCATAAACCCCAATTTGCAGTAGCAACCAAGTGACCAACACCCTCTCACAAAGTACAGACACTTGAAGTAAACTATTCTCAATTAAACGTTTAAGAGGCAAAATACTAAAAACCATTAATGTTAAACAAGTTTAAAGAAAATATGCAGAAGCAAAAGGTGTGTTCGGCAACGGACTTATGGGGGATTATAGGGGTTTGGGATTCTAGTTTTCATAATCGCCAACCCTGTAACCCTGTTCGGGTGTTACAATCTTGAGGGGATTATTAAAAACATAAGCCCTCATAACCCCTAAAAATAAAAGCCTTTTCAAGTAGCTTATGGCTTGGGCTTGAGATTATTAATTAATCAGCCCCAGCCCTAGCTCCAGCCTTAGCTCCAGCCCCAGCCTCTTTCGCCAAACACACCCAAAATATTTCCATCAAACATTTGCGAGAAAATATTTTAATTTAAATTATAAATTATAAATCCTAAAGACGAAACATTCTCAATCAAAATAGTGAATGAACATAGGCGCAATCAAGTTGAAGCCACATGTTTGTTAGGAAGAGAAGAAATTATCGGAAATTTACTAACCCATTTTGTTAGAAAGGGTGAGTTCAGCGACAGACTTATAGGGGATTATAGGGGCTTAGGATTCTAGTTTTTATAATCCCAACCTTCTAGCTCTGTTCGGGTGTTACAATCTTGAGGAGATTATTAATAACATAAGCCCTCATAAACCCCAAAAAGAAAAGTCTTTTCAAGTAGCTTATGACTTGAGCTTGGAATTATAAATTAATCAGCTCCAGTCCCAGCCTCAACTCCAGCCCCAACCTCTTTCACCAAACACACTTGTTGCATATTTGAAACTAAAAAATGTACATTTATAGCAAACCAGGTTACAAAATGGTGAGATTCAACTTCATCTACCAACATGATTCAAATTAGAAAGCATAGTAAAGGAATTAAACCTTGAAGAATAAACCAAACAAAGGATAAATTAGAAATTAACCAAACAACCTAATATTCAAATTAGAAAGTGGAGTAGAAAGAATCAAACCTTGAAGATTAAACGGCAAGTAACAATTTACGTAAGCGATAAATCATTAGAAATTTGCATATCTACCTCTAACGTTTTTTTAGAATAAAAACCTTAACTCAAACCCCAATCAAAACATAAAAACCTGAATCAAATATTAAAGGTAAAGAGATAAAAAAATGAAATAATAATGATGAAAACCTTACATTTAGTAGTGACGTTGTACATGTGACTTGTTGATTTAGGTGTTCATGGTGGTGGTGGCTGTAAATGTCGATGGCCGGGGCAGGGGGTTTAGGCTTTTAGTTTTTTCTGCATGCGGTGGTAGTGAATGTAAATGATGGTGACCATGGTGCCATGGTGTTACTAGGTTGGTTGTGGAGATAGACGTGGTGGTGGTGATAAATAATGTTTTTTTGTGGTTACCATAATTGTCATTGTCTCTATCATATATGCATGGCGGTGATGGTGGTTTCACAACGGTGATGGATACTATGCCGTATATATATAGAAAAAGAAAGGAGGCAATGGAGACAAAGCAAGGGACAAGTTGACTAAAATTTGAAATTCAAACACTTATCTTATTTCCCTCTCACAATTAATATGTGATGAATCCTATAGCCGAGTATATCGGCTTTCATTGGTGTTAACTTTCATTGCTATACATTTACTCCAGCTATATATACATTTAATTTCGGCACGCTGTTTGTAGAAACATATTTTCATTTATTACTACCGGCCAAAAAAGTGTAAACTCTATTATTTTTTGTTTATTATGAGGTTTAGTTAAGCCTTAGGGTTATATTTGTCATTTCTATTTACTTAAAATTTTAAGAAATTAAGTAAAACTTGTAAATGCATTATAAGATAGTATAGATATAGATATAGATATATGGGAGAGTTCATTTAAGAACCATTTTTATTGCGAGAACCAATCTTAACCGTTCATTTTGGATAATAAATTCATGGATGAAGAGCGTGGAGAGATTGAGTGTGGCAAGGTGCATGTAAGGAATTCATGGGTGGGCAATCCAATTGAAAGAGAGAGAATTGGTCGGCTAAGATTGGTTCTCTCGGTTCTCGCAAAAAAAATGGTTCTCAAATAAACTTTTCACTATCTATACTACTATATAAACCATTTAACATTCTCTCTCCTCATAAATTTTAAGACTTCTTAAAATTCAATCAATATAAAATCTTGACCCTTCATGTAATCTAAATTAATGTCGTCCACTCAATCTTTAACTATTTTATTCTTTTCTAATTTACTTTAACTTTTTATTCAAAATATATTCTCTCATACTAAAACAATTATCCACCCACATCAACATACTTTTTAAAATCTTATTAACTCTTCTCTTTATTTCATCAATATAAATCTTTTTTCTTTTTTTATTGTCTTTTAGAATTTATTTTTAAAATCAATAAAATAGTTAAATGTAAATAAAAGAAAATTTGAAAAAAATGAACATTTTGCTGTAGAAAACTTTTTCGTAACATTGAATCGCGCGAATAACGTATCATTACATTCTTGAAAACGATATATTGTAAACCAAAAACTATTTGCTGCCGCAGCATTGCGCGGGTATGTTGCGCGTGTTATTAGGTTTAAATGAGAACTGTTTTTCATACAGGAACTTTGAGAACCAATCATAGCCCTTGACTAAAATTAATCAATGGCTAAGATTTTTTGGCTGCTCATTAATGACTCATTAATGGCTCATTAATAACGCATTAATGATGGTTATTTCGGAATAATCAAGCCTCGCAAATGGCGTTAAAAACAGTTCTCACGGTTCTCGTACGAAAAATAGCTCTCGTTTGAACTTTTGCCTATATATATATATATTTATTTATAGTGAAAAGTTCATTTGAGAACCGTTTTTATTGCGAGAACCGTGAGAACCAATCTTAGCCGTCCAACTTCCCCTCATTCAATTGGATTGCCCACCATGAATTCCTTACATGCACCCTGCCACACTCAATCTCCCCACGCTCTTCATCCATGAATTTCATTATCCAAAATGAACGGTTAAGATTGGTTCTCGCAATAAAAACGGTTCTCAAATGAATCTTATATTATATATATATATATAGAGAGAGAGAGAGAGAGAGGAGGGATTCGGTGAGAACATATGTTAAATGGAGAATGGTGAGAATACTTGTAGGCTAATCATTTAACTAAATAAATAAGAAATCTAAAATCAATCTACCTTAATTAAATCAAATCATTAAAATTCAACATACCTTAATTAACTAAGATTAAAATCAGCAATTAAATAAAGATCATCCAAGGGCTATAAACTGTTCTCCAAGTTCTCACATTAGGAGGTGTTCTCATTTGATCCTTGGAGAGCGTGGACTCGTGGTGGGATTGTGTGTGACAAGGTGTATGAGATGAATTCAAACGAGAACTGTTTTTGTACGAGAACTGCGAGAACCAATCTTGGCCGTTCATTTTGGATAATGGAATTCATGGATGAAGAGCATGAGGGGATTGAGTGTGGCAGGATGCATGTAAGAAATTCATGGGTGGGCAATCCAGTTGAAGGAGGGGGAATTGGACGGCTAAGATTGGTTCTCGTACTAAAAAAAAGTTCTCGTTTGAACTTTTGCCTATATATATATTTAGGGAGGTTCATGCGAAAAGTTTTTTATTTGCGAAAAGTGCGAGAATCATTTATGCCCTTTGGATCTAGATCGGTTAATCAATGGCTAAGATTGTTTGTGGCATTTGAGTAAATAAATTAAAAAACAAGGAGAGTAATTAAATTATTAGAAGCGTAAAAAAGACATTTGAAACCTCTTTAAATAAATCTTTATTGATAATTATGTCAACCATCATACTCTCTCTCACCTCTCTTTCTCTTTCCAAAAATAACCTCTCTCTTTCAAAAAAAAACACTCTTCTAAAAAAACTTAGTTCTATATTTCTTCTCATCTCTCTCTCTATTTAAATTTATATATCTTAACTCATGATAGCACTCTCACGTCTCTTTCTCTTCCAAAATAACTAGTTGTCGTTATCTGCCTATCTCCATACCATATCTGAAACACCGAGAGAGGTTATTCCTTCATAGCGGTTGATGTCTCGTTTATGGTTTCCGGCAAAGGGTTCGTCACCAAGCCCAACCAACTGCTGACTAGATCTAGGCTTCTGATAAAGGGTTCGTCGCCACCTTCACTGTGAGCAAGTGCATCCCGCGGACTAGATCTAAGGTTCCACCGCCGCATCACCAGATCTGTCGACCTCCACAGTCGCCGCCACCGCTGCCGACGAACCTGAATCAATCATCAATTGATCTTGTTGTTGGTGATGTTTTGGTAACTCCAGTGATGTTTGGTAACTCGGACGGTACCACTCGCTATCGCCCCCATCTTCTCCTTCTTCTTCTTTTTTTGGATTTTTTATATACTCATTCTTATAAATTTGTAGTTTTTAAAATTTTGCATCGTTGTTATTATGTGATCTTTTTATTTATTTATTTTTTTTGGTTATCTAAGTTGTATTACAATTGTGTTAATATCCCTAATATTTTAGATTTTCAGATTATATGGTTTTTTGTATTGTTTGATTGTATATAGATGTGTATTGTCTTGTCTCTTGTTCATTAGTGAATAATCATGATCTTGGGTGAATAGCTACAAAAGTTTTAGATTATTATTCACTAAAATTAGAAACATAGATTTTTAATAGTTGTTTGTGGGGAACAAACATAAATTCATTGGTGAACAATTAGAGGACAATAGCTGCAAAAACTTGCATATCTTAAGCTTTGTTCAATGTTGAATATTGTAAAATTCATATTAAACTCGTATACTTTCGGGTGTGTTCATTATTGAATACAGTAACGGAAGAAAATCCAATAAATATTCTTGGTTGTGTCCACCAATGAACTTCCTAAAATTAATAATTTACTAATAAATTATTTTAATTTATTTTTGTTATTATTCAAAATTTAAGAAAGAAATAGATTGCGGAGAGAAAAGTTTTAGTTTACCATTGATCATAATTAATCAAAGGTTAATATTAGTTGTGACACACATGTAATTAATTAAAAACACAGCTCTCATTTTCACTTTTCAAACATTCTAAAAAGATATTTTAGGCAAATTGACTAAATAAAGGGGGGCCCACTTACTCTCACTTTCTTAAAACTAATATATCTACCAAACGCAAATATATTAAAATATGAAAATTATACCAAATTAACGAGAAAAATATGCTCTTTAATATGACATCCATATTGTTATACTTTTTTTAAAGAAAAAAACCGTTTTTGCCGGGTTTTTTTTCTAGCATAACATGAGATGTGTGCACATAACACTCGATTGTTTTCAAGCATAGGTGCATATTTGACCTTTTATTTTATTCATAACCCAACCATGAATTACGATCGTGAGATCTAATATATCAATATCTAATGGACGGTTAAGATTTGTTCTCCCATTCTTATCCTAAATATACATTTTCACAATAACTCTCTCCTATGTGTGTATGTATATATATAAAAAGAAGGGTTGATTTGAGGACCATATTTATTGTGAGTACCATAAGAACTAATCTTAGCTATTTATTTGGTAAGTGGAATTCTTGAATGAAGTGTATAGGGGCTACATTATGGCCAGATGCATAAGATAAAATTCATGGTGGGTGATGACATCGAGGGAGGTGGAATTAGATGACTCAAATTGGTTCTCGCAATACTCGCAATAAAAATGGTTCAATCGAAACTGTTTTTTCATACGAGAACTGGAAGAACTATTTGTAACATCATTATAACTCATCGATAGGGGTATTTTGGTTATTTATATATTTACCCAACCATGAATTGCGTCCTGTTAAGCTGTCATTAATTTCTAAGACTTGATTTTTTGAAATACTCTTCATTAATGCGTCATTAATGAGCCATTAATGAATCACTAATGAGTCATTAAAAAATGTTAGTCACTAATTAATTTTAATCAAGTGCTAAGATTCGTTCTCACGATTCTCGTATGAAAAGCAGTTCTTATTTGAACCCGCCCAAAAAAATCTTTGCCTCTATTTTTCGTACGAGAACTTGGATAACTGTTTCTAACATCATTAATGACTCAATAATAGGGGTATTTTGGTCATTTATATATTTACTCAACCGTGAATTGCGTCCGGATTAGCCTTCATTAATTTGCGAGACTTGTTTTCCCCAAAAATACCCCTCATTAACGTGTCAATAATGAGTCGCAAAAATTCTTAGCTATTAATTAATTTTAATCAAAAGCTAAGATTGGTTCTCGCAGTTCTCATATGAAAATAGTTCTTATTTAAACCTTCCCCTCTCTCTCTCTCTCTCTCTATATATATATATATATATATATATATATATTATAAACCATTTATGTCATTGTAATATCTTAATTTTAAATAATTTAAAATTACTAATTTACCCTTTATTTAAACCTATAAGGAAACTACATATTATATAGAGTTAATTAGATTCATAAATACCATTTTTATAACTAAACATTTTATAATAAATAATGTTTAAAAAAAGTCAAGCGAATGCAAATTAATTTTCAACTTATATGATATTAAACACAAATTCGAAATTAAATAAAAAGGTTGTTCATAAAAATAATAGTTTAAATATTTTATCATATAACACATATATTGTTGGGGAGACAATCACTTCACCCTAATAATCAACTCTGTCTATCTTAAAATATAGAATTTGATGATAACCAAATCATATATTTAGTGTGACTTAGAAAACATTCAAACATGTGTTATTTGAATCAAATTAGTGAAATTCTGCTAAGTGTTGGAACATCATCTGAGAAGCAGCCACTACTCAAAGCATCAGCCGAAGGACATCAACTGAGTAATATCTGGATGAAGTGACAAGTGTAGAAGACCATCAACTGAGGAAAAATATCTATCAGCTGAGTGAAGAAAATTGATTAGATGAGCGTTTTCACAATCAGCTGAGCAAAGCACTTTGATCAGTTGAATGACTTATAACCATCAACTGAGTGAATTTGGATAAGCTGAGGCCCAAAACATAAGCTAAGTAAGTTTTCACAACACAAGTCTTCATCTTACATAAACTGATGTATTTAGATTATCAGTTGAACATACTTGATCAACTGATCATATTAATACATGAGCTGATGCTTTCTTAGTATAACTATTGATCAACTGAGCATCTATATGATCAGCTGAGCAATAGGTATCAACTGAGCCTTTGCAAAAATGATCAACTGGTCTATTCTTTCAACTGAGTAGTGTAATTTATAAAGTTCTTAGTACTTTCTGTTAGCTGAGTCGAGCAAAATGTCAAATCTACTCTTCCTTTCGGATTGTAAGTTTCATGTGTAAAAGGCAGAACATGTGTTGTTCTATTATGCCTTAGATATTTGTTTGTAAAAGTATAAAACACTTTTTGGATCAAGTACGAGACAAAAAGGATTGATCTTATCCTCTAGAAAAGGAGAAAGATACCTCACACAGATGAAGATCCCGAAGATTTGTTTCAACAATTAAGTATGGCTGGCAATTCCATACTTGGTGAAGTCAAATCTAGAAGAAGCATGGCTGTTGTTTAAAGTACAATCATAGAAAGGGAAAGACAGTCTTACAAGGCAAAAGATATGGGATTTAATATTTTATATTGTGAGTGGGTTGCACTTTTTCTGAAAAGTACATTTACTTTTATCAAACACTTGATTAAAGTAAATTTACTTTTTACCCACTAACTTTACAATTAAAATATTATATTTCTATACACTTCTTGTCTCCTTCCTACATGCCAACCGGATGCCCTTGCTTCTATAAATATCCTTGCATGGTGGACATATGCAAATCATCTTCTACAAAACACAATAACAATCTCATTAGTTGAGAAAATTCGTAGAGTTTAGCAATTGTGTAGAACCAAACTTTTTCAGGTGTTGAACACTCCAAAACATTAGTTGTTTTAGAGTTAGCTTGTCTATGTGTTAAACAAATTAATTGTCACCTTTTATTGTACTTAGAATTTCCATTTCTAGTACATGTAATTCTTGATTCAATATTAATAAGAATTATATAAAAGTATAATGGTGTGTCTTTAGATTTTGAAAAGCTAAAATTCGTATTCAACCCCCCCTTCTATAAACATTTGTTGTTGCGTACTCAATCTGGGACTAACAACTGATATCAGAGCAGGTTAAATAATTCATATCTAGATCTGTTTTGCTTACTCTACAACTTCTTCTACCCCTCTCTAAATGGCCTCATCCCCAAATAACATGAATATCTCAAACATTGGGTTTTTAACAATATGTCCCATGTTTGATGCTGAAAATTTCTCCATGCGGAAAAGTAGAGCACATCTCTTTTTGTCCACCCTTGATATCCAAATGCTTGAAATTGTGACCGAGGGTCCTTATGTTGCAACATCTGTTTTATCTATCCCATCAGAATCTGAAGGTCAAACTTCTACAACGGGAAGAATCATCACCAAACCTATGCATCTGAGGACAGATGAAGATAAGAGGTTGTTAGCCTTGATGTTAAGGCTAGATCAGCTCTTCTCTCCGCGCTACCAAATGAGATCTATCATCAAGTGCTTAACTGTACTTCTGCCAAAGAGATGTTAGATACACTCACAGTTGCATATGAAGGGACTGAAGAGGTGAAGGAGAACAAGAAGCTCCTCCTCAACAGAGAGTATGAATTCTTCTTCTCTCATAAAGGTGAGAGTCTAACTCAGACATACACCATGTTCAACTGCCTTGTGAATGATTTAAAAAGGGCAGACATATCCAAGAGCAACTTGTCTTGGTGAACAAGTTTCTAGACTTCCTCCGTGAAACATGGGATTACTTTGTCACTGTTTTAAGGCACAATGAAAAGATTAAGGGAATGTCTCTGGTTGCTCTCTATAGTAACTTACTCAACCATGAGCAATCAGTCAAGCAAAGGAAGTTGTCCTCCAAGGAGATAAAGGAGGTTGTGAAAGCTGCACCAACTGCCCGTGTATCAAGAGATACAAAGATGAGAAGCTTTGCAGCTATTGATTCTAGTTTTGATGAAGATCAAGATGAAGGAGAGAGTAAAGAGGAGAAAGATAAGGAGGAGAGAAGTTTGGAAGATCTTGAAGCAGTGGTTGAGGGAGTAGCCATGCTGGTTAGGAAGTTTAAACCTTTCAGGAAGGGAAAAGGTGTCAAGAGGTTCAGCAAAAGGCCATCAAAATTTGTCAAAAGCAAATCCAACTCAACTTTTGATGCCACCATAGCAGAGTGTTACAAGTGTGGCAAGATTGGCCACATAGCCAGTGAAAGTCCAAAGGTAACACTGGTTTTTCATCTATGCCAAAGCAGAAGGGCAAAATAAACTATGAAGCCAAATACAAGAAACTCCTTGCTACTGTCCTTGACAAGAAGAAGAAGAAGAAAGCCATGGGCCAAGTTCTTTTAGCTAAAGAAGAAGATTGGGCAGAAGAGGATCTTTCTCCAGATGAAGATGATGTGATCTCTACTCAGTTCTGCATGATGGCCAACAATGATGATGGTAGTTCCTTTGATGAAGATATGAAAAAGGCTGCTAAAGCTTTTCCAACTACCAACTGGGATCCTTCTTCAATGTATCAAGTTGGCAAGTTTATTAACTACAGTGATAATGAATAGAATGCTATGTTTGATAACTTGTGTATTTATTTTCAATCTGCTATTCAAAGAGGGAAAAAGCTAAAAATAGAAGTAGAATCACTAAAGGAAAAATTAACTCTTAAAGATGAGGAACTTAAGTAGATAACAGTTTTAAATGATGAACTAGCTAATCAAAAGATACTTAATAAGATCTTAGTAAAAGAAACTAGTGAAACAACTAAAAAGTTCAATGACCTCCAAAAATAGTTAAATCTTGGTGTGCATCTACTAAAAAGACCACTCAGTGTGTCAAGGAGCAAATACCCAAACAAGTTCAAGCTATTATTGGTGGAAATTACTTTAAGGCTGCTAATTGTGTTAATTCTAGTAAGAACCCTAATATCTTAGACAATGCTGACATTCTGCCACAAACCTTTCACAAGACTGTTAAAAGCAAAAATGTGTTCACAAATCAATTTGTTAGAAGCAAAAGTTCCCATGTAAAAGAGTCAATTATTCCTTCAGTTAAATTATCTTCTATTAAGATTTCAGAATGTAAAAATGCTAAGAATACAAAGTCAAAGGATATGAGTAAAGGAAAGGAATCATTAGTTGAGACCAAAGAGACATTATGTTGTCAAACCTTGAAAACAGATGACTTAAATCTTAGTATTTCACAAACTAAAAAAACATTAGCTAATACTACTTTTTCTATTGATATGTTAGTAGATGATAAATGCTTAGCTGATAGCCTGTCAGCTGATCATAGCTCATCTTCTAAACACTCAGTTGATCATGAAGTAATCAACTCTCTTTCAATAGAAGAAACTATGAGTAAAAGAAATGATGTTCACATTGTTCCCATATCTACCACTCCAAAGATTGGTCAAAAACTTTCAAAATCTAATGAGGATCAACTTCATAAGCTGAGTGGTCAAGTTGGTCAGCTGATGACTAATAGTTGTCAGAAGACTGATAAGAACGCTCACATGCATTCAAATAATGTTGTTCAATGCTCCAAGGCCGCTAAATCTAAAAAATGTTACAAATGTGGAAGAAAAGAACATAAGGCATTTGAATGTTCTTTAGAAGGGAATTCAAGACAGCGGACTTGTAATGATAACATAGTTGTTCCTATTGTTCGTACACAACCTGAGATGAAGTGAAAAGCTATGTGCATTCCACAGGGATCCACTAATTAGTGGATTCCTACTTGTGTTACTAACTCTTCTTTCATTCAAATCTGTGCAGGGTGTTGGTTCATGGTTTCTTGACAGTGGATGCTCTAGAACCATGACAGGCAACAAAACTTTGCTTAGTAACTACAAGAAAAAGAAAGGTCCAAGAGTGACTTTTGGTGACAATAATTATGTGCAAACTAAAGGCTACGGAGAACTTCGTAATGGGAACCTCAAATTGTCCAAAGTATCATATGTTAAAGGGCTGAAATACAATCTCATAAGCATAAGTCAATTGTGTGATGGAGATAGTTGTAACACCGCCTTTGCTAATATTAAATTCATTGAAAATTTAAGTTTTTAAACTACATGGATCTGTTTATAAATCACGTGTTTACCTGTTTTGTTACTTAACTAATAATTTAAAACAATGTAGCGGAATTTTTAAACAAAACAAACCCTATTAACTATTACAATTTCAAAACACATGTTTGGCATATATACATATACACAATACAGAAGTAGCCAAACATAAAACCCCGGTGTTACTGTATCCTAAACCGACCATTAATACAAAATACCAACAAACAGTGTTCCTTCCCAAAAGTTATGTACAACAGCTAGCAATAATCCCATCTCACCAAGCCTGTCTAATCTTTATGTGTAAAAGGGAAACATCAACAACATTATCTATATAAAATAGCTAATGAATATAGACAGGCATGAATAACAATAAAGCAAGTCAAATATCAGGAATGAGCAAACAATGCTATCCTATCATATAGCGGAGTGCTGACAGGTCCGACAGGTGTTATCTCTTGTAGGATAGCTAGTCCAGCTTAACAACTTCCACCGGGGGAATCAGACACTGCCAACCGTGCTGATTTCATCATATAAGTGATTCACCCTACTCGTTCTGGAGCCATAGGCTCAAATAGGCTCAACCGTTTAGGCAATCACCCCAGATAATATAAGGAACGGTACTCGAGTACCGTTGATCCAGAACATTATACCCGAAGGCCCAGGATCCCATAGCTGACCTTAATCAATAATTTATTCGGACATACATATAGCTCATCAATGACCCTTTACAGGGACAGTGGCATGCATGCATTTACATATAACTTGTATTCAATAATATATGCATATGTACTTAAATACATGTCTTGCAAATCATTTATCATAGCAATACTTACTCCTTGATATTACTTACATACATATAGCTTTCATGTGTACAATACGTAACATACAATAACCATATAAACCAAATTGCACTTAAACCTCCCTTTATTGAACTCATGGAAGTCAGTACTCACTTGACGAGTTAATATCAGATGAATTATAGTACTGATACTTCTTGATCAATTGGATTACATATTTAAGGTTTCCATGTATCAGATTTCGTTTAAAACAGAATTGTCAAAAGGACAGGGCAAAGGAGTTGAGCCCAAGAAAAGAGAAGAAAGAGAAGCCCAAGAAAAGAGAAGGAAGAAGAATCCCAAGAAAGAAAGAAAAGAAAATATTCAAAGGAGTTGAGCCCAAAGGAACAAGGCCAAAATTAATTGAAAGAAACAGTCGGGCGAGAACGAGAGGATCGCAGCGCGACACATAGAGAAATCACGGCGCGATGAAGTGTTTAAGATAAGGTCAAAGTGCTCGCCACGTAGGATCGCGACGCGACCTAGGACTTGGTCGTGGCGTGACGAGTAAAGATTATGTCAGATTTGAAATTCAAAGGAATTTGGATCGCGATTAAAGTCCGGATCATGACGCGACAATTGCAGATCACGACGCGACGCCCCTGTTTTCGGTTTCCTATATAAATACAACTCCAGATCTGTTTTGGGGTTAACCACCATACTTTTTGCACCTAAACTCTGCTAAAACACATCCAGAGGCTATTCCAGGAGCTGTGGAGATTAACTTTGAAGATTTGGAGCTTAATTGGAAAATTTCGGCTTGGATACTTTGCTATTTTAAGGTTTTATCAATTCTTCTCTATTTCTTATGATTTCAATTATGTTCGAGAGGGTTGATATGATTGGTGTAGGCTATATTTCCTCTGTTTTCTTCCCTAGAGGAGATGAAACCCTTTAAAGTTGATAAATTTATATGTTTATGACATTAATTCATGTTATATTCATCTTTTAAGTTTAATCAAAGATCCTTTCATGTTTTAGTTTATGTTTTTGTGAGTTTATAATCTGAGTTTATGTAAATTGGAGGACCAATCCATTTATATAACTTTAATCATTGCTAATTAGGACCAATAATTAGTTTTGACTAGTGATTGATCAAATCCTAGGCTTAAACAATCAAGATAGAAACTTTAATGTGTTTGAATTAATATATGATGACTTTCATATGTTAATTAAATGATTTGGTAATTTAATCAATCACTAAAGATTAAATCTTGTTAGATACGAACTTAATTGTGCTTAATTGTGTAGTTAATTGATTTAATGACCATAAAATTAGTTAATTGCATGATTAAAAAGGTTAGATAATCGGATCAAGAACCTAACTATTGTAGGAATCGGTATAGTGTTAATTAAATGTCCATTGCACAACTTTAATTAATTAAATCAACTTGAAAAGGGTGGAATCAAGTCTAGGAGTGGTTTTAAATAATAAAGTTTGCAACTTGATCACAAATTCCCCCAATTTAGTTTGATTGCTTTTATTTAGTATTTAATTGTCTTTTATTTGGTTTAATTAGTTTAATTAGTTAATTCTAGATTAATTTTGTAACACCGCCTTTGAAACCTTAAAATCAGATAAAATTTGAGTTTTCAAACTTCATGGGTCCGTTTATAAATTGAATGTTTACCTGTTTGTTTACTTAACTGAATTTCTAAACTATGCAGCGGAATTTTAAATCATAAACAAACCAAACCTATTAACTATTACAGTTTAAAAACACATGTTCGGCGTATATACAAATGTACAATACAAAATTTGCCAAACATGCCACCAGGTGTTACTTTAGTCTAAACCGACCATTGTAATTTAATACCCAAAGTAGTGTTCCAACAAAAGCCTGTACAACAGCTACAAGTGTTCCCCACTCACCAGGCCTGCCTAATCTTTATCTGTAAAATGGGAAACATCAACAACATTAGCTATTTAAAATAGCTAGTGAATACAGACATGAATGAATACAATAAAGCAAGTCATAATTCAAGAATGAGCATACAATGCTATTCTAACACATAGCGGTAATGCTGACATGTCCAGCAGTGTTATATCTTGCCAGATAGCTAGTCCAGCTCAACAACAACCACCAGGGGAATCAAACACTGCCAACCGTGATGGTTTCATCACATAAGTGACTCTACCTGCTTGTTACGGAGCCATAGGCTCATTAGGCTTAGCCAATTAAGGCAATCACCCCAAGAGTTTAAAGGAATGACACTCGAGTACCATTTGTAACGTCCCAAATTTTTTTTAAACACAAGTATGAATAATTGTAAACATATGTAAACTATGTCACGTAAATAACTATAGTCATTCAGACAAAATCCCAGACGAGGTCCCGCACCCGGAACTACACGTCGTACAATAATGATTCTTAAAGTAATTAATTACAAATATGAGATTCAATAAAATATTTGTTTAAGTAAATAGCGGAAACGTTTGATAGTAGATGAGCCGTCTTCACACTGGTTGAGCTTTCCCACAATCAGGTCCTCAAAAGAATGAATCAACAACAATAAGCATAAAGCTTAGTGAGCACACTCACTTACACACCACACTAGGTATGTACACAACACATAGCATTCCATCATCACGTATCAATTCACATAATACCGACACAGTGCACTGACGACGATTTCACACTTTGGGTCACAGTTAACTATCCAAGCCGTACAAAGGATTTTACGTGTTTGACTGTGCCCGAGTTGTATTTTCACCATAATATAACACAACCTTCACTTCACATATAAGTCACACTTTCACATAATTAAACACATGTACATTCCACACTAATATAATGTATAAGTTAGTGTAACTCACCTGACTGTAGCTCAACGGGAAAACAGTAATAATCCAAATAATTTACGCAATCGAAAGATTAACTTCTACCAGCAAACACCTACAAGAGCGGTTCAAGTAACATTAATATTCTTATATATATATATATATATATATATATTCCATTCAGTTATTTTATATCTTCCCATGATGACTGAACGAACTCTCGACCTAACCTGAACTCAAGTTGAATGGATCTAGGCCAGTTTACATGTCTTAAGAGTTCGGTTTACGGCTCAAACGTGGAACCTTGTGTGATTTGGATTGAAAACCTAAGTCTTCGATTCATTGAAAAATCAAGTTTTCAATTCAATTGAAAACGTAGTTTTTAACTCAATTAAAAAACCCTAGTTTTCAATTGATTCAACTCACTTGAAAACCCCAGTTTTCAACTCAATTGAAGACCTTAGTTTTCAACTCAATTGAAAACCTTAGTTTTCAATTGATTTAAGTCAATTGAAAACCCCAGTTTTCAACTCAATTGAAAACACAAGGTTTCAGTTGAAAACCTAGTTTTCAACTCAATTGAAAACCTTAACTTTTCAATCCAATTCATGAAGGTTTTCAGTCTAAACCATAAAACGAGCAATCCAATTGGGGAATTCTTAGTGGGGACTCAACCCTAATGTTTTCAATTCATCTTCATACATGTTTTCAATTCCTTTTTTCAGTCCACAGTAACGTTACTATAAAACCCAGATCATGAGTTTAGGCACTTAATTAAATCATTATTGAATTAAATGATCCCAACTTAATATTCTAAATAAGCTTATTAATCAAAGCCTTTGCTTATGAGTTGTATTTCTAACATATTTAGGCTATAATTTTTTTTTTGAGCTTAAAGCTCTCGGTTCTTACTTTTCCATTTCACCAACCTTCCTTTGGCTTCAAGACCACAATAAATTGCCATTAAAGTGGGATTATGGTTCTAAGCTATGAAGAAACATTTATACAATGACTCCCGCATCAAACTTGAATTTAAGCACACCCAAAATCGTAGACACACACCTGTTGTTGGTTCTTCAAGTCCCCATTGCATTCTCAAAATTTGTTTAATGATCATGTTATTACTCCCATTAAATCCCCAATAAGTACACCACAAACCTCTAAAATTTAATCAAGTTCCCATTTAGATTCGAGGTTTCAAAATCTCGACTCTTGGTTCGGCCCCATCATGAACAAATTGCTGTCAACAGCCGAGCCCTCGATAGAAAACGCAGCGGTGTAATTAGGAGTATTACCTGCTCGAAATTTTTTCCAACGTTGCTCGAGTAGATCGAGAATGCTTGCTCACCAGTAAGACTCCCGTCGCACACACACACAACTCACGTTTCTTTGCTCTCGCTACTGGTTACGAAAGAAAAAGTGTAACATCCTAATTTTGGGCCTACTTGTTACATAGGCCAAGGTACGTTTATACGTGATTAGCGACTGATTATAAATTTAATTATTTTCTAATTAGATTTAATTGAATTAAATGTTAATTTAATTAATTAAAGTTAGATAGTTACTTATATATATGTGTGTGTATAGATATATATATATGGATTTGAGTATGTGTGTTGCATGTGTATGTATTACATGGCCACCTCATGTTTAATTGTTTGAGAAAAACATACGTAGATTAAGTAGGAGATGCCTACTCATTTTTGTCTCAAAGTGAAAAGTGTGTTGTGTGTGTTCTTGAGAGAAGAAGCAAGAAAACTACCAAACTTGAAAAAGTGGAAGATTAGATTTGTGGGTGTTAATTCAAAACAAAGGTATGGTGATGTTCTTTGTATGTTACTGATTATTTTGTTATGTTTTGTTGTTGAACTTGTGTTGGTTTCATGAAGATGCCATGGATGAAGTTTAGGAGTAAACTTGACAAATGGGTTTTGTTAGTTTGATGTTTTAATGATTTAAAAGTGTTCAAGATGATATATAGTATGTTATATGAAGTTGTATGAATGTTAGAAGTGTTTTAATTTGAGTAAAAGGATGATTGATTTTGAAACTTGTGAGTTGGTTGGCTGAAAATCCGACAAAAAAGAAGATGGTGGTCTGGAAATCCGACGTCGCGGCGCGATGTTCTGAACGGTAGCGGCGCGACGCTACTAGAATTCAATACTTTTGTTCCGGATTGTTGAGAATCCGCAGGTTTCAAAACCAACCTTGGAAATCCGACAAATGTGCAAATCCGACCCCCAAATCCGATTCTTTATGAATCCGACACTTGAAACCCGGATTTGAAATCCGAGGGCGTCGCGGCGCGACATAAGGGCATGTCGCGGCGCGACAGGGCCTGTTTCAGAACTATTGTTTGTTTTGTTTGTGTTTTGTTTGGGATATGATGGATTACCATTTATATGGTTATTTTATGTTGATTACAAGTTTTATAGAGATATAAATATATGTGTTTGGTATATATTTATGAATCGGTTACTGATTTCATTTTGTTCTGATCTTAGGAAAGTACAAGGCTCAGTAATATTAGACAACTGAGTGGGAGTTCGAGAACTGGAGGTGAGTGGATGTTTACTCACGGGTGATATTAGTTGTAACTGGTTTCGTTGCAACTGTATGTGAATTGATGCATGGATAGATTATATATCTGCTAATTGATTAACTGTGATATGTTAAGTAATTGTTGCGCCTGTGTTGTGAAGTCAGTCTCGGTTTGGGCCATGGGCTGGGTTTGTTTGCTATCGGCTAATCAGTATTGTGATCTTTTGATGCATTTGTTGCAACATAAGGTAATACTGTGTGAGAATAGCAAATGAACTATTGGTAAACCTTTGCTTTGGCCGGCATTGGTTGTAGGTTCCTGCAGAACCGCCGGTCTTCTCGTGAGGCAAAGGGTGATTATGTGTTTACTGTTGTTGATATCATGCGGTTACTAATTGATGTATCTGTGGTAGTTTACTTCCATTCACTTAGCTTTGTGCTAATCCCCCACCTCTCACTACTTTTACAGGTGGCTGGTAAGTTCTGCAGTTCAGTTGTGAGGGGGTGTAGCTTGGGGAATAATTGACAGGCACTCTCATTGGAATTGTGATGACCCATAGTTTTTGTAATACTGTATTTCAAACAAGTTGATTTTGATAAACAGTGGTATATCTTCAGTTGTAAATAATTTTATGATTTGGTAAACGCTTGCGCGGTGTATTTAAAAAGTGAAAATTTTATGGGTAAAAATACGGTGTTACAGTTTGGTATCAGAGCCTTGGTTTGGCAATGTAGGCACAGTGGAAGTGTTGCATTCCCAAATCATGGCTCGAGTTGGGGTCAATTATTCCTTGAGTATGGGATTAGGGTGAATGAGAGTATTGTTTTGGTGGTTAGTATGTGTTATACTAACGGTTTTAAACCAATCAGTTTGTGAGATGTTTTGATTATATAGATATGGCTGACAGAGATACCCTTGCTAATACTTCTGTGACCCAAGAAGTGGCTGGAGCTTCAACAGTCAAGGCTTTGGATATAACAAATCAAACCGGTACTTCAGGGTGTGAATTAGAAGATGAAAAGAGTAAGTACATTAATAAATTGGAAAATGAGATGCAAGATCTCAGAGATACTGTTCAACGTTTGGAACAAGAGAGGATTACCCAAAACGTTCGAACGCAGACTTATCCGGTAAATTCAACTATTTCTACCATATCTGAGATACTACCAACTATTCCGGCCAGTATTATACCCACAGAGATGCTTCCTGTGACGATACCACTTCCACAGATGTCTAGACCGATGTCCCAACCATTTTTCTACCCAATAGTTCCTCAAGGATCATTTTCATATCCTTAAATGGGATATAGACAACCGTACTATTATCTTGTTAATTTTCAGGGAACTGTGCGTCCGGCTTATCAAGATACTACCAGATGGGATGGTGTTTCCTCCCAAGCCTTTACTTTAACTGAGTTGAATAAGAGGAACGTGAAAACTAATGATATAATAACTCGAGATTGGATTTCTTAACAGAAATCCAGGTTTGAACAAAATAATAACCAAAATCAAATAGAGCAAGGTGGCCTGAGTCAGGGAAATCTTGATTATAGACTTACATTTGGTGGATTGAATCAGCAGGTGTTAATGTGTGAAAAATGTAAGTCTCAACATACAGGATTTTGTACAGCCCAGACTATGCGATGTTTTAAATGTGCCCAGTTTGGTCATGAAATGAAAGTCTGTGGCTTCCCTCGGAAGGTTTGTTGGAATTGTTATGGAGAAGATCACAGATCAATGGATTGTGGGGTTAATAGAAAACTCAAATTTGGATTAGGAGTGTGTACGATTGGAAAGCCTTTGTCAGTAAAAAGTCAGAAAGGAAAGAAACAACGCTCTAAGTTAATGTTGGATAAATCTAACTGAAAATTTCAGTGGTGTTGTCAATGCAAATCTTCGCATTTGGGGCCTTGCACACTTGAGACCTTGTGTTGTATTCGATGTGGATTGTTTGGTCATAAGAGTAATGATTGCGGTTTTTCTCGACAAGTTTGTTGGAATTATCAGAAACAGGGTCATCAAGCGGGTGAGTGTTGTGAAGAAAATGGATCGGGGTCAGGGTCAGGAGTAGAGGCAAGTGGGGGATTTTCGTCAGTAAGAGGGCAAAAGAGAAAGAACCCTACTGTGCGAGAGGGTGGGGTGTACAATATGATGGCTAGTGATAATGCGACCGCCGATGAAGATGAAACGGGTATGTTTTGACAAAACTTTATACCTGTGTGTGTTAATTAACTTTAAAGTTAATTGTGAATATTTTATGCATAGTATGTGCTAAAATGTTGGAGTTTATTTCTGATGAGACTAATTCTCTAAGAATAGAACTAAATGATAATAGATGATTTTCTATTATGAGCTATGCGTTATATATCAAGATATGGTATGATGATAAGTATGTGTGATACTTGATTAAATGCTAAGTGAGCATGATATACCATAGAGGGATATGTTCAGATTATTTGAATTGCATGATATAATGTGTATCGTATGATTTATATACATTATGTGATTATGTGAATTCAATTGTGTAAAGAAAGAAGACAGAGATGAATGGCCGCAGATTGGGATGTACAATATTGTTTGGGTAAAAGTGTGATTGAGAGAATAAGTGAATATTCAATTTACTGAGTACAGTTGATTCAGGAGGATGAATGATGGTTTTAGAAGAATGTTGTAGTATGATGGGAAATCACATTTGTTGGTTTGAAATGTGATGCTATGCTTTGAGATTGAAGGTATAGTGAATATTTTGTGTTAACTGAGATATCATGAGACAAAATTTTAACCGTGACTGGGAAGTTGCAGTTGATATGATTGCGGTGATGATATGAATATATTAACTGTGAGAGAAGACATTTGTGATTGACTTGATCAATGAGAAATATATTAGATGACTAATTAAGAAGAGGTTATCTGGAAGACTGAGACGGTGATCGGATTAATCAGAGAAAGTGACAGTGGAATTTGATGTTACCTTGAAAGACGACGTGATGACAGAGGTGTTGATTTGTGAAAGAGCTAGTGATGATAACATCTTGTATATGCGAGTTGGAAGTATCTCTGACTTAGTGGATGAATCAAAATTTCCTTTGCAAGAAAGTCTTGAAGAGTGAAAAGGTTGACACCTTTGAGAATGAGAGAGAGAAGAGGATTGCAATGGCCTGAACTTATGGAGTGACAACTTGTGGATCTTGTGTGTGAAGATGCCTTTGCTTGGAGCTGCCTTTGCTTGGAGATGCCTATGCTTGGAGATGCCTTTGCTAGGAAGTGCCTTTGCTAAAACTTTGGAGTTGAACTTTTACCTGGATTTATGAAATTAATTGCCAATGCTATATTGTGGAGTAATGACCTGAGGGTTGAGTACTGATGGTGTACTATGAGAATAGAGATATAATGTGATATGAAATTTGATATATGGAGTGCAAATTGAAGTGGTATACAAAGAAACTTATGAGACCTTGAGATATTCTGAGATAGCTGAGAAGTGATGATGACAAAACACAGTGGAAATTGTATTTACTTGATTGTATAAGGAGAAACCTGGATATGTTATGTAAGCATGTGTATGTATGACACACCTCATGCTTAGGATTTGACAAGTGTGTGCGTGTACATGTATGATTAATATGAAAGTTTCCTGTTCATTTGTGTCTCCAGAAGAAAGTTTGTAGTAGGTGCTTTAGAAAGGAAACCTTTCGTTGAGGAAACTAAGTTGAATACTTGAAATTGTGAAAGAGAAGGTTATGGACTGTTCAGTAATTCTATTGTCAGTAAGACAGCATCTGTTGGACAGATGGCTGGATTGAATATTTTAATGGAATGAATTGAAGATAAGATGATTCATATTTGATGGCTTGCAATGGAAAGTGGAGATTGGTTTAAACTTACGAAGAGTTTATAAACGAAGATTGAAACAAGAATTGGACGATGTGACAAGATTTTCCTGATGGATAGTCGAATGAGTGATTGAAACATGATGACTTGTGAAACTCTTACCTATTTTGATTGAGTGGGTGAACTAATTTATGATAGTGGGACATCAGAATACTTTGTGTAAAGTTGTGAGATTGTGGTGATAATACTTCAACCTGTTGACTTGAAGTAAGTGATAAGATACATGTGAATGCTTTGGCATGATAGATAATAAATGATTGGAAGCTATTGGGATTTATGATTGAGTTAGACATAACTTCAGGAGATGCTTGAAGATAGGATTTATGAGTTAACTGTTGATTCAAGGATGAAATCAGAAAGATAAACTATGAGACTGTTGGAGTTATGTGATGACAAAAGTTGGTAGAATCGGATTTCTATGATTTGATAAAATGAGAACATGATGGAGTCTATCTGATTATCAAAGAAGGAAAAACAGTGAGGCTTGTGTGGTTATATATTAACTGTTGAAAATGCGATGGGGTTTATCTAGTTAAACTGTACGAAGAAGACATGAAGAGTTGACATCGTGGTTGATGTGTACGCAGTGAGATTCCGAGGACGGAATCCTTTTAAGGAGGGAGGATTTGTAACATCCTGATTTTGGGCCTAGCTGTTACATAGGCCAAGGTACGTTTATACGTGATTAGCGACTGTTTATAAATTTAATTATTTGCTAATTAGATTTAATTGAATTAAATGTTAAGTTAATTAATTAAAGTTAGCTATTTACTTATATATATGTGTGTGTGTACGGATATATATATATATATGGATTTGAGTATGTGTGTTGCATGTGTATGTATTACATGGCCACCTCATGCTTAATTGTTTGAGAAAAACATACGTTGGTTAAGTAGGAGATGCCTGCTCATTTGTGTCTCAAAGTGAAAAGTGTGTTGTGTGTGTTCTTGAGAGAAGAAGCAAGAAAACTACCAAACTTGAAAAAGTGGAAGATTAGATTTGTGGGTGTTAATTCAAAACAAAGGTATGGTGATGTTCTTTGTATGTTACTGATTATTTTTTTATGTTTTGTTGTTAAACTTGTGTTGGTTTCATGAAGATGCCATGGATGAAGTTTAGGAGTAAACTTGACAAATGGGTTTTGTTAGTTTGATGTTTTAATGATTTAAAAGTGTCCAAGATGATATATGGTATGTTATATGAAGTTGTATGAATGTTAGAAGTGTTTTAATTTGAGTAAAAGGATGATTGATTTTGAAACTTGTGAGTTGGTTGGCTGAAAATCCGACAAAAAGGAAGATGGTGGTCTGGAAATCCGACGTCGCGGCGCGACGTTCTGAAGGGTAGCGGCACGACACTACCAGAATCCGATACTTTTGTTCGGGATTGTTGAGAATCCACAGGTTTCAAAACCGACCTTGGAAATCCGACAATTGTGCAAATCCGACGCAAGGGCATGTCGCGGCGCGACAGGGCCTGTTTCAGAAGTATTGTTTGTTTTGTTTGGGATGTGATGGATTACCATTTATATGGTTATTTTATGTTGATTGGAATTGTGACGAGCCGTAGTTTTTGTAATACTGTATTTCAAACAAGTTGATTTTGATAAACAGTGGTATATCTTCAGTTGTAAATACTTTTATGATTTGACACTTTTATGGGTAAAAATACAGTGTTACAAAAAGGAGGGGCGACTACAGGATTAAAGGACCGACCTAATTGAGAGGTATAATTGGGAGATTAATGGGCTTCGGCCCATCTCTTTTCTTTTTCTTTTGCATAGTACACAATTATAAATATATATGTAAGCTCATGCTTTAGGTACTGATATTGGCCCATAATAACTATTCACCTAGTAGTAAGCCTAATACAATCTTGTTGGCAAGAAATAGTGGTATAAGATATAAATTATAACATTAATATTACACCAAATGTATTTAATTGAAAGCGGGTATTACACCATTGATCCCGAACAATTGCCCGAATGCCCCTGAGACCCAGCCGAAGCTGACCTTCAATAACATATATTTCTGGACGTTCATATAGCTCATCATTAACCCTTTGCAGGGACAATAGCATGCATGCATTTACATATGACTTGTATTCATCAAATTATCATAATATATGTACATGTACTTAAATGAATGTCTATCATATCATTCATCATGTCAATACTTGTTTTCTAATCTTAATTGCATATACATACAAGTCTATGTGCAATAAATAGCATACAATATTCATGTAACTCATTTAGCATTCAAACCTTCCTTTATTGCACTCATAGAAGCCGGTACTCACCTTGGTGCTTAAAACAACACAAAAAATGGATTCGGCATTCCTTGATTGCTTAATTACCTATTGTATACATACAAGTCCATTTAGATTACCATATATCATATACATATACTAGTTCTGATGTTAAATTTCCTAAATGTGTCTAAATTAGTAGAAATACCTAAGTCATCCCAAATACCCCTAAAATTGTTAAAAATGATTCAACCATAACCCATGTACCCAAACCATTGAAAATCAGCAACACAGCACATTGCACAGCAGTTCACGCCGTGAACTCAGTCCAGGGAGACGAACAACAGGTCTGTTTGCTGTGTTTTCCATCCAAACCCAAGTTCCAGCATTTCTTAATTATTTCCAGGTTATGTACGAGTTTTGGGACATCATTTGGAGTTCATAAACATAAACATATCATGTTTTAACATCACATTCATAATTCAGTCATCAAATCGTCATATATGACCCATTTGGTCAATTTCAAGAAATTCCTTCAAGATAGCTTCTATAATTCATAAAACCAATCCTAAACAATCTGTAGATGATATTACAACAGATTACCATCCAAAAATCTAAGCTTTAATGATCAAATTCATTTTGCCCATTTTTGACCTAAACCCCAAAATGAAGAACAAGAGTGAAGGAGCTTACTAGAAGTGAGGAAGATGATGAATAGTGTAACATCCTCAACTTGGGTCTAGTTGTAAATAGTACGTACGTGTATGTAGTTAATATAATAGGCGAGTGTTGTATTTGTAAGTACATGCGAGATTAAATGAATATATGTATTTTTGTATATGTTGTGTGTTAAGTATGTATTTGTGTGTATTAAATATATATATATGTGCTAGTTGTGTATGAATTGAAGAAAAGAATAAAGAAAGAAAAGAAAAGAAGAAAGAAAAGAAAAGAATTAGACATTTTGTCCAGAGGCGGTTTGCCTCTGGATAAGATTTGTATATATGTGTTGTTATTTGTAAGATTGACTTACAAAGTCAATCATTGCAAAGAAACTCTAAAAACACACAAACACACTTTTCACTCTCTGCTCTCGTAAGTTCTTTGAAGAAGAATTATTGAAGTTGAAAGATTTAGAGTTCTAAACCTAAAGCAAGGTTAGTAAGGTGTTTGTAGTATAAATTATATATGTAATATGTTAGAAACATGGGTGTTTAGAGGATGGAAGTTGTGTTGGAGTTGAAAACTCCATGAATGAACATGAAGCTTACTTTATAAGTGGGTTTCTTATGTTTTGATGTTTTTAAAAGATTCTAATGTGTTCATAAGGTTCATATAGGTTGTATATGAAGATTAGAAGTGTTATAAAAATAAAAATGACATATTTAGAAATCTGGGTTTTTGAAAAAGTTAAATGAAAGTCGCATGCATGCCACATGAGAAAGATGATAAATCTAGAAAATACACGATCGCGGCGTGACAAGCTTTTGGTCGCGGCGCGACCCCGTTAAAAATGGCCTATGCGACTTTTTGATCCGACATTCGTATGAACCGTCCGACCTTTTTGTCCGACAGTCGGATGACCCATCCGACCTGTTGGTCCGACTGTCGTATAGTTCAAATCAACCTTTTGGTCCGAATTTTGCATGAACCATTCAAGATTGGTCCGACTTTCACGCGTCGCGGCGCGACGCCTTATATGGTCGCGGCACGACGGGGCCTTTTCAGCAAGAATGTGTTTTATTTACATGTTCTTTTTGAATAGGTTATGTAGTGTCAAAAGTAAGTTTAGTAAGTGAATTGTGAACATTACAAAGATATTATAAGGTCCTATTAGTAGGATCTAATGTACGCAAACGCTTAACGCGATTGCCTAATGGTTTAGGTGAACATGTCAGCTGAACCAGCTTTAAGTGAACGAACGTTATAAGCTGATCAGGTGAGTGCCTGCTTTCATGAGACTCAGTAGAGTAAGGCCTTGCATGCTATGTGAATGTATTTTGTGTATTTAACTTCCTTTTGCAGGTACGCTTGAGGAGGTAAGTGTATGAATTGCAAGGGGTTGGAATATATGTTAGGAGCATGCCAGTGGGTCTAGTTTGGAACCACTTAGATAATATATGATGATATGAACGTATGAATAACTGTAAGATGTTAACTGTAAGATGATGGATTCCTGCGGGATCAAATGTACGTATATGTGTATGTGAACAGTCTGCAGACTATCTGACGCATGGTTAAGGTCAGTCGGTTGTAACTGGATCCCTCGGGATTTCCCGGTGATTCAGGAGGCATCCTGGATCATTGGTTCTGCAGAACCACCGTGCCTTAACGTGAGTGGTGATCAGCCGGTTGTAGCTGGATTACCTGTGGAGCCTCTGGCTCTGTGAATGATGCTTGGTGGACTGCTTTATGCTCCCCTACCAGCACGGATTGGTCGTGTCTGATCCCCCGGTTCGGGTTGTTGAGCGGGATTGATTACCCTGCAAGACACGAATTTTTCCAATCTTGTCAGCACACCGCTATGTGCTAAGCTAGCAATGATTGTTTATGATATGATGCATGACTTACTGTATTAGTGCTTATGATTGTATGTACTCACTAGCTAGTGTAGCTAATGATGCTATATTTCCCTCTTTAGGTAAAGATTAGATGGCCTGCGAGGCGGGTTGCTTTTGGGAAATGTATTGCCCCTTGTGGGTGGAACACTTGTAATTATATGTTGTAATGTAATGTATACTATGGTCGCTTCCTGTACTTGGTAACACCAACGATGTGTTGATAAGTTATTAATGTAAATAACAGTTTGTTGTTTAAAAAGAAAAAAAATTTCCGCTCCTAAAACCTGATTTGTCATTAAAGTAACTGAATTCAGAAGCGGTGTTACAATTAGGTATCAGAGCCTAAGTTTGAGTGAATTGGGTACTTGTAAGAGTATTCGATCTCAAGCTCGGGCCCGACCATAAATAAGTGTTCTTAAGGGGGGGATTGAGTGAGAGTGTTATATATATGCTAGCACTATATGATGACTTGTTGGTAAGTAAGGTAAGTGAGATAGAGTATTAACTGCTCTTTCTCTGTCATATAGAAGTCTAGAAAGATGTCTGCCGAACGTGGCCATACAGAACAAGCTATTAAAGAATTGGAGGATGAGGCTTCTCATATGCCACATCAGGCTGAGGATCAGAGATCTCAACAAAATGTCGGTGGTGGCAAACCTGAGCTAGATCATGCTGCTATTATTAGGCGACTGGAGGAGGAGCTTCGAGTAACAAAGGAGCTCTTATTGCAAGCAACACTGAACAAGCCTTGAAAGACTTGTTCATACAAGAAGTTCTTAACTTGCAATCCTCCGACATTCCAGGGGAGTAATAACCCCACTGTTATTATCCAATGCCATCTTTTGGTGCGATACGGTAAAAGCTTCGGTTCGAAAAGAAGTGTTGAGTTGTCTCACTTGGGAGCAGTTTTCTTAAAAGGTGCTGAAGAAGTATTGCACCGAGTATGATTTGGATAGGATGGAGAGGGATTTCAATGATCTCAAGAAAGGGGATACGACAATCGAAGAACATATAACCGCATTCACTGATAAGATGCGGTTTGTTCCCCATCTGATCCTAGACGAGACCACCAAGATAAGGCGGTTTGTGGCAACTCTGCCACTGGAATTTCGCCCACATGTTCGGGTTGCTATTGAACTGGATCGGGCTTTTGATATAGCTTGACAATTGGAAGGTGACCGGCTATATTGCAAGGGCGAATCTGCAGGTGCATGGTCAAAGAGGAAATTTCAACCGTCTGATAAATCGGGTCCTTCCAAAGGACAATCCTCAGCAGGCGGGAAGACAGATTCCTCCAAGAAACCGAGGCCTAATTCTCTTTGGTGTTCTCAGTGCCGTACATACCACTCTGGTGAGTGTTCTAACTCTACCAGACGTTGCTGGACGTGCAGGAAGAAGGGCCACGCTACGACAGAGTGTGGTTTCAAAGAAGATGTCTGCTACCGGTGCCACAAGCCCGGGCACAAGCTGACAGATTGCCCAGAAAGACAAAGTGCTGGAGCTAAAGGGTCTTCTTCTTCTAGAGGACCGAGAAGAGATGATGTGCCCCGCGCGAAAGCTAGGGCTTTCCAGATGATGGCTGACGAGGCCAAAGCAGCAGGGGATGTCGTCACGGGTACTTTTCTTATTAATTATATCCCTGCTAGTGTTTTATTTGACTCTGGAGCTACCTACTCCTTTGTGTCTGTGGCATGTCGTAGAAGATTACAGTTACCTGTTGTTCCTTTAATTGAGCTGCTCAGAGTAGAGGTCGTTGACGGCAAAGTAGTCTCTGTTACAGAGAAAGTCCCAATAGTTGCGATTTATATTGAAGGGAGTAATATCCCTATTTCTTTCTTTATTATGCCTATTGCGGGCTTCGATGTCGTAATCGGGATGGATTGGCTCAGCAAGCGTGATGCTGAAATTATCTGTTCCAAAAAGATGATCAAGACCCCTCTTTCTGATGGATCTTATGCTGTTGCAAGTGGAGAACGACGGGATTCTGATATTCCCATTGTCTCCATGATTAAAGCTTAAAAGTCTATTGCTAAAGGTTGTGACTCTTATCTAGCATATGTCATTGATGCTACGATGGAGAGGCGACCAGTTCGTGATATTCGGGTGGTGTCTGACTACCCTGAGGTATTCCCTGAAGAACTTCCGGGTTTCCCTCCGATTCGTGATGTTGAATTCAAGATAGAGCTTATTCCAGGAGCTACACCTGTGGCTCGTTCTCCGTATCGTCTTGCTCCTTCTGAAATAAGAGAGATGATGACTCAAATTCAGGAGTTGCTTGACAAAGGTTTTATTCGTTCGAGTTCCTCGCCGTGGGGAGCTCCTGTGTTATTTGTGAAGAAGAAGGATGGAACAATGCGAATGTGCATAAATTACAGGGAGCTTAACAAGCGAACTGTAAAGAATAAGAATCCGCGTCCTCGGATAGATGATCTTTTTGATCAGTTGCAGGGAGCTACATGCTTCTCTAAGATTGATCTCCGGTCGGGGTATCACCAAGTACGAGTTCACGAGGAAGATGTTCCAAAGACTGCGTTTCGAACACGTTATGTTCATTACGAATTTCTGGTTATGCCGTTTGGCTTAACCAATGCCCTACCGTCTTCATGGATTTCATGAATCGGGTTTGTCGCCCCTTTCTTGACAAATCCGTGATTGTATTTATTGATGATATTCTTGTTTACTCGAAGACGGAAGCTGATCACGAGCTTCATCTTCATCAGGTTCTCGAGACTCTAAAGCGAGAACAATTGTATGCCAAGCTGTCCAAATGTGAAATCTGGCTTAGGGAAGTTCATTTCCTCGGACATGTTATATGTCAAGATGGTGTTAAAGTAGATCCAGCTAAGGTGGAGGCTGTGATGAATTGGGGGGTTCCTCGAAGTCCCTCTGAAATTAAAAGCTTCCTTGGCTTGGCTGCCTACTATCTGCGGTTTATCCGCGATTTCTCGAGGCTTGCAGGTCCGTTGACCAAATTAACTCGCAAGGATGTTGCTTTTATCTGGTCGGAAGCTCAAGAAGAGGCTTTTCAGACCTTGAAACGGTTATTGTGTGAAGCTCCAATCCTTACTCTGCCTGAGGGTTCGGAGGACTTCACGGTATATTATGACGCTTCTTACGCGGGTTTGGGTTGCGTCCTGATGCAACGTGATAGAGTGATTTCCTACGCTTCTAGGCAGTTGAAATCACACGAGCGGAACTACCGAACCCATGATCTTGAGCTTGCTGCTGTTGTGTTTGCACTGAAGTTGAGGAGGCATTATCTTTATGGCACAAAATGTGTGATTTGCACATATCACAAAAGTCTTCAGTATGTATTTTCTCAAAAAGAACTTAACATGCGGCAATGCCGTTGGTTGGAGTTAATAAAAGACTACGATTGTGAGATCCGTTACCATCCTGGCAAGACCAATGTTGTAGTTGACGCTTTAAGCCGTAAAGGACCGACAACAGAAGCTAAGTTTATGAGGATCACGATTGTATCAGATTTGATTTCTCGACTGAAGGAAGCTCAACAGACTGCATTGCAAGAAGAAAATCTGAAAGCTGAGATGATGAAGAAGTTAAAGGATCAGCTTGCAGAAGATAATCGTGGGTTGAGGACTTTTCAATCCAGGATTTGGGTATCTTCTGCTGGAGGTAACCGTGAGCTGATTCTGCAATAAGCCCATAAGTCCAAACTGTATGTCCATCCGGGAATTACAAAGATGTACCATGACCCGAAGATGCTATACTGGTGGCCAACTTTGAAGAAAGACATCGCTTCATTTGTGGAGAGATGTCAGATCTGCGCACAAGTGAAGAAGGAGCACCAGAGACCTTATGGTAATCTACAGCAGTTGGATATTCCGGAGTGGAAATGGGATAATATCACGATGGATTCCATGACGAAGTTACTGAGGACGTTCAGAGGGCACAACATGATCTGGGTTATCGTCGATCGATTAATGAAAAGTGCTCATTTCTTGGCAACAAACGAGTCTGCTTCGCTGACCCGTTTAGCCCAGTTGTATATCGATGAGATAGTGTCATGTCTTGGTCTTCCATGTTCAATTGTATCTGATCGTGACTCTCGGTTTGTCTCTAATTTTTAGTATAGTCTCCAACGAGAACTTGGCACTCGTGTTCATCTGAGCACCACCTATCATCCGCAGACTGATGGCCAATCTGAACGTACGATTCAAACGTTAGAGGATATGCTTCGTGCCTGTGTACTCGAACTTGGTGGATCGTGGGATTCTCATCTCCCATTGATTGAATATGCGTAAAACAATTCATATCATTCCAGCATTGGAATGCCACCATACGAGATGCTTTACGGAAGGCGATGTCGCACTCCGACCTGATGGTTGTGTAACACCCTGATTTTCAGTCCAAATTTAAATTTTTCAAAAATCATTTGAAAACCATATTTATACAAAACCCTTATAATTTATCGCGGAAGTATTTTCATTTTCTGTAAATATCTCAACAATAACATTTACAACATTTATAATCCAAAGCCTTGGGTGTTACCACAGTCAATCTCACGACCATAAACATAGAGTAGGAAATCAAGAATTACCGGAATTGTAACCAAGCCAAAGCCAAGCCCACAGCAACTACCCGCCACACCAAGGCATCTATACAACGTGCGGATACAAAACATTTTTATACACCAGTTAGCTATAAACATAGCTAGTGAGTACAACCAAAAACATTAGTTTTATCAAAACCAAGTCATCCTTTTACTTCTTTTGAAAACATAAGTTTGACAATCAAGCTTTTGAAAGCATACACATAATAGCACATAAGGATCTGGGTCTGTCCATTGGGCCACAATGTATCCACGTGGTAGCAAGCCACGGTCAACACGTGCCCACATGGGGGATAAACACATCACCCCGTCAAGGTGGGGGATGCACGAAACAGTCCACCATACAACGGTTATCTGGAGTGCATGCCCTGTTCACCAAATCCACTCGTGTTTCCACGGGTTCGGTGGCTAATCAGCCCAGTGAACCCACACGATCATCGACATACCCCTACACTCTCTGCACCGATCCCTCAGCCACCCGTACCTCGCGGTTCCCCTATTTGCCGAAGCCACATGAACCTCTGTGTACGTCCCAATGACTAGGAACCTTATGGTACAGAGTTATATCACACAGCGGTCCGGACCGAAGCACATATACCCCGAAGGGTCACATAAGCACATACCCTGAAGGGTCACATAGGAACATACCCCGAAGGGTCATAAAACCACTTACCCCGAAGGGTCATAAGGTCTCTTACCCCGAAGGGTCATAAAACCATTTACTCCGAAGGGACACATAAAATCACTTGCCATAAAGGCCAATTAATTCAAACATATTAGCTTATCGATAAAACGATCAAGTTTCACAATTTATATCACTTGAGCATAAAGGCTCAACAATCAAAACCATATTTGGCATCTGAATGCCTAAAAACATCTTTAGTGAAAACATGAGTTTCATTTAGTCAAAACCATATCTTTTGTTTCAACATCAAAGTCCACTCCAACATGGAGTATCTTGTTTCAAAACCATTAGTTTAATCACAATGTAAGCATAGACCATCTCCAACATGGAGCAATGGTCTTATTTAGAAAACCATCATTTAAAACACCTTTTAAATTGAATTCACAATTTCACATTCTTAAACCCCAAAGGTCTCATAAAGCATTTATACTTCACAAAAACATAGTATAAAACAATACCTGATTATATATATTCTGTAAGTTCAAAACTCATAAACAATTCCAAATCATATAACCCGCATTTATAAAACAGTTTTATAATCCACATCCTTTGAATCATCAAGATTCATCAAAAAATTGCAAACCAATGAAAACACAACATGATGACTTCTAATCTTATCAAATAGTTAGGTATCCGCAGGGTGTACTCACCTGAGGGTGTGATGAGGATCACAACCCCATCCAAACCAAAGCTTAATACTTGATCATAAACCTATGATCATTAAAACACAAGGTTAACTTAGTTAAGTTAACCATACATGGAAGTTACACACAAGTGTGGACTCAAAACACAACTCAATAGCTCCTTTCGGGTCTTTCGGACTCCTTTTGGACTCCCTAAAACCATTAGAAACAAACCCCAATCAATTACAAGGTCAAATGGGGTAAAAAACAAGTTTTTGGACCTTTCAGGGGTCCTCACGCCGCGAGAAAAGGAGCATCGCGCCGGGAGAAATCTCTGGAAAAATGGCCTTTGACCAAACTGAACCTCGCACCGCGAGCCCCCGTAAACAGCAACCTGTAGCTTGTTGTTTAACACTATGTCGACCAAAACCCAATTTCTTCCAAAGTAAACTTATTTGCAACATATAGAACACTCAATAATACTTCAAAACACCACAATAACAACCCCATAACTAGGATTCATCAAGACTTGGGTAATCAAGCGCTAATTCAAGGATTTTGACCCATTAAACACATTAAACCCAAATTTAAACCAAGAATCACCAAATCTAACATGTGTAACTCAAATCAAACACAAAACAAGTTAAAACTTACTTGATCATCCATCTAAAGTTGCTAAACCCGATTTGGTGCTTGTATGAGGGTTTAAAACACACTTTGAAGCCTTAGAACACCTCAAATCATCAAATGGCCTCTTGATTTCTTTGCTCTCCCCTTGATCTTCCTTCTCTTCTTCTTTCTCTCTTTTTCTTTCTTTCTTTCTTCCCTTTCTCTTCCAAATACTTCTCTTCTTCTTTGACTCCCAATGGAGTCAATATATATATATATATTATACATTTTTACATCTATGGTCCTTGCTCTTTTTTTCCTTTTACACTTATTACCCCCATCCATATATATATATATATATATATAATATAAGTAATACCTTAAACAAATTATTTCTACCAATTTCACTTAACTTGCATTATATATATATGTATTTCATAATTTTCAAAATTTCAGGTTTTACAATTCCTCCCTCCTTGCCAGGATTCCGTCCGTGGAATCCAATCAATCCACAAGCTTAGGTAATTTCACATGTTTGCACTAAGATCCTAACTAGGATCAATTAATTCAACTATTAGTATCCACTCATTTATGCTCACTTAATCTTTCTCTCTATGAGAGCAATCATCAATATAACTTTCACAAGTCAAAGCTCAAGATCAATTTCTTTAACTAGACCCTTTTAAACTAGCCTAGTATTTCACCACTAAATGGTTCATAAATATCTCCCATTTGGACTATCCAAATCAACATCGTTAACCAGAACTTTATGACTCTTAAGCCATATAGGCTTATAGCTAGCAAATTGATTGCACTAATTAGTGATCTATCAATCACTTTTCAATTCTCATGTACCCAAGATTAGCTCATAAAAGTTCTTTGTAGTATGTCCCATCTAAAAGCATACCAGCTAATTAAACACCTAAGCAATTGAAGTTCAAATTGGGCAAACAACCCACTTATAAACGTAAGTGTTCCTCATAAGTATTTCCCAATAATTGGGGTAACACAAGAGCGTTTGTTCATAACTACATGTCATGATTCAACACCCTTCACAAATACAGTTCTATATCAACATATAAGTCTTCTCACATGGATACGGAAGTAAACTTACAAGGATCGTACATAAAGTCAATCCTTAGCATTGATCCACATTGACCCATGCCATAACATATTCTCTCAGGGTTCTTAGTAACCTTGGCACATAGCCAAAAGTACATAAACTAACCTCTGTTTTGGAAATTTCGATGGTAAAAATTACCGATCTCACTATGGCACATCTCATAACTCAAGGGTTCTAAGCATCATACCTTAATTCAATAACCATGCATACCATCAACATCAATAGCTAGCACACGAGTTCCGATCTATGCACAATACTAACACGACACCGAAGGAAGGTTCGCCAGAACTAACATACGTTTATCATGAATAACTCATACTTCATATCAAACCTTAAGGCTCAAATTGTCCCATTGGTCAAAATATCACACTATCGTCCTTAAGAAGATCATATCTACAAGCACAATCTTACTCAGAGATCTTTATCCCGCAAGGCCTCTCGTTGAGCACCTCTAAGTCGCCTCATTAAGTTCATAACAACTATTGGTCAAAAGACCCACAATATCCCTACTAGGAATATAATCTAGCGACTCCATACTTAGGTCACAACTTTGCCATGCCCGGCTAAAACAGATCTCAAGGTCAAAGCTCTCGACCAACTCGAGCTACCGGCATCGCCGCATGCTCCTAATGGTCATATACTCAGTCAACTCTTGTGGTCTCAAGGCACCACACTATGCTTAACACATGTAAGCTAGCTACTTGTCACAAGAACATCTATTATCAAAATAGAAGGATCTTAACTCTATCTCATAGCCTGAGGACCTGCCTTAATTCATACACAGGAGCTTCACTTTCGGGTTCAACTCCACTAATCTCTAAATCTCTTTTTTTTTGGTATCCAAAGACATAAACAGAGTGAATCACTCCTTAGGTAACAAACTACCCATTACACTAAGATGTCACAATCAAATCGAATTTAATCCAAAGAATCACATTTGATTCCAAAAGTAACCACTATGAGGTCCTAAAGATTTTTCACCTCAAAGGTAAATCTATAGACCCCCAACACCATATCACATAAAATTTTATGTTCTTAATGGAATTCAAATTTCATACATCAATTGGATCATTGATCCAACCATAACTAACTGTAATCATTAAGAAACTCCTTTCAACATTACCCAAAACGGGTCACTTAGTCAACTTATCAAACTATCAATCATTAACACTTATAGCAGTTCTAATGAACTTACCAATACTCATTCCCACTATCGGGGATAACCTGATACATAAGGTCTCACCACAATATAATACAAAACTAACCTTATAATTGGTCTATTCTCATAAGAGGTTCAATAATTCACAATTATCTTTCTTTAACACAACTCTCTAAATCATCAAAGAAGAGAGATTTGGTTACGCAGACTCTTAAGTGATCAAATCACTAATCAATAGCATCACAATCTTAATTTCATAAAATCTCAACCACTAGAGAGTTCAAATCTCTAAGGTTAATCAACAATCTTATCATAAGCTTACTCAGAGTACAACCTTACTTAAACATTTCGTTACATAATCTCAATCACAAGATACGATTGGGATTCCCCCAACTTGTTTATACCTCTTATCTCCTCTAAGCACATAACAAGTGCCAAGAGTGGTTAACCGCTTTCAATCAAACTTGAGAGCTTACGTGACTAAAGGTTTTCAATTCATTTTAGTCATTCTACATTACATCTCAACATGAGACCCATTAGATCACAAGATCTATACTAGATTTCCATGAGGAGTCCAACTCATTTGGACCGAACCGCACCACCTCGATGGTGACACAATATCTATTCTTCTATCATAGAAGATACACTTCAAAACAAGATTCCTGTTTCTCTCGGAGAAACACACAAACACTATTTCGTATATAACGTAACTCATGAGAGTAAGTCTATCATACATGAAACAATAACTTCAATTTCAATTTCAACTTAACCAATAATCCCAATAGGATTTATATTTAGACAGAGAAACAGCTCTCAAGTTCAAAACACATAAAGTGTCACTAACAGATGACTCTAATAATTATCCATAAAGGATCCAAACCCGCAACCGCAGTCGCATAAAGGGTTCATTCTACAGACCAAATTGTCTTTTATACCACTTCTCATAAGATGCCTCCCTCCTTGAACCAATGATAATGACACTGTTCTGATCTAACTCCATTTCATGGAGTTCATCACTTACTCACCTTTTCATTAAGGCATACTAAACAAAGCTTCTAAGATCATAATCTCATCAAGGAAGTCTTTCCTTATAACCAATCTTATCTTTACAAAGGATTCATCAATGACTTATCCATAATACAGGATTCTAAACAGAAGCTCAAACAGTTTTTTGTCTCTATCCGAGGTTCTACGTGAACCAGGACATCTATTCTTAGTAATTAACAGTACCATTAACTTCCAAACTGCTACTCAAGGTAGGCTTTCTCATAAACGTATCTCATCTCAGAAGTCAAACTTAGTAACGGAGGGCTAGCGACACACTTGAGTTACCTAACACTCATGCAACTTTCATCCTAACCCAAGTTACCCTCTTCTAGTTCAAAAGGATTTCCTATAATGGTCGGCCTGGTTTGAGACCAACACTAACTCGAGTGCATGATTCACTAAAACCCAGGCTCTGATACCAACTTGTAACACCCTGATTTTCAGTCCAAATTAAAAATTTTAAAAAATCATTTGAAAACCATATTTATACAAAACTCTTATAATTTATCGCAGCAGCATTTTCATTTTCTGTAAATATCTCAACAATAACATTTACAACATTTATAATCCAAAGCCTTGGGTGTTACCACAGTCAATCTCACGACCATAAACATAGAGTAGGAAATCCAGAATTACCGGAATTGTAACCAAGCCAAAGCCAAGCCCACAGCAACTACCCGCCACACTAAGGCATCTATACAACCTGCAGATACAAAACATTTTTATATACCAGTTAGCTATAAACATAGCTAGTGAGTACAACCAAAAACATTAGTTTTATCAAAACCAAGTCATCCTTTTACTTCTTTTGAAAAGATAAGTTTGGCAATCAAGCTTTTGAAAGCATACACATAATAGCACATAAGGATGCGGGTTTGTCCATTGGGCCACAATGTATCCACGTGCTAGCTAGCCACGGTTAACACGTGCCCACATGGGGGATAACCACATCACCCCGTCAAGGTGGGGGATGCACGAAGCAGTCCACCATACAACGGTTATCTGGAGTGCATGCCCTGTTCACCAAATCCACTCGTGTTGCCACGGGTTCAGTGGCTCGTCAGCCCAGTGAATCCACACGGTTATGATGGCTACTGACATACCCCTCCACTCTCTGCACCGATCCCTCAGCCACCCGTACCTCGCGGTTCCCCCATTTGCTGAAGCCACATGAACCTTTATGTACGTCCCAATGACTAGGAACCTTATGGTACAGAGTTATATCACACAGTGGTCCGGACCGAAGCACATATACCCCGAAGGGTCACATAAGCACATACCCCGAAGGGTCACATAGGCACATACCCCGAAGGGTCATAAAACCACTTACCCCGAAGGGTCATAAGATCTCTTACCCCGAAGGGTCATAAAACCATTTACCCCGAAGGGTCACATAAAATCACTTGCCATAAAGGCCAATTAATCCAAACATATTAGCTTATCGATAAAACGAGCAAGTTTCACAATTTATATCACTTGAGCATAAAGGCTCAACAATCAAAACCATATCTGGCATCTCAATGCCTAAAAACATCTTTAATGAAAACATGACTTTCATTTAGTCAAAACCATATCCTTTGTTTCAACATCAAAGTCCACTCCAACATGGAGTATCTTGTTTCAAAACCATTAGTTTAATCACAATGTAAGCATAGACCATCTCCAACATGGAGCAATAGTCTTATTTAGAAAACCATCATTTAAAACACCTTTTAAATTGAATTCACAATTTCACATTCTTAAACCCCAAAGGTCTCATAAAGCATTTATACTTCACAAAAACATAGTATAAAACTCATAAACAATTCCAAATCATATAACCCGCATTTATAAAACAGTTTTATAATCCACATCCTTTGAATCATCAAGATTCATCAAAAAATTGCAAACCAATGAAAACTCAACATGATGACTTGTAATCTTATCAAACAGTTAGGTATCCGCAGGGTGTACTCACCTGAGGGTGTGATGAGGATCACAACCCCATCCAAACCAAAGCTTAATAATTGATCATAAACCTATGATCATCAAAACACAAGGTTAACTTAGTTAAGTTAACCATACATGGAAGTTACACACAAGTGTGGACTCAAAACACAACTCAATAGCTCCTTTCGGGTCTTTCGGACTCCCTTTGGACTCCCTAAAACCATTAGAAACAAACCCCAATCAATTACAAGGTCAAATGGGGTAAAATACAAGTTTTTGGACCTTTCAGGGGTCCTCACGCCGCGAGAAAAGGAGCCTCACGCCGGGAGAAAATCTCTGGAAAAATGGCCTTTGACCAAACTGAACCTCGCACCGCGAGCCCCCGTAAACAGCAACCTGCAGCTTGTTGTTTAACACTATGTCGACCAAAACCCAATTTCTTCCAAAGTAAACTTATTTGCAACATATAGAACACTCAATAATACTTCAAAACACCACAATAACAACCCCATAACTAGGATTCATCAAGACTTGGGTAATCAAGCCCTAATTCAAGGATTTTGACCCATTAAACACATTAAACCCAAATTTAAACCAAGAATCACCAAATCTAACATGTGTAACTCAAATCAAACACAAAACAAGTTAAAACTTACTTGATCATCCATCAAAACTTGCTAAACCCGATTTGGTGCTTGTATGAGGGTTTAAAACACACTTTGAAGCCTTAGAACACCTCAAATCATCAAATGGCCTCTTGATTTCTTTGCTCTCCCCTTGATCTTCCTTCTCTTCTTCTTTCTCTCTTTTTCTTTCTTTCTTTCTTCCCTTTCTCTTCCAGACACTTCTCTTCTTCTTTGAATCCCAATGGAGTCAATATATATATATATATATATATATATATATATATATATATTTATATTATTTATTTTTACATCTATGGTCCTTGCTCTTTTTTTCCTTTTACACTTATTACCCCCATCCATATATATAATATAAGTAATACCTTAAACACATTATTTCTACCAATTTCACTTAACTTGCATTATATATATATGTATTTCATAATTTTCAAAATTTCCGGTTTTACAGGTTGGAGCCTGGTGAGAAGCAGTTCGCTGGACCTGAAATTGTCCAGATGACTTCTGACAAAGTGAATGTGGCTCTTGAAAAGCTGAAAGCAGCTCGGGATCGAGAGAAGATGTATGCGGATCCGAAGTGTCATCCCGCTACATTTGAAGTCGGTGACCGTGTGTTCTTAAAAGTTTCTACTTGGAAGGGCGTCATTCGTTTCGGGCACAAGGGGAAGCTAAGTCCACGATTCATTGGCCTATTCAAGAATATGCACAAAGTGAATGATCAGACGGTGACTCTAGAACTGCCGCCTGAGATATCTGGAATTCACGACACCTTTAACATGTGTTACTTACGCAAGTGCCACGTTGAGGAAGAACAGATCATTCCTTTGCAAGAATTGAAAGTTGACTCTTCCAAACGACTAGTTGAAGAACCTGTTGAAATTCTTGACACGAAGGTCAAAAAACTACGCAAGAAGATGATCAAACTAGTCCTTGTGAAGTGGAAGCACAACCTAGGTCCAAACCTGACGTGGGAAGTTGAGGACGAGATGAAGACAAGTTACCCTCGCCTGTTTACCACTAAGCAGAATCCGAGGACGGAATCCTCTTAAGGGGGGTAGATTTGTAACATCCTCAACTTGGGTCTAGTTGTAAATAGTACGTACGTGTATGTAGTTAATATAATAGGCGAGTGTTGTATTTGTAAGTACATGCGAGATTAAATGAATATATGTATTTTTGTATATGTTGTGTGTTAAGTATGTATTTATGTGTATTAAATATATATATATATATATATATGTGCTAATTGTGTATGAAATGAAGAAAAGAATAAAGAAAGAAAAGAAAAGAAGAAAGAAAAGAAAAGAAGAAAGAAAAGAAAAGAATTAGATATTTTGTCCAGAGGCGGTTTGCCTTTGGATAAGATTTGTATATATGTGTTTTTGTTTGTAAGATTGACTTACAAAGTCAATCATTGCAAAGAAACTCTAGAAACACACAAACACACATCTCACTCTCTTCTCTCGTAAGTTCTTTGAAGAAGAATTCTTGAAGTTGAAAGATTTAGAGTTCTAAACCTAAAGCAAGGTTAGTAAGGTGTTTGTAGTATAAATTATATATGTAATATGTTAGAAACATGGGTGATTAGAGAATGGAAGTTGTGTTGAAGTTGAAAACTCCATGAATGAACATGAAGCTTACTTTATAAGTGGGTTTCTTATGTTTTGATGTTTTTAAAAGATTCTAATGTGTTCATAAGGTTCATAAAGGTGGTATATGAAGATTTGAAGTGTTTTAAAAATAAAAATGACATGTTTAGAAATCTGGGTTTTTCAAAAAGTTAACTGAAACTCGCATGCATGCCTAATGAAGAAGATGATAAATCTGGAAAATGCACGATCGCGGCGCGACCCCGTTAACTATGCGACTTTTTGATCCGACATTCATATGAACCGTCCGACCTTTTGGTCTGACGGTCGGATGACCCATCCGACCTGTTGGTCCGACTGTCAGATAGTTCAAATGAACCTTTTGGTCCGACTTTCGCATGAACCATTTAGGATTGGTCTGACTTTCATGCGTCGCGGCGCGACGGGGCCTTTTCAGCAAGAATGTGTTTTGTTTACATGTTCTTATTGAATAGGTTATGTAGTGTCAAAAGTAAGTTTAGTAAGTGAATTGTGAACATTAGAAAGATATTATAAGGTCCTAGTAGTAGATCTAATGTACGTAAACGCTTAACGCGATTGCCCAATGTTTTAGGTGAACGTGTCAGCTGAACCAGCTTTATGTGAACGAACGTTATAAGCTAATCAGGTGAGTGCCTGCTTTCATAAGACTCAGTAGAGTAAGGCCTTGCAGGCTATGTGAATGTATTTTGTGTATTTAACTTTCTTTAGCAAGTACGCTTGAGGAGGTAAGTGTATGAATTGCAAGGTATTGGAATATATGTTAGGAGCATGCTAGTGGGTCCAGTTTGGAACCACTTAGATAATATATGATGATATGAACGTATGAATAACTGTAAGATGTTAACTGTAAGATGATGGATCCTTGTGGGATCAAATGTACGTATATGTGTATGTGAACTGTCTGCAGACTATCTGACGCATGGTTAAGGTCAGTCGGTTGTAATTGTATCCCTCGGGATTTCACGGTGATTCAGGAGGCATCCTGGATCATAGGTTCTGCAGAACCACCGTGCCTTAACGTGAGTGGTGATCAGTCGGTTGTAGCTGGATTACCTGTGGAGCCTCTGGCTCTGTGAATGATGCTTGGTGGACTACTTTATGCTCCTCCACCAGTACGGATTGGTCGTGTCTGATCCCCCGGTTCGAGTTGTTGAGCGGGATTGATTACCCTGCAAGACACGACTTTTTCCGATCTTGTCAGCACACCGCTATGTGCTAAGCTAGCAATGATTGTTTATGATATGATGCATGACTTACTGTATTGGTGCTTATGATTGTATGTACAAACTAGCTAGTGTAGCTAATGATGCTATATTTCCCTTTTCAGGTAAAGATTAGATACCCTGCGAGGCGGGTTGCTTTTGGGAAATGTATTGCCCCTTGTGGGTGGAACACTTGTAATTATATGTTGTAATGTAATGTGATACTATGGTCGGTTCCTGTACTTGGTAACACCAACGATGTTTTGATAAGTTATTAATGTAAATAACAGTTTGTTGTTTAAAAAGAAAAAAAAATTCCGCTGCTAAAACCTGATTTGTCATTAAAGTAACTGGATTCAGAAGCGGTGTTACAAATAGAAGCTTATGGACAGATTATGAACAAGATTTGAGCTTGATTCCTTGATTTAATCCAGCCTTGGTTGATCTTTGCTTGTGTTATCCTTCATGAACAAGGTGCAAGAGAGAGTTGATTTAACATCCTGAGATTGGGCCTAGTAGAAATGTAGGCTTTGGGTATGTTACACGTGAATTATTATTTGATGAAGTTTACTTTAATTCTAATTAAATAATTTGATTAATTATTAATTGTTGTATATATATATGTGTGTGTGTGTGTGTGTGTACGGATTGTTTGTGTGTGTGCATGTGTTTAGTGAGTTTAAAACATGCCACCACATGCTTAAATATATATATATATATACGTGGGTTAGCAGAGAATTACTTCACTTTGAAGTATTGTATGTGTATGTATTTTGAGTGTGAAACCGAGAGCAAACAGGAAGAAGAAGAACAAGCAATCGGAATTGGTGATTCTTGATTTTGTGAATTCAAGTTAGCAAGGTTATTGACTCTTGATAACATGCTATTGATTGTTATAAACATCCTACAGTTTTGATATACCCCGTTGGGTTTTAGTATGAACATCATATGATCATGCTTTTATCGGATTTGGTATTCTTGGGTGTTAAAAGGTGTTTTGATGCATGTTTGCACGTTTAAACATGTTTTAATGTGTTTCTATAAACTTGTATATGAATTGTGTGATCTAGAAACATGAACTATACAAGGTTTGATGTTGTGGATTGTGGGACAGATGAAGGTGGCGGATTGTGGTGATAATGATGAAAACCGAGACTTTGGAAACCAGATGTAGAAATCCGAATCTTGTGAAATCTGGCACTCTTAAATCCGGAACTTAGGTGAAATCCGAATGTTGAATCCAATGGTGGATCCTAAGCATGAAATCCAAGTGTGGGTGCCAAAGTAAGATACAAGTGTGGAAATCTGATGGGTGTATCGGATTCCTTTGAATCCGATGAAAAGTGGCAGGTTCCGATGGTGGTTGCGGATATGGTGCAAATCCGATGATAGTATCGGATTTCTCCTCAAATTCGATAGTTGGCTTTTGTTTGCATTGTTTTAATGCTAAGTGTTATATGTGCATACATATGTGAATCTTACATGTTTATGTTTGATTAAAAGGATATAAATATAAGTTTGATATATATTTATGAATTGGATACTGATTTCGGTTTGTTGTGTTCTTAGGAACAGACAAGGCTCTGTAATATAAGATCACTGAGTGGAAAAGCTGAAAGCTTGAGGTGAGTGGATGTTTGCTCACGGGTGATATTAGTTGTACTGGTTTGGTTGCAACTATTCTTGGATAGATTGTATATCTATTGGTTAATTAACTGTGAATGTTAATTGTTGTATTCTGTGATATGTATACATGTTGGAAGGGAAGTCAGTTTACGACTGGGCTTATGGGCTGGGTTCATTTGCTATTGGCTAAGTAGTATTAGGACCTTGGGATGCATTTGTTGCTACCAGAGGATGACACTGTGTGAGGATAGCAAATGGACTATCGGTAAACCTTTGCTTTGGCCGGCATTGGTTGTAGGTTCCTGCAGAACCGCCGGTCTTCCCAGGGTGCTTATTTGTGGTTGTTGATATCATGCAGTTCAGGTTGATATATCTATTGTGTGTTACTCCATTCACTTAGCTTTGTGTTAATCCCCCACCTCTCACTCTTTTCAGGTTTTGGTAAGTCAGCGGCTCGGCTGAGAGTGGTTAGCTTGGGGAGTAATCATCTAGGACTCTGATAGATTATTTGTGACGAGCCGTGTTTTGTAATACTGATATTTTGTAAACAGTGGTTTGTAATTAGTTGTAATTACTTTGGTGTTTAAACACTTCCGCAGTGATTATCAAAATGAAAATTTTTGGGTTAAAAATACGGTGTTACAGTTGAGTGTGTGTGTGTGTGTTCTCGTGATTGTGTGTGTGTGTGTTGAATGTATCTGATAAACATAAGACCGACTTTGGGTTTTTTATTTATCCACAAGGGGTATTTTGTTTCCCTTTTCAACATACAACACGACACCCGATTAACCGTTTCAACTAACGAAGATATTTTCGGAATCCTCGTTTGAAACCAGTTAATATTTTATTATTCTTATCTATTTTTATTACTATTTTAAAACCACATTTAACATGCCAATAACATATTTTCTATTAATACTTATAATTATATTCTTATTTAATTCTTTTAAATAAATTCACATACCAAATGGAGCACACGAATAGGTCCGATTTGAGGATGTTACAAATTTGGTAAAATCAGTTTAGCTCCTGTTCCCCAAGTGTTCGACACTCGACTTACTAACTATATTACTAAACGATTAGGTTCACTTACCTATTCGTGCTGTATTTGGTAAATAATTCGGTAACATATAAATTTAAAACTAGTACATAAAACGCACATCAAGTTTTTGGCGCCGTTGCCGGGGAACGGTCTTAATCTGTTTTTATTGTGTTAATTTAGGAATAATAGTTGTTTCCCACGAGTTTCGGCTCAAAAGAAACAAAATTAGAGTTTATGTCCACTGATCGCGCCGCAACCGTAGCTTTTGTCGCGAGCGACCAGAACACCAGTTTCTGTTTTAATTCTGTTTTATTTATTATTGCATTCCGGGCCTAATTAGAATTAGTGCTTTAATCCAGTAGACTCACTTAGGGTTTTTAGTCCAGTGCATGACCTTAGACCTCACTTCTGACTTAGTTCAACCTTTTGACGAGCCGGAACGCGAATTTCATCGACTTCTACGAGTTAAACGCGAGAGAGCTAGCACAAAAAATGGCGGAGAATCTCGCCAACATGTCACTCAATGAGTACGCGAGCCGTGTGCGCGAGGGCACCGGAGTGGGTATTCACCGACCTGAGATACCCGAGGAAAGATCTTTTGAGATCAAAGGCCAGTTCCTTCATCTTCTGCGTGAGACTCCTTTCACTGGTAAGGACAACGAGGACGCCAAGCAGCATGTTGAGGCCATTCTCGAGATTGCTGACTACTTCCACATGCCGGGAGTTTGTCGTGACACTGTTATGCTGCGAGTGTTTCCGATAACACTCTAGGGTGCAACCAAACGTTGGTTACGATCCGAGCCCACCATCCGTACGTGGGAGGAGCTCAAAACCCGCTTTATCAAACAATTCAGTCCTCCATCAAAGATTGCCAAGATGAAGATGCAGATCCAAAACTTCATGCAATATGAGGACGAAACACTCTATGACGCCTGGGATAGATACAAGGAGATGCTCCAAAATTGTCCACACCACGATTTAAATGCTCACCAGGTTGTCCAGATGTTCTATAATGGTATTAATGTCTACACTTGACAGATGGTCGATTCTCAGGGACCAATACCAAAGAAAACACCCGCCGAAGGGTACGCCTTGATTGAGGAGATGGCTCAGCACTCCCATCATAGACATTCTTCTAGAGATTCTTCCTACCAGAGGAAGACTGTAGCCACAGCTGACTCATCTAATAGCATAGCGGCCCTTAGTGCCAAGCTAGATGCACTAGGGCGTGACATGAAAAAGGTGAGTCAAAAAATTCACGCTATGTAGATCGGTTGTGACAACTTCAGTGGACCACATCTTGCTAGAGATTGCCCATACGAAGAGAGTAGGAATATTAAATAATTTGCGTGTTATTCAGCTGGGGATAAATATGATTATCCAGAGGAAGAGGCTTTCTTCCACAATAGAAAGCCAAACTGGAAACCATATCCTGAATACCGCAAGGAGATGGAGGGGAGATTTCGGAAATCTGGCCCAGGGTTCTATCAGAGAGAACGGCCAAAGGGGCCAGAAAAGAAGCCTAATTCCGAGGATATGCTCACGTGCTTCGTAACAACATCATATCAGAGGCTTAAGGAGACGGAGGAGTTAGTGAAGAAGATAGGCATTTCTACTAAGGCTGCACTGAGGAACCAACAGACATCTATCCACAACATAGAGACCCAGATTGGGCAAATCTCTAGGGTTCTCTAGGATCGTTTTCCTGGCACTTTTCCTAGTAAAACTAAACCAAACCCAAAGATCGAAATTAAAGCTATGACCACCAGGAGTGAAAAAGAAGCTGTAGGTCCACCACCTACTAGCTCCTATGATGATCCTATCGAGCGATAACCTACTCAGCCAGACAAAGGGAAAGGGAAGGAAAAGGAGGTTACTCCTGATCCAAAACCTACTCCATCCACTTCATTTGTTCCATTACCAGTGAAACCTTACCGCCCTCTGATACCTTATCCACAACGTCTTCGGCAAGACAAGTAGGATGAGCAGTACCGAAAATTTCTCGAGCACCTAAAATCCCTTCACATCAACATCCCGTTTGTTGAAGCTATGACTCAAATGCGAAAATAGTCCAAATTCATGAAAGACCTTCTTACCAACCGCAAGAAAATTGAAGAAGTTTCAAGTGTCACTCAGAATGATCATTGCTCAGCAGGCATGCTCAATAAAATCCCAAAGAAGATGACTGATCCTGGGAGTCTTACTTTGCCATGCCAGTTTGGCAATGTACCCGTTAGTCATGCACTTGTTGACTTGTGAGCGAGCGTGAACCTGATGTCATACTCTTTCTTCGCCAAACTAGATTTGCCTGAGCCTAAACCTGTTCGCATGGCTATACATATGGAAAACAAGTCCGTCACCTATCCACGCGGGATAGTTGAGGACTTGCTAGTGAAAGTAGACAAATTCATCTTTCCTGCAGACTTCATAGTCATAGATATGGAGGAGGATGATAAAGTTCCCATCATCTTGGGCAGACCCTTCCTGAGTACATCTCGTGCATTATTCGATATTCACGAGTCACAGATGACACGCAGGGTAGGCACAGATGCTATCACATTTGGGATTGATAAATCCATGAAACATTCCAAAGTCTGTGATGATTCTGCCTTCTTTGTGGATATAGTCGACATCCTTATTGAGAGCGAGCTGTAGAAATTAGACACGCATGGAGCGGAGGGGCAGATGCCACTGGGGGAAGGTCTCTTAGATGCTGAGAGAGATCTAGAGGAGTTAGAGAGGCTGCTGGCAGAAGGGCCAGAGCCAAGATCTGATGTGTAGGATTTTCAGCCGTCGCGATGGACGAAGTAAAGGAGGATCCAGAACTTCCAGACATAACTAAGGATGCATTTCCACTTTCAGATCCGCGTCCTAAGCTAAAGGTATTACCTCCACATCTGGAGTATGCCTATCTAAGGGAGAATTCTACATTCCCCGTTATCATGTCAATGGCACTATCCGAATCAGAGAAAATCCGACTTGTTGATGTCCTGAAACACCGGAAAAATGCGATCGCCTGGTCCATTTCCAATATCAAAGGAATCAATCCATCATACTGTTCGCATAAAATTCTCATGGAAGATGATTCCAAACCGGTAGTCTAACCTCAACGACGTTTGAATCCTAAAATGCAAGAGGTTGTGAAGAAAGAAATTGTCAAACTTTTAGACGCCGGTATGATATATCCAATCTCAAACAGTCTGTGGGTTAGCCAAATCTACGTGGTACCCAAAAAGGGAGGGATGACAATAGTGACAAATGAAAAGAATGAACTCATTCCTGCTAGAACTGTCACTGATTGCATTGATTACCGAAAAATTAAATGATGCCATTTGTAAAGACCACTTTCCCCTCCCATTCATAGATCAGATGCTTGAACGTCTTTCTGGTAACACATTCTATTGCTTCTTAGATTGTTTCTCTGGTTACTTCCAGATTCCCATCACACCTGTGGACCAGGAAAAGACAACCTTCACATGTCCATACGGGACGTTTGCCTACCGGAGGATGCTGTTTGGTCTGTGTAATGCTCCAGCAACCTTCCAACGATGCATGACCGCCATATTCCACGATATGGTAGAAGATTTCATGGAAGTATTCATGGATGACTTCTCGGTATTCCGAAATTCCTTCGACTCGTGCTTATCTAATCTTGAGAAAAAGCTCGCCCATTGTGAAGAAACCAACCTTGTGCTGAACTGAGAAAAGTGCCATTTCATGGTACGTGAAGGCATAGTTTTGGGACACAAAGTTTCACAAGCAGGCATAGAGGTGGATAGAGCTAAGATAGATACTATATCTAAACTACCACCGCCTACTAATGTGAAAGGGGTGAGGAGTTTCTTAGGCCACACGGGATTCTATCGCCGCTTCATCAAAGATTTCTCAAAAATCACAAGGCCTCTGACACAACTCCTATTAAAAGACGTTAAATTGGAGTTCTCCGACGAGTGTTTAACAACTTTTAATACATTAAAGGAGAAACTCACTACTACCCCGTTCATGACTACTGTAGACTGGACACCGCCATTTGAGCTTATGTGTGATCCAAGCGATTACGTGATAGGGGAAGTTTTAGGTTAATAATCGTTTTCAACCAATTCACTATGCGAGTAAAACCCGAAACCCAGCTTAGGAGAACTACACTACTACTGGAAAAGAACTCCCAACTGTGGTTTATGCCTTTGATATATTTAGATCGTATTTGATTCTATCCAAAACTATCGTTTTCACTGATCATTCTGCTTTGAAGTACTTGTTTGATAAACAAGACTCCAAGCCTAGGCTTATCCGATGGGTCTTGCTTTTGCAAGAATTCGACATTGAAATCAGGGACAAGAAAGGAGCAAAAAACATGGCAGCCGACCATTTATCGAGATTAGAAAATCCACATCTAGACAAATTACGAGAATCGGACATCGTTGATAACTTCTGAGACGAGTATCTAATGAAGGTCAGCGATGAGCCTCCCTGGTTTGCAGACTTCGTGAACTACCTTGTTGCAGGGGTTCTACTGAAAGTTATGATACATCAGCAAAAGAAGAAATTCTTTGCAGATATGAAGTACTACTTCTGGGATGAACCCGATCTATTTCGACACTGCGCAGACAACATTATTCGGCGGTGCGTTTCGGGAAATGAGGTGAGGGAAGTATTGAGGGATTGCCATAGTGGGCCCACTGGGGGACACCACGGTGCGGTCTACACCGCAAAGAAGGTATTTGAAGCCGGATTTTATTGGCCCACAATCTTTAAAGACGCACACACCCTCGTAAAGGAGTGTGATGCTTGTCAGAGGTCTGGTAATATATCTTCCCGAAACGAGATGCCCCAACACAACATCTAAGTATGCGAAATCTTTGATGTGTGGGGTTTAGAATTTATTGGTCCGTTTCCTTCGTCCCGAGGAAATGAATACATCTTAGTAGCTATCGACTATGTGTCAAAGTGGGCCGAGGCGCAAGTCTTACCCACCAATGATGCTAGAGTTGTAATGAAGTTCCTGAAAAAATTGTTCTCTCGGTTTGGTATCCCTAAAGCCTTGATCAGTGATAGGGGTACACACTTTGCTAACAGCCTTATGGAAAAGACACTGCGGAAATATGGTGTGAACTATATATTTGCAACGCCATATTATCCACAAACAAGTGGGCAAATCAAGGTTACCAACCGCGCACTTAAATGTATTATTCAACGATCGGTGAACGGGAACCGTAAGGAATGGGCAGATAAAGATGACGCACTCTGGGCGTTTAGGACTGCCTACAAGACTCCTTCAGGTACCACACCCTTTAGGTTAGTCTACGGTAAGGCATGTCACCTGCCAGTAGAAGTAGAGCGCAAGGCATACTGGGCATTGAAGGCATGCGATCCTGATCTAGATAAAGCACGTGCTAACCGTTTCTTACAGCTAAAAGAATTAGATGAATTACGAAACGAAGCGTACGAAAATTCATTGATCTATAAAGATCGTACGAAAAAATGGCACGATGCGCGTCTGAAAGAAATTAAACACTTCGAACCCGGGGACAAAGTTCTTCTATTCAATTCTAGGTTGAAGTTGTTTTCTGGAAAGCTCAAAACCCGCTGGTATGGACCATACGTGGTTAGTAAGGTATTCCTATATGGTACAATCGAATTACTTGATTATAAAGGAATTACCTTCAAAGTCAACGGGCACCGAGTAAAGCATTACCTGGAAGGAATGCCCGAAGAAAGGGAAGGTGAGGATATAAACCTCACCGTACTAAAGCCCTAAGTGTGGGGTGGAGTCTAGCTAAAGACTCGCTTAAAGAAGTGCTTCCGGGAGGCACCACGTATCCAACTTTGTGGGTGTGTTGTCTAGAAACCCTCATGAGACTATAACTCATCCACTCGGGCTATCGAAGGGTTTAAAGGCTTGTTGCATACACTAAATGCAACCGTGATTCCTATGAAAGTGAGTTAGGTTTTTCTTTGTTTTCATTTTTCGTTCGTTTTGTCGTTTTCAGAGATTCCTAGCCTACACCGATCTTCATACACACTTATAACTGATATCTCGAGCCGTAGGAATTGTCCGTTGCTTAAACCCACGCGCGATATCTCTAAATGACGAAGTGTGGAAAAACAACATATCGTGGCTCGACCACATAATTTCATGGCTCGACAATGTTTCTATCCCGTCACTCTAGAGACTTCCACGTGTTGTCGCGGCACGATTTTTTTGAATTTCGCGGCGAGAACTTACTTTTCTACACTCAAATGCTTTTCATCCACGTGTCGTAGCAGCGCGATGCTTTAAGCAGGTCGTGGCGCGACGTGCCAGAAGGCAGTCTAGCGTTTTTCATCCACGTGTCATCGCGCCGCGATTTTTTAAGCAGGTCGCGGTGCGCCCTCCTTTTTACAGGGTTTTTAACAGAGGTTCGTCGCTTTCGTTTTTTACCCTTAAATCGACATAGCTCTCTCTGCCATTCCTCTACGTTTCGAGGCCGGATTCTCGTGATTTCTTGTGTTTTCTTCGTCATCCATCACCAAAGTAAGTCTCATTTGTCCTACATTGCGTTTTAGATGCGTTTTTCATGAGCTCCAGCCATAATCCGCATTTTTCTTCGGGGGTTTCTCGAGTTCTTGGCTGATTCAAGTGTTTATACATGTCTAGATGCTTCCATGATTGATTTCTAAGCTTTATATATATGATTCATGCTATATTTTGAAATTTTGATTCAAGAAAGCTAGGGTTTTAAACAAACCCGAAAATAAGTTGTATTTTTAAGATTCTCGGGGCTAAAATCTTTAGTTGTTGGGTGATTTTATCATGTTACAACTCATAGTGCTCACATTCATACTCATACCGAATTTATTCTCTTGAAATCTGCCTTTCTTATTTTTCAAGTAGAGGGTTTTTGCCAAAATTGGGGGTTTTGACCCTATGTTGGTTTTTGGGAGACCATATCTGACGGTTGGTAATGTTAACCATAACTGAGTTACGGTTAAAATAATAGAAAATCAATCTGGGTCCATGTGCATGCTTTTAATGTCCACCTGGCTTAGTTAATCTTGTTCCAGCATGCCCAGATTCTGTTAGTAGCTTTTTATCTGTGTTGACCCTGATTTTTGCCTTTTGCTACAGATCCATGGCTGCACGTGGTCGCGGTCGGAGGCAGCAGCGTGATGAGGACATTCCTATCCCTCAAGCGCCTACGGTCCAGCACCCGATTTTCCCGACTACTCTCCCAGCACGCCCCAGGGCCGACTACATCTCGTGTTTGGCTTTCCTCCTTCCTAAGGAGATAGATTTCCCACATGTGCATGAATGGGACGTGGCAGATGCTGTAGGTTTGACTGCTGTACTTAAGGCTTTTTTGCGATAGAAGTTCCAGACTGCTGACGGAGCTCTGTTGTTTACTTGTCACGCCTGGCAGCGTGTCTTCCTTGTTAGCGAGCTAGTCTATCGCGAGCTAATGCTCGAGTTCTTCTCTACCGTCCAGTTCAACGCTTTGTCGACGAGCCTTACGGATCGTCGGGTTCTATCCTTCCGTCTGGGAGGGGTGAGCCGAGACTGCGATATGATCGAGTTTAGTCGCAGGATCGGTTTATACACTCGAGAGGAGGCCACCAGCCCCTTTTTCGAGCAATTCCTATCTAGCTGTGCCCATGAGGGGCAAGAGGGGTTTAGCACCGCAGAGTTCTGGGCGCAAATTGCCAACGGCGCGTACGAGCCGCGTCGTGCCATTGAGAGTAGCATTCGGTTACAGATCCACCATCTCCTTCACCGCCTGATTTCCACATCCATTTCTCAACCGCCGTGGCCGTGAGAAAGTCACTGCCATGGACCTCTTGTTCATGCACACTATTCTTACGCCTGGGGTTCTGTTCGATGTTTCGTATCATGTCGCGTTCTTCCTTGCGCGGAAGACTTCTGGGCCTAAGCAGGCTAGCCCGATGTGCGGTTGACCGTTCATCACACGATTGGCACGGTCGTAGTGGCTACTCAAAGACCAGGAGCAAGAGAAGGAGTTAGGGGGACAGGCTTAGGAGGATCCGGAGCAAGAAAAGGAGGCGCAACCTTACTCGCTGCAGCAGATATCCAGATCGATTGATCACCTATCCGAGAGAGTGGATGAGCTTGGTTTCTATACCGATCAGATGCAGGCGCGGCAACTGATCCGCGACGGTAATAATCAGACTATGCAATCTAGTCTCTCCACTCTCCTGACCCACTTTGGATATCCACCACCATAGTACACACCATACCCTCCCCCATATCCAGATTGGCATACGCGCTTCACGTCATCGGAGACCCACATGTCGGGACCGTCTGGATACGGTGGTCACGACTTAGAGGAGGAAGATTGAGAGAGGATGATTTGGTTTATTTTATGTATTGTACTCAGACATTTTAAACTATGATGTATTGATATATTTTTATTATTGTCTGATTCCTTGTTCATGAGTTGTTTCTTTTTCAGCATGTCTGATTGATTATTTGGAGTGTGCTTATATGCTGGCAGTCTGTAACACCGGAAACCAAAGCAATTTTTTTTAAAACGCATTGCGGAAGCTTAATCAAACAAACCTCTTTACATACAAACCAAACATTTACAAATTTACAAACATCTGTTCTCAAACAAACAATACCAATTGTCTTCGTGTTACTAAAACATAATGGCTCATTTCATTTAGAACAAAATATCAGAGCAGGGTCAACTTCTCCTTCTACTAACACCACAAAAACATAAACCTGCAAAAACAACAATATCGTAAGTAAATTACTCCCGGTTGTTCAATCATTTGATAACCAGAGTCATTCTTTGATAAATGATCACTATGAGTGTATTTAACCCTGTCGATGAAGAATGTTTCGAAAGCAGCCTAAAAGCCTTGCTGGGTTAGCTTCGCTTTCCTTGACTTTAGAGAGGAATGGTTTCCGATGAACTACTCCCTTTACCTGTTGATGAATCATGCTTCGAACACCTAGACCAGCTGCCGCTTAGTCACGTCTGCGCTTAGATAGCGATGTGAACCCGCCTTCCTTACCTTAATCAATAGATAGGTTTGTACTACTACCAGTCAAAACAGAAACTTTTGAAATGCTTTTCGTAAGCACTGAGGGGAATTAGCACAAAGCTAAGTGAGTAGAGGCTAAGCACAAACGCAAACATCATCAGTCAATATCAAAGCATGTAATCTCATATCCAAGAAGACTGGCGGTTCGGCGCAGAACCTACAACCAATGCCGGCCAAAGCAAAGGTTTACCGATAGCCCTGTAGTTAGTTGGCACAGTGAAAATTCCCCTCTGATGCAACGTATGCACCAATAAGACTATCACTGTACAACCAACCAGTAAACGAGCCTAGCCCAATTCTACATGTAGCTGACTTCTCAAACACAACTCAATATCATCCAAAGAGCGCGTATCGGCCAAATAGTCATGCAATAGATATAACAATCAACAATCAACAATCAAACTCAACAGTCTATCAATCACAAAGGCATGCATCACATCAATAACATTAACCATAATCTTTACCATCCGTGGTTAAGATCCACTCACCTCGTATTCAACACGAACTCAGATATCTAATATCACTAAGTCTTTGGATTGCCTGAAAACATGATAACAACGAAATCAGTCTCGAACATAAAATATATTTACCCACATATATTTATGTCTCAATCATTTATAAACACAAAGCTTGATACTCAACAAATAGTATAATTAACAAAGTACAGTAAATCCGATCCTAAATGTCGGATTTCCAAGAATCCGCCGGATTCAAGTGTCAGATTCTACAATTATCGGATTTCAGGTATAGGATTCAAGAGTACGGCAGCGACGACCGTACAACATTTCATACGGAGGCATTTCAATACTGGAGTGGTAAGAATTGTTATACGCAAACTCTATCAATGGCATGTGTGAATCCCAAGATCCACCATACTCAATTACTTAGGCACGTAACATATCTTCAAGTGTCTGATTGTTCGTTCAGTTTGACCATCAGTCTGGCGATGATAAGCAGTACTCAAGTTAATTCTCGTCCCTAACTCTTTCTATAAACTCCTCCAAAAGTTAGAAACAAATCTGGAGTCTCTGTTAGATACAATGGACAATGGTATACCATGCCTCGCAACAATCTCGTCAATATATAGTTGAGCAAACTTACTCAAAGAAGCCGTCTCACAAGTAGCCAGAAAGTGAGCACTTCTCGTTAGTCGATCCACGATCACCCATATCATATCATGATTCTTCTGAGTTCGCGGAAGTTTTGTAACAAAATCCATCGTTATATGTTCCCACTTCCACTTAGGAATCTCTAACTATTTTAAGGACCCGTAAGGCTTCTAATGTTCTGCCTTCACCTGTGCACATATATGACATTATTCCACAAAGTGTGCTACATCCGCTTTCATCGTAGGCCACTAGTAAAGCACTTCCAAATCGTTATACATTTTTGTGCTTCCTGGGTGTACAGACAATCTCGACTTGTGTGCTTTAGTTAAAATCAACTTTCTTAACTCTCCAAGCATAGGCACCCAAACACGGGTTTTATATACTTTCAATCCTCGAGAATCGTCAGTTAATTCATCCTTGCGTTTCTTCATCAATTCAGTTTTCAAATTCTCTTCCTTCAAATCTTCCAACTGAGCAGACTTCAGTCTATCCACTAAGTCAGATACTATCTCCATATGCATAAACTAGATAGAACTTCCAGCTCCCTTGCGACTTAGGGCATCTTCCACTACATTTGCTTTCCCAAGGTGATACCTAATTTCGTAATAATAATTTTTTATCAACTCCACCCATCGCCTCTGTCTCATATTCAATTATTTCTATGTAAATACATACTGTAGGCTCTTATGATCAGTACAAATTACGCATTTAGTGCCATACAAGTAATGCCTCCACAGCTTGAGCGCAAACACCACAACTGCTAACTCCAAGTCGTGAGTCGGGTAATTCTTTTCATGAGGTTTCAACTGTATTGAAGCATACGCAATCACCCAATCCCTCTACATTAGTACACATCCCAATCCAGGAAACGATGCATCACAATATACAATAAAATCATCTGATCCACTTGGCAAAGCAAGGATAGGAGCCTGACATAACAACTGTTTTAAAGTCTGGAAAGCTTTATCTTGTTCATTACCCCATACAAACTTTACGTCTTTCCGAGTCAACTTAGTCAACGGACCCACAATCTTGGAGAAATCCTTGATAAATCTACGGTAGTATCCGGCCAATCCAAGAAAACTCTTTATCTCTGACGGTGTCTTTGGAGCGTTCCAGTTCATCGCTGCTTCAACTTTTGAAGGATCCACTTTTACTCCTTCGTTACGGATATCATGCCCCAAGAACTGAACCTCTCTTAACCAGAATTCGCATTTTGAGAACTTCGCATACAAACGTTCTTTCTTCAAGGTCTCTAGAATCTGTCTCAAATGTTGTTCATGTTCCAACTCAGTCTTCGAATAAATCAGAATATCATCAATAAAGACTATGGCAAAATTATCCAGAAATGGTCGACAAACTCTGTTCATAAGATCCATGAATATCGCAGGTGCATTAGTTAAGCCAAACGGCATAACCAAGAACTCGTAGTGACAATAACGCATACGCATATCTTTGACAAATCTTCCTTAGATACACGTACTTGATGATAACCCAATCTACATTCAATCTTTGAAAAGAATGAAGCTCCCTGTAACTGATAAAATAAGTCATCGATTCTGGGCAACGGATACTTATTCTTTAGCGTACTCTTGTTCAATTCACGATAATCAATACACATGCGCAACGTACCGTTCTTTTTCACAAACAATACTGGCGCAGCCCATGGAGACGAATTTTGTAACACCCTCAAACATGTGTTAGGAGATTAGCAGGTTTGTGATATGTGTTATATTATTTTAATATGACTAAGTGGTTAATTAAATGCTAATTGGTTTAATAAGATGATTATATGTATGTGTTCAATTATGTGTATGTATGATACCGTATGTATGCATGTATAATTATATGTGTATGCACGTGTATGTATGTTAAGAAAGTTTTTGCTACCTCCTCCTAAGTGTGCATGTATACGTGTAAACCATATGGGTTAACCATTCATTATCTCAAATATTAGAAATGTGTGTGTGTGTGTGAACTTGTGAAATCCTCTCGGCCAAAGAAGAAACCGAAGAAGAAAAGAAACCATCGGATTTCCTATTTTGTGTGATTGGAATTCAAGATAGAGGTTAGATACATACTTTATTATGTTTGCATGCTAAGTTGGGCAGGATTGTTAGTGATTAAACATGAAAAACATGAGGAACTATAGAATCAGTTTTAGAACTTGGTCTTATGGGTTTTGTTGAGTTTTGTGTGTTCATATGGTTATATGTTAAAACGGTGTTTCGATGCATGAAATGTATGTTTTATGATGTTAAAACATGTTTATGAATGATTTTAATGATTATCACGAATCTGGGTTTGAGATATGAAGATGGCGGTATTGAAGAACTTATGATGTGAGAATGAGTTGAAAGTAAAATATTCCTCGAGAATGGTGAAGGGAGACGCTATAGTCTGGTGGGATTTAATTACCGGGCACTTTACAGAGCAACAGAAGGAGAGCATCACTTGGAGCCAATTCCAGGATAAACTTTGCGAACAGTATTTTGGTACTTTTGAGATGGCAAAGATTAAGAGAGAATTTATGGAGTTGCAAATGACTAGAAATATGACTGTGGATCAATTGATTGAACAATACAACGAGAAAATGTGATTTGCGAAGCATTGTGTACCAGATGAAGAGTTCAAGATTGCCCATTTTGTCGGGGGCGTTACATCCTGATCTCCGTAGTGCCACCAGGTAGGCTACCACTTTATCCCAAGCTTTCACGTTAGCCAAGTCGGCTGAAGGGGATTTGATTGCAAGGAATAAGTTGAGTGGGGAGAAGATTTCTCAGCAGAAATCAAAATTTGAACACTATAACACTCAGCAAAGGCAAGGAGGGCAGGGCAGTGGAAATCGTCAGGGAAGTCAGAGTAGAACATCCACTGCAGGTGGGTCTGCATAGAGGACATCCTGGTGTAACAGGTGCAAGTCTTATCATCATGGACAATGCACGCCCCAGTCTATGAGATGTGTAAAGTGTGGTCAGTTTGGCCATGACTTAAAGAATTGCAGACTACCGAGGAGCATCGGCTGGAACTGTCAAAAAAAGGGACATCGGGTTGGTGATTGCCCGTTGAGCAAAAAGACTGGGTCAGGGTTTGGAGGGGGAGGAACTGGGGGGTCATCTACAGCTGGTCAGAAAAGGAAGAACCCACCCACTGCCGAGGGTCGGGCATTTAGAATGACTGTGGATGATGCCACTACCACAAACGATGTGATAACCGGTATGTTTCTGAGAAACTCTACTCCTGCTAGAGTGTTATTTGATTCAGGGGCAAATCGCTCCTTTGTATCTGTAGAATTATGTGGTAGGTTAAATGTGCCTGTGACTAAACTTGCTACTGCTTTAGAGATAGAGGTAGCCGATGGTATGATGGTTCCGGTCACGACTGCTGTGGCTGGAGCCAAGATAGATATAGATGGTATTTGCTTTCCTGTTTATTTTCTTGTAATGCCGTTATCTGGATTCGATGTGGTGCTCGGGATGGATTGGCTGAGTCTGAATCAGGCCAGTATCAAGTGCCACAAGAAGTTGATTTAATTTCCATTTGTTGATGGCACACGGGTAGTAGCAAGGGGTGAGAAGGCAGGGTCTGTAATTCCAATTATCTCATGTTTAAAGGCAAAGAAGGCGTTGGATAGAGGTTGTGAATCGTACCTGGCATATGTAATTGATGGAAAGAAAGAGAAGCAGACTATGAACGACATCCGGGTGGTGACAGAATACCCGGAAGTGTTTCCAGAAGAGTTACCAGGGCTACCTCCAGTTTGTGAGGTAGAGTTCAAGATAGACATGATTCCTGGTTCCCGACCAGTGGCAAAGGCACCGTACAGGTTGGCACCGTCAGAGATCCGGGAGATGATGACTCAGATACAGGATTTGTTGGATAAAGGGTTTATACGTCCAAGTTCATCTCCGTGGGGAGCACCAGTTCTGTTTGTGAAGAAGAAAGACGGTACGTTGCGTATGTGTATTGACTACCGTAAACTGAACAAGAGAACGATAAAGAACAAGTATCCGTTTCCAAGAATAGACGATTTGTTTGATCAACTACAGGGAGCTTCGTTCTTTTCTAAGATAGATTTGAGATTAGGGTATCACCAGGTGCGGGTTTCAGAGGAAGATGTGTCAAAGACGGCTTTTCGTACGCGCTACAGGCACTACGAGTTTTTGGTTATGCCATTCGGCTTAACCAATGCACCTGCGATTTTCATGGATTTAATGAACAGAGTTTGTCGACCATTCCTAGATAATTTTGTGATAGTCTTCATTGGCGATATACTGGTATACTCAAAGACAGAAGTGGAGCATGAACAACATTTGAGACAGGTTTTCGAAACTCTGAAGAAAGAACATCTGTTTGCTAAGTTCTCAAGATGCGAATTCTGGTTAAGGGAGGTTCAGTTCTTGGAGCATGTGATCTGTGACGAAGGAGTAAAAGTGGATCCTTCGAAAGTGGAAGAAGTTATGAATTGGAACGCTCCGAAAACACCGTCCGAGATTAAGAGTTTTCTGGGGTTAGCTGGATATTACCGCAGGTTTATTAAAGACTTCTCCAAGATTGCGGGTCCGTTGACAAAGTTGACTCGAAAAGATGTGAAGTTTGTATGGGGCAGTGAACAGGATAAAGCCTTCCAGATGTTGAAACAGTTGTTGTGTCAGGCCCCTATTCTTGCATTGCCAAGTGGATCGGAGGATTTAATTGTATATTGTGATGCATCATTTGCTAGATTGGGCTGTGTACTTATGTAGAGGGATTGGGTGATTGCATATGCTTCGAGACAGTTGAAACCCCATGAGAAGAATTACCCGACACATGATCTAGAACTAGCAGCTATTGTTTTTGCCCTAAAGCTATGGAGACATTACTTGTATGGCACCAAGTGCATGATTTGTACGGATCATAAGAGCCTACAATGCGTATTTACACAGAAAGAGTTGAACATGAGACAGAGACGATGGGTGGAATTAATTAAAGACTATGACTGTGAAATCAGATATCACCTAGGGAAAGCAAACGTGGTAGTAGATTCCTTGAGCCACAAGGGAGCGGGAAGTTCTATCCAGTTCATGCGTATAGAAATTGTATCGGATTTAGTGGATAGAATAAAGTCTGCACAGTTGGAGGCTCTAAAGGACGAAAACTTGAAGAATGAACTAATGAAGAAACGTAAGGATGAACTTGCTGATGATTCTCGTTGATTAAAAGTATATAAGACTCGTGTGTGGGTGCCTGTGTATGGAGATATGAGGAAGCTGATTTTGACAGAAGCACACAAGTCAAGATTGTCAGTACACCCAGGAAGCACGAAACTGTACAACGACCTAAAAGTGCTTTACTGGTGGCCTACTATGAAAACAGATGTGGCACAGTTCGTGGAATCATGCCATATCTATGCACAGGTGAAGGCAGAGCATCAGAAGCCTTACGGATCCCTGAAATAGTTGGAGATTCCTGAGTGGAAGTGGGAACACATAACAATGGATTTTGTGACTAAACTTCCACGAACTCAGAAGAATAATGATATGATTTGGGTAATTGTGGATCGACTGACAAAGAGCGCTCATTTTCTGGCTACGTGTGAGACGGCTTCTCTGAGTAAGTTGGCTCAACTTTATGTTAACGAGATAGTTGCGAGGCATAGCATGCCATTGTCAATAGTGTCTGACATAGACTCCAGATTTGTTTCTAACTTCTGGAGGAGTTTACAGTGAGAATTGGGGACAAGAATCAACTTGAGTTCTGCTTATCACCCCCAGACTGATGGTCAGACTGAATGAACCATACAGACACTTGAAGATATGTTACGTGCTTGTGTGATTGAGTATGGTGGATCTTGGGATTCGCACCTACCATTAATTGAGTTTGTGTATAATAATTCTTACCACTCCAGTATTGGAATGCCTCCATACGAAATGTTATACGGCCGTCGCTGCCATACTCCGACGTGTTGGTTAGAGGCGGGTGAGAAACAATTTGCAAGGCCCAAGAGAGTTCAGATAACTTCTGATAAGGTTGCTATTGCCAGAGATAAGTTGAAAGCTGTCAGAGATAGACAGAAAATGTACGCATATTGTTAGTCCCAGATTGAGTAAGCAACAACAAATGTTTGTAGAAGGCGGGGTTGAATACAAACTTTAGCTTTTAAAAATTAAAGACACACTTATATACTTTTATATAATTCTTATTGATATGAATCAAGAATTACATGTACTAGAAGCGGAAATTCTAAGTGCAATAAAAGGTGGCAATCAATTTGTCTAGCACATAGACAAGCTAACTCTAAAACAACTAATGTATTTAGAGTGGTCAACACATGAACAAGTTTGATTCTACACAATGCTTATACTCTACGAAATTTCTCAACTAATGAGATTTTCTTTTTGTGTAGTAGAGACTTCACTTTGTTCTGTTGTGTAGTATTCTCTTTTTTTGCATGTCCACCATGCATGAGTATATATAGAAGTCTTGGTGGATCCGGTTGCATAAAGGTAAGAGACCAAGAGGATGTGGAAATATAATATTTTAATTGTAAAGGTAGTGGGTGAAAAGTAAAGTTACTTTAATCAAATGTATGATAAAAGTAATTATACTTTTCTGCAAAAGTGCAACCCATTCACAATATAAAATATTAAAGTCCACATCTACTGTCGTGTAGAAGTATCTTTCCCTTTCCATAATTGTACTTTAATCAACACCATGCTTCTGATTGATTTGACTTTACCAAGTATGGGATTGCCAGCCATACTTAGTTGCTTGAACAAATCTTCAAGATCTTCGTCTGTTTGAGGTATCATTATCCTTTTCCAGAGGATAAGATCAAACCTTTTTGTCTCATACTTTATCCAAAAAGTGCATTTTAACTTTTACAAACAAAGATCTAAGGCTTAATAGAACAACACATGTTTAACCTTTTACATATGACTTACAATCTGAAAAGATAGTGTAGATTTGACATTTTTCATGACTCAGCTAACAGATTGTACTAGGAACTCTGATATTCACTACTCATTTGACAAAATATATCAGCTGATCACTTTTTGCTAGGACTCAGTTGATACATATTGCTTAGCTGATCATATAGATGCTCAGCTGATCAATAGTAAACTTAGGAGAACATAAGCTCATGTATTTGTATGATCAGTTGATCAAGAATGCTCAGCTGATCAATCAAATACATCAGTTTATAAGGGGAGATGACTTGTGTAAAGATAGACTTACTTAGCTGATGCTCTGGGCCTCAGTTGATCCATTTGTTCACTCAGCTGATAGAGTAGGCACTCAGCTGATCAAATTCTTCACTCAGCTGATCACTTTCTTCACTCAGCTGATCAATCTGTTTACTCAGCTGATCAATCTGTTTACTCAGCTGATGGAATATTTTCATCAGCTGATCAACAATTTTGCTCAGCTGATAGACTATTTTCCTCAGCTGATGGTCTTCTTTACTTGTATTCTTCATCTGATGCTCCTTGGCTGATATCCTTTGGCTGATACTTTGAGTAGGATCTGATGCTCAGCTGATGGCTTATTTTCATCAGCTGATGGTTCCATACTTAACATATTTTTACATAAACTGATTCAAACAACACGTGTTTGAATTCTTTCTAAGTCATACTGAATGTAGGGTTTGGTTATCATCAAATTCTATGTTTTAGGATAGGCAGAGTTAATTATTAGGGTGAAGTGATTATCACCCCAACAATCTCCCCCTATTTGATGATGAAAAAACCTTTTTCTTTTTGAAGAATCATTTTGACTTCGAATTACAAAAGATTTAAACTTTTAAGTACATTTGGCTACCTAGCTATCTGTTTTTGGTAGCTCTTTTCTAATGTTCCATTTTGTTTTGTTTTTGTGGAATCTTTTCATTTTTGCATTTTTATATGTTTTTGATTTTCTGATATACATAAACATCACTTGAAATAATAGAATAAAGAAATGTACATAAGTGATTACATAGATTAACTACTAACTAACTATTCTATAATGTACAATCAACTAAATAACAACAAAATCTTCAAAGTTAGAATCAGTCTTCAATCGTCCCACCATGGTTCTTCTTTAACTTCAAAATCTTTGGCATGGGGATCAGCTTCAGCTAAGACTTCATATTGGGCTTGAACAAGGGCTTCAAAGTTTTCATTTCCAGTTCTGCCTCTTATAGATATCCTCAGCCCAAATAGAAACTTCTTGCTAGCTTTAAGGATTTCAGACTGTCTAAAGAACCTTCATGTGCCACCTCTGTCCAAAAAGAATATACCTTCAACATGCATAATTATAAACTTGTACAGCTCAGGAGTGATGTTCAGTGGAAGAGATGTGTTGAGACCCTCAAAATCTGATGGGAATTCATGCTGGGGTAGTACCTCTCTTAGCTCAAATGGTTTGAAGGGCTTGGAGCCTTTCTTATGAAGATTATCAATTGTGTGCACATGCCTGTAATAGTCATCTAGAGTGAAGGCCCTTTGTGACACACCTAGAGCTATCCAATTCTGAATTTTCTGAATGAATTGAACTTTGAGCTTTGATTTGGATTTGAAGAGAAGGTACAGGATCTCAACTAACTCTGTGAACCTATATATGTGACACCTCTCATAGGATACAACTTCACAGCTGTTGTAGTTGTTCTGTCTTATTGCTTTGAGGTAGGGTTCACCATCACCTTTATGGACAGTGGCTCTTGTTATTGGAGTTGGTTCTGTTCTGTTTCTCAGAATATTAATTCTTTCTCTAAAGCCATGAAGTCTTTGTTGACTTAGGTTGATGGGAGAAGATAAATCAAGGTTGAAGAGGGTTTTGATGGCATCAGCATGGGATCTAGCTTTGAGTAGTTCAGCCTGAGATTTTTCCTTTGCCAATTTGTGTTGAGTAGCAGCTTGATTTTGACTTTGTTCTTGCTCTTGCTGATATGCTAGCTTTTTGTCTTGGTAGATTTCCTCAACTGAAACACCCAATGCTTGAGCCATTTGAGCATTTTCCCTTTCTTCCTGTTCTTTAAGAGCAAGCTCCCTTTTCATTTGAGCATCTGCTTCAACTTGCTCATCTGTCATCTTTTGTTTGCCTTTATCCTTAGAAGCAGAGGTTGAAGCCTTTTGGACTGATGGGGTTGATTGGACTGGTGGAGCAGATGGCTTAGGGCTCTATCTTCTTCTTCTGAGGATGTCAGAAAGTGGAGTATCATCCTCATCATCAGAATCAGACTCTATATTGATTTGTGGAGAGCAACCCTCAGCAACTTTTCTTTTAGGCTTTGGCCTGTTTGCCATCCTTTTTAGCCTTTTGGGAAACCTTTCCTCCCCCTCAGAAGGTGCTTTTCTTTTGAGAGAAGGAGGAGCTATTGCTGTGGGTGCTTCCTGCTGCAAGATTTTTGTGGCAGTTTCAGAATATGCAGCATCAATTTCCTCTGAGTCAGGATCATCCTCCCTTGAAGAACTTGAGAATTTCTCCCCCTTTTTGGCATCATCAAATGAGGAGGGGAGTTACCTGTTGCAGGCTTATGGGTTGGGGTAGGGGCAGGGGTATGGGTATGGGTTGAGGAAGGGGTAGAGGATATTTTAGAGAGCTGAAGGGAGAGGTCATCCTTGAGATCTTTGATAGCTTTCCATAATGAGAGATGACTCATTCTGGATTGTTCTGTTAAGGTTTTTGTGTCATCAAGGATGCCTTTGAGAAAAGAAGGCATATGGAGTAGTTGGTCAGGAATGGGTACAGAAATGTTGGGGTTTTTGGGGCATAGGGTTTGGAGTTGGGATAGGAGGTTGGATATGGTTTGGTTTAGGGTAGATATGGTAGATTGAGGTAGGCTAGGAATTTGTGGTTGAGAGGGAAGAAGGGTAGAAAGATGGTCTATTTTGGTTAGGAGGGGGGTAAGATCAATGGGTGGAGGGGAGGGTTAGGGTGGGGTCTTGAGGAGCTCAATGTCTTTTGCAAGTCTAGGCAGTTGAGTAGAGGTTTGGGTTTGGAAGGCTTGGAAGGTTTGGTTTAGGTGATCAATGTTCTGTTTTATGGTTTGGATAAGGGTAAGGTTTGTGGTTTGGATAGATATGGATGGGGTAGAGGTGGAAGGAGTAGATAGAGGTTCAAAGAAGTTGGGTAAGGTTTGTGTTGCCTCATTTGAGCCTTGGTGTATAAGCTCAAATTCATTGGGAAAGAGAGTTGAGCCCTGTGCAAGTGGTTAGTTTGTACCACTAGCATTGGCAGGTTGTGCTTGTGTAAGAATAGAATCAATGATGGGTGCAAGATAAGTGGACTGAGTGTGGGATGCACTCAATAACAGGAAATCCCTTATTGGATCCACATTCTGTTGGGAGAATGTAGATGGTATGGGCTGACTCAATTGTGGGATAAACACAGTGTGACCTTGGGTTGAGGTCTGTCTTTCAATGAGATCAACCTTTTGGGAGGTTGTCTCAGCTAACGGTTTAAGTCCCTTATTTACAGATGTATCCTGTTGTGAGGATACATCCACTGGTTCATAGATTGCAACATCCAATTGCTCCCCCTCAACATGAGGAAGGGTAATTGGAGTTGAGGTCAGAGGTGTGGATTGCACTCCCTCAAAGCGCTCATAATGAGTCACTTCTGGTGACCTTGTATATATGGGGCTACGGATAAGAGTAGAACTACTGACCACAGGAGGTTCACTAGAGCTTGGCTGTTGGAGTGGTGTTTGGACTGGAGATGAGAATGGGCTATCAAAGGTTGGGACGACCATTTGAATATCCTCAGAGTTGGAATAAGTACTGTCCATACCTTGGGTCATGATGTGCCTACTTTTGTTAATGAGCTCCAGAAGTTGCTCAGAGATCTCTTGTTCTTGGGCATCACCATCATCACCAAGAGGACTTAACTCCATTGGACTGATAGGAGCAAAATCACCAGCATCACCATCACTAGCATCATCATCATCATCCTTAGAGCCAGTGTGGCTTTCATCAACAGCATCATCACCATCATCATCATTTTCATCACCATCATTATCATCTGCATTGTCATTTGCAGCATCTATCAGCTCTTGCATTTGGGCAGTGATTGGAGGACCTCTGTCTGCCTTTAAGAAATGGAATATCTTTTCACCCATGGCAGGGACAGGTATATGCTCAAGATGTTCTGTTAAGCCCACATAATCATCCTCTCCAATCTCCCTCATAGCTATCAGGCTCAATATTCTAATGTAGGGAACCTGCGACCTCGATGATTTCTTGTTGGTGCTCTGGGTGATTTTATCAATAAGGTCCGAAAATATCACTTGAGCAAAGTCGATATTTACCCCCGAAGACTAGGGCATAAAGCATAAGGAGCTCGGTTTGGTTGATGAGATGATGGCTTCCAGATTTAGGACCGACGCAACGTATGACCACGTTGGCCAAATACTTCAATGGATGAGCGAGAGCAGAGACTTTGACTTGACCATGCACTACAGGTTCATTGTAGCCGATGGTGTCTAAAACTGTTTGAACTTCTGCTCTGGATGGAAAAGCTGTGTACGGTGGGAAGTTAGGAATAGCAGAGGCTTCAGGAAGGGTTTCGGTGGTGATCTGGAGATGATAGTTTCCTTGGGCTAGGGTGCAGTGGATGGTGTTGGTGTTTAGGTTATAGGTTGCGGAGTACCATAGTTCACCGATAATGGTAGGATAAATGTAGTGTGGATCAGCGGTGAGACTTTCAATAGGGGATGGGCTTGAAGGAACTGAACCATTGGTTCATAACCTTGGTTTTCTCGCGAGGTAGGGATGGTGGTGCAGAGTAGAATGTTGTTGGGAGTTATATTCATCGGTTGATTGGGTGCAACATTCTCACCAGGGTTAACAGCCGGGTCTGGAATATAGGTGGCCATTTGGTAGGGATGATGAACAGTGAGTATCGAGAGAGAAGGTAGGGTAGTTCTTTGTAGAGAGAGAGAGGGAATTTGGAAAGTTTGAACAGGTAAAGGTGAATGAGAGAGAAATTGGGATATTTATGAAGATTAGTTAACAGAGATCGTTAGATACTGCCAAAAGATCTAACGGAAAACAAATTAAATAGCTATTAACTAAAAACTGACAAACGGAGTAAATAACTAGGGTTAAAAAGCATTAAATGAGAGTGAAAATTTACTAAGTGTAGAATGATCAGCTGATCAAGGAGAGTATCAGTTGATGGGTATCAGCTGATGAAAAACTATTAGTTGAAGGGTATCAGCTGATGGAAAACTATCAGCTGAGAGGTATCAGCTGATGGAAAACTATCAGCTGATAGTGAGAGTTTGGGTATCAGCTAAGTAAATTACTTAGCTGAGCATGTCTTCCTTATCTTAAAGTGATCAACTGAGTAAATTTGATCAGCTGATAGGTATCAGCTAAGCATAGTTACTCAGTTTACACAAATCAAGTAAGACTTAGATATGCTTAGATAAGTATCTTATAATTTTCAACACTTAAAAATTTACACAAACTAAATTACCACTATTCTAAACTAAAAATTTAGCATACCTAGTTTGGATATTAGGAAGTTGAACCTTGCTTCATCTAATGGCTTTGTGAATAAATCTGCAAGTTGTAAATTAGTGTTGATGTAGTGCAAAGTTACCTTCTTCTTTTGCACATTATCTCTGAGAAAATGATGTCTGATTTCAATATGCTTTGTTTTTGAATGCATGACTAGATTATTTGATATGGAGATTGCACTTGTATTGTCACAAAGAATTGGGGTGTCTTCAAACTTCATATCATAATCAAGTAGTTGATTTTGTAACCACAAAATTTAAGCACACAGCTTCCTGTAGCAATGTATTTTGCTTCTGCAGTAGATGTTGACACTGAATTCTGTTTCTTACTAGACTAACTAATCAATCTTCTCCTAGAAGTTGACAACCACCTGAAGTACTTTTTCTGCCTAATGTGCATCCTGCAAAATCAGAATCAGAATATCCAACTAACTCAATATCTAAGTCTTTGGGGTACCAAAGACCAAGATTAGGAGTTCCTTTGAGATATCTGAATATTCTCTTAACAGCAGCATGATGTGATTCTTTAGGATCTGCTTGATATCTTACACTGAGACATGTTGAAAACATTATATCTGGTCTACTTGCAGTGAGGCATAAAAGTGACCCAATCATTCCTCTATAAGTAGTAATGTTCACTGATTTGCCATCAGTGTACTTTCCTAACTTAATAGAAGTAGACATAGGTGTTTTCATTGAAGAACAGTTTTCAAAATCAAACTTCTTGAGTAAATCATTGACATACTTTGTTTGATGAATGAAAATACCATAAACCTCTTGTTTAATTTTCAAACCAAGAAAATAGTTTAATTCACCCATCATGCTCATCTGATAGTTATCAGACATGAGTTTAGAAAACTTTTTGCATAGTTCCAAATTAGTAGACCCAAATATAATATCATCTATATATATCTACACAAGTATCACATCTCCTTTGTACTTCCTTATAAATAAAGTGCTATCAATGCATCCTCTTGTAAAACCTTTGTTAATGAGAAAAGAAGAGAGGGTATCATACCAGGCTCTTGGAGCTTGCTTAAGACCATATAATGCTTTGTTTAGGAAGTAAATATGATCAGGTAAGCTTGACTCCTCAAAACCAGGAGGTTGTTTAACATACACCTCTTCTTTCAAATCTCCATTCAGAAATGCACTCTTCACATCCATTTGGAACACTTTGAAGCTTTTGAAGGCAGCATAGGCTAGGAATAGTCTGATAGCTTCCAATCTTGCAACAGGGGCAAAGGTTTCATCAAAATCAATACCTTCTTCTTGACAGTACCCCTATGCCACTAGCCTTGCTTTGTTTCTGATGATTTGCCCATTTTCATCTAGCTTATTTCTGAACACCCACTTTGTTCCAATGATGGATTTATCCTTTGGTTTGGGTACCAAAGTCCCTACATTATTTCTTTTGAATTCTGCCAGTTCCTCTTGCATAGCAGACACCCAGTGGGGATCATTGAGAGCTTCATCAACCTTCTTTGGTTCAATCATTGAGACAAATCCAGAATACAAACAGATGTTGCAAGCTTTTGATCTTGTTCTAACTGGATCATCTATGTTGCCTATCACCAAATTATGAGGATGGTGCTTGAGGTCTTTGAAGGCTTTTCGGATTTCTTGGGAATTGGGATTTATTTGGATTTAGGGAGAAGAAGTTATATGTTGGCTATCAGTAGTAGAAATGAGTTCATTTTGAGTGGCTGATATAACTTCATTATTGCAATCTATGGGTATCTCTACTGAAGAGGGAATGAGTGATATGGAATTGGAATCCAATGATGTTGAGTCATTTTCCACATGATTCAGTAGAGTTATAGGATTGGATGAGGATGGTTGTACATGGTTAAAAACATGGATAGGAACAGGTTCATCTAAATCATGAGCAGCTGGTGGAGAGGGATCCACTTGCTCTGAAGGAACTTCTCCAGTTTGCATAAGATCATTAAATTCTTCACCTGAAACATGATTAGAAGAACATGAAGCAACAAAGTCATTTTCATTAAAACTTACAGTGATAGATTCTTCTATGACTTTGTTTCTGAGGTTGTATACTCTGTATGCTGTAGAAATCACAGAGTAACCTACAAACACTCCTTCATCAGCTTTTGGAGCAAACTTCTGCAATTGATCTTTTTGATTAAGTATGAAACATTGACAACCAAAGATATGCAGAAAGCTGATGCTTGGCTTCCTTCCCTTGAGCACTTCATATGGAGTTTTGTTGTGCCTCTTGATAATAAGGGACATGTTCTGTGTGAAACATGCACAACTTACAGCCTCAGCCTAGAAATTAAATGTTAACCCACTTTCACACAACATGGTTCTGGCAGCTTCAATCAATGTTCTATTTCTTCTTTCAGCTACACCATTTTGTTGTGGGGTTCTTGGAGCAGAAAAGTTTTGAGATATCCCTTTTTCATCACAGAAAGATTCCAGAGTTTGATTTCTGAATTCAGTTCCATGATCACTTCTAAGACTCCTCACCAGATTGCCATTCAACACTTCTATCTTCTTGATAAAACAGATAATTTCTTCAGCAGCCTCACTCTTTGCTTTAAGAAAGAAAACCCAAGTATATCATGAGAATTCATCAACCAATACAAGAGCATACTTACTTCCACCAATACTAGCAGTTGCAACAGGACCAAAGAGATCCATGTGCAACATATAGAAAGGTTTTGTAATTGAGAAGGTCTGCTTGGATGGAAATGATGTCTTATGCTGCTTTCCCTTCTCACAAGCAGTGCAAGGTTTAGGCTTAAGATAAGTCAGTGAAGGTAGTCCTGACACTAGTTCACCCTTGCTCAACTTGTTGATGTTTTTGAAATTAAGGTGGGAAAGCCTCTTGTGCCACAGCCAGTTTGTATCCTCATTATTCTTGGAGTACAAACAAGTTTCCTTTGAAGGGTCACCAGAGGACATGTCAAGTGTATACACATCCTTGGTTCTCTTGGCACTGAACACTGTATTACCTTCTTTATTTATGATGGAGCCTCTTGTCTTTGTGAAGTGGACTTCATTATCTCCATCACACAATTGACTTATGCTTATGAGATTATATTTCAGCCCTTTGACATATGAAACTTTTGACAGCTTGAGGTTCCCATTATGAAGTTCACCATAGCCTTTAGTTTGCCCATGGTTGTTGTCACCAAAAGTCACCCTTGGACCTTTCTCTTTCTTGTAGTTGCTGAGCAATGCCTTGTTACCTGTCATGGTTCTTGAACATCCACTGTCAAGAAACCAAGAACCAACACCCTGCACAGATTTGAATGAAAGAAGAGTTAGTGACACAAGTAGGAATCCACTACTTAGTGGATCCCTGTGGAATGCACCTAGCTTTCCACTTTATCTCAGGTTTCTAATGAATGGGAGGAGTGACTATGTTATCATCACAAGTCCGCTGTCTAGAATTCCCTTCTAAGGAACATTCAAATGCCTTATGCTCTTTACTTCCACATTTATAACATTTTTGAGATTTAGTGGCCTTGGAGCATTGAACAACATGGTTTGAATGCCTATGAGATTTCTTATCAGTCATCATTTGACTAATTTGACCATTCAGCTTATGAAGCTTATCCTGTAAATTTCTTAGGTCTTTATTTACAGGCGCCTCAGATTGATCTTTGTTTTTGGAAAGCTTTTGACCAATCTTTGGAGTGGCAGAAATAGAAACAATGTGAACATCATTCTTTTTACTCATAGTTTCTTCTATTAAAAGAGAGTTGATTACTTCTAGATCAACTGATTGTTTAGAAGATGATCTATGATCAGCTGACAGGTTATCAGCTGAGCATTTATCATCTACTAACCTATCAGCTGATGGAGTAGTATTAGCTAATGATTCTTCAGTTTGTGAAATGCTAAGAATTAAGTCATCTATTTTCAAGGTTTGACAACGTAATGTCTCTAAGGTCTCAACTAATGATTCCTTTCCTTTAATCACATCCTTTGACTTTGTGTTATTAGTATTTTTACATTCTGAAATCTTACTAGAGGATGATTCAATAGAAGGAATAATTGATTCTTTTAAGTGGGAACTTTTGCTTTATAACAAAGTTATTTGTGAATACACTTTTGCCTTTAACAGTCTTGTGAAAGGTCTGTGGCAAAATGTCAGCTTTGTCTAAGATATTAAGGTTCTTATTAGAATCAACATAGTTAGCAGCCTTAGAGTAATTTCCACCAATAATAGCTTGAACTTGTTTGGGTATCTTCTCCTTGACACACTGAGTGGTCTTTTCTGCAGATACACACCAAGACTTTACTACTTTTTGGAGGTCATTAAACTTTTTGGTTGCTTCACTAGTTTCTTTTACTAAGATCTCATTAAGTATCTTTTGATTAGCTAGTTCATCATTCAAGATTGTTATCTGCTTAAGTTCCTCATCCTTAAGAATTAACTTTTCCTTTAGTGATTCTACTTCTAGTTTTAGCTTCTTCTCTCTTTGAATAGCAGACTGGAAATCAATACACAAGTAATCAAACATAGCATTCTTCTCATTATCATCATAGTTAATAAATTTTCCAACCTAATACATAGAAGAAGGATCCCAGTTGGTAGTTGAATAAGCTTTAGCAGCCTTTTTCATATCTTCATCAAAGGAACTACCATCATTGTTGTTGGCCATCATGCAAAACTGAGTAGAGATCACCTCATCTTCATCTGAGGAAAGATCTTCTTCTGCCCAATCTTCTTCTTCAGCAACAAGAACTTGGCCCTGGGCTTTCTTCTTCTTCTACTTGTCAAGGACAGCAGCAAGGAGTTTCTTATACTTGGCTTCATAATCAATCTTGCCCTCCTGCTTTTGCACAGATGAAGAACCAGTGTTATATTTGGACTTACAATCACTGGTAATGTGGCCAATCTTGCCACACTTATAACACTCTGTTGTGGAGGCATCAAAAGTGGATTTGGGCTTGACAAACTTTGATGACCTCTTGCTGAACCTCTTGACACCCTTTCCCTTCTTGAGAGGTCTGAACTTCTTAACCAACATAGCTACACCTTCAACCAACTCCTCCACATTACTTTCCTCACAATCCTTCTCCTCATCACTTTCTCCAGCACTCTCCTCTCCATCTCCTTCTTCATCAGAACCAGAATCAATAGCTGCAAAGCTTCTCATCTTTGTATCTCTTGATACAAGGGCAGTTGGTGCAGCTTTCACAACCTCCTTCATCTCCTTGGATGACAAATTCCTTTGTTTGACTGATTGCTCATGGTTGAGTAAGTTACCATAGAGAGCAACCAGAGACATTCCCTTAATCTTTTCACTATGTCTTAGAACAGTGACAAAGTGATCCCATGTTTCAGGAAGGGAGTCTAGAAACTAGTTTACCAAGACAAAGTTGCTCTTGGTTATGTCTGCCCTTTTCAAGTCATTAACAAGGCAGTTGAACCTGATGTATGTATGTGTAAGACTCTCACCTTTCTGAGCAAAGAAGAATTCATACTCTGTGTTGAGGAGGAGCTTCTTGTTCTCCTTCACCTCTTCAGTCCCTTCATATGCAACTGTGAGTGTATCTAACATCTCTTTTGCAGAAGAACAGTTAAGCACTTGATGATAGATTTCATTGGGTAGTGCAGAGACAAGAGCTGATATGGCCTTAACATCTAGGCTAACCATCCTCTTATCCTCATCTGTCCACAGATGCATGGGTTTGGTTATGATTCTTTCAGTTGTAGATGTTTGACCTTCAGATTCTGATGGAATAGATAACATTGATGTTGGAACATAAGGACCATCAGTGACTATTTCAAGCATTTGGATATCAAGGGTGGATAGGAAAAGATGTGCTCTACTTTTCCACATGGAGAAATTTTCAGCATCAAACATGGGACATCTTGTTAAGGACCTAGTGTTTGAAATATTCATATTGTTTGCGGATGAGGCCATATTGACAGGGGTAGAAGCAGTTGTAGAGTAAGCAAAATAGATCTAGATATTGATTACCTAACATGCTATGATACCAGTTGTTAGTCCCAGATTGAGTACGCAACAACAAATGTTTGTAGAAGGGGGGGTTGAATACAAACTTTAGCTTTTAAAAAGTGGCAATCAATTTGTCTAACACATAGACAAGCTAACTCTAAAACAACTAATGTATTTAGAGTGTTCAACACATGAACAAGTTTGATTCTACACAATGCTTATACTCTACGAAATTTCTCAACTGATGAGATTTTCTTTTTGTGTAGTAGAGACTTCACTTTGTTGTGTTGTGTAGTATTCTCTTTTTTTTGCATGTCCACCATGCATGAGTATATATAGAAGTCTTGGTGGATCCGGTTGCATGAAGGTAAGAGACCAAGAGGATGTGGAAATATAATATTTTAATTGTAAAGGTAGTGGGTGAAAAGTAAAGTTACTTTAATCAAATGTATGATAAAAGTAATTGTACTTTTTTGCAAAAGTGCAACCCATTCACAATATAAAATATAAAAGTCCACATCTACTGTCGTGTAGAAGTATCTTTCCCTTTCCATGATTGTACTTTAATCAACACCATGCTTCTGATTGATTTGACTTTACCAAGTATGGGATTGCCAGCCATACTTAGTTGTTTGAACAAATCTTCAAGATCTTCGTCTGTTTGAGGTATCATTATCCTTTTCCAGAGGATAAGATCAAACTTTTTTGTCTCATACTTGATCCAAAAAGTGCATTTTTATTTTTACAAACAAAGATCTAAGGCATAATAGAACAACACATGTTCTGCCTTTTACATATGACTTACAATCTAAAAAGATAGAGTAGATTTGATATTTTTCACGACTCAGCTAACAGATTGTACTAGGAACTCTGATATTCACTACTCATTTGACAAAATATATCAGTTGATCACTTTTTGCTAGGACTCAGTTGATACATATTGCTCAGCTGATCATATAGATGCTCAGCTGATCAATAGTAAACTTAGGAGAACATAAGCTCATGTATTTGTATGATCAGTTGATCAAGAATGCTTAGCTGATCAATCAAATACATCAGTTTATAAGGGGAGATGACTTGTGTAAAGATAGACTTACTTAACTGATGCTCTGGGCCTCAACTAATCCATTTGTTCACTCAGCTGATAAAGTAGGCACTCAGCTGATCAAATTCTTCACTCAGCTGATCAATCTGTTTACTCAGCTGATGGAATATTTTCATCAGCTGATCAACAATTTTGCTCAGCTGATAGACTGTTTTCCTCAGCTGATGGTCTTCTTTATTTGTATTATTCATCTAATGCTGCTTGGCTGATATCCTTTGGCTGATACTTTGAGTAGGATCTGATGCTCAGCTGATGGTTCCATACTTAGCATATTTTTACATAAACTGATTCAAACAACACATGTTTGAATTCTTTCTAGTCCTACTAAATGTAGGGTTTGGTTATCAACAAATTCTATGTTTTAGGATAGGCAGAGTTGATTATTAGGGTGAAGTGATTATCTCCCCAACACAGATCCACGTCGTCGCCCAGTAAAGTTTGAGGTGGGAGAATTAGCATACTTGAAGGTTTCTCCATGGAAGGGTGTGATTCGATTCGGTAAACGTGGGAAGTTAGCTCCCCGTTACATTGGTCCCTTCTGCATACATCAAATTGTGAATGATCAAACGGTTACACTAGATCTTCCGGCAGAACTTGCAGGAATCCATGATACATTCAACGTCTGTTATTTGAGAAAATGCAAAGTTGATGATGAAAGCCAGATTCTCCCAGTACAAGAACTGAAAGTTGATTCTAAGAAAAGATTGATAGAAGAACCTATAGAACTGTTGGATCGAAAGGTGACCAAGCTCCGAAAGAAGCAGATACCGATGGTATTGGTCAAGTGGAAGCATAGTCTGGGTTCTGATTTAACTTGGGAAACTGAGACTGAGATGCGAGACATATATCCCCATTTGTTTGAGCAGGAAATGATTCCGAGGACGGAATCCTCTTAAGGGGGAGAGATTTGTAACACCCTCAAACCTGGGCTAGGAGATTAGCAGGTTTGTGATATGTGTTATATTATTTTAATATGACTAAGTGGTTAATTAAATTCTAATTGGTTTAATAAGATGATTATATGTATGTGTTTAAATTGTGTGTATGTATGATACCGTATGTATGCATGTATAATTATATGTGTATGCACGTGTATGTATGTTAAGAAAGTTTTTGCCACCTCCTCCTAAGTGTGCATGTATACGTGTAAACCATATGGGTTAACCATTCATTATCTCAAATATTAGAAAAGTGTGTGTGTGAACTTGTGAAATCCTCTCGGCCAAAGAAGAAACCGAAGAAGAAATGAAACCATCATATTTCCTATTTTGTGTGATTGGAATTCAAGATAGAGGTTAGATACATACTTTATTATGTTTGCATGCTAAGTTGGGCAGGATTGTTAGTAATTAAACATGAAAAACATGAGGAACTATAGAATCGGTTTTAGAACTTGGTCTTATGGGTTTTGTTGAGTTTTGTGTGTTCATATGGTTATATGTTAAAACGGTGTTTCGATGCATGAAATGTATGTTTTATGATGTTAAAACATGTTTATGAATGATTTTAATGATTATCATGAATCTGGGTTTGAGATATGAAGATGGCGGAATTGAAGAACTTATGATGTTGACGGATTTAAGGAAATTATGAACTATCGGTTTTGGTGTTGGGGAAGAAAAGGAATTCAAATTATGGTGAAACCGATAGTTTCAAAAACCGATACTTGTAATCCAGAATCCTAAAACCGATACTTTGAAAAACCGACAAGCTAGAATCCTATACTCCAAAATCCTACATTTTGATTAACCAAGTCTTAGGAATCCAATAACTTGGAAAATAACTTAGAATCCGATTCATTATAAATCCGAGACTTTAAAACCGGAAGCCATGAAATCCGAATGATAGAATCCGATACTCAAAACCTATACCCAAATCCAAGTGAAGTAAAATCCGAGACTGTGGAAATCCGACACTGGGTAGCGGATTTCTAAGAATCCGACAGTTTTGAAGAATCTGATACTTTGGGTTTGGAATTTGTATTTGTTTATTGTTTGTTATTGTTTGATGAATGATTTATAAATATATGGATATATATATATATATATATATATTTATGAGATTGAGTCTGAATTGGTTATTGTTGTGTTTTCAGGTAATCCAAAAGCTCAGTAAAATTAGATATCTGAGTTCAAGCTGAAATAGAGGTGAATGGACGTTAATCACGGATGGTAAAGTTTGCAGTTAATATTATTAGTGTAATGCATGATTGTGGATTGGAACTGGTTTGATTGAACTGCTGATTGTGATTATGATTGTTGATAACTGCTGCATGACTATTTGGTTGATACGCGCTCTTAGGATGATTTTGAGTTGCGTTTGAGATGTCAGCTATACATGGACTTGGGCTGAGCTTGTCTTACTGGTTGGTTGAACAGTAGTAGCCTTTATGTTGCATTTGTTGCTCAGAGGGTAGTTTACTGTGCCAATCCAGTGGAAAGCTATGGGTAAACCTTTGATTTGGCCGGCATTGGTTGTAGGTTTTGCACCGAACCGCCGGTCTTCTCGTGATATGTGATTACATGATTGATGTTGATTGTGAATGTTTGCATTTGATGTTTTAGCCTCTACTCACTTAGCTTTGTGCTAATTCCCCTCAGTTAATGTTTTACAGGTTCGTGTTAGAGTTGAAGAAGGAAGAGTTAACCACACTCTGATACTTATTTTGAAAAAGAGACGAGCCAGTTATTTTGTAACACCAAACAATTGATAATGATGTTATTGTCTTTTGAACAAATGATTGTATCTTTGTAAATATTGGTTTAATGTATTTAAGTTGAGTTGAATTAGCTTCCGCAGCGTATTATAAAAAAAATGGCTTGTAATTTTCCGGTGTTACAAATTTGGACGAATAAAGCCTTTGTCTAACAGATCCTGAATCTGCGTCATCATTTCCCGAATCTCTGAAGGTGTCAATCTGTATGGAGCTTTCTCCAGTGGCCGAGACCCAGGGATCAAGTCAATCTTGAATTCTACCTCATGAACCGGAGGCAACCCTGCCAATTCCTCTGGAAACACGTTCTGGTATTCCGTTACCACCCGAATATCCGTCATAGCTTGCTTTTCTTTCTTCCCGTCGATAACATATGCCATGTAAGATTCACATCCTCTATCCAATGCCTTCTTAGTTTTCAAACAAAAAGTAATTGGGATCACCGACCCAGCCTTCTCACCCCTTGCTACCACACGAGTACCATCCGCCAATGGGAAAGAAAACAACTTCTTGTGGCACTTAATACTTGCTTGATTCAAACTCAGCCAATCCATCCCGAGCACTACATCAAAACCAGATAATGGCATAATAAGAAAATAAACAGGAAAACACACACCATCTATATCAGTTTTAGCTCTAGCCACAGCAGTCGTGACCGGAACCATCATGCCATCAGCTACTTCTATTTCTAAAGCATTAGCGAGCTCAATAATAGGCACATTTAATCTACCACAGAACTCCACAAAAACAAAGGAGCGGTTAGCTCCAGAATCAAACAATACTCTAGCAGGAGTAGAGTTTATCAGAAACATGCCCGTTATGACATCGTCTATGGTGGTGGCATCATCCACTGTCATTTTAAACGCCTAGCCCTCAGTAGTGGGTGGGTTCTTTCTTTTCTGACCAGCTGAAGACGATCCCCCAGCCGTTCCCGCTCCTGACCCAGATCCTGACCTCTTATTTAGTGGGCACTCACCAACTCTGTGCCCCTCTTTCTGACAATTCTAGCAAACGTTCTTCTGGAATCTGCAACTTTTAAAATCATGGCCAAACTAACCACACTTCACGTATCTCAATGTTTGTGGCGTACGTTGACCATTGTAAAAAGAATTGCACCTGCCACACCAAGGTGCCCGTTGATTAGACCCACCCGAAGTAGGCCTCCTACTCTGTTCTCCTTGCTTACTACCACCGCTCTGCCCTCCCTGTCTCTGTTGGGTATTATACTGTTCAAACTTGGATTTTTGTTGAGAAATCCTCTCTCTGATCAAACTTTCTTTCGCAAGATTATCCCCTTCGGCCGATTTGGCCAAAGTGAAAGCCTGGGATAATATAGTAGCCCACCTAGTGGCGCTGTAGTAATCCAGGTGCAAGGCTCCTACAAAATGAGCAATCTTCGATGCCTCATCCGGTACCCAATGTTTCACGAATCTCAACTTTTTGTTGAATTGTTTAATCAAGTCATCCACATACATATTCCCTGTCATTCGCAAATCCATAAACTCCTTTTTGATTTTAGCAATCTCAAAAGGACTGTAGTACTGTTCACACAACTTTTCCTGGAATTGACTCCAGGTGATACTTTCCTGCTGCTGCTCAGTAAAGTGACCGGTGATCGAGTCCCACCATACCATGGCATCTCCCTTCAACATTCTTGTTGCATACTTCACCTTCAACTCATCCTCGCAATTACAGGCATCTAATTCCTTAACCATCTTACGCAACCAGTTCAATGTAACATTGGGATCAGAACTCCCTCGATATTTTGAAGGCTTACAATCCAAAAATTGCTTGTACGTGGACGGTTACTTGATTCCAGGAAACGCTAAAGGATATGCTCCCTAAGGTGCAAATGGATAATAAAATGGTTGTTGCATCATCTGAGTAATCGGTGGTAGGGGCGTTGTTACTGGTGCTGTAGTTGCTTGTGTAGTAATCGCAACTGGAACTGGGGTTGGTTCAGGTTGTGTTTGTCTCTGCTGCTCCATACTGTGTACCAGATTCCTCAAATCTAACAATTCATTTTCAAGTTCGAAGATATACTTACTCTGATCTTCCTCGTGAGCTTGACCTGACGTTCCTGCATTTGTTGTATCCAAATTCTCAATCACTGGTGCCTTTGATGATGAATGGGTCATAGGAGGAAGGATTGGGGTTTCTCTATCATCCATATTTGTTACAATCACATCATCTCACAGCTCATTAGCATAAACCGTTAGTACACAAAATACTAACTACTACAAACATCTCTAACTCACCCTAATTCCCCCGAAGGAAAGTTTGACCCATGATGAGCCGAGGTTTGGGAATGCAACACTCTAGCCGTGCATGCATCGGCAAACCAAGGCTATGATACCAAAACTGTAACACCAGAAACCAAAGCCATTTTTTTAAAAACGCATTGAGGAAGCTTAATCAAACAAACCTCTTTACATATAAACCAAACATTTACAAATTTACAAACATCTGTTCTCAAACAAACAATAACAATTGTCTTGGTGTTACTAAAACATAATGGCTCGTTTCATTTAGAACAAAATATCAGAGCAGGGTCAACTTCTCCTTCTGCTAACACCACAAAAACACAAACCTGCAAAAGCAACAATTGGGGGAATTAGCACAAAGCTAAGTGAGTAAAGGATAAGCACAAACGCAAACATCATCAGTCAATATCAAAGCATGTAATCACATATCCAAGAAAACCGGTGGTTCGGCGCAGAACCTACAACCAATGCTGGCCAAAGCAAAGGTTTACCGATAGCCATCTACTGAGTTGGCACAGTGAAAATTCCCCTCTGATGCAACGTATGTACCAATAAGACTATCACTGTACAACCAACCAGTAAACGAGCCTAGCCTAATTCTATGTGTAGCTGACTTCTCAAACGCAACTCAATATCATCCAAAGAGCGCGTATCGGCACAATCAACAGTCAACAATCAGACTCAACAGTCTATCAATCACATACGCATGCATCACATCAATAACATTAACCATAATCTTTACCATCCGCGGTTAACATCCATTCACCTCGTATTCAACACGAACTCATATATCTAATATCTTTGGATTGCCTAAAAACACGATAACAACGAAATTACCATCGAACATAAAATATATTTACCCACATATATTTATGTCTCAATCATTTATAAACACAAAGCTTGATACTCAACAAATAGTATAATTAACAAAGTACAATAAATCTGATCCTAAATGTTGGATTTCCTGATTGTCGGATTTCCAAGAATCTGCCGGATTTAAGTGTCGGATTCTGCAATTATCGGATTTCAGGTATAGGATTCAACTTGTCAGAATCTGAGTTTATCGGATTCTAGGTTGCGGATTCTAAGTGTACCGGATTTGAGTTCCATCCGAATTTAAAAGTGTCGGTTTCTTAGTCCTGGATTCCAGGTACCCGGATTTCAAAGATATCGGATTTATGACTACGGATTTTAGGTATCGGTTTTTAAACAATCGGATTACAACATTTCGGATTCAAAGGCATCGGATTTCATCATCTTCTTCCTCACTCAATTCCGCCAACTTCATCATCACCATAGATTAAACCCATAAATTATAAAACTCATCAAAACTTACCAAAAACATGTTTAAACGTATACAAACATGTATTCATGTATCACAAACACTTTCTAGTCACATGACTCATTAAAACATGTAAAACCCATTTAACCAAATAAACTTCAAACTTCATTCAAGGTTTTCTTAGCATACAAACTGCAAACTCAAATGAAATCATATCTAGATAAATCAATAACATGATATAAGCACAATCTAACCTTTACTTTGATTCAAGAAGTGCAATTCTTTAAATCTGATTACTTGTTCTTCAAACTCAAGCTTTCTTCTTAAGAAGGTTAGCACAAAAACACACACTACACTTTTCTTAATTTGAAAGTATGGGCAGATAATTTTCTTCATGTCATACCATGTATATAATATTATTTCAAATAAAGCAGGAGGTGGCTAACCCTCCTCTTAGTTCACATACCATCACACACGTGTACTTCAATTAATATACATACATACATACATACGCATACTAAAATACATGCATACATATATTTATGTTCCTAATTAATTTAATTTAACGAACTTAAGATAAACATATAATCAAGTTAAAACAAATAATCACATACCGCTAACCCGCTAATCAACTAGCCCAGGTTTGCGAGTGTTACAAAGTCAATTCAGCGATTGCTTATATGTTTGCTCCATTCGTCTTATAATACCCAGAGAGTTTTTCTAACCTTTTTCTACCTTATGTTATTTTATTTTTTGTACAATGAGGACATTGTATAATTTAAGTGTGAGGTAGGGGGTTAGAAAATATTTCCTCGTTTGAAATTTATTTGTCCTCGTATTAAATTATTATTGTATTTGGGTGTTAAATTTTAAATTTTTAACATCATTCGAGTTAAAAGTTAGATATTATTTTAGAATGTCAAGTTTGTTGATTTATAAACAATGCATAGGTCATATTCAGCTTTTATGCATAGTACATGTGGCTTTTCGCCAATTCCTTAGAAATTTGTGTTTATAGTATCCAAATTTTAAATTTTAAACTGTTGCAAATAAATATAAGGTTAAGCCCTTTTTCAGTCTAAGCTTGAAAAAAATAGACTGAGTTGAATTTTCAATTTTTATAAACATATGCTAAGAAAAAGAAAGAAAGAAAAAGCCAATGTGCAAAAAATGAAAAAAAAGATATAAAAGAGCTAGAAAATATATATAAGTCAAATACATGGCCTTTGAAACTCGAATTAGTATACTCTGAGGGGTGTTCTACACCTAATCACCTAAATCCAACTTGTTTGGGATCGGTTGAGTTGAGGATTCGTTATATGGGTTCCATAGAAAGTCATAGACTTATAAAAAGAGCTGAAAAGATATAAATAGCATATGCAAGAATAAAGTTGGAAATCTGCATTAAGTCTTGAGGTCAGGGGATTTATAAAAGGTAAGTTAACTAAATTAAATATAAATGCAATTTTAAAGTTAAGGTTTGGATATATATAAATAGAAATATTCTTTGGTAGTTGATATCGCGTTAAATATATATAAATATTAGGCGATATCGGGTTGGTTTAGCCGGAAATCATACATTTAATTGTAAAAGATACGTTTACCATTTATTTTATGTTTTGCAGGATAAAATGGCGAAAAGATGAATCTATCTAACAACCGGTGCAAAGAAATCAAGAAAATAAATGGGCCCAAAGAAAGAAGTAAATAAAATAAAAGAGGCCAAAAGAAAAAGACTAAAATAAAAAGAAGCCCAAAAGAAAAAAAAGAGAAAAGAGAGAAGAATTAAATAGGCCCAACTGGCCCAAGCCCAAGAAAAAGGAAAAGGTCCGGGCGCAAATGAAGGCATCGCGGCGCGACGACTCTGTTTGTCACGGCGCGACAAACTAGTCCGGATAAGCCCTATCGTCTTGCAACATGTTGTCACGGCGCGAACAACTCCATTGTCGCGGCGCGACGCGTATGGATGACGCCAGATTTGAATTTTAAAAGAAGAAGGATCGGGGTACGATTGCTCGTCGCGGCGCGACACCCCTGTTTTCAGATTAGTATTTAAACGAACTTCTTGATTTGGCGTTAACCATTCGATTTCTTCCACCATTACTCTGCTAAACACGTCCAAGAACACATCCCAGAAGGCTTGAACTCGGATTTGAAGGATTGAAGCAACAATTGGAGATTAAAGGCTTGGAGCTATTGCTTTATTACGGTTTTTCTATTCTTCTTCTATTCTTAATGTTTAGTCTTGAATTCCAGAAGTCTAGTATGCTTGTAATAGGCTAGGTTTTTCTGTTTTCCTCCCTAGAGGAGATGAAACTCTTCCAAGTTGGTTAATTTTACATCTTTATGACTTTAATTACATTATATTTATCTTTCAAGTCTAATCAATGATCCTTGCATGTTTTATATCTGTTTTTGATATGTTTAGAATCTGAGTTAATGTAAATTGGAGGACCAATCCATTTATATGACTTTAATCAATGCTAATTAGGACCAATAATTAGGGTTGACTAGTGATTGATCAAATCCTAGGGTTAAACAATCAAGATAGGAACTTTAATGTGTTAGAATTGATATATGACAACTTTCATGTGTTAATTGAATGATTTGGTAACTTAATAAATCATTAAAGATTAGATCTTGATAGATACGAACTTAAATATGCTTAATTGTGTAGTTAATTGATTTAATGACCAATTGATTAGTTAATTGCATGATTAGAAAAGTTGGATACTCGGATCAAGAGTCTAACAATATAGGAATCGGTATAGTGTTGATTAATTGTCCAATGCATCAATTTTGATTAATAAAACCAACTTGAAAAGGGTGGAAACGAATCTAGGGAGGGAAAGCCTTTTAATTGATATTTAATCCATAAAGTTCTTTGCTTTTTGCTCTCTTTGGTTTGTTTTGGTAATTTAGTAGTGTTAGTGATCATTTAGTACCATCAAGTTTGAATCTTGCACACAAATTCCCTTTAATTTAGTTAATTGCTTTAGTTTAGTATTTAACTGCATTTACTTAGTTTAATTGTCTTTAATTAGTTTATTTTAGTTAATTCTTTATTAATTTAATAAAATCAGTTTAGCTCTAGTTCCCTAAGAGTTCGACACCCGACTTATTAACTATATTACGAAATGATTAGGTACACTTGCCTATTCGTGCAGTTTTTGGTAATTAATTCGGTAATTTATAAATTTAAAACTAGTACGCTACACGCACACCAAGTTTTTGGCGCCGTTGCCGGGGAACGGTCTTAATCTATTTTTATTAAGTTAATTTAGTGTTAACCGTTGTTTCCCGCGAGTTTTGGCTCAAAAGGAACAAACTTTTGTTTTCTGTCCACTAATCGCGCCGCGACCAGGTCTCTGTCGCGCCGTGACGCGACCAGAACAAAAACTTCTGTTTATTTATTCTATTTTAGTAGTTAATTAATTCCGTGCCTGTTTAGGATTAGTACTTTAATTCTATAGACTCTATTAGGGTTTTTATGTTAGTGTATGTCTTAGACCCCACTCCTGATTTCGTTCAGCCTTTTGACAAACCGGAACGCGAATTTCATCGACGCCTACGAGTTAAACGTGAGAGGGAGAGAGCACACATAATGACAGAGAACATCAACAATATGACACTCGAGGAGTATGCGAGGCGTGTGCGCGAGGGCACCGGAGTGGGTATTTACCGACCTGAAATACCCGAGGAGAGAACCTTCGAAATCAAAGGCCAGTTCCTTCACCTTCTGCGCGAGACTCCTTTCACCGGAAAGGATAACGAGGATGCCAACCAGCATGTCGAGGCCGTTCTCGAGATTTCTGACTACTTCCACATGCCGGGAGTTAGTCGTGACGCTGTTATGCTGCGAGTGTTTCCGATAACACTCCATGGTGCAGCCAAACGTTGGTTACGATCCGAGCCCACCATCCGTACATGGGAGGCGCTCAAAACTCGCTTCATTAAACAGTTCAGTCCTCCATCAAAGATTGCCAAGATGAAGATGCAAATCCAAAACTTCATGCAATCTGAGGACGAAACCCTCTACAACGCCTGGGACAGATATAAGGAGATGCTCCAAAATTGTCCACAGCATGATCTCAATGCTCACCAGGTTGGCCAAACATTCTATAATGGTTTAATGTATGCACTAGATAGATGATCGATTCTCAGGGACCAATACCAAAGAAAACACCCGCCGCTGGGTACCCCCTGATTGAGGAGATAGCTCAGCACTCCCATCAGTGGCATTCTTCTAGAGATTTTTCCTACCGGAGGAAGACTGCAGCTACAGCCGACTCATCTGATAGCATAGCGGCCCTTAGTGCCAAGCTTGATGCACTAGGGCGAGACATGAAAAAGGTGAATCAAAACAGTCACGCTATGCAGGTCGGTTGTGATAACTGCAGTAGACCCCATCTTGCGAGAGATTGTCCAAATGACGAGAATGGGGATCTCAAAGAATCTGCGTGTTATTCAGCTGGACATAAATATGATTATCCAGAGGATGAGGCTTTCTTCCGCAATAGAAAGCCAAACTGGAAACAATATCCTGAATACTGCAAGGAGATGGAGGGGCGATTCAGGCAGTCTGGCCCAGGATTCTATCAGAGAGACCAGCCAAAGGGGCCACTGCCAGAAAAGAAGCCTAATTTCGAGGATATGCTCACGCGCTTCGCCACAGCATCAGATCAGAGGCATAAGGAGACTGAGGACTTAGTGAAGAAAATAGGCGTTTCTACTGAGGCTGCACTGAGGAATCAGCAGGCGTCTATCCACAACATAGAGACCCAGATTAGGCAGATCTCTAGGGTTCTCCAGGACTGTTTTCCTGGCACTCTTCCTAGTAACACTGAACCGAACCCAAAGGCCGAAATTAAAGCTGTGACCACCAGGAGTGGAAAAGAAGCTGCAGGCCCACCACCTTCCAGCTCCCATCCTGATCCTATAGAGCCACTATCCACTCAGCCAGATAAAGGGAAGGGGAAGGAGAAGGAGGTCACTCCTAATCCAGAACCTATTCCACCTACTCCATCTGTTCCATCTATTCCACCTCCAGTTAAACCTTACCGTCCTCCGATACCTTATCCGCAGCGTCTTCGGCAAGACAAACAGGATGAGCAGTACCGGAAATTTCTGGAGCACCTGAAATCCCTTCACATCAGCATCCCGTTTATTGAGGCTATGGCTCAAATGCCAAAATACTCTAAATTCATGAAAGACCTTCTAACCAACCGCAAGAAAATGGAAGAAGTGTCGAGTGTCACTCTGAACGATCAGTGCTCAGCAGCCATGCTCAATAAGATCCCAAAGAAGATGACTGATCCTGGGAGTCTTACTTTGCCATGCCAGTTTGGCAATATACCCGTTAGTCATGCACTTGCTGACTCGGGAGCGAGCGTGAACCTGATGCCATATTCTTTCTTCGCCAAACTAGATTTGCCCGAGCATAAACCCGTTCGCATGGCTATACATCTGGTAAACAAGTCCGTCACTTATCCACGCGGGATAGTTGAGGACTTGCTAGTTAAAGTAGACAAATTCATCTTTCCTACGGACTTTATCGTTATAGATATGGAGAAGGATGATACAGTTCCCATCATCTTGGGCAGACCCTTCTTGAGTACAGCTCGTGCATTATTCGATATTTATGAGTCACAACTGACACTCAGGGTAGGCACAGATGCTATCACGTTTGGGATTGATAAATCCATGAAACATTCCAAAATCTAGGATGACTCTGCCTTCTTTGTAGACATAGTTGATATTCTTCTAGAGAGCGAGCTGCAGAAGTTCGACACACATGGAGATGAAGGGCAGATGCCACTGGGGGAAGGTCTCTTGGATGCTGAGAGAGACCTGGAGGAGTTGGAGAGGCTGTTGGCAGAAGGGCCAGAGCCGACATCTGATGTGCAGGATTTTCAGCCGTTGCGGCGCGCAACGCGATGAACGCATCGCGACAGGTTGCATCATCGCACATAGAGGTTGTTGAAATAAAGGAGGATCCAGAACCTCCAGACATATCCAAGGAGGCACCTCCACTCTCGGGTCCTAGTCCTGAGCTAAAGGTATTACCTCCACATTTGGAGTATGCCTATCTAGGGGAGAATTCCACATTCCCCGTTATCATATCATCGGCACTATCCGAGTCTGAGAAAATCAAACTTGTCGATGTCCTGAAACAGCGGAAAAATGCGATCGCCTGGTCCATTTCCAACATCAAAGGAATCAATCCATCGTACTGTTCACATAAAATCCTCATGGAAGATGATTCCAAACCGGTTGTCCAACCTCAGCGCCGTTTAAATCCTAAAATGCAAGAGGTTGTGAAGAAAGAAATTGTCAAACTCTTAGACGCCGGTATGATTTATCCAATTTCAGAAAGCCCGTGGGTTAGTCCAATCCACGTGGTTCCTAAAAAGGGAGGGATGAAAGTGGTAACTAACGAAAAGAATGAACTCATTCCTGCCAGATCAAATGATGCCACTCGTAAAGACCACTTTCCCCTCCCATTCATAGATCAAATGCTTGAACGTCTTTCTGGTAATGCGTTTTACTGCTTATTAAATGATGCCACTCTTAAAGACCACTTTCCCCTCCCATTCATAGATCAAATGCTTGAACGTCTTTCTGGTAATGCGTTTTACTGCTTCCTAGATGGTTTCTATTGTTACTTCCAGATTCCCATCACACCTGAGGACCAAGAAAAGACGACCTTCACATGTCCATACGGGACGTTTGCTTACCGGAGGATGCCGTTTGGTCTGTGTAATGCTCTAGTAACCTTCCAACGATGCATGACCGCCATATTCCATGATATGGTGGAAGATTTCATGGAAGTATTCATGGACGACTTCTCGGTATTCAGAAATTCCTTCGACTCGTGCTTATCTAATCTGGACAAAAAGCTCGCCCGTTGTGAATAAACCAACCTTGTGCTAAATTGGGAAAAGTACCATTTTCATGGTACATGAAGGCATAGTGTTGGGACACAAAGTTTCATAAGAAGGCATAGAGGTGGATAGAGCTAAGATAGACACTATCTCTAAATTACCACCGCCTACTAAGGTGAAAGGGGTGAGGAGTTTCTTAGGCCACGCGGGATTCTCGCCGCTTCATCAAAGATTTCTCAAAAATCACAAGGCCTCTGACACAACTCCTATTATAAGACGTTAAATTCGAGTTCTCCGACGAGTGTTTAACAGCTTTTAATACATTAAAGGAGAAACTCACTACTGCCCCGATTATGATTGCTCCAGACTGGACCCTGCCGTTTGAGCTTATGTGTGATGCCAGCGATTATGCGGTTGGGGCAGTCCTAGGCCAAAGGGTTAATAATCGTTTTCAACCAATTCATTACGCGAGTAAAACCCTAAACCCAGCTCAGGAGAACTACATTAATACTGAAAAAGAGCTCCTAGTTGTGGTTTATGCCTTTGATAAATTCCGATCTTATCTGATTTTATCCAAAACTATCGTCTTCACTGATCATTCTGCTTTGAAGTACTTGTATGACAAACAAGACTCCAAGCCTAGGCTTATCCGATGGGTCTTGCTTCTGCAAGAATTTGACATCGAAATCAGGGACAAGAAAGGAGTAGAAAATGTGGCAGCCGACCATCTGTCGAGATTAGAAAATCCACATATAGACGAATTAAGAGAGTCGGACATCGTTGACAACTTCCCAGACGAGCATCTAATGAAGGTCAGCGATGAGCCTCCCTAGTTTGCAGACTTCGTGAACTATCTTGCCGCAGGGGTTCTCCTGAAAGGTATGACACATCAGCAAAAGAAGAAAATTACTGGCAGATGTGAAGTATTATTTATGGGATGAACCCTATCTATTTCAACACTACGCAGACAACATTATCCGGAGGTGCGTTTCGAGAGATGAGGCGAGGGAAATACTGAGGGATTGCCTTAGTGGGCCCACCGGGGGATACCACGGTGCGGTCTACACCGCAAAGAAGGTATTTGAAGCAGGGTTTTATTGGCCCACCATCTTTAAATACGCACATACCCTCGTAAAGGAGTGTGATGCCTGTCAGAGGGCCGGTAATATATCCTCCCGAAACGAGATGCCCCAACACAACATCCAAGTATGAGAAATCTTCGATGTGTGGGGTATAGACTTTATGGGTCCGTTTCCTTCGTCCTGCGGAAATAAATATATCCTAGTATCTGTCGACTATGTGTCGAAGTGGGCCGAGGCACAAGCCTTACCCACTAACGATGCCCGAGTCGTGGTGAAATTCTTAAAGAAATTATTCTCTCGGTTTGGTATCCCTAAAGCCTTGATCAGTGATAGGGGTACGCATTTCGCTAACAGCGTAATGGAGAAGGCGCTGCAGAAAGATGGTGTGAACCATAGATTTGCAACGCCCTATCATCCGCAAACAAGCGGGCAAACCGAGGTTACCAATCGCGCGTTGAAATGAATTTTAGAACGATCGGGTGAACGGGAACCATAAGGAATGGGCAGATAAACTCGATGACGCACTCTGGGCGTTTAGGACTGCCTATAAGACTCCTTTAGGTACTACACCCTCTAGGTTAGTCTACAGTAAGGCATGTCACCTGCCACTCGAGGTAGAGCATAAGGCATACTGGACATCGAAGGCATGCAATCCTGATTTAGATAAGGCACGTGCCAACCGTTTCTTACAGCTAAACGAGTTAGATGAATTACGAAACGAAGCGTACGAGAATTCATTGATCTATAAAGAATGTACGAAAAAATGGCACGATGCACGTCTGAAAGAAATCAAACACTTTGAACCGGGCGACAAAGTTCTGCTATTCAATTCACGGTTGAAGTTGTTTCCTGGAAAACTCAAAACCCGATGGTACGGGCCATACGTGGTTAGTAATGTATTCCCATATGGCACAATCGAACTACTTGATTCCAAGGGAATTACCTTCGAAGTCAACGGGCACCGAGTAAAGCATTACTTGGAAGCAATGCCCGAGGAAAGTGAAGGTGAGGATATCAACCTCACCGTACTAAAACCCTAAGTGTGGGGTGGAGTCCAGCTAAAGACTTGCTTAAAGAAGCGCTTCCGGGAGGCACCCCGTATTCCAACTTTGTGGGTATGTTGCCTAGAAACCCTCACGAGACTATAACTCGTCCACTCGGGCTACTGAGGGGTTTAAAGGCTGGTTTCATACGCTAAATGCAACCGTGATTCCTACGAAAGTGAGTTAGGATTTCCTTTGTTTTCGTTTTTCGTTTGTTTTGTCGTTTTTCGAGATTCCTAGCCTAAACCGATCTTCATACACACTCATATCTGATATTTCGAGCCGTAGGAACTATCCGTTGTCCAAACCCGCGCGCGAGATCTCTAAACGAGCGAATGTGGAAAATTGCCAGATCGCGGCGCGACATACTTGTTTGCCCGTCATCTCAGAGCACGCCACGTGTCGTCGCAGCGCTACAAACCAAATTGTCATGGCGCGACGTAGCTTTTCAGGGCCCATCAGTTCTGCGCCACGTGTCGTAGCGGCGTGATGTGTGTCCATGTAGCGGCGCGACACGACTTTTTCCAGATTCAGCCATTTTCTGCCACGCATCGTAGTGGCGCAACATCTGTCCCCGTAGCGGCGCGACGTGTCAGTGTCGGTCCATGCTCCTTTTGACACGTGTCGTCACGGCTCTACACACTAAATTGTCACGGCGCGACGTTTTTTTCCAGGCCATTTTAAAAAGAAGTTTTCACCAGTCGTCTTCTCCACACCAAGATACATTTTCGCGGCGCTCCAGGCATATTTTTTCCAATTTCAAGCTTTCATACGTCGGATTTACTTGTTTTCGAGCGAAATCTTGACCATCGAACAAGATAGTAAGTGTTTCTCCTCCTGCATTGCGTTTTCATGTTAATTCCAGTCCCCATATCCGACTAATTTCTTGGGTTTCTCGATTTCTTGAGTGTTCTACTGTTATCATGTTAAAATATTTCTAGACACATATCTAAGCGTTTATTTTCACCATGCATGCTAGATTTATTCGAATCTTTGTTCAAGAACAGTTAGGGTTTTCAAGACCCGAAATTAAATCTGATTTTTTTCAAGTTCTTGATGATTAAGCTGCTGATTCTCATTAACATATCATTTATAAACACTCATGCATCGTACATCTGCGTTACATTCGGTTGTTATCATCTCTTTTCCTGCAACATTATCTTCCGAGTATGGGTTTTTGCCAAAACCGGGATTTCTGCCCTTGTAATGGTTTTTGGTGAATATCTGTGGTAATTCTGCGTGTTTTCTGATAATTTGGGCCTGATCTGATTTTTGCCCTTATACACAACAATGGCTGCCCGTGGACATGGACGTAGGGTTCGACAAGAAGAAGAGATTGCGGTTCCAGAAGGCCCTGCGGTATAGCACCCGTGGTTGGTCTTTACGCCCACTCTGCCTGCCCGACTGCAAGCAGATTATATCTCTCAGCTGCAACAGCATCTTCACAGAGAGGTGGACATCCCCCATTCTCTTGATTGGGAGATCATTGATGGAGTTGGGCTTTCAAACAAGCTCCTTGGATTTTTGCCACAACAGTTCCGTGCTGCAGACGAGACTGTAGTGTTTACTTGCAACGCCTGGGAGCGGTTATTCCGCTTGCGCGAGCCAGTCTTCCGAGAGCTGTGTTTGGAGTTCTGCTCTACTGTCCAGCTCAACTCCGTCACCGCCAACGTTACTGATCGTCGGTTTCTGTCTTTCCATCTTGGAGGAGTTAGTTGTGAGTGTAGTCTCGCGGATTTCATTCGTCGCATGGGGCTATACACGCCCGTGGAGGCTACCAGCCCGTTCTTTGAGCAATTCCTTTCGAGTTGCGATCGGGATGAGCCCGAGGGTTTCTCCCTTGCGGAGATGTGGGCGATGATCGCCAACGGGGGGTACGAGCCCCATAGAGCCGTTGAGAGCAGCATCCGCCTCCCTATCCACCGTCTGCTCCACTGTCTTATATCCACCTCCATTTCTCATTGCCGAGGTGGTGAGAAGGTCACGGCAGTTGACCTTATGTTTCTGTATAGTATTCTGACCTATGGCGTATTGTTCAACATGTCGTTCCACCTAGCCTTCTATCTTGCTCGTGCGGGCCACTGGATCCAAACCGGCGAGTCCTATCTGTGATGGCAAGTTTGTCACCAGGTTGGCCCGTTCATACGGGATTCTGTCACTTCATGATGAGGCAAGGCAGGTGTAGTACGAGCCGTGCCTGATGAGTATCGGATACTGAGAAACAATGCGGGTCCAGGAGAGGACCTATGATGGGGGCTACCGAGTTATACCCGTGGAGGGTCATGGGCCTGAGCCAGAGGTTGAGCAGGGGCCCGAACAGGAGCAACAGCCGCGTCAGCGCCGTAGGAGACGGGCGCCTGTGCCCGTAGATGAGGACCCGCAGCCTTACTAACTGCAGCAGATATCCGAGTCTATTGAACGTCTTTTCGACCAAATGGGTAATATGTCTATGAGGATAGATAGACTGGGGTACTACCATGATCATTTGCAATCGCGCGTATCGGTGCACGAGCAAAATCAACAGTATATGCACTCCAGTATGTCTAACATCTTCAACCATTATGGATATCCGCCCCCACCATTCACGCCATACCCTCCCCTGTATCCGGACTGGCACTCGCACTTTCCCCCATCAGATACTCATATGCCAGGGCCGTCTAGACATGCAGGTCACGACTCGGAGGATTAAGACTGAGAGATGATGATTATTTTTTATCTTCTGATGTTAATGTAATGAACTTTAATATATTTTAATTTTAAATATTTGTCTAATATTTGGTGCATGAGTGGTTTGCTTTTTCAGCATGATTGGTTGTTATATGAAGTGTGCGTATATGCTGGCAGTCCGTTCAGCGATTGCTAATCTTTATTGCTCCATTCACTTTGATAATATCCAGAGAGATATTTCTAATCTTTTTCTACCTTGTTATATTTTATTGTGTACAATGGGGATATTGTACAATTTAAGTGTGGGGTAGGGGGTTAGAAAAAGATTCCTCGCTTGAAAATTATTTGTACTCGTAGTAAATTATTGATTGTATTTGGGCGTTAAATTACAAATTTTTAATATCATTCGAGTTAAAAGTTAGATATTATTTAAGAATGTCAAGTTTGTTGATTTATAATCAATTCATAGTTATATCTAGCTTTTATGCATAGTGCTTGTGGCTTTTCGCCAATTCCTTAGAAATTCGAGTTTATAGTATCTCATCTTTAATTTTTGAATTGCTGCATAAAATATAAGGTTAAGCCCTTTTTGAGTCTAAGCTTGACAAAAATCGACTGAGTTGAATTTTCAATTTTTATAAACATATGTTAGAAAAAAAAGAAGTGAAAAAAGCCAATGTGCAAAAAAATGAAAAAAATATACAAAAGTGCTAGAAAAAAAATATATAAGTCAAATAAATGTCCTTTGGAACTCGAATTAGTAAACTCTGAGGGGTGTTCTACACCTAATCACCTAAAGCCAACTGGTTTGGGATCGGTTGAGTTGAGGATTCGCTACATGGGTTCCATAGAAAGTCATAGGCTTATATGAAAAAAGAGCTGAAAAGAGAAAAAACATATGTGCAAATAAAGTTGGAAATCTGCAATAAGTCTTGAGGTCAGGGGATTTTCAAAGGGTAACTTAACCAAATTAAATATAAATACAATTTTTAAATTAAGGATTGGATATATATAGATAGGAGTATTCTTTAGGAATGGTGGAAAGTAAATGAGGATCTAATCATGGGTATATGCATAATTCTAAGTATAGTTTATGTTTTGTTTTGAATCAACCTTTCTGACATTCGTAAGTTATATTTAAAGTTAAGGTTTGGTATATATAAATAGAAATATTCTTTGGTAGTTGATATCGCGTTAAATATATATAAATATTAGGCGATATCGGGTTGGTTTTAGCTGGAAATCATGCATTTAATTGTAAAAAGATACGTTTACCGTTTATTTTATGTTTTGCAGGCTAAAATGGCGAAAAGATGAATTTATCTAACAACCGGTGCAAAGAAATCAAGAAAATAAATGGGCCCAAAGAAAGAAGTCAATAAAATCAAAGAGGCCAAAAGAAAAAGACTAAGATAAAAAGAAGCCCAAAAGAAAAAGAAAGAAGGGCACAGAGTGGGAGATTGCCCGGTGGGAAAGAAACTAGGATCAGGAGCAGGGGCGGGGTCAGCTGGGGGATCATCTTCAGCTGGTCAGAAGAGAAAGAATCCACCCACTACTGAGGGTAGGGCTTTTAAAACGACGGTGGAGGATGCCACCACTACTGATGATGTCATAACCGGTATGTTTCTGATTAACTCTCTCCTTGCAAGAGTGTTATTTGATTCTGGAGCTAATCGCTCATTTGTGTCTATGGAGTTTTGTGGTATATTAAATATACCTGTTATTAAACTTTCTAGTACCCTAGAGATAGAAGTAGCACATGGCATGATGGTTCCAGTCACGACTGTTGTGGCTGGAGCTAAAATTGATATTAATGGTGTATGTTTTCCTGTTTACTTTCTTGTCATGCCTTTATCTGGTTTTGATGTTGTATTGGGTATGGATTGGTTAAGTCTGAATCAAGCAAGTATAAAATGCCACAAGAAGTTAATCTCATCCCCATTAGCGGATGGTACAAGGGTGATAGCAAGGGTTGAGAAAGCCGGGTCTGCAATTTCAATCATTTCATGCTTAAAGGCAAAGAAAGCATTGAGTAAAGGTTGTGAATCGTTTATAGCATATGTGATTGATGGAAAGAAAGAAAAGCAAGCTATGACAGATATCCGGGTGGTAACGGAATACCCGGAGGTGTTTAAAGAAGAATTACTGGGACTACCCCCAGTTCGAGAGGTAGAATTCAAAATAGATCTGATTCCTGGTTCCCGACCAGTGGCTAAAGCACCGTACAGACTGGCACCTTCAGGAATCCAAGAAATGATGACACAGATCCAAGACTTGTTAGATAAAGGATTTATCCGTCCAAGTTCATCACCCTGGGGGTGCGCCAGTGTTATTTGTAAAGAAGAAGGATGGTACATTGCGTATGTGCATTGATTATTGGGAATTGAACAAGAGAACGATAAAGAACAAATACCCGTTACCCAGAATTGATGATTTGTTTGATCAACTACAGGGAGCTTCTTTTTTCTCGAAGATTGATTTAAGATCGGGTTACCATCAGGTAAGGGTGTCAAAGGAGGATGTGGCAAAGACAGCTTTCCGTACGCGATATGGTCATTATGAGTTCCTAGTTATGCCATTCGGTCTAACCAACGCACCAGCAATATTTATGGATCTCATGAACAGAGTCTGTCGACCATTTCTTAATAAGTTTGTGATTGTCTTCATTGATGACATTTTGATTTACTCGAAGACTGAGATAGAGCATGAGCAGCATTTGAGACAGATCTTAGAAATTCTGAAGAAAGAACAGTTGTACGCAAAGTTCTCGAAATGTGAGTTCTGGTTGAGAGAAGTACAGTTTTTGGGGCATATAATTTGTAAGGAAGGGGTAAAGGTGGATGCTTCAAAGGTAGAGGCAGTGATGAGTTGGAAAGCTCCAAGAACACCATCTGAGATAAAGAGTTTTCTGGGATTGGCTGGATACTACCGCAGATTCATCAAAGATTTTTCTAAGATTGCGGGACCGTTAACCAAGTTAACTCGGAAGGATGTAAAGTTTATGTGGGGTAACGAACAAGACAAGGCCTTCCAAATATTAAAAGAACTGTTGTGTCAAGCTCCAATCCTTGCTTTGCCAAGTGGATCTGAAGATTTTACAGTATATTGTGATGCATCTTTGGCTGGTTTAGGATGTGTATTAATGCAGAGAGATCGGGTAATTGCTTATGCTTCCAGACAGTTGAAACCACATGAAAAGAACTGCCCGACTCACGACTTGGAGCTAGCAGTAGTAGTATTTGCGCTCAAATTGTGGAGACATTACTTGTATGGCACCAAATGTGTTTTTTGTACAGATCATAAGAGCCTGCAGTATGTGTTCACTCAGAAAGAATTAAATATGAGACAGAGACGCTGGGTAGAATTGATAAAAGATTATGACTGCGAGATCAGATATCACCCGGGAAAAGCGAATGTTGTGGCAGATGCCCTGAGTCGAAAAGGGAATGGAAGCTCTATTCAATTTATGTGAATTGAGATAGTATCTGATCTGATAGATAGACTGAAGTCTGCTCAGTTGGAAGCCCTTAAAGAAGAAAATTTAAAGACTGACTTTATGAAAAAGAGAAAAGATGAATTGAATGACGATTCTCATGGATTAAAAACATTTAAAGCTCGTGTGTGGGTGCCTAAGCGTGGAGAATTAAGACAATTAATTTTGACAGAAGCACACAAGTCGAGACTATCTATTCACCCAGGAAGCACTAAAATGTATAACGATCTGAAAGTGCTTTACTGGTGGCCTACGATGAAAGCAGATGTGGCACATTTTGTGGAATCGTGCCATATTTGTGCGCAAGTGAAAGCAGAACATCAGAGGCCTTATGGGTCTTTGAAGCAGTTAGAGATTCCTGAGTGGAAATGGGAGCACATCACAATGGATTTTGTAACAAAATTACCACAAACTCAGAGGAATCATGATATGATATGGGTGATAGTGGATCGTTTGACAAAAAGTGCTCATTTTCTAGCCACCTGTGAAACAGCTTCGTTAGGTAAACTAGCACAACTATACATAGATGAAATCGTTGCGAGGCATGGTATACCATTGTCAATTGTGTCCGACAGAGACTCAAGGTTTGTAACTAATTTCTGGAGAAGTTTGCAAAGAGAATTGGGAACTAGAGTTAACTTGAGTACAACTTACCATCCTCAGACAGACGGTCAGACTGAACGAACCATACAGACACTTGAGGATATGTTGCGAGCTTGTGTATTAGAGTATGGAGGATCTTGGGATTCACACATGCCATTAGTAGAATTTGCGTATAATAACTCTCATCACTCCAGTATTGGGATGCCTCCGTATGAAATGTTGTACGGCCGTCGCTGCCGTACTCCGACTTGTTGGTTATAGGCAGGTGAGAAACAGTTTGCAGGTCCCGAAATAGTACAGTTGACTGCGGATAAGGTTGTTATAGCCAGAGATAAGTTGAAAGCAGCCAGAGATAGACAGAGAATGTATGCTGATCCGAAACAACGTCCGGTAAAGTTTGAGGTAGGGGAATTGGTATACTTGAAAGTTTCTCCTTGGAAAGGTGTAATTCGCTTCGGCAAACGTGAGAAGTTAGCTCCCCGTTTCATTGGTCCTTTCCGTATCCGTCAAATTGTGAATGATCAAGCAGTTACACTAGATCTTCCTACAGAGCTTGCTAGGATTCATGATACATTTAATGTCTGTTATCTGAGAAAGTGTAAGATTGATGTTGAATGCCAGATTCTCCCGGTGCATGAGTTGAAAGTTGATTCCAAGAAGAGACTTATAGAAGAACCAGTTGAACTACTAGATCGAAAGGTGACCAAACTTCGAAAGAAGCAGATACCTATGGTATTGGTCAAACGGAAACACAGTCTAGGTTCTGATCTAACCTGGGAGACTGAAGTAGAAATGAAAGAAAGGTATCCCCACTTATTTGAGTAGGAAAGGATTCCGAGGACGAAATTCTCATGAGGGGAGATTTGTAACACCCGCAAACCTGGGCTAGTAGATTAGCGGGTTTACGGTATGTGTTTATTTGTGTTTTAATTATTTTAAATTTGATTATGTGATTACTTGAGTGATATTAAATATTTAGTTAATTTAGAATTAATAGGATGTATGTGTGTATGTATGTATATAGCCGTACGTATGTATGCATGCATGTCTAAGTGGAATACACGTGGGGTTGTGTAGAAGAAAGAGGACACCTAACTTTGCATGTACATTTTGTGTCATCTGTTGCATTACCTCAATTTTCAAGAAGTGTATGTGTGTGTGCTTTGTTTCTCTGCCAAGAAGAGAACCGAGAGAAGAAAAGAAAGAGAATCGGAATTCCCATTTGTGAGATTAAATCAAGATTTTAAGGTTGGTGTTTATAAATTAACATATTATGATCCTTGTTGTTATGCTATATGATTTAAAACATGATTCATGTTTAGTTTAAAGATTGCATGTTAAATAATATCATAATCGGTCTTTGAAAGAATAGGATTTTGATAGCTTTGAATGTTCATATGATTCATATGGTTAAATGCATATGAAGGTATTTAGAATATTTAATGTATGTTTTTGGAATGATGGTATAAAACTGGGTTTTGTATTATGATATTTTGAAGTTGTCGGATTTGTTATATTATGAAGCTCTCGGATTGTTGAGAAGAAGAAATCCGAGTCTTGGATCTTATGAAATCCGAAAGTATAAATCCGATTACCTTAGAATCCGAAACTTGGTTTATGACAACCTCAAATCCGAATACTATAATTGGATATAAAATCCTAAAACTTGGAAAATGAATAAGTCAGAATCCGAATGATGAAATCCGATACTCAATTCTGGAATCCGGGACTTAGTGAAATCCGATACTTACGATTTTGGAAACTTGAAATCCGATTAAGACAAAACTGAGATTGGAACCCATCGGATTCCTAAATCTGACAGTTGTGAAATCCTAAGTAGATAGTTGCGGATTTTGGGAAATCCGATACCTTGGTTGCAGATTTTCAAGAATCCGAGAGAAAATCCGATAGTTATTGAAATCCGATATTTTGTGTTTGGATTTGTTATTGTTTATTGATTGTTGATGTTATGTATGAATTATAGATATATGATGAGATATATTTATAAGATTTGGACTGATTGATTGTTATTATGTTTTCAGGAAATCAAAAGGCTCAGTAATATAAGAATTCTGAGTGCTTCATCTGAACTTGAAAGGTGAGTGGATGTTGGATGCGAACGGTAAAGATTGTGTTTAATATTACTGATGTGAGGCACGATTGTATGTGATGGTTTGATATTGGAATTGTTGATTGTGATTATTATGTATTATGACTGATGCATGAATATTTGTTCGATACGCACTCTTAGTATGATTTTGAGTTGCGTTTGAGAAGTCAGCTATGCGTGAAATTGGGCTAGGCTCATTTACTAGTTGGTTGAACAGTGGTAGCCTTACTGTTGCATATGTTTCTTCAGAGTGGGATTTCACTGTGCCAATTCAGTAGAGGGCTATCGGTAAACCTTTGCTTTGGCCGGCATTGGTTGTAGGTTCTGCGCCGAACCGCCGGTCTTCTTAGAGTTGTGATTACATGATTAATATTGGCTTGATGTTTGCTTTTGGGTTTAGCCTCCACTCACTTATCTTTGTGCTAATTCCCCACAGTTGTTGCTTTATGCAGGTTTGTGTTTGTGAGTGCTCGTGGAAGGAGAAGTTGACCTGACTCTGATGTCTAAGATTTAAAATGAATCGAGCCAGTTTATTTTGTAACACAGAATTATGTTTGTTGGATATTGAGAATAGATATTTTGTTTGAATATATTTTTTAAATGGAATGAATGTTTAAAGTTAATCAAAGCTTCCGTAGCGCATTTAAAAAAAATTGACTTAGATTTTACGGTGTTACACATATGGCTTTGATCAGTGAGGGTTTCAATATCATCAAGGATGCCTTTGAGGAATGAAGGCATTGGAAGTAGCTCCTCAGGGATGGCGATAGAAATGTTGGGATTTATAGGTTTGATGGTTTGGATTTAGGTAAGAAGATTTGAGATGGTTTGGTTTAATGAAGAAAGGGTAAATTGGGGTAAGATGGTAGTAGATAGTTGAGAGGGAATATGTGTATGGAGTTGGTCAAGTTTGGCTAGAATGGGAGTGAGATCAGGGGTAGATGTCGGAGGTGCAGGGGAGGGTTGGGTGGAGAATTTTAGTGACTCTATGTCCATGGCTAGCTTGGACAGTCGAGTGTCTGTTTGGGTTTGAAAGGTATTGAAGGTTTGGGTTAGATGGTCTAATTGATGGTTAATGGTTTGAAGAAGGGTAAGGTTGGGATTAGAAGGATAGTTAGTGGAGGTAGAGGTTTGAGAGGAGGAAGAGGTAGGTAATAGTTCAGTAAAGTTGGGTAAGGTTTGGGTTCCCTCATTTGAGCTTTGGTGTATAAGATCAAGTTCATTGGCAAAGAGGTTTGAGCCTTGTACCAATGGTTGGTTTGTACCACTAGTATTGACAGGTTGTGCTTGTGTAAGAATAGAATTGATAATAGGTGTAAAAAAAGTGGATTGAGTGTGGGATGCACTCAGTAGTAGGGTATCCCTTATTGGATCAACATTTTGTTGGGATAATGTAGATGGATTAGGCTAACTCAAAATGGGTGTAGACACAGTGTGACCTTGGGTTGAGGTATGTCTTTCAATGAGAACATCCTTTTGAGAGGATGACTCAGATAGCGGTTCAAGTCCCATTTTTACAGATACATCCTATTGTGAGGATGTATCCACTGGCTTAGGGTGTGCAACAACCAATTGCTCCCCCCCAATATGAGGAGGGCTAACGGGAGTTGAGGCCAGACGTGTAGATATTACTACCTCAAGGGGCTCAATATGAGCAACCTCTGTTGACCTTGTATATAGGGGGGCTAAGAGGTAGAGTAGAACTAGTGACCACTGGAGGTTCACTAGAGCTTGGCTTTTGAATAGGTGTATGGACTGGAGATGAGGATGGGCTATCTAAGGTTTGGACTACCATTTGAATATCATCGGATGTGGAATCAGAATCTTCCATACCTTGAGATTGAATGTGCCTGCTTCTATCAATAAGTTCAAGTAGTTGATCAGAAATTTCAGGTTCAGGTTGATCTAGCATAGCAACATCATCAAGGGGACTTGTTACAAATAGACTAAGAGGAGCAAAGCCAGTATCACCACCACCATCATCATCACCATTTTCATTATCATCATTACCACCATTATCACCATCATTATCACCATCATGATCATGATCATCATTATCATTTGCCTCAGCAACAACATTGATTAATTCCTGCATCTGTGGTGTAATAGCAGGACCCCTATCTATGCTCAAAAAGTGAAATACCTTTTCTCCCATTAAAGGTACAGGTATGCTCTCCACGTGTTCATTGAGGCTTACATAGTCATTCTCTCCAATTTCCCACATAGCTATCAAATTAGAAATTTGATGTAGGGTACTTGAGACCTTAAGGATTTCTTGTTAGTGCTCTAAGTGATCTTATCAATGTGGCCAAAGAAAATAACCTGAGCAAAGTCTATATTGATCCTAAAAAATAGGGCATAAAGCATGAGGAGCTCGGTTTGGTTGATCAGATGATGACTACCAGATTTAGGACCAAAGCAACGTATGACAACGTTTGCAAGGTATTTTCATGGGTGAGCTAGAGCAGAGACTTTGATTTGACCATGCACTACAGGCTCATTGTAGCCTATAGTGGGAAGAACGGTTTGGATTTCAGCCTTGGATGGGAAAGCGGTGAAGGGTGCGAAGTTGGGTATGCTAAGGGCTTCTCGAAGAGTTTGAATGGTGATCGGAAAATTGTAGCTACCTTGTGCCATGGTACATTGCATAGAGTTTTCATGAATGTTGTAAGTAGCGGAGTACCAAATCTCCTAATGATGTTAGGAAATATGTAGTGAGGGTCAGCTATAAGGCATTTGAAGAGTGGGTGTGCTAGGAGGAACTTAACCATCGGCTCGTATCCCTGGTTTTCTCTTGAGGCTGGGATCGAGGTGCAAATCAGAATGTTGTTTGAAGTGATGTTCATTGGTCGTTTTTGGGCAACATTCTCACCAGGCGTAACTGTAGGGTCAGGAATATAGGTGGCCATTTGACAGGGATGATGAACAGTAAGGTTTTTGGAGAAGTAACGAGAGAATTTTAGGTTAAAGCTTTTTTGAGAGAGAGAGGTTTTGAAGAATTTGAACAGGTAAAGATGAATGAGAGAGAATGGGATATTTATGAAGTATGGATAACAAAGATCGTTAAATACTGACAAAAGTTCTAACGGAAAACACATTAATAAGCTATTAAATAAAATCTGAAAGACGGAGTAAATACCCAGGGTTAAAAAGCATTAACTCAACATAAATGAAAAAATTGAAAAAGTGTTGATTCATCATCTGAGCATTGAAAAAGTATCAGTTGAGAGTCATCAGTTGATGGAAAAGCATCAGCTGATAGAGAGAACTTGAGTTACATCAGCTGATAGGATTACTTAGCTGAGCATATCTTCCTTAGCTGAGTGTGAGTCAACTGAGTGTTATTGATCAGCTGATGGGTGTCAGTTGAGCTAACTTACTTAGCTTTCTAAGTATCAGTAAGGCTTAAAGATGCTTAGATAAGTAAAATATTATATTCAACACTTATCAATCGACAGAAAAACAACTACTACTAATCTAATCTAGAAATTAAGCATACCTAGTTTGGATATTAGGAAATTGAACCTTACTTTATCCAATGGTTTGGTGAACAGATTTACAAGTTGTAAATCAGTGTTGATGTAGTGCAGGGATACTTTCTTCTTCTACACATTATCTCTCAAAAAGGGATGTCTGACTTCAATATACCTTGTTTTTGAATGCATGACTGGATTGTTTGAGATGGAGATTGCACTTGTATTGTCACACAGAATTGGAGTGACTTCAAACTTCACATCATAGTCAAGTAATTGATTTTGCAACCATAGAATTTGAGCACAACTTCCTACAACAATGTATTCTGCTTTTGCAGTAGAGGTTGATACTGAATTCTGTTTCTTACTAGACCAACTGATTAATCTTCCACCCAGAAGTTGACATCCACCAGAAGTACATTTTCTATCCAATGTGCATCCTGCAAAATCAGAATCAGGATATCCAACTAACTCAAAATCTGAGTCTTTGTAGTACCAAAGACCAAGATTAGGAGTTCCTTTGAGATATCTGAATATTCTTTTAATAGCAGCAAGATGAGATTCCTTAGGATCTGTTTGATATCTTGCACAGAGACATGTTGAGAACATTATATCTGGTCTACTAGTAGTGAGGTATAAAAGTGACCCAATCATTCCTCTATAAGTAGTAATGTTCACTGATTTTCCATCGGTGTCCTTTCCTAGTTTAAGAGCAGTTGACATGGGTGTTTTCATTGAGGAACAATTTTCAAAATCAAACTTTTTGAGTAATTATTTGATGTACTTTGTTTAATGTATGAAAATACCATCAACCTCTTGTTTGATTTGTAAGCCAAGAAAATAGTTTAATTCACCCATCATGCTCATCTGATAGTTATCAGACATGAGTTTAGAAAACTTTTTGCATAGTTCCAAATTAGTAGACCCAAATATAATATCATCTATATATATCTACACAAGTATCACATCTCCTTTGTACTTCCTTATAAATAAAGTGCTATCAATGCATCCTCATGTAAAACCTTTTTTAGTGAGAAAAGAAGAGAGGGTATCATACGAGGCTCTTGGAGCTTGCTTAAGACCATACAAAGCTTTGTTGAGAAAGAATACATGATCAGGTAAGCTTGAATCCTTAAAGCCAAGAGGTTGTTTGACATACACCTATTCTTTCAGATCTCCATTTAGAAATGCACTCTTCACATCCATTTGGAATAATTTGAAGTTCTTGAAGGTAGCATAGGCTAGGAATAATCTGCTAGCTTCCAATCTTGCAACAGGGGCAAAGATTTCATCAAAATCAATTCCTTCTTCCTGACAATACCCCTGTGCCACTAGCCTTGCTTTGTTTCTGATGATCTACCCATGTTCATCTAGCTTGTTTCTGAAGACCCACTTTGTTTCAATGATTTTTTTATCCTTTGGTTTGGGTACCAAGGTCCATACATTATTTCTTTTGAACTTTGCCAACTCTTCTTGCATGGCTGTCACCTAGTGGGGATTGTTCAGGGCTTCATCAACCTTCTTTGGTTCAATCAAAGATACAAATCCAGAGTAGAAACAAATGTTGCATGCCTTTGATCTTGTTCTGACTGGATCCTCAATGTTGCCTATCACCAAATTTTGAGGATGGTGTTTGTGATCTTTGAAGGCTTTTTGGATTGTTTGGGAGTTGGGATGAATTTGGATTTGGGGAGATGAAGTTATATGTTGACTATCAACAGTAGAAATGATTTCACTTTGGTTAGCTGAGATAACTTTATTTTCACAATCTGTGGGTGTTTCTATTGAAGAGGGAATGTGTGATATGGAGTTAGAGTTCAATGATGTCGAGTCATTTTCCTCATGGTTCAATAGAGGTGTATGATTGGATGAGGTTGGTTGTGCATGGCTAATGGTTTGAATGGGAACAGGTTCATCTACATCTGAGCAGTTGGTGGAGAGGGATCAACTTGCTCTGAAGTGGTTTCTCCAGTTTGCATAAGATCATTAAATGCTTCACCTGAAACATGATTAGAGGAACAGGATGCAACAAAGTTATTTTCGTTAAAACTTACATTTATAGATTCTTCTATGACTTTTATTCTGAGGTTGTACACTCTGTATGCTTTGGAATCACAGAGTAGCCTACAAACACTCCTTCATCAGCCTTTGGAGTAAACTTCTGCAAATGATCCTTTTGATTGAGAATGAAACATTGACAACCAAATATGTGCAAAAAACTGATGCTTGGCTTCCTTCCCTTGAGCACTTCATATGGAGTTTTGTTGTACCTCTTGATAATTAGGGATCTGTTCTGTGTAAAACATGCACAACTTACAGCCTCAGCCTAGAAATTGAAAGGTAACCTACTTTCGCATAACATGGTTCTGGCAGCTTCAATTAATGTTCTGTTTCTTCTTTCAGCTACACTATTTTTTGTGGGATTCTTGGAGCAGAGAAGCTTTGAGATATCCCTTTCTCATCACAGAAAGCTTCCATAGTTTGGTTTCTGAATTCAGTTCCATGATCACTTCTAAGACTTCTCACTTCTAAGACTCCTCACCAGATTGCCATTCATCACTTCCATTTTCTTGATAAAGCTTATAATTTCTTCAGCAGCCTCACTCTTTGCTTTAAGAAAGAAAACCCAAGTGTATCTTGAGAATTCATCAACCAATACAAGAGCATACTTACTTCCACCAATTCTAGCAGTTTCAATTGGACCAAATAAGTCCATGTGCAACATATAGAAAAGTTCTGTAATGGAGAAGGCTTGCTTGGATGGAAATGATGTTTTATGCTGCTTTTCCTTCTCACAAACAGTGCAAGGTTTAGGCTTAGAAAAAGTCAGAGAAGGTAATCCTGACATTAGTTTACCTTTGCATAACTTGTTAATGTTTTTGAAATTAAGGTGGGAAAGCCTTTTGTGCCATAGCCAGTTTGTATCCTCAATAGTTTTGGAGTACAAACATGTTTCCTTTGAAGGGTCACCAATGACATATCAAGAGTGTACACATCCTTGGTTCTCTTGGAACTAAATACTATATTACCTTCTTTATCTATTATGGAACACCTTGTCTTGGTGAAGTGAACTTCATTATTGTAACAACCTCAATCGGGCCTATTCGTGCGCGCCATAGGTACGAGAATTAATTTAAAAGAATTAAATGAAATATATAATTAAGCATTCATAAATAATATTGTATTTCATATTAAATGGGTTTCTAAAAATAATAATAAATATAGATAAAAGTAATAAAATATTAAATGGTTTCAAACGAGGATTCCAAAAATATCCCCGTTAGTTAAAACGGGTACTCGTGCGTTGAGTTGTATGTTGAAAAGGGGAACAAATGTTGGGCCCAAGTGATTCAAGTATCAATGAAGTAGTGCAAGAATGTAGTGTGTAGGCTTAGAGAGATGATTAACACCATTCAAAACACACACTTAAACTTTGAATATGGCAAAACTTAACTAATTACAAGGGTCATATCCCTATTTATACTTTATGAGTATTTCTCAAGCAAACTCCTATTTCTATACAATTTTATACTTTACATTCTCCCCCTTTGTATTGAAATAGGAGTGTAAACGCCAGTAACCTAAGGATTCTATCTGTCTTCCTTAAATTATATAAGCAATTTTGGATGTAGCATCCCACCAAATACATCAGTCTGAAACAATGCTTTATCTTGAGCTTTTGACAGCGGAAGCATAAACGCTTTTGATGTGTTGAGAAGAATCTTCTTTTTGTCTCCCCCTACAATGTAGCTCAGATTGTTCACATGTCTTCATAAGTCTGATAATCTTGATTCCGCCGAGACATGATATAGACTGACGTTTCTTTCTCTCTCTCCCCCTTGAGTAGACACAATAACTTTTCAATATGTTCTTTTACTCTCCCTCAACAACTGAATCAACAAAATAAAATTTCTTCTTTTTACTTTTTTTTATTCTCCCCCTCATGATGATTATGATACATTATGAGCATCATGCATAAAAGACATCACTATGAGATTCAGTTGTAACAAAACTAATGGGGTGGGGAGGATCCTACATATTCAAGTAAAAAAGATCTCCATTTGTTGTATGACATGAATAGATACTCGAACTACTCTTGATCGTTAAGGACAGGTAATGATTTGATCTGAATTCGTGAAGATTTATAACTTTGTGTTGAATGTAATATGATATTGGAGATTAATGTTGTCAGGTAAGACTCCCAATACCGTGTAAACAACCTTGACCAGATCACCGCAAGTCCCAAAAAAAAATTTTTGGAAGACATACGGGTGCAAAAGAAATTGGGTACACATAAGTGGGTAGATGACTTTGATATAATAATCAGTGAGTCGGATCCATCCTTATTCAAGAGCACCAAAAAAAGTTGATATGCAGTGAGCATTCGCATGTAATACAAAATCTTCTAAAAAACCTGAAGTAATTTGATTTTGGTCAATCCTTCAAACCATTTCACCAATAATGTGTCAGAAATGACTGATAAAAGATAACCAAGATTCAAAAGAAACAAGGAATAGATGGCCAAAATCTGGTTTTGAGACCAAAAATTGGTGACACTAAGAAAGAAGAATAAAAAATCAGTTAGGAAAGGGCAGGATGACTAGACATAAGGTACTAGACATTTAGCACATGGTAGCAATGACCCAAAGTAAACCCAAATCTTGAAACATCAGAATGATAACTGAAACTTTGAGAACTCCTGACTCAGCCAAAAAATCAGAACACTTGTCTTAGGAATCAAGGTGGCCAGATAATTCAGTCACAACGACTACGGGGGTTTGGGGGCAGCGCCCCTGATAGCGGGGTCCAAGGGGCAGAGCCCCTGGCTGGGGTCGAAAATCTACCCAAATGATAAGAAAATTGAAAATCTACCCAAATCCGCCCAAATCACAAATCTGGTAAAGGCAAATCCGGTACATTTTCAAATCCGCCTAAACCAAATCCGGCAAATTTCAAATCCGTTAATTTCCAAATCCGCATAAACCAAATCCACCAAATGATAAATCCAGTAAAGTTCAAATCCGATAACTTTCAAATCCGCTAAAATCCCAAGTTCGGTAAAAGGTTAGCGTATTTCGAGTAAATCCGGTAAACACTTAACCGGATTTATGAAATCCGATAACTTCATCTTCTGAATCCGGTACATTCATATTCTAAATCCGATAACTTCATTTTCATCCCCCTTAGATTCAAAAATTCTTCAAATTTGCACGAATCTTTATATTTCTTGCCCAGATCACTTTGCCTATCAACTACAATCAATCCTATATAAAATTTGCTAATAAACAACAACGAATTGATATCGAATTAGACAATTTTCTCCAAAACCCGTTTTTCACAAAACATACTAAAATCTTCGATTTGCTTGCTGTATCTTCACCAAAATCTCAAAATTTGATGAAAACCCAAAAATCTCAAATGTGTTCTTGGTTTTCTTCAAATTATTCAAAAATCTTGAACTTGTTTGTTGAATTCAGAATCAAATCACATTCCTTAGGCTCTAATACCACTTGTTAGGCCCAAGTGATTGTTAGGCCCAAGTGATTCAAGTATCAATGAAGTAATGCAAGAATGTAGTGTGTAAACTTAGAGAGATGATTAACACCATACAAAACACACACTTAAACTTTGAATTTGGCAAAACTTAACTAATTAGAAGGGTCATATCCCTATTTATACTCTATGAGTATTTTCTCAAGCAAACTCCTATTTCTATACACAAAATACCTGATATGCGTTTTACGTACTAGTTTTAAATTTATATTTTACCGAATTATTTACCAAAAACATCACGAATAGTCAAGTAAACCTAATCGTTTAGTAATATAGTTAGTAAGTTGGGTGTCGAACACTTGGGGAACGGGAGCTAAACTGATTTTACCAAATTAATCTAGAATTAACTAATTAAACTAATTAAACCAAATAAAAGACAATTAAATACTAAATAAAAGAAATTAAACTAAATTGGGGGAATTTGTGATCAAGTTGCAAACTTTATTATTTAAAACCACTCCGAATACTAATGAATTGCAAAAACACACCAAAGATGGCAATAGCAAGAACTAGTAGATTAAAATTTATCAATTAAAAAGCTTTCCTTCCCAAGACTTGATTCCACCCTTTTCAAGTTGATTTAATTAATTAAAGTTATGCAATGGACATTTAATTAACACTATACCGATTCCTACAATAGTTAGATTCTTGATCCGATTATCCAACCTTTTAATCATGCAATTAACTAATTTTATGGTCATTAAATCAATTAACTACACAATTAAACACAATTAAGTTCGTATCTAACAAGATTTAATCTTTAGTAATTGATTAAGTTACCAAATCATTTAATTAACACATGAAAGTCATCATATATTAATTCAAACACATTAAAGTTTCTATCTTGATTGTTTAAGCCTAGGATTTGATCAATCACTAGTCAAAACTAATATTGGTCCTAATTAACAATGATTAAAGTTATATAAATGGATTGGTCCTCCAATTTACATAAACTCAGATTATAAACTCACAAAAGCATAAACTAAAACATGAAAGGATCTTTGATTAAACTTGAAAGATGAATTTAGGATGAATTAATGTCATAAACATATAAATTAATCAACTTTAAAGGGTTTCATCTCCTCTAGGGAGGAAAATAGACGAAATCTAGCCTATAACAATCATATCAACCCTCTGGAACATAATTGAAATCATAAGAAATAGAGAAGAATTGATAAAACCGTAAAATAGCAAAGTATCCAAGCTGAAATCTTCCAATTAAGCTCCAAATCTTCAAAGTTAATCTCCACAGCTCCTAGAACAACCTCTGGACGTGTTTTAGCAGAGTTTTGGTGCAAAAAGTAGGGTGGTTAACCCCAAAACAGATCTGGAGTTGTGTTTATATAGGAAACCGAAAACAGGGACGTCGCGCCGTTATCTGTAATTGTCACGTCGCGATCTGGACTTTAATTGCAATCAAAATTCCTTTCAATTTCAAATTTGACGTAATCTTTACTCGTCGCGCCGCAACCAAGTCCTGGGTCGCATCGCGATCCCACGTGGTGAGCACTTTGACCTTATCTTAAACACTTCATCGCGCCACGATTTCTCTATGTGTCGCGTCGCGATCCTCTCGTTCTAGCCTGACTATTTCTTTTAATTAATTTGGGCCTTGTTCCTTTGGGCTCAACTCCTTTGACTATTTTCTTTTCTTTCTTTCTTGGGCTTCTTCTTTCTTCTCTTTTCTTGGGCTTCTCTTATTTTCTTGATTTCTTGATCTTATTTTTCAATTAATTCATTATTTCACCTTTTTAGCCTGTAAAATAGAAAACAATGAATAAACGCATCTTTTTACAATTAATTATATATTTTCCAGCTAAAACTAACCCGATATCACACAAGATTTATATATTATAAACGCGATTTCAAAATACCCCACACTTGAACTTTGTTTGTCCTCAAGCAAATCACAACTCTATCCGGGCTAAAAATTTAAATAGATAACACCATTTTTGAAAAATAAACAGCAATTACAAATGTCAAAAAGGTTGATTGAAAACAAAACATAAGTTATACTTAGACTTATGCACATACACATGATTAGACCCTCCTTAACTTTCCACCACTACTGGTGTGCGTGTAGCGTACTAGTTTTAAATTTATAAATTACCTAATTAATTACCAAAAACTGCACGTATATGCAAGTGTACCTAATCGTTTCGTAATATAGTTAATAAGTCGGATGTCGAACTTTTGGGGAAGGGGAGCTAAACTGATTTTATCAAATTAATAAAGAATTAACTAAAATAAACTAATTAAAGACAATAAAGACAATTAAACTAAATAAAAGCAATTAAATACTAAACCAAAGCAATTAACTAAATTAAAGGGAATTTGTGTGCAAGATTCAAACTTTATGGTACTAAATAATCACTAACACTACTAAATTACCAAAACAAACCAAAGAGAGCAAAAAGCAAAAAACTTTATGGATTAAATATCAATTAAAAGGCTTTCCCTTCCTAGATTCGATTCCACCCTTTTCAAGTTGGTTTTATTAATCAAAATTGATTAATTGGACAATTAATCAACACTATACCGATTTCTATATTGTTAGACTCTTGATCCGAGTATCCAACTTTTCTAATCATGCAATTAACTAATCAATTGGTCATTAAATCAATTAACTACACAATTAAGCATATTTAAGTTCGTATCTATCAAGATCTAATCTTTAATTATTGATTAAGTTACCAAATCATTCACTTAACACATGAAAGTCATCATATATCAATTCTAACACATTAAAGTTCCTATCTTGATTGTTTAACCCTAGGATTTGATCAATCACTAGTCAACCCTAATTATTGGTCCTAATTAGCATTGATTAAGGTCATATAAATGGATTGATCCTCCAATTTACATTAAATCAGATTCTAAACATATCAAAAACAGAATTAAAACATGCAAGGATCATTGATTAGACTTGAAAGATAAATATAATGTAATTAAAGTCATAAAGATGTAAAATTAACCAACTTGAAAGAGTTTCATCTCCTCTAGGGAGGAAAACAGAAAAACCTAGCATATTACAAGCATACTAGACTTCTGGAATTCAAGAGTAAACATTAAGAATAGAAGAAGAATAGAAAAACCGTAACAAAGCAATAGCTCCAAGCCTTTAATCTCCAATTGTTGCTTCAATCCGTCAAATCCGAGCTCAAGCCTTCTGGGATGTGTTCTTGGACGTGTTTAGCAGAGTAATTGTGGAAGAAATCGAATGGTTAACCCCAAATCAGATCTAGAAGTTTGTTTAAATACTTTTCTGAAAACAGGGGTGTCGCGCCGCGACGAGCAAGTGTCGCGCCGCGACGAGCAATTGTACTCCGATCCTTCTTTTAAAATTCAAATCTGGGGTCATCCATACGCGTCGCGCCGCGACAACACGTGGCAAGAAGATAGGGCTTATCCGGACTAGTTTGTCGCGCTGTGATAAACAGAGTCGTCGAGCCGCGATGCCTTCATTTGCGCCCGGACCTTTTCCTTTTTCTTGGGCTTGGGCCAGTTGGGCCTATTTAATTCTTTTCTTTCTTTTCTCTACTGCCCGTTGTGGTATGACTTGCACCAACAACACCACGGTGACCTCTGAGTTAACCCACCAACATTCGACCTCCTACTCTGGTCTCCCTGCTTATATCCACTTCCTTGCCCACCCTGTCTTTGTTGGTAATTATAATGATCAATCTTTGACTTTTGTTGGGCGATCTTTTCCCCATTCCACTTGTTCCTGGCTATTAAATCCCCTTCTGCTATTTTAGCCAAATTAAATGCTTGCGATAAAGTAGTAGCCCATCTAGTGGCGCTACGGAGATCGGGGTGTAGTGCTCCAACAAACTGAGCAATCTTTGACTCCTCATCTGGTACCCAGTGCTTCACAAATCTCATTTTCTGATTAAATTGTTTAATCAGATCATCCACTATCATATTCCCGGTCATTTGTAGATCCATGAATTCCTTCTTGATTTTTGCAACCTCAAATGTTCCACAGTATTGTTCACAAAGCTTCTCTTGGAATTGACTCCAAGTAATGCTCTCCTGTTGTTGTTCAGTGAAATGACCAGTAATCGAATCCCACCACACCATAGTATCACCCTTCAGCATCCTGGATGCATATTTCACTTTCAGTTCGTTTTCACAGTTACAGGCATCTAGTGCCTTTACCATTTCCCTCAGCCAGTTCAGGGTTATGTTAGGGTCAGAACTTCCACTATATTCTGAAGGCTTACAGTCAAGGAATTGTTTATATGTGCACGGCTGCTTAATCCCCGGAAACGCAAAAGGGTAAGCTCCCTGTTGTGGATACGGATAGTAGAACGGTTGTTGTATCATCTGTGTCACTGCTGGTAGGGGCATTGATAGTGGTGGTACGGTTGCCTGAGTAAAGATCGCAGCTGATACTGGAGGTTGTTCGGTTTGGGTCAATCTATGTTTCAGGTTATTTAATTTAGCTCTATGATCCATCAGTTCATTTTCCAGTTTAAATATGTACTCACTCTGATCTTCTTCCCGTTCCTCACCAGATGTTCCTGCCCTGTTAGTTACATCCAATTCTTCTATCACTGGTGCCTCAGCAGATGATTGAGTAGCAGGAGGGAGGATAGGGGTCTCTATTTCAGCCATATCTGTTACAATCACATCATCTCACAACTTATTAGCATAAACCGTTAGTACTCAAAATACTAACTTTCCTTCAAGGGGAATTAGAGTGAGTTAGAGTTGTTTGTAGTAGTTAGTATTTTGAGTACTACAAACAACTCTAACTCACTCTAATTCCCCTTGAAGGAAAGCTTGACCTGTCATGAGCCAAGATTTGGGAATGCAACACTCTAGCCGTGCCTGCATTGCCAAACCAAGGCTCTGATACCAAACTGTAACACCGTAAAATCTAAGCCAATTTTTTTTAAATGCGCTGCGGAAGTTTGATTAACTTAAACATTCATTCCATTTAAAAAATATATACAAACAAAATATCTATTCTCAATATCCAACAAACATAATTCTGTGTTACAAAATAAACTAGCTCGTTTCATTTTAAATCTTAGACATCAGAGTCGGGTCAACTTCTCCTTCCATGAGCACTCACAAACACAAACCTGCAAAAAGCAATAGCTGTGGGGAATTAGCACAAAGCTAAGTGAGTAGAGGCTAAACCCAAAAGCAAACATCAAGCCAATATTAATCATGTAATCACAACTCTAAGAAGACCGGCTGTTCGGCGCAGAACCTACAACCAATGCCAGCCAAAGCAAAGGTTTACCGATAGCCCTCTACTGAATTGGCACAGTGAAATCCCACTCTAAAGCAACATATGCAACAGTAAGGCTACCACTGTTCAACCAACTAGTAAATGAGCCCAGCCCAATTTCACGCATAGCTGACTTCTCAAACGCAACTCAAAATCATACTAAGAGTGCGTATCGAACAAATATTCATGCATCAGTCATAATACATAATAATCACAATCAACAATTCCAATATCAAACCATCACATACAATCATGCCTCACATCAGTAATATTAAACACAATCTTTACCGTTCGCATCCAACATCCACTCACCTTTCAAGTTCAGATGAAGCACTCAGAATTCTTATATTACTGAGCCTTTTGATTTCCTGAAAACATAATAACAATCAATCAGTCCAAATCTTATAAATATATCTCATCATATATCTATAATTCATACATAACATCAACAATCAATAAACAATAACAAATCCAAACACAAAATATCGGATTTCAATAACTATCGGATTTTCTCTCGGATTCTTGAAAATCTGCAACCAAGGTATCGGATTTCCCAAAATCCGCAACTATCTACTTAGGATTTCACAACTGTCAGATTTAGGAATCCGATGGGTTCCAATCTCAGTTTTGTCTTAATCGGATTTCAAGTTTCCAAAATCGTAAGTATCGGATTTCACTAAGTCCCGGATTCCAGAATTGAGTATCGGATTTCATCATTCGGATTCTGACTTATTCATTTTCCAAGTTTTAGGATTTTATATCCAATTATAGTATTCGGATTTGAGGTTGTCATAAACCAAGTTTCGGATTCTAAGGTAATCGGATTTATACTTTCGGATTTCATAAGATCCGGATTTTTGCAAGACTCGGATTTCTTCTTCTCAACAATCCGAGAGCTTCATAATATAACAAATCCGACAACTTCAAAATATCATAATACAAAACCCAGTTTTATACCATCATTCCAAAAACATACATTAAATATTCTAAATACCTTCATATGCATTTAACCATATGAATCATATGAACATTCAAAGCTATCAAAATCCTATTCTTTCAAAGACCGATTATGATATTATTTAACATGCAATCTTTAAACTAAACATGAATCATGTTTTAAATCATATAGCATAACAACAAGGATCATAATATGTTAATTTATAAACACCAACCTTAAAATCTTGATTTAATCTCACAAATGGGAATTCCGATTCTCTTTCTTTTCTTCTCTCGGTTTTCTTCTTGGCAGAGAAACAAAGCGCACACACATACACTTCTTGAAAATTGAGGTAAAGCAACAGATGACACAAAATGTACATGCAAAGTTAGGTGTCCTCTTTCTTCTACACAACCCCACGTGTATTCCACTTAGACATGCATGCATACATACGTACGGCTATATACATACATACACACATACATCCTATCAATTCTAAATTAACTAAATATTTAATATCACTCAAGTAATCACATAATCAAATTTAAAATAATTAATACACAAATAAACACATACCGTAAACCCGCTAATCTACTAGCCCAGGTTTGCGGGTGTTACAATATGAGTCATCTCTCATTGTGGAAAGCTATAAAGGATCTCAAGGATGACCTTCACCTTAAACTTTCTAAACCTTCTACAACCACTCCTTCCTCTACCTACAACCCCACCCCTGCCCCTAACCCATCTCCTAAACCCACATCAGGGGACTCCCCTCCTCTTTTTGATGATGCCAAAAAAGGGAAGAAATCTTCAAGTTCAAACTCTAGGGAGGATGATCCTACAACAGAAAAAGTTGATGTTGCTTACATTCAAACTGCCACAAAAATACTACAACAGGAAGCACCTCAAGCAACAGCCTCTCCAGCTTTAAAAAGAAAAGCATCTGCTAAGGGGGAGCAAATATTTCCCAAGAGATTTAAAACAATAGCAAAAAGGACTAAATCCAAGAAAAAGAAAGTTACTGAAGGTTGCTCCTCCTACTATCAACATTCAGTCTAATTCTGATGAAGAAGATGACACTGCACTTTCTGACATCCTCAAAAGAAGAAGACAGAGTCCAAAACCTTCCCCTGCTCTGTCAGTCCAACGTACTCCATCGGTCCAAGTGCCTTCAACCTCTACGCCTAAAGATAAAGGGAAAAGAAAGATGACACATGAGCAAGTTGTAAAGGAAGAGAAAAGAAAAAGAGAGCTTGCACTTAAAGAGCAAGAGGAAAGGGAGAATGCCCAAATGGCTCAAGCTTTGGGTGTTCCAGTGGATGAGATCTGCGAAGCCAAAGAGCATCTACTGAGGATGAGCAAAGATTTCCTAAGAGATTTAAAACAATGGCAAAAAGGCCGAAATCCAAGAAAAAGAAAGTTGCTGAAGTTTGCTCTCCCACTATAAACATTCAGTCTGATTCTAATGATGAGGATGACACTCCACTTTCTGATATCCTCAGAAGAAGAAGACAGAGTCCAAAACCTTCCCCTGCTCCATCAGTCCAACGTACTCCACCGGTCCAAGTGCCTTCAACCTCTGCTCCTAAAGATAAAGGGAAAAGAAAGATGACAGATGAGCAAGTTGAAGAGGACGAGAAAAGAAAAGGAGAGCTCGCACTTAAAGAGCAAGAGGAAAGGAAGAGTGCCCAAATGGCTCAAGCTTTGGGTGTTCCATTGGAGGAGATCTACCAAGCCAAAGATCTAGCTTATGCTCATGAGCAAGAAAAGCATAAGAATCAAGCAACTGCTCAAATCAAAATGGCCAGGGAGAAATCTCAAGCTGAACTACTCAAAGCTAGATCTCATGTAGATACAATCAAAACCCTCCTCAACCTTGATCTATCAGCTCCTTACAACTTAAGCCAACAAAGAATCAAAAGCTTTAGAGAAAAGATTGAAATTATCAGAAAAAGAACAAAGCCAACCCTAATTACAAGAGCCTCTATCCATAAAGGTGATGGTGATCCATATCTCAAAGCTATATGGCAGAACAACTTCAACAGTTGTGAACTTGTATCATATGAAAGATGTCATATATATGGGTTCACAAAATTAATTGAGATCCTTTACCTCCTCTACAAATCCAAGAGCAAATTGAAAGTTCAATTCATTCAAAAGATTCAAGCCTGGATTGCTCTAGCCGTGTCACGGAATGCCTTCATAAAGGATGATTATTAAAGGCATGTGTATATAGTCGAGACTATGCATAAGAAAGGTTCAAAGCCTTTTAAACCTTTTGAGGCAAGAGAGGTACTCCCTGAACATTAATATCTATATGATTTTGAGGGTCTCAATACAAGTCTACTGCTCAACATCACTCTTGAGCTGTTCAAGTTTATATCAATACCTGTTGAGGGGATTTTCTTTCTGGATAGAGGTGGCTCTTGGAGACTCTTTAGGCAGTCTGAAATCCCAAAGGCAAGCAAGAGTTTACTCTTTGGTGTAAGATTAGCTACATGATGCAAAACAGGAAATGACCAATTTGAAGCCCTTGTACTAGTTCAATGTCAAATTCTTGCTAAAGCAGATCCTCTTGCAGAAGCCTTTCAAGTCCAAAAAAAAACAATGGTGGGAGGATTGAAGACTGGCCTCATCTCTGAAGACTTGTTGATTGCTTTAGTTGTTGTACATTTTTGTAAATTCTATTAGTATCTTCTTAATTTAGTTTAGCTAATAGTTGATCTCTTGTAAATACTTTTGTATCCTTCTTTGTCCTGTAATTCAAGCTTTGTTAGTGTATATGCAGAAAATCAAAAAGATATAAAAATGGAAGAATGAAAAAGATACAACAAAAACAGAACAAAATGGTACAACAAAGAAAAAGATTCCATAAAAACAAAACAAAATGGAACACTAGAAAAGAAACAAAAAATAGAACAAGGTTCAAATAAAAATATCTACAAAAAACAGATAGCTAGGTAGCCAAATGCACTTATAAGAGTTTAAACATTTTGTATTCGAAGTCAAACTGATTCTTCAAAAAGAAAAGGTTTTGTCATCATCAAATAGGGGGAGATTGTTAGGGAGATAATCACTTCACCCTAATAATCAACTCTATCTATCTTAAAACTTAGAATTTGATGATAACCAAACCCTACATTCAGTATAACTTAAAAAGCGTTCAAACATGTGTTGTTTGAATAAGATTAGTGAAATTCTGGTAAGTGTTGGAACATCAGCTGAGAAGCAGCCATTACTCAAAGCATCAGCCGAAGGACATCAATTGAGCAACATCTGGATGAAGTGACAAGTGTAGAAGACCATCAGCTGAGGAAAAATATCTATCAGCTGAGTGAAGAAAATTGATCAGCTGAGCGTTTACACCATCAGCTGAGCAAAGCACTTTGATCAGCTGAATGACTTATAACCATCAACCGAGTGAATTTTGATAAGCTGAGACCCAAAACATAAGCTAAGTAAGTTTTTCACAACAGAAGTCTTCATCTTACATAAACTGATTTATTTAAATGATCAGCTGAGCATACTTGATCAACTGATCATATCAAAACATGAGCTTATGCTTTCCTAGTATAACTATTGATCAAATGAGCATCTATATGATCAGCTGAGCAATAGCTATCAACTAAGTCTTTGCAAAAATGATCAACTGGTCTATTCTTTCAACTGAGTAGTGTAATTTATAAAGTTCTTAGTACTTTCTGTTAGTTGAGTCGAGCAAAATATCAAATCTGCTCTTCCTTTTAGATTGTAAGTTTAATGTGTAAAATGCAGAACATGTGTTGTTCTATTATGTCTTAGATCTTTGTTTGTAAAAGTATAAAACACTTTTTGGATCAAGTACGAGACAAAAATGATTGATCTTATTCTCTGGAAAAGGAGAAAGATACCTCAAACAGATGAAGATCCCGAAGATTTGTTTCAACAACTAAGTATGGCTAGCAATTCCATACTTGGTAAAGTTAAATCTAGAAGAAGCTTGATTGTTGTTTAAATTATAAGCATGGAAAGAGAAAGATAGTCTTACAAGGAAAAATGTGTGGGATTTAATATTTTATATTGTGAGTGGGTTGTACTTTTTTAGAAAAGTATGTTTACTTTTATCAAACACTTGATTAAAGTAACTTTACTTTTCACTCACTAACTTACAATTAAAATATTATATTTTCATACACTTCTTGTCTCCTTCCTACATGCCAACCAGATGCCCTTGCTTCTATAAATATCTTTGCATGGTGGACATGCAAATCATTTTCTACACAACACAATAGCAATCTCATTAGTTGAGAAAATTCGTAGAGTTTAGCAATTGTGTAGAACCAAACTTGTTCATGTGTTGAACACCAAAACATTAGTGGTTTTAGAGTTAGCTTGTCTATGTGTTAGACAAATTAATTGCCACCTTTTATTGTACTTAGAATTTTCGCTTCTAGTACATGTAATTCTTGATTCAATATCAATAAGAATTATATAAAAGTATTATGGCGTGTCTTTAAATTTTGAAAAGCCAAAGTTTGTATTCAACTGCTCTTTGTACAAACATTTGTTGGACTAACATATTTTAATTTAAGTATTAGAAAATACCTATAGCTATAACTTATAAACTTAATAAAATGTAACCAAAATTTATAGACATTTCCGGATTTTTTAAACGATTCGTGTAATCAAAACAAAATGTTTAATTTATAGTATATTTAATTTTTATTTTGTTTATCATTTTATTGTTTTTAAAAATTAATAAAAAAGTTAAAAAGAAAAAAAATGAAAATATGAGAAAATAAATAAATACATTGCGAACATGTTATAAAAGCCTTACGTTATTAAAACCGGACATGTTATCGAGTAAGATTATTTCTAGCCGTCACAATGGACGGTTACTACGATAGCATATTTTATATAACACCAAGTTTTCTCAAAATATTAAAAAAAATTATTATTATATTTTCAATGTATTCGATAACTGTAAAAATTATCTCAATATATATAGCGATAAATGACAAAAAGAAATAGTAATTATTAAAGGTTTAAAGTTATTGAACAAACGTTCCTTTAATGTTATATTATGATACACGATGTTTTCTTTTTGTCAAATATACACATCAAGTTTATAAATGTTTACTTATATCCATTAATATTCATAAAATTTGTTATTATATTCATTAATGTTTATAAAAACGTTTTATTTTGTCAATTTTTTGTTCCAAATTTTACATATACAAAAATCTTTTATAAACATTAATTGATATATATAAACACAAAAAAAACTTCATATACACGTTGGGTTGTCCATTGTTGATTTATTTATAAGTGTTCATATTTCTAGTCGGTGATTCTACAGCTATTGTCCAATCTTCACGAGCGTAGAGAGAATAAAGACCACCTTTGCATGATTCCATTCCTTTCTTTCTTCCAAAATGTTGAAAAGCATACAAAAAACTTCAAAGTGACACTTTAGTTATGTTTTAAGACATTTTGGTCCATCATCATTTACTTCTTTCACATTTTAGTCCTCAATTTTGTTATCATTACTCAATAAGTTATGATTTAATAGGAGTAAATAATTTTGTTATTTGTTCGAAGTTTATGAAAAGTGTAGAAATATTATTAAATGTGAAAAATATAATGAAGAAAATATGAAGAGTTTCTAATTGCAAGACTTATAAGATGATGTTTGGTTATCACAAAAGTTTCATTTGAAACCGTTTTTATTGCGAGAATCGCGAGAACCAATCTTAGCAGTTCATTTTGGATAATAGAATTCATGGATGAAGAGCATAGGGCGATTGAGTGTGGCAGAGTGCATGTAAGTAATTCATGGGTGGGCAATCCAATTGAAGGAGGGAAATTGGACGGTTAAGATTGGTTCTCGCGGTTCTCAAATGAACCTTTCACTATATATATATATATATATATATATATATATATATATATATATATAGTGAAAAAATCATTTGAGAACCATTTTTATTGCGATAACCAATACTAACCGTCCAATTCTCCATCCTTTAATTGATCAATTGTCCACCCATAAATTCATCACATGCACCTTGCCACAATCTATTCCTCCCAAGCTCTACATTCATGAATTCCACTTACAAATTAAATGATTAAGATTGGTTCTCGCGGTTCTCACAATAATAATGTTTCTCAAATCAACCATCCGCCCTCCACACACACACACATACACACACACACACACACACACATATATATATATATATATATATACTACTATATAAAGCATTTAACACTCTCTCTCCTCCTTAATTTTAAGACTTCTTAAAATTCAATCAAAACAAAATCTTGGCCTTTCATTCTATTTAACTTAATCTCATACACTCAATCTTTAACTATTCCAACCTCTCTCCTAATTTACTTTAACTTTTTTTTCAATTAAAATATACTCTTACATAAACATAATTATATACCCATAACAACATAATTTCTAATATCTTATTAACTTCTCTATCCTTATTTCACAAATATGATTTTTTTTCCTTATTTTAATGTCTTTTAGATTTTATTTTTAAAATTAATAAAATAGTTTATGCAAATAAAAGAAAATTTGAAAAAAGGATCGGACATGTTGCTAAAGAAATTTTTTTTGTGACATTGAATTTTGCGAATAATATATCATTACATTTTTGAAAGCGCCATATTATAAAACAAAAACTATTCGACTCCGTAGCATTGCGCGGGTACGATGCTAGTATATATATATATATTATAGGGGATGGTTCAAATGAGAACGGTTTTTCGTACGAGAACTGCGAGAACCAATCTTAGCCCTTGATTAAAATTAACTAATGGCTAAGATTTTTTGACGGCTCATTAATGACTCATTAATGGCTCATTAGTGACGTATTAACGAGAGTTATTTCGGGAAAATCAAGCCTCGTAAATTAATTGCGGCCCACCCTGACGCAATTCACGGTTGGGTAAATATATAAATCACCAAAATGCATCTATTAATGAGTCATTAATGACATTAAAAATAGTTCTCGCGGTTCTCATACGAAAAACAGTTACCGTTTGAACTTTTGCCTATATGGGAGGGTTCATGCGAAAAGTGTTTTATTTGCGAAAAGTGCGAGAAGCAATCTCAACCACTTCTTTGAATTTGATCTAGTGGTCTAGATTAATCTTTTTTTATTTTTTTTAATTTAAACGGGCATAATGGTAAATCATCACTTTTCTCTCTTAAATCTATTTATCTTTCCTATTTTTGTCACTTCTAAATTTTTAATAAAAAACAAAATAAATTAAATATAATTCACTATTAAATTATTAAAATTTGCGAAATTCACCGTTGAACACACCTAAAATATTTACAGGTTTACTGTGTTCAATAATAAACATAGCCAAAAGTATACGATTTCTAAGATGATTTTACAATATTTAATAATGAACACAACTAAGAGTATACGATTTTTAAGATAATTTTCCATCATTACTCTTTTAAGTCCATTATTTTGTGCTTATTCACTAATGAATTTAAGTTTGTTCCTTACAAACAACTATTAAAAATCAATAGTTATTTTCAGTTAATCATAATCTAAAATATTTTCTACTAAATTTTCCTTTTCATTATAATAGTTCATAGATAACTATATATAATCTACAAAATTTTGTTATTATTTATAACAGCTAATTACTATTCATCGATTAACAAAAGAAAGAACCCATATAATCAATATAAATTCTTGCTATTCATTTGACCATACAATAAACAAAAACTAAATTCCATATTTTAGTAATAAACAGATTGCACAAAAAAAAAGAAAATATTAACAATTCATGTGTTAGTTAGTTAATAACAAAAAAAAAACAAAAAAAAATTCATTAAAAATTAAAATATGAAAAGCTCATGTAGCCTTCCGGAACTTTACCGATCTACATACAGGTGAACGTCGGCGAGTGAGTTGAATGAGTGCAATGGTACTTGTGGTGCTTGGTTAGGGCCGTGGTCGATCGGGTGGCAAGAGGTGTTGTTGCGTTGGGTATTGTCGGCAGTAGGGTAAGTGTAGATCTCAATGGTTCCCAACGGCGAGTTCGCCGTATGATAGGCGGCGATGGTGTGGACCTTCTCGTTGTGTTTGTCAATGGTGTAGATTTTCTCGTCGGCCGGTTGAAAGAGATGGCTCACCCCGACAGATATCGACCTTGAACGGCTATGCGGTGGTGGAATGTTAAAGGTGGAAGACGACAAGAATCGCTTTGGTGGCTGCAATCCACTCCGCTGAATGTTGCGATGGATGAATGCAGCGATTGATGAATGCTATAGCGAGAGTTGTTGCTTTACGAACAAAAAACTTCTATAGTGGCTGAATTTTTGGGGAGATATGGAGAATCACTGTGGAAAACTAGAAATAGAGATTAGGGTTGGGTATTTTTTTGGGATAAAATTACATCTGTGTCTTTTCTAGTTATATATTAATATCCTGATAATATACTTTAATTACACAATTGCCATAATCAATCTTAACCATTAACTTACTAATCTAACGGCTCAAAACGTTTGTCGTACTTTTCGTAAAAAAATACTTCTCTCATGAACCACTCTCTCTTTATATATATATATATATATATATATATATATATATATATATGTATATATATAATGATACAAACGACATTGTTGCATATCAAAACGACAACCATTCACCATAAATGTATACATTGATAATGATAATGTTGTATATTTGAATATGAAGTTGTTGATTTACTCATTTACAATTAGCTCTACCGAATTTAAAACAAGATTATTTACGCAAGACCAACCCTATGCGTGCGACCCTATAGATTCGAACCAACTCTTCCGCAAGGATTGGCCCCCTTATACCGAATCTAGTTGGTACTTTATGCAAATATTTAGGTGTTTATGCATGTACGTAGACCCAACCTTAAAATCGACCACTAATACATTAAAAATTATAATATAAATACCAGTCTAAAAATCGACTTGGTAACACATTATAATATTATAATGTGAATAAACTAAAATAAAGTAAGAATTATAATTTCATTTTTAATGATAAACATAAGCAAAGTAACTTTTTAAAATTTCGTTAACTATCTTTTCTTGCGTTGGAGATGATATATTATTTTTTATTTGTAACTTTAGCAAACGCTTTAATTCTTATAGCATAATTGAGAACCGAGTTTAAAACGTTTATTAGGCATAGTATTGTGCAAATCCAACTTTATGAGCTTTATTTTTGAAAAAAAAAACATTTTTCAAGAATTAAATGAAAAAAGAACGCTTTTTTACTGTTACAATCTAGAAGGAAACTTGACAATACCATTCATACCGGCAAACAACAGTATGCACAATCTAACAATAGACTTAAAGTTGACCGAGTAGATATAGCTAGGGGTGAGCAGAAAAAACCGAAATTGAATTAAAAACCAAAAAAACCAAATCAATAAAGAAACCGACAACCGACGGTTTTGGTTTTCAAAACTTCAAAAACCAATTTTTTCGGTTGGGTTTTGTTTTGATTTTTGGAATTTCAAAAACTGAAAAAACCTAATCGAACAATTCCAAGGAAGAATATTGTAAATATCACTTCATTTCAAGTTGATGAGTTCACTTCTTCTCGATTTTATCAATTTCTAGCTTAATATAAAAATTATTTCTAGTTGTTTATCTTGATTTTTATTTCTAGTTTTATGAGTTGCATGCAATTCAGTTGAAGTTGGTTGTTCATCACGATTTCCAGTTTTGCTAATATGTTATTTATCCATTTGCTTTAAGTTTTGACATTTTGCTTGTATCAATTGCAATGGATATAGCTTGAATTAGGTGTCACGCATCTTGATATTTTTAATATTGCTTCAATCCTATTTAATTTCATAACTTCACAATGATAGTTGTATGGTTTTAAATCTTGATGGTTAAATCAGAAAAGTAGTAAAACCGAACCAAAAACCTAAAACCGACTTCAAAACCGAAAACCGAACCACTCCAAAACCAAACGGTTTTGGGTTTGATTTTCCAAAAACCGAAATTTTTGGTTTGGTTTCGATTTTATGCCAAAACTGAACCAAACCGAACCATACTCACCCCTAGATATAGCCTTCTACATCACTAAAATGATTGGATACATCTCATTAAATTTCACCGTCATTGTTGCATCAAACTTGGAAAATATATCACAAGGACTCAAAAGCCGCCATATTCTCAAGTAAATCAGTTTTACTTCACTAAAAGGATCACCGAATTCATAAATTTGTATATGCAAAATTGTGTTAAATAAGTTAATCTCTAAATGATGTTGATTTGTTTTTTTTTTTTTTTTTCATTAGAACTCACCCACTGATATTGACTGATAATGTTGTTTTTTCGGTTTCTTGAACTAACATAACAAGTTGTCATTTCCTACATTTGAAAATCGAAAAAAAAATCACTTTGTTCAAGAATGAATCAAATCTCTGTTCTCTAAACATTTGAAATGCTTGTTTGGTCTGCTGATCATATACGAGAAGACTGTTGTTTTAAACTTTTTCGAGTTTCTTTTTGTAGCCGGGAAAAAGTAGAAATAGAATACTCACTCTACTCTATTTCATAGTTGCGCGAGTCTTCTCAATTCTACTAGTGAACTGAAGGAGCCAAGGTAGAAACCTTCTATAGCTCTATAATGCTTCTTGTCAAGAGGTCTCGTGTGAGATAAATAGTGTAGATTTAAGATGTGTGTCATTTGCTCTAATAAAAAAAATGAGATGTCATCAATTTTTCTTCCCATGGGCTGATTAATTTTTTATTTTATTGGGCTTAAAAGATCATGCCGTCGACTACAAAGTACCCGGGCCAAGTGTAAGTTCGCCGTGATAGTTAACACGAGATACGTTCATATCCAATGGCATTCCCCTTGGCATAATATTTCTCAGCTTCAAACTCTATAGATGTGAGTATGTGACACTTTGTTTAATATTCAAACTCTATAGATTTGTTTATATATTTATTTTGTTTAAACAAATTGTATAAAAATTAAAATATAACAAATAATATAAATAAAAATTTCATTAATAATAATAATAGTAGTAGTAGTAATAATAATAATAATAATAATAATAATAATAATAATAATAATAATAATAATAATAATAATAGTTGTAAACAAAATTATACCAATCGTTTACGCGTTCGCGAAAACGGGGTCCTTGAAAATGTCAACCCATGCCGAAACTAACGCCAACTCTTCCTCGTTTGTCCATTTACTCGCTTTGCTCGTCTTTAAAAAATTTTCTTTCCCGTTCATGATGTCAAGATTTCTTGTTGGGTTGGGATGTCTCCGGTTGTTAGGTTTCAGTACATAGTCATCATCGTCGCCGTCATCTTGATGTAGGTTTCTAAATTGATTGTTCTAAGCCGGGTTTGGAAGATGGAAGGGCTCCGGAACAAAACCCGATTGTAGCATCCTTGGTACGTTAAAGGATGGCGAGGTCTGTGTGTAGGTTGGCGTGGGAATTCAAGAATAGGAATTTTTTTTGTACCTTATGTTATCATTGTTTTTTTTGTTTCGTGTAATTTGGTTACTTATTAGGGTTTCGTTTATTGTTTAGGGTGCCCGATAGATCTTTGTGGTTTCTCTAGGTTTCGACTCTCAGACTCCAGGTGAGTTTAGTAGTTTTACGAAACCAAGTTACATGGACAAAATCTATATTTTCTATCGGTTTGAACAAAGATGTATTTAATGGTTTAATGTACTAAGTGTACTACTTGCAATTATGATTCATGTATGCTTACAAGGTGATTATTGCAAGTTACGGTTATTAAAGGTTTATATGATTGATCATTAATTAATACAAATGTATATGGCTTGATAGGTGGGGGTAGTAACCTTACATTCCCACCTACTGATTTACGGGCCACGTAGGTATTTGATGACCTTATAGGTATAAGTGCTAGCCACATATGGAGTTGCGGGGTTTCTAGATTACCTTTGTAACACATGGTATGAGAGTACGATTGATTGCTCCACTACTGCAGTGATGTATGATAGCAGGTGTAGTCATATGCATAACATCACGTGAGTGTCAGGAGGGGTTGATAGCGGTTGCTCCCATTTGTATTTACACTTAAACAACAATGCAATACTTGTACTCGCATAGTCGGAGTAACGAAAGTATCGTCTAATGTACACTCATGCATGTATCAGGAGTAGCTATCCAATCGATGCATGGGCAAGTTAGTGGGTAGATATATGGACAATGGTTTGTGGTATGTGAACGGGTTTGATATGCTAGGTTAGCTTATACGGATTATTTGACACAAATATGTGATCCATGTTATGTGGGATTCACGTGGGTCAAATATACAAATGGTTCGGGTACGGTTATTTGATAATCGTATTACTGTTTTATCTATAATACTTTTTGCGGATTTTGACAAGGCTTAAGCCATCACTTATTTACTTGAAATATGTTTTGGACTCCACGTGGCTTAAAAGTACATCTTGGTGAGGCGGGATGCTTTTGGGTAGTTGGATATTTATGGAATGATACCAATTAGACATTTATCATTTTGTTAAGGGTTAAATTTTGTAACGGTTTTATGGATTGCGATCTCGATGTGACATTATCATTTTTTGTTAGTTTGCATTAATTATGCATATGGATTAAGACTTCCCTTGATTATGATTAATTATTATTTAAATTTTTTGTTAAACGGTATTTTTATAAATCATGTATAGCAGTAATGACTAACACTACTACCACCACTCATTGTCTTGAGTGTTGCATTTAGCATTCAAGTTTTAAAAAACACATGTTTAAGCCCTTCATGGGCGTCATGCCTATGACAAGTTAGAGAAGGACGGGCTACCATGAGCAAGCACCGAGTATATTACGGATGATGGAGCGTTATTGGCGATGACTAGACCAGTTACAACCCTGCTTCGTGTATCTTATAATATTCTTAACAAATATCTAATCAATAAATTAATTTACGAATTTTGATTCTATTTTGTAAAGTTTGGTCCTTTTAATTACTAATAAAGAGGATATTACTCCCTCGCTCACAATATTATTTTCAATTATACCAACTTAGTCTATACTAAAATAATTGTCTAGTACAAAAAAAATATTATCATTGAGTACTACTTTTGTATCAATTACATAATTTTAAACCTTTTGTGTTTTTTATTTGTTCAAAATAATTTTAAGACGGATGAATATCCAATTTGAATATAGGATTATAAAATGGCAGAATTTCATATATATCTTTGTAAGACTTGTAAATTACGTGTATATATATATATATAAATATATATACATATACTAGTGAGGTACCCGCGCAATGTGACGGCGGCGAATAAAGAGAAGGTTATGATGAGTTTTATACAGAATAATCACAAAGAGCTAATATGAGTTTGTGAAAATTCCTTGCGAGATGAAGATAATATGAGTTTGTGAAGATTCTTTACGAGAGCCACTTTGAAATTAAGATTTAAATTGCCAACTCTGAGTTATTTGTCTTTCAGTTCGTGGGAAGAATTTTGTCTCATGGCTGAATCGTGAAGTTGCTGATTATATATATGTATGTATATGTGTGTGTAATGTTTCATAATTCCAATTATTATGTAATTGAGTTAGAATACAATGTTTATAAATTTCAACTCTTTGACTCTTTTATTTGTTTGGTGTTTGTGAAATCTTTTGAACTTGATTTATTGAAAATAAGAATTTAGGTGATCTCATGAATCAAAAGTTAATATTAAAAATATATGATTAGACTTAATTAAACGGTGATCTCATGAATCAAAAGTTAATATTAAAAATATATGGTTAGAAATAATCCAGTTATAAGTATTGGTTTTAATTCATTAATTGTTGGTTATGTTTTCAATATTTATTTGTTTAAATTCATTAATCGTGGACTTAAAAAAGGGGTAAAGGAGAGGTATAAAGAAGAGGTATTTTAGTAAATTTAATCTTCTTAAAATTAAGAGTTTTTAGATGGTAAATGAATTATATAGGAGTAAGATATATATATATATATATATATATATATATATATATATATCATTACAAAGTAAAATAAAAAAGATTATTTCTAAATTGATTTATAACTTGAGTTACTAAAATACCCTTTAAACTAAAAAAAATTAATCTACCGTTGTTTCGGTGTTCCATTGCCTCCCTCATGAAGTCCATCATCGTTTTATTGTACCATAGCCGTTTCATGGACGATTTGGAGAAAAGGTAAAATCAATTACATAATTTCACATATGCAGATTTGGTATACGTAATTTACAGTTAATACTCAAGGGTATTTTCGTAACTTTGGGTATAAATCATTTTAGTGGTAATCTTTTTAAATGATTTGAATATCCTTAAAATAAATATTTAGATATAAAAGAGAGTTTTATAACTTTTATAAGGATACTGATATGAGGTTCAAATAAGAATAAGAAATTATATTAAAATGTGATACTCAATCTCAACCATTTAATTTTTAATAAAATAACGATCTGATCTTAAAAGGTTTTTCATAAACTACGCTGTGGCAATACTGTAAATAGTATTTATTTTAGGGTCAAGCTTATTTTAATCTCGTTTTCTTCTTGACGCTCGTATGCCGTTCTACTGTTCTGATTGTTCCGAGTTTCGACGTCCTTTTCTTATTGAGGATTTTGTTTCTTCGATTAACTTAGTTTTTCGATAGTTAACGTGCTTCAAAATGTGTGACTCGGATGAAATTGTGTATGTTTCAAATCAAGTTCATCATCATCTTCCGACTGTTGATATTGTTAATAAACGTAACTTATTTTGTTTTTGTTTTTAGTTTTAATGCCTTTATATTGTAATCATCAAAGAATAAACCAAATGTAATCATCATAGGAATCTTGCAGATAGTAAATACTCAATAATGATATAGAAATCAAGAACTTCAATGGATGCTATGCTCTCTGCTTTTCAACTGCTGCTTCTCAATTGTTGTTATGTGTCTTTTTTTTGTGACCTAAGCTTCTAACTTAAATAGAATTCTGTGGGCCGACCTCGTCACACGGCGTGTGACAATAGTGCATGTTGTGGGGCACCAAAGTCAAAAACCTAGAGTCCTGTCAACATGAGAGTGCATGACGTTGGCAAAGGTAGATCGGCGTGTGACCTTCGAGGGCGCTCGGTGTGGGACATATCTGCACGTTGTGGCCTCGAAAAGAGCCAAATTGGACAAAGTTTGACAACGGTGATGCACGCCGTGGAGCATGGGTGCTCGGCGTGCACCCTTTGATACTTCTCAGCATGCGCTTTGTTGCGCAACATGTGCTCTTCGATTGTGCTCGGTGTGTGAATTGATTGCACGGCATGCGACCTCATTTCCATGCAAAGTTGACAAAAGCTTTATTTTTCATGAAAACACACCATACTCTTCACGAATAACCTGCACACAACCAACATGCATTTACTTAACATATTTTATCCATTTTATCTATTATCAAAGCAAGAACCGAACGATATTGTCGAGTAATAATATGAATAATTGAGACAATATTAAACACCCAACACTTAAGCATTGCGTGTCCTCAATCAAACTATCTTATCAAAAAATTATAATCCAGATGAAACAAATAACTTATTCAACACCCTCTTCTGTACCCACTTCAGCAATCAAGACAAATGTTAGAAAGTACTCAACTCAGAAAGCAAAAGACTCTATTTAGATTTAAGCACATATTTGTGTATTGATCCTCTTTTAACTTTTCATTATCTTAAGCAATTTCCACACTATATAGACTCAATCCTTTCAATTCTAAAATTACTCATTCTTGCACGTTGTAACGGCCGTAAACCCGGACTAGTCATTAGCGGGTTGACGGTGCGTATTTTGTGTTTAAAATGTTAGATATTAATTAGTTTGTTTGCCTTGTGTTCTTTTGTATGTAATCTATATATTTCTAGACTAGTTTATGGTATGGGCTTGGCCCACTTTCTTTATATATTTCCAAGTCTAGTTTAAGTGTTTAGACTTGGGCCCATGTGGCTTATGTATTTATAACCTTGCAAACTAGGTTTGCAAGGTAACCTTTGCAATTGTATTCTCTGCACTCTTACGTTCAAGCAATATACAAGAGAGAATTTTCAAGTTCATGTAAAGTGTTCATACTTGTTCATACTAAACTTCATCATCTTTACTTCAAGTATTCATTGTTTACTCATCTTCTTCACATTCAAGGACTTTCAATTGGTATCAGAGCCAACTCCCTACTGGATTGGTTCAACATTACCTGAAAGAAACATCTGTGTGTGAGAAACAAAACCCAGAAGCTGCTTCTGTTCTTGTTTACGTAAAGCTTAGAAAGACAAAAACCCATTTAGTCAAAACCTCTTGTTTTTCAAGTTATTTGTTGTATCTAAGAAGTATTTAAGAAGGATAAAACCTTTTTGAGTGTTTTTAGGACAAACAAACAACATCTGGGTAGTGTTATTGAAAATTTAGTGTTCTTCAAGTTCTTAGAGTTGTATACTGTTTCATCAAATTTTCAAAAATTTGTTGTTGTTTTGGGTTGAAATCAGTAAAGGGTTGTGTTTCTAGTAAAAAGGAAGGTCAAAACAAAAGCTTAGTGAGTTTTTAGTGTGTTTTGGGCAAAATTAGCAGTCTGTTCGATAACAGAGTACAGACCTGCAAGTTTTGGATTATTACCCATCTGATAGTCGTGCGACTCTTAACTCATCCGACTTTGGCTCATCCGACTGTCGTGCGACTTTCCCAAAGGTCATGCAACTCTTGTTCTAGGTTAATCCGAACTTGGTTTTAAAAGGCACACGACTTTTGCCTCATCCAACCTTCGGATTGTAAAACTCATCCGACTTTCAATTCTAAAAGTTTCATCCGACTTTCGGATCACTAGTCTCATCCGACCTTTGGATTGAAAAACTCATCCGACTTTTGGATCACCGGTCTCATCCGACTTTCGGATTAAAAACTTGTTAGTCCCAGATTGAGTACACAACAACAAATGTTTGTAGAAGGGGGGTTGAATACAAATTTTAGCTTTTAAAAATTTAAAGACACACTGATATACTTTTATATAATTCTTATTGATATTGAATCAAGAATTACATGTACTAGAAGCGGAAATTCTAAGTACAATAAAAGGTGACAGTCTATTTGTCTAACACATAGACAAGCTAACTCTAAAACAACTAATGTATATAGAGTGTTCAACACATGAACAAATTTGATTCTACACAATGCTTAAACTCTACGAATTTCTCAACTGATGAGATTTTCTTTCTGTAGAGTAGAGACTTCACTGTGTTGTGTTTTTGCATGTCCACCATGCATGAGTATATATAGAAGTCTTGGTGAATCTGGTTGCATGAAGGTAAGAGACAAAGAGGATGTGGAAATATAATATTTTAATTGTAAAGGTAGTGGGTGAAAAGTAAAGTTACTTTAATCAAATATTTGATAAAAGTAATTGTACTTTTCTGCAAAAGTGCAACCCATTCACAATATAAAATATTAAAACCCACACCTACTGTCGTGTAGAAGTTTCTTTCCCTTTCCATGATTGTACTTTAATCAACACCATGCTTCTATTTGATTTGACTTTACCAAGATTAACTACTAACTAACTTGTCTATAATGTAGAATCAACAACAAAACTTCAGAGTTAGAATCAGTCTTCAATCATCCCACCATTGTTCTTCTTTAACTTCAAAATCTTTGGCATGGGGATCTGCTTCAGCTAAGACTTCACATTGGGCTTGTACAAGGGCTTCAAAATTTTCATTTCCAGTTCTGCCTCTTGTAGATATCCTTAGCCCAAATAGAAACTTCTTGCTAGTGTTGATGATTTCAGACTGTCTAAAGAACCTCCATGTGCCAGCTCTGTCCAGAAAGAATATACCTTCAACAGGCATAACTATAAACTTGTACAACTCAGGGGTGATGTTCAATGGAAGAGATGTGTTGAGACCCTCAAAGTCAGATAAGAATTCATGCTGGGGTAGTACCTCTTATAGCTCAAATGGTTTAAAGGACTTGGAGCCTTTCTTGTGAAGATTATCAACTGTGTGCACATGTCTGTAAAAGTCATCTGGAGTGAAGGCTCTTTGTGACACAGCTAGAGTTATCTAATTCTGAATTTTCTGAATGAATTGAACTTTGAGCTTAGATTTGGATTTGAAGAGAAGGTACAGGATCTCAACTAACTTTGTGAACCCATAGATATGACACCTCTCATAGGATACAACTTCACAGCTGTTGAAGTTGTTTTGCCTTATAGCTTTGAGGTAGGGTTCACCATCACCTTTATGGACAGTGGCTCTTGTTATTAGAGTTGGTTTTGTTCTGTTTCTTAGAATGTTAATCCTTTCTCTGAAGCTTTGAAGCCTTTGTTGACTTAGATTGATGGGAGCAGATAGATCAAGGTTGAAGAGGGCTTTGATAGCATTAGCATGAGATCTAGCTTTGAGCAGTTCAGACTGAGATTTCTCCCTTGCCAATTTGTGTTGAGCAGCAGCTTGATTTTGAACTTGTTCTTGCTCTTGCTGATATGCTAGCTCCTTGGCTTGGTAGATTTCTTCAACTGAAACACCCAATGCTTGAGCCATTTGAGCATTTTCCCTTTCTTTTTGTTCTTTAAGAGCAAGCTCCCTTTTCATTTGTTCACCTGCTTCAACTTGCTCAGATGTCATTTTTTGTTTGCCTTTATCTTTAGGAGCAGAGGTTGAAGCCTTTTGGACTGATGGGGTTGATTGGACTGGTGGAGCAGATGGCTTTGGGCTCTGTCTTCTTCTTCTGAGGATGTCAGATATTGGAGTATCATCCTCATCATCAGAATCAGACTCTATAGAAATTGTAGGAAAGCAACCCTCAACATCTTTCCTTTTAGGCTTTGGCCTGTTTTCCATTCTTTTCAAACGTTTAGGAAACCTTTGCTCCCCCTCAGAAGGTGCTTTTCTTTTGAGATTAGGAGGAGCTGTTGCTTTGGGTGCTTCCTGCTGCAAGATTTTTGTGGCAGTTTCAGAATAAGCAGCATCAATTTCCTCTGAGTCAGGATCATCCTTCCTTGAAGAACTTGAGAATTTCTCCCCCTTTTGGCATCATCAAAAGGAGGAGGGGAGTCACCTGCAGTTGGCTTTGGGGATGGGGTAGGGGCAGGGGTAGGTGTGTGGGTGGAGGAAGGGGTATAGGATGGGATAGAGGTAATTTTAGAAAGCTGAAGGGAGAGGTCATCCTTGAGATCTTTAATGGCTTTCCACAATGAGAGATGACTCATTCTGGATTATTCAGTTAAGGTTTCTATGTCATTAAGGATGCCTTTAAGGTAGGAAGGCATGGGTAGGAGTTGGTCTGGGATAGGGACATAAATGTTTGGGTTTATTGGGCGTAGGGTTTGAAGTTGGGATAGTAGGTTAGAGATGGTTTGGTTGAGGGAAGTGATAGTGGATTGAGGAAGGATGGGAGTAGGTGATTGAGATGGGAGAAGGGTAGTGAGATGGTCTAGTTTGGTTAGGATTGGGGTAAGATTAAGAGGTGCAGGGGAGGGTTGGGATGGGGTCTTTAGGAGCTCAATGTCTTTTGCTAGTCTAGACAGTTGAGTAGAGGTTTGGGTTTGGAAGGCTTGGAAGGTTTGGGTTAGGTGATCAAGATTCTGGTTTATGGTTTGGATAAGGGTAAGGTTTGGGGTTTGGGTAGAAGTAGATGGTTTAGAGATGGAAGAGGTGGAGATAGGTTCAAAGAAATTAGGTAAGGTTTGTGTTCCCTCATTTGAGCCTTGGTGTATAAGCTCAAATACATTGGGAAGGAGTGTTGAGCCCTGTGCAAGTGGTTGGTTTGTATCACTAGCATTGGCAGGCTGTGCTTGTGTAAGAATAGAATCGATAAGGGGTGCAAGATAAGTGGACTGAGTGTGGGATGCACTCAATAACAGGGAATCCCTTATTGGATCCACATTCTGTTGGGAGAATTTGAATGGCATAGGCTGACTCAATGTTGGGAGAGACATAGTATGACCTTGGGTTGAGGTCTGTCTTTCAATGAGATCAACCTTTTGGGAGGTTGTCTCAGCTATCGGCTTAGATCTCATTTTTACAGATGTATCATGTTGTGAGGATACATCTACTGGCTGAAAGGTGGCAACATCCAATTGCTCCCCCTCAACATGAGGAAGGGTAATTGGAGTTGAGGTCAGAGGTGTGGATTGCACTCCCTCAAAGTGCTCATATTGAGTCACTTCTGGTGACCTTGTATATATGGGGCTACGAATAGGAGTAGAACTAGTGACCACATGAGGTTCACTAGAGCTTGGCTGTTGGATTGGTGTATGGACTGGAGAGGAGGATGGGCTATCAAAGGTTGGGACTACCATTTGAATATCCTCCGAGGTGGAGTCAGAATTGTCCTTACCTTCGGACATGATGTGCCTGCTTCTGTCAATGAGCTCCAGAAGTTGCTCAGAAATCTCTTGTTCTTGGGCATCACCATCATCACCAAGAGGACTTAACACCATTGGACTGAGAGGAGCAAATTCACCAACATCACCATCACCAGCATTATCACCTTCATCATTTGTGGCAGTGTGGCTTTCATCAGCATCATCATCACCATTATTATCATCATCATTTTCATCACCATCATCAGCATTAGCATTGTCATTTGCAGCATCGATTAGTTCTTGCATTTGGGAAGTGATTGGAGGACCTCTGTTTGCCTTAAGAAAGTAGAAGATCTTTTCACCCATGACAGAGACAGGAATATGCTCAAAATGTTTAATTAAGCCCACATAATCATCTTCTCCAATCTCCCTCATAGCTATCAGGCTCAAAAATCGAATGTAGGGCACTTGAGACCTTGATGATTTCTTGTTTGTGCTCTGAGTGACTTTATCAATAAGATCAGAAAATATGACTTGAGCAAAGTCGATGTTTACCCCAAAGATTAGGGCATAGAGCACCAGAAGCTCGGTTTGGTTGATGAGATGGTGGCTACCAGATTTTGGACCAAAGCAACGTATGACCACGTTGGCCAAATACTTCCACGGATGAGCAAGAGCAGAGACTTTAACTTGACCATGCACTACAGGTTCATTGTAGTCGATGGTTTGCAGAACTGTTTGAACTTCTGCTCTGGAGGGAAAAGCTGTGTAAGGTGGGAAGTGAGGAAAACCAGTGGCGTCGCGAAGTGTTTCAGTGGTGATTTGGAGATTGTAGTTTCCTTGGGCTAGGGTACAGTTGATGGTGTTGTTGTTTAGGTTATAGGTTGCGGAGTACCATATCTCACCGATAATGGTAGGGTATATATAGTGTGGATCAGCAGTGAGAGTATCGAACAAGGGATGAGCTTGAAGGAACTGAACCATTGGTTCATAGCCTTGGTTTTATCGTGAAGCAGGGATGGTGGTGCAGAGTAGAATGTTGTTGGGAGTTATATTCATTGGTTGATTGGGTGCAACATTCTCACCAGGGTTAACAGCAGGGTCTGGAATATAGGTGGCCATTTGGTAGGGATGATGAACAGTGAGTATCGAGAGAGAAGGTAGGGTAGTTCTTTGTAGAGAGAGAGAGAGGGAAGTTAGAAAGTTTGAACAGGTAAAGGTGAATGAGAGAGAAAGTGGGATATTTATGAAAGTTAGTTAACAGAGATCATTAGATACTGACAAAAGATCTAACGGAAAACAAATTAATTAGCTATTAAATGAAATCTGACAAACGGAGTAAATAACTAGGGTTAAAAAGCATTAAATGAGTGTAAAAAGTGAAAATTTACTAAGTGTGGAAACATCAGCTGATCATAGAAAAGCATTAGCTAAGGGGTATCAGCTGATGAAAAACTATTAGCTGATAGTGAAAATTTGGAGTATCAGCTGAGTAAAGTACTTAGCTGAGCATGTCTTTATTATCTTAAAGTGATCAGCTGAGTAAATTTGATCAGCTGATAGGTATCAGCTGAGCATAGTTACTCAATTTACACAAATTAAGTAAGACTTAGATATGCTTAAATAAGTAACTTATAATTTTCAACACTTATAAATTAACACAAACTAAATTACCACTATTCTAAACTAAAAATTAAGCATACCTAGTGTAACGTCCCAATTTTTTTTTACACATATAATAAAACATGACAAGTCAATATATTCCAACCATCACCAAAGTCAACAGTTACAAACGTAGCACCATCAAAGTTAATTTGTTTGTTACAACGGAAGCAATTATAATGTTAAATTGTTTGACTGATAGTTGAATCAAAACATGAAACGTTGCGGTCGCCATCAACGAGCTGGAGCCTTGCCCTTATCCAACCTTGAGGGTCCTGAAACAGAATAATAACGAGTAAGCACAAAGCTTAGTGAATCACCACTACCCTTACCCTTCGCAGGGATCACATCCTGCCAACTATTAACACATAACTAGGGACTCGCCCTCTGCCGCATCTCGGGTCCCACCCGTTTGATGCCTGAACCGGGCCTCGCCCGCTATGACTCATCACAGGTCCCACCTTCAGATGAAGCCATCTGCCCCGACCGGCCACGAAGGCACGGTTGGTTACTAACATCTCATAATGATAACACATAATAACTTATCATATTTAAACACATACGTGGCAACAATAGACATCATACAGATCACTTACACTTCACGGGAAATAAAGTAAGTTAGGGTAACTCACCTGGGTGACGACACGGTAAGGTCAGAAATACTTCTCGACACTGCTTTGACCAACAGATCCCGACTGTAAACCTACAACACAATTGCTAACTCGGGTCAAGTACAATTCCTCAAGTCCCACGAGTCAATACCGACATTAACCTTGGCTTACTAACACCACCTCTACAATAATAACGAATGCAACTTCGAAATGCACAAAACCCGCGGACGCGTCACGTCCAACAAGCCGACGCGTTGCGTCGAGGTAGAGTATCGGATTTCTAACTTCCGGATTTCAAACTTCCGGATTTCCAACTTCCGGATTTCAAACTTCCGGATTTCCAACTTCCGGATTCCAAACTTCCGGATTTCCAACTTCCGGATTCCAAACTTCCGGATTTCCAACTTCCGGATTCCAAATTTCCGGATTTCAAGTCTAGTGTCATGAAATATGCAAAAGTCGCATGAAATAACAAACAGGTCGCATGAGTGTGTCAAAAGTTGCATGAGCTGTGAAGGTCGCATGGTCCGACTGTCGCATGGACTCTAAAAGTCGCATGAACATGAAAGTCGCATGAATCATAAGTCGCATGGCAAGGAAAGTCGCATGAACAATGAAAGTCGCATGAACAATGAAAGTCGCATAAACATAAGTCGCATGAACAATGAAAGTCGCATGAACATAAGTCGCATGAAATAACAAATAGGTCGCATGGAAGTGAAAGTCGCATGGCACTAAGTAAGCTTATCCGATAGTCGCATGACACCACACCAAAAGTCGCATGGACTTTGGTGAGGGTCGCACGACTCAGCTCTCCCTGCCAGTTCATCTTTTTGAGAAAAACCCCCAGAACTTAAAACTCCATTTTCAAAATCTCAACCTTCTCAAAACTTAACCAAATCACTTTATTTTTGTTTCAAAACATTTCTCCATTCATTTAAGCACTTCATTCAAAATTTAAACACATCTCAATGAGTATCAAGTCTCAAAACCTAGATTCTTTACTATTGTCCTTCATAAACCCAAAACCCCATAAAACTCAGATCTTATCTATCTCTATAATCATCCAAACAAGACGAAATTGGTACCTACAACATCAAAATGAGATAGAGAACATTACCTTATGATTCTCTTGACAATTCCTTAGATTTCCAGATGATTCTTGGTCCTTCCTTCTCTTGTTCCTCGTGGGTTTGCACACACAGACACACACACAACTTCTTTCTCTCAATGAAACAGTAGCAAGGTTTTGGGGGCTGTGCCCTACCCTTATATATATATATATATATATATATATATATATATATATATATATATATTCTTAAAAGGCCTTGAGCCCACTTGACTTAACAAGCCTCCTTTAATTGCTTAGTCCAATTAGATTGTTTCCTCTAGTCCCCTAATAATTCATTCAATCAGGTCCATGAAATATTTAACCTATTCCACAATTAAATTCACAATTCACCACAATTCATCATATTCTCAATAATATTCTTTTTGTTTACAATACGAAATTAGGGTATTACATTTCATGATAACTGGATTCCGAAAAATGGATATTACACCTAGTTTGGATATTAAGAAATTGAACCTTGCTTCATCTAATGGCTTTGTGAATAAATCTGCAAGTTGTAAATCAGTGTTGATGTAGTGCAAAGTTGCCCTTTTCTTTTGCACATTATCTCTTAGAAAATGATGTCTGATTTCAATATGCTTTGTCTTTGAATGCATGACTGGATTGTTTGAGATGGAGATTGCACTTGTATTGTCACATAGAATTGGGGTGTCTTCAAACTTCATATCATAGTCAAGTAGTTGATTTTGTAACCACAAAATTTGAGCACAACAGCTTCCTGCAGCAATGTATTCTACCTCTGCAGTAGATGTTGACACTGAATTCTGTTTCTTACTAGACCAACTAATCAATCTTCCTCCTAGAAGTTGACAACCACCTGAATTACTTTTTCTGTCTAATGTGCATCCTGCAAAATCAGAATCAGAATATTCAACTAACTCAAAAAATGAGTCTTTGGGGTACCAAAGACCAAGATTAGAAGTTCCTTTGAGATATCTGAATATTCTCTTAACAACAGCAAGATGTGATTCCTTAGGATCTGCTTGATATCTTGCACAGAGACATGTTGAAAACATTATATCTGGTCTACTTGCAGTGAGGTATAAAAGTGACCCAATCATTCCTCTATAAGTAGTAATGTTCATTAATTTTCCATCAGTGTCCTTTCCTAACTTGATAGAAGTGGACATAGGTGTTTTCATTGAAGAACAGTTTTCAAAATCAAACTTCTTGAGTAGATCTTTGACATACTTAGTTTGATGAATGAAAATACCATCAACCTCTTGTTTAATTTGCAAACCAAGAAAATAGTTTAACTCACCCATCATGCTCATCTGATAATTATCAGACATGAGTTTAGAAAACTTTTTGCATAGTTCCAAATTAGTAGACCCAAATATTAAATCATCTACATATATCTGCACAAGTATCACATCACCTTTGTACTTCCTAATAAATAAAGTGCTATCAATGCATCCTCTTGTAAAACCTTTGTTAATGAGAAAAGAAGAGAGGGTATCATACCAGGCTCTTGGAGCTTGCTTAAGACCATACAAAGCTTTGTTGAGAAAGAATACATGATCAGGTAAGCTTGAATCCTTAAAGCCAAGAGGTTGTTTGACATACACCTATTCTTTCAGATCTCCATTTAGAAATGCACTCTTCACATCCATTTGGAACACTTTGAAGTTCTTGAAGGTAGCATAGGCTAGGAATAATCTGCTAGCTTCCAATCTTGCAACAGGGGCAAAGATTTCATCAAAATCAATTCCTTCTTCCTGACAATACCCCTGTGCCACTAACCTTGCTTTGTTTCTGATGATCTACCCATGTTCATCTAGCTTGTTTCTGAAGACCCACTTTGTTTCAATGATTTTTTTATCCTTTGGTTTGGGTACCAAGGTCCATACATTATTTCTTTTGAACTTTGCCAACTCTTCTTGCATGGCTGTCACCTAGTGGGGATTGTTCAGGGCTTCATCAACCTTCTTTGGTTCAATCAAAGATACAAATCCAGAGTAGAAACAAATGTTGCATGCCTTTGATCTTGTTCTGACTGGATCCTCAATGTTGCCTATCACCAAATTTTGAGGATGGTGCTTGAGGTCTTTGAAGGCGAAGAAGTTATATGGTGGCTATCAGCAGTAGAAATGAGTTCATTTTGAGTGGCTGATATAACTTCATTATTGCAATCTGTGGGTATCTCTACTGAAGAGGGAATGAGTGATATGGAATTGGAATCCAATGATGTTGAGTCATTTTCCACATGATTTAGTAGAGGTATAGGATTGGATGAGGATGGTTGTACATGGTTAAAGATTTGGATAGGAATAGGTTCATCTACATCATGAGCAGCTGGTGGAGAGGGATCTACTTGCTCTGGAGGAACTTCTCCAGTTTGCATAAGATCATTAAATTCTTCACCTGAAACATGATTAGAAGAACAAGAAGCAACAAAGTCATTTTTATTGAAGCTTACATTGATGGATTCCTCTATGACTTTGGTTCTGAGGTTGTATACTCTGTATGCTTTAGAAATCACTGAGTAACCTACAAACACTCCTTCATCAGCTTTAGGAGCAAACTTCTGCAATTGAACTTTTTGATTGAGTATGAAACATTGACAACCAAAGATATGCAGAAAGCTGATGCTTGGCTTCCTTCCATTGAGCACTTCATATGGAGTTTTGTTGTGCCTCTTGATAATAAGGGACCTGTTCTGTGTGAAACATGCACAACTTACAGCCTCAGCCCAGAAATTAAAGGGTAACCCACTTTAACACAACATGGTTCTGGCAGCTTCAATCAATGTTCTATTTCTTCTTTCAGCTACAACCAGAGTTTGATTTCTGAATTTAGTTCCATGATCACTTCTAAGACTCCTCATCAGATTGCCATTCAACACTTCCATCTTCTTGATAAAACACACAATTTCATCAGCAGCCTCACTCTTTGCTTTAAGAAAGAAAACCCAAGTGTATCTTGAGAATTCATCAACCAATACAAGAGCATACTTACTTCCACCAATACTAGCAGTTGCAACAGGACCAAAGAGATCCATGTGCAATAGATAGAAAGGTTCTGTAATTGAGAAGGCTTGCTTGGATGGAAATGATGTCTTATGCTGCTTTCCCTTCTCACAAGCAGTGCAAGGTTTTGGCTTAAGATAAGTCAGTGAAGGTAGTCCTGACACTAGTTCACCCTTGCTCAACTTGTTGATATTTTTGAAATTAAGGTGGGAAAGCCTCTTGTGCCATAGCCAATTCGTATCCTCATTATTCTTGGAGTACAAACATGTTTCCTTTGAAGGGTCACCAGAGGACATGTCAAGTGTATACACATCCTTGGTTCTCTTGGCACTAAACACTATATTACCTTCTTTTCTTGTCTTTGTGAAGTGGACTTCATTATCTCCATCACACAATTGACTTATGCTTATGAGATTATATTTCATCCCTTTGACATATGAAAGATTGGACAGTTTGAGGTTCCCATTATGAAGTTCACCATAGCCTTTTTTTTGCCCATGGTTGTTGTCACCAAAGGTCACCCTTGGACCTTTCTCTTTCTTGTAGTTATTGAGCAAAGCATTGTTACCTGTTATGGTTCTTGAACATCCACTGTCAAGAAACCAAGAACCAACACCATGCACAGATTTGAATGAAAGAAGAGTTAGTGACACAAGTAGGAATTCACTACTTAGTGGATTCCTGTGGAATGCACCTAGCTTTCCACTTCATCTCAGGTTTCTTATGTATGAGAGGAATGACTATGTTATCATCACAAGTCCGCTGTCTTGAATTCCCTTCTAAAGAACATTCAAATGCCTTATGCTCTTTGCTTCCACATTTATATCATTTTTGAGATTTTGTGGATTTGGAGCATTTAACAACATGGTTTGAATGCCTATGAGATTTCTTATCAGTCATCATGTGACTAATTTTACCTTTAAGCTTATGAAGCTTATCCTGTAAATTTGTTAGGTCTTTATTTACAGGCACCTTAGATTGATCTTTGTTTTTAGAAAGTTTTTGACCAATCTTTGGAGTGGCATAAATGGGAACAATGTGAACATCATTCTTTTTACTCATAGTTTCTTCTATTGAAAGAGAGTTGATTACTACTAGACCAACTGATTGTTTAGAAGATGAGCTATGATCAGCTGATAGGTTATCAGCTGAGCATTTATCATATACTAACCTATCAGTTGATGGAGTAGTATTAGCTAATGATCCTTCAGTTTGTGACATACTAAGATTTAAGTCATCTGTTTTTAAGGTTTGACAACATAATGTCTCTGAGGTTTCAACTAATGATTCATTTCCTTTACTCACATCCTTTGACTTTATATTATTAGTATTTTTATATTCTAAAATCTTACTAGAGGATGATTCAACAGAAGGAATAATTGATTCTTTTGAGTGGGAACTCTTGCTTCTAACAAACTTATTTGTGAACACACTTTTGCCTTTAACAGTTTTGTGAAAAGTCTGTGGCAAAATGTCAGCTTTGTCTAAGATATTAAGGTTCTTATTAGAATCAACATAGTTAGCATCCTTAGAGTAATTTCCACCAATAATAGCTTGAACTTGTTTGAGGTATCTGCTCCTTGACACACTGAGTGGTCTTTTCTGCAGATACACAACAAGACTTTACTACTTTTTGGAGGTCATTAAACTTTTTGGTTGCTTCACTAGTTTCTTTTACTAAGATCTCATTAAGTATCTTTTGATTAGCTAGTTCCTCATTTAAGATTGTTATCTGCTTAAGTTCCTCATCCTTAGGAATTAATTTTTCCTTTAGTGACTCTACTTCTAGTTTTAGCTTCTTCTCTCTTTGAATAGCAGACTGGAAATCAATACACAAGTAATCAAACATAGCATTCTTCTCATTATCATCATAGTTAATAAATTTTCCAACCTGATACATAGAAGAAGGATCCCAGTTGGTAGTTGAACAAGCTTTTGCAGCCTTTTTCATGTCTTCATCAAAGGAACTACCATCATTGTTGTTGGCCATCGTGCAAAACTGAGCAGAGATCACCTCATCGTCATCTGATGAGAGATCTTCTTCTGCCCAATCTTCTTCTTCAGCAACAAGAACTTGGCCCTGGGCTTTCTTCTTCTTCTTCTTTTTCTTGTCAAGGACAGCAGCAAGGAGTTTCTTATACTTGGCTTCATAATCAATTTTGCCCTCCTGCTTTTGCACAGATGAAGAACCAGTATTATATTTGGACTTACAGTCACTGGCTATGTGGCCAATCTTGCCACACTTATAACACTCTGCTGTAGAGGCATCAAAAGTGGATTTGGGCTTGACAAACTTTGATGACCTCTTGCTGAACCTCTTGATACCCTTTCCCTTCTTGAAAGGCCTGAACTTCTTAACCAGCATTGCTACACCTTCATCCAACTCCTCCAGGTTACTTTCCTCACAATCATTCTCCTCATCACTTTCTCCAGCACTCTCCTCTTCATCTCCTTCTTCATCTCCTTCTTCATCAGAACAAGAATCAATAGCTGCAAAGCTTCTCATATTTGTATATCTTGATACAAGGGTAGTTGGTGCAACTTTCACGACCTCCTTCATCTCCTTGGATGACAACTACCCCTCTCACTATGTCTTAGAACAGTGACAAAGTGATCCCATGTTTCAGGGAGGGCGTCTAGAAACTTGTTCACCAAAACAAATTTGCTCTTGGTTATGTCTGCCCTTTTCAAGTCATTAACTAGGTAGTTGAACCTAGTGTATGTCTGTGTAAGACTCTTACCTTTCTGAGCAAAGAAGAATTCATACTCTCTGTTGAGAAGGAGCTTCTTGTTCTCCTTAACCTCTTCAGTCCCTTCATATGCAACTGTGAGTGTATCTAACATCTCTTTAGCAGAAGAACAGTTAAGCACTTGATGATAGATTTCATTGGGTAGTGCAGAGACAAGAGCTGATCTAGCCTTAACATCTAGGCTAACCAACCTCTTATCCTCATCTGTCCACAGATGCATGGGTTTGGTTATGATTCTTTCTGTTGTGGAGGTTTGACCTTCAGATTCTGATGGAATGGATAACACTGATGTTGGAACATAAGGACCATCAGTGACTATTTCAAGCATTTGGATATCAAGGGTGGATAGGAAAAGATGTGCTCTACTTTTCCACATGGAGATATTTTCTGCATCAAAGATGGGGCATCTTGTTAAGGACCTAGTGTTTGAGATATTCATGTTGTTTGCTGATGAGGCCATATTGAGAGGGGTAGAAGCAGTTGTAGAGTAAGCAAAACAGATCTAGATATTGATTATCTAACCTGCTCTGATACCAGTTGTTACTCCCAGATTGAGTACACAACAACAAATGTTTGTAGAAGGGGGGGGGTTGAATACAAACTTTAGCTTTTAAATATTTAAAGACACACTGATATACTTTTATATAACTCTTATTGATATTGAATCAAGAATTACATGTACTAGAAGCGGGAATTCTAAGTACAATAAAAGGTGGCAGTCTATTTGTCTAACATATAGACAAGCTAACTCTAAAACAACTAATATATATAGAGTGTTAAATATTTGAACAAGTTTGATTCTACACAATGCTTAAACTCTACGAATTTCTCAACTGATGAGATTTTCTTTCTGTGGAGTAGAGACTTCACTTTGTTGTGTTTTTGCATGTCCACCATGCATGAGTATATATAGAAGTCTTGGTGAATCCGGTTGCATGAAGGTAAAAGACAAAGAGGATGTGAAAATATAATATTTTAATTGTAAAGGTAGTGGGTGAAAAGTAAAGTTACTTTAATCAAATGTTTGATATAAGTAATTGTACTTTTCTGTAAAAGTGCAACCCATTCACAATATAAAATATTAAAACCCACACCTACTGTCGTGTAGAAGTTTCTTTCCCTTTCCATGATTGTACTTTAATCAACACTACGCTTCTGTTTGATTTGACTTTACCAAGTATGGGATTGCCAGCCATACTTAGTTGTTTGAACAAATCTTCAAGATCTTCGTCTGTTTGAGGTATCATTATCCTTTTCCAGAGGATAAGATCAAACTTTTTTGTCTCATACTTGATCCAAAAAGTGCATTTTTACTTTTACAAAAAAAGATCTAAGGCATAATAGAACAACACATGTTGTGCCTTTTACATATGACTTACAATCTGAAAAGATAGAGTAGATTTGACATTTTGCACGACTCAGCTAACATATTGTACTAGTAACTCTGATATTCACTACTCAGTTGACAAAATATATCAGTTGATCACTTTTTGCTAGGACTCAATTGATACATATTGCTTAGCTGATCATATAGATGCTCAGCTGATCAATAGTAAGCTTAGGAGGACATAAGCTCATGTATTTGTATGATCAGTTGATCAAGAATTCTCAGTTGATCATTCAAATACATCAGTTTATGAGGGGAGATGACTTGTGTAAAGGAAGACTTACTTAGCTGATGCTCTCGACCTCAGCTGATCCATTTGTTCACTGAGCTGATCAATTTGTTCACTCAGCTGATGAAGTATTTTCCTCAGCTGATCAACTTTCTTCACTCAACTGATGGTTTGTTTTCCTCAGCTGATGGTCTTCTTCACTTGTTTCTTCATCTGATGCTCCTTGGCTGATATCCCTTGGCTGATACAATGAGTAGGATCTGATGCTCAGCTGATGGTTTATTTTCCTCAGATGGTTCCATACTTAGCATATTTTTACATAAACTGATTCAAACAACACATGTTTGAATTCTTTCTAAGTCATACTGAATGTAGGGTTTGGTTATCATCAAATTTTATGTTTTAGGATAGACAGAGTTGATTATTAGGATTAAGTGATTATCTCCCCAACAAAACTCATCTGACTTTCGGATCACTACTAGTCTCATCTGACATTCGGATCACTAAAGTTCATCCGAATTTCGTATCCAAAATCCGATAGTCACCAAAGTCGCATAAGCAAAAAATCCGATAGTTGCACCACCCAAAAATCCGATAGTCACAATCCGACAGTCACAGAAACACAAATCCGATACCCTTTAGTCCATCCGACTTTCGGATCATCCGATAGTCGCATCAAATCTGACAGTCGCATTAGCAAACAATCTGACAGTCGGATAACCTCACTCAACCTTCAAACACTTCATCTGATGTTCACAGGTTTTCTCACAAACATACTAACCATTCTACTTCAGGGAGAAAGATCCAAAGAAAAGATGAGTTCAAGCAACGAAATTCTTGCCATAGGAACAGACACTAAACCTCTAGTACTTTTCAGAAATGAGTACAATGTATGGAAAGGAAGGTTCATGGACTTCATAGAGCACAATGAGAAGTATGGTGAGATGATGAAAGACAACATCTTAAACGGTGATGCCATTTTGAGAAAATTATCGAGGCTGTTCCGGATAACAACCCACCAATTGTTGTTGAAAGGAGACGGAAGCTCCCATCAGAACTAATTGCGGAAGAGAAAGACAATGCACGCGCCGACAAAGACGCAAAATATTACTTGAAACAAGGGCTATGCGCGGAAATCTACTCAAAAATAGACAGTTTAACTTCTGCCAAAGAGATTTTGGACGAAGTAAAACAACAGATGCAGGGTACCGAACAAGGGTCATTCATCAGGGAAACGCAACTTGTTAACTCCTTCAGGGAATTCAAGGCCAGGGAGGGAGAACTGTTGCAGGATACTTATAGTCGTTTCTGCAAACTGTTGAATGAAATGAGGAATCATGGCGTAACGAGATCCGATCTAGATATAAATTTCAACTGGATTAATGCACTTGGTCCATAATGGAGTGAACATGTTCGCCTGTATAAACATGTTAATCGGAATCTCAAGGCGGTATCTCACCACTCGATTTATGAGGACTTGAATCAATTTCAAGATGAGGTCCTCACCAAACTCTCAATGAAGCAACCATCTGACCCGGTTGCACTAGTGGCTGAAAAGAGACCGTGGGAATCATCAAGGGGAAGTAAGGGAAAGCAGATTGTGGTTGACTCCGACTCCTCGGAAGGAGAGATGGAGATGTCAGAAAAGGATGCAGTGCTGAAGGCCATGTCATTGATTACGAGAGCTTTCCAGAACAAGTATGGAAAGACCAACAACCGACAGCGGTACACATCCGGATCAAGAAAAGGTGAAGGGATGGTAGCTGATGAGAAGAGGAAGACCGACAAACCCGCAAAACCTCGGGAGGAGGAAAAGAAATGTTACAACTGCGGTAGAACGGGGCATTTTATCAAAGATTGCAGAAAACCGAAGACCAAAGATGCCGAATACTACCGTAACAAACTGCGGTTGACAAAGAAAAAGGAGAGTGGGAGAGTGATGCTTGTAGAAGAAGACCAATTTCTGACTGACACTGATGATTCAGACGAAGACGGTACTGATCAAGCTCACTTTTGCTTGATGGCTCACGATGGGGTCTCCTCAGATGATGAGGATGAGAATGAAGCTGATGGTGCTGACGAGTTCGAAGAAACACACAATGATGATGCAGGTGTTTCTGGGAAGGTAAACATCAAGTATGCACAAACATTAGTTGAACACATCGAAAGACAAAACCGTAAAATCTCTAAGTTGGAACACAAAATCAAGAATCAATCAACATCTAACTTAGACAATCTTCAAACAGAATTCACCGCAAAAGAAAACAAACTGAACACCTTAAGAAGTGAAAATGAGGTAATCATTCATAACTTAAAAGCGGCCAAAATCTCAGTTGAAGAAGATTTCAAGTTTTTGCAAAAAGAACGATGTCAACTATACTAAAAAATAAAAGATCTCGAAGACTTGTTAATTAAAAGAGATCAAACAGCACAAACCATTTTTGTAAACAAACCTAAGGATGTTAAATTTTCTAAATGGACATATGAAGGTTTAGGTTACGTTAATCCTCACATAAGTGACAAGATAAGTTCTAAACAGCTATATGACTTTAAAAGCATGAATCCGGGGTTAACTGAGAAAATGGTGTTCGTTGGACAAGTCAACGAACTCGCCGAGGAGGAACACAAGAGACGCATCACGAACAGAGCTTCAACCTCATACGACTATGAAAGCCTAAATCAGTCGTATATAACCGATGTTTTCAAACCCACAATCTCTAATGACTACTTCCGAAGCTACTCCCAAACAGAAATGGAGTCGTTACCATCAATCTCAGATTCTCCACCCGAGCCTCACATCTATATTCCTCATATGGATCTACAGCGACACCTTGAGTTAGTTGAACTTGAGCTTGTCCATAGATCCATTATCTTTGACTTTGAAAAGACAATTCTTCATAACCTGATCGATCATCTTGCAACTGAAAATACCAAACCACAAAATTCCGCTGCTCTAAGCACGTCCGAAATCCCAATTCCACACGTGCAAGAAGGTGAATGTTCAACATCTGCAAATTCAAGATCCGACATACATACAAGTGATGTATCCTTAATAAATCTTGCTAAAAATTGTGAAAAATGCAGAAGATCAGAAAAGTCATGGTTCACTCTTCATGAGAAACTTAATACACTTGAGAATGATTTTTTCAGAATGAAAACAATTGAATCCATCAACTCTAAGAGAAAAGCCAAGGTAATTGATACACGGTTATCACGTAATAAAAGTATCTCAAAACCATCCAAATCCAAAACAAAGCTAATCAAGAAACAAACAACTCGCTCTCGTTCCAAGAATGATCGTTTGGCAATGCCTGCTTCTAACCCAAATGTCCTTCTAGGTGGAAATGTGAAGAGCGAAAGAAAACAGACTTTTGGATGGCGGAAGAAGCCAGAAGAGAAGGATGGAGGAAGACAAGATGAAGAGTGTTTGATTTACCCTGCTACTTTCAATAAACAAACAACTCTATTACTTTGTAATCATTCGTCAATTTTGAATGTTAAACCTGTTCGAACTCCAATTAATTTTGTTCAAATTGAAATATTTTGCATGAGTGATGGTTGTATGGATGGTCATTGTACTTTCAAATGTGTGTATGATGATGATCGAAAGAACCGAGGAAATAAACGGAATCCAAACTATAAATCCTTTGAATCAACTCATGAATAAGCTTCCTTCATAAATAGAAGAGGTAACAAAATTACCTATTGGCAAAAGAAACGCTCGACAAGAGCAAAATTACAAATGAGTAATGAAAGTGTATACTTTAAACATAATTCTGAATCAAATTCCACCAATCGGCACACTTCATGGACTCCAAATCGCAGATACCACAACAATTGGAATCACGCCAATCAAAATGCTGTCAAACCGACTGTCACAAATCAATTGAGTAAGAAAACTCAAGCCATACAGCATAAACAACCTACAATTCAATATAAACCCATCAAAGTGATAACAGAAACAACCAAGACAAGAATTCCAAAGAAACAAAGTGAATACATCGACGATGATGTCTCACTACCAGAAGGCTGTAGTCACGTGGTAATTGAACAATCTGTCATCACATCCAGAGCAACCAATTCCCCCGTAATATCCAAAGAAAGCTTAACACCATCACCATCCCAACCACAAACAGTGTCACAAGTTTGTACTCCCAACACACTAACAACGAATTCATTAACTGAAGCTACATGTGATACTGTTGTTTTTGCTAACAGTCAAGGACCTACTACACAATGGGTACCTCAACAAATTTTGTCTTCAATGTGCACATATGCTCGAAGCATATGACGGGCGAAAAGAATCTCCTTACGAACTATGTCCCAAAATACTCGGGAAATGTTCGTTTTGGAAACGACCATGTGGCACCAATAAGGGAACTGGAGACATTATTAAAGAAAATATAAAAATAAGCAAAGTATCGTATGTAGAGGGATTGGGACACAACCTATTCAGTATTGGGCAATTTTGTGACAAGGGGTTAGAAGTTAACTTCAAGGCCAAAACTTGCTCAGTTAAGACTAAAAATGGTGATGTGGTACTGACTGGGTCCAGAAGGTCAAATCTATACACCATTGATCTCGCAGATCTGGAAGGAAAACAGTCAGTATGTCTTCTGTCCAAGGCCTTATCGGAACTGACATGGATGTGGCATCGCAAATTATCTCACCTAAACTTCAAGAATATCAACAAATTGGTCAACGGTGATTTAGTTCGCGGATTGCCCAAACTGAAGTTTGAAAAAGAGCACCTCTCTTAGCACTGTGAGAGGGGGAAAATGAAACGGGCATCTCACAAAATCAAACAGGTGTCCAGCACAAAAGCACCTCTCCAACTGCTGCACATGGACTTGTGCGGGCACATGAGAGTTTAATCTCGAAATGGGAAGAAGTACATTATCGTGATAGTTGATGATTATTCGAGATACACATGGGTGAAGTTTTTGAGGGCGAAGGATGAAGCTCCGTCTACAATCATCTCGTTCCTCAAATAGGTGCAGAATCAATCACAAGGAAAGGTCGGTACCATTCGAACCGACAATGGCACCGAATTCAAAAACAAAGTCTTGGATTCTTTTCTTGAGTCAGTGGGAATCATGCATCAGTTCTCCGCAGCATATACTCCACAACAAAATGGGGTTGTTGAACAAGGAAATTGAACGCTTGTAGAAGCAGCTTGAACCATGCTGTCCTATGCTGATTTGCCACCTTTCTATTAGGCAGAAGCTGTCAACACAGCATGCTACACGCAAAACCGCACAATTTTGCACCATCGCTTTAACAAAACTCCTTATGAACTTGCAAATGGCAGAGTGCCCAATATTAAACACTTTCACGTGTTTGGTAATCGGTGTTTTTTTCTTAATGAAAAGGCTAACCTAGGAAAATTTGACCCCAAAGCTGATGTGGGAATTTTCCTTGGTTATTCTTCAGAGTCTAAAGCGTTTCCTGTGTTAAATAAACGAACAAATGCTATGATTGAAAGTATTAATGTGACTTTTGATGATACCTTAACCACTACATCTTTATCACCCTAGTCACCTGTAGTCGTTTCTGAACACATCAGTTCAGGACCGGGACTTAATCGACAAGAAACAAATATAACACACGCAAATGAATCTTTAGACTTAAAGTAGATATTTGATTTCTTAGATGCCGATGATTCTGGAATAATAGTGTACCTCTTGACTGGCCTACAGATGTTGTTCAGGAATCCCTTAAACTCACGCAACAAACTGCCACTGCATCTACAACAGGGCCTGTTAATTCATCTGCTAACACATTCCTCGTTCTGGGTGAACAGTTCACTGCATCCAACTCTACAGTAAACACTGTCGACGACGCTGCCACTGAGGATAACGAAAATAGAACACCTCAGTCCCTCCCAGAGTCATTTACTCCTAAGGGTGAAACATCTATTCAACAACGCCTGGATGAATTCTTCCCTCAGGATGTTACTGATGAAATAGCTGATAAATCCCTTCCCCATATCACAAAGTGGACGGTTGCACATCCTGAAACGCAAATCATTGGAGACAAAGATGCCGGTGTTCAGACCAGATCTGCCATAACAAATGTGTGTCAGTTCTCCAGCTTTCTTAGTGTGTTAGAACCCACACGAACTGCTGACGCCCTGCAGTACCCAGGCCAGATTCTTGCTATGCAAGAAGAGTTAGATCAGTTCACCCGTTTAAAGGTTTGGAGACTGGTGCCCCGAACCAATGACAAGACCATCGTTGGCACCATGTGGGTCTTCAAGAACAAGAAAGATTCCGATGGTGTGGTGATTCGGAACAAAGCCAGACTGGTAGCTAAAGGATACAACCAGCAGGAGGGTATTGACTACGATGAAACCTTCGCTCCTGTTGCCTGTATTGAAGCCATCTGAGTTTTTCTCGCGTATGTTGCTTACAGGGACTTCACGGTATACGAGATGGATGTCAAAACGGCATTTCTGAATGGAATCCTTAAGGAGAAAGTCTATGTATCTCAGCCAGAAGAATTTTTTGATCCCAAACGCCTAAATGACGTTTACATACTTGATAAGGCCCTCTACGGACTCAAACAGGCTCCACGGGCTTGGTATGATGTTCTCCTGGCCTATCTGGTTCGTGAAGGCTATTCAAAGGGACGAATTGACACCACACTCTTCACCAAGAAAATTGGGGATGACTATATCTTAGTCCATATATATGTAGACGATATTATCTTTGGCTCTACGAACCCACAATACAGTCTAGAGTTTTCCAAACTAATGGTGAGCAACTTTGAAATGAGCATGATGGGAGAAATGAATTTCTTCCTCGGCTTACAAGTCAAACAACTTTCCAATGGCATTTTCATAAATCAGTCTAAATATATTAACGATTTATTAAGAAAATATGAAATGTCAGACTGCTCGTCCAAATCAACCCCCATGTCTTCCAAAACCAAGTTGTCTGCTGATCCTATGGAAAGGCAGTCGACTTGAAAACCTATCGGGGAATGATCGGCTCTCTACTGTACCTCACGGCTAGTAGACCAGAAATAAAGTTTTCTACCTGTCTCTATGCTCGTTTCCTCAAATACCTGAGAGGAACCCCTGACCTTGGTTTGTGGTATCCCCGCGACTCAGCATTTGAACTACTTGCGTATTTCGACTCGGATTATGCCGGGTGTATGTTAGACAGGAAAAGCACGTTAGGAAGTGCACACTTCTTGGGCGATCGCTTGGTCCGCTGGAGTTCAAAGAAACAGAACCGTGTGTCTACATCAACTGCTGAAGCAGAATTTATGGCTACTGCCAGTTGCTACTCTCAGAGTATGTGGATGCGAACTCAGCTACGGGACTTTAGTCTTACCTACTCTAAGATTCCACTATTGTGTGATTCTCAGAGTGTAATTGCCATTTCTTGCAATCCCATCCATCACTCTAAAACCAAGCATATTGATACCAGGTATCACTTCTTGAAAGACAACGTCGAAAAGGGTCTGATTGAACTACAGTATGTTCCTACTCATCATCAACTGGCTGATCTGGTCACTAAACCACTGGACGAAGCCCGATTCTCATTTCTGGTATCCAAAATTGGAATGCTGAATCTCAAACTGTAATTCGTTTCTGTTTTCCTGTCTTGAACAGATTTACGCGTTGTTTTTGTTCTCTGTGCAGCTATACAGATGCTCCTGTCTAGGGGGAGCGATGCGAACACGAATGTTTTTCGTGCATTCGTGTAGGGGAGAAATGTTCAGAATTTAGAATTCATCTTCTCAGATGATCAATTGTCAGCTATTCATTTTATGTGTTTAAGTAGAAAACAACAAAAAGAAATAATAATCAATTTTTGGGTTTAAATAAATAATGCTAAATTCTAAGCCTTGGGCTTAAATAGAATTGATTGGGCCAAACCGGATCGATCCGACAGTCGGATCAAAGCCCGACCCATCCGAATGTCGGATAGCCTATAAATGGAGCTACCCAACCATTCTTCTTCCCCACGCGTTCAAACTTTCAAAAAGCAAAAACCACTGTTCATCTTCCTTTCTCTCAACTGCCTTCGATTGAAGCACATCACTTGTGAAATTTTTGTGTTTAATCAACACGTAACAGAAAGGTAAGATGAATCCCATAAGAAATATCAAAGCATTTGCACATTTAGGTGCCAAAATCGAAGCCTACACTATGTTTTTGAACTCTAGTTATCGAACAGTGGCTTGGTCTGAAATTGGAGTCATTTACATATCAAATGTTGTTGTTTCTAGGGTTTGAGTAATGAAATGTGTGTTTTTAATGTCTGTACATGATTTGAATAAAAAATGGTATTCAAATTCATACAAAAATGAGTATGAAGGAAGTGGATTTTCTCGAAAATAACACTGTTCATCTTCTTTGATGAACAGAGTTCTTCAAGTCAAAGATATGCAAAATTTAGGGTTGTTTAGGTTTGATTGTGAGAACACAGTTGTTTGATGTCAAAATCCGAGTCTATTGGCATAAAACTTGAGTCCATCAGTTTCCCTTTTGTCAAAATCATGTTTGGACTTCAACTGAATATTCAAAACAGTCGGATGAAGAAAGTTTTGACTCATCCGACAGTCGGATGAAGTTGATCTATCCGACTTTTGGATGAACCTTGTTCTATGCGACTTTCGAATGAATAAATTTACACCATGCGACTTTTGTAATACAAGAACACTGAAAAGACTAAGTTTAAGTCATCCGACTTTCGTATGAAACAATTCCATCCGACTTTCGCATGAAACAATTCCATCCGACTTTTGCATGAAACAATTCCATCCGACTTTCGCATGATACAATTCCATCCGACTTTCACATGACTCATTTGCCCATCCGACTTTCGGATGAATTTCGTTCATCCGACTTTCACATAGAATGTGTTCATCCGACTTTCGAATGGAACTTGAGCTATCCGACCTTCGTATATTTCAAACCATCCGACTTTCACATGAATTAAGCCCATCTGACTTTCTCATGACTGTTAATCTCATGCGACTTTCAAGTTAAACATTTCATGCAACTTTCAAGTTAAAATTTTCATGCGACTTACACCCCATGCGAATTTCACCTCATGCGACTTTCGCATGACTTAAGTCCATCCGACTTTCCACACTTAGAAATTTTTTGAAACCTAGGTCAAAGTCAAAACCCAAACATTCACATGTGCATTGAACTCCAAAACACATATTCATGTATTCACATGTGCATTCGACACTATCTGTCTCTCCTGTACTGATCTGATCTATCTTATTTGTGACTGATGGCTGCTAACCATCCCCTTCCCTATGAGAGCCTAGTCCCTGCTGATAGGCTTGAAACACTGAGTAACAACATGTACTTTGACTTAGCCACATATACCAAAATCCCTATCATGTCTGAAATTATCCGTGCCCATCCTCTCCGCCAGGCCATCACTGAAAACCCAAACACATCACCCACCCACGTACCTGAAATTTACCTGCAACAACTATGGTATACCTTTACTGAGGGTGTCACTCGCTTGGGACACAAGTGCCTCTGTGGTAGAATTGAGAATCTCCGCATAACTCTTTCTGCTGTCAGGCTGATAAATCTACTAGACCTACCTGCTGCTGATCACTATCCCAACAAAGCTGACTTTGATGAAAATCCTGGAGTTGATGCAGTACTAGACCTAATCAGAGGTCTTGGATATCAAGGGGAGCTGAACCAGATTAACCAGTTCAGACGAACAAACCTTGCGCCTCTCTAGCAGACGCTTGCCACTATAATCTCCCGTACGCTTACTGGTATTCACCTAGGTACAGATGGCGGATCCTACTACTCCCTACTGCTATTGGCTCGTGTTGCTTACCACCGCCACCTAGACTATGCCACAATCATCTTTGAGGAGATCGTTCGTATGGTCAAGGAAAAGGAAACCACTCGCCAGAAAACTTTCATACCCTTTCAACAATTCCTGACCATATTTATCGCCACCGATCTGGAAACCTACCACACCATTTTTCGGCGACTCAACAACCCGCAGGTCCAAGTACAATGCATCACCAGATTTCTACGAATCAGAGACCTCCCCAACATCGTAGCCATGACCGTGCCTGTTGCCCTTCTTTGAATCCTAAATCAAGAAAGTGAGGCAGTGCGTGAGTACTTGAGAGTCAATAGGATTGCTCCTCTGGCGCAACCAAAGCCGGTTGTGAATGTCCCGGGAGCAGTAGCACCTGGTGAGGGTCCTAGCGGTATTAGGGCTCGGGTACGCAGGGGTGCCCCGAGCAGGGTTGTGGTTGAGAGGGAAGAATCAGTAGAGAGGGGTGGTGGAAGTGGTGAGGGAGCAGCGATACACGAGAGAGAGGGTGTTGTGATAAGTGACTCATAGGCCTCCACCGATGCCGAATCAGAGAATAAGTCCTCAACAGAAAGGACTCAAACAGAATCGTCCTCCTCTGGGCAATCAATCTCATTTGGCCCGCGACCTTCTCCGGTCCGTGCTGAATCCACTGGCACGCGGCAAGTATCTGATCATCTCGAGGACATCCATCACGATCTATCTGACATATCTGCCACTTTTGGTGATGTACCGTCGATGGAAAGGGAATATGCAGAAGTAGATGTTGTGGTGAGCGATAATGAAAGTGAGAAAGAAAAGAATGAGGGTGAGAGTACCCCAGACCGAGAAAGCCGGGAAGCCTCATCCACTACCGGTCGGGATACTGTTCTGGCTGGTATTGAAACAGATGCTGGCATCCCACCAGTGCATGCACCTCACCCCACCAGCCACTCTGCTTCCACTCAAATGGAAATAGTTTCATTGCACGGGGATTTATCACATACGCAGTCGGTAACTCATTTGGAGTTTGCTGGCTTTGAAATCAGGGGACAGCCTCCCCCATCCACATCATCTATCCATACACAATCGAGTCTAACGCCAACCTTGACAGGTTCCCAATCTTTTGCTAGGACACCATCAGCACTAGCATGTCTTCGTGTCGTTGCCGGAACGCCTGTAGCGGCCTTTACTGCAGAGGTAACACGAGAATCGAGCAGAAATCCCTCATGGAGGACCTATGACCTTGGCCACTCACGAGAGAGTAATAGCAGAAAGGCCAAATATCAGAAACATCAGGCCTAGAGAAGCTCTAGCAAAAGAACAACCTCGCTGGCCCACTCAATGGCTAAATACTCCGTATCTTGAAGAAAAAATTCCGGGTATCTTCTCAGAGGTGGTCAGAGAGGTTGACGATATGTATGTACTCAACTCGGAAGAGCATGAAAAAGCCGTCCGATTCGCCGCCACCTTCCATACAAGCAAAAGACAACAAGTGGCCTCCAAATATCCAATTGTCAAGATCGAGTTCGTGTACTTGTGTAACTTCCTCAACTACCAAATGGTTCACTTTCACGTAACTAGAGCAGATGGGAAAAGGTATACATTTCACGAGGTCGAGCTTAGATTTCTAAATTTGGGGGATATAACACATATGGAAGATGAGCTGGCCTGTAAGCTTAAAAAGAATCGAGAAGAACAAAGAGCTCTCCAAGTCATCAGAGACTTCATGTGAAAGAAGATCATCCTGTGCAGAACCCATGATCTACAGCTTGGTGCTAAGGCTGATCTTGCAAAGATAAATCTTCAAAGGCCCAACCAACACCATTCCAAAGATGCAGATTATGAAGGAGCCGATGGATTTGTCATGTCAAATATCAACGGAGACAAAGCATTCCTTCGACTCTCACAGCTCAGTGCATATTCTGACGGGTCGCTTCAAAGATGCATATCTAAATTCCGTAGAACATGCTTCAGAAACCGACACTTGCCTGATCAATCAGAATTGGTGAAAATGACCAGAATTGCAGATCAGTTGGAGGAAAGGATTTAAGAGAGAAAGGCCATCCGGAGCTGGGAAAGACTCCTAGGTCAGAGAAGCAGATGAAAAATACCTGCTTCAGCACAAGGCAACAAAAGGGGGAGATTGTTAGATATTAATTAGTTTGTTTGCCTTGTGTTCTTTTGTATGTAATCTATATATTTCTAGACTAGTTTATGGTATGGGCTTGGCCCACTTTCTTTATGTATTTCCTAGTCTAGTTTAAGTGTTTAGACTTGGGCCCATGTGGCTTATGTATTTATAACCTTGCAAACTAGGTTTGCAAGGTAACCTTTGCAATTCTATTCTCTGCACTCTTACGTTCAAGCAATATACAAGAGAGAATCTTCAAGTTCATGCAAAGTGTACATACTTGTTCATACTAAACTTCATCATATTTACTTCAAGTATTCATTGTTTACTCATCTTCTTCACATTCAAGGACTTTCATAAAATAATAATATTATTATGTGATTATCTTAATTGTTGGAAATTGCTTAAATTGGATTAATTGTTTGTACGTGTAAATGAGAAATTAAAAGGATAAGTTTAATTGTACAGGTATGTACTTATCTATGTATTTGTGCATGTAAATATGTGTGTATGTGTAATTATGAAATAATTAGGAACAATTGTTTTTTAACACCTCATGCTTAGATGAGGCGGTATACGTATGTGTGTATATTGAAAGTCACCTCCTCATTTGAAAAAGACATTGCAAGTGTTTGTGTGTGTAATTGCTTTGAAGAGAAGAAAGATAAGAACTTGTAAACTTGAAAATTTGGGATTGAAGAATTAGAGTTGATAATTCAAGTAAAAGGTTGGTATGCATTCCTTATGGATATGAGATATTTGAAGTTTTAGTTGGCTGGAATTTAAAGAAGAAGAAGACGAACTGGGAATCGCAGATCACGGCACGACGGGTTTGTAGGTTGCCGTGCGACCCCGACTTGATCTGACTTTTGCCATGCGACTTTCGTATGTCGTACCACTTATGGGAGATCCGACCTTGGGATCCAATTTTTGGTCTAACTTATGAGTGGTCCGACCTAAGGGTTGGTCCCCTTTCGGGTGATCTTACTTTTGTGTTTCATGGGACCTTCCGCGATCTGACTCTGCTGCGTCCCGATGTGACGGCCTTACTGGTCGCGGCGTGACTAGTGAATTTCATGCAAGATCTTTGTTTTGCTATGTGTTTATGTTGGACATGCTAGGTTACCTCATATGTGACTATATTAAGTTGTTTATGATCAATAGAGATATAAATATATGTGGATTTATATATATATATATATATATGTATTTATGAATTAGAGATTGATTTCGGTGTTGTTGTGTTTTCAGAAAACACAAAAGCTAAGTAACATTAGATATCTGAGTGCTACATTTGAGAACAAGAGGTGAGTGGATGTTAACTCACGGATGGTAAAGTTTATGATTGATATGATCAATGTGATGCATGCATTTGCGATTAATAGACTGTTTAGTCAATGATAGTTAATTGTTGATTGATTATCTGATGATATGATTGTTTGATCTATACACACTCTTTGGATGATATTGAGTCGCGTTGGAGAAGTCAGCTATACGTAGAATTGGGCTGGGCTTGATCGCGATTTGTTGAGCAGTTGTAGACCCTCTTATGCATGCATTGTATCGGAGGGGATCTAACAGTACCAATGAGCGGTGGGATATCGGTAAACATTTGCTTTGGCCGGCATTGGTTGTAGGTTCTGCACCGAACCGCCGGTCTTTTGAATTCTGTGTTTGAAACGAGCCATAATATGTTTTGTAACACGAAAGATGTTTTGATGGATGTACATGTAAACAGTTGTAAATATGTATGTTTTATGTAAATCCTTTGTTTAATGCTTCTGCAGCGTGTTTAATTTTTTTTTTTAGGATTTTACTATGTTACACATGTTATGTTAATACTTTCCTTCAAAAAAACTCCCAACGTCAAGGTTTATGTGATTTCCGAGATTACTTGACAATAACACATTCTTGCATGTTCTGTATACAGCTTGGAATAGCTGAAAATCAATCTCAACCTATTTTTATTGGGATTCAGCTATCTCATAATGTATATTGGAATCTCAAGATACAAACAAACTGATTACAATTTTCCAAAGGCTCTTTTTTTTAACATGCATGACTTTTTGTAATTTTAGAAATATTACGGATTGACAGCAAACTAACAATTGTTAAAATGATAAAGCCACAAACAATGAAACATAAAAACTAAACATCATTCCATCCTTAAAGTTGAATTCTTCTTTCAACATTATCTATCTCACTTTTTATGCACACGGAGGTGTCTAAAAAAAATCTGGCTCTAATTTAGAAATTGTCCCCAATGCAGTTAATAAGGTAAATATATAATGGGAAAAGGTAGAGTACAAAAGAAAGGTACTCCGCGGGGGTTATCAGCAGCGCAGTCAGACTAGAAAGATATTAGCATAGTAAGCAATGCAACCATCAGACAAACTACTAAAAGCACAAAAAAACTAACAACCCCACAAATATTATAGGGCAAAATGCGTGAAAATACAATAAACTATGTCAATATTGTCATTGTATGCAACCAACTTTATTTTGTACCTAAAAATACAAGCAACTTATAATTTTGATTCATTGTATGCAATCGTTGACCTGATTACCAAGTTACCGTTACCGATTGTATACAATGAACAAAATCTGAAAGTTGTTTGTATTTTTAGGTATCAAAGTTCTTTTATATTTGGCTAGGTTACCGGTAAGTTACCTATTGCCATAGGTAACTTGCATACAATGAATCAAATTTTTAAGTTGTTTGTATTTTTAGGTACCAAATAAAGTTGGTTGCATACAATGGCAATATTGAAATAGTTATATTTTCGTACAATTTTTAGGATATTAATCATTAAAAGCAACAAGAATCATCCAAACAAAGCAGAGAAATAACACAAACTCTCATCACGACCATACAAATAGACATAGGAATCAAAGGTCCAGTTCTCGAGTGTTTTTAAGGAAGGAAAAGAAAGGATTTGGAAGAAAAACTTTAAAAAAGGTGTTCTTGAGTTTCACTTAGGGAAGGAAAGGAAAGAAAGTTGAGGGGTTTGGAGGGGGAATGTAGGCTTATTTTGATGTCAAAAATATCCTCCCAAAATTGGGATGATTTGGAAAGAAAGGAAATCCTTTCCTTTCTATTCCTTTCCACACCTACTTAAACTCAAGAACAGGGCAAAAAGCTTCACTATTGACGCAAAGATGACACGCAGACTATTGTGGAGGTGGACTCTGATATGGCGGCTGCTGCCTGGGAAACAGATATTCGTACCATTCCTTTTGAAAATTGTCTAGCTCGTACGAGGCAAGTTGTTGTGGTTCCAAAAGGGACATGTGATGATAAGTTGGCGGGGTGTACGGGGGATCTTGCTGCTGAAACCATCCGTGCATCATCTCGCACCGGTAACTAACTTCATGCTACGTTCCCCAATGCGCGTACTCCAACCGTTTGTTGGAGTCACGCAGATGACAACGTACCAAAACGGGTACATGGGTCGTAATATCCTTGCCGCGGGTCGAATGCACCTCTTGATCCTTATGCCTCTGCGTGGTGGTGGTGCGATGACTCCTCCTCTTCCTCTTGTGTAGACTCCTCTAAACTGTCTAGGACTATCTAGTTGAGCACGATCAATGAGGAGCATGTTTTCCAACTTGTTCATTGAGCGGATGACCCGGTCGCTTAGGAGGCTAAAGTGCCTCGCCAAACGGGTGACATAATGCGTACCGCAGATTGCGCTGAAACTCTTGGGCCCGCAAGATTCACAGAGATATTTGGCAAGCATATCCGGAACATTGGTGTAAGGGAGATTGTCTACCAGCTGGTAGAGAAGCCATACGTTTTGCCGGTTCACCTTGTTCCCTTCGGTCTGCCCGTTAATGGAGTTAGCTATCATCCGATGTAGCACCTAATGGTTGGGGTTCCGGAGGTCGATAGATTTTTTATTTTCTGAAGAAAAATGCCCATTCCCCAAGCGCTGCTACTCTCCTTCTGTAGAAAAATTGTAAGGAGGACACTCCTTCTCCATATCCAGGTAGGTCTGAAAAGACGGATGCTGGAGTTGTGCTAGTGTGTACAACCCCATGGCCAGAGAAAATTGAGAAAGAGACATGTGTCTCATTACACCACCCAAATGAAAGTAGAACCAGTCGTCTATGAAAAAGTTCACCATGGAGTCGAACTGGACAGTGCAAAAGAACTCAATAGTGAGCTCATTATAAATAGATTCTCGCATGTTAAGGGCTGTGTCTCATGCGGTATACACAAGTGGCTCACAGGATTTCTCGCTGTAAAAATGCTTTGAAGTCTACAACTTTATTAAGGGTTTGCATGATGGGCCAATCCAGCGTATGTGCAAGAGCGAAACGCTGGCGGGAGCGCAAATGCAACAAACGGTTGCATTGAGTACGATCAGGAACGTCAGTGTCAAGGTCAAAGGTCATGAAGGCATTCCCCCATCGGGAGCCATAAGATTGGTAACCTCCTCTTCGGCAGCAACAAATGATGATTGCCTAACTCTTAGTCTCTTTGGTGCCATAGTTGTATGAAATAGTTAGGGAGAGCAAAAGAAAAATGGGAACAGGGGAGAGAGCAAAAACACTAGAGAAAATGAAGAATGGAAGTGATAGCATTGCAATGTGGAACAGAGCAAGACATGCACGGGCTTTACACAAAATATTGAATTTGGTGGGCCATGCATGCACACGCCGTGGAGAAGGACGGCATGCAGCGAGGCTGCGAAAGTTGCATGACGAGGAGTCCTGTACCTCTCCGTGGGACATCCAGAATGCAACTATGCATGTTTTGAAAGACAATGGTCCATGTCGTGGGGCGTTACAGCTCGGCGTGGAGCATGGTTTTTCAGCGTATTGCCTTCTTATGCAGTGAATAGTCCCATCACCTTCATTAATTAAACTAAACTTCTACTTTTGACGTGTATTGACAACTTTTAATTATAAGTATTTTTGTATTTTAGTTATTTTTGTTTTGTTTTTTTTATTTTCCGATTTTTAATTCTTTTGTTGTTTTTGTGTTTTATATATTTTTAGTATTTTTGAGTTTTAATGAATAAAAAACGAAAATAAAAACCTATCAAACTACGAATGGAAATGGAAACCGGAACGGAAGAATCTGAAAAGTCAAGTTTCATGGAAAAAATGCCTCGTTTGTTTCTGAGTTCTAAGCTTGACTCGCCCCTGAGTTATATTACTTGGGGTAGATTAGCATGATCTCCTCGAGGTCAAGCTCTTGTGCCTCATTGTAATGTTTTAAACGATGTCCATTAACTCGGAATGGACTCCTTTCCGATTCAAGAACAACAAACCCCAATGGCGACAATTTAATGACTGTATAAGGACCAATCCATCGCGATTGAAGCTTTACAGGCGTGAATTTCATACGTGAATTGAAAAGTAGAACTTTCTTGCCCGCTTTGTATTCTTTAACGTTTTTCAGACGCTTGTCATACAACATCCTTGATCTCTCCTTGTACATTAGTGAGTTATCTTAGGCTTGACACCTCAACTCATCCGGTTCATTAAGTCGGAGAAATATATGTTTTTCTCCCTCTTTAGGGTCGAGATTGAAATTTTTCAATGCCCAGAAAGTGCGATATTCAATCTCGATAGGGAGGTGACAAGCCATACCGTAAACCATACAGTAGGGAGTAGATCTAACGGGTGTTTTGTAAGTTGTCCGAAATGCCCATAAGGCGTCATCGAGCTTTTCAGACCATAATTTCGGATTAAACCCTATGGTCCATTCAAGAATGTGTTTCAACCCATAATTTGTGATTTCGACTTGTCCGCTTGTCTGCGGATGATATAGAGTCGAGAACTGATGAGTGACACCATATCTTTTCAAGACTTTCTCTAACCGTTGATTATAGATACGAGAGCTTCAATCATTGATGAGTGCTTTCGGACACCAAAATCGGGAAAACAGTATTTTCAGAAAATTGACAACTACTCGGGTGTCATTTTTAGGCAAGGCTTTTTCCTCAACCCATTTAGAGAGGTAATCAACTGCCACGAGTGTATATTTGTTTTTGTGAGATGTAGGGAATGAGCCATGAAGTCTATCCCTCATACAACGAATATCTCACAAACCTAGATGCCCTGCTGGGACATTTCATCTCTTTTGGAGATGTTTCCAGCTCGCTAGCATGCATCACACGTTTTGATCATGGCAAAGGTATATTTCAAAAGAGTTGGCTAGTAGAAACCATACTCCAACACCTTTTTCGCAGTGTAGTTCGGGCTGAAATGTCCTCTGGTTGGACCTTTGTGACATTCATGAAGAATTTGTGTCGCCTAAGTACCAAACACGAAACGGCGCAAGACATAGTGCGTACCTAACCGGAATAGATGGGGCGGGTAGCAGTAGAAATGTTTCACATCCTAATCTGTCAGCCCTTTTTAAATGAACTCCGGTGCTAGATAATTGGCTATGTTAGCATAATAAGGGTCTTCCCCTGGTTGAGACTTGATCATCTGTAAGAACTCATCAGGAAATGTGTCATCGATAGTAGACTCGTTAAGTTCCTCGAGATTCGGATTCTTGAGTCCAGAAAGCTGATCAACAGCCAAATTTTCTACGCCTCTTTTTAATCTCGGATCTCAATATTGAATTGTTGCAGGAGAAGAATCCAACGAATTAGTCTGAGTTTTGCATCTTCTTTGGCGAATAGATATATGAGTGAAGAATGGTCGGTGTATACTATGGTCTTCGATAGGACTAAGTACGGGCGGAATTTGTCTAATGCAAATACCATCGCTAGGAACTCTTTCTCAGTAGCGGTGTAGTTCTCCTGAGCATCCGTGAGATTCCTACTCACATAGTAAATGGGTTGAAAAGGATTATTCTTTCATTGGGCTAAAACCGCTCCGAATGCATAATCACTCGCATCACATATGAGCTCGAATGGAAGGGACCAATCTAGTGGCACCATGATAGGTGCGTATGTGAGCTCATGTTTCAGGAGAGAAAAGGATTTCACTCATATGAGTGAGAAAAAGAATGGTGTATCCTTTTCAAGTAACTGTGTCATTAGCCGGGTGAGTTTAGAAAAATCCTTGATAAATTGCCTATAGAAGCTCACCAAAAAGTTACGAATAGCTTTGACATTTATGGGTGGAGGGAGTCTTGAAATAATGTCGGTTTTCAATTTCTCCACCTCCAACCCCACACTTAAGATTTTATATCCAAGAACAATGCCTTCCCAGACCATAAAGTGACATTTCTCCTAGTTGAACACGAGTTGGGATTCCTCACATCGAGCCAAGATACGATCGAGACTAGCCATAAAGACAGAAAAATCATCCATGAAGACCTCCATGCAGTCCTTAATTATGTCATGGAAGAGTGCTATCATACACCGCTGAAAAGTAGTGGGTGCGTTACACAGGCCAAATGGCATCCTCCTGTTGGCGAAAGTCCCAAAATGGCAGGTGAAGGTGGTTTCTCCAGATCCTTCAGTTCTATGGGTATCTTGAAATAACTAGAAAAACTGTCAAGGAAACAATAGAACTTGTTTCGAGCTAGTCTCTCTAGCATTTGATCGATGAAAGGGAGCGGGAAGTGATCTTTATGGGTAGCATCATTGAGTTTTCTATAATCAATACATACCCGCCATCCCATGACCATTCGTATTGGAACGAGTTCCTTCTGTTCATTGACAACTAAGGTCATACCTCCCTTCTTTGGAACTACTTGAATGGGGCTCAAGGGCTGTCGGATATGGGATAAATGAGCCCGACATCCGGTAGCTTTATCACCTCTTTCTTAACTACCTCCTTCATATTTGGATTTAACCTCCCCTGTCATTTCACACATGGTTTATAAGTGTCCTCCATGAGGATTTTGTGTGCACAATAAGAAGTACCGATCCCAGGCTATTGCCCCTTTGTGGGATTTGAGAACACGAAGTAAACTTTCTTTCTCACTCTTAGAAAGGGTAAATGAAATAATAACAGGGAGAAAAGACTCTCCTCGCAGATAAGCATACTTACGATGGGCAGATAGAGGCTTCAGTTCAAGAGTAGGAGGCTCCTCAAGAGAGGTTTTAATCCAGATCTTTTCGTTGGGAGATATTTGCTCTAATGCTCCGCCAGTCGTTTACGTATTTACGACATCATCATGTAGGATTTCTTTGAGCTCTTGCATCATGGAATCCGGGTTAATGGTATCAGTACCATCACCCAAGAAGCTTTCTTCAGAGATGTCAGGCATCAGAAAATTCTCCATTTCGGAATTCAGACAGTCATCAATAATATCAACAAAGTAGCAAGAGTCATCATCAATGTGTGCATGTGACATGGCTTTGTCTATAGAAAAAGTAACCCTATCATCAACTATGCCTAGATTGAGTTGTTTCTTTGACACATGGACTATGGCATCTACAGTATTTAGGAATAGCCTACCTAAAATCAAAGACACCTAACTATCCTAATTCATTTCTAAAATGATAAAGTCAGTAGGGAAAACAAATTTGTCCACTTTAACAGGTACATTTTTGGCTATGTGTATGATATATTCAAAACTACGATTAGCAAGTTGTAGGCACATTCTGGTTTACTTAAGTTCTCCTAAATATTGTTTAGTATACAGAGTATATGGCATTAAATTAATGATAGCTCCTAACTCTGCTAAAAAATTTCAAATAGTATCAGAACCTAAAAAGCAAGCATAATGAAACTCCCTGCATCTCCTAGTTTAGGAGACATGACTGTAGTCTGCAGAATAGTTGAGCATTGTTCCCCGAGTGGCAAAGTAGTGGCATGCTCCAGCTTATTCCGGTTAGACACCAAGTCCTTCAAAAATTTCTCATAATTGGGCATACCTGCAATTACATCAACAAGCGGCACATTAATTCTAATTTGTTTAAGTAAATCAATAAACTTACCATACTGCACTTTTATGCGCTCCTTTTGAAGACAGTTAGGAAACGGCAGTTTCGGCTGGTACTCCTTTAGAGGAGGTTGTGTTGCCTTCTTCTTGCTGCTGGACTCTAGTGGAACATACTCAAGTTCCTTTTGCTTTTCTACCGGTGGAGTGTCGACCTCATCATAAGATGAATAATCCTGCACACTGGGAGAAGAAAAATCATTAGTAAAATTAATAATATTATTCCTAACTGACTAGGTGAGCGAGTTATAATCGCTTGCACATGCTCATTCCGAGGTTTTTCGGCATTCTGGCTCTGTTGGCTATTGCTCAGTAGTGACCCACTTTGCCGACACATTAAGATTTCTGCCAATTTCCCCAAGTCACGCTCTACAGTCTGAATGAAAGCTTGTTGATTTTGCTGAATCTACTCGTTCACAATAGTATTCAAGGACTCTACTGATTGGGTGGTTGTGAGTATAAAATTCTTTAGGAGGTCCTCTATACTTGAAGTTGACCCTCCTTGTGGTTGAGTGGGTTGAGTTTGAGGTTGAAAAGGAGATGCATTACCTTGGTTTACCCAATAAAACCTAGTGGGTTTTGTCTCTCGAAATTACCTCAGTTCCCTTCCAGTTCAATCCATCTCCTTGAAAAGTACCTCCAGATCTCTGATTAAGAAAATTCACATCTTGGTTTTGATTCATTAGGCGATCTTCACAGTCTTTGGTGAGACAAGGTCCTACACATAATTCACATCCTACGTACATAGCATGAATAAAAAGAATTAGTTTATCAACTTTACGCTCTAAAGATATTTGATTACTTGTCGATGATGCAGCAATGTCTCGGCTGCCTCGTCTTCTATAGTAGCTACCATCCTCCATGACGAATTTCTCTCAACATTCCACCCCTTCTTATGAATATAAATATCCTCAATCAATTTGTAAGCTTCTCTAGGGATTTTATACAAGAAGATTCCACCACAAGCTAAGTCAATCTTCCCCCTGATGTCATCATCATTTGTTCCTCCTCAGTAGAATATGTGGACTTTATCACTTTTGTTGAGCCCGTGATTTAGACACTCCCGTAGCATCTTCTTGAAACAAATCCAAGCATCATTAAATGACTCTCCAGAATTTTGAGAGAAGTTGAGGATATCAACTTTCATCCTCTCCTCTTTAGCTTGGGGAAAGAAATGGTTAATGAAAAGATTTTCATATCGTTCCAGGTTGTTATGGATCTTGGTTCGAAGGACTCAAGCCATTATATTTTCTAATAAGAGTAAATGGGAAGACTCTCAGGTGCACATCATCAGAAGTAGCTCGCTCAGCGTTAAACAACTCATAGATGGCAAGGAAAAACAGGATATGGCGGTTCGGGTCATGCTTAATCCTCCCATCAAAGTTCAACTTTTGAGCCGGACTAACAAATTGTCCTTTGATTTCAAATACCTCATATCTAATCTCGGAACTCTAATAGCAGGCTTTGGGAGCGGTGGTGTAGTCTCCCGAGCAGACCACATCGGTGTATCATCCTCGTTTGCCATAGGAGATGGTAGACCCTCGAACTCTTCCTCAGAGTCAGATGTTTCCTGCTCCGTGGTTGCAGATTTGAATGCATGTAGACGACGATGAAACTCTCGCTCGGGTTCTTGAAAAGGAATCTTCAACAATGTGCGCAACTACGGGTCAAATACCTTCACAACCAACATTGGAAAGATCACACAACACCTGAATGAACTTTCTAAACTTAACCAAAGAAAATAAAAAGAAAAGAAAATATCTAAAGAAACTAAAAAAGAAGAAAAAGATTTAAACTAATGAAACGGAAACTTACCCGAGGTAAAACCTCGAATAAGGATTGAATAACTAGTACTTTCTAAATAGCACAGTCGGTCACCGCTCCCCGACAATGGCACCAAAATTTGATATGCGAATATCAGTCTTAAATTTTAACACTAATCAAACCTAATTTGACTGACACACTAATGGGCAAACACACTCGATCGTATTGCGGTAAACAGGGTAAGACCACGATCGTATCCTTTGGGAACATGAATTGAATGTACTACTAAGAAATAAATTAATTAAACTAATTTGCTTAAGAAGTAAATATTGGGATTTTTGAAACTAGCAGCTAATTGCCGCTAAGATATGTAATATTTGAATTAAAGTTGGAAACTTGGCAACAATTTTTTAAGAAGTTGAAATCAAATAACAGAGTTGTATTCCCCAATGGTCACTCCCTATAGGTTAAATTTGTTATAGACACACTTAATATGATAAGTTTCTAAAGGCGTTCAAACCAACAACCATCGGTCCTACTAATCGAATTATGACTTAATCTCTCCAAAACACACTTAACTCTCGTTATATGGTGAATTAGACTCAAAATTTTTCTATGGTATTACTTAATAATTTTAACCCTTATTATCTCATAGCAGTTATCTATCCTATTGCATGTAAACGTCATTATCTCAGAACAAACAAACAATAATGCAGAAGAAAATACACATGCAAGTCATTATCTCAGAACATGCACAAACTGTATCTAACATATTACTCAGCAAGAGTTAAGATAAAAAACTCAAGGATCTTGATTAAGCATAAACAAAACTAAACCATATATTATTAATTCACAAGAATAAAATTAAACCCAGGTTTTGTTCATCACGGTAAATACAATGGAAACTTAGCCCATATTCGTACTAAAAATCATACTTAAATAAAAAAAAAACAAATGTAATCATCACGGGAATCATACCGAAAGTAAATACTCAATAATGATGTAGAAATCAAGAACTTCAAAGGATGCTATACTCTCAGCCTTTCGAGTGCCGTTTCTCAATTGTTGTGATGTGTCCTTTTTACTTTAACTAAGCTTTTCACATAAATAGAATTATATGGGCCGATCTCTTTCACGACGTGTGACAATAGTGCACGTCGTGGGGCACCAAAGTCGAAAACCTAGAGTCCGGTCAACGTGAGAGTGCACGATGTGGGCAAAGGTAGCTCGGCATGTGACCTTCGAGGGCTCTTGGCATGGGACATATCTACATGTTGTGGACTCGTAAAGAGCCAAAATGGACAATGTTCATCAAGTAGGATGCATGCCGTGGCCCCGTGGAGCATGGGTACTTGTCGTCCATGCTTTGATGCTTCTTATTGTGGGCCTTGTTGCGTGACGTGTGCTCTTCGATTGTGCTCGACGTGCGAATCGGTTGCACGGTGTGCAACCTCATTTCCATGCAAAGTTGATAAAAGCTTTACTTTTCATTCAAACGGACCATATTCTTCACGAATAACATGCACACAACTAACATGCATTTAGTGCACGTATTATATCCATTTTATCTATTATCAAAGCAAGAATTGAACCATATTGTTGAGTAATAATTTTAATAATTGAGACAATATTAGTACTAGTTGCTCATTTTACAAAATAAGATCTACAATCTTGTTGCTACTAGTAATATGATAAACAGGAAACTGTCCTCAGTTTCTATGCAAGGTAACATATAGTAAATGATGAAGTCTAATCACGGATTCTATTTGAATCCAAGTGTATGAGGAAGAATTTTGATGAATAGCTATGTTAAGATAAATGTTGATTAAAGTCAAGTGTTGATTAAATACAATCGTTCTAATTTTAAATAATTAGAATGATTGATGATGAAATGTTAAACAAACATGAGTTGATAAGAGTTGAATTTGGAATACAAAGATGTTAAAGAAATATACTTTAGATGTGATGCGGTACCTTAACGGTACATGATGTCTTATGATAGATGAAACTCTAAATGACATGTGAAACGTTATAAGCGTGTTGATGAAATCTAAGTGATTAATAAAAGAAGAATTATGCGTTCACGATTAGTTAACCCAAAATGTTGAATGAGGTTGAAAGAAAATAAGATTAACTCCATTAAGTTAGCAGTTTTCTTTGGTATTGGAAAGAAAGTCGTAAGTTGTTCGAATTAAGATGTGTAAGTGTAATTAACACTTCACACTTGAACCATTCGTGAGATCGAACGTGAGAACAAATTGTAGTCATAAAATCGTTGTTAGGATTTAATGTAATGAGCTCAAAGCTCAATTGTTGATTGTGTGTCTAACTAATCAAACGTGTTTGATTTCCAAAAAGTATAAGTAATGACATGTCATGGTTCAAATGAACAATGACATAAGGACATAAAAGTCCAAATGTATAAGTAAAGAGATGATAATTTCTAAAAGTTGAGAGTGAAATGAACATGAACGTAACCCTAAATAACCGGTGGTTACAAGTAAATGAGTGAATTTTGTGAGACAAAAATGGGAACACATAGTCCCATTTGGTAGTAAATGAAATCTGAGATTATGAGGTGTATAAGGTAGTGCATATGTGTAAAATTGGCAATGGTACACGGGAATTCATGTATGGTATGAATTTCCAGAAATAATAATTCACCTACGGGTGTAACTATGATTATAAGAGTAGAGAACCTTATGAGGTAAGTTAAGAAAGATTAAGTGTGTTTGAAAATAAGTGGTAAAGTCACAAGTGGTGATTTACTAAAGTGAAGTATATGTATACGAATGAACTTTAGTTAATGTTATGAATGGGTAGTGTTTTGATAAACAACATTCTTAACATAAGAAGAAATATGAGAAATTGTTTAGAAAGATGTGATGTTTGAGTGATTCGAAAGAATTAAGATTGACCTGGTAAAAGACTCGTAAATAACATTAAGTACATGTGAAAGATGACTGTTAGATAAAGTGTTTAATAGACAACAGGTATGTTGAACACTGCCTCAGATGGAAGATGTAAAGTTTTCATAACTATAATGTAAGTGTTAATGATGCTAATATGATAATAAAGTGTTTAAGTACTGAATATGTGACTGATGTTACACAATCAGTTGTAAGATTGTAAGATATACAGACGTTGTAAATGTATAGTGTGATAAGAGATGATTAAATTTATCATGCTAGTATGTGAATCCAATGATGAAAGAGAATGATTAAAAAGTAATGTGAATAATGGATTGGCTAGAATCTATTAATTTAATTGAGATAATACTTGTCTAAGGATATGTACTTAAACAAGAGTGTACTTGTGAATAGGATTTAACCTTTTGAGGTAAAGTGGTTATGTATAAATGATTGAAGATGTTAACCAAAGATCCATAAGTGAAACTGATGTTAAACATTAGTGATCAGAGTATAGAAATGTATGTAAAGTAATGAGATAAAACCGTGAGAGTATGTATCTGTACATGTACGTTTGCATGTACGGATTATAGAAATAAGTGTTTAAAATCTAGTTAAGTTGTTAATGATAACTACAGACAGGAACATTTGTATTGTGATAGAAGAAGTAGATATCGTGTAAAGTTTGAATGTAAGATGAATGGTGACCCATTCGTAAGATTTTACTGAACTCTATAATGTGAAATAGAGGTCATGATGAATGTAGAAACACAAAGTGATGTATTCGATGTTTCTTGGTGATATTAAGTTTAATTGTAAGGGTTGCTTATTATTGGATGATAAATGTGGTTTATAACTTCATAGATAGCTGTGGTAGGATTCAGAGGACGAAATCCTCTTTAAGGGGGGTAGATTTGTAAAACCCTAAAATAGGGCCTAGTTGTACCCCTTGTATTTAGGGTTGTACCCTTGTTAAATAAATAAGAATTCTAAGTTTATAGGAGGACAATATATATATATTGTTATTACTAAATGAGGTGTTGATAAAAGTTGATGAAAACGAAAAATAGTTATTAATTATTGAATGCTTTGAAATAAGGATTTCAGATATATCCTCGTTAGAATTTATGGATAGTGTTTAGATGAGTTGTAAGTTAAAAAGGGGAGCGAGATACCCGCTAATAAAACAAAAAAAAATAAGCTAACCGACTTGAAAGAGTCGGCCGCTTTTCCCCATTATTGTCATTATCTTTTCTATTCTTTCCATTCTGTCATTCTTTCTCATTCTTACTTTCTTTCTATTTTTTTTTCTTTCAAGCACACAAACACTTATATTATTTAATTAGATGGAAGTCATGGTTTATTTCAAGATCTTAAATCATGTTCATCATGTCCTTGATTAGTTTATATATGGTCTAAAAGGCATCGTTAGAAGATTAATACGAGCATCCTGGACTTAGGTGAGTACCGACTTAACTTGTAACTATTATGTAGTATATATGGATTTATTGGTTACCGTTAGGTATATACGAGATATGATAATTACGATTATGATCAGTAAGATTGTAGAGTGACTTTAAACTGGTGTATATAGAAACGAGAAGTATAGATGCCTGTACGGTTTAAGTTTACAATGATAATGAACGATTATGTATTATATGATATGTATGCATGTTGATGGATCCAGATTTCACCCGCCTTGTTAAGTTGTTAGTTATTGTAGAGTGCATGCCAGCGGATCCAAATTTGGAGCCACCTAGTTAGAACTTGTTATTATGTATGCAATGGATCCTGATTTGGATCAACCATGTGGAATTATTGTTATATAAGCTATTGGACCCTGATGGGATCCCCATGTTGAAACGAGTATTACCATGATAAATGATATGCCAGACATGTATTTAAGTACATCTGCATATATTGTTGAATATGAGTTATATGTAAATGCATGCATGCAATTGTTCTTGAAAAGGATTTCTGATGAGCTATATGTATGTCCAGACAGTTCTTGATTGAGGTCAGCTTCGGCTGGGTCCTGGGCCTTCGGGCATAATGTTCTGGACTAACGGTACTCGAGTGCCATTCCTTAGATTATCTGGGAGGTGAGTGCCTTAAGTGGATAAGCCTATGAGCCTTTGGCTCCTTAACGAGCAGGTAGATTCACTTATGTGATGAAACCAGCACCGATGGTAGTAGTCTGATTCCTCGGTGGAAAATTGTTGAGCTGGATTAGCTACCCGGCAAGATATGATGCCCGCTGGTAGGATCAGCACTACGCTATGTGATAGGATAGCATTGTTTGCTTAATCCTGTGTTATATGACTCGCATGTGTCTATGTTGCCATATTGCCATGCTTACGATAATGTGAAGTACATGATGCCCTATGTGCTGCATGATGCTTAGGGTTAAGTTTGTATTCCTTAGCTTTTAAAGCTAACCCCCTCCCAGTATATATGTATGGCTTTGCAGATGAACGCTTAGCATGTGCCTGGGACTGCTAATTCGTGTTGGGACATTTGTTGCTTATTACAGGTATGATGGTCGGTCGGTATTAATGTTGGTAACACGCGTTTGTAAATAAAGAAAATGTTTTAAGACTTCCGCTATTTTGTTATCAAACTAAAATATGTTTGGAATTAGGTTTTTAAAAGTTAAAATTTTTACTCTGAAATTGCGGTGTTACAATTAGGTATCAGAGCCTAAGTTTGAGTGAATTGGACATCTAATGGGTGTTCAGTCTCAAACTCGGGCCCGACCATCATAGTGTCCCAAAGTTATTATGAGTATGTTATGCATTATATGCAGATAGCAGTGAGGTAAGAATGATTCTTGCTTCAGTATTGATAAACTAGGTTGCCTAGAGATAGAATGGCCTAGTAGAATGAAAGTGATAGCTTGATGTTGGGTCACAAGAAGTGAATTGGAAGCAAGAAAGAATAGAACCATGAGGCTAAGTAAATATGTAAAATTTATGATAAGTGCCTTAATGGTACAAATTGGTAGAGTTATGTAAGGTAACTCAAAACGATAACGGTAAAGGTTTTAAAATATGACTACCGATACATTTATTGGTAACGAAATAAAGCGATGTTTAGATTAATCTGATGTAACTACATCAGATTGAAAATGATAGATTAGAAGTGATGCCAGAGGAATAATCAGAATCATAGTAATCTTGTTGCTACTAGTAATATGATAAACAGGAAACTGTCCACGGTTTCTATGAAAGGTAACATAGAGTAAATGATGAAGTCTAATCACGGATTCTATTTGAATCCAAGTGTATGAGGAAGAATTTTGATGAATAGCTATGTTAAGATAAATGTTGATTAAAGTCAAGTGTTGATTAAATACAATCGTTCTAATTTTAAATAATTAGAATGATTGATGATGAAATGTTAAACAAACATGAGTTGATAAGAGTTGAATTTGGAATACAAAGATGTTAAAGAAATATACTTTAGATGTGATGCGGTACCTTAACGGTACATGATGTCTTATGATAGATGAAACTCTAAACGACATGTGAAACGCTATAAGCGTGTTGATGAAATCTAAGTGATTAATAAAAGAAGAATAATGCGTTCACGATTAGTTAACCCAAAATGTTGAATGAGGTTGAAAGAAAATAAGATTAACTAAATTAAGTTAGCAGTTTTCTTTGGTATTGGAAAGAAAGTCGTAAGTTGTTCGAATTAAGATGTGTAAGTGTAATTAACACTTCATACTTGAACCATTCATGAGATCGAACGTGAGAACAAATTGTAGACATAAAATCGTTGTTAGGATTTAATGTAATGAGCTCAAAGCTCAATTGTTGATTGTGTGTCTAACTAATCAAACGTGTGTGATTTCCAAAAAGTATAAGTAATGATATGTCATGGGTCAAATGAACAATGACATAAGGACATAAAAGTCCAAATGTATAAGTAAAGAGATGATAATTTCTAAAAGTTAAGAGTGAAATGAACATGAAGGTAACCCTAAATAATCGGTGGTTACAAGTAAATGAGTGAATTTTGTGAGACAAAAATGGGAACACATAGTCCCATTTGGTAGTAAATGAAATCTGAGATTATGAGGTGTATAAGGTAGTGCATATGTGTAAAATTGGCAATGGTACACGGGAATTCATGTATGGTATGAATTTCCAGAAATAATAATTCACCTACGGGTGTAACTATGATTATAAGAGTAGAGAACCTTATGAGGTAAGTTAAGAAAGATTAAGTGTGTTTGAAAATAAGTGGTAAAGTCACAAGTGGTGATTTACTAAAGTGAAGTATATGTATACGAATGAACTTTAGTTAATGTTATGAATGGGTAGTGTTTTGATAAACAACATTCTTAACATAAGAAGAAATATGAGAAATTGTTTAGAAAGATGTGATGTTTGAGTGATTCGAAAGAATTAAGATTGACCTGGTAAAAGACTCGTAAATAACATTAAGTACATGTGAAAGATGACTGTTAGATAAAGTGTTTAATAGACAACAGGTATGTTGAACACTGCCTCAGATGGAAGATGTAAAGTTTTCATAACTATAATGTAAGTGTTAATGATGCTAATATGATAATAAAGTGTTTAAGTACTGAATATGTGACTGATGTTACACAATCAGTTGTAAGATTGTAAGATATACAGACGTTGTAAGTGTATAGTGTGATAAGAGATGATTAAATTTATCATGCTAGTATGTGAATCCAATGATGAAAGAGAATGATTAAAAAGTAATGTGAATAATGGATTGGCTAGAATCTATTAATTCAATTGAGATAATACTTGTCTAAGGATATGTACATAAACAAGAGTGTACTTGTGAATAGGATTTAACCTTTTGAGGTAAAGTGGTTATGTATAAATGATTGAAGATGTTAACCAAATATCCATAAGTGAAACTGATGTTAAACATCAGTGATCAGAGTATAGAAATGTATGTAAAGTAATGAGATAAAACCGTGAGAGTATGTATCTGTACATGTACGTTTGCATGTACGGATTATAGAAATAAGTGTTTAAAATCTAGTTAAGTTGTTAATGATAACTACAGACAGGAACATTTGTATTGTGATAGAAGAAGTAGATCTCGTGTAAAGTTTGAATGTAAGATGAATGGTGACCCATTCGTAAGATTTTACTGAACTCTATAATGTGAAATAGAGGTCATGATGAATGTAGAAACTCAAAGTGATGTATTCGATGTTTCTTGGTGATATTAAGTTTAATTGTAAGTGTTGCTTATTATTGGATGATAAATGTGGTTTATAACTACATAGATAGCTGTGGTAGGATTCAGAGGACGAAATCCTCTTTAAGGGAGGTAGATTTGTAACACCCTAAAATAGGGCCTAGTTGTACCCCTTGTATTTAGGGTTGTACCCTTGTTAAATAAATAAGAATTCTAAGTTTATAGGAGGACAATATATATATATTGTTATTACTAAATGAGGTGTTGATAAAAGTTGATGAAAACGAAAAATAGTTATTAATTATTGAATGCTTTGAAATAAGGATTTCAGATATATCCTCGTTAGAATTTATGGATAGTGTTTAGATGAGTTGTAAGTTAAAAAGGGGAGCGAGATACCCGCTAATAAAACAAAAAAAAATAAGCTAACCGACTTGAAAGAGTCGGCCGCTTTTCCCCATTATTGTCATTATCTTTTCTATTATTTCCATTCTGTCATTCTTTCTCATTCTTACTTTCTTTCTATTTTTTTTTCTTTCAAGCACACAAACACTTATATTATTTAATTAGATGGAAGTCATGGTTTATTTCAAGATCTTAAATCATGTTCATCATGTCCTTGATTAGTTTATATATGGTCTAAAAGGCATCGTTAGAAGATTAATACGAGCATCCTGGACTCAGGTGAGTACCGACTTAACTTGTAACTATTATGTAGTATATATGGATTTATTGGTTACCGTTAGGTATATACGAGATATGATAATTACGATTATGATCAGTAAGATTGTAGAGTGACTTTAAACTGGTGTATATAGAAACGAGAAGTATAGATGCCTGTACGGTTTAAGTTTACAATGATAATGAACGATTATGTATTATATGATATGTATGCATGTTGATGGATCCAGATTTCACCCGCCTTGTTAAGTTGTTAGTTATTGTAGAGTGCATGCCAGCAGATCCAAATTTGGAGCCACCTAGTTAGAACTTGTTATTATGTATGCAATGGATCCTGATTTGGATCAACCATGTGGAATTATTGTTATATAAGCTATTGGACCCTGATGGGATCCCCATGTTGAAACGAGTATTACCATGATAAATGATATGCCAGACATGTATTTAAGTACATGTTCATATATTGTTGAATATGAGTTATATGTAAATGCATGCATGCAATTGTTCTTGAAAAGGATTTCTGATGAGCTATATGTATGTCCAGACAGTTCTTGATTGAGGTCAGCTTCGGCTGGGTCCTGGGCCTTCGGGCATAATGTTCTGGACTAACGGTACTCGAGTGCCGTTCCTTAGATTATCTGGGAGGTGAGTGCCTTAAGTGGATAAGCCTATGAGCCTTTGGCTCCTTAACGAGCAGGTAGATTCACTTATGTGATGAAACCAGCACGGATGGTAGTAGTCTGATTCCTCGGTGGAAAATTGTTGAGCTGGATTAGCTACCTGGCAAGATATGATGCCCGCTGGTAGGATCAGCACTACGCTATGTGATAGGATAGCATTGTTTGCTTAATCCTGTGTTATATGACTCGCATGTATCTATGTTGCCATATTGCCATGCTTATGATAATGTGAAGTACATGATGCCCTATGTGCTGCATGATGCTTAGGGTTAAGTTTCTATTCCTTAGCTTTTAAAGCTAACCCCCTCCCAGTATATATGTATGGCTTTGCAGATGAACGCTTATCATGTGCCTGGGACTGCTAATTCGTGTTGGGACATTTGTTGCTTATTACAGGTATGATGGTCGGTCGGTATTAATGTTGGTAACACGCGTTTGTAAATAAAGAAAATGTTTTAAGACTTCCGCTATTTTGTTATCAAACTAAAATATGTTTGAAATTAGGTTTTTAAAAGTTAAAATTTTTACTCTGAAATTGCGGTGTTACAATTAGGTATCAGAGCCTAAGTTTGAGTGAATTGGACATCTAATGGGTGTTCAGTCTCAAACTCGGGCCCGACCATCATAGTGTCCCAAAGTTATTATGAGTATGTTATGCATTATATGCAGATAGCAGTGAGGTAAGAATGATTCTTGCTTCAGTATTGATAAACTAGGTTGCCTAGAGATAGAATGGCCTAGTAGAATGAAAGTGATAGCTTGATGTTGGGTCACAAGAAGTGAATTGGAAGCAAGAAAGAATAGAACCATGAGGCTAAGTAAATATGTAAAATTTATGATAAGTGCCTTAATGGTACAAATTGGTAGAGTTATGTAAGGTAACTCAAAACGATAACGGTAAAGGTTTTAAAATATGACTACCGATACATTTATTGGTAACGAAATAAAGCGATGTTTAGATTAATCTGATGTAACTACATCAGATTGAAAATGATAGATTAGAAGTGATGCCAGAGGAATAATAAGAATCATAGTAATCTTGTTGCTACTAGTAATATGATAAACAGGAAACTGTCCACGGTTTCTATGAAAGGTAACATAGAGTAAATGATGAAGTCTAATCACGGATTCTATTTGAATCCAAGTGTATGAGGAAGAATTTTGATGAATAGCTATGTTAAGATAAATGTTGATTAAAGTCAAGTGTTGATTAAATACAATCGTTCTAATTTTAAATAATTAGAATGATTGATGATGAAATGTTAAACAAACATGAGTTGATAAGAGTTGAATTTGGAATACAAAGATGTTAAAGAAATATACTTTAGATGTGATGCGGTACCTTAACGGTACATGATGTCTTATGATAGATGAAACTCTAAATGACATGTGAAACGCTATAAGCGTGTTGATGAAATCTAAGTGATTAATAAAAGAAGAATTATGCGTTCACGATTAGTTAACCCAAAATGTTGAATGAGGTTGAAAGAAAATAAGATTAACTCCATTAAGTTAGCAGTTTTCTTTGGTATTGGAAAGAAAGTCGTAAGTTGTTCGAATTAAGATGTGTAAGTGTAATTAACACTTCATACTTGAACCATTCATGAGATCGAACGTGAGAACAAATTGTAGACATAAAATCGTTGTTAGGATTTAATGTATTGAGCTCAAAGCTCAATTGTTGATTGTGTGTCTAACTAATCAAACGTGTGTGATTTCCAAAAAGTATAAGTAATGATATGTCATGGGTCAAATGAACAATGACATAAGGACATAAAAGTCCAAATGTATAAGTAAAGAGATGATAATTTCTAAAAGTTAAGAGTGAAATGAACATGAAGGTAACCCTAAATAATCGGTGGTTACAAGTACATGAGTGAATTTTGTGAGACAAAAATGGGAACACATAGTCCCATTTGGTAGTAAATGAAATCTGAGATTATGAGGTGTATAAGGTAGTGCATATGTGTAAAATTGGCAATGGTACACGGGAATTCATGTATGGTATGAATTTCCAGAAATAATAATTCACCTACGGGTGTAACTATGATTATAAGAGTAGAGACCCTTATGAGGTAAGTTAAGAAAGATTAAGTGTGTTTGAAAATAAGTGGTAAAGTCACAAGTGGTGATTTACTAAAGTGAAGTATATGTATACGAATGAACTTTAGTTAATGTTATGAATGGGTAGTGTTTTGATAAACAACATTCTTAACATAAGAAGAAATATGAGAAATTGTTTAGAAAGATGTGATGTTTGAGTGATTCGAAAGAATTAAGATTGACCTGGTAAAAGACTCGTAAATAACATTAAGTACATGTGAAAGATGACTGTTAGATAAAGTGTTTAATAGACAACAGGTATGTTGAACACTGCCTCAGATGGAAGATGTAAAGTTTTCATAACTATAATGTAAGTGTTAATGATGCTAATATGATAATAAAGTGTTTAAGTACTGAATATGTGACTGATGTTACACAATCAGTTGTAAGATTGTATGATATACAGACGTTGTAAGTGTATAGTGTGATAAGAGATGATTAAATTTATCATGCTAGTATGTGAATCAAATGATGAAAGAGAATGATTAAAAAGTAATGTGAATAATGGATTGGCTAGAATCTATTAATTCAATTGAGATAATACTTGTCTAAGGATATGTACTTAAACAAGAGTGTACTTGTGAATAGGATTTAACCTTTTGAGGTAAAGTGGTTATGTATAAATGATTGAAGATGTTAACCAAAGATCCATAAGTGAAACTGATGTTAAACATCAGTCATCAGAGTATAGAAATGTATGTAAAGTAATGAGATAAAACCATGAGAGTATGTATCTGTACATGTACGTTTGCATGTACGGATTAGAGAAATAAGTGTTTAAAATCTAGTTAAGTTGTTAATGATAACTACAGACAGGAACATTTGTATTGTGATAGAAGAAGTAGATATCGTGTAAAGTTTGAATGTAAGATGAATGGTGACCCATTCGTAAGATTTTACTGAACTCAATAATGTGAAATAGAAGTCATGATGAATGTAGAAACTCAAAGTGATGTATTCGATGTTTCTTGGTGATTAAAGTTTAATTGTAAGTGTTGCTTATTATTGGATGATAAATGTGGTTTATAACTACATAGATAGCTGTGGTAGGATTCCGAGGACGAAATCCTCTTTAAGGGAGGTAGATTTGTAACACCCTAAAATAGGGCCTAGTTGTACCCCTTGTATTTAGGGTTGTACCCTTGTTAAATAAATAAGAATTCTAAGTTTATAGGAGGACAATATATATATATATATATATATTGTTATTACTAAATGAGGTGTTGATAAAAGTTGATGAAAACGAAAAATAGTTATTAATTATTAAATGCTTTGAAATAAGGATTTCAGATATATCCTTGTTAGAATTTATGGATAGTGTTTAGATGAGTTGTAAGTTAAAAAGGGGAGCGAGATACCCGCTAATAAAACAAAAAAAAAATAAGCTAACCGACTTGAAAGAGTCGGCCGCTTTTTCCCATTATTGTCATTATCTTTTCTATTCTTTCCATTCTTTCATTCTTTCTCATTCTTACTTTCTTTCTATTTTTTTTTCTTTCAAGCACACAAACACGTATATCATTTATTTAGATGGAAGTCATGGTTTATTTCAAGATCTTAAATCATGTTCATCATGTCCTTGATTAGTTTATATATGGACTAAAAGGCATCGTTAGAAGATTAATACGAGCATCCTGGACTCAGGTGAGTACCGACTTAACTTGTAACTATTATGCAATATATATGAATTTATTGGTTACCGTTAGGTATATACGAGATATGATAATTACGATTATGATCAGTAAGATTGTAGAGTGACTTTAAACTGGTGTATATAGAAACGAGAAGTATAGATGCCTGTACGGTTTAAGTTTACAATGATAATGAACGATTATGTATTATATGATATGTATGCATGTTGATGGATCTAGATTTGACCCGCCTTGTTAAGTTGTTAGTTATTGTAGAGTGCATGCCAGCGGATCCAAATTTGGAGCCACCTAGTTAGAACTTGTTATTATGTATGCAATGGATCCTGATTTGGATCAACCGTGTGGAATTATTGTTATATAAGCTATTGGACCCTGATGGGATCCCCATGTTGAAACGAGTATTGCCATGATAAATCAAATGCCAGACATGTATTTAAGTACATGTGCATATATTGTTGAATATGAGTTATATGTAAATGCATGCATGCAATTGTTCTTGAAAAGGATTTCTGATGAGCTATATGTATGTCCGGACAGTTCTTGATTGAGGTCAGCTTCGGCTGGGTCCTGGGCCTTCGGGCATAATGTTCTGGACTAACGGTACTCGAGTGCCGTTCCTTAGATTATCTTGGAGGTGAGTGCCTTAAGTGGCTAAGCCTATGAGCCTTTGGCTCCTTAACGAGCTGGTAGATTCACTTATGTGATGAAACCAGCACGGATTGTAGTGGTCTGATTCCTCGGTGGAAAATTGTTGAGCTGGATTAGCTACCCGGCAAGATATGATGCCTGCTGGTAGGATCAGCACTACGCTATGTGATAGGATAGCATTGTTTGCTTAATCCTGTGTTATATGACTCGCATGTATCTAAGTTGCCATATTGCCATGCTTATGATAATGTGACGTACATGATGCCCTATGTGCTGCATGATGCTTAGGGTTAAGTTTGTATTCCTTAGCTTTTAAAGCTAACCCCCTCCCAGTATATATGTATGGCTTTGCAGATGAACGCTTAGCATGTGCCTGGGACTGCTAATTCGTGTTGGGACATTTGTTGCTTATTACAGGTATGATGGTCGGTCGGTATTAATGTTGGTAACACGCGTTTGTAAATAAAGAAAATGTTGTAAGACTTCCGCTATTTTGTTATTAAACTAAAATATGTTTGAAATTAGGTTTTTAAAAGTTAAAATTTTTACTCTGAAATTGCGGTGTTACAATTAGGTATCAGAGCCTAAGTTTGAGTGAATTGGACATCTAATGGGTGTTCAGTCTCAAACTCGGGCCCGACCATCATAGTGTCCCAAAGTTATTATGAGTATGTTATGCATTATATGCAGATAGCAGTGAGGTAAGAATGATTCTTGCTTCAGTATTGATAAACTAGGTTGCCTAGAGATAGAATGGCCTAGTAGAATGAAAGTGATAGCTTGATGTTGGGTCACAAGAAGTGAATTGGAAGCAAGAAAAAATAGAACCATGAGGCTAAGTAAATATGTAAAATTTATGATAAGTGCCTTAATGGTACAAATTGGTCGAGTTATGTAAGGTAACTCAAAACGATAACGGTAAAGGTTTTAAAATATGACTACCGATACATTTATTGGTAACGTAATAAAGCGATGTTTAGATCAATCTGATGTAATCAGATTGAAAATGATAGATTAGAAGTGATGCCAGAGGAATAATCAGAATCATAGTAATCTTGTTGCTACTAGTAATATGATAAACAGGAAACTGTCCACGGTTTCTATGAAAGGTAACATAGAGTAAATGATGAAGTCTAATCACGGATTCTATTTGAATCCAAGTGTATGAGGAAGAATTTTGATGAATAGCTATGTTAAGATAAATGTTGATTAAAGTCAAGTGTTGATTAAATACAATCGTTCTAATTTTAAATAATTAGAATGATTGATGATGAAATGTTAAACAAACATGAGTTGATAAGAGTTGAATTTGGAATACAAAGATGTTAAAGAAATATACTTTAGATGTGATGCGGTACCTTAACGGTACATGATGTCTTATGATAGATGAAACTCTAAATGACATGTGAAACGCTATAAGCGTGTTGATGAAATCTAAGTGATTAATAAAAGAAGAATTATGCGTTCACGATTAGTTAACCCAAAATGTTGAATGAGGTTGAAAGAAAATAAGATTAACTCCATTAAGTTAGCAGTTTTCTTTGGTATTGGAAAGAAAGTCGTAAGTTGTTCGAATTAAGATGTGTAAGTGTAATTAACACTTCATACTTGAACCATTCATGAGATCGAACGTGAGAACAAATTGTAGACATAAAATCGTTGTTAGGATTTAATGTAATGAGCTCAAAGCTCAATTGTTGATTGTGTGTCTAACTAATCAAACGTGTGTGATTTCCAAAAAGTATAAGTAATGATATGTCATGGGTCAAATGAACAATGACATAAGGACATAAAAGTCCAAATGTATAAGTAAAGAGATTATGAGGTGTATAAGGTAGTGCATATGTGTAAAATTGGCAATGGTACACGGGAATTCATGTATGGTATGAATTTCCAGAAATAATAATTCACCTACGGGTGTAACTATGATTATAAGAGTAGAGACCGTTATGAGGTATGTTAAGAAAGATTAAGTGTGTTTGAAAATAAGTGGTAAAGTCATAAGTGGTGATTTACTAAAGTGAAGTATATGTATACGAATGAAATTTAGTTAATGTTATGAATGGGTAGTGTTTTGATAAACAACATTCTTAACATAAGAAGAAATATGAGAAATTGTTTAGAAAGATGTGATGTTTGTGTGATTCGAAAGAATTAAGATTGACCTGGTAAAAGACTCGTAAATAACATTAAGTACATGTGAAAGATGACTGTTAGATAAAGTGTTTAATAGACAACAGGTATGTTGAACACTGCCTCAGATGGAAGATGTAAAGTTTTCATAACTATAATGTAAGTGTTAATGATGCTAATATGATAATAAAGTGTTTAAGTACTGAATATGTGACTGATGTTACACAATCAGTTGTAAGATTGTATGATATACAGACGTTGTAAGTGTATAGTGTGATAAGAGATGATTAAATTTATCATGCTAGTATGTGAATCCAATGATGAAAGAGAATGATTAAAAAGTAATGTGAATAATGGATTGGCTAGAATCTATTAATTCAATTGAGATAATACTTGTCTAAGGATATGTACTTAAACAAGAGTGTACTTGTGAATAGGATTTAACCTTTTGAGGTAAAGTGGTTATGTATAAATGATTGAAGATGTTAACCAAAGATCCATAAGTGAAACTGATGTTAAACATCAGTGATCAGAGTATAGAAATGTATGTAAAGTAATGAGATAAAACCGTGAGAGTATGTATCTGTACATGTACGTTTGCATGTACGGATTATAGAAATAAGTGTTTAAAATCTAGTTAAGTTGTTAATGATAACTACAGACAGGAACATTTGTATTGTGATAGAAGAAGTAGATCTCGTGTAAAGTTTGAATGTAAGATGAATGGTGACCCATTCGTAAGATTTTACTGAACTCTATAATGTGAAATAGAGGTCATGATGAATGTAGAAACTCAAAGTGATGTATTCGATGTTTCTTGGTGATATTAAGTTTAATTGTAACTGTTGCTTATTATTGGATGATAAATGAGGTTTATAACTACATAGATAGCTGTGGTAGGATTCCGAGGACGAAATCCTCTTTAAGGGGGGTAGATTTGTAACACCCTAAAATAGGGCCTAGTTGTACCCCTTGTATTTAGGGTTGTACCCTTGTTAAATAAATAAGAATTCTAAGTTTATAGGAGGACAATATATATATATTGTTATTACTAAATGAGGTGTTGATAAAAGTTGATGAAAACGAAAAATAGTTATTAATTATTGAATGCTTTGAAATAAGGATTTCAGATATATCCTCGTTAGAATTTATTGATAGTGTTTAGATGAGTTGTAAGTTAAAAAGGGGAGCGAGATACCTGCTAATAAAACAAAAAAAAATAAGCTAACCGACTTGAAAGAGTCGGCCGCTTTTCCCCATTATTGTCATTATCTTTTCTATTCTTTCCATTCTTTCTCATTCTTACTTTGTTTCTATTTTTTTTCTTTCAAGCACACAAACACTTATATCATTTAATTAGATGGAAGTCATGGTTTATTTCAAGATCTTAAATCATGTTCATCATGTCCTTGATTAGTTTATATATGGACTAAAAGGCATCGTTAGAAGATTAATACGAGCATCCTGGACTCAGGTGAGTACCGACTTAACTTGTAACTATTATGCAGTATATATGGATTTATTGGTTACCGTTAGGTATATACGAGATATGATAATTACGATTATGATCAGTAAGATTGTATTGTGACTTTAAACTGGTGTATATAGAAACGAGAAGTATAGATGCCTGTACGGTTTAAGTTTACAATGATAATGAACGATTATGTATTATATGATATGTATGCATGTTGATGGATCTAGATTTGATCCGCCTTATTAAGTTGTTAGTTATTGTAGAGTGCATGCCAGCGGATCCAAATTTGGAGCCACCTAGTTAGAACTTGTTATTATGTATGCAATGGATCCTGATTTGGATCAACCATGTGGAATTATTGTTATATAAGCTATTGGACCCTGATGGGATCCCCATATTGAAACGAGTATTGCCATGATTAACGATATGCCTGACATGTATTTAAGTACATGTGCATATATTGTTGAATATGAGTTATATGTAAATGCATGCATGCAATTGTTCTTGAAAAGGATTTCTGATGAGCTATATGTATGTCCAGACAGTTCTTGATTGAGGTCAGCTTCGGCTGGGTCCTGGGCCTTCGGGCATAATGTTCTGGACTAACGGTACTCGAGTGCCGTTCCTTAGATTATCTGGGAGGTGAGTTCCTTAAGTGGCTAAGCCTATGAGCCTTTGGCTCCTTAACGAGCTGGTAGATTCACTTATGTGATGAAACCAACACGGATGGTAGTGCTCTGATTCCTCGGTGGAAAATTGTTGAGCTGGATTAGCTACCCGGCAAGATATGATGCCTGCTGGTAGGATCAGCACTACGCTATGTGATAGGATAGCATTGTTTGCTTAATCCTGTGTTATATGACTCGCATGTATCTATGTTGCCATATTGACATGCTTATGATAATGTGAAGTACATGATGCCCTATGTGCTGCATGATGCTTAGGGTTAAGTTTGTATTCCTTAGCTTTTAAGGCTAACCCCCTCCCAGTATATATGTATGGCTTTGCAGATGAACGCTTAGCATGTGCCTGGGACTGCTAATTCTTGTTGGGACATTTGTTGCTTATTACAGGTATGATGGTCGGTCGGTATTAATGTTGGTAACACGCGTTTGTAAATAAAGAAAATGTTTTAAGACTTCCGCTATTTTGTTATCAAACTAAAATATGTTTGAAATTAGGTTTTTAAAAGTTAAAATTTTTACTCTGAAATTGCGGTGTTACAATTAGGTATCAGAGCCTAAGTTTGAGTGAATTGGACATCTAATTGGTGTTCAGTCTCAAACTCGGGCCCGACCATCATAGTGTCCCAAAGTTATTATGAGTATGTTATGCATTATATGCAGATAGCAGTGAGGTAAGAATGATTCTTGCTTCAGTATTGATAAACTAGGTTGCCTAGAGATAGAATGGCCTAGTAGAATGAAAGTGATAGCTTGATGTTGGGTCACAAGAAGTGAATTGGAAGCAAGAAAGAATAGAACCATGAGGCTAAGTAAATATGTAAAATTTATGATAAGTGCCTTAATGGTACAAATTTGTAGAGTCATGTAAGTTAACTCAAAACGATAACGGTAAAGGTTTTCAAATATGACTACCGATACATTTATTGGTAACGTAATAAAGCGATGTTTAGATCAATCTGATGTAATCAGATTGAAAATGATAGATTAGAAGTGATGCCAGAGGAATAATCAGAATCATAGTAATTTTATTGCTACTAGTAATATGATAAACAGGAAACTGTCCTCCGTTTCTATGAAAGGTAACATATAGTAAATGATGAAGTCTAATCACGGATTCTATTTGAATCCAAGTGTATGAGGAAGAATTTTGATGAATAGCTATGTTAAGATAAATGTTGATTAAAGTCAAGTGTTGATTAAATACAATCGTTCTAATTTTAAATAATTAGAATGATTGATGATGAAATGTTAAACAAACATGAGTTGATAAGAGTTGAATTTGGAATACAAAGATGTTAAAGAAATATACTTTAGATGTGATGCGGTACCTTAACGGTACATGATGTCTTATGATAGATGAAACTCTAAATGACATGTGAAACGCTATAAGCGTGTTGATGAAATCTAAGTGATTAATAAAAGAAGAATTATGCGTTCACGATTAGTTAACCCAAAATGTTGAATGAGGTTGAAAGAAAATAAGATTAACTCAATTAACTTAGCAGTTTTCTTTGGTATTGGAAAGAAAGTCGTAAGTTGTTCGAATTAAGATGTGTAAGTGTAATTAACACTTCATACTTGAACCATTCATGAGATCGAACGTGAGAACAAATTGTAGACATAAAATCGTTGTTAGGATTTAATGTAATGAGCTCAAAGCTCAATTGTTGATTGTGTGTCTAACTAATCAAATGTGTGTGATTTCCAAAAAGTATAAGTAATGATATGTCATGGTTCAAATGAACAATGACATAAGGACATAAAAGTCCAAATGTATAAGTAAAGATATGATAATTTCTAAAAGTTGAGAGTGAAATGAACATGAAGGTAACCCTAAATAACCGGTGGTTACAAGTAAATGAGTGAATTTTGTGAGACAAAAATGGGAACACATAGTCCCATTTGGTAGTAAATGAAATCTGAGATTATGAGGTGTATAAGGTAGTGCATGTGTGTAAAATTGGCAATGGTACACGGGAATTCATGTATGGTATGAATTTCCAGAAATAATAATTCACCTACGGGTGTAACTATGATTATAAGAGTAGAGACCCTTATGAGGTAAGTTAAGAAAGATTAAGTGTGTTTGAAAATAAGTGGTAAAGTCACAAGTGGTGATTTACTAAAGTGAAGTATATGTATACGAATGAAATTTAGTTAATGTTATGAATGGGTAGTGTTTTGATAAACAGCATTCTTAAAATAAGAAGAAATATGAGAAATTGTTTAGAAAGATGTGATGTTTGAGTGATTCGAAAGAATTAAGATTGACCTGGTAAAAGACTCGTAAATAACATTAAGTACATGTGAAAGATGATTGTTAGGTTAAGTGTTTAATAGACAACAGGTTTGTTGAACGATGCCTCAGATGGAAGATGTAAAGTTTTCATAAGTATAATGTAAGTGTTAATGATGCTAATATGATAATAAAGTGTTTAAGTACTGAATATGTGACTAATGTTACACAATCAGTTGTAAGATTGTATGATATACAGACGTTGTAAGTGTATAGTGTGATAAGAGATGATTAAATTTATCATGCTAGTATGTGAATCCAATGATGAAAGAGAATGATTAAAAAGTAATGTGAATAATGGATTGGCTAGAATCTATTAATTCAATTGAGATAATACTTGTCTAAGGATATGTACTTAAACAAGAGTGTACTTGTGAATAGGATTTAACCTTTTGAGGTAAAGTGGTTATGTATAAATGATTGAAGATGTTAACCAAAGGTCCATAAGTGAAACTGATGTTAAACATCAGTCATCAGAGTATAGAAATGTATGTAAAGTAATGAGATAAAACCATGAGAGTATGTATCTGTACATGTACGTTTGCATGTACGGATTAGAGAAATAAGTGTTTAAAATCTAGTTAAGTTGTTAATGATAACTACAGACAGGAACATTTGTATTGTGATAGAAGAAGTAGATATCGTGTAAAGTTTGACTGTAAGATGAATGGTGACCCATTCGTAAGATTTTACTAAACTCTATAATGTGAAATAGAGGTCATGATGAATGTAGAAACTCAAAGTGATGTATTCGATGTTTCTTGGTGATATTAAGTTTAATTGTAAGTGTTGCTTATTATTGGATGATAAATGTGGTTTATAACTACATAGATAGCTGTGGTAGGATTCCGAGGACGAAATCCTCTTTAAGGGGGGTAGATTTGTAACACCCTAAAATAGGGCCTAGTTGTACCCCTTGTATTTAGGGTTGTACCCTTGTTAAATAAATAAGAATTCAAAGTTTATAGGAGGACAATATATATATATATATATTGTTATTACTAAATGAGGTGTTGATAAAAGTTGATGAAAACGAAAAATAGTTATTAATTATTAAATGCTTTGAAATAAGGATTTCAGATATATCCTCGTTAGAATTTATGGATAGTGTTTAGATGAGTTGTAAGTTAAAAAAGGGAGCGAGATACCCGCTAATAAAACAAAAAAAAAATAAGCTAACCGACTTGAAAGAGTCGGCCGCTTTTCCCCATTATTGTCATTATCTTTTCTATTCTTTCCATTCTTTCATTCTTTCTCATTCTTACTTTCTTTCTATTTTTTTTTCTTTCAAGCACACAAACACTTATATCATTTAATTAGATGGAAGTCATGGTTTATTTCAAGATCTTAAATCATATTCATCATTTCCTTGATTAGTTTATATATGGACTAAAAGGCATCGTTAGAAGATTAATACGAGCATCCTGGACTCAGGTGAGTACCGACTTAACTTGTAACTATTATGCAGTATATATGGATTTATTGGTTACCGTTAGGTATATACGAGATATCATAATTACGATTATGATCAGTAAGATTGTAGAGTGACTTTAAACTGGTGTATATAGAAACGAGAAGTATAGATGCCTGTACGGTTTAAGTTTACAATGATAATGAACGATTATGTATTATATGATATGTATGCATGTTGATGGATCTAGATTTGATCCGCCTTGTTAAGTTGTTAGTTATTGTAGAGTGCATGCCAGCGGATCCAAATTTGGAGCCACCTAGTTAGAACTTGTTATTATGTATGCAATGGATCCTGATTTGGATCAACCATGTGGAATTATTGTTATATAAGCTATTGGACCCTGATGGGATCCCCATGTTGAAACGAGTATTGCCATGATAAATGATATGCCAGACATGTATTTAAGTACATGTGCATATATTGTTGAATATGAGTTATATGTAAATGCATGCATGCAAATGTTCTTGAAAAGGATTCCTGATGAGCTATATGTATGTCCGGACAGTTCTTGATTGAGGTCAGCTTCGGCTGGGTCCTGGGCCTTCGGGCATAATGTTCTTGACTAACGGTACTCGAGTGCCGTTCCTTAGATTATCTGGGTGGTGAGTGCCTTAAGTGGCTAAGCCTATGAGCCTTTGGCTTCTTAACGAGCAGGTAGATTAACTTATGTGATGAAACCAGCACGGATGGTAGTGGTCTGATTCCTCGGTGGAAAATTGTTGAGCTGGATTAGCTACCCGGCAAGATTTGATGCCTGCTGGTAGGATCAGCACTACGCTATGTGATAGGATAACATTGTTTGCTTAATCCTGTGTTATATGACTCGCATGTATCTATGTTGCCATATTGCCATGCTTATGATAATGTGAAGTACATGATGCCCTATGTGATGCATGATGCTTAGGGTTAAGTTTGTATTCCTTAGCTTTTAAAGCTAACCCCCTCCCAGTATATTTGTATGGCTTTGCAGATGAACGCTTAGCATGTGCCTAGGACTGCTAATTCGTGTTGGGACATTTGTTGCTTATTACAGGTATGATGGTCGGTCGGTATTAATGTTGGTAACACGCGTTTGTAAATAAAGAAAATGTTTTAAGACTTCCGCTATTTTGTTATCAAACTAAAATATGTTTGAAATTAGGTTTTTAAAAGTTAAAATTTTTACTCTGAAATTCCGGTGTTACACCCAATCATCGAGGGGCCCAAGGATATCTCTCTACACAGACGAACAAATTCCTTCGACTACATTGCCCCATTACATCAGTAATACTTTGCCCAAAATCTTCCTTTATAACAACCAGTTACGGACTGCGTTTGAAAGCAATCAGAACAAGGCAGACCAATGTCGTGGAAACACATGTATCTCCGGTCAAAGGACAAAAGATATTATCATCCTGAGTTACTCTTGACATGTACCATGAAGTATACTCAGGTGTGGGTCATCCAATCATTTGAAACTCTTTTCAAGTATAGGTAAAGTGTTGTGTCTCTTGTATCCAATCACCATTGAATACACAACCAACCCTTTCCCTCAGTCTTCGTTCAAACTTCCTTCCGATGAAGAGTGACTGACTGTGGACATTTAGAATGTAAAACATTCAGGGAAGTGGTAAACATGCTAAGATGGAACACAATAAAGGCAACTAAGAGTACCCGCTACACGCGTATTAACAAATCCCCATTTGATAATCGATACCAGCAGAAGACAATGTTGCTTAACGTTCCCCAAATCAGCATATCAAAATTTCAACTAAAACAAACTCAAGCCAAGTCTTTGCAAGCACTAGTATGTCAATCATCACTATCTTGCAACTACGGCTTTATCAAAACGGATCCGCCACCATGCTATCCGTGTGTATTCGTAAGATCACCATATCTCTACCTCAACCAATCACTCAAAAGTGTGCGTTGATGAGATAACGGTCTTTTGTCAAGCTATCGCACCTTCATTGATTCATCAGAACTCAATAAGATCAAAGATGCTTGAGATAAAGGTTATCTTGCACAAGCCATCGTACTCTCATTGTCTCATCAGATCCCAATAAAGTCAGCGATGCTTTGAGAAGCATACTTATTAACAACGCCATATTTAGTAGGATCACGAACCCCGATAAAGATCGGCAGTTATCCTAAGAAGTATATAAGCAAGTATTTGAATAACAATTTATTCTATGTTGCTTCTTACTATAGATCAACAAGAACATATTTCAATATTTCTTTAACTCCTTTCACTGGTTTTGTATATCCTATAATCGTTATGGATGCATAATTCTTGATTTAAGCTTTTTAAGTGAAATCGGGACATTATCTCCAACACGATGTATGTACTAGACATATTTAGAATAGGATTACAAAATGCTCCCACTAGCTCTGGCATTCATTCATGTTTTATCATTTCTATTTGAAAACTCAAACTAATGATTTTCATATCAAAGCAAAGATTCTAACATTGAGATAGCAACATGAGTCCACAAGTGGACTACTTAGAGTTTGTAGATTTTATTAGGATACTTATGATAGTGAAAGACCCTCGAAAATGTTTTGAGCATTTCCTCAGAAAATTCCTATTAAGGAATGTGGTCTTCACTTCCATCCACTACAGCCTAAAAGGCACTTATAAGTATCCACGTGGACTTCAACATAACCACTAGGAGAATGTTTCTAGATGATACCTTCCTCATGGTCAATCATCGTGAAACCATTCCTACCAGTCGGTATTTGAAGTAGTCTACAAACTTATCCATGTTGGTCTATCTCCTTAAGGAACCAATCACACCTTGCGGGTTCACACCCAGGTGTAGGACCAACCAAGTCGAAACCTTGGATATCCGTCAGAGATAGCATCTCATCTTATCATTTCCTCCTCTCTCCTAGTGGACTCCAAGCCCACTACGCTTTCCGGTAGTTGACGCATTCATCATAAATCATCATAAAGTTGTCTCCCTCAGACATAAAGAATTATATCTTTCTAGGCTTATGACAACTTCTACCAAGAGGTAATGATTTTATGCCAGGTTCTCCAGCATCGTCATGCGGAGTTTCAATCATTTCTGATTAGGTGCTAGTGTCAACATCTGGTTCTTCCATTCAAGGTATACTTTACTCTCACTAGCATCCATGGATATTAATTTCTTAAGAGACTCTACATTTGAGCAACTTACAAGTTCTCACAAGGTTTGTCAAGACAAATATCCCATGGTCTTAGTAGAGTACCTAATGGAGTAAATACCTCTAGATCCTGGGTTCCTCCATCTTACGTTTAAACGCAGACTAGACAATCCAGACTTTGGAATAGACAAACAAGGATCCTCCTTTTCGTCATATCCTCTAAGGCGTTTACATGACCATCTTTGTTGTTTATAAGATTTAGAACTTATTGCCCACCATGATAATGATCCAAAACAATTTTGGATATACAAGCGTAACCTATCACTTATCGGACCATATCAATATGTCCGGTTCCTCCATTAGACGACCACATGTAACAATGTGTCTTAAGAGGAATGAATTGTTAGACAATCCCATAATTCTTATGATAGTCATATAATATAAAACTAAGGTACTCAACATCTTAACTAGTTTCGAGTATCATAGTTGCATTGCCCTCTCTATCATGTACCTCGTTATGGTGAGTTTTGAACACCTCTAAGGTTTCAAAAACTAGTCCATTAAAAATAGACATACCATCCCTTCTACCATCACCGGTAAGGTAACAAGGTATCTAAAGTTACTCCTTATTGTTTGCTTGAACGGTCAACACACTAAAAGTGTGAACGAAATCCAACAAGCTTTGAATCCTCTTACATACTCAAGTGAAGGATGTTTAAGTCATCTAGCATAACAAACAAGATATGAATTCAACATTTGACCCATGGTCAAAGGGTTCCAAGTTCCTAAACCTCACGGATCTTGGTGATGCAAGTCTTGTTTATATAGCTTAATCGACTTTCACAATAGGATAACTTATCAATACATTTATGATCGTTCTATTACTCCTTAAGCATAAGCTTATTTTAAATGCCACCACATGGATAAACTTTGAAATAAATCACCACTAATTTCAAAAGTCAAAGTAATATCCATCGTCAACAAAGGCATTTAGATATAATGTTTCTAGCCATACATGGCATAAACATACATCCAATAAAGTAATAGAATAGCTGGAAGGAAAGGCAAGATACAAACTTCCAATCCTCTCAATAGGGACAACAACTATTTTTCCCACTTTTGAATTCCAGTTCTCCATGCCTCATCCGCCCACTTCTCTTTTAACACCTTCACTTTGTAACATACAAATCTGTGACAAACGTGAGCGTTATTGCTAACGTTCAAAACCTAGCCTTTAGAAGTAGAAGAGCAATGGAGTTTGATCATGAATGTTCCTGAAGTCAAGGAGCTAATTTCTCTTACTTATAAGTGATTTTAGCTCTTTCAGGCCCATAGGGCAGGCGTGGTGGCGCCAATTTTCCAATCTTTCCGTAGAAGTAGCAAATTACCCCTTGTGGAGTCTTATCTTGAGGCGCGATCTCATTGCCCTCTGACTTCACATATAAGGTAGTCTTGGTAAAACCAAACTTTCCGTTTGAGGTCAATTTCTTCTTCTCGGTTTCTTGTTCCTTTATAATGTTAGCGGGAGTCGGTGAGGCGAGCCATACTTTGGCTATGCAAGACTTAGCAGTCCACAACATGCCATAATGCTTTATCAAGGACTTCTCCGTATTGTGCATGTGATAGTTCACAATGAACCATTTACATTACTTGGGCAGGGACTTTGGAGAATATACATTCACCACAAGCTCCCTCCCTATGGAGAATCCATGCCTCTCCTTTAGGTCCACATACGCCTTCATCTCAAGGATATAGACACTAGTATTCCCGCCTTCATGCATCCTTCAACCGATAAAGGCCACGATGCACTTTTACATGCATATAGAGGTCTAGGTCGCGTTGGTAGCATTTTGGCTCTAGAAGGGATTTCTCTAAAATGTGCAACTTTGACTCATGGTGGAGGACAAGCCTCAACAACCAATCCTAGTCCACGAAGTCCACACTAATGAGTATCTCCTTCTTTAGGAACGAACGGAGTTTTAAGTTGAAGCGGTGTCGTTAACGTTTGCCAATTAAAGATATAAGAACACACGTTTTAGTTAGTTTTGATACAATCCTCATTACGATAATTACCCATTTAGTTTTAAGAAAACCAATTATCTTAACAAGGGCTAAGAACCTTATTTCACTTCACTACATGACGGGTTTGCCGCGGATCACTTCATGAAGTTATTTAGGCCGGTAAACGCTTTACCAATTGTAATCCGAGACTACAACTCTTAGACACTTGTGGGATCCATCAACACTCATAGCGTCGGTTTGGCATGTTTGATCCCTTCTCACACCAATTCCTCGTTAAGCCGCTTTGGCAACTCGGTATAGGCACGACAATTACAAAGGCGTATTAAGTTGGAATTTTAAATCGTCCGTCAAGATACATGGTGACACCCTTGACAATCATTGGCTCGTGCTAAGCTCGACAACCAATAATTTCAAGTCGCCACACTCACCTTCCACACAGATCCACATGGAATAACTCGTGCTTAGCTCGACAATCATCCCATGCATCACTAGATTCGGGTGGTGTCATCTTACGGCTGGCATGTGATTTACATTTGAGGAAAACGGGACTTTTGTCTTTCCGGTTTAAAAAACCTCTTTTCAAGTTGATTAACAAACAAGTGACAAAACACATTTTTCACTTTAATATAAACCAATTTATATTTATTTGTTAATCGTGAGCGCGCAGGGTTTGTTAAACAATTTAACAACGCTTGTGATTTTATTATTTTGAAAAGTTTTCTAGCATGCGAAGATCCTAAACAACCACGCAAGAAAATAACAAAATAAATCACAACCACGCACAAAGCAAATATCCGGTAACACGCCCCTAAACCCTATGCGCCCTCCCCGTTAGCCAAACGGAGAGAGCAAGGCCAAACTAAGGACACAACCAAAAGGCCTCGCTGGATGTGCTCCCACTGAATCCGTCATCTCCAAATGATCCACCGGATCCAATATAGCCGAGACGTCTCCTCCATGACTCTCGATGGTTGTCTTCAGTCTTCTTTTCACAATTACAAACAATTTGAAAAGAAACGGCATGCAAGCTGCGATTGCTATTCTAAGCTACTTACAACAAGTACAAAGGAAAGCAATGGCATGCAAGCCATAATAAATTTACAAATTTACAAACCGAATTAAATATTATTACAAACGATTGTGACTAAAAGTCACCAAATGAATGAATACATAAATAAACAACCAAACAACCAACACATAGGTCTAACGGGCAAGGCGTTACCAGACACAACAACAACTACAAACAAAAACATGGTGTGCCACAACAAAACCATGCAAAATGTATCTCAATTAAGATTGTTCAAACAAGCAAAGCACTCAAGGCACAAAAATGAACAATCCTTGTACATATGCATTAGTATCCCAAACACTTTGAGAACACATATTCATATATACACAATATAAGTATATGCATGTGTGCATTTTATGCCAAAACCGCCCAATACATATAAATATATGAATCAAGACACATAAACGGGGCTTTTCAAGTGTCCAAACAAAAGGACAGATTCTGGAAAAACAGAATCGAAAGGTGCTAAAACTGAAAATTTATTTCTTTTATAAACAAGTATAAAAACACTGTTCACGAGACCTTCACGGCCCAGAAGCCTTCACGGGCCCTCATGGCCCGTGAAGCCCATGAGCTCCACGACTCTGACACAGTCAAAACCTTTCACGACCGACACCCCATGAAGCAATCGTGTAGGCTTCACGACCCGTGAAGCCAAAACCTTCACGGCCCGTGAAGCTCATCTGGACAGAATGTCCATTTTCGATTTTCAAGCCATCAAAGTGCAATTTCTTTGTAGAGATGGCTCTGATACCACTGTTGGAACTCGTGGTGGGCACAAACGCAGCGGAAGCACACAAGAAAGTAGCATGCAAGACAAAAACGAAAGCACACACAAAACCCACAACTAGTTCCAATGGTGGAATACACTACAAAGTAAATTGCAACTAAAGAACAAGAAGAAGAAGGAAGAAAGTACCTCCTTACCATGATTGGAAATCGACCTCCATATGTGTGGGATGAGCTTGAGGAAACAAAGGGCTTCCTCCTCCATTACTAGTCCACACCAAGAAGAGTTTGATCCCCAAATGCTAGTAAACCATAGATGAACATCCTATAACGACTTCATCATCTGGAACAGCCCATGTAGCAACTCCTCTTGCACCATTGATCTTCATCATCACACTCAAGATCACCAACTTAGTGTTTGGAGCATGAAATCTTTGGAGCCAAGAGAGCATGTCAAGTAGAAAGAGTTGTATTGTGTTCTAATGTGTTCATCTGCCCTAACCAGCCTCAAGACTCTCTTTTGGCCGGCCATAAAGCAAGCAAAGTTACTGGACCATCAAATGGTCCAATAAACACAAGTATCATTACAGCTACCCTCTTCACGACCCCTCACGGGCTCTCACGGGCCGTGAAGCCTATGTACGCCACGAGGGGACTTAGAACTCCACGAGCCGTGCCGCTCGGTTGAGACTCGTGAGGGCATCTCCTTCACGACCCCTTACGACCTCGTCACGGGCCGTGAAGCCCAAAGGCATCACGACACGTGGCGGCCGTCGAACAATCGTTAGGGTAGCCTGCTTCACGACCCGTGGAGCATCCTTCACGGTCGTGAAGCCCCGAATCAAAACACTGTTGATTCTATGACATTCTCCATCCACATTAAGCTGTCGGGATCAATCCTTGGCGTGTGACCCAATAGGCTCGCGCTTCATTAGCAGTGATACCGGCATACGTGTGTCAGTGGGCAGATTCCAACAACTAGCGCTATCATTTTTCCTCGATCCTACAGTCCTTAGCATAGTACCCTAAGCGGTTACGACATGGCACATTCTGAAAATAGTGATAATTACATTTTTGCACACTTCGGTGCCGGGTCCGCATACTCCTTCTTGGCAGGGTTAGCCGCCACGAATTCTCTGTTGCTACTCTAGCTTTCTTATTGTCATTTCGGTCGTTCCCCGTTTTGTTAACTTCAACACCACTAAGGTTCGTGTTATCATCTCCACCATCGTTGTTATGTTGATTACCTAGATTGTTGCTGATTTGGATGACGAGATTAGGAATTATGGCTTACAGTTGCTAGGCTATAAGCTCAACAATGTTTGGGGTTATCGTTGTTATCTTTTGTAGCACCACCGCTACCGGCACCACGACCTATGTTGCGGTTAGATCTTCTTGGAGGTATGTTATATACGAAGGTAAGTGCATAATTTAAATGGAAGACAAATCATGGGTATCATTGCTCCTAGTATTTTGTACATGTGTCATAGCATTTGGCTACTTTCTACCGTATAGTTATAGATATCGGTCTCTCGCGCAATATCTTAACCCGAAACCGTAGTCTATTTCACAGGATGCTTCACAATGCTTTCAGTGTCCTCGTGTTAGGTATGTGTGCATGGCGGTGATCAGGCGCAATGCATCCATACTTATCACAACTCTCCTTAAGGCACTACTAGTCATCCCGATTCACTAACATAGGTCGATACTCTACTTCCTATAGGTCTAGGTAGTTATGAACACTCGGCCATGTATGACACTAGATCACATATTCATTCGAATTATTGGCCCTACTCTAAGGCAACATCAAACGAGAACATGCAGTAAAGCTAGATCAAAAATTCTAAGTCTATATGATCTTGCATCATACATTATTAGAAGTGCCCACACAACCCTTCCCTTTATTTTCTAACAACATATAATAATAAACAAATATGTGTGCACATAGTCATTCAAAGAGGCTTTGCATGTATGTTTAGGTTGCACGGAAATTTGTAAATACACAATGCGTAAACAAGATAATAAATGATTAAATGACTCGCCTCTCTATTTATACTAAATCTTAGTGGTTCGAAAACCATACAAAGCTTATGAAAGATAAATAAAATATTGTTAGTGAATCAAATAGGCATAATAATATATAAGATAGGTGCTCGCTATTCGTTGTTAGGATCCCTGGAATCCACTTCGGGGTCTTCCTCAAGGTCTTCTTCGGAATCTCTTTCCGTTCCCCTCGGTAATTCTATTAGTTCCATTTGTGCATTGAGCCTTTCTTATAGCTCTAGAATCCTTTGTCCTTGTTGCATTTGTTCCCTTGATTGGCGATCCGCCCTCTCTTTTAGTATAATCACTTGATTTTGAAGTTGATGGTCGGTACGAATCTCCCCCACCACTCTCAATCTTTCATATGGATCCTCGTACCTTGCCGGTACGGACTCCGGGTGACCGAGAGGGGCGTATTGAGACGACTCGTCGCCTCATGTTCGGGCACGTGGTGCCGCCCGTCCATTGATTGAATAATCCCGACCGATTCCATTACTATTTTGAGTCAACGTATTTCATTCTCTTGTTCTTGGATTTGTTCATCTCTTTCCTCGAGTTTCCTTTTTAAGGAATCGATCGTCAACTCGAAGCGGGTAGGGGTTCGAATTGTGCGTACCATCGTTTCCTAGATAGAATACTTAACGGAGGTTAAAATTTTGAAGAATGTCGTCCATGGTTTGCGTTAGCCGATTTGGCTGAAGCGTGAGAATTCACGAAATGAAATAGCAAGCACATGTAGTTCCTATTATGCAACTACATGAGGTACTTAGGTTATAATCTAGGTCAAGCCACCTAATTCTCTATAACCAATGGCTCTGATACCAATCTGTCACACCACGCCAAGGCGGAATCGCGAAGTGTGATGGAGAGGATCGTTATAACACATTGATATAAAATAGAGAAAATCACTAAATGCAATTAATCCAACATGTCACGACGTTTCCCCGACACAAGAGGAGTCTTGTGCCGTGTTAAGTCGGTTCCACGGCAACATAGACAATCAACGAAAGTAAATGATCGTGCGAATGTAAACCCCACAACCCGGGTCAAGTAAACGGGCGACAAGCCCAAAACCATATAACAATTTGAAGTGTTAACAAACATCCACATCCCAAATTTATATTAATAGTTCGGTTCTCGCTATGAGTCACGCTAAGGTCCGTCTAGAGTCCTCTAGGCTCCTTAAGCGTTAGCGTTAGTATTACCTGAAAATGAACACTCTAAAAATGTCAACACAATGGTTGGTGAGCTCGCAGGTTTAAACAAAATAATTGATTTGCCGTGTACACATTAGTTTGACAATGGATATAGGGTAACACATACTTGTAATAATGATATCCGGACCACAATGTCCAATATGAATAATGATAATCGGACCACAAATTCCAATGTGAGTAATGATAACCGGACCACAATGTCCATTTTGAATAACTATAACGGGACCACAATGTCCACTTTGAATAATGATAACCGGACCACAATGTACATTTTGAATAATGATAACCGGACCACAATGTCCCATAGATATTTGTCATCCAACAAGGCCTACCAGCTGGAGCTCTAAGTTGGGTAAATTTGAATTCAATTGACTTAACCCATCACCGGGTTCATTTGATTGACTAAACTCATCACGGGGTTAGACTTAACCCATCACAGAGTTAGTTTGATTGACTTAACCCATCACGGGGTTAGTTTGATTGACTTAATCCATAATCGGATTCACACAAGCATGTAACACATAATCCAAGTTGTCAAAAAGAAAAGAATTTCAATTCACGGCATGAAAAATAAAGCAATTCATTGAGTGTCATTTTCCCCAAGAAAAACATGCAAAAGGGGCCACGAGTACTCACCTTGAGTGTTGATAGTAGCTAGTGAGATGAAATCGCTCAAAGATCTACAATAGGTTTCGTGACATTAGTTTTTTATGGTGTGAAACTCTTAGGTAGCAATCTAACTTTGATAGATTGCTCTTGTATTGTATCCAATACTTTGAATAATGCCTTTCTTATGTAAGGTATGTTTGTATTATCACTTAGATTTGTTATAAATTCCATTACTTTATTTTAATGCTTTTAGAAATACTTTTTAGATTCAAGTAGTTTTCTGGCAGAATTTGTAGTCCCATTTTGTATTTATAAACCCCTCTAAATAACCTAGTTAAATTCCTAAATTTTTATGAAATGTACTTCCATGTCTCTAGATGAAATCATAATTTTTTCCAGAATTTATTCTTTTACTTTTATATTAAAATAAATTCGTGATAATGGACTAACCCGAAAATACCACTGTTTTACGCGATGCCGGCCAAAGCAAAGGTTTACCGATAGTCCATTTGTTATTCCCACACAGTATCATCCTCTGGTAGCAACAAATGCATCCCAAGGTCCTGATACTGCTTAGCCAATAGCAAATGAACCTGGCCCATAAGCCCAGCCGTAAATTGACTTCCCTTCCAACATGTATACATATCACAAAATACAACAATTAACATTCACAGTTAATTAACCAATAGATATACAATCTATCCCATAATAGTTGCAACCAAACCAGTACAACTAATATCACCCGTGAGCAAACATCCACTCACCTCTGGTTCTCAGATATTCCGCTCAGTGATCTAACGTTACCGAGCCTTGTCTGTCAGAACACAACAACCATCAATTAGTAATCAATTCATAAATATATATGTGTCAATCATATATTTATATCCTTTAATCAAACATAAACATGTAAGATTCACATATGAATACACATATATCACATAGCATCATACGATGCAAAACAACAAGCCAAAACTGTCGGATTTCATGAGAAATCCAACACTTCTATCGGAATCCGCAACCTCTATCGGATTTCAACGAAATCCGATATTTTCATAATTGGAATCCATCATCGGATTCCACACTCGGATTTCAAAAGGATCGGATTTCAACATTAGGATTTCACACATCCGGATTCAACACCCGGTTTTCCACTCGGTTTTCATCATCAACACTAAATCCGCAACCTTCAACCCTTCCATGAATCCGACAACTTCAAACCTTGTGTAATTCATCTTTCCAGTTTAAACAATTCACATACAAGTTCATATAAACACATATAAACATGTTTAAACATGCAAGCATGCATATTAAACACCATAAAACCATAAGAACACCAAGAACATCAAATCCGATTACTTCATATGATAACAAAACCCACTTAAAACCGTAACATGCTTATAACAACTAGCATGTTAGCAAGAATCATGAAATAATCATCAACCTTTGAAACTTGAATCACACAATCAAGAAATCAGAATTCCGATTGTTGCTCTTCTTTCTTCCTTTCTTATTTGCTCTCGGTTTCACACTCACTTTACACACACAATAATAACTTCAATGTAAAGTAATACCAACACACACCCACGTATACGTCTTAATTGAGCATGAGGTGTCATGGTTTTAAAATACTAAGCGCATACACACACACATATCACCATATACATACATATATATATATATATATAATCCATATTAATTAAGTAAATAATTAATTAATCAAATTAACCATTAAATACCAATTAATTAACGTAATAATTCACGTGTAACACACCCCAATGCCTACGTTTCTACTAGGCCCAATCTCAAGATGTTACAAATCTTTCCCCCTTAAATTGGATTCCGTCCTCGGAATCTATTCCTCATTAAACAACTGTGAGTAACGAGCTTTCATATCGGCCTCGGTTTCTCACGTCAAGTCTGAACCCAAACTATGTTTCCACTTAACCAGAACCATCGGAATCTGTTTCTTTCGCAATTTCGTCACTTTCCGATCCAATAGTTCAATGGGTTCTTCCACCAACCTCTTGCTGGAATCCACTTTAAGATCATGTAGAGGTAGAATCTGACTCTCATCCTCAACTCTACATTTCCGCAAGTAACAAATGTTGAAGGTATTGTGAATACCTGATAATTCCGCTGGAAGATCGAGAGTAACCGTCTGATCATTAACCACCCGTTGGACACGAAACGGTCCAATATAACGCGGAGCTAGCTTTCCCCGCTTCCCAAAACAGATAACCCCCTTCCACGGAGAAACTTTCAGATAAACCAACTCCCCCTCAACGAATACAACTGACCTACGACGTGGATCAGCATACATCTTCTATCAATCCCTCGCAGCTTTCAACTTCTCTCGCGCAATAGCCACTTTGTCTGCGGTGATCTGCACAATATCAGGCCCAGCATACTGTTTCTCACCTGCCTCTAACCAACAAGTATGAGTTCGGCAGCGACGACCATATAACATCTCATAAGGCGGCATGCTGATACTCGAATGAGACGAATTGTTGTACGCGAATTCAATCAACGGCAGATGAGAATCCCAAGAACCTCCGTATTCTAACACACATGCTCACATCATATCCTCAAGTGTTTGAATTGTTCGCTCTGATTGCCCGTCTGTCTGGGGTGGTAAGCTGTACTCAGATTCACACGTATACCCAACTCCCGCTGTAAACTGTTCCAGAGTTCGACACAAACCTGGAATCTCTATCTGACACAATTGAAAGCGGTATACCATGTCGGGAAACAACTTCATCGATATACAACTGAGCCAACTTACTGAGTGATGCTGTCTCATTGGTAGCCAAAAAGTGAGCACTCTTGGTCAATTTGTCAACGATCACCCAAATCATATCATTATTCCTCTACGTACGTGGAAGTTTCGTTACGAAATCCATCGTTATGTGCTCCCACTTCCACTTTGGAATCTCCGACTGTTTCAATGATCCATAGGGTTTCTAGTGCTCTGCCTTAACCTGTTCAAAAATATGACAAGCCTCCACAAACTGTGCAACATCGGTCTTCATTGTAGGCCACCAATACAGAACCTTTAGATCGTTATACATTTTTGTGCTACCTGGATGAACAGATAGTCTAGACTTGTGAGCTTCAATCATAATCACATTCCGAAGACCTCCAAGCAAAGGCACCCAATCCCCTAGTGTCATCATTCAAGTCATTCTTCTTTTTAGTCATAATCTCAGACTTCAGGTTTTCATCCTTCAAGGCTTCTAACTGAGTTGCCTTTAATCTGTCAATCAAGTCGGAGACTATTTCAATTCACATAAACTTGACATGTTCACTAACTCCCTTGCGACTCAAAGCATCGGCTACCACGTTGGCTTTCCCAGGATGATAGCGAATTTCACAATCATAATCTTTTACAAGTTCTAGCCATCGTCTTTGTAGGTTTTTGTGATCCGTACAAATGACGCACTTTGTACCATAAAGATAGTGTCTCCATAATTTTAACGAAAAAACCACAGCTGCCAATTCTAAATTATGGGTTGGATAGTTCTTCTCATTCGGTTTCAACTGACGAGAAGCATACGCAATCACTCTATCCTATTGCATCAACACACAACCCAAGCCTGCCAATGACGCGTCACAATAAACTATGAATTCATCTGACCCATCCGGTAAAGCAAGAATAGGAGCCTGGCACAAGAGTCGTTTCAATGTCTGAAAAGCTCTCTCCTGTTCATCACTCCATCTAAATGGAACCTCCTTGTGAGTCAGTTTAGTCATGGGATTCACAATTTTAGAAAAGTCTTTAATGAATCTTCTATAATACCCAGCCAATCCCAAGTAGCTTTTAATCTTAGAAGGCAACTTCGGAGCCTCCCAGTTCATCACTGCTTCTATCTTTTCCGGATCAACTTTGACTCCATCACTGCAAATGACATGCCCCAGAAAGTGAACTTCCCGCATCCAAAATTCACACTTCGAGTACTTGGCATACAATTGCTCCCGTTTCAGAGTTTCAAGAACCTGTCTCAAATGAATCTCGTGATCAGCTTCAGATTTCGAATAAACCAGAATGTCGTCAATAAATACTATCACAGATTTATCCAAGAACGGTCGACAAACCCGGTTCATCAAATCCATAAACACTGCAGGTGCGTTAGTCAAACCGAACGGCATGACTAAAAACTCATAATGGCCATACCTGGTACGAAAAGCAGTATTAGAAACATCCCCATCAGAAACTCGTACCTTGTGATAACCCGATCTCAAATCAATCTTCGAGAAATACGAAGCACCCTGCAACTGATCAAACAAATCATCAATCCTGGGCAGACGGTATTTAATCTTCACTGTCCTCTTATTCAGTTCTCTGTAATCAATACGCATTCGCAGAGTACCATCTTTCTTTTTCACAAATATGACTGGTGCACCCCACGGTGAAGAACTCGGACGAATAAATCCCCGATCTAACAAATCCTGAATCTGTGTCATCATCTCCCTTATCTCAGAAGGAGCCAACCGATAAGGAGATCTAGCCACTGGATTCGAACCTGGTATCAAATCAATCTTGTAATCTACCTCTCGCACAGGAGGTAACCCAAGTAACTCATCCGGAAACACCTCCGGATATTCTGATACAACTCGCACATCAGTAACTGCCCGTTTCTCTTTTCTAGCATCAATCGCATATGCCAGAAAACACTCACATCCCTTACTCAAGGATTTCTTGGCTTTCAACATCGAAATGATAGAAAACATAGACTTGTTCCTTTCCCCTCGAGCCACCACACGCGACCCATCAGATAACGGAAACGAAATCACATACCCTAAAGGGTCACATAAATCACATGCCTTAAAGGCCAAATATCTAAGGCAATCAAGCTTATCAATCAACACATAAGTGTCACAATCATATCACTTGAGCATAAATGCTCCATAATCAATATCAAATTTGGCATCTCAATGCCCAAAAACATCATGAGTATAACATATCTTTCATTACTCAAAATCATTTCACAGTTGGTTTGTGGAAGTGGTAAGTTTAGATCGTTTAGCAGTGGTGGTTGGTTTAGATTGTACCGGGGGAGCATTCGATTGTTTGATAGGATGTGAAATAGCCTTTCTTTTCTTTGTTTTTGGAATGGGAGAAAGTGGCACAGTCTGATGAGGCTGAGAGGGTTCATTTTCAGAGGATAGGCCTTAGATGGGTAGAGGAATTGCAGGAGAAGGATTCAAAGATACATACCTGAGCATCGCTGATGTAAGCGTAGGGTTGAACGCTGATGTTGAGCCTGCCCACACAAAACCAGGAAGAGTGGGTGTGAGGACTGGAACTGAAGCAGAGTTGTATTCTTCAATTGTCAGGAGTGAGTGGATGAGCAGAGACACAAACCTTGGAAAAGGAATGTGTTGAGACCTTGAGCGCGCAGTCAGAGAGACCACAAGACTGTCCATGATGATTTTAGCATAGTCAATGTTGTGACCATGAATCATGGTGTAAACCATCTTCACCACTGCTTCATTAACTTGATCAAGGCCACCAGTTTTTCTTGTCATACAAAAGTTCAGATGAGAGATTAGGTAGTTCCACTTCTTTGATAGGCGAGTGCGAACCATTGAGTTCCCTTTCACTTTGTGCTCATCAGCATATTGAAAAAAGGTGAACAGAAGATCCTTCGCATTTGCAGTAGCCAGAGACAGATTTCAGAGGGGAAGATGCAGAATAGTGGCTAGAAAGTCTTTGGAAATGGCAGCCGGTTTGGTTCTAGAGAGCTTGCTGAAATGTATGCACTGGTGAGGTGTTTTTTGTTCCATGACTTCAGTGGTCATTCAGAACTCGCACAAATGTTCCTTAAACATTTGAAACTTTGCATATAGGGCGAAGTTCAAAGGGCAATTATGAAGATAGGACATGATTTGGTGAAATGGGGAAGTGGAAAGAGGAATAGTAAGATCAGTGGTGTAGTTGTTATCCTTGAAGTAGATGGCACAAATTTCAATGCAACTTTAGGAGCCATTTTTCAAGCATAGAGAGATAGCACAAATTTCAATGCTAAAATCGCGAGTTTGGGGTTTTCAAGCATAGAGAGTAACTAGAAGAGGCAGTTTGGGGTTTTTAAGGTGCTTTAAGATGATGATCTGAATGGTTGATTAAATCAAGGGTGAAAATGGGCGCGTGGAAGCGGAAAACGCGCAAATTTACTTTTTGGCGTGTCAAGCAGTTATTGGTGAAGGCATTTTTACCGGAGTAACTTGAGGAGCAACCATACTTAACAACAAACCATTAGTAACTAGATAGAATTACACAAACAACTAAGATGAACTATGTTAGTCCCATGCTTAGAATAGTTAGATTTGATGACACAAACCATTGCATTGTATAGATGATAGGTTAAGTATTAAGAATTATGTAAGTCTGTTTTAGACTGAATGGTCAACTTAGGCTGAGTAGTCAGCATACAAACAGATATAGAGTTTTCTATGTAAGTACTAGATAACTCAGTGACTTCTAAGCTGAGATAGGTTCCAGAATAAAGATTTGAAGGTTGGAAGATTCAAGAGCAAAACCAAGAGCTCAGCTTGACAAAGTCAAGACTGAGTAAGTCTGCTCAGCGCCAGAAGTCAGATCAGAGAATTTTAATGGGTTTTAAATCTCGATATTTACTCTCGATATCTACGACATTTAAATTAGGATATCTAAACCTAATTTAAATTCTCTACTAGTTGGATAGAGATCTCAAACGAATTTAATTAGATATGTTCAAATTAAATAGTTTGTTACTGTTTTAAAGAAAAGATAAGTTCTATCTTTAAATCATGATTTGTTCGTAGATAAATCAAGTATAAATATATCCTCTCAATATGTTTATATGGATGTGATACACAGAGCAAAAACCGCATAAGTTGCAAAACTTTGTGTGTTCAAAGTTCGAGAGTTTCAATTTCTTGTTAATCAGTTTTAACAAGAAATCCGATCATCAATTAGTTTGTGATTCAAGAGTGTTTAGAGAAAGTTGAGTTTGTAATCAGTGCCAGATCAAATCATTCTATTGATTTGATTAAAGAGTGAAATTGTAATACATTGATTGATTATTGAATATACATTCATTTGAATTGTTTGATTGTTATAAAGTGTATTCAACCCCCCCCCCCCTTCTACATTGTATCTGCTGCTTGTTTACCCTCATTGGGACCAACAACTGGTATAAGAGCAGTTTTCTTCATATGTTGAAGATCAAGATTCGCTGTCAAGAAATCAAGATGTCTACTAACAAGCAATCATATCATATTCCAACAATGGCAGCAAAAGGATGTCATATATTTGATGGCACTGATTATCCTATGTGGAAGTTTAGAGACATGTTGTTTCTAAAATCTGTGGATCACAGGATGAGTACCGTGATTCAAGATGGCCCGATCATTCCCATGATCCATATCACTGCCACTGATAAAACTGTTCCATCTGGAGAAACTCCCAAGTCTGAAGCATCTTTGACTGATGAAGATCGCAAACTGTTTAATCTTGATGACAAGGCACAGAGCATTATAGCAAATGCTTTGACAAATCCTCTATTGCATACTGTGGCTGGGTGCCAAACTGCAAAAGAGATGTGGGATACTCTTAGTGTCACTTATGAAGACACTAACCTAGTCAAGCAACATAAGAAAACTAATCTGGGTCGTACTTATGAGACTTTCTTTGCTAAAAAGGATGAAACCCTGGCTGATCAATGATCTGTTTACCAGGTTTCAATGCTTGATCAATGATCTGGTCTTGGTAGGTGTCAAGAAAGATGAAACTGAAATGGTGCTAAAGTTCTTGGATGTGTTACCGGAACAATTTAATGAAATCACCATTGCTCTTCATACTGGAGGAACCCTAGGTAAATATGATCTCAGATCTATCTATGGTTTTCTTCTAAATCATCAACAGATCATGGAACAGAAGAAAGTGGCCCAGCATCAATTGAAAGAATCTATTAATAGTGCTGGATCTGCATTGGTTGTAGAGAAGAAAAAGAAAGGATCAAGAAAGTCTCAAGCTGAGACTGACTCCGAGTCTGAGTCTGTGGAGATAACTTTCAACTCAGATTCAGATGATGAAGGAATGAATGCTCTTACTGAACAAGTATCTATGCTGGCAAGAAAGTTTAGAAAGTTCAGAAAAGAAAGGAATCAATCTGACAAAAGTAAAAGTGGTAGGTCTGCTTTTGATTCTAAGAATGCTAAGTGCTACAATTGTCAGAGGATAGGACACATAGCTGCTGAGTGCAGAACTAAGAAAGGGGAGTCAACTTCAGTAGCTGACAAGAATGCCTACACAGCTAAAAAATACAAAAAGAAATATCAGAAGCTCAAAGGCAAGCTAGTTGATAACACCAAAGTTCTCTATGTTGAGACTTGGGACACTGAATCATCTACATCAGATGATGATGAGCCAAATAGGTGTTTGATGGCCATTGAGGATGAAGAAGAACAAGTTGACTATGAGTTAGAAGAAAGTTCTTTTGACAAGGATCTAGCTGAAGCTGCTAAGCTGAGTAAACTGACTAACTGGGATCCTGCCTCAATGTACAAGATAAATAATTTCAGTTCTTACACTAATGAACAGAATTGCTTAATGTTTAACTACTTGTTTAGTGACTTCAAAACCTCTCTCATAAATGCTGGTAAAAAGACTCCAAGTGATTATGAGTGTCAGCTTCTATTAGTCCCATATTTAGAATAGTTAGATTTGATGAGACAAACTATAGCTATGTATAGATGACAGGTTAAGAATTAGGAATTATGTAAGTCTGTTATAGACTGACTAGTCAGCTTAGGCTGAGTAGTCAGCGTATAAACAGATATAGAGTTTTCTATGTAAGTACTAGATAGCTGAGTGACTTCTAAGCTGAGATAGATGTTAAGAGTGAAGACTTGAAGACTTGAAAACTTGAAGATTCAAGAACCCAAGATTCAAGAACTCAGCTTGACGATGTCAAGACTGAGTGAGTCAGCTCAGCATCAGAAGTCAGTTCAAGAATTTAAGTAAGTTCTAAATTCTGTTATAAACTCTCTATATCTACGACATTTAAATTAGGATATCCGAACCTAATTTAAACTATCTATTAGTTGGATAGAGATCTCAAACGGAATTAGTTAGATATGTTCTAATTAAGGAGTTTGTTACGGTTTTAAAGAAAAGATAAGTTCTATCTTTAAACTGCGATTTATTCGTAGATATATCAAGTATGAGTATAAACCTTCTTGTGGGTTTTCAATATATATAGAGAACACAGAATACCGAAAACATACGAAGACTGCATAAGTTGCAAAGGTACGTGTGTTTGTCATACTTGATACGCGTGTGTTGCGATAACTTTGTGAGTTCAAAGTTCAAGAGAGTTTTCAAGAGTTCTTGTTAATTAGTTTTAACAAGAACTTTGATCATCAATTAGTTTGTCATACAAGAGTATTTAGAGAGAGTTGAGTTTATAATCAGTGTAATATCAAATCATCCTGTTGATTTGATTAGAGATTGATAATAGTTACTGTTCTATTCGATTATTGAATATACATTTTATTTGATTAGAGAGTGATAATAGTTGAGTTTATAATAGTTACGGTTTTAATGTTAGAAAACTCAAAGAAATCACCCAAACACCTATTTTTAGAAGAAAATGCTATAAGTGTGGTGATAGAGGTCATGAAGCCAAAGATTGTGTCAGTCTCAATCTAAGGCCTGAGAAAATAGAGGATGATCAGCCTAAGAAGGAATCAAAACCTGCTCAAGCTGATCAGTCAGTCTCTAAAGGATCAGCTAAGTGCTCATCCTTAGAACCCACCAAACAGTGGGTTCCTAAAAGAAACTAATATGTTTAGTTTATCATGTGCAGGGCTCTTACAAATGGTACTTAGACAGTGGATGCTCAAGGCACATGACAGGAAGCAAAGGGATTCTAAGTGAATTCCAAAACAGTGAAAGACCCAAGGTGACATTTGGGGATTATTCTCAAGGAAGAACTAAAGGCTATGGAAAGATAACAGCTGGAACAGTTACTTTCAAGAAGGTCGCATATGTTGAAGGCCTTAAACACAATCTGATAAGTATCAGTCAATTGTGTGATGAGGATTATGAAGTCACCTTCAGAAAACATGTAGGGACTATCTATGACAAGAAGGGAAAACCTATATTTATGGCAAAAAGAGAAAGAGATATCTATCTGTTAGATCTTAGCTCAGCAGACCCTTCAACAGAAAACTGCTTGTACTCTGACTCAACTCCCAAGCTGAGTTGAAGACACTGTCACATCTGAATTTCAAATATATTAACAAATTGTCTAGCAAAGAGCTAGTCTCTGGTCTGCCAAAGATCACATTTGCTAAGGACAAACTTTGTTCAGCTTGTGAGATGGGAAAACATCATAAAGGATCCTTCAAGTCCAAACAGAGCTTTTCAATCACAGAACCATTGCATTTGTTGCATATGGATCTATTTGGACCTATAAGCACCCCAAGCCTAAGTGGCAAAAAGTATACCCTAGTGATTGTTGATGAGTTCAAAAGATTTACTTAGGTAATCTTCTTAAAAGCCAAAAGTGAAGCTGCTAATGAGTTAATCAGCTTCATAAAACAAGAAGAGTTGCAGAAGGGTAAGTCCATCAAGTAGCTCAGAAGTGATCATGGAACTGAGTTTAGAAACTCAACACTTGAAGGCTTTTGTGAAGAGAAGGGAATCATCCAAAATTTCTCATCTGTAAGAACTCCACAACAAAATGGAGTTGCTGAAAGAAGAAATAGAACATTAATTAAAGCTGCCAGAACCATGTTATATGAAGCAAAGCTCAAGCTAAGTTTCTGGGCAGAAGCTGTAAGTACAACCTGCTACACTCAAAACATATCTGTAATAGTTAAAAGACATAGTAAAACACCTTATGAGATGTATCATGGCAGAAAACCCAACATTGGATATTTCCATATCTTTGGTTCAAGATGCTATGTGCTAAACCAAAGAGATCAGCTCCATAAGTTGGAACCTAAAGCTGATTAAGGCATATTTGTTGGATACTCTTCAATTTCAAAATCCTACAGAGTTTATAATCTTAAAAGAAAAGTGATTGAAGAATCAATACATGTTACATTTGATGAGACAAGTATTGATGAATCTGACAAAGCTCAAGCTGGCCCGGTTAGTCTGAGTGAGCTTGAGAGGAGCAGAGAGGATCTCATATCAAATCCCATGTATGTTATGGATGGTTCTGATGATGAAGATGGTGGCAAATCTGAAAAGAAAGTATCACCTAAAGAAGCCATTAACATTGAAGATGATCAGTCTGATAAGTTACTTGAATCTGATCATCAGCCTGAGAATCTAGGTGACTCTTCAGGTACAACACAGATTGAGGATCTTAGTGAAATCTCAATCCTAACTCAGACTGAAGAAGTCAGTCCTATTCAGCTTGAAGAACACTACTCAGATCCAGACTCAGAACCATAATCTCCAACTACCACCTTCAAAGTATTAAAGGATCATTCTCTTGATGATATTATTGGTAACATTGAAGATGGTGTCTTAACTAGATCAAAGGCTACTACGAATTATCTTGCATACTCTAGTTTTCTATCTCAGATGGAACCAAAGAAGACTGAAGATGCATTGAAGGATGAGGATTGGATTGAAGCCATGCAAGAGGAGCTGACTGAGTTTCAAAGAAATATAGTCTGGACCCTTGTCCCTAACTCTAAAGGAAAAACAATTATAGGCACTAAGTGGGTCTATAGAAATAAAATGGACAAGGATGGAGTAGTGATCAAAAATAAGGCAAGGCTAGTGGCTCAGGGGTATAGACAAGAAGAAGGTATTGATTATGATGAGACTTTTGCCCATGTTGCAAGAATTAAAGCTATAAGACTGTTTCTAGCCTATGCAGCCTTCAAGAACTTTGAAGTGTATCAAATGGATATTAAAAGTGCATTCCTAAATGGTTCACTACAGGAGGAAGTCTATGTGAAACAACCCCTGGCTTTGTTGATCCTAAACATCCAGATTATGTCTATAAGTTGGACAAAGCTCTTTATGGACTCAAGCAAGCACCAAGAGCCTGGTATGATACACTATCTACCTATCTACGTTCAAAAGATTTTATAAGGGGAAGTATTGACAAAACCTTGTTTATAAGAATAAGTAGAGGACATGTCATTCTGGTTCAAATTTATGTAGATGACATTATCTTTGGTTCAACAAACCAAAATCTATGTGATTGGTTCTCTAAGATAATGTCTGATCAATATAGAATGAGCATGATGGGTGAAATGACTTACTTTTTGGGACTTCAAATTAAACAGAAAGATGATGGTATATTCATTAATCAGAGCAAATATGTCTTTGATCTGATTAAGAAATTTGGACTAGACTCAAGTCATCCTGCTAAGTCTCCAATGTCACACAATGTCAAGCTAAACAAAGACATTGATGGAAAGTCTGTATGTCAAACTACATACAAAGGGATGATTGGTTCATTACTCTACCTAATAGCAAGCAGACCTGATATAAGGTACTCAGACTCAGACTTTGCAGGTTATGGTCTAGACAGAAAGAGTACCACTGGAGGATGTCAATTGTTGGGTGATACATTAGTCAGCTGGACAAGTAAGAAACAGAACTCAGTGGCAATTTTCATAGCTAAAGCTGAGTATGTTGCAGCAGGTAGCTGTTGTGCTAAAATACTTTGGATGCAACATATGCTTAAGGACTTTGATTTGTATTACTCAAAGACTTCTATATTTTGTGATAACCAAAGTGCAATTTCCATTACACACAATCCAGTTTTTCACTCAAGAACATAACACATTGAAATACGACATCACTTCATCGGAGACATAGTAGAGAAAGGCAAGGTAGAGTTGGTCTTTATTGAAACTGAAGATCAACTTGCAGATATCTTCACCAAACCAATTGAAGGCACAAAATTTACAACTCTACTGAGCAAGCTTGGAATGCTCAATCCTTAATTTGTTTTGTTTTATCATTCTTTTGTCTCTGTTTAATATTTGCTAAGAGTTGAATTTGACTAAGTGTCAAAATCTGAGCTGAGTGCTTACTCCTAGCTGAGTGCTCAACCTAAGCTGAGTAGTCAGTTTACGCTGAGTAATCAGTTCTAAAAGTGTGGTAAGTCCCACATGTTTAGGTTAGTCCTTACAAATGGTAAGTCCAACATAAATGGTAAGTCCAAAAAAAAATTTTTGTATGTCTTATAAACGTAAGTCGTTTATAAATTTTTATGTTCTTAAATAGAATTTCAGTCATCTTGATAAAATCTGAATAAATTTGTTAGTTTGAGTAACTAACATTTAATAGAGCCGTTGTAAAAAGGTTGATAATCGGTTTCACTGTAACGGTAATATTTATTATCATTTACTAACGGTAACTTTTCTCTCACAGTGAAAAGGTATAAAAAGGGAGATTTCTTACCGCAAGTCGTTTACATTCTCAAATCATATTCACCTTCTCTAATTCCTAAACCCTAATTTTGCTCAGTGCGAACCCCTAAATCTGCTAAGTGCAATCGATCACATTCAGCTCAAGAGCTATGGAAGGATTCGTTCTTAATCTGACCGATCAAATGATTCGTGGTGGAAACTTCAAGAATAATGCCCTCCCTATATTCAAACCAAACAACGTGCTAGCATGCGTCGACATTCCTCAATCCAGACTTGGTCGAGGATATGAGGAGTGGGTCTCCTATATTCAAAAAGGGCCACTTGCTCATGCTTTTCTTGGAGGTCTGGATGCTCTTGTTCCTCAGCTCTTAACAGAATTTTGGTACACATGTCGCTATGAAGCTGATCATAGGGTTATCCGGGGAACTGTCCTAAGTGGCCAACAGGGGATGGAGGTTGATGCGAATGTTCTACGCCGACTCTTACGATTACCTGTTGTCCCAAATTTCGACGCCCCTATTTCTAGAGAAACAGCCAGAAGTGTGCTTCCACTTTTGGGTCATCCGCACGTAACCGGTGTAATCAAGAAATCAGTTTTCCAAACCGGTTGGGGTTTTATGGTATCCACAGTGGTATGTTCACTTGGGTACAAAGTTGGTGGTCTTGACAATGTCAACGAATTCGAGATGCAATTAATATACAATATGTATTATGGGCGTAATGTGGATTATGCAGAATTGATCTTTGAGGTAAACGTGCCATTTATTCAATTTTTATCCATGATATTCAAGTACAGGCTTGGAGTTCAATATGCGAGAAGGTATGAAACCACTCCAACCCCTGCCCTCAGTTCAAGGATGTTTAAATATGACATATTCCCTGAGCATCTTACATTGAGTGATCAGATGAGAGTGTATTCACAGCTTCCAACCCCTGCGGATGAGGAGGTTGAGGAGGAAGGAAGTGCACCTAATAATTCTGAAGCTGAGTCCTCTCACGCTAACTAACCAAGGCCTCAGCTCAGATCACGTGCTCTAATAATTTCCACCACCACTTCGAGTTCCAAGAAAAGGAGTCTGTTTCCTAGCTCTGAGTCACCACTGCTAGGTGCAGCAGGTATAACTTCGCATCCCTTATCTCCTTTACTCTGTTTTACTTGTCCACCTCCTAAATTGGGAGATAAGACTGAGTCAATGCCAACTCGGTCTAACCCCTCTCCCCCATCACAAACATCTCCATCTATCTTCCACTCTACAGCCCACCTTGGTCAGCCCACTTCTACCAAGGTTATATCTCACACCTATACAAAAAAAAACCGTCAAAGATGGTCCTTCACCTCAAAAGGACTCCGGAGCTGATATCACATTGATACCTTCACCGGTAGGAGCTGAGGGGGAGACACCTTCTCTTAAGGTGCCAACGTCAAGGCTCAGTTCAACCCTTCAGCCTATACCTACTAGTGCCATGGGAGAGCCTACTTCTATGCCTTCACAGCCCCCTGAAGATAACATTGAAATACTAACCAATCCCCAGGGTCAAATACCCCCCTCCTCACCACTTAGCCCAGCCCACCCTACCACCAAATTACACGAAGTTGGTCCTTCTTCTTCATTTCCTTTCTTACACACACTTGCACAACCTTTCAATGATCCTTTCTTAGGCCACAAAGGATTACAGGGTTCCCACTCTGGCCCCCTTGATTCAAGAGGTCAAGGCCAACCTTTGGATATGGGGACCATCCACTCACCTCCAAAAGCATATTCTCAAGCCTCTCCTACAGTGGAAGTTCACTCATCCACTGGCCAGGAGGACTTTGAGTTTAAACAAAGGTCTGAGGAGCCTATTGATGCCCAAAGCATAATGAATTATCTTAAATCCCAGTTTGAGCTTCTACATAAGAAACGAAAGCAGGATAAAGCCAAACTGTTAGGCATGTTAAGTGACCTTTCCAAGTCCGTGGCTGCTTTGGAAAACTTTGTGCATACATTCAGACCCTCCCCTATTGATGATGACAAAAAGGGGGAGGAAGAATCAAAATCCAAAGAGCACAGAGATGATCAAGTTGAGGGGGAGCAGACTGAAGTTGTCGAAATTGAAGAAGAAACACTTGTTGTAGATCCGCCTCTCCCACAACAAGAAAAAGATCAACGACCAGTTCCTCAACAACAACAAAATCCAATAGTCTAATCAGCTCAAAGTGTCCAAGCTTCTATTGATAAGTCAGCTCAACCAGAAACTACTCAAGCTGTGCCTGCTGAAACTCCTCAATCTGAGCTACCAAAGAATATTGAAGCTGAGTCTGTTCCAGTTCTACGAATGGATAAAGGGAAAGGCAAAGCAATTGAGACTGGAAAGAGAAAGAAAAGAACAAGTACAAATTCTCAAGCTAAGAGGAGGAAAGTAATCATCTCAGAGCCTGAGCAACAAGGTCAGTCCCAAGTTGCTGAAGCTGACTCTGACTCTAGTGATGAAGTTGATGCATCACAGAAGGCCATTGATACTTTAGCTGAATAGATGTTACAAGAAATGGCCAAAGAACTGGGTATGTCATTGGAAGAGTTGAAAGAACAGCAGAGGCAAGCTGAACTACAAAGAGAACAGGCCAAAGCTGATGTTGCACTAGCTGAAGCTGAGGCTGACTACTTTGGACCAAAAGCTGAGCCAATTTTATATACTGACGATGAACTCAGATACTGCTATAATAGAAAATATTTTGGTCATAAGATTAAAGAGCTGACTTTGAGCAGAAAAGGTGAGTTGGTGATACTCAACTTTGTATTAGAAAACAAAGTTAAGGTGGGATTGGATCTGAGAAGAATATATAAGTTGGGATTCTCCGAGTGGAAAATAGTGGCCTCCATTGTGCATAAGATGAATAAAAGTCAGATCAAGCAGGAGGTCATTGATGAGCTGAAGAAAATATTTCTTAAAATTGATCAGCTTGGAGAAGTTCCCACAGCTGAGTTTGATGTCTTCTTCAACAGAAACAAAGCTGCAAGAGAAAGAGCAACAAGGCAAAGAAAAGATAGAACTCTCAGCTTAGAAATTCCCAAAGATGTAGAGTTTAAAGAATATACATACATCATTCAACCTACATCAGGCTTCATGTATATAGTTATCGAAGGAAATCAATGCTTTTTAGAAGAAGCAAATATACATTTGGCCAGCTTGGAGCAAATTCTGTATCTGAGGATTCTATGTGATGACTCAGTTCATAACTCACCATTCAGATATCAGCTTAACAGGGCAATCAGGTCCAGAAGGGATAAAATGAAAGAATATCAGGGTGGTGAAAAAACTCTTAACAGTGTCATTAAAGAACCTGCTATATGGGAACTAAAACTTTTGGATATGTGGATGGAAGTTAAAGAAATAGATCATGAAGATTAGAAATTTTTATATTTTGTAAGCACTAAGTGTGCACAAGCTTAAAATGTAAATGATTTGTTCATTAATGAAAATTCAAGTTTGATATGTTCAACTGTTTATTATTTGATATGTTCAAAATTATGTTTGGTGTGTTCAAATAACCAACTTGGTAAGTTCAAGCTGAGGATTGATAAATTTAATTATAAACTGATAAGTTCAGTTCTATAAGTTTTGTAAGTTCACAACTTAAATTAATTCTGATAAGTTCAGAATCTAAGTGATTTTCAGTTCAACATTTAACAAGTCTTATAACAGATTTGTAACATAACAAAATCTTGTAAGTTCAAGACATGGTGAATAAGTACGGATCAGTTCTATACTTATTTGTGAATTAACTTTGGTCAGTTCCAGAATTGTTTAACATAATTCTTTTTACCTATGCTTATTTTGATTAAATGTTTTGTCATTATCCAATGGGGGGAGATTGTTAGTCTCATGCTTAGAATAGTTAGATTTGATGAGACAAACCATAGCATTGTATAGATGATAGGTTAAGTATTAAGAATTATGTAAGTCTGTTGTAGACTAATTGGTCAGCTTAGGCTGAGTAGTCAGCATAGAAACAGATATAGAGTTTTCTATGTAAGTACTAGATAACTCGGTGACTTCTAAGCTGAGATAGGTTCTAGAATAAAGATTCGAAGGTTAGAAGATTCAAGAACAGAACGAAGAGCTCAGCTTGACAAAGTCAAGACTGAGTAAGTCAACTCAGCGCCAGAAGTCAGATCACAGAATTTAAATGGGTTTTAAATCTCGATATTTACTCTCGATATCTTCGACATTTAAATTAGGATATCTAAACCTAATTTAAATTCTCTACTAGTTGGATAGAGATCTCAAACGAATTTAATTAGATATGTCTAATTAAATAGTTTGTTACTATTTTAAAGAAAAGATAAGTTCTATCTTTAATCACGATTTGTTCGTAGATAAATCAAGTATAAATATATCCTCTGAATATGTTTATATGGACGTGATACACAGAGCAAAAACTGTATAAGTTGCAAAACTGTGTGTGTTGCAATTACTTTGTGTGTTCAAAGTTCGAGAGTTTCAATTTCTTGTTAATCAGTTTCAACAAGAAATCCGATCATCAATTAGTTTGTGATTCAAGAGTGTTTAGAGAAAGTTTAGTTTGTAATCCGTGCCAGATCAAATCATTTTGTTTATTTGATTAAAGAGTGAAATTGTAATACATTGATTGATTATTGAATATACATTCATTTGAATTGTTTGATTGTTATAAAGTGTATTCAACCCCCCCCCCCCTTCTACACTGTATCGGTTGCTTGTTTACCCTCATTGGGACCAACAAACTATATCACCGGAAAATCCAAAAATAATATTCATATCACTCTTCGGAATTCGTAACCCATAAAGTGCAATAATAAAGCAACATAAACAAAAGAAACCAACACAACTGTAGTAAAAAAAATTTATTGCCAACAACTACGAAAGCTAAGCTTGGATATAACTTGAACCATTTTGACAAAAGAGATTTACAATGATCATCATCACAAGCTAAATAAAGTGCCTAGAAAAATCCATTAAGTGATAACATATATCTGAGAGGAGACTTCAATCCCCACCCCATCATCCACAATGCGGATGGTGATGACGTAGCACACCGGAAAGAGAACGAAAGTGGTGGAGGGAAAAAATTTCTGGCTTCTTATAAAAGAAAATCGATCATGATTACGATTCAGAAATGATTTGACAGTGAGTGTAATATAGGGTAAAAGTAATTATTTAAGCGTAGTTATTAGGGTGGGTGGCATTAAATGTGACAAGAAAGAATGAACAATAACAATAAAATTTACCTAAAATGGTCACACTTCTAAAGGATTAAGCATTCCAATTTCTACAATCAATAGATTGAACCGATGTTCATCCAAGGCTTTAGTAAAAATGTGAGCGAGCTGATGTTCAGTGGAAATAAATTGAAGCTCGATTTCATTTTTCATGATATGATCTCGAATGAAGTGATGACGAACATCAATGTGCTTCGTGCGAGAATGAAGAACCAGATTATTTGAGATAGCAATGGAACTGGTGTTGTCACAATATATGAGAGTCTTCTGAAATGAGACGCCATAATCAGCAAGTTGATGTTGCATCCATGGAATTTGTGTGTAACAACTCCCAGCTGAAATGTATTCAGCTTCAGCGGTAGATAACGAAATGAAGTTTTTCTTTTTTTTTCTTTGCCAACTAACTAGCTTTCCGCCTATAACTGACAACCACCAGTGGTGCTCTTCCTATCTATCTGACACCCGGCATAGTCAGAATCTGAGAATCCAATTAGATCGAAACCAGAGTCACGTGAATACTAGAGTCCAAGTTCAGGCGTCCCTTTCAGATATCTGAAGTTCCATCTGACAGCGGTTAAATGCGACTCCTTTGGGTTTGCCTAAAATTTGGTCGACTTGATGTCAGATAAAGAAGGGAACCGGTCATTCCTCTGAAAGTTGGTAGATCCACTACTTTTCCCATTTGGATCAAAGATGAGCTTAGTCTTTGGTACAATGGGAGTCTTCATTGGCAAGGGATCAGTAAAGTTAAACTTTTTGAGAAAGTCCTTCACATAGTTACTTTGATTGATGAAGATGCCTTGGTCAGATTGCTTTATCTGAAGCCCAAGAAAAAAATTCAGTTCCCCCATCATACTCATTTTGAACTTTTCTGACATAATTTTCTCAAACTTCTTGCATAAATGATCAGGTGTTGATCCAAAAGTGATATCATCGACATAGATTTGAACGAGAATTAGTTCCCGTTTTTCTCTACATAGGAACAGAGTTTTGTCAATGTTGCCTCACTGAAACCCGTTCTTTAGAAGATGGGTGGACAATGTATCATGCCACACACGTGGTGCTTGTTTCAGTCCATAGAGAGCCTTGTCTAGCCTGTAGACATGATTTGGGAATTTTTGACTTTCAAAACTGGGAGGTTGCTGAACGAATACCTCTTCTTGTAATTCACCGTTCAGAAATGCGCTCTTTACATCCATCTGAAAGACTATAAATCCTTTGAATGCTGCGAAAGAAAGAAAAATACGTATTGCCTCCAGATGATCTACTGGAGCAAACGTTTCATCATAATCGATACCTTCCTCCTGAGAATATCCTTTAGCAACTAGTGTTGCCTTATTTCGAACCACTAAACCGGTTTCATCTCCTTTATTCCTAAACACCCATTTTGTACGTATAATTGATTTATCTTCAAGAAGAGAAATAAGTTTCCATACTTTATTTCTTTCGAATTCATTCAGCTCCTCTTGCATAACTACTACCTAATTAGGATCTTTTAGAGCCTCATCAACTTTTTTCGGCTCTTGTTGGGAAATGAATTCTGAAAACATGCAAAAGGCTAAGGTAACTGAATTTCGAGTTTGCACACCTGTGTCAGGATTGCCTATAACATTCGTGATAGGATAAGCGCGAGTCCATTTTGTGACTCTAGATGAGTGCTCCAGACTTGCTTCAGTAAAGAGATCACTTGGGAAAGATAAATTTTAAGCACTCTGAAGTACATTTACTGAATGATAATTTTCGTCAGGCTTTGTTTCTTGAGAATAGTCTTCAATATCATCATCAGATGGACCATGTAGAAGTGTATCGAATTCTTCCGAGATGACTTGATTAGTGTGATTTAAACTTGTCTGAACATTTAATTCATCAAAGGTAACATTCATGGTTTCAATGACCGAGTATTTCTTGGGAAGGAATATACGATAAGCTTTTGAAATGTTAGAATATCCCACAAACAAAACTTGTTCACCTTTGGGATAAAACTTGCTTTTCTGATCTTTGGTGTTAAGTATAAAGCAGGTACTACCAAAGATTTTGAAGTTGCCAACATTTGGTGTCTTCAGATGTAGTAACTCATAAGGAGTTTTGTTGTGCCGTTTGACAACGATGGACCTGATTTGAATGTAACATGTTGTGTTTACTGCTTCAGCCCAGAAGTGTCCCTTCAGAGATGCTTCGGCGAACATTGTACAGGCCGCTTCAATTAAAGTTCTGTTTCTTCTTTCAGCAACCCCATTTTGTTTTGGGGTATACGGCACTGAGAAATTTTGGGTTATACCATTAAAATCACAAAACTCTTGAAGAGTTGAGTTTCTGAACTCCGTTCCATGATCGTTGCGGAGTTGCTTAACTTGTGTATCAAACTGCCTTTGAATACGTCGAATGAAGTTCATAAGAATTTCAGCAGTTTCACTCTTGTTTTTTAGAAAAAATACCCATGTGAACCTCGTGTATTCGTCAACCACCAACAGCGTATAATTCTTTCCACTCATGCTCATAGAACTGACTAGTCCAAAGAGATCCATATGTAACAGATGAAAAGTAAAGTTGATTTGATTACAATGTTTGGATTTGTATACTGACTTCTTTTACTTTCCTTGTTCATAGGCATGGCACATCTTGTCCTTCATGAACCGAACAGACAGTGGACCTCGAGTCAGCTGAAGCTTTGAAAGCTTACTTATACGTTTGAAATTCAAGTGAGATAGATGCATGTGCCATAACCAGTTGACTTTTGAGTCATCTTCAGAATAGAAGCATGCATCTCTTGCAGAAGAGGCAGAACTAAAATCGAGTACATACATATTCCCTTGCCTCTTTGCTTGTAGAACTTCTTTTCCTTTGTTATTAAATATTGAACCTTTTGACTTTTTGAAAAGGACCTCATACTCCGCATCACATAGTTGAGTTATGCTAATTAGATTATGTTCAAGTCCAGTAACATGAGCAACATTCTTGATGTTCACAAACCCTTGATTCAGACAACCGTACCCATTTGTTCTACCACACTTTCCCCCACCAAAAGTAACCTTGGGGCCATTTGCTTCTTGTACCCCATTCAGTAGGGACTTACATCCGGTCATATGTCCTGAACATCCACTGTCAAGATACCAAATGTTGTCATGATGATCGCCCTACGTAAATAACACACAATTAGTTCATTTGATGAGCCCAAACTGTACTGGGCTGCAAAACAGAACGCTCAGAGGAACAACACTCGTTTGAAGTTTTGCATTCATTTGAACATGAGGCTGCTTCATGACCTCTTATTCCACACTTATAGCATTTCCTGGTTATTTTTGAGTTTGGTTGCTTAATTTTCTTGCTTTTCTTGCTTTTCTCCTTTTCTCCAATTAATTTCAAGATTTTGAAAAGAGAATTTGTAACTTCCTTGAGCTTAGAAACAGGGAGAATGAATGCTTTGTTAAAATTAGGAGTGTGGGAAGGCTTGATATCTTTAGTGATGGGTTCTGAAGGTTCAACTGACATATTGTTATCATGAAAATCAAGTGGGATGGTTACATCATCAAAGATGTCAGTATAAGGAAGAAAATCAGAACCGGAGAACTCAGAGCACTTACTTTCAGAGTTTCCTTCCGAGATTGGTTCAAAAATGGTTTTCTTTGAGGATTCAAAAGTATAAGGGTTTTTAGAAGAAGACAATGGTTCACTTAGATTTTCATTTGAGGGCTTGTCAGAACTTTGTTCAAATTGAGTATTGTTTGTTTTTCATACTCATATGGGAGTTGAAGATTTCGGATTTCAGAATTAGTTCTTTCAGAGAAACTGGGATTCAGATGTTCTTATTTGTTAAAACGTTTGAACAAAAGATTTGGATTTCCAATATCATTGATGCTTACATCATTAAAAACCATTTCATCTACATGTTTGCATTTCTTAATGAAATCAGCGGCTTGTTTAATGTTCCCTATGCCTACACTTTCTCTTTGATTAATCATATGATGATTTATGCTTTCAAAGGCTAATTTGTTAGGACTCAACCAGAGATTAATAATCGACTAACGATCATTCACCTTTTCATTTGAAACAAGCAAATCATGTTTTACACTTTTGAGTTCGTTACTTAGAAATTCAAGATGATTTTTTCAAGCATACGATTCTTGAAGAAATTTTTCATTTTCAGTTTCGACAACATTGATTTCAGAAGTGAGTTTGGTGATAGTTTGTTTAGATTTGTTTTGATTGTTCTGAGCAATTGTCAGATCAGAACACAAATAAGCAAACATATCATCCTTTTCAGTTTCTCAGCTTCAGCCATGTCAATGCTAAATTTGCTTTCAGTAGCCATTAAGCACATTTCAGGGTGTGCCGGTCCAAATATCTCTTTAGCAACCAAGCATTTTCCTTTGACATCATTACTTTCATCCTCATCTGATGAGGTTTCGGAATCAGTCCAATTAAGATCATCAGCAATCATGGCTTTTTCTTTCTTTCTTCTCTCACTAGACGCCTTTAAAGCTTTGTATTTTGCCTTGTATTTGTCAGCTTTGGAGGGATAACACTTCTTCAGACTTGGGGAATTTTCCCTAACAAAACAGTCTGCTGTGAAATTGCCAGGTTTCTCACATTTGAAACATTCATTCTTGGAGCTTTCAGAAGACCCTTTTTTATCACAGGAGTATTTTTTGTCAAATCTTTTCTTTCCATCAGATTTGAACTTTTGGAATGTAGTTCTTCATAATGAATGCTTTATCTGAGCATTCATCTTCAGAACCTTCCTCCTCTTAAGCAGCATTCTTCAGAATGGATAATGATTCATCATCAAACTCAGATTCTTTAGTAAACCTATAAGCAACTTTTGGGGGGTTTTCAGCAACGAGAGCCAGGGACTTCTTGAATGCTTTCTTCAAGTTAAGTTTCTGAATACGGGTTTGTTCATCATTCAGTAAAATTTCGTAGAGTTTGCGCATGTTCATGTCCTTGAGCATATTGTTAGTTCTCAAGATAATTCACATGGTGTCCCATTCAGAGGGAAGAGAATCAAGAAATCAGTTCAGTATCTGGAATTGTTCTCTAACAACCCCGACTTCAAGCATGTCATTGAGAAGACACGTGAACCTTGTAGACTTCAATGAGAGACTCTGAGTCTTTTGCATAGAAACTTTCATACTTGCGTATGATCTTTGTTTTCTTATTTTCTCAAACTTCAATAGTTCCTTCAAAAGGTATGCATATACTTTTCCACATATCATTGGCAGTTTTTAGATTGAAACAGTATGGAAGATCTCATTTGGTAAAGCGATCACAATACTGTTCCTAATCTTGTCGTCAAGGCCAACAAGTTTCTCCTCCTCCTCAGTCCATTGGAATATTGGTTTTGGACGAGAGGGAATGGAAGAATCAGAAGAACCAGTCTCCATGGAGATGGTCTGAGGAACAAAAGGACTTTCCTCTAGAATGGAAAGAGAATTACAATCAATATTTTCCAAATAAAGAAGCATAAGATTTTTCCGGCTAGAAAAATGTTCGATTAAAAACTTTGGAGGTTTGGAAGAGGAGCCATTTTCCATGTATTCAAACTTCGACATCGTGAACAGATCACTAATTTATAGATTAAATTAGAACCTGCTCTAATACCAATTGTTTTTCCCAAACAATGTAAAACTAACAACGATAAACAATCGAAGTGCGGAAATAGTTTTAGAATACGAACACACAAAAGTTTTCAAAGCAAGATTATATTAATAATCAAACTCTAAAGAGTACCCAAGAACAAACCTGAGTACCAAGTACAAACTAATCAAGAACTTACTTGAAAACAAATTAGCGAACAAACGCTTACCTTTTTCAAACAGTAAGAAGGTATTATACGCTAAGTAAACTAATCATGACCATCTAATTTATTTACACGTGTACTGCTCTACATAAAGTTAGGAACAGAAATCTAAACTGTCGTTTAGGTTCCTTCAGAAGCGCTGATTGTACTTTCAGACCTTTTGATAACTGAAGACTTAATTCAGTTTGCATTCACTTCAGACCTAATCTTCAGATGAACATTAAGGCATCTTTCTTCGGATGTGTAGCGTAAGGACAGTTTACAAAAGAATAAAGAATGATCCTTCAGATGAGAAATGGATTATACACAAATACGAGACTAACATTTATGACGATATGCGGTTGGGTCAAGTCACGGGTTGCGATTTAAATTTACTAAACCGAAACTTGTTTAATGATTGATTTTATAGAATATTTTTGTTTACCAATTGTTGACTCACGAGGCGTAAGCTGACACTTGTTTCTTGAAATGTGTCTCGTACTTGTGAGAGTGGGAACAGTGGGTAGTGAAGCTAGACGATGTGTATTTATTATTATTACCAATTTGTGGTTGATATTTTAAATTGTTGTTTGAATTAATTATTGATGGTTGACTACGTGGTAACGTAGTGATTTTATTTAATGATGTTGCTTTGTTAATGGCTTCTTTGTTAGAATTAAATGATGATTAAAAACATGTGTGAGTTTTCAAAACCACAACGTTACAGAAACCGTAACGAAACAATGGGATTTCGAGCTATGGTAGGAGGATGACGGAGGTCTTGGTAGTTTAGGGGACGGTGTACCGGTGGGTGTTATACTATTATCCAATGATTGATAGAAAACCACTATTTGTGTTCCATATCCTTGTAGATGATATGTGGTATTCGTCGATGTGCTATGAGAGAAGATGATGCCAGTGAAGAAATATGTTATAGTGTGAATGAGTGAATCGGAAGGGAGATGAAAATAATCAAGGTAAACAAAAAACAAATTTTGTGTCAAATGAAGAATGTGTCTGAAGAAAGTGGAAGGAGCTGTCACAGAGGCATATACTCCCCCTCAAATTAAGAGCACTTAAAAATAATAAATATATTTGATTTATTGGTTGCACACAATGTGAGATGGAAACAGAAAAAAAATTGATAATATTTGTATTGCTTTGCTTTGTTTTTACATCTTTCACAGTTTTTGACGTTAAAAATATACTGATATTAATTCTTTAATTTTAAGATGTTCAAAATATAATCTAATTTCTCATAGTTATAAAAAAATTTAAAATTTAAAACTATTATCTAATGTATCAATTCTTAAAGTAAAGAAATAGGGTCTCATGAAACTATGAAGGGTGTTTTTGTAATTTTAGTAAAAAAACCCATGAGATGTTAAACAAACATGATATATTAATTTATCATGATATGTTTGTAGTAGTTAGTGGTAATGATTTTCTTTTATTCTCTTTCCACACTCATTTTTATAAAATACATTTTATGGTTTTGTGTAAAAGAAGAATATAGTTTTTTCTTATATTGTATTGGAGAAAAATACTAATTAATGCTAGCTATGGATGTAATATGGAGAACGGAGAAAGGAGAACAGAGATCAGATTGGAATAAAGAGTTAGACAGTCTAGCGACATCTTTTTTGTTCACTAACTTCCCTGGATGGACTCAAACCTTTTGAAGGATTTCGTAGAATATGATAGATTCGTGGATGTGTATGTTGCAAAGAAGAGAACATCTCGTAGTCAAAAGTTTGTTTTCGTAAGATTTATGAAGGTGGATAACCAGAAGGCACTAGAGGGAAAACTTAACGGCATAAAGCTTGGATATTTTGCTATGAAGGTCAACATTTCTGAGTATCAAAAGAAAATTCATAGGTCTTATTCGCTATCAAAATGTTGGAAGTAGTTTGGACGAGAGCTACAAAATTTATAGAAGGGTTATAAAAGGAAGAAGCTTTGCAGATGCTTTAAAGAGCGGTGGCAAAAATAAAGAAGTGTTAGATGCAAAAATCTTATTAGTCTCGGAAACTCAAACTACTTGGTGGCTTCATTGCAACTTACCGGGAAAGGTTCATTCTTTCTCATTATTGTGCAATCTTTCAACCATTATAGAGGAAGAAGGCGGAGCAAATTCAAAAATTAGATACTTAGGAGACCTTTCGGTCCTAATGTCATGAAGTAGCCACAAGTTTTTAAAATAACTCGAAGAAAATTTGGGAAAATGGTTCAAAGAACTTGAACACTTGAAGTCAGATTTTATATTGGAATCTAGAAGTGCCTCTCTTTTGATATTTGGAGTTCATCCGCAAGCATGGTGCCCAAATGCTTTCAAAGAGATAGTGAGTTCTCTTAGAGAAGTTATTATCAATGAGGAATGTGACTTAGAAAACATGAGTATGTCGATCGGTAAAGTTGGAACTTTAACGTCTACCTTGGAATGGATCAATGTTGTAAAAGAGATCAAGGTGGACGGTAAATACTACAAGATTCGTATCACTAAAGATCAGTTTGACTCTATAAGATTAATGCCTTCTTTTCCTACAACCTTAAAAATTCAAAGGGAAGAGACAGATATTGGTATGTGGAATTCCGATAGTATATCGGTTAGTGTAAGCGAACATGGTGATGAGTGCAAATCGGTGGAAAGGTAGGCTTTGTAATGGATGGCTTTGACAATGAGGTTCGCAAGTTGATCCATGAAAAGAAAGAGGAGAAGAAGAAAATAAATGGATTTATTATTGCTTAATATTCTTGGTTTGAACAAGGCGAGGATCAAAGAGATTTGCACTTCAAAGAAGGTTAATTTTTTGGGCCTTTAAGAGATATAGACTGAATCAATCGTAAAAGCCATAATTCATGCTTATTCGGGAAATATAGGTTTTGATTCAGTATCTAAAGGCTCATTGGGCATATTAGGGGGGATGGTCTCGATTTGGGATAGAAAGTCTTTTGTTTGCGAGAAAACTATCTAGGGTGATGGATTTTTTATTACTATGGGCAAGTGGCATTAATGTCCAAAAAACAACATACAATAAGATATGAAAATAGAGATTTAATTAAGATCAATATGAGAAAGCTCTCAACACACACATAAAGGTCTAAACACCACTTTTCTATTAAGGGAAAATATGAGAGCCTCATTTACAAGGGTCGGCTAGCTTCATATATATATGGGACCCTTGACAACCAAATTAGGTCTACATTTAGACCGACATTGGTGTCCCACACATCAGTTAACACTAAGCGAAGTGCATAAAAAATACGAAAATTCAAACAAACAAACTAAGAACTAACAATCTCCCCTCTATTGTAGGTTTGATTTAATTTACCGATTTCTTTAGACTAGTTGAGTCTGCCTAGTTATTCTTCTTTCAGCCCTCTTACCTTTCAGCAAGTCTTTTATTCTTCCAATTCTAACTTGCTCCTCCATTGGAATGCTTTATCGGTTTCTTTTAAACTTTTCATCGAGATTCACACGCCGGAAGTTTAAGGTTGGATCTGAATAGGAATTAAGTTCAAAGAACCTTATGGGGATCCTTAAACCTCTTTGATAATGTCCTACTAATCCTTCATCTCCTTCATAGTCGTCATCACACTCTTTAAAGATCTGCAGGTGCTCAAGTTGATCAACTTTTTAGTGGGTCTGGTTTGGTTTTAGTATATTGATCTTTACTAAATCACTTTTAGCACCTATCAACTTTTGAGTGGGTCTGGTTTGGTTTTAGTATATTGATCTTTACTAAATCACTTTTAGCACCTTCTGCTACCCTGATTCTTTTCTTTATGAAGTTTCTTAGCATAACATATCCTATTTGTTCCTCATAAGACTTTCCTTGCGTACTACAAAGGAGATCATACATGTGGTTGATATCCTCCAGACTAGTGTGCTTCAGATCGGACTCATTGAAGTTATAAACTTTTCCATCTTGTCTTGTAACGTTGAAGTGAACCCATTTATATAAAAGTTGTTATGATAGTACCACATAATTGACCTTCCAAATAAGGTGCTTTAACACTACTTCCTCTCTTGGTTTAGCATGGTACCCCAAAAGATATTTGTATTTTAGCTCTTAGGCATTTTTTATGTCTATTAGTTTGATAGGACTCATCTCTTCAAGTTGATCTGTAAAGATTGCTTGAATTCTATCTTCGAGGAACACTGATGTGAATTTTACGTACTAGTTTTAAATTTATATTTTTACCGAATTATTTACCAAAAACATCACGAATAGGCAACTGAACTTAATCGTTTCGTATTATAGTTAGTAAGTCGGGTATGGAACACTTGGGGAACGGGAGCTAAATTGATTTTACTAAATTAATCTAGAATTAACAAATTAAACTAATTAAACCAAATAAAATACAATTAAATACTAAATAAAAGCAATTAAACTAAATTAGGGGAATTTGTGATCAAGTACCAAACGTTTTTATTTAAACCACTCCTAATACTATTAAATTGCAAAAACATACCAAATATGGCAATAACATGAACTTGTAGATTAAAACTTATCAATTAAAAAGCTTTCCCTCCCTAGACTTGATTCCACCCTTTTCAAGTTGATTTAATTAATTAAAGTTGTGCAATTGACATTTAATTAACACTATACCGATTCCTACAATAGTTAGATTCTTGATCCGATTATCCAACCCTTTTAATCATGCAAATAACTAATTTTATGGTCATTAAATCAATTAACTACACAATTCAGCGCAATTAAGTTCGTATCTAACAATATTTAATCTTTAATGATTGATTAGGTTACCAAATCATTTAATTAACACATGAAGGTCATCAAGTATTAATTCAAACACATTAAAGTTTCCATCTTGATTGTTTAAGCCTAGGATTTGGTCAATCACTAGTCAAAACTAATTATTGGTCCTAATTAGCTATGATTAAAGTTATATAAATGGATTGGTCCTCCAATTTACATGAACTCGGATTATAAACTCAGAAAAACAGAAACTAAAACATGTAAGGATCATTGATTAAACTTGAAATAGCATGAATTAATATCCTAAACATGTAAATTAATGAACTTTAAAGAGTTTCATCTCCTCTAGGGAGGAAACAAAAGAAATCTAGCCTATAATCAACATATTAAAGCTCTGGAATTCAATAATGAACAATAAGAACATGTAAAGAAAGATAGAACCGTAAAAAGCAATGAATCCAAGCCGAAATCTTCCAATTATGCTCCAAATCTTCAAAGTTAAGCTCCACAGCTCCTGGGATACCTTCTGGACGTATTTTAGTAGAGTTTAGGTGCAAAAAGTGGGGTGGTTAACCCGAAAACTGATCTCGAGTTGTGTTTATATAGGAAACTAAAAACAGGGGGTTCGCGCCAAGAAGGGTAAGTGTCGCGTCGCGACAGGGACTTATAATGCGATCCTGATTCTTTTTAAACTTCAAATCTGACGTGATCTGACACGTCACGCCGCGACCAAGTAAAGGGTCGCGCCACGATCCCACGTTGCGGGCAACTTTGACCTTATCTGAAACAACATACGGGCGTGAGTCAAATGTAACACCGCAAATCTCAAGCCATTTTTTTAAATACGCCACGGAAGCTTTTAATCAAGATTAAACATAAAACACTGTATTTACAATCGTCAACCAACACTTGTTCACAAAACAAATCATCCAACAACTTGGTGTTACAAAATACACATGGCTCGTTTCCTTTTTAAAATACATATCAGAGCAGGGTCAACTTTTCCTTCTACGAGCACCACCAAAACACAAACCTGCAAAAACCAACAACGGAGGGGAATTAGCACAAAGCTAAGTGAGAGGATACTAAATAGCACGATCAGTGAACAGTCACAAAAACACAAGCCAAACAGTCCAGTGAACTTCCAGAGGACCAGCGGTTCTGCCGAACCTACAACACCAATGCGGGCCAAAGCAAAGGTTTACCGATAACCCATCGCCAATTAGCACAGTTAGATCCCCTCCAATACAACGCATGCATGAGAGGGTCTACAACTGTTTAACCAATAGCGATCAGGCCCAGCCGAACTACTCGCTTAGCTGACCTCTACTAGCCGTACTACTTGCTTAGCTGGTCTCAAATACAGTCTCTACCAGCCGAACTACTCGCTTAGCTGATCTTAAATCACAACCGAAAGCTCAACAATCATATAAACACGAATAATCTATCAATCATACAGTACTTCAATAATAAACCATTTTCCAGTAAAACAATCAATCAATGCAGTCACAAACATCATATCAATCGCAATTATAACTTTTACCATCCGTGAGTTCACATCCACTCACCTCAGTCCTCGAATCATGCGTGCTCAGTAGTCTAAAATCACTGAGTCTGTGGATTGCCTGAAAACACAGCAACAACCAAATCAGTCTCAAATATAAATATATTTTTTTCCACTCATATTTATATCTCATATTCATGTAAACAATTTAATTTAATCATATAATTAGTAATCCTACTTATCCCACACGAAACACAAACAAAACAAGCAACATTTATGAAACAGGCCCCGTCGCGCCGCGACACACCCTTGTGTCGCGCCGCGACGTCATCGGATTTCGAATCTGGGATTCAAGTGTCGGATTTCGTGTTTCTCGGATTTCAGGGTCGGATTTCCTACACTCGAATTTCAAGTATCGGATTCTTAGGTTTTGGTTTTGAAACTCTCGAATTTCTCCACAAACCGACCCAAACTTCCGGATTGCATGAACGTCGCGCCGCGACATGCCTCCTTCCAGATTATCTTCTTCTTTTTCTTTCGGATTTCCAGCCACCAAATCTCTTGTAAACATACCAACATCATATTTCTTCATTCTAAACTCATGTATATCATAAATCATGCATATATAACGTCAGAAACATCTTTTTAACAATCAAAACAACATAATCCTTCAAACCCACTAACCAAGTTTTCTTCAAAAACCCATAAATGGTGAAATACCACATAATCACGTTTTTTCAACATACAAACATATAAGAATAAATCATATGATGGCATAAAACATATTCTAACCTTCTTTTGATTTTAAAGACCACAATCTTCAATTTCAATAATTCAAGTTTTCTTCTTTCTTTGTTCTTCTTCTTCCACAGAATACACACATACACACACTTTCACTTTTCCTTTTCTTTTCAATTAAGTGTTAACAGACATATTTACACACACACACACGTGTAAACTCCTCAAATATAATGTGTCATCACCAACTTACATACACACATACATACATGATATCATATATACATAAATACCCATATTAACTCTTCTAGCATATATTACATGCCAATTAACCATCAATTAATTTTTCAAATATCATAATACCATCTATTTTGTCCAAATACTTTCAAACAAATAATTTTTTCTCAATCAATTAACTTAACATACATTCGAGGTATTTTCTACAATCCTCGTACCAAACTCAATCTTTATTTAATCACAAACACATACGATATCAAGTACTCGTTTAATCACATAACAAATCTTTAAATATACATAATTAAACACATTTCAATTTACCATTAGCCCACCTACTACTAGACCGGGTTTTCGGATGTTACATCAAACACCTTTGACGCGTCGCGACGACTAAAAAGGTCGCGCCGTGACGCCTTTAATTCACCCGGCCATCTTTCTTTTAATTCATTTAGGCCTTGGCCTTTGGGCTTTTGTTTATTACTTCTCTTGGGCCTCTTTTTCTAGGGCATCTTTCATCTAACTTCTTTTCTTTCTTTCTCGATTTTTCTTTCTTTTATTTTCTTGATTTCTTAACTCGATTTTTCACATTAATCCATTTTTTCGCCTTTTTAGACTGCAAAATAGAAAAGCAACGATAAACGCATCTTTTTACAATTAAACGCATATTTTCCCGCTAAAACCAACCCGATATCGCAATAGATTTATATATTATAGAAGCGATATCAAACACAATGCTCAAGCCTTTGCTTTTTCTAGAGTGTTCAGGTTTCTTTTGAGCATCTCTGGTTCGAAGAGCATGTTGAAGGTACTTGGAAGAGTTGGAGGTGCTTTTGGACTACCGTGGTATGTTTTAGGAATAGGTCATTTAGTGCCCTCTCTTTCTCTTTTTATTCTTTCTCTTTCCTTTTTAATCAGATCTCTAGGCCCAAAATTGAACTAGCCTTGTTCAGGTAGAAATATCTTAGGTAGCTCACAGTTTGTTGGTTGGTATAAGATGTCAATGAGCCTTTTTGTAGAAAAATTTCCTCCTCCTCTTCAGTTATAGGCAACTAAGGCTTTTCAACCTCTAAAGCCTAAACAATCAATTGTAACCCTTCATCTCTTATCTCCCCCACTTCAACTTGACTATCTCTAGGTTGGTTGTCCTGGGTTGGAAACTCAATTTGTTGAACAACAGCAACACTAAATCCACTTGCTCTTGTCAGAGATAAATATCGTCGACGTTTTTCCCCCTCATGACGATCGTGATCATGATCATGTTCGTCGTGTTTTATTTTGAGGGTCTCAGCTTGTGACTTGCAAGTGGTTTCCAACACATCAATGCATTTCCCAAATGTAGATAGGGTTTCGGTCATTTTGGAAATGGTATAAAGAATATCTTCTTGAAAGGTATTTGAGGTGGATGGTTGGGCTTTATGAGAGCCTAGGATGGAAATCAGATTTCTTTTCTCTTGGTTAGGGTTGGATAGGTGATTTAGCTTGGCGTGGAGCAAAGATTGAAGCTCCTCAATACTAAAGTCTTTCTCGGCAACTGGTTTTTTTGTTAGGGTTTAAAGAGTATTGGCCATTGAGTTCAGTTTTAATTCCACATTGCGTTGAAGAGTTGCAAATTTTGCATTAATGTATTTTTTTAGCTCGGGGGTAACACTGCGACCACTTAGATTAAGAGTTGCAAATTTTGCATTAATGTATTTCTTGTTGAAACAACATTGTGGCCTACGCTTAGTGACGGCATTGTTGAAGCATTGTTACGACTTTCTTACGATCCTCATGGTTGACCTGAAAAAGGTTCCACTACGGAAGTTTCAGCAACATCATTAAGATGTAAAGGTGTGACAATCGGTGTCCTAGTCAATAAAGATAAGCTTTTTGCAAGTTGAAATAGACTCGGTTATGTAGGAAAGATGCACGTGAATAGAAGAGATGGTTCACTAGTTTCAATACTAGCAAACTCCGAATGAGTAGCCGGTAGAGTATATGCAATATCTCCATGAGATGAAGCAACTGTCTATTGAAAGACAGCTTAGTGGCTGGTGGGGAGTAGTGCTTGCACTGCTGGGATGGAAGTGACTGTTTCAATACCAGACTGAAACTTATCCAGTCCACTAGTAGATGTGGCTTCCCGGCTTATTAGGGTTAGGGATCCCTCACTCTTAGCATTTTCTTTCTCATCATACTCTCACTATGAGTTTTCTCGCTATCTTCTTCTTCATCCATCTTTCCATCTATACCATCTGCTACGAAGTTCTCTAGATTAGGTTCAGCAGTCGTAGCTTCTAAAAAGATGGTTGCCTCAATATGGATGATGTTGAATGGTTCATCGTCATATAGTTCAGTATCCAGTGTTGGATTTGTGTCACTTGAGGCAGCTAGTCTCTCAGCAACGTGCTCTAGTGCAACACTTGCTAATTTGAGTACAATGTTCCTTTTCAAGGGACCAGCCTCATCTTTATTAACAAAAGTTGTTATACTTTCATAACCAAGTTGCATGTCAAGGTTATAGAGGTCGCATACTTCCTATGTATCCATTAGTGATTTCACTATAAAAGTTTTAGGTTCATCTTACTCATCCATCAGTTTGAATATGGATTAAGCAGTCTAAGTGTCCGCTGACGGAGTCTTAGAACATGAGTTGCTAGAAGTTTTAGCAGCTGATGGATCATGTTCTCCAGCTCCCTCAGAAATAACATCACCTTTACTATCTTCTCCTTCCCTCTTAAGCTTTTCTCTCTCATATACTTTTTCACACTCTCACTTTCCTGATCCATCATCCTCACCAAATCTAAAGGGATCACCATTATGGCAATTCCTTGATGAACTGCCATTTTACTCATCATGTTGAAGGTACCTGGAAGAGTTAGAGGTGCTTTTGGACTACCGTGGTATGTTTTAGGAATAGGCAATTCAGTGCCCTCTCTTTCTCTTTTTATTCTCTCTCTTTCCTTTTCAATCAGATCTCTAGGCCCAACATTCAACTAGCCTTGTTCAGGTAGAATATCTGAGGTAGCTCACGGTTTGTTGGTTGGTTTAAGATGTCGGTGAGCCTTTTTGTAGAAAAATGTCCTCCTCCTCTTCAGTTATAGGCAACTAAGGCTTTTTAACCTCTAAAGCCTGAACAATCAACCGTAACCCTTCATCTCTTATCTCTCCCTCTTCAACTTGACTATCTCTAGGTTGGTTGTCTTGGGTTGGAAACTCAATTTGTTGAACAACAGCAACACTAAATCCACTTGCTCTTGTCAGAGATAAATATCGTCGACGTTTCTCCCCCTCATGAAGATCATGATCATGATCATGGTCTTCGTGTTTTTTTTTAGTGTCTCAGCTTGTGACTTGCAAGTGGTTTCCAACACATCAATACGTTTCCCAAATGTAGATAGGGTTTTGGTCATTTTGGAAATGGTATAAAGAATATCTTCTAGAAAGGTATTTGAGGTGGATGGTAGGGCTTTATGAGAGGCTAGGATGGAAATTAGATTTCTTTTCTCCTGGTTAGGGTTAGATAGTCGATTTAGCTTGGCGTGGAGCAAAGATTGAAGCTCCTCAATACTAAAGTCTTTCTCAGCAACTAGTTTTTTTTAGGGTTTAAATAGTATTGGCCATTGAGTTCAGTTTTAATTCCACATTTCTTTGAAGAGTTGCAAATTTTGCATTAATGTATTTTTTTAGCTCGAGGGTAACACTGCGACCACTTAGATTTCTTGTTAGCACACTTGTTGAAACAACAGTGTGGCCTACGCTTAGTGACGGCATTGTTGAAGCATTGGTACGACTTTCTTACGATCCTCATGGTTGACATGAAAAAGGTTCCACTACGGAAGTTTCAGCAACATCATAAAGATGTAAAGGTGTGACAATCGGTGTCCTAGTCAATCAAGATAAGCTTTTTGCAAGTTGAATTAGACTCGGTTATGTAGGAAAGATGCACGTGAATAGGAGAGATGGTTCACTAGCTTCAATACTAGCATACTCCGAATGAGTAGCCGGTAGAGTATATGCAATATCTCCATGACATGAAACAACTGTCTATTGAAAGACGACTTAGTGGTTAGTGGGGAGTAGTGCTTGCACTCCTAGGATGGCAGTGACTGTTTCAATACCAGACCAGTCCACTAGTAGATGTGGCTTCCAGGATTATTACAGTTGGGGATCCCTCACTCTTAGCATTTTCTTTCTCATCGTACTCTCACTATGAGTTTTCTCGCTATCTTCTTCGTCATCCATATTTCCATCTATACCATCTGCTACGAAGTTCTCTAGATTAGGTTCAGCAGTCGTAGATTCTACAAAGATGGTTGCCTCAATATGGATGATGTTGAATGGTTCATCGTCATATAGTTCAGTATCCAGTGTTGGAATTGTGTCACTTGAAGCAGTTAGTGTCTCAGCAACGTGCTCTAGTGCAACACTTGCTTATTTGAGTACAATGTTCCTTTTTAAGGGAACAGAAAGTTGTTATAGTTTCATAACCAAGTTGCATGTCAAGGTTATAGAGGTCGCATACTTCCTATTTATCCATTAGTGATTTCACTATAACAGTTTTAGGTTCATCTTACTCATCCATCAGTTTGAATATGGATTGAGCAGTCTAAGTGTCCGCTGACGGAGTCTTAGAACATGAGTTGCTAGAAGTTTTAGCAGCTGATGGATCATGTTCTCGAGCTCCCTCAGAAATAACATCACCTTCACTATCTTCTCCTCCCCTCTTATGCTTTTCCCTCTCATATACTTTTTCACACTCTCACTTTCCTGATCCATCATCATCACCAGATCTAAAGGGATCACCATTATGGCAATTCCTAGATGATCTGCCATTTTACTCAACATGTTGAAGGTACTTGGAAGAGTTGTAGGTGCTTTTGGAATATCATGGTATGTTTTAGGAATAGGCCATTCAGTTCCCTCTCTTTCTCTTTTTATTCTTTCTATTTCCTTTTCAATCAGATCTCTAGGCCCAACATTGAACTAGCCTTGTTCAGGTAGAAATATCTAAGGTAGCTCACGGTTTGTTGGTTGGTTTAAGATGTCGGTGAGCCTTTCTGTAGAAAAATTTCCTCCTCCTCTTCAGTTATAGGCAACTAAGTCTTTTTAACCTTTACAGCCTGAACAATCAACTGTAACCCTTCATCTCTTATCTCTCCCTCTTCAACTTGACTATCTCTAGGTTGGATGTCTAGGGTTGGAAACTTAATTTGTTGAACAACAGCAACACTAAATCCACTTTCTCTTGTCAGAGATAAATATCATCGACATTTCTCCCCCTCATGACGATCATGATCATGAGCATGGTCTTCGTGTTTTATTTTGAGGGTTTCAGCTTGTGACTTGCATGTGGTTTCCAACACATCAATACGTTTCCCAAATGTAGATAGGGTTTCAGTCATTTTGGAAATGGTATAAAGAATATCTTCTAGAAAGGTATTTGAGGTGGATGGTTGGGCTTTATGAGAGGCTAGGATGGAAATCAGATTTCTTTTCTCCTGGTTAGGGTTGGATAGGCGATTTAGATTGGCGTGGAGCAAAGATTGAAGCTCGTCAATATTAAAGTCTTTCTCAGCAACTGGTTTTTTTGTTAGGATTTAAATAGTATTGCCCATTGAGTTCGGTTTTAATTCCACATTGCTTTAAAGAGTTGCAAATTTTGCATTAATGTATTTTTTTTAGCTCGGGGATAACACTGCGACCACTTGGATTTCTTGTTAGCACACTTGTTGAAACAACAGTGTGGCCTACGCTTAGTGACGGCATTGTTGAAGCATTGGTACGACTTTCTTACGATCCTCATGGTTGACCTGAAAAAGGTTCCACTAAGGAAGTTTCAGCAACATCATAAAGATGTAAAGGTGTGACAATCGATGTCCTAGTCAATAAAGATAATCTTTTTGCAAGTTGAACTAGACTCGGTTATGTAGGAAAGATGCACGTGAATAGGAGAGATGGTTCACTAGTTTCAATACTAGCAAACTCCGAATGAGTAGCCGGTAGAGTATATGCAATATCTCCATGAGATGAAACAACTGTCTATTGAAAGACAGCTTAGTGGCTAGTGGGGAGTAGTGCTTGCACTACTGGGATGGAAGTGACTGTTTCAATACCAGACTGAAACTTATCCAGTCCACTGGTAGATGTGGCTTCCCGGCTTATTAGGGTTGGGGATCCCTCACTCTTAGCATTTTCTTTCTCATCATACTCTCACTATGAGTTTTCTCGCTATCTTCTTCTTCATCCATATTTCCATCTATACCATCTTCTATGAAGTTCACTAGATTAAGTTCAGCAGTCGTAGCATCTACAAAGATGGTTGCCTCAATATGGATGATGTTGAATGGTTCATCGTCATATAGTTCAGTATCCAGTGTTGGAATTGTGTCACTTGAGGCAGTTAGTCTCTCAGCAACGTGCTCTAGTGCAACACTTGCTAATTTGAGTACAATGTTCCTTTTCAAGGGACCAGCCTCATCTTTATTACCAAAAGTTGTTATAATTTCATAACCAAGTTGCATGTCAATGTTATAGAGGTCGCATACTTCCTATGTATCCATTAGTGATTTCACCATAACAGTTTTAGGTTCATCTTACTCATCCATCAGTTTGAATATGGATTGAGCAGTCTAAGTGTCCGCTGACGGAGTCTTAGAGCATGAGTTGCTAGAAGTTTTAGCAGCTGATGGATCATGTTCTCCAGCTTTCTCAGAAATAACATCACCTTCATTATCTTCTCCTCCCCTTTTAAGCTTTTCTCTCTTATATAGTTTTTCACACTCTTACTTTCCTGATCCATCATCCTCACCAGATCTAAAGGGATCGCCATTATGGCAATTCCTAGATGATCTGCCATTTTACTCAACAGTTGCATTTTGTACATCTTGACAGCAGAGTTGTCAAGTCTATTTGGAATGTCCAGTGTTCTTTGAATAATCTCTCCAAGATTGTGGACAGAAACCTTACATAAGGAACAAACTTCTTCTTCTTGGTCGGGTACTATTTGTTATTTACCATCTTGACCAAGTCTATCCATATAAATTGTGCATAGTCCAGGTGTAGATGATGAGCTATGCCAACGAAAGTTTGTAGTGAATAGTGTCTTCCTGTGTCTATACCAGCGTGAGTGCCTGTAAAACATATGTTGATAGTGGCATAGAGGATTTGCGAGAAAGGAACCAGGCCATTTCTTTTAAAATCTGAAACTTTGTGGAGTTGGCCATTGTACCCAAGTTGGTGTATAAGATAGAATAGATCAGTGCCCGAAGGAATTGGATCATAGGTAGTTTCGGATAGGTACGTCTTTTGGCAATCTAAGGATTCTGTAGATATGGGTATAGGTAAGTTCAATGTCAATTTCATTGATCGTGGCACTAAGACATTGTACTCCCTAATCAGTAGTTTCTTCATCTATGTTGTTGAAGGTATACTTCAGCAACATGTAAGTTGGAAGTATTAGGGTTGTATGTGAAAGTGGTTTAATAGGTGAGCTTTTATGAGATCTAAGAAAATTGGGTGTGGCGTTCTCGTGGTTTCTGAATCAAACACAAAGTTATTGGGCTTGTATGGTAAGTACAAGTTTGGATCCATTATGATGGCAGGAGGTATAATTGGTAAAAGGACGGGTTGGTTTGGGTTTGCTTGTGACATTTGTAAAGTTCAAAATGAAGTAAATGTCACAAGCCTTAAATGAAGTTCAAAAAAATTATGATGAAGAATCATTTACCCGTGATCGGTTGAAAAGAAAAAAATTAAATTATACCGATATTGGGTGATCAACTAAAATCGCATGTTGACCAATATAAGTTGATGTTTTGAACTTTGAAAAATCATAGATTGTGGAAGGAGTTGAAGATCAACCTAAATCAATGTTAAGTGAGATGAGATGAAACTCAAAGTTTATTTAAAGTGTTAACTGGAATCTTGTTAGGAAGATAATCACTTCACCCTAATAATCAACTCTGTCTATCCTAAAACATAGAATTTGATGATAACCAAACCCTACTTTCAGTATGACTTAGAAAGTATTCAAACATGTGTTGTTTGAATCAGATTTGTGAAAATATGCTAAGTATGGTAACATCGGCTGAGAAATAGCCACTAATCAAAGCATCAGCCCAAGGACATCAACTAAGGGATATCAAAATGAAGAGACAACTATAGAAGACCATAGCTAAGGAAATATATCTATCAGCTGAGTGAAGAAAGTTGATTAGCTAAGCGTTTACACCATCAGCTGAGCAAAGCACTTTGATCAGCCAAAGGACTTATAACCATCAGCTGAGTGAATTTAGATGAGCTGAGGCCCAGAGCATCAGCAAAGTAAGTCTTTCAGATCACAAGTCATCTTCTTACATAAACTGATGTATTTAAATGATCAGCTGAGCATACTTGATCAACTGATCATATAAATACATGAGCTTATGCTTTCCTAGTATAACTATTGATCAACTGAGCATCTATATGATCTGCTAAGCAATAGGTATCAACTGAGCCTTCGCAAATATGATTAACTGAGTAGTGTAATTTATAAAGTTCTTAGCATATTCTGTTAGCTGAGTCAAGCAAAATATCAAATATGCTCTTCCTTTCAGATTGTAAGTTTCATATGTAAAAGGCAGAACATGTGTTGTTCTATTATGCCTTAGATCTTTGTTTATAGAAGTATAAAGTACTTTTTGGATCAAGTACGAGACAAAAAGGATTGATCTTATCCTCTGGAAAAGGAGAAAGATACCTCAAACAGATGAAGATCTCCAAGTTTTGTTTCAACAACTAAGTATGGCTGGCAATTCCATACTTGGTAAAGTCAAATCTAGAAGAAGCATGACTGTTGTTTAAAGTACAAGCATGGAAAGGGAAAGACAGTCTTACAAAGCAAAAGGTGTGGGACTTAATATTTTATATTGTGAGTGGGTTGCATTTTTTGAGAAAAGTACATTTACTTTTATTAAACACTTGCTTAAAGTAACTTTACTTTTCACCCACTAACTTTACAATTAAAATATTATATTTCCGTACACTCTTTGTCTCCTTACTACATGCAACCGGATGTTCTTGGTTCTATAAATATCCTTGCATGGTGGACATGCAAAATATCTTCTACACAACACAATAGCAATCTCATTAGTTGGGAAAATTCGTAGAGTTTAGCAATTATGTAGAACCAAACTTGTTCATGTGTTGAACACTCCTAAACATTAGTTGTTTTAGAGTTAGAATGTCTATGTGTTAGACAAATTAATTGCCACCTTTTATTGTACTTAGAATTTCTGCTTCTAGTACATGTAATTCTTGATTCAATATCAATAAGAATTATATAAAAGTATAATGGTGTGTCTTTAATTTAGAAAAGCTAAAGTTTGTATTCAACCCCCCTTCTACAAACATTTATTGTTGCGTACTCAATCTGGGACTAACAAATCTCCAATCAAAAAGTCAATCGAGGTCAAAAGTTAATTTGAAATTAGTTTTTCTATTGGAAGATTTCATTAACCGATTTCAATGTTACCGAAATCTGTTGTTAACTTGAATGCACAAACGATTTGAAAAACTATGACCAAATTCAGTTTATCTTCAACCGATCATGCATAAACCAATATAGGTTGACATAAAACCGTTTTGGTTCACAAATCTTATCATCACCAATATCTAGTATTGACCGAAATAGGTTGTTCACTAGTGGTTTTCAACAACAGTCAAGTGTTCATACATTGATTTTCAAGTTTCATGCGTTTCGACCCAAAATGATAAAATTCTTTTACCATTATTGTCAAAAACACCTTTTGAACACTTTCTCTTCGCTGATCATTGATTAACAATAGCATTTTCGTGCCCTAAAATTCCAAAAACCCTTCAATATGTCAGTTAGGGTTTCCACACAATTTAAAAATCAAACTTGAAGATTTTTTATGTTGTTAGTTCAAATCAAACACAGATCTAAGGTCGGTTTAGTCTATAAACAATTTTCTCGACAACAAATTATTGACCAAACAAACACATTTAGATGTGTTTTAATCCCAACAGTTGATGAACATATACGATTTAACAAAACTTAACTTGAAATCTATTTGACCAAATTTTTGTTTTTTTCGTGTGATTCAAGTTTACCTTGTGACTGGAAAGTTGAAACCAAGCACACAGAAACAAAAATTTCTTGATTTGGTTGATTATTTGTAACACCGTGATTTTGATAACCAAATTTTTCTTTTTAAAATAAAATTTATGTTTTCAAACCGCGTGGGTTTGTCTGTAAACAAAACATTTACAGATGTCTCGTTATTTAAAAATGCAGCGTAAGTAAAACACGTGGCATATTATATATAAAATCAAAATGTTGCCACATTATATCATTTGGTGTTACTGATACTTAACCAACCGACCATTATCTCAGAATAATTACAAACATAATATCAACAGAGTTTTTAACAAAACAGTGTTCCTCCCAAAGCATATAACTTCCTGCAAGCACCAGAGCTCACAGCCTAAGGATCACTTACACATGTGAGAGTGAATATATGTTAGCTATAATAGCTAGTGAGTAGAGAACAGCATAATAATCAACATAAATATATCACATATCATCAATCATTCTTAAACAGTGTGATTCTAGCATCTCGCGATGAGCTGGCATAGTCAGAAGGAGACATATCTCGTAGGGTAGCTAACGCGGCTCAATACACCAAACTGGGGTACCAGACACATCAAACGCTCTGGTGGGTAAGCTGTGAAAAGGTCCACCATTGTGTTTTGGAATCTATCGATTCCCCTGAGTACAGCCAGAGGTTGTACCATTCCGTTCGGGGAGCATTGGGCTTGCAAGGCCCTAAATACCTATACAGGTACTTCTGATGCTATCAATGGTCCGCAGACCTCAAGCAATCCCAGGTCATCGCCGGCCCCGATGAAGGACTAGTCAATCCCCAGGTCCAGATTCGTTCATAAACACATAACTGATCCAATCGGATCTTCATCGTGCGCATATAATCATATATCAGAAGTATGAAATATAACATACACTTAATCAAGTGCATATCATAACATGGCAATAGCATTTCATGCATAACAAGGCATTCTAACTTTCAATAATACATTCAATTCTTTGCTAATATATGTTATAGCTATATTAATTATTATATTATCTAGCACTCACCTTACAAGCTAGAATAAGCAAAGACCTTGCTTTGGCACTCAAGGATTGTCAACTTGACCTATAATACCAATACTTACGCGTTAATCACATAAACATGCAATGAACATCTAGGAAACTTCAAACAATACCCTAATGGTGCAATTTAACTATTTATTAGCTTATTATAATAGTCCAAGCACCAACACACGAAAGAACAACAAAAAACAGCATTGTTTACAGGGAAAAAAAGGCCGAATGTATCGCGCAGTACTGACACGTCGCGTCCCCTGCAGCAGTGCACCATGGCTATTTTTGCATAGTAGTGCCATTTTATCCCATTTCAACTCCAAATCAATTTTAACAAAATTTATGTGTTTCATATGATCATTTGACAATTATGTTGGAGCTTTCTAACATCAAAAATACCTATCAAATTAATTCATATGAAAATCACATTTAAATGTACAAAAAAGTGTCCATTTTGGCCAAAACTTGAAATGCACCAATTCTAACACTTTCAACTCACCATTTACACCTAATATGATGTATTGAAAGTATTACAACTGACCAAAACATTTAAAACCATTGTTTGGTACCATTTTCTATTTTCATGCCTATTTATGGCTTATTTTTCACCATTTTAGCCAATTCAAGCAAAACTACCATTTGAATACAAAACCAATGTTCTGATCAATTCATACAAGTTATATGAACCTATTAGAACCTTAAAAGTCAGTTCTTGATGTGTAAAAACAATTGACTCCATTTTGGCCATTTTGACCCATTTAGGCCATTTCTTAAATTTTTGCATAAACACCACTTCTAATCCAACACATGAGTTCTGATCAATCCTAATGAGTTATAGGAACAATTAGAACACCAAATTTCAGTTCTTGAAGGTCAAATTCAGTTTTACCCGTATTTGACCAATTTTGACCCATTTGAGCCAAAATTAAAAACTCAATCAAGATCACTACTTTAATCCATGAAATTGATTCCTATGTACTTAGAAATGATATAGGAACTTATTTGAGTCATAAGTTTTAGTTCTTGATTGCTAAATCAAAGAACCCACTTAAAACTTAGAAATTCAAGACTTAAAGAATATAAAGATCAACAAGAAGGAATTTGAGCTTACAATGATCAAAGGATGATGAAGAACAACTTGTAGGACTAATATGAAGCTCTATTTACTACTGGAACAAGAATTTATGAGTTTTCTTTCAAAACCCAAAAATCAAGAATGAAGAACAACCATGGAGATGGAGCTTACCTAGAGATGAGATGATCAAGATGATGAATAGGGGCTAATTTCTAGTTGATTAATTGCTGGAAATCACAGCTTGTAGGATCCCTCCTTGATCTTCTTCTTCAATTTGCAAGAACACAAGAAATAAGCTTGAGTGTATGTGTTTGTGTTAACATACGTGTGGGTGTATGAAGCTGTAAACTCAAAACCGACTTGTGGGTAATATTATCCACAAGTGGGAACTTTGTTCCCCTTTTTCAACTTACAACCCGTCTCTCATTTACCCGTTTCAACTAACGAGGATATTTTTGGGATCCTCATTTGAAACCGTTCGATATTTTATAATCTTTATCTACTTTTATTATTATTTTAATAACCCCGTTTCTTTATTATTTTCATACTTTATATCATTTTCTAAATTATATATATTTTATTTTATTTAATTAAATACTCGACGTACTACGTTCGCACACGTTCAAGCCCATTTTGAGGATGTTACAAATCTACCCCCCTTAAAAAGATTCCGTACTTGGAATCTGCTCTTCAGAAAACAGGTAGGGATATCGTGCCTTCATATCCTCCTCGTCTCCAATGTCAGGTTTGACCCAAGATTGTGCTTCCACTTGACGAAGACTAGCTAAATTGTCTTCTTCCTTATCCGCTTAGCCTTTGTGTTTAAGATTTCAACCGGTTCTTCTACTTGGTGTGTAGAAGAATCCACATTCAAATCTTGCAAAGGTAGAATTTGATCTTCCTCTACCGGGCACTTGCGAAGATAGAAAACATTGAAGGTATTATGAATACCTGATAACTCTAGAGGTAACTCCAAAGATACTGTCTGCTCGTTAACCTTGTGGATAATTTTGAAGGGACTAAGGAATCAAGGACTCAACTTGCCCTTTCTGCCAAATCTGATGACACCCTTCCATGGAGAAACTTTCAAGAATACCCGATCACCTATTTCAAAGGTAACCGGCCAACGTTTCGGGTCTACATACATCTTTTGCCTATCTCTGGCTGCTTTCAACTTCTCTCACGTAAACTTGACTTTATCTGCAGTAATCTGGACTAGATCAGGTCCAGTATATTGTTTCTCCCCTGGTTCAAGCCAACAGGTAGGGGTACGGCAACGCCTACCATAAAGCATCTCATACGATGGCATACCAATACTAGAATGATATGAGTTATTATAAGCAAATGAGAATCCCATGAACCACCATATTCGAGTACACATACGCGCAACATGTCTTCAAGAGTTTGGATAGTCCTTTCGGACTGTCCATCTGTTTAGGGATGATATGAGATACTCAGGGGAACATGAGTACCAAGCTCCCGTTGAAGACTCCAGAAGTGTGAAACAAACCGTGTATCTCTATCAGAGACAATAGATAATGGAATGCCATGTCAGGCTACTATTTCATTGATGTATAATTGTGCTAGACGAGGCATGGTAGATGATTCATTAATAGCTAGAAAATGGGCACTCTTGGTGAGTCTGTCAACAATCACCCAGATCATGTCATGACCTTTTGAAGTCTTGGGCAGTTTAGTAACAAAATCCATAGTAATCTTATCCCATTTCCATTCTGGAATGGGTAATTGTTGCAAATTACCGTAAGGTCTTTGGTGCTCGGTTTTAACATGTGCACATATTTGACATTTCTCCACATATGAAGCTATATCCCGCTTAAGTGTAGGCCACTAGTAATGTGCCTTAAGATCATGGTACATGTTCGTGCACCCTGGATTAACAAATAATCTAGAACTGTGTGCCTCCTTCAAGATTAGATCCCGATTCCCTCCGATGCTAGGTACCTAGATTCGAGACCTGTATATCTTCAATCCCTGGCTATCATCTTGTAACAGCTTCTTCATTTTTGACATAACTTCTGCCTTCAGATTAGCTTCTAATAAGGCTTCTTGATGTGCCTCCTTTAACCGATTGATAAGATCAGATACAATAGTAATTTTCATGAATCTGATGTTCTCTGTGGAGCCCTTTCGGCTAAACGCATCAGCCACCATGTTAGCCTTGCCCGAGTGGTATTTGATTTCACAATCATAATCCTTTATCAGCTCTAACCACATGCGTTGCCTCATATTGAGCTCTTTCTATGTGAAAACATATTGGAGGATCTTGTAGTCAGTGAATACCATGCATTTGGTGCCATATAGGTAGTGGCATCACAGTTTTGGAGAAATACAACAGTTGCAAGATTCATGAGTCGGGTAGCTCTTCTCATGTGGCTTCAGTTAGCGGGAAGCATAAGCTATCACTTTGTCCTTCTGCATAAGGACACTTCCCAAACCTGCGTAAGAAGCATCACAATAAACAATAAAATCTTCAGACCTATTAGGCAGAGTCAGAATTTGAGCTTGACATAACAGTTGTTTCAATGTCAGGAAGGCATTATCTTGTTCATCAGACCACGAATAAGCAACGTCCTTTCGTTTAAGCTTCGTCAAAGGACGTGCTAATTTAGAAAAATTCTGGATAAACCGCCGATAGTAACCGGTAAGTCCTAAGAAACTGCGAATCTCTAATGGGGTTTTGGGAATTCCCCAATTCATTACCGCCTTGACTTTAGCTGAATCAACCATTACACCATCCTTGCATATAACATGACCAAGGAAGTGTATTTCTTCAAGCCAAAACTCGCATCTAGAGAATTTTTCATATAAGTGTTCTGGCATAAAAGTATCAAGAACAATGCGAAGGTGTGCCTTGTGTTCTGCTTCAGATCTGGAATAAATAAGAATATCATCGATGAATACAATGACAAATTTGTCAAGAAAGGCATGGCAGACACTGTTCATTAGATCCATGAATATAGTTGGGGCATTGGTCAACCCAAAAGGCATCACAAGAAATTCATAATGCCCATATCTCGTTCTGAAAGTCATTTTTGGAATATCTTCATCGCGTACACGGACTTGGTGATAACCAGAACGAAGATCAATCTTTGAAAAGCATGTAGCACCCTGAAGTTGATCAAACAGATCATCGATACGTGGGAGAGGGTACTTGTTCTTTACAATCCGCTTGTTTAGCTCCCTGTAATCAATGCACATATGCATCGTCCCGTCTTTCTTTTTCACAAATAAGACTAGAGCTCCTCAAGGTAAAGAGCTAGGACAGATGAAACCTCTATCAAGAAGTTCTCTGGGTCATCATCTCACGAACCTCAGATGGTGCAAGATGATAAGGAGATCATGCTACAGGCGTAGCACCTGGTACAAGATCGATTTGATATTCAACATCTCTTACCGGTGGAAAACCCTTGGCTACATCCCTTGGCTACAAATTTACGAGCTTTCATCAGTGATATTAATGGAGTTTCCGAAGTTCTCCCCTCACCACGAGCCACAGCATATGACCCGTCAAATAGAGAAATTTTAATGATCTTTTTAGAACAGAGAATCTCAACATTGCGGTTTCTGAGCCAATCCATTCCGATTACAACATGAAATCCCGCTATTGGCATAACAAGAAATGAAATGGGAAAACTATTCCCGTCAATATCAATCACTGCCACAGGAACTCTATCAGCAATAGAAACTATTCTACCGCTAGCAACTTCTACACTTAGCGGATCAATTAATGCAAAAATAGGTAATTGCAATTTAGCACAAAGAGATGCAGAGACGAAAGAATAAGTAGCTCCTGAATCAAATAAAACACATGCTGGAGAATAGTTAATTAGAAAAGTGCCGGATATCACATCACCTGCTGTCTTCGCCTCATCAACGGTTATCTAGAACGCCCTGCCCGGTGCACGGGGCGCATTATTCTTCTTCTGACATGAGGATGATTCTCCAGCTCCACCTGACCCTGGGTTAGGACCCGGTCTGCATTCGGACGATTGATGCCCCGGTTTGAAGCATTTGTAACACACGTTATCCTTAAAGCTGCAGTTCTCCGCATTATGCCCTTTTTGCCCACATTTGGGACACCTCGCGCTATCCTTGGTACAATGTCCCGAGTGTTTAGTATGACACTGGGAACACCATAAATCATCTCAAGAATTGTGCCTCTGCCCCCTTGTTATTGATGCTGCTGTCGCTGGCATGACCCACCCCTGGTACTCTTTGACCCCGAAGTCTGTTCAAACTTCTTTTTGGAAGTTCCACCAAACTCCTTCTGTGATGCATGATCGCTCTCATACTGAAAAGAAATATCAAAGGCCTTATACAGAGTAGTAGCAAACCGGATGGAAGATCTGTAGTCGGGTGGTAATGCCATAGCGAACCTATTAATCTTTTCCTCTTCATCAGGCAATGTGTACCCAAAGCATATAACTACCCGTAGGCACCCGAGCTCATAGCCTAAGGATCACCTGCACATGTGAGAGTGAGTATTTGTTAGCTATAATAGCTAGTGAGTACAGAATAGTATAATAATCAACATAAATTTATCACATATCATCAATCATGATCAAACAGTGCCATCCTAGCATCTTGCGATGAGCTGGCGTAGTTAGAAGGTGACATATCTCGCAGGTAGCTAACCCGGCTCAATGCACCAAACTAGGGTAACAAACACATCAACCGCTATGGTGGGTGAGCTGTGAGGTGGTCCACCATTGCTTTTTGGAATCTATCGATTCCTCTAAGTATAGCTGGAGGCTATACCAATCCGTTCGGGGAGCATTGGTCCGGGCTAGCTACCCTGCGAGATATGTCACCTTCTGAAAACGCCAGCTCATCACGAGATGCTAGGATAGCAGTTTTTAAGCATGATTGATGATATGTGATATATTTATGTTGATTATTATGTTGTTCTATACTCACCAGCTATTATAGCTAATAGATACTCACTCTCACATGTGTAGGTGATCCTTAGGTTGTGAGCTTGGATACCTGCGGCTAGTTGTATTCTTTGGGAGGAACACTGTTTTGTTAAACACTCTGTTGATATTATGTTGTAATTATTATGAGATAATGGTCAGCTGGTTAAGTATCCGGTAACACCAAACAATATAATGTGGCAACATTTTGATTGTATATATAATTTGCCACGTGTTTTACTTCCGCTGCATTTTTAAATTATGAGACAGATGCAAATGTTTTGTTTAAAGACAAACCCACGCGGTTTGAAAACTTAAATTGTATTTTAAAAAGAAATATTTAGTTCTCAAAATCACGGTGTTACAAGCACATAACTGTCAGTCCTACGCTGGTCCCGATGAAGGACTAGTAAGTCCCGAGGTCCGGATTCGTTCACAAACACATAACTGATCCAATCGAATATTCATCGCTTGTATATAATCATATATCAGCAGTATGAAATATAACATACACTTAATCAAGTGCATATCATAACATGGAAATAGCATTTCATGCATAACAAGACATTCTAACTTTCGATAATACATTCAATTCGTTTGTTAATATATGTTATAGGTATATTAATTGTTATGTAATCCAGCACTAGCCTGACAAGCTAGAATAAGCAAAGACCTTGCTTTGGCACTCACGGATTGGCGACTTGACCTATAATACCAATACTTACGCGTTAATCAATTAAACACACAAATAAAATCTACGATACTTGAAAAAATACCCTAATGGTTCTATTTAACTATTTATTAGCTTATTATAATAGTCCAAGCACCAACACACGAAAGAACAATGAAAAACAGCATTATTTACTGAAACAGGCCCGATGCGTCGCGTCCCCTATAGTAGTGCACAATGGCTGTTTTTGCACAGCAGTGCCATTTTATCTCATTTCAACTCCAAATCAACTTTAACAAAATTTCTATGTTTCATATGATCACTTGACATATGTTGGAGCTTTCTAACATCAAAAATACCTATCAAATTAATTCATATGAAAATCACATTTAAATGGACAAAGAAGTGTCCATTTCGGCCAAAACCTGAAATGCACCAATTCTAACACTTTTAACTCACCATTTACACCTAATATGATGTATTGAAGATGTTACAACCGACCAAAACATTTAAAACCATTGTTTGGTACCATTTTTCATTTTCTTGCCTATTTATGGCCTATTTTTCACTATTTTACCCAATTCAAGCAAAACTACCATTTTAACACAAAACCAATGTTCTAATCAATTCATACAAGTTATATGAACCTATTAGAACCTTAAAAATCAGTTATTGATGTGTAAAAACCACTACAAGAAAAAATCCATTTATCGACATTCTTAGTGACATAAAACGTAAAACGTCTCAAAATTATGAAAATGTAGTGACCGATTTAGCGATAATCAAGTCGTCCATGTTGGAAATGATGTCGAAATATAGAATAATAGATAACAAGGTCATAAACTATGTTGTTAAATATGTTGCTAATGTTGTGACTTGCTCAAACGAGTCACTAAGCAAGTCGTTAAATTTTGTGGCTTGCTTAAAAAGTCACCAAGAAAGTCGCTAATTTCTGACTTGATCAAACATGTCCCTAACAAAGTAGCTAATTTTGTGAGTTGCTCAAACAAGTCACTGACCATGTCGCCAATTTTGTGACTTGCTCAAACAAGTCCCTAACCAAGTCGTTAACTTTGTGACTTGCTCAAACAAATCACTAACCAAGTTGCTAATTTATAAAATACTTAATTTAATTAGTGTGAGTTTAAAATCATTTTTAAAGCAACAAAGATAATTGCAAGGCTAGACAGGATGTCAAACAATATTGTAAGCGTCACGAGTTAGAGCTAGTTATGCAGGCTAATAGGAATGTCTTAAAGCCAAAAGCCATGTACTCAATGACTAAGGAACAAAAGCAGGTTGTCTTGGAGTGGGTCAAGGAGTTCCAATTTCCAGATGGATATGATTCCAATTTGCCCTGATGTGTAGATATACATAAGTGCAAGATGTTAGGAATGAAAAGTGATGATTGCCATGTATTTATGGAGAGATTATTACCAATTGCATTTAGAGAAATGCTGCCTCAACCCATATGGAAGGCAATGACTGAAGTGAGTCTCTTTTTTAAAGAGTTATTGGTTCAACTACATTGAAAGAGGAGCAACTAGAGAAGCTCGAGAAGAATATCATTGTAACCTTGTGCAAACTAGAGAAAATACTTCCTCCCGAGTTCTTTGACCATATGGAGCATCTTTTAGTTCACTTGTCATATGAAGCAAGAGTCGGTGGTCCTGTGCAATATCGCTGGATGTTTCCTTTTGAAAGGTACTAATTTTATAGTCATTATGATTGATTTTTCCCTATTTTAGAATATTGTAAGCTTCATTCGTGATCTTTTTGAATTTTTAGATATTTGCATCATCTAAAGAAGAAAGTGAAAAATAAGGCTCGAGTTGAAAGTTCAATATGTTAAACTTACATTATGGAAGAAATCTCAAATTTTTGCTCACATTATTTTGAGCCACATGTTCAGACCAGCTCAACTAGAGTTGGTCGAAATGATGATGGGGGCCATGTGAGAGACACAGTAAATAGCTTATTTATCTTCAAGCATTGTGGAAGGTCTTCAGGAACTTGAAAACGTCGTTGCTTAGCTGATAAAGAGTACGAGGTTGCCATCATGTACGTCCTTCAAAATTGTGTGGAAATTCCACCATTTTTCAAGTATGTGAATTTGTTATGGTTGTCTGTTGTTGAAATTGATAATTGTATGTCTATGTTTTAACATTACATAAGCATTTAGGACTTTTGAAGCAGAGCTGAAAGTACAAATGCCTAACATAACTAATGATCAACTCAAGGATGCTACAGAAAAGATGTTTCAACGTTGGCTAAGAGATTATGTAAGATTTATATAGTTTTTTTTGGGAGACATCTCTTTTGCTGACTTCCTTGTTATTTAAACCTAATTCATTATCAAATTTCAGGCCCTCAATCCTTTGAATCGTCACCTAGTCACCGATCAAATTATAAATATAGCCCTTAGTCCAAGTCGATATGTACGGACATGGCATATGTATTATGTGAACGGGTTTAACTTTCACACGCTATATCATAGTTTTGGGCGGAGAACTACAAACACTGATGTTTGTGTTATTGGTGAAGATGGAGATTACTATGGTCAATTGGTAGATGTTATTGAACTAGAGTATACGGGTTGCTCAAAACTAAATACACTTGTGCTTTTCAAGTGTGAGGTTTGACCCTTCTAAAAATCAGGGTTGGAGAATCCATAATGAGTTGGGGCTTATAGATGTTGACCACAAGAAGAAGCTATCAAAGTATGATCCATTTATAATGCCACAACAAGTATACTTTATACGATATCCTAGTCTAAGGAGAAATAAGGTTGATTGGTGGGCAGTGTGTAAAACGAAAGCTAAAAGTACTATTGTTGTTCCCTCTCAATCAATAGACTTCGCTTACCAGGAAGATAGTACTATAGTTCCTTTCATTGTCACTGAACATGATGAACTTGAACAATTAGTTGGCGATGTAGGCAATTTGGGTGAGGTGAATGTACAACAATTGGAATATGAAACAAGTGAAGAAGATGATGATCAGGATTTGCTTGAAGATGTTGGTGATGATTGGCTTCAAGAAGAAGAGCATAGGGAAAATTATGAAGGGGAGGATAGTTATAGCGATGATGATTTTTGAAATTCTTCTCTTTTAGTTTTGACAAATTGATGTGTTAAAGAATTACAAACCTTTCTATGAATATATTGTCTTATAGTTTGAAATTTTATTTTATAATTAGGAAAATTGACTTGTTAAATGTTATTTTGTTTTTGTTGTAATACCAAGATGGCAAGTGTAGATGTACATAAGGAAGTTGATTAGCCAAATGTTGAAGATCGACGTATTATCTTAAGAATCCAAAGCAAATCGTAACTTCAAAATTACACATGTTTTTTTCCCTTTTTTAATTATTTTTACATCTATACATTTATATATTCATGCATACAAGTTTTAATGAACTTTCATTTCCCTATAGTTTTATACCCTCTCATAGCATAGCGAGTAGCATCACAACCATTTGGAAATCACAGTTCACAGGAGAATGGGATACATGGACGAGTGTTCCTCAAAAAGAGAAAGACGTTTGTTTGACGCTTTCAAGGTAGTTCATAAAAAGTATTTATTTTTTGTTCCAGCAGGTTTGTTATTTAGAATGCCACAACTTCCATTTGACATTGTGGCATGTTTTTTACACAAAGTGACTTTGTTCATTAGTAGGTTTACTAATTGTAATCTTGTTTTCGTCAAAAGGATAAATATAAGTGGGATAGAAGGTTAAATTCTAAAGTTCGGAGGTTGTTCAACACAGTAGGATCAAAGAGCTTCCGAAACTATACGTGTAACGCAAGGAAGACACCTACACACAAACTAGAATTTATGAATGCTACTGCTTGGCAAACACTCTGTAGGAGGTGACAATTACCCGAACTTATTTCAAAATCCAAGAGAGGGAAAGTTGCTCGTCAAGCTAATAAGCGTTTGCATGTTGGTGGATCAATCTCAAATGTTGAGCACAAAAGAAGATTGGTATGCACAATTTAGCATTTTAGTGTTTTACTTATTTATTTATGTGCTTAGTCTTAGTAAGTATCTATTTTATAACTTGATTATACAGGAAAAGGAACTAGGACGGGAACCCATGGCTGGAGAAGTCTTTATGAAAACCCATAAAGGAAAGGACGGCACATTTGTTAACAATGAGGCACAACAAACATGGGTAAGTTTTAGAATCTAAAATTTAAGCTTGTCAAAGCCTGCCAACATGCTTAATTTGAATGATAAACATTAAATAATTAACAAATTCATTTAGATAGTTGAATGAATATGATCAGTTTCTGTATATCAATGGGTTTCAAGTTACAAGAAAATAAAAAACTCAAATTTGGTGAGTTCTTATATATATATATATATATATATATATATATATATATATCAAATATAAATTACCATACGTACATGTAAGTAACTAAGAATAAACGAAAGAGAGATGGCAATAAGCCTGAATTGTGTATTATATATATATATATATATATATATATATCATGGATTCTAGTTATATGTTGTTGTATTTACATGATCATACACGAAAACTACTTTTACATGATTTCTAGCTAGTAATGTGCTGCTGTTTTTTCACTACAATTCAAAAGTGGTTACCTGACTTATTTGTAACGCTCCAAATTCTTAAATATAAGTAAAACTCTAAAATAGAAGTATTTTAGAATTAAAATAGTTTTAGTGCAACGAGCGGAAGCTACAATAGTAGTTTTGAACCCTCAGGTTCTTACTAAAAACGTGTAACTCAAATATTTACATCAAAAGACATAGTTTCTAAAGTTCAACCAGGCGTTAAGTTCAAAACACAGTTTTCCTCATACAACAACCACTGTCAAACTGGGGCCTTGCCTTTGGAGGAATCATGCCCTGCAAAACAACAGTAAGCAGTATCTCATAAGCTACGAGAGCTTAGGGAGAAAACTAAACTGTAAATCATATAAGCATGTTCATACACATATACGAATGCTGTAACAGTTCTTATGGACACAGTACTGCACCATGTTAGCATCCGCCAAGAAGGCTAAAACGCTGTCCGTAGCAACTACTACATAAAGCAGCATGCTACAGCTCTCTCTTTGTGATCCTCTGATCAATAATATATCACATTGCAATGTAACACACACATATCACAGATATGAATCAGAGTTTAGGAAACTCACCTCAGCAAGTAATATCACATAGAGATATGTCAGATAACTCAGAATACGTCAAATAGTAATCCCTACAATCATATAACCATATAATCAAAACATATACAAGATCAACACTTAACAAAAGAAACAGGGCAGGGGACCTACACGGGTCGTGTAACCCAACACGGGCTGTGTCTCATACACTCTACACGACCACACCTGACCACATGGCCAGTGTTGTCCACGTCACCTACACGGGCCGTGTAGCCTTACACGGCCGTGTACCTCAATCTCTACACGACCATGTATACCAACATGGCCCTGTGAACGCCTTCAACTCTACACGGGCTGTGTACCGCTACACGGGCCGTGTACCTTACAGACAATCTGACAGTTCATCTCTACAGTAGCGGATTTCAACCAAAAATCCGAAAAACTCATAAACAAACGTGTTGGGGGTGTTTTCCTACACCCCAAACAGTAGGTAAACTTAAGAACAATCATAAGAACATACTAAAACCATGATTCACCATGAATCACTTAAAAACCCACTAAAAACTTCAAAGAACATGCTCAAGAATCTTACCTTCAACTTGTAATCAACTAAGAATAGGTAAAGGTTTCTAGTTCCTGCTGATCTAGCTCCAAAAACTCCAAGGAAACTCTGTTCTTAGGATTCTCTCGTGGATGCAGAAGCAAAACTTTGAAAAGTTTGACTCCATAAAGTCAAATTTTGCTATATATACATAATTTTGAAAGTTGGCACAAAAGGTCCTTCTACTTTGTAAGTTCCAAAAATGACAACATAAGTCCCTCAAGTTTCTAAACACCTCCTAATCTCAATTAGGAAATACCAAAACACACCATATCATAAAGTTACTAATTTAAGAAAATTTCCGAACCTTGGGCGTTACATGATTCAAGTTATAATCTATCCGTAATGGTTGATATATATATATATATATATAGAGAGAGAGAGAGAGAGAGTTAGGTTCCATATAGTCCCACCCTTAAATATAGATCTCAAAGGCTGAAAATTGACTATTGGATCTTAAGATGGATGGACAAGATTTATTTTAGAAACCAAAAAATTAACTCCAAAATAACTCCCTTTTATATAATAAAAAAGAGTAAAATTGTCAAGAAATAATAAACTAAAGTCCACTTTCCATTTTTTTGGCAAAATATACGGGACCGAATCTCCCACTTTCCAAAAATCATTCCTCGTCTCCTTCTTTTTATATAAATCATGGCTGCATAAACCATTTTCATCATTTTGAGTCCATTTACATTATGGTGTGATACAACTTACATCATTTTGATGTTCAATGATGGCTGCAGAAATCATATTTATCATTTTGAGTCCATTTACATTATGATGTGATATTAATTACATCATTTTGATATTCAAACATGACTGTAGGAAATCATTTATATCATTTTGAGTCCATTTACATGATCGTGTGATACTACTTACATCATTTTGATGTTCAAATATGGTTGTAGGAAACCATTTATATCATTTTGAGTCCATTTATATCATTTTGAGTCCATTTATATCATTTTGAGACCATTTACATGATCGTTTGATACTACTTACATCATTTTGATGTTCAAATATGGCTATAGGAAACTATTTATATCATTTTAAGTCCATTTATATGATGGTGTGATACTACATACATCATTTTGATGTTCAATGATGGCTGCAGAAACCATATTTATCATTTTGAGTCCATTTACATGATGATATGATACTAATTACATCATTTTGATGTTCAAATATGACTATAGGAAACTATTTATATCATTTGAGTCCATTTACATGATCATGTGTCTACTTACATCATTTTGATGTTCAAAGATGGCTGTAAGAAACCATTTATATCATTTTAAGTCAGATGATGGTCTGAAAATGATGAAAATGATAAATAAGCTAACAATTCATTTGCAACCACATTTTCATGACACACAATTGTCATCATTTTCATACATCAGATACATCATATTTTTCGCACAACAATATACAAATGACAGATGAATAGACACAAAAAGTATATAAATTTCAAAATAATGTGACATCAAATCATTATAATAACAAAACCAAACCATATCATCATTTTCGTTCAATAGCATATAGTGAATACTAACAGAAAGATAACATACAGTTGAACAAAAATGATGAATAAGCTAAAAATGATATATGTGATGTAAGAATGATTAGTTCATGGTTGCAAGCACATAATACATCAATTAAAATGGATAAATTTTAACGTGTAGAAACTGATGTATGAAAATGATGACAATTCATAACTCATCAAATATAATTCATAATAGCCATACATTGATAATACCATCATTTCCATGATACACAATTATCATCATTTTCATACATTAGATATATCATATTGACAAGAAACTGAATATATCATCATTTTCGCACAACAATATACAAATGGCAGAAAGCTAACATACAGTTGAACGAAAATTATATAAATTTCAAAATGATGTGAATACTAACAGAAAGCTAACATACAGTTGAACGAAAATGATGAAAATGATGAATAAGTTAAAAGTGATATATATGATGTAAGAATGATTAGTTCATGGTTGTAAACAAATAATACATCAGTTAAAATAGATTGATTTTAACATGTATAAACTGATGTATGAAAATGATGACAATTTATAACTCATCAAATGTAATTCATAATAGACATACATTCATAATACCATCATTTCCATGACATACAATTTTCATCATTTTCATACATTAGATACATCATATTGACAAGAAACCGAATATATCATCATTTTCGCACAATAATATACAAATGACGGATGAATAGACACTGAAAAGTATATAAATTTCAAAATGGTGTGATATCAAAATCGTATAATAACATAACCGAATAATATCATCATTTTTGTTCAACTGCGTATATTGAATACTAACAGAAAGCCAACATACAACATATACATAACATCACAACAGAACAATATCATAATTTTCATTCAACTGAAAATGTTGAATACTAACATAAAGCTAACGTACAATATATAAAGACACACTAATTCTATGTGAATAAATACGTCATATACATAACATAACAATTACAAAACGATGATAGTGAAGATCAACTGCAAATGAACAACATACAAAAGAACAGCGAAAAAAATACCATTATATACATCATCATCATCATCGCTGTTAATAGAAAAAGAACCAGACGCCATCAACAATAGAAGAAAAAATGAGGGTCTGATCAAATACTAGGAACGGCTGAATCATCAAACGACTGTGGTGAAGAAAACATACTACGAATGTTGACATACTAGAAAATGGAAACTGAACGTGGAGTAAGGAAACTGTTACGTGAATGGTAACTTCCATATGGAACAAAAACTGAAATGTCGATCCTATCCTTTTCGAATCTACGAAATCAATGGATGTAAATGGGACTTCAAGGACTATGTATAAGGAGGGGGACTATGTTGATCCATATTCTATATATATATATATATATATATTTGTAATTTCCTTTTCATAACAATTGTGCTGCACTGTTGTAGATCAGGTACTATATTTTCTCATTTTAAATTTTTAATGCTAGGCCTTGATGGCTTAGCCTAAATTTGCTAATGATACAAATCTCAAAATCCGGATACAACTAGAAATTGACGTAAACCCTACACGGAAGATCCAACATAAAAAACTATTGTTATGTGGAAATGTGAGATATCTTTTAGTAATATACCTCATCTTTTAGTAAGTTTAACTTATCAGTGGTAATAAAATGAATTGTATGATATATTATTTGGATGAACATATGTAGTTTAAGATTATGTTTTTAACATGTTAAACTTATTCATTATGTTTGGCTATTCAATATAGGAACAATACAATGAATAATTTGGTGAAGCTGACTCACTTGATGTTGAGTCAGGTTATATATCAAATACATACTCAAGATAGGCCGAACATGTTGGCATAAAAAATGGAATGGCTTACGGATCCGTGCTTGATGAGTATACGCTACAAAATGTCAATATGGAAGATCCGTCTGTTCATAATGTGCCTAAGGAGGAATTGGATGATTTACGAGAGATGGTAGAGCACCAAAAAGTTAAGAATGGACTTTTAATAGCCGAGTTGGATAATCTAAGATCAACACAAGAAAATTAGACCAAGTCGTTAAATCACAAACTTTGTTGGAGCAAAACTTAAGGACTATCGTTTCCCAAGAAGTACATAGATCCGTTGCTCATGAAGTAAGTAAATTTGTGGCTCATGAAATGGGAAAAGCTACCCGCCAACTTTTAGATGCAATTCGGGGTCGTTAATAGTGTTTAGTTGAATATTGAAAACTTTTGATGTTGTAGTCTTCAAATTGGATGATCACTTGCTACTATTAGTTTATGTTATATACAACTCTTTAGATGTTTAGTTTGATAGAATATTTTAGATTGTTAAATCTACGTCTTAATAATTATTATAAATAGGGATGCAAAAAGGAAATCGAATAATTTTATTTTTTTGCCAAATTAGTGACTTGCGTTCTGATGGTTATAGCGACTATTGATAAAATAGTGACTTTTTTAGAAACATACATAGTGACTTTTGAAAAAAAAGTGACATCTTTAAAAACATGGATAGCGTCTTTTAAATATTAGCGTCTTCGTTAGAGGTTTGGCTAGCTACTTTTAGAGATAGTGTCATCATTAGTGACTTGTATACCGATATGTTAATAAATACTAAGTTATACTAGCTTCGTCAATAGCGACCGTACTGTGATGGATATAGGGACAGGTTACATATGAGTGACCACCGTAGCGACACCAATTTATTCGTCGCTAGAAAATTAGTGACTATAAAAAGAGCATTACTACAAATGTCTCTACTTTTAGAGACATAGAGTAAAAGTCACTAAATCAGCGACTTCTAATCGGTGACTCTTCCCCTTACGTCACATGGAGCGTCGCTGCCTGCAAATATGTCACGAAAGATGTCGCTAAATTTGTCGCTAGATGCCATTTTTTTTGTAGTGAACAGATTGACTCCATTTTGGCCATTTTGATCAATTTAGGCCATTTCTTGAATTTTTGCATAAATACCACTTCTAATACAACACATGAGTTCTAATCAATCCTAATGAGTTATAGTAACAATTAGAACACCAAATTTCAGTTCTTGAAGGTCAAATTCAGTTTGCCCGTATTTGACCAATTTTGACCCATTTAAGCCAAAATTAACTCAATCAAGATCACTACTTTAATCCATGAAATTGATTCCTATGTACTTAGGAATGATATAGGAACTTATTTGAGTCATAAATTTCAGTTCTTGATTGCTAAATCAAAGGATCCACTTAAAACCTAGAAATTCAAGACTTGAGAACACAAAGATGAACAAGAAGGAATTTGAGCTTACAATGATAAAAGAATGATGAAGAACAACTTGTGGGACTAATATGAAGCTCTATTCACTGCTAGAACAATAATTTATAAGTTTTCTTTCAAAACCCATAAATCTAGAATGAAAAACAACCATGGGAGATGGAGCTTACCTAGAGATGGAGATGATGAAGATGATAAATAGGGGCTGATTTCTAGTTGATTATTTGCTGGAAATCACAGCTTGTTGGATCCCTCCTTGATCTTCTTATTTAATTTGCAAGAACACAAGAAATAAGCTTGAGTGTATGTGTTTGTGTTAACATACGTGTGGGTGTAAGAAGCTGTAAACTCAAAACCAACTTGTGGGTAATATTATCCACAAGTGGGTATTTTGTTCCTCTTTTTCAACTTACAACTCGTCCTCGTTTACACATTTCAACTAACGAGGATATTTTCAGGATCCTCGTTTTAAACCGTTCGATATTTTATAATCTTTATCTAATTTTATTATTATTTTAATAATCCTATTTCTTTATTATTTTCAGAGTTAATTTCATAAATGGTCCTTTAACTAACCACGAATTGCAAGTTTAGTCATTTTTTGAAAAAGTTGCAAACTTCGTCCATTTAACTACCATTTTGTTGCATGTATTGTCCTTTTTAACGTTTTCCGTTAAATAAGTCTATTAAGTCAAGGGTATTTGGGTCATTTTACATTTTTTTAATTTTTTGATAGTTGTAAGTAATATTTAACTTTTTTTAAAAAATAAATCTCACATTTATCTCTATTCATCTTCCTCCACACACACTTTTTCTCTCTTCTCTATCCACCATCCCATTCTTCTACCCAACTGCCACAGCCCACCTCCACCGCCGTCGCCGCCGTCATTACCACCGCCACCTCCGCCGCCGCCATCACCACGCCACCTTCACCCAAAAAACAACCACCACCTACCTCTAATCACCATCACCAACAAACTCCTAAAACACAGTTCTTTTTCTTCTTCCATAAACCACCAAAAACCCAAACACCAATCACCACCAAAAACCCAATCACCAACCACCACCACCAACCTCTGCCGCCTGTAACAAATCAAAACATACACACACACACACACCCTGTGACATATCTAAACACACACACACACACACACACACACACTGTGTGACAGATCTAAAGACACACACATGCACTCAAAATCGAAAACCCAAACTTTCAAAAAAAACACCCAAGAATCGAACTCCTTAAAAACCCTAAATCTAAACATACACGCACACAAACAGATGATGGTGAACGATGGTGGCTCTGTCGTAGCGATGGAGATGGCGATTACGATGGTGACAACTACGATGGTGGTGATGCGAGCCACAAACAGATGGGGGAGCCGGTCGCCGGTCACAGGTGGTGTACGATTGGAGATCTGTGGGTTCTTGGCGACGTGGTGCACGATGGTGATGCTTTGTTCGGAGATCTGTGAGTTTCTTGACGACGTGATGCACGATGGTGGTGATGGTTGGCTGGGAGAGAGAATGAGATGAGAGTGAGAACGATGGTGGTGTAAATCCACCGGTGAGGTAGCGGTGGTGGTTGGCTATGAGAGGAGAGGAGAAAAAAGGGGAAGAAGAAATCTGTAGAGAGGAAGAAGAGATTTAGGGTTTACTAATAATAATAAATAAATATTCTTAATAAAATAAATATAATAAATAATTATTATTATATTCTTAATAAAATAAATAAATAAATAAGGGTAAAAAAGTCAATTTATAAAAGTTAACAGACTTATTTAACGGAAAACGTTAAAAACGAAGTTTGCAACTTTTTCAAAAAAAAGACTAGACTTGCAATTCGTGTTTAGTTAAAGGACCATTTATGAAATTAACTCTTATTTTTCATACTTTATATCATTTTCTAAATTATATATACTTTATTTAATTAAATTAAATACTCGACGTACCACGTTCGCACACGTTTAGGCCTATTTTGAGGATGTTACGGTATTAAAAAAGACTAGGTTGAGAGAGAAAGACGATTGCACAGTTAAAGTTTTTTGAATAAAATGAGTTATGTTCTTCCGATATCGGTTAACACTTAATTAAATGTTGACCGATCTGTGGGTCAACCCGAGGTCAAGATTTGACCTAGCTTCAAACTTGTGCGCCTAACACATCCCTCTCATCCGATATCGGTCATCAAGTAACCACAAAATCCAAAAGGCTTGTAGACTAGCAGTATATGGTGTTCTGAAGTGGTATACATTCTTAAGAGATCGTGGATTCAAGTCTCGTTGTTGACAATGAAATAGATTTAAATGTATATTTAATGAATATGTGTTTGTCGTTCCAAAAAAATGTAAACACAAAAATAATAAAAATCAATAAAATAATCTATTGAAGTAGTTGATGGAACATGTCGCGCGTAATTTCATAACACCTACCTGGAGATTTATTGAATATAATAAGCGTCAATAATTGAAGTTTACCGCGTCGTGTTACATGTAGTGGTTAGGTGCAAAGGACGATAATTAAATTTTCCTATTTGTTTATTAATTGCGAGGTGCTGAGAAAATGACATAATGTTTTTCTTTTTATATCATTAAATTTAAATTTATTTATTACTTTAATTTAGTATTAGCTGAAAAACTTATTGCATTCTTTAACTTTAGTTTCATTAAGTTTTTTATTCTAAAAATGTAAAAAAATATATAAAAACTTAAAAAAATATATATAATTCTAATGTATGATAATATATATTAAAAGTTTGTTAAAGTATTATTAGGGGTGAGGTGTGGTATTACTACGAGACTAAGTGGCTGATTAAGTTGTCGCGAAAAAACTGACGTAACGGTGTAATTAGTATGATAGTATGTGACCACTCTTTACACCTTTAAGTAGTACCATTCATGATTTAGTGATTTTTTTGTTTTTGTTTTTGTTCAAATGCGAGTTAGTTACTTCATTAAGTCATTCACATATATGGTTACCAATGCTGGTTTGCTTTGCTTTTGTAGTCTTTTTGTTACTTTTTTTTATCGTTTGGTATTATTAAAGTTGACGAGAAATGTTTCAAGCTCAAAGCAACAAATGGAAAAGTTCTAATTTATTTTTTGAGTTAATTACAAAAATAATCACCGTGGTTGTCATTTATTTTCACTTTTGGTACTTTAACTTTAAAAATTACGAAAATAGTCACTGTGGTTATCATTTTGTTTCACTTTCGGTCCTTTACACTAACTGACTTTAACTATTGTCGTTAGATTCCCTCATATGCCTTGCACATGAGGGTATTTTGGTCAATTTAATCCCTATCAATGTTACCAAACATGACAATATCAGTGACTCTTCTCTCTACCATCGAAAATATTATACCCTTCTCCCACTCAAATATTATCTCTCTCTCTAACCATTCTCTCTTCACTCTCAAACCTTCTCTCTACCATTGAAAATCCTCTCACCGGTGCACATAACGTCACAGGCAAACCACCATCAACGCATCTCATAATCACCGCCATCTAACCATACCACCGAAACCACCGGCGGCAAACCACCAATCATTCACTAATAGGAAACCGCTATCTAACAATCGGAAACCGCCACCGCCGCCGTCCTTGTCCGTTGGGTCTGAACCACGCCATCTAACCATCGGAAACCGCCACCGCCACCATCTAACGATTTCCGCCATCCCAGTAAGTCACAATTGATCTGAAGCACCACCATCATCGTTCACCAGATCTTTGTAACCACCGCCGCCATCACGTCGGAACTCAGCAAGACAACTGATTTGAACCACCACCGTCACTGTTCACTGGATCTGAACCACCACCACCGCCATTTTGCCAGAACTCGGTGAGTCACAACCGATTTGAACACCGGTTCCTAACTCTTGTAATTGGTGACACCTCTACAACCGACACCATGAAGCCCTATGTTCATCCAAATCCTTTTTTTTTGTGAGATTGAAGATTGAAGAGTAGGTTTTTCATTTTAATTTAATTTGGGTGTTCATTGGTATAGATTTACCAATCTGATTTTTAGGTTTATTAGATTTACTAATCAATTTGGGTGTTCATAGGTTTTTCATTTTAAATCAGTTGTTCTTTAGGCATTATTATTTTTTGTTTCAATAAAGAAATCATCTTGTTAGGATTATGAAACTCTGTCCCGCAAGTATCAATTGATATGTGTTTAAATTAGTGATTGATTTAGTATTTGATTTATGTGTCTAATATGTTATTGGCTCAAGAAGAAGAATAGGATACTGTTGCTTAGTTGTTGGGTTGTTTATTTAAAAGTATTCTAATTCATTATATAATTTAGGGATTATCTAATTTTGTTTAAAAATGATAAGATTTAGAGGTAAGTTAGAAAATGTCTTGTAACATGGATAAGGAGTTAAATGACAAAAATAACCTTCATGTGCAAAGCACATGAGGGATTTTAACGGTGATATTTAACAAAAGTTAGTATAAAGGACCGAAAGTGAAATAAAGTGACAACTACAGTAACTATTTTCGTAATTTTTAAAGTTAAATGATTAAAAGTAAAAATCAATGACAACAACAAAGACCACTTTTGTAATTAACTCTTATTTTTATATAAAAATAATATATTTTCTCATATATCACACGCATCCAATTTAAACTATAATATTGTATTTTAAAATTTGAATAACATATTTTTTTTGAACGACAAACGCATATCCCTACTAAACATAACTCTAAATATACGTCATTGTTCACAATGGGACTTAAACAGTTAGAACCCATAACCTCTTGGAAAAAGACACAACTCTACACCACTGAACTACAAGCCTACAAGCCCTTTGGTGAATATTATAAGATAAATGATGTATTCTTTTACTTTTTTTTTATACTTCATCCTCCTATTAATTATAAAATAACATGTATAATTCATTACTTCTCTTTCTTATCTATTTTATTAATTTTGACACTTATAATTCTCTTTCTTTTATCTCTTTCTCACAAAATAAATATATAAAAAATGAACACGTAGAAGTATGTATCTCCATTCTCCACTCAATATAAATAGTTGTCTAATTATATAATGAGGTCAACCAGGCACATTAAACATGGTCATTAAATAGTGAATATAAATACATTTTTTTAAGATCTCAATGCATCTCTCATTCAATTATAAATGCTCATCAGTTAGCATGTACACTCATTAATATTGCAGTAAACATTCACTCCTTTCTCTGCATTATCGTCCACCAGCTACCACCCTCCGCCGTCATGACAGCCCACCGGAAAATCCTGATTGTAACCTATCCCGGCTCAGGCCACATCAACCCAACCCTCCGGTTAGCCAACCGTCTTCTCAAAATGGGTGTCGATGTCACATTTTCCACCAGCATCTTCGTCATACGGCGGTTCGAAAAAGAAACCACCCCTCACGGCCTAACATTTGCCCCATTCTCCGATGGTCACGACAATGGTCAGCAACCAACCACCACCCTGCAACAATTCGTTTCAGATTTTGCTTCAAATGGTGCCCGAGGCGTTGCCGAAATCCTCAACTCAGCCGCCGTCGCCGGCCAACCCTTTGACAATTTGGTCTACACTCCTCTCGTACCCTGGGCGGCGAAGTTGGCGAATGCCCACGGCGTTAAATCCACTCTCCTTTGGTGTCAACCAGCCACTACATTGGATATCTATTATTTTTATTTCAATGGGTATGAAGATTTGATTTCCAGTAACAATAAAAACCCAGATTTTCCGATCAATTTACCTGGACTGCCTCCGTTAAGCATTGCTGATCTCCCGTCGTTTCTCTTGCCGTCGAGACCGAAAGAGCACGATTTTATTCTACAAGTTTTGAAAGAACATATCGATGCGCTTAAATATAATTCAAGAGTTTTGGTTAACACATTTGAGGGGTTAGAAATTGAATCAATCAGAGCAATTGATAAACTTGAGTTTCTTCCGATTGGACCGTTAATTCCGTCGGAATTCTCAGACTCATCAGAAAATTCCTTAGGCGGGGATTTTTTCGATAAACCAGAGGATGATTACATCCAATGGTTAAACAAAAAACCCAAATGCTCTGTTGTGTATGTTTCATTTGGATCGCTAGCGACGTTATCGATGGATCAATTGGAAGAGATTGCAAATGGATTGCTAGCGATTGGTCGCCCATTTCTATGGGTGATAAGAGATCATAATCAAGCAGCAAAATTGAGCAAGATTGAAGAATTGCAGAAACAGGGGATGATAGTGAGTTGGTGTTCTCAGGTGGTGGTGTTGAGCCACCAAGCAATTGGGTGTTACGTGATGCACGGTGGGTGGAATTCGACGGTGGAGACTCTAGTGGCCGGTGTTCCTTCGGTGGTGTTTTCACAGTGGTCAGATCAGGCTACAAATGGGAAGTTAATTGAAGATGTGTGGAAAACAGGGGTTAGAGTGAAGAAGAGGGAGGAAGATGGAGTAGTGGAAGCAAATGAGATTGAATGGTGTGTGGAAACGGTGATGAATGATGACGAAATAAGAAGAAATGGAGAGAAATTGAAGGTTATGGCAAGACAAGCTCTCAACAATGGCGGATCATCCACTCTCAACCTTCGAGTTTTCTTGGATGATGCGTGATAAGATTTAGTTGAATTTTACATTCACTTATTTCTCAAGGATGTGCCTGTTTATTGTGATAATATTTTCATTATTTAGTAGTAACATAATAATATGTATTAAACACATATGTGTATGATAAGCGATCAAAAGTTTTCTTTTATTATTTTGACATTGAAAAAGATACGATTCGATTAAACAGTATCCGAAAAAGTCTAGACTTTACGGTAACGATAATGATGGTGTTGTTTTAGAATTTTTCTGCGCATGAGTCTTAGTTCTTGTGTTTTACTTTGACACTGAAAAAGATTCGGTTCAATTAAACGGTTATCTGAAAAGGTTTAGACTTTACGGTAACTATAATGATGATGTTGTTTTATAATATTCTTGCTAACATAGTCTGCATGAGTCTTAGTTCTTGTGTAGTGTATGGTCGTGTTCTGGCTGTAGCAATTTCATTTTAAGGTTCGCAAAATGGAGTTGGTAGATTGCCATGTATTACATATTCGAACCAAGGATTCTAGAGGCGGCTAAAATTAAATTAAATATAGGATTTTATGTTAGTATTATATTTTTTAAATACATAATTTTTATTTATCTTGCATGTTTTTTATGTACCATTTGTAGATATGTCAACTTTTTATTTTTTTTCATGCTCTTATTATAAATTTTATAGACTAGTAACATGTTTTATATTTATCTTGATGACCAAATTTTGTCTATTATTTTATTATTTATTTTTTAAGTTTAACTACTCTTATTTAACTGTGAGTTTTCAAAAAAGTTTTGTATAGTTTGAAAACTTTGTATGTTAATTAGTTTGTATATATTATTTGAGCTCTTTGCCAAAATAGGTAAATTTGTGAGGATTCAAGCGAAGATAATCATGAAAAATACACATTTACCAATTTAAGCATTCATTCCGCCGATCCATCTCGTCGATAGGCTTTTCATCTCGCCGAGCAATAAAAGGTTGACACGTGTCAAGTTTTTTAATTTTTTCATGTATACACACTTCCAAGACAAATCATAACTATCTAGTACATTCAATGTTGCTGACGACATTGGCTTCCAAGGTACTTTTTGACTTTTATCGACGAGATGGCTTCCCATCGGTGAGATCGGTTTTTAAATTTTTTTAAAAATGTACACGTGTCATGTCTTGGCCATTCAAGTGTGTATATATATAGGGGAGGGTTCAAACGAGAATTGTTTTTTGTACGAAAACTGCGAGAACCAATCTTGGTCATTCAAGTGGTAAGTGGAATTCATGGATGAAGAGAGTGGGTGATTGAGTGTGGCAAGATGCATGTAAAGAATTCATGGGTAAGCAATCCAATTGAAGAAGGGGGAATTGGACGGCTAAATTTGTTTCTCGCAGTTCTCGTACGACAAACAATTCTCATTCTAACTTTTCTCTATATATACATATATATATATATATATATAGGCAGGGGTCCAATTGAGAATGAAATTAAATATGAGAATAGGAGACTAACTCTTCACTCTTGATCTTATATTAATTAATGTACGATTTTAAAAGTTAGATTTTACATTGAAAAGGGCATAAATGCTAGAACTCTATCTTCATCACTCCACTTTCTCAATCTTCAGCATTTTCAAAGTCTGAAACTCTCTCTCTCTCTCTCTCCTGTCTCTTCTCCTCCATGCTGAAACCACCATCATCGGCGACCAACTGACGTTTGCTCTATGCCGGCGACAAACCCTCCTCCTCCATGTCGGTGACCTACCGCCTCCTCCATGTAGGCTGACCTTCATCCCAAAGCTACCCGCCACAGAATGGATTCGACACCGCCGCCGCCCTTCGTCTCTCTCTTGAACTGCCGGCAAGCTACCACCACCAGTCTACCACTTCCATCCTTACACCTCACGGGTGAGATACTCATAGGGATGGCAACGGGCCGGTTTCGGGCCGAGGATTAGTCACCCCGTCCCCGTTTAAAATAACTGTCCCCGTCCCCGCTTAAAAAATCGCGGGGATTTAAACGGAGATTCCTGTCGGGTAACCTCGTGTAACGACCCAAAATCTTAAATAAAGTAAAACTCTGATAATAGAAGTATTTTAGGAATAAAAGGAGTTTATAAAAAAGCGGAAGCTACTATTTACACTGAACCCTCTGGTTCAGTTACAAAAGTGGTACCAAATATTTACAACAAAAGATTTGTTTCACAAAATACAACCAGACGTTAGTTTTAAAATACAAATTTCCTCTCATATCACAACCTCTGTCAAACTGGGGCCTTGCCCATGAAGGAATCACGCCTGCAAAACAACAATAAGCAGTATCTGATAAGCCACAAGGCTTAGCGAGATAACTAAACTGTAAATCATATAAGCATACGCATACACATATACGAATGCTGTAACAGTTCTTATGGACACAATACTGCACCATCTTAGCCTCCGCCAAAAAGGCTAAAATGCTGCCCGTAGCAACTACTGCACAAAGCAGCGTGCTACAGCTCTCTCTCTGGTGATCTTCTGATCAATAATATATCACATTGCAATGTACCACACACATATCACAAATATGAATCAGAGTTTAGAAAACTCACCTCAGCAACTAGTATCACACAGATATATGCCAGATAAATTAGTACACGTCAATTAGTAATCCCTACAATTATATAATCATATAATTAAGACATGTACTAATCAACAATTAACAAATAAAACAAGGCACGAGACCTACACGGGCCGTGTACCCCTACGCGGGCCGTGTCTCAAGCACTCTACACGACCACACATGACCACATGGCCAGTGTTGTCCACGTCTCCTACACGGGCCGTGTACACAACATGCTACACGACCATGTCTCAGCTACATGGACGGTGTTGACAACTCACCTACACGGGCCGTGTGCCTTCACACGGGCCGTGTACCTCAATCTCTACACAACCATGTATACCAACATGGCCCTGTGACCACCTTCTACACTACACGGCCGTGTACTCTACAGACTAGCCGACTGTTCTTCATAACAGTCGGTGTTCTAAGCTACAAATCCGACCAAAAACACATAAAACTCTACTGGGGTGTTTTCCTACACCCCTAAACAGCCTGAAAACCAACCATAACAGTAAGTATAAGCTAGAAGCATGATTCACCATTGAATCAAACCTTAAAACCCACTAAAACATCAAGAACAACTAACAAAGAGATCTTACCTCAACTTGATCTAGCTAGGAAAGGTTGGAACCACTTGTTCTCTGCTCTTTCTTGCTCAAAAACCCAAAGGAACTCTGTTCTCTCTCTCTCTCTCTCGTTTGGAAGCAGAAGGTGAAATACAAACTTTGACTCTCAAGAGTCAAAGCTAGCCATATATATATACAATACTTTGGAAAATGACACAAATGGCCCATGGACTTTTCTAGTTTCAAAATGACAACATAAGTCCCTCAAGTTTCTAAACACCTCCTAATCTCAATTAGGCAATACCAAAACGCATCATATCGATAAGTTACTAATAATAGAAATTTCCGAACCTTGGGTGTTACAACTCTTCCTCACTTGAAAATGATTTCGTCCCCGAAATCAACTACTGAAGAGTTCTGGGTAGTTACGTATCATCTCACTCTCTGATTCCCAAGTATAATCCGACCCTTTTCGATGTTTCCACTGCACTTTAACTAACACAATCTGTTTATTACGTAAAGCTTTAACTTTTCTTTCCAGTATAGCAACAGGTTGCTCGACATAATTCAACTTTTCATCAACGCATACATCCTCCGGTGGCACAAATGCAGACTCATTTGCTAAACATTTCCGAAGATGAGACACGTGAAAGGTATTGTGTATCTTGGTTAACTCTTCTGGTAGTTCCAGTCTGTATGCAACTTTCCCCACACGAGCACTAACTTTGTACGGTCCAATAAATCTCGAACCCAGTTTACCTCTCTTTCTGAATCTAATAACCCCTTCCAGGGTGACACCTTTAATAGCACATAATCACCCACTTGGAACTCTAGTGGTGATCTTCTTTTATCCGCGTAACTCTTTTGTCTGCTCTAAGCTGCTAGCAATCTATCTCTGATCTGCTGAATCTGCTCTGTCGTATGCTGTACCACCTCAGTACTTCCCAATTCTCTCTGTCCCACTTCACCCCAACAAACCGGAGTCCGACACTTTCTACCATACAACATTTCATAAGGCGGCATTCCCAAACTGGAATGATAACTATTTTTATAAGAAAACTCTGCAAGTGGTAGATAGAAATCCCAACTCCCTCCAAAATCAATAATACACGCGCGTAGCATATCCTCCAGGGTTTGAATCGTCCTCTCACTTTGACCATCAGTCTGCGGATGAAATGCGGTACTAAGATGAAGCTTAGTCCCCATTTCGCCATGAAATTTATTCCAAAACCTGGAAGTAAATCGAGTATCTCTATCTGACACAATAAACACTGGCACACCATGAAGAGATACTATTTCTTTCATATACACCTCTGATAGCTTCTCTGATGAGTAAGTCTCTTTAATGGGAATAAAATGAGCGCTCTTAGTCAATCTATCCACGATTACCCAAATAGCATCGTAACCTCTAGGGGTCTTGGGTAATTTAGTGATTAGATCCATAGTAATATTTTCCCATTTCCAGACCGGTATCTCTAAAGGTTGTAATTTCCCATGCGGCTTCTGGTGTTCAGCTTTCACTTGCAGACACATAAGACACCTCTCCACATACCTAGCCACATCCGCTTCATACCTGGCCACCAATACTCTACCTTCAGATCTTTATACATTTTTGTCGCCCCCGGGTGAATAGAGAATTTAGATCTGTGAGCGTCACTCAAAAGAGTCTGTCTGACTTCTCCTTGATTAGGTACCCACACTCGTCCACAGCATAAGAATAGATCACGACTATCCTTAACAAAATTAGTTACCTGCCCCTTAATCCGCTCTTTATTGTGATTTTCTTCTTTAACTGCTTCCAGCTGAGCATCTCTTATTACATCCAACAATGGCGTAGTCACTGTCACCCGTAACGACTCATTCTTCCAAAGTACCGACCCCGACTTCCTGCTCAAGGCGTCTGCCACAACACTGGCTTTCCCCGGGTGATAGAGTATCTCACAATCATAATCCTTCAGAAGCTCTAACCACCTTCTCTGCCTCATATTAAGATTCTTCTGATCCACAAAATATTTCAGACTTTTGTGATCAGTATAAATAGTACACTTTACTCCATACAAATAATGTCTCCAGATCTTCAATGCAAAAACCACTGCTGCTAACTCCAAATCGTGAGTTGGGTAATTAATCTCATTCGGCTTAAGCTGTCGCGAAGCATAAGCAATCACTCTACCTCTCTACATCAAAACACATCCCAACCCCAAATAAGAAGCATCACAGAACACGATCATGTCTTCCACTCCTTCTGGCAAAGCAAGAACAGGTGCCTTACATAACCTTTGCTTGAGAGTTGAAACGCAGCCTCTTGTTCATCTCCCCATATAAACTCTGCATTCTTCCTGGTTAGCTTGGTCAATGGAACGGCAGTCTTTGAAAAATTCTGAATGAATCTCCTGTAATAACCTGCTAACCCATAAAAGCTTCTGATTTTAGTAGGGTTCCTCGGAGGTTCCCACTTCATTACTGCATCAACCTTCGCAGGATCAACTTTAATTCCTTCCTTATTAATCAAATGGCCCAAGAATTGCACCTCTTGAATACAGAATTCACACTTGGAGAATTTAGCATACAACTTCTCTCTTCGCAGCGTCTCCAAAACCTCTTTCAAATGCCTTTCGTGTTCTGTCGGGTTTCTTGAGTAAACAAGAATATCATCAATAAACACAATCACAGATTTGTCCAACATCGGACGACAAACTCTATTCATAAGATCCATAAATGCTGCAAGTGCATTTGTAAGACCAAATGGCATAACCACAAATTCAAAATGCCCGTACCGCGTCCTAAACGCCGTTTTAGGAATATCTTCCTCCCAAACCTTCAACTGATGATAACCCGACCTTAGATCGATCTTTGAAAACCACGACGCCCCTTGCAACTGATCAAACAAATCGTCTATTCTGGGCGAAGGATACTTATTCTTCACAGTCACTTTATTAAGTTCACGGTAATCAATACACATACGAAACGTACCGTCTTTCTTTTTTACAAACAAAATGGGAGCGCCCCACGGTGAATTGCTAGGTCTGATAAAACCTTTATCCAACAACTCTTGCAACTGTTTCATCAATTCCTGCATCTCTGGCGGTGCAATTCTGTACGGAGCTCTGGCAATCGGTGCAGCCCCCGGTACCAACTCAACTCTTAACTCTACTTGCCTATCAGGCGGTATACCAGACAGATCATCTGGAAAAACATCTGGATACTCACGTACCACTGCCACATCATTCACACTCTCCTGTCTCTTTTCTAATTTTGAATCAATAACATAAGCTAAAAAGGCTGTGCACCCATGCTGAAGGTATTTCCGAGCTCTAGTCACGGAACACAAACACATTCTCTTACTTTCTCTATCACCAAAAATTGATAGTTCTTCCCCACTTGGGGTCTGAACTCGAATCAATTTTTGCCCACACAGAATGGTTGCTTGGTAACACCCAAGCCAATCCATTCCTACTACCACTTGAAACTCTCTCATAGGCATAGGTATAAGCTCAATAAGAAATCTAACAGAGTCTATCTCTAGCACATTATCTCTATACACATCAGTCACGAGCACAGACTTATCATCAGCTATTTCTACCTCGAGAGGGGGACTCAGTTTACCACATACTTGCTTGAAACTTTTATAGAAAGAAACAGATACAAACGACTTGCTAGCACCCGAATCAAATAATACTAAAGCAGGCAGATAATTTACGATATATGTACCTGCAACCACATCAGGTTTCCTCTGTGATTCCTCGGCAGTTAATTGAAAGGCCCTCCCCTTACTCTTGGAAATATCCTCTTTCTTTACCTCTTTATTCTCTGTAATCCGCAGTGGTGGTAGAGATGGAGTATTTCTCGATCCGGTTGAACGGTTGGATGCAGCCAGTTGGGGACAGTTGGCTTTCTGGTGGCCTGGATGATAGCAATGAAAACACACGCTCAACGAACTGCGACAATCTTTACCCATATGACCCGGCTTGCCACATTTAAACAGTGAATAACATTTGTCTGACAGATCCCGTAGTGACTCTTCTTACACTTCTGACACACCCTCGGTGCTTCCTTCTTCTCCCCATAATCTACCCTCGGCCTCTTATTCTGTGGTGTCGATCCTTCCACTGGCCTTTTCTCCTTCACCCATCTCTCTAACTCCAACTCTCTAGCCCGCGCAGCGTCCATCATGGACTTCAGTGTCTGATGCTTGCTCGAATCAATAAACTCTCTAATACTCGGTTTCAAAACCATCATGTAGCGATACATTTTCATCTTCTCGTTGGCTACATAATCAGGACAAAAACGTGCCTTCTCATGAAACTTTGCATTAATCTCTCGAACGGTCTCTATAGTTTGCTTCAGCTTATGGAACTCATCAACAATACGATCAATCTAAGACTGCGGAACAAACTGCTCCGTGGTAACCTCTTTAAACTCCGCCCAGGTCATAGCCTCAATCTGAGTCTCACCCCTCATCTTCTTTTCCAGGTCCCACCAATCTTTGGCAGCATCTCTCAACTGGTTTGTAGCAAACCTCACTTTGTTTTCCGGAGCACACGAACAAGTATGAAATGCTCCCTCTAACTCTGTTATCCACCTCTGACTCACAATCGGATCAGTAGATCCATTAAACAACGGTGGCTGGCACGCAGCAAAATCTCTGAAGGTACACCCTTTCGGCGCATCTCTAATAATCACTTGCGGTTGAGGATTTACCCTTTCTTCCCTCCCAGCTAACGCAGCTGCCACTTCCTGTCGTACAGCTTCTCTTGTACTTTCTTTCAGATGGTCTACCACTTGGGTAATAATAAACGGTATGGCTTTCTCTAAAGCTTTGCCGATTTCCTCAGCAACAGTCACTCTGGGTTGGGTTTCAGCGAACCCCTGATTTAACTCTGGTGTCTCATCTGCTTGAGCATTATGTGCCAGAGGTGGCCTCCTCCTACCACTTGCACCGGTATCTACCCCCTCTCGTCTATTACTAGGACCACCCTCAAGACGATCCGTAGCTCGTGACCCTCTAGTATTCACCATCCTGATAGCATAGATTAAGCATTAAGACAAAAGGTAGCTTTACCACGCCATCCTCTATATCAAACAATCTCAAGTACAAACAATATCTCAGTACACTTATCCTCAGACCCAAAGTAGTTCTATACATACTAAGGCATCTATAATCTCAAGTGCACTACCTCTTACAAGTACCCCTCACCCGATTCACAAGATTCTTCATGATTCCATCAAGTTCTAACATGTATCATGTGTCTGTAATAATATGGGCCCTTATATTATCCATAACACACTACACACGTTCGATCTTAACTTTATCACAAAAAGTCTCAATTCACAGGCTTAGGCCATGTATCACTAGCATATCATATCATATAAAGCATCACATATCTGACACTAACATCATTAATATCTCAGGTATCTCTATACCACAAATAGCAACATAAACAGTTAGCAAGCCTCCAGTTTGACTTAAAAATCCTCAGAACCATGGTTTAAGTCCAGACGATGCATAACACACCTCCAGATCCCTCAAACCTTGGCTCTGATACCAAGTTGTAACGCCCCAAAATCTTAAATAAAGTAAAACTCTGATAATAGAAGTATTTTAGGAATAAAAGGAGTTTATACAAAAGCGGAAGCTACTATTTACACTGAACCCTCTAGTTTAGTTACAAAAGTGGTACCAAATATTTACAACAAAAGATTTCTTTCACAAAATACAACCAGGCGTTAGTTTTAACATACAAATTTCCTCTCATATCACAACCTCTGTCAAACTGGGGCCTTGCCCTCGGAGGAATCACGCCCTGCAAAACAACAATAAGCAGTATCTGATAAGCCACAAGGCTTAGCGAGATAACTAAACTGTAAATCATATAAGCATGCGCATACACATATACGAATGCTGAAACAGTTCTTATGGACACAGTACTACACTATCTTAGCATCCGCCAAAAAGACTAAAATGCTGCCCGTAGCAACTACTGCACAAAGCAGCGTGCTACAGCTCTCTCTCTGGTGATCCTCTGATCAATAATATATCACATTGCAATGTACCACACACATATCACAGATATGAATCAGAGTTTAGAAAACTCACCTCTGCAACTAGTATCACACCGATATATGCCAGATAACTCAGTACACGTCAATCAGTAATCCCTACAATTATATAATCATATAATTAAGACATGTACTAATCAACACTTAACAAATAAAACAAGGCAGGAGACCTACACAAGCCGTGTCTCAAGCACTCTACACGACCACACATGACCACATGGCTAGTGTTGTCCATGTCTCCTACACGGGCCGTGTACACTACTTGCTACACGACCATGTCTCAGGTACATGGACGGTGTTGACAACTCACCTACACGGGCCGTATGCCTTCACACGGGCTGTGTACTTCAATCTCTACACGACCATGTATACCAACATGGCTCTGTGACCGCCTTCTACACTACACGGCCGTGTACCGCTACACGGGCCGTGTACTCTATAGACCAGCCGACTGTTCTTCATAACAGTCGGTGTTCTAAGCTACAAATCCGACCAAAAACACATAAAACTCTACTGGGGTGTTTTCCTACACCCCCAAACAGCCTGAAAACCAACCATAACAATAAATATAAGCTAGAAGCATGATTCACCATTGAATCAAACCTTAAAACCCACCTAAAACATCAAGAACAACTAACAAAGAGATCTTACCTCAACTTGATCTAGCTAGGAAAGGTTGGAACCACTTGTTCTCTGCTATTTCTTGCTCAAAAACCCAAAGGAACTCTGTTCTCTCTCTCTCTCTCTCTCTCTCTCTCTCTCGTTTGGAAGCAGAAGGTGAAATACAAACTTTGACTCTCAAGAGTCAAAGCTAGCCATATATATACAATACTTTGGAAAATGACACAAATGGCCCATGGACTTTTCTAGTTTCAAAATGACAACATAAGTCCCTCAAGTTTCTAAACACCTCCTAATCTCAATTAGGCAATACCAAAACGCATCATATCGATAAGTTACTAATAATAGAAATTTCCGAACCTTGGGTGTTACACCTCGGAAAACCACGGGGAAATGGGTATCCCCATTTAATGTGAACGGGTAATTAAACAGGTAATTTTCATAGCGGGGATACCCGTATAAAGTTAAGCGGTGATTTTTCACCGCGGGGATTCTCGTCACTATTAAGATTTTATCACGAGTTTTAAAAATCAATTATAATAAAATTATACAACATTAATATATTCTCAATAAATACAAACCAAACGATCCAAGATAATAATTAAGTGTTAAAATGTATCCAAACAAACTGTTTTAAATCATTTAAGTGTTCAAGAACGATCCAATTTATTAATTATATTACTCTTACAACTTCATATGAATATATATTATATAATATAAAATATAAAATATAATATAATCGGTAATACCCCGTCCCCAATTAAATTATTCGGTTTTTCCCCGTCCCCGTCTGTAACGTCCCAATTTATTTTTTGAATAAGGCCAATGCCAAAACATATACATATGGTTAAGAGTCTATAATAATTAAAACACTGTAATATATCAATTATAACCCAGGTGTAAACCCACAAAAGTCTTGAATTCAAATACAACATTTTGACTACATTAGAAAGTTCATGGTAGTTAAAACATCGCGTAAGCTTGTTGGAGATGAGCTATCAAACACGAGCTCGAGCCCCACCGTGGTCATCACTTGAAAAGATGGTCAAACAACAACCGTAAGCAACAAAGCTTCACAAGTACTTTACATACAACCAAACCAACCATCATATCATCAACTTGTTCACATATACAACATCAATCATTCCCGCTACCATAGTAGACGGTCCCACATTCCCATCACCGAAGTGAACGGTCTCATCATTCAATAAGCACATTGTATCATACAGCACATAGCATGTCATCAGCTTAGATTGTAAGTAAGAGTACTCACCTGTTTGCAGTCTCAGTTACATAGTTCAAATTTTAGAATTTCGCTTGTGGTTACTTGTCAGTTGGCCGTCACCTACAACCAGCCTAAAATAAATCAATACCCTGTACAAATCCCTTGCTTGCTCATTCGAGCATTTAAGGTCTTAAGTCGGACCTCCTTCACACCCTTAAGTCACATCGCATACAACTATTAAAGTCGGACCACACATAAAAGGGTTGGGTCCTCAAGTCATGAAAGTTGGATCATCTATCTGAACTGAAAGTCAGATGAATAAACATTTATATATATATATATATATATATGTGTGTGTGTGTGTGTGTGAAGGTCACATAGGATGGGTTTGAAAGTCGCATGGATAGGTTTATATATGAAAGTCGCATGGTATGTATATGTGTAAGTCGCATGGATAGGTTTATGTATGAAAGTCGCATGGTATGTATATGTGTAAGTCGCATGGATAGGTTTATGTATGAAAGTCGCATGGTATGTATATGTGTAAGTTGCATGGATAGGTTTATATATGAAACTCGCATGGTATGTATATGTGTAAGTCGCATGGATAGGTTTATATATGAAACTCGCATGGTATGTATATGTGTAAGTTGCATGGATGGGTTTATATATGAAAGTTGCATGGTATGTATATGTGTAAGTCGCATGGATGGGTTTATATATGAAAGTCGCATGGTATGGGTTCTGTTTTCAAAACTCTATAGCCAAAATTAAGTTTTCTCAAAACTCAATCAATTCCATTCATTTTTGTTGCAAATCATTTCTCCCTTCATTTAAACAATTCCTTTTTAGATAAATTCATATTTCATCAATATTAAGGAGTCTAGCTTCAATCTTTCTTGGTTTCTCTCGTACACCCAAAAACCCAAATTCTAACTTATTAAATTATCATTTAAACAGAGCAAAATTGATACCTACAATACCATAATGAGGTAGGAAACATTACCCTTTTCTTCTCTACTTTTATTTTAGTCTTGCACACACCACACACACACTAATTCTCTCTCAATGCAATAGTGTTTGATCTCTAGTGTTGGGGGCTGTGCCCTAGTTAGCCTTATATATATTTTTTTAAAAGGCCTTGGCCCAACATTTAACTCCATTAGCCCAAGAGCCCCCTAACATGTCACAACTTCCTTTAATACATGTTAAGCCCAATAAGTCAATTTGATCCAGAGTTAAGTTGTGACTCAAAGTCATAATAATAATATCGCATACAATTTAGTAGTTGCCAATAAAATATTCTTTTATTAAATTTGGAAAAATTCGGGCATTACACCATCCCCGAAACTGCCCCGTTTAACTTGGTTTTTGGTTTTTCCCGTCGGGTTCGGTTTTTTTTTTGCCATCCCTAGATACTCATATCCGCCTTCGCCTTCACCTTCACCGAACCTTCGATTTGACTAGATTTGTAGGTTCTCGGTCTAACCTCATCACCACCTCCGACCGTTCTCAGTCTAACTCCATCGCGGCCAGTGACCTCAAAGAACTATTAAAAAGGTTCGCCACCGTCACCTTTTTAGATTCCCTATCCTCGTCCACTGTGGCTTAGGCACCGCCAACTACCACCATGAATCTTCGCCGACGCCTCATGGAGCCCTTCCACATAACCACTACCTTGAACTTAAAAACCTAACCTTACCTTCAACACCCACCTTTACTTTTATTTTGGGTAGTGCATGAATCTCATATGAAAAATAGTATTTCAGACCTGAAACGGTAGTATTTCAAATTTGAAAAGATATACGCATGGTTTCAGTTCTGAAATGGCGTCGTTTTAGATCTGAAATTGAATCATTTCATATCTAAAATAGTAAAGTTTGATGTTTGTGGAAATATTTTAGATATGAAATAATATTTCATATTTAAAATAGTAATACTTCATATATGATTTTATATCTAAAATATTACCATTTTAGTAAAGTTGATGTTTATAGTAGTATTCAGATATGAAATGGTAATATTTCATATATGAAATGATAGTATTTCAGATATGAAAAGGGTAGTATTTTTGGATATAAATATATACACTTTAGTATTAAAAATCCAGTATAAAATATTTAAATCTTAACAAATTTGGTCTGAGAAAACAATGGTGTAATTATATTTATATTTAAAATATTAATAGAAAAAAATTAGAAATCGGAAGGCAAATAAGATGATGTCCGGAGGACACGTACTTTTTGAAGAAAAGGAAAAGAAAATTTTCCCATCTTATCCCTGATGTAGTTTAATAAGGTTAATTATCATTTTTTAATTCTTAACCATTAGACGTAACCAATCAACGTATAGGATTGAGTCTCCCATTCTCATAATTATTTAGGTTTTCATTTGAACCTACCCTATATATATAGAAAAGATTTGTGACATCATCTTCCTTAATTAAAGATGATTCCACTAATCAAAACCTTTTAATTAATCAAAATTTAACTTTTAGTTATTTGCTTACGTTGTGCTCTTCGTTTTTTTGATAATTATTAATATTTGTTGTTTTTATTATAGACATTCTATCTGGTTAATAATTTTCATTAGACAAATTTATAATTTTGATGATTATTAATGCTAATGATATACCATTTTGTTAAGTAAAATGGTGTTACAACTATGAGTTGCTGTATCTTATGTGTAAAAAGTAAATTTGTGATACAAATATGGTAATTATACTTTATGATTTATTAAATCAATAAACATCAGAATTTTGTATAAATATCTAATTTTAATAGAGTTGTCTTTTTTATTAATTTTTATCAATTTGTATTATTTACAATTTTTTTATTATGTCTGTTTGTAGTATTTTATACTGTATACGTTTAAGTTATGTAACAACCTCAAAATGGGCCTAGTCGTGTTCGAATCTGGTACGTCTAGAAAGTTTAATTAAATATTGAATAAAAGGAATTAAATATATATTGTTGATTAAATAAGAAAATAATAAAGAAATGATAATATTAAAATATTATTGAAAATAGATAATAATAATGAATTATTAAATGGTTTAGAACGAGGTTTCCAAAAATATCTCTGTTAGTTAAAACGGGTACTCGTGCGTTAAGTTGTAAGTTGGAAAGGGGAACAAGATACCCACTTGTGGATATGCATAACCCACAAGTGGGCATCACACGTGACCACCTCTTCACCCCTTGTAACAAAACACAGACAATTGTTTTTGACTTAGTGTTCTTTGTGCTCTTGTTTGCAATTGAAGGAGAAGCCATTGAAGATTCAATTACCAATCTGATTTCTTGCTACTGATTTCCAAGTCCAATCTACTGTGAATCACCAAGTTAATCTCCACCTTGTTGTAAGTTGGAATCTTCAAGTTCTTCACTTTCAAGTTTAGGTTCTAAATTGGGTTTGAATGATTTTGATCCCAATCTGTGTTTCTAAGATTGCCAATCTGTTTCTAAATGATATCTAAGTGTTTAGGAATCAAATTCTGTAATTAAATTGAAGGTTTGGTTGGATTTTGAGAATTAAAGTGGCTAATGGGTCAAAAAGAGGATTTTGGTCCCAAACACTGAATTGGTTATTTTGGTATGTAAAAATGGTACCTTTGAGTTGTTTTTTATGAGTATTTTCATATGTGAACCTTAGAAACCGATTGATAATACTCTGGTTGAGTTTTGGTATGTTTTTGTATGGAAAACAGTAGGTTTTGCACGAACCTGCTGCTGTATATTGAAGGGCACGGGCGTGCCTCTCAAGAACAGACCGTACCTTAGGGCGTACCTAGGAGGCACGGCTGTACCTCCCAAGGGTACGGGGCGTGCCTAACCCTAGCGAGCCCAGGGGTACCCTGAAGTCACGGGGTGTACCCGAGACCCAGGTACGGGGCGCACCCGGGGCATGCCACGCCAGGCACGGGCGTGCCTTGGCAAGGTACGGGCGTGCCCTGCCCCTGGCATAATCTGTTTTTCAAGGTTTTAATAGTTGTAAACCTTGTTTAGGTATTCCGATTGATCCAGAAGCTACAGTATCGTAGAGAGAAGTATTCTAACTTGACAGGTGAGTGCCTGATAACATAACGATTAATATACCTATAACATATATTAAAAATGATTACAGAATTGTAAACCATGATTTGTACACGCACTTGTTCAAGTGTAGGATTGCATGATGATGCTAGAATATACCATGTTGACACAGTATAGTATGCACTTGATTAGGTGTATGCTATGATGAGTATTGAATATATATATGCGTGCATTGACTGATGATTCGATTGAATCAATTGTTTGTTTGTGACTGATCCGGATCCTATGGACAAAGCTGTCCTGGATAAAGCTGTCCTACGAGAACAAAGCTGTTCTAATTAAGGACAAAGTTGTCCTCTTTGGGTATAGCTGCGGCTGTACAACAGAGGAATCTGCGGATTCCAAAACGCAACGGTGGACGCTGTACAGCTCCCCCACCGGGGCGGTTGATGTGTTTGGTACCCCAGTTTTGTTGTATTGAGCCGGGTTAGCTCCCTTGCAAGATATGTTACCTCCTGACTACGCCAACTCATCGTGAGATGCTAGGATAGAATTATCTGAGCATGAAGAATGATATGTGATGTATTTATTTTAATCATATGCTATTTGAGTACTCACTAGCTATTATAGCTAACAGATGCTACACCCTACATGTGCAGGTGATCCTCAGTGAGCTTGGGACCCTGTGGGTAGTTTGTTTTCATAGGAGGAACAATTTGTCTGTAATAACTCTGAAATAATGGTTGTTTGAATTTAGTAATGGTCGACCGGATAAGTAACAGTAACACCGAACTTGTATGTGGCATCTTTTGGTTTGTAATATAATTGCCACGTGTTTTCTATTTCCGCTGCGTGTTTCCTAATGAATAAGATAAATAAATGTTTTTAAAAAGAAAAATCTGGTCCTCGAAATGGCAGTGTTACAAGCTGGTATCAGTGCCTAAGTTTGAGTGAATTGGGTACTTGAATAAGTACTCAGTCTCAAATTCAGGTTCTCGACCATTATTTAAAGTGTTCCTCGGGAGGTGTTGGGGTGTGAGAGAGACTGATATGATTCACATGACTAACACAGTTGTTGATTATTTGTTTATTGATTAACATGATTAATCAAGTATGGAAAAGTATACTACGTATGTTTGACTTTAATGATCTAACAGAACTTAGAGATTGACTATGTCTGGAAGTGATGATCGGGAGGCGTATATTCGCGACTTGGAGGCTCGTCTTAAGGGCTCTGAGGAGCGTGTTCCCGAAAAGAAGATGGCCATGGGATTAAAGGCCTTCATGATGTGTTAACCACCGACCTTTGAAGGTAATATGGATATGGTGATTGCAGAGCGGTGGATCCGCGATACTGAATTGGCCTTCGAGACATGTGAAGCTGATGAATCCAAGAAGGTGGCATATGCACGAAAGATGCTGCGAGGTAGAGCGGTGTCTTGGTATGATACGGTGATAGCTTCTACACCGGCTGATGTCCTCAACTCTATGACTTTGTCTGATTTTCTGAGGATTATGAGGGCTAAATACTGTTCAGCCCAGGCGGTAGAAGCTGTGGTTAATGAGTTCCGAGCCTTGTCTAAAGGCAATCGATATGTTGAGGAACTCATCACCAGGTATACCAAATTGGTTCGTTTCATGCAGGGTTCCTTACCGGACGAAGAAGCAAAGATTAACCGCTTTGTACTTGCTCTGCCACCGGAGTATCGATCATCCATCCGATTTGCCACTACTCTGGATAGGGCATTCGATATTGCACACCGGTATGAGACCGATCATGCTACACAAGCTGGGGGAACTTCCAAAAGGAAGTTTGAACAGTCTTCGGGGTCGAAGGCTTCAGGTGGAGGATCATGGCAGAGACAGCCTCAGCAACACCAGCAACAACAAGGGGGTTCCAAGTATAATCCGTCTGATGATCTATGGTGTGCTTCGTGTCGATCTAGGCATACTGGGCATTATACCAAGGATACTGCAAGAAGTCCTAAATGTGGTCAAAAGGGGCATACAACTGAAAGCTGTAAACATAAAGATAATGTATGCTTCAAGTGCTTCAAGCCGGGACACCGATCGGCTGATTGTAGGTCGGGTTCCAACACCGGATCGGGAGGAGCTGGTGGATCTTCCTCGGATCGGGGAAAGAATGTTGCTCTAGGCAGGGCATTCCAGATGACAGCCGATGAGGCTAAGGCTGCAGGTGATGTTATCACTGGCACCTTTCTTATTAATAATTCTCCTGCGTGTGTTTTATTTGATTCAGGAGCGACATATTCTTTCATCTCTGCATTCTTATGTGCTAAACTGCAATTGCCTATCTGTACACTGACTGATCTGTTAAGTGTTGAAGTTGCTAGTGGTAGGATAGTCTCTGTTGTTCATAGAGTTCCTATTGCACTGATTGATGTTGACGGGACTAGTTTCCCTGTTTCTTTTTTGGTTATGTCGATTGCTGGGTTTGATGTAGTAATCGGGATGGATTGGCTCAGCAAACAAAATGCTGAGATTATTTGTTCGAAAGAGATTACTAAGATTCCTTTCTCTGACGGGTCATATGCTGTGGCTCGTGGTGAAGGAAGAACTTCTGAAACTCCATTGATTTCTCAGATGAAAGCTCGCAAGTTTGTAGCCAAGGGATGTGAGTCCTATTTGGCTTATGTTATTGATACACATATGGAGAAGAAAGCTGTAAATGACATTCGGGTAGTTTCTGAATACCCGGGTGTTTTCCCTGATGAATTACCGGGTTTGCCACCGGTAAGAGATGTAGAATATCAGATACATCTTGTACCAGGTGCTACGCCTGTAGCAAGATCTCCTTATCGTCTTGCACCATCTGAGGTTCGCGAGATGATGACCCAGATACAGGAACTTCTTGATAGAGGTTTCATTCATCCCAGCTCTTCGCCTTGGGGAGCTCCAGTTTTGTTTGTTAAAAAGAAAGACGGGACGATGCGGATGTGCATTGACTACAGGGAGCTGAATAAGCGCACTGTAAAGAACAAGTACCCTCTTCCTCGTATTGATGATCTGTTTGATCAACTTAAGGGTGCTACATGCTTTTCAAAGATAGATCTTCGTTCTGGTTATCATCAAGTCCGTGTGCGTGATGAAGATATTCCAAAGACGGCTTTCAGGACGAGATATGGGCATTATGAGTTTCTTGTGATGCCTTTCGGATTGACAAATGCTCCAGCCATTTTTATGGATCTTATGAACCGTGTCTGTCGAGCCTTTCTTGACAAATTTGTCATTGTATTCATTGATGACATTCTTATCTATTCCAGATCTGAAGCAGAACATGAGACACATCTTCGCGTAGTTCTTGACACATTGATGCGAGAACAATTATATGCTAAATTTTCTAAATGCGAGTTCTGGCTCGAAAAGATACACTTCCTTGGGCATGTGATAAGCAAGGATGGTGTAATGGTTGATCCAGCCAAGGTTGAGGCAGTGATGAATTGGAGAATTCCCAAAACCCCATCTGAGATTTGTAGCTTCTTAGGACTTGCCGGGTACTATCGGCGATTCATTCAGAATTTTTCTAAGATCGCAGGTCCTTTGACGAAGCTTACACGAAAGGATGTTCCTTATTCGTGGTCTGATGAACAAGACAATGCATTCCAGACCTTGAAACAACTCTTATGTCAAGCTCCAATTCTGACTCTGTCTGATGGGTCAGAAGATTTTATTGTTTACTATGATGCTTCTTACGCAGGTTTGGGAAGTATCCTTATGCAGAAGGACAAGGTTATATCTTATGCTTCCCGCCAACTGAAGCCACATGAGAAGAGCTATCCGACTCATGATCTGGAGTTGGCAGCTGTTGTCTTTGCTCTGAAACTATGGCGCCACTACTTGTATGGCACCAAATGTGTGGTATTCACCGATCATAAGAGTCTCCAGTATGTTTCTACACAGAAGGAGCTCAATATAGGCAACGCAGGTGGATCGAGTTAATTAATGATTATGATTGTGAAATCAAATACCACCCGGGCAAGGCTAACGTGGTGGCTGATGCTTTAAGCCGAAAGGGCTCCTTAGAAACCGTTAAATTCATGAAAATTACTATTGTTTCTGATCTTATCACTCGTTTAAAGGAGGCTCAGCATGAAGCCTTATTAGAAGCTAATCTAAAGGCGGAAGTTATGGTTAAATTGAAGGAGCAGCTACAAGATGACAGCAGGGGATTGAAGACATACATGTCCCGAATCTGGGTACCTAGCATCGGAGGGAACCGGGATCTTATCTTGAAGGAGGCGCACAGTTCTCGTCTATCTGTTCATCCTGGGTGCACAAAGATGTACCATGACCTTAAGGCACTTTATTGGTGGCCTACTCTAAAACGTGACATTGCCTCTTATGTGGAGAAATGTCAGATCTGTGCACAGGTGAAGACCGAGCACCAACGACCATATGGTAATTTGCAACAATTACCAATTCCTGAATGGAAATGGGACAACATCACCATGGATTTTGTTACTAAATTGCCCAGGACTTCTAAAGGGCATGACATGATCTGGGTGATTGTTGATAGACTCACCAAGTGTGCACACTTTCTAGTTGTGAATGAATCTTCTTCTATGCCCAGACTTGCTCAGATATATATAAATGAAATTGTTGCTCGACACGGTGTTCCTCTATCTATTGTCTCTGATAGGGATACACGATTTGTTTCACACTTTTGGAGCAGTCTTCAACGGGAGCTCGGTACTCGTGTTCATTTGAGTACCGCATACCATCCGCAAACAGACGGACAGTCCGAAAGGACTATCCAAACTCTTGAAGACATGCTACGCGCATGTGTACTTGAATACGGTGGCTCATGGGATTCTCATTTGCCTTTAATTGAGTTTGCTTATAATAACTCATATCATTCTAGTATCGGTATGCCACCGTATGAGATGCTTTATGGTAGGCGTTGTCGCACACCTACCTGTTGGCTTGAACCAGGGTAGAAGCAGTATGCTAGACCTGATATGGTCCAGATTACAGCAGATAAAGTTAAGCTTGCATGTGAGAAGCTTAAGGCAGCCAGAGACAGGCAAAAGATGTATGCTGATCCTAAACGCAGGCCGGTTACCTTTGAAATTGGTGATTGGTTAGTTAAAACGGGTACTCGTGCGTTAAGTTGTAAGTTGGAAAGGGGAACAAGATACCCACTTGTGGATATGCATAACCCACAAGTGGGCATCACACGTGACCACCTCTTCACCCCTTGTAACAAAACACAGACAATTGTTTTTGACTTAGTGTTCTTTGTGCTCTTGTTTGCAATTGAAGGAGAAGCCACTGAAGATTCAATTACCAATCTGATTTCTTGCTACTAATTTCCAAGTCCAATCTGCTGTGAATCACCAAGTTAATCTCCACCTTGTTGTAAGTTGGAATCTTCAAGTTCTTCACTTTCAAGTTTAGGTTCTAAATTGGGTTTCAATGATTTTGATCCCAATCTATGTTTCTAAGATTGCCAATCTGTTTCTAAATGATTTCTAAGTGTTTAGGAATCAAATTCTGTAATTAAATTGTAGGTTTGGTTGGATTTTGAGAATTAAAGTGGCTAATGGGTCAAAAAGAGGATTTTGGTCCCAAACACTGAATTGGTTATTTTGGTATGTAAAAATGGTACCTTTGAGTTGTTTTTGATGAGTATTTTCATATGTGAACCTTAGAAACCGATTGGTAATACTCTGGTTGAGTTTTGGTATGTTTTTGTATGGAAAACAGTAGGTTCTGCACGAACCTGCTGCTGTATATTGAAGGGCACGGACGTGCCTCTCAAGAACAGACCGTACCTTAGGGCGTACCTAGGAGGCACGACCGTACCTCCCAAGGGTATGGGGCGTGCCTAACCCTAGCGAGCCCGGGGGTACCCTAAAGTCACGGGGTGTACCTGAGACCCAGGTACGGGGCATACCCGGGGCGTGCCACGCCAGGCACGGGCGTGCCTAGGAAAGGTACGGGCGCGCCCTGCCCCTGGCAGAATCTGTTTTTCAAGGTTTTAATAGTTGTAAACCTTGTTTAGGTATTCCGATTGATCCAGAAGCTACAGTATCATAGAGAGAAGTATTCTAACTTGACAGGTGAGTGCCTGATAACATAACGATTAATATACCTATAACATATATTAACAATGATTACAGAATTGTAAACCATGATTTGTACACGCACTTGTTCAAGTGTAGGATTGCATGATGATGCTAGAATATACCATGTTGACACAGTATAGTATGCACTTGATTAGGTGTATGCTATGATGAGTATTGAATATATATATGCGCGCATTGACTGATGATTCGATTGAATCAATTGTTTGTTTGTGACTGATCCGGATCCTATGGACAAAGCTATCCTACGAGAACAAAGCTGTTCTAATTAAGGACAAAGCTGTCCTCTTTGGGTATAGCTGCGGCTGTACAACAGAGGAATCTGCGGATTCCAAAACGCAACGGTGGACGCTGTATAGCTCCCCCACCGGGGCGGTTGATGTGTTTGGTACCCCAGTTTGGTGCATTGAGCCGGGTTAGCTCCCCTGCAAGATATGTTACATCCTGACTACGCCAACTCATCGCGAGATGCTAGGATAGAATTATCTGATCATGATTGATGATATGTGATGTATTTATTTTAATCATATGCTATTTGAGTACTCACTAGCTATTATAGCTAACAGATGCTACACCCTACATGTGCAGGTGATCCTCAGAGAGCTTGGGACCCTGCGGGTAGTTTGTTTTCATAGGAGGAACACTTTGTCTGTAATAACTCTGAAATAATGTTTGTTTGAATTTAGTAATGGTCGACCGGATAAGTAACAGTAACACCGAACTTGTATGTGGCATCTTTTGGTTTGTAATATAATTGCCACGTGTTTTCTATTTCCGCTGCGTATTTTCAAATGAATAAGATAAATAAATGTTTTTAAAAAGAAAAATATGTTCCTCGAAATGGCGGTGTTACATGCTACGTTAACCTTCCATCAATTTATGTGTGCAAACTTTCAACGAATATTGTTCCCTCTGCTAGTTTTCCAATGATGATAAACAAATGTCAAGGCCAATTGTTATCTAATATTGAATTGTTTATAGAGTTAATTGGCCAAATGGTCTTCTAACTTAACCATTTCTGCCTATTTAGTCCTTTAACTTTAAAAGCGGTGAAGACCATCCTTTATGAATCGTTTTGCGGTAATTTTGATCCTTCCTAAAAGAAGTCGTTTGTTTGGCTAGTCAAATCAAGGGTATTTTAGTCTTTTTACCCTTTTTTAATTTATAATTATATAAAATAATATATTTATCATTTTTTAAAAGTAAAAATATATATCACTTATACTCTCGTCCTCCTCTCTCTAAACATACATAGACACACACACACACACACACACACACTCTTGCTCTCTCTCTCTCTCTCTCGCGTTCTTCCTCACATTCTTCTGCCCCTCTTAAAAACCACCACCACCCGCCAACGCCACCCACCGTCGCCACTACCCGAACTTAAAACAAGCATTACCACCGCCACCCTAACCGCCACCACTGTCCTTTGTCCATCATCGCTATCCTCTGAGTACCGCCGCCACCAACTCTGAGCACCGCAACCAAATCTGGAAGATCCGAATTGAAGGTGGCATACGGTGGCAGAAGACAGAAGACAGAAGACCCATAAACTTTATATTTCTCTCTCTCTCTCACTCTCTCTCTCTCTCGGTCACTCTCAAATTATGACAGTAGAGGTGAGTGGTGTGAAATTAGGGTTCTTTATTGATCCGCTTGGAGAGAAGGATTTGCGGGTAAAAGCTCCACGACACCATTTTGGATTCGAGCAGTGGCAGGTGGCGTAGGAACAAAGCAAGGGGTAAAATCTTAATGACAACATCATGTTGTTTTTAAATTTCAAATTCGTATGAAAGATCTGCAAAAACGTATGTATGCGTGGTTTCTTCATCTTCATCCTTGTTTCTTTAAAAACACACAAAAAACCCTAATTAACTCTCTTGGTGTGTCGTTTTGACGACAATGGTGGTTGGTAGGAGGAGGTGGCGGTTGTTGGCCGGAGAGGTGGTGGTGTCCGGTGGTGGTGGTTTGACAAAAGTGGGAGGAAAGAGAGACATGTAGAGAGAAAGAGAGAGGGGAAGAGAGAGAGAAAGAAAGGATTGTATTTTCTTATTATATATTAATTAAAACTTGTAATTTAATAAGGGTAATAATGTCATTTTATCATGACTTAATAGAATGTGTTAGTAAGGAACAAACATACCACAAAATGATTCATAAAAGACGCTCTCCACCACTTTTAAAGTTAAAGAACTAAATCGGCACAAATGGTTAAGTTAAAGAACTATTTGACCAATTAACTCTTTTTTCTAAGATGTTATGTTTTTTTATCATGGTCATTTATATGATGCGGTTTCTCGAGTAAATAATAATAATGATTTAAAAGTTGTTATTCGCGATAAAAATAGTTAAGCCTACTATTAAAACGATGAATGTTATCTACAAAGAGATTTTATTAAAAATATAATGATGATCTTATTTATTAATTTCTAATTACTAATAAATTTACCACTTTTTTGACGAATTTATATCACTGTATACTTTTATAATTGTTTCATCATACCTATTAATAGCATTTCACTTCATAAATATTTAAAAATTTATTAATTATCTCTGTTTTAGTATACTAAAAATTAAACTAATAAAAACTAAATAAAAGACGAAATGGGGATTGAACCATCCCACGTCACCACCTCATGATCCCCCATTTAATAATATTCTTTATCACTTTACATAAAGTCATTTATATTTTTTAATTTGATAAAAAGTACTGATTTCTTTATTAAATGTAGTGTTAGTAATTAATGTCTATTTATTCTTTTTATACATTTTACATAAAAATATGAAACCATAAATGGTCCGGTCAATTCATTAAATAATTAAAAAAAGTAGAAGAATATATTATTTTTCTTACAACAATGATGATACTGAATTAGTTTGAATGCGCCACATGTTCCATCAACTACTTCAAATAGGTTTTTATTGATTTTTATTATTTTGTGGTTACTTTTTTTTAACAACACAAAAAAGACATACTATTTAGAGCTTTGGTATAGTCATCACCTCGCCTAACATACCCCAAATATATTAAAATTAAAATATTTAACAAAATGCTAGAAAGCAAATATACAATTATTTTAAAACGGAATATACAGAAAGAATCCAATTAAATAAAACACCCTACTTGTAAACTCCCAACCACCAAGATTATAAATTCATGTAATTTGAAGATGGGTAATTCTATATATCCCTCTTGATTATCTATATAGCTCCTCTTAATTTTACATATGTAAGTAAAAAAACTATATTAAAAATAAAACATTCTTGATTTAACATATGAATTTATAAGAGTATTGAGGCTAAATAGTAGTACCCTTTCAAGATATGGGAATGAACATCACTTGGCCCAAGAGATCTTTCCTCCAAGATTACCTTTTAAGCTTAACCATACTAAAACAATACTTTTAATTGCTCCAATCAAATCCTTTGGATAATGCAAACTTTCTGATGGTATTTCTTAGGTTGAGAGTATAGCAACCATCAAACCAAATGACATATATGCAATCACATTAGTTTTTTTTACCTTTTCCTTTTCAACCTAAATCAACCTCAAACTCAAGTAGCACCCTTCTCAAATCAATCCAAACAACTCAAATATTTTCTCTCTCCTTACTTTCTTTACAAAACAAAAAAAAGGGTGCTACGAGAGTATAGCAACCATCAAACCAAATGACACATCTGCTGTCACATTAGTTTTTTTTACTTTTTCCTTTTCAACCTAAATCAACCTCAAACTCAAGTAGCACCCTTCTCAAATCAATTCAAACAACCCAAATATTTTCTCTCTCCTTACTTTCTTTACAAAACAAAAAAAAAGAATCTTTGGTGCATTGGGTTGCCAAACCCGAAATGGTTGAGGAAAGAAAGAACCCGAAATCGGCATAGGGTTCTCCCTTAGGAGCCGCATGAACCCGAAGAAAGCTGATTGCTTTCGGGTATACTACTACGTGCGCATAGATTCCAACACAAAGAGACAAGAGCTCTCTCAAAAGCTAGTAGTTTATTCTTTGTAAATCATGGTTGAGGGCCCATTCAAATAAGTTCAACACCAAGATTTTTGTGGTTACTCGATCATCTTTCTTTTATGTTGCTTCAAAAACTTCATTCTAATTGCTATTTTTGTTTATTTTTCTTGATTTATGGATGCAGTGGCGGATCCAGAAATTTTGTTTAGGGAGGCATCTTTTATGGATACATTTCAGGTCCAAACAAGTCGGGCCAAAATTGTATGACAGTCAAAATAATCTTGTAAATTTGACTTTTATTTTAGAAGTTTTGAAGGTTTTTGTTATCTTTCTCAAATAGATTTAGTAGTATTTTCATATTACATAGTTTTTTTTTCTTAATTAGTTAAAGGCTTGGGCTTTGAGGGCCTTATATTTAATTATTAGGGGCCTAAAATTTTTTATCCATATACTCCTATAATAAAAATTGTGATCTATTGGGGGCCTTTCCCCCACCTTTCTATGTTGTGTATCGCCAGTGTATGGATGCTTATTGATTCAATGAATCTCCAAGTTGGTGGGATCGTTGCATATTTGATTATCTAAGGGTTATGATTTTATCATTTTCAAACTTATTTTCGCTGATGCTACATAATGTTTACAGGGGTTCTTTACATATAAATTTCATGTAATTAGGTTAACTTGGACCGGTTAGATTTTGGCCGATTTGTTTAGAGAGAAAAGAGTGGAGGTGTTCTACGTGTGTGATGGGGTGACCACTTAGGGTGGGAGGGAGGGGGGGTCTGGTATTACTACGAGGCTAAGTGGTTGATTAAACTGCTGGAAAAAAACCGATGTGATAGTGTATGACCACTACTTGCACTCTTAAGTAGTATCTTTATGATTTAGTGATTATTTTTGTTTAAATGTGAGTTTGTTACTTCATTTCACATATATGGTTAATAATGTTGGTTTGCTTTGTTTTTGTAGTCTTTTTGTTTTTTTTTCTCGTTTGGTATTATTAAAGTTGACGAGAAATGTTTCAAAGGTTAAATCAGCAAATAGAAAGTTCTGATTTATTTTTATAAAAAAATAATATATTGCTCGTATATCACACACATCCAATTTAAACTATAATAATATTGAATTTTAAATTTTGAATAATATAAATATAAATTCTTTTTGAACGACAAATACATACCCCTCCTAAGCACATCTTTAAATCTACTCTATTGTTCATAATGAGACTTGAACTCATAACCTTTTAAGAAGAGACACAACTCTAAACACCACTGAGCTACATGCCCTTTAGTAAATAATATAAGAATAAAAGGTTTTCTTGCTACTTCATCCTCCAATTCACTATAATATAATATATGGAGTCCTTAAATTTTCTTTTTCATGTTCTTCAATAATTTTGACACTTATTTTAATATTATAAGTAGAAGAATAGGTATAAAAAAAGTAGAAATATATCTCCACTCATAATATAAATAGTTATGTAATTATATAACGAAGTCAACCGGGCACATTAAACATGGTCATTAAATAGTAAATCTAAACATATTTTTTTAAGATCTCAATGCATCTTCCATTCGATTATAAATGCTCATAAGTTAGCATGTACCCTCATTAATATTGCAGTAGAAATTCTGCTATTTATGCATTATGTTCCACCGGTTGTCAGGGGCGGACATAAGGGGGCTGAAGTGTGTTATGTCCCCTCTAATAAACGTAAAATTTTTAGTATTTTAAAAGACTAAGTATGACACATATTTATTAAGCCCCCTAATCAGAGTTAATTAGTAACCCAAGTATAGTTCAAAACAGAAACGGCGAAGAAAAGGCTTGAAGTTGTGATTCTGATTTTTTAAAGAGCTTTCACAGCAATGAAAATTGTGAAAACATAGGTTCGTAAAAGTATGAATGATAATTATCTTTAAATCAGTCTGGTTGTTTACATTGAGAGAGAGCGATTACTGATACTTTATCGATACACAATATAATAGATAAGTTCTATTTAAAGAAACAAAGACGTGTTAAACTATAAATTAACATGCAAAGTATGCTTTTTACCCTTATTTTTTGGTTTCATTGAAATTTTATCAACATAAAGCATTCGAGTTATCGTTTTAGTTAATATCATGCTTCTAGCGCGTTAATTCATGACAAGCGAAATAGCATTCGTTAGAAAATTTTGATGATTATTTTTGGCAAAGCTTAAACGTTATTCTAACACGTAAGTTTCTCTCCGCTATAATAAAATCCTAGCTCCACCCCTACCAACCACTAATATCACGTTTATTATATATATATTTCGGGTGATAGCTATTGATTTTTAGCCGGGAAGTGTGTGTTTATATGCAAAAAGGTGCACTTATCCTTTGTGTAACGCCCCAATTTTCAAAACTTTTTAAACAAAAGCTATTTGACTAAAAACAAAATTTAATAAGCGGATGAAAACACATTAAATATATTTGAATCCTCTGGTTCATACAAAAAGTGGTACCACCACGATTATAACAAAAGCAGTTTCCAACAGGCTTGTTATCAATGAAAGCAAATAAAACATTTCATTTAAACCCTCGGGTTTGGATAAAAGATATGTGCACATTTATATCAAAATTTATTTCATTGCACAAATAGGAGCGTTATTGTTACAAAATACGTTTTAAGTAGCCAACCATCAACAGTCAAACTGGGGCCTTGCTTTGATGCTAACACAACCTGCAGAACAACAACCAAGAAGCTGTCTCAGTTATTATGGATACAGTACTGCACCATCTTAGCATCCACCAAGAAGGCTAAAATGCTGTGGCAGCTACAACTACACGAAGCAGTGTACCACCCTCTTCGTGATCCTCTGATCACTAATATAACACATTACAATGTAACACACGTATCATAGATATGAATCAGAGTTTAGGAAACTCACCTTATGCCAGATATACTCAGAACACGTCAAACAGTAATTCCTATAGATATATAATCATGGTATTAATCATATAATCAAGCTCAGCACTTCACAAACTGAACAGGGGCAAGGCAAGCCCGTACCCCCTAGAGGCACGCTCGTGCCTCTTAGCCAAGGGCCAGAAACAAAGCCCAAACAAGCATGGGTGTACTGGGCCAAAAGCACGCACGTGCCCCTGTACGCCCGGACCTCTCAAAGGCACGCCCGTACCTCAAAGACTCGTCTGCTCAACATTTTCTAATATATAACTCATGAAAAATACTCTAGTGATTCTCAGTCTACACGTAACCTTTTCCATACAAGCAATAAATCTAAATGGTCGAATCAACATCGGACCTAGTTTCCTCGTTTTTCTAAATCCGATATTGCTCTCTTATAGCGATATGTTAATATAATATGGTTTTCCCACTTGTCACTAATCGACGATATACGATTATTTGTATAGCTCTTTTATCAATTTGCGCTATTATCAACATGTTTCTCATTTAATAAATTGTTCTGGTATTCACTGTACCCATTATAGTTACTCATTTCTTTCTGATCCTGAGGTTTGACCTCTCTTACCACATAATATGCCGTACGGCGACAATCCGATACTAAAATAATAATTTGTATGGTATATATAAAAATTTTGCTATCACTAAATAAAAACTCCAGTTTCTTTCAAATTTACAAAATACGTACACCGCATATTTCAATCGATTGAATTGTTCTCTCACTTTACTCATATAATAAAACATGTTTCTCATCTCTTCATAAAATTCCTCTCAAAATTTGGACTAAATCGGTTTTCTGACATAATGAAAACAGAGACACATAACCAAAAATAATTTCTTTATATAAACCTCAACTAACGTTAGAGAAATAACATTTTCTTGATGAAACTGAAATACACATTTTTAAATAGTCTTCTCACAACTACTCATATCTTATTATAGTAGTTAAGGATTTAGTTTTTGATCTTCCTCAAAAATTCATTTCTGTAATTCAACTCTGTTGAGTAGAAATCACATTTTCAAGAATAATTATTCTTTAACTGTCCCTGCTCTTTCTCGAGCAATAAATTACTTTCATGATAATAATCGATAAACATTGTTCATGCTCATTTATCTGTTAGGTCAACACCCGATCTTTTGTTCAACTTTATATATATTCCACCTTATACACAGGCCTAAGACCCACAAATTTAAAACTTCAACATCACTTCCATCCTGTTCTTTTTGGTATTACTTGACTTATTTATGATAATCAACACGTACATAACTCATCATTATACTTCACCTCAATTAGTATGATTAGTTTATCAACATTTTATCCATTACTCACTCAAATTTTCTATTTAATAATATAAGCCAATGCCACATCTTTTATTTAATCAGAGGCAGTAATCTTTTTCATTTACTCTTTACTCATTTTACCAATCATTCAACATTACATATTGTGGCTTTAAATTTCTCTTCCAACTCAATGTTATGCAGTTTCTTCATTTGATTCTGTAACTTTTATCAATACTCATTTCTACCACGATCACGGTTGTCAATATGAATTGTTTTAATATAATTAATCATTACAAGTTTTTCACACTACTGTCTCACTTGGAGTCAACTCATAATATAGATACAAAATACTCATCACCCGTACTTCAACCAATAACACAAAATCTTCCTTGATTCTGCCTCATTCGACATTTTATTATTTAAGAAAAGTACATACCGGTTTCTACATAATTTACATACATTTTTAAAAGAAACCTTACACTGTATCTATTTTTTTATTTAATATCTCAACTAACAGATTTTAACTAGTTAGGGCATTCTGAAGACTCATGCTCGTACTGAGCACAGTCATAACAAAACTTTCCTAAGGATAAGCAATTCTTATAATTATGTCCTACTTCTCCACACGTATAACAACCTTTGGTCTTATGTTTACACTGACCAGTATGGTTCTTACCATAAGTTTCGCATCCTGATCTTCTACGGGATCCCTCAGATTTAATCTCTATTTTATCCTCTTTCATTTCATTAATCATTTCATCCTTGAACATATGAAATTCTTCTCGAACTACACTTCTTATCTCATTCTTCATTTCTGTCATAATAGACGGCATAACGGTCTTAACACATTTTCCAAAATCATCTGCAATGACACTCTTGAGGTGTCTGGTAGGTATGGCTCCACGCCTTTCCCCATAAAGGGAAATATAATCTTCAACTTCTCTTATGGTAATCATGTCAGGGTTTTCTTCATTTCTTACTTCATTCTCTGTTCTAGGATTCACATTAGGATCCATTACACTGTAACAAAATAATTCTTGGTTAAACATAATGTTAATCATATCTCGCATCATTATTCTTGTCTTTGTTTCACAAATACTCTACTCTTTTACTGTCTTGGAATAATATATAGATTCTTACCAACGTCTATCTCTTTCCACTTTGTGTTAATTTACTTCTCTTAGTTCTCATAATAATTTCATGTTCCACTCTTACCAATACATCATATATTACATTATCTCTTGAAATATAGAGTTTCAGTAATTATTATACCTTCACAATCTTTCTATTTATTTTTGTCTTTATCATCTCACACATTATTACTTATATTTGGCCAATCCATTGAGACTGGTATATAATATTATATGTGCCAACACTCTCAAGTTTTTATGTTCTTTTCAATTAAACACCCCTTCCTTATTATACATAATATTCTAGATATTATATTACTCATCTTGTAACCCGTTTCGTCTTTATTTCATAACCGTCCTCCATCTCGTTTATATTTATTGAATTAAGCCACTTACTTTTTTAAAAAGTTTATCAAATCATAATCATTTTATTCTCATTTGCATTTTAAAGAATAACCATCTTCATCATTTATATTATCAATTTTTATTAGCATTTCTTTCTGACGCCAACTCATTATCTGATTCAATATACGCCTTACTTGGATAAGTTATACTTTTATTAGGACTTCTTACCGGTCACACTGGTTCTATTCTCTCTGGCCTACTATTAGGATCATCTCTAAAAATATTACTTACTCAAAAATCTCTTATATTCATCACACTAGAATTTATGTCAAACATGACTCTTACAACAAGAAACTATTCATGTTTCCTTCTAACTCATTTTAACTTCTCCTCGTATTCACTACCCTGAAAGTATAGATAAAGCATTAAAACATAAGGTAGCATTACCACATTATCCTTTATATTAAAAAATTTGTACTCAATTAGCATATCCGTACACCTATCCTCATATCCGAAGTAGCCCTTCTCATACTAAGGCACTCCTATGTCACAGGTGTATTATTTCCTACAAGTACCTCTCACTCGATTCACAAGATTCCCCATGATTTCATCAAGTTCCAACATATATCGTGTGCCAATAATAATATGGGCCCTTATATTACTCCGAACACAATATATACATTTGATCTTAACTTTACCACAAAAAGTCCCGATTCCGGGCTTAGGCCATGTATCACATTATTAATTACTATACAACATATTACATATAACCAACACCTCCTTTATCAGTCTAGTCTCATGCATTGCCTATAAGCATTCAACACTAGCCATAAAAATTCATAGGATAATATCTCTATCGAATCTTATGTATTAACTTAATGCATAGCATTTACTCACATACCATGTTATAGCACTTAAAAGTGCATCAATCATCAGTATGCATAATTAGCACAATCTCTGAAAAAATACACAATATACTCGCCAAGCTGCAAGCCTCCAGTTTGACAAAAATCCTCAGAACCATGGTTTAAGTCCAGATGATGTATAACACACCTCCAGATCCCTCAAACCGTGGCTCTGATACCAAGTTGTAACACCTCAATTTTCAAAACTTGAAAGAAAGCTTTAAACAAAAGCTATTTGACTAAATTCAAAATTTAATAAGCGGATGGAAACACATTAAATATATTTGGACCCTCTGGTTCATACAAAAAGTGGTACCACCACGATTATAACAAAAGCAGTTTCCAACAGGCTTGCTAACAACGGAAGCAATTAAAACATTTCGTTTAAACCCTTGGGTTTGTATAAAAGATATGCGCGCATTTATATCAAAAGTTATTCCACTGCACAAATAGGAGCGTTATTGTTACAAAATACGTTTTAAGTAGCCAACCATCAACAGTCAAACTAGGGCCTTTCTTTTGTGCTAACACAACCTGCAAAACAACAACCAGCAGTATCTGCTAAGCTACAAGAGCTTACTGAGAAATCTAAACTGTAAATCATATAAGCATGCACATACACCTATACGAATGCTGTCACAGTTCTTATGGATAAAGTACTACACCATCTTAGCATCTATCAAGAAGGCTAAAACGCTATGGTAACTACAACTGCATGAAGTAGTGTACCACCCTCTCAGTGATCCTCTCATCACTAATATAACACATTGCAATGTAACACACGTATCACAAATATGAATCAGAGTTTAGGAAACTCACCTCAGCAATTAATACCACAAAGAGTTATTCCAGATATACTCAGAACACATCAAACAATAATTCCTACAGATATATAATCATGGTATTAATCATACAATCAAACTTAGCACTTAACAAATTGAACAGGGGCAAGGCACGCCCGTACCCCCTAGAGGCATGCCCGTGCCTCTTAGCTCAAGCCTAGAAACAGAGCCCAAACAAGCATGTGCGTACTGGGCCAAAAGCACGCCCGTACCCTACATAGGCACGCTCGTGCTCCGATTCGCCTGGACCTCCTGAACAGAGGCGGTCACGGCCACTAGGCACGGCCGTACCCCTCAAAGGCACGCCCTTGCCTCTCTGGTTTCAGCAACAATTCGCCAACTGTCTTGCTATAACTCCGGTTAACTCACCAAATATCACTATGTAAATTCATAAAAACGTTACTGGGTGTTTTTCCTACACCCGTAACAACTTCTAAATTAAAAACAATAACCATAACATCACTAAATCCTTAATTCACCATGAATTAACTTAAAACCCATTAAAAACTTCAAAGATATGATCCAAGAATCCTTACCTCAAGCTCGTGATTTTCTATGATCAGATATAACCTCTTGTTTCTAGTTGTTCTTGCTCAAAGCCTCAGAGAAATTCTTGCTTCTCTACTCCTTACGTAAGTTTCTTGAAGTGTTTTTGTTTGGTTTGACTATCAAATGTCAAAGATGGCTATATATATATACTTTGAAAGTTGACACAAATGGTCCCTCTACTTTTCTTGTTTCATTTTAACAACTTTAACCCATCAAGTTTCTGAACACCTCCTAATATTAATTAGGCAAACCACTAAACTATAATACTCGCTTAATTATTAAATCAGGAAATTCAAACTTTGGGTGTTACACTTTGCTTTTTATTTTGTAGGTTAAAAAGGTAAAAGAGAAATTATTTGAAGAGATTAAAGATACAAGAGATCAATATTAAGAAAAGTTAAGGAAATAAAAGATTTAGATGAATATCAAGCCCATGTAAAATAGAAGAGAATAAAAGAAGAAGAATAGCCCAAATAGCCAAGGCCCAAAAGTGAAGCCCAAAATAGAATTAAAAGAAAGAAACCGGACGAATTTAAGGACATCGCGCCGCGATAAGTTTGGGTCGCGACATGACGAGAGGATTAGATCGTGACGGGATAGAGTTTAAGATGATACTTATCGCGACCGACACGTATGCATCGCGACGCAACCGATTAAGAGATCGCGCCGCGACGTGAAGATAACACCAGTTTTCAAAGGAGTTTGAATTTGACTTCGCGAAGGATTCTAGGGATCGCGACGCGATGCATATGGGTCGCGGCGCGACGCCCCTATTTTCATAATTCTACATAAACACAACTCCAGTTCCAGTTTGGGGTTAATCACCCAACTTTTTCTGTAATATTCCGAAATTTAATATGATCTTATTATTGGTTAAATAGGTGTTTATATTGTTCAAAAGAATTTGTGTTTCATATTTGTAAAATAAGTTAGGTATATCATAGTTAAAATTAGAGGTTTATTGTTTTATGTGTGATATTAGTTTTAATGATAATTGCCCATGAAGTATAATTAGTAGTGCACATGATACAATTGACTCAAGCTCCTATTATTAGTAATGTAAATAATATGAGTTGATTGTTATATATGTATATTGGATGAAACTTTAAGAGTTAAAGATGTTAAGTTAGGACTTGAGGGGTTAAATGTGAAAGTTTGGTTATAATTATTCTCAATTAACGTAATTGAGTCAAATTCTACAGCCACAAGGGCTGGAAGCATCGAGAAGGAGGGAAGGGGGCTGGAGAAATTGATTCTACAAGGAGAAAAAGGGTAGAATTTTGGTATTTTGGTTGAGTTTAAAGTCAATTTGGGTTGGATTTAGTTATTCTTTCTCCATTAATGCTTGATTAAGCTTGAGTGGTGTTAGACAAGAAGGAATTCAAGATTCAAGTAAGTTCTAATCTTCACTTGTGTTTGATTTTAGTCATACTTCTTGTAAAGGATGATTTATTGTTATTGTTAGTTGACTTTCCAAGTCAAATGGGTGAAATCTTCATGTAAGAGATTAATCACCTAGACTTATGTTTTGTTGTAGTTAGAAGTTTGTTTTGGATGTGTTTTGGTGAATAGATGAGTGAATTGAAAGTTATAAAGAAGAAATGGTTGAATTGGTAACAAATACAAGAACAAAAGGAAAAATCTGATCTGTGTAGACCCGGTCGCGACGCGATGTGTTGGGTGTCGCGACGCGACACGTCGCGTGCTGTCTGGTGTTTTGTTCTAGTGAATTTCTCGCGGTGTGAGTGCTTCGTGGCGCGAGGCACCCTCAACATGCTAAAATCGTGTTTTTGACCCCCTTTGACCTTGTAATTGTTTTGGGTTTGATTCTATGATTATGGGGGGGGGGGGATTAGATAGAGTCTTGAAGACCCGAAAAAGGTGTTTAAGTTCAATATTGAGATCATATTCTTAAGAGGTTTTGGTTTTGGTTAACCTATTCAAGTTAACCTTATGTTTTTTGATCATAGGATTATGATTAAGTGTTTGGGCTTTGGTTTGGTTAAGGTTGTGATCCTCATCACTCCCTTAGGTGAGTACACCCTGCGGATACCTAACTCTTGTTAAAGTTTATAAGTCATCATAAATGTGTTTTATATGTTTGTCAATTGTTTTTATGAAACTTATTAAATTAAAGCATGTGGAAATTGTGAATTTATTATATGATGTGTTTTAACAATGGTTTTCAATGTAAGACCAATGCTCCACTTAGGAGAAGGTCTATACAATGATGTACTTGTATTTGATGTTTTCTTGAGACATGATACTCCATATAGGAGTGAGCTTTGATATTGTAACAACACATATGCTTTTAAGTTAATGAAAGTTATGTTTACACCTAGGGTGTGTTATGGGCATTGAAATGCCAAATGTGTTATTGTTTGTTGAGCATTTATGCTCAAGAGCTATGAGTTATGTGATACTTATGTGTTAATTATTAAGCTTAAATGTTTGAGTTACTTGACCTTTATGGCATGTGCTTTATGTGACCCTTGTGGTATGAGTTTTAGTCTGGACTAGTGTGGTTTCGATTGCACATCCATTTGTGTTCAACCACTTTGGGCGTGGGTGTGGTTCAAGAGGCTGCGGCAAACAGAACCATTCGTCACGTTTGTGGTATTGTTGAGGGATGTTGCAATTGGTGGAGAGGGATAATAGTACCCATTATGACCATGTGGTTCAATGGGCTGACGAGCCACTGAACCTAAGCAACACGAGTGGACTTGGGGAATAGGCTATTCACTCCAGATAACCGTTGTATGGTGGACTGCTTCGTGCTTCCCCCACCTTGACGGGGAATTGTGGTTATCCCCCATGTGAGCACATGTTGACCATGGCTAGCCACCACATGGAGATATTGTGGCTCAATGGACAGACCCACATCCTTATGTGATTATGTGAATATGTTAGTCCCAGATTGAGTACACAACAACAAATGTTTGTAGAAGGGGGGGGGGGTGAATACAAACTTTAGGTTTTCTGAATCAAGAAATACGTGTACTAGAAGCGGAAATTCTAAGTACAATAAGGTGGCAATTAATTTGTCTAACACATAGACAAGCTAACTCTAAAACAACTAATGTTTTGGAGTGTTCAACACATGAACAAGTTTGGTTCTACACAATTGCTAAACTCTACGAATTTTCTCAACAAATGAGATTGCTATTGTGTTGTGTAGAAGATGTTTTGCATGTCCATTATGCAAGGATATTTATAGAAGCAAGGGCATCAGGTTGGCATGTAGGAAGGAGACAAAGAGTGTATGGAAATATAATATTTTAATTGTAAATTTAGTGGGTGAAAAGTAAAGTTACTTTAGTCAAGTGTTTGATAAAAGTAAATGTACTTTTCCGAAAAAGTGCAACCCACTCACAATATAAAATATTAAATCCAACCTTTTGCCTTGTAAGTCTGTCTGTATCTTTCCGTGCTTGTACTTTAAACAACAACCATACTTCTTCTAGATTTGACTTTACCACGTATGGAATTGCCAGCTATACTTAGTTGTTGAAACAAATCTTCGGGATCTTCATCTGTTTGAGGTATCTTTCTCCTTTTCTAGAGGATAAGATCAATCCTTTTTGTCTCGAACTTGATCCAAAAAGTGTTTTATACTTTTACAAACAAAGATCTAAGGCATAATAGAACAACACATGTTCTTCCTTTTACACATGAAACTTACAATCTGTAAGGAAGAGTAGATTTGACATTTTGCATGACTCAGCTTACAAGAATGTACTAAGAAAATTTTCAAATTATACTACTCAGTTGATAAAATTGATGAGTTGATCATTTTTGCAAGGGCTCAGTTGATACCTATTGCTCAGCTCATCATACAGATGATCAGTTGATCAATAATGATACTAGGAAAGCATTAGCTCATGTATTGATATGATCAGTTGATCAAGTATGCTCAGCTGATCATTTAAATACATTAGTTTATGTTATATAGAGACTTGTGTTTTGAAAGACTTACTTAGCTGATGCTCTCGGCCTCAGCTTATCCAAATTCACTCAGCTGATGGTTATAAGTCCTTCAGTTGATCAAAGTGCTTTGCTCAGCTGATGGTGTAAGCGCTTAGGTGATCAACTTTCTTCACTCAACTGATAGTTGTTTTTCCTCAGATGGTCTTCTACACTTGTCTCTTCATCCAGATGTTCCTTAGTTGATGTCCTTCGGCTGATGCTTTGAGTAGGAGCTGCTTCTCAGCTGACAGCTAATGCTTCCATACTTAGTAAAATTTCACTAATTTGATTCAAACAACACATGTTTGAATACTTTCTAAGTTATACTGAATGTAGGGTTTGGTTATCATCAAATTCTATGTTTTAAGATGGACAAAGTTGATTATTAGGGTGTAGTGATTATCTCCCCAACAATCTCACCCTATTTGATGATGACAAAACCTTTTTCCTTTTGAAGAATCAGTTTGACTTCGAATACAAGATGTTATAAAATTTATAAGTGCATTTGGCTACCTAGCTACCTGTTTTTGGTAACTCTTTTTATTTCAACCTTGTTCTGTTTTTAGTTTCTTTTCAAGTGTTTCATTTTTCTGTTTTTGTGGAATCTTTTTATTTGTTGTACCATTTTCTTCTTTTTTGTGGTATATTTTCTATTTTTCCATTTTTATATCTTTTTGAATTTCTGCATATACACTAACATAGCTTGAATTACAGGACAAAGAAGGATACAAAAGTATTTACATGAGATCAACTATTAGCTAATCTAATCTAAGGAGATACTAATAGAATTTACAAGGAAATATACAACTAAAGCAATCAACAAGTCTACAAGAGGATTGGCTTCGGCAAGTACTTGAAAATATGCTTGTACAAGGGCTTCAAAATTTTCATTTCCAGTTCTGCCTCTTGTAGATAATCTTACACCGAAGAGAAAACTCTTGCTTGCCTTTGGGATTTCGCACTTCCTAAAGAACCTCCAAGAGCCAGCTCTATCCAGAAAGAAAATCCCCTCAACAAGTGTTGATATAAATTTGAATAGCTCCGGAGTGATGTTGAGTGGTAAGCTTGTATTGAGACCCTCAAAATCATATAGATATTCATGTTCAGGGAGTACCTCTCTTAGCTCAAAAGGTATAAAAGGCTTTAAACCTTTCTTATGCAGAGTTTCAACTGTATACACATGCATGTAATAGTCATCCTTTGTGAAGGCATTCTGTGACACAGCTAGAGCAATCCAAGCTTGAATCTTTTGAATGAATTGAACTTTCAGTTTGCTCTTGGATTTGAAGAGGAGGTAGAGGATCTCAATTAACTCTATGAACCCATAAATATGAAATCTTTCATATGATACAAATTCATAACTATTGAAGTTGTTCTGCCTTATAGCTTTGAGATATGGGTCACCATCACCTTTATGTACAGAGGCTCTAGTAATTAGGGTTGGCTCTGTTCTTTTTTTTTATTATATCAATCTTTTCTCTAAAGCTTTTGATTCTTTGTTGGCTTAAGTTATAAGGAGCCGATAGATCAAGGTTGAGGAGGGTTTTGATTGCATCCACATTAGATTTAGCCTTCAGTAATTTAGCTTGAGATTTCTCTCGGGCCATTTTGATTTGAGTAGCTGCTTGAGTCTGATACTTTTTTTGTTCATGAGCATAAGCTATCTCTTTGGCTTGGTAGATCTCCTCCACTGGAACACCCAAAGCTTGAGCCATTTGGGCATTTTCCCTTTGCTCTTGCTCTTCAAGTGCAAGCTCTCCTTTTCTTTTCTCTTCCTTATCAACTTACTTATCTATCATCTTTCTTTTCCCTTTATCTTTAGGAGCAGAGGTTGAAGGCACTTGGAATGATGGAGTTGGTTGGACTGATGGATCAGGAGAAGGTTTTGAGCTTTGTCTTCTTCTTTCGAGGATATCAGAAAGTAGAGTGTCATCCTCATCATCAGAATCAGACTGAATGTTGATTGTTGGAGAGCAACCTACAACAACTTTCTTCTTCTTAGGTTTTGGCCTTCTTGCCATAGTTTTAAAACTTTTGAGGAATCTTTGCTCCCCTTCTGCAGATGCTTTCCTTTTCGAAGCTGGGAAAGCTGTTGCATGAAGTGCCTCCTGCTGCAATATCTTTGTGGCAGTGTCAGTGTAAGCAGCATCAACATCCTTTGTTAAAGGATCCTCCTCCCTTGATTTTGAATATGAATATCTCTCCCTCTTTTTGGCATCATCAAAAGGAGGAGGGGAGTCACCTGATGTGGGCTTAGGAGATAGGGTAAAGGCAGGGGTGGGTGTACGTGCAGAGGTAGAAGTGGTGGTAGAAGGTTTGGAGAAGGTAAGGTGAAGTTCATTCTTGAGATCTTTTATTGCTTTCCATAATGAGAGATGACTCATATGGCTTTGATCAGTGGGAGGGTTTCGATATCATAAAGGATGCCTTTGAGGAATGAAAGCAGTGGAAGTATCTCCTCAGGGATGGCTATAGAAATGTTTGGATTGACAGGTTTGATGGTTTGAATGTGGGTAAGAAGGTTGGAGGTGGTTTGGTGGAGTAGATGGTTGAGATGTCATATTGGTGTAGAGTTGATCAAGTTTGGTTAGAATGGGAGTGAGGTTAGTGGTGGTTGTAGTATGTGCAGGGGAGGGTTGGGTGGGGGATTTGAGTGACTCTATGTCCTTGGCTAGCTTAGACAGTCGAGTTTTCTGTTTGGGTTTGAAAAGTAGTGAAGGTTTGGGTTAGATGGTCTAATTTTTGGTTAATGGTTTGAAAGGTTTGGAGAAAGAGAAGGTTTGGATTAGAGGTACGGGTAGTGGAGGTAGAGGTTTGAGAGGAGGAAGAGGTAGGTAAGGGTTCAATAAATTTGGGTAAGGTTTGGGTTCCCTCATTTGAGCTTTGGTGTATAAGCTCAAATTCATTGGGAAAGAGGTTTGAGCCCTGTACTAATGGTTGGTTTGTACCACTGGCATTGACAGGCTGTGCTTGTGTAAGAATAGAATTACTAATAGGTGCAAGAAAAGTGGATTGAGTGTGGGATGCACTCAGTAGTAGCGTATCCTTTAGTGGATCCACATGCTGTTGGGAGAATCTAGATGGCTTAGGCTGACTCATAATGGCTGTAGACGCAGTGTGACCTTGGGTGGAGGTCTGTCTTTTAATGAGGTCATCCTTTTGAGAGGATGTCTAAGATAGTGGTTTAATTCCCATTTTTACAGATACATCCTGTTGTGAGGATGTATCCACTGGCTTAGGGTATGCAACACCCAATTGCTCCTCCTCAACATGAGGAGGGCTAAGTGGAGTTGAGGTCAGACGTGTAGATGTTACTACCTCAAAGGGCTCAAGATGAGCAACCTCTTCTGACCTTGTATATTGAGGGCTAAGGATAGGCGTAGAATTAGTGACCACTGGAGGTTCACTAGAGCTTGGCTTGGGAATAGGTGTTTGGACTGGAGAAGGATGGGCTATCAAAGGTTAGGACTACCATTTGAATATCCTCGGAGGTGGAGTCAGAATCTTCCATACCTTGAGATTGGATGTGCCTACTTCTATCAATAAGTTCAAGCAGTTGATCAGATATTTCAGGTTCAGGTTGACCTAACAAAGCAGCATCATCAAGGGGACTTGTTACAAATGGACTAAGAGGAGCAAAACCAACATCCCCACCATCATCATCATTATTATCATCATGTTCAGCACCATCATCATCAACATTATCACCATCATCACCATGATCACATCAGCAGCAGCATTGATCAACTCCTGCATCTGTGGCGTAATAGCCGGACCCCTGTCTACTTTCAAGAAGTGAAATACCTTTTCGCTCATTGCAGGGACAAGAATGCTTTCCAAGTGGTCATTGAGGCTCACATAATCATCCTCTCCAATTTCACGTATTGCTACCAAACTCAGAAACCTTATGTAGGGTACTTGGGACCTTGAAGTTTTTTTATTTGTACTTTGAGTGATTTTATCAATGAGGTCTGAGAAAATGACTTGAGAAAAGTCTATGTTGATTCCAAAAACTAGGGCATATAGAATGAGGATCTCAGTTTGGTGACGAGATGATGACAACCGGATTTGGGACTAACGCAACGTATGACCACGTTTGCAAGATATTTCCATGAATGATCAAGAGAAGATACTTTGATTTGACCATGTACTATATGCTCATTGTAGCCTATAGTGGTAAGTACAGTTTGTATTTTGGCTCGGGATGGAAAAACGGTGAAAGGAGCAAAGTTGGGTATACTGAGGATTCTCGAAGAGTTTCAACAGTGATCCGGAAATTATAACTTCCTTGCGCCATGGTACAGTGGATAGAGCGTTCGTGAATGTTGAAGTTGGCAGAGTACCAAATCTCTCCGATGATACTGGGAAAGATGTAGTGAGGGTCAGTTGTAAGGCATTCAAACAGTGGGTGTGCTAGGAAGAACTCAACCATCGGCTCGTATCCCTGGGTTTCTCTCGAGGCTGGGATCGAGGTACATAGTAGAATGTTGTTTGAAGTGATGTTCATTGGTTGGTTTTGAGCAACATTCTCACCGGGGGTAACTAAAGGGTCAGTAATATAGGTAGCCATTTGGCAGGGATGATGAATAGTACGGTTTTTAGAGAAGTAGCGAGAGAGAATTTTAGGTTAAAGTTTTATAGTGAGAGAGAGGTTTTGAAGAATTTGAACAGATAATGTTGAATGAGAGAAGGTGTAACACCCTGGTTTTTCAGTCCAAATTTAAAATTTTCCAAATCTCAATTTAAAGCGTAGTTTACACAAAACTCTTTAACTTGTTGCGGAAGCATTGTACATTTTTTTAAAGTATTTCATCAAAATACAGTAACATTTTAACAATAAACTTTATCAATGAATACACCCCAAGACTTTTGGTGTTACCATAGTCAATCTCACGACCATAAACAAAAGAGCAGGAAATCCAGAATTACCGGAAATGCAAACAAGTCAAAGTTATGCCCAAGGCATCTACCCGCCTCACCAAGGCCACTAGTCATCCTGCGGATACAAAACATTTTACACACCGGGTTAGCTATAAACATAGCTAGTGAGTACAACCAAAAACTTTAGTTTTTCCAAAACCAAGTCATCATCTTTTGAAAACACAAGTTTGGCATTAAACATACTATGATGATAATCACATAAGCACATAAGGATGCGGGTCTGTCCATTGAGCCACAATATCTTCACGTGGTAGCTAGCCATGGTCAACACGTGCCCATAATGGGGATAACCACATCTCCCCGTCAAGGTGAGGGAAGCCCGAAGCAGTCCACAATACAACAGTTATCTTGAGTGAATGACCTGTTCTCCAAGTCCACTCGTGTTGCTTAGGTTCGGTGGCTCGTCAGCCCATTGAACCCACACGGTCATAATAGCTACTATCATCCCCCTCCACTCTTTGCACTAATTCCTCAACCACCCGTGTATCGAGGTTCCTCAATTGCCGAAGCCACATGAACCGGTACACGTCTTAATGGTTAGGAACCATCATGGTACAAAGTACTATATCTTAAACACTGCTCCGGGCCTCAACATACCACAAGGGTCACATATATAACATGCCATAAAGGCCAAATAACTCAAGCAATCAAGCTTATAAATAAACACATAAGTTTCACTTAACTCATAACTCTTGAACATAAATTCTCGGCAAACAATATCACATTTGGCATCTCAATGCCTAAAGCAAACTCTAGGTATAAACATAGTTTCATTAACTTAAAATCATATGTATTGTTACAATATCAAAATTCACTCCTACTTGGAGTATCATGTTTCAATAAGCCATCAATAAAAGCACAACATTATCATAGACCATCTCCTAAGTGGAGCATTGGTCTTACTTCGAAAACCATTTTTTTTTCAAAACACATCATATAGTGAATGCACAATTTCCACATGCTTTAAATCAATAGATTTCATAAAACATTTTGCCAAACATATAAAACACAATCATGATGACTTGTAAACTTTAACAAAAGTTGGATATCTACAGGGTGTACTCACTTGAGGGCGTGATGAGGATCACAACCCTAACCAAACCAAAGCTCAAACACTAGCTCAATAGCATGTGATCATAGAACACAAGGCCAACTTGCATAAGTTAACCAAAAAATGATTTCTTAAGAATATAAACTCAATTCTAGTCTTTGACACTCTTTCGGGTCTTAAAATACTCCATTTAAACCTTCTATAACCATTGAAAAAAAGCCCCAAACATATACAAGGTCAAAAGGGGTCAAAACATGAATTTGGAACATTTAGAGTGCCTCGCGCAACGAAGCAATAACACTCGCGCCTCGAGAAATTTTATGGAACAAAACATCTTATAGCACGCTACGCGTCGCGACCGGGTCTGCACAGCCCAGGTTTTTCCTTTTGTTATTGTATTTGCTACCAACAGCCAAAAACAATCATTTAACTTACACATAATACATGTTTATCTATTTATCCCAATTTGATGATTTTAACCCACTTGACCACTAAAGTCAAACAAAACTTGAATGATACTCAATTAATTCCTATCCACACTTCTAGAAGTTCTTTAAAACACTTAATCAGTTCCAAGGCATTATTCATAAGTATCTAATACAATCCTTGAGGGTTTAGACCCAAACTTTATGGGTTTTTGACCCATTTACTAAAAACTTAGCATATATGAACAATTAATCATCAAATGCATCATATAACTTTGAAATCAACATAATCAAAGCTTAGAACATACTTGAAACTAAGTTTACTTCTGTTCAACCCTTGAGAACTCCCAATCCAAAGCTTCAATGATGGACTTATCATTAAAACATCTCCATTTGACTTTAAAGTCAACAAAAATCACCCAAACAACATAATTTCTTCTTGGCTTGAAATCTCCCACTCTCTCCCTCTTACCTCTCGATGATTCCACAAGAAAGAAAAGTAAAAAGAAGGCCACAAAATGGTCAAAAAGGGTTGGGGATTGCTTCTATTAACCCCATTTTTATCATTAACCCTTAACTTCCAAACTTTAACACCTTTAACCCTCAAAGTTTCACCTAATAACATATACAATATATAACTTATAAATTTTACATTATCAAATTTCGTAACTTCAATTAATAGTACTTTGTGCTTTACAACTTGTACTTCATGACTAACTGTCTTTAAATAACTAAAATCACTCTTAATACAATACATCTTAATTTATCCATAATATAACATAAACTCTTGTACAAACGTGAAACACAATTTCTTCTAAACAATATAAATACCCATATAATGAGGTCATAATAATTTTTTTTTGGAATATTACAGAGGGAATGGGGTACTTATGAAATATGGATAACAGAGATCGTTAAATACTAACAAAAATTCTAACGGAAAACACATTAATAAGCTATTAAATGAAATCTGACAGACGGAGTAAATACATAGGGTTAAAAAGCATTAACTGAGCAAGAATAAGAGAAATTTAACAAGTGTAGGTTAATCAGCTGAGCATTGAAAAGTATCAGTTGAGAGGCATTAGCTGATGAAAAAAGCATCAGCTGATAGAGAGAATTTTGAGTTACATAAGCTAATAGGATTACTTAGATGAGCATATCTTCCTTAGCTGAGTGTGATCAACTGAGTGTTTTTGATGAGCTGATAAGTATCAACTGAGCAAACCTACTTCGTTTTCTTAGTATTAGTAAGGCTTAGAGATGCTTAGATAAGTAAATAATTAGTTTCATCACTTATCAATTGACAGACAAACAACAACTACTAATTTAATCTAGAAATTAAGCATCCCTTGTTTGGATATTAGGAAATTGAATCTTGCTTCATCCAATCGTTTGGTGAACAGATCTGCAAGTTGTAAATCAGTATTGATGTAGTGCAGGGATACTTCTTCTACACATTGTCTCTTAAAAAGTGATGTCTGATTTCAATATGCTTTGTTTTTGAATGCATGATTGGATTGTTTGAGATGGAGATTGCACTTGTATTGTCACATAGAATTGTGGTGTCTTCAAACTTCACATCATGGTCAAGTAATTGATTTTGTAACCACAGAATATGAGCATAACAACTTCCTGCAGCAATGTATTATGCTTGTGTAATAGAGGAATGTATTATGCTTGTGCGGTAGAGGTTGATAGTGAATTTTGTTTCTTGCTAGACCAACTGATTAATCTTCCACCTAGAAGTTGACATCCACCTAAAGTACTTACAAAATCAAAATTAGAATATCCAAATAACTCAAATTTTGAGTCTTTGGGGTACCAAAGACCTAGATTAGGAGTTCCTTTGAGATATCTGAATATTCTTTTAACAGCGGCAAGATGACATTCCTTAGGATCTTTTTGATATCTTGCATAGAGACATGTTGAAAACATTATATCTAGTATACTAGCAGTGAGGTATAAAAGTGACCCAATCATTCCTCTATAAGCAATAATGTTCACTGATTTTCCATCAGTGTCCTTTCCTAGCTTAAGAGTAGTTGACATAGGTGTTCTCATTGAGAAACAATTTTCAAAATCAAACTATTTGAGTAATTCTTTGATGTACTTTGTTTGATGTATGAAAATACCATGAACCTCTTGTTTGATTCGTAAACCAAGAAAATAGTTTAATTCACCATCATGCTCATCTGATAGTTATCAGACATGAGTTTAGAAAACTTTTTACATAGTTCCAAATTTGTAGACCAAATATTATATCATCTACATATATATTCACAAGTATCATATCTCCTTTGTACTTTCTTATAAAAAAAGTGCTATCAATGTATCTGTAACACCGCAAAATCACAAGCCATTTTTTTAAATACGTTGCGGAAGCTAATTTCATTACATCTTAATAACATAGATTAATTTTTTACAAATATACAATCTTGTTCAAAAGTTAACATTATCAACTACTATTGTTTGGTGTTACAAAAATAACAGGCTCGTCTCTTTTCAAAATAAGTATCAGAGTGTGGTCAACTCTTCCTTCATCAACTCAAACACAAACCTGCAAAACATCAACTGAGGGGAATTAGCACAAAGCTAAGTGAGTAGAGGCTAAACATCAAATGCAAACATTCACAATCAACATCAAACATGTAATCACATATCTAGAGAAGACCGACGGTTCGGCGCAGAACATACAACCAATGGCGGCGAAAGCAAAGGTTTACCGATAGCTTTGCATTGAATTGGCACAGTAAACTCCCCTCTGAGCAAAAAATGCAACAGAAAGGCTACTACTGTTCAACCAATCAGTTAGACAAGCCCAGCCCAAGTCCACGTATAGCTGACTTCTCAACGCAACTGAAAATCATGCTAAGAGCGCGTATCGACCAAATATTCATGCAGCAGTTATCAACAATCATTATTACAATCAGTAGTTCAATCTCAATCCATAACCATGCATCATATCAATAGTATTAACTGCAATCTTTACCATCCGCGATTAACGTCCACTCACCTCAGTTTTAGCTTGAACTCAGATATCTAATTTTACTGAGCTTTTGGATTGCCTGAAAACACAACAAACGATAAACAAACATAACTTCAAGCACAAAGTATCGGATTCCCCTAAACTCCCGGATTTCCAAGAATCCGCAACTTGAGCACCAGATTTCACCATAGTCGGATTTAGGAATCCGAGGGATTCCAAGACTATCGGTTTTAACTTAATCTGATTCCAAACATTAAAATTCAAGGGTATCAGATTTCACTAAGTCCCGGTTTAATGGTTATCGGATTTCAAGTTTTGGATTTAGAGTCTCGGTTTTCAAACCATCGGATTTAGAAGTATAGAATTTAAGTGTCGGTTTTTCAAGTGTAGGATTTTGGAATATAGGATTCTGACTTAAACATTTCCAAATATAGGATTTAGGACTATCGGATTCACAAGTGTCAGTTTTGTGAGTATCGGTTTTCAACACTCCCGGTTTTCCAAACTTTTGGTTTTGTCCACAATCGGAATTCACCTTCTTCCTCAATCATTAAAACCGCTAGTTCATAAGTTCATCCAATCTACCATCTTCATAACTCAAACCCAGAATTCATAATGTTTATAAAATCATCCAAACAGACCAGAAACATATTTTAACACTTCTAAACACAAATTACATGTATCAAAACACCATAATATCATATAAAACATAAGAACACAAAACCGACGCAAAAACTTATCTTTCTTTTAAATCCGATCCTATTGTTTCTTCATAAACTCATGTTAGTTCTATCAAGATTTAATCTAGTAATCATCTTATCATGATATATAAAACATCTAACCTTGAATCTTGATTTTGGGATTAAATCACCTAATCTGTGAAAATTCCAATTGTTCTTCTTGCCTTCTTTGGTTTCTTTGGCAGAGAAATATTCAAAGCACACACACAACAATTTTGAGATAATGAATAATTATCTACTAACCCCCCACCCCCCACGTATACATCATGAAAAACAAGAGGTGGCAACCATTTTCTTAACACACATACACGTGCACACTTATTTATTAATATACATGCATACTTACGGTAACATACATACATACATACATACGATTCATACATGCATATAAGAACCACATATTTAAACTTAGTTTAACCAACATAATTAAACAGTTAATTATAACAAAACAATTAAGCACGTACCACAAACCCTGCTAAACTCCTAGCCCAGGTTTGTGGATGTTACAGTATCCTCTTGTAAAACCTTTGTTAGTGAGAAAAGAAGAGGGTGTATCATACCAGGCTCTTGGAGCTTGCTTAAGACCATATAAATCTTTATTGAGAAAGAGTACATGATCACGTAAGCTTGAATCCTCAAAACCAGGAGGTTGTTTCATATACACCTCTTCTTTTAGATCTCCATTCAGAAATGCACTCTTCACATCCATTTGGAATACTTTGAAGTTGTTAAAGGCAGCATAGGCTAGGAATAATCTGATAGCTTCCAATCTTGCAACAAGGGCAAAGGTTTCATCAAAATCAATTCCTTCTTCTTGACAATACCCCTGTGCCACTAGCCTTGCTTTGTTTCTGATGATCTGCCCATTTTCATCTAGTTTGTTTTTGAAGACCCACTTTGTTCCAATGATGGTTTTATCCTTTGGTTTGGGTACCAAGGTCCATACATTATTCCTTTTAAACTCTGCTAGCTCTTCTTGCGTGGTTGTCACCCAGTGGGGATCATTCACGGATTTATCAACCTTCTTTGGTTCAATCAAAGATACAAACCCAGAAAAGAAACAAATGTTGTAAGCTTTTGATCTTGTTTTAACTAGATCCTTAATGTTGCATATAACCAAATTGTGAGGATGGTATTTGTGGTCTTTGAAGGCTTTTTTGGATTATTTAGGAGTTGGGATTAATTTGGATTTAGGGAGGTGAAGTTATATGTTGACTATCAGCAGTAAAAGTGATTTCATTTTGGTTGGCTGAGATAACTTCATTTTCACAATCTGTGGGTGTCTCTACTAAAGAGGGAATGTGTTATATGAAATTACAGTCCAATGATGTTGAGTTATTTTCCACATGGTTTAGTAGAGGTATATGATTAGATGAGGTTGGTTGTGCATGGCTAATGGTTTGAATGGGAACAGGTTCATCTACATCATAAGCAGTTGGTGGAGAGGGATTCACTTGCTCTGGAGTGATTTCTCCGGTTTATATAAGATTATTAAATTCTTCACCTGAAACATGATTAGAGGAATAGGAAGCAACAAAGTCATTTTCATTATAACTTACATTGGTAGATTCTTCTATGACATTTGTTCTGAGGTTGTATACTATGTATGCCTTGGAAATCATAGAGTAGCGTACAAACACCCCTTCATCAGCCTTTGAAGTAAACTTCTACGGTTGATCCTTTTGATTGAGAATGAAACATTGACAACCAAATATGTGTAGAAAACTAATGCTTGGCTTCCATCCCTTGAGCACTTCATATGGAGTTTTGTTATGCCTCTTGATAATTAGGGATTTGTTTTGTGTGAAACATGCATAGCTTACAGCCTTAGCCCAGAAATTAAAAGGTAACCCACTTTCACACAACATGGTTCTGGCAGCTTTAATTAATGTTCTGTTTCTTCTTTCAGCTACACCATTTTGTTGTGGGGTTCTTGGAGCAGAGAAGTTTTGAGATATCCCTTTCTCATCACAGAAAGCTTCCAGAGTTTGATTTCTAAATTCGGTTCCATGATCACTTCTAAGACTCCTCACAATATTTCCATTCATCACTTCTATCTTCTTGATAAAGCATATAATTTCTTCAGCAGCCTCACTCTTTGCTTTAAGAAAGAAAACCCAAGTGTGTCTTGAGAATTCATCAACCAATACAAGAACATACTTACTTCCATCAATGCTAGCAGTTGCTACGGGACCTAATAAATCCATGTGCAACAAATAGAAAGGTTTTATAATGGAGAAGGCTTGCTTGGATGGAAATGATGTTTTATGTTGCTTTTCCTTCTCACAAGCAGTGCAAGGTTTAGGCTTAGAAAAAGTCAGAGAAGGTAGTCCTGATACTAGTTCACCTTTGCACAAGTTGTTAATGTTTTTGAAATTAAGGTGGGAAAGCCGTTTGTGCCATAGCCAGTTTGTATCCTCAATAGTTTTGGAGTACAAACATGTCAAGAGTGTACACATCCTTGGTTCTCTTGGCACTGAATACTATATTACCTTTTTTATCTATTATGGAAACCCTTGTCTTGATGAAGTGAACTTCATTATCTCCATCACACAATTGACTTATGCTTATGAGATTATATTTCAGCCCGTTAACATATGATACTTTGGACAATTTGAGGTTCCTATTATGAAGTTCTCCACAGCCTTTAGTTTGTCCATGATTATTGTCACCAAAAGTCACTCTTGGACTTTTCTCTTTCTTGTAGTTACTGAGCAAAATTTTGTTGCCTGTCATGGTTCTAGAGCATCCACTGTTAAGAAACCATGAACCAACACCTTGCACATATTTGAATGAAAGAAGAGTTAGTAACACGAGTAGGAATCCACTAATTAGTGGATCCCTGTGAAATGCACCTAGCTTTCCAATTCATCTCAGGTTGTTTATGAACAATAGGAACAATGATGTTATCATTACAAGTCCGCTGTCTTGAATTCCCTTCTAAAGAACATTCAAATGCCTTATGCTCTTGGCTTCCACAGTTGTAACATTTTTGAGATTTAGTGGATTTGGAGCATTGAATAACATTATTTGAATGCCCATGAGCTTTCTTATCAGTCTTCTGATGATTATTAGTCATCAGCTGAGCAACTTGACCATTCAGCTTATGAAGCTGATCTTGTAAATTTCTTAGGTCTTTGTTTACAGGCACCTTGGATTGATATTTGATTTGGAAAGTTTTTGACCAATCTTTGGAGTGGCAAATATGGGAATAATGTGAAGATCATTCTTTTTACTCACAGTTTCTTCTATTGAAAGAGAGTTGATTACTTCATGATCAACTGAGTGTTTAGAAGATGAGCTATGATCAACTCACACGCTATCAGCTGAGCATTTATCATCTACTAACATATTAGTTGATAAAGTAGTATTAGCTAATGATTTTTTAGTTTGTGAAATACTAAGATTTATGTCATCTGTTTTCAAGGTTTCACAAAAAAAATATCTCTTTGGTCTCAACTAATGATTTCTTTCCTTTACTCATATCCTTTGACTTTATATTTTTAGTACTTTTACATTCTGAATCTTAACAGAAGATGATTCAGCTAAAGGAATAATTGACTCTTTTACATGGGAACTTTTGCTTCTAACAAATTTATTTTTGAGACACTTTTGCCTTTTACAGTCTTGTGAAAGGTTTGTGGCAAAATGTCAACATTGTCTAAGATAACAAGGTTCTTACTAGAATCAACATAGTTAGCAACCATAGAGTAATTTCCACCAATAATAGCTTGAACTTGTTTAGGTATTTTCTCATTGACACACCGAGTGGTCTTTTCAGCAGATACACACCAAGATTTAACTATCTTTTGGAGGTCATTGAACTTTTTAGTTGTTTCACTAGTTTCCTTTAATAAGATCCCATTAAGTATCTTTTGACTAGCTAGTTTATCATTTATAAGTGTTATCTGCTTAAGTTACTCGTCTTTAAGAGTTAATTTTTCCTTTAGTGATTCTACTTCTATTTTTAGCTTCTTCTCTCTTTGAATAGCATATGGAAATCAATATATAAGTAATCAAACATAGTATTCTTTTTATTATCACTGTAGTTAATAAACTTGCCTACCTGATACATTGAAGAAGGATCCTAGTTTGTAGTTTAGCAAGCTTTAACAGCTTTTTTCATATCTTCATCAAAGGAACTACCATCATCATTGTTGGCCATCATGCAGAACTGAGCAAAGATTACATCATCTTCACCTGAAGAAAGATCCTCTTCTACCCAATCTTCTTCTTCAGCTAAAAGAACTTGTCCCTAGGCTTTCTTCTTCTTCTTTTTCTTCTTGTCAAGGACATCAGCAAGGAGTTTCTTGTACTTGGCTTCATAGTCTATTTTTCCCTCCTGCTTTGGCACAGATGAAGAACTAGTGTTACCTTAGGACTTATAGTCACTGGCTATGTGGCCAATCTTGCCACACTTGTAACACTCTACTATGGAGGCATCAAAAGTTGAGTTGGATTTCCTTTTGACAAACTTTGATGGCCTCTTGTTGAACCTCTTGACACCCTTTCCCTTCCTGAAAGGTTTAAACTTCCTAACTAGCATGGCTACTTCCTCAACCACTGCTTCAAGATCTTCCAAACTTCTCTCCTCATCACCTTTCTCCTCTTCACTTTCTCCAGCACTATATCCTTCATCATCTTCTTCATCAGAACAAGAATCAATAGATGCAAAGCTCTCGTCTTTGTATCTCTTGATACAAGGGAAGTTGGTGCAGCTTTCACAACCTCCTTCATCTCCTTGGAGGACAACTTTCTTTGCTTGACTGGTTGCTCATGGTTAAGTAAGTTACCCTAGAGAGAAACTAGAGACATTCCCTTAATCTTTTCACCGTGCCTTAAAACAGTGACAAAGTGATCCCATGTTTCAGGGAGGGAGTCTAGAAAGTTGTTCACTAAGACAAAGTTGCTCTTGGATATTTCTGTACTTTTTAAATCATCCACAAGGCAGTTGAACTTGGTGTATGTCTGAGTTAGACTCTCACCTTTATGAGCAAAGAAGAATTCATACTCTTTGTTGAGGAGGAGTTTCTTGTTCTCCTTCACCTCTCCAGTCCCTTTGTATGCAACTGTAAGTGTATCTAACATCTCTTTGATGAAAGTACAATTAAGAACTTCATGATAGATATCATTTGGTAGTGCAGAGACAAGAATTGATCTAGCCTTAACATCAAGGCTAACCAACCTGTTATCTTCATCTGTCCACAGATGCATGGGTTTGGTAATGATTCTTTCAGTTGTGGAGGTTTGACCTTCAGATTCTGATGGGATAGATAGAACAGATGTTGGAACATAAGGACCCTCAGTTACAATTTCAAGCATTTGGATATCAAGGGTAGACAAAAAGAGAAGAGCTCTACTTTTCTACACGGAGAAATTTTTAGCATGAAACATGGGACATCTACTTAAAGACCTAGTGTTTGAGATATTCATGTTGTTTGAGGATGAGGCCATTTAGAGAGGGGGTAGAATCAGTTGTAGAGTAAGCAAAACAGATCTAGATATGAATTATCTAACCTGCTCTAATACCAGCTGCTAGTCCCAAACAACAAATGTTTGTAGAAGGGGGGGGGGGTTGAATACAAACTTTAGCTTTTCTAAATTTAAAGACACACCATTATACTTTTATATAATTCTTATTGATCTTGAATCAAGAATTACATGTACTAGAAGCGGAAATTCTATGTACAATAAAAGGTGGCAATTAATTTGTCTAGCACATAGACAAGCTAACTCTAAAACAACTAATGTTTAGGAGTGTTCAAAACATGAACAATTTTGGTTTTACACAATTGCTAAACTTTACGAATTTTCTCAACAAATGAGATTGCTATTGTGTTGTGTAGAAGATGATTTGCATGTCCATCATGCAAGGATATTTATAGAAGCAAGGGCATCCGGTTGGCATGTAAGAAGGAGACAAAGAGTGTATGGAAATATAATACTTTAATTGTAAAGTTAGTGGGTGAAAAGTAAAGTTACTTTAGTCAAGTGTTTGATAAAAGTAAATATACTTTTCCGAAAAAGTGGAACCCACTCACAATATAAAATATTAAATCCCACACCTTTTGCCTTGTAAGACTATCTTTCTCTTTCCATGCTTGTACTTTAAACAACAACCATGCTTCTTCTAGATTTGACTTTAACAAGTATGGAATTACTAGCCATACTTAGTTGTTGAAACAAATCTTCGGGATCTTCATCTGTTTGAGGTATCTTTCTCCTTTTCCAAAGGATAAGATCAATCCTTTTTGTCTCAAACTTGATCCAAAAAGTGCTTTATACTTTTACAAAAAAAAGATCTAAGGCATAATAGAACACAACACATGAAACTTATAATCTGAATGGAAGAGCAGATTTGACATTTTGCCTCGACTCAGCTTAACAGAATGTACTAAGAACTTTTTCAAATTATATTACTCCATTGATAAAATTGATCAATTGATCATTTTTGCAAGGGCTCAGTTGATACCTATTGTTGAGCTGATCATATAGATGCTCAGTTGATCAATAGTTATACTAGGAAAGCATACGCTCATGTATTGATATGATCAGTTATCAAGTATGCTCAGCTTATCACTTAAATACATCAGTTTATGTAATATAGAGACTTGTGTTTTGAAAGACTTACTTAGCTGATGCTCTCGGCCTCAGCTTATCCAAATTCACTCAGCTGATGGTTATAAGTCTTTTAGCTGATCAAAGTGCTTTGCTCGGCTGATGGTGTAAGCGCTCAACTGATCAACTTTCTTCACTCAGCTGATAGTTGTTTTTCCTCAGCTGATGATCTTCTATACTTGTCTCTTCATCCAGATGTTCCTCAGTTGATGTTTTTCGGTTGATGCTTTGAGTAGGGGCTGCTTCTTAGCTGATGCTTCCATACTTAGTAAAATTTCACTAATTTGATTCAAACAACACATGTTTAAATAGTTTCTAAGTCATACTGAATATAGGGTTTGGTTATCATCAAATTCTATGTTTTAAGATTGACAAAGTTGATTATTAGGGTGAAGTGATTATCTCTCCAACAGAATATCGTTAAAGTATGATTATTGCTAAACTTGTGTTTTCATAAAATGATGACTTGGTTTTGAAAGACTAAAGTTTTTGTTTGTACTCACTAGCTATATGTATAGCTAACTTGGTGTAAAATTGTAAGGTATCCGTAGGATATTTAGAGGCCTATGTGAGACGGTTAGGTGCCTTGGACATAGCTTTGGATTGACTTAGCTTTCGGTAATTTTGGATTTCCTATTCTTTCTAAGATGGTCGTGAGATTGACTATGGTAACACCACAAGATTTGGGTCGTATTAGACGATAAAAATTATTGATAAAATGATATTATATTTTGTGAAATACTTTAAAGACATCAATGCTTCCACTAATAGTTAAAGAGTTTTATATAAACTATACTTTATATCAAGTTTTGGATAAGTTTAAATTTGGACTAAAAATCAGTTCTAGAAACATTCTAGAGGCGTTGGAGGCGGATCTTGAAGGACTCAAGAAGCTCAATTTGAAGGATCAAGGCTTGGATTCATAACTTTAATATGGTTTTATCATTCTTTTCTTGTTCTACATGTTTAATCTAATTTTCTAGTGTATGAGAATGATGTATTTGGCCTAGAATCTTCTATGTTCCTCTCTAAAAGAGATGATCCTCTATAAAGTTGATTAATTTTCATGATTTAGGATCTAATTCGGTGTATATTTGTCAATCAAGCTTTGCCTATGATCTATATATATATATATATATATTAGCTTCTGTTTTTATTGTCTATATCCCGAGTTTATGAAAACTAGAGGATCAATCTGTTTTTGTAACTTTAATCATGATTAATTAGGACCAATAATTAGTCTTGACTAGTGGTTGATCAAACCCTAGGCTTAGATACTTAAGATTGGAACTTTAATGTGTATGATTGGCATATAATGACCTTTATGTGTCAATTTAATGATTTAATTACCAAAATAATTGTTAAATGTGAAGTCTTGTTTGATTCGAACTTAAAATGGGCTAATTATGCTTTTGATTGATTTCATGAGCATAAAGTTGATTAATTGCATGATTAAAAGGTTAGATAGTCAGATCAAGAGTCTAACTAATATAGGAATCGATATATGATGATTTAGGAATCCATTAAAGTTGTTTGCTTTTGACTTCCTTCGTTTCTGTTTTAAGTATTTGCTAGTGTTAGTGGTAATTTAGTAATAAAGTTCACAACTTGCTTCATAAAATTCCTCAATTTCCATTTAATTGCTTTTTAGTAGTATAATTGTCTTTTTATTTGGTTTTAATAGTTTAATTAATTAATTCTAAGTTTATTTAATAAATAGAATAATACCCGTTTCCCAAGTGTTTGACACTCGACTTACTATATTATAATACGATTAGGTCCTCTTGCCTATCGTGCTGTTTTTGGTAAATAAAATCGAAAAATATAAATTTAAAACTAGTACGTAAAATGTACATCATGTTTTTGGCGCCGTTGCCGGGGAACAATTTAATACTGTTTTTATTTAGTTATTTTAGGGTTAAAAATTGTTCCCGCGAGTTTCGGCTCAAAAGAAACAAGATTTTAGTTTCTGTCTACGGATCACACCGTGACCAGTAGCTTAATTTTATGTTTTGCTTTCTAGTTCGTGCCGGGCATTTTATGATTAGTGCTTCTGTCTAGTAGCCTCACTTTAGGGTTTAGGATAGTGTTTGACCTTTAACCCCACTCCTAAATTAGTTCAGCCTTTTGACGAGCCGGAACGCGAGTTTCATCGACTTCTTCAAGTTAAACGCGAGAGATAGAGAGAGAGAGCGATTACGAAAAATGGCGGAGAATTTCGCCAACATGTCACTCAAGGAGTACGTGAATCGTGTCCGACAGGGCACCGGAGTGGGTATTCACCCACCTAAAATACCCGAGGAGAGGTCTTTTGAGATCAAAGGTCAGTTTCTTCATCTTCTGCGCGAGAGTCCTTTCACCGGAAAGGACAATGAAGACTCCAACCAGCATGTCGAGGCTGTTCTCGAGATTGCGGACTACTTCCACTTTCCGGGAGTTAGTCGTGACGTCGTAATGCTGCGAGTGTTTCCAATAACACTCCAGGGGCAACCAAATGTTAGCTACAATTCGAGCCCGCCATCCGTACATGGGAGGAGCTCAAATCTCTTTTTATCAAACAATTCAGTCCTACATCAAAGATTGCCATAATGAAGATTCAAATCCAAAACTTTATGCAATCTGAGGATGAAACTCTCTATGACGCCTGGGACCGCTACAAGGATATTCCAAAACTGTCCACAACACGATTTAAATCCTTAGCAGGTCATCCAAACGTTCTACAATGGTATTAATGTCTGCACTAGACAAATGGTCGAATCTCAAGGACCAATACCAAAGAAAACTCCCACCTATAGGTAAGCCCTGATTGAGGAGACGGCCAAAGGGGCCAGAGAAGAAGTCTAGTTTCGAGGACATGCTCACGCGCTTCATTGCAGCATTAGATCAGAGGCATAAGAAGACTGAGGAGTTAGTAAAGAGATAGGCGTTTCTACTGAAGTAGCATTGAGGAACCAACAAGCGTCTATCCATAATATCGAGACCTAGATTGGGCAAATCTCTCGGGTTCTCCATGATCGCTTTCCTGGCACTCTTCCAGCAATACTGAACCGAAGCCAAAGGCCAAAATTAAAGTTGTGACCACCATGAGTGGTAAAACAACTGATGGCCCATCACTCACTAGCTCCTATGATGATCCTATCGAGCCGCCACCCACTCAGCTAGACCAAGGGAAAGGGAAAGAGAAGAAGGTCAGTCCTGATCCCAAATTTACTCTATCTGTTCTTTGGCAAGACAAGCAGGATGAGTAGTACTAGAAATTTCTCTACTAGAAATTTCTCGAGCACCTGAAATCTTTGCATAGCAACATCCCTTTTGCTGAGGCTATGGCTCAAATGCCAAAATATGTAAAATTCATGAAAAACCTTTTACCAACCCAAAGAAAATGGAAGAAGTGTCAAGTCTCACCTTTAATGATCAGTGCTCAGCAGCTATGCTCAATAAGATCTCAAAGAAGATGACTGATCCTGGGAGTCTTACTTTGCCATGCTAGTTTGGCATTCTACTCGTTAGTCACACACTTGCTGACTCGGGAGCGAACGTGAATCTAATGCCATATTTTTTCTTCGCCAAACTAGATTTGCCTGAGCCTAAACCTATTCACATGGCTATACATCTGGCAAACAAGTCCGTCACCTATCCACGCAGGATAGTTGAGGACTTACTAGTGAAAGTATATAAATTCATCTTTCCTACGGACTGTATCGTTATCGATATGGAGGAGGATGACAAAGTTCCCATTATCCTGGGCAGAACCTTCCTGAGTAGCTCGAGCATTATTTGACATTCACAAGTCACAACTGACACTCAGGGTAGGCACATATGCAATTACATTTGGGATAGTGTAACATCCTCAGATTGGGCCTAGTCGTGTTCGAATCTGGTACGTCAAAATCTCGAATTAAATATTGAATAAAAGAATTATATTTAATAATTGATTAATTGGAAAATAGAAGAAAATTATAAAGAATTGATAAAATAAAAATATTATTAAAAAGTAGATAAGAATAATAGGATATTAAATGGTTTGGAAAGAGGTTTCCAAAAATATCCCCGTTAGTTAAAACGGGTACTCGTGCGCTGAGTTGTATGTTGAAAAGGGAAACAAGATAACCACTTGTGGATATTAACAACCCACAAGTGGGCACATGTCTGTACACCCACGTATACAGCCTCACACAAATACACTTTCACACGCTCTTTATTTCTCTCAAACACTCTCATCTCGTGTTCTTGCAAATTGAAGGAGAAGGCTTCAATAATCATCCAAGTAATCTGATTCTTGGTGCAAATCCAAGTTGTAATATGTTGTTGTGATTCATATTCAACATCTCCATCTTTCAAGTAAGTCTTTGCTTCATTTCTTCAAGTTTCACTAAGTCTAGGTTCAAATGGGTCAAGTTGAATTTGACCCCAATAATTGAAATTGTTGATTCCAGTCAGTTCCTAATTGGTTTCTAAGTTAATAGCAACCAAAATCTGTAATTAAAATGAAGTTTTTGATTGATTTCTAGAATTAAAGTGCGAATGGGTCAAAATGGAGATTTTGGTCCCAAAGTTGGAATTGGATGTTTAGATGTTTAGATGTATCAAATGGAGATATGAAAGGTATTTTCATATCTGAGTGACTGAAATTAGCTGTAAATGGTAATTTGCAAGTTGTTATCTGCACGAACCTGCTGCTGTAAATGGAAAGGCACGGGCATACCTCTCAAGAATAGACCGTCCCCTAGGGCGTACCCTCGGAGGCACAGCCGTACCTCCCAAAGGTACGAGCGTGCCTAACCCTAGCTAGTCTGGGGTGCCCTGCAGTCACGGGGGTACCTGAGTATCAGGTACGGGCATGCTTGTCTAAGTTTGGGGCGTGCTTTGCCAGGCACGGGCGTGCCCCGCTTCTGGAAGATTCTGTTTAACAAGGTTCTGATATCTGGAAACCCTGTTTAGGTACACTAGTTGGTCCAGAAGCGCCGGTATCATAGTTTATAATATTCTAGCTTGCCAGGTGAGTGCCTGATAACATAACAATTAATATATCTATAACATATATTAACAATGAATTGTGAATTGTATACCATGACTTGTACACACTTGATTAAGTGTAGGTTGTAATGCATGATGATGCTAGACTTAACATGTAGACACAGTATGATACACACTTAATTAAGTGTAGATTGTATAGCATGATGATGCTAGGCTTAACTTATTGATACATAATGATATGCACTTGATTAGGTGTATATTATGATGATATATGATTATATTCACGCAATGAAGATCTGATTGGATCAGATATATGTTTGTGAATGATCCGGACCCTAAGGACAAAGCTGTCCTACATTAAGAACTAAGCAGTCCTCCTTGGGTATAGCTTATGGCTGTACACAGAGGGATCGATTGATTCTAGAACGCAATGGTGGAACGCTTTACAGCTCATCCACCTGAGTGGTTGATGTGTTTGATACCCCAGTTTGGTGCATTGAGCCGGGTTAGCTCCCCTGCGAGATATGTCGCCTTCTGACTACGCCAACTCATCACGAGATGCTAGGATAGCACTGTTTGAGCATGATTGATGATATGTGATATGTTTATGTTGATTGTATGCTATTTTGTACTCACTATCTTTTATTGCTAACAGATACTACTTCTCTCGCACGTTTCAGGTGATCCTCAGTGAGCTTGGGACCTTGCGGTTAGTTAACTTGTTTAGGAGGAACACAATCTTCTGTTAAACTCTAATATTATGTTTATGTTGTAACAGATAATGGTCGAACGGTTCAGTATCGGTAACACGAAACCTTGTATGTGGCAATTTTTGAATGTATAATATTGGCAACTTGTTTTAATTCCGCTGCGTATTTAAGTGAAAATTATAAATTAGTATTTTAAAAAGAAAAATTTGGTTCTCGAAATCACAGTGTTACACATAGACAAATCAATGAAACATTTCAAAATCTATGATGATTATGCCTTCTTCGTGGACATAGTCGATATTCTTTGGGAGAGCGAGCTACAGAAGTTAGTCATTCAAGGGGCTAAGGGGAAGATGCCACTGGGAGAATGTCTCTTAGATGCTGAGAGAGACCTGGAGGAGCTAGAGAGGATGCTAGTAGAAGGGCTAGAGCCTAAATCTGATGCGCAGGATTTTGAACCGTCATGGCGCACGATGCAATGAACGCGTCGCGATAGGTTGAAACATCACGCATAGAGATGGCTAAAGCAAAGGAGGAAGCAAAACCTCCAGACAAAACTGTGGATGCACTTCCATTGTTGAATCCACATTCTAAACTAAAGGTATTACCTCTACATTTGGAGTATGCCTATCTAGGGGAGTGTTCTCAATTCTCCGTTATCATATTGTTCGCATAAAATATTAGTGGAGGATGATCAAAAACCGGTAGTCCAAACTCAGTGCTGTTTAAATCCTAAAATGCAAGAGGTTGTGAAGAAAGAAATTGTCAAACTTTTAGACGCCGGTATGATATACCTGATATCTGACAGCCAGTGGGTTAGCCTAATCCACATGGTACCCAAAATGGGAAGGATGATAGTGGTCACCAACGAAAAGAATGAATTCATTCCTACTAAAACTGTCACAGGTTAGCGAGTGTGTATTGATTACCGTAGATTAAATGATGCCACTCAAAAAGACCATCTCCACCTCCCATTTATAGATCAGATGCTTGAACGTATTTATGGTATTGCTTCCTAGATGGTTTTTTCCGGTTACTTCTAGATTCCCATTACACCAGAGGACGAGGAAAAGACGACTTTTACATGTCCATACGGGATATTTGCTTACCGGAGGATGTCGTTTGGTCTGTGTAATGCACCAGCAACCTTCCAACGATGCATGACCGCCATATTCCACGATATGGCTGAGGATTTCATGGAGGTATTCATGGATGACTTCTCAGGATTCAAAAATTCTTTCGATTCGTGCTTATTTAATTTTGATAAAATGCTTGCCCGATGCGAAAAAACCAACCTTGTGCTAAACTGGGAAAAGTGCCATTTTATGGTATGAGAAGGCCTAGTGTTGGGACACAAAGTTTCACAAGTATGGATAGAGGTGGATAAAGCTAAGATATACACTATATCTAAATTAACACCGCCTACCAATGTGAAAGGGGTGAGGAGTTTCCTAGGCCATGCAGGATTCTATCACCACTTTATTAAAGTTTTTTCAAAAATCACAAGGCCTTTGACATAACTCCTAATAAAGGATGTTAAATTCGAGTTCTCCGCCGAGTGTTTAACAGCTTTTAATAACTTAAAGGAGAAACTCAGAACCGCCCCAATCATGATTGCTCCAGACTGGACCCTACCATTTGTGCTCATGTGTGATGCCAGCGATTATGTGGTAGGGACAGTCTTAGGTCAGAAGGTTAACTATCGGTTCCAACCGATTCACTACGCGAGTAAAACCCTAAACCCAACTTAGGAGAACTACACTACCACTGAAAAAGAACTCCTAACTGTGGTTTATGCCTTTGACAAATTCTGATCTTATCTGATTCTATCTAAACTATGGTCTTCATTGATCATTCTGCTCTGAAGTACTTGTTTGATAAACAAGACTCCAAGCCTAGACTTATTTGATGAGTCTTGCTTCTGCAAAATTTGACATGGAAATCAGGGACAAAAGAGGAGGAGAAAACATGGCAGCAGACCACTTGTCGAGATTAGAAAATCCAAATATGGACGAATTACGTGAGTCCGACAATGAGCCTCCATTGCAAATTTCCTAAACTACCTTGCTGCACGGATCCTCCTGAAAGGTATGACACATCAGCAAAAGAAGAAATTCTTTGTAGATGTGAAGTATTACTTTTGGAATAAGCCCCATCTATTTCGAAACTATGCAGACAACATGATCTGGTAGTGCGTTTGGGGAGACAAGGCGAGGGAAATACTATACGATTGCCATAGTGGGCCCACCGGGGGACACCACGGTGTGGTCTACACCGTAAAGAAGGTATTTGAAGCCGAATTTTATTGGCCCACAATCTTTAAAGACGCGCACACTCTCGTGAAAGAGTGTGATGCATTTCAAAGGGCCGGTAATATTTCTTCCCGAAACGAGATGCCTGAACACAACATCTAGGTATGCGAAATCTTTGATGTGTGGGGTATAGACTTCATGGGTCCATTTCCTTCATGCCGGGGTAATAAATACATCCTAGTTGCTGTCGACTATGTGTCGAAGTGGGCCGAGGCACAAGCCTTACCCACCAATGATGCACAAGTCGTAGTAAAATTCCTTATGAAATTATTCTCTCGGTTCGGTATCCCTAAAGCTTTGATTAGTGATAGGGGTACGCACTTCGCTAAAAACCAAATGCAAAAGGCATTGTAGAAATATGGTGAGAACCATAGATTTGCAACGCCATATCATCCACAAACTAGTTGGCAACCCGAGGTTACCAGTCGCGCGCTCAAACGTATTCTTGAACGATCGGTAAACGGGAATCGTAAGGAGTGGTCCGATAAGATCGATGACGCGCTCTGGGCGTTTAGAACCGCTTACAAGACACCTTTAGGTATCACACCCTTTTGGTTAGTCTAAGGTAAAGCATGTCATCTGTCGGTAGAAGTGGATCACAAAGCTTACTGGGCATTGAAAGCATGCAACACTGATCTAGATGAACCACGTGCCAACCGTTTCTTGTAGCTAAATGAATTAGATGAATTAAGAAATGAAGCGTATGAAAATTCCTTGATCTACAAGGGTGGAACGAAAAAACGGAACGATGCGCGGCTGAAAGGAAATAAACACTTCGAACCGGGTGATAAAGTTCTTTTATTCAATTCTAGGTTAAAGTTATTTCGGGGCACACTCAAAACCCGATGGTACGGAGCATACATGGTTAATAAGGTATTCCTATATGGTACAATTGAATTACTTGATTCTAAATTAATAGCCTTCAACGTTAACGGGCACGGAGTAAAGCATTACTTGGAAGGAATGCCCGAAGAGAGGGAAGGTGAGGATATCAACCTCGCCATACTAAAACCCTAAGTGTGGGGTGGAGTCCAGCTAAAGACTCAAGTAAAGAAGCGCTTCCGGGAGGCACCATATGTCCAACTTTGTGGGTGTGTTGCCTAGGAATCCTCATGAGACTATAACTCGTCCACTCGGGCTACCGAGGGGTTTAAAGGCTTGTTGCATATGCTAAATGCAATCGTGATGCCTACAAAAGTTAGTTAGGTTTTTCTTTGTTTCCGTTTTTCGTTCGTTTTATCATTTGTCGGGAGTCCTTGCCTAGATCATTCTTCATATATACTCATAAGTGCCTTCTTGAGCCGTAGGAATAAGCCACCGTCAAAACCAGCTCGCGAAATCTCTAAACAAAGAAATGTGGAGATCATGCAGATCGCGGTGTGACGGTTGCATTTCGCGTCGTGACGATAATTTTTGGTTCGTCCAGCTTCTACGTGACACACCTTGTCGCGGTGTGTTGTTTAAGATATTCATGGCACGAACTCGTCAGAGGGTGGTCCACAGATTGTTTGCCTCGTGGGATCGTGACGCGTTCTTTAAGTGTATCACGACACGATGTTGCGTTTTAGGTTTTTTTAACAGTTTCATTTTCACCGTATTCCCTTTTACCCTAAACACTCCTTGCTTCCTTCTTCACCTATCATCATCCCTGTAAGTCTCTTATAGCTACATTGTGTTTTTAGGCACAATTTCAAGTGAGTCGAGCCACCATGCTCGATTTTCTTTTAGGGTTTTCAGTTCTTGACTTGTTCTAGTGATTACACGTGTTTAGATGCTTCCATGACTCATTTCTAGGCTTCATATCACTGATACATGCTTGAATTCTCATTTTTGTTCAAAAAAGTTAGGGTTTTCTCAAAACCGAAAGGGAGGTCCGAATTTTTGAAGTTCTTGTTGCCTAAATATGCAATTTATGGTTTAAGAATACCTTTGTGGAACTCATACAACTGATGCCTGTGCTTAGATTGCATTTATCCTCTTCAAATCATTAAATCCCATTTTTAATTAAAGGGTTTTTTTACCAAAAAATGGGGGTTTTGACCCTTTGATGGTTTTCTGTGAGTTTAATCTGTATCCGGTGGTTCATAATGATATCTACAGGTGATTTGCGATTTAGCAATGGTAGATTTTTGATCCGATACCATGCCATGCTGTTATGCCTTGTTAGACTATTTGGCTTGGTTATTCTTGTTCTAGCTTATCCAGACTCTGTCTATAGATTTATATTTGTGTTGACCATGATTTTTGCCTTTTGTTACAGCCATGGCTGCACATGGTCGTGGTCGTAGAGCCAGCGCGCTAAGGAGGACATTCCTATCCCTCAGGCACTTATGACACAACATCCATGGCTAGTTTTCCGTGATACTCTTCCAACATGTTTTAGGGCTGAGTATATTTTTCTCCTTAATGCTCTCCTTCGCAAGGAGTTAGATGTGCCTCATGTGTTCAAGTGGTACGTTGCTGATTCAGTGGGCTTGATAGCCCAACTCGAGGTCTTTTTGCAGCAGCAGTTCCGTGCTGAAGACGTGACTCTACTGTTTACTTCCATGCTGAGGAGCGTCTCTTCCATATTCGCGAGCCTGTCTACAGTGAACTTAAGATAGAGTTCTTCTCCACTATTCAGTTCAATGCCACCTAGAGGGACATTATGGATCGACGGGTTCTGTCTTTCAGACTAGGAGGGGTGAGCCGGGACAGCAACCTGATTGAGTTCAGTCACTGGATAGGGCTTTATACGCAGGCGGAGACCACGAGCCCATTCTTCCGGCACTTTCTAGCGAGTTGCGCCCGAGAGGCGCCAGAGGAGTTCAGCCTCATAGAATTTTGGGTGCAGATAGCTAACGGTGTGTATGAGCCACGTCGCGCCATTGAGAGTAGCATTAGGCTTCCCGTTCACCGTCTTCTCCATCGATTGATTTCCACCTCCATTTCTCACCACCGGGGTAGTGAGAAAGTGACTGCCATTGTAATACCGTGATTTTCAAAATTTCACCATAAAAAGACTTCTAAATATAAACAATAAAATGCAACGGAAGTCTTAAATCATAAACCAGATTAATTGTTTTCGCCATAGAGGCGATTCGAGATCATTCATAATTAAACCACGGGGTTACAACCGTAGTATTAATACCCAAAATTTTGTAAAATCGTAATATATATATATATATATATATAAATGCAAGTTAAGTAAGAATTAGTAAATTTAGGTGTTTATGATGCTGTTTATATGTTATATATTGTGTTTGTGGGTTATAAACTAAAATTGGTAAATAAATGTCAAGGGAATGAAAGTATGAGGACCTATATTGTAAATATATGTATATGTACTTGTAAGACTCCAATAATTGGAGTCAAACAAGAAATTTCTAGAACAAGAAAACGTGAGAGAGAGAAGAAGAGAGTTCTAAGGTGCTTCCAAGGAGAAAGAAGAAGAAATCAAGGAAAGTTTGTGGCTATTGTAACATCCAGAATTTGTTAACAATCTTATACGAGAAATGTACAACGTGTTATATGACTTATAAAGGGATATAGGTGGTAAGATATGATTATAAATTAGAAGGGCTAAGACCGTCAGAATGGAATTGTAATAGTCAAGGGACTATTTATGCAATTATGTAAACTTATGTATATATATATATATATATAGATATATGTGTGTGTGTGTGTGTTTGACCTTTTAGTGTCAAATAATCCATTTTCAAGTTGCAGTAAACATCATACAATCGTACATACTTATTCAGTTCTTCATATTCAGTTATTTATCAAGAGAAATCAGTGGCGTTATCATCATCATCATCATCTTCATCAAAGAACTTGAGGTACGGTTTGTATTTGGGTTTTCAAGCTTCAAATTTATTTATATATGAATCAAATGATTTAAATAGAATCAAAACGTGTTATTATGCGATATTGAGTGGTGTATACTATTAGGGATGTTGGAAAACATCCCTATGATGTCAAATACTGTTTAGAAATGAGTTTTTATGGGATTTAGCCGGAAAACAGCAAGTCGCCAGACTGTTCTCGTTCAAAATACACGAAGGCACGGGCTTGCCTATAAAGGGTACGGGCGTGCCTTGCGGTCGTGACCACCATATCTTCTTGAGGTCCAGGCGTGCCTTGGGCGTGCCCAGGGCATGACTCATTAGTCGTGCAACTTTCAAGATATAAGTCGGATAGAATGGTCGGATGAGAAAGTCGGGTGCAATGCTAGGCACGACTATACCATGGTAGGGTATGGTTGTGCCCATGATAGGGCACGGGCGTGCCCTTATACTGTTCAGTTTTCTAAACCTCAGTTTCAGCATGTGTTTAATGCATATCATTATTAAAACTGTAGAGACTAGCTTGGGGACATATACGTGAACCTTTATCTTACGTGGTGTAGATTATAACACTTCAGTTTATAAGGTGAGTCTTCTAGACTATGTTTCATATGTTCATAATGATGTTATTACAAGGAATACTTATATGTATTCGTTTATGTGTTTTAAAGCATGCTGCTTTGTGCAATAGTGGCTAAGAATTAGCATAGTACTGTGGCTCAGATTGCTACCCTGGGTCTAGAACCAGTGGTTGGCTATATTCAGAATGTGATTATATTCATGTGTTTATATGATTTACAGTCTAGTTTACTCACTAAGCTCTCGCAGCTTATCAGATATTATTTTAAAATGGTTTGCAGGTTTTAGCAGAGACAAGGGCAAAGATTTGGTTTGACTACATTTTGATAAACATTTTAGAAACAATTACTGCTCGGTTTTTAAATCACAAGTTTTGGTTTTAAACTTGTGAGAGTACATATGTGAGTATCTTTTGATACATTAGATTTTCCGAATAGTTTACGCTTCCGGTTTTATGAAAAACTTTTAGAAGTGCACGTTTTATTGAAAATGGTAGTTTTATTAATTTGGGTCATTACAACTTGGTATCAGAGCCACGTTTTGAGAGATTTGGATGTGTCCAATACACAGTCTGGACTTAAACCATGGTTCTGCGGATCTTGAAAATTGTCAAACTGGAGGCTTGCAGCTTGGTGAGTATACTAGAAATTATACTGATTATGTATTATGTGAGCATTATGTGCAAGTACATAATGTGTTCAAGACAAATATGATACATGTGTATACAATTGTTAAGAGTTGGTTTTATGTGTGCAATCACGATGAATTGAATTGTTATATGAATATGTGATATAATTCATTGATGATACATGGCCTAAGCCTGTGAATCGGGACTTTTAGTGATAAAGTTAAGATTAAACGTGTGTAGTATGTTTAAAAGTAATATAAGGGCCCATATTATTAAAAACACATGATACATGTTGGAACTTATTGGAATCATTAGGAATCTTGTGAATCAGGTGAAGGGTACTTGTAAATGTAGTACACCTGGGAATATATGTATAGAATGCCTTAGTATGTATAGAAATACTTTGGATCTGGTAATAGGTGTACTGATATGTTGGATGTACTAGTAACTGGTTGTTATAGAGGATAGTGTGGTAAAATTACCCATTGCTTTAATGCTTTATCTATACTACCCTAAGTGTAGTTCTATTCAAAGAATCGAAGGGACAGAAACCAGTATCACAAGTGAATGTATCCTAATAAGGATATAACATGACGGGGGTGTATGAGCCCCAGATTTAAATCGTTGAGTATCAAAATCTATACGTGAGAAATTCGGTATAGGAAAACTTAAGAAAGTGATGGAACAGAATATATGTCATGTAACATTGTATAAGTTGTGAAACAGATGAAAGAACATAAAAAAGAAGTGATCAGATAAGAGTCAGTATCAAGATTAACTATAAAAGGGTGAAAGGGGTAATTATTAACCTCAAGTTATTATTTGTGAAGTATCAAAAAGGGTTGTACGTTCAAGGAATTTCCGCATGACAACCATCAATGTAGTACATGTTAACAAATCGATTATTAGCCATAAGTAGATGTCAGAGATCGAGAGTGCATTTCATATGTGTATGTATGCACCTAAGAATAAAGTGAAATATGCAATAAATTAGATGAGTACCACAACAAAAGGTTATTACGATACAGAAGAGTTAAAGACAAATGGAGCGTATGATGCGAGAAGAGTTTAAAGAAATTATAACTGGGCAGTTTGCGCCATAGTAAATGATAAGCAGAGTTATGGATGAACTCCATAAGTTAAACAGACAATAGAGACAATTCCAAAAATCTATGTGCAGTTTCAGAAGAACGCATACTTTGTTCAGATTATGTTATAATGAAAAGCCGGAGTTAGAGAGACAGAAAAGAAAGAAACTGACAGAGTAAGCTAGAATAGAATCAAGTATTATTACAGAAAGATCAGATGTGTATAAGTATAAGGTGAAAGAAATGAATACTATTAAATTCCTTAGTGAATTTGTATAGTGACTGTGAGTGAGTTTCAAATAGTGATTGGAATAGACTGGTTAGGTTATAACCAGGCTACAGTATTATGTGAACTAAGAGTGTTATGAGTTCGTATCCCAAGTGGGGAAGAACTAACAATATGTGTGGAAAAGAAGGATGATACCTTCTATATATGTGTAATAATTATTGTGAGTTTTATAAAGTGATCATCAAGAATATATATCCGTTGCTTAGGATATGTGAATTATATGATCAGTTATAACCGGGTAAAGGGGTTTTGTAAAGATGACTCAAGGTCGGATTATCATCAGCCTAAGATCAGAATAGATGACATTCCTCATATCGTGTTTAGATCATGTTTGGGCATTTTGAATTGGTTATGATGCCTTTTGGTCTTGCAGATGCACCAACAATGTTTATGTATTAAATGAATTAGGTGTATAGGCCAATGTTAAATAAGTCAGTAATTGTGTTTATAAATGATATTTATATTTATTTTGGAGGTTTGACAGATCATGAGAAACATGTTTGAAAAGTCTTAAAGACACAGAGCAGAGAACAATTATATGTTAAGATCTACAAATGTGAATTTCAAGATATCAGGAATGTAGTTCTTTAGATACATTATTAGTAAAGATGTAATTGAGATGAATTATGAGAAATAAAGGCAGTAATGAAATGGAGGTCATCAAAGACCCTAACAGTAATCAGCAGTTTTATGGGGTTATTTACAGAAACTATGTGAAGGGATAGTTTTCGCTACCTGAATGGATTAAAGAGATGATAGCATTGTGTCATGCCTTGTACAGTAGATTCGATTGTGTATTAATGTAGAGGGGCAGAGTTATTGTTTGTACTTCTAGACAGTTAAAACCGTATAAAAATGAGTACATTGTCTTGTACATGATAGTAGTATGTGTGTCATGTTATGTACATGATACTTGATAATTATACCTCCGTAGGGGGTAGATATGTGGATGTAAGACTATTGTTGGTGCGCCGCAATAGCATTCATATGTGAGGTAAGACTATCGTTAGTGAGTTGCGATAGCAATTAGAGATGAGGAGATTGTAAGACTACCGCTAGTGCGCTACGGTAGCATTCAGCATGATATGATGAGATTATGTGTTTATATGTGAAGTGTACTGTTTACACTAAATCATAAAAGTTGGAAATATTTTGTGGATGAGAAAGACCTTTAAAGGCGACAGAAACACTGATTATTGTTATTGAGGGATTATGAGTAGAATATTATATTATTCGGATAAGGCTAATGTTATAGCCGACAGTTTGAATAGGAAACCAGGAATAATTCTTATGTGAATTAGTCATCTAGATGACAATTAAAACACTCTTACTCAGATGTGATAAGAACAACTCAGTCAAAAGTGGTTAAAGGTGAAAAGTATCATAAAGAATGGATAAAAGAGACAAGAAATTGATCCGATTAAAAACAGTCGTGAGATATTGATTGGATATGATTGTAAATGGGTACCATATTATGGAGATGCGCGTCAGACACACCTAGATGAAGCTCATAAGTTTAGAGTTTTATTCAACCAGAAGCTACCAACTGTATAAAGAGCTAAGGGTAGATTACTGGTGGCCAGATGTGAAACGAGATGTAATCAGATAAGTGGATAAATGTCTTTAAATGTGTACAAGTGAAAGCTAAATCTCAGAAACCATATGAGAAGTTATTATCAGTGGAGATACCAGTCTAAAGATGAGAAAATATTACTATGAACCTGAATACCAAATTACCCAAAACCTTATGAGGCTATAATGTGATGTGGGTGATTGTAGGCAGGTTAATTAAAAGGGTATGTTTTGTCTCCATTAGAGAGACTTATACCTCATGATGTTTAACACATGTGTATGTGAAAGAAATTGTGTCTCATCATAGTGTACCAATATCTATTGTATCAGACAGGGATATCATATTAACATCTAGAATTTGGAATAGATTTCATATGAAGTTAAGAATTAAGCTTCATCTCAGTATAGTCAGAATGAAAGGAATATACAGACGTTAGAAAGCATGTTTCACGAGTGTGTTATTGATTCAGAAGAAATATGGAGTACATAATTGCTTTTGACAGGGTTTCGTATTAAAAAAGATACCAGTTCAGTACGGGGATGTCAACATATGAAATTGTATGATATTAATGCCGAACTCCAGTGTATTGAGATAGTGTGGGTCAAATAGAGTTGGGTAGTACATAAATGGTATAGCAAGGGACATAATGATTTCAGAAGAAATAAAATGGATTGTTAGCCGCCTTGAGTAGACAGAAGGGTTATACAGATTATTAGAGATCATGACAGGAGTTTTAGATGGGGGAGTATGTATCATTAAAAGTGTTATCATGAAAGGACGTGATTAGATTCAAAAGTGAGAGAAATTATGTTCGAGAAACTATGAACTAATCAGAATTTCTGCATATGTGATGAAAGATTGCTTATAAGACCAGAATCGTCAGAAGAGTTGTCACAGATTCACGACACCTCTCATGTATTATATCTCAGAAATTGTTTAGTGGATGAGTCTGCAATTATATTGTTGTAAATGTTAGTATTGATGATAAACTATGTTATATGTAGCAGTTTGTAGCAATATTGGAAATAAAGGTTAAGGTCCAATGGAAGTACCAAAGGGAGTCAGATTACACATAAGATCATGAACAGAAAATGATGAGTAATTGTTCAGAAACCTTCAGCAGTTGATTTTGGGGACAAAATCATTTCAAGTGGGGAAGAGTTGTAACATCCAGAATTTGTTAACAATCTTATACGAGAAATGTACGTGTTATATGACTTATAAAGGGATATAGGTGGTAAGATGTGATTATAAACTAGAGGGGCCAAGACCGTCAGAATGGAAAAGGGACTATATATATATATCTGTTTGACCTTTTAGTGTCAAACAATCCATTTTCAAGTTGCAGTAAACTTCATACAATCGTATATACTTATTCAGCTCTTCATATTCAGTTATTTATCAAGAGAAATCAGTGGGGTTATCATCATCATCTTCATCAAAGAACTTGAGGTATGGTTTGTATTTGGGTTTTCAAGCTTCAAATTGATTTATATATGAATCAAATGGTTTAAATAGAATCAAAACATGTTATTATGAGATATTAAGTGGTTTATACTATTAGGGATGTTGGAAAACATCCCTATGATGTCAAATACTATTTAGACATGAGTTTTTATGGGATTTGGCCGAAAAACAGCAAGTCGCCGGACTGTTCTCATTCAGAATACACGAAGGCACAGGCGTGCCTATAAAGGGTACGGGCGTGCCTTGCGGTTGTCACCGCCATATGTTCTTGAGGTCCGGGCGTGCCTTGGGCATGCCCAGGGCGTGACTCATTAGTCGGACGAGAAAGTCGGATGAAATGCTAGGCACGACTGTACCATGGTAGGGTATGGTTGTGCCCATGATAAGGCACGGGCGTGCCCTTGTCCTGTTCAGTTTTCTAAACCTCAGTTTCAACATGTGTTTAATGCATATCATTATTAAAACTGTAGAGACTAGCTTGGGGACATATACGTGAACCTTTATCTTATGTGGAGTAGATTATAACACTTCAGTTTATAAGGTGAGTCTTCTAGACTATGTTTCATATGTTCATAATGATGTTATTACAAGGAACACTTATATGTATTCGTTTATTTTTTTTAAAGCATGCTGCTTTGTACAGTAGTGACTCAAAATTAGCACACTAATGTGGCTTAGATTGCTACCCTGGGTCTAGAACTAGTGGTTGGCTATATTCAGAATGTGATTATATTCATGTGTTTATATGATTTACAGTCTAGTTTACTCACTAAGCTCTCGCAACTTATTAGATATTATTTTAAAATGTTTTGCAGGTTTTAGCAGAGACAAGGGCAAAACTTCGGTTTGACAATATTTTGATAAACATTTTAGAAACAATTAACGGCAGATTTTATGAATAGTTTACGCTTCCGCTTTTATGAAAAAATTTTAGAAGTGCACGTTCAGAGTTTTATTGAAAATGGTAGTTTTATTAATTTGGGGCGTTACAGCTATGTGCTTGGATTCAAGAATTTTTGGTGTTTTGGCTTCAATTTCCTTCATTCTTGGCTTTGATTGAGCATAACAAATTGATTACTTAAGTTGGGTTTTGAATCAAGTAAGTTCTAAACTTATCTTGTGTTTGATTTTAAGTTATGGTTGTTGTTTGTAAAGGTTTATAGTTGTTTTTGTTGAAAAATTTGACAAATGGGTCAAATTTGGGTTAATTCTTGTAGTTAGGGTTTTGTTGATCAAAATTAAGTAAAATGTTGATGTTTTGTTGTTATGAAGTGTAATGAGTCTTTTGTATGTTGAAAGTAAGTTGGAATTGGTAAAAATTGGATTTTTGGTCGGATTGATGTTCAAAACAAAGCTGCAGAACACTGTTCACGCGGGCTCGCGACGCGGGCCATGTGGGTCGCGACGCGAGTCATGTCGGCCAAGAACTTGATTTTTCCAGAGATTTTCTCGCGGCGCGAGCCACCTTGAAACCTCCAAAGTCATTGCCTTGACCCCATTTGACCTTGTATTTGATTGGGATTAGATTCTAGTGGTTATAGGAAGTTTTTATTGAGTCTTAAAGACCCGAAATGAGTGTTTAAATTTGGTTTTGAGCCTATATTCTTATGGAACCTCAAATATTGGTTAGCCTAACTAAGTTAGCATTATGTTTGTGATATTAGCATTGGTTTTGGATTGAAAGTGATCTTCATCTCTTTAAACAGGTGAGTTGTGCCCCGCGGATACATAAAATGCTTTTAAATGTGCAAGTCATCAATGTTATTTATGTACTATGTTTTATGTATAAATGGCATCAATGTGAATTGTTATTGATTGTTATCATGTTTATGATAATGAGATATGTATTCAGTATATGTTTCACCTAATTTGAAGCATGCTATGCTTTGTGTTGATTATGGCAAGTTGTGACCTTACGTGTATAACTTGCCTGTGATGTGATTGATCCTTGTGGTTTGGACCTATGTTTGTGATTTGTACTTTGCACCATGAGGGTTCCTAGCCATTGAGACGTGTACTAGTTCATGTGGCTTCGGAAATTGAGGAACCTCGATACACGGGTGGTTGAGAAATCGGTGTAGAGAGTGGAGGGGTATGTCAGTACCCATTATGACCGTGTGGGTTCACTAGGCTAGCGAGCCACCAAACCTAAGCAACAAGGGTGGACTTGGGGATTAGGGCTTACACTCCAGATAATCGTTGTATGGTGGACTGCTTCATGCTTCCCCACCTTCACGGGAGATGTGGACAGACCCCCACGAGGACTTGTTGACCATGGTTGTCCCCCATGGAAGATACAAGTATAAGTAAACTTGTTCCCCACATCTTATGTGATCTATTTATTGATGCCATAAGTGTTTTGCATTAATGATGACTTGTTTATTTTCTTAACTTGTTTTGGCGCACTCGCTAGCTTATGATAATAAATCAGTGTTTATGTTTTCGTATCTGCAGATAAATAGTAGCATGATGCCGGTGAGGCGGGTAGTTGCTTTTGGGATGAACTTGCTGCCTGAAGATATGTTTGGAATACATTATTATTCATTTTTTTTGTTTATCTGTAATTAATGGTCGTGTATTCGGGTCAACAAGTAACACCAACTTTTGTATATCTGATACAGCTTTCGCTTTACGATGCAAAATAATACCAAACAATGTTGTTTTGTAGAAATTTAAAAAGTTTAAATTTGTACTAAAATTCAGGGTGTTACAAGTTGGTATCAGAGCCGAGGTTTGAGAGAATCGAGCACTTTAGCTAGTGTTTGGTCTCAAACCGAGGCCAACCATTAATTAAAAAACCAAACATATCGGGTGGGCTTATGGGTTAAGTTGAGAGTTGTATGAGAGACAGGGGAAACATTGCTCCCAAATGTGATAAACTGCTGATTCTTGTGACTTAATGTGCTACTTGTTGTTGTCTAATTGTGTGTCATAGACAAGGATTAAGGCATGGATGCCCATAATGATGACAACTTCCTATTTGTTCAACCCGGAAGTGATGAAATACCTCTAGAGCACTCTCAACTGGGTGGAAATCCTGGTTCTCAACATACCCAGCACTCTCAACCCCACTCAGGTAACCCTAATGATCAGTCCTTAGTGATAGCTCAACTCCTAAGTTGTATCCTAGAGTTGGAAAAGTAGTTGAAAAAGAACAACGACTCACCAAAGACCTCGACTCATGGCGAGTCTAGTGATGCCTCTATTTCGAGGAAACCCATTGTCTCCTACAAAACATTCCTGAATTGCAAGCCTCCTACCTATGAAGGTAGTGATGACCATATTGTAACCTTTAGCTAGATACATGAGATGGAGCAAACTTTTACTTCTTGTGACTGTGATGAGGGACACAAAGTTCCTTACTCTGTGAGACAACTGTAAAGAAGAGCTTTGGTTTGGTGGAACACTATCAAGGCAACAATGCCTAAAGGTGAAGCTGACAAGTTGGGTTGGGATGAATTCCTTGATCTGTTTCAAAAGGAGTTCTGCACTGAAAGGGATCTAAAACGCCTTGAAAGGGAGTTCTTAAATATGAAATTGGGTGATTCAAATATGGATGAACACGTTCGCAAGTTCAATGAGCGTCTCAGTTTCGTGACTACTTGGGTCCCAGATGAGAAAGCTAAAGTGAAATGGTTTGTTGAAACCATACCTCCTGAATACAAAATTCATATTCGAGATTGTCCACGCTTCTCTCGGCCGCTCAAAAGGCCAAGTTCTTATTTGATGACTTCAAGGCTTCGAAGCAAACCAAGAAGTTGATTGGTGAAAAGAGGATGGCTGAGCCCTCTGGTGGTCAGTCAAAGAAGAAAGCAACCCCATCCTCGTTCTCTAAAACTAAAAATGATGATTCTAAACCGCTGTGATGCAAAATGTGTAGGTCTCATCACAAAGGAAACTGCACGAAAGATACCAAAGCTTGTTTTCATTGTGGCAAGCCTGGCCACATTCCTACTGATTGCAAGTTCAAGGAAAGTGAAAGTGTTGTTTTACCTGTCACAAACCCAGCCATAAGATGGCGGATTGTCCGAATCGAAAGGAGGGAGGAGCTGGCGGATCATTCTCAAAGGGCAAATACCCTCCAAAAGCGAAATGGCGAGCATTCCAAATGATCGCGGAGGAGGCTTGTGAGGCCGGGGATGTAGTGTCTGGTATGTTCCTATTGAAATCTACACCTGCCTACGTGTTATTTTGATTCTGGAGCCAATAGATCATTTGTGTCGTATGCTTTCTGTGAGAAACTGAATCTGCCTTTTACTAAACTTGCCAAACCTCTTGATGTTGAAATTGCTGATGGAATGATTATCTCTGTAACCGATATTTGTGATAGCTGTAATGTTGATCTTGATGTGGTAGATTAAATGTTGTGTTCATTATATTTGTTTACCTATTTGTCATTTAGTCTTTGTAGAAGGTAGGTTTAGTAAATACCTTATGGGTATATATACTAGTTTACCTACCACATATCAATAGAGCATTTTATTATTCTGAAAAGTGTGTGTGAATTCTTAGTTCTCTCTCATCAATTCATACATCATCATTGTGGATTTGCTCCGATATCATTGATCATTATTAAACATTGGGACCAACAAGTGGTATCAGAGCGAAGCTTGATAAAAGTAAGACTCGTGATTGTGTATTCATCATCAAAAATAAGAATTCGAAGATTAAGGTTTGATTGTTCACTTAGTTTGATTCTATTCTACTTGAAAACCTTATTTGAGTCAAGTACAATCAACATGAAGTAATTTGAAGTTGTTCAGATTGGATTTTTTAAAGGTTTCTCGTAATTTGTTCTTACGATTTTTGCCTTTAAAATCCATTTTAAAAGAAGTGGATAATTGATTTGGTTGGTTATTAATTGAGATCTGAGATTTGCGAATCCAAAGGGATCATTTTCGAGGCAATTATTCAAAGTTTTCGTCAATAGTCAAATTTTATTGAAGAACACTTGAAGGAGTTGAAGAACAGTGAAGAAATATTATTTTAATCTATAATTCTTCTGAAAAACAAATGAAAGGGGTTTGATAGACAACTTCGAGCTTGTTAGTCACGCGCCTATACACTTCTAGTTTGTTTGTTACAAACAAAATCCCTAAAAATCTAGAAACTATTTTATGTGAAGACTTCGAGCTGATTAATTCTTTTCAATTTGAAGTCCAAGTTTTTTATTAAACACACTTCGAGCACCATTATTTCCTCCATTCGAAGTCCATATTTTAATAGCAATTCGATGTCCACATTTGATAGCACATGCACACTTCGAAGTCAAAGTTTGAATTTCACATGCACTTCGAGCTGATTAGTTTTTTCAAATTTGAAGTCCAAGCTTGACACTCCATGCACACGTCAAACACAATTAATATTCCATCCTCACTTAGAACTCCATGCATACGTTGAACTCCATGCAAGCTTCGAAATCCACATCTTAATTAACCATACACTTCGAGCAGCTCACATGCATACTTTGAAGCCCAATTAAATTCCATACATTTAGAAGTCCACCAATAAATTCCATGCAATTCGAAGTCCACATTAAATCACATGCATACTTTGAACACCTTTTTAAATAGACATGCTTCGAAGTCCACATGCATGCACACCGAGCCAATATATTCCATTCACTTCTGGCAGCATTTCTTTTATTAGCCTCTCACACTTCGAACACTTTTTAATTAGCCACACTTCGAACCCCTATTTTTTATTTGCCTTTTTCACTTCGAACACTCCTTTAGTAATAGACATTCACTTCGAGCACTTATTTAATTAATCATTCACACTTCGAGCTACATAATATCCCATGCGCACTTCGAACCCAATATATCCCATGCACACTTCGAGCGGATAATTCATGAACACTTCGAGAAGCAATTTTATTTTGCCATTCACACTTTGAGCACCTTTTTGTTAGACATTCACCTCGAATTCAAAGCCAATAAACTTTGAATTCGAAAGTGTTGCACACATTCACTTCGAGCACCGAATTCTTCGAAATCTTTGTTTAACTTTGAACAAACCTTTAATCAACTCCGAACTCTTTCATATCTCGTTTGATCACTTCGAATTTCGAATTCGAACACAATCAAAACCTTACTTCTCAAGTTAACGATCATTTCAAATCAAGTGTATCAAGATGAATCTTACTAAGAGAGAACTACAAGAAGGTTTATCAATATGGTTTGCATGCAAACTTACCATAATAGAGCATGAACAAATATTATTCAACAAGGTGAATGAAATGTATCTTCTATACCATAACTTGGAAGAGGAAAACACAAAACTTACCCTACAACTTTCCAAATTGACTAAGAAACTTCACATGTCAGACAACAAATTTCAAGAGTTTGAGATTCAAGAATGTGCCAAGAGAAGAAATCTTGAGCAACAATTGTTGGATATTCAAAGAAAATCAACTGAAGAAAGAATGAATTTTGAGACTGAAGGAAAAATTGTGTAGAAGAAAAGGTCACGACATCTTCTAATTCGGAAAAAGTTCAAAAGTGTAAGTTTTCCGAAGGAAAGGAAATCAAGGTGGTTCGTGTAAGAGTCCTTGCAGGTGAATCATCAATGAGTCATATGCATCTAAACTCCAAACGCTCTAAGGATCATTATTCAAGTTCCAAGTCATACACAAAGTAGTTCATAAACAGGGTCAAACTTCGGAGAAAGCTTTGGAATGAAAGCAAAGATAATTTTGAAGAAATGAAAGAGAAAACTCTTCTTCAAAAGAATTGTGGTACACCACATCATGCTGCTTATCCATTTGCCCGTGTTAGTCAAACAAGATCATTCTCGAATACTAACACGAATGCACGTCTTCCCACCTTGCCAGAGCTTAAATATCCATGTGTGGTTCGCTCCGTCAAACATCTCTTAAGACTTTCTAAAGAGAAGATTTTCAGAAAACCACCTTACTTTTTTTGTGGATGTTTATCATAAGAAGATATATGCTCGTAAGATCAAGGGGGAGTAAAGAAATGAAAAGATTTCAAGTCATTAATGAAGATTAAGAGCTTCATTCAAGGGGGAGTGTATCTTTCACTTGAAGAATAACCGGGATGCTTAAAACTGAAGATTCTCCCCTGATCACTGCCCCAACAAAGAAGATATTTTTCGTTTATTTTACTTTATCTGTATAATGAACACAAAGGGGGAGATTGTTAGACCAAATATTGTGTTCATTATATTTGTTTAGTTATTTGACAACTAGTCATTGTAGAGGGTAGGTTTAGTAAATACCTTATGGGTATATATTCTTAGTTCTCTCTCATCAATTCATACATCATCATTGTGGATTTGCTCAAATATCATTGATCATTATTAAACATTGGGACCAACATGATGGGAGTTCTTTCCCAATTTGTTTGTTACTGGTTCACATATCTTCTTTTGATGCGGTTATTGGCATGGATTGGCTTAGTGCTAATCATGCAGAAATTCTCTGTTCTAAGAAATTAATCAAAATTCCTTTGTCAAGTGGTGAGTATGTCATAGCTCGGGGCGAGAAGCGCAAATCTGGATTTGAAATTTTATCAGTTATGAAAGCTTAGAAATGTATACGGAAGGGCTGTGAATCCTTTTTGGCATATGTTCTTGATGTCAAGAAGGAAAAGCAGAGTGTTGGGGATGTCAAAGTTGGTAATAAATTCCCCGATGTGTTTCCTGATGATCTTCCTGGCTTACCTCCAGTTCGTGAGGTTAAGTTTCAAATAGACCTTGTTCCCGAGAAAACACCTGTTGCCAAAGCTCTTTATCGTTTAGCACCGTCTAAGATTCGGGAAATGATGACCCAAATCGAAGATCTGTTGGATAAGGGATTTGTTAGACCCAGTTCATCGCCTTGGGAGCACCGGTTTTATTTGTCAAGAAAAAGGATGGTACTCTCCGGATGTGCATTGATTACGGGGAGTTGAACAAAAGAACCATCAAGAATAAGTATCCATTTCCCGGAATTGATGACTTGTTTGATCAGCTTCAAGGAACAAGTTACTTTTCCAAGATTGATCTTCGTTCGGGTTATCATTAGGTTCGTGTTAAAGAAGATGATATTCCCACGACTGCATTCCGAACCCGCTATGGGCATTATGAATTCCTTGTGATGCCCTTTGGTGTAACCAATGCTCCGGTGGTGTTCATGGATCTTATGAATCGAGTATGCCGTCCTTTCTTGGATAATTTTGTAATCGTGTTTATTGATGATATCTTGGTTTATTCTAAAACCGAGAAAGATCATGAAGTACACCTACGGGAAGTTCTTGAAGTTCTTCGACACGAAAAGATTTATGCAAAATTCACCAAATGTGAATTCTGGCTTAGGGAAGTCCAGTTCCTTGGCCATGTTATCTGTGAAGAAGGTGTTAAAGTTGATCCTTCTAAGATTGAAGCAGTTATGAAGTGGGAGTCTCCTAAATCCCCTTCCGAAATCAAAATTTTTCTTGGTCTTGCGGGTTATTACCGTCGGTTCATTCGTGATTTCTCCAAGATAGCGTGGCCGCTAACCAAGCTGACCCGTAAGAATCTTCCTTATTCTTGGAATGATGTTCAAGAAGGTGCTTTTCAAACTCTTAAGAGATTATTGTTTCAAGTACCTGTTTTATCTCTTCCCGAGGGATCACAAGATTTCGTGGTCTATAGTGATGCATCCAGATCCAGTTTGGGATGTGTGCTAATGCAAAGAGGCAAGGTTATTGCTTATGCCTCACGGCAGTTGAAGCCTCATGAAGCAAACTATCCAACTCATGATTTAGTGATGGCTGCGGTGATCTTTGCATTGAAACTCTGGCGCCATTATCTCTATGGTACTCATTGTGTGATCTTCACCGATCATAAAAGCCTTCAGCATATCTTTGATCAGAAGGAGTTGAATATGCGGCAACGCCGATGGCTCAAACTGATTAAAGATTATGATTGTGAGATTCAGTATCATCCGAGAAAGGCTAATGTTATGGCGGATGCTCTAAGCTGCAAAACTCAAACAGATGCCTTGTGTTAGCAATCCTTTCGAATGGAGGTGATTTCCGAATTGGTGGAAAACTTGAAGATAGCTCAACAAGAGGCTTTGAAAGAAGAAAAACTTAAAGATGAGCAAATGGTGAAACTCAAAGATCGCCTAGAAGAAGATAGTCGTGGTTTAAAGATCTTTATGGGTCGCGTTTGGGTGCCAAAGCTTGGCAACAATCGTAAGGTGATCCTACATGATGCTCATCATTCTAAATTGTCCGTGCATCCGGGTTGCACGAAAATGTATCATGATCTAAAATCGTTGTATTGGTGGCCCGGGATGAAAATAGATATTGCTTCTTATGTTGAGAAGTGTCCCATTTGTGCACAAGTTAAGATCGAGCATCAACGTCCATACGGAAATCTTCAACCCTTGGAGATTCCGGAATGGAAGTAGGATCACATTACTATGGATTTTGTCACAAAATTGCCAAAGACTGCTAAAGGACACGGCATGAGTTGGGTCATAGTTGATCGTTTGACCAAGTGTGCTCATTTTCTGGCTACGCGAGAGACAGCCTCTTTAGACAAATTGGCCGAGTTATACGTGGATGAAATTGTGTCTAGACATGGAGTGCCTCTATCCATTGTCTCAGATAGAGATTCGCGATTCACGTCCAACATCTGGAGGAGCTTTCAAAGGGAATTGGGTACTCGTGTCCATTTGAGTACAGCCTATCACCCACAAACGGATGGTCAATCTGAAAGAACCATTCAAACATTGGAGGATATGTTGCGTTCTTGTGTTCTTGAATTCGGTGGATCATGGGATTATCATCTACCTTTGATCGAGTTTGCATATAATAATTCCTAACATTCTAGCATTGGCATGCCTCCATATGAGATGTTATACGGAAGGCGATGCCGAACCCCTACGTGTTGGCTAGAACCGGGTGAAAAGCAGTATGCGGGTCCAGAAATTGTCCAGTTGACCGCCAACATGGTCAAAATAGCACTTGAAAAGCTTAAAGCCACGCGTGATCGTCAAAAGATGTACGCAGATAAGAAGAGGAAACCGATATCTTTTGAAGTCGGTGACCAAGTGATGCTTAAAGTTTCACCTTGGAAAGGGGTGATTCGGTTTGGAAAGCGTGGAAAATTGAGCCCGAGGTATATTAGGCCATTCAAAATCTTAATGAGCAGGCGTATGAGTTAGAGTTACCTCCAGAATTAGAAGGTGTTCACAACACTTTCCATATTTGCAACTTTAAGAATACCAAAGTAGAAGATAATCAAGTAATTCCCTTTAATGAGTTGAGGGTTGATTCGAAGAAGCGATTGGTGGAAGAACCAGTTGCAATTGTGGATAGAAAGACTAAGAAACTAAGAAAACGTTTGATTCCTTTAGTTCTGGTTCAATGGAAACATAGTCAAGGTCATATCGTGACTTGGGAGACCGAAGACGACATGAAAACCCGTTACCCTCACTTGTTTGGCTAGAATCGATTCCGAGGACGGAATCATTGTAAGGAGGGAGGAAATGTAATACCCGAAATCTTGTAAAATCGTAAACTATATATATAAATGCAAGTTAAGTAAGAATTCGTAAAATTAGGTGTTTATGATGTTGTTTATATGTTATATATTGTGTTTGTGGATTATAAACTAAAATTGGTAAATAAATGTCAAGGGAATGAAAGTATGAGGACCTATATTGTAAATATATGTATATATACTTGTAAGACTCCAATAATTGGAGTCAAACAATAAATTTCTGGAACAAGAAAACGTGAGAGAGAGAGAAGAAGAGAGCTCTAGGGTGCTTCCAAGGAGAAAGAAGAAGAAATCAAGGAAAATTTGTGGCTATGTGCTTGGATTCAAGAATTTTTGGTGTTTAGGCTTCAATTTCCTTCATTCTTCGCTTTGATTGAGCATAGCAAGTTGATTACTTAAATTGGGTTTTGAATCAAGTAAGTTTAAACTTATCTTGTGTTTGATTTTAAGTTATGGTTGTTGTTTGTAAAGGTTTATAGTTGTTTTTGTCCAAAGATTTGACAAATGGGTCAAATTTGGGTTAATTCTTGTAGTTAGGGTTTTGTTGATCAAAATTAAGTAAAGTGTTTGTTTTGTTGTTAAGAAGTGTTAAATGAGTCTTTGGTATGTTGAAAGTAAGTTGGAATTGGTATAAATTGGATTTTTGGTGGGATTGATTTTCAAAACAAAGCTGCAGAACACTATTCACGCGGGGTCGCGGCGCAAGCCATGTCGGCCACGAACTTGATTTTTCCAGAGATTTTCTCGTGGCGCGTGATGACCTGTTTCGCGGCGCAAGCCACCCGGAAACCTCCAAAATCATTGTTTTGACCCCCATTGACCTTGTATTTGATTGGGAATTGATTCAAGTGGTTATAGGAAGTTTTTATGGAGTCTTAAAGATCCGAAATGAGTGTTTAAATTTGGTTTTGAGCCTATGCTCTTAAGGAACCTCAAAGATTGGTTAGCCTAACTAAGTTAACATTATGTTTTCTGATATTAGGACTCTGTTGTAAGTGATCTACCATTGGTTTTGGATTGAAAGTGATTTTCATCACTTCAAACAGGTGAGTTGTGCCATGCGGATACATAAAATGCTTTCAAATGTGCAAGTCATCAATTGTTATTTATGAACTATGTTTTATGTATATATATGGCATCAATGTGAATTGTTATTGATTGTTATCATGTTTGAAGCATGCTATGCTTTGTGTTGATTATGGCAAGTTGTGACCTTACATGTATAACTTGCTTGTGATATGATTGATCCTTGTGGTCTAGACCTATGTTTGTGATTTGTACTTTGCACCATGAGGGTTCCTAGCCATTGAGACATGTACTGGTTCATGTGGCTTCGGAAATTGAGGAACCTCGATACACGGGTGGTTGAGGAATCGATGCAGAGAGTGGAGGGGAGTATGAGTACCCATTATGACCGCGTGGGTTCACTGGGCTTACGAGCCAGCGAACCTAAGAAACCCGAGTGGACTTGGGGAAGAGGGCTTACACTCCAGATAACCGTTGTATGGTGGACTGCTTCGTGCTTCCCCCACCTTGACGGGAGATGTGGACACACCCCTACGAGGACTTGTTGACCATGGTTGGCCCCCATGGAAGATACAAGTATAAGTGGACTTGTCCCCCACATCTTGTGTGATCTGTTTATTGATGCCATAACTATTATGCATTAATGATGACTTGTTTATTTGCTTAACTTGTTTTGGCGTACTCACTAGCTTATGCTAATAAATCAGTGTTTATGTTTTCGTATCCGTAGATAAATAGTAGCATGATGCCGGTGAGGCGGGTAGTTGCTTTTGGGATGAACTTGTTGCGTGAAGATATGTTTGGAATACATGATTATTCATTTGTTTTGTTTATCTGTAATTAATGGTCGTGTATTCGGGTCAACAACTAACACCAACTTTTGTATATCTGATACAGCTTCCGCTTTATGATGCAAACTAATACCAAACAATGTTGCTTTGTAGAAATTTAAAAAGTTTAAATTTGTGCTAAAATTCAGGGTGTTACAGTAGTCGTTCAAAAATCAGTACGAATTTAAATTGTAAATAGATTGCATATCCGCAAATCATTTCATGTGATCATTCGCACATAATTATATCGTACCGCACATAATCACATAAATCATATCTATAAGGTGTTCTTAACTGATGTGCGATTTTTGTACCATTTTTAAATTTATAAAACCCGTATATATTTTACGTACGACACAATAGGCAAGTGTACCAAATCGTGTAGCAGTATAGAAAATAAGTACGGGTGTCGAACTCACGGGGAACGAGTATGATTCTAGATATTATTGTTGGGGTTTGTACCGGTTTATAAAATATATTTAACAGTAACGGAAGCGTGAACACATGTACAACAATTCTAAACTCTTTAAAACTCCCCACCAAGATCCATATGCATGACTTAAGAAAACTAATACAACCATAGGGGGTTTAAGAAATACAACCTTTGTAGCGTCAACCGGTATCGGTGAAGACTAGAAACGAGAAGGAACCAAGTGTAGCTTCCCTCCAAGGTATCCACACGCGAGCAACATCCAACACCAACCGAGTGCTAGCCCTTTCAACCCTATATGTAGACAACACCAAGTAGAAGTAAGAAAACCCTTTTCTTCTTCCTAACTTGTGTTCAAGTCTACTAATTATTTTGGCTCTCTCAACTCCTTGAAAAAACACCAACAAGTTTAGATTTTTTTCAACCCTTTGAAAGAATCATAAACTATATTCTTGTATATGTGTTGCATGAGAAAGAGAACAAGTTGGTTAATGTTTGTTTAAGTCTCTACTTAAACAACCATCCAACACCAACCTATAAACAAGAGAGATTACCTTTTATATAAAATAACTCTCTCTTTCTTACTTTTCTTGTCAAAGAGTATGTCTATCCATACTCTATATTTTAAACAAAAATAAAGAAGAGAAGGGCCCTCCCCTTTCTACTCATGGTAGCCAAACAACCACCAAAACCAAAAGAGGGGGCCTCCCTTGTAAGTATGTATGTAGTGTAATGAAGTTAGGTATCACCATACCTTATTTTATAAACAATGTATAAGAATAGAGGAGGGGCCATATACTTTTTCCTTGTAACGAATTTATGTATTTATAAAGATATGTTTTATCCTATAAAACATGATATAAATACTTTCAACACATTAAAGGAATACATCTAAAAGTATTTCCTTAAAACAAGATATATATAATGAGTAACAAGTGTACTCAAAATCGATATATATATATATAGTTATCGTAAGATTATTATTTCACTTAAATAATAATGCGTCCAATAAATATATATATTAGGGTTGATTATATTTTGAATCATATTCAAAACATATAATTAGCGTCTATTTTCTCTTTATGTGCGACCCTATAGGTTTATTTATTATAAGCAATATCGTCTTAAGTTGCTTCTTGGACATATAAAACCAACAATAATTAAACTAATTATCTAAATAACAAAGTTATTCAAGGATTAAACAAAGTTATTCAAGGATTAAACATGCTAATATAGAACACAATATTATTAACGAATATGGTCGTAATCAATACGTGCTCATCCCATGAGACATCACCATATTAGATAAGATAATATTGCTTGTTGTTCCAAAATATCCAAATACTAAAAGTATAGATACAACTCAATCATATATGAATAGAATTCATATTAGACATAACAATAATGTTTAGTCCACAATGATTGACAACCAAAGGATCTACATGAACTTAATCCTTTTTGGGACTTTATTTTAGTGTTATCATTCACCGATAAAGTCTATGGTTTGATAACATCCAAGTGTTTAAACATGAAACCGTTAAGTATTATGTTCTAACGAAGAACTCAATTCTTCAAGGTAATCCCATGGGAAGGATTTTCCTTTATATCAAACATGATATATGTGATGAAACACTTCATCATACAACGGTTTTATAGTAGCATATAATGGTACTATACACTTGGTTTGGAACTCTTTCCAATACATTTTGTAAGATTATTAACTCTATTGCGATTATGGATACAATATCCACTTGTTTGAAACTGTCTCGTGTGTAACCCCTTTACGCACTGATCTCTATTCGAACAAGAACACGCTTATTGTGACTCGATCACACATAAGTATGTTTGATGGTAATCCATTCAAAAGGATACACCTACGATCTATCTTGTGGTCGTCAAAGCACACAAGATAAGAGCCCTAGTGTTTAGCATGCATAATGAATCCATTTGTCAAAACAAAATTCATTATGCGATCTTCCTCAAACTCGGTGAGTAAGAACACTAGTAATCAGGTTTATGCTAAGTGACTTAAAAAGGAAAACTCCCGTTGAGTTTTATATCTTGAATTACTTCAAGATGCAGTCACTTGTGTACACTATGCTTTAATCTAGTACTTTGATTTGATCTTTCCCTAAAGATCATGTTTCAAGATTATAGGCACCTTTCTTCTATTTCTATCATTTGAAAATAACTTCCAAGCTAAGATATTCAATCTTACAATGTTGGAAATAATTTCTAATGATCGTTATGTCTCCCACATAACCGCAGAAGAAATATTACTACGCTTTGTTTCTACTATATTGAACACTTGTCAAGTCTATAACAATTTATAAAATCAAGCAAGTTGATTTTTTTACCCAATCATAGATTCTATTTTGAGATAATTGTTATAATCCACAAATAGATTAATTGCAACTTACACATTTAGAATACCTTGTGTGATGCTTCAATTATTCGTCCTCGCTTCGATTTCCTAAAAGGAAATAGCATCCACACACACTTGCCAATAAAAGATAGTAAACTATACTTGTATTGCAAATTTTATTCTAATTAGTTCTACTATAACCAACCATGACAAGTTCTACTCATAGTAAACACAATTAGCTACAAGAATACTTTCATGTTGGTAGCCATGCTATTCACAAGTGCAATTACCAAGTTCCAAAACTTGGGTCTTGGACATGAAATGCATCTCAGTACTCATGATCTAATGCAATATTAATATTGCATAGGGTATATGGTGTCATCACAAAGACACATCAAATTATTATTTGATACGTGAAATAACATTTCTTGGATCCTTTTATAATTTGTACCAATACATGAATATGACAAGTACCTGAGCAACCAATTTGGTCAGGTCTAACAACTCATAGTCGAATAATAGCACCAACCACAGGTTCTATGTTGTGTGTCATTCAAACTCCTTTTGAAATTCACAATCCTCCCACTAATTCTTATGGAATGAAAGTGTCTTTCATAAAAGAATCATATAAGTAACAATCAAGTTGTTCTTAATCGAGCTTACAAGAATAAAATCCTACAATGAGGTAAAGCAAGATCCTTATGATTGTCAAATGTCATAAATACATTACAATCTTAGATTACATAAGATAAACTTGGAACTCATTTCCAATCTATATCAAATATAGAGTCTTATTAATCATTTGGTTGGAATCTAACATAACGATTATGTTCGTAGTCTAAAGCATATCCCACAATTTACAACGAATGCATAGTATGACTCGTCATACTACCGGCTCAAATATTTGCCAACTCGAAAAGATCGAATAGCATATATTGTCTTACCTAGCTGAAATAGTACTTTATTATGTAACCTTTTGAACAAGTCAAAAGTCTCATATGTATGTCTAAACAAGTAGACATAAAACGATCTTCTGAATACAGAGAGATTAGTTAAAGTACAATGATCTACTAGTGCTATATAAATAGAAAACTCACATACATTAAGTGTATTGGAATTTCAATTATTTATCCTAACTACCAAAATGGTAAAGGATTGTAGCACTTATCTTACCAATCCATAAGACTTGCATACATGATCCAACCCAAGGTTAATGATCTCAAAGTCATATCCACTTGGTCTTTGATAATGCAATTCTTATCAATATGGTAGATAAGAATAGTAAGTCAACTAAGTCATGCTTAATCCATTTGTATCATATACTAAGGATTATCATGAACTTATAAGATCTATCATATAGATACATAAAGAATTTACATAAGCAAATATTTATCTTTCAGCTCATTGATGTAAATAATGTAGTTCTGATTCAAACGTTCAATCGCACTGAAAACAAACAAAACTACAACACTTTGGGAATGTCTCCTTTAAGTTTGCCTTAGAGTAAGGTTTGCGGAAAACCTTATCTTGAAACCATTTATGTTACCCTTTTGACTTCGCTTGTAATTCTTTTACATAAAAGAATGCTCCATAATTAGTTTATACCAAATTCATAAACTAAAAGTTACATGATTTTGCAATGAACTTAATTATGGAGTATCAAGCCGATTAAGGTAATCTATATAATACCGCATCAACATGATGCGAATGTTTAAAATATTCACCTCTAGCCATTTGATAAAACTTGAGAGTTTTATACTTTGAAACGCTTTGACTATTCTCATGTAAGAACCCTTTCTTTAATGATATCAAAATATCATAGATTTCCAATAAGTCAAAGTCCTTCAAAAGGTCCAAGTCATAAGGAATCCACAATGAGAAAAGTAGTATCAATAAAGTTGTTTAAATACTTCTCATAAGTATCTCCACAATTTTATTAACGTTTCTAAATGACTTAAACAATTAAATGTGTACTAATAGTTTTCTTTTCATGTTATGAGAACATTTCTCAAGTAATGATACTCGACAAGAAAATTAGTACAATTTAAATTTGTTCTTTAAAAGAGGGAATAGCAATAATTAGTTAATTCTTGTCAACAAAATAATAAACTCAAGTTTTTGTATTTTCGATATTTATCCTTTAAAATTAATAAACCTTGATTTTAATTTAATAACATATTAATTACTAAAGGCTAGGATCCAAGTTGAACTTAATTTTGAATGTTTGGCTAATGCTCTCTCCACCAAGATTAAAACAACAAGGTAGATAACGATTACCAATTATATCTCCATACAATTCCTAGATCTTTATGGGATCATTGACAACTCTTGTCAAAACGGCATGTTTGATCCCATCTATGCCTCGTACTTCCTGCGTTTGGCTAATACTCTCTCCACAATAAGTCACGATTAAATCGTCCTAATATAAAACTTTTGGTTTCCGGCCCAAGACTCTCATGGAATTCGCGAAAAACCACTTCGGTTATTACAAGTCAATCCATGTGTTTGGCTAATGCTCTCTCCAAACATCCAAGTGTGATGATCTTGAATCTCCCACTTGCCTTGACAACCCTTGTCTTGCAAGGATCTCCAAACACCATTGTTGTTGCTTCCACCAGAAAGTCTTCAACTTGGTAATCTCCATCTTGTTACATTTTTGTAAAAATAAAACTAATCTAAACTATTCTATTACTTACAAAAATAAACAAGATGCTAGAAATTAATTTATTATTACATACCAAATGAAAGAATAATTTACAACCAATTTGAATATTAAACAACCACAAATCATCCCAAAGGTCTCAAGGCTTGCTATGCACCATAACAACACACAAAATCAACACTTGATTTTAGGCAACTTTTACAACCAAATATGCATGTAAAAATGGTTGTAACAAATAAATAATATAAACATAAATATTTGTTGCCCAAAAGAAATCTACTACTTTTCTACTAAAAGAAAAGTTGTCCATTTCTTTTATAATCAAGAAAATATAATATTCTTAAAATAAAGTTTCTTAAACATGCATAAGTGGCTCTAATACCACTGTTGTGGTTTGTACCGGTTTATAAAATATATTTAATAGTAACAGAAGCGTGAACACGTGTACAACAATTTTAAACTCTTTAAAACTCTCCACTAAGATCCATATGCATGACTTAAGAAAACTAATACAACCATAGGGGGTTTAAGAAATACAACCTTTGTAGCGCCAACCGGTATCGGTGGAGACTAGAAACGACAAGGAACCAAGTGTAGCTTCCCTCCAAGGTATCCACACGCGAGCAACATCCAACACCAACCGAGTGCTAGCCCTTTCAACCCTATATGTAGACAACACTAAGTAAAAGCAAGAAAACCCTTTTTCTTCTTCCTAACTTGTGTTCAAGTCTACTAATTATTTTGGCTCTTTCAACTCCTTGAAAAAACACTAACAAGTTTAGATTTCTTTCAACCCTTTGAAAGAATCATAAGCTATATTCTTGTATATGTGTTGCATGAGAAAGAGAACAAGTTGGTTAATGTTTGTTTAAGTCTCTACTTAACAAACCATCCAACACCAACCTATAAACAAGAGAGATTACCTTTTATATAAAATAACTCTCTCTTTCTTACTTTTCTTGTCAAAGAGTATGTCTATCCATACTCTATATTTTGAATACAAAAATAAAGAAGAGAAGGGCCCTCCCCTTTCTACTCATGGTAGCCAAACAACCACTAAAACCAAAAGAGGGGGCCTCCCTTGTAAGTATGTATGTAGTGTAATGAAGTTAGGTATCACCATACCTTATTTTATAAACAATGTATAAGAATAGAGGAGGGGCCATATACTTTTTCCTTGGGAAGATTTTATGTATTTATAAACATATGTTTTATCCTATAAAACATGATATAAATACTTGCAACACATTAAAGGAATACATCTAAAAGTATTTCCTTAAAACAAGATATATATATAATATGAGTAACAAGTGTACTCAAAGTCGATATATATATATATAGTTATCATAAGAATATTATTTCACTTAAATAATAATGCGTCTAATAAATATATATATATATATATATATATTAAGATAGATTATATTTTGAATCATATTCAAAACATATAATTAGCGTCTATTTACTCTTAATGTGTGACCCTATAGGTTTATTTATTATAAGCAATATCGTCTTAAGTTGCGGCTTAGGCATATAAAACCAACAATAACTAAACTAATTATCTAAATAATATTAAACTAAAAAATAGTAAACAGGGGGAATTGGCAGTTTATCAGTAGAAAGCAACAAACCCAATCAGAGCCTAAAATTACCAAAACTTCTGATTTCAAAGCTAAGGAAGCGAGAATTTAATTAAACTTGGATTTAATCAATAAGAAGCAAAGTATCTATACTCGGACAATAGATTCCCTAATAAAATTAGCAGATTTCATTGAAGTGCAATGGACTACTTAAAACGATATACCGATTTCTGAAGTGGTTAGATTTCCTGGTCAGACTCACTAACCCTATAGTTTCAAGACAATCAACCCAATGTTCATCGAATTAACTAATCTTTAACTAGTCAAACTATTCGAGTTATGATAGACGTAATCTTTTGATTTGTTAATTCACAAAATCAATCAATTATCAATGAATGGTCATCAAAGACAATAGCAAGCACAATAAAGTTTCAATCTTTAAGCCTAACCCTAGGATATGGTCAATCACTAGTTACGAATCCTAATGGTCATAGAAATCCATAATACAAGCAAACATAGGAAGAATGGTCATACAACCTATGAAAACTCAGATCTAGGCATAATAATCATAACTTTATCACACTTGGATCTTTGAAAAAGCTAATCGTAACAAATATATCATTAAAAACAATCCAAACATTGAAATCACACTAATTATCAAAGGTTATCATGTCCAAGTAGAGAATACAGGGTGTTTAGCCCATAATCAGAGGAATACAACCGTAGAAACTCATAATTAGATAGCTACACATGATGAAATAGCACCTAAGATTTGAATCTAGGAAGAAAAACCTTCAATCTTCACTTCTAATGGTTGAATCTTCAAGTTCCAGCAAGTTCTCTGCTTCAAAGCTCAAAATGCGTCGTCTTCGTTTGTCTAGGGCCGGTTAGAGGGTTTGGAATCCTTGTTTTGGCACAAAACAAGTCTATTTATAGAGTTGAATTCCAGCTGGAAACGCATCGCGTTCAGTCGATGCGTCGCGTCTTAATATTCTTGCCCGACAAGTTCGCCCAAATCCAGCAAACGCGTCGCGTTTATATCCACGATGTGTCACGTTCTCGGTTTTTCAGACTTTATGATATTCTCTTGTTTCTCGAGTCTTTTTCCGTCTTTTCCGCTTAAACTCCCGCCATTAAGTATTTATGACTTGTGATTGATAATTACACACTTTAAGTACCATTTGTCATCATTTAAAGAATTATTTAACGATTAAGTATCATTTATGACAACGAATATATATATATAAATAACGCGATATCAAAATACCCCACACTTGAACTTTGCTTGTGCTCAAGAAAATTGCAAATCGATCTGGCATATAAAATCAATCTAAAAAGAAACCAAGCGCTACTCACCAATGTTAGTACAAATGATTAAAAACAGAACCATACCGATTGTATCTAGAATTATACATATATTTGTGTATTGATCCTTTTTTAACTTCTCACCACTCAAACAACCATTTTCTTCATAAATACCCAAACATTAATTCACGAATTATTTATAAAATCAGCACATAGTCAATTTAACTTTAAGCAATCCCCCAACTTAAAAGCTTATTGTAGATTTCCAAGCTTTAAAAAACATATGCCTTTTTTTCTTTCATTCTTTTATATAAGCCTATGACTTTCTATGGAACCCATGTAGCGAACATTCGACTCAACCGATCCCAAACCAGTTGGCTTTAGGTGGTTAAGTGTAGAACACCCCTCACAGCCTACTAATTCGAGTCCCAAAGGCCACATATTTGACTTATTATTCCAACAGATATTTCATTTCTTTCTTTTTTCTTTTCTTTTTGCATAGCATATGAATACAAAACTGAAAATTTCCACTAAGCCTATTTTTGTCAAGCTTAGATTAAAAAAGGCTCAACCTTGCTGATTTTAACAATAATTCACAAATTAACTTTCGGCTATTTATAAATCAAATTTTCTTTGAAAATGACGAGAAGCCACAAATACTATGATATAAAAGCTAAACATAACCTTACCATTTTTTTACAAATCATTTATCTTGACATTTTTAACTGGCACTTGATTCTTACCGGAAGGATATCAAAATTTTTAAATTTCTAACCTAACTTTATCATAAATTTCATGATTTCAATTAAAGCTCAAATGCAATGGAGAATCTTTTTCTAACCACTCACCCCACACTTAAATCGTACAATGTTCTCATTGTACATAACAACAAAGCAAAATAAAAATAAAGGGTAGAAAAAGATCGAAAACGAACTCCCAAGAGGTATGTGTCTCACACGATGAGTAGAGTGATAAAATATGGTGCTGAACTGATTGCCAGCATAAGCACGCACTCCATATAGTTTAAGCGGAATCTCAACTACACAACTCAAACATAATATCAACACAGCACAACCAAAGATAAATAAATATATACAATCATCAAGCGTGTCACTGACAATGTTTTCAAAATAAAACAATCAAAATAAATGCATAAACTAAACTATATATACAAGCATCACTCCTCCGACTCCTCATCTGAAGAATCTCGGCCCCCATAGACTGAGGGTCCCGCCTCATCTGCAGGTCTGCTGGAAGGGAAACGCGTCTGCTAGTCCAAGAACACGGTTGGCACAACTCGAAACGGTGGATGGCATCTGGCCCTGGCACTGAGCCACCTCTGTCAAGGCCTCTCCCAGCCACCGGACGTGACGCTGCAAGCCGTACAAGAACCACCGCATGTCATCTAATTATGCACCTAAGGCATGAGTCCCGGGTGCGGCGGTCTGCGTCTGCTCCTCCTCCTCCTCCTCAGCAGCACCCAGAGAACGTCTCCTACGTCTCCTCCGCAGTGGCTGCTCTAGCTCTCGGCCCTCACCGGCTCCTCCGGCCCCTAGCTCCTCCTCCTACTCATCCACATCCTCCACTCGCAGCATCCCTCCATACACCGTATGCTCTAGCACCCTCATCACCTCAAGATAATACTCCCCCATCAGCCGCGGCTCCATCCGCAATAGTCTGGCCTCAAATGCAGCAGTAATAATCCCATAAGATCTGGCCAAGCGGGTAATGAACTGACCACCGCATAAGGGGCTCGCCTGCTTGGGCCCCGTGCCCTTGCGAGCCAAGAAGAATGCAATAGAATACGGCACGTTGCAGAGCGTGGCAGGGGTGAGTAGGCAGAACATGTAGAATAAATCGGTGACGGTGACCTTCTCACCGCCCTTGCGGTGAGTCACAGAGGTGATACCATGAGGTGGACAAGGCGGTGGACCGGAGCACGAATGCTGCTCTCAGCAGCACTGGCAGCAATGTACGGGCCGTTGGCAATCGTATGCCAAAACTCGGCCAGGCTGAAGTCCGTCGGGGGACTGCACATGCACGTGAGGAGGAAGGCCCGGAAGTGCTGGCTCGCTGTCTCCTCTCACGTATAAGGACCCAGCCTCCAACTAAACTCGATGAGGGAGCACTCCCTGCTCTCGCCCCCGAGGTGGAAAGAGATAACCCGCCCATCAGTGTAAACAGCGGACACGATGTTGAAGTTAATGGTTGAGTAGAACTTCAACATCAACTCTCTTTATATGGGCTCTAGATGCTGAAAAGGCGCTCCCACGCCCTGCGGGTGAAGAGACCTCCCAGTCAAAGCAGAACAGTGGGGGAGTAAGCAGAGCGGTGATGCCGGCGGCTGTCGTGACCTCCTAGTCAAAGGTGTGGGCCACCTCTATCTCCTTGCGGAGAAGCTGCGTGTGTCTAGATATGTACTCATTTCGGTACTGCGCCGGAATGGTCTCAGGAAAGACCAGCCACTCGTGCTAGACAGGCAGCACAGGCGGAACAGGAGCTGCTGGCTCGGGCTGTGCTACTCGGCGGCCTCGGCCTCTACCACGACCATGCTCAGCCATACTGTAGAATGACAATTCAATGCAATAAGTCAAATGATAGCACATGGATAGAAACGAATCAGAACTTCAGAATGAACCCCAAGCATGAAAATTATAGCCTAGACACAGTCTATTAACCACAACAGAGGTGATAATCAGAAGTAACGCATAGAATAAGCAAAAATTCCCCAAAAGTAGCTAAGCATACCCAGAAATACTACACACGTAAGCATACGTAGATGATCTTTAGCAAAAACACACATAAGAACAATATGTTGGAGAAAACAAGTACTAGAATACACAAAAACCTCATAAAACTACATCATAGCAGAAAACAACATGAAAAGAAAATTTTGAGCGACGCGTCGGGTCCGGACCCCGGACTCGTCGCTTCCGCGAGGAAGAAGACGACCCAAATAGGGGTTTTCTGTTTATGCTTGTTTCCCACCAAATCGAACACACAGAGTGATTAGGGCACTAATATTATCAAATGAACACTATAGGTAGCATAGAGGGCGAAATAACATGCATATCATCCCCTAATTCGTTCGGTTTAGGGTTTAACAAAACCACCACATTCGAAAATTTCCAAATAGATAAAACAATAGAGCTTCTCATGGATATGCACAGGACCGACTTGACAAGAAATCCCAAACATTTGATTTAAAACTTAATCACATAAAATAACAAAAGCCCTAACACCATTCGTCATTACATATACTAATTCGAGCAAAAACGAACTCAGGGTACGTATAGGACTCGATACTTACTTGAGTAGTGAAAGCAGAGAGCAATGAGGATCGAGTGTGGTGTAATCACAGTGGGGATCGAATCTTCCTCGAAGGATGTGTAGAACGCGTCGGGTGCGAGAGGTGAAGTGCGAGAGGTTTTTGGGATTGTTTACAGAAACGCGTTGGGTGTGTGTGTCTTTTTGGCTATTGTGGGAAAAACAAAGAGGCTTTGAAATTTAAACCTGCTTGCCCGAAACGCGTCGGTTTATAAACAAAAACGCGTCGCGTTTTTTCTCTTTTCCACTTTTTGGAGCGCGTTTGAATTTATAACGCGTCGCGTTTTTGCAATTTTCAAAAATAAAATTGTGCTCACCTCTTGTTCTTCCGGGCCATGTTAGGTACTTCAGCTTGTTCCAGAGGCATGTTAATGATAGTCCGAAGGGTGTACCTGTACAAAAACACACAAAACAACGAAAAACAAACAAAAATGAAAGAAAATAAACCAAAGCACGGGTTGCCTCCCGCAAGAGCTTCTTTTTATACGAGTCATAAGCTAGACTCCACCCCACACTTAGGGTGTTATCATGTCGAGGTGTAAGGCCTCGCCCTCGCTTTCCTCGGGCATTCCCGCCATGTAATGTTTCACACGGTGTCCGTTCACCTTAAAGGTCGAGCCGTCTTCCGATTTCAGTTCAATTGCACCATGCGGGAACGCTTTCACCACCACAAACAGACCGTACCATCTCGTCCTCAATTTCCCGGGAAATAGTCGTAATCTAGAGTTGAACAATAACACCTTATCTCCTGGTTCGAAGTTCTTGTTTCCCCGCAGTCGAGCATCATGCCACTTTTTGGTACGGTCTTTGTAAATTAACGAACTCTCATACGCCTCGTTACGCAATTCATCGAGCTCGTTAAGTTGCATCAACTGGTTATCCCACGCACCATCCATGTCTAGATTTCAAGTCTTCAATGCCCCGTATGCTTTATGTTCTATTTCGACCCGCAGATGACACGCTTTGCCATATACTAACCTCAAAGGTGTACTACCTATGGGTGTCTTAAAGGCAGTCCGAAGGGCCCAAAGCACATCATCCAAATTATCCGACCATTCCTTCCTATTCCTGTTGACCGTTCTCTCTAATACTCGTTTAATCACGCGATTGGTCACCTCGGTTTGCCCACTCGTTTGAGGATGGTAGGCTGTTGCAAATCTATGGTTTACACCATATTTTTGTAACACCTTTTCCATTTGAGAATTTGCGAAGTGGGTGCCCCTATCACTTATGAGAGCTTTAGGAATGCCAAACCGAGAGAATAATTTTCGTAAGAATTTCACGACGACCCATATATCGTTGGTGGGTAAAGCTTGTGCCTCAACCCATTTTGATACGTAATCGACGGCTACTAGAATGTATTTGTTTCCACAAGAAGAAGGAAAAGGGCCAACGAAATCGATACCCCACACATCAAATATTTCGCATACTTGAATGCTGTGTTGTGGCATCTCATTCCGTGCAGAGATATTTCCTGCACGTTGGCACGCGTCACATTCCATCACGAGGCTTTGTGCATCCTTGAAAATGGTAGGCCAAAAGAATCCGGCTTCAAATACCTTCTTTGCGGTGTAGGCCGCACTATTGTGTCCCACGGTTGGCCCACTGTGGCAATCCCTCGGTATTTTCCTCACCTCTTCTTCCGACACACATATTCAGATAATGTTGTCCGCATAATGACGAAAAAGATAAGGATCATCCCAATAGTAATACTTCACATCAGCGATGAATTTCTTCTTTTGCTGATGTGACATTCCTTTCAGGAAGATACCCGCGGCTAGATAGTTCACAAAGTCAGCATACCAGGGCATAGTTTGACTTACCTGCAATAGATATTCGTCTCCCAATGTTAGCATCGTGCAGCTCCTCTAATTCGGGGTTTTCCAGACGTGACAAGTGATCAGCATCAACATTCTCTGCTCCTTTCTTATCTTTAATTTTTATATCGAACTCTTGGAGTAGTAGAATCCACCGAATAAGTCTCGATTTGGAATCCTGTTTGCCGAATAGAAATTTCAGAGCAGACTGGTCGGTGAACACGACGGTTTTAGATAAGATTAGGTACGAACGGAATTTATCGAAAGCAAAAACGATGGCAAGTAATTCCTTTTCCGTTGTGGTGTAGTGTTCCTGCGCCGGATTTAGAGTTTTGCTCGCATAATAAATTTGCTAAAAATGGTTATTAACCCTCTGACCTAATACTGCACCGACTGCGTAATCACTTGCATCGTACATAAGTTCGAATGGCAAGTTCCAATCAGGCGCAACCATGATTGGTGCGGTGGTGAGTTTCTCCTTAAGGGTTTTAAATGATACTAAACACTCTTTGGAGAAATTGTATTTAGCATCTTTCAACAAAAGCTGAGTTAAAGGCCGCGTAATTTTAGAGAAATCCTTTATGAATCTCCGATAAAATCCTGCGTGGCCAAGAAAGCTCCTTACCCCTTTGGCATTTGTCGGTGGTGGAAGTTTAGATATGACATCTATTTTCGCTCTATCCACCTCAATGCCGACTTTGAACACTTTATGCCCAAGAACTATTCCTTCGTTTACCATGAAATGGCATTTTTCCGAGTTAAGTACCAAGTTCGTCTTCTCACAGCGCGCGAGCATCCGATCTAGATTAGATAGACAAGAGTCGAAAGAATCGCCAAACACCGAGAAGTCATCCATAAAGACCTCCATGAAATCCTCCACCATATCGTGAAAGATCACCGCTGGAACATGGCTGGTGCATTGCAGAGGCCGAAAGGCATGCGTCGGTATGCGAAGGTTCCATACGGGCATGTGAAGGTTGTCTTCTCTTGATCCTTGGGGTTTATCGGAATGTGAAAAAAAACCAGAAAACCCATCAAGGAAACAATAGAAGGCATTTCTGGATAAATGCTCGAGCATTTGATCTATGAACGGAGGCGGAAAATGATCTTTGCGTGTGGCATCATTTAACCGGCGATAGACGATGCACACTCGCCAACCGGTGACCGTACGAGTAGGAATCAGCTCGTTCTTCTCGTTTACGACCACGGTCATCCCACCTTTCTTCGAAACCACGTGAATCGGGCTGACCCACGGGCTGTCGGATATTGGGTAAATAAGCTCGCATCGAGCAATTTCACAACCTCTTTCTTCACAACTACCTGCATCTTCGGATTCAATCGTCGCAGCGGTGGGATTACAGGTTTCGCCTCGTCCTCCATCAAGATTCTATGCGAGCAAAATGATGGACTAATTCCTTTAATGTTGGAAATAGACCATGCAATCGCCTATTTACGCTCTTTGAGGACGGCAATCAACCTCTCCCTTTCTGAATTTGATAAAGCAGAAGAAATGATTACCGGGAATTACGAATCGGCTCATAAGAAGGCGTACTCTAGGTGTTTTGGAAGCTCCTAAAGTTCAAGTGGCTTGCCGGAAACCGGGAACGCGTCGGGTTGTACACCCGGACGCGTTGTGTTCTCCTCTTTTGGGAATTCTGATCGCAACTCAAAAGATGAATGCGGTGCGTTTTCTGAACCAAAGCGTTGTGTTTTGTGCAATTTATTCACTCCCTTCCTCCAGAAGCTTTTACAGCTCTTCCAAGTCTCTATCAGCATCAAACAACTCCTCTCAAATGGGCATTTGGCCATCCATGTCCTTATCTTCCATCTTCTTCACTTCCTCTTCAAGTAAATCGTCGAAAACGTCAACGAAAAACACCAAATCATCACACGATTTTGAATGTTTCATGGATTTGTCAATTCCAAATGTAACAACATCAGTACCGGCCCTGAGTGTGAGTCGAGATTCGTGTATATCGAATAACGCACGAGCGGTGCTCAAGAATGGCCTTCCTAGTATGATGGGAACTTGATCATCCTCCTCCATATCGATCATGATGAAGTCGGCGGGAAAGATAAACTTATCGATTTTAACCAAAAAATCCTCTACAATCCCTCGTGGGTAAGTAACTGATTTATTGGCCAAATGGATAGCCATACGAATCGGCTTAGGATCAGGAAGTTCCAGTTTTGCATAGAATGAATATGGCATTAAATTCACGCTAGCACCGGAGTCGGCTAATGCATGACTGATCGGGAGATTACCAAATTGGCAAGGTAAACTCAGGCTACCCGGATCAGTTATTGTCTTCAGTAGTTTGTTCAACATAGCAGCTGAACATTCCTCATTCATTGTGACACTTGAGACTGCTTCCATCTTCTTGCGATTAGTTAGCAGCTCTTTTAGAAACTTTGCATACTTTGGCATTTGTGCCATTGCTTCTACGAATGGAATGTTTATGTGCAAAGATTTGAGATGGTCTAAGAACTGACGATACTGCTCATCTTGTTTCTCTTTCTTTAACCTCTCAGGGAAAGGAATAGGTGGCCTATATGGCTTCACGGGTGGCTCAGATGGTGGCTTCTCAACTGGCTTAGGCTCGGTTGCCTTTGCCTTACCTTTGTCTTGCTCCTTATTGATTGGAGAAGTAGGTGGAGCATTATTGGTTTTGGGAAAGAAATCCTCATGTGTCTTGTCTGACCTGATGGTCACGGCTTTGACATCACTTCAAGGATCGTTTTCCGTGTTACTCGGAAGAGTACCTCGGAAAACGTTCCTGAAGGACTTTTGAGATTTGACTGACTTGGGTTTCGATATTATGAATGGACGCGTTTTGATTCCGAAGTGCTACTTCGGTCGATACCCCTATTATCTTAACCAACTCCTCGGTTTCTTTGTGCCTCTAATCGGACGCGGCTGCGAATCGTGTAAGCATGTCCTCGAAGTTTGGTTTTTTCTCTGGCTCCTTGGGTCGGTCTCGCTGATAGAATCCTGGAGCACTTTGCTTGAACCGCCCTTCCATTTCCTTACGATACTCAGGATAGGGTTTCCAGTTGGGCTTCTTATTGCAAAAGAACGCCTCGTCCTTGGGATATTCGTATTTATCGCCTGAAGAATAACACGCAGATTCTTTTAGATTCCCACTTTCGTCGTAGGGGCAATCTTTATCGAGATGAGGGTCGCTACAGTTGTCACAACCAACCATCATAGCATGAATATTTTGATTTACTTTTTTCATGTCGCGCCCTAGTGCATCCAGTTTGGCACCGAGGGCTGCTATGCTATCCAATGAGTCGGTTGCGGCTGCCGGCTTTGTGCGGAAAGACGAATCTCTCGTAGAGTTCCACTAATGGGAGTGCTCAGCCATCTTCTCAACCAGGGCATATCCCTCCGCGGGAGTTTTCTTCGGTATCGGTCCTTGTGAATCGACCATTTGTCTTGTGCAGACATTTATACCGTTATAGAAAGTTTGGACGACCTGGTGGGGATTTAAATCATGTTGTGGGCAGTTCTACAACATTTCTTTGTACCGATCCTAGGCGTCATAAAGAGTCTCGTCCTCCAATTGCATGAAATTCTGAATCTGCATTTTCATTTTTGCAATCTTAGACAGAAGACTGAATTGCTTGATGAATCGGATTTTAAGCTCATCCCATGTACGGATGGGTGGCTCGGATCTCAACCAACGTTTGGCTGCGCCCTGGAGTGTTATCAGAAACACTCGCAGCATAACGGCATCTGTACTTACCCCAAGTATGTGGAAGTAGTTAGCAATCTCGTGAACGGCCTCGACATGCTGATTTGCGTCTTCGTTGTCCTTTCCGGTGAAAGGACTCTCGCGCAAAAGATGTAAGAATTGACCCTTGATTTCGAACGATCTCTCTTCATGGATCTCGGGTCGATGAATCGTTGCTCCAGTTCCCTCGCGGACGCGGCTTGCGTACTCCTCCAATGACATGTTGGCGAAGTTCTCAGCCATTTTTTGAACTGGCTTTTTCTCGCGTTTGATTCTAAGGCGTTGATGAAAAATTCGTTCGGGTTCATCAAAGGGCAAAACGATATCAGTAGATGGCTTACTGGGCATGAACTATCCTAACGCGAAACTTGGTAGTGCGTAACTCCACGCGAAGAAGGGAGAAAGAAAGAAAGGAAGAATTCTGGAAACGCGGGGACGCGTCGCGTTGAACACTAGAACGCGTCACGTTTGACGAGAAGCAGAAAACCCTAATCGCGCTAAAGTTGTGAACGCATCGCGTTTATGGGTATGACCCGTCGCGTTTATCAGGCAAACAAAATATTCCTAAATATTTTTTAGCTTTTAATATTTTATGATTTTTTTGGCTTTTTTTATGTTCTGATTTTTTTGGATTTTTGAATAAATAAGCAATAATAAAACCAAAAAGAAAACTAATTTAATTATACTAAAATGAAACCGTTCCCCGGCAACGGCGCCAAAAACTTGATGTGCGATTTTCGTAACTGTTTAAAATTTATAAAAACCGTATATATTTTACGTACGACACAATAGTCAAGTGTACTAGGAGTATAGAAAATAAGTACGGGTGTCGAACTCATGGGGAACGAGTATGATTCTAGATATAATTAAACTAATTATCTAAATAATATTAAACTAAAAAGCAGTAAACAGGGGGAATTGGCAGTTTATCAGTAGAAAGCAACAAACCCAATCAGAGCCTAAAATTACCAAAACTTCAGATTTCAAAGCTAAAGAAGCGAGAATTCAATTAAACTTGGATTTAATCAATAAGAAGCAAAGTATCTCTACTCGGACAATATATTCCCTAATCAAATTAGTAGATTTCAATGAAATGCAATGGACTACTTAAAACGATATACCGATTTCTAAAGTGGTTAGATATCCTGGTTAGACTCACTAACCCTATAGTTTCAAGACAATCAACCCAATGGTCATGGAATTAACTAATCTTTAACTAGTCAAACTATTTGAGTTATGTTAGACTTAATCTTTTGATTTGTTAATTCACAAAATCAATCAATTATCAATGAATGGTCATCAAAGACAATACCAAGCACAATAAAGTTTCAATCTTTAAGCCTAACCCTAGGATATGGTCAATCACTAGTTACGAATCCTAATGGTCATAGAAATCCATAATACAAGCAAACATAGGAAGAATGGTCATACAACCTATGAAAACTCAAATCTAGGCATAAAAATCATAACTTTATCACACTTGGATCTTTGAAAAAGCTAATTGTAACAAACATATCATTAAAAGCAATCCAAACATTGAAATCACACTAATTATCAAAGGTTATCATGTCCAAGTAGAGAATAAAGGGTGTTTAGCCCATAATCAGAGGTATACAACCATAGAAACTCATAATTAGATAGCTACACATGATGAAATAGCACCTAAGATTTGAATCTAGGAAGAAAAACCTTCAATCTTCACTTCTAATGGTTGAATCTTCAAGTTCCAGAAGTTTCTCGAGTGTTATTCCGTCTTTCTCCGCTTAAACTCCCGCCATTGAGTATTTATGACCTGTGATTGATAATTACACACTTTAAGTACCATTGGTCATAACCCAATGTTCACTACTCGCGTGGCCGACCAACCTATGTTTCCAAGTGGGGCACGACTCCCACTCGAGAACGTAAATCTTGAGACTCCGCTTTCGCTACTCCGACGGTGCGAGTACAAATACTGCATTGTCATTTCAGTGCGAGTCCAAACGAAGCCGATCGTATTTCAGCTTCTCCTCACACTCTCGTGATGTATGATCTAGCTTCCTTGGCCTACACCATTCTAGTACTTGAACACTGAAGTTTCCTCCTTGGCCTACACCACTCCAGTACTTGAACATTGAAGTTTCCGCATACCATATGTCAATATAGTCGTCTAGAAAGACCAAATAACTCGCATTGGCTAGCACTTTATTCCTAGAAGGTCAATCATACCTACTAGGCCCGTAAATTCGCAAAATAGGTAATACCGTATACTACCCCCACCCATTAAATACATGCATGCAAGTAATCGTAAGCAGTCATATGTGAATCGCAGTAAAATGTAAATAATCATAGTACGTGTTTCATGTGTTTGATCATGCATGCAACAAATACTTATAAAGGAACACATAACGCGTATCATGAATCAGTATGTATATGTATAACCATCTCTATTTCAAAAAAATAAGGTTTTGTCTATGTACTATGTTTTGTAAAAATCTACTAAACTCACCAAAAACCACATGAAACGATCACCTCGAACCTTGTATGAAGAGCTTGCCACACCGACTGTCGAAAGCTAGTCTCACACATCCCAAACACCCTTTGAGATTTCCACGAACGAACCCGATGTCGAAACTTCACCCGAAATGGCTTCACCGTAACACCCAAATCTTGCTAACACTCACAAACGAAGTCCTAACACTGGAAAATGCTCTAAAGCCTTGAAATATCTCAAAAATTCAGCAAGAGTAACGTTGTGTTGAAAGGTATGTGAAAAATGGATGGAGTTGATCTTGTATATATAGACACTAAAAATAGATCGACACATCGCATCCAAGCACGGAACGCGTTGCGTTATGCGACATGCAGAAACTAACACACGCAACCTCGACACGTGTTCTGCTGCCCAAACGCGTCGCGTCGCGTCGGGATCTTGATTTTCGAGGATTTTTATTTTCTTTTTCTTTTAAATAATAATATTCCACTATTATTATTATTATTATTATTATTATTATTATTATTAACAAGTTAAACTCCATAAATAATATATTATTTCTTGAAAATAGTATTACAAAATTTTGGGTCGTTACAGCCTTGGACCTCATGTTTCATGCACGTCATGTTGACGTCGAGCGGAGTTTTGGGTTAGCACGGCATATGGTTTTCTCACTAAGCAAGGGATAGCACGGCAGGTGCATTTCAGTCCGCGGTTGATGGGTTATGGTTATCTAGAGACTATGAGGGTGATCAAGCGGAGTTTTGATGGGGGTTACCATGTGGAAACTACGGATCACGATGGTCTAGAGGTTAAGGCCGAGCAAGATCAGGATGGTCTAGAGGTTGAGGCCGAGCAGGAGCAGCCTGCGCGACAGGTGCGCCATAGGAGACGAGCACCGGGGCGCGTGGAGGATGAGTAGCCGTACACACTCCAGCAGATTTCCGGATCGATTGATTAGTTTTCTGCCAGAGTTGATGGCTTGGGATTCTACAATGATGAGTTGCATGCTCGGTATCTGATCTGAGAGGATTTCCAGCAGGCGATGGGATCCGGGTTATCTACTTTGCTTACTCATTTTGGATACCCACTTCCAGTATATCTACGGTACCCTTCGTCGTGTCCTGGCGTATTCGTTTTCCGCCGACACAGACCGACAGGCCAAGACCATTTGGGCACGATGGTCATGATGCTGAGGATGATGATTGATGGAGGATATTTGTATTTATTTTTTTGATGTACTCGGATAATTTAACCTTTGATGTGTATATATTCTTGTCTGATGTTGTGTTATGAGTTGTTTTATCTTTCAGTATGTGGTTCTTTATTTTATGGAGTGCGCGTATATGCTGGCAGTCAGTTCAGCAACCGTTGATTATTACCCAGGGAGTTTTTTCTGTCTTATTTTAGACTATTTTGTGTGAAATGGGGACATTGTACAATTTAAGTGTGGGGTAGGGGGTTAGAAAAAGCTTCCTTGCTTAAATTTTATTTGTCCTTGTGTTACATATTTATTTTATTTGGGCATTAAATTTTAAAATTTTAATATCATTCGAGTTAAGAGTTAGATTTATAAACAATTCATAGGTTAAATTTAGCTTTTATGCATAGTGTTTGTGGCTTTTCGTCATTCCTTAGAAATTTCCATTTATAATAACCAAATATAATTTTTGAATTGCTACAAAACTTATAAGGTTAAGCCCTTTTTATCTAAGCTTGAAAAAAATAGATTGAGTTGAATTTTCAATTTTTCTAAACATATATAGAAAAAAGTGAGAAAGAAAAAATCTAATGTGCAAAAATGAAAAAAATATACAAAATAGTTGAAACATATATATAATTAAAATAAATAGCCTTTGGGACTCAAATTAGTAAACTCTCATGGTGTTCCACACCTAGCCACTAAAGCTTGTTTGGGACTCGAATTAGTAAACTTGTTTGGGATCAGTTGAGTTGAGAATTCGCTACATGGGTTCCATTGAAAGTCATAGACTTATAAAAAGAGCTAAAAAGATGAAAAATATATGTGAAAATAAAAGTTGAAAAATCTGCAATAAGTCATGAGGTCATGGGATTTTTAAAGGGTAAATTAACCAAATTAAATATAAATGCAATTCATAAGTTAAGGTTTGGATATTTATAAATTGAAAGATTCGTTGGGAGGGTTGGAAAGTTAATGAGGATCAAATCATGAGTGTGTGCATAATTCTAAGTTTAACTGATGTCTTGTTTTTAATCAACCTTTTTGAAATTCGTATGTAGTATTTAATTGTTCAAAGAATGATGTTATTTGCTTAAGGTTTTAGCCTGGATAAAGTTGTGATTTGCTTGGAGACAAACAAAGTTCAAGTATGGGGTATTTTGATATTATATATATATATATATTTCTGGCGATATCTGTTGATTTTTAGCCGGCAAGTGTGCGTTTATATGCAAAAAGGTGCGCTTACCCTTTGCTTTTTATTTTACAGGTTAAAAAGGTACAAGAGAAATTATTTGAAGAGATTAAAGATAAAAGAGATCAAGATTAAGAAAAGTTAAAGAAATAAAAGATTTAGATGACTATCAAGCGCAAGAAAAATAGAAGAAGAAGAAAAGCACAAATAGCCAAGGTCCAAAAGCGAAGCCCAAAACAGAATTAAAAGAAAGAAACCGGGAGAATTTAAGGAGATTGCACCGCGACCGGTTCCGGTCATGATAGGATTAGATCACGACGGGATAGAGTTTAAGATGACGCTTATCGCGACCAACACGTATGCATCGCGATGCGACCAATTAAGAGATCACGCCGCGACATGAAGATAACCCCAGTTTTCAAAGGAATTTGAGTTTGACATCGTAAAGGATTTTAGGGATCGCGACGCGACGCATATGGGTCGCGGTGCGACGCCCCTGTTTTCAGAATTCTATATAAACACAACTCTAGTTCGAGTTTGGGGTTAATCACCCAACTTCTTCTACCCTTCTCGGTGCATATCAGTTCGAGAAACTTTCCAGAGGCGTTAGAGGCGGATCTTGAAGGATTGAAGCTCAATTTGAAGGATCAAGGCTTGGATTCATAACCTTAATACGGTTTTATTATTCTTTTCATGTTCTTCATGTTTAATCTAATTTTCAAGTGTATGAGAATGATGTATTTGGGCTAGAATCTTATGTTTTCCTCTCTAAAGGAGATGATAGTCTATAAAGTTGATTAATTTTCATGATTTAGGATCTAATTCGGTATATATTTCTCAATCAAGCTTTGCCTATGATCCATACATGTTTTAGCTTCTAGTTTTGATTATCTATATTCCATGTCTATGAAAACTAGAGGATTGATCTGTTTTTGTAACATTAATCATGATTAATTAATAATTAGTCTTGAATAGTGGTTGATAAAACCCTACGCTTAGATAATCAAGATTGGAACTTTAATCTATATGATTAGCATATAATGACCTTTATGTGTCAATTTAATGATTTAATGACCAAAATATGTAACACCGGAAAATTCAAGCCATTTTTTTTTGTAATTGAAGTGCAGAAGCTAAATAAAACCAACTTCTTTACATACAAACCAATAATTAAAAATGTGCAATAACTTGTTCATAAACAAACAACAACAACTCTTTTGGTGTTACTAAAACAAACTGGCTCGTTTCACATTTAACAAAATATCAAAGTCAGGTCAACTTCTCTTTGAGCTAACCCCATAAACACGAACCTGCAAAAGCAACAACATAGGGGAATTAGCACAAAGCTATGTGAATAGAGGCTAAGCACAAAAGCAAACATCAACAGTCAATATCAAAGCATATAATCACATATCCAAGAAGACCGTCGGTTCGGCGCAGAACCTACAACCAATGCCGGCCAAAGCAAATGTTTACCGATAGCTCTCCACTGAATTGGCATAGTAAAAATCCCCCTCTGATGCAACATATGCACCAGTAAGGCTATCACTGTTCAACCAACCAGTGAACGAGCCCAGCCCAATTCCACGTGTAGTTGACTTCTCAAACGCAACTCAATATCATCCAAAGAGCGCGTATCGACCAAATAGTCATGCAGCAGATATCATTAATCAATAATCACAATCAACAATTCAATCAATCAATCCTCCAATCACAATCACATGCATCACATGAATAAACTTAACCATAATCTTTACCATCCGCGATTAACGTCCACTCACCTCAAAATCAGCACGAACTCAGATATCTAATATCACTAAGTCTTTTGATTGCCTGAAAACACAACAACAATCAAATCAGTCTCGAATATATGAATATATTTACCCACATATATTTATGTTTCAATTCATATAACAAGTCCATAAAGCATAAACACATGAAACACAATCAAAAGATAAATCAAACAAAGTTCACAATTCTGAAAATCGCCGGACGCGTCGCGTCACCCAAAGTATCGGATTTCCTCAATCGGATTTCAAGAATCCGCCGGATTTCAAATCCCGGATACAAGTTGTCGGATTCTAACCCTCGGATTTCACTTGTCGGATTTGGGTATCGGAATTCACATCATCGAATTTGGGCTTTGGATTACAAAGAATCCGATAAAATGTAAGAACGCGTCGCGTCGAAGGGTGTGATGCGTCGCGTCGCGTCGCGTCGCGTCGAACCCTACATCATCTTCTCCAATTTTCCAGCCGACTCAAACTTTGAAATTCCGTTTTTACTTCTGATTTTCGATCTAAAGCACTTCTAAACATGTATAAACATAATATAACATGTATACAACTATCATGAACATCCTAGAACTCATCAAATCATCATTTAATGCAAAACCCATTTACTAGTTTGAGCTTGAAGCTCCATTAATGGTGAAACATCACATAATCATGTTTTTCAACACATAAATACATCAAAGTGAATCATAACATTATATAAACATATTCGCACCTTCTTTTTGAATTAAAGAACACTAGATCTTGACTTCACAAATTCAAGTAAGCTTGTTTCTTCACTCACGGTTTTCTCTCAAATAACACACACTTCACCTTTTGAATTTGGAGCAGATGGATTTCATTTACTACCCACATATACATATATTTTTAACCAAAGCAGGAGGTGGCTTCTAACTTTTTATCCAAATAGCATGCATACACATTTAACATACTTTCATACATGTGTACATACATACATGCATATTATAAGTTCTTTTCTTTCAATCTCAAACTTTCAGTAAACTAACACACATAAATATATAAGTTAATTAATTCAATTAACCTTTAATACACATAACAATTTAAAACACAATTAATCACATACCGCCAACATGCTAATCTCCTAGCCCAGGTTTGCGGGTGTTACAAATCTCCCCTCCTTAAAAGGATTCCGTCGTCGTAATCCCTTCTCGTTCAAACAAATGGGGGGTATCTATCTCTCATCTCAGCCTCAGTCTCCCAAGTTAAATCAGAACCTAAATTGTGCCTCCACTTGACCAACACCATTGGAATCTGCTCCTTACGGAGCTCGGTCACTTTACGATCCAACAGTTCAACAAGTTCCTCTATTAATCTCTTCTTTGAATCCACTTTCAACTCATGCACCGGGAGAATCTGACTTTCATCTTCAACCTTACATTTTCTGAGATAGCAAACGTTGAACGTGTCATGAATATCTGCAAGCTCTGCTGGAAGATCCAGTGTAACTGTCTGGTCATTCACTATTTGACGAATGCGGAAGGGACCAATAAAATGGGGAGCCAACTTCCCGCGTTTGCCGAAACGAATCACGCCCTTCCACGGAGAGACCTTTAAATACACTAACTCTCCCACATCAAAAGATACCGGACAACGTCGTGGATCCTCATACATTTTTTGTCTATCTCTGGCAGCTTTCAACTTCTCTCCGGCAATAACAACCTTGTCAGCCGTCAACTGAACAATCTCGGCCCTATAAACTGTTTGTCACCAGCCTCTAACCAACAAGTCGGAGTACAGCAGCAATGACCGTACAACATTTCATACGGAGGCATTCTAATACTGGAGTGGTAAGAATTGTTATATGCAAAATCTATCAATGGCAGGTGTGAATTCCAAGATCCACCATACTCAATTACACAGGCACGTAACATATCCTCGAGTGTCTGTATGGTTCATTCAGTCTGACCGTCAGTCTTGGGATGATAAGCAGTACTCAAACTGATTCTTGTCCCTAATTCTCTCTATAAACTCCTCCAGGAGTTAGAAACAAACCTGGAGTCTCAATCAGATACAATAGACAACATGTCTCACAACAATTTCATCAATGTACAATTGAGCCAATTTACTCAGAGAAGCCGTCTCACATGTAGCCAGAAAATGGGCACTCTTCGTCAGCCGATCCCCAATCACCCAAATCATATCGTGATTCTTCTGAGTTCGTGGATGTTTTGTCACAAAATCCATTGTCATGTGTTCCCATTTCCACTCAGGAATCTCTAACTGTTTCAAAGATCCGTAAGGCTTCTGATGTTCTGCCTTCACTTGCGCACAAATATGGCACGATTCTACAAAGTGTGCCACATCTGCCTTCGTCGTAGGCCACCATTAAAGCACTTTCAAGTCGTTATACATTTTAGTGCTTCCTGGGTGAACAGATAGTCTCGACTTGTGTGCTTCTGTCAAAATCAACTTTCTCAATTCTCCAAGCATAGGCACCCACACACGAGTCTTAAATAATTTCAATCCACATGAGTCGTCATTCAATTCATCTTTACGTTTCTTCACTAACTCAGTCTTTAAATTTTCTTCCTTTAGAGCTTCCAACTGAGCAGACTTCAGTCTATCCACTAAGTCAGATACAATCTCCATACGCATAAATTGAATAGAACTTCCAGCTCCTTTGCGACTCAGGGCATCTGCCGCTACATTTTCCTTTCTAGGGTGATATCTGATTTTGCAATCATAATCTTTTATCAGTTCCGCCCATCGCCTTTGTCTCATATTCAGTTCTTTCTGGGTAAATACATACTGTAGGCTCTTATGATCTGTACAAATTACACATTTGGTGTCGTACAAGTAGTGTCTCCACAGCTTGAGGGCAAATACAACAGCTGCTAGCTCCAAATCGTGAGTCGGGTAATTCTTTTCATGAGGTTTCAACTGCCTTGAAGCATACGCAATCACCTGATCCCTTTGCATAAGCACACAGCCCAATCCAAAATTCGCACTTTGAGAACTTCGCATACAAACGTTCTTTCTTCAAAGTTTCCAGAACCTGTCTCAAATGTTGTTCATGCTCCATCTCGTTCATTGAATAAATTAGGATATCATCGATAAAGACTAACACAAAATCATCCAGGAATGGTCGACAGACCCTGTTCATCAAATCCATAAATATCGCAGGGGCATTAGTTAAGCGAACGGCATAACTAAGAACTCATAATGACCGTAGCGTGTACGAAAAGCTGTCTTTGACACATCTTCTTCAGAAACACATACTTGATGATAACCCGATCTCAAGTCAATCTTTGAAAAGAACGAAACTCCCTGTAGCTGATCAAATAAATCATCGATTCTTGGCAACAAATACTTGTTCTTTATCGTCTTCTTGTTCAACTCACGGTAGTCGATACACATACGCAACATACCATCTTTTATTTTTCACAAATAATACCGGCGCTCCCCATGGAGACGAACTCGGACGAATGAACCCTTTATCCAACAGATCTTGAATCTGTGTCATCATCTCCCGAATTTCTGAAGGTGCCAATCTGTACGGAGCCTTTGACACTGGTCAGGAACCAGGGATCAGATCAATCTTGAATTCTACCTCACGAACTGGAGGCAATCCTGGCAATTCCTCTGGAAACACATCCGGGTATTCCGTTACCACCCGTATATCATTCATCGCCTGCTTTTCTTTCTTCTCGTCAATAACGTATGCCAAGTAAGATTCACATCCCCTATCCAACGCTTTCTTAGCTTTTAAGCAAGAAATAATCGGGATCACAGATCCAGCTTTCTCACCCCTTGCTACTACCTGTGTACCATCCGACAATGGGAAAGAAATCAACTTCTTCTGGTACTTAATACTTGCTTGGTTCAAACTCAGCCAATCCATCCCGAGCACCACATCAAACCCAGATAAAGGCATAACAAGGAAATAAATAGGAAAACATACACCATTTATATCAATTTTAGCTCCAACCATAGTAGTCGTGACCGGAACCATCATGCCATCAGCTACTTCTATCTCTAAAGCAGTAGCAAGTTTAATAACATGCACATTCAATTTATCACAAAATTCCACAGAAACAAAGGAGCGGTTTGCCCCAGAATCAAACAATACTCTAGCAGGAGTAGAGTTTATCAGAAACATACCCATGATAACATCGTCTATGGTGGTGGCATCATCCACTGTCATTTTAAATGCCCGACCCTCAACAGTGGGTGGGTTCTTTCTTTTCTGACCAGCTGAAGATGATCCCCCCGCTCCCCCTCCTGACCCTGACCCTGACTTTTACTCATCGGGAAGTCACCAACTCTATGCCCCTCCTTCTGGTAATTCCAACAAACACTTCTCGAGAACCTGCAATTCTTCAGATCATGGCCAAACTAGCTACACTTCACACACCTCATAGTCTGGGGCGTACACTGTCCATTGTGATAGGATTTGCACCTACTACACCAAGGTGCCCGCTGATTAGACCCACCCGAGGTAGGTCTCCTACTCTTTTATCCCTGCCTGCTACCACTGCGCTGCCCTCCTTGCCTTTGCTGAGTGTTGTAATGCTCAAACTTAGTTTTCTGTTGAGAGATCCTCTCCCCACTTAGTCTATTCCTCGCAATCAAATCCCCTTCGGCCGATTTGGCTAAAGTGAAAGACTGGGATAGGGTGGTAGCCCACCTGGTTGCGCTACGGAGATCCGGGGGCAAAGCTCCAACAAAATAGGCAATCTTCGATTCTTCATCAGGTACCCAATGCTTCACGAATCCCATCTTATCATTAAACTGCTTAATCAGATCATCCACAGTCATGTTCCCCGTCATCTGTAAATTCATAAATTCCTTCTTGATTTTGGCAATCTCGAAGGTACTGCAATATTGTTCACATAATTTCTCCTGGAATTGACTCGAGGTGATACTCTCCTGTTGCTGCTCAGTGAAATGGCCTGTAATAGAATCCCACCAGACCATCGCGTCTCCTTTCAGCATTCTCGTTGCATACTTCACTTTTAACTCGTTTTCACAATTACAGGCATCTAGTGCCTTCACCATCTCTCTCAACCCGTTTAAGGTAATGTTGGGATCAGAATTTCCTCGATATTCACAAGGCTTATAGTCTAAAAATTGCTTGTACGTGCACGGTTGCTTATACCCTGTGTTGGTCCCAAAGAGGGTGAACAAGCAACCGATACAGTGTAGAAGAGGGGGTTGAATACACTTTAAACAATTAAACAAATTAATCAAATGTATATTCAGTTATCAACTAGAACAATAACTATTATCACTCTCTAATCAAATCAATAGGCTAATTTGTTATTACAATGATTATAACCTCAACTCTCTCTAAACACTCTTGAATCACAAACTAATTGATGATCGAATTTCTTGTTAAAACTAATTAACAAGAGCTCTTGAAAACTCTCTCTAACTTTGAACTTACAAAGTTATCGCAACACACGCGTATCAAGTATCACGAACACACGTACGCTTTGCAACTTATGCAGTTCTGCAACTTATGCAGTCGTCGTTGTTGTTCGATGTTTGTTCACGTACACACGTAAGAACATATATATAAAACCCATAAGAAGGTTTATACTTATACTTGATATATCTACGAACAAATCGCAGTTTAAAGATAGAACTTATCTTTTCTTTAAAACCGTAACAAACTTAAACTTCTTAATTAGAACATATCTAATTAATTCCGTTTGAGATTTCTATCCAACTAATAGATAGTTTAAATTAGGTTTAGATATCCTAATTTAAATGTCGTAGATATGGAGAGTTTATAACAGAATTTAGAACTTACTTAAATTCTGAACTGACTTCTGACGCTGAGCTGACATACTCAGTCTTGACCTTGTCAAGCTGACTTCTTGAATCTTGGATTCTTGAATCTTCAAGTCTTTACTCTTAAAACCTATCTCAGCTTAGAAGTCACTGAGCTATCTAGTACTTACATAGAAAACTCTATATCTGTTTATACGCTGACTACTCAGCTTCAGCCGACCAGTCAGTCTATAACAGAATTACATAATTCATAACACTTAACCTATCATCTATACTTATCTATAGTTTGTCTCATCAAATCTAACTATTCTAAACATGGGACTAACAATCTCCCCCTATTTGATGATGACAAAACATTGAATCAAATTAGTTATAGGTTAACAGAATTATGCTGAACAACTCTGGAACTGACCAAAGTTAGTTCATGAAATAAGTATTGAACTGATCCATACTTATTCACATATCTTGAACTTACAAGATATTTATGTTACAAATCTATTATAAGAATTGTATTCTAAGTATTTGAATATACAACTACTTAGATTCTGAACTTATCAGAAGTAATTTAAGTTCTGAACTTACAAAACTTATACAACTGAACATATCGGAATATAATTGAACATATCAATCATCAGCGTAAACTTACAAAGCTGTCTGTTTGAACATATCAAACATAATTTTGAACATATCACATAATAAAACAGTTGAACATATCAAACTTGAGTTTGTATTAATGAACATATCATTTACATTGTAGCTTAATCTTTATGATTAGCTTCTGCACCCTTAGTGCTTACAAAATTATAGAACTAATCTATTTAATCAATAGAATCTCCAACTTCTAACCACATTTCATAACATTTAAGTTCCCATATTGCAGCTTTCTTGATAGCATCATTCACAATCTCTTCACCTTCTGGCAGCTCTCTCATCTCAGTTTTTCTTGATCTGATTTCTTTGTGGAGATAATATCTGAATACTGAGTTCTGAGTTGAGTCATCACATAGAATTCTCAAGTATAGAATCAATTCTAGATTTGCCAAATGAAGATCTGTAACTTTCAAGAAACATTGATTACCTTCCACATCAAGATACAAGAATCCTTCCAAAGGTTGAGTGATATAAGTATTCTCTCTGAATTCAACTCCCTCTGGAACTTGTAAAATGATGTCTCTTTTAGCTCGCTGGCTTGCTGCTCTTTTATTTCCTCCACTGTTACGCCTAGTTCTTTAGCCATCTCTTGTAACTTTTGCTCAGCAAGTATGTCACTGGCTTTCTGTGTTGCATCAGCTTCATCACTTGAGTCAGATTCATGTGCAACTAGTTGAGACTTACCCTGTTGCTCAGGGTCAGGCTCAGCAATGATGACCTTTCTTTTCTTCGCTAGAGGCATAACACTTCTTTTCTTTCTTTTTACCATCTCAAACACCTTACCCTTCCCTTTATCTATTTGTGAAGTTGGAACAGACTCAGCTTCAACAAATTTTGGCAAATTAGCTTGAGGAAGGTTGGTGTGAAGAGCTTGAGATGTTTCTTCAAGTGGAGTTTCTGGTTGAGCTTGTGAAGTTGTGGTAATTTGGACTGTTAGAGTCTGTTGTTGTTGAGAAGGCTGATCTACAGTACTCATGAACTGATCATGAGCTTGTTCAAATTGTACTTCCTCTGTATGCTCCCCATCAACCTTATCATCACACTTCTTTGATTCTTCCTCCCCCTTTTTGTCATCATCAATAGGGGAGGGTCTGAGTTTGAGCATGAAGCTTTCCAAGTTGGCTACTGAAGTTGACAAATTAGTAAGTTTGCGCATCAACTTGGCTTTGTCATCTTTCCTCTTCCTGTGTAGAAGCTCAAACTGAGTTTGTAGATAGCCCATAATGACTTGAGCATCAGTGGTTATCAGCTTGGGCTCCTCAGGTCTTCTTCTTACCTGAACGTCCTCCTATCTAGTGGAAGAGTGTATTTCCACCGTAGGAGTGGCTGTTGAGTGTTCCTCAGTAGGTAAGGATGTGGGTCCCATATCTAAAGGTTGGTAATGACCTATGGAATCAAGGGGGCCAGAATGAAGACCCTGTAAACCTTCCTGGTGTATGAAAGGTTCATTGACAGGTCGTGCGAGAGTGTGTAAGAATGGAAGAGAAGAATGACCAAGTTCGTGAAGTATGATAGTGGGGTGAGCTAAGCTTATTGGTGAGGAGGGGGTAATTGACCCTGGGGATTGGTCAGTATTTCAATGTTACCTTCATGGGGCTGTGAAGGCACAAAAGTAGGCTCTCTCATGGAACTAGTAAGTATGGGCTAAGTAGACACCATACCCGGTATAGGCTTAAGGGTTGAACTGAGCCCAGATGTTGGCACCTTAAGAGAAGGTGTCTCCCCCTCAGCTCCTGCCGGTGGAGGTATCAATGTGATATCAACTCCAGTGTCCTTTATAGGTGAAGGACCACCTTTGGTAGATTTCCTTGTATAGGTGTAGGATATATCCTTGGTAGCAGTGGGCTGACCAAGGTTGGCTGTAGATTGCGAGATAGATGGAGATGTTTGAGGTTGAGGAGAGGGGTTAGACTGAGTTGGGCTTGACTCAGTCCTATGCCCTAAGTTTGGAGATGGAGAAGTAGAGGAGAGAGAAGGAGATAAGGGATGGAAAAGTATACCTGCTGCACCTAGCAGTGGAGACTCAGAGCTAGGAAACAGACTCCTTTGCTCCGAACTCCAAGTGGTGGAAGATATTTTTTTGCACTCGGTTTGAGCTGAGTCCTAGGTTGATCAGCTTGAGGGGACTCAGCCTCTAAATCAACATCGTCACCCACTTCTTCCGCGGCTTCCTCCTCTGTTTCAGCTTCACTTAACCCAGGAGTCTCAAGCTATATATACACCCTCATCTCAGCACTCATTATGGGGTGACCAGGGAAAATATCATGGGCGAACATTCTGTAGCTGAGAACAAGAGTAGAGATTGACTCATATTGAGCAGTATATCTTCTACTCAACCTGTCCTCGATGACCATGGATATAAATCTTGCGAAGGGTACAATGGTGTCCCTTATGTTCTTGGTCACTAATGACTTGAATGCCTCAAAGATCAACTCAGTGTAATCCACTCGTCGATCATAAAATAAGTTGTATAACAGTTGCATTTCAAAGTCATTCACATTATCCAGGCCTCCAACCTTGTATCCAAGGGAACGAACCACAGTGGATACCATAAATCCCCATGCCGTCTGGAAAACAGATTTCCGTATGACGCCTATCACTTGCGGATGACCCATTAAGGGTAAAACACTTCATGATGTTTCCCTAGAAACCGTCGCTTCATACTGATTATGAATCGGGAGATGAAGAATTCGGCGGAGACAGTTTGCATCGACTTCTATCGCCACTTGTCCACTTAGGACTGTGCCCCGTATAACCGATTGAGTTGCATCCAGATTACACGTATACCAGAATTCCGTGAGAAGTTGAGGGATGAGCACAGCAGGTCCACGAAGAAATGCATCTGCCAGGGGTCCCTTGCGAATGTAGGAGACCCACTCCTCATATCCCCTGCCAATTTTGGACTTTGGAATGTCGGTACAGGCGATAACATTGTTTTGTTTGTAGGTGGGGAGTGCATAGTTCTTGAAATTTCCACCACAGATCATTTGTTCAGTCAGATTAAGAGTATAACCCTCCATTGAAATCTAACTTATCGTAATGGATTGCACTTAGCAGTAGAAAGAATTAGCACTGAGCAATGAACTCTGCACACAGCAACGTTAGGTTTTAAGAGAGAAAAATATTTTGGAAGTTTAAACGAAATATGATAAAAAATATCTCTTATTTATACCTTTTCAATGGGAGAGAAAAGTTACCGTTATCTGAGGGTAATAAATATGACCGTTACCGTAAAAAACTGTTACGCAGTTTGTTACAACAGCTAAATTTATTGTTAGTTACCCAAACTCACACTGTTATATTGAAAAGATATTGTTATGCAAAGAATATATCATAAAAAATTTTCTAAACGACTGACATGTAGCTACAGACACACCGTAAATATTTTGGACTTACCATATTGTTGGACATACCATTTGTTAGGACTAACCTAGACATGTGGAACTGACCACACTTTGGAACGGAGTACTCAGCTGATCCTTAGTGTTCAGCTTAGATGAAGCACTCAGCTGATCCTGAATGTTCAACTTAAATGGAGTACTCAGCTGATCCTGAATGTTCAGCTTCAGATGTAGCCTCAGCTCAAGTTTTGACACTTAGTCAAATGTAGCACATAGCAAAAATTAAACAGAGATAAACAGTGGAACATACCATTTAAGGGTTAAGCATTCCAAGCTTGCTGAGTAGAGTTGTAAATCTTGTATCTTCTATTGGTTTAGGGAAGATATCCGCAAGCTGATCTTCAGTCTCAATAAAGACTACCTCTATCTTTCCCTTTTCTACAATATCTCTGATGAAGTGATGTCTTATCTCAATATGCTTGGTTCTTGAGTGAAACACTGGGTCGTGTGTAATGGCAATAGCACTTTGATTTTCACAAAATATAGGAGTCTTTGAATAATGCAAATCAAAGTCCTTAAGCTGATGTTGCATCCACAGTATTTGAGCACAACAGCTCCCTGCAGCTACCTATTCAGCTTCACCTGTTGAAATTGCCACTGAGTTTTGTTTCTTGCTAGTCCAGCTAACTAATTTTCCACCCAAAAGTTGACATCCTCCAATAGTACTCTTTCTATCAAGACCGCATCCTGCGAAGTCTGAATAGGAGTACCCTATCAGCTCAAATCCTGATCCTTTGGGATACCACAAACCTAAGTTTGGTGTTCCCTTCAGATATTTGAGTATTCTTTTAACACCTAGCAAGTGTGATTCCTTTGGATCAGCCTGATATCGTGCACAAACACATGTAGCAAACATTATATCAGGTCTGCTTGCTGTTAAATAGAGTAATGAACCTATCATTCCTCTATATGTAGTCTGACATACAGACTTTCCATCAATGTCCTTGTGTAGCTTGACATTGTATAACATTGGAGACTTTGCGAGATGGCTTGAGTCTAATCCATATTTCTTAATCAGATCAAAGACATACTTGCTCTAATTAATAAATATACCATCTTCTTTCTGATAGATTTGAAGTCCCAAAAAGTACGTCATCTCACCCATCATGCTCATTCTGTATTGATTAGACATTATCTTGGAGAACCAATCACACAGATCTTGGTTTGTTGATCCAAAGATAATGTCATCCACATAAATTTGGACCAGAATGACATGTCCTCTACTCTTTCTTATGAAAATAGTTTTGTCAATACTTCCTCTTACAAAATCATTTGAGAGCAAATAGGTGAATAGTGTATCATACCAGGCTCTTGGAGCTTGCTTGAGTCCATACAAAGCCTTGTCCAACTTATAGACATAATCTGGATGTTTAGCATCAATAAAGCCAGGGGTTTTTTCACATAGACCTCCTCCTGTAGTGCTCCATTTAGGAATGCACTTTTAACATCCATTTGATACACTTTAAAGTTTTTGAAGGTTGCATAGGCTAGAAACAACCTTATAGCTTCAATCCTTGCAACAGGGACAAAGGTTTCATCATAATCAACACCTTCTTCTTGTCGATACCCCTGAGCTACCAGCCTTACCTTGTTTTTGATCACTACTCCATCCTTGTCCATTTTATTTCTATAGACCCACTTAGTGCCTATAGTTGTTTTTCCTTTGGGGGCAGGGACAAGGGTCCAGACCTTATTTCTTTAAAATTCTGTCAGCTCCTCTTGCATAGCATCAATCCAATCTTCATCATTTAGAGCCTCTTCAGTCTTCTTTGGTTCCATTTGAGATAGAAAACTAGCGTTGGCAGCATAGTTTGCATTTGCCTTAGATCTAGTTAACACACCATCTTCAATGTTTCCAATGACATCACCAAGAGAATGATCTTTTAATACTCTCAAGGTTGTAGTAGGAGACTGACGTTCTGGGTCTGAGTCAGAGCAGTGTCTCTCAGGCTAAATAGGACTTACTTCTTCAGTCTGAGTAGGAATTGGAAGATCACTTAGATCTTCAATCTGACATGTACCTGATGATTCACCGAGACTCTCAGGCTGGTTATCTTCAATATTGATAATTTCTTTCGATGATGCACATTTTTCAGATTTACTATCATCATCATCATCAGAATCATCCATAGCATACATGGGATTTGATGTGAGATCTTCTTTGCTCCTCTCAAGCTCACTCAGACTAACCGGGTCAGCTTGAGCTCTGTTGGATTCATCAATACTTCTCTCATCAAACGTAACATGTACTGACTCTTCAATTACCTTCCTTTTAAGATTAAAAACTCTGTAAGCTTTGGAGATTGAAGAATATCCAACAAATATCCCTTGATCAGCTTTGGGTTCCAACTTATGGAGCTGATCTCTTTGGTTTAACACATAGCATGTTGAACCAAAAATGTGGAAATATCCAATGTTGGATTTTCTGCCATGATACATCTCGTAAGGTGTTTTACCATGTCTTTTAACTATAATCGATCTATTTTGAGTATAGCAGGCTGTACTTACAGCTTCTGCCCAGAAGCTCAGTTTGAGCTTTGCCTCACATAACATGGTTCTGGCAGCTTCAATTAAAGTTCTATTTCTCCTTTCAGCAACTCCATTTTGTTGTGGAGTTCGTACAGATGAGAAATTCTGGATAATTCCTTTCTCTTCACAAAAGCCTTCAAGGGTTGAATTTCTGAACTCAGTCCCATGATCACTTCTGAGTTGTTTAAGAGACTTGCCCTTTTGCAACTCTTCTTGTCTTATGAAACTGATTAACTCATATGCAGCTTCACTTTTGGCTTTTAAGAAGATTACCCAAGTGAATCTTGTGAACTCATCAACAATCACTAGAGTATACTTTTTGCCATTTAGGCTTGGGGTGCTGATAGGTCCAAATAGGTCCAAATGCAACATATGCAATGGTTCTGTAATTGAAAAATTCTGTTTGGACTTGAAGGATCCCTTATGATGTTTTCCCATTTCACAAGCTGAGCAGAGTTTGTCTTTAGCAAATGTGATCTTAGGCAGACCAGAGACTAACTCTTTGCTAGACAACTTGTTAATATATTTGAAGTTTAAATGAGACAGTTTCTTGTGCCATAACCAACTCAGCTTGGGAGTTAAGTCAGAATACAAGCAGGTTTCAGTTGAAGGATCTGCGGAGCTGAGATCTAACAAATAGATATCTCTCTCTCTTTTTGCCAGTAATATTGGTCTTCCCTTCTTATCATAAATTCTCCCTGCATGCTTTCTGAAGGTGACTTCATAATCTTCATCACACAGTTGACTGATACTTATCAGATTGTGTTTAAGGCCTTCAACATATGCTACCTTTTTGAAAGTGACTTTTCCAGCAGTTATCTTTCCATAACTTTTAGTCCTTCCTTGAGAATTATCCCCAAATGTCACCTTGGGTCCTTCATTGTTTTGGAATTCACTTAGAATCCCCTTGCTTCCTGTCATGTGCCTTGAGCATCTACTATCTAGATACCACTTGTAGGAACCCTGCACATGATCAACTAAACATATTAGTTTCTTTTTGGAACCCACTGTTTGGTGGGTCCTGAGGATGAGCACTTAGCTGATCCTTTGGAGTTTGATTGATCAACTCGAACAGATTCTAGGTCTGTTTTGGACTGATCATCCTTTTCGTTTTCAGGTCTAAGATTGGTACTTACACAATCTTTGGCCTCATGACCTCTATCACCACACTTATAGCATTTTCTTCTAAAGATGGGTGTTTGGTTGATTTCTCTAAGTTTTCCAACATTAAATTTGGATTCGGTTTTAGGGTCATATGATGTGGATAACCTTTCAATCCTCTTCGACAGTTTGTCTACTTGATTTTCACTGACTTTGGACTTACCTTTGTCAGCTTTATGGTTACCTTTATTTGGTGAAGTCTGACTTACAGACAACTTCCTGTTTTTAGACATCCTTTTATATATGGCTTGAGAATTATGTCTTTTTGAGTTAACATGAGATATTCTATCAAAAACAGTTGTTCTCACAGGATTGTAATCCAATCTTGTAAAGTATGAAATTGTATAGAATTAGGAGTTTACTTGAGAAAATACTCATAGAGTATTGTGACATTCGGCGACAAATCTCCCAGGTTAGCCATTAGAAATTCTAATTTTAAGCCTAGCATGACTAAAAATAGTAATCATGACTTAAATACATCCATAATAATATTAGAATTCGTAGAAATCCCGCCTATATGGTTAGAACCTTCCGGAGCTCGAAAAATCGAATTATTACGAGTCAAGAATTACAAATCAGGTACAATAATAAAAATAATATCAATTAAAATAATTAAATAAATTATGATAAAAATAAATAAGTTAAAATATAAAACATACAAAAATAAACTCATAAAAGTAATAAAAACTTTGTAATTAAAAGATTTAAACAAAATCAACAATTATACAAAATTCAATTTAAACCAATTACACTTAATAATTCAAAAAAAAAATAAAAGAAAACCCCCCCCCCCCATGAGGCCGGCCACCCTAACCCCCCCCCCCCCCCCTCAAATTCTCTTGCCTCCTTCTCTTCCCAAGAACCACCACTTGATCACCCCCATGCTCTATATAAGCCTCCTACTACTCCTTATCATTTCCTTTACCACCACACTCCATCTCTTCTCTTTTCTCTCTTCTTCTTTCACCAACAAAAATCTCCCAAGAACATCCAAGTGTTGATCATCTTTTGAAAGATCCAACACTAAATCAAAGAAAAGAGTTGGTAAGATGATCATAAAACACTCATCTCTACTCTTCTACCTTTCTTCTCTTCTTCTTTCTTCTTTCTTTTATTTATTTTCTTTGTTGTTCATCTTATTTCCTTTATATATATATATAATCATGTAAATATAAACATCCTACCAATGTTGTAAGGAGCACATGAAATGTGCATCATCCTACCGTTGTTGTATGGAACTTAATCAACTAAAAATCAAGAAAATAAGACTTTGATCATGCATGTGTTTCATCTAAACAAATGTTGTAAGGAACACATAAAATGTGTATCATCCTACCATTGTTGTAAGAACACATGGATTATCAAAGCTTATACTCATACAATATGATTATTCATGAATATAAACATGTTATATTAAAGTTATGACCCATAAGCAAAAAGAATCACAAATCTGGCAGAATCTGATGTTAGAACTCCTCACTTGTTTTTGTTATATCTGGAGTTCTAGGTATCAAAATCAGTTGATTCTTTTTGCTAATCTTAGTTTAAAGTGTTACCTTTCATTTAAACCTGGATTCACTAATTTTCATGAACGTTTGATCCTTCAAACATATTTAAAAAGACCCATATGTTGAATCTGGAAATCTGGCAGATTTAGAAGGGTACACTTTAAACGCGTGTAACTTACTCATTCTTGGGTCAAAATACGTCTAGTTTTTTTTAAAAGTTTAATCTTTGAGTCGTGGTTATTTCTCAGTTTGAATCATGTAAAAAGGAGGTCGTATGAGCCCTAAACAGACGTTTTAGTAACAACATGTCATCCAGACACTGATCAGTGGACATCCTATACACTTTTAATTATTAAAAATACCAAACATGGATTATAAATTCCTATATTTTTACTGGACATTCTAGAAACATATAGAAAGATTATATTAAAATATCAAGCCTTAATATGACTCCTAAATTACAGTTTTTAATTTTTAAAGTTCAACTCAAAGAACTGAAAATTTCAGTGAACATTTATGAATAATGGAAAAATAAAGACAACCTTTAACTATTTAAATAAATAAGTTAACAAAATAATAAATAAAATAAGTCTAATAGAGCTACATACCTTTTTATATTAGGAAAGGAGCTTCGGTAGGAACAAGAAATCCTTACAAGAAAACACCTTTGCATACCGAGTGAGTATCATAGCCCCCTTTTACCGTATTTCATATTATTTTGGGGTGAAAGCATGTGTATATATTTCATGAAAATTTTATTGCCTATCTTCTTATTTATTTCAAATATTATTTTGAGCACTTATGGTATTATTCTTTGATGTGCTTGGGTGATCGTTGTAAGGCCCTTTCGTTGGACATTATTCCTTAACTCCGCTAGTGAGCCGATGGTATTTGTAAGTAGCGTTATTTGGAGATTCCGACGTCTCCCATTTATGGTTGACGAACTATAGATGTACTTTACCACTACTAACGTCATTTAATATAGGCGTTAGGTTTATCATGGGCAATTGGTTGTCGGCTAGGTTGGATAATGGCTCAAGCAACAATCATCATAGTCTATTACTACCATGTGCAACGTATTGGGCAATATAATACATCTTCTATCATTATCTCATACTTGGATTTTTATCCAAAAACTTCCATCAATTATTTAAACTTTTCTCATTTAAAAGATGTTTTGTGCATACATTAAAACCTATGAACTCACCAACTCTAGTAGTTGACCCTTTTCTTTTACCCGTGCTTTCAGGTGACCGTCGTTAGGTACCTTATGCTTGCAAACATGATGTGTGGCATCTTCATCTTCATCGTCACATTTTATATAAACATTATCTATTTCATTTACGCATCGTACAAGACAATGTCTTTAAATATTATTCGGATATGTAACCTTTATTTATGTTTCATCCGAACTACATATTTTGTTAATTTAATCTAATGGTTATTATCTATTTACCTTGTGCGATGATATCTTGTGCTGTGACACCTCGTGTTTCCGCTTTAGCGGGGTGTGACAGATTTGGTATCAGAGCCTAAGGTTATAGAGAATGTTGTTTTTCTTATGGGGGGAAAACAACAACTATGACCAAAGGTTTATAAAAATAATTTTACAAATAATTTTGTTTAAAATGCATCAAGTGTATGGATAATATAATTAAGCTGAGTACCACATTGTTATACCTCAATTAGACAAAGCTTGATCACCTATGTCTAATTTAGCTATGTACGATATGGCACTTAGGTTAGTTATAATAAAAATATACTTAGAAACAAAATTTTATTTACTTTCTTTCCAGATCATGATCATTGCGTGTGTGCATGAGCATAACATTCATATATAGACAATTTAAGTTATGAATTTAGTAAATAAGTCTATTCAAACCTTGCAGATCATGTCAAGCGAAAGTGAACCTACCGAGAACAGCCAAAGATCTTCCACCGATAGTAACCAATCCCCACAATACCAGCTGCCTGAAGGATTCTTAGAACCCCTACGTAGACCCGTAAGGATCTTTGACATTCCCTCCTCTCAACCACACCAAAACCCAAACCCCGGAACAACCGGGCCTCGGGTTAGACAAACTGCCCGAAAGAGGGTAGCCATTCCAGTTCGAGCAACCGTAGCACCACCCCAACCTACCATGGGAGAAACTTCCCGGCAGGTGAACGAGCCAGTAAGAGCCCTCACGGGAATCCCGATGATACCTTCATCCGGGATGACCGACGAAGAAAAGAAGAGATTCCACCACATGTCTCTGGAGCTATATAACATAAGAGGCATGTTAGATTACCAAACCTACCGGGTTAGTTCGTGCTTAGACATGGCGGACCTTAACCACCATCACGCAAGGCAAGCCTTAGAGGCGGCTCAAGAAGCCCGAAGACTAATTAGGCTAATGCATACATGCCTAGTTTTAGGGGTTGTGTTGATGATGTTAGTGGGGCTAGCTTACATTGGAATTGGGCGCTAGATGGGTTGGAGTGAATCTACCTTGTGTTTTAATGTCCTTCTCTTTTGTTGATTATGAACTAAAATATCCTATGTTGGTTTGAAGGATGTATGATTGTATGGCTACTATTAACTCCTTATTAATATATATGGCATCTTTTAAAGAGCCGATTTTGGTAATTATTTTGTGCCAAGTGAATGATTGATTATTTAATTAAATCTCGTACTATTAAGTCATATTTAATGTCATGAATGAATTACACATGTTACACATAGAGTAGTATGATAAAACCGATTAGATTGAGTGACTAAAAATCATCGTGTGATTGTGCTCTAGAACGATGCCTCCACGAAGAGCAAACCCCGAGTTAGATCAACTTGTCATGGAACAAGTGATTGCAACATTACCCAACATAGTTAGCCAAGTTGCTGCTGGGCTTCAAACAAACCAAGGAGTACCAACCCCAACCCAAGATTGCAACTACAAAACCTTTAGGGCCTGCAACCCTAAAGAATTCTTTGGAACGGAAGGAGGTGTGGGTCTACTAAACTGGATTGAAAGCATGGAATAAGTCCTTAGCATCAGTAAATGTATGGAAGCAAACAAGGTGGAGTTTGCAGCATGTCTTCTGCAAGGGCGAGCCTTATCGTGGTGGAATATCCAACTGCAAACGCTTGGAAGAAATGCTGCGCACCAACTCACCTGGGATGCATTCCTCAGGCTATTAAGGGACGAATTTTGCTCAAGGAGTGAAATTCAAAAGCTAGAAGCCGAGCTGTGGAATCATGAAATGATCGGGGATGACATCAACTCCTACACCACCCGATTTCATGATTTGGCCAAGCTGGTGCCGCATTTGGTGACCCCGGAAGAAAACCGTATCGATAGATACATTTGGGGTCTAGCCCCTGAGATCCGGGCAAATGTCACGGCTGCAAACCCCAACACCATCCAAAGTGCGGTAAATCTAGCTACAAGACTTACCCACAATGCCATCCGATCGGGATCGCTTGGGAGCAACAAGGACAAGGGTAAGAGGAAGCTTGAGGAGATGCCGAGGAAGCCATCCGGTGGAGAAGCTGCGAGGACTCAAAAAAGGGCTAGAAACTTCGGAGCTCAGGCGCAAGCGGCCGATAAAGGATGGAGATCCTACCCCAAATGTGACAAGTGCCACAAACACCACGAAGGTAAGTGCATGGTGTGCTTTAGGTGTAAGCGGCTAGGACACCTCAGCAAAACTTGCCGAGTAAAGCCATGCTTTAAATGCGGAAGTCTGGAGCACCATGGCACCGTCTGCTCGCGGCCAACTCAAGGGTCTAATTATAATCAAGCACGTACTGCAAGCCAAAGTAACCAAGGAAATCAAGCACGAGGCAGGGTGTTTGAGATTGGAGCAAATGAAGCTAGACAAAACCCCGATGTCGTTACAGGTACGTTTCCTCTAAACGGTTATTACGCTTCAGTACTATTTGATTCAGGGGCCGATAAAAGCTTCATATCATTAAGATTTAAGTTAAGGCTAAACCTAAAAACCATAGAAATGAAAGAGCCTTACATCATTGAATTTGCTAACGGTCAGAAAACTAGCGTTAAGGACATAATCCCTGGTTGTACCTTGGGCTTAGCCGATAAAACATATACCATAGATTTAATCCCACTTGAAATGGGAAGTTTCGACATAGTTGTTGGGATGGATTGGCTTTCTAGCCATCGAGCGGAAATCTGTTGCTTCGAAAAGATCGTCCGAATTCCGACGCCTAATGGTGAGACACTTAAGGTGTATGGAGAAAAATCCGGAAGGAATTTCAAGATAATCTCATCCATCAAGATGAGAAATTGCTTAAGGAAAGGAAACGAGGCATTTCTAGCACATATAATCAATAAGAAAACCTGTGAGAAAAACATTCAAGAAATTCCCGTCGTGCGAAACTTTCTTGAAGTATTTCCGGAAGATTTGCCAGGATTACCCCCGAATCGGCAAGTCGAATTCCATATCGATCTAGTCCCTGGAGCGGCTCCCGTGGCAAAAGCACCATATCGACTCGCCCCATCAGAAATGCAAGAGCTATCGGCACAACTACAAGAATTACTCGACAAAGGTTTCATTCAACCAAGTTCATCCCCTTGGGGAGCCCCAGTTCTTTTCGTCAAAAAGAAGGACGGGTCGCTACGAATGTGTATCGACTATCGGGAACTCAACAAGTTAACAATCAAGAACCGATACCCTCTCCCTCGAATCGATGATCTGTTCGACCAACTTGAAGGCGCCAAATATTTTTCAAAAATCGATCTTCGCTCGGGATATCACCAATTGAGAGTTCGCGAAGAAGACGTCCCCAAGACCGCCTTTAGAACCCGCTATGGACATTATGAGTTCTTAGTTATGCCTTTTGGGTTGACTAACGCTCCAGCAGTATTTATGGACTTAATGAATAGGGTCTGTAGACCATGTTTAGATAAGTTTGCTATAGTGTTCATAGACGACATTCTCATCTATTCGCGAAGCAAGGAAGATCATGAGCAGCATTTGAAATTAATCTTAACACTACTCAAGGACCAGAAGTTGTATGCCAAATTCTCTAAGTGTGAATTTTGGATCCGAGAAGTACACTTCCTTGGTCATGTAGTTAATTCAAATGGAATTCATGTCGATCCAGCAAAGATCGAAGCAATCAAAATGTGGGAAGCACCAAAGACGCCAACCGAGATTCGACAATTTCTGGGTTTGGCAGGATACTATAGGCGGTTCATCGAAAACTTTTCACGCGTGGCTCAACCATTAACGACTCTGACTCAGAAGGATAAGAAATTCATTTGGGGAGATAAGCAAGAAGAAGCCTTTCAAACCTTAAAGCAGAAGCTATGCAACGCACCTATCTTGGCATTGCCAACTGGATCAGAAAACTTTGTGGTCTATTGCAACGCATCACACCAAGGGTTGGGATGTGTTTTAATGCAAAAAGACAAAGTTATCGCCTACGCTTCGAGACAATTGAAGGTTCATGAGAAAAACTACACTACTCATGATTTGGAGCTAGGAGCGGTAGTGTTTGCACTCAAAATATGGAGACACTACTTATATGGCACCAAGTGTACCGTCTACACTGACCATAAGAGTCTCCAGCATATTTTTGATCAAAAGATGCTCAATATGAGACAAAGGCGATGGGTAGAACTACTCAATGATTATGATTGCGAAATCAAATATCACCCAGGCAAGGCCAATGTGGTAGCCGACGCGTTGAGTAGGAAGGAAAGAGTAAAACCAACGAGAGTACGAGCATTAGGAGCTGTAGTGCAAACAAGTCTGAAAGGAAGAATTCTTGAAGCTCAGGAGCAAGCATTAAAAGAAGAAAATCTAAAAGAGGAAACCCTTCGTCATTTGGAGCACAGGTTTGAGATTGGAACTGATGGAGTACGTTACTTCGAAAAGAAGGTTTGGATACCCAAGGTAGATAACATAAGGTTAACGATATTGGATGAGGCACATAAGTCTAAGTATTCTATTCATCCCGGAGCCGATAAAATGTACAAGGATTTGAAGGAATACTATTGGTGGCCCGGAATGAAGAAGGATGTCGCCCTATACGTGGGGAAATGTTTGACTTGTGCAAGGATTAAGGCAGAACACCAGAAACCCTCTGGATTACTGCAGCAACCCGAAATCCCGGAATGGAAATGGGAACAGATAACTATGGATTTTGTGACTAAGTTACCCCGATCCGCAAAAGGGTACGATTCCATCTGGGTAGTAGTAGACCGGCTTACAAAGTCAGCACATTTCCTACCCATTCGTGAAGATTACAAGATGGAAAAGCTGGCACGAATCTACATCAATGAGATCGTCATGCGTCATGGAGTGCCCATCTCTATCATCTCGGATAGGGATAGTCGCTTCACTTCCCGATTTTGGCAATCACTTCAGAAAGCATTGGGAACGCGAGTCAATTTAAGCACCTCTTACCACCCCCAAACAGACGGACAATCGGAAAGGACCATTCAAACGCTGGAAGATATGTTACGTGCTTGTGTGTTAGATTTTGGTGGGAGCTGGGACTCGCATTTGCCACTGGTTGAATTTTCATACAATAATAGTTATCACACCAGTATCCAGTGTGCACCTTATGAAGCATTGTACGGACGCAAATGTAGATCCCCGCTCAGCTGGTTGGAAATCGGAGACCGACAATTGTCCAGACCAGACGTCGTATAGGAAACCACTGATAAGATAAAGATTATCAGGGAAAGACTCAAAACCGCTAGGGACCGACAAAAGAGCTACGCCGACAATCGCAGGAAATCCCTAGAGTTTCAAGTTGGCGATAAAGTTCTACTAAAGATATCACCTTGGAAAGGGATAGTGCGTTTTGGTAAAAAGAACAAGTTAAGTCCCAGGTATGTTGGGCCGTTCGAGATAATCGAAAGGATCGGACCGGTAGCCTACAAGCTAAAACTGCCACAAGAACTGAGCGCCATCCATGACACGTTCCATGTGTCAAATTTAAAGAAATGCCAAACGGAGGAAACCTTAATCTTACCCTTAAAAGATGTGCAAGTTGATGACCGGTTGCACTTCGTAGAAGAACCAATCGAAATCCTTGACCGGGAGGTCAAAAGACTAAGGAGAAGCAGGATCCCCATCTTAAAAGTTCGTTGGAACTCAAGGCACGGGCCTGAATACACTTAGGAGCGAGAGGATTATATGAAACTCAAATATCCACACCTCTTCGCCAAAAAGCAAGTCCAAGACGTCAACGATTAATTTCGGGACGAAATTCTTTTAATCAGGGGAGACTGTGACATTCGGCGACAAATCTCCCAGGTTAGCCATTAGAAATTCTAATTTTAAGCCTAGCATGACTAAAAATAGTAATCATGACTTAAATACATCCATAATAATATTAGAATTCGTAGAAATCCCGCCTATATGGTTAGAACCTTCCGGAGCTCGAAAAATCGAATTATTACGAGTCAAGAATTACAAATCAGGTACAATAATAAAAATAATATCAATTAAAATAATTAAATAAATTATGATAAAAATAAATAAGTTAAAATATAAAACATACAAAAATAAACTCATAAAAGTAATAAAAACTTTGTAATTAAAAGATTTAAACAAAATCAACAATTATACAAAATTCAATTTAAACCAATTACACTTAATAATTCAAAAAAAAATAATAAAAGAAAACCCCCCCCCCCCCCATGAGGCCGGCCACCCTAACCCCCCCCCCCCCCTCAAATTCTCTTGCCTCCTTCTCTTCCCAAGAACCACCACTTGATCACCCCCATGCTCTATATAAGCCTCCTACTACTCCTTATCATTTCCTTTACCACCACACTCCATCTCTTCTCTTTTCTCTCTTCTTCTTTCACCAACAAAAATCTCCCAAGAACATCCAAGTGTTGATCATCTTTTGAAAGATCCAACACTAAATCAAAGAAAAGAGTTGGTAAGATGATCATAAAACACTCATCTCTACTCTTCTACCTTTCTTCTCTTCTTCTTTCTTCTTTCTTTTATTTATTTTCTTTGTTGTTCATCTTATTTCCTTTATATATATATATATAATCATGTAAATATAAACATCCTACCAATGTTGTAAGGAGCACATGAAATGTGCATCATCCTACCGTTGTTGTATGGAACTTAATCAACTAAAAATCAAGAAAATAAGACTTTGATCATGCATGTGTTTCATCTAAACAAATGTTGTAAGGAACACATAAAATGTGTATCATCCTACCATTGTTGTAAGAACACATGGATTATCAAAGCTTATACTCATACAATATGATTATTCATGAATATAAACATGTTATATTAAAGTTATGACCCATAAGCAAAAAGAATCACAAATCTGGCAGAATCTGATGTTAGAACTCCTCACTTGTTTTTGTTATATCTGGAGTTCTAGGTATCAAAATCAGTTGATTCTTTTTGCTAATCTTAGTTTAAAGTGTTACCTTTCATTTAAACCTGGATTCACTAATTTTCATGAACGTTTGATCCTTCAAACATATTTAAAAAGACCCATATGTTGAATCTGGAAATCTGGCAGATTTAGAAGGGTACACTTTAAACGCGTGTAACTTACTCATTCTTGGGTCAAAATACGTCTAGTTTTTTTTAAAAGTTTAATCTTTGAGTCGTGGTTATTTCTCAGTTTGAATCATGTAAAAAGGAGGTCGTATGAGCCCTAAAAAGACGTTTTAGTAACAACATGTCATCCAGACACTGATCAGTGGACATCCTATACACTTTTAATTATTAAAAATACCAAACATGGATTATAAATTCCTATATTTTTACTGGACATTCTAGAAACATATAGCAAGATTATATTAAAATATCAAGCCTTAATATGACTCCTAAATTACAGTTTTTAATTTTTAAAGTTCAACTCAAAGAACTGAAAATTTCAGTGAACATTTATGAATAATGGAAAAATAAAGACAACCTTTAACTATTTAAATAAATAAGTTAACAAAATAATAAATAAAATAAGTCTAATAGAGCTACATACCTTTTTATATTAGGAAAGGAGCTTCGGTAGGAACAAGAAATCCTTACAAGAAAACACCTTTGCATACCGAGTGAGTATCATAGCCCCCTTTTACCGTATTTCATATTATTTTGGGGTGAAAGCATGTGTATATATTTCATGAAAATTTTATTGCCTATCTTCTTATTTATTTCAAATATTATTTTGAGCACTTATGGTATTATTCTTTGATGTGCTTGGGTGATCGTTGTAAGGCCCTTTCGTTGGACATTATTCCTTAACTCCGCTAGTGAGCCGATGGTATTTGTAAGTAGCGTTATTTGGAGATTCCGACGTCTCCCATTTATGGTTGACGAACTATAGATGTACTTTACCACTACTAACGTCATTTAATATAGGCGTTAGGTTTATCATGGGCAATTGGTTGTCGGCTAGGTTGGATAATGGCTCAAGCAACAATCATCATAGTCTATTACTACCATGTGCAACGTATTGGGCAATATAATACATCTTCTATCATTATCTCATACTTGGATTTTTATCCAAAAACTTCCATCAATTATTTAAACTTTTCTCATTTAAAAGATGTTTTGTGCATACATTAAAACCTATGAACTCACCAACTCTAGTAGTTGACCCTTTTCTTTTACCCGTGCTTTCAGGTGACCGCCGTTAGGTACCTTATGCTTGCAAACATGATGTGTGGCATCTTCATCTTCATCGTCACATTTTATATAAACATTATCTATTTCATTTACGCATCGTACAAGACAATGTCTTTAAATATTATTCGGATATGTAACCTTTATTTATGTTTCATCCGAACTACATATTTTGTTAATTTAATCTAATGGTTATTATCTATTTACCTTGTGCGATGATATCTTGTGCTGTGACACCTCGTGTTTCCGCTTTAGCGGGGTGTGACAAGTATAAATAGGGATATGACCCTTGTAATATGTGACTTTTGCCATAATCAATGTTTAAGTGTGTGTTTTGTACGGTGTAAATCTTCTACACACTACATTCTTGCATTACTCCATTCATACTCGAACCACTTAGGACTAACAAGTGGTATCAGAGCCTAAGGAGTGTGATTTGATTCTGAATTCAACATACAAGTTCAAGATTTTTGAAGAATTTGAAGAAAACCGAGAACACATTTTGAGATTTTTGGGTTTTCGTCAAATTTTGTGATTTTCGTGAAGATTATGGTTGATTGATGCTCGATTATCATTTTAGAATCATTATGGAGTGAACGAGATCAAATTAACTTCAAAACAGCTAGCAAATAGAAGATTTTAGTATGTTTTGTGAAAAACGAGTTTTGGGGAAAATCGTCTAATTCGATATCAATTCGTTGTTGTTTATCATAAAAATTAATATAGGATTGATTGAAGTTGATAGGCGAAGTGATCTGGGCAAGAAATATATAGATTCGTGCAAATTTGAAGAATTTTTTAATCTGAACGGGATGAAGATGAAGGTACCGGATTTTGAATATGAATGTATCGGATTTGGAAGATGAAGTTATCGGATTTCATAAATCTGATCTTGTTTACCGGATTTGGTTTATGCGGATTTCATAAATCCGATTGTGTGTACCGGATTTGCCTTTCTATCGGATTTGAAAGTATCGGATTTGGCTTCTTCCGGATTTGAAAGTGTCGGATTTGGCTTCTTCCGGATTTGAAAGTGTCGCGCTTCTTCCGGATTTGAAAGTGTCGGATTTAGCTTCTTCCGGATTTGAAAGTATCGGATTTTGCTTCTTCCGGATTTAAAAGTATCGATTTTCAAAGTACCGGTACTCATTCTATGATCCACAGACTTCAGATATAGCATTGCTCTAAACTTCCACATAGGATAGTCAGTGCCATCAAAGATAGGACAACATTTTGCCGCCATTGTTGGTATATGACTTGATTGCTTGATACTAGACATCTTAACCTCTTGACAGCGGATCTTGATCTTCAACTTATGAAGAAACTTGCTCTGATACCAGTTGTTGGTCCCAAAGAGGGTGAACAAGCAACCGATACGGTGTAGAAGGGAGGGTTGAATACACTTTAAACAGTTAAACAAATTAATCAAATGTATATTCAATTATCAACTAGAACAATAACTATTATCACTCTCTAATCAAATCAACAGGATGATTTGATATTACAATGATTATAACCTTAACTCTCTCTAAACACTCTTGAATCACAAACTGATTGATGATCGAATTTCTTGTTAAAACTGATTAACAAGAGCTCTTGAAAACTCTCTCTAACTTTGAACTTACAAAGTTATCGCAACACACGCGTATCAAGTATCACGAACACACGTACGCTTTGCAACTTATGCAATTCTGCAACTTATGCAGTCGTCGTTGTTGTTTGATGTTTGTTCACGTACACACGTAAGAACATATATATATATATATAACCCATAAGAAGGTTTATACTTATACTTGATATATCTACGAACAAATCGCAGTTTAAAGATAGAACTTATCTTTTCTTTAAAATCGTAACAAACTTCTTAATTAGAACATATCTAATTAATTCCGTTTGAGATTTCTATCCAACTAATAAATAGTTTAAATTAGGTTTAGATATCCTAATTTAAATGTCGTAGATATGGAGAGTTTATAACAGAATTTAGAACTTACTTAAATTTTGAACTGACTTCTGACGCTGAGCTGATATACTCAGTCTTGACCTTGTCAAGCTGACTTCTTGAATCTTCAAGTCTTCAAGTCTTTACTCTATAACAAACTTACATAATTCCTAACTCTTAACCTATCATCTATACTTATCTATAGTTTGTCTCATCAAATCTAACTATTCTAAACATGGGACTAACACCCTGGAAACGCAAAGGGATAAGCTCCTGGTTGTGGATACGGATAATAAAATGGTTGTTGCATCATTTGTGTCATCGGTGGTAAGGGTGTTGTTACTGGTGCTGTTGTTGCCTGTGTAGGAATCGCAATTGGCACCGGGGTTGGTTCAAGTTGGTTCTGTTGCTATTGCTCCATACTATGAACTTTGTTCCTAAAATCCACCAATTCATTCTCCAGTTGATAAACATACTCACTTTGATCCTCTTCACGGGCTTGGCCCGATGTTCTAGCAATCTCTGTATTCCCCAAGTTTTCAATCACTGGGGCTTGGCCCGATGTTCTAGCAATCTCAGCCATAATCTGTTACAATCACATCACCTCACAGCTCATTAGCATAAACCGTTAGTACCCAACATACTAACTACTAGAAACGACTCTTACTCACCCTAATTCCCCCGAAGGAAAGCTTGACCCGTCACAAGCCAATATTTGGGAATGCAACACTCTAGCCGTTCATGCATCGCCAAACCTAGGCTCTGATACCAAACTGTAACACCGAAAAATTCAAGCCATTTTTTTTTGTAATTGCACTACGGAAGCTAAATAAAACCAACTTCTTCACATACAAACCAATAATTACAAATGTACAATAACTTGTTCATAAACAAAAAACAACAACTGTTTTGGTGTTACTAAAACAAACTCGCTTTATTCACTTTTAACAAAATATCAGAGTCAGGTCAACTTCTCCTTCAGCTAACCCCACAAACACGAACCTGCAAAAGCAACAACCGAGGGGAATTAGCACAAAGATAAGTGAGTGAGGCTAAGCACAAAAGCAAACATCAACAGTCAATATTAAAGCATGTAATCACATATCCAATAAGACCGGCGATTTGGCGTAGAACCTACAACCAATGCCAGCCAAAGCAAAGGTTTACCAATAGCTCTCCACTGAATTGGCACAGTAAAAATCCCCCTCTGATGCAACATATGCACCAGTAAGGCTATCACTGTTCAACCAACCAGTGAACGAGCCCAGCCCAATTCCACGTGTAGCTGACTTCTCAAACGCAACTCAATATCATCCAAAGAGGGCGTATCGACCAAATAGTCATGCAGCAGATATCATCAATCAATAATCACAATCAACAATTCAATCAATCAATCCTCCAATCACAATCACATGCATCACATCAATAACATTAACCATAATCTTTACCATCCGCGATTAACGTCCACTCACCTCAAAATCAGCACGAACTCAATTATCTAATATCACTAAGTCTTTTGATTGCCTGAAAACACAGCAACAATCAAATTAGTCTCGAATATATGAATATATTTACGCACATATATTTATGTTTCAATTCATATAACAAGTCCATAAAACATAAACACATGAAACACAATCAAAAGATAAATCAAACAAAGTTCACAATTCTGAAAATCGCCGGACGCGTCGCGTTCAAGCCTCCGACGCGTCGCGTCACCCAAAGTATCAGATTTCCTCAATCGGATTTCAAATCCCGGATTCAAGTTGTCAGATTCTAACCCTCGGATTTCACTTGTCGGATTGCTAGGGTCGGATTTTGGGTATCGGAATTCACATCATCGGATTTAGGCTTCGGATTACAAAGAATCCCATAAAATGTAAGAACGCGTCGCGTCGCGTCAAACCCTGCATCATCTTCTCCAATTTTCCAGCTGACTAAAACTTTGAAATTCCGTTTTAACTTCTTATTTTCGATCTAAAGCACTTCTAAACATGTATAAACATAATATAACATGTATACAACTATCATGAACATCCTAGAACTCCTCAAAGCATCATTTTATGCAAAACCCATTTACTAGTTTGAGCTTGAAGCTCCATTAATGGTGAAACATCACATAATCATGTTTTTCAACACATAAATACATCAAAGTGAATCATAACATGATATAAACATATTCTCGCCTTCTTTTTGAATTAAAGAACACTAGATCTTGACTTCACAAATTCAAGTAAGCTTGTTTCTTCACTCACGGTTTCCTCTCAAATAACACACACTTCACCTTTTGAATTTGGAGCAGATGGATTTCATTTACTACCCACATATACATATATTTTTAACCAAAGCAGGAGGTGGCTTCTAACTTTTTATCCAAATAGCATGCATACGCATTTGACATACTTACATACATGCGTATTATAAGTTCTTTTCTTTCACTCTCAAACTTTCGGTAAACTAACACACATAAATATATAAGTTAATTAATTCAATTAACCTTTAATACACATAACAATTTAAAACACAATTAATCACATACCGCTAACCTGCTAATCTCCTAACCCAGGTTTGCGGGTGTTACAAAATAATTATTAAAGGTGAAGTCTTGTTTGATTCGAACTTAAAATTGGCTAATTATGCTTTTGATTGATTTCATGACAATAAAGTTGATTAATTACATGATTAAAAGGTTAAATAATCGGATCGAGAGTCTAACTAATATAGGAATCGGTATATGATAACTTAGGAGTCCATTGCACAAAATTAAGTGAATTTAATCAACTTGAAAAGTGTAAAATCGTATCTAGGGACGGAACCTTCCAATTGATAAGTTTAAATCCATTAAAGTTATTTGCTTTTGACTTCCTTCGGTTGTGTTTTGAGTATTTGCTAATAATAAAGTGCACAGCTTGCTTCATAAAATTCCTCAATTTCCATTTAAGTGCTTTTTAGTAGTATAATTTTCTTTTTATTTGGTTTTAATAGTTTAATTAATTAATTCTAAGTTTATTTAATAAATCTAGAATAATATTCATTCATCAAGTGTTCGATAACCGATTTACTTACTATATTATAATACGATTAAGTTCTCTTGCCTAACGTGTTGTTTTTGGTAAATAAAATCGAAAAGTATAAATTTAAAACTAGTAGGTAAAAGCACATTAGCCACCAACCCATCTATTTTCGTGTCGTCCCGTCTCAATTTCATGTTGAATTAATGTCACTTTTTTAAGTTGGGTTTCATGTTGACCCATAAATTGTCTGACTTACTCACAATTAAGTTAGATGTGCTTTTTGTCATCCTTTACTTTTGGGTATTTTATAGTAAATGAATTTTTAAATACAACAAGTCTATTTGATTATTCTTTCTTGTTATTAACAAGGTACTTCAACTTAAGTATGATAATTTGGATCAAGTTTGTATTATCCGGTTCATGTCATTTAGGTACGGTCGGTTTCGTGTTGACCTAATTTTAACTGATTTATTTTCGTGTCAGGTTTTGTTTGTATCACACTTTCGTGCCGGGTTCGGGTTGTGTTTCATGTCGACCCATTTCGGGATAATGTATTTGAGGAGTATTTTTTCGTTTTTCGTTCTAAAGTTTTTGGTATACATTATAGATTATATAATCATTAACTTCATAAAAAAACATGGAGCACTATTAGGGATGTAGACGAGCCGATCTTTACACTAATCGATCTAAGCACTTTTAAAAATGCAGAAGCTCAAACTCGAGCTCTGTTTCGGCTCAGAAAGTGTTTTATGAAGCGTATGATAGGCTCACTAAAGCTCGTTTATTTTATTTTTTGTTTTTTTAAATAGTTTAAATCATATAAATAACAAATACAAAAAGCAATTTGATTTTAAATGTTTATTATTTTCGTATTTAATGATATAAACACAATTTAAAATTTAAATTTTAAACTTTTTCATATTTAATGATATAAAAATATATAATAAATAAAAAATAAATATTATATTAAAGCTCGTTTAAACTCGCGAGCTTAAATGAGCCTAGTATACAAGGCTCGGCCTCGAACTCATTTAATAAATAAGTCTTAATCTAGACTCGAGATCATTTAGGCTCGGCTTATTTCGAGCTTTTAACAATCTAAGCTCGATTAACTCACGAGTAACTAGGCTTATTTACATCCCTAAGCACTATGAATTTTCCACAAAGTTAAACTTCAATAATATGATAGTAACTTATGAATTCAGCACTATGAATTTTCCACATGTATGTGCTAAGACCGAACGTTTTATGAGCTATTCGATGGAATCGAGTAGCCTTGGGTAGCTCGAGGAACAACAAAATGCCATAATCGGGTACGAGAATCGAGTAAGAGCAACGAGTATTGGAACTCAATCGAGAAACATGAGCCCAACCCCCACCCCCCTCAACATTTATATTTTTTTAAAATGACCGTTTTTTTCTTTTTTTAAAAAAATAATTACAACTTTCACCTATATATACATAACTTTTTAAAAAAACATATATACATAATTTTTTATGGCTTCATCAAATGGATCATCATCGTCAACTACGACTAACGGTTATTTCGAGAGAAATAACATGATTTTGTTTGCAATTGCCAGAGAAGAAGTGCAACTAATTTTTTATGATGATGAAGAAACATCAAGCCGACAAACCAGAAGGCCGACGAGAAATAGAAATCGACTAGCTAGGCACGAGATGCTCGTTCATGACTACTTTAGCAAACCCGATATATGACTATGATATGTTTAGGCAACGGTTCCGGATGAGTAAAAGATATACAAGCGTATAGTTCATGATCTTGAGGAAGAGTATGAATTTTTCAAGTGGGCATAGGATGCTAGAGGTCGGAAAGGGTTTTCTCCGCTACAAAAGTGTACTTCTGCTATCCGACAATTGGCGTACGGGTCTACTACTGATTCTCTTGACGAGTACTTGAGGATGTCAGAAAAGAGATCACGGTATTGCATACATAATTTTTGCAAAGGTATTATTCATCTTTATAAAAGAAAATATTTATGCAAGCCTACTAATAATGATGTTCAGACATTGTACGACGCGCAAGAATTGAATACGACTTTCATGGCATGCTAGGTAGCATAGATTGTACTCTTTGGGCATGGGCAATTTGCCCTAGCATGGAGATGTCAATATATGAGAGGTGATCATGAGCGACAGGCAATAATACTAGAGGTGGTGATATCTCATGAATTATGGTTTTGGCATGAATTCTTCGGAGTTTCCGTTTCAACAACGACATCAATGTTCTCAATCAGTCGCCTTTACTGAACGACATGTACAAAGAGAAAGCAACCGAGTTTCCATTTGAGGTTAATGGAGCGACCTACGAACACAATTATTATCTTGCCGATGGGATATATTCGGAGTGGGCAACTTTCATCAAATCATTTACATGCCCACAATACAACAAAAGAAAAAAGTTCAAGTCCGCACAAGAATCAAGGAAAGACGTTGAACGAGCTTTTGGTGTGCTTAAACAACATTGGTACATTCTTCACTACCCGACACGATCATGGTCTATGGCAAAATTGAGGAGTATTATGTACGCTTGTATAATATTAAATAATATGATCCTCGAAGACGAAGGCCATGCAATTTGAAGTTTTAATGAAAATGACGTTGTAGCGATGATATAGAAGTAAATATAAGTGAGGTCGCGATACTCATAACAACATTCGGTCTGATTTGGTCGAACGCATTTGGAGTATTCAAGTTCCAGACAACGGAGACGAATAGTTTTTTAGATTTTATTATTATTATTATTATTATTATTATTATTATTATTGTTGTTGTTGTTGTTGTTGTTGTTGTTGTTGTTGTTTTTACGTAAATTTTAAATTTTTAGAACTTATGTAATTTAGTTATTATTATTAAAATTTTAAATTTCTAGAATTTTATTTGTAATTTTTATTTATATTTTTGTTATTAATGAAAAAGATAATTAAGTTTAATAATTTTGTTTATATAAAAAAATAAAAAAAAGGTGGGGAAAGTGTAGAGAAGAAAAGAAAAGGTATAACATTTGATTTGGGTAAGAAGAAGAAAACGGAAGAGGAAATGATGTGACGCTAACGTGACATTTGATAAGTGAAAGGAAATGAAAAGGTATAATTCATGGCCCAATGAGGGTACTCATTATACTCAGAAGAAAATATTGAGTACCGCTCTTCATTTACAATGATTTTGTAATATGCTTAATTAAAATTACGAGTTACTCTACATATTGTTAGTTATTTATGTGATGTGATAAAAAGGATTATTAAATGGAGTATATATTTTGATTTGTTTCCCATCAATAAATGACTTCATATGAAGTGATAAGGAGTATTATTAAATGGGGTATTATGATGGGGTGACATGAGGTGGTCCAACCCCATTTTGTTTTTTCTTTCTTTTTCACAAGGTTAATATTTTATATTTAAAAATGGAGATGGTTAACATAAAATTTAATTATTTGTAATATAAAATATTAATAAATTGGTATTGTAAAATAATTGTAAACACTATATAGTGATATAAATTCATCTAAGAAGTGATAATTTATTAGTAATCAGAAATAATAAATAAGATCATTATTATATTTTTTATAAATTTTATTTATAAACAACATATTTATTTTATTAGTGGACTTATCTTTTTCATCGTAAATAAAGACTTTTAAACCATTATTACATTTTACTCGAGAAACCGTAACATATAAATAGCTATGAGAAAAAACATAACATATTACAATATAACTTTAGATAACGATTGACTTTGGCATTTGTTTATTATCATAGGAAAACAACCAGCGAAGAGAGCTGTATTCATTGAAAAGTTGCATACATAAATAGTTGAATGCTTAACGTAACTTTTAATATATACAATAAGAAAAACTACAAACAGACATAAATAAAGAAAATTTGTAAATAATACACAGTGATAAAAATTAATAAAAATGATAATTCTATTAAAATCGGATATCCATACAAAATTCTAAAGTTTATTGATTCAATAAATCATTAAGCATGATCATTATATTTGTAGAAAAAATTTACTTTCTATATACACAAGATATAAGTTGTTATACAATAACTCATACATTGTGCAAATGAAGCATATAAATGAATCATAAACATCATAACATAATTTACTTAGCAAAATAGAATATCATCGGTATTAATAATCATCAAAATTATAAATTTATGTAATGAAAATTAACCATATAGAATAGAATGTGTATAATAAAAAACAACACAATATTGACAATCATGAAAAAAACAGAAAGCATGACGTAATCAAACAATGAAAAGTCAAATTTTTATTATTTAAAGAGTTTCAATTGACGAAATCACCCTTAATTAAGGAAGATGACGTTACAAATCTTATCTTTATATATATATATATATATATATATATATATATATATATATAAAAGATGTTCAAAATTTTTAACATATCAAACACAATTAAAGATTAAAGATGTAATATTAAATTACCTTTTGAAATCTCTTTTAAAGACAAATTACCATTCGAAACCAATTTACATGGCAATCTACCAACTCTATTTTCCGAGATTTAAAATGAAATTGGCACAGCCAAAACACAAACCATACAAAGCACGAGAACTAAGATTCATGTGGACCGAAAAGTCTAAACTTTAGACCATGCGCATCGGCATGGTAACTAGTGCTGGCTGACCTCCCAACCCGAGTAACACACCATTGCTGCCGGGAGGGTTTCAGCTAGTTTCAACCAAGGAGTGTTCTGGTCCTAGCTTTGGTCATGCTTTTTTTTTCCGTTATTACTCCTCTCTCTCTTCTCTTAATATATATTTTATAATTAATAATATACGTGGGTTGATGTGAGTTGGATGTGAGTGTTTATGGGTTAGAGAGAGTTGGAAGTGGATGCTGATGTAACAGTGGAAAACTCTAAAAAACTCCGAGTTGGATTCTGATGGTCTTATCACGCATCATCCAAGAAAGCTTGAAGGTTGAGAGTGGATGATCCGCCATTGTTGAGAGCTTCTCTTGCCATAATCCTCAATTTCTCTCCATTTCTTCTCATTTGGTCATCATTCATAACCATTTCCACACACCATTCAATCTCATTTGCTTCCACTACTCCATCTTCCTCCCTCTTCTTCACTCTAACCCCTGTTTTCCACACATCTTCAATTAACTTCCCATTTGTACCTTGATCCGACCACTGTGAAAACACCACCGAAGGAACACCGGCCGCCAGAGTCTCCACCGTCGAATTCCACCCACCGTGCATCACGTAACACCCAATTGCTTGGTGGCTTAACACCACCACCTGAGAACACCAACTCACTATCATCCCCTGTTTCTGCAATTCTTCAATCTTGCTCAATTTTGCTGCTTGATTATGATCTCTTATTACCCATAGAAATGGCCGACCAATCGCAAGCAACCCATTTGCAATCTCTTCCAATTGATTCATCGATAATGTCGCTAGTGATCCAAATGAAACATACACAACAGAGGATTTGGGTTTTTTGTTTAACCATTGGATGTAATCATCCTCTGGTTTATCGAAAAAATCCCCGCCTAAGGAAGTTTCTGATGAGCTTGAGAATTCCGACGGAATTAACGGTCCAATCGGAAGAAACTCAAGTTTATCAATTGCTCTGATTGATTCAATTTCTAACCCCTCAAATGTGTTAACCAAAACTCTTGAATTATATTTAAGCTCATCGATATGTTCTTTCACAACTTGTAAAATAAAATCGTGTTCTTTCGGACTCGACGGCAAGAGAAACGATGGGAGATCAGCAATGGTTAACGGAGGCAGTCCAGGTAAAATGATCGGAAAATCTGGGGTTTTATTGTTCCTAGAAATCAAATCTTCATACCCATTGAAATAATAATAATAAATATCCAATGTAATGGCTGGTTGACACCAGAGGAGAGTGGATTTAACACCGTGGTCATTCGCCACCTTCGACGCCCAGGGTACGAGAGGAGTGTAGACCAAATTGTCAAAGGGTTGGCCGGCGGCGGAAGCTAAGTTGAGGATTTCCGCAACGCCACGGGCACCGTTTGAAGCAAAATCTGAATGGAATTGTTGCAGGGTGGTGGTTGGTTGCTGACCATTGTCGTGGCCGTCGGAGAATGGGGCAAATTTTAGGCCGTGAGGGTTGGTTTCTTTTTCTAACCGCCGTATGACGAAGATGCTGGTGGAAAAGGTGACATCAACATCCATTTTTAGAAGACGGTCGGCTAACCGGAGGGTTGGGTTGATGTGGCCTGAGCCATGATAGGTTACAATCAGGATTTTCCGGTGGGCTGTCATGACGGCTGAGGGTGGTGGCTGGTGGAGGATAATGCAGGGAAAGGAGTGACTGTTTACTGCAATATTAACGAGGGTACATGCTAACTTATGAGCATTTATAATTGAATGAGAGATGCATTATTAGAAATAAATGTATTATGTTTGAGTATAAAATTTGTCTTTCTACTTCTTCCCTAACTCTTTCATGGTATCATATCACCATCAACATTGACGTCTGAACTAATCAATCAGAATCAAGGTGAAAGTTGAAGTAATTTTAAAAAGAGATGATATATTCTTTTACTTATAAAATTAATATAAATGTTAAAATTAATAAATAAGATGACGAAAGAAAATTAGTGAACTCCATATGTGATCTTGTAGTAAGTAGGATGATGAAGTAAAATGATATATCATTTTTTATTTTTATAATTTCAATCTTTAAGTTTTCAAGTAATTTTAAATGTGTATATATTTTTCCTCCAAATTAGTTCAAAAACAACATGTTAAATGGACATTAGTAAAAAGTATACATATTACGTTCCGCCTCGTCCTACAAATAAAATACTAATTTAAATAATATATACATCTACTCTATGCTATATTTCCATTTTTAGCCCCTCGCTATTAAAAAACAAATAGGAAAATTTGAATATCGGCCTTTGCACCTAACCACTTTCACATGTAACAACACAAGGTATAATTAAAGTTGACAAGAAATGTTTCAAGCTAAAAGCAACAAATAGAAAAGTTTTGATTTATTTTTATAAAAATAATAATCTATTTGCCCATATAAGATATAACACACACATTCAATTTATACTATAATAATATTATATTCTAAATTATGAATAATAATAAATATTTTTTTAAACGATAAACACGCATTCATTAAATTTACCTCTATATCTACTCATTATTTGCGTGATCTGAACTCACAACCCATTAAAAAAATGCACTACTCTGCATACCACCGAGATACTAGCCCTTTAGTCGATCATATAAATAGTCGTCTAATTATAAATAAATTTAATTCAAGAGTTTTGGTTAACACATTTGAGAGGTTAGAAACTGAATCATTCAGAGCAATTGATAAACTTGAGTTTCTTCCGATTGGACCGTTAATTCCGTCGGAACTCTTAGACTCGTCATAAAATTCCTTAGGCGGGGATTTTTTCAATAAACCAGAGGATGATTACATCCGATGGTTAAACAAAAAACCCAAATCCTCTGTTGTGTAGGTTTCATTTGGATCAATAGGGACGTTACAGATGAATCAATTGGAAGAGATTGCAAATGGGTTGCTTGCGATTGGTCGGCCCTTTCTATGGGTAATAAGAGATCGTAATCAAGCAACAAAATTGAGCAAGATTGAGGAATTGCAGAAACAGGAGATGATAGTGAGTTGGTGTTCTCATGTGGTGGTGTAGAACCACCAAGCAATTGGATCTTACGTGATGCACGGTGGGTGGAATTTGATGGTGGAGACTCTGGTGGTCGGTGTTCCTTGTGTGGTGTTTTCACATGAGTCTTTAGTTCTTGGGTTTTGTATGGTCATGTTATTGTGCCAGTTTCATTTTAAGACCATGAGCATTCAACCTAACTTATCCAACTTATCCTACTGTCACATAAGCATCCACATCATCTTTCACCTTTAACCCAACTTATCCCACAAACCCCCACATTTAACCCTATTCAACCCCACATCAAATATTAATAAAATATATATATTAAATATATTAAATGTGAGAGGAAAGAAAAAAAAGAAACGGGTTCCACAACCCTATCTCCCTGTACCCATCCATTTGATGTTTTGGTGTTCCCATGTTACCCTATCATCGGGTTCCTTGCCGATGCGGGTGGTCCAAGGCTCGCAAAATGGAGTTGGTAAGTAAATTGGTTTCTAAATGGTATTTTGCCTTTAAAAGAAAAATCAAAAGGTAATTTAATATTACAACTTTAATCTTTAATTCTATTTAATATGTTAGAAATTTTTTAACATATCATCTTTTAGATAGATAGATAGATAGATATATGTATATAAATAGTTCTCGTTTGAACTTTTGCCTATAGATAATATATGTATATAAAGGGTTGTGACATCAATTTATTTAAGGGTGATTGTATCTATTCAAACCCTTTAATTAACAACATTTAATTTTTTTTCTTGTTTGCTTTAGTCATACTCTTCATCTTTGATGATTGTTAACATTTTTTATTTTTTATTATACACATTCTATTTGATTAATAATTTTTATTAGACAAATTTATAATTTTGATGATTATTAATGCCGATGATATTCCATTTTGTTAAGTAAAATTGTGTTTTGATTTTTATGATTTGTTTATATGCTTCATTTACACAGTGTATGAGTTGTTATATCTTATGTTTAAAAAGTAAATTTTTCCTACAAATATGGTGATCATACTTTATGATTTATTCAATCAATAAACTTCAGAATTTTGTATAGATAACCAATGAATAAATTTATCATTTTTATTAGTTTTGATCACTATGTATTATTTACAAATTTTCTTTTATTAATTATATCTAGTTGAATCTTTTAGATTGTATATGTTTAAAGTTACGTTAAGCATCCACCTATTCATATATGCAACCTTTCAACAAAGATAGTTCCCGCTGATGGTTTTCCAATGATGAAAAACAAATACCAAGGTCAATCGTTATCTAATGTTGAATTGTTTCTTAAACATTATGTTTATTCTCATGGCCATTTATATGTTGCGGTTTCTTGAGTAAAAAGTAATAATCGTTTACGATGAAAAATTAAGTCTGCTAATAAAACAATGAATGTTGTTTATACAGAGATTTACAAAAAATATAATAATGATCTTATTTATTAATTTCCGATTGCTAATAAATTTACCACTTTTTAGACGATTATCAATATATACTATTTATAATTGTTTTAATATATCTGTTAATACTATTATAAATTATAAATATTTAAAATTTATATCAGGTATTTTTATTTTTATATACGAAGTATTAAGCTAGTAAAATATAAAGAAAATGACAAGATGGGGATTGAACCACCCCACGTCCCCACCTCATGATCCCCAAAGTGTACTATCGACATGTTGAGAGGGCCATGTAACACCGTGATTTTGAGAACCAAATTTTTCTTTTTAAAATACAATTTAAGATTTTAAACTGCGTGGGTTTGACTGTAAATAGAACAATCAAACCTGTCTTATAATTTAAAAATGCAGCGGAAGTAAAAACACGTGGCAAACTATATAAACATTCAAAATGATGCCACAAACGACAATTGGTGTTACGGAATACACAACCGGCTGACCATTATCTTAAACAGACATAAACATAGTTCAACAGAGTTTAAACATAAAAGCAGTGTTCCTCCTAAAGCAATTAACTATCCGCAGGCTCCCGAGCTCATTGAGGATTACCTGCACATGTGGAGTGTAGCATCTGTTAGCTATAATAGCTAGTGAGTACCAAATAGCATGCAATCAATATAAGTACATCACATATCATCAATCATGCTCAGATAGTTCTATCCTAGCATCTCGCGATGAGCTGGCGTAGTCAGGAGGTAGCATATCTTGCAGGGGAGCTAACCCGGCTCAATGCACCAAACTAGGGTACCGCGTCGGTGGGGGAGCTGTTAAGCGTCCACCGTTGCGTTTTGGAATCAACAGATTCCTCTGTTGTACAACCGCATCTATACCCGAAGAGGACAAACCTTGTCCGGGGCAAACCTTGCCCAATAAGTAGGATAACTTGGTCCGGGGCAAACCTTGCCCAATAGATCCATACCGATCACAAACAGATAGTATGATTCAACCGAATCATCAATCAATCAATCATCAATGCGCGCATATATTCATTTATCATCATAGCATACACCTAAACAAGTGCATACTACATTGTGTCAACATGGTAAGTTCTAGCATTATCATGCAATCCTACACTTAAACAAGTGCGTGTACAAATCATGGTATACAATTCTGTGATCATTGTTAATATATGTTATAGGTATATTAATTGTTATGTCATTCGTCACTCACCTGATAGGCTAGAATAAGCAAAGACCTTGCTTTGGCACACACGGATTGTCAATTCAACCTATAATACCAAGACTTACGCATCAATCATTTGAACACGCGAGGAACGTCTAGGATACTTGAAACAATACCCTAATGATGCTATTTTACCATTTACTAACTAACTATAGCAGTCCAAGCAACAACACGCGACTACGTGGCACAAAACAGCAAAGAAAGCTGTGTGCAGGGGTGTCGCGCCGCGACACAGCCTTGTGTTGCGCCGCGACCAGTCTGCAGAACTGCAGCTAGTGTTTGTTTTGTGCACAGTAGGCCCATTTTAGCTCATTTCAATTCCAAATCATTTTTGGTAAAATTCTAGTCTTTCATAGGACCATTTGACACTTGTGGAAGCTTTCTAACATCAAAAACTCCTATCCAATTAATTCATACGAAAATCACAATTAAATGGACAAAGACGTGCGCATAATGGCCAAAACTTGGTGTAGACCAATTACAACACTTGCAACACACCATATACATCTAATATGATGTATTGAAGGTGTTGCAACTAACCAAAACCTTTAAACTCTTTGTTTGGTATCATTTTCCAATTTCTTGCCTATTTATGGCCTATTTTTCACTATTTTAGCCAATTCAAGCAAAACAACCATTTCAATTCAAAACCAATGCTCTAATCAATTCATACAAGTCATATGAACCTATTAGAACCTTAAAAATCAGTTCTTGATGTGTAAAAACAGATTTAGGCCATTTTGGCCATTTTGACCCATTTAGGCTAAATATTGGATTTGTGCATAAACACCACTTCTAATACACCAATTGAATTATAATCAATCCTAACAAGTTATAAGATCAATTAGAACACTAAATTTCAGTTCTTGAAGGTCAAATTCAGTTTGACCCGTATTTGACCAATTTTGACCCATTTGAGCCAAAATTCAAAACTCATCAAGAACACTACTTTAATTCATGGAATTGGTTCCTATACACTTATAAATGATATTAGAACCTATTTCAATCATAAATTTCAGTTCTTGATTGCTAAATCAAAGAACCCACTTGTAAACCTAGAATTTCAAGTCTTGAAAGGCATAATCAAGAACAAGGATTAATTGGCACTTACAATGATCAAAGGATGATTAGAAACAACTTGTGGGACTATTTTGATCCTTCCTTAGCTGCTGGAACAAGAGTTTATGAGTTTTCTTCAAAAACCCAAAAATTCAAGAATGAAGAACAAGAGTTGAATTTGGAGCTTACTAGGTTAGAGATGAAGAAGATGACGTTTGTGGACTGATTTCACCCTTAATTTGCTGCTGGAATTTGTTGTTTGATGATTTCCCTTGACTTTCTTCTTCAATCTTGCAAGAACAGTGGGTGATAGGAAGAAGAATGAGAAGTCTGTGTTTGAGAAATGAATACTCACAACTCATCTCTCATTTAACCGTTTCAACTAACGAGGATATTTTTGGAATCCTCGTTTGAAACCGTTCAATATTTTATAATCTTTATCTATATTTATTAATATTTTTAATAACCCTTTTATTTATTATTTTTCATATTTTATATCATTTCCTAGAATATATAATTATATTATTTAATTAAATTAAATAATTGACGTACCATATTCGGACATGTCTAGGCCCGTTTTGAGGATGTTACAGGCCACCCAGTACCGACCTCCACACCATCCCAGAAAGGGCGGTACCGAGAAAAATGAATAAGGCTCCGTATTTGAATGCTGAAGATACCAAGGGACATTTAAATCCATATTTACACCCAAAACGGTCAAATATAAAAATTTACTCACTTATTATATAAACTTGTCACTTTTAACCATTTTACACCACAAACTTCTACCTATTATCTCTAAAAATTTTTAAAACTTCTACTTTTTTTACATTTTCACTTTAAATGGATTACTCTTTAAACACTCCAAACTCATCTCGATCAAAAAACCGTCAACCAAATCCGTCTTTTAACCCTTTCCGACCCGACACACCACAGTCAATGTACGTACCCAACCCGATATTTTTTTATTTGTTGTAATTCTTTTATGTACTTTTTTATTTTAATGAAAACTAGTTATTAATTATTTTATTTATATTCTAATTTTATCATTTTATATTAAATTTCGTAATAATAAAAATAAAATAAAATAATATATAATTAATTTAAAATGAAAAGAGTTTGAAGCGTGCAAAACGTGGGTAGTACGGGGTTTAAGCATGGCTGGAGCATGGAGTGGGTTATGTTGATGTGGCTTCCTCCCCCACCCTTTGCTCTAATAATACTCCATGCTTCAAGCGTGGTACACCCTTTACTCTAATAATGCTTCATTCTTCAAGCTTGGTACACCCTTTGCTCTAATTACACTCCTTATCACTTCAGATGAAGTCATTTATTGCTCGGAAACATATATCAAAATATATACTCCAATATACATACACAAATAAAAAGACGCATTGTCTATATCCGAAGGTGCAATATAGAAAATTGTCAAAAATTTTGTAAATATTTAAGATAAAAATTTGGTCTAACACAAAAGAGTATGGTGAGTATCATATATCAACGCTACATCAACAATACCTCCTTACTTTTTTATATTTAAACCCAGAAAATACCCACACTTTATACGATTCGTAGGTGTTTTTATAATAATATTTTCTCTCTCCTCTCTTACTACTATCGCTCTCACCTTCGGAATGAAAGACCGAGACAAAATCAAAATTCTCAGTACCGCAACCATGAAAATGGTGTTGGCCTACGGTACCGGAAGCCACATATGCATTATGAAAGTATGTCGAAGACCACTCCAAATGGCCTAAAAGAGGTCAACATTTATAATATGAGATAAGATATGAGGTAAATTAAATATTTTACTTAAAATCAAGAGTTAATTGCTTTTTTGGTCCTTAAGGTTTCACAACGATGCATTTTTGGTCCTTTAATAATCGTAAGTACATAAATCATTCTTTATTTGAGAAATTTGGAGCAATAGTTGTCCTTTAGTAAACTTCCGTTACACTTGCTCCGTTAACTGTCATCACGTGAGGCTTACGTGAGGGTAGTTTAGTCAATTTCACTCACACACTCTCCCCTCTTCTGTTACGCGTTTGTTCTATGAAGTAAATAGACTTTCAGTTGGTTTGAAGTAAGGTTTGAGTAATTAACCCTAAATCCGACTCACATCGCTTACGATGGGTGATATTTGGCAACTATAAGCAGCCGATGATGATATTGGGGACTTGAATCAAGTGTATGGTAAGTTAAAAATCTTGTTTTTGATGTTGTTAATACTAATGTCGAAACTATCATGTTAATTTTGGTGGTAACTGTAATGTAACCTAGTTTGTATAAATTGTGTAGGTGGACACCTTGATTTGTTTTCGATGAAGGTTCATTTAGGTGGTAAGTTCACTAAATTCCCAGGAAGGAATTACGTTGATGGTGAGGTATTGTTTGTTGAAGCTAGTGATATCAATGTTTTCAGTGCTATAGAATTGAATCATATGCTAGAGGAGTTTGGTTATCATGGTAAGAACCAGAAAATATACACACATTTTTTAATTCCTATCGAGGACTTGGATTTTAGCCCCCGTGCCTTACGAAATGATGATGATGTGAGGTTGTTGAGTAAATACGTAAATGATCATAAACTATTTCTATTTACATAGAGGTCGGGAAGTCAAGCGTGCCCACTTATTTTTGTTTGGCATCGAAGGTGCAAATTAGGGAAATTATAGAGGATACAGTTAGATCACACATTCAGTTGTAACGTCCCAAATATTTTTTTTTGCAAGACACATAAATAAAACATCATCTCATATCAGAGTAAGTGCGGAAGTATCAAAAGGCATTGCGAGTTAATTACAATGTCCCAAATTCAAATTTAATATCAGTTCAACCGTAATAAATTTTAGAAACAAGTTGAAAATTCTTTTGGCTGCGAGCTGTCGTCACTGTCCTGGAGCTCTACCATGGTCCCGACCTGAAAGATAGAAAATTAACAACGGTAAGTGCGAAGCTTAGTTAGTAAGTTACTGCAACCTATGACGATCCACAATAATCACAATCATGCACTTTCTACCCACCACCAATATGGTCGGTCATATCTATCCGATGCCAACACATACGGTCATGCTACCCGCCGCTACAGCGGACAGTCATAATTACCCGCTGCCGAAGCAGACGGTCATACTACCCGCTGCCAAAGCAGACGGTCATACTACCCGCTGCCGAAGCAGACGGTCATCATACGTTCATATTCACTACTGGTTTGGTGTGCAAGTAAGAATACTCACCTGGCAGTTGTCCTTGTCACTGGTTCTTACTGAAACTTTACTCGGTTACTCTATACGTTAACTGTCACCTGATGCAAGTCTGACAAATCAATACCGGGCAGTAACCTAGACTTACTAACACAACTTCTACAAGTCTGATAGGCATAACGCAAGTTCACATAGACACGTAGTAATACAGAATGCAATCATCAAGTTCCACAAAACCGGGGACGCGTCCAAGCCGATGTGTCGCGTCGAGTAAGTGTCGGATTTCAACTCCGGGCCCCACTGTCGGATTTCAACTCTGGGCCTCAAGTGTCGGATTTCAACTCCGGGCCTAGACTATCGGATTTTAGGCCTCAACTGTCGGATTTCAAGAATCCGGGTCCCAACTGTCGGATTCAATTATGTAAAAGTCGCATGGCATATATCATAAGTCACATGATATCCTAAAGTTGCATGGTGCAATTGCATAAGTCGCATGACACATATCTAAAAGTCGCATGGCATAAATTCTAAAAGTCGCACGAAACATAATCCGAAAGTCGCATGGCACATCATCTAAGAGTCGCATGGCATAAATTCTAAAAGTCGCATGAAACATGATTCGAAAGTCGCATGGCTCATGAAAGTCGCATGACATGAAAGTCGCATGAACACAATTAAAGTCGCATGAAACACAATGAAGGTCGCATGAATCACATGAAAGTCGCATGAACATAATGAAAGTCGCATGAAACACAATGAAGGTCGCATGAACCACATGAAAGTCGCATGAAACACATTATCTTCTTCATCAGTTCATAATATTCAAATACCCAGACTCCATAGCCAAAATCCAACTCTTTCAAAACTTCACCAAATCACTTTATTTTTATTTCAAAACATATCTCCATTCATTTAAACATTTCCTTCAAGATTTAACTATATCTCATCAAGTAACAAAGATCATATCTTAAATTCTCTCTCACTAGTTCTTCATAAACACACAACCTCAAAAACCCAGCTTAAAACTCATGCTAACACCATTCAAACATGATAAAATTTATAGCTACACTACCATAATGAGATAGGAATCATTACCTGATGATTTCCTTGCAAATTCCTTGAGTTTCCAACACTTCTTGATGGCTCCTTCCTCTTCTTGCTCATGGGGTTTAAGCACAGTCTTTCTCTCTCTCTTTAATGGAACAGTAATTTTGATTGTGAATATGGGAGGTTGTGCCCTAGTTCTCTATTTATACTCATGTGAGACTCTCCTAAGCCCAAATTCCAATTAAAATTCTTATTAGATTGATACATATATACATAAGCCCACTACACAACTGGTGATTCCTTTTTGGATCCATATGTATAAAAGCCCATTGAATTAATAATGTCCAACCAAAAATATATATATACAAGTCACCATAATATCCATAAAATATACTTATACATTTTAAAAAAATTACGGGTATTACATCAGTCATCTAATGCAAATAGGTATAGGTCACCTCAACTTCGTTTGCTAGATTGGCATGATCAATTAATGTCCAAGCAAACATATATGAAGCTGATACATTGGAAAATGAACTCCATTGTGAATCTATTACAATAGATAATGATGTTAACCCTACTGAAACCGTTAAACTTGATGCCTTGAATGCCAATCCTAAAGAATTTAGCAATGTAGATGTAAACCAAGGAATTTCAATTGACTTGGATACACTGTTAAATTTTCAACCATTAAGCCCACATATCACTGTAACACCGGCTTTGCAAATGGTAAAATTAGGAAAAATTTGCGTTTTTCATAAACATGAACTTATTCACGATTAAATATCATTATGTTACGCAGCGGAAACTTAAACCAAAAGGTTTTACATCAATATTTACATTCAAAATATTGTATCAACTGCTTGGTGTTACTCTATCAAAATAACCGACCATAATATCATATCATTACAAAAAGTGTTCCAACCCAAATAAACATCCAACAGAAGGCAACCCCGCTCACTAGGCCACCTATTCTTTATCTGCAAAAAGGGTCAACGTGGCACCATTAGCTATACACATAGCTAGTGAGTACAAACTTAACATAAGCATCAATAAAGCAAGTCATGTATCACGGAGAATTAGCCCATACTCTACCGGCCTCTCATTCGGAGATGGCTGGTATTGAAACCAGAGGTCTGCCTTTCCCGACCTCGATCGTTCCTTGTATGTACATCGACATACCGCAGATATCTGCATTTATTTCAAGACACCAAAAAACACTTGCACAGATAACGACGTTGTTTACTAGACAACCGTCCAGAACACCTGTAGGTGGCACTACTAAAAGTGTCATTCGAGGATCGGGTGGAAATCTCGCCGGAGTGTACACCACTACAACTTCGCAAGCAAGTAGCTATGCTTCTATGGCAGAGACTTCAACAAGTACTCTGAGTGAGTCTCGGTTTGTTACCAAAGATGACTTGCAGGAGGCCCTCAACCCGATCACAGAAAGCTTATCCGAAATCAAGCAGACACTTGCTTTATTAAAAACAAAGGTTGATGATGGGTCAGGCTTATCTATTGACACTCTAAAATCCCTGCTTTATGTTCGATTGCTGGAGAGAGCCCCGGACCGTAAACAGAACCTAGATATCCTTCAAACCTTTCAGAATGAACAAACTTACAAGGGTAGTAATCTAAATGAATTCAAAGAAACAGTTATGAACTCCATGGAGGATCTGGGCAATGTGGTCTTTCAAAAACTGGATTCTATGGAAAACAGGCTGACAATTCTTGAATATACTTGCAAATCCCAAGCTGCTGGGTCAAAGCATAGGCGTGATGACGATGATCTCGATCATGATCGTCACGAGGGGGAGAAAAGACCGCGCGTTTTGACCTTTACACCTTTAACATATGATTAGCGGCTACAACGGGGATCGGGGCTGAATCTCAACAACAACAACAGCAACAACAACAACAACAACAACAACAACAACAACAACAACAACAACAACAACAAACTGAGCCTGAACCTGACATCCTAGTGTTTGAATTCGAAACTGAAACTGCATATATTGGTGAAAGGGATGAGTCAGATGAACTGATGAGACAGATTAATGAGTTCTCTTTTGGCAAACTGCCAGAAAGAACAGAAGAAGTCCAGATAGTGGACATATTTGATGATATGCTGGTGCCTGTGATACAAAAGCCAGTTTCTTCAATGGTTGCAAAGCCTGCGAAGGAGCTAGTCACCAAAAAGCAGATTGAGGAAGCTATTAGAAAGCTAGATCTAACAAGGGTTCTCCGGGGCATTTCTGAGGAGGTTCATCAACTATTCCCTCCTGAATCAAAGAAATTCGAAATTCCTGGTGTCAGCTGCCGACATCCTGAGGAAAAATTTTGAAGCGAAGCAGGCACAACAACTCCAACAATCATCTGAATGATCTATCCCTCTGAATGTCCAACCAACTCGTCCAATTCCAACATCTTCAAAAATAGGCCTAGATCAACACAACATGTTCACAAAGGAAGCAATGAAAAACCATATATGGGGAAAATATGGTGTGAATGCTGCTTACCTCGAGTATCGGGTCCCTACTATCTATACTTCTCAAATCAGAGAAAAGATTCCTCTTGAACTGAGGGGTCTTGATGACACTCAAAGGAGGGAGCAGATTGTGTTAGAGTACCCCATCAGCAAAGTACTTCGCATTAGCATGCAAAAATATTTAAGGTACAGGTTTGCTGTTTATGATGTTCAAAGGGCAGATTGTCAGAAAATCTCTCTCAATGAAGTAGAATTCTGACACGTCAAGCTTCATGACATTGAGTTCATATACGAGAAGCTATCCACAAAGATCTAAAAGTCCTATGAAGAACAACAAGGACGATCATCTCTAATGAAGTATATGAGGAGATTTATTGAATTTATTAAAGAGCACGATCTACAATTGGGAACCGAGATTAATCAACTTGAGGTGAATCTGCTCAGACCACTGCAACATCATCCTGATCTATAGACCCTAGAAGAGCTAACTATTATTGATGAAAATCATCCAAGCTTTGCGGGTCAAAGAGGTGTCGTCTTCGTCAACCAATGTCGTCGAAAGATCTTCGTTAGGATGGTGGACTTGATGGCATACTCAGATGGTACTCTAAAATTGTCGTTTCATAGACTCCAAGAAAAGGCTGAAAAGGATCAATCAACATTAAGTGAGTCAGATTAGGCTGGGCTGATAAGGACAATCGATCAGATTAAAAGGACACTGAATAGTCGTCGGATAATTCGGAGGTGGCTAGATGATGTTTGGAATAAGAAATAGGTCATTATTGTAAATATTATCTTTCTGCATTTCTATTTTCATGTAATAAATAGGTCATTGGCCCTTGGCCATTGAAATGCTTGAAACTCTTGTGTAAGCTTTTGCTCATTAATGCAATACCCATATTCAAAGCAAAAGGTGTTGTGTGTGTTTTCTCTCTAATATAATTTTCTCTCTACACTAATACTCGAAGGTTTTCATCATGGGACAAGATTGAAGGTTTTTACCCCTCATGATATATGGCACGGCGCTTATGCCGAACCTACGATATGGAATGTTACCTCAAATCACCGTTAAATCGCGAATCTCCTGATCAAGGGTCCATGGGATCCAACTACAGAGTTGACCTTAACCATGCTTGAAGATGACCACGAACTTTTTCACATACACATAGCTGGTCCAATCTGGATCATTCACTTAGCATGCATATTCATTCATTTCATCATTACGGATCCAATCTGGATCCCTATCATACATATCATCAATCTTTCACATAGCTGATCCATTCAGGATCAGTATCATGCATATCATTCATCTTAACTAGGTGGCTCCAATTCCGGATTCCGTTGGCATGCACTTAGCTTACATTCAACGAGTATTTAACATGGCATAGTGCATTAAAGTAGCATGGAAATACTTACGTATTTACTTTCAAGCATACATGCAACTTGAAACATCTTTGCATCATATACAATACACTTAGCAAGCAAATCTCCCTCTATTGAGGCTTACGGAAGTCGGTACTCACCTGAGTAGCTTATATTACAGATTATTTAACTCCGACACAGCTAACTCGGCAATTTACCTAAAATCATCATTATACGCGTTAAGCGTTTACACATATGGATTCTATTTCTAGAACCCTTACAAGAACAATCTAAGGCTTATAGTACCTTAGAATAACCTCACGTGACTTAGCACGACTTGTGCCTTTAAAACATTTATCTTTAAAAAGTAAACATTCTGAAATTCACCCGATGCGTTGCGTCTAAGCACCGGACGCGTCACGTTGTGCTTCACATCTGCGAAAGTCGCATGGTTAAGCTTTGAACGTCGCATGGCTTATTCATGATTCAAACTAAAAGTCGTATGATACAAACAAACTAAACCATAAGTCGCATGGCATGGCAAAAGTCACATGACATATTACAAAGTCGCATGGCACAAGCAAGAGTCGCATGGCCATGCGACAGTCGCATGAACTAATTGCTCAAACCATGCGATAGTCGCATGAAAGGGTTGCATGACCCCTGCGACAGTCAGACAAAAATCGTGTGACTTGTCTGACTTTAACTCTTGATCGTGTTCAGAACAAACCAGAATCTTAAACTTGTTAAATTTACTTTCAAAACACTTTTAAACTTCAAACAACATTCATACAAGCTTCATAAAATTATCAAATCCAAACAAGAACACCAAACATGGAAAACCCACTTTCAAAGTAAGCTTGTATGTTCTTCAATGCTGTTTTGCATGAACTTGAGTTTTAGCTAGATCTAAACATAAAATTAACAGCAAACATGCTTAAACCTTATAACAAGCACATGCTCACCTTCTTTGGATTCAAAGACAACAAATCTTCAATCCTTCCCTTCACCAGAAGCTCACGAGAGAAGAGAGCAAGTATGTGTTTATGTTTGTGTTTTGCTATATCAACTTTGACTAACTCTAGTCAAATTACACACATAGATATCTATATATATTCTTATCCATAGGCAACCGCCGGTTGCCTCTGGATTTCTTTTCTTTTTGGTTTTTTTTCTAATTTCTCTCTTTTTCTATTTATATAGATACACACACATATATATATATATACTTATATATATATATGTATTTACTTTACTAAAACACCACTACACAAATATATATATATATATATATATATTTCATTTAACAATAAACACAAATACATTTTCTTTAATATAATTAACTTACATATGTTTATACAATTTGGACCCTTTACATAATTTACTAACTTACTTACATTTACATACGACTAACAACTAGGCCCAAATTGAGGATGTTGACGTGTGAAATCAGGATATAAATTTAAAGTCCAATTACACCTAGTCCAAATCACTACACTATAGGCAAGAATGACCTAATCGTATGATAATATAGCTAAGGTAAGTAAAAGGGTATCATCTCCACAGGAACAGTTGAGCTGACTACTAATGATAGAACAACTCGATTAACCTAAGAAATTTGATTTCATTGAAGGGTTGTTGTGATTAAATCAATTACTCTACTAAATTACTAAAAACAAACAAAGATTGAAACTTTATCTAAGTAAATTAGTTCTGATTAAATCAGTGGGAAAAGATATTCACCTTCATTCCTTTAAGTTGGTTCACATCAATATATCCCATGAGATCTGCCATGGCAAATGATTCCACCACTCGTGTGGTCAAAATATCTAGAGATCGGGCAATACGAGTGATATACTGACCACCACATAAACCATTGTTAGATCTTAACCCGGTGGCTTCCGATAAAAATTTCACGATAACAAAGGGAAGATTGGTGAAATTCTCCCTTTGTGTGACTTAATGAAGCAGCCACAAGTCCAGTTTGTTTACTTTATCTTGACTTTCTTTTCTTTGATTAACTGAATTAACAATCATCCAATGCAAGACTCGGTGTTCAGATGAATAGATCTTGGATGCCTTGGTATTCGCATTCCTGTAATCTCCTAGGCCAATGTTGTGCCATAGGATGGTGTTTAAGGAATCATCAGTTGGCTCTCCTTCGCATTGTTGTATACAGGTTGCAAAGAGGGGATGATCCGGCTGCGCATCGGTGTACAAGGCTAGGTGTTGAACTAAATCACTCAGGTTGCATACCCACCATTTCCCACGACGTCTGAACTGCATGCAGTCTACATCTGGCCCTTCTCGCGCTTTATCCGCCATAAATTGATAACTAGATAAGAATTCTAGCACCAATTCCCTATATATGGGCTCCCTTATGTCCATTGCTGTTTGCCATACCCTGCAGGTGAATATAACAGCACCCTTGATCATCTGTAAAATTTCTTACCAAGAATACACGTATGCTGTCTTCCCGATTCAGCTGTCGAATAAGGTTCCAGTCGAGAGTCCTCCCGGGCTCTACTCTCTGTTGTCGAATCGTAGCTAGCTTTGTGTTGCATCTTCCACGCATAATCGGTGGTATGTCTGTGTCGTGTTCAAAATCCAGAAAGACATGCATTCCATTGACCACAAGATTGTTGGGGAAGCCGTCCGCGTGTGTGCCGCTTGAACTAGCTGCCCGGGATCGCTGTCAAAACAACATGAAAAATTTGTACCAGTAGTAAGCTTATATTGTGTTCACAATTGGAAGGGCCACTTCCCACACTTTCTTCTTCTAACCCACTAGCCAAACTATTGTGGAGATATGCAAGACAAGATATAAATCATGAAATGACTATGCAAATATGTAGATAACTTCTTTGTAGTCACATACATGGCAAATAACATCAAAAACACAATTTTTCTTACATATTGCAAATTAAGAACCACCTTCTAACATATAATGACTCAAGGACCTGAAGCAATGAACAAGCTTCATGAATGCTGAGGAAGAATTTTTTTTATTTCTAGCATAATAACACATAATAATCACCAATCTAAGCTAATCCACTCAAAACATGTATCATTCATGTTATAAGAAGCCATAAAACTAAGAAAATTTCAACATTTGAAGGTAGCATAACAATGGAGGAAAAACCCCCAAAATACCCACCGAAGCTCTAAAGTTGTTGCTTAAATCTTGAAGAAATTGAAAGAAGAATCATTTACTTACCTTAGGAGCCATAATTATGTAGAGATTTTGAAGAACAATTGGTCAGAAAATGGATCTTGGTGGGAGGAGATGGAGCTCACAGCGGCTAGGGTTAGTGGAGAATGAAGAACAAAACAAAAGAAAGAGAAAAAAAAGGCAGGTCTACGTCGGGCTCGCGGCGCGAACCGGGTAGGGCACCGACAGAAATTCTCCAGGTCGGCTTTCTCGCGGCGCGAAGGTGAGTCCTTCCGGCGGGAAAAATTCTCTGGAAAATGGGGCCTTTTTCGACCATGACCTCGCGGTGCGAAGGTGGGACCACGCGGCGTGAGCCCCCCCTTATTTTGGGTTTTCTGAATTTTCTGGAACGATAAAAAAGACGAGAACACATGGGTTGCCTCCCGCGAAGTGCTTCGTTTTTTAACGAGTCTAAAGCTCGACTCGACATTCGCGATTCATTCTTCTCTTCCCATCGGGGTGAAGTACATCACTTCCCCCTCTTTTTATGCCATGTCCTCATGGTAACGTTTGAGGCGATGTCCATTTACGCGAAATTGACCGTTCTCGGAGCGGAGCTCAACAAATCCAGTGGGGTATGTTTTGATGACGGTGTATGGACCTGTCCATTTTGATTTCAGTTTGCCAGGAGAGAATTTATATCGAGACTGGTAGATTACCACCTTCTCGCCTTCCGCGAAGTGCTTCACTCCTCTCAATTGTTTGTCATGCCATGACTTGCTTTTCTCCTTATAGATTTTGGAATTCTCGTAGGCGTGCAGTCTTATCTCATCGAGAAGATTTAGTTGCGCCTTCCTCTCTTCTCCCGCTGAATTTATATCCTGATTACACTGTTTAAGAGCCCAGTATGCCTTGTGTTCGATTTCAAACGGGAGATGGCATGCTTTACCATAGACAATCCTATAGGGAGTTTATCCTATCGGGGTCTTGTAAGCTGTGCGGAATGCCCATAGTGCATCATCAAGCTTTTGTGACCACACTTTTGGGTTATTATCCACGGTTTTCTCGAGAATTTGCTTTAAAGCTCTGTTTGTGTTCTCCACTTGTCCACTCGTTTGTGGATGGTAGGAGGTGGAGAAACGATGATTTACGCCATACCGTTTTAGAGTTTTCTCCATAAGGTAGTTGGTGAAATGAGTGCCTCGGTCACTGATTAAGGCCTTGGGACATTTGAAACAGCAGAACAGATTCTTGATGAAGTTTACTATGACTCGGGCATCATTTGTGGGGACAACCTTTGCTTCAGCCCATTTGGAGACGTAATCAACGGCCACTAGGATGTACTTATTGTTTTAGGAATTTGGGACTGGACCCATGAAGTCAATGGCCCATATATAAAATATTTCACAAACTAGGATGCCATGCTGGGGCATTTCATCTATTTTGGAAATGTTTCCAATTCTCTGGCATGAGTCACAGGTTTTCACGATGGAATTAGCATCCTTAAAGATTGTGGGCCAGTAAAAACCTGCATGTAAAACTTTTCTGGATCGTGATTTGGCTCACTATCAGTAGTGAGTGGAGCTTCTTCCCATTCTTTGTTTATAAAGGAATTGATCTTCTTCTTGATACACGGATCGAGTATGTCGAGGAAGTAGCACGTATCGTCCGATGCTGCGGTGTGCTTCATTGCTTTATCGATAGAGAATGTGACCCAATCATTCGCAATCCCTAAATTGAGTTGCTTCTTGGAGACATGAACAATTGCATCAGCTGTGTTAAGAAAATGTCTACAAAGAATCAAAGGGACGTTTTTGTCTTCCTCCATATCTAGTATGACGAAATCGGCACGAAAGACAAATTTATCAACTTTAACGGGTATATTTTCAGCAACACCTATGGGATATTTGAATGACCTATCAGCTAATTGAATGCTCATCCTAGTGACTTTTAGATCTCCTAGCCCTAACTTAGAGTATAGTGATAATGGCATCAAATTTATACTTGCACCTAAGTCAGCTAAGGCATTACACACTAGTAAATTACCAACAAAATAAGGGATAGTAAAACTCCCTTGGTCACCAAGTTTTGGTGGCATTTTCGTTTGGATAAGAGCCGAGCACTCCTCACTTAGCAAAGTTGATGATGCCTCCTCCATTTTGGTCTTGTTAGCTACCAAGTCCTTGATGAACTTTCCATAATTGCGCATTCCTGCCAACATGTCAACCAAAGGAAGATTAATACGGACTTGTTTGATCATATCTAAAAACTTACCATATTGAGCTTGCAATTTCTCCTTCTTTAATCTTTGAGGAAACAAAATCTTTGGCTGATAAGCTTTCGGTGGTGACTTCCCTTGTGTAGGTGCTGATTTTTCTACCGGTTGCACCTCTTCAACCTCTTCTTGTTCCGTTGGTTCTTATCCTTGTTTATTTTCCTGCACATCAAATGAATCAATAGAATTTAGATCATTAGAATGAGTAACACCAACCTCTTTGCCACTTCGAGTAGTAATTGCTTTCACATGTGCATCATTTTGGATTTTCTTGTGTAGTTGGGGGTAGACTTCCTGGCTGCATCTCGGTTAGTTGTTGGGTTAGTTGTTGGGCTATTCTCCCGACATTTCTTTCTAAATTTTGGATTGAAGCCTGCTGATTTCTAAGAGATTGCTCAAACTCTTCATTTTTCTTTGTCTAACCCACGACAAACTTCTCCAACAATAGTTCTAATTTAGATGGCTCTTGCCTTGGATCTTGATCACCGGAGTCGGGTCTAAGAGCAATGGGTTGAGTATGCCTATAGAAACCAGGTGGGTTTTGCCTTTGGTTGAAATTATGGCTACGGTTATTATTCCAATTTTGGTTACCCCCTTGATAATTTCCCTTGAACCCCTGGTTCATGAATTGCACTTCTTCGGGTGCCATCATGGGCTGATGTTGTTCACAATCCTTAGTTGAGTGCGACCCTTTGCAATTATCACAACCGACTTGTAAGGCATGTAATGAAGTAGTCAACTTCTCTATTTTCCTTTCCAAGATTTTTTGGTTATTACGGAGAGCTACCACATCCTCATTCGAATTGTCATCAATGGCATTAATTGTGACCATCTTTGTAGGTTTCCTTTATCGGGAGTCCACTCAAGATTGTGTACGGCCATATCCTCTAACAATTGATACCCGGCAGTAGGGGTTTTATACATAAACACACCTCCACTGGAGGAATCCAAAATAGAACGTGAGGTATAATCCAATCCTCTATAGAAGATTTGCACTAAGTTCCCTTTCTCTAACCCATGGTTGGGACACATCCTAGTCAATCTCTTGAACCTCTCCCGTGCTTCGGTTAATGATTCATCCCCACTCTGTTGAAAGGCCATAATATCTGTTTTTATCTTCTCTGCTTTGGCCGGAGGAAAATACCTTGTGACAAATCTGCTCCTCAATTCGTGCCACGTGGTTCTAAGATGAGGATCGATCAATTAAGAAAGTTCTACTAAAGAATCAAGCAACCGTTCCCCGGCAACGGCGCCAAAAACTTGATGTGTGAAATCAGGTTATAAATTTAAAGTCCAATTACACCTAGTCCAGATCACCACACTATAGGCAAAAATGATCTAATCGTATGATAATATAGCTAAGGTAAGTAAAAGGGTATCATCTCTACAGGGAACGGTTGAGCTGACTACTAATGATTGAACAACTTGATTAACCTAAGAAATTTGATTTGATTGAAGGGTTGTTGTGACTAAATCAATTACTCTACTAAATTACTAAAAAACAAACAAAGATTGAAACTTTATCGAAGTAAATGAGTTCTGAATAAATTCTAATCAGTGGGAAAAGATATTCACTATGATTAACGCACCCTAAACATAGATTTGGCCGATTTAAGTCCCGATTAATTGGAATTCCCTAGGGGTTGATCAATTAACTCTCGTTTAATCTCTCTCAATGGCACAACATGGTTCCTAGGACTTTCATCTCTAAGCCTATGTTATAACACACCCCAAATTACCGTGCAATTGTAGGTTCGGATTTCTCGTCACCCCTAATCCTAGAACTTCTGTTACAAGAATTAGTCCTTTCAGTGATTAACTAAGTTATTGGTCGTTAACTTCAACTCCTATTTCTAGTGAATTGCCTACTTCGTCACATAAGCGAAAAGTAGAAGAGATCACATAATAATGACATTCTCATGATCAATAACACATGCAATCAAAAAATCAACCATCCAAAGCTTAAAGCTAGAAACTTTAAGGATTCTTTCAATTCATAAACGAATAATTGTTCAAGAAACCAAATCTATCCATAATGATAACCAAATCTAGTCTAGGGTTTGTCAAATCATAGTGAATACAAGAGATCTAGCACATAGACATGCTAAATTCAACCAACAAAAAGTCCAAATCCCAGAAAAAGAATATCTTGATTAAATAAACGAATGAAACAAGAATTCAAACGTTTTGAAAGTTGAAGGTGTCTTGAATCTTCTCGTTGAAAGATATGAAGCAAAGAATGGTGTGAAACACAACTTCCTACTCCAACAATACGCTCTTGATTAGATTTTTCCAAAGAGCTCCCTTAAGAAAATACAAAAAATCCCATTTAAAGAGCCAGATCTGCCATGCTCGCGGCGCGAACCTTGGACCTCGCGGCGTGAGTATGAGATGAACATTATCCATTTTTCAAACTTCAAATAGTCCACCCGGTCAAAGGCAGTCTTTCGGGCGCGAACTTTAGCATCACTTTTCCTGAGATTTCTAGCCAGAGCGAAGGGCAACATCTCTCGTCGATAGCAATTCTCGCGACGCAAGTATCATCCCTCGCAGCGCGAGCTTCTTCGAATGACTTCATTTTTAACTTTTGATTTCCATGGCCAATTTTGTACACATGTTTTACGCTTTTGAACTCTCGAGACCTGAAACACACAATGTACACAATTTGAGTGTAAAAGCTTATTCTTTTGCACTATTTTCATACAAATCTATGGATATTGACGGGATTAAATATGCATAATTCCGGCTATATCTGATGTTACAAATCTTACCCCCTTAAGAGGATTCCGTCCTCGGAATCCGCTCAGTGATAAACAGATGAGGGTATCTTGTCTTCATCTCGTCCTCGACTTCCCACCTCAGGTTTGGACCTAAGTCGTGCTTCCACTTCACAAGAACTAGCTTGATCATCTTCTTGCGTAGCTTCTTGACCTTCGTGTCAAGAATTTCAAGAGGTTCTTCTACGAGTCGCTTAGAAGAATCGACCTTTATTTCTTGCAATGGGAGAATCTAATCATCTTCAACGTTGCACTTGCGTAAGTAACATACGTTAAAAGTATCATGAATTCCAGCTAGCTCAGGCGGCAGCTCAAGAGTTACCGTCTGATCATTGACTTTGCGCACGACTTTGAATGGGCCTATGAAACATGGACTTAGCTTCCCCTTGCACCCAAAACGAATTTCTCCTTTCGAAGCAGAAACCTTCAAGAATACACGATCACCAACATCAAATGTAGCAGGACGACGTTTGGTATCCGCATACATCTTCTGTCGGTCTCGGGCCGCTTGTAGCTTTTCTAAGGCTACATTCACTTTGTCAGACGTGATCTGGACAATTTCAGGTCTAGCGAACTGCCTCTCCCCAGGCTCCAACCAGCAAGTGAGAGTACGACAATGTCTTCCATACAACATCTCGTATGGTGGCATTCCAATACTGGAATGATATGAATTATTATAAGAAAATTCAATCAATGGGAGATAAGAATCCCATGAACCACCAAATTCAAGTACACACGCATGAAGCATATCTTCCAGTGTCTGGATCGTTTGTTCAGATTGGCCATCGGTCTGCGGGTGATAGGCAGTGCTCAGATGAAGACGAGTGCCTAGCTCATGTTGCAAACTTTGCCAGAAATTAGATACAAACCGAGAGTCATGATCAGAAACAATTGAACATGGAAGACCGTGACGTGATACAATCTAATCAATATAAAGCTGAGCTAAACGAGTCAACGAAGCAGACTCGTTGGTTGCCAAAAAAGTGAGCACTTTTAGTCAACCGGTCAACAATGACCCATATCATATCGTGCCCTTTAAATGCCTTTGGCAGCTTTGTCACGAAATCCATCATGATATGATCCCACTTCCATTCCGGAAATCAAGCTGTTGCAGATTGCCATAAGGCCTTTGGTGTTCCGTCTTGACCTGTGCGCATATTTGACATCTCTCCACAAATGAAGCGATGTCTTTCTTAAGAGTTGGCCACCAATACAACCTCTTCAGGTCATAATATATCTTGGTGGAGATTCCTAGATGGATAGATAATTTAGATTTGTGAGCTTCTTGCAATATCAGCTCACGATTACCCTCAACAAGAGGTACCCAAATCCTGGATTGAAAAGTCTTCAACCCACGATTGTCTTTACCCAGGTGGTCTTTCAACTTTTACATCGTTTCAGTTTTCAGATTTTCTTATAGCAAAGCTAACTGCTAGGCTTCTTTTAACTTTGCAATCAAATCTGATCTTCATAAACTTTGCTTCTGATGCCGGTCCTTTACGGCTCAAAGCATCCGCTACAACATTGGCTTTACCAGGATGGTAACGGATTTCACAATCGTAGTCTTTAATTAACTCCAACCAACGGCGCTTCCGCATGTTGAGTTCTTTTTGGGAAAACACGTACTGTAAACTTTTGTGATTAGTGCATATCACACACTTCGTGCCATAAAGGTAATGCCTCCACAACTTCAGTGCAGACACCACAACAGCAAGTTCAAGATCATGGGTTGCGTAGTTCCTTTCGTGAGATTTCAATTTCCAAGAGGCATAAGCAATCACTTTATCTCGCTGCATTAGGACACAACCCAAACCCGCATATGAGGCATTACAAGAGACGGTGAAGTCCTCCGAACCATCAGGCAAGGTGAGGATTGGAGCTTCACATAACAATTGCTTTAAGGTCTGAAAAGCTTCCTCTTGAGCTTCCGACCACACAAATGCTACATCCTTACGAGTCAGCTTTGTCAACAGACACGCAAGTTTAGAGAAATCGCGGATAAACTGCCGATAGTAGCCGGCCAAGCCAAAAAAACTTTTAATTTCGGAAGGAGTTCGAGGAACTCTCCAATTCATCAAAGCCTCCACCTTAGCTGGATCTACTTTGACACCATCACGAAAAATGACATGGCTAAGGAAATGCACCTCCCTAAGCCAGAATTCACACTTGGAAAGCTTAGCGTACAATTGTTCTCGTTTGAGAGTTTCGAGAACCTGACGAAGATGGAGCTCATGATCAGCTTCAGTCTTCGAATAGACAAGAATATCATCAATAAAAACAATTACGGATCTATAAAGAAATGGAAGACAAACACGATTCATTAGATCCATGAAAATGGTAGGATCATTGGTTAAGCCGAATGGCATAACCAAGAATTCGTAATGACCGTAACGAGTTCGAAAAGCAGTCTTCGGGATATCTTCTTCATGAACTCGCACTTGATGGTACCGTGACCGAAGATCAATTTTAGAGAAGTAAGTAGATCCCTGCAATTGATCGAAAAGATCGTCTATACGCGGAAGGGGATATTTATTCTTTACAGTTCGCTTGTTAAGCTCCCTATAATTTATACACATACGCATCGTTCCATCCTTCTTTTTGAAAAATAACACCGGAGCTCCCCATGGCAAGGTACTTGGACGGATGAAACCTTTATCAAGCAACTCCTGAATTTGAGTCATCATTTCACAAATTTCAGAAGGAGCAAGAAGATATGGAGCTCTAGCCACAGTAGTAGCTCCAGGAATAAGTTCAATTTTATACTCGACATCTCTAACCGGAGGTAAACCCGGTAGTTCTTGAGGAAACACCTCAGGGTAATCAGACGCTACCCTAATGTCTTGGACTGGTCGCTTTTCAATCTTGGCATCAATAACATATGCTAAGAAAGAACCACAACCTTTAGAAATAGACTTTTGAGCTTTAATCACGGAGATAACTGGAATATCGGACTCGCGTCGCTCTCTTCGAGCTATTGCATAAGATCCATCAAAGAGAGGAATCTTAATCATCTTTTTGGATCAGAGAATCTTAGCATCACGATTGCTGAGCCATTCTATTCCAATTACAACATCGAAGCCCGCAATAGGCATTATGAAAAATGAAATAGGGATACTACTCCCATCAATGTATATAACGACGATAGGAACTTTCTCGGTAACCGGAACTACCTTACCATCAGCAACTTCAACGTTAAGTGCCTCGTTTAACGGGATAATAGGCAATTGAAGTTATTTACAAAAAGCCACAGAGACAAAGAAATAAGTTGCTCCTGAATCGAATAACACACATGTAGGGATATAATTAATGAGGAATGTTCGCGTAATGACATCCCCCGCTACCTTCGCCTCCTCTGCTGTCATCTGAAATGCCCTCCCTTTCGCGCGAGGTGCGCCATCTCTCTTCTGCCCTCCCGAAGACCCACCTACTCCTGAACCTTGTCTGTTGGGACAATCTACCATCTTGTGACCGGGCTTGCGACACCGATAGCAGACATCTTCTTTGTATCATCACTCGCTCACCGAATGCCCTTTTTGCCCACACCAGAGCATTCCCCATAATGATAAGTTCGACATGAAGAACACCAAGGATTGTCAGGTCTTAGTTTCTTAGAAGTATCATTCTTTCCACCTCCAGAGGACTGCCCTTTAGAAGGACCCGATTTTTTAGATGGCTAAAACTTTCTTTTATAACCCTCACCGGTAGATTCTCCCCTACATTGAATAAAGTCTCCCTCCGTTTGTCGGGCCACATCAAATGCCCAATCAAGACTTGCAGCCGCTCGCACATTGGCGTGAAACTCCAGTGGCAAGGTTGCCACAAACCGTCTTATCTTGGTGGTCTCATCTGGTATCAGGTGTGGAACAAATCTCATCTTATCAGTGAAAGCCGTGATAAGATCTTCCATCGATTTATCTCCTTTTTGGATATTGTTAAACTCGCTCTCCATGTCATAATCAATATAATACTCCTTTAACAGCTTCTCGGAAAATTGTTCCCAAAAAAGAGCAGTCAAAACCTCTTTACTCACAGAGGCCTTCACGGTGTCCCACTAGAAAATGGCATGACTCTTCAACATGCGTACTGCGTATTTCACGCAATACTCTGGTTCACACTCGCAAGATTCAAACATTTGCTCCATTTCACGGAGCCACTGCATCGTAACTGTGGGGTTATCACTCCCCTCGAAAGTCGGAGGCTTACACGACAAGAACTTTTTATAAGAGCAAGTCTTGCGTCGTCTGCCTAGAGTAGTCTGCAACAAGAGCTCTTTAGAAATGTGTAGCTCTTCTTCCAGACGCTTTATATATGCTACTTGGTCTGGTTCAAGTCTTTCGCCACCAGCATTATGCTGAGAGCGTTCATCTTCAGGTTGATGAGGCATATGCGAAGCCTCATCTTCCATATCTTTTGGTGCTTGCTCGGTATTACCGCGCTCAGTAGATATCTTTAATTCAACTTTCTATATAACAAAGAAGAGTATTAATACTCTGCTATACTTATTTTTAGCTTTTAACAAGCTACACATATATCACACGTAATATTCATGCAACTCTTATACTCAACCCCCATAAGGAACACTTTACTATGGACGGGCCCAAGTTTGAGAGTGAATACTCTTACAAGTACTCAATTCCCTCAAACTTAGGCTCTGATACCTACTTGTAACACCGGCTTTACAAACGGAAAAATTAGGAAAAATTTGCGTTTTTCATAAACGTGAACTCATTCACGATTAAATATCATTATGTTACGCAACGGAAACTTAAACCAAAAGGTTTTACATTCAAAATATTGTATCAACTGCTTGGTGTTACTCTATCACAATAACCGACCATAATACCATATCATTACAAAAAGTGTTCCAACCCAAATAAACATCCCGCAGAAGGCAACCCCGCTCACGAGGCCACCTATTCTTTATCTGCAAAAAGGGTCAACGTGGCACCATTAGCTATACACATAGCTAGTGCGTACAAACATAACATAAGCATCAATAAAGAAAGTCATGTATCACAAGAATAAGCATACAATGCTATCAAATTAGATTGCGGTGTGCCGACAAGATTGGAATAAGTCATTTCTTGCAGGATAGCTAGTCCCGCTCAACAAGAATACACCGGGGAATCAGACACAACCATCAGTGCTAGTGGGGGAGCATAAAGCAGTCTACCAAGCATCGTTTACGGAACCATAGGCTCCTTAGGCAATTCAGCCACTTCCGACTAATTACCCCTCATGATATAAGGCACGACGGTTCTGCAGAACCTACGATCCGGAATTTTACCTCGAATCAATGTTAAATCCTAAATCTCCTGATCAAGGGTCCGTGGGATCCAACTACAGAGTTGACCTTAACCATGCTTGAAGATGTCCGCGAACTTTTTCACATACACATAGCTGATCCAATCTGGATCATTCACTTAGCATGCATATTCATTCATTAAGCATGCATATTCATTCATTTCATCATTACGGATCCAATTTGGATCCCTAGCATGCACATCATCAATCTTTCACATAGCTGATCCATTCCGGATCAGTATCATACATATCATTCATCTTAACTAGGCGGCTCCAATTCTGGATTTCGCTGGCATGTACGTAGCTTACATTCAACGAGTATTTAACATGACATAGTGCATTAAAGTAGCATGGCAATACTTACGTATTTAGTTTCAAGCATACATGCAACATAAAACATCTTTGCATCACATACAATACACATAGCAAGCAAGTCTCCCTCTATTGAGGATTACGGAAGCCGATACTCACCTGAGTAGCTTATATTACGGATTATTTAACTCCGACACAGCTAACTCGACAATTTACCTAATGTTGGTTTTATATGCTCAAGACGCAACTTAAGACGATATTGCTGATAATAAATAAACCTATAGGGTCGCACGTAAAGAGAAAATAGACGCTAATTATATGTTTTGAATACGATTCAAAATATAATCAACCCTAATAAATATTTATTGGATGCATTATTATTTAAGTGCAATAATAATCTTACGATAACTATATATATTGAGTAAACTTGTCACTCATATTATATATATACATATTATATATCTTGTCTTAAGGAAATACATTTAGATGTATTCCCTTAATGTGTTGCAAGTATTTATATTATGTTTTATAGGATAAAATACATGTTTATAACTACATAAATACTTCACAAAAAAAAGGGACATGGCCCCTCCTCTATCCAAACATTTCTTGTATGTTCATATAGGAAGGTATGGTGAATTAGGGATACCTTACTCTTGACACATACTACATATGGAGGATCCCCCCCCCCTCTCCTTTTGGGGTATGGGCCGTGGACAATAAAAGAAAGTAAGACATGTTTTTTTCTTGTGTGAGTTAGTGGCCATAAGATATTTAGAACAAAAGGTGGTGACTCTTGTTTTATATATAGAGAATTATCAAGTGTCTTCTAATTAATGGCTTCTTTCTTATATATGGCTATCAAAAGGGAAAACCAAAGAAAAGTTCTTATTTTGAGAAATTAAGTCATTTTTCTTGCTCATGTTGGTTACATGGTTGGTTATTTAAGTAGAGACTTAAACAAACATTAACCAACTTGTTTTCTTCTCTTATGGAACACAACTACAAGATATTATTGTTGGTGGTTCTTCAAGAAGTTGAGATAACCACAACAATTAGTAGACTTGAACACAATTTAGGAAGAAGAAAAGGGTTTTCTTGCTTCTACTTGGTGTTGTCTACATATAGGGTTGAAAGGGCTAGCACTCGGTTGGTATTGGATATTGCTTGCGTGTGGATACCTTGGAGGGAAGCTACACTTGGTTCCTTGTTGTTTCTAGTCTCCACCGATACCGGTTTACGCTACAAATGTTGTATTTCTTAAACCCCCTATGGTTGTTTTAGTTTTCTTAGTACATGCATATGGATCTTGGTGGGGAGTTTTAAAGAGTTTAAAATTGTTGTACATGTTGTTCACGCTTCTATTGCTATTAAATATACTTTTAAAATGTTACAAACCCCAACACCTAAAATCATCATTATACGCGTTAAGCATTTATACATATGGGATTCTATTTCTAGAACCCTTACAAGAACAATCTAAGGCTTATAATACCCTAGAATAACCTCACATGACTTAGCACGACTTGTGCCTTTAAAACATTTATCTTTAAAAAGTAAACATTCTAAAATTCACCCGACGCGTCGCGTCAAAGCACCGGACGGGTTGCGTTGTGCTTCACTATGCGAAAGGATTAGATCGCGACGGGATAGAGTTTAAGATGACGCTTATCGCGACCGACACGTATGCATCGCGATGCGACCAATTAAGAGATCATGCCGCGACATGAAGATAACCCCAGTTTTCAAAGGAGTTTGAGTTTGACATCGTGAAGGATTTTAGGGATCGCGACGCGACGCATATGGGTCGTAGTGCGACACCCCTGTTTTCAGAATTCTATATAAACACAACTCTAGTTCGAGTTTGGGGTTAATCACCCAACTTCTCCTACCCTTCTCGGTGCATATCAGTTCGAGAAACTTTCTAGAGGCGTTAGAGGCGGATCTTGAAGGATTGAAGCTCAATTTGAAGGATCAAGGCTTGTATGCATAACCTTAATACGGTTTTATCATTCTTTTCATGTTCTTCATGTTTAATCTAATTTTCCAGTGTATGAGAATGATGTATTTGGGCTAGAATCTTATGTTTTCCTCTCTAAAGGAGATGATAGTCTATAAAGTTGATTAATTTTCATGATTTAGGATCTAATTCGGTAGATATTTCTCAATCAAGCTTTGCCTATGATCCATACATGTTTTAGCTTCTAGTTTTGATTATCTATATTCCAAGTCTATGAAAACTAGAGGATTGATCTGTTTTTGTAACATTAATCATGATTAATTAATAATTAGTCTTGACTAGTGGTTGATCAAACCCTAGGCTTAGATAATCAATATTTGAACTTTAATCTATATGATTAGCATATAATGACCTTTATGTGTCAATTTAATGATTTAATGACCAAAAGATGTAACACCGGAAAATTCAAGCCATTTTTTTTTGTAATTGCAGTGCAGAAGCTAAATAAAACCAACTTCTTTACATACAAACCAATAATTAAAAATGTACAATAACTTGTTCATAAACAAACAACAACAACTCTTTTGGTGTTACTAAAACAAACTGGCTCGTTTCACATTTAACAAAATATCAGAGTCAGGTCAACTTCTCTTTGAGCTAACCCTATAAACACGAACCTGCAAAAGCAACAACTGAGGGGAATTAGCACAAAGTTAAGTGAATAGAGGCTAAGCACAAAAGCAAACATCAACAGTCAATATCAATGCATGTAATCACATATCCAAGAAGACCGGCGGTTCGGAGCATAACCTACAACCAATGCCGGCCAAAGCAAAGGTTTACTGATAGCTCTCCACTGAATTGGCACAGTAAAAATCCCCCTATGATGCAACATATGCACCAGTAAGACTATCACTGTTCAACCAACCAGTGAACGAGCCCAGCTCATTCCACGTGTAGCTGACTTCTCAAACGCAACTCAATATCATCCAAAAAGCGCGTATCGACCAAATAGTCATGCAGCAGATATCATCAATAAATAATCACAATCAACAATTCAATCAATCAATCCTCCAATCACAATCACATGCATCACATCAATAAACTTACCCATAATTTTTACCATCCGCGATTAACGTCCACTCACCTCAAAATCAGCACGAACTCATATATCTAATATCACTAAGTCTTTTGATTGCCTGAAAACACAACAACAATCAAATCAGTCTCGAATATATGAATATATTTACCCACATATATTTATGTTTCAATTCATATAACAAGTCCATAAAGCATAAACACATGAAACACAATCAAAAGATAAATCAAACAAAGTTCACAATTCTGAAAATCGCCGGACGCGTCGCGTTCAAGCCTCCGACGCGTCGCGTCACCCAAAGTATCAGATTTCCTCAATCGGATTTCAAATCCCGGATTCAAGTTGTCAGATTCTAACCCTCGGATTTCACTTGTCGGATTGCTAGGGTCGGATTTTGGGTATCGGAATTCACATCATCGGATTTAGGCTTCGGATTACAAAGAATCCCATAAAATGTAAGAACGCGTCGCATCGAACCCTGCATCATCTTCTCCAATTTTCCAGCCGACTCAAACTTTGAAATTCCGTTTTAACTTCCGATTTTCGATCTAAAGCACTTCTAAACATGTATAAACATAATATAACTTGTATACAACTATCATGAACATCCTAGAACTCATCAAATCATCATTTTATGCAAAACCCATTTACTAGTTTGAGCTTGAACCTCCATTAATAGTGAAATATCACATAATCATGTTTTTCAACACATAAATACATCAAAGTGATTCATAACATGATATAAACATATTCTCACCTTCTTTTTGAATTAAAGAACACTAGATCTTGACTTCACAAATTCAAGTAAGCTTGTTTCTTCACTCACGGTTTTCTCTCAAATAACACACACTTCACCTTTTGAATTTAGAGCAGATGGATTTCATTTACTACCCACATATACATATATTTTTAACCAAAGCAGGAGGTGGCTTCTAACTTTTTATCCAAATAGCATAGATACACATTTAACATACTTACATACATGCATATTATAAGTTCTTTTCTTTCAATCTCAAACTTTCAGTAAACTAACACACATAAATATATAAGTTAATTAATTCAATTAACCTTTAATACACATAACAATTTAAACACAATTAATCACATACCGCCAACCTGCTAATCTCCTAGCCCAGGTTTGCGGGTGTTACAAATCTCCCCTCCTTAAAAGGATTCCGTCTTCATAATCCCTTCTCGTTCAAACAAATGGGGGGTATCTATCTCTCATCTCAGCCTCAGTCTACCAAGTTAAATCAGAACCTAAACTGTGCCTCCACTTGACCAACACCATTGGAATCTGCTCCTTACGGAGCTCGGTCACTTTACGATCCAACAGTTCAACAAGTTTCTCTATTAATCTCTTCTTTGAATCCACTTTCAACTCATGCACCAGGAGAATCTGACTTTCATCTTCAACCTTACATTTTCTGAGATAGCAAACGTTGAACGTGTCATGAATACCTGCAAGCTCTGCTGGAAGATCCAGTGTAACTGTCTGGTCATTCACTATTTGACGAATGCGGAAGGGACCAATAAAATGGGGAGCCAACTTCCTGCGTTTGCCGAAACGAATCACGCCCTTCCACAGAGAGACCTTTAAATACACTAACTCTCCCACATCAAAAGATACCGGACGACGTCGTGGATCCTCATACATTTTCTGTCTATCTCTAGCAGCTTTCAACTTCTCTCTGGCAATAACAACCTTGTCAGCCATCAACTGAACAATCTCGGCCCTGTAAACTGTTTCTCACCATCCTCTAACCAACAAGTCGGAGTACAGCAGCAACGACCATACAACATTTCATACGGAGGCATTCTAATACTGGAGTGGTAAGAATTGTTATATGCAAAATCTATCAATGGCAGGTGTGAATTCCAAGATCCACCATACTCAATTACACAGGCACGTAACATATCCTTGAGTGTCTGTATGGTTCATTCAGTCTGACCGTCAGTCTTGGGATGATAAGCAGTACTCAAATTGATTCTTGTCCCTAATTCTCTCTATACACTCCTCCAGAAGTTAGAAACAAACCTGGAGTCTCTATCAGATACAATAGATAACATGTCTCGCAACAATTTCATCAATGTACAATTGAGCCAATTTACTCAGAGAAGCCGTCTCACATGTAGCCAGAAAATGGGCACTCTTCGTCAGCCGATCCACAATCACCCAAATCATATCGTGATTCTTCTGAGTTCGTGGAAGTTTTGTCACAAAATCCATTGTTATGTGTTCCCATTTCCACTCAGGAATCTCTAACTGTTTTAAAGATCCGTAAGGCTTCTGATGTTCTGCCTTCACTTGCGCACAAATATGGCACGATTCTACAAAGTGTGCCACATCTGCCTTCATCGTAGGCCACCATTAAAGCACTTTCAAGTCATTATACATTTTAGTGCTTCCTGGGTGAACAGACAGTCTCGACTTGTGTGCTTCAGTCAAAATCAACTTTCTCAATTCTCCAAGCATAGGCACCCACACACGAGTCTTAAATAATTTCAATCCACATAAGTCGTCATTCAATTCATCTTTACGTTTCTTCATTAACTCAGTCATTAAATTTTCTTCCTTTAGAGCTTCCAACTGAGCAGACTTCAATCTATCCACTAAGTCAGATACAATCTCCATACGCATAAATTGAATAGAACTTCCAGCTCCTTTGCGACTCAGGGCATCTGCCGCTACATTTGCCTTTCTAGGGTGATATCTGATTTTGCAATCATAATCTTTTATCAGTTCCGCCCATCGCCTTTGTCTCATATTCAGTTCTTTCTGGGTAAATACATACTGTAGGCTCTTATGATCTGTACAAATTACACATTTGGTGTCGTACAAGTAGTGTCTCCACAGCTTGAGGGAAAATACAACAACTGCTAGCTCCAAATCGTGAGTCGGGTAATTCTTTTCATGAGGTTTCAACTGCCTTGAAGCATACGCAATCACCTGATCCCTTTGCATAAGCACACAGCCCAATCCAGCAAACAATGCATCGTAGTAAACAATAAAATCATCTGATCCACTTGGCAATGCAAGGATAGGAGCCTGACACAACAAGTGTTTTAACATCTGGAAAGCTTTATCTTGCTCACTACCCCAGACAAACTTCACGTCTTTCCGAGTCAACATAGTCAACGGACCTGGAATCTTGGAAAAATCTTTAATAAATCTGTGGTAGTATCCGGCCAATCCAAGGAAACTCTTTATCTCAGACGGTGTCTTTGGAGCATTCCAGTTCATTACAGCTTCCACTTTCGAAGGATCCACTTTTACTCCCTCATTACAGATCACATGCCCCAAAAATTGTACTTCTCTTAACCAAAATTCGCACTTTGAGAACTTCGTATACAAACGTTCTTTCTTCAAAGTTTCCAGAACTTGTCTCAAATGTTGTTCATGCTCCATCTCATTCTTTGAATAAATTAGGATATCATCGATAAAGACTATCACAAAATCATCCAGGAATGGTCGATAGACCCTGTTCATCAAATCCATAAATATCGTAGGGGCATTAGTTAAGCAAACGGCATAACTAAGAACTCGTAATGACCGTAGCGTGTACGAAAAGCTGTCTTTGACACATCTTCTTCAGAAACACATGCTTGATGATAACCCGATCTCAAGTCAATCTTTGAAAAGAACGAAGCTCCGTGTAGCTGATCAAATAAATCATCGATTCTTGGCAACAAATACTTGTTCTTTATCGTCTTCTTGTTCAACCAGGGATCAGATCAATCTTGAATTCTACGTCACGAACTGGAGGCAATCCTGGAAATTCCTCTAGAAACACATCCGGGTATTCCGTTACCACCTGTATATCTTTCATCGCCTGCTTTTCTTTCTTCTCGTTAATAACGTATGCCAAGTAAGATTCACATCCCTAATCCAACGCTTTCTTAGCTTTTAAACAAGAAATAATCGGGATCACAGATCCAGATTTCTCACCCCTTGCTACTACCTGTGTACCATCCGACAATAGGAAAGAAATCAACTTCTTGTGGTACTTAATACTTGCTTGGTTCAGACTCAGCCAATCCATCCCGAGCACCACATCAAACCCAGATAAAGGCATAACAAGGAAATAAACAGGAAAACATACACCATTTATATCAATTTTAGCTCCAACCATAGTAGTCGTGACCGGAACCATCATGCCATCAGCTACTTCTATCGCTAAAGCAGTAGCAAGTTTAATAACAGGCACATTTAATTTATCACAAAATTCCACAGAAACAAAGGAGCGGTTTGCCCCAGAATCAAACAATACTCTAGCAGGAGTAGAGTTTATCAGAAACATACCCATGATAACATCGTCTGTGGTGGTGGCATCATCCACTTTCATTTTAAATGCCCGACCCTCAACAGTGGGTGGGTTCTTTCTTTTCTGACCAGCTGAAGATGATCCCCCAGCCGCTCCCCCTCCTGACCCTGACTTCTTACTCATCGGGCAGTCACCAACTCTATGCCCCTCCTTCTGGTAATTCCAACAAACACTTCTCGGGAACCTGCAATTCTTCAGATCATGGCCAAACTAGCCACACTTCACACACCTCATAGTCTGGGGCGTACACTGTCCATTGTGATAGGATTTGCACCTACTACACCAAGGTGCCCGCTGATTAGACCCACCCGAGGTAGGTCTCCTACTCTTTTCTCCCTGCCTGCTACCACTGCTCTGACCTCCTTGCCTCTGCTAAGTATTGTAATGCTCAAACTTAGTTTTCTGTTGGGAGATCCTCTCCCCACTTAGTCTATTCCTCGCAATCAAATCCCCTTTGGCTGATTTGGCTAAAGTGAAAGACTGGGATAGGGTGGTAGCCCACCTGGTTGCGCTACGGAGATCCGGGTGCAAAGCTCCAACAAAATAGGCAATCTTCGATTCTTCATCACGTACCCAATGCTTCACGAATCCCATCTTCTCATCAAACTGCTTAATCAGATCATCCACAGTCATGTTCCCCGTCATCTGTAAATCCATAAATTCCTTCTTGATTTTGGCAATCTCGAAGGTACTGCAATATTGTTCACATAATTTCTCCTGGAATTGACTCGAGGTGATACTCTCCTGTTGCTGCTCAGTGAAATGGCCGGTAATAGAATCCCACAAGACCATCGCGTCTCCTTTCAGCATTCTCGTTGCATACTTCACTTTTAACTCGTTTTTGCAATTACAGGCATCTAGTGCCTTCACCATCTCTCTCAACCAGTTTAAGGTAATGTTGGGATCAGAACTTCCTCGATATTCACAAGGCTTTTAGTCTAAAAATTGCTTGTACGTGCACGGTTGCTTATACCCTGTGTTGGTCCCAAAGAGGGTGAACAAGCAACCGATACAGTGTAGAAGGGGGGTTTAATACACTTTAAACAATTAAACAAATTAATCAAATGTATATTCAGTTATCAACTAGAACAATAACTATTATCACTCTCTAATCAAATCAACAGGCTGATTTGTTATTACAATGATTATAACCTCAACTCTCTCTAAACACTCTTGAATCACAAACTAATTGATGATCGAATTTCTTGTTAAAACTGATTAACAAGAACTCTTGAAAACTCTCTCTAACTTTGAACTTACAAAGTTATCGCAACACACGCGTATCAAGTATCACGAACACACGTACGCTTTGCAACTTATGCAGTCGTCGTTGTTGTTCGATGTTTGTTCACGTACACACGTAAGAACATATATATAAAACCCATAAGAAGGTTTATACTTATACTTGATATATCTACGAACAAATCGTAGTTTAAAGATAGAACTTATCTTTTCTTTAAAACCGTACAAACTTCTTAATTAGAACATATCTAATTAATTCCGTTTGAGATTTCTATCCAACTAATAGATAGTTTAAATTAGGTTTAGATATCCTAATTTAAATGTTGTAGATATGGAGAGTTTATAACAGAATTTAGAACTTACTTAAATTCTGAACTGACTTCTTACGTTGAGCTGACATACTCAGTCTTGACCTTGTCAAGCTGACTTCTTGAATCTTGGATTCTTGAATCTTCAAGTCTTCAAGTCTTTACTCTTAAAACCTATCTCAGCTTAGAAGTCACTGAGCTATCTAGTACTTACATAGAATACTCTATATCTGTTTATACGCTGACTACTCAGCTTTAGCTGACCAGTCAGTCTATAACAAACTTACATAATTCCTAACTCTTAACCTATCATCTATACTTATCTATAGTTTGTCTCATCAAATCTAACTATTCTAAACATGGGACTAACAATCTCCCCCTATTTGATGATGACAAAACATTGAATCAAATTAGTTATAGGTTAACAGAATTATGCTGAACAACTCTGGAACTGACCAAAGTTAGTTCTTGAAATAAGTATGGAACTGATCCATACTTATTCACGTATCTTGAACTTACAAGATATTTATGTTACAAATCTATTATAAGAATTGTATTCTAAGTATTTGAATATACAACTACTTAGATTCTGAACTTATCAGAAGTAATTTAAGTTCGGAACTTACAAAAGTTATAGAACTGAACATATCAGTTTATAATTGAACATATCAATCATCAGCGTAAACTTACAAAGCTACTGGTTTGAACATATCAAACATAATTTTAAAGATATCACATAATAAAACAGTTGAACATATCAAACTTGAGTTTGTATTAATGAACATATCATTTACATTGTAGCTTAATCTTTATGATTAGATTCTGCACCCTTAGTGCTTACAAAATTATAGAACTAATCTATTTAATCAATAGAATCTCCAACTTCTAACCACATGTCATAACATTTAAGTTCCCATATTGCAGCTTTCTTGATAGCATCATTTACAATCTCTTCACCTTCTGGCAACTCTCTTATCTCAGTTTTTCTTGATCTGATTTCTTTGTGGAGATGATATCTGAATACTGAGTTCTGAGTTTAGTCATCACATAGAATTCTCAAGTACATAATCAATTCCAGATTTTCCAAATGAATATCTGTTACTTTCAAGAAACATTGATTACCTTCCACATCAAGATACAAGAATCCTTCCAAAGGTTGAGTGATATAAGTATTCTCTCTGAATTCAACTCCCTCTGGAACTTGTAAAATGATGTCTCTTTTAGCTCGATGGCTTGCTGCTCTTTTATTTCCTCCACTGTTACGCCTAGTTCTTTAGCCATCTCTTGTAACATTTTCTTAGCAAGTATGTCACTGGCTTTCTGTGTTGCATCAGCTTCATCACTTAAGTCAGATTCATGTGCAACTAGTTGAGACTTACCCTGTTGCTCAGGCTCAGGCTCAGCAATGATGACCTTTCTTTTCTTCGCTAGAGGCATAACACTTCTTTTCTTTCTTTTTACCATCTCAAACACCTTACTCTTCCCTTTATCTATTTGTGAAGTTGGAACGGACTCACCTTCAACAAATTTTGGCAAATTAGCTTGAGGAAGGTTGGTGTGAACAGCTTGAGATGTTTCTTCAAGTGGAGTTTCTGGTTGAGCTTGTGAAGTTGTGGTAATTTGGACTGTTGGAGTCTGTTGTTGTTGAGAAGGCTGATCTATAGTACTCATGAACTGATCATGAGCTTGTTCAAATTGTACTTCCTCTGTATGCTCCCCCTCAACCTTATCATCACACTTCTTTGATTCTTCCTCCCCCTTTTTGTCATCATCAATAGGGGAGGGTCTGAGTTTGAGCATGAAGCTTTCCAAGTTGGCTACTGAAGTTGAAAAATCAGTAAGTTTGCGCATCAACTTAACTTTGTCATCTTTCCTCTTCCTGTGTAGAAGCTCAAACTAAGTTTGTAGATAGTCCATAATGACTTGAGCATCAGTGGTTATCAGCTTGGGCTCCTCAGGTCTTCTTCTTACCTGAACGTCCTCCTGTCCAGTGGAAGAGTGTATTTCCACCGTAGGAGTGGCTGTTGAGTGTTCCTCAGTAGGTATGTGGTCCCATATCCAAAGGTTGGTAATGACCTATGGAATCAAGGGGGCCAGAATGGAGACCCTGTAAACCTTCCTGGTGTATGAAAGGTTCATTGACAGGTCGTGCGAGAGTGTGTAAGAATGGAAGAGAAGAATGACCAAGTTCGTGAAGTATGGTAGTGGGGTGAGCTAAGCTTATTGGTGAGGAGGGGGTAATTGACCCTGGGGTTTGGTCAGTATTTCAATGTTACCTTCATGGGGCTATGAAGGCACAGAAGTAGGCTCTCCCATGGCACTAGTAAGTATGGGCTGAGTAGACACCATACCCGGTATAGGCTTAAGGGTTGAACTGAGCCCAAAGGTTGGCACCTTAAGAGAAGGTGTCTCCCCCTCAGCTTCTGCTGGTGGAGGTATCAATGTGATATCAACTCCAGTGTCCTTTATAGGTGAAGGACCACCTTTGGTAGGATATATCCTTGGTAGCAGTGGGCTGACCAAGGTCGGCTGTAGATTGCGAGATAGATGGACATGTTTGAGGTTGAGGAGAGGGGTTAGACTGAGTTGAGCTTGACTCAGTCCTATGTCCTAAGTTTGGAGATGGAGAAGTAGAGGAGAGATAAGGAGATAAGGGATGCGAAAGTATACCTGCTGCACCTAGTAGTGGAGACTCAGAGCTAGGAAACAGACTCCTTTGCCCCAAACTCGAAGTGGTGGAAGATATTTTTTTGCACTGGGTTTGAGCTGAGTCCTAGGTTGATCAGCTTGAGGGGACTCAGCCTCTGAATCAACATCGTCACCCACTTCTTCCGTAGCTTCCTCCTCTGTTTCAGCTTCACTTGACTCATGAGTCGGAAGCTGTATATACACCCTCATCTGAGCACTCATCGTGGAGTGACGAGGGAAAATATCATGGGCGAACATTCTGTAGCTGAGAACAGGAGTAGAGATTGACTCATATTGAGCAGTATATCTTCTACCCAACCTGTCCTCGATGACCATGGATATAAATCTTGCGAAGGGTACAATGATGTCCCTTATGTTCTTGGTCACCAATGACTTGAATGCCTCAAAGATCAACTGAGAGTAATCCACTCGTCGATCATAAAATAAGTTGTATAACAGTTGCATTTCAAAGTCATTCACATTATCCAGGCCTCCAACCTTGTTTCCAAGGGAACGAACAACAGTAGATACCATAAATCCCCATGCCGTCTGGAAAATAGATTTCCGTATGACGCCTATCACTTGCGGATGACCCATTAAGGGTAAAACACTTCGTGATGTTTCCCTAGAAACCGTCGCTTCATACTGATTATGAATCGGGAGATGAAGAATTCGGCGGAGACAGTTTGCATCGACTTCTATCGCCACTTGTCCACTTAGGACTGTGCCCCGTATAACCGATTGAGTTACATCCAGATTACACGTATACCAGAATTCCGTGAGAAGTTGAGGGATGAGCACAGCATGTCCACGAAGAAATGCATCTGCCAGGGGTCCCTTGCGAATGTAGGAGACCCACTCCTCATATCCCCTGCCAATTTTGGACTTTGGAATGTCGGTACAGGCGATAACATTGTTTTGTTTGTAGGTGGGGAGTGCATTGTTCTTGAAATTTCCACCACGGATCATTTGTTCAGTCAGATTAAGAGTATAACCCTCCATTGAAATCGAACTTATCGTAATGGATTGCACTTAGCAGTAGTAAGAATTAGCACTGAGCAATGAACTCTGCACACAGCAACGTTAGGTTTTAAGAGAGAAAAATATTTTGGAAGTTTAAACGAAATATGATGAAAAATATCTCTTATTTATACCTTTTCAATGGGAGAGAAAAGTTACCGTTATCTGAGGGTAATAAATATGACGTTACCGTAAAAACTGTTACGCGGTTTGTTACAAGGGCTAAATTTATTGTTAGTTACCCAAACTCACACTGTTATATTGAAAAGATATTGTTATGCAAAGAATATATCATAAAAAATTTTCTAAACGACTAACATGTAGTTACAGACACACCGTAAATATTTTGGACTTACCATATTGTTGGACATACCATTTGTTAGGACTAACCTAGACATGTGGAACTGACCACACTTTGGAACGGAGTACTCAGCTGATCCTTAGTGTTCAGCTTAGATGAAGCACTCAGCTGATCCTGAATGTTCAGCTTAAATGGAGTACTCAGCTGATCCTGAATGTTCAGCTTCAGATGTATCACTCAGCTCAAGTTTTGACACTTAGTCAAATGTAGCACATAGCAAAAATTAAACAGAGATAAAGAGTGGAACATACCATTTAAGGGTTAAGCATTCCAAGCTTGCTGAGTAGAGTTGTGAATCTTGTGCCTTCTATTGGTTTAGTGAAGATATCCGCAAGCTGATCTTCAGTCTCAATAAAGACTAACTCTATCTTTCCCTTTTCTACAATATCTCTGATGAAGTGATGTCTTATCTCAATATGCTTGGTTCTTGAGTGAAATACTGGGTCATGTGTAATGGCAATAGCACTTTGATTTTCACAAAATATAGGAGTCTTTGAATAATGCAAATCAAAGTCCTTAAGGTGATGTTGCATCCACAGTATTTGAGCACAACAGCTCCCTGCAGCTACCTATTCAGCTTCAGCTATTGAAATTGCCACTGAGTTTTGTTTCTTGCTAGTCCAGCTAACTAATTTTCCACCCAAAAGTTGACATCCTCCTGTAGTACTCTTTCTATCAAGACCGCATCCTGCGAAGTCTGAATTGGAGTACCCTATCAGCTCAAATCCTGATCCTTTGGGATACCACAAACCTAAGTTTGGTGTTCCCTTCAGATATTTGAGTATTCTTTTAACAGCTAGCAAGTGTGATTCCTTTGGATGAGCCTGATATCGTGCACAAACACATGTAGCAAACATTATATCAGGTCTGCTTGCTGTTAAATAGAGTAATGAACCTATCATTCCTCTATATGTAGTCTGACATACAGACTTTCCATCAATGTCCTTGTGTAGCTTGACATTGTATAACATTGGAGACTTTACGGGATGGCTTGAGTCTAATCCATAGTTCTTAATCAGATCAAAGATATACTTGCTCTGATTAATAAATATACCATCTTCTTTCTGATAGATTTGAAGTCCCAAAAAGTACGTCATCTCACCCATCATGCTCATTCTGTATTGATTAGACATTATCTTGGAGAACCAATCACACAGATCTTGGTTTGTTGATCCAAAGATAATGTCATCCACATAAATTTGGACCAGAATGACATGTCCTCTGCTCTTTCTTATGAAAATAGTTTTGTCAATACTTCCTCTTATAAAATCATTTGAGAGCAAATAGGTGGATAGTGTATCATATTAGGCTCTTGGAGCTTGCTTGAGTCCATACAAAGCCTTGTCCAACTTATAGACATAATATGGATGTTTAGCATCAATAAAGCCAGGGGTTGTTTCACATAGACCTCCTCCTGCAGTGCTCCATTTAGAAATGCACTTTTAACATCCATTTGATACACTTTGTTGTTTTTGAAGGCTGCATAGGCTAGAAACAACCTTATAGCTTCAATCCTTGCAACAGGGGCAAAGGTCTCATCATAATCAATACCTTCTTCTTGTCGATACCCCTGAGCTACCAGCCTTGCCTTGTTTCTGATCACTACTCAATCCTTGTCCATTTTATTTCTATAGACCCACTTAGTGCCTATAATTGTTTTTCCTTTGGGGCAGGGACAAGGGTCCATACCTTATTTCTTTGAAATTCGGTCAGCTCCTCTTGCATAGCATCAATCCAATCTTCATCTTTTAGAGCCTCTTCAGTCTTCTTTGGTTCCATTTGAGATAGAAAAGTAGCATAGGCAGCATAGTTTGCATTTGCCTTAGATCTAGTTAACACACAATCTTCAATGTTTCCAATGACATCACCAAGAGAATGATCTTTTAATACTCTGAAGGTTGTAGTAGGAGACTGAGGTTCTGGGTCTGAGTCAGAGCAGTGTCTCTCAGGCTGAATAGGACTTACTTCTTCAGTCTGAGTAGGAATTGGAAGATCACTTAGATCATCAATCTGACATGTACTTGATGATTCACCGAGACTCTCAGGCTGGTTATCTTCAATATTGATAATTTCTTTCGATGATGCACATTTGTCAGATTTACTATCATCATCATCATCAGAATCATCCATAACATACATGGGATTTGATGTGAGATCTTCTTTGCTCCTCTCAAGCTCACTCAGACTAACCGGGTCAGCTTGAGCTCTGTTGGATTCATCAATACTTCTCTCATCAAACGTAACATGTACTGACTCTTCAATTACCTTCCTTTTAAGATTAAAAACTCTGTAAGCTTTGGAGATTGAAGAATATCCAACAAATATCCCTTAATCAGCTTTGGGTTCCAACTTATGGAGCTGATCTCTTTGGTTAAACACATAGCATGTTGAACCAAAAATGTGGAAATATCCAATGTTGGATTTTCTGCCATGATACATCTCGTAAGGTGTTTTACCATGTCTTTTAACTATAATCGATCTATTTTGAGTATAGCAGGCTGTACTTACAGCTTCTGCCCAGAAGCTCAGTTTGAGTTTTGCCTCACATAACATGGTTCTGGCAGCTTCAATTAAAGTTCTATTTCTCCTTTCAGCAACTCCATTTTGTTATGGAGTTCGTACAGATGAGAAATTCTGGATAATTCCTTTCCATTCACAAAAGCCTTCAAGGGTTGAGTTTCCGAACTCAGTCCCATGATCACTTCTGAGTTGTTTAAGAGACTTACCCTTTTGCAACTCTTCTTGTCTTATGAAGCTGATTAACTCATATACAGCTTCACTTTTGGCTTTTAAGAAGATTACCCAAGTGAATCTTGTGAACTCATCAACAATCACTAGAGTATAATTTTTGCCATTTAGGCTTGGGGTGCTAATAGGTCCAAATAGGTCCAAATGCAACATATGCAATGGTTCTGTAATTGAAAAATTCTGTTTGGACTTGAAGGATCCCTTATGATGTTTTCCCATTTCACAAGCTGAGCAGAATTTGTCTTTAGCAAATGTGATCTTAGGCAGACCAGAGACTAACTCTTTGCTAGACAACTTGTTAATATATTTGAAGTTTAAATGAGACAGTCTCTTGTGCCATAACCAACTCAGCTTGGGAGTTAAGTCAGAATACAAGCAGGTTTCAGTTGAAGGATCTGCGGAGCTGAGATCTAACAAATAGATATCTCTCTCTCTCTTTTTTCCAGTAATATTGGTTTTCCCTTCTTATCATAAATTCTCCCTGCATGCTTTCTGAAGGTGACTTCATAATCTTCATCATACAGTTGACTGATACTTATCACATTGTGTTTAAGGCCTTCAACATATGCTACCTTTTTGAAAGTGACTTTTCCAACAGTTATCTTTCCATAACCTTTAGTCCTTCTTGAGAATTATCCCCAAATGTCACCTTGGGTCCTTCATTGTTTTGGAATTCACTTAGAATCCCCTTGCTTCCTGTCATGTTCCTTGAGCATCCACTATCTAGATACCACTTGTAGGAGCCCTGCACATGATCAACTAAACATATTAGTTTCTTTTTGGAACCCACTGTTTGGTGGGTGCTGAGGATGAGCACTTAGCTGATCCTTTGGAGTTTGATTGATCAGCTCGAATAGATTCTGGGTCTGTTTTAGACTGATCATCCTTTTCGTTTTCAGGTCTAAGATTGGTACTTACACAATCTTTGGCCTCATGACCTCTATCACCACACTTATAGCATTTTCTTCTAAAGATGGGTGTTTGGGTGATTTCTCTGAGTTTTCCAACATTAAATTTGGATTCAGTTTTAGGGTCATATGATGTGGATAACCTTTCAATCCTCTTCGACAGTTTGTTTACTTGATTTTCACTTACTTTGGACTTACCTTTGTCAGCTTTATGGTTACCTTTATTCGGTGAAGTCTGACTTACAGACAACTTCCTGTTTTTAGACATCCTTTCATATATGGCTTGAGAATTATGTCTTTTTGAGTTCACATGAGATATTCTATCAAAAACAGTTGTTCTCACAGGATTGTAATCCAATCTTGTAAAGTATGAAATTGTATAGAAATAGGAGTTTACTTGAGAACATACTCATAGAGTATAAATAGGGATATGACCCTTGTAATAAGTGAGTTTTTCCATAATCAATGTTTAAGTGTGTGTTTTGTACGGTGTAAATTTTCTACACACTACATTCTTGCATTACTCCATTCATACTCGAACCACTTAGGACTAACAAGTGGTATCAGAGCCTAAGGAGTGTGATTTGATTCCGAATTCAACATACAAGTTCAAGATTTTTGAAGAATTTGAAGAAAACCGAGAACACATTTTGAGATTTTTGGGTTTTCGTCAAATTTTGTGATTTTCGTGAAGATTATGGTTGATTGATGCTCGATTATCATTTTAGAATCATTCTGGAGTGAACGAGATCAAATTAACTTCAAAACAGCTAGCAAATTGAAGATTATAGTATGTTTTGTGAAAAACGAGTTTTGGGGAAAATCGTCTAATTCGATATCAATTCGTTGTTATTTATCATAAAAATTGATATAGGATTGATTGAAGTTGATAGGCTAAGTGATCTGGGCAAGAAATATATAGATTCGTGCAAATTTGAAGAATTTTTGAATCTAAACGGGATGAAGATGAAGGTACCGGATTTTGAATATGAATGTATCGGATTTGGAAGATGAAGTTATCGGATTTCATAAATCCGATCTTGTTTACCGGATTTGTTTATGCGGATTTCATAAATCCGATTGTGTGTACCGGATTTGCCTTTCTATCGGATTTGGCTTCTTCCGGATTTGAAAGTGTCAGATTTGGCTTCTTCCGGATTTGAAAGTGTCGGATTTGGCTTCTTCCGGATTTGAAAGTGTCGGATTTGGCTTCTTCCGGATTTGAAAGTGTCGGATTTCGCTTCTTCCGGATTTGAAAGTGTCGGATTTAGTTTCTTCCGGATTTGAAAGTATCGGATTTTGCTTCTTCCGGATTTGAAAGTATCGAATTTCAAAGTACCGGTACTCATCCTGTGATCCACAGACTTCAGATATAGCATGGCTCTAAACTTCCACATAGGATACTCAGTGCCATCAAAGATAGGACAACCTTTTGCCGCCATTGTTGGTATATGACTTGATTTCTTGCTAGTAGACATCTTAACCTCTTGACAGCGGATCTTGATCTTCAACTTATAAAGAAACTTGCTCTGATACCAATTGTTGGTCCCAAAGAGGGTGAACAAGCAACCGATACAGTGTAGAAGGGGGGGTTGAATACACTTTAAACAATTAAACAAATTAATCAATTATATATTCAATTATCAACTAGAACAATAACTATTATCACTCTCTAATCAAATCAACAGGATGATTTGATATTACAATGATTATAACCTTAACTCTCTCTAAACACTCTTGAATCACAAACTAATTGATGATCGAATTTCTTGTTAAAACTGATTAACAAGAACTCTTGAAAACTCTCTCTAACTTTGAACTTACAAAGTTATCGCAACACACGCGTATCAAGTATCACGAACACACGTACGCTTTGCAACTTATGCAGTCGTCGTTGTTGTTCGATGTTTGTTCACGTACACACGTAAGAACATATATATAAAACCCATAAGAAGGTTTATACTTATACTTGATATATCTACGAACAAATCGTAGTTTAAAGATAGAACTTATCTTTTCTTTAAAACCGTACAAACTTCTTAATTAGAACATATCTAATTAATTCCGTTTGAGATTTCTATCCAACTAATAGATAGTTTAAATTAGGTTTAGATATCCTAATTTAAATGTCGTAGATATGGAGAGGTTATAACAGAATTTAGAACTTACTTAAATTCTGAACTGACTTTTGACGCTGAGCTGACATACTCAGTCTTGACCTTGTCAAGCTGACTTCTTGAATCTTCAAGTCTTCAAGTCTTTACTCTTAAAACCTATCTCAGCTTAGAAGTCACTGAGCTATCTAGTACTTACATAGAAAACTCTATATCTGTTTATACGCTGACTACTCAGCTTTAGCTGACCAGTCAGTCTATAACAAACTTACATAATTCCTAACTCTTAACCTATCATCTATACTTATCTATAGTTTGTCTCATCAAATCTAACTATTCTAAACATGGGACTAACACCCTGGAAACGCAAAGGGATAAGCTCCTGGTTGTGGATACGGATAATAAAATGGTTGTTGCATCATTTGTGTCATCGGTGGTAAGGGTGCTGTTACTGGTGCTGTTGTTGCCTGTGTAGGAATCGCAATTGGCACCGGGGTTGGTTCAAGTTGGTTCTGTTGCTATTGCTCCATACTATGAACTTTGTTCCTAAGTTCCACCAATTCATTCTCCGGTTGATAAACATACTCACTTTGATCCTCTTCACGGGCTTGGCCCGATGTTCTAGCAATCTCTGTATTCCCCAAGTTTTAATCACTGGGGCTACAGTTGTAGCTTGGGTCATAGGAGGAAGGATGGGAGTTTCTCTGTCAGCCATAATTTGTTAAAATCACATCACCTCACAGCTCATTAGCATAAACCGTTAGTACCCAAAATACTAACTACTAGAAACGACTCTTACTCACCCTAATTCCCCTAAAGGAAAACTTGACCCGTCACGAGCCAATATTTGGGAATGCAACACTCTAGCCGTTCATGCATTGCCAAACCTAGGCTCTGATACCAAACTGTAACACCGGAAAATTCAAGCCATTTTTTTGTAATTGCACTACGGAAGCTAAATAAAACCAACTTCTTTACATACAAACCAATAATTACAAATGTACAATAACTTGTTCATAAACAAACAACAACAACTGTTTTGGTGTTACTAAAACAAATTGGCTTTATTCACTTTTAACAAAATATCAGAGTCAGGTCAACTTCTCCTTCAGCTAACCCCATAAACACGAACCTGCAAAAGCAACAACCGAGGGGAATTAGCACAAAGCTAAGTGAGTGAGGCTAAGCACAAAAGCAAACATCAACAGTTAATATTAAAGCATGTAATCACATATCCAATAAGACCGGCGATTTGGCGTAGAACCTACAACCAATGCCGGCCAAAGCAAAGGTTTACCAATAGCTCTCCACTGAATTGGCACAGTAAAAAATGCAACATATGCACCAGTATCACTGTTCAACCAACCAGTGAACGATCCCAGCCCAATTCCACGTGTAGCTGACTTCTCAAACGCAACTCAATATCATTCAAAGAGCGCGTATCGACCAAATAGTCATGCAGCAGATATCATCAATCAATAATCACAATCAACAATTCAATCAATCAATCCTCCAATCACAATCACATGCATCACATCAATAACATTAACCATAATCTTTACCATCCGCGATTAACGTCCACTCACCTCAAAATCAGCACGAACTCAATTATCTAATATCACTAAGTCTTTTGATTGCCTGAAAACACAGCAACAATCAAATTAGTCTCGAATATATGAATATATTTACCCACATATATTTATGTTTCAATTCATATAACAAGTCCATAAAACATAAACACATGAAACACAATCAAAAGATAAATCAAACAAAGTTCACAATTCTGAAAATCGCCGGACGCGTCGCGTTCAAGGCTCCGACGCGTCGCGTCACCCAAAGTATCAGATTTCCTCAATCGGATTTCAAATCGCGGATTCAAGTTGTCAGATTCTAACCCTCGGATTTCACTTGTCGGATTGTTAGGGTCGGATTTTGGGTATCGGAATTCACATCATCGGATTTAGGCTTCGGATTACAAAGAATCCCATAAAATGTAAGAACGCGTCGCGTCCAAGGGTGTGATGCGTCGCGTCACGTCAAACCCTGCATCATCTTCTCCAATTTTCCAGCTGACTCAAACTTTGAAATTCCGTTTTAACTTCTTATTTTCGATCTAAAGCACTTCTAAACATGTATAAACATAATATAACATGTATACAACTATCATGAACATCCTAGAACTCATCAAAGCATCATTTTATGCAAAACCCATTTACTAGTTTGAGCTTGATGCTCCATTAATGGTGAAACATCACATAATCATGTTTTTCAACACATAAATACATCAAAGTGAATCATAACATGATATAAACATATTCTCACCTTCTTTTTGAATTAAAGAAGACTAGATCTTGACTTCACAAATTCAAGTAAGCTTGTTTCTTCACTCACGGTTTTCTCTCAAATAACACACACTTCACCTTTTGAATTTAGAGCAGATGGATTTCATTTACTACCCACATATACATATATTTTTAACGAAAGCACGAGGTGGCTTCTAACTTTTTATCCAAATAGCATGCATACGCATTTGACATACTTACATACATGCGTACATACATACATGCATATTATAAGTTCTTTTCTTTCAATCTCAAACTTTCAGTAAACTAACACACATAAATATATAAGTTAATTAATTCAATTAACCTTTAATACACATAACAATTTAAAACACAATTAATCACATACCGCCAACCTGCTAATCTCCTAACCCAGGTTTGCGGGTGTTACAAAATAATTATTAAAGGTGAAGTCTTGTTTGATTCGAATTTAAAATTGGCTAATTATGCTTTTGATTGATTTCATGACAATAAAGTTGATTAATTACATGATTAAAAGGTTATATAATCGGATAAGAGTCTAACTAATATAGGAATCGGAGTCTATTGCACAAAATTAAGTGAATTTAATCAACTTGAAAAGTGTAAAATCGTATCTAGAGACGGAACCTTCAAATTGATAAGTTTAAATCCATTAAAGTTATTTGCTTTTGACTTCCTTCGGTTGTGTTTTGAGTATTTGCTAGTAATAAAGTGCACAACTTGCTTCATAAAATTCCTCAATTTCCATTTAAGTGCTTTTTAGTAGTATAATTTTCTTTTTATTTGGTTTTAATAGTTTAATTAATTAATTCTAAGTTTATTTAATAAATCTAGAATAATATTCATTCATCAAGTGTTCAATAACCGACTTACTTATTATATTATAATACGATTAGGTTCTCTTGCCTAACATATTGTTTTTGGTAAATAAAATCGAAAAGTATAAATTTAAAACTAGTAGGTAAAAGCACATTAGCCACCAACCCATCTATTTTCGTGTCGTCCCGTTTCAATTTCATGTTAAGTTAATGTCACTTTTTTCAAGTTGGGTTTCATGTTGACCCATAAATTGTCTGACTTACTCACAATTAAGTTAGATGTGCTTTTTGTCATCCTTTACTTTTGGGTATTTTATAGTAAATGAATTTTTAAATACAACAAGTCTATTTGATTATTCTTTCTTGTTATTAACAAGGTACTTCAACTTAAGTATGATAATTTGGATCAAGTTTGTATTATCCGGTTCATGTCATTTAGGTACGGTCAGTTCCGTGTTGACCTAATTTCAACTGATTTATTTTCGTGTCAGGTTTTGTTCGTGTCACACTTTCGTGCCAGGTTCGGGTTGTGTTTCGTGTCGACCCATTTCGGCATAATGTATTTGAGGAGTATTTTTTCGTTTTTCGTTCTAAAGTTTTTGGTATACATTATAGATTATATAATCGTTAACTTCCTAAAAAAACATGGAACACTATTAGGGATGTAGACGAGCCGATCTTTACACTAATCGATCTAAGCACTTTTAAAAATGCAGAAGCTCAAACTCGAGCTCGATTTCGGCTCGGAAAGTGTTTTATGAAGCGCATGATAGGCTCACTAAAGCTCGTTTATTTTATTTTTTGTTTTTTTAAATAGTTTAAATCATATAAATAACAAATACAAAAAGCAATTTGATTTTAAATGTTTATTATTTTCGTATTTAATGATATAAACACAATTTAAAACTTAAATTTTAAACTTTTTCATATTTAATGATATAAAAATAGATAATAATATTATAATAAATAAAAAATAAATATTATATTAAAGCTCGTTTAAACTCGCGAGCTTAAATGAGCCTAGTATACAAGGCTCCGCCTCGAACTCATTTAATAAATAAGTCTTAATCTAGACTCGAGATCGTTTAGGCTCGGCTTATTTCGAGCTTTTAACAATCTAAGCTCGATTAACTCACGAGTAACTAGGCTTATTTACATCCCTAAGAACTATGAATTTTCCACAAAGTTAAACTTCAATAATATGATAGTAACTTATGAATTCAGCACTATGAATTTTCCACATGTATGTGCTAAGACCGAACGTTTTATGGGCTATTCGATGGAATCGAGTAGCCTTGGGTAGCTCGAGGAACAACAAAATGCCACAATCGGGTACGAGAATCGAGTAAGAGCAACGAGTATTGGAGCTCGATCGAGAAACATGCGCCCAACCCCCACCCCCCTCAACGTTTATATTTTTTTTTAAATGGCCGTTTTTTTCTTTTTTTATATAATTACAACTTTCACCTATATATACATAACTTTTTCATGCCCATTTTTCACATCTCTATCTTCGGTTCTCTCTATCATATACTCTCTACTTTTTAAAAAAACATATATACATAATTTTTTATGGCTTCATCAAATGGATCATGATCGTCAACTACGACTAACGGTTATTTCAAGAGAAATAACATGATTATGTTTGCAATTGCAAGAGAAGAAGTGCAACTAATTTTTTATGATGATGAAGAAACATCAAGCCGACAAACTAGAAGGCGGACGAGAAATAGAAATCGACTAGCCGGGCACAAGATGCTCAATCATGACTACTTTAGCGAACCCGATATATGACTATGATATGTTTAGGCAACGGTTCCGGATGAGTAAAAGACTATACAAGCGTATAGTTCATGATCTTGAGAAAGAGTATGAATTTTTCAAGTGGGCATAGGATGCTAGAGGTCGGAAAGGTTTTTCTCCGCTACAAAAGTGTACTTCTTCTATCCGACAATTGGCGTACGGGTCTACTGCTGATTCTCTTGACGAGTACTTGAGTTTGTCAGAAAAGACATCACGGTATTGCATACATAATTTTTGCAAAGGTATTATTCATCTTTATAAAAGAAAATATTTATGCAAGCCTACTAATAATGATGTTCAGACATTGTACGACGCGCAAGAATTGAAATACGACTTTCATGGCATGCTAGGTAGCATAGATTGTACTCTTTGGGCATGGGCAATTTGCCCTAGCATGGAGATGTCAATATATGAGAGGTGATCATGAGCGACAGACAATAATACTAGAGGCGGTGACATCTCATGAATTATGGTTTTGGCATGCATTCTTCGGAGTTTCCGTTTCAACAACGACATCAATGTTCTCAATCTGTCGCCTTTACTGAACGACATGTAAAAAGAGAAAGCAACCGAGTTTCCATTTGAGGTTAATGGAGCGACCTACGAACACGATTATTATCTTGCCGATGGCATATATCCGGAGTGGGCAACTTTCATTAAATCATTTACGTGCCCACAATACAACAAAAGAAAAAAGTTCAAGTCCGCACAAGAATCAAGGAAAGACGTTCAACGAGCTTTTGGTGTGCTTAAACAACATTGGTACATTCTTCACTACCCGACACAATCATGGTCTATGGCAAAATTGAGGAGTATTATGTACGCTTGTATAATATTAAATAATATGATCATCGAAGACGAAGGCCATGCAATTTGAAGTTTCAATGAAATTGACGTTGTAGCGATGATATAGAAGTAAATATAAGTGAGGCCGCGATACTCATAACAACATTTGGTCTGATTTGGTCGAACACATTTGGAGTATTCAAGTTCCTGACAACGGAGACGAATAGTTTTTTAGATTTTATTATTATTATTATTATTATTATTATTATTGTTGTTGTTGTTGTTGTTGTTGTTGTTGTTGTTTTTATGTAAATTTTAAATTTTTAGAACTTATGTAATTTAGTTATTATTATTAAAATTTTAAATTTCTAGAATTTTATTTGTAATTTTTATTTATATTTTAGTTATTACTGAAAAAGATAATTAAGTTTATATAAAAAAATAAAAAAAGGTAGGGAAAGTTTAGAGAAGAAAAGAAAAGGTATAACATTTGATTTGGGTAAGAAGAAGAAAACGGAAGAGGAAATGATGTGACGTTAACGTGACATTTGATAAGTGAAAGGAAATGAAAAGATATAATTCATGGCCCAATGAGCGTACTCATTATACTCAGAAGAAAATATCGAGTACCGCTCTTCATTTACAATGATTTTGTAATATGCTTAATTAAAATTACGAGTTACTCTACATATTGCTAGTTATTTATGTGATGTGATAAAAAGGATTATTAAATGGAGTATATATTTTGATTTGTTTCTCATCAATAAATAACTTCATATGAAGTGATAAGGATTATTATTAAATGGGGCATTATGATGCGGTGACATGAGGTGGTCCAACCCCATTTTGTTTTTTCTTTCTTTTTCACAAGGTTAATATTTTATATTTAAAAATGGAGATGGTTAACGTAAAATTTAATTATTTGTAATATAAAATATTAATAAATTGGTATTGTAAAATAATTGTATACACTATATAGTGATATAAATTCATCTAAGAAGTGATAATTTATTAGTAATCAGAAATAATAAATAAGATCATTATTATAATTTTTATAAATTTTATTTATAAACAACATATTTATTTTATTAGTGGACTTATCTTTTTCATCGTAAATAAAGACTTTTAAACCATTATTACATTTTACTCGAGAAACCGTAACATATAAATAGCTATGAGAAAAAACATAACATATTACAATATAACTTTAGATAACGGCTGAGGGTGGTGGCTGGTGGAGGATAATGCAGGGAAAGGAGTGACTGTTTACTGCAATATTAACGAGGGTACATGCTAACTTATGAGCATTTATGATTGAATGAGAGATGCATTATTAGAAATAAATGTATTATGTTTGAGTATAAAATTTGTCTTTCTACTTCTTCCCTAACTCTTTCATTGTATCATATCACCATCAACATTGACGTCTGACAGAATCAAGGTGAAAGTTGAAGTAATTTTACAAAGAGATGATATATTCTCTTACTTATAAAATTAATATAAGTGTTAAAATTAATAAATAAGATGAGAAAAGAAAATTAGTGAACTTCATATGTGATCTTGTGGTAAGTAGGAGGATGAAGTAAAATGATATATCATTTTTCATTTTTATAATTTCAATCTTTTAAGTTTTCAAGTAATTTTAAATGTGTATATATTTTTCCTCCAAATTAGTTCAAAAACAACATGTTAAATAGACATTAGTAAAAAGTATACATATTACGTTCCGCCTCGTCCTACAAATAAAATACTAATTTAAATAATATATACATCTACTCTATGCTATATTTCCATTTTTAGCCCCTCGCTATTAAAAAACAAATAGGAAAATTTGAATATCGGCCTTTGCACCTAACCACTTTCACATGTAACAACACAAGGTATAATTAAAGTTGACAAGAAATGTTTCAAGCTAAAAGCAACAAATAGAAAAGTTTTGATTTATTTTTATAAAAATAATAATCTATTTGCCCATATAAGATATAACACACACATTCAATTTATACTATAATAATATTATATTCTAAATTATGAATAATAATAAATATTTTTTTAAACGATAAACACGCATTCATTAAATTTACCTCTATATCTACTCATTATTTGCGTGATCTGAACTCACAACCCATTAAAAAAATGCACTACTCTGCATACCACCGAGATACTAGCCCTTTAGTCGATCATATAAAAAGTTGTCTAATTATAAATAAATTTAATTCAAGAGTTTTGGTTAACACATTTGAGAGGTTAGAAACTGAATCATTCAGAGCAATTGATAAACTTGAGTTTCTTCCGATTGGACCGTTAATTCCGTCGGAACTCTTAGACTCGTCATAAAATTCCTTAGGCGGGGATTTTTTCAATAAACCAGAGGATGATTACATCCGATGGTTAAACAAAAAACCCAAATCCTCTGTTGTGTATGTTTCATTTGGATCAATAGGGACGTTATAGATGAATCAATTGGAAGAGATTGCAAATGGGTTGCTTGCGATTGGTCGGCCCTTTCTATGGGTAATAAGAGATCGTAATCAAGCAACAAAATTGAGCAAGATTGAGGAATTGCAGAAACAGGAGATGATAGTGAGTTGGTGTTCTCATGTGGTGGTGTAGAACCACCAAGCAATTGGATCTTACGTGATGCACGGTGGGTGGAATTTGATGGTGGAGACTCTGGTGGTCGGTGTTCCTTGTGTGGTGTTTTCACATGAGTCTTTAGTTCTTGGGTTTTGTATGGTCATGTTATTGTGCCAATTTCATTTTAAGACCATGAGCATCCAACCTAACTTATCCAACTTATCCTACTGTCACATAAGCATCCACATCATCTTTCACCTTCAACCCAACTTATCCACAAACCCCCACATTTAACCCTATTCAACCCCACATCAAATATTAATAAAATATATATATTAAATGTGAGAGGAAAGAAAAAAAAGAAATGGGTTCCAACCCTATCTCCCTGTACCCATCCATTTGATGTTTTGGTGTTCCCATGTTACCCTATCATCGGGTTCCTTGCCGATACGGGTGGTCCAAGGCTCGCAAAATGGAGTTGGTATGTAAATTGGTTTCTAAATGGTATTTTGCCTTTAAAAGAAAAATCAAAAGGTAATTTAATATTACAACTTTAATCTTTAATTCTATTTAATATGTTAGAAACTTTTTAACATATCATCTTTTAGATAGATAGATAGATAGATAGATATATGTATATAAACAGTTCTCGTTTGAACTTTTGCCTATAGATAATATATGTATATAAAGGGTTGTGACATCAATTTATTTAAGGGCGATTGTATCTATTCAAACCCTTTAATTAACAACATTTAATTTTTTTTCTTGTTTGCTTTAGTCATACTCTTCATCTTTGATGATTGTTAACATTTTTTATTTTTTATTATACACATTCTATTTGATTAATAATTTTTATTAGACAAATTTATAATTTTGATGATTATTAATGCCGATGATATTCCATTTTGTTAAGTAAAATTGTGTTTTGATTTTTATGATTTGTTTATATGCTTCATTTACACAGTGTATGAGTTGTTATATCTTATGTTTAAAAAGTAAATTTTTCCTACAAATATGGTGATCATACTTTATGATTTATTCAATCAATAAACTTCAGAATTTTGTATAGATAACCAATGAATAAATTTATCATTTTTATTAGTTTTGATCACTATGTATTATTTACAAATTTTCTTTTATTAATTATATCTATTTGAATCTTTTAGATTGTATATGTTTAAAGTTACGTTAAGGATCCACCTATTCATATATGCAACCTTTCAACAATGATAGTTCCCGCTGATGGTTTTCCAATGATGAAAAACAAATACCAAGTTCAATCGTTATCTAATGTTGAATTGTTTCTTAAACATTATGTTTATTCTCATGGCCATTTATATGTTGCGGTTTCTCGAGTAAAAAGTAATAATCGTTTACGATGAAAAATTAAGTCTGCTAATAAAACAATGAATGTTGTTTATACAGAGATTTACAAAAAATATAATAATGATCTTATTTATTAATTTCCGATTGCTAATAAATTTACCACTTTTTAGACGATTATCAATATATACTATTTATAATTGTTTTAATATATCTGTTAATACTATTATACATTATAAATATTTAAAATTTATATCAGGTATTTTTATTTTTATATACGAAGTATTAAGCTAGTAAAATATCAATAAAATGACAAGATGGGGATTGAACCAAATTTTTCTTTTTAAAATACAATTTAAGATTTCAAACTGCGTGGGTTTGACTGTAAATAGAACAATCAAACCTGTCTTATAATTTAAAAATGCAGCGGAAGTAAAAACACGTGGCAAACTATATAAACATTCAAAATGATGCCACAAACGACAGTTGGTGTTACGGAATACACAACCGGCTGACCATTATCTTAAACAGACATAAACATAGTTCAACAGAGTTTAAACATAAAAGCAGTGTTCCTCCTAAAGCAATTAACTATCCGTAGGCTCCCGAGCTCACTAAGGATTATCTGCACATATGGAGTGTAGCATCTGTTAGCTATAATAGCTAGTGAGTACCAAATAGCATGCAATCAATATAAGTACATCTCGCAATGAGCTGGCGTAGTTAGGAGGTAGCATATCTTGCAGGGGAGCTAACCCGGCTCAATGCACCAAACTAGGGTACCAGACACATCAACCACGCCGGTGGGGGAGCTGTTAAGCGTCCACCGTTGCGTTTTGAAATCAACAGATTCCTCTATTGTACAACCGCAGCTATACCCTAAGAGGACAAACCTTGTCCGGGGCAAACCTTGCCCAATAAGTAGGACAACTTGGTCCGGGGCAAACCTTGCTCAATAGATCCATACCAATCACAAACAGATAGTATGATTCAACCGAATCATCAATCAATCAATCATCAATGCGCGCATATATTCATTTATCATCATAGCATACACCTAAACAAGTGCATACTACATTGTGTCAACATGGTAAGTTCTAGCATTATCATGCAATCCTACACTTAAACAAGTGCGTGTGCAAATCATGGTATACAATTCTGTGATCATTGTTAATATATGTTATAGGTATATTAATTGTTATGTTATTCGTCACTCACCTGATAGGCTAGAATAAGCAAAGACCTTGCTTTGGCACACACGGATTGTCAATTCAACCTATAATACCAAGACTTACGCATCAATCATTTGAACACGCGAGGAACGTCTAGGATACTTGAAACAATACCCTAATGATGCTATTTTACCATTTAGTAACTAACTATAGCAGTCCAAGCAACAACACACGAATACATGGCACAAAACCGCAAAGAAAGCTGTGTGCAGGGGTGTCGCGCCGCGACACAGCCTTGTGTCGCGCCGCGACCAGTCTGCAGAACTGCAGCTGGTGTTTGTTTTGTGCACAGCAGACCCATTTTAGCTCATTTCAATTCCAAATCAATTTTGGTAAAATTCTAGTCTTTCATAGGACCATTTGACACTTGTGAAAGCTTTCTAACATCAAAAACTCCTATCCAATTAATTCATACGAAAATCACAATTAAATGGACAAAGACGTGCGCATAATGGCCAAAACTTGGTGTAGACCAATTCCAACACTTGCAACACACCATATATACCTAATATGATGTATTGAAGGTGTTGCAACTAACCAAAACCTTTAAACTCTTTGTTTGGTATCATTTTCCAATTTCTTGCCTATTTATGGCCTATTTTTCACTATTTTAGCCAATTCAAGCAAAACAACCATTCCAATTCAAAACCAATGTTCTAATCAATTCATACAAGTCATATGAACCTATTAGAACCTTAAAAATCAGTTCTTGATGTGTAAAAACAGATTTAGGCCATTTTGACCCATTTAGGCTAAATATTGGATTTGTGCATAAACACCACTTATAATGCACCAATCGAGTTCTAATCAATCCTAACAAGTTATAAGATCAATTAGAACACTAAATTTCAGTTCTTGAAGGTCAAATTCAGTTTGACCCGTATTTGACCAATTTTGACCCATTTGAGCCAAAATTCAAAACTCATCAATAACACTACTTTAATTCATGGAATTGGTTCCTATACACTTATAAATGATATTAGAACCTATTTTAATCATAAATTTCAGTTCTTGATTGCTAAATCAAAGAAACCACTTGTAAACCTAGAATTTCAAGTCTTGAAAGGCATAATCAAGAACAAGGATTAATTGGCATTTACAATGATAAAAGGATGATTAGAAACAACTTGTGGGACTATTTTGATCCTTCCTTAGCTACTGGAACAAGAGTTTATGAGTTTTCTTCAAAAACCCAAAAATTCAAGAATGAAGAACAAGAGTTGAATTTGGAGCTTACTAGGTTAGAGATGAAGAAGATGATGTTTGTGGACTGATTTCACCCCTAATTTGCCGCTGGAATTTGTTGTTTGATGATTTTCCTTGACTTTCTTCTTCAATCTTGCAAGAACAGTAGGTGATAGGAAGAAGAATGAGAAGTCTGTGTTTGAGAAATGAATACTCACGCATATTAGCTGCCATGTGCCCACTTGTGGGTTATAATTATCCACAAGTGGGTATTTTGTTCCCCTTTCTAACTTACAACTCATCTCTCGTTTAACCGTTTCAACTAACAAGGATATTTTTGGAATTCTCGTTCGAAACCGTTCAATATTTTATAATCTTTATCTATATTTATTAATATTTTTAATAACCCTTTTATTTATTATTTTTCATATTTTATATCATTTCCTAGAATATATAATTATATTATTTAACTAAATTAAATAATTGACGTACCATATTCGGACACGTCTAGGCCCGTTTTGAGGATGTTACAGGCCACCCAGTACCGACCTCCACACCATCCCAGAAAGGGCGGTACCGAGAAAAACGAATAAGGCTCCGTATTTGAATGCTGATGATCCCAGGGACATTTAAATCCATATTTACACCCAAAACGGTCAAATAAAAAAATTTACTCTCTTATTATATAAACTTGTCACTTTTAACCATTTTACACCACAAACTTCTACCTATTATCTCTACAAATTTTTAAAACTTCTACTTTTTTTACATTTTCACTTTAAATGGATTACTCTTTAAACACTCCAAACTCATCTCGATCAAAAAACCGTCAACCAAATCCGTCTTTTAACCCTTTCCGACCCGACACACCACAGTCAATGTACGTACCCAACCCGATATTTTTTTATTTGTTGTAATTCTTTTATGTACTTTTTTATTTTAATGAAAACTAGTTATTAATTATTTTATTTATATTCTAATTTTATCATTTTATATTAAATTTCGTAATAATAAAAATAAAATAAAATAATATATAATTAATTTAAAATGAAAAGAGTTTGAAGCGTGCAAAATGTGGGTAGTACGGGGTTTAAGCATGACTGGAGCATGGAGTGGGTTATGTTGATGTGGCTTCCTCCCCCACCCTTTGCTCTAATAATACTCCATGCTTCAAGCCTGGTACACCCTTTACTCTAATAATGCTTCATTCTCCAAGCTTGGTACACCCTCTGCTCTAATTACACTCCTTATCACTTCAGATGAAGTCATTTATTGCTCGGAAACATATATCAAAATATATACTCCAATATACATACACAAATAAAAAGACGCATTGTCTATATTCGAAGGTGCAATATAGAAAATTGTCAAAAATTTTGTAAATATTTAAGATAAAAATTTGGTCTAACACAAAAGAGTATGGTGAGTATCCTATATCAACGCTACATTAACAATACCTCCTTACTTTTTTATATTTAAACCCAGAAAATACCCACACTTTATACGCTTCGTAGGTGTTTTTATAATAATATTTTCTCTCTCCTCTCTTACTACTATCGCTCTCACCTTCGGAATGAAAGACCGAGACAAAATCAAAATTCTCAGTACCGCAACCATGAAAATGGTGTTGGCCTACGGTACCGGAAGCCACATATGCATTATGAACGTATGTCGAAGACCACTCCAGATGGCCTAAAAGACGTCAACATTTATAATATGAGATAAGATATGAGGTAAATTAAATATTTTACTTAAAATCAAGAGTTAATTGCTTTTTTGGTCCTTAAGGTTTCACAACGATGCATTTTTGGTCCTTTAATAAGCGTAAGTACATAAATCATTCTTTATTTGAGAAATTTGGAGCAATAGTTGTCCTTTAGTAAACTTCCATTACACTTGCTCCGTTAACTGTCATCACGTGAGGCTTACGTGAGGGTAGTTTAGTCAATTTCACTCACACACTCTCCCCTCTTCTGTTACGCGTTTGTTCTATGAAGTAAATAGACTTTCAGTTGGTTTGAAGTAAGGTTTGAGTAATTAACCCTAAATCCGACTCACATCGCTTATGATGGGTGATATTTGGCAACTATAAGCAGCCGATGATGATATTGGGGACTTGAATCAAGTGTATGGTAAGTTAAAAATCTTGTTTTTGATGTTGTCAATACTAATGTCGAAACTATCATGTTAATTTTGGTGGTAACTGTAATGTAACCTAGTTTGTATAAATTGTGTAGGTGGACACCTTGATTTGTTTTCGATGAAGGTTCATTTAGGTGGTAAGTTCACTAAATTCCCAGGAAGGAATTACGTTGATAGTGAGGTATTGTTTGTTGAAGCTAGTGATATCAATGTTTTCAGTGCTATAGAATTGAATCATATGCTAGAGGAGTTTGGTTATCATGGTAAGAACCAGAAAATATACACACATTTTTTAATTCCTATCGAGGACTTGGATTTTAGCCCCTGTGCCTTACGAAATGATGATGATGTGAGGTTGTTGAGTAAATACGTAAATGATCATAAACTATTTCTATTTACATAGAGGTCGGGAAGTCAAGCGTGCCCACTTATTTTTGTTTGGCATCGAAGGTGCAAATTAGGGAAATTATAGAGGATACAGTTAGATCACACACTCAGTTGTAACGTCCCAAATTTTTTTTTTTGCAAGACACACATAAATAAAACATCATCTCATATCAGAGTAAGTGCGGAAGTATCAAAAGGCATTGCGAGTTAATTACAATGTCCCAAATTCAAATTCAATATCAGTTCAACCGTAATAAGTTTTAGAAACAAGTTGAAAATTCTTTTGGCTGCGAGCTGTCGTCACTGTCCTGGAGCTCTACCATGGTCCCGACCTTAAAGATAGAAAATTAACAACGGTAAGTGCGAAGCTTAGTTAGTAAGTTACTGCAACCTATGACGATCTACAATAATCACAATCATGCACTTTCTACCCGCCACCAATATGGTCGGTCATATCTATCCGATGCCAACGCATACGGTCATGCTACCCGCCGCTGCAGCGGACAGTCATAATTACCCGCTGCCGAAGCAGACGGTCATACTACCCGCTGCCGAAGCAGACGGTCATACTACCCGCTGCCAAAGCAGACGGTTATACTACCCGCTGCCGAAGCAGACGGTCATCATACGTTCATATTCACTACTGGTTTGGTGTGCAAGTAAGAATACTCACCTGGCAGTTGTCCTTGTCACTGGTTCTTTCTGAAACTTTACTCGGTTACTCTATACGTTAACTGTCACCTGATGCAAGTCTGACAAATCAATACCGGGCAGTAACCTAGACTTACTAACACAACTTCTACAAATCTGATAGGCATAACGCAAGTTCACATAGACATGTAGTAATACAAAATGCAATCATCAAGTTCCACAAAACCGGCGGATGTGTCGCGTCGAGTAAGTGTCGGATTTTAACTCCGGGCCTCACTGTCGGATTTCAACTCTGGGCCTCAAGTGTCGGATTTCAACTCCGGGCCTAGACTATCGGATTTTAGGCCTCAACTGTCGGATTTCAAGAATCCGGGTCCCAACTGTCGGATTCAATTATGTAAAAGTCGCATGGCATATATCATAAGTCACATGATATCCTAAAGTTGCATGGTGCAATTGCATAAGTCGCATGACACATATCTAAAAGTCGCATGGCATAAATTCTAAAAGTCGCACGAAACATAATCCGAAAGTCGCATGGCACATCATTTAAGAGTCGCATGGCATAAATTCTAAAAGTCGCATGAAACCTGATTCGAAAGTCGCATGGCTCATGAAAGTCGCATGACATGAAAGTCGCATGAACACATTTAAAGTCGCATGAAACACAATGAAGGTCGCATGAATCACATGAAAGTCGCATGAACATAATGAAAGTCGCATGAAACACAATGAAGGTCGCATGAACCACATGAAAGTCGCATGAAACACATTATCTTCTTCATCAGTTCATAATATTCAAAAACCCAGACTCCATAGCCAAAATCCAACTCTTTCAAAACTTCACCAAATCACTATATTTTTATTTCAAAACATATCTCCATTCATTTAAACATTTCCTTCAAGATTTAACTATATTTCATCAAGTAACAAAGATCATATCTTAAATTCTCTCTCACTAGTTGTTCATAAACACACAACCTCAAAAACCCAGCTTAAAACTCATGCTAACACCATTCAAACAAGATAAAATTTATAGCTACACTACCATAATGAGATAGGAATCATTACCTGATGATTTCCTTGCAAATTCCTTGAGTTTCCAACACTTCTTGATGGCTCCTTCCTCTTCTTGCTCATGGGGTTTAAGCACAGTCTTTCTCTCTCTCTTCAATGGAACAGTAATTTTGATTGTGAATATGGGAGGCTGTGCCCTAGTTCTCTATTTATACTCATGTGAGACTCTCCTATGCCCAAATTCCAATTAAAATTCTTATTAGATTGATACATATATACATAAGCCCACTACACAACTGGTGATTCCTTTTTGGATCCATATGTGTAAAAGACCATTGAATTAATAATGTCCAACCAAAAATATATATATATATATACAAGTCACCATAATATCCATAAAATATACTTATACATTTAAAAAAATTACGGGTATTACATCAGTCATCTAATGCAAATAGGTATAGGTCACTTCAACTTCGTTTGCTAGATTGGCATGATCAATTAATGTCCAAGTAAACATATATGAAGCTGATACATTGGAAAATGAAGTCCATTGTGAATCTATTACAATAGATAATGATGTTAACCCTACTGAAACTGTTAAACTTGATGCCTTGAATGCCAATCCTAAAGAATTTAGCAATGTAGATGTAAACCAAGGAATTTCAATTGACTTGGATATACTGTTAAATTTTCAACCATTAAGCCCACATATCACTGTAACACCGGCTTTGCAAACGGTAAAATTAGGAAAAATTTGCGTTTTTCATAAACGTGAACTTATTCACGATTAAATATCATTATGTTACGCAACGGAAACTTAAACCAAAAGGTTTTACATCAATATTTACATTCAAAATATTGTATCAACTGCTTGGTGTTACTCTATCACAATAACCGACCATAATATCATATCATTACAAAAAGTGTTCCAACCCAAATAAACATCCAACAGAACGCAACCCCGCTCACCAGGCCACCTATTCTTTATCTGCAAAAAGGGTCAACGTGGCACCATTAGCTATACACATAGCTAGTGAGTACAAACTTAACATAAGCATCAATAAAGCAAGTCATGTATCACGGAGAATTAGCCCATACTCTACCGGCCTCTCATTCGGAGATGGCTGGTATTGAAACCAGAGGTCTGCCTTTCCCGACCTTGATCGTTCCTTGTATGCACATCGACATACCGCAGATATCTGCATTTCTTTCAAGACACCAACAAACACTTGCACAAATAACGACGTTGTTTACTAGACAACCGTCCAGAACACCTGTAGGTGGCACTACTAAAAGTGTCATTCAAGGATCAGGTGGAAATCTCGCCGGAGTGTACACCACTACAACTTCGCAAGCAAGTAGCTATGCCTCTATGGCAGAGACTTCAACAAGTACTCTGAGTGAGTCTCGGTTTGTTACCAAAGATGACTTGCAGGAGGCCCTCAACCCGATCACAGAAAGCTTATCCAAAATCAAGCAGGCACTTGCTTTATTAAAAACAAAGGTTGATGATGGGTCGGGCTTATCTATTGACACTCTAAAATCCCTGCTTTATGATCGATTGCTGGAGAGAGCCCCGGACTGTGAACAGAACCTAGATCTCCTTCAAACCTTTCAGAATGAACAAACTTACAAGGGTAGTAATCTAAATGAATTCAAAGAAACAGTTATTAACTCCATGGAGGATCTGGGCAATGTGGTCTTTCAAAAACTGGATTCTGTGGAAAACAGGCTGACAATTCTTGAATATACTTGCAAATCCCAAGCTGCTGGGTCAAAGCGTAGGCGTGATGACAATGATCTCGATCATGATCGTCACGAGGGGGAGAAAAGACCGCGCGTTTTGACCTTTAAACCTTTAACATAATGATTAGCGGCTGCAACGGGGATCGGGGCTGAATCTCAACAACAACATCAACAAGAACAACAAGAACAACAACAACAACAACAGCAGCAATAGCAACAACAACAAACTGAGCCTGAACCTGACATCCTAGTGTTTGAATTCGAAATTGAAACTACATATATTGGTGAAAGGGATGAGTCAGATGAACTGATGAGACCGATTAATGAGTTCTCTTTTGGCAAACTGCCAGAAAGAACAGAAGAAGTCCAGATAGTGGACATATTTGATGATATGCCGGTGCCTGTGATACAAAAGCCAGTTTCTTCAATGGTTGCAAAGCCTGCGAAGGAGGTAGTCACCAAAAAGCAGATTGAGGAAGCTATTAGAAATATAGATCTAACAAGGGTTCTTCGGGGCATTTCTGAGGAGGTTCATCAACTATTCCCTCCTGAATCAAAGAAATTCGAAATTCTTGGTGTCAGCCCCGACATCTTGAGGAAAAATCTTGAAGCTGAGCAGGCACAACAACTCCAACAATCATCTGAATGATCTATCCCTCTGAATGTCCAACCAACTCGTCCAATTCCAACATCTTCAGAACCAGGCCTAGATCGACACAACATGTTCACAAGGGAAGCAATGAAAAACCATATATGGGGCAAATATGGTGTGAATGCTGCTTACCTCGAGTATCAGATCCCTACTATCTATACTTCTCAAATCAGAGAAACGATTCCTCCTGAACTGACGGGTCTTGATGACACTCAAAGGAGGGAGCAGATTGTGTTAGAGTACCCCATCAGCATGCAAAAATATTTAAGGTACAGGTTTGTTGTTTATGATGTTCAAAGGGCAGATGGTCAGAAAATCTCTCTCAATTAAGCAGAATTCTGACACGTCAAGCTTCATGACATTGAGTTCATATACGAGGAGCTATCCACAAATATCTACAAGTCCTATGAAGAACAACAAGGACGATCATCTCTAATGAAGTATATGAGGAGATTTATTGAATTTATCAAAGAGCACGATCTACAATTGGGAGCCGAGATTAATCAACTCGAGGCGAATCTGCTCAGACCACTGCAACATCATCCTGATCTACAGACCCTAGAAGAGCTAACTATTATTGATGAAAATCATCCAAGCTTTGCGGGTCAAAGAGGTGTCATCTTCGTCAACCAATGTCGTCAAAAGATCTTCGTCAGGATGGTGGACTTGATGGCATACTCAGATGGTACTCTAAAATTGCCGTTTCATAGACTCCAAGAAAAGGCTGAAAAGGATCAATCAACATTAAGTGAGTCAGATTAGGCTGGGCTGATAAGGACAATCGATCAGATTAAAAGGACGTTGGATAGTCGTCGGATAATTCAGAGGTGGCTAGATGATGTTTGGAATAAGAAATAGGTCATTATTGTAAATATTATCTTTCTGCATTTCTATTTTCATGTAATAGGCTTTCTCTCCATTTAGGGGGAGATTGTTAATTTTAGAAAATGTAGAAAAGCCTATTTTATAGGCGTGGCCTATAAATAGGTCATTGGCCCTTGGCCATTGAAATGCTTGAAACTCTCGTGTAAGCTTTTGCTCATTAATGCAATACCCATATTCAAAGCAAAAGGTGTAGTGTGTGTTTTCTCTCTAATATCATTTTCTCTCTACACTAATACTCGAAGGTTTTCATCACGGGACAAGATTGAAGGTTTTTACCCCTTATGATATATGGCACGTCGCTTATGCAGAACCTACGATACGGAATGTTACCTCAAATCACCGTTAAATCGCGAATCTCCTGATCAAGGGTCCATGGGATCCAACTACAGAGTTGACCTTAACCATGCTTGAAGATGTCCACGAACTTTTTCACATACACATAGCTAGTCCAATCTGGATCATTCACTTAGCATGCATATTCATTCATTTCATCATTACGGATCCAATCTGGATCCCTATCATACATATCATCAATCTTTCACATAGCTGATCCATTCAGGATCAGTATCATGCATATTATTCATCTTAACTAGGTGGCTCCAATTCCGGATTCCGTTGGCATGCACTTAGCTTACATTCAACGAGTATTTAACATGGCATAGTGCATTAAAGTAGCATGGAAATACTTACGTATTTACTTTCAAGCATACATGCAACTTAAAACATCTTTGCATCACATACAATACACTTAGCAAGCAAATCTCCCTCTATTGAGGCTTACGGAAGTCGGTACTCACCTGAGTAGCTTATATTACAGATTATTTAACTCCGACACAGCTAACTCGGCAATTTACCTAAAATCATCATTATACGCGTTAAGCGTTTACACATATGGGATTCTATTTCTAGAACCCTTACAAGAACAATCTAAGGCTTATAGTACCCTAGAATAACCTCACGTGACTTAGCACGACTTGTGCCTTTAAAACATTTATCTTTAAAAAGTAAACATTCTGAAATTCACCCGATGCGTTGCGTCCAAGCACCGGACGCGTCACGTTGTGCTTCACATCTGCGAAAGTCGCATGGTTAAGCTTTGAACGTCGCATGGCTTATTCATGATTCAAACTAAAAGTCGCATGATACAAACAAACTAAACCATAAGTCGCATGGCATGGCAAAAGTCGCATGTCACAAGCAAGAGTCGCATGGCCATGCGACAGTCGCATGAACTAATTGCTCAAACCATGCGATAGTTGCATGAAAGGGTTGCATGACCCCTGCGATAGTCAGACAAAAATCGTGTGACTTGTCTGACTTTAACTCTTGATCGTGTTCAGAACAAACCAGAATCTTAAACTTGTTAAATTTACTTTCAAAACACTTTTAAACTTCAAACAACATTCATACAAGCTTCATAAAATTATCAAATCCAAACAAGAACACCAAACATGGAAAACCCACTTTCAAAGTAAGCTTGTATGTTCTTTAATGTTGTTTTGCATGAACTTGAGTTTTAGCTAGATCTAAACATAAAATTATCAGCAAACATGCTTAAACCTTATAACAAGCACATGCTCACCTTCTTTGGATTCAAAGACAACAAATCTTCAATCCTTCCCTTCACCAGAAGCTCACGAGAGAAGAGAGCAAGTATGTGTTTATGTCTGTGTTTTGCTATATCAACTTTGACTAACTCTAGTCAAATTACACACATAGATATCTATATATATTCTTATCCAGAGGCAACCGCCAGTTGCCTCTGGATTTCTTTTCTTTTTGGTTTTTTTTTCTAATTTCTCTCTTTTTCTATTTATATAGATACACACACACACATATATATATATATACTTATATATATATATATATGTATTTACTTTACTAAAACACCACTACACAAATATATATATATATATATATATATATATATTTCATTTAACAATAAACACAAATACATTTTCTTTAATATAATTAACTTACATATGTTTATACAATTTGGACCCTTTACATAATTTACTAACTTACTTACATTTACATACGACTAACAACTAGGCCCAAATTGAGGATGTTGACGTGTGAAATCAGGATATAAATTTAAAGTCCAATTACACCTAGTCCAGATCACTACACTGTAGGCAAGAATGACCTAATCGTATGATAATATAGCTAAGGTAAGTAAAAGGGTATCATCTCCACAGGAACAGTTGAGCTGACTACTAATGATAGAACAACTCGATTAACCTAAGAAATTTGATTTGATTGAAGGGTTGTTGTGATTAAATCAATTACTCTACTAAATTACTAAAAACAAACAAAGATTGAAACTTTATCTAAGTAAATTAGTTCTGATTAAATCAGTGGGAAAAGATATTCACCATGATTAACGCACCCTAAACATAGATTTGGCCGATTTAAGTCCCGATTAATTGGAATTCCATAGTGGTTGATCAATTAACTCTCGTTTAATCTCTCTCAATGTCACAACATGGTTCCTAGGACTTTCATCTCTAAGCCTATATTATAACACACCCCAAATTATTGTGCAATTGTAGGTTCGGATTTCTCGTCACCTAATCCTAGAACTTCCGTTACAAGAATTAGTCCGTTTAGAGATTAACTAAGTTATTGGTAGTTAACTTCAACCCCTATTTCTAGTGAATTGCCTACTACGTCACATAAGCGAAAAGTAGAAGAGATCACACAATAATGTCATTCTCATGATCAATAACACATGCAATCAACAAATCAACAATCCAAAGCTTAAAGCTAGAAACTTTAAGGATTCTTTCAATTCATAAACGAATAATTGTTCAAGAAACCAAATCAATCCATAATGATAACAAAATCTAGTCTAGGGTTTGTCAAATCATAGTGAATACAAGAGATCTAGCACATAGACATGCTAAATTCAACCAACAAAAAGTCAAAATCCTAGAAAAAGAACGTCTTCATTAAATAAACGAATGAAACAAGAATTCAAACAGGTTTTGAAACTTTGAAGGTGTCTTGAATCTTCTCCTTGAAAGATATGAAGCAAAGAATGGTGTGAAACACAGCTCCCTACTCCAACATTATGCTCCTGATTAGATTTTTCCAAAATGCTCCCTTAAGAAAATACAGAAAATCCCATTTAAAGAGCCAGATCTGCCGTGCTCGCGGCCCGAACCTTGGACTTCACACCGCGAGTATGAGATTAACATATCCATTTTTCAAACTTCAAATAGTCCACCCAGTCAAAGGCAATCCTCGCGGCGCGAACACCATTCCTCGCGGCGTGAACTTTAGCATCACTTTTCCAGAGATTTCTAGCCGGCGTGAAGGGCAACATCTCCCGTCAATAGCAATTCTCGCGGCTCGAGTATCATCCCTCGCGGCGCGAGCTTCTTTGAATGACTTTATTTTTAACTTTTGCTTTCCGCGGCCCATTTTTTACACATGTTTTACACTTTTGAACTTTGGAGACCTGAAACACACAATGTACACACTTTGAGTGTAAAAGCTTATTCTTTTGCACTATTTTCATACAAATCTACGGATATTGACGGGATTAAATATGTATAATTCCGGATATATCAACCAATTTCCACACAAAACCTTGGTTGTCCTCAAGCAATTTATCTAGTGCAGAAGACAGGCTTAAACAATCCAGAAATCTCTCAACGAGTCATCCAATAATTGCAAACCTCATTACTACTTAGTCCAGCAATCTATCCCAAGTGATTCTAAAATTTATGCAACACGAAGGGTTGTCACTCAATCACTCAAGTGTATAAGGCATAAATATGAACATAGACACACAAGATATCAAATGTACAACACACACATATGCTTGTAATCAAATCTCATCTCCACCACTAGAGGTATCAACCTTCAAGAGGGCTTTAGGGTTGTAATGTTGGGCTAAGGCTAAGGGTCTGGAAAAGTGGGAAATTTTAAGTGACTAAATATAGCAAAAATCCAAGTCAAGCTGGACAACAACGAATCACCATTCATGTGAAATGGTTATACGAATGGAGCACATAACATCCAAATATCAATGCTTGCTTCATACGAACTTTATTCTTTTGTTGAGCGTGTTTTTTTTGCATCTTTTCCACAAGACTTTTGGAGGATCCCACTGCTTTTGTTTTATTATTCGCTCTTTTGACAGGAGTACCTCTTAATCGGCTCACTTGAATAATCGGATCACCCGTTATTCACCCAACTTGACTCGGACTTAAGTTAGGGCCAAAAGATGGTTTTGAAAACGGATAGGCAAAGATAATTTGGTAACAAATGAAAAGGTTAACGCTCAACATGGCTACAAGTGTATCGAGTGCTAAAATTGAGCACTACGCAATTTAAGGTAGGATAGATTAGATAATCTAAAATTGAGACTATCTAACAAACAAACGAAAGGCTGAAACAAATGGTTTAAAACAAACGAAGGCCTCTCTCAGTGCAATGGTGATTAACCCTCATTTTTGTGGTCTTGACAAGTATATTAAGGACAAGTTCTGCAGTAATTATGCACGGACATCCTCACGCCAAAGAAAATGTCAATATATTCACGATGTAAGTCTCAACTCTCAAATTTCATGGAGTGGGTAATGTGATGGGAGTTTATGCATAAATCTAGAAAAAATTTGATTTAGACAAATGAAATAATGTACTTTTAAGGCCTGGATTACCGAACTATTGCTAAAAAAATTTCGGGTGGTACGTCACACGATGAACTACTCAACTTACAAGAAAAAGTTGACCCCACTTCCCACACTTTGAAGATATGCATTGTCCCCAATGCAACAATAATAACTGTATCACGTGTAGGGTAACAAGTTAAAAAGGAAATATACTCCCCTGGGTCCATTATTGCTTTCCGCTTTCTGAACACGGTTAGGAGAAATTTGCTAACAACTTGATTCCATGCTACATGCTTCTCGCGTCAACCGGTTCAATTCCTGAATCAAACAAAACAAACAAACAAACAAAACACCAAACAAGCAGAAGAAAACTAGAACAAACAATCACTAAAGACAAACGAAATGAAAAGCAAAAATAAAATGTTGGAGCGAGCAAACCCATTAGTTATCGAACTCATCCCGATGGGGGGTTGAGTCGTGTCTGTGCACCCAGTCATCCCAACTGCTGTAGTTGGGTGGGTTCTGCTCCTGCTGAGGCCATTCTAGAGGTCGCTAGTATGGCTCTGGCTGAAATTGTGGTGGTGGTTGATATCCAAACCACCGAGTCATAGTCCTTTGCTTCCAGTCCATCGAATATAGCAACCGTGTGTTTTGATATGTGAGACAATGATAGTAATCGTCCACATTTTTGTTCAGCGCGTTATGGGAAACTTCAAGCCTCCCCATTCTGTATGTCAGATTCTTGTAAGCTGCATAGGCATCCCAGTTTTGTGGTGTTGGTTGAGAACTGGATGCACCATGTGGCCCTGACCGTTTTGTTGCTGACGCGGTAGGGGGACCCTGCTGCATTTTGCGTTCACGTTCCCTGATCAATGACCGTCCTCCCAAACCATTGCCATGCTCCTCTCCTTTCTGCTGGGATGATCACCTTCATTCCTTTAAGTTGGTTCACATCAATATATCTCATGAGATCTGCCATGGCAAATGATTCCACCACTCGTGTGGTCAAAATATCTAGTGATCGGGCAATACGAGTGATATACTGACCACCACATAAACCATTGTTAGATCTTAACCCGGTGGCTTCCGATAAAAATTTCACGATAACAAAGGGAAGATTGGTGAAATTCTCCCTTTGTGTGACTTAATGAAGCAGCCACAAGTCCAGTTTGTTTACTTTATCTTGACTTTCTTTTCTTTGATTAACTGAATTAACAATCATCCAATGCAAGACTCGGTGTTCAGATGAATAGATCTTGGATGCCTTGGTATTCGCATTCCTGTAATCTCCTAGGCCAATGTTGTGCCATAGGATGGTGTTTAAGGAATCATCAGTTGGCTCTCCTTCGCATTGTTGTATACAGGTTGCAAAGAGGGGATGATCCGGCTGCGCATCGGTGTACAAGGCTAGGTGTTGAACTAAATCACTTAGGTTGCATACCCACCATTTCCCACGATGTCTGAACTGCATGCAGTCTACATCTGGCCCTTCTCGCGCTTTATCCGCCATAAATTGATAACTAGATAAGAATTCTAGCACCAATTCCCTATATATGGGCTCCCTTATGTCCATTGCTGTTTGCCATACCCTGCAGGTGAATATAACAGCACCCTTGATCATCTGTAAAATTTCTTACCAAGAATACACGTATGCTGTCTTCCCGATTCAGCTGTCGAATAAGGTTCCAGTCGAGAGTCCTCCCGGGCTCTACTCTCTGTTGTCGAATCGTAGCTAGCTTTGTGTTGCATCTTCCACGCATAATCGGTGGTATGTCTGTGTCGTGTTCAAAATCCAGAAAGACATGCATTCCATTGACCACAAGATTGTTGGGGAAGCCGTCCGCGTGTGTGCCGCTTGAACTAGCTGCCCGGGATCGCTGTCAAAACAACATGAAAAATTTGTACCAGTAGTAAGCTTATATTGTGTTCATAATTGGAAGGGCCACTTCCCACACTTTCTTCTTCTAACCCACTAGCCAAACTATTGTGGAGATATGCAAGACAAGATATAAATCATGAAATGACTATGCAAATATGTAGATAACTTCTTTGTAGTCACATACATGGCAAATAACATCAAAAACACAATTTTTCTTACATATTGCAAATTAAGAACCACCTTCTAACATATAATGACTCAAGGACCTGAAGCAATGAACAAGCTTCATGAATGTTGTGGAACAATTTTTTTTATTTCTAGCATAATAACACATAATAATAACCAATGTAAGCTTATCCACTCAAAACATGTATCATTCATGTTATAAGAAGCCATAAAACTAAGAAAATTTCAACATTTGAAGGTAGCATAACAATGGGGGAAAAAGCCCCAAAATACCCACCGAAGCTCTAAAGTTGCTTAAATCTTGAAGAAATTGCAAGAAGAATCATTTACTTACCTTAGGAGCCATGATTATGTAGAGATTTTGAAGAACAATTGGTCAGAAAATGGATCTTGGTGGGAGGAGATGGAGCTCATGGCGGCTAGGGTTAGTGGAGAATGAAGAACAAAACAAAAGTAAGAGAAATAAAAAGGCAGGTCTACGTCGGGCTCGCGGCGCGAACCGGGTCGGGCACCGACAGAAATTCTCCGGGTCGGGTTTCTCGCGGCGCGAAGGTGAGTCTTTCCGGCGGGAAAAATTCTCTGGAAAATGAGGCCTTTTTCGACCATGACCTCGCGGTGCGAAGGTGGGACCACGCGGTGTGAGCCCCCCCTTTTTTTGGGTTTTCTGATTTTTCTGGAACGATAAAAAAGACGAGAACACACGGGTTGCCTCCCGCGAAGTGCTTCGTTTTTTAACGAGTCTAATGCTCGACTCAATATTCGCGATTCATTCTTCTCTTCCCATCGGGGTGATGTACATCACTTCCCCCTCTTTTTATGCCATGTCCTCATGGTAACGTTTGAGGCGATGTCCATTTACGCGAAATTGACCGTTCTCGGAGCGGAGCTCAACAAATCCAGCGGGGTATGTTTTGATGACGGTGTATGGACCTGTCCATTTTGATTTCAGTTTGCCAGGCGAGAATTTATATCGAGACAGGTAGATTAGCATCTTCTCTCCTTCCGCGAAGTGCTCACTACTCTCAATTGTTTGTCATGCCATGACTTGCTTTTCTCCTTATAGATTTTGGAATTCTCGTAGGCGTGCAGTCTTATCTCATTGAGAAGATTTAGTTGCGCCTTCCTCTCTTCTCCCCTGAATTTATATCCAGATTACACTGTTTAAGAGCCCAGTATGCCTTGTGTTCGATTTCAAACGGGAGATGGCATGCTTTACCATAGACAATCCTATAGGGAGTTTATCCTATCGGGGTCTTGTAAGCTGTGCGGAATGCCCATAGTGCATCATCAAGCTTTTGTGACCACACTTTTGGGTTATTATCCACGGTTTTCTCGAGAATTTGCTTTAAAGCTCTGTTTGTGTTCTCCACTTGTCCACTCGTTTGTGGATGGAAGGAGGTGGAGAAACGATGATTTACGCCATACCGTTTTAGAGTTTTCTCCATAAGGTAGTTGGCGAAATGAGTGCCTCGGTCACTGATTAAGGCCTTGGGACATTTGAAACGGCAGAACAGATTCTTGATGAAGTTGACTATGACTCGGGCATCATTTGTGGGGACAACCTTTGCTTCAGCCCATTTGGAGACGTAATCAACAGCCACTAGGATGTACTTATTGTTTTGGGAATTTGGGACTGGACCCATGAAGTCAATGCCCCATATATAAAATATTTCACAAACTAGGATGCCATGCTGGGGCATTTCATCCATTTTGGAAATGTTTCCAATTCTCTGGCATGTGTCACAGGTTTTCACCATGGAACTAGCATCCTTAAAGATTGTGGGCCAGTAAAAACCTGCATCGAAAACTTTTCGGGCGGTGTAATTCGGGCCAAAGTGTCCACCCGTAGGACCCTTATGGCAGTCTATGAGAATTTGCATGGCTTCAGTACCATGCACACATCGACGTCGAATGGTATCAGCACCAATCCTGAAGAGGTAGGGTTCCTCCCAGTAATAGTGCTTGAGATCAGAAAAGAATTTGCCTTTTTGTTGATGAGTTAGTCCTTTGAGTAGTACACCTGCTGCCAGATAATTTGTGAAATCTGCAAACCATGCGGTGTTATCCTCTTCCCATATGTGGATGGCTTCAAGAAACTCATCGGGGAATGTATCATAAACCTCATTTTCGCTTAACTCCTCCAGGTGAGGGTTTTCCAGTCGAGATAGATGATCGGCGGCAAGATTTTCAGCACCCTTTTTATCCGTAATTTCAATGCCGAATTCTTGTAAGAGAAGAATCCAATGAATGAGCCTAGGTTTAGCATCTTGCTTAGAAAAGAGATACTTGAGGGCCGAATGGTCGGTGTAAACGATGGTTTTGGAAAGGACCATGTATGGACGGAACTTATCGAAGGCAAATACTACAGCAAGAAGTTCCTTCTCTGTTGTGGTATAGTTAGCTTGTGGCCCGGTAAGTGTCCTACTGGCATAATAGATAGGTTGCAAACGATTGTTCTTCCTTTGTCCTAAGACCGCCCCTAACGCAAAGTCACTTGCATCACACATAAGCTCAAAAGGTAAGGTCCAATCGGGTGGGACCATGATTGGTGCATGTGTGAGCTTATGTTTTAGAACATTGAAGGTTTCCACGCATTCGGGAGAGAACACAAATGGTGTATCCTTTTCGAGGAGTTTTGTCATGGGTTGAGTGATTTTCGAAAAGTCTTTAATGAATCGCCTATAGAAGCTGGCATGGCCTAGAAAGCTTCTTACGGATTTCACATTGGTGGGTGGAGGTAACTTAGAGATGACATCTATTTTGGCTTTATCTACCTTTAACCCGGACTTGGAAATTTGGTGGCCTAACATGATGCCTTCATGCACCATGAAGTGACATTTTTCCCAGTTGAGGACGAGGTTGGCCTCCTCGCATCTCACTAGGACTCTTTCTAAACTCGAAAGACATGACTCGAAGGAGCTGCCAAAGATTGAGAAATCATCCATGAACACCTCCATACAGTTTTCAAGCATGTCTTGAAAGATAGCTGTCATGCAGCGCTGAAATGTGGCCGGCGCGTTGCATAGCCCAAACGGCATCCGGCGATAAGCGAATGTCCCAACGGGGCAGGTGAAAGTGGTTTTCTCCTAATCCTTAGGGTCTATTGGAATTTGAAAGTAGCCGGAGAAACCATCTCAGAAACAATAGAACTCGTTTCCCGCCAGTCTCTCCAACATTTTATCAATGAAAGGGTAGAGGAAAATGATCTTTACGAGTGGCATCATTGAGTTTGCAATAATCGATGCAAACTCTCCACCCCGTAACAGTTCTTGTAGGGACAAGTTCACCCTTATCGTAAAGGACAATTGTCATCCCTCCTTTTTTGGGAACTACCTGGACCAGGCTCACCCATGGGCTATCATAAATGGGATAGATGAGCCCTACATCAAGTAGTTTGATGACTTCCTTTTTAACCACGTCTTTCATATTTGGATTCAACCTCCTTTGCCTTTGCACACTTGGTTTAAAATTTTCTTCCATTAGGATTTTATGTGTACAAAAGGTGGGGTTAATCCCGGGTATGTTTGCGGTTTTCCAAGCAATTGCCTTCTTATGGGCCTTGAGAACCTTGAGTAGGCTCTCTTTTTCACTTGTCGACAGATAGGCCGAAATGATCACGGGTATAGATGCCTCATCTTGCAAGAATGCGTACTCCAAATGATCGGGGAGTTGTTTAAGCTCCAACTTTGGTGGTTCTTCGAGAGATGTCTTGATCCAATATTTGTCCACGATCTCTTCATCTTTCAACACATCTTCCATAGATGGAATGTCATCGTCATCTATACTCAGCAGCTCTTGAAGCTTGCGAATAGCTTCATCTGGATCGTGATTTGGCTCACTATCAGTAGTGAGTGGAGCTTCTTCCCATTCTTTGTTTATAAAGGAATTGATCTTCTTCTCGATACACGGATCGAGGATGTCGAGGAAGTAGCACGTATCGTCCGATGCTGCGGTGTGCTTCATTGCTTTATCGATAGAGAATGTGACCCAATCATTCGGAATCCCTAAATTGAGTTGCTTCTTGGAGACATGAACAATTGCATCTGCTGTGTTAAGAAAATGTCTACCAAGAATCAATGGGACGTTTTTGTCTTCCTCCATATCTAGTATGACGAAATCGGCAGGAAAGACAAATTTCTAAACTTTAACGGGTATATTTTCAGCAACACCTATGGGATATTTGAATGACCTATCAGCTAATTGAATGCTCATCCTAGTGACTTTTAGATCTCCTAGCCCTAACTTAGAGTATAGTGATAATGGCATCAAATTTATACTTGCACCTAAGTCAGCTAAGGCATTACACACTAGTAAATTACCAACAAAATAAGGGATAGTAAAACTCCCTTGGTCACCAAGTTTTGGTGGCATTTTCGTTTGGATAAGAGCCGAGCACTCCTCACTTTGCAAAGTTGATGATGCCTCCTCCATTTTGGTCTTGTTAGCTACTAAGTCCTTGATGAACTTTCCATAATTGCACATTCCTGCCAACATGTCAACCAAAGGAACATTAATACGGACTTGTTTGATCATATCTAAAAACTTACCATATTGAGCTTGCAATATCTCCTTCTTTAATCTTTGAGGAAACAATATCTTCGGCTGATAAGCTTTCGGTGGTGACTTCCCTTGTGTAGGTGCTGATTTTTCTACCGGTTGCACCTCTTCAACCTCTTCTTGTTCCGTTGGTTCTTATCCTTGTTTATGTTCCTGCACATCAAATGAATCGTTAGAATTTAGATCATCAGAATGAGTAACACCTACCTCTTTGCCACTTCGAGTAGTAATTGCTTTCACATGTGCATCATTTTGGATTTTCTTGTGTAGTTGGGGGTAGACCTCCTAGCTGCATCTCGGTTAGTTGTTGGGCTATTCTCCCGACATTTCTTTCTAAATTTTGGATTGAAGCCTGCTGATTTCTAAGAGACTGCTCAAACTCTTCATTTTTCTTTGTCTGACCTACGACAAACTTCTCCAACAATAGTTCTAATTTAGATGGCTCTTGCATTGGATCTTGATCACCGGAGTCGGGTCTAGGAGGAATGGGTTGAGTATGCCTATAGAAACCAGGTGAGTTTTGCCTTTGGTTGAAATTATGGCTGCGGTTAATATTCCAATTTTGGTTACCCCCTTGATAATTTCCCTTGAACCCCTGGTTCATGAATTTCACTTCTTCGGGTGCCATCATGGGCTGATGTTGTTCGCAATCCTTAGTTGAGTGCGACCCTTTGCAATTATCACAACCGACTTGTAAGGCATGTAATGAAGTAGTCAACTTCTCTATTTCCCTTTCCAAGATTTTTTGGTTATTACGGAGAGCTGCCACATCCTCATTCGAATTGTCATCAATGGCATTAATTGTGACCCTCTTTGTAGGTTTCTTTTATCGGGAGTCCACTCAAGATTGTGTACGGCCATATCCTCTAACAATTGATACCCGGCAGTAGGGGTTTTATACATAAACACACCTCCACTGGAGGAATCCCAAATAGAACGTGAGGTATAATGCAATCCTCTATAGAAGATTTGCACTAAGTTCCCTTTCTCTAACCCATGGTTGGGACACATCCTGGTCAATCTCTTGAACCTCTCCCATGCTTCGGTTAATGATTCATCCCCACTCTGTTGAAAGGCCATAATATCTGTTTTTATCTTCTCTGCTTTGGCCGGAGGAAAATACCTTGTGACAAATCTGCTCCTCAATTCGTGCCACGTGGTTATTGAGTCGGGTTCTAACACTTTTATCCATGCTCTTGCTTCCCTAGTGAGAGTGAAAGGAAATAAATGGAGTTGGACCACATCAATTGATGTACCTTGATGTTTAAACAACTCACAAATATCTAAGAAATTTTCCACGTGCTGGTTCGGATGGCCGAGGCAGGAGCCGCAGGGGCAGTTTGCCAAGTGGTCCACATAGGCTGTTCGTCCGCCATGTGTTCTACGGGCCTAATTCTCCTTGCTCTCAAGCGTTGATGAAATTCCCTTTCAGGTTCAGCAAATGGTAATGCCATATGTGCACGAGAGCTACGGGGCATACACCTATAAAACAAAACAAAAAGAATGAAATTTGTGACCCACACCCGTTCAAGATGAAGAAAACAAATTAAAATAACAAGAGAAGAAAGAAAAAAAACAAAAACTACTTTACCCTAGAAAGCAAATTAACTCACCCAAGAACAAGTTCTAAGATGAGGATCGATCAATTAAGAAAGTTCTACTAAAGAATCAAGCAACCGTTCCCCGGCAACGGCGCCAAAAACTTGATGTGTGAAATCAGGTTATAAATTTAAAGTCCAATTACACCTAGTCCAGATCACCACACTATAGGCAAAAATGACCTAATCGTATTATAATATAGCTAAGGTAAGTAAAAGGGTATCGTCTCTACAGGGAACAGTTGAGCTAACTACTAATGATTGAACAACTTGTTTAACCTAAGAAATTTGATTTGATTGAAGGGTTGTTGTGATTAAATCAATTACTCTACTAAATTACTAAAAACAAACAAAGATTGAAACTTTATCTAAGTAAATGAGTTCTGAATAAATTCTAATCAGTGGGAAAAGATATTCACTATGATTAACGCACCTTAAACATAGATTTGGCCGATTTAAGTCCCGATTAATTGGAATTCCCTAGGGGTTGATCAATTAACTCTCGTTTAATCTCTCTCAATGCCACAACATGGTTCCTAGGACTTTCATCTCTAAGCCTATGTTATAACACACCCCAAATTACCGTGCAATTGTAGGTTCGGATTTCTCGTCACCCCTAATCCTAGAACTTCTGTTACAAGAATTAGTCCTTTCAGTGAGTAACTAAGTTATTGGTCGTTAACTTCAACCCCTATTTCTAGTGAGTTGCCTACTTCGTCACATAAGCAAAAAGTAGAAGAGATCACATAATAATGACATTCTCATGATCAATAACACATGCAATCAAAAAATCAACCATCCAAAGCTTAAAGCTAGAAACTTTAAGGATTCTTTCAATTCATAAACGAATAATTGTTCAAGAAACCAAATCTATCCATAATGATAACCAAATCTAGTCTAGGGTTTGTCAAATCATAGTGAATACAAGAGATCTAGCACATAGACATGCTAAATTCAACCAACAAAAAGTCCAAATCCCAGAAAAAGAATATCTTGATTAAATAAACGAATGAAACAAGAATTCAAACGTTTTGAAAGTTGAAGGTGTCTTGATACTTCTCGTTGAAAGATATGAAGCAAAGAATGGTGTGAAACACAACTCCCTACTCCAACATTATGCTCTTGATTAGATTTTTCCAAAGAGCTCCCTTAAGAAAATACAGAAAATCCCATTTAAAGAGCCAGATCTGCCGTGCTCGCAGTGCAAACCTTGGACCTCGCGGCGTGAGTATGAGATGAACATTATCCATTTTTCAAACTTCAAATAGTCCACCCGGTCAAAGGCAGTCTTTGGGGCGCGAACTTTAGCATCACTTTTCCTGAGATTTCTAGCCGGTGGGAAGGGCAACATCTCCCGTCGATAGCAATTCTCGCGACACAAGTATCATCCCTCGCAGCGCGAGCTTCTTCGAATGACTTCATTTTTAACTTTTGATTTCCACGGACAATTTTTTACACATGTTTTACGCTTTTGAACTCTCGAGACCTGAAACACACAATGTACACAATTTGAGTGTAAAAGCTTATTCTTTTGCACTATTTTCATACAAATCTATGGATATTGACGGGATTAAATATGCATAATTCCGGCTATATCTGATGTTACAAATCTTACCCCCTTAAGAGGATTCCGTCCTCGGAATCCGCTCAGTGATAAACAGATGAGGGTATCTTGTCTTCATCTCGTCCTCGACTTCCCACGTTAGGTTTGGACCTAAGTCGTGCTTCCACTTCACAAGAACTAGCTTGATCATCTTCTTGCGTAGCTTCTTGACCTTCGTGTCAAGAATTTCAAGAGGTTCTTCTACGAGTCGCTTAGAAGAGTCGACCTTTATTTCTTGCAATGGGAGAATCTGATCATCTTCAACGTTGCACTTGCGTAAGTAACATACGTTAAAAGTATCATGAATTCCAGCTAGCTCAGGCGGCAGCTCAAGAGTTACCGTCTGATCATTGACTTTGCGCACGACTTTGAATGGGCCTATGAAACATGGACTTAGCTTCCCCTTGCACCCAAAACGAATTTCGCTTTTCGAAGCAGAAACCTTCAAGAATACACGATCACCAACATCAAATGTAGGAGGACGACGTTTGGTATCCGCATACATCTTTTGTCGGTCTCGGGCCGCTTGTAGCTTTTCTAAGGCTACATTCACTTTGTCAGACGTGATCTGGACAATTTCAGGTCTAGCGAACTGCCTCTCCCTAGGCTCCAACCAGCAAGTCAGAGTACGACAATGTCTTCCATACAACATCTCGTATGGTGGCATTCCAATACTGGAATGATATGAATTATTATAAGAAAATTCAATCAATGGGAGATAAGAATCCCATGAACCACCAAATTCAAGTACACACGCATGAAGCATATCTTCCAGTGTCTGGATCGTTCGTTCAGATTGGCCATCGGTCTGCGGGTGATAGGTAGTGCTCAGATGAAGACGAGTGCCTAGCTCATGTTGCAAACTTTGCCAGAAATTAGATACAAACCGAGAGTCATGATCAGAAACAATTGAACATGGAAGACCGTGACGTGATACAATCTAATCAATATAAAGCTGAGCTAAATGAGTCAACGAAGCAGACTCGTTGGTTGCTAAAAAAGTGAGCCCTTTTAGTCAACCGGTCAACAATGACCCATATCATATCGTGCCCTCTGAATGCCTTTGGCAGCTTTGTCATCAAATCCATCATGATATGATCCCACTTCCATTCCGGAAATCAAGCTGTTGCAGATTGCCATAAGGCCTTTGGTGTTCCGTCTTGACCTGTGCGCATATTTGACATCTCTCCACAAATGAAGCGATGTCTTTCTTAAGAGTTGGCCACCAATACAACCTCTTCAGGTCATAATATATCTTGGTGGAGATTCCTGGATGGATAGATAATGAGCTTCTTGCAATATCAGCACACGATTACCCTTAACAAGAGGTACCCAAATCCTGGATTGAAAAGTCTTCAACCCACGATTGTCTTTACCCAGGTGGTCTTTCAACTTTTTCATCGTTTCAGTTTTCAGATTTTCTTCTTGCAAAGCTAACTGCTAGGCTTCTTTTAACTTTTCAATCAAATCTGATATCCCTCTGATCTTCATAAACTTTGCTTCTGATGTCGGTCCTTTACGGCTCAAAGCATCCGCTACAACATTGGCTTTACCAGGATGGTAACGGATTCCACAATTGTAGTCTTTAATTAACTCCAACCAACGGCGCTTCCGCATGTTGAGTTCTTTTTGGGAAAAGACATACTGTAAACTTTTGTGATTAGTGCATATCACACACTTTCGTGAGATTTCAATTGCCAAGAGGCATAAGCAATCACTTTATCTCACTGCATTAGGACACAACCCAAACCCGCATATGACGCATTACAATAGACGGTGAAGTCCTCCGAACCATCAGGCAAGGTGAGGATTGGAGCTTCACATAACAATAGCTTTAAGGTCTGAAAAGCTTCCTCTTGAGCTTCCGACCACACAAACGCTACATCCTTACGAGTCAGCTTTGTCAACAGACACGCAAGTTTAGAGAAATCGTGGATAAACTGCCGATTGTAGCCGGCCAAGCCAAAAAAACTTTTAATTTCGGAAGGAGTTCGAGGAACTCTCCAATTCATCAAAGCCTCCACCTTAGCTGGATCTACTTTGACACCATCACGAAAAATGACATGGCCAAGGAAATGCACCTCCCTAAGCCAGAATTCACACTTGGAAAGCTTAGCGTAAAATTGTTCTCGTTTGAGAGTTTCGAGAACCTGACGAAGATGGAGCTCATGATCAGCTTCAGTCTTCGAATAGACAAGAATATCATCAATAAAAACATTTACGGATCTATAAAGAAATGGAAGACAAACACGATTCATTAGATCCATGAAAATGGTAGGATCATTGGTTAAGCCAAATGGCATAACCAAGAATTCGTAATGACCGTAACGAGTTCGAAAACAGTCTTCGGGATATCTTCTTCATGAACTCGCACTTGATGGTAACGTGACCGAAGATCAATTTTAGAGAAGTAAGTAGATCCCTGCAATTGATCGAAAAGATCATCTAGACGCGGAAGGGGATATTTATTCATTACAGTTCGCTTGTTAAGCTCCCTATAATTTATACACATACGCATCGTTCCATCCTTCTTTTTGAAAAATAACATGGGAGCTCCCCGTGGCGAGGTACTTGGACAGATGAAACCTTTATCAAGCAACTCCTGAATTTGAGTCATCATTTCACGAATTTCAGAAGGAGCAAGAAGATATGGAGCTCTAGCCACAGTAGTAGCTCCAGGAATAAGTTCAATTTTATACTCGACATCTCTAACCGGAGGTAAACCCGGTAGTTCTTGAGGAAACACCTCAGGTAATCAGACGCTACCCTAATGTCTTAGACTGGTCGTTTTCAATCTTGGCATCAATAACATATGCTAAGAAAGAACCACAACCTTTAGAAATAGACTTTTGAGCTTTAATCACGGAGATAACAGGAATATCGGACTCGCGTTGCTCTCTTCGAGCTATTGCATAAGATCCATCAAAGAGAGGAATCTTAATCATCTTTTTGGATCAGAGAATCTTAGCATCACGATTGCTGAGCCAATCTATTCCAATTACAACATCGAAGCCCGCAATAGGCATTATGAAAAATGAAATAGGGATACTACTCCCATCAATGTATATAACTACGATAGGAACTTTCTCGGTAACCGGAACTACCTTACCATCAGCAACTTCAACGTTAAGTGCCTCGTTTAACGGGATAATAGGCAATTGAAGTTATTTACAAAAAGCCACAGAGACAAAGAAATAAGTTGCTCCTGAATCGAATAACACACATGTAGGGATATAATTAATGACGAATGTTTGCGTAATGACATCCCCCGCTGCCTTCACCTCCTCTGCTGTCATCTGAAATGCCCTCCCTTTCGCGCGAGGTGCACCATCTCTCTTCTGCCCTCCAGAAGACCCACCTACTCCTGAACCTTGTCTGTTGGGACAATCTACCATCTTGTGACCGGGCTTGCGACACCGATAGCAGACATCTTCTTTGTATCGGCACTCGCTCACCGAATGCCCTTTTTGCCCACACCAGTGCATTCCTCATAATGAAAGTTCGATATGAAGAAGACCAAGGATCGTCAGGTCTTGGTTTCTTAGAAGTATCATTCTTTCCACCTCCAGAGGATTGCCCTTTAGAAGGACCCGATTTTTAGATGGCTAAAACTTTCTTTTATAACCCTCACCGGTAGATTCGCCCCTACATTGAATAAAGTCTCCCTCCATTTGTCGGGCCACTTCAAATGCCCGATCAAGACTTGCAGCCGCTCGCACATTGGCGCGAAACTCCAGTGGCAAGGTTGCCACAAACCGTCTTATCTTGGTGGTCTCATCTGGTATCAGGTGTGGAACAAATCTCATCTTATTAGTGAAAGCCGTGATAAGATCTTCCATCGATTTATCTCCTTTTTGGATATTGTTAAACTCTCTCTCCATCCTCTCCATGTCATAATCAATATAATACTCCTTTAACAGCTTCTCGGAAAATTGTTCCCAAAAAAGAGCAGTCAACACCTCTTTACTAACAGAGGCCTTCACGGTGTCCCACCAGAAAATGGCATGACCCTTCAACATGGGTACTGCGTATTTCACGCAATACTCTGGTTCACACTCGCAGGATTCAATCATTTGCTCCATTTCACGGAGCCACTGCATCGTAACTGTGGGGTTATCACTCCCCTCGAAAGTCGGAGGCTTACACGACAAGAACTTTTTATAAGAGCAAGTCTTGGGTGGTCTGCCTAGAGTAGTCTGCAACAAGAGCTCTTTAGAAATGTGTGGCTCTTCTTCCAGACGCTTTATATATGCTACTTGGTCTGGTTCAAGTCTTTCGCCACCAGCATTATGCTGAGAGTGTTCATCTTCAGGTTGATGAGGCATATGCGAAGCCTCATCTTCCATATCTTTTGGTGCTTGCTCGGTATTTCCGCGCTCGGTAGATATCTTCAATTCAACTTTCTATATAACAAAGAAGAGTATTAATACTCTGCTATACTTATTTTTAGCTTTTAACAAGCTACACATATATAACACGTAATATTCATGCAACTCTTATACTCAACCCCCCATAGGGAACAATTTACTATGGTCGGGCCCAAGTTTGAGAGTGAATACTCTTACAAGTACTCAATTCCCTCAAACTTAGGCTCTGATATATACTTGTAACACCGGCTTTACAAACGGAAAAATTAGGAAAAATTTGTGTTTTTCATAAACGTGAACTCATTCACGATTAAATATCATTATGTTACGCAACGGAAACTTAAACCAAAAGGTTTTACATTCAAAATATTTTATCAACTGCTTGGTGTTACTCTATCACAATAACCGACCATAATACCATATTATTACAAAAAGTGTTCCAACCTAAATAAACATCCCGCAGAAGGCAACCCCGCTCACGAGGCGACCTATTCTTTATCTGCAAAAAGGGTCAACGTGGCACCATTAGCTATACACATAGCTAGTGCGTACAAACATAACATAAGAATCAATAAAGCAAGTCATGTATCACAAGAATAAGCATACAATGCTATCAAATCAGATTACGGTGTGCCGACAAGATTGGTATAAGTCATTTCTTGCAGGATAGCTAGTCCCGTTCAACAAGAATACACCGGGGAATCAGACACAACCATCAGTGCTAGTGGGGGAGCATAAAGCAGTCTACCAAGCATCGTTTTACGGAACCATAGGCTCCTTAGGCAATTCAGCCACTTCCGACTAATTACCCCTCATGATATAAGGCACGACGGTTCTGCAGAACCTACGATCCGGAATTTTACCTCGAATCAATGTTATATCCGAAATCTCCTGATCAAGGGTCCGTGAGATCCAACTACAGAGTTGACCTTAACCATGCTTGAAGATGTCCACGAACTTTTTCACATACACATAGATGATCCAATCTGGATCATTCACTTAGCATGCATATTCATTCATTTCATCATTACGGATCCAATCTGGATCCCTAGCATGCACATCATCAATCTTTCACATAGCTGATCCATTCCAGATCAGTATCATACATATCATTCATCTTAACTAGGCGGCTCCAATTCTGGATTTTGCTAGCATGTACGTAGCTTACATTCAACGAGTATTTAACATGACATAGTGCATTAAAGTAGCATGGCAATACTTACGTATTTAGTTTCAAGCATACATGCAACATAAAACATCTTTGCATCACATACAATACACATAGCAAGCAAGTCTCCCTCTATTGAGGCTTACCGAAGCCGATACTCACCTGAGTAGCTTATATTACGGATTATTTAACTCCGACACAGCTAACTCGACAATTTACCTAATGTTGGTTTTATATGCCCAAGACGCAACTTAAGACGATATTGCTGATAATAAATAAACCTATAGGGTCGCACGTAGAGAGAAAATAGACGCTAATTATATGTTTTGAATACGATTCAAAATATAATCAACCCTAATATATATTTATTGGATGCATTATTATTTAAGTAAAATAATAATATTACGATAACTATATATATTGAGTAAACTTGTCACTCATATTATATATATATACATATTATATATCTTGTCTTAAGGAAATACATTTAGATGTATTCCCTTAATGTGTTGCAAGTATTTATATTATGTTTTATAGGATAAAATACATGTTTATAAATACCTAAATACTTCACAAAAAAAGGGACATGGCCCCTCCTCTATCCAAACATTTCTTGTATGTTCATATAGGAAGGTATGGTGAATTATGGATCCCTTACTCTTGACACATACTACATATGGAGGACCCCCCCCCCCTCTCCTTTTGGGGTATGGGCCGTGGACAATAAAAGAAAGTAAGACATGTTTTATTCTTGTGTGAGTTGGTGGCCATAAGATATTTAGAACAAAAGGTGGTGACTCTTGTTTTATATATAGAGAATTCTCAAGTGTCTTCTAATTAATGGCTTCTTTCTTATATATGGCTATCAAAAGGGAAAACCAAAGAAGAGTTCTTGTTTTGAGAAATTAAGTCATTTTTCTTACTCATGCTGGTTACATGGTTGGTTGTTTAAGTAGAGACTTAAACAAACATTAACCAACTTTTTTTCTTCTCTTATGCAACACAACTACAAGATATTATTGCTAGTGGTTCTTTAAGAAGTTGAGATAACCACAACAACTAGTAGACTTGAACACAAGTTAGAAAGAAGAAAAGGGTTTTCTTGCTTCTACTTGGTGTTGTCTACATATAGGGTTGAAAGGGTTAGCACTCGGTTGGTGTTGGATGTTGCTCGCGTGTGGATACCTTGGAGGGAAGCTACACTTGGTTCCTTGTCGTTTCTAGTCTCCAGCGATTCCGGTTCACGCTACAAAGGCTGTATTTCTTAAACCCCCTATGGTTGTTTTAGTTTTCTTAGTACATGCATATGGATCTTGGTGGAGAGTTTTAAAGAGTTTAAAATTTTTGTATAGGTTGTTCACGCTTCCGTGGCTATTAAATATAATTTTAAAACGTTACAAACCCCAACAGTGGTATCAAAGCCACTTATGCATGTTTAAGAAACTTTATTTTATGAAAATTATATTTTCTTGATTATAAAAGAAATGGACAACTTTTCTTTTAGTAGAAAAGTAGTAGATTTCTTTTGGGCAACAAATATATATATGTTTATATTGTTTATTTGTTACAACCATATTTTCATGCATATTTGGTTGTAAAGGTTGCCTAAAAATCAAGTGTTGATTTTGTGTGTTGTTTTGGTGCATAGCAAGCCTTAAGACCTTTGTGATGATTTGTGGTTGTTTAATATTCCATTTGGTTGTAAATTATTATTTTTCATTTGGAATGTAATAATAATTTAATTTCTAGCATCTTGTTTATTTTGTAAATAATATAATAGTTTAGACTAGTTTTATTTTTATATAAATGTAAAAAGATGGAGACTGCCAAGTTGGAGACCTTTTAATGGAAGACACAATCATGGTGTTTGGAGATCTTTGCAAGACAAGGGTTGTCAAGGCAAGTGGGAGCTTCAAGATCATCACACTTGGATGTTTGGAATGTCCTTTAGATTAACTTGGTATTATTCATTTGGCTCACGAAAAATACCGACTAGGAAATGGCTTGGCTATGCGCGCGCACACACACACACACACATATATATATATTGCGTTTTTATGTTTATATTTATCATGTGTGGTTGAAATAGGATTTTTGCATGCTAGATAATATTTTAAACATAAAATAAATCGCAAATGGGAGTTTGGTAAAATATATATATTTGACAACATTCTTGTAATGGTTAAAAGGAGTTTTAAATAAAATATCATGACATCAAGTTTAATATATATATATATATATACATATATATATATATCAAACGAGTTTTGTAAAATAGAGATTTTAAAACTCAATCAAACTCCATCACTAGCTTAATAATAAAAGGTGTTTTATTACAAGCTAAAATTGGTCGTAATTCGAGCGCTCAATCAACACCCATTAATATAGGATATTAATATTAATCTAAAATTGATCGCGTCGAGAGTTCGTAAAATAGAGATTTTAAGACAACTCAAAGACCAAGATGTAAAATATGATTTTACTAAAAAATGTGTAACTTATGATTGTATGCATGCAATATATGTTACACAACTCATTTTGAATTATATATTTATACATAACAACGCAAAACGAATAAAGCCCTTTTCGAAATGTAAGTCTATGCCATCCTAACTTAAAACACTCGCTTGTTACCGGAATGTCCTTGTGGAGAGAGCATTAGCCAAACACATGGATTGACTTGTAACAACCGAGGTGGTTTTTCACGAATTCCATGAGAGTCTTGGGCCGGAAACCGCAAGTTTTAAATTAGGACGACATAATCGTGACTAATTGTGGAGAGAGCATTAGCCAAACACAAGGAAATACGAGGCATGGATGGGATCAAACATGCCATTTTTGACAAGTGTTGTCAAGGATCCCATAAAGATCAAAGAATTGTATAGAGATACAATTGGTGATCGTTATCTACCTTGTTTTAATCTTGGTGGAAAGAGCATTAGCCAAACATTCAAAATTAAGTTCAACTTGGATCTCAGCCTCTAGTAATTAATGTTTTATTAAATTAAAATGAATGGTCATTAATTTTAAAGGATAAATATCGAAAATACTAAAACTTGACTTTATTATTTTGTCGATGATAATTAACTAGTTATTGCGATTCTTCTTTTGCAGAACAAATTTAAATTGTACTAATTTTCTTGTCAGGTATCATGACTTGAGAAATGTTCTCATAACATGAAAAAGAAACTATTAGTACACATTAAATTGGTTAAGTCATTTAGAAACGTTAATAAAATTGTGGAGATACTTATGAGAAGTATTTAAACAACTTTATTGATATTACTTTTCTCATGGTTGATTCCACAAGACTTGGACCTTTTTTTTTTGAAGGGCTTTGACTTATTGGAAATCTATGATATTTTGATATCATTAAAGAAAGGGTTCTTGCATGAGAATAATCAAAGAGTTTCAAAGTATAAAACTCTCGGGTTTTATCAAATGGCTAGAGGTGAATCATTTAAACATTTGCATCATGTTGATGCGGTGTTATATAGATTACCTTAATCAGCTTGATCATCCATAATTTAGGTTCATTACAAAATCATGTAAGTTTTAGTTTATGATTTTAGTATAAACTAGTTATGCAGAATTTTTTTTATGTAAGAAGAATTTCAAACGAAGTCAAAAGGGTTGACTTTGATCAAAAGGATAACTTGAATGTTTTCAAGATAAGGGTAAGCATTGGGTCGAAAGGTTCTACCGCAAGCCTTACTCTAAGGAAAACTTAAAAGAGACATTCCTAAAGTGTTGTAGTTTGTTCTTGTTTTCAATAAGATTGAACGTTTGAATCAAAACTACATTATTTACTTGAAAGAGCTGAAAGATAAAGATTTGCTTTTGTAAAATCTTTATGTATCTATATGATAGATCTTATAAGTTCATGATAATCCTTAGTATATGATACAAATGTATTAAGCATGACTTAGTCGACTTACTATTAATATCTCCAATATTGATAAGAATTGCATTATCAAAGCCCCATCGGATAGGACTTTGAGATCATTAACCTTAGGTTGGATAATGTATGCAAGTATTATGGATTGGTAAGATAAGTGCTACAATCCTTTTACTAATTTTTGGTAATTAGGATAAATAAATGAAAGACCGATACATTTCATGTATGTGAGTTTTTCTATTTATGTAGCACTAGTAGATCATCTTACTTTAACTAATCTCTCTGTGTTCAGAAGATTGTTTTATGTCTACTTGCTGAGACATACATATGCAACTTTTGACTTGTTTAATAGGTTGCATAATAAAGTACTATTTCAGCTAGGCAAGACAATAAATGTTATTCGATCTTTTCGAGTTGGCAAATATTTGAGCCGGTAGTATGACGAGTCATACTATACATTCGTTGTAAATTGTGGGATATACTTTAGATTACGAGCATAATGGTTATGTTAGATTCCAACGAAATGATTAATAAGACTCTATATTTGATATAGATTGGAAATTAGTTCCAAGTTTATCATATGTAATCTAAGATTGTAATGTCTTTATGACATTTGACAATCATAAGGATCTTGCTTTACCACATTGTGAGAATTTATTCTTGCAAGCTCAATTAAGAACAACTTGGTTGTTGCTTTTACGATTCTTTCCATAAGAATTAGCGGGAGCATTGTGAATTTCAAAAGGAGTGTGAATGACACTCTAAATAGAAGCTATGGTTGGTGTTATTATTTGACTATGAGTTGTTAGACCTGACTAAATTGGTTGGTCAAGTATTTGTCATATTCATGTTATTGGTAAAAATTATAAAAGATCCGAGAAATGTTATTTCACGTATCAAGTAATAATTTAATGAGTCTTTGCGACGACGCCATCTACCATATGCAATATTAATATTGCATTAGATCATGAGTACTGAGATGCATTTCATGTCCAAGAACCAAGTTTTGAAACTTGGTAATTGCACTTGTGAATAGCATGGCTATTAGATGCAATTAATATTTTGAGAAAGATTATCATGGATAAGAAGTGGACAGAAGTTCATACGCTACCAACATGAAAGTTTTCTTGTAGCTCATTCTGTTTAATATGTATAGAACTTATCATGATTGGTTATGGATGAAATAATTAGAATAACTTTGCAATACAAGTATAGTTTACTATCTTTTATTGGCAAGTGTGTGTGGATGCTATTTCCTTTTAGGAAATCGAAGCGAGGATGAATAACTAAAGCATCACACAAGGTATTCTAAATGTGTAAGTTGCAATTAATCCATTTATGAATTATTGCAATTATCTCAAAATAGAATCTATGATTGAGTGAAAAATCAACTTGCTTGATTTTATCAATTGTTATAGATTTGACAAGTGTTCAATGAAGTACTAGCAAAGCATAGTAATATTTCTTCTGTAATTACGTGGGGGAGATAATGATCATTAGAAATTATTTCCAACATTGTAAGATGGAATATCTTAGCTTGGAAGTTATTTTCAAATGATAGAAATGGAAGAAAAGTGCCAATAATCTTGAAACATGATCATTAGGGAAGGATCAAATCAAAGTACCAGATTGAAGCATAGTGTACACAAGTAACTCAATCTTGAAGTATTTCAAGATATAAAACTCAACAAGAGTTTTCACTTTATGTCAGTTAGCATAAACCTGAGTATTACTTAGTGTTCTTACTCACCGAGTTTGAGGAAGATCGCATGATGAATATTGTTTTGACAAATGATTTCATTATGCATGCTACACACTAGGGCTCTTATCTTGTGTACTTTGAGGACAACAAGATAGATCGTAGTTGTGTCCTTTTGAACGGATTACCATCAAAACATACTTATGTGTGCTTGAGTCACAATAAGCATGTTCTTATTTGAATAGAGATATGTGCGTAAAGGGGTTACACACGAGACGGTTTCAAACAAATGGATATTGTATCCATAATCGCAATAGAGTTATAATCTTACAAAATGTATCGGAAAGAGTTCCAAACCAAGTGTATAGTACCATTATATGCTACTATAAAACCATTTTAGGATGAAGTGTTTCATCAAGTATATCATGTTTGATATAAAGGCAAATCTTTCCCATGGGATTATCTTAAAGACTTGAGTTCTTCGTTAGAACATAAGTCAACGGTTTCATGTTAAAACACTTGGATGTTATCAAACCATAGAATTTATCAGTGAAAGATAACACTAAAATAAAGTCCGAAAAGGATTAAGTTCTTATAGATCCTTTGGTTGTCAATCATTGTGGACTAAACATTGTTGTTATGTCTAATATGAATTCTATTCATATATGATTGATTTGTATATGTACTTTTAGTATTTAGATATTTTGGAACAACAAGCAATATTATCTTATCTAATATGGTGATGTCTCATCGGATGAGCACGTATTGATTACAACCATATTCATTAATAATATTGTGTTCTATATTAACATGTTTAATCCTTGAATAACCTTGTTATTCTAAATGGTCCATGGTCGGTCAAAACTGCGGGAGCAATTATGAATGAAGACTATTATGTATTGGTTGGTTGATTTTCATAGTGATGAAAATAGGCAAAAGGTTTGCATCTAAATTCACGAGTGTTTGTTAGAGAACAAACATTGGACTTGACCCACTTTCAAGATCACTTCATGGATCGGTTTCATAAGTGATTCTTGTGAAAATGGTGATATCTTTGTATCCTTAGACCTGAGATACATATTGGGACTCAAGTATAAGGAGTATCATGCTTTAATATGGTTAAATGTTATCTTTAACCAGGTAGTTATAAAGGCCATCATTAGGTGTGATATGAATCATATGAGAGACGTATGTAGTCAATATGGGATTTGTTCCTCTCACTAAATTAAGAGTTAGATATCTAGAGCGCTCTACTACAGTTGAACTTTATGATATTGATGACGATCCATGTCTCATGTTCAATAGGATGTCAGCAACAAAGGGATAACTGATATATTGCCAAAAATACTAATTTGTAGCTTGTGAGCTAAGAGATTGGTGGATGCTATAAATGGCACATCTTTGTTTATTATCAGGGGCAGTGGGATGTTGCTAGACGTTCTTACCACTGTATATATCGACTTAAGTTGTATCTTGTGCAAGTGGGAGATTGTTGGTTTTATATGCCGAAGACGCAACTTAAGACGATATTGCTGATAATAAATAAACCTACATGGTCGCACATAAAGAGAAAATAGACGCTAATTATATGTTTTGAATACAATTCAAAATATAATCAACCCTAATATATATTTATTGGGCACAATAATATTTAAGTGAAATAATAATCTTACGATAACTATATATAACTATATATATATTGAGTAAACTTGTCACTCATATTATATATATACATATTATATATCTTGTCTTAAGGAAATACATTTAGATGTATTCCCTTAATGTGTTGCAAGTATTTATATTATGTTTTATAGGATAAAATACGTGTTTATAAATACATAAATACTTCACAAAAAAAAGGGACATGGCCCCTCCTTTATCCAAACATTTCTTGTATGTTCATATAGGAAGGTATGGTGAATTAGGGACACCTTACTCTTGACACATACTACATATGGAGGATCCCCCCCCCCTCTCCTTTTGGGGTATGGGCCGTGGACAATAAAAGAAAGTAAGACATGTTTTTTTCTTGTGTGAGTTAGTGGCCATAAGATATTTAGAACAAAAGGTGGTGACTCTTGTTTTATATATAGAGAATTATCAAGTGTCTTCTAATTAATGGATTCTTTCTTATATATGGCTATCAAAAGGGAAAACCAAAGAAGAGTTCTTATTTTGAGAAATTAAGTCATTTTTCTTGCTCATGTTGGTTACATGGTTGGTTATTTAAGTAGAGACTTAAACAAACATTAACCAACTTTTTTTCTTCTCTTATGCAACACAACTACAAGATATTATTGTTGGTGGTTCTTCAAGAAGTTGAGATAACCACAACAATTAGTAGACTTGAACACAATTTAGGAAGAAGAAAAGGGTATTCTTGCTTCTACTTGGTGTTGTCTACATATAGGGTTGAAAGGGCTAGCACTAGGTTGGTATTGGATATTGCTTGCGTGTGGATACATTGGAGGGAAGCTACACTTGGTTCCTTGTTGTTTCTAGTCTCCACCGATACCGGTTTACGCTACAAATGTTGTATTTCTTAAACCCCCTATGGTTGTTTTAGTTTTCTTAGTACATGCATATGGATCTTGGTGGGGGGTTTTAAAGAGTTTAAAATTGTTGTACTTGTTGTTCACGCTTCTGTTGCTATTAAATATACTTTTAAAATGTTCCAAACCCCAACACCTAAAATCATCATTATACGCGTTAAGCATTTATACATATGGGATTCTATTTCTAGAACCCTTACAAGAACAATCTAAGGCTTATAATACCCTAGAATAACCTCACATGACTTAGCATGACTTGTGCCTTTAAAACATTTATCTTTAAAAAGTAAACATTCTAAAATTCACCCGACACGTCGCGTCAAAGCACTGGACGGGTTGCGTTGTGCTTCACTATGCGAAAGTCGCATGGTTAAGCTTTGAAAGTCGCATGGCTTATTCATGATTCAAACTAAATGTCGCATGATACGAACAAACTAAACCATAAGTCGCATGGCATGGCAAAAGTCACATGGCACATTACAAAGTCGCATGGCACACACAATAGTCGCATGGCCATGCGATAGTCGCATGAACTAATTGCTCAAACCATGCGACAGTCGCATGAAAGGGTCGCATGACCCCTGCGACTGTTAGACAAAAATCGTGTGACTTGTCTGACTTTAACTCTTGATCGTTTTTAGAACAAACCAGAATCTTAAACTTGTTAAATTTACTTTCAAAACACTTTTAAATTTCAAACAACATTTATACAACCTTCATAAAATCATCAAATCCAAACAAGAACACCAAACATGCAAACCCAGTTTAAAAGTAAGCTTGTATGTTCTTCGATGGTGTTTTGCATGAACTTGAGTTTTAGCTATGATCTAAACATAAAACTAACAACAAACATGCTTAAACCTTATAACAAACACATGCTCACCTTCTTTGTATTCAAAGACAACAAATCTTCAATCCTTCCCTTCACCAGAAGCTCACGAGAGAAGAGAGCAAGTATGTGTTTATGTGTGTGTTTTGTTATATCAACTTTGACTAACTCTAGTCAAATTACACACATAAATATCTATATATATTCTTATCCAGAGGCAACCGCCTCTGGATTTCTTTTCTTTTTCTTTTTTCTAATTTCTTTCTTTTTCTAATAATATAGATACACACACACACACACATATATATATATATATATACTTTACTAAAACACCACTACACAAATATACATATATATTTCATTTAACAATCAACACAAATACATTTTCATTAATATAATTAACTTACATATGTTTATACAACTTGGACCCTTTACATAATTTACTAACTTACTTACATTTACATACGAATAACAACTAGGCCTAAATCGAGGATGCTACAATCACGGATGACTTTGAGCACGATGTGGATAAAGGTAATGTTAGGTTTATTAATTGTATAGAATAGAAGATTACATTTTGAGTGAAGTTTGTATTAATTACAAACTAGAGGGTCTTAATTGTAAATATACTCATGGAGTATATAAGCCTATGATTAAGGCTAATCATGTATCAATTGCCATAATCAATGATATGAACTATGTGTTAATCAAGGTGTAATTAGTATTCTCTCATAGTTCTACACATGCAATTGAATATTAGCTTGATACTTGAGGAATTAAGGGATTATCAGGTAAAGCTGTTCTTAGGAACCGGGGATGTTGTAAGTGAAACTAGGGATGACAATGAAGAGTGTGAATACAGTAAAGAGCATGAAGAGTGTGAAGATAGTAAAGGCAAAGAAGATAGTGAATTCTGCTTTGAAAAAGAGAATTATGCAGAGGATGATGATGTTGATATCTCAAACTTTAACTTGTTTGTTGACAAAAATGTGAAGGAAGAAGTCAATAATAAAGATGAAATTCTATGAAATGAAGAAATGGTAGGCATAGATGAATCACTTGGCAGTTTTTCCCAATCTGATCTGACGAAGAACCATAAATCAAGAGAAATAGACTCAATCAAAAAATCAAGAAGAAGAAAGGTGGACAGAAATATCAATTCAAGTGGGGTTTTTATGTGGGTCAGAAATTTGGATCTAAGGCTGAGGTCAAAGAAACGATTAAAGAACATTCATTTGAGACAAGAAGACAGTTTAAGATTGTGAAGAATGATAAAGAATTTGGGCAACTTGTTGTAACACCGTGATTTTAAAATTTCACCACTTATAATTTTTTTAAATAATAATGAATACTTGCAATGGAAGTCTTAAACCTTTAACAAATTTAACTGTCATCGCCATAAAGACGAAGTAAACCAATCATAAACAAACCACAGTGATACTACCGCAGTAACTCAAAAATCATTATAGAACTTAATACCGTAAATAGAATAAACAAAATATGTGTTGGCACCAATCACTAAGTCAAACTACTATCTATTACTACCCTCATCACAAAGCCGCACCTCTAAACTACCTGCATGAGTACAAAGCACATTTCAAAAGAACAAGTGTCACCTTATGTCTCGTGAGTCAATAAGAGTTATAACCAAAAACCATAAAAATATAATCGTAGTTAAAGATATGACATTGATATAAATACAATACCTGACCCAACGTGTAAAGATATGACATTAATATAAATACCATACCTCTCGTTCGTCTCCTCCTCACAACCACGTGATGTTTTACCAAGCCCGCCCGTTCGGCTAACACCACTCCAACATACAGGCACACAAGGTACCTATACACCATGTCCCGCCAAGGTTGTCTAGAAAACCCGGTAGCCTCGTATATGGCTAGCACTTTATCCTACAAGGTCCTCAATTCCTACTAGGTCCATATATCCGCAAATGAGCAAGTAAGATTGCTACCCCTGCCCACTAAGTTCAATCCACAATCGTATAAAATTCATCGTGTATCCGTAGCATACACGATACTAGATTAGAATTAAGTAACGACTTACACATACAATGTCATATCAAAGCAAGTGATTCAAATCCCCATGTAAGTACCACAAACCACAAATTAATTATTTAAGTTAAAATTATAAAACCTTTCGAAAATGGTTTTGTCATTGTACTCGGTTTTAAAAACTACTAAACTCACCTGATGTGCTTTGTAACCGGAATCATGACTTACAACACAGAAACTCATGCGAACAACCTACTACAAGTTATTAAGCATGTAGTTAACATATAGTCAATTAGATCACAATGCAAACTAACTTACTTTATTAGACCCTGTCTATATATGTGTAAGGCTCTTATCACTCTAGTTTTGGTATATGTCCACTAATACACGTGCACTAGCATCACTACTCTTGAAGTACAAGCCTATTGGGTCACACGCCAAGGGTAGATTCTGACAACACAACCCAAACATGAGAGAATATGAAATTAGGGTTTCTAGTGAGCTTCACGGGCCGTGAAGAGAAACCCTCCATGAGGCTTCACAACCCGGACAGGTAGCCGTGGGGGCAGTGCCTTCACAAGGGCTTCACGGCCCATGAGAGCCGGTGAAGGCAAACACCCTGCTTTTATTATACCACTTGTTGGCCCAATGAGAGGTGTACGGTGGTACCCGGCCTTTGAAGCCTTCACGGGTGATTCAAGGCCTGTGAGAACCTGTAAAGGCTTCTAGTCAAAGCGTCACTTTGTTTTTATTGGAACTTTGTGTTGGTCCAATCAATGCGTGGCATGAGAGACGACCCTGGTGACTTTTTGCCTCCTTCCAGCCATTATAAAAGGCCACTATTTCTCTACATATGAATCTATTGCCACCATATACATATACACACACTTAGTGATACTTGGACTTTTTATATGGAAAGTTAAGTTAGTGTGAAAGAGTGGAAGTCAGATATAAACATTGTTGCGGTTCCAAGAATTCGTGTTCTAGCAAGAAGCTCGACTTTGAGGGTCATTAGCAAGGCAGAATCTCGCTCACTTGGTGTGGACTATCAATAGAGGAGCTCGGGTTCGAGCTCTCAAGATCTTCCTAGCTCGGTAGATAGCTCTAGCCTACGTGATGGTATATTCTCCTCCTTTGTTCTTCTTTTTAGTTTCTATGTTTGTTTGTAGTCACGATCTCCATTTGGGAAATACATGCATGTCAGTTTTGATACCCGAAAACCCTGGTTTTTGATGTCGTTGCTTCCGCTACGTACGGGTGTTGGCGTGCATGGATTTTCTATAGTGGTATCAGAGCCTAGGGTACAAGATATAGCACGAAAATGGCTTGAAAAACCGTTTTTGGAAGATTTATTTTCTATCTAGTAGGCCTTCATGGGCCGTGAAGATGTCTTCATGGGTTGCGAAGGCCACACGACCAGTGTTCGTGAGGGGTCTGGTCGTGCGAAGTGTTTCAGACTTCACGAGTGCTTCTGGCCCATGACTAGTCGTGAAGCTTTTGGGCTTCACGAGCCGTGAGGGATCGTGAAGCTTCTCGTGAGTAGTACAGTCGTGAAACCAGGTTTTTAGGCTCACGAGTCCTTCTAAACCGTGATCGGTCGTGAGTCCGTGGGCTTCATAGTCTGTAAGGGGCCTTGAAGGAGCTCCTGGGCAGTTTTTGTCCTTAAAATAAAATTTTATGTTTTTTTGGGTCACGGAGGAGTTTCTGGTTTTTCTAATTCCATTTGTTTGAAATCTCCTAGTAATATATTGGTACAAGTATGTGTATGTAAGTTATGGTCTTGGCATGAGATGCATACGTGCATACACATATGTTGTGTATATATGAATATGGTTGTAAAAATTGGTTTTGTGCCCTAATGCATATGTACAAGAATTTCCTTTAGTGCCTTGAGTGTTTGTGTTGGAAATTGTTACCAAAATATTCCTTTAGTCACGGTTTTGGCACATCGTGTTCTTGTGGTTGTTTGTTGCCTTTTAGGTTGGTAACTATTGCCCTAGACCTTGTGGTTGTGCTTTGTGGTTGTTTTGTGTTTGTTTGAATTTATTTGGTGACCTTAGTGTCACATGGTTTGTAATTAATTATTTATTCATTTGATATGTAATTATTCATCGCGGCTTGCATGCCATTTTATTCATCCATATGTACTTGTACTAGATTGATAGGAAGCACGTGGCTTGTATGCCATTTCCTATCTTTTATCTACTTGTGTTTTGAAGACCACAATCAAGAGTCAAGAGGTGACATCTTGAAGACCTTGGATCCGGTGAGTGCTGATGGAGGTAGCGGATTCAATGGGAGCACTACATGGTCTAGATTTGGGTCCCTAGTAGACCTTGTCCTCCCTGCTTGGCTCGTGGGTAGGACGCATAGGTTTTTGGCTTGGGTACCAACTCTTTGTATGCATGTGATGTGATTTACTTTCTTGCATGGTTGTTTATGTTTCTTTGCATGCTTGATAACTTTAACTTTTCTAAGTTAATAAAATCACAAGATTTTTTTAAGTTGGTTAACAAACTCTCGCGCGTACATGAATAACAAGATAATATAAAATTGGTTTTATATTTCAAAGTGAAAATTGGTTTTGTCACTTGCTTTGTTAATCAAAATTAAAACTTGGTTTTAATCAAGAAACAAAAGCCCGTTTTCTAAAAACGTAAATCACGCACCATCCATAATATGACACCACCCGATTTAGTGAAGCATTGGATGATTGTTGAGCTAAGCATGAGTTATTCCATGTGGCTATGTAGAAGGTGAGTGTGGCAACTTGGGATTGTTGGTTGTAGAGCTTAGCACAAGCCAATGATTGTTGAGGGTGGTACCGTGTATCTTGTTAGACGATTTAAAATTGAAAACTAAAATCCTTGTGTGATTGTCGAGCTAAGCACGAATCAACCAAGAATTTTAATTTAGGATTGGTGAGTAGGGATCAAACATGCCAACCGACCGATGGACGTCGTTGGATCCCGCAAGTGTCTAAGAGTTGCAATCGGTAAAATGGTTACCGGCCTAAATAGCTCCATGAAGTGATTCGTAGTAAACCCGTCATATAGTGGAGTGAAATATGGTTCTTGGCCCTTATTAAGATAAATTGTTTTTCCTAAAACTTTATGGGTAATTATTTTAACGGGGATTATTCAACTTACTAAAACGTATACACTCTTGTTATTTATAGATGTTAAACCATAATAACACTACGTCAAACTATTCGCTTCATATGTTTCTACAAAGGGAAAAATTCATGGGAGTGAACTTCATTGACTGGTTTAGGAAATTGAGAATTGTCCTTCACTGTGAATCAAAGTTGCAGATCCTTGAGGAACCCCTTCCGCAGCCACATGCTACCGACACGACTTGGGCCATTCGATACGTGTATGAAAAGCGTGTTTAGGACACACGCGATGTTGCCTGCCTCATGTTGTCAACTATGAGCTCGGAGCTGCAAAAGCACTTTGAGCATATGAGCATGTAAGATATGATGAACAAGTTAAAGGACATGTTCCAACAACAAGTAAGGGAGGAACACTATGAGTGTGTTAAAAGCCTAGTCGGTTGTAGAATGCGGGAAGGCGGGACTGTAAGTGCCTATGTCCTTAAGACGAAGACGTATGTGGACCAAATAGAGAGACTAGGATTTCCCATAGGGAGGGAGCTTGCTGTGAATATAGTACTTCAGTCCCTGCCTACATCATATGATCAGTTTGTTATGAACTATCACATGTATAGCATGGAGAAATCCTTAGGTGAATTGCATGGCATGTTGAAGATTACGGAGTTTGACATGGCCAAGCATGAATCCACCTCTTCCATTCCTACCACAAGTTCAAGGGAATGAGAGAAAAGGAAAGAAACCGACATAAACAGGAAAGGTTGGAATGTCCAAGACTATCCTCAACATTGAGTCTAAGGATATGGATTGTGTGCCTCATGAAGAGATTCAAGAAAGGGTGGTTTGCTACTTCTGCAGAAGATTTGGAGATTGGGGCCGTCACGCCTGCCCTTCATGCTGAGAGGATATTAAACTTCTAAGGAAATAGAGAGTTAATTTCCCCTCTTAAGGTACGTTCATGAACATTGTTATTCTTCTCAAAGCTGAGTTGTTGACCCGACCTAATTGACACACGCACATGTAATTTTGAAATTTTGGGTTATGTTGTAAAAGATTTTTCGCATTACTTATTCGATTTCGAAATTTATTCATGTCATAGATTATGTTTTATTTTGGCCTCCATGGCGCATCATTCTACACTTGATGACGATGAATTTATACGTGAAATTTGAATCTTGTTATGAAAAATATTTTGTTGATTAAGAAAGACAATATTATCCATGTCACGACATACATGTTACAAGTAATAAAAATCACGAATAATTAATTCTAAGTCCAAAGTAGTTTGGATTAGTTGTCTCTATGACATAATCAACTTAACCATATAAATAAGGTACGTATCGTCTAGATCCATGTGGCTAAGATCTTGGAATGGTTTAACCTCGGGTTAAACATAAGATGCTAATCTTATTTATTAGGTCATGATGATTATAAAACCCTTCACCAGATATGAGAGATGGATGCATGCTTGTAGGATATAGATCACACTTGATGGATAATCCGTACAAGCACAACACAAGGAGAAACTAGTTGGAAAATTAGTTGGGGCATATAGATGAGACAATTAGATCTGGTTGAGACGCTAAGATACCTTTCATCTAAATCTATGACCACGTTATGAATTACGGGATTATCTCACATTTCATTTCTTACTTAGACACATTGGAATATGGTATCACATTGTAGGAAACCAGATATTGTTGAAAACGATTTGGTATATGGTGGGTCAAATATATGTATTCGACTTGTTGGTATACACATTAATTCTGGCGAGCCAAGTCCTTTATCTTATTCCAACTTGAAAGTCTATTTAGCACCTAATGACATATGTTTTGAAAGAGTTCTTTGCTTGTATATCTCAAAGTTTGAAGTTGTTCAATCTACATTGAGTGGGAGATTGATGAACTTAAGAAGTGCTAATACATTTAAGTAGTTCTTATAGGTTTTAGATATTTAATCTCGCGAGAAAAATGTTTTTTTTCTCTAAAGGAAGATAATAACTAAAACATTTCGGTGGAAGAATGTGAAACTTAAATGAAAGACTTTATGTTGGCACTAGCATATGATTATGAATCGGCATGAATATGCCGGTTAACCTGACCATGGGTAATTACTTTTAGGCTAATAGAAGTCAAGTGTAGCCAAAGAAATATGGGTTTTCCACATCTAAGTGGAAATGACTTGATGGTGAGTCTTGTTGAGGTCACTACCTATCGGAAGTTATAGTGGGCCATGAGTTCACTAAGATAAAAGAAGTTATTAAATCATAACATGCAATCCGTTTTAAATACTTTCTTTAATTCCATACCAAGGTGCAAACCGAGAGGGTATAAATAGAATTAACATGGATTGAGTTCTAGACAACTTCAAATACCGACTAGTGGTAAAGGTTTCATGATGGTTATGTGGAAACTTTTCCTAGTGGCTATGTTGAAGATTTTTTGATACTTGTGGCTATTGTTGTCTTTTTATGGCAATACGATATAGCACATAGATATGCAAGACCGTGTTCCTTATGAAAGACCGTGTTCCTTATGGAACAATATGTTGAGGAAGTGCTTACAACACTCTCCGAAGGTCTTTGATATTCGAAGTATCCAAATTAAGTCTACAAGCATGGATAAGTCCTTTGGACTTATGCTAACATCTTAAAAGTAAGATCTTTGCTTTCATGAGAAAATCAAAGTTATGAGTTTTCTAGAAGCATAGATGAGACTTTTACATATGTTAGGGCTAGTGGAAGCTTTGTTTTATTCATAGAAGTATGTATCGATTGAATATAATATCTCGTTGTTAGGTGTTCTATGAACCTAAAATTGGAAATTATTGCTTCATGATAATACTTATAAGATACAAATTTGGATATTTTGAAATACAAGAAATATTAAGATATGTTCTTTGATGCTTGATGATTATAAATAATCCTTGAAGTAAGCATTTACTCTAATGCTAATTTCTAAAGGGATAATTGTCGATCTTGATCGAAGTTCATGATACTACTTTGGGTTGTTAATTATTGATTAGAATAAGTTCTTAAGTATCACTATTCCTATTGTGACTTTCGATAAAAATGAGGATGTGATTACCTTAACACTTTGTTGTATGATCTCTTTGACGGATACCTTGAATAGTAGTCTAGTCAAAAGATAATTATGAGGATAACAAGAATACAAGTGGATGTTGCATGGCAAATCCATTAGATAAGCCATTGTCATAAAGACTAGTGATGATTGTCATACTAGGTCAATGAGAATTTCTTAAGCAAATGACTTGGCTTAGATATTGTTTTAGTAGTTGTTTGTTTTATCTTAACTTTGGAAAGTGCATGTAGTATTGTAACTTTTGATTGCTTTCGATATATAGTGTGGACTATATATACGCATGATGAGGTTACTTTCATTAGTCTTTACTGTGTTCCATCTTAGCATGTTTAACCACTTCCCTGAGTGCTTATGCATTCTAGATTTCCATAGTCAGTCATTCTTCAAGGGAAGGAAGTTTGAACTAAGACTGAGGTTAGGGTTTGGTCATGAATTAATCAAGGATTGAATGCAAGTGACGCAAAACTAACTTGTGCTTGAAATGAGTTTCAAGTGACTGGAAGACCCACACTTGAGTTCACTTCATCGATTATGGTCACAAGTGACTTGGGATGATAATATCATTTCATCCTTGGATCAAAGATACATGTGTATCCAAAGCATGAGTCTGCTTTATTTTGATTGCTTTCAAATGTGGTTCGTGACTGGCTGCTATAAAGGGAGTTTTCAAATAAAGTATGAAGCATGTGGCGGGGCTATGTAGTTAAAAGGATTTGTTGCTCGGGTTAGAGAGATATCCCTGGCCCATCGATGATTGGGAGCTAACACCAAATATGCATGGCCATGCTCAAGGTGCAATGATTTTAGATCTGTTGCAACTTGTTATTTTGGTCATCACCAATCTAGAATCGAGAAACACAATCGTGAACGATCTAGAGATTGACATTTTCCATGTCTCATGTTCACGCAGATATCACAAACAAAGGGATGTTTATGACCACTTATCTATAGGACCTTTTAGCCTTTCTAGGCTTCCGGTATTTGTCAGAATGACATAACTCGTACTGACTTAGGGGCAAGTATGCTTTGCTCGAGCCGCTGCTTGTCTATGGTGTTAGTAACGCTGTATCATGTGCAAGTGGGAGTCTGTTGGTATATGCCCACTAATACAAATGCACTAGCATCACTACTGATGAAGTATGTGCCTATTGGGTCACATGCCAAGGGTAGATTCTGACAGCATAACCCAACCATGAGAGAATATGAAATTAGGGTTTCTAGCAAGCCTGACGGGCCGTGAAGAGGTCGTAATGAGAAACCCTCTATGAGGCTTCACAACCCGGACAGGTAGTCGTGGAGGCACTGCCTTCACGAAGACTTCATGGCCCGTGAGAGCCCGTGAAGGCCCTGCTTTTATTAGACCACTCGTTGGCCTAATGAGAGTGTGCGGTGGTACCCGGCCTTTGAAGCCTTCACGAGTATTTCACGGCCTGTAAGAGCCCTTCAAGGCAGAAGTCAAAGTATCATTTTGTTTTTATTGGACCTTTGTGTTGGTCCAATCAATGGGTGGCATGAGAGCCGAGCCGACCCTGGTGACTTTTTGCCTCCTTCCATCCTTTATAATAGGCCACTACTTCTCTACATGTGAATCTCTTGCCACTATATACATATACTCACACTTAGTGATACTTGGACTTTCATATGGAAAGTTAAGTTAGTGTGAAAGAGTGGAAGTCATATACAAACATTGTTGATATTCTAAGAACTCGTGTTCTACGAAGAAGCTCGAGTTTGAGGGTCATTAGCCAGGCTAAATCTCGCTCACTTGGTGTGGACTATCAATAGAGGAGCTGGGGTTCGAGTTCTCAAGATTTTCCTAGCTCGGTGGATAGCTCCAGCCTACATGATGGTATATTTCTCCTCCTTTGTTCTTCTTTTTAGTTTCTATGTTCGTTTGTAGTCACAATCTCCATTTGGGGAATACATGCATGTCGGTTTTGGTACCCAAAAACCCCGATTTTTGATGTTGTTGTTTCCGCTACGTACGGGTGTTGGTATGCATGGATTTTCTATATTTATCTCTCACTCTTCTGTCTTTAAAGTGTCGTTAAAATACTTTCAAGAGTCATTCTCTAAATTATGAGAGTTGTTCTCCTTATTACTTATTATCATTTGCTCCCTATTTACATTTACCATTTATCATTCTAAGTTTATATATACATTATGTATGTCAATCAACACCCTTTACTAAATCAAACATGCCAATGGGTCACAAATTCTATAATAAAGTTTGGTACCAAGTGTCTTTGATTCTGGTCCACAAGTGATTTTAAACGAATTAATTAAGTCGAACCATAGCTGCTGTCAAAACCATTAGCTTGCAAAACCTTCTAAACCATCTTCTAATACATACATCCACACCTTGTTAAATTAACATACACCAACACACCATTTGACACACGCACATGGGAATTAATTTGACACAGACACACACATACACCATACGACACACACATGCGCAGAATCACTTCCACAAACATATTAATTTGACTCACAGACACGCACATACACCATACAAAACACAAACACACACATAATCAGTTCCATCCTCATGAGTTGCAAAATACAAAACTCGTAAGCCCTATATGCTAGTCGAAGAACAGACACAACATCCAACCACTTAAATTACAAATCTTAATCAAAACCAATGATTTCAAAATCCATTATTCATATTTAATTAAATATCAATTTATAACATCAATTTTATATTTATTTAAACATAAACTTAATCAATTTATAACCTACTAAGTCAAAATTATCACTACAAGAAAAAACACTATTTGCAGCAACATATGTCGCCTCAAAAGGTCCATTAAAAGACAATATTCAAGGTGGTTTGACTTTCAACGAAGGCTGTTTACGTCGACATATGTCGCTACTAATACTCTAATCATTTAATTTTTATTTTTTATTTTCGCGAAAATAATGGCGGGATATTTTTCCACCTAAAATATTTTATGTCTCTGTAAAAAGTGCAATGTCGCCGCAAATGAATTTTCCTTTTTTTAATACTAATTAATTAAGTGTCGCCGCAAATAACCAAGGCGTCGCCGCAAAAAGTATTACGAGATATTAGGTTGCAGGGCTCTTTTTTTCTCATTATGTGCTCTCGATCGATGGGCCCCCCCCCACGAGTTCTCACCGTCGCCCCACGAGCCGTCGCCGTCGCCCTTCTCCCGAGCTCTCGACGTCGCCTCCTCTCTTCTCTTCCTCCGGCCTCCTCCTCCGCCGCTGCCACCGCTCTACCACCGGGAAGTAAGTTTATTCTGTTTCTTTTTATTTCTTTTGCTGTTTTTTGTTAATTTTTATTGTTAATATATGGTTTTTTGATTTGGAGGTTGTTTGTTCTCCTCCTCTCAATCTTTCTGGTCATTTGCTTGCCGCTGGTTCCACCACCGCTAGTTACCCCCTCCCACCGGTTCCACCACCACCGTAACTCAAGGTTTTTTTTAATATTTTATCTGTTAGATTAATTTCAGTTTTTATTAGCTTTAATATTAATTTGTTTGTTTAACTATGTTAGATTATAATTTTAGTTAATTTAAAGTTAGATTATATTAGATTTTATTAGTTTTAAAATTAATTTGTTTTAGTTGATAATGTTAGATTATTATTTAGTGTTAATAATGTTAGTTTATTGTTGATTTGTGTTAATCTTTAACTATTGTTAGTACACTAATAATGTTGAATGTTAGATCAATGTTATAATACTTGATTATATATATATATATATAATTATGTGTTAAATAGTTTATTTGATGATTTTAGATTATTATTTAGTGTAAATAATGTTAGATTATTGTTAGTTAGTGTTAATCTTGAATCAGTGTTGATCTTCAATGTTAGTGTTTTTATTTAATTGATGATGTTAGATTATTATTTGTTGTTAAGAATGTTAGATTATTGTTAGCTAGTGTTAAATCTTTAATTATTGTTAGTATACTAATAATGTTAGAAATTAGATTAATCAAATTTACAACAATGTTAGAAATTAGATTAATGTTAGTTTTAATTTATATGATGTTAACTATTCCTAGTAATTTTGTTAAAATAATTGTTCATTTAGTGTTAGTAATGGATTGTTAGTAATCATACTAATTGTTCATTTACGTGTGTGAGCTTAGAATTCCAGCTCGAAATTAATTTAGAAATTAATTTTAGGTTGTTCACATGTTGGGACGGCTTTTTGAATACTTTATCTCATTTAGGATGTGAATGCTTGTTACATGGTTGTGTGTTTACAAAAGATTTGGTTGTCATTTACTCTATGCTTCCTGGGTATATATTATTTATATACTTGGGAGCTAAAGGTAAATGCTGCCGAATTTTTCTTAAATGACCGATCATGTAATATGTATTCACATATGAGATAAGGTATTCAAAAAGTGGGTTAGGACAACTACCTTGCTACAAACCACTCGCATTCTTTAGGGAAAAAAATTAATACGTGATTTGTATTCTTAATAATTATGGTATGCTTTGAACGCAGTTATGACGATCAATAAGAGTTGGACTACTTTAGCAAATCCTAATACTCGTGAATTTTTTAGTGGTCTTGGCGCATTCCTCAATAGGTGTAAGGACTACTTAAATAGCTATGGTAGATGTCGTTGCCCATGTGAGAATTGTGATAACCATGTATTTCTCCCGCTTAGTTGACTCAGGGTTCACATACATCAATATGGGTTTAGCGAGGCCTACACAACGTGGAGGTTTCACGGGGAACCATTAGTTCCTCGAGAAGCACATGGCAATCTTGGTTACACGAGTAATGAGTTGCATGATTACCTCAAAGATAACGATGAGCTAGCCGAAAGCCCTAGTGATACAAACGACAAACTTGGTGAATTATATAAGTTAGCTGCCACAGAGCTATACCCCGGTTGTGACTGGATGTCTTCGCTTGACTTTTTGGCAAAGTTGAGTCACATGAAAGTCATCAATAAATGGACCGATACTTCATTTGACCAATTGTAAGAATTGCTTAGGGTTGCATTTCCGACAACTAATATCCCATCATCACACTATGAATCTAGGAAGATAATGAGAACGGTCGGGTTAGGATACGTACCTATCCATGCTTGTATGAATGACTGTTGTTTATTTTGGGATGAATACAAAGATTTACAAAGTTGTCGATCTATTTTGAGAGTAGATGGAATGATAAAAACAGTAAGGTCAAGAAAGTTCCTAACAAGGTGTTGCGTTACTTTCCTTTGACGCCTAGGCTAAAGCGAATTTATAGCTCAGGACACACTGCAAAGGCTATGACTTGGCATGCTACTGGTCAGTGTAGGGAAGATGGTAAGATGCGTCACCCGGTGGATGGTACAGCATGGAAACATTTCGATGCTCAGTCTCCTGATTTTGCGAAAGAACCTAGAAATGTCAGATTAGGGTTAGCTACCGATGGTTTCAATGCGTTTGGCAACATGAGTACATGTTACAGCATATGGCCGGTCATATTAACAACGTACAATACACCTCCATGGTTATGTATGAAAGAGTCTTCATTCATGTTGACTTTGTTAATTCCTGGCCCTAAATCACCTGAGAAGGATATTAATGTTTTTTTAGGCCGTTGGCTAATGAGTGGAAGAGTCTATGGTCTAACGGGGTTCGAACGAAAGATACCGCTACTGGAAATTCCTTCACAATTCGTGTGATGCTTTTATGGACCATCAATGATTTTCCTTCTGGTAGTAGTTTGTCAGGTTGGAGTGGTGAAGGCTAGTTAGCTTGCCCTACCTGTAATGTGGACACTCCATCCATTCATGTTCAAGGTAAAACGGCTTATGTTGGTCATAGAAGATTCTTATCCCCAAAGCATCATTGGAGAAAGAACAAGTCATTCAATGGTAAAGACGAGACTAGACCTCCTCCAAGAAAATTAACGAAGAGTATTATATTATTTCAACTTAATAAGTTGACGCCCCGTATTCCGGGGAAACATGTTCTTTATGGGGGCAATAAGAGAAAACATGATACAACGGTTCACTTGAATTGGAGTAAACGTTCTATTTTCTTCGAGCTTGAATATTGGTCTTCTCTTCAACTAAAACACAATTTGGATGTCATGCATATCAAAAAAATGTGTGTGAGAGTTTGTTGAATACATTATTAATGAATGAGAAATCTAAAGACACTCTTAAGGCAAGGAAAGACTTAGAAAAATGAACATTCGACCTGAATTGTGGGTCACAACTAACGGCCTCAATAAGGTCTTAAAGCCTCACCCTAAGTATTCCTTTTCAAGTGACAACATAAAACTTTTTTGTAAATTAATTAAGGGAGTTAAACTACCGGATGGATTTGGCTCAAATATTAAAAAGAGAGTAAGTGACAATGATAGCAACATAACCGGCCTGAAGTCTCATGACCATCATATAATGATACAACGGTTGTTGCCACTTGGAGTGAAAGCCTACTTAGACCAAGCTATTTCAACACCAATAATTGCGCTCTACTTTTTCTTTAAGCAAATTTGTACTCGAAACTTGATGACGCAGGACATGAAAAAAGCTAAAAAGGAGTTGATCAATATTTAGTGTAATTTAGAGCAAATATTCCCACATGCATTTTTTGACATAATGATTCATTTGGTTATGCATTTACCCGAAGAGGCTATTCAAGGTGGGCCTGTTTACATGGGGTGGATGCATCCACTTGAAAGATACATGAAAAAGTTAAAAAATTATGTCAGAAATAAAGCTAGACCAGAAGGTTCTATAGCTGAGGGATATGTTGCATATGAAGCCTTGACTTTCTGTTCAAGGTATCTTGAGGGTGTATCGACGAGATTTAGGGATATGTTGCATATGAAGCATTGACTTTCTGTTCAAGGTATCTTGAGGGTGTATCGATGAGATTTAATCGACCAGACAGAAATGAGGATGCTCCAATTCCAACACGTGAGTTTTGTGTGCTCCAATCAGTATGTACACCAATTAGTAAAGGTGTAGATATAAAGCCGGATCACATAATTCAGACGAAAGTATAATGGTTTATACTCAACAACAGTCCCGAGATCGACAAGTACAAGACATAAGCATTTTTTTGTTTGTATTTTCGCAAGTTCTATTTTGAATAATTATACTAATACCAAGAACATTTATAGTGAATATGCTGCTGACATGCCGCTCGGGAGTAATTTACAAACAAAGTTTCCTCATTGGTTTAAGAGCAAGGTAAGCTCATTGTATATTACCTTGAATTAATAATGATTATTACTCAATCACGTTTGATTTTTTGTTTTCATAGATCAATTGTGTACGAGTAGCAAACAAATCTCAATGCAGTGAAGAGTTATTTGCTTTGGCAAATGGACCAAATAATGCTACCACTTACACCGCTTGCATAGTCAATGGTGTGAGGTTTGTGGTTCATAGTCGAGATTTAGGCCGTACAACTCAAAACAGTGGTGTTTCAACAACCGGGCCAGATAGAACAAAGTATTATGGTCTGCTGCTATCATATATTAGTGGTTACAGGGTTGTGCTGTTTCGATGTAAATGGTTTAAAATCGATAATCAACAACGCTGTGTCACTAATAATAACATAACAGTATTTCTACTCAAACTGAATGGTTTGTGGAAGACCAATACATTCTTGCAACACTTGCAAATCAAGTCTTTTACCTTGATGACCCGTCTAAAGGCCGTCAAAGAGGTGAATCAAGCCAACATTATTGGAAGGTCGTTCAAGAGATGAATCATAGGAAGATATGGGACAGGGATATCATTGTTGAGGATGACGAAGATATTATACATGACATCGTTTCATCTGATTTATCATTGTGTGCTGATTTGGATCATTTGACTTATACAAATTTGAGTATAGGTCAATCCATAGAAGTTGAACATGTTCCTTTGCCCGAACATACAAATATTAATGATGATATTGATGATGATAATGATGATTATGATAATGAAGATTCCGATTCTGAACAAGAATGTGAACCACAAATGTGTAGTAGTGATGAATCTGATTGATTTGAAATTGTATTTTGTATAAAGACAAATTTGTATTAGTGATGATTATGATATTGAGTTGTTTGGTTTATATAATTGTCTTTATATAATTGTTATTTGTAAACTAACATTAATGCTCATTTCAGGTGTTTGTTCGTATATTTATATTTTTTTACACATGGCAGCTATGGCACGTGGTCATTGCGGAGATTGTGGTGGTGATCCTCCGCCTCGTAATTGGCAACCACCTTCTGGTGCTTGGGGCAGTGATGGTATTAAACTACTCTTGGCCAATGAGTTATTATAGTTTAATTTAATTATTTGTATATTTAATTTGTTTTCTGGAAATTGTAGGCAAGAAAGGGCGTGGAGAAGCCCGAAATGTGGAATTGAGGAAGTTATGGAAAAAGAATGGGAAGCGACCCTTGCCCATTGAGTTTGATGATATTAGACTGAATGACACATGAAGCAGCCTCTTCACGAGCTACATTGGGACTTTGGACAGGGATGTCCCATTTCGATTCTCAAGCTGGGATAAAGTTCCAAATGAAATGAAGCAGCCTATACTGCCGTCTATTGAGGTTTCACTAAGTTTTTTTTATATTTTGTAAATTTGTAAAAACTATACAATAAACTAACTTTTTCTTATAATTTACAGACATATTTTGACATGAAGCACCGCTATGAGGGGCCAAAAAATTCGTCGATCATGGATGGGATTAATAAATTGTGTTTTGAGCGGTACAGAGACAAAAAAATACTAGTTTAAAGCTCAATGGTTTGACAAAAGAGGGGGGTCATCGAATTCTGACCAACTGCGTCAAATGCCACCGCCTAACATGGACCAAGATGAGTGGTCTATGTATATAGACTACTATTGTGGAGATAAGACCATTCGACGGTCACAAGTGAATACACAAATCAGATCTCAGCAAGTACACCAAAGCTTGCATGGTAGGATAGCATACGCGCAGTATCGATACGAGAACGTAAGTCGCTTTATCTCTAAATCCTAGTTTTGTCATAATTCCTATAAATGAGTTATACTCACTTCTAACGGGTCATAATTGTTATTTATGGGTTACACTCACTTCTAACGATTCATAATTGCTATAAATGAGTTATACTCACTTCTAACGGGTCATAATTGCTATTTATGTGTTATATTCACCTCTAACTGGTCATAATTACTATTTATGGGTTATACTCACTTCTAACGGGTCAAAATTGCTATCTATGAGTTATATTCACCTCTAACGGGTCATAATTGATATAAATGAGTTATACTCACTTTTAACGGGTCATAATTGATAAAAGTGAGTTATACTCACTTCTAACGGGCCATAATTGCTAGTTATGGGTTATATTCACTTCTAACGGGTCATAATTGCTATAAATGAGTTATACTTACTTCTAACGGGTCGTAATTGCTATAAATGCGTTATACTCACTTCTAACGGGTCATAATTCCTATTTATGGGTTATACTCACTCCTAACGGGTCATAATTGCTATAAATCAGTTATACTCACTTCTAACGGATCATAAATGATATTTATGGGTTATATTCACTTCAAAGGGGTTATAATGGCTACTTATGGGTTTTATTAACTTCTAACGGGTCACAATTGAGATTTATGGGTTATATTCACTTCTAACTAGTCGTAATTGCTATAAATGAGTTATACTCACTTCTAATGGGTCATAATTGCTATTTATGGGTTATATTCATTTCTAACGGGTCATAATTGGTTTAAATGAGTTATACTCACTTCTAACGGGTTCTAATCGCTATAAATGAGTTATACTCTCTTCTAACGGGTCATAATTGCTATTTATGAGTTATACTCACTTCTAATGGGTCATAATTGCTTTAAATGAGTTATACTCACTTCCAACGGGTCATAATTGATATTTATGGGTTACATTCACTTCTAACGGGTCATAATTGCTATTTATGGGTTATATTCACTTCTAACGGGTCATAATTGATATTTATGGGTTATAGTCACTTCTAACGGGTTGTAATTGCTATAAATGAGTTATAATCACTTCTAACAGGTCGTAATTGCTATAAATGAGTTATACTTACTTCTAACGGGTCATAATTCCTATTTATGGGTTATATTCACTTCTAACGGGTCATAATTTCTATAAATTAGTTATACTCACTTCTAACGGGTCGTAATTGCTATAAATACGTTATACTCACTTCTAACAGGTCATAATTGATATTTATGGGTTATACTTGTTGGATATATGCCCACTGATACACGTATATTAGATCATTGCCGATGAGGCACGGGCCTATTGGGTCACACGCCAAGCATTGAATCCGACAGCATATGTCAAGAGAGAAAAATAGGGTTTCTGTCGACCTTCACGGGCCCTCACGGGTCGTGAAGAGGTCGTGACGTGAAGCCCTTCACGAGGCTTCATGGGCCGGTCGGGGATCGTGGGGGTGATGCCTTCACGACTTCCTCACGGGCCGTGAGAGCCCGTGAAGGCAGAAGTCTAAGTGACACTTTGATATTATTGGACCTTTTGTTTGGTCCAATGGGAGGGTGCCATTATGGCCGACCCTGGTGTCACCTACAGAGATAATATGCTTATATAAACCCCTCTTGCTTCTCTCCAAAGGACCTTTTGCCAAATTCACAAACACACACACTAAAGAGAGCCTTGTAGGAGTCTTTTACCAAAGAAGCTTGTGTTGGTTGTGAGCAAGAGTTCTAGTGCTGTTCTTGAGTGCAAGTTGGAGTATCTCAAGCTTTAGCAAAGGAGATTCACGGTTTGCTTGGAGTGGATATCAATAGAGGAACTCGTCTTGGAGTTCAAGCCTTTCATCTACAACAACAAAAACAACCAGAGACATCAAGGGTATGGTCTCACTTTCTAGTTCCTTTTGTTGTTCTTGTTGCTATCATTCTTTGTAGCTAGATCCCACTATGTGTTTCTTGTGCATACGTGTTGAAAACCCGATATGAACTCGTTTTTTATCTTCATGTTTCCGTTGTGCTTGGGTTTTGCATGTGCATGAGACTCCTTCAGTGGTATCAGAGCCATTGCTACAAGATGATAGCACAAAATGGCTCGAAAAATCGTTTTTTGGAAGTTTTGGCATTCTGTCTAGAAGGCCTTCACGAGCCGTGAAGTTCTCTTAACGGGCCGTGAAGGTCACACGACCAGTGTAGTTTGGGGTCTGGTCGTGAAAAGATTTTTTGGTGCTTCACGAGTTCATCCGGGCCGTGAGCGGTCATGAAGCCCTTGGGCCTCACGAGCCGTGAAGGGTCGTGAAGGAGCTCGTGAACAGTGCTTTTGGTCTTAAAAGAAATTTTTCGGTTTTTCGAGTTGTTGCTGTGTTTCTGTTTTTATTCGGTTGGTTCTGGAAATCCCCAAATAATATTTTGGTACCACTATGGGTATGCATGGTATGGTCATGGCATTAGATGCATACATGCATACACATATGTGTGTGTATATATGATATAGGTTTTAAAAATTGGTTTTATGCCTTAATGCATATGTACAAGAATTTCCATTGTGCCTTGAGTGTTTGCTTGGAAATTCTTATCAAAATATTTGCTTGTTGCGGTTTTTGGCACACCGTTTGTTTTGTGGTTGTTTGCCTTGTTCTTTGTTGGTAACCTTGGCCTTAGACCTTGTGGTTGTTTGTGGTTTCTCCCCTTTTATTTGGTGACTTGGAGTCACATGGTTTGTAATAATTATTTGTTTATTGATTGTTGTAATTATCATTGCGGTTTGCATACCGTTTCATTTATCCGTGTACTTGTAAATAGATGATAGAATTTTCGTGGCTTGCATGCCATTTCATTTCTATTTTTATGTACTTGTACTCATGGAGCATGGAGACCACAATCAAGAATCAAGGATGGTGTCTTGAAAATAGAAGATCCGGTGAATCCCTTTGGAGATGGCGGATCAAGTGGGAGCTATGACTTTTTGTATTGTGTCCCTAGTTGACCGCGTTCTTCCCGTAGGCTCACGGGTAGAACGCATAGGTTTTGGCTTGGTTACCAACACCTTGCTATGCGTGTGTTGTGATTTATTTTCTTGCATGGATTGTTTAGGTTTTCGCATGCTAGAAAATTTTTCAATAAATTAAATCACAAGAGTTTTATAAAATTGGTTTATTTTTCTCTCGCGCGCGCTCATGATTAACAAACCAACTAAAGTGAAAAATAAGTTTTTGTCACTCAAATATGTTAATCAAAATTAATCGGAAACAAAAGCCCGTTTTTCCATAAAACATAAATCACGCACCATCTGTAAGACGATTCCACCCAAATCTAACAACACAATGATTGGTTGTCGAGCTTAGCACGAGCCAATCTTTGTGGAGTTGTGTGGAAGGTGAGCGTAGTAACTCGCAAACTTGGTTGTCGAGTTTAGCACGAGCCAATTCTTGTGAAATGTACTTACCGCATGTCTTTGGGGACGATTTATAATTTCAAATTAGAATTCTTGAAAGATTGTCGAGCTTAGCACGAGTCAATCAACAATTCTAAATTGGGATTGGTGTAAGAAGGGATCAAACATGCCAAACGACCGATGCTTGTCGTAGGATCCCGCAAAGACCAAAGAGTTGCAATAATGGATTGCAATTGGCAATATGGTTGCCAACCCGAAATAACTTCCTTATATTATCCGCGGTAAACCCGTCATATACGGAAGTGAAATAAGGTTCTTTGCTTTGTTAAAATAATTAAAAATTTGTTTTGGGTAAATTGTTTTAACAAACTTAAATATCAAACTAAGAAAATCTACTTTGCTATTATAGATGGCATCTTCAAGTACCACCACCACGAGCAACATTTCTCTACGAGTTTTCCTTGAGAAGGAGAAACTCGACGGTAGCAATTTCATGGATTGGCATAGGCAACTTCGGATTGTCCTACACCATGAAGGGAAATTGCATATCATTGAGGAAGCCTTGCCCGAAGCCCCTGCGACTACGGCACCTAGGGCCACCCGAGAGGCACGTGAAAAACGCCTCAAGGACATGGAGGAAATAACGTGCCTTATGCTTAGCACAATGAGCTCTGATTTGCAAAAGCAAATGGATCATTTAAGTGCTTTCGACTTGCTCGCACAGCTCAAAGACATGTTCCAACAGCAAGCGAGGCAAGAAAGGTACGAATGCCTCAAGTCCGTCCTAGGTTGCAGGCTCCAGGATGGCGGGAACGTAAGCGCTCATGTGTTGCGTATGAAAGCAAACATGGAGCGCATGGAGAGGTTAGGGTTCTCCATAGGGAGGGAGATGGCGGTTGATCTCATCCTCCAATCCTTGCCCAATGCATATGATCAATTCATCATGAGTTATGATATGCATAGTATGGACAAAACCCTCATGGAGCTTCATGGGATGCTCAAGACCGCGGAGTCAAACATCTCGAAGCCCAAGGCCAGCTCATCCAACCCCGTCTTGGCTATCTGAGAGGTCCGCATCCAAAAGAAGAAGCCGAATCTTTCCCATAAGGGAAAGGGTAAGGGCAAGGTTGGTGCCACCAAGCCTACCCCTACCCCGGTGGCAAAGGGCAAGGGGAAGATTCCCCAAGCCAAGGCCCTAGAGGATGCGCAATGCTTCTTTTGCGGGGACAAGGGGCATTATCGCCGAAGCTGCCCAAAGTACCTAGATGGCCTCAAGAAGCTCAAGGCAATGAGCATCTCGGGACCTTCAAACCAAGGTACGTTCATGATTGAGCTCCATCAAACTTCTATTTCAAAGGGCTGGGTTTTAGATACCGGCTGCGGCACTCACATTTGTAATATGGTGCAGGTGCTAAGGGAAAGTAGAGGCTTGGAGTGTGGAGAGCTGGATCTAATTATGGGGAACCGAGAGGTTGTGCCCGTAGAAGCAAAAGGGAGTGTCGAGCTCTCTTTTAGAACCGGTCTTTCCATTGTTCTTATTAATGTATGCTATTCGCCCTACGTGGCAAGAAACATCTTATCTTTACATGCTTTGTATGACGATGGTTTTTCTTTTAAATTTATGGATGGATCGATTTTATGTTATAAAAATGATATTTGTTATTTTAAAGCTTTACCATGTCATGGCATATATGAAGTTGATGCATACATTGAAAATAAGAGACCTATCATGAATATTGATTCTCAATCCAAAAATTGTTTGGATAAATATTCCTTATGGCACAGTCGTCTTGCTCATGTAAACAAGACCCGCATCACCAAGCTCCAAGTGGACGGGATCTTGGAATCAGTTGACCTTGGGTCAAAAGATGTATGCGAATCTTGTTTACTAGGCAAAATGACCAAACAACCCTTCACCGGAGTAAGTGAGAGGGGAAAGGATTCTTTTGGAAGTCATTCACACCGATGTGTGTGGTCCTTTTAAAAATGTCACAAGGAACAATACTAGATATTTCGTTACCTTCACGGATGATTATAGTAGGTATGGATATATCTACTTGATTAGACAAAAGTCTGAAACCTTTAAGGTGTTCAAGACATTTCAAAGTGAAGTAGAGAATCAATCGGGTAAGAAGATTAAGATACTACGATCGGATAGAGGCGGTGAGTATCTTACTTCGGAGTTTCTGGACCATCTTAGAGAATGTGGGATTATCTCACAATTAACTCCTCCTAGGACTCCACAATTAACTGGAGTTGCCGAAAGGAGAAATCGGACATTATTAGATATGGTCCGTTCTATGATGAGTCAAAAGGAGGTACCCATTAGTTTTTGGGGTTACGCTCTAGAGACGGCGGTAAGAATCCTTAACCTCGTACCAACAAAGAAAGTTGAAACAACACCATATGAGTTGTGGCACAAGAAAAAGCCCACTCTCTCATATCTTCGTGTATGGGGATGTCTAGCCTACGTGAGACGTGAGACGAATGACAAACTACAACCCCGTTCCGAAAGGTGTTATTTTATCGGATATCCTCTGCCGGTATTGGATATATTTTCTACAAACCTTCAGAGAACAAAGTTTTTGTTGCTCGAAGAGCCGTTTTCCTTGAAAGGGAACTTATATCCAACGTACCGAGGCAAAAGGAAATAGACCTTGAAGAAATTCAAGGTACACCCGATAAAGACCTTGATGTTGGCACTAGCAATCAACCATCAATGGTTGACACCGAGCAAGATGAAGTTGCGGTACCTGACACACTTCCACTTCCTACCCCACGTAGATCCGGTAAAGCTCATCATGAGCCAGAGAGATATGGATTTCTCATATCTGAGGGCAATGAGCTATTGGTGGATCAAGATGAACCCACCAGCTACCGAGAAGCAATGGCGGGCCCTGAGTCTGCCAAATGGAAGGAGGCAATGGAAAGCGAAATAAACTCCATGTCGGATAACCAAGTTTGGGAACTGGTTGATCCAACACCCGGGTTTCGACCTGTTGGGTGTAAATGGGTTTTCAAGAAGAAAACCAACATGGACAATACCTTGGACACTTTCAAAGCCCGATTGGTAGCAAAAGGTTTCACGCAAACATCGGGTGTTGACTATGACGAAACTTTTTCACCAGTGGCCATGTTGAAGTCCATTAGGATCCTCCTTGCCATAGCTGCTTTTCATGATTATGAGATATGGCAAATGGATGTAAAAACCGCCTTCCTTAACGGGAAGCTTTCTGAAGAGGTGTATATGACACAACCTAAAGGTTTTGTACATCCTAAGTATCCTAACAAGGTATGTAGGCTTAAGAAGTCCATTTATGGACTTAAGCAAGCCTCTCGTAGTTGGAATCTTTGTTTTGATGAAAAGATCAAGGAATTTGGATTTTTGAAAAATGAAGATGAACCATGCGTGTATGTCAGGGCTAGTGGGAGCTCAATAGTTTTCCTAGTTTTATATGTAGATGATATTCTACTCATAGGAAATCATATCCCAACCTTGCGTAGTGTCAAAGATTGGCTTGGGAATTGCTTTTCTATGAAAGACTTGGGAAATGCAGGATGCATTCTCGGAATTAAGATCTATAGGGATAGGTCTAGAAGGCTTATAGGTTTAAGCCAAAGTGCATATGTGGATAAAGTCGTTAAACGATTTAAGATAGAGGATTCTAAGAAAGGGAATCTCCCCATGATGCATGGATTGGCATTAAGCAAGGCTCAATGCCCCAACTCCCAAAAGGAGTTGAACATAATGAAGTGAGTCCCATACGCTTCGGCTGTGGGATCGATCATGTATGCCATGTTATGCACACGCCCCGATGTCTCATGTGCCTTGAGCATGAGTAGTAGATATCAGGCGAATCCAGGAGAGGCTCACTCGAGGGCTGTGAAGAACATTCTAAAGTACCTTAGGCGTACAAAGGAAATGTTCTTGGTATACGGTGGCGAGGAAGAGCTTAGAGTAAAGGGTTACTCTGATGCTAGCTTCTAAACCGATAGGGACGACTGCCGATCTCAATCGCGGTTCATGTTCCTATTGAATGGTGGTGCAGTAAGCTGGAGGAGCTCAAAGCAAGACACAGTTGCTGATTCAACAACCGAGTCAGAATATATTGCAGCAAGTGAAGCTGCTAAAGAAGCAGTGTGGATGAAGAAATTCATCCAAGATCTAGGAGTGGTTCCGAGTATCACCGACCCTATTGAGATTTCTTGTGACAATGAGAGTGCGGTGGCTTTGGCAAGGGAACCAAGAGCTCACAAGAGGACAAGACACATTCTTCGAAAATATCACTTCATTAGAGAAGTAATCGAGAATGGTGACGTTGCCATAAGTAGAGTACCGACGGATGGGAACGTTGCGGACCCATTCACTAAGTCATTATCACAAGCTCCTCATGATTCTCACACCAAAGCTATAGGTGTTAGATTCGCTAGTTATTTGGCTTGACCTATGTATTTGGTTTGTTTGATTTGTATTTGTTTTTATGGGAACATTTAAACGGTATTGTAACTTATGTTTGTTTCGATATATGAATAGAGATTTATATATTCGCTTGTTGCGGTCACAATCATCAAGTCCATACCGTGTTCCATCTTAGCATGTATAAACACTTCCTTGAATGATTATCATTCTAAAACCTTCTGCAATCGGTTATTCTTCATATGGAAGGAAGAATGAAATAAGATTGAAGTAAGTGGTTGGCCCGGTATTCAAAATGGTTGAATAAGGGTGCAAGACTTACTTGTGCTTGAAAGGTGTTTCAAGTGACCAGAAGACCCACACCCGAGTTTACTTCATGGATCTATTAGTCACAAGTATCTCGGGATGATAATATCATTCATCCTTAGACTTGAGACGCATAGGTTACCAGAATATGAATCTGCCTTACTCTAGTTATCTTCAAACGCAGTTCGTAACTGGCTGTTATAAACGAAATAATTGGGTAAAGTATGAAACATACAATGGGACTATGTGGTCGAAAAGGATTTGTTCCTCTAGTAAGAGAGATATCCCTGGGCCCCTCGATGATTGGGAGCTGACATCAAATATGCATGGTCATGCTCAAGTTACATTGATTTTAGATTAGATGCAACTTGTCTATTTGGTCACCACCAATCTGTAATCGAGAAACATAATAGTGAACGATCTGGAGATTGACATATTCCATGTCTCGTGTTCACAAGGATATCGCGAACAAAAGGATGCACATGATCACTTATCTATAGAACCTCATAAGCCTTTAAGGCCATTAGGTTTTTGTGGAAGATGACAACTCACACCGACTTGGGGGCATTGATGCTTAGCTAGAGCTGCTCTTTGTCTGTGATTAATATATGACGATGTATCATGTGCAAGTGGGAGTCTGTTGGATATATGCCCACTGATACACGTATATTGGATCACTGCCGATGAGGCACGGGCCTATTGGGTCACACGCCAAGCGTTGAATCCGACAACACATGTCAAGAGCGAAAATTAGGGTTTCTGTCGACCTTCACGGGCCCTCACGGGTCGTGAAAAGGTCGTGACGTGAAGCCCTTAACGAGGCTTCATGGGCCGGTCGGGGATCGTGGGGGTGATGCCTTCCCAACTTCCTCACGGGCCGTGAGAGCCCGTGAAGGCAGAAGTCTAAGTGACACTTTGATATTATTGGACCTTTTGTTTGGTCCAATGGGAGGGTGCCATTATGGCCGACCCTGGTGTCACCTACAGAGATAATATGCATATATAAACCCCTCTTGCTTCTCTCCAAAGGACCTTTTGCCAAATTCACTAGCACACACACACTAAAGAGAGCCTTGTAGGAGTCTTTTACCAAAGAAGCTTGTCTTGGTTGTGAGCAAGAGTTCTAGTGCTGTTCTTGAGTGCAAGTTGGAGTATCTCAAGCTTTAGCAAAGGAGATTCACGGTTTGCTTGGAGTGGATATCAATAGAGGAACTCGTCTTGGAGTTCAAGCCTTTCATTTACAACAACAAAAACAACCAGAGACATCAAGGGTATGGTCTCACTCTCTGGTTCCTTTTGTTGTTCTTGTTGCTATTATTCTTTGTAGCTAGATCCCACTATGTGTTTCTTGTGCATACGTGTTGAAAACCCGATATGAACTCGTTTTTTATCTTCATGCTTCCGTTGTGCTTGGGTTTTGCATGTGCATGAGACTCCTTCAATACTCACTTCTAACGGGTCATAATTGCTATAAATGAGTTATACTCACTTCTAACGGGTTGTAATTGCTATAAATGTGTTATACTCACTTCTAACGGGTCTTAATTGCTATAAATGGGTTATACTCACTTCTCACGGGTCATAATTGATGTTTATGGGTTATATTCACTTCAAAGGGGTTATAATTGCTATTTATGGGTTTTATTAATTTCTAACGGGTCACAATTGATATTTATGGGTTATATTCACTTCTAACTGGTCATAATTGCTATAAATGAGTTATACTCACTTCTAACGGGTCAAATTGCTATAAATGAGTTACACTCACTTCTAACGGGTGGTAATTGCTATATGTGAGTTATACTCACTTCTAACGGGTCATAATTGCTATTTATGGGTTATATTCACTTTTAACGGGTCATAATTGCTATAAATGAGTTATACTCACTTCTAACGGGTTGTAATTGCTATAAATGTGTTGTACTCACTTCTAACGGGTCATAATTGCTATTTATGGGTTATACTCACTTCTAAGGGGTCATAATTGCTTTAAATGAGTTATACTCACTTCTAACGGGTCAGAATTGATATTTATGGGTTATATTCACTTCTGACGGGTCATAATTGCTATTTATGGGTTATATTCACTTTTAACGCGTCATAATTGATATTTATGGGTTATATTCACTTCTAACGGGTCATAATTGCTATAAATGAGTTATACTCACTTCTAACTGGTCGTAGTTGCTATAAATGAGTTATACTCACTTCTAATGGGTCATAATTGCTATTTATGGGTTATATTCACTTCTAACGGGTCATAATTGGTTGAAATGAGTTATACTCACTTCTAACGGGTTCTAATTGCTATAAATGAGTTATACTCTATTCTAACGGGTCATAAATACTATTTATGGGTTATACTCACTTCTAACGGGTCATAATTGCTATCTATGAGTTATACTCACTTCTAACGGGTCATAATTGATATTTATGGGTTATATTCGCCTCTAACGGGTCATAATTGCTATTTATGGGTTATATTCACTTCTAACGGGTCATAATTGATATTTATGGGTTATATTAATTTCTAACGGGTAATAATTGCTATAGATAAGTTATACTCACTTCTAACGGGTCGTAATTGCTATAAATGAGTTATACTCACTTCTAACGGGTCATAATTGCTATTTATGGGTTATACTCACTTCTAACGGGTCATAATTGCTATAAATGAGTTATATTCTTTTCTATGGGGTGAGTTTGTTGCTATGAATATGTCATATTCACTTCTAACGTGTTTGTTTTATGGGCATTAAGTATATAGTCTTTTTATTTGTTTATAGCGTGACCCTGAAACGTTTGAACCCCCTAGCCCGATGGACAATGGTGCTCTAATGCATTCACACAATGGCGTTTTTACTCAGGAGGATCTTGCTAAAAACCATGTAAGTAATTATTTACGTTTTATATACTTAACATATATTATATTTATTTATTTGTTTATTTATTGATCTGATAACAATCATTCTTGTCTTATAATTATACAGCGTCATATGGTCTTTTTGTGGGAAGCTCAAGTTGGGAGCCAGAATTCGTTGAGCGAAGAGGAAATCCTGCGTTTGGTGTTGGGTGAACGCAGTGGACATGTTCGTGGAGTAGGTAGAACGTTAAGTTCTTCATCTTCATCCACGGCACGATCAAGCGCACAATCACGTGCCAGCTGACAATTGTATACACAGGCTGAGGTAGATGAAATGTTGAGTCTCAACGTTCCCAACTTCAAAATCAGGTACGTGTTCAAGAGAGTAATACACAGGCAATCTATCAAGCCTTAGTACAAGAAGACACTAGTGTCAATCATCCCTCTTCCACTCAAAATCGGAATCAGCTCGACACCAATATGGCTCGTGATGAAGAGTCTAACGATAAAGACAGTAGTGATAATTAGTTTGTTAACAAACATGTCATTTGTTTTAAAAAATTTATGCTAACATTCAAACTATCGTTTGTTTTGTATCAAGTAGCTATTTGACATCGTTTCATACGGTGTATTGTTTTATTTTTGTTTCTTTTCGTCGGGGAATGTCTGGGAATATAGCTGGTTTATGATTATTAACCCGGAAATACCACGTGGAATCACAAATTACAGCAAGCTGCCGCCGGAAAAAATATGGCTATTTGCGGCGACATGTCGCCGCAAAAGACCTTTAGCGGCGACACAGTGCAATTCTATTTTAATTTTTATTTAAAAATAATATAATAGATGTCGCCGCAAAAAGTTCATATGTCGCCGCAAAAAGAATTTAATGTATAATTAATTTTATAAGAATTAAATAATAACCGTCGCCGTAAATGGTTCAAAAGTCCCCGCAAAAAGTATTAAATATATTGTTCTTTATTTATAAATAATATAATATATGTTGCCGCAAAAACTAATTATTTCGCCGCAAATAGTGGACACGTGGCAAATTGTTGGTCCGTTGTGTGTCGCCGGCTCGCCGCTAATACTTACTTTTGTCGTCGTAAATAATTTTTTGGCGCAAGTTTTTACGGCGACATGTCGCCGCAAAAAACCTTATGAGGCGACAATTTGACCTTTTGCGACGACTTTTGTCGCCGCTAAAGGTCTTTTTTCTTGTAGTGTATCCAACCAAATTGGGGTATTGTCAGATGGATCGAGAGCCTCCAAATCACCAATACTTAAACATAAAATCTTAACAAAGATTAAGAATGTCTTACCTGTTTATTCCTTCATGAAAAATAGTTACAGCTCCTCTTACTGTTCTTCAACCGAGAGCCTACACACCCAAACTCACGATTGATTTCTAAGAGGGGCTGAAGATCGATGTTAAACACTTAAGCCTAATATATAATTAGCCCCATTATTAGCATGTTTAATCCCATATGTTTCCCATCTTGTCTCCTTGGTCCGTAAACTATATATTTTCCTTTTAGTCACCTTTAGTCCTTGGTTCTTTCGTTGTTAAATTCTTATAAAATGAGTACTACTAATCCCAACCGTGATAATAAACCATCTTTATTATCTGCACCAATAATCTAACGCATAAATAAATTTATATCTATCTTATTAAATATCCGAGAACATATAAAATAAATTCTAAATTCTTTATTAAAATCATGATTTATTATCTTCAATTATATCCTTTCGTTAAATATATCTATAATTATAAATGCTCGAAGTGTGGTCGTTACAATTCTCTCCCTCTTAAGAAGATTCCGTCCTGAAATGCACAAAATCAAACAACACATGAATTGTCATCCATCTCGGTGTTCGATTGTTCATCGCATGCACCGTTCAATCCTTTTATTATTATTAAATCTTTTCATCCATCATCTAATATTTAGTTTTAAAACTACACATGATAAATTCAAGATGACTTTATTAACTAGATTTCTAACGCCGAAATCAAAAACCGTCAACCGTTCAGCGGAATCATCAACTCAATCAAAAGGTAACTATCAAATGTCAAAAACAACCGTCAAACAAATCTTTTGTCACCGTGTGTTATCTTCATTCATTTTATTCCAAGACTTATTCTACACAACGATTCACTTACGACTCTTCAATTCAATTGCTTCGTGACACCTTGGTCAACTTACCTAAGTATTAAATGTACCTAATATTAAATTTACCTTTCACTAACCATGAAATAAACCTGTCACTCTACATCCACCTCATGTAATGCAAGCTCAGTTGTCGAACAAACATGTCGTGGCATTTTCGTGATGACGTTAGCCAAGCATAATCACAAAGTATCCGACGTGAGTGTCCTCACCGTCCTCACATCTCTTGAGATGTCTAAAGTAATTACTCTTGTCAACAATTTTGTACGACTTCAATCACCATTAGTGTTCGTATTAAAATGCGTACCTCATATCCTTCGTGCGTTATGTATATTCTAACCATTAATATTCAAGAGACCACCATCTATAGTCATTTACCGCTTTGACTTGTGATTAATAAGCCGTCTAGTCTATAAATCTTTGATTTTTTTGACCTATCCTTACAAAAATTTTCGTCTGAGCCCATACACATCAAATCTCTATCTTGAGTGTAATTAAAACAACCTCGATAATCCATGATCTAATCGTAATATATCTATCACATCTGTTTTCCACAAGGATGTCTATATTGTCACATTCTTAAGATTATACATTAATCCCACAAGTGTTTATGCTATGTGTCCATACACCACTTAAATTCAAATGATATTTATACCATAATGGCATTGTCCACCCATACTTCTTATACCTGCTTACGAATCGTTATCCTCATATCAACTATCATCTAAAATACAGTAGGACAACTGTCAAAATAGTACTTAAGAAATAGCATTGCCTAAACTTGGGCCATCACTACAAAAAGACGGGGAACGAGATCATATAAACAAGTAAGCAAGAAATAAACACTACTTCACTCACCCTTCCCCCACTTAAAAGTCTTGTTCAATCCTATTCGAGCCAATCTTACCGAGAGCCCAAGTGCCAGTCTCATCACTCGGTTCACTCACAGTTTGGCTCTAATACCAACTTGTAACACCGTGATTTTCAAATTTCACTACTTATAAAAACTTTTTGAATAATAATGAATACTTGCAACAGAAGTCTTAAACCTTTAACAGAACAAACTGTCATCCCCATAAAGACGAAGTAAACCAATTAAAAACAAACCACAGTGCTACTACCGTAGCAACTAGAAAATTGTTATAGAGTTGAAAACCGTAAATAGAATAAATAAAATACGTGTTGGCACCAATCACTAAGTCAAACTACTCTCTATTACTACCCTCATCGCAAATTTGCACCTCTAAACTACCTGCACAAGTACAAGGCACATTCCAAAACAACAAGTATCCGCTTATACCTCGTGAGTCAATAAGAGTTATAACCAGAAACCATAAAATATAGTTGTAGTTAAAGATATGGACATTAATATAAATACCATACCTGACCCACTGTGTATTTGACCCGTTCTCGATAACCCGCAAATCATATAGCATCGAATGGGTCAAATATCCGCAAATCAAATCATATAATCAACCACACATAATCATGAATCATTCTGCATCATATCCTCACACATATCGATAAGGTGGTTCACTACTTACGTGTCAGACCAACTTATGCACCCGGTAAAGTCATAACTCCACCTTGTCGTTCGGATGTAAGTACAAACGGAAATCCCCGTTCGTCTACTCCTCATACTCACGTGATGTTTGATCAAGCCCCCCATCGGCCAACACCGTTCCAACATACAAGCACACGAGGTACCTATACACAATGTCTGGTTAAGGTTGTCTAGAAAACCCGGCGGCCTCGTATGTGGCTAGCACATTATCCTATAAGGTCCCCGTTATCTACTACTCCATATATCCGCAAATGAGCAAGTAGGATTGCTACCTCCGCACACTAAGTTCAATCCACAATCGTATAAAATTCATCGTGTATTCGTAGCATGCAGGATAGTTGATTAGAATTAAGTACCACTCATACATACAATGTCATATCAAAGCAAGTGAATCAAATCCCCATGTAATTACCACAAACCACAAATTAATCATTTATTTTAAACGTATAAAACCTTTCGAAAATGGTTTTGTCATTGTCTTCCGTTTTAGAAACTACTGAAGTCACCTGATCTGCTGTATAACAGAATTTGAACCATTATAGTTGTAACTGGAATCATGACTTACAACACAAGTTATTAAGCATGTAGTCAACACATAGTCAATTAGATCACAACCTAAACTAACCTACGTTATTACACACTATCTATATATTTGTAAGGCACTTGTCACTCTAGATCTCACTCTTTAATTTTTAAAGTGTCATTAAAATATATGTTGGGGAGATAATCACTTCACCCTAATAATCAACTCTACCTATCCTAAAACATAGAATTTATGATAACCAAACCCTACATTCAGTATGACTTAGAAAGAATTCAAACATGTGTTGTTTAAATCAGTTTATGTAAAAATATGCTAAGTATGGAACCATCAGCTCAGGAAAATAAGTCATCACCTGAGCATCAGATCCTACTCAATGTATCAGCCAAAGGATATCAGCCAAGGGATATCAGCCAAAGGATATCAGCCAAGGGATATCAGCCAAGGAGCATCACATGAAGAAAACAAGTAAAGAAGACCATCAGCTGAGGAAAACAATCTATCAGCTGAGCAAAATTGTTGATCAGCTGAGTGAAGAAAGTGATCAGCTGAGTGAAGAATTTGATCAGCTGAGTGCCTACTCTATTAGCTAAGTGAACAAATGGATCAGCTGAGGCCCAGAGCGCATCAGCTAAGTAAGGCTTTCTTTACACAAGCCATCTCCCCTTATAAACTGGTGTATTTGATTGATTAGCTGAGCATTCTTGATCAACTGATCATACACATAAATGAGCTTATGTTCTCTTAAGCTTACTATTGAACAGCTGAGCATCTATATGATCAGCTGAGCAATATGTGTCAACTGAGTCCTAGCAAAAAGTGACCAACTGATATGTTTTGTCAACTGAGTAGTGAATATCAGAGTTCCTTGTACAATCTGTTAGCTGAGTCGTGAAAAATGTCAAATCTACTCTATCTGTTCAGATTGTAAGTCATATGTAAAAGGCAGAACATGTGTTGTTCTATTATGCCTTAGATCATTGTTTGTAAAAGTAAGAATGCACTTTTTGGATCAAGTATGAGACAAAAAGGTTTGATCTTATCCTCTGGAAAAGGATAATGATACCTCAAACAGACGAAGATCTTGAAGATTTGTTCAAACAACTAAGTATGGCTGGCAATCCCATACTTTGTAAAGTCAAATCAATCAGAAGCATGGTGTTGATTAAAGTACAATCATGGAAAGGGAAAGATACTTCTATACGACAGTAGATGTGGACTTTAATATTTTATATTGTGAATGGGTTGCACTTTTGCAGAAAAGTACAATTACTTTTATCATACTTTTGATTAAAGTAACGTTACTTTTCACCCACTACCTTTACATTTGAAATATTATATTTCCACATCCTCTTGGTCTCTTACCTTCATGCAACCGGATCCATCAAGACTTCTATATATATTCATGCATGGTGGACACGCAAACAGACAACAATACACAACAAAACAAAGTGAAGTCTCTACTACACTAAAAGAAAATCTCATCAGTTGAGAAATTTCGTAGAGTATAAACATTGTGTAGAATCAAACTTGTTCATGTGTTGAACACTCTAAATACATTAGTTGTTTTAGAGTTAGCTTGTCTACGTGTTAGACAAATTGATTGCTACCTTTTATTGTACTTAGAATTTCCGCTTCTAGTACACGTAATTCTTGATTCATATCAATAAGAATTATATAAAAGTATATAAGTGTGTCTTTAATTTTTAAAAGCTAAAGTTTGTATTCAACCCCCCCTTCTACAAACATTTGTTATTGCGTACTCAATCTGGGACTAACAATATATACTTTTGAGATTCATTCTCTAAATGATGAGAGTCGTTCCCCTTTTTATTGCTTATCAACATTTACATCTACCATTTATCATTCTAAGTTTATATATACATTATGTATGTCAATTAACTCCCTTTATATAAATCAAACATGTCAATGGGTCACAAATTCTATAATAAAGTTGGGTACCAAGTGTCTTTGGTTCTGGTCCACAAATCAGCTTCCTTCCTCAATATTTTGACGCACTTAACAATTAAAATAGCCTTTTATTTCTAATTTATATTAAAGTATATACTTTAAGCTTTATAACAATATATGTTTCATATTCTAACTCTTAACGAGTGATTTACTATGATTTTTGGAAAACAGTAACGCATCTTTTAAGCATAATCCAACCAGATGTAACAATCTTATATTTTGACCCATTTAGAAACAAAATAGGTCATCAACGTCTAAAGACAATTAAAATTAGACATCTTAAGCTTTCAAACCACGTATAATAAACCCTAATCTGACATCCAAGTGATTTTATACGAATTAATTAAGTCAACCCATAGCTGCTGTCAAAACTATCAACTTGCAAAACCTTCTAAACCATATTCTAATACATACATCCACACCTTGTTAAATTAACATACACCAACACACCATTTGACACACACATGGAAATTAATTTGACACACACACACACACACACACACCATACCACCGGGGCCGGTCCAAACATTTTTAGGTTTCGGGCAAGAAATTAAAAAAGGGCCCCTAAGTAAAAACAGTTTTACGCAGTATACGTAACATTCACATTCACATATAATATATATTGTAAATAAATAACAAAAAAACTTACAATTACGTGATTATGAAATCAACAATAGATGTAAACACCATTGGTAATCTTGACTCTCAAATCTTCAAAACTCTCTTATAATTTTAACTGTGAATATTATTTGTTTTCATTATTATAACACACATGGTAGCAATAGAACTTTCATTTAGGAAAGTATTTTTATTAGCATCAATGAACTCCTACAAGGAACCAATTACAATGATTTTTGTATAAGAAACAACTAAACAACAATAACAAGTACTCCATGGTTCCTAAAAGATAAGAAAAACATCCGGTGTTCTAAAGCAAACAACTACATACTTGTTATAAGCAAACAAAGTTTTCACTAACATTTTGAATCCATATGAGTTTCAATGTTGACAAAAACGGTCTCTTTTAACACCCTAAACTATTCAATGTTGACATAAACTCTTATCTGCGCAATCAAAAACACCATATTGATAGTTTAATTGAGAAAGTTAAAAACAATAGTTTATGCTTCACTGTAACCTTCAAATGTGTATTTATGTTATGTCTACCCAACTAAAAATACCTTTTAGCTTTCTATGAATATATCTTCAAAACCCATTTAATCAAACTAAAATCACCAAGCTTTAAAAAGTCAAAATGAAAAACCAAGTATGAAATTTAGCTAGTAACTTCAAGTATTTGTAGCAACATAGAGATATTAAAATCCAAATGGGGGTATACACATCAACTATGAGTCCAATAAAGGGAAAATAGAGCACTAAACTCACAACTATTAACATACCTTTTTTGATGGAATTGAATGTTTGATTGAATAGTTGATCTTCAACTGTTTAATAGCATAAGAATTGTTCGTTTGAATCTTGAATCATTGGTGGATCATTGGGTTCGAATAAATGATGGATCGTAGGTGACTTGATTTGTTGGATAATCGACAATGGAGTAGCCGTAGGCCATAGTGACCATCACTTACCCGATTTCCTAATACGTCATTTGATTTCCTGATGACATTTAATTTTTGCTTCCTTCCAAACCATGGGTCGTCATCCTTAATTCCTCGCCTCCTCACGCCAGCAAGAGAAACATGCATTTTTAGGCCTAATTTGATTAGCCAGGGCCATATACATATACATTATGCTATTAAAAACTTTGGGCCCTTCTTCCCCATGGTTGCCCAGTCCATGGGCTAGCTCTGCATACGACACACACATGCACAGAATCACTTCCACACACACATATTAATTTGACACACACACACACATGAAAATACACCATACACCAAACACATAATCAATTCCATCCTCATGAGTTGCAAAATACAAAACTCATAAACCCTATATGCTAGTCGAAGAACAGACACAACATCAAACCACTTAAAGTACAAATCTTAACCAAAACCAATGCTTTCAAGTTCCATTATTTATAGTTAACCTCACACAATAAATATCTAACATCAATGAAAGTTCTTTGTTAGTGAAGAAGATGAGTTACTATGAATACTTGAACACATGATGAAGAAGTTTAGTAAGAACAAGTATGAACACTTTGCATGCAACTTGAAGTTTCTCTTTGATTACTATGAACGTTGAGTACAAGTAGAGGTTACACAATTGGCAAAGGTTACCTTGCAAACCTAGACTAAGCTTAAGAATTACAAAATCCTCATGGGCCAAAAACTAGACTTAGCTTAAGAATTACAATATTAAAGTGGGCTAAGCCCATTACAATGGCTAGTCTAGTAATAATGATAATAAATACACAAAAGAACACAAGGCTAACAAACTTATATATATCTAATATTCTCCCCCTTTTGTTGCCTTGTGCTGAGCAAGCATGAATCATCAGCTCCTTTGACCAAGAAGCCTTTCCCAGCTTCTGATGGCTTCGTTTCTTGGATCTTTTCCTCCACCTGGTCCGCAATCAGGGTCATTTTCACTAATTCAGACAGTTCGATGTGTGTTGTTGAAGCAAGTTCTGCAGAATTTGGATATGCATCTTTAAAGTGTTCCGTCAGAATATGCGTTGACCTCGGAGAGCCTAAGAAATGCTTTGCTGCCATTCAGATTTGACATTATGAATCCATCGGCACCTTCATAATCCTCGTCATATTCCTTAATGATTGTATATTTTCTGTACTTGTCAAGCTTTAAGTGATGTTGGTTGGGCCTCCGAATGTTTATCTTTTCAAGATCGGCCTTAGTACCTAACTGTAGATCATGAGTTCGGCATAGAAGGATTTTCTTTCTCATAAAGTCTCTCAGCACTTGAAGAGCTCTCTATTCTTCTCTCTTTCCGGTTTTGCATGCCAGCTCATCTTCCATATGAGTGATGTCCCCCAAATTCAGATGTCTTAGCTCAACCTTGTGAAATGTATATCTCTTCCGATCTGATTTAGTGACATGAAAGTGAACCATCGAGTAGTTGAGGAAGTTGCGCATGTATACAAATTCGATTTTGACTATCAGAAATTTGGAGGCCACTTGTTGTTCAGAGCTTGCATGGAAGGTGGCGGCGAACCTGACAGACTTCTCGTACTCTTGAGAGTTTAGCACATACAGATCATCAACCTCTCTGACGTCCTCTGAGAAAATCTGAGGAATTCTTTCTTCAAGGTACGGAGTATTAAGCCACTGAGTCGGCTAGCGAGGTTGGGCTTTGGCAAGTGCTTCCCTAGGCCTGATGTTTTCTATGTATGGCCTTTCTGCTATTATTCTCTCGTGAGTGGCCAATGGTTTGGGTCCTCCATGGTAAGTTTCGGGTATGTGCCACTCACCTTCTTGTTGTTCAGGTCTTTGAGGTTGCTGCCGACTGATAAGATCTATGGGTGCAACATTGAATTACTCCTGTTGTGGTGGGAAAATGTCTAGCAGCTCCCTGTTGACTGTAGTGAAGACCTTGCAGATGTTTATTAGCTAGACTTCTTCCTCTTCCTCAGTTATAGGCCTTTTGCCTTTGGCTTTATCTGTTGAGGCTTCGCGAAGGGAAGATTCTGGTTCGGTTGTTTTTGTTTGGACTTATGGGATTTGGATTGTAGGAGTATTTGGATTGCCAGCCTCTGTCTCTGCCTCTACCCTTTGAGCAAATTCAAATTCAAATTCGGCAATTTCGGGTTCATTTGGTTGTTGTTGTTGTTGTTTACTGCCACTACCACTACCGCTTTGACCCTTTGAAGGCTTAGATACTAGGGTAGATTCGATTCTTAGAGTTGTACTTTGTGACCCGATGTATCACCTTTGCCTTTTCTCCCCCTCATGATGTTCTAGGTCCTCAGGATCATCATGCCTCCTCTTTCTGGATTCAGCTTGAACTTTGTAGGATTCCTCCACCACTTCCAGCCTCTTACTTATGCGAGATACAGTTGCAGTTAGGGTATTAAGTGTAACACAGCTTCTGAAAACAATAACTTTAGTGACAATTCCGGTTTTAGCAGCGGAAATTTTTCTTTTTAATATTAACAAACAGTTAATTACATCATCTTTGTTTCCAAAACGTTCATTGGTGTTACCTAACATACAGGAACCGACCATAATATCAAACATACATTACAACATAAAGTGTTCCAACCCATAAGGGGCATCTACATCATAAGTCGCCCGCCTCTCCAGGCCATCTAGTCTTTACTTGAAAAAGAAAATCATAGCACCATTAGCTACGCTAGCTAGTGAGTACATACTTAGCATAAGCATCTATATAGCGAGTCATGCATCAAACACATCATACATATCATATCATACATATCATATCGTACACATATTATCGTACATAAGCACACATTGCTAGCTTAACACATAGCGGTGTGCTGACAAGACCAGTAAGAGTCATGTCTTGTAGGGGTGTCCTACGCAACAACTCAGACCGGGGAAATCAGTCACCACCAATCCGCTGGTGGGGGAGCATGAAGCAGTCCACCAAGCATCTTTTACAGAACACAAGGTTCCCGAGTAATCACGGCCAGATCCTGGATGATTACGGTCTCACGTTAAGGCACGGCGGTTCTGCAGAACCTCGATCCGGATGCACCCCGAATCACCGTAAATCCAGAAATGACCGAAGTCCTATTAGGATCCAGCTACTCGGCTGACCTTAACCATGCGTCAGATTGTCTGCAGACAGTTCACATACACATATACGTACATTCGATCCCACAGGGATCCATCTTATCATCACACAGTCATATATCATTCATAGGATCCCATCGGGATCCATCATTCATTCATTCATTCATTCATTCATTCATTCATTCTTTCACATGCATCATCATACAATCCATCATTCATGCACATCATCAGGCATTAACTAAGCGGTTCCAGTCTGGACCTGCTAGCATGCACCTATCATACATCTTACAGGCAATCATAACATCAATCACAAACTTACACTCATCTCTTTAAGCGTACCTGCATAAACAGGTTAGTCATACATACATACACATTCACATAGTCATCTTAACTTACAAGACTTACTCATACTGAGTCTCATGAAAGTAGGCACTCACCTGAGTAGTCTACTACGTACAGGTATCTGGTTTTGACTCCACTAACACGACAAGTTCACCTGGCAACATCATTACTTACATTAACCATTCGCATATGCGAAACATGACAAGATCAGGAACCCCTAAAGGAACCATAGACCAACAAACAAAGACTTAACAATCTTTGAGTTCTTCACAGAAAGACACCCCTTGCGGCCGCAAGCACCCATGCTTGTGCCCGCAAGCAATCTCGCTTGCGCCCGTAAGCTCAGCAAATCCGATAAAACTATCGGATTCCGATACTACTTGCGGATTCCGACACTTCCATCGGATTCCGACACATTCAATCGGATTTCAACACCTCCTATCAGATTCCGATACTTCCTATCGGATTCCGATACTATTCAGCGGATTCCGACACTGCTTACGGCCGCAAGGGTGGGGCCTTGCGCCCGCAAGCACTTTCGGATTTGTACTTGGTGTGTCGGATTTTGACCTTCAATCTATTGGATTTGTGCTCCTTGCGGCCGCAAGGAAGGGCCTTGTGCCCGCAAGCAAACCTGTTCAAGAACAGGTCGGTTCCAGCATCCCCTGTTCCGACTGTTCTTATTTCAAACCTCAAATTTCGAGTTTCTAAATCATTTTCAACATTTGTACATCTTAGGGAACATTCATATGATCCCAAAAACACACATTTTATTAATCATAACAACTTACACAAGATTTGGGATTAAAATCATCCATTTAACCTATTTTATTCAATTTCCAAGAACTTCAACAAAACACCATTTTAATTTACCAATTTAGTTCTAATCAACTTATAACTTATATAAAGATCAGTTAAAGTCAATTTGAAAACTCAATTTGAGGTTGAATTAATTAATATGAAAAACCCACTTGGTAAAGCTTCTTACCAATTGAAGAACCAGATGGTGAAGATGATGAAGAAGATGACAACAACAAGGACCTCTATCTTGCTAGGGATCAGCTTGTACTAAGGATTTCAGAGCTTCCATCAAGAACAAGAATTGAGAGAGTTTTATGTTGTCTGTGTTTGTGTTTGAACACAAACACACAGACGTGAGTACTAAAAGGCATAACTGCCTTTGGCTTTAAGCCAATCAACAAGGAGGTATTTTGTTCCCCTTTTCAACTTACGACTTGACCTATGATTACCGTTTTAACTAACGGGGATATTTCTGGAATCCTTACTTAAAACCATTCATATATTAATCATCTTACTTACTTTACTACTACTTTTGTATTTCAACACATCACATAATAATCGACATACATATTTTATTACTATTTTACTCGACTTTCATACACGTATATACTTAAATACAACTAGGCCCAAATCGAGGATGTTACAAATCTACCCCCTTTAAGAGGATTCCGTCCTCGGAATCCACTCAGTGATAAACATGTAAAGGTATCTTGCTTTCATCACGTCCTCGATTTCCCACATCGGGTTTGGACATAAGTTGTGTTCTCACTTCATGAGGACTAGCTCGACTATCTTCTTACGCAGCTTCTTGACCTTCGTGTCAAGAATCTATATAGATTCTTCTTCAACATGGCACTTGCATAAGTAACACACGTTAAAGACGACATACACATTGACAAGCTCTGGCGGCAGCTCAAGAGTTACCGTCTGATCACTGACTTTACGCATGACCCCGAATGGGTCTATAGAACATGGACTTAACTTCTCCTTACATCTAAGACGAATAACGTCTCTTCGAGGAGAAACTTTCTAGAATACTCACACGGAGTATATTCTCCAACGTCTAGATCGTACGTTCAGATTGGTCATTAGTCTTCGTTTGATAGACAGTGCTCAGATGAACACAAGTGTCTAACTCTCACTTCAAACTTTCTCCAAATCAGAAATAATAGATAGTCAAAATCAAAACAACTAAGAGGGACTGTGATGTGTCACAGTCTTACTAGCACAAACTGAATCAAATAAGTCAACAAAACAGACTCATTTGTGGCTAAGAAACGAACATCGACTTCAGAACATCGAATCGTTGCAGACGATCCTAAGATCTCTGGTATTGATCGTGACTCACGTGCATATCTAACATCATCATAATCTTCACAAATTTACCTCTTGTTAACGGTCCTCTATGGCTTAAAGCATTTGTTACAACACTGGCTTCACCAGGGTAGTAACGGATCTTACAACACATAGTAAAGTCTTCTGAACCTTCAAGCAAGGTGAGGATCGGAGCTTCACATAACAATCGCTACAGGGTCTAAAAGGAGTCTTCCTAAGCTTTCAAACCACACTCAGCATTAGCCTGGCCCTTCTGTCCGCACCTCCAGCACCTTTAGGTAGTACTAGAACACTCACCATAATGGTAAGTGCGATACTGAGAACACCAAGGAGAATCAGGCCTCGGCTTCTTAGAGGAATCAGTCTTCCCGCCTGCAGTGGATTGTCCTTTGGAAGGACCCGATTTATAAGACGGCTGAAACTACCTCTTTGACTCTGTACCGGCAGATTCGCCCTTGCAATATAAACGGTCACCTTCTAGTTGTCGGGCTATATCGAATGCCCGATCCAGTTCAACAGCTGCCCTCACATGTGGGCGAAATTCCAGTGGCAGAGTTTCCACAAACCTTCTTATCTTGGTGGTCTCGTCTGGGATCAGATGGGGAACAAACCGCATCTTGTTAGTGAACGCGGTTATGTGTTCCTCAATAGGCGTATCCCCTTTCTTGAGATCATTAAAATCTCTCTCCATTCTCTCCAGGTCATACTCGGTGCAATATTTCTTTAGCACCTTCTCAGAGAACTGCTCCCAAGTGAGAGCACTCAGTACTTCTTTCCGAACCGACGCTTTTACCGTATCCCACCAAAAGATGGCACGGCCTTTCAACATACATATTGCGTATTTCACGCAATACTCCAGTTCGCACTCACAAGATTCAAACACTTGCTCCATCTCTCGGAGCCACTGTATGGTAATTGTGGGGTTATCACTCCCTGGAAACGTCGGAGGATTGCAAGTTAGAAATTTCTTGTATGAACAAGTCTTTCAGGGCTTGTTCAGCGTCGCTTGCAATAAGAGCTCCTTCGTCACTCGAAGCTCCTCCTCTAAACGCCTAATGATAGCAGCCTGATCTGGCTCAGGTCTGCCACCACCAATATTCTGCTGAGATCTATGATCCTCAGCCTGATGAGGCATACGAGAAGCCTCGTCTTCCATTTCTTTCAAAGCTTGCTCTGTATTGCCACGTTCGGCAGATATCTTTCAAGACTTCTATATAACAGAGAAAAAGCAGTTAATACTCATTCTCACTGACTTAACTCACTAACAAGTCATCACATAATGCTAGCATACATATAACTCTCACTCAATCCCCCCTTTAGGAACACTTCTTTATGGTCGGGCCCGGGCATGAGATCGAATACTCTTACAAGTACCTAATTCTCTCAAACTTAGGCTCTGATACCTAATTGTAACACCGCTTCTGAAAACAATAACTTTAGTGACAATTCAGGTTTTAGTAGCGGAAATTTTTCTTTTTAATATTAACAAACAGTTAATTACATCATCTTTGTTTCCAAAACGTTCATTGGTGTTACCTAACATATAGGAACCAACCATAATATCAAACATACATTAAAACATAAAGTGTTCCAACCCATAAGGGGCATCTACATCATAAGTCGCCCGCCTCTCCAGGCCATCTAGTCTTTACCTGAAAAGGGAAATCATAGCACCATTAGCTACGCTAGCTAGTGAGTACATACTTAGCATAAGCATCAATATAGTGATTCATGCATCAAACACATCATACATATCATATCATACATATCGTATCGTACACATATTATCGTACATAAGCACACATTGCTAGCTTAACACATAGCGGTGTGCTGACAAAATCAGTAAGAGTCATGTCTTGTAGGCGTGTCCTGCGCAACAACTCAGACCGGGGAAATCAGTCACAACCAATCAGCTAGTGGGGGAGCATCAAGCAGTCCACCAAGCATCTTTTACAGAACACAAGGTTCCCGAGTAATCACGGCCAGATCCTGGCTGATTACGGTGTCACGTTAAGGCACGGCGGTTCTGCAGAACTTCGATCCGGGATGCACCACGATTCACCGTAAATCCAGAAATGACCGAAGTCCTGTTAGGATCCAGCTAGTCGGCTGACCTTAACCATGCGTCAGATTGTCTGCAGACAGTTCACATACACATATACATACATTCGATCCCACAGGGATCCATCTTATCATCACATAGTCATATATCGTTCATAGGATCCCATCGGGATCCATCATTCATTCATTCATTCATTCTTTCACATGCATCATCATACAATCCATCATTCATGCACATCATCAAGCATTAACTAAGCGGTTCCAGTCTGGACCCGCTGGCATGTACCTATCATACATCTTACAGGCAATCATAACGTCAATCAGAAACTTACACTCATATCTTTAAGTGTACCTGCATAAACAGGTTAGTCATACATACATACACATTCACATAGTCATCTTAACTTACAAGACTTACTCATACTGAGTCTCATGAAAGTAGGCACTCACCTTAGTAGTCTACTACGTATAGGTGTCTGGTTTTGACTCCACTAACACGACAAGTTCACCTAGCAACGTCATTACTTACATTAACCATTCGCTTATTCGAAACATGACAAGATCAGGAACCCCTAAAGGAACCATAGACCAACAAACAAAGACTTAACAATCTTTGAGTTGTTTACAGAAATACACCCCTTGCGGCCACAAGCACCCATGCTGCATGCTTACGCCCGTAAGCTCAGCAAATCCGATAAAACTATGGGATTCCGACACTACTTGCGGATTCCTACACTTCCTTCAGATTCCGACACTTTCAATCAGATTTCAACACCTCCTATCGGATTCCGATACTTCCTATCGGATTCTGATACTATTTACCGGATTCCGACACTGCTTACGACCGCAAGGGTGGGGCCTTGCGCCCGCAAGCACTTTCGGATTTGTACTTGGTGTGTCGGATTTTGACCTTCAATCTATCGGATTTGGGCTCCTTGCGGCCGCAAGGAAGGGCCTTGCGCCCGCAAGCAAACCTGTTCAAGAACAGGTCGGTTCCAGCATCCCCTGTTCCGACTGTTCTTATTTCAAACCTCAAATTTCGAGTTTCTAAATTATTTTCAACATTTGTATATCTTAGGGAACATTCATATGATCCCAAAAACACACCTTTTATTAATCATAACAACTTACACAAGATTTGGGATTAAAATCATCCATTTAACCCATTTTATTCAATTTCCAAGAACTTCACCAAAACACCATTTTAATTTACCAATTTAGTTCTAATCAAGGGCTTGGAGGACTATTTCTTGAAAGTTGGTGGAGCTGGAGGGTGTGGGTTGGGGTTGAGATTGTAGTGCTGCAAGTAGATTGGTTTGTTCAGCGGTTGGATCAACAACACTATTGATTTTGGCGTGCAGTAGGTCTTTGAGTTCATCGATAGAGTAATCTCGCTCAATGACGGTGTGTGGGCGGTTTTCAAGGGCTTGGATTTGAGCTCTGAGGGAATTTATTTTAGAGTGGAGTTGGGTGTTAACATATTCTCTCAGGCCACAGTCAAGGCGGGAGAACTTTGAATCCATATAGATTCTCAGTTCGATTGTAACCCCGAGCTCACGAAGAGGCCCGGTTTTCACAGGGAGTCTTTCTGCACTATGGCCTTCAGGCAGTGTTGGCATAGTGGTAGCACTGGAGGGACTTCCGCTCGATCTTCGCGACACCTCTACAGTAGATGCCACTACGGGCGTTCTGGCAACGTTAGTGAGACGTGCAAATAGTGATCGTGTCCTAGCAAAAGATTGAAATCCGGATAAGACAGGCGCTAGACTCGATTGTGAATGAATTGAAGGTGTGGACGGGGGAGGCAATCCACTTATTTCAAAGCCAGGAAACTCCGAATGAGTTACCGACTGAGTATGTGATAAGTCCCCGTGGAACGAAACTACTCCCATTTGAGCGGAAACAGAGTGGCTGGAGGGGTGAGGTGCTTGCACTGGTGGGATGCCAGCAATTGTTTCAATACCAGCCGGAACAATGTCCCGACCGATAGAAGATGTGGTTACCCGGCTTTCTGGTTCTAGAGAACTCTCACCCTATTTCTTTTCCAACTCACTCACACTATCACTCACCATAACGTCCATTTCTACATCTTTTTTCTCAATTACAGGTACCTTTCCAAAGGTACCAGATATGACAGATAAATCGTGGTGGATGTTCTCTTGGTGATCAGATAGTTGTCTTGTGCTAGTGGATTCAGCATGAACAGGAGAAGGTCTCGGGCCAAACGAGATAGATTGCCCGGATGATGATGATTCAGTTTTGGTCCTTTCAGTGCAGGTCTTACTCTCAGATTCAGCATTTCTGGAGGCCTTAGAGTCACTGATCACTAACCCCTCGCTCTCGTGTATATCAACACCCTCACCACTCCGTCCACCCCTCTCAATATTTTCTTCTCGCTCTTGCACGACCCTGCTCGAGGAACCCTTGTGCACCGGAGCTCCTAAAAAGCTAGGACCCTCACCAGTGCTACTACTCCTTGGGCAGGCATAACCGGTTTTGGTTGCGCCAGAGGAGCTATCTCTTATGATCCCTCATATAACTCCTCGCAGCCTCACTCTCCTAATTCAAAGTTCGAAGAAGGGCAACAGGAACCTGCATTGCAACCACACTAGGTAAATCTTGAATACACAAAAATATGGTGATCCGTTGCACTTGGATTTGTGGGTTATCAAGGCGTCGTGGGATGGTGTGGTAGGTTTCTAAATTGGTGGCAATCAAAATTGTAAGGAACCTCTTGAATGGTATGAAGGTTTTTGTACGGGAGGTGGTCTTTTCATTGACCATGCAGATAATTTCGTCAAAGATGATGGTGGCATAATCCACATGGATGTGGTAAGCAACACCAGCCAAAAGCAACATAGAATAGTATGAGCCACCATTTGTACCCCTATGGATTCCGGTGAGGGTACGGGAAATTATTGTAGCTAGCGTCTGCTAGAGAGGTTGATAATCCCTTAATTCTTCAAGTATCAAGCTAATCTTCAATTGCATGTGTAGAACTATGAGAGAATACTAATTACACCTTGATTAACACATAGTTCATATCATTGATTATGGCAATTGATACATGATTAGACTCAATCATAGGCTTATATACTCCATGAGTATATTTACAATTAAGACCCTCTAGGTTGTAATTAATACAAACTTCACTTAAAATGTAATCTTCTATTCTATACAATTAATAAACCTAACAATCTCCCCCTTTGTATAGAAATAGAAGATGTTATGTCTTTTTGGCATCTGACGCAAACTTTAACAATCTCCCCTTTTGAATCATGTAGATATTCTTTTTTGGTTAATATTCTTTTGAAGCTTTGGGGAATCTTCAAACCTTTACTTGATGTCTTCAAAATGACTTCTCATCTTTAAATAGAGACTCTTCACTTTGAGAATAGTATTCACTTCAACATCTTGATGAGAACTTGAAACTTGATAGCATACAATGACACCTTTTCTCTCAAACTCCTCTTTTGCATTGGTAACCTTTTGTCGTATTATCAAAATAACATGTAGTGATTTTTAGCTTTTACCAATCTTCAACCTATTCTAATCTCCCCCTTGAATGTAGCTCTTGATCTTTTTCAAATTTGATAGATATCTCTTTTCTTTGCTCCCCATTGACTTGACATATATTGATTTTTCAGAATTAAACTTTTCTTTGTCTCACTCTCAACACATGAATCTACTCTTCTTTAGCTGTACAATTTTGATGATAAGAACTCATCATCATCTTCAACTCAGTAAGAATCAGCTGATATTTTTGTTTCCTTCTATCAAGATCAACTGAATTTCAATTTCTTTAAACTTTCTCCCCCTCATGATGATCAGGATTCTTCATGAACATCATGCAATTGTAATTGACATTCAGCTTGATTTGTGCATGAATACTTTAACATTTATAGCTTAGAATCCTCCTCATGACATTCAGTTGAATTTATCAAATATGTATCTCTTTGATGGATCTGTTGTAGCTCCCTGTTGTAACCAAGGCCGTGAACATGTTCTAGCACTTCATCTACCCCTGGAGCTTCGTCAAAGTCGGTTTTATCAGGGTAGTAGTCTGCTGTGGGTAGATCTAGTACGTTGCGGAGTCTGACGGCTGATAGAGTTAATCGAACATTTTCAATCCGTCCTCCAATGCACTTGTGTCCCAAGCGAGTGACACCCTCGGTAAAGGTGTACCATAGTTGTTGTAGGTAAATCTTAGGTACATGGGTAGGTGAGGTGTTTGGATTCTCAGTAATGGCTTGGCACAGTGGATGGGCTCGGATTATTTCGGTCACTATCGGGATTTGGTATGGGTTTCCAAGTCAAAGTATAAGTTGTTACTGCTGGTTTCAAGACGATTGTCAGCGGGGACAAGGCTCTCCTCAGGTAGGGTTGAGCTGGCTGATTGGCTGCCTTCTGTAACAAGTAGTATAAAACAGATCGGTATAGTAGATAAAACTAGTTTAGAATGCACATGTGAATGTTTATGTGAATTTGTGTTCTTTAATTTCAATTCACATGTGAATGTTGGCTTTGACTTGACCTTTGAATTTTGACTTTTGATTTAAACATTTTTGAACCATGTCAAAATTTTGTATAAGTGTTGAAAGTCGGATGAAGTTTCTCACTTGAAAGTCGCATGAAATGTTCAATTTAAGGTCGCATGAGGTGAGTTTCAAGTGAAAGTTGCATGAAAAGTTTGCAAGTAAAAGTCGCATGGGTGAATTTGACTTGAAAGTCGCATGGGTTAAACTTTACTTGAAAGTTGCATGGATTGGTTTCACATGAAAGTCGGATGAACTAAAATCATGCGAAAGTCGGATGGACTCAAGTTGAGTGAAAGTCGCATGGTTTCAAGTCATGCAAAAGTAGGATGGCCTTAAGTCATGCGAAAGTAACATGGTTTAAACTTAACATTTTTCAGAATTTTGAGATGTGAAAGTCGCATGGACTTAGTCACTTGAAGGTTGGATAGAACAAATGTATTCTAAAGTCGCATAGTCTATTCAGAGCAAAAGTCGCATGGACTTATTCATTTGAAGATCGGATAGACCATATTCATTCGACTGTCGGATGATTCAACTTTCTTTCATGCGACTTTTAAGAACATTCAAGTGTAAGCCCAAAATCAATGTTGGTAAAAATTTGCTTTGTGGACTCAAGTTTTTTACCAAACAACTCGTATTTTAACAACAATCAATTATTTGTTTTCAAGCAAACCTAAACAACCCAACGTTTTACCAATTTGACTTGAGAGACCCCTGTTCATCGGAGAAGTTGAATAGTAATCTTTTCGTTGAAACCCATTTCATGAATTCTTATATTACAATGAATGTAAACACCATTTTTGTTTCAAGACATGCGCAATCATCAGAAACATGTTTTACTCTAATCAAACACTACAAACAACATCATTTAAGATGTAAAAGATTCAATTTTCAGAGAAAACCCACTGTTCGATAACAGAGGTTAAAAACACAACATAAAATGCGATTTTGAACACTTAAAAGAGCAAATGCTTCGACATTTCTTGTTGAAATGGTGTTACCTTTCAATTTAGTGTTGAAGAAACACAAAATTATCACAAGTGAGAAGGTTCGATCGAAGACAGTTGAGAGAGAAAAGGAGAAGATGATGGGTGTTTGCTTTTTGAGATTTTGAAAGCGTGAGGAAGAAGAAGGGTCGGATAGCTATATTTATAAGCTATCGACCCAGATTGGCCCAAATTTGATGGTTGGCCGAGTCCATTCTGTTTAAGTACAAGACTTAGAAATTTACACTATTTAAGTCCAAAAGCTAGAAATAAATTAATTATTCTTCCTTTTATTGTTTTCTACTTCATTTAACTTCCCTAGAAATGATAAATAGACATAAAGTAAGCATCTTGAAATCAGTCATCTGAAAATAAGAAACTACGAGTGTTCAGAGACTGCGAGTGTTTGTCTGATTTGAGATGAATTCTCTAATTTCTCCCCCTACACGAATGCACGAAAAGCATTAGTGTCAATCAGTGAACCGCTTTGCTCCCCCTAGACAGGAGCATCTGAATATCTACACAAATAACAAAACCACGTGTAATTCTATTGAAGAAAGATAAAGAAGTAATGAACTACAGTTTGAGATTCAACATAACAATCTCAGACACCAAAAATGTAAACCGTGCTTCATCTAGAGGTTTGGTGAACAAATCATCTTGTTGATTTTCGGTGGGAAAATACTGTAATTCAATTAGACCTTTTTCTACATTGTCTTTCAAGAAGTGACACCTGATGTTGATGTGCTTAATTTTGGAGTGATGGACAGGATTGCAAGAGATAGAAATTGCACTTTGAGAATCGCACCACAGAGGAATCTTAGAGTAAGCAAGACCCAAGTCCTGGAATTGAGTTCGCATCGACAGAGTGAAGCAAGAGCAAGTGACTTTGAAAGCCTTGAAAGCTCTTTCTTAACAAGCTTAACAAGACAAGTCGGGGTTCCATCAATAAAGGGCAAAAGCCAAGTCTCTGTTAGCAGCAACTGGTAGCAGCTACAAATTCAGCTTCAGCAGTTGATGTAGATACGCAATTTTGTTTCTTTGAACTCCAGCATACTAACCGATCTCCCAAGAAGTGTGCACTCTCGGATGTGCTTTTCCTATCCAACATGCATCCGGCGTAATCCGAATTTGAGTATGCAAGCAACTTGAATGAAGAATTGCAGGGATACCATAGACCAAGGTTAGGAGTCCCTTTTAGGTATTTGAGGATGCGTTTGACAGCAAGTAGATGTGATTCTGTTGGATTTGCTTGAAAACGAGCACAAAGATACGTAGAAAACATTATGTCTGGTCTAGTAGCCTTAAGGTACAGTAAAGAGCCAATCATCCCCCGATAGGTTTTCAAGTCGATTTCCTTTCCGTCAAGATCAGCAGATAACTTGGTTTTGGAAGACATGGGGGTGGATTTCGACGAGCAATCAGATAGTTCATATTTTCTTAGTAAATTATTAATGTATTTAGACTGATTTATGAATATGCCATTGGAAAGTTGTTTGATTTGTAACCCAATGAAGAAATTCATTTCACCCATCATGCTCATTTGAAAATTACTTGCCATTAGTTTTGAAAACTCGAGACTGTACTCTGGGTTCATAGAGCCGAAGATAATGTCGTCTACATATATCTGGACTAAGATATAGTCATCCCCAATCTTCTTCGTGAATAGTGTGCTATCGATTCGTCCCTTAGAGTAAACTTCATTTACCTGATAGGCTGATAGAACATCATACCAAGCCAGTGGAGCTTGTTTGAGTCTGTATAAAGCCTTGTCAAGTATATAGACATCGTTTGGTTTCTTGGGATCAACAAACCCTTCCGGTTGGGATACGTAAACTTCCTCTTTAAGGATTCCATTTAGAAATGTCATTTTGACATCCATTTGATGGACCTTGAAATCCCTGTAAGCAGCATATGCGAGGAAGACCCAAATAGCTTCTATACGGCCAACAGCAGCAAAGGTTTTATCATAGTCAATGCCCTCCTGCTGATCGTATCCTTTGGCTACCAGTCGAGCTTTGTTTCGAATAACCACTCTGACTTTATCTTTCTTGTTTTTGAAGACCCGCTTAGTGCCAACAATAGTTTTGTCATTGGGGCAAGGCACTAGTCTCCAAACTTTTAGGCGTGTAAGTTGATCTAACTCATCTTGCATCGCAAGTATCCAGTTAGCGTCTTGCAGTGTATCCGCAGTTCGTGTAGGTTCTTTCATGCTAAGAATGTTAGAGAATTGACACTCATTTGTTGTGGCGGATCGAGTATGAACGGCAACATCTTTGTCACCTATGATCTGTGTTTAAGGGTGTGCAATAGTCCATTTGGTTGCATGGGGGTTGGGGTTTTCGGTAAATTCATCGTCGGCATCCTGAGGAAAGAATTCATCCAACCATTGTTGTGTGGATATTTCTGCCTCAGGAGTTGATGATTTAGGATTGTACTGAGGTGTAGTGTTTCCTTGGTTCTCAGTATCAATAGTGTTAACAGTTGAGTTGGATGCAGTGTACCGTTCACCTAAAACGAAGAATGGGTCTACAACTGAATCAACAAGTCTTGATGTAAAGATAGTAGCCGTTTGCTGAGTAAGTTCAAGAGATTCCTGAACAACATCTGTAGGCCTGTCGACAGGTACACAATTAGTTCCAGAGTCATCATCTAAGAAATCAAATATATATTTTAGATCTGAGGATTCATTCGCGTGAGATATATTTGTTTCTGTTCGATTAAGTGCCGGTCCTAAACTGATGTGTTCAGAAACATTGCTGATTACTCATGAGATGAAGATGTTTTGGTTAGTGTATCATCAAAAGTCACATTAATACTTTCAATCACGGCATTGGTTCTTTTATTTAACACGCGAAACGCTTTAGACTCAGAAGAGTAACCCAGGAAAACTCCCTCATCTGCCTTAGGGTCAAATTTTCCTAGGTTAGCCTTTTCATTAAGGATAAAACACCTATTACCAAACACATGGAAATGTTTAATATCAGGAACTCTACCATTAACTAGTTCATAAGGAGTTTTATTAAAGTGACGGTGTACGATTGTTCGGTTTTGAGTATAGCAAGTTGTGTTGACTACTTCTGCCCAATAGGAAGGTGGTAAATCAGCATAGGACAGTATTGTTCGAGCTGCTTCAACAAGTGTTCGATTTCTCCATTCAACAACCCCATTCTGTTCTGGAGTGTAAGCAGCCGAGGATGGATGCTTGATTCCCACGGAGTCAAGATAGGAATCCAAGACTTTGCTCTTGAATTCGGTGCCGTTGTTGGTTCGTATAGTGCCAACTCTTCCTTATGATTGGTTGTGCACCTATTTGAGAAACAAGATGATTGTTGATGGAGCTTCATCCTTCGTTCTCAGAAATTTGACCCACGTATACCTTGAATAGTCATCAACTATCACAAGGATATACTTCTTCCCATTCCTTGATTGAACTGTCATCGGAACACATAAGTCCATATGTAACAATTGGAGAGGTTCTTTTGTGCCAGACACCTGTTTAACTTTGTGTGATGCCCTTTTCATTTTGCCTCTATCACAATATTCACACAAATGTTCCTTTTCAAACTTGAGCTTTGGCAATCCACGAACTAAATCACCTGTTACCAAGTTGTTGATGTTTTTTAAATTTAGGTGAGATAATTTGCAATGCCACATCCATGTGAGTTCCGATGAAGCCTTGGAGAGAAGACATACTTACTACTTTCCCTCCATGTCGGCTAGATCAATGGTATACAGGTTTGACCTTCTGGAGCCTGTCAGTATTACATCAGCCTTCTCTGTTTTGACTGAGCAAGTCTTGGCTTTGAAGTTGACTTCTAGTCCCTTATCGCAAAACTGCCCAATGCTAAACAAGTTGTGTCCCAAGCCCTCCACGTATGACACCTTACAGATTTTTATATTTTCTTTTATTATGTCTCCAGTTCCCATTATTGGTGCAACATGGTCATTCCCAAAACGAATATTTCTTGAGTATTGTGGGACATAGTTCGTGAGAAGACCCGTTTCGCCTATCATATGTTTTGAACAGCCGGAGTTCAAGTACCACCGGCTAGATACCTGCACATGGAAGACAAAAGTTGTTGAGGTACCCATTGTGTAGTGGGTCCTTGATTGTTAGCACATGCAACAGTTTCAAAGGATGTTTCAAGTAACGAAGTTGAGGTTGGGTCGGTGACGGTGTTATAATTTCTTTGGATATGGCGGGGGATATAATTGCTTTAAATGTGATGATGGGTTGTTCAATTACCACGCGATTGCAGCCTTTAGGGAGTGAAACATCATCGTCAATGCATTCACTTTGTTTCTTTTGATTTCTTGTTTCGTTCATGACTGTTTTTGTTTTGGTGGTTTTATGTTGAACTATTGGTTGTTTGTGTTGTTAGACTTAAGTTTTCTTACTCATTGGATTTATGGAATGTGTTTTGTTTTCAACAGCATTTTGGTTGGCGTGATTCCAGTTGTTGATGAGTCTGTGATTTGGAGTCCATGAAGTGTGACGATTGGAGAGTTTTAATTCTAAATTATGCTTAGTGGGTACACTTTCATTGTCCGTTTGGAATCTTGCTCTGTTAGAGCATTTCTTTCGCCAATAGGTAATTTTATTACCTTTTCTATTTATGAAGAAATCCTATTCGTGGTTTGATTCAAAGGATTTGTAGTTAGGGTTAGGTTTGACTCCACGGTTCTTACGATCTTCGTCATACACACAGTGATAAGTACAATGTCCATCAACACAACCATCACTCATGCAAAACATTTCAAATTTAACATAATTAACTGGAGTTCGAACAGGTTTGATATGCAAAACAGATGTATCATTAGAAAATAGAAGATTTGTTTGTTTATTGAAATTCGCAAGGTAAATTAAGCAATCTTCATTCTTTCTTTCTCCATTCTTCCTTTGAGGCTTCTTCCTTCATCCAAAAACTGGCTTCTTTCTGTTCTTCACATTGGCACCTAGATGGACACTTAGGTTAGAAGTAGAAATTGCCAATTGATCATTTTTTGTTGATTGAGAATGAGAATTAGCTGTTTGATTCTTGGTGCGCTTTGTTTTGGATTGAGGTAATCCTGATGCACTTGTTTTATGTGATGACCAAGTATCAATGATTTTGGTTTTCCCTTTTAAGTTGGTAGACTCAATTTTGTGTAGTTTGAAAAATTCGTTCTCCAGAGATTTGAGTTTTTCGTGATGTTTGAAAAAAAGTTTTCCAATTTTATGCATTCTTCACAGTTTTCACCAGGGTTGGTTAGGAGCAAATCATTTGCAGGTGTGTTGTGTGCAAAATCTGTAAATGAAAAACCGTCATTTGTGTTCACGTGTGGGATATGTGTATCAGATGTGCCTAGAGCAGCGGCATTATGTGATTGGGTGTTTTCATTTACAAGCAGATTGATTATGTTATGAAGAATTGCGGTCTCAAAATAAAAAATGATGGACCTATTAAGAAGTTCGTGTTCAACCAATTCAAGGTTTTGCTGTAGATCCATATGAGGGATTTAAATGCGAGGCTTAGGTGAAGATCTGAAATTGACGGTAAGGATTCCATTTCTGTTTGAGAATAACTGCGAAAGTAGTCGTCAGAGATCATAGGTTCAAAGTCATCTGTTATGTATGACTGATTTAGACTTTCGAAGTCATATGGAGTTGAAGCTCTTTTTTGAGATGTGTCTCTTGTGTTCCTCCTCAGCGAGTTCGTCGACTTGTCCAACGAATACCATTTTCTTAGTTAACCCTAGATTCATGTTATCGAAATCGTACAGTTGTTTAGCACTAATCTTGTCACTTATGTGGGGATTAACAAAACCTAAACCTCCGTATGTCCACTTAGAAAATTTAACATCTTAGAAAGATGGTTTGTGCAGTTTGGTCTCGTTTTATTAACAAGTTTTCGAGATCTTTTATTTTTTAGTATAATTGACATCGTTCCTTTTGTAAAAATTTAAAATCTTCTTTCACCGAAACCTTGGCCGCTTTTAGATTGTGAATGATTACCTCGTTTTCATTTCTTAAGGTGTACATTTCATTTTCTTTGGCGGTTAGTTCCGATTGAAGATCATCTAAGTTAGAGGTTGATTGATTTTTTATTTTAAATTCCAACTTAGTGATTTTACGGTTTTGTCTTTGGATGTGTTCAACTAAGGTTTGTGCATACTCAACGTTTACCTTTCCATGAACACCTGCATCATTAGTCTGAGTTTCTTCAAACTCATCATCACCCTTAGCTTCATCACCACCATCATCATCTGAGGAACCTTCTCTTTGAGCCATCAAACAGAAGTGTGCTTGATCTGATCCATCATCATCTAAATCATCTGTAGTATTCAGCATCTTTTGTCTTTGGTTTCGGGCAATCTTTGATAAAATGCCCTGTTCTACCGCAGTTATAACATTTCTTCTCCTTCCTAAGGCTCTGCGGGTTTATCATGCCTTCTCTTTTCTTCAGGTAAGCTTCCCTCACTTTTTCTCAGGCAAGAGGTGTATCGTTGCTTGTTGTTTGACTTTCCATACTTGTTTTGGAAAGCCCTTGTGATGAGTGTCATGGCTTCAAGCACTGCCTCCTTCTCCGAGATCTCTAACTCCCCTTCCAATGAGTCAGATTAAATCACAACCTGCTTACCCTTGCTTGACCTTGACGGTTCTCGTGGTCTTCTATCAGCCACCAGTGCAACCGGATCAGATGGTTGCTTCATTGAGAGTTTAGTGAGGACCTCATCCTGAAACTGATTCATGTTCTCGTAGATTGAGTGGTGGGATACCGCCTTGAGATTCCGATTAACATGCTTATAAAAACGAACATGTTCACTCCGTTTTGGACCAAGAGCATTGATCCAATTGACATTGATGTCCATATTGGATCTCGTCACGCCGTGGTTTCTCATTTCATTTAACAGTCTGCAAAAACGACTGTATATATCCTGTAATAGCTCTCCTTCCCTGGCTTTGAATTCCCTGAATGTGTTAACTAGCTGAGTTTCTCTAATAAATGACCCATGTTCAGTTCCTTGCATCTGCTGTTTTACTTCATCCCAAATTTCTTTGGCAGAAGTCAAACTATCTATCTTAGAATAGATTTCTACACATAGCCCTTGTTTCAAATAATATTTTGCGTCTTTCTCTGCTCATGCACAGTCTCTTTCTTCAGCAGTTAATTCTGACAGGAATTTGCATCTTCTTTCGGCTGCTATTCGTGGATTGTTATCGGGAACAACCTCGATAATCTTTTCGAAGATGGCATCACCATTTAGTATGCTATCTTTCATCATCTCGCCATATATCTCGTTGTGTTCTATGAAGTCCATAAACCTTCTTTTCCATACATTGTATTCATTTCTGAAAAGTACTGGAGGTCCAGTATCTGTGCCAATGGCAAGAATCTCATTGCTAGAAATCATCTTTTACTTGGATCTTTCTCCCTGAAGTGGATTGGTTAGTTTGTTTGTGAGAAACTCTGAAAGTCGGATGAAAGTGTTTGAAAGTCTGATGAACTTATGCAACACACATAGATAAACTCACCTCAGCAATTAATACCACACAGAATAGTAATTCCTATAGATATGTAATCATGGTATTAATCATATAATCAAACTCAGCACATAACAAACTGAACAGGGATAGGGCAAGCCTGTACCCCCTGAGGGTAAGCCCGTGCTCCTAGGCCCAAGGCTGAGAAACAGGCCCAACAAACATGGGCGTACCAGGCTAGGCACACCCTATACCGGACTAAGTCACGCCCGAACCCTACCCAAGTACGCCCGGACCTTAAGAACAGAGGTGGTCACGGCCATGAGGCACGGCTGTACCCCTCAAAGGCACGCCCGTGCCTTTCTGGTTTCAGCAACAGTTCATAGACTGTCTTGCTGTAACTCCCGCTAACTCACCAAATGTCACTATGTAAATTCATAAAAACGCTACTGGATGTTTTCCGACACCCCTAACAACTTCTATACCAAAAACAACAACCATAACATCACTAAATCCTTGATTCACCATGAATCAACTTAAAACCCATTAAAAACTTCAAGAACTTGACTAACTGTAATGCCGCCTAAATTTGAGGAGTTTTTTTAATAAACTATGTTCGAGTTTTGAAACTGCTTGGATACAGCTGTAAATACAATATTTCAAAACCTGCTTTTATAAAAGTATTTACAGCTGTCACAGCGGAAGCTTTATAAACTAATTTAATAATTTACAACCTATAAATAAGTTGCAACCAAAAGATATTCAATGGCGTTACTGATATGGCCAACCATTACTAAATACAAACATACAAACAAAAGCATTCAAAACCATGTTCCCCAAAAGATATCATAACATCCCTAGCAGGTAACCGTTCTCACCAGTGAATTTATTTACCTGCGCATGGAATGTACACGAGAGGGTTAGCTATAAATAGCTAATGAGTAATAGCTAAGCGGAAGCATCATAGCAACAATATCATATACATATCATATACATGGCATATCAACAAACAAGTCTATCATAGCACATTGTGAAGCACCGGTTAGTCAGCTGGCATCACGTCTTGCATGGTAGCTAACCTGACTTAATGATCCTGACTGGGGAAACCGATACTTCCTCCGCGCCGGTGGAGAAATGGGGTACCCGTCCACCATTGCGTTATCGGGGAACTGTACGCCTAACGTTGAGGTTTGTCGAACAAGAGGTTCCATTCAAAGTTGAGGGGCAGAGGTTTAGCAAAAACCAAGATTCGTGATCAGCGAATCGCCGCACATCATAGCCGACAGCACAAGGCTACAACTAGATCCAGACAAGCTGGCCCCAAACATCCAACAAAGTACCGGTACAAACACACATTGGCCTACATAAGCCACAACATAAACACAGTTGCCCTACAAAAGCCTTTAACATGCCTATATATCATATCATAACTTAGTTGGCCTACAAAAAGCCATTAACTAGCATACATATCAAATTACAACTCCATTGGCCTACAAAAAACCTCTAACATGCATACATATCAATTTACTACTCAATTGGCCTACAAAAAGCCTCTAACATGAATACATATCAAATTACTAGTCAATTGGCCTACAAAAAGCCTCTAAAATGCATACATATCAATTTACTACTCAATTGGCCTACAAAAAGCCTCTAACATGCATACATATCAATTTACTACTCAATTGGCCTGCAAAAAGCCTCTAACATGCATAATCGTCAAGTCTTTGGTTTCTCGCATTCAAACAAATATATAACATTCTTGATATCATGCTTAGGTTAACCGGTACTCACCTGTTGAGCTATAACAGGAAAATATAGTGTTCCGGCTCTTCTTGATCGTCCTTAGCACCTATAACACACCATTTAGATTTAGACATTTAAACACCCAAGGAAATCATCAAGACATCTAAAACAATGTCCTAATAATGTTCCTAACTTGTTTACTAACTTATAACCATGAGCCAAACACTTATACGCGAAACGACAACACAAAACAGCATCATGTGCAGAAACTGCATGCGCGTCGAAACCCACGACGCGTCGCGTCGCGTGCAGCAAGACCCTTTTGCTGTTTCTACACAGCAATGCCATTTTGGTCCAAACCAACACCAGTTCAATTCTAACCAATTTTTAGTGTTCCATAGCATCATTTGGCACTTGTAGGTGCTTTCTAACCTTCCTAACACTTATCCAATTAATTCATTCAAAATTCAAGCTTAAATTAGCAAGAATGTGTCCAACATGGCCAAAACTTGAAACAAATCAATTCCAACACCTCCAATACATCATTCATATTCAAAATGACCTATTGAAGCTATTGGAACTGGCCAATTCATTTAAAACTACTGTTGGAAGCCTATTTTAGCACTATTTTTACCAATTCAATCTAAATCACCATTTCAATTTTATTTTGATGTTCCAATCAATCCATATGAGTTATATGAACTTGTTAGAGCATTGAAAATCAGTCCTTAATGGTCAAATTGGGTTTGACCTGTTTTTGGCAATTTTGACCCATTTGGTCAAATGTTGATTTTGAGAAAATCAACCAATTCCAATCCATAATATGTGTTCTTAAGCATCATTATAAGTTGTAGGAAGCAACAGAAGTTAAGAATTCAGTTCACAATGGTCAATTTCGGGTTTGACACATTTATGACCTAAAAACCCATAAAAGCTCAAGAACAATGGAAGAACTTGGAAGAACACTTACAAGAGATGATTAGATGATGAAGAACAGATTATGTAATGATTCTTGACTTGAATTAGGGCTGGAATTTGAAGCTTGTATGATTTCTCCTTGTTTCTCTTTAATCCTCCAAGAACCAAGAAGTGTGTGTGTGTAACGTATGTGTGTGTATGTTGAGTCTGTGTGTTGATATGGCTATACCGACCTTGTGGTTTTTAATTATCCACAAGTGGTATTTTATCCCCCTTTTCAACTTACAACTCAACACCAGAGTTCCCGTTTCAACTAACGGGGATATTTTCGGAATCCTTATCTTAAATCGTTTATTATTTTATCATTTTTATCTATTTCTCATATTATTTTTTTATCATCTCAATTAATAACTATTTCTTATTTAATTCACAAGGTTACAACCTTGTGAACACATAGTACAACTAGGCTCATTTTGGGATGTTACAAATCTACCCTCCTTAAAGAGGATTCTGTCCTCGGAATCCTGCCACATCTATCTATGTAGTTATAAACCACATTTGTCATCCAATAGTAAGCAACACTTACAATTAAACTTAATGTCTCCAACAAACATCGAATACACCCATTTGGGTTTCTAGATTCATCATGACTTCTATTTTACATTATAGAGTTCAGTAACATCTTACGAATGGGTCACCATTCATCTTACATTCAAACTTTACACAATATCCACTTCTTCTATCACAATACAAGTTTTCCCATCTGTAGTCATCATTGACAACTTAACTAAACTTTAAACACTTATTTCTCTAATCCGTACACGTACACGTACATGTACAGATACATACTCTCATGGTTTTATCTCATTACTTTATATACATTTCTATACTTTGATCACTAACATCAGTTTCACTTATGGATCTTTGGTTAACATCTTTAGTCATTCATACATAACCACTTTATCTCAAAAAGTTAAATCCAACTCACAAGTACATTCTTACTTAAGTACAAATCCTTAGACAAGGATTGTCTCAATTGAATTACTAGATTCTAGCGAATCCATTATTCACATTACCTTCTAATCATTCTCTTTCATCTTTGGATTCACATACTAGCATGATCAATTTAATCATTTTTTATCACACAATTCACTTACTACATCTGTATATCATACAATCTTACAACGGATTATGTAACACCAGTCACACATCCAATACTTAAACACTTCATTATCATAGTAACATCATTAACATTTACATTATACTCTTGACAACTCTACATCTTTCATCTAGGGCAATGTTCAACAAACATGCTGTCTATTAAACACTCTACCTAACAGACATCTTTCACATGTAATTCATATTATTTACGCGTCTTTTACCATTTCAATCTTAATTCTTTCGAGTCACTTAAACATCTTTCTATCATCATAACCAGTTACAATTGTAGGCTAGTTATTAACCCACTTGAAAGTTGAAAGATCAAATCAATGACCAATGAATCTTCAAGTAATTAATAGTGAGATGAATATTGAGAGAGAGAATAGCACACACTTCACGTTAAAATTAATATTGCATATAAGGCTCCCACGTCCAAGTGATACCACACTCAAGGGACAAATAGCCTATTTATAGGCTATGCCTACCACATGGGCTTCATGGGCTTTTCTACATTTTTCTAATATTAACAATCTCCCCTTAAATGAAGAGAAAGCCTATTACATTGAAATGAAATACAGAAAGTAAGTAATTACAAAGTAGACCTATTTCTTGTACCAGACATCATTTGCTACCTCCTAATAATCTGCCGGTTGTCCAACCTCCTTTTGACATGTTCAATGGTTCGTATCAGCCTAGCCATCTCAGTCTCACTTAAGTTAGATTGATCCTTTTCGGCCTTTTCTTGGAAACGGTGAAATAGCAGTTTAAGAGTCCCATCTGAGTATGCCATTAAGTCTATCATCCGTACCATGATCTTTTGGCGGCGTTGATTGACAAAGATGACACCTCTTTGACCCGCAAAGCTAGGATGATTTTCATCAATGATTTTGAGATCTTCTAGGGTTTGTAAATCTGTAAGATGCTGTAGTGGTCTTAGCAGATTTACCTCGAGTTGATTACTCTCGGCGCCTAATTATAGATCATACTCTTGTATAAATTCAATAAATATCCTCATATATTTCATTAGAGCTGATCGACCTTGTTGTTCTTCATAGGACTTGTTGATCTTTGTAGAGAGCTCCTCGTATATGAACTCAATGTCATGCAGCTTTACACGTCTGAAGTCTGCTTTGTTGAGGGAGATTTTCTGACCATTTGCTCTTAGGACATCATACACATCAAATCTGTACCTTAATGATTTTTGCATGCTTACGCGAAGTACTTTGCTGATTGGGTACTTTGACACTATCTGCTCCCTTAGGGTTTTGTATTCATTGAGAATGTGAGTATATCGTCTCCTTTGCGCATCATCAAGACCTCTCATTTCTGGAGGAATCTTGTCTTTGATTTGAGAAGTGTAGATGGTAGGGATCCGATCCTCAAGGTAAGTATCATATACAGCATATTGTCCCCATATAGGGGTTTTCATAGCTTCCCAGGTGTACATGTTGTGTCTATCAAGGCCTGGGTATGATGTAGTTGGAATTGGATGTGCCGGTTGGATATTAGGAGGAATAGGCCAATCAGATGATGTTTGTTGTTATAGTTGTGCCTGCTCTGCTTCTTGATTCTTCCTCAGGATGTCGGCAACAGACACCTAGAATTTCTTAGACTCAGGAGGGAATAGTTGATGAACCTCCTCCGATATTCCCCGTAGAACCCTGGTAAGATCTAGTCTTTTGATGGTCTCCTCCATTTGCTTTTTGGTAACCAACTCCCCCGCAGGCTTTGCAACCCTTGAAGAAGCTGGCTTTTGAATGGTTGGCAAGGGCATATCCTCAAATCTGTCCATTATCTGGACCTCCTTGGTTCTTTCTGGTAGCTTTTCAAACGAGAATCCTTCAATCTGTTTCAGTAATTCATCTGACTCGTCCCTTTCATCAGTATCGGCAGTTTCCATTTCAAATTCAAAAACTGGGATGGCAGGTTCAGTCTAAGATAGATGTTGATGTTGTTGTTCTGATTGTTGTTGTTGCTTTTGTTGTTGTTGCTGTTGTGATTGTTGTTGTTCTAGTTCTGCCGCTATCCCCATTGCAGCTGCAAGTCGTTCGGTCAAAGGGGTAAAGGTCAAAACATGGGGTCTTTTCTCCCCCACGTGGCGATCATGATCGGGATTATCCTCATCACGCCTACATTTTGACGTAGCAGCTTGGGATTTGCAAGTTGTTTCAAGAGTAGTTAGCCTTCTTTCCACCGAGTTTAGCTTTTGAAATACCACGTTCCCCAGATCCTCCATTGAGTTCATGACTGTTTCTTTAAATTCAGATAGGTTGCTACCCTTATAGGTTTGTTCATTGCGAAGGGTTTCAAGGAGATCCAGGTTCTGTTCGCGGTCAGGGGCTTTTTCCAGTAAACTGGCATAAAGTAGGGATTTAAGTGTATCAGTAGATAAGCTCGATCCGTCATCAACATACCGAGACTCACTCAGAGTTCTCGTTGAAGTCTCCGCCACAGAGGCGGAGCTACTCGAATGTGGAGTTAAGATTGTGAACACTCCACCGAGATTTCCACCTGATCTTCGAATGGCACTCTCAGTAGTGCCACCTACAGGTGTTCCGGATGGTTGTCTGGTGAACAACGTTGTAATATGTGCAAGTGTTGTTTGGTGTCTTGAAAGAAAAGCAGAAATCTGCGGTATGTCAATGTGCTATGAAGAAAAGGGCGAGGTCGAGAGAGGCAGACCTCTAGTTTCAATACCATCCATCTCCGAATGAGAGGCTGGTAGAGTATGTGTATAATCTCCATGGAATGAAACAGGTGTATGTTGAGAAACAACCGAGTGGCTGGAGGGGTTAAAGTGCACTGTTGGAATGACAGTGACTATTTCAACACCAGAGCTGACAATGCCAGCTCCAATGGCAGGTGTAGCTTCCCGGCTTTTTGGGCTTGGGGACCCTCAGCACTCTCTTTTTCTTTTCTCACCTCTCTCTCCTCTAGCACTACCTCATCTTCTTCTTCCACCTCTTCTTCTTCTTCCACATAAGGATCAAATTCATATCCTTCACTCCCTTCATCAAGAGGACCCAGTTGATAGCCATATAAAAATTCAGTTTCTGAGTCGAAGGCCTCTGGTAGATTTGGAAATAGGTCTGAGAAGCTCAAATCTTCCTCTTCCGCCACCACTGGCTTTTTGGCTCGTTGTTCCTCGGTATTATCACGAACCAGTGGTGCTGCTCCAGGGGTATGATCAATCACAGCCAAAGTATCAGAGGCAAAGTCTGGAGTAGTTGCAACTTTAGTAATTTCAGGTGCAGAGGATTCCTGCGGTTGTTCGGGATCTGGAAGTACATGTGAAAATGAATCCATCATTGCCTGGATCTGTGCTGGGTCATACTCTGCCCCTCCCTCACTATATATATCACCAACATCCCCTTCACCCCCTCTCATCACTTTTATCTCTCGACTCTCCCCTCTCAGCTTCCCCCGCGGAAGTCTGAGGCCTAGTCACTATAACCTCACTACGAGCTACCGGCCTTGGGGTAGGTGTTACTGGCTCTGGTTGCACCAGAGGGCCAAGTCCTACACTCTCCCTATAAGCTCGTACTACTTCATTTGGTGCACAATGATCCAGGAGAGAAGCCGGAAAAGGTTGAGGTTGAACCAGATGATCAGCGGTGAGAACCTTCACATACATAAACTGCTTAGGGCGGATTGAAGCATGATTTGGCCTGCGAGGGATTTCCTCGTTTCTGTCCATTGCGAACTGGACCATCATTGGCAAGAACCTTTGGTACGGCAGAAATCTGCCCTTTGCACGTTTAAGATCGGACAGTTTGCCTTCTACTTGCTGCACAAGATCAAGAAATATTAAGGTGGCATAATCAATGTGTAAGTGATTAGCCGTAGCAAAAATGAGTTTTATCTGGTTAGTGTTGGCATATTCATATCCGGTATGTTTCGGGGTGTGGCACCATTAAAGAATGGTGAGAAAGGTATAGAATATGGCGTGAAGGTTGGCTCGTTTAAAGTGGGAACAGAGTTGTAAGTCCCCGACGTAACCCATTGCACGAATGCCCTCAAGGGCAACTGACTCATCAGACATCTCCTCAAAGTCAAGGAGAGGAGGCCTGCTTCTAGAGGTGGGGAGTTGAAGGATTTCACGGAGTCGGCTGGCGGTAATGTTGAGGGTGAAGTGGTCCACATCACCACGAATTGAAACTCGACTAGTGTCGGGATTGGTATGGGTGTGAACTGTATTCCAAAACTATTGCACACACAACTTAGGAACATGAGTTCCAGAGGTAGATGGATCAAATGTGAGAGCATGTATATGTGCGTGTATGCGGAGTATTTCGGTAATAATTGGGAAGTTTGGGTTTCTGAAATTGTTTAGGTTGATGAAGTGGTTGTTATCATGGGTAACTACCAAAAGAAATTGGTTTCTAGGAAAGAGTTGGTTATCCAGGTTATGGGATTGGCTTGCTGTCGAAGAACGGTACGAGACAGAATCGTCATCCATAGCCATAATAAGTCTTGTAAGAATAGCCAATGGGTTAGAAAGTTGAACATTCACATGTGAAGCTTTTGGTGAAAACCCAAAATTTTACAACACCCGAAATTCCTTCATTGATGAAGTGGTAATTTTTATGAAAAAAAATGTGTTTGGACACATGTTTTACAATGAATACATGTATCTAAAAATTTTTATAACACTGAAAATTTTCCCATTTTGCCCATAACCTCAACCACACGAAGAACACTTTTCAAATTTTGTGAGTTTTTCTTCTATGAAAACATTGTTCTTGAGTTCCTAAGACCCATCGCAAGCCTTGTTTTTGTTAACACCATCGTTTGATGGTCGAACAATGCCTTGGAAGTTCAAAAAGTGGGTTTTCGAGTTCTACAGTAAACACTTCATTTTTGTTCTTTTAAGTGTGAAAGCAACATGTTTTGTTATGTACTTGATGAATACCTTTAGTAAATGAGCACTTTTATCACAAAACTCAAAATTTCGGCAGCAACGTTTGAACAAGATTCGAAAAAATCGTAACCGGAGATTCTTGTAAATGTGAAAAAAGGAATGCGTAAAGAATTCGTTTACCAACTGCCACCTATTTATAGTAAAAATTTCAAACGGTAACATTTGAAAATTCACGCTCGAAGTGTGAAGAGCTTCGGAGGTGAAAAACGCGCTCGAAGTCTTCTATCGAGCACTGTTCACTTCGGAGTTCAAAGGGCTTCGAGTTCGAAGTGTGAAAGCTTCGAACTCGAAGGAGGTTGATTTTGGTCACTGTTCATGTCCGCTCGAAGTGTTTAGGGCATACACTGTTTGGAATTCGAAGTCTACTAGCTTCGAATTAATGCTAGTAGACACGCTCGAAGTGAACTTGGATTTAATGACTTCGTATTCGAAGTCAATTGACTTCGAATTGTCCAAAGAGGGTGCTCGAAGTGAACTTGAAAGTAAGGGTTTCGAGTTCGAAATGCTTTGACTTCGAATTTGAATTAAAGAGCGCTCAAAGTCCACTTTTGATTGTGTGCTTCGTGTTCGAAGTCCATAGACTTCGAATTAATTGTGTGCTTCGCGTTCGAAGTCCATTGACTTCGAATTAAACTTGTGAATTCGAAGAGAATAAAATCTTTTTGTATTTTTTCAATTTTCAAAGAAATAAAACTTATTTTTGATATTTTTCTTTGTTTTGTGAATATTTTTGGTATTTTCATTGATTTTAGAAATGTTTTTGTATTTGCTTTGATTTTCTAAATGTTTTTGTATTTTCTTTGATTTTCTCCCCCTACAAGCATGTGTAACTTGTACGAAAGATTGACACTCCCCCTCAAATTGTGCTTGGTTTATGTGTAACATGAACAAACAAAGTGAACTACCCACTCAATAAATGACTGATAGTCAGACTTTATAATTCAACATACCTAATTTGGATACTAACTCATTAAAACGAGATTCGTCTAATGGTTTAGTAAACACATCAGCCAGTTGATCATCAGTCTTGACATATTGAAGTTCTATTAGACCTTTTTCCACATTATCTTTAATAAAATGATACCATATGTCAATGTGTTTGGTCTTTGAGTGCTGGACTGTATTACGTGAGATGGCAATGGTAGATTGTGAGTCACACAGTAAAGGTATCTTGTCATAGTGTAGGCCAAAATCAGAGAGTTAAGTCCTAACCCACAAACTTTGAGAGCAGCACATTGTAGCAGCAACATATTCAGCCTCAGCAGTTGAAGTAGAGACACAATTTTGTTTCTTAGAAGCCCAACACACTAACCGATCTCCCAAAAAGTGTGGACTGCCAGATGTACTCCTTCTGTCAAGCATGCAACCAGCATAGTCGGCATCTGAATAGGCATATAATTGTAGACTAGAATCCCTTGGATACCATAGACCTAGATCAGGAGTCCCCTTCAGATACTTAATATTCTTTTGACTGCCAGCAGATGTGATTCCTTTGGATTAGCCTGGAATCTAGCACATAAGCATGTAGAGAATATTATATCTGGTCTACTAGCCGTTAGATACAGTAATGAGCCAATCATACCCCTATAAGTTTTTAAATCAGCTGCTTTTCCGTCAAGATCAGCAGACAGTTTTGCTTTCGAAGACATGGGGGTAGATAGTGAAGAACAACTAAGCATGTCATACTTCTTCAACAAGCCTTTAATGTACTTGGATTGACTAATGAAGATGCAATGACTCAGTTGTTTCACTTGTAATCCGAGAAAGAAATTCATCTCTCCCATCATACTCATCTGAAAACGATTTTGCATGGTATATGCAAACTCATCAGTGTAATTTGGGTTTATAGAACCAAAAAAGATGTCATCCACATAAATTTGTACTAAGATTAAATCCTTTCCTTTGGCTTTGGTGAAAAGAGTGGTGTCGGTTTTTCCTTTGATGTATCCCTCACTCAACAAATATTCAGACAGGACATCATACAAAGCTCTCGGGGCTTGTTTTAGTCCATATAGGGCTTTGTCTAGAATATAAACATGTTGAGGGTATTTGGGATTGACGAAGCCTTCTGGTTGAGACACATATACTTCCTCCTTAAGGATACCATTTAAAAAGGCTGTCATAACGTCCATCTGAAAAACCTTGAAGCTTTTAGAGGCATCATAGGCTAAGAAGAGTCAAATGGCTTCTATCCTAGCTACAGGAGCAAATGTTTCATCGTAGTCTTTTCCCTCCTGTTGGTTGTAACCCTTAGCAACCAGCCTGGCTTTGTTTCTAACCACTGTTCCATCGGAATCCCGTTTTTTCTTAAAAATCCACTTGGTACCAACCACTGATTTTCCCTCTAGAAGTGGTACCAATCTCCAAACTTTGAGTCTTTCGAACTGGTTAAGTTCTTCTTGCATTGTAATGACCCAATCTACATCATTTAAAGCATCAGACACTTTGACGGGTTCTATCATAGATAGGAAACTAGAATAAAGGCACTCATTTGCCGTTGCAGAATGAGTTCTTACTCCATCTTGAACATTTCCTATAATTTGAGATTCAGGGTGGGATTATGCCCGTCTTATTCCTCGAGGGTTTTGGATCAGAGGAAAAAACTCATTTAAACGATTGGAGAGTTCAATGTCTTCCTCTGTTGATATCGGGTCTGAATCATAGACTAGAGTTCACTCATAAACCGGCTCATAAGGAAGTATGGCTGGATTGACAGTTGATGTAGACGGAGAATCCACGGTCGGATACGAAGATGAGTTGTCAACCTCCGTTGCAATTGTAGCAGGAGACACAGCATCATTCCTGTCACCAGCATATTGAACATTAGATTCAGATTGTAAGAAATCAAATAAGAAATCTAAATTGTGTTCTGATGACAATGGATTTATATTTTTTTCTTTTCTTTGAAGTACTGGTCCTTAACTGACTTGTCCAGAAGCAACTTCATTTCCTTTTTGAAATGTGTTAACATCCAACTTGTCGTCGAATGTAACATTTATACTTTCCATAACACAGTTAGTTCTTTTATTTAACACCCTGTAGGCTTTTGACTCATGTGAACACCCTAGGAAAATTGCTTCAACAGCCTTGGCTTCTAATTTCCCTAGATTATCCTTTTTATTGAGTACAAAGCACCTATTACCAAATATATGAAGATATTTGATATTAGGTACAATGCCATTTGCTAATTCATATGGTGTTTTATTGAAACGCTTATGTATGAAAGAACGATTCTGTGTGTAACACGTAGTGCTGACGGCTTCAGCCTAATAGGAAGGCGAGAGACCAGAGTAAGCAAGCATGGTACGAGCAGCCTCAACGAGAGTTCCGTTGCATCGTTCCACCACTCGATTCTGTTGTGGAGTGTATGCTGCAGAAAATTGATGAGTGATCCCCACGAGGTCAAGGTAGTTAGACAAGCCTTTGTTCTTGAACTCAGTTCCATTATCCGTGCGAATGGAGGCTACACTGTGCTCATACTTGTTCTGCTGTTGTTTGATGAAGCTGATGATAGAAAGAGTTTCATCTTTTGACCTTAAGAACTTGTCCCAAGTATACCTAGAGTAATCATTGACAATTACTAGGATATACTTCTTCCCATTGCGTGTTTGTACTCTCATCGGACCGCATAGATCCATGTGCCGAAGCTCCATTATTTTCTTTGTACTGGAGATTTGTTTGACTTTGTGAGAAGAACGTTTCATCTTCCCTTTTTCATAGTCTGCACACAGATGGTCTTTGGAGAATTTCAACTTAGGCAGGCCTCTCAGCAGATCTCCAGTAACCAGTTTGTTAATGTTGTGGAAGTTAAGATGTGAGAGTTTTCTATGCCACTACCAAGTTAAGTCCGATGAGGCCTTGCTGAGTAGACAAATGGAGGTCTTCGTGTTGTAGTTGTTCAAATCAATTGAATACAAGTTAGACTTTCATGTTCCCGCGAGAAGTACATCACTTGTTTCTGTTGTCACTGAACATGAATTCTTTTTTAATGTAACCTCCAAATCATTGTCACAGAACTGGCCAATGCTAAATACATTATGACCCAGTCCTTCTACATAAGAAACCTTCTTTATTTTGATATTTTTCCTTTCTATATCTCCGTACCCTAGTATCGGTGCAACATTGTCGTCCCCAAAACGAACATTCCCGGAGTACTTGGGAACGAAGTTGTTGAGAAGACGCTTGTCACCGGTCATGTGCTTAGTGCAGCCTGAGTCCAGGTACTAGAGATTAGGTTCCTGCACACATAAAAGAACGAAGGTTTAGGTCCCCATGTTGAAGTGGATCCTTGCTTGTTAGATGAAACACTGTTGTCAACGACGTCTTGAAATATACAATGTATTCTTTTCTATGTGTTCCATTGAGTCATTTGTTGTTGTTTGTTAAACATTGAAATTTTAATCCAGAAAGGATCAGGAACAATTTTTGATTCAATGGTTAGAGGGATTTCTCCTCTTTCAAGAATTGGTGGACTTTCTATGTCTTTGACGTCCACTACCTGAACCACATCTTTTCGTTGCCAAATTTGATTCATTTTGGGTTTTGCAACTATTTGAGATTTTGGTTCGTTTTTGGTGGTAACAGGTTGGGATTTGATGGTAGAGGGTTTTGATTCTTGTTGTTTGGTTGGTTTTCCTTTTGATCTTGATGTTTTTGAAGTATTTGTTTTTCCCTTTGATGAGAGAAACTTGGTGCGTTGTATTTGAGATTTCCATGTTTTAGATTCTGTAGTATTCCAAGCCTTCAAAAACTCTCTGTATCCTCCCTTTCTGTATGCTTCTAACTCTTGTATAGTGATTAGTCTATTTGCATAGTTCCAATAATTCATGAGTTTTAAAGCGTGTTTAGTCACCCACTGATGAATGACTATTCCATGTGATGTAATAAAGGGGGCATTTATTTGATTCGACCCTTGTGATCTCCACTTCTCACACACACTAATTCCCATTTGTTTTCGAAGCCTATCATATTCACACTTGTATTCACAATGTCCATGCAAACACCCATGACTCGTACAAAAATGTGTGCTCGCTTTCATTTCTTTTGTGGAAAGTGAATTACAGTTACTAAAGAAATTCGAAATGTGATGACACTTTTTGGAAAAATCAAAACAAGGCTTAGAAAAAATGGGTTTAAACTTTCTTCGCTTTCCATTGGTGCAAACACTCTTCACCTGGTTGTCTTTTCTGCTTACATCTGAAACATTCAAAACGCGGTTAGGTGTGAATGGTTTTGTGTTCTTTTGGATAACTTTTGGTGGTAACTTTGTTTTGTGCTTGGAAGAGTGTGTGAGATTGGCTTTGGGAATGACATTCGGTTGCCTTTTGGTGGCTTTAGTTGATTTATGTTGTGACTTTGGAGTTCGTGAATCTTTAATCATAGATTTCCCTTTTTCTTCTCTGGTATATTTTTGTGTTGGTTGGGAAGTAGATGGAGTGGAAGTGCATGTTAAGATTTTCTTTTGACAGTGACATGGAACACTCTTTTCTGATTTATTTATTTCTCTTTCTAAATCATCATTGATAATGGTTTGATAATAATAAGCTACAAGCGTTTCGAGTTGCCTTTGTAACACCATATGTGGTATATATATTCGGGCTTCCAGAACTGCTTGCGGCTTTTTGAGATCATCAGGATAGGTGAAACCATTGGACTCATATGTTGTACTGAGCTTTTGAGGCTCAGACGAGATAGAATCATTTGATTCCTGATAGTTAAAATAAATTTTAGATTTTAGTGGAGTGTTTCTTTTAAAATCTTCTTCCACAACCTCTTCTTCTCGTCCAACAAATACCAATTTGTTAGTGATGCCAGCATTCATTAAGTTGAAATCATACAATTGTTTGGCTGTCACTTTCTCACTGATTCGTGGGTTTTCAAATCCAAGACCATCATAGGTCCATTTTGAGAATTTTCTTTCTTTGGATTTATTGAGAAAAATGGTTTGTTCTGTTTGACCCCGTTTTATCAGTGTGTCTTCTAGCTCTTTGATTTTTGAGCACAATGCGCCCTTCTCTTGGACGATAAATTTTGCGTCATTTTCTGCGCTGATCTTTTCTGCTTTAAGATCATGTAATTGGGTGCTCATGTTTACAGTTAGCTCAATGAGTTCGTTTTCTTTTTCAATGATTTTCGTTTTGAGCTCTTCAATTTCTCTATCAACATGTATTGATTCCATTTGTTGATTTCTGATTACTTCTTTTAGTTTTTCTTTGTTTAATTTTGATTTTAGTACCTTTTTCTCTAACTTTTTCATTCGTGATATGATGATCTGAACATGTTCCATGCTCAGACTGTTATTCCTTTATTTGTATATATTCCATTCCTGAAGAAGCTTTCGAAGAAAGCGACAGAAGGCGTAATATCTTATTCTTTTGTAAACTGTTCTGACGCACTATGTGAAGAAAGAAGCCTGAAGTTCATCTGAAGATTAGTTCTGAAGTGAACGTCAGCTAAAGTTAGTCTTCAGTCATCAAAGGGTCTTCTGCACTGAAGATACATCTGACAACCAGAATCTTCTTGTTATGTAAAGTGCATGATCTGCGCATTCTAAAGGAGCTCGAAACGACAATCTTCTTTTCTGTTCCTAATTGTGTGTGGAGTCGTACACATGTAATTACATTAGATGGTCAGGATTAGTTTACTTAGTCTATAAATTCCTGCTCGTTAAACGAGAAAAGGTTAAGCGTTTGTTCGCTGATTTGCATTCAAGTTTGTTCTTGATTAGTTTGTACTCGGTGCTCAAGTTTGTTCTTGTGAACTCTTTTAAGTTTGGTTATTAATATAATCTTACTTTGAAAACTTTTGTGTGTTCATTGCTTTAAAACTATTTCCGCACATTGATTTTATACTTATTCGGGAAAAACACAGACCACAACATGTAATGGAGTTAGAGTGTACCTCTTCATCATCATCTGCAGCATCAAGCCCTTCATCATCAGAATTGTCATATTGTGCCCGTGGCTCGGCTTCATCATCACTGAACTCATCTTCAACGTCTGCCATTAGGCAAAATTGAGCTTGTGCCTCCTCCTCAAGATCACTATCATCAGTGTCAGTGAGGAACTAGTATTCTTCCACCATCATGGCCCTACCTGCACTCTTCCTTTTAGCCAGCCTGAGCTTTTGCTTATAGTACTCGGCGTCTTTCTTCTTTTTCTGTGTGCAGTCTTTTATGAAGTGGCTGTTTCCCCCACAATTGTAGCATTTTCGATCTTCTTTTCTCTCCTCCTTGGCAATCCTTGGTTTTCAGCCACCTTATAGTTTTCTGGTCTTCGAGACCCAGAAGTGTACCTTTGGCGATTGTTGGTTTTAGAGTACCTATTCTTGAAAGCCTTGGTTATGAATGACATGGCCTTGATGACTTGTTCCATTTCCGTACCATCTGACTCATCAGATTCTAAGTCAGATAAAGCCACTTGCTTGAACTTCTGAGTTCTGGAGGACTCACGGGGGATGGTTCTCAAGAACTAAAGCTAAGGGGTCAGCAGAGAGTCTGGGAGATGTTTTTGAGACCTTATCTTGGTATTGTTGAAGGTCCTCAAAGATATTATGATATGTGACAATTGTAAGGTTTCGGTTGATGTGCTTGTAAAGCTTCACATGCTCTTTCTATTCTGGTCCTAGAGCACGGAAAAACACGCAGTTGATATCCAAATCTGTTCTCTCAACCTTGTTTGTTCTGAGTTCATTTTGGAGTTTGCTGAAATGACTGTATGTGTCAATTACAGTTCGTTATCCCTGGCAGTAAAATCGCGAAACATGTTCACCAATTGTGTTCTTTTTATATGTTCTCCTTGCTCAGTTCCTTGAAGTTGACATTTGATCTCATCCCAGATCTCTTTGGCAGTAGCTAAGCTGTCAACCTTCATGTACATCTCAGATGATAAACCTTGTTTGAGATAACACTTAGCCAACCAATCAGCCTTCTTTCTTTCTTTCTCAGCAGCTGTTAACTCGTTATGAGTTTTCTCTCTCACCGTTCCAACAATTGGAGGATTGTTGTCAGGTTGTGCATCCATGATTCTGTAGAATTTCTTTTCTCCGTTGAGAATAGAATCGATCATCATTTCACCATAAACTTCATTATGTTCTAGAAAATCCATGAGCCTCCCTTTCCATACTAGATAGTCATTGCGGAAGAGAACAGGGGGTTTGGAGTATGTGCCAATGGCCAATATCTCATTGGAACTTGACATTTTGATTTAATTACTTGAATGTTTCAAAGTGATCGTTAACTTGGAAAAAGTTGGGTGATTGGGTTCGAAGATGGTTCCTTCGAATTGGAAGTAATGGTTCGAAGTGGTGACTACGAATTGAACAATGAATTCGAAGTGAATGTTCTTTTGAATTCGAAGTAATTAGGAATTCGAAGTGAACTTGGATGTTTACTTCGAATGGAACAGTTGTTTGGTCTTCGAAGTGTCTCAAAGTGTCTTTCGAATAGTGATCTTGGAATGCGAAGTAAGGTAAGGTTTTAAAAGATTTGTATTCGGAGTGTATTGGGAAATAATACGCTCGAAGTTGATGAGCTTTGTTTTCGAAGTGGATGTGGGACTCAAATGAGGCGCTCGAAGTCAAGGTATTGAAGTAGACTTCGAACTCGAAGTGTACTTTGGGATTTAAATCCGCTCGAAGTTGTCTTGGATATGTTTCGAACTTGGGAGCTTGTATTGATTTCGAACTCGAAGTGTATAGTCTTCAAATTCGAGATATGTTTCCTTCGAATTTGAAAATTAGATACGCTCGAAGCCTTCTATAGGCAACAAATTCCGGATTTTACGGGATCTGTTTTCAACTTCCTTGCTCGAAGTCTTCGTTGCAATACTAGACACGCTCGAACTCAATAGTAAACACCAAAATGTTTGAAAAATTAATTCAACTCGATCAACAACTCAGATCTCGACTGTTCTTCATCATCTTCAAATGTTCTTGACTGAAATTTCAATTCTTATAAAAAACAATGAAAAACCAATCGATTTTTATACCCTCTTGGTCGCAATTCCTCGTAGATCACGAATATATCAAAGAATCCATCATTCCCATGGAATCAGATAAACTATTGAAGCAAAAACCGTAGATGTATTCCACGAAAAACTTCAAGAACTCATTCGATTTTAATCCAACCTAAACCATAAATGATTGTTTCGAATATAGAATTGATTTCGAGATGAATAGGATCAATTTTAATATGAAAAACACTCAAACCTTCATAGTTTTCGATTTCTGAACAGTAACCTTCTTCGATGATGCTTTAATCAATGATTTACCCAATCAAGAGCCAACTTAGATCAAGTTATGCTCTGATACCAATTGAAAGATCAAATCAATGACCAATGAATCTTCAAGTAATCAATAGTGAGATGAATATTGAGAGAGAGAATAGCACACACTTCACGTTAAAATTAATATTGCATATAAGGCTCCCATGTCCAAGTGATACCACGCCCAAGGGACAAATAGCCTATTTATAGGCTACGCCTACCACATGGGCTTCATGGGCTTTTCTACATTTTTCTAATATTAACAAAAGTCACATTACACTTTAAATTCCTCGAAGTATTCTTTTATTACACATATATACTTTGCTTAATACAACCTTAAACATCGTTAGTTCTCGCATTACTTACTTTCACATTATGTCTTTCTAAACAATTTCTCATATTTCATCTTATGTTAAGAATGGTGTTTATCAAAACACCACCCATTCATAACATTATCTAAACTCCATTCATATACATATACTTCACTTTAGTAAATCACCACTTCTGACCTTACCACTTATTTTCAAACACACTTAATATTTCTTAACTTACCTCGTAAGGGTCTCTACTCTTATAATCACAGTTACACCCGTAGGTGAATTATCATTTCTGGAAATTCATGCCATACATGAATTCCCGTGTACCATTGCAATTTTATACATAAGTATTACTCTATACACCTCATTAACTTAAACTTTGTTTAGTACCAAATGGGACTATGTGTCCCCATTTTTCGTTTTACTCATTAACTTCAGTCTTTTACTTGTAACCACCGATTATTCAGGGTTACCTTTATATTCATTTCACTCTCAACTTTTAGAATTTATGGTCTCTTTTCTTATACATTTGGACTTTTATGTCCTTATGTCATTGTTCATTTGAACCATGACATATCATTTCTTATACTTTTTGGAAATCACACACGTTTGATTAGTTAGACACACAATCAACAATTGAGCTTTGAGCTCATTACATTAAATCTTAACAATTTTATGACTACAATTTGTTCCCACTTTCGATCTCTCAAATGGTTCAACTGTGAAGTGTTAATTACACTTATACACTTTAATTCAAACATCTTACGACTTTCATTCTAATTCCAAGGAAGACTACTAACTCAATGAAGTTAATCTTACTTCTGTTCAATTTCATTCAGCATTTTGGTTCAACCAATCATGAACCTACAATTCTTCTTTTATTAATCACTATGATTTCAACAACACGCTTATAGCGTTTCACATATCATTTAGAGTTTCATCTATCATAAGACATCATGTACCGTTGAGGTACCGCATCACATCTAAAGTATATTTCATCAATATCTTTGTATTTCAAATTCAATTCTTATCGACTTATGTTAGTTTAACATTTCCTCATCAATCATTCTAATTATTTAAAATTAGAACGATTGTATTTAATTAACACTCGATTTCAATCAACATTTATTTTAGCATAACTATTCATTAAAACTCTTCTTCATACTTCAGGATTCAAATAGAATCCGTGATTAGACTTCATCATTTACCAAATGTTACTTTTCATAGAAACTGTGGACAGTTTCCTGTTTATCATATCACTAGTAGCAACAAGACTACTATGTTTATGGTTATTCCTTTGACATCACTTTTAATCTATCATTTTCAATCATATTACATCAAATTGATCTAAACATCGCTTTGTTACGTAACCAATAAATATATTGGTAGTCGTATTTTAAACCTTCACCGTTATCGTTTTGAGTTATCTTACATAACTCTGCTAATTTGTACCATTAAGGCAATTATCGTAAGTTTTTACATATTCATTCAGTTTCATGGTTCAATACTTTCTTGCTTCTAATTCACTTGGTTATTGTCATCACACTCGCTGTATTCAAAGGCATTTTGCATCTCTCTGATCCAGGTCTCTACCGCAGAAGGGTCATTAGTAGTGCTAGCAAATGTAGGAAGCTAACAACTCAAGAAGGTTTTGAAGGTAGGAGGTTTCTAATTCTCTCTTCTCATATGTAAAGACTAACACTCATTTGCCTACTGCATTTGAGCCTCCAACCGTAGGATGTAGGTATACTTATCACCATCTCGTGAAGAACCAGTCATGTGAGTTAACTTTCTATACTTATATCCAAAAGTAGAGTATCTAGTATATACCATATAACTTGCTAACTTATCAAGACTTATACTTTTCTAACACATAACAAATCAAATATACCACCCATCACTCCCCAATACCACCCAGAGAACATATACTAATGGTCGAGCCTGGGTTTGAGACTGAATACTATTTAAAGTACCCACTTCCCTCAAACCAAGGCTCTGATACCAACTTGTAACGCCGCCTAAATTTGAGGAGTTTTTTTTAATAAACTCCGTTCGAGTTTTGAAACTGCTTGGATACAGCTGTAAATACAATATTTCAAAACCTGCTTTTATAAAAGTATTTACAGCTGTCACAGCGGAAACTTTATAAACTAATTTAATAATTTACAACCTATAAATAAGTTGCAACCACAAGATATTCAAAGGCGTTACCGATACGGCCAACCATTAATAAATACAAACATACAAACAAAAGCAATCAAAAGCATGTTCCCGAAAACATATCATGACATCCCAGCAGGTACCCGTTCTCAACAGTCAATTTATTTACCAGCGCATGGAAATATACACGAGAGGGTTAGCTATAAATAGCTAGTGAGTAACACCTAAGCGGAAGCATCATAGCAACAATATCATATATATCATATACATGGCATATAAACAAACAAGTCTATCCTAGCACATTGTGAAGCAACGGTTAGTCAGCAGGCATCACATCTTGCAAGGTAGCAGACCCGGCTCAACGATCTTGACTGAGGAGACCGATACTTCCTCCGCGCCGGTGGAGAAACGGGGTAGCGGTCCACCATTGCGTTATCGGGGAACTGTACCCCTAACGAGGTTTGTGGAACTTGAGGTTCCATCCAAAGTTGAGGGGCGGAGGTTTAGCAAAAACCAAGATTCGTGATCAGCGAATCGCCGCACATCATAGCCGACAGCACAAGGCTACAACTAGATCCAGACAAGCTGACCCCAAACATCCAACAAAGTACCGGTACAAACACACATTGGCCTAAATAAGCCACAGCATAAACACAGTTGCCCTATAAAAGCCACAGCATAACACGATTGGCCTACAAAAGCCATAGCACATCAAGGTTGACTTACAAAGCTATAACATATCAACATTGGCCTACAAAAGCCTTTAACATGCCTATATATCATATCTAACTCAGTCGGCCTACAAAAAGCCATTAACTAGCATACATATCAAATTAGAACTCCACTGGCCTACAAAAAGCTTCTAACATGCATACATATCAATTTACTACTCAATTGGACTACAAAAAGCCTCTAACATGAATACATATCAAATTACTAGTCAATTGGCATACAAAAATCCTCTAACATTCATACATATCAATTTACTACTCAATTGGCCTACAAAAAGCCTCTAACATGCACACATATCTGTTGGGGAGATAATCACTTCACCCTAATAATCAACTCTGCCTATCCTAAAACATAGGATTTGATGATAACCAAACCCTACATTCAGTATGACTTAGAAAGAATTCAAACATGTGTTGTTTGAATTAGTTTATGTAAAAATATGCTAAGTATGGAACCATCAGCTGAGGAAAATAAGCCATCAGCTAAGCATCAGATCCTACTCAATGTATCAGCCAAAGGATATCAGCCAAGGAGCATCAGATGAAGAAAACAAGTAAAGAAGACCATCAGCTAAGGAAAACAGTCTATCAGCTGAGCAAAATTGTTGATCAGCTGATGAAAATATTCCATCAGCTGAGTAAACAGATTGATCAGCTGAGTGAAGAAAGTGATCAGCTAAGTGAAGAATTTGATCAGCTGAGTGCCTACTCTATCAGCTGAGTGAACAAATGGATCAGCTAAGGCCCAGAGCATCAGCTAAGTAAGTCTTTCTTTACACAAGTCATCTCCCCTTATAAAATGATGTATTTGATTGATCAACTGAGCACTCTTGATCAACTGATCATCCAAATACATGAGCTTATGTCCTGCTACGCTTACTATTGATCAGCTGAGCATCTATGTGATCAGCTGAGCATCTATGTGATCAGCTGAATCCTAGAAAAAAGTGATCAACTGATATATTTTGTCAACTGAGTAGTGAATATCAGAGTTCCTTGTACAATCTGTTAGCTGAGTCGTGAAAAATGTCAAATCTACTCTATCTTTTCAGATTGTAAGTCATATGTAAAAGGCAGAACATGTGTTGTTCTATTATGTCTTAGATCTTTGTTTGTAAAAGTAAGAATACACTTTTTGGATCAAGTATGAGACAAAAAGGTTTGATCTTATCCTCTGGAAAAGGATAATGATACCTCAAACAGATGAAGATCTTGAAGATTTGTTCAAACAACTAAGTATGGTTGGCAATCCCATACTTGGTAAAGTCAAATCATTCAGAAGCATGGTGTTGATTAAAGTACAATCAATGAAATGGAAAGATACTTCTACACGACAGTAGATGTGGACTTTAATATTTTATATTGTGAATGGGTTGCACTTTTGCAGAAAAGTACAATTACTTTTATCATACTTTTAATTAAAGTAATTTTACTTTTCACCCACTACCTTTACAATTAAAACATTATATTTCCACATCCACTCTGTCTCTTACCTTCATGCAACCGGATCCACCAAGACTTCTATATATAGTCATGCATGGTGGACATGCAAAGAGAATACTACACAACACAACAAAGTGAAGTCTCTACTACACTAAAAGAAAATCTCATCAGTTGAGAAATTTTGTAGAGTATAAGCATTGTGTAGAATCAAACTTGTTCATGTGTTGAACACTCTAAATACATTAGTTGTTTTAGAGTTAGCTTGTCTATGTGTTAGACAAATTGATTGCTACCTTTTATTGTACTTAGAATTTCCGCTTCTAGTACATGTAATTCTTGATTCATATCAATAAGAATTATATAAAAGTATATAAGTGTGTCTTTAATTTTTAAAAGCTAAAGTTTGTATTCAACCCCCTTCTACAAACATTTGTTGTTGCGTACTCAATCTAGGACTAACAACTGGTATCAAAGCAGGTTAGATAATCAATATCTAGATCTGTTTTGCTTACTCTACAACTACTTCTACCCCTCTAAATATGGACTCATCCGCAAACAATATGAATATCTCAAACACTAGGTCCTTAACAAGATGTCCCATGTTTGATGCTGACAATTTCTCCATGTGGAAAAGTAGAGCACATCTTTTCCTATCTACCCTTGATATCCAAATGCTTGAAATAGTCACTGATGGTCCTTATGTTCCAACATCAGTGTTATCTATTCCATCAGAATCTGAAGGTCAAACCTCTACAACTGAAAGAATCATAACCAAACCCATGCATCTATGGATAAATGAGGATAAAAGGTTGGTTAGCCTAGATGTTAAGGCTAGATCAGCTCTTGTCTATGCACTACCCAATGAAATCTATCATCAAGTGCTTAATTATTCTTCTGCAAAAGAGATGTTAGATACACTCACAGTTGCATATGAAGGGACTGAAGAGGTGAAGGAGAACAAGAAGCTCCTCCTCAACAGAGAGTATGAATTCTTCTTTGCTCAGAAAGGTGAGAGTCTTACACAGACATACACCAGGTTCAACTGCCTAGTTAATGACTTGAAAAGGGCAGACATAACCAAGAGCAACTTTGTCTTGGTGAACAAGTTTCTAGACTCCCTTCCTGAAACATGGGATCACTTTGTCACTGTTCTAAGACATAGTGAAAATATTAAGGGAATGTCTCAGGTTGCTCTCTATGGTAACTTACTCAACCATGAGCATTCAGTCAAACAAAGAAAGTTGTCATCCAAGAAGATGAAGGATGTTGTGAAAGCTGCACCAACTGCCCTTGTATCAAGAGATACAAAGATGAGAAGCTTTGCAGCTATTGATTTTGGTTCGGATGAAGAAGGAGATGGAGAGGAGAGTGCTGGAGAAAGTGATGAGGAGAAGGATTGTGAGGAATGTAATCTGGAGGAGTTGGTTGAAGATGTAGCTATGCTGGTTAAGAAGTTCAGACCTCTCAAGAAGGGAAAGGGTGTCAAGAGGTTCAGCAAGAGGTCATCAAAATTTGTCAAGCCCAAATCCACTTTTGATGCCTCCTCAGCAGAGTGTTATAAGTGTGGCAAGATTGGCCACATAGCCAGTGACTATAAGTCCAAATATAACACTGGTTCTTCATCTGTGCAAAAGCAGGAGGGCAAGATTGATTATGAAGCCAAGTATAAGAAACTCCTTGCTGCTGCCCTTGACAAGAAGAAGAAGAAGAAAGCCCAGGGCCAAGTTCTTGTTGCTGAAGAAGAAGATTGGGCAGAAGAAGATCTCTCCTCAGATGAAGATGAGGTGATCTCTGCTCAGTTCTGCATGATGGCCAACAACAATGATGGTAGTTCCTTTGATGAAGATATGAAAAAGGCTGCTAAAGCTTGTTCAACTACCAACTGGGATCCTTCTTCTATGCATCAGGTTGGAAAATTTATTAACTATGATGATAATGAGAGGAATGCTATGTTTGATTACTTGTGTATTGATTTCCAGTCTGCTATTCAAAGAGAGAAGAAGCTAAAACTAGAAGTAGAATCACTAAAGGAAAAGTTAATTCTTAAGAATGAATAACTTAAGCAGATAACAATCTTAAATGATGAACTAGCTAATCAAAAGATACTTAATGAGATCTTAGTAAAAGAAACTAGTGAAGCAACCAAAAAGTTTAATGACCTCCAAACAGTAGTAAAGTCTTGGTGTGTATCTGCAGAAAAAACCACTCAGTGTGTCAAGGAGCAGATACCTAAACAAGTTCAAGCTATTATTGGTGGAAATTACTCTAAGGCTGCTAACTATTTTGCCACAGACCTTTCACAAGACTGTTCAAGGCAAAAGTGTATTCACAAATAAGTTTGTTAGAAGCAAAAGTTCCCACTTAAAACAATCAATTATTCCTTCTGTTGAATCATCCTCTAGTAAGATTTCAGAATGTAAAAATACTAATAACACAAAGTCAAAGGATGTGATTAAAGGAAAGGAATCATTAGTTGAGACCTCAGAGACATTATGTTGTCAAACCATGAAAACGGATGACTTAATTCTTAGCATTTCACAAACTGAAGAATCATTAGCTAATACTACTCCATCAGCGGATAGGTTAGTAGATGATAAATGCTCAGCTGATAACCTGTCAGCTGATCAAAGCTCATCTTCTAAACAATCAGTCTAGAAGTAATCAACTCTCTTTCAATAGAAGAAACTATGAGTAAAAAGAATGATGTTCACATTGTTCCCATTTCTACTACTCCAAAGATTGGTCAAAAACTTTCCAAAAACAAAGATCAATCTAAGGTGCCTGTAAATAAAGACCTAAGAAATTTACAAGATAAGCTTCATAAGCTGAATGGTCAAATTAGTCAAATGATGACTGATAGGAAATCTCATAGGCATTCAAACCATGTTGTTCAATGCTCCAAGGCCACAAAATCTCAAAAATGTTATAAATGTGGAAGCAAAGAGCACAAGGCATTTGAATGTTCTTTAGAAGGGAATTCAAGACAGCGGACTTGTGATGATAACATAGTTACTCCTCTCATACATAAGAAACCTGAGATGAAGTGGAAAGCTAGGTGCATTCCACAAGGATCCACTGAGTAGTGGATTCCTACGTGTGTCACTAACTCTTCTTTCATTCAAATCTGTGAAGGGTGTTGGTTCTTGGTTTCTTGACAGTGGATGTTCAAGAACCATGACAGGTAACAAGGCTTTGCTCAGTAACTACAAGAAAGAGAAAGGTCCAAGGGAGACTTTTGGTGACAACAACCATGGGCAAACTAAAGGCTCTGGTGAGCTTCATAATGGGAACCTCAAGCTGTCAAAAGTTTCATATGGGATGAAATATAATCTCATAAGCATAAGTCAATTGTGTGATGGAGATAATGAAGTCCACTTCACAAAAACAAGAGGCTCCATCATAAATAAAGAAGGTAATACAGTATTCAGTGCCAAGAGAACCAAGGATGTGTATACACTTGACATGTCCTCTGGTGACCCTTCAAAGGAAACATGTTTGTACTCCAAGAATAATGAGGATACAAACTGGCTATGGCACAAGAGGCTTACCCACCTTAATTTTAAAAACATCAACAAGTTAAGCAAGGGTGAAATAGTGTCAGGACTACCTTCACTGACTTATCTTAAGCCTAAACCTTGCATTGCTTGTGAGAAGGGAAAGCAGCATAAGGCATCATTTCCATCCAAGCAGGCCTTCTCAATTATAGAACCTTTCTATATGTTGCACATGGATCTCTTTGGTCCTGTTTCAACTGCTAGTATTGGTGGAAGTAAGTATGCTCTTGTATTGGTTGATGAATTCTCAAGATATACTTGGGTTTTCTTTCTTAAAGCAAAGAGTGAGGCTGCTGAAGAAATTATCTGTTTTATCAAGAAGATGGAAGTGTTGAATGGCAATCTGGTGAGGAGTCTTACAAGTGATCATGGAACTGAATTCAGAAATCAAACTCTGGAATCTTTCTGTGATGAGAAAGGGATATCTCAAAACTTTTCTGCTCCAAGAACCCCACAACAAAATGGTGTAGCTGAAAGAAGAAACAGAACATTGATTGAAGCTGCCAGAACCATGTTGTGTGAAAGTGGGTTAACATTTAATTTTTGCGCTGAGGCTGTAAGTTGTGCATGTTTCACACAAAACAGGTCCTTTATTATCAAGAGGCACAACAAAACTCCATATGAAGTGCTCAAGGGAAGGAAGCCAAGCATCAGCTTTCTGCATATCTTTGGTTGTCAATGTTTCATACTTCATCAAAAACACCATTTGCAGAAGTTTGCTCCTAAAGCTGATGAAGGAGTGTTCGTAGGTTACTCTGTGATTTCTAAAGCATACAAAGTATACAACCTCAGAACCAAAGTCATAGAAGAATCTATCAATGTAAGTTTTAATGAAAATGACTTTGTTGCTTCCTGTTCTTCTAATCATGTTTCAGGTGAAGAATTTAATGATCTTATGCAAACTGGAGAAGTTCCTTCAGAGCAAGTAGATCCCTCTCCACCAGCTGCTCATGATGTAGATGAACCTGTTCCTATTCAAATTTTTAACCATGTACAACCATCCTCATCCAATCCCATACCTCTACTGAATCATGTGGAAAATGACTCTACATCATTGGATTCCAATTCTATATCACTCATTCCCTCTTCAGTAGAGATACCCACAGATTGCAATAATGAAGTTATATCAGCCACTCAAAATGAACTCATCTCTACTGCTGATAGCCAGCATATAACTTCTTCTCCCCAAATCCAAATGAATCCCAATTCCCAAGAAATCCAAAAAGCCTTCAAAGACCTCAAGCACCATCCTCATAATTTGGTGATAGGCAACATAGATGATCCAATTAGAACAAGATCAAAAGCTTGCAACATCTGTTTGTATTCTGGATTTGTCTCAATGATTGAACCAAAGAAGGTTGATGAAGCTCTCAATGATCCTCACCGGGTGTCTTCCATGCAAGTGGAACTGGCAGAATTCAAAAGAAATAATGTATGGACTTTGGTACCCAAACCAAAGGATAAATCCATCATTGGAACAAAGTGGGTGTTCAGAAATAAGCTAGATGAAAATGGGCAAATCATCAGAAACAAAGCAAGGCTAGTGGCACAGGGGTACTGTCAAGAAGAACGTATTGATTTTGATGAAACCTTTGCCCCTGTTGCAAGATTGGAAGCTATCAGATTATTCCTAGCCTATGCTGCCTTCAAAAGCTTCAAATTGTTCCAAATGGATGTGAAGAGTGCATTTCTGAATGGTGATTTGAAAGAAGAGGTGTATGTCAAACAACCTCCTGGTTTTGAGGAGTCAAGCTTACCTGATCATGTTTACTTCCTAAACAAAGCATTATATGGTCTTAAGCAAGCTCCAAGAGCCTGGTATGATACCCTCTCTTCTTTTCTCATTAATAAAGGTTTTACAAGAGGATGCATTGATAGCACTTTATTTATTAGGAAGTACAAAGGTGATGTGATACTTGTGCAGATATATGTAGATGATATAATATTTGGGTCTACTAATTTGGAACTATGCAAAAAGTTTTCTAAACTCATGTCTGATAATTATCAAATGAACATGATGGGTGAGTTAAACTATTTTCTTGGTTTGCAAATTAAACAAGAGGTTGATGGTATTTTCATTCATCAAACAAAGTATGTCAAAGATTTACTCAAGAAGTTTGATTTTGAAAATTGTTCTTCAATGAAAACACCTATGTCTACTTCTATTAAGTTAGGAAAGGACACTGATGGCAAATCAGTTTCAACATCTACTGCAGAAGCATAATACATTGCTGCAGGAAGCTGTTGTGCTCAAATTTTGTGGTTACAAAATCAACTACTTGATTATGATATGAAGTTTGAAGACACCCCAATTCTTTGTGACAATACAAGTGCAATCTCCATCTCAAATAATCCAGTCATGCATTAAAAAACAAAGCATATTGAAATCAGACACCATTTTCTCAGAGATAATGTACAAAAGAAGGTAACTTTGCACTACATCAACACTGATTTACAACTTGCAGATTTATTCACAAAGCCATTAGATGAAGCAAGGTTCAACTTCCTAATATCCAAACTAGGTATGCTAAATTTTTAGTTTAGAATAGTGGTAATTTCGTTTGTGTCAATTTATAAGTGTTGAAAATTATAAGATACTTATCTAAGCATATCTAAGTCTTACTTGATTTGTGTAAACTGAGTAACTATGCTCAGCTGATGCCTATCAGCTGATCAAATTTACTCAGCTGATCACTTTAAGATAAGGAAGACATGCTCAGCTAAGTACTTTACTCAGCTGATACCCAAATTCTCACTATCAGCTGATAGTTTTCCATCAGCTGATACCCCTTAACTAATAGTTTTTCATCAGCTGATACACCTCAGCTGATACTCTCCTTGATCAGCTGATGATTCTACACTTAGTAAATTTTCACTTTTTACTCTCATTTAATGCTTTTTAACCCTAGTTATTTACTCCGTTTGTCAGTTTTCATTTAATAGCTATTTAATTTGTTTTCCGTTAGATCTTTTGTCTGTATCTAACGATCTCTGTTAACTAATCTTCATAAATATCCATATTTCTCTCTCATTCACCTTTACCTGTTCAAACTTTCTAAATTCCCTCTCTCTCTCTCTCTAAAAAGAATTACCCTACCTTCTCTCTCGATACTCACTGTTCATCATCCCTACCAAATGGCCACCTATATTCCAGACCCAGCTGTTAACCCCGGTGAGAATGTTGCACCCAATCAACCGATGAATATAACTCCCAACAACATTCTGCTTTGCACCACCATCCCTACCTCGCAAGAAAACCAAGGATATGAACCAATGGTTCAGTTCCTTCAAGCTCATCCACTGTTTGATAGTCTCACCTCTGATCCTCACTACATATTCCCTACCATTATCGGTGAGTTATGGTACTCCGCAACCTATAACCTAAATAACAACACCATTAACTGCACCCTAGCCCAAGGAAACTATAATCTCCAAATCACCATTGACACACTTCGTGAAGCCACTGGTATTCCTCACTTCCCACCTTACACAGCTTTTCCATCCAGAGCAGAAGTTCAAACAGTTTCAAACAGCTTTTCCTCCAAGAACCAAGAAGTGTGTGTTAGTGTGTGTAACGTGTGTGTGTGTTGAGTCTGTGTGTTGATAAGGCTAGACCGACCTTGTGGTTTTTAATTATCCACAAGTGGTATTTTGTTCCCCTTTTCAACTTACAACTCAACACCCGATTACTCATTTCAACTAACGGGGATATTTTCGGAATCCTTATCTTAAATCGTCTATTATTTTATCATTTTTATCTATTTCTAATATTATTTTTTTATCATCTCATTTAATAACTATTTATTATTTAATTCACAAGGTTACAACCTTGGGAACACATAGTACAGCTAGGCCCATTTTGGGATGTTACACTAACAATCTTACCTCAAGCTTGTATGAAAGGTAGGTTCAGTTGTCACCACTTGTATCTCCTGATCTTGATCAAAAGTTCAAAGAAAAATATGGATGTTCTATGTGTACGTGAACTTGTCTGAAACAAATGAGAGGTTTGACTCTGAAATGGTCAAATCTTGCTATATATATATAATTGTTTTGAGATTTGGCACAACTAGTGCCTTAACTTTTCTAGTTTCAAATTAACAACTTTAGCTCCTCAAGTTTCTAAACACCTCCTAATCTTGATTAAGAATTTACCAAAACTATAATACTTGATTATTTATTAAATTACAAAATCTCGAACTTCGGGTGTTACAACTCTCTCCCACTTGAAATAGATTTCGTCCTCGAAGTCAACTGCTGGTGTGTTTTTGGACAACTACATGTTATCTCTTTCTTAGGGTTCTTAGAACCACCTTTGTATTTCCACTGGACCTTATCTCGTCCAATATGTTTATCATCGAAACTCATACTCAAAAAGTATAGATTCATATGCAGACTCGTCAGCTCAACACTTTCTAAGATATAGCTCATGATAAATACTCTAGTAACTCACAGTCTACACATAACCTTTCCCATATAAGCAATAACTCTAGATGATCCAATTAATATTGGACCTAATTTTCACATTATTCTGAATTTATTATTGCTCTTTTATTGTGACATTTTAATATAACATAGTTTTCCCACTTATCGCTCATCAACAATATAAGATTATTCGTATAGCTCTTTTATTAATTTGGGCTATTAACAACATGTTTCCCATTTAATAAATTGTTCTGTTATTCACTGTATCACCTAATTGTTACTCATTTCTCTCTCATCCTGAGGTTTGACCTCTTTTACCACATAAAATGCCGTACGGCGACAACCCGATACTAAAATAATAATTTGTATAAAATATAAAAATTTGGCTATCACTAATTAAAAACTCCAGTTTCTTTCAAATTTACAACATACGTACACACTTATTTTCAATCGATTGAATTGTTTTCTCACTTTACTCGTATAATAAAATGTGTTTCTTATCTCTTCATAAAATCCTTTTCAAAATTTTGATTAAATCAGTTTTCTGACATAACGAAAACAGGGACACATAACCAAAAATAATTTCTTTACATAAGTTTTGATATCATTTTAAATAGTCTACTTACAACCACTCATATCATTTTATTGTCATTGCCACGTCTTTTATTTAATCAGAGACAGTAATCTCTTTCATTTACTCTTTACTCATTTTACCAATCATTCAACATTACATATTGTGGCTTTAAATTTCTCTTCCAATTCAATGTTATGCAATTCCTTCGTTTGATTCTATAACTTTATCAATACTCATTTCTTCCACGATCACGGATGTCAATATGAATTGTTTTAATATAATTAATCATTACAAATCTTTTCACACTACTCTCCCACTTGGAGTCAACTCATAATATAGATACAAAATACTCATCACCCGTACTTGAACCAATTACACAAAATCTTCATTGATTCTACCTCCTTCGACATTTTACTATCTAAGGAAAGTACATACCGGTTCTACATAATTTATATACAATTTAAAAGAAACCTTATACCGTATCTACTTATTTATTTAACATCTTGGCTAACAGATTTTAACTAGTTAGGACATTCAGAAGATTCGTGCCCATACTGAGCACAATCTTAGCAAAACTTTCCTAATGATAAGCAATCCTTATAATTATGTCCTATTTCTCCACACGTATAACAATCTTTGGTCTTATATTTACACTGACCAGTATGATTCTTACCACAAGTTTCAGATCCTGATCTTTTACGGGATCCCTCAGCTTTAATCTCTATTTTACCCTCTTTTATCTCATTAATCATTTCATCCTTCAGTATATGAAATTCTTCTTGAACTACACTTCTTATCTCATTCTTCATTTCTGTCATAATAGACGGCATCACTGTCTTAACACATTTTCCAAACTCATCCGCAATGACACTCCTGAGGTGTCCGGTAGGTATGACTCTACTCCTTTCCTCGTAAAGGGAAATATAATCTTCAACTTCTCCTATGGTAATCATGTCTGGGTTTTCTTCATTTCTTACTTCATTCTCTGTTCTAGTATTCGCATTAGGATCCATTACACTGTAACTAAACAATTCTTTGTTAATCATAATATCAATCAAATCTGGCATCATTATTCTTGTCTTTGTTTCACAAATACTCTACTCTTTTACTGTCTTGGAATATTATTATAAATTCCTATCAATGTATATCTCTTTCCACTTTGTGTTAACTTGCTTCTCATAATAATCTCATGTACATGTCATGTGTACATTTGGCTTTATCATCACTCTTACCAACAAATTATATATTACATTTCTTTTGAAACATAGAGTTTCAGAAATCATTATATCTTTATGAATTTTATTATTCATTTTCGTATTTACACTCTCACATATCATTATTCGTGTTTGGCCAATCATTTGTGGCTGATATATAGTATTATACATGCAAACTCTCTCACTTCTTTATATTCTTTTTAATTTCATACCCTTTCCTCGTTATACATAATATTCTTAATATTACATTACTCATTTTGTCTTTATTCCATAACCATTCTCCATCTCGTTTACATTTATAAGATTAGACCACTTACCCTTTTACAAGAGTTTAACAATTCATAATCATCTTATTCTCATTTGTATTTTAAAACATAACCTCTTTCTCAATTAACATACTTTATGTTTTCTCGTTAAATACCTTCTTGTTGGCATTGATTTAATTTTGACTATCGCAGTCATTACATATTTAATTGTTTTTCTCCATCATCACCTTTTCTTAGAATCAATCAATTACAACAATTAAGTAGTATAATATTTATTACCAATTCTCATTTTGTTCAGTCGTATGTACACTTTCCTCATAACCATGATTTCTTATTCTCTTTATTTAATACTTTCCCCAGTAATATATTTTTATCACACCACATAGTTTATAGTATTTTCGTAGTATTTCATTTACACCCAGATTTAGGTTTCGTCAAGACCCGTATCATTCTTCCTTCTTAGTAAGGTATATCATACCATCTTCATCGTTTATTTATAAATAACGTCAAAATTAACTTTTATTTGCATGTCTTTCTAACATCAACTCATCATCTGATTCAATACTTGCCTTACTTTGATAAGTTATACTTTTATTGGTGTTCTCTCACCAGTCTCACTGGTTTCTATTTTCACTGGTCTAATGCTAGGGCCATCCTTTGAAATATCACTTACTCAAGAATCTCTTATATTCATCATACTATAATTTATGTCAAACATGACTCTTACAACAAGAAACTTCTCAGGTTTTCTTCTAACTCATTCTGCTTTCTCTTTGTATTCACTACCCTGGCAGTATAAATAAAGCATTTAAACATAAGGTAGCTTTACCATAATATCCTCTATATCATACTAGTTATATCAATCAACATATCCATACACCTATTCTCAGATCTGAAGTAGCCCTTTTCATACTAAGGCACTCCTGTTATAGGTTATCTACTACAAGTACCCCTCACCCGATTCACAAGATTCCCCATGATTTAATCAAGTTCCAATACATATTGTGTACCAATAATAATATGGGCCATTATATTACTCCGAACACACTATATATATATATATATATATATATATCCAATCTTAACTTTACCACAAGAAGTCCCGATTCATAGGCTTAGGCCATCTATCACATTATCAATTGCAATATAACATATAACCAACACCTCCTTCAACAGTCTAGTATCACGCATTGCCTATAAGTATTCAGCACTGGCCACATAAATCATAAGATAACATCCCTATCGAATCTTATGTATCAACTTAATGCATAGCATTTACTCACATACCATGTCATATAATGCATCACATATCTGGCATCAATATATTTAACCTCTCGGGTATTTCAATACCAATCATATCAATATGCATAATAAGCACAATCTCTGCAGAATACACAATATACTCACCAAGCTGCAAGCCTCCAGTTTGACTAAATGTGCAAAACCATGGTTTAAGTGCAGACGATGCATAACACACCTCCAGATCCCTCAAACCTTGGCTCTGATACCAAGTTGTAACGCCCCAATTTCCAAAATTTAAAATAAAGCTTGAAACAAAAGGTATTTGTCTACAAAAAAGAATTTGATAAGCTGATGGAAACCAACCAAGTATTTTTGAACACTCTGGTTCGTTCAAAAGCTAATAAGACCACAACTCATGTCAAAAACAGTTTCCAACAAGCTTGCTATCAGCGGAAGCAAATAAAACATTTTGTTTAAACTCTCAGGTTTGTATATATATATATATATATATATAGAAATAGCATTAAACATAGAACCTAAAGAACCATTTTGGGCCTTTAGATTAACTTGATAAAGGGCTAATATTAAATTATGACAAAATTGTAATTATCATACATAATTATGATGCTATAATTAAAAAGAAGGGTAAAAAAGGAATTGAAAAAACATCATCAGCTCCTCACGTCTCACTATCACATTTATTTAAAAAAACCCATTAATCATTCTAATGATCATAACTATCTGATTTTTAAGATTTTTAACAAAAAAAATATATCATTAGGTTCAGTTTTTCTTGCTCTTTAATTAAAGACCACTCTTCTCATATTTCTAAAAATTTTATTTTTAAAATGCAAATTACGAAAATGCAAATTTCAGATCTGAACATGCATATGTGGATGAAGATGATAATCAAAATGCAATTCTTCATACTAAAAAAAATTGGTTGATAATTCAATGATTTTTTTAACTAATGTAATGTTTTGTGTATGAATTTACATTGTAGTATTGTATATGGAATTTGCATTTTGGGTTTGAACATGTAATATCAACCCTTGAAAGTGCTGCTGTTTGCATTTTGCATTTGCAATTCCATGCTGTTGTTTGCATTTCACATTTTAGGTTTGAACATGTCTTCTGTTTGCATTTGCAATTACATGCTGCTGTTTGCATTTGCAATTACATGCTGCTGTTTGCATTTGCATTTATATGTTGTTGTTTGCATTTCACATTTGAAAGTGCTATTGTTTGCTTTTTGCATTTGCATTTTAGGTTTGAACATGTAATATCAGCCCTTGTTACTTGCATTTCACATGCTGCTGTTTGCATTTTAGACTATTTTTTTATTTGCTAATCTGCATTTGCATTAAATGGCTTTGTGATGTGCATTTTTATTGAATCAGATTTGTGTAATGCAGATGAGAGTCGTGAGTTTACATTTTTGTTATCTTCTATTATGTGGGTTGCATTTTGCATTTGCATTTTCGTCAAACAATTTGCATTTTTGTTATCTGTTCTTTTTTTCCATTTTTAGTAGCAAATATACGAACATGCATATATATGAAAATGCAAATATATAAACATGCATTTTTGATGTGAAAGTGCTGCTGTTTGCATTTTAGATTGATGTTACTTGCATTTCATATGCTGCTGTTTGCATTTTAGACTGTTGAACTTGTATTTCAGAAACCGCTGTTTGCATTTCAGATACTCCTGTTGATATAGTGTTGTGTATGAAATTTGCATTTTTTTGAATTTGCATTTTGGAAGAAGATAACAAAAGGAGTTAACTAATATAGTGTTGTGTTTGAATTTTGCATTGTAGTGTTTGTGTATAAAATTTGCATTTTTTTGTAGATTTTGCATTTTGAAAGTGCTGCAGATTTTGCATTTTGAAAGGGCTGCTGTTTGCATTTTGCATTTGCAATTACATGTTGTTGTTTGCATTTCACATTTGAAAGTGCTATTGTATGCTTTTTGCATTTGCATTTTAGGTTTGAACATGTAATATCAGCCCTTCTTACTTACATTTCACATGCTGTTGTTTGTATTTTAGACTATTTTTTTATTTGCTAATCTGCATTTTCATTGAATGGGTTTGTGTCGTGCATTTTTATTGAATCAGATTTGTGAAATGCAGATGAGAGTCGTGGGTTTACATTTTTGTTATCTTCTATTATGTGGATTGCATTTTGCATTTGCATTTTCGTCAAACAATTTGCATTTTTATTATCTGTTCTTTTTTTCCATTTTTAGTAGCAAATATACGAAGATGCATATATATGAAAATGCAAATATATTATTATGCATTTTTGATGTGAAAGTGCTGCTGTTTACATTTTAGACTGATGTTACTTGCATTTCACATGCTGCTTTTTGCATTTTAGACTGTTGAACTTGTATTTCAGAAACCAATATTTGCATTTCAGATACTCCTGTTGATATAGTGTTGTGTATGAAATTTGCATTTTTTTGAATTTGCATTTTGGATGAAGATAACAAAAGGAGTTAACTAATATAGTGTTGTGTTTGAATTTTGCATTGTAGTGTTTTTGTATGAAATTTGCATTTTTTTGTAGATTTTGCATTTTGAAATTGCTGCTGTTTGCATTTTGCATTTGCAATTACATGTTGTTCTTTGCATTTTACATTTTTTGTTTGAACATGATTGCTGTTTGCATTTGCAATTACATGCTGCTGTTTGCATTTGCATTTACATGCTGTTGTTTGCATTTCACATTTGAAAGTGCTATTGTTTGCTTTTTGTATTTCATTTTAGGTTTGAACATGTAATATCAGCCCTTGTTACTTGCATTTCACATGCTGCTGTTTGCATTTTAGACTATTTTTTTATTTGCTAATCTGCATTTTCATTGAATGGCTTTGTGACGTGCATTTTTATTGAATCAGATTTGTGTAATGCAGATGAGAGTTGTGAGTTTGCATTTTTGTTATCTTCTTTTATGTGGGTTGCATTTTGCATTTGCATTTTCGTCAAACAATTTGCATTTTTATTATCTGTTCTTTTTTCCATTTTTAGTAGCAAATATACGAAGATGCATATATATATGAAAATTCAAATATATTATTATGCATTTTTGATGTGAAAGTGCTGCTGTTTGCATTTTAGACTGATGTTACTTGCATTTCACATGCTGCTGTTTGCATTTTAGACTGTTGAACTTGTATTTCAGAAACCGCTGTTTGCATTTCAGATACTCCTGTTGATATAGTGTTGTGTATGAAATTTGCATTTTTTTGAATTTGCATTTTGGAAGAAGATAACAAAAGGAGTTAACTAATATAGTGTTGTGTTTGAAATTTGCATTGTAGTGTTTGTGTATAAAATTTGCATTTTTTTGTAGATTTTGCATTTTGAAAGTGCTGCAGATTTTGCATTTTGAAAGGACTGCTGCTTGCATTTTGCATTTGCAATTACATGTTGTTGTTTGCATTTCACATTTGAAAGTGCTATTGTTTGCTTTTTGCGTTTGCATTTTAGGTTTGAACATGTAATATCAGCCCTTCTTACTTACATTTCACATGCTGCTGTTTGAATTTTAGACTATTTTTTTATTTGCTAATCTGCATTTTCATTGAATGGGTTTGTGACGTGCATTTTTATTGAATCAGATTTGTGAAATGCAGATGAGAGTCGTGAGTTTACATTTTTGTTATCTTCTATTATGTGGGTTGCATTTTGCATTTGCATTTTCGTCAAACAATTTGCATTTTTATTATCTGTTCTTTTTTTCCATTTTTAGTAGCAAATATACGAAGATGCATATATATGAAAATGCAAATATATTATTATGCATTTTTGATGTGAAAGTGCTGCTGTTTGTATTTTAGACTGATGTTACTTGCATTTCACATGCTGCTTTTTGCATTTTAGACTGTTGAACTTGTATTTCAGAAACCAATATTTGCATTTCAGATACTCCTGTTGATATAGTGTTGTGTATGAAATTTGCATTTTTTTGAATTTGTATTTTGGAAGAAGATAACAAAAGGAGTTAACTAATATAGTGTTGTGTTTGAATTTTGCATTGTAGTGTTTCTGTATGAAATTTGCATTTTTTGTAGATTTTGCATTTTGAAATTGCTGCTGTTTGCATTTTGCATTTGCAATTACATGCTGTTCTTTGCATTTTACATTTTTTGTTTGAACATGTTTGCTGTTTGCATTTGCAATTACATGCTGTTGTTTGCATTTGCATTTACATGCTGTTGTTTGCATTTCACATTTGAAAGTGCTATTGTTTGCTTTTTGTATTTCATTTTAGGTTTGAACATGTAATATCAGCCCTTGTTACTTGCATTTCACATGTTGCTGTTTGCATTTTAGACTATTTTTTTATTTGCTAATCTGCATTTTCATTGAATGGCTTTGTGACGTGCATTTTTATTGAATCAGATTTGTGTAATGCAGATGAGAGTTGTGAGTTTGCATTTTTGTTATCTTCTTTTGTGTGGGTTGCATTTTGCATTTGCATTTTCGTCAAACAATTTGCATTTTTATTATCTGTTCTTTTTTCCATTTTTAGTAGCAAATATACGAAGATGCATATATATATGAAAATTCAAATATATTATTATGCATTTTTGATGTGAAAGTGCTGCTGTTTGCATTTTAGACTGATGTTACTTGCATTTCACATGCTGCTGTTTGCATTTTAGACTGTTGAACTTGTATTTCAGAAACCGCTGTTTGCATTTCAAATACTCCTGTTGATATAGTGTTGTGTATGAAATTTGCATTTTTTTGAATTTGCATTTTGGAAGAAGATAACAAAAGGAGTTAACTGATATAGTGTTGTGTTTGAATTTTGCATTGTAGTGTTTGTGTATGAAATTTGCATTTTTTGTAGATTTTGCATTTTGAAAGTGCTGTAGATTTTTCATTTTGAAAGTGCTTCTGTTTGCATTTTGCATTTGCAATTAGATGCTGTTGTTTGCATTTCACATTTTTGGTTTGAACATGTTTGTTGTTTGCATTTGGAATTACATGCTGCTGTTTGCATTTGCATTTACATGTTGTTTTCATTTCACATTTGAAAGTGCTATTGTTTGCTTTTTGCATTTGCATTTTAGGTTTGAACATGTAATATCAGCCCTTGTTACTTGCATTTCACATGCTGCTGTTTGCATTTTAGACTATTTTTTTATTTGCTAATCTGCATTTTCATTGAATGGGTTTGTGACGTGCATTTTTATTGAATCAGATTTGTGTAATGCTGATGAGAGTTGTGAGTTTGCATTTTTGTTATCTTCTTTTATGTGGGATGCATTTTGCATTTGCATTTTCGTCAAACAATTTGCATTTTTGTTATCTGTTCTTTTTTTCCATTTTTAGTAGCAAATATACGAACATGCATATATATGAAAATGCAAATATATAAACATGCATTTTTGAGGTGAAAGTGCTGCTGTTTGCATTTTAGACTGATGTTACTTGCATTTCACATGCTGCTGTTTGCATTTTAAACTGTTGAACTTGTATTTCAGAAACCGCTGTTTGCATTTCAGATACTCCTGTTGATATAGTGTTGTGTATGAAATTTGCATTTTTTTGAATTTGCATTTTGGAAGAAGATAACAAAAGGAGTTAACTGATATAGTGTTGTGTTTGAATTTTGCATTGTAGTGTTTGTGTATGAAATTTGCATTTTTTTGTAGATTTTGCATTTTGAAAGTGCTGTAGATTTTGCATTTTGAAAGTGCTGCTGTTTGCATTTTGCATTTGCAATTACATGCTGTTGTTTGCATTTCACATTTTTGGTTTGAACATGTGTGCTGTTTGCATTCGCAATTACATGCTGGTGTTTGTATTTGCATTTACATGCTGTTGTTTGCATTTCACATTTGAAAGTGCTATTGTTTGCTTTTTGCATTTGCATTTTAGGTTTGAAATATAATATCAGCCCTTGTTACTTGCATTTCACATGCTGCTGTTTGTATTTTAGACTATTTTTTTATTTGCTAATCTGCATTTGCATTGAATGGGTTTGTGACGTGCATTTTTATTGAATCAGATTTGTGAAATGCTGATGAGAGTCGTGACTTTGCATTTTTGTTATCTTCTTTTATGTGGGTTGCATTTTGCATTTGCATTTTCGTCAAACAATTTGCATTTTTATTATCTGTTCTTTTTTTCCATTTTTAGTAGCAAATATACGAACATGCATATATATGAAAATGCAAATATATTATTATGCATTTTTAATGTGAAAGTGCTGCTGTTTGCATTTTAGACTGATGTTACTTGCATTTCACATGCTGCTGTTTGCATTTTAGACTGTTGAACTTGTATTTCAGATACCGCTGTTTGCATTTCAGATACTCCTGTTGATATAGTGTTGTGTATGAAATTTGCATTTTTTTGAATTTGCATTTTGGAAGAAGATAACAAAAGGAGTAAACTAATATAGTGTTGTGTATGCAATTTGCATTGTAGTGTTTGTGTATGAAATTTGCATTTTTTTGTAGATTTTTCATTTTGAAAGTGCTGTAGATTTTGCATTTTGAAAGTGCTGCTGTTTGCATTTTCCATTTACAATTACATGCTGTTGTTTGCATTTCACATTTTTGGTTTGAACATGTCTGCTGTTTGCATTTTCAATTACATGCTGCTGTTTGCATTTGCATTTACATGCTGTTGTTTGCATTTCACATTTGAAAGTGCTATTGTTTGCTTTTTGCATTTGCATTTAGGTTTGAACATGTAATATCAGCCCTTGTTACTTGCATTTCACATGCTGCTGTTTGCATTTTAGACTATTTTTTTATTTGATAATCTGCATTTTCATTGAATGGGTTTGTGACGTGCATTTTTATTGAATCAGATTTGTGAAATGCATATGAGAGTCGTGAGTTTACATTTTTGCTATCTTCTTTTATGTGGGTTGCATTTTGCATTTGCATTTTCGTCAAACAATTTGCATTTTTGTTATCTGTTCTCTTTTTCCATTTTTAGTAGCAAATATACGAACATGCATATATATGAAAATGCAAATATATAAAAATGCATTTTTGATGTGAAAGTGATGTTGTTTGCATTTTAGACTGATGTTACTTGCATTTCACATACTGCTGTTCGCATTTTAGACTGTTGAACTTGTATTTCAGATGCTGCTGTTTGCATTTCAGATATTGCTGTTGATATAGTGTTGTGTATGAAATTTGCATTTTTTTAAATTTGCATTTTGGAAGAAGATAACAAAAAGAGTTAACTAATATAGTGTTGTGTTTGAATTTTGCATTGTAGTGTTTGTGTATGAAATTTGCATTTTTTGTAGATTTTGCATTTTGAAAGTGCTGTAGATTTTGCATTTTGAAAGTGCTGTAGATTTTGCATTTTGAAAGTGCTGCTGTTTGCATTTTGCATTTGCAATTACATGCTGTTGTTTGCATTTCACATTTTTGGTTTGAACATGTTTGTTGTTTGCATTTGCAATTACATGCTGCTGTTTGCATTTGCATTTACATGTTGTTGTTTGCATTTCACATTTGAAAGTGCTATTGTTTGTTTTTTGCATTTGCATTTTAGGTTTGAACATGTAATATCAGCCCTTGTTACTTGCATTTCACATGCTGCTGTTTGCATTTTAGATTATTTTTTTATTTGCTAATCTGCATTTTCATTGAATGGGTTTGTGACGTGCATTTTTATTGAATCAGATTTGTGAAATGCAGATGAGAGTCGTGAGTTTACATTTTTGCTATCTTCTTTTATGTGGGTTGCATTTTGCATTTGCATTTTCGTCAAACAATTTGCATTTTTGTTATCTGTTCTCTTTTTCCATTTTTAGTAGCAAATATACGAACATGCATATATATGAAATGCAAATATATAAACATGCATTTTTGATGTGAAAGTGCTGTTGTTTGCATTTTAGACTGATGTTACTTGCATTTCACATACTGCTGTTTGCATTTTAGACTGTTGAACTTGTATTTCAGAAACCGCTGTTTGCATTTCAGATACTCCTGTTGATATAGTGTTGTGTATGAAATTTGCATTTTTTTGAATTTGCATTTTGGAAGAAGATAACAAAAGGAGTAAACTAATATAGTGTTGTGTATGCAATTTGCATTGTAGTGTATGTGTATGAAATTTGCATTTTTTTGTAGATTTTTCATTTTGAAAGTGCTGTAGATTTTGCATTTTGAAAGTGCTGCTGTTTGCATTTTCCATTTACAATTACATGCTGTTGTTTGCATTTCACATTTTTGGTTTGAACATGTCTGCTGTTTGCATTTTCAATTACATGCTGCTGTTTGCATTTGCATTTACATGCTGTTGTTTGCATTTCACATTTGAAAGTGCTATTGTTTGCTTTTTGCATTTGCATTTAGGTTTGAACATGTAATATCAGCCCTTGTTACTTGCATTTCACATGCTGCTGTTTGCATTTTAGATTATTTTTTTATTTGCTAATCTGCATTTTCATTGAATGGGTTTGTGACGTGCATTTTTATTGAATCAGATTTGTGAAATGCAGATGAGAGTCGTGAGTTTACATTTTTGCTATCTTCTTTTATGTGGGTTGCATTTTGCATTTGCATTTTCGTCAAACAATTTGCATTTTTGTTATCTGTTCTCTTTTTCCATTTTTAGTAGCAAATATACGAACATGCATATATATGAAATGCAAATATATAAACATGCATTTTTGATGTGAAAGTGCTGTTGTTTGCATTTTAGACTGATGTTACTTGCATTTCACATACTGCTGTTTGCATTTTAGACTGTTGAACTTGTATTTCAGAAACCGCTGTTTGCATTTCAGATACTCCTGTTGATATAGTGTTGTGTATGAAATTTGCATTTTTTTGAATTTGCATTTTGGAAGAAGATAACAAAAGGAGTAAACTAATATAGTGTTGTGTATGCAATTTGCATTGTAGTGTTTCTGTATGAAATTTGCATTTTTTTGTAGATTTTTCATTTTGAAAGTGCTGTAGATTTTGCATTTTGAAAGTGCTGCTGTTTGCATTTTCCATTTACAATTACATGCTGTTGTTTGCATTTCACATTTTTGGTTTGAACATGTCTGCTGTTTGCATTTTCAATTACATGCTGCTGTTTGCATTTGCATTTACATGCTGTTGTTTGCATTTCACATTTGAAAGTGCTATTGTTTGCTTTTTGCATTTGCATTTAGGTTTGAACATGTAATATCAGCCCTTGTTACTTGCATTTCACATGCTGCTGTTTGCATTTTAGATTATTTTTTTATTTGCTAATCTGCATTTTCATTGAATGGGTTTGTGACGTGCATTTTTATTGAATCAGATTTGTGAAATGCAGATGAGAGTCGTGAGTTTACATTTTTGCTATCTTCTTTTATGTGGGTTGCATTTTGCATTTGCATTTTCGTCAAACAATTTGCATTTTTGTTATCTGTTCTCTTTTTCCATTTTTAGTAGCAAATATACGAACATGCATATATATGAAAATGCAAATATATAAACATGCATTTTTGATGTGAAAGTGCTGTTGTTTGCATTTTAGACTGATGTTACTTGCATTTCACATACTGCTGTTTGCATTTTAGACTGTTGAACTTGTATTTCAGATGCTGCTGTTTGCATTTCAGATATTGTTGTTGATATAGTGTTGTGTATGAAATTTGTATTTTTTTGAATTTGCATTTTGGAAGAAGATAACAAAAGGAGTTAACTAATATAGTGTTGTGTTTGAATTTTGCATTGTAGTGTTTCTGTATGAAATTTGCATTTTTTTGTAGATTTTGCATTTTGAAAGTGCTGTAGATTTTGCATTTTGAAAGTGCTGCTGTTTGCATTTTGCATTTGCAATTACATGCTGTTGTTTGCATTTCACATTTTTGGTTTGAACATGTTTGTTGTTTGCATTTGCAATTACATGCTGCTGTTTGCATTTGCATTTACATGTTGTTTTCATTTCACATTTGAAAATGCTATTGTTTGCTTTTTGCATTTGCATTTTAGGTTTGAACATGTAATATCAGCCCTTGTTACTTGCATTTCACATGCTGCTGTTTGCATTTTAGACTATTTTTTTATTTGCTAATCTGCATTTTCATTGAATGGGTTTGTGACGTGCATTTTTATTGAATCAGATTTGTGTAATGCAGATGAGAGTTGTGAGTTTGCATTTTTGTTATCTTCTTTTATGTGGGTTGCATTTTGCATTTGCATTTTCGTCAAACAATTTGCATTTTTGTTATCTGTTCTTTTTTTCCATTTTTAGTAGCAAATATACGAACATGCATATATATGAAAATGCAAATATATAAACATGCATTTTTGATGTGAAAGTGCTGCTGTTTGCATTTTAGACTGATGTTACTTGCATTTCACATGCTGCTGTTTGCATTTTAAACTGTTGAACTTGTATTTCAGAAACCGCTGTTTGCATTTCAGATACTCCTGTTGATATAGTGTTGTGTATGAAATTTGCATTTTTTTGAATTTGCATTTTGGAAGAAGATAACAAAAGGAGTAAACTAATATAGTGTTGTGTATGCAATTTGCATTGTAGTGTATGTGTATGAAATTTGCATTTTTTTGTAGATTTTTCATTTTGAAAGTGCTGTAGATTTTGCATTTTGAAAGTGCTGCTGTTTGCATTTTCCATTTACAATTACATGCTGTTGTTTGCATTTCACATTTTTGGTTTGAACATGTCTGCTGTTTGCATTTTCAATTACATGCTGCTGTTTGCATTTGCATTTACATGCTGTTGTTTGCATTTCACATTTGAAAGTGCTATTGTTTGCTTTTTGCATTTGCATTTAGGTTTGAACATGTAATATCAGCCCTTGTTACTTGCATTTCACATGCTGCTGTTTGCATTTTAGACTATTTTTTTATTTGATAATCTGCATTTTCATTGAATGGGTTTGTGACGTGCATTTTTATTGAATCAGATTTGTGAAATGCATATAAGAGTCGTGAGTTTACATTTTTGCTATCTTCTTTTATGTGGGTTGCATTTTGCATTTGCATTTTCGTCAAACAATTTGCATTTTTGTTATCTGTTCTCTTTTTCCATTTTTAGTAGCAAATATACGAACATGCATATATATGAAAATGCAAATATATAAAAATGCATTTTTGATGTGAAAGTGATGTTGTTTGCATTTTAGACTGATGTTACTTGCATTTCACATACTGCTGTTCGCATTTTAGACTGTTGAACTTGTATTTCAGATGCTGCTGTTTGCATTTCAGATATTGCTGTTGATATAGTGTTGTGTATGAAATTTGCATTTTTTTAAATTTGCATTTTGGAAGAAGATAACAAAAAGAGTTAACTAATATAGTGTTGTGTTTGAATTTTGCATTGTAGTGTTTGTGTATGAAATTTGCATTTTTTGTAGATTTTGCATTTTGAAAGTGCTGTAGATTTTGCATTTTGAAAGTGCTGTAGATTTTGCATTTTGAAAGTGCTGCTGTTTGCATTTTGCATTTGCAATTACATGCTGTTGTTTGCATTTCACATTTTTGGTTTGAACATGTTTGTTGTTTGCATTTGCAATTACATGCTGCTGTTTGCATTTGCATTTACATGTTGTTGTTTGCATTTCACATTTGAAAGTGCTATTGTTTGTTTTTTGCATTTGCATTTTAGGTTTGAACATGTAATATCAGCCCTTGTTACTTGCATTTCACATGCTGCTGTTTGCATTTTAGATTATTTTTTTATTTGCTAATCTGCATTTTCATTGAATGGGTTTGTGACGTGCATTTTTATTGAATCAGATTTGTGAAATGCAGATGAGAGTCGTGAGTTTACATTTTTGCTATCTTCTTTTATGTGGGTTGCATTTTGCATTTGCATTTTCGTCAAACAATTTGCATTTTTGTTATCTGTTCTCTTTTTCCATTTTTAGTAGCAAATATACGAACATGCATATATATGAAAATGCAAATATATAAACATGCATTTTTGATGTGAAAGTGCTGTTGTTTGCATTTTAGACTGATGTTACTTGCATTTCACATACTGCTGTTTGCATTTTAGACTGTTGAACTTGTATTTCAGATGCTGCTGTTTGCATTTCAGATATTGCTGTTGATATAGTGTTGTGTATGAAATTTGTATTTTTTTGAATTTGCATTTTGGAAGAAGATAACAAAAGGAGTTAACTAATATAGTGTTGTGTTTGAATTTTGCATTGTAGTGTTTCTGTATGAAATTTGCATTTTTTTGTAGATTTTGCATTTTGAAAGTGCTGTAGATTTTGCATTTTGAAAGTGCTGCTGTTTGCATTTTGCATTTGCAATTACATGCTGTTGTTTGCATTTCACATTTTTGGTTTGAACATGTTTGTTGTTTGCATTTGCAATTACATGCTGCTGTTTGCATTTGCATTTACATGTTGTTTTCATTTCACATTTGAAAGTGCTATTGTTTGTTTTTTGCATTTGCATTTTAGGTTTGAACATGTAATATCAGCCCTTGTTACTTGCATTTCACATGCTGCTGTTTGCATTTTAGACTATTTTTTTATTTGCTAATCTGCATTTTCATTGAATGGGTTTGTGACGTGCATTTTTATTGAATCAGATTTGTGTAATGCAGATGAGAGTTGTGAGTTTGCATTTTTGTTATCTTCTTTTATGTGGGTTGCATTTTGCATTTGCATTTTCGTCAAACAATTTGCATTTTTGTTATCTGTTCTTTTTTTCCATTTTTAGTAGCAAATATACGAACATGCATATATATGAAAATGCAAATATATAAACATGCATTTTTGATGTGAAAGTGCTGCTGTTTGCATTTTAGACTGATGTTACTTGCATTTCACATGCTGCTGTTTGAATTTTAAACTGTTGAACTTGTATTTCAGAAACCGCTGTTTGCATTTCAGATACTCCTGTTGATATAGTGTTGTGTATGAAATTTGCATTTTTTTGAATTTGCATTTTGGAAGAAGATAACAAAAGGAGTAAACTAATATAGTGTTGTGTATGCAATTTGCATTGTAGTGTTTGTGTATGAAATTTGCATTTTTTTGTAGATTTTTCATTTTGAAAGTGCTGTAGATTTTGCATTTTGAAAGTGCTGCTGTTTGCATTTTCCATTTACAATTACATGCTGTTGTTTGCATTTCACATTTTTGGTTTGAACATGTCTGCTGTTTGCATTTTCAATTACATGCTGCTGTTTGCATTTGCATTTACATGCTGTTGTTTGCATTTCACATTTGAAAGTGCTATTGTTTGCTTTTTGCATTTGCATTTAGGTTTGAACATGTAATATCAGCCCTTGTTACTTGCATTTCACATGCTGCTGTTTGCATTTTAGACTATTTTTTTATTTGATAATCTGCATTTTCATTGAATGGGTTTGTGACGTGCATTTTTATTGAATCAGATTTGTGAAATGCATATGAGAGTCGTGAGTTTACATTTTTGCTATCTTCTTTTATGTGGGTTGCATTTTGCATTTGCATTTTCGTCAAACAATTTGCATTTTTGTTATCTGTTCTCTTTTTCCATTTTTAGTAGCAAATATACGAACATGCATATATATGAAAATGCAAATATATAAAAATGCATTTTTGATGTGAAAGTGATGTTGTTTGCATTTTAGACTGATGTTACTTGCATTTCACATACTGCTGTTCGCATTTTAGACTGTTGAACTTGTATTTCAGATGTTGCTGTTTGCATTTCAGATATTGCTGTTGATATAGTGTTGTGTATGAAATTTGCATTTTTTTAAATTTGCATTTTGGAAGAAGATAACAAAAAGATTTAACTAATATAGTGTTGTGTTTGAATTTTGCATTGTAGTGTTTGTGTATGAAATTTGCATTTTTTTGTAGATTTTGCATTTTGAAAGTGCTGTAGATTTTGCATTTTGAAAGTGCTGCTGTTTGCATTTTGCATTTGCAATTACATGCTGTTGTTTGCATTTCACATTTTTGGTTTGAACATGTTTGTTGTTTGCATTTGCAATTACATGCTGCTGTTTGCATTTGCATTTACATGTTGTTGTTTGCATTTCACATTTGAAAGTGCTATTGTTTGCTTTTTGCATTTGCATTTTAGGTTTGAACATGTAATATCAGCCCTTGTTACTTGCATTTCACATGCTGCTGTTTGCATTTTAGATTATTTTTTTATTTGCTAATCTGCATTTTCATTGAATGGGTTTGTGACGTGCATTTTTATTGAATCAGATTTGTGAAATGCAGATGAGAGTCGTGAGTTTGCATTTTTGTTATCTTCTTTTATGTGGGTTGCATTTTGCATTTGCGTTTTCGTCAAACAATTTGCATTTTTGTTATCCGTTCTTTTTTTCCATTTTTAGTAGCAAATATACGAACATGCATATATATGAAAATGCAAATATATAAACATGCATTTTTGATGTGAAAGTGCTGCTGTTTGCATTTTAGACTGATGTTACTTGCATTTCACATACTGCTGTTTGCATTTTAGACTGTTGAACTTGTATTTCAGATGCTGCTGTTTGCATTTCAGATATTGCTGTTGATATAGTGTTGTGTATGAAATTTGCATTTTTTTGAATTTGCATTTTGGAAGAAGATAACAAAAGGAGTTAACTAATATATTTTTTTGTGTTTGAATTTTCATTGTAGTGTTTGTGTATGAAATTTGCATTTTTTTTGTAGATTTTGCATTTTGAAAGTGCTGTAGATTTTGCATTTTGAAAGTGCTGCTGTTTGCATTTTGCATTTGCAATTACATGCTGTTGTTTGCATTTCACATTTTTGGTTTGAACATGTTTGTTGTTTGCATTTGCAATTACATGCTGCTGTTTGCATTTGCATTTACATGTTGTTGTTTGCATTTCACATTTGAAAGTGCTATTGTTTGCTTTTTGCATTTGCATTTTAGGTTTGAACATGTAATATCAGCCCTTGTTACTTGCATTTCACATGCTGCTGTTTGCATTTTAGACTATTTTTTTATTTGCTAATCTGCATTTTCATTGAATGGGTTTGTGACGTGCATTTTTATTGAATCAGATTTGTGAAATGCAGATGAGAGTCGTGAGTTTGCATTTTTGTTATCTTCTTTTATGTGGGTTGCATTTTGTATTTGCATTTTCGTCAAACAATTTGCATTTTTATTATCTGTTCTTTTTTTTCCATTTTTAGTAGCAAATATACGAACATGCATATATATGAAAATGCAAATATATTATTATGCATTTTTGATATGAAAGTGCTGCTATTTGCATTTTAGACTGATGTTACTTGCATTTCACATGCTGCTGTTTGCATTTTAGACTGTTGAACTTGTATTTCGGATACCGCTGTTTGTATTTCAGATACTTCTGTTGATATAGTGTTGTGTATTAAATTTGCATTTTTTTGAATTTGCATTTTGGAAGAAGATAACAAAAGGAGTTAACTAATATAGTGTTGTGTATGCAATTTGCATTGTAGTGTTTGTGTATGAAATTTGCATTTTTTGTAGTATTGTGTATGCAACTCAAATAAATGTGATAACCAAAATGCAATCAAGATAAATATGATAACCAAAATGCAACCAAGATGAAGATGATAATCAAAATGCAACCAAAATGAAAGTGATAACCAAAATGCAACCCAAATGAAGAAGATAACCAAAATGCAAATAACCGAAAATGCAAATTACATTAAGTCATTAGCAAGCAAATAACACAATGATTTCCTTTCATATCTACAATTTACAGATCTTAAATAGCGGCTTTCAGTTTTCAGTTTCATTTAGGTTGCATTTTGGTCATCACCTTCATCTAGATTGCATTTTGATTGTCATCTTTATCCACAATTTGCATGTTCAGATTTGAAATTTTCATTTTCGCAATTTGCATTTTCAAAATAAAAAATTTAAAAAATATGGGAAGAGTGGTCTTGAATTAAAGAGCAAGAAAAACTGAACCCAATGGTATAATTTTTTTGCTAAAAATCTTAAACATGACATAGTTATAATTATTAGAAGGATTAAGATGTTTTTTGTAATAAAAAACTGATGGGTTTTATGGAGGCACGTGGCTTTTATGGAAAAAACAAAAATCTCTTTTTTGCCCTTTTTGTTGATGTCACCTGGCAATATTATAATAGTTCTACAGGGGTCTATGAATAAGGATGGTTCTATATATAACCATACCCTATATATATATATATATATATAAAATATGCGCGCATTTAAATTAAAAGTACTTTCCATTACACATTTAGGAGCGTTATTATTTCAAATCACATTTTAAGCAGTCAACCATCAACAGTCAAACCGGGGCCTTGCCTTGATGCTAACATAACCTACAGAACAACAACAAGCAGTATCTGTTAAGCTACAAGAGCTTAGTGAGAAAGCTAAACTCTAAATCATAAAAGCATGCACACACACATATACGAATGCTGTCATAGTTCTTATGGATACAATACTGCACCATCTTAGCATCCGCCAAGAAGGCTAAAACATTATCGTAGCTATTACTGCACGAAGCAGCATGCTACAGCTCTACTCTCACACGTTGTGATCCTCTTATCACTAACATAACACATTGCAATACAACACACATATCACATATATGAATCTCATCAATTAATACCACATAGAGTTATGCCAAATATTCTCAGAACATGTCAAACAGTAATTCCTACAGATATATAATCATGGTATTAATCATATAATCAAACTCAACACTTAATAAACTGAACAGGGGCAGAGCACGCCTGTACCCCTTTAGGGCACGCCCGTGCCCCTAGGCCCAAGGCCCAGAAATAGGCCCAACAAACATGGGCGTACGGGGCTAGGCACACCCTGTACTGAAGCAAGTCAGGCCCGTACCCTACCCGCAGGTACGCCCGGACCTTAAGAACAGAGGTGGTCACGGCCACGTGGCACGACCATACCCCTTAAAGGCACGCCCGTGCCTTTTTGGTTTCAGCAACAGTTCGCCGACTGTCTTGCTATAACTCCGGCTAACTCACCAAATATCATTATGTAAATTCATAAAAACACTACTGGGTGTTTTCCTACACCCCTAACAACTTCTAAACCAAAAACAACAACCATAACATAACTAAATCCTTGATTCACCATGAATCAACTTAAAGCCCATTAAAAACTTCAAGAACTTGACTAACAATCTTACCTCAAGCTTGTATGAAAGGTAGGCTCAGTTGTCACCACTTGTATGATCATGATCAAAAGTTCAAAGAAAAATATGGCTGTTCTATGTGTACGTGAACTTGGCTGAAACAAATGAGAGGTTTGACTCTCAAATGGTCAAATCTTGCTATACATACAATTGTTTTGAGATTTGGCACAACTAGTCCCTCAATGTTTGTTAACACTACCCTTGTCTTGTTTTCTCTGTCTTCCTTCTTAAACCCTCATATCATAACACATTCATCCTTATTTCTTGTAAGCTTTCATCATCTTCATTTTAATCAACAAATATTCGCGTTTAAGCTCTATTTCACGCACATCTATCACAAACCAAAAACTAATCAAAGCACAAATATTCTAAACAAAATAGGTGCATTATAATCAATTTATGCATGTATAGAGTATGCACACAATATATTCAATGGTCAAGAAGTTGGACGACATGAACACTGGGTAAGCCCTGTTTACAGCATGGAGAGATGAAAACATGTGTACATTCTTCAAAGTTAATCCAATTAATAGGGTGTCAATGTGGAAAAAGTCAACTGTTCTAGCACAAATGTTACCACCAAAGCGTCACACTCAGATTGATAGGACAAAGACAAAGAGGAGAAGGGAGCTGATGAAGATCTTGTTTTAAAAGCAAGACTTAAAAAGAAATTGAAGTCAGTTGCTTGTGGCTTGTGTGGTGGCAAAGGGCATAACCAGAGGACATGCATGGGAAAAGAGTCAACCATAAAACTTTGAATCTATTTATGTTTAAGACATGTGTACTTGACAATTAAGTCTACTATGACTTTGTTTTGATTTCAATATCTTAATAACCATGTTGGTTGATGTATTGTGTTTAGTTTGCTATGAACAATGTTGTTTTTTGTTTTTACAACTTGTGAAGGACTAATTATGTGTAATGAATCTGTGTTTGGTTAATGAATCTTTGTTTGGTTATGGAGTTATTCATATAAAATAGAAATTGATTAGTACAAAGCATTCACATTACATTAAAGATTACCTTAAAGATTGAAACAGAACCATACATAATGTACCTTCCTTACAACCATTATTTCAAACACTACATGATCACTCACATCCAAAATGAATTCAAACATATCTAAGATCACTCACATCCATTTCATGAAACCAAAGTAACTTCAAACATTACATGATTATAAGCCCTTACAGCATCTTTGTCAATTTCAAATTTCAACCAACAACCATTTGGCAAATTGTTATGGTGCTTTAACCACTCAAACTCCCCTTTGATGACTACATCATCACTAACTTGATTAGGGATTATAGGTTCAACAACAACACATATTTCCATTGGGTGATTCCACCCATTCATCTCAAGGATGCAACAAGTGTGATTTAGAAACTGATACATTCTCACAAAGGGAGCTGGTATTGTCTGCAACATATACACATCAAAATTACAAATACATAACATAACCAAAGACAATAGTAATGGAAAGTGTTTATATGCAATACCATTTGGTCATTCTTCATGATATGTTTTTCAAATTGCAAAAAAAAAGACTTAGGAGTTCCTATTGCCATGTTTACAAGCTAATATGGGAAGACTATAAACCTTTAAGGGGTATTTATACCAATACATTTGCACATTACATCCACCAAATATTCATACATCATTCATTACTACAAAAAAATTATGTAATCAAATCATATAAGGAATCATATTCCTTTTGCATTAAAAAACAAAAAAAAACATACATCATTGTTCTGTATCAAATTGCATTTCCCCAAAATAAGACAAACCTAATACATACAGCTTCATAGATACATTAAAAAAGCAACAAACCCTACCCAACTATCTATCAACATCATCTTCAATTTCCAAGCTTTTTGTTAACTAGCTTCAAGTATAAGTTTGCTAAAGGACTATTATTACTCCAAATTTCTCACATAAAGGATGGTTTATGTACTTACGATCATTAAAGAACAAAAAATGCATATATAATACCCGCAAACCCGGGCTAATAGTTAGCGGGTTAGCAGTACGTGTTTGTGTGTGATAAATTTATTTATGTGTTTTAAATTGGAATATATCATGCTTAGTTAATTAATTAACTAAATTGAAATTAATATTTATATGTGAATACATGCCGGAAGTTATTTGTATGCAAGATAAATAAGTATGTATGTATGCATGTAAATATGTGTATTTGGATAGGTTTAGAAGACACCTCCTACTTTGTTTTGAGGGAATTGTATGTATGTGTATATGATTTGAATTGAAGAATATCACCTCCTCATATTATCAAGGTGTAGTGTGTGTAAACTAGCTTCATTAAGAAGAAACCAAGAAACTTGCAAACTTGAAGTTTTTGAACTTGAGGATTTTTTGTTGTTAATTCAAAGCAAATGTTGGTATTTGTTCCTTATGTGTTTATATGAAGATTCATGCTAGTTTTGCTACGCTTTTATTGAGTTTGATGATTGTATATGCTAAGAACACCATTTATGGGTTTTTGAAGAAACTTGACAAATGGGTTTTGATTGTTTTGTTCTTTTAAATTGTTTAAAGGTGTTCTTGATGATTGTTAGCATGTTATATGAAGTTTGTATGTGTTTTAGTAGTGATTTTATCAGTTTATCAGATGTTAAATATGATTTACTTTGTGTATAAGTCGGCTCGAAGATGAACAAGAAGAAGAATATATTTGCAGCTTTTTGCGACGCGACGTAGCCAATAAAGGGACGCGATGCGTTCCTGGTTTTGATCTGAACTTCGCACATTGATCCGACTTTTTGGGTTTGTTTGTCCGAATTTTGGGTCATTCGACCCCTTGGTCCGACTTTGAGATGGGTGATCCGAATTTCGTTCATCCAATCTATCAGATCCAAGTTATTGAACGCGATGCGTCCGGTGAAATTCAAAATGTGGAAGTATATATTTATGAATCAGAGACTGATTTAGGTGTTGTTGTGTTTTCAGGAAACACAACGACTCAGTAACATTAGATATTTGAGTGTTGCGATTGAGAATAAGAGGTGAGTAGATGTTAACTCACGACTCACGGATGGTAAAGGTTACGGAGGAAGTGTAACGAAAGTTTTCTAAAGGACTATTATTGCTCCAAATTTCTCAAATAAAGGATGGTTTATGTACTTACGATCATTAAAGAACAAAAAGTGAATCTATAACATCCGCAAACCCGGGCTATTAGTTAGCAGGTTAGCGGTATGTGTTTATGTGTGTTAAATTTATTTATGTGTTTTAAATTGGAATATATCATGCTTAGTTAATTAATTAACTAAATTGAAATTAATATGTATATGTGAATACATTCCCGAAGTTATTTGTATGCAAGATAAATAAGTATGTATGTATGCATGTAAATATGTGTATTTGGATAAGATCTATTAGACACCTCTTTGTTTTGAGGGAATTGTATGTACATGTATATGATTTGAATTGAAGAATATCACCTCCTCATATTATGAAGGTGTAGTGGGTGTAAACTAGCTTCATTAAGAAGAAACCAAGAAACTTGCAAACTTGAAGTTTTTGAACTTGAGGATTTGTTGTTGTTAATTCAAAGCAAAGGTTGGTATTTGTTTCTTATGTGTTTAAATGAAGATTCATGCTAGTTTTGCTATGTTTTTATTGAGTTTGATGATTGTATATGCTAAGAACACCATTGATGGGTTTTTGAAGAAACTTGACAAATGGGTTTTCATTGTTTTGTTGTTTTAAATTGTTTAAAGGTTTTCTTGATGATTGTATGTGTTTTAGTAGTGATTTTATCGGTTATCAGATGTTAGATATGATTACTTTGTGTATAAGTCGGCTGGAAGATGAACAAGAAGAATAAGATATTTGCAGGTTTTCGCGATGCGACGCGTCCAATAAAGGGACGTGACGCGTTCTCGGTTTTGATCCGAGCTTCACACATTGATCCGACTTTTTGGGTTTGTTCGTCCGACTTTTGGGTCATCTGATCCATTGGTCCGACTTTCAGATGGGTGATCCGACTTTCGTTCATCCGGTCTATGCGATCCGACTTATTGAACGCGACGCGACGCGTCCGGTGAAATTCAAAATGTGGAATTTTGTTTGTTATTCTTTGATGTTATGTACTTTATGGATTTTCATGTGTGGATCTAGCATATTTTATATGAGCAATAGAGATGTAAGTATATGTGGATGTATATTTATGAATCAGAGACTGATTTCGGTGTTGTTGTGTTTTCAGGAAACACAAAGGCTCATTAACATTAGACATATGAGTGCTGCGATTGAGGACAAGAGGTGACTAGATGTTAACTCACGGATGGTAAAGGTTATGAGTGATATGATTGATGTGATGCATGCGTTTGTGATTGATAGACTGTTGAGTCTGATTAATTGTTGATTGTTGAATTTATTATTTGATTGTATAATTATTTGGCTGATACGTACTCTTTGGATGATATTGAGTTGTATTTAAGAAGTCAGCTATACGTAGAATTGGGCTGGGCTCGTCTGCTAATTAGTTAAACAGTTGTAGTCCTACTCATGCATGCGTTGCGTCAGAGGGGAATTTGACTTTGGCAATTCAGCGGAGGACTATCGGTAAACCTTTGCTTGGCCGGCATTGGGTGTAGGTTCTGCGCCTAACCGCCGGTCTTTTTGATTGTGTGGTTACATGCTTTTGCATCGATTGATGGTGTTGGCTTTCGTGTTTGGATTCCTCTCACTTAGCTTTGTGCTAATTCCCAACAGTTGATTGTTTTTACAGGTTTGTGAGTCTGTGGAGTTTTTGAAAGGAAAAATTGACCTCTGATATTAATTTTGTTTTGAAATGAGTTATGTTATATTTTGTAACACAATGAAGGATACGATGTTGTAATTGTAAATAGATGTTTTGATTCGTGATTATGTAAATTATGTTTGTTAATGCTTCCGCAATGTTTTTAAAAAAAATGGCTTAGGATTTTCTGGTGTTACAACATCTTTATGAAACCTTAAGGACCAAAAAACAATTACCTCTAAATTCAAAAAACAACGCTAATATATTACATAATTTTTATTTATTATATCATCTATGATTAAATTAATAATTAAATATGATAGCACCGTTGAAGAACAAAGTTACACGTTATAATATTTAAAATGTCGTGATAGTTTAAGTGGGTAATATTAATCTTAATCTATAAAGATCCTCTATTATCTCTTAATATTAATAAAAAAATTAACATCCATTCTTATTATTGTGTTTTAAATATTTGCCATTACTCATGTAATACATAAGACGCTCAACTACTAGATAATAAAAGCCACCGAGTCAATTCAACATGTCACCATTTAGTACATAAAAGGATTAAAGTGACGGGATCAAGTGAAAACACATTTTTAAGGATAACATATCTGGGCATTTGAAATCTTGATCTAAGTGTTATAAAAGTATGACACGTCTACTAGATGCGTCTACAAAAATTAGACTTGTTTACTATATTTATCACTTGTTGCATATGTTTTTAATATAATTTAAAATTTTATTGTTTATATGTTAATATGAATTAAAAATAAAGGTAATTTATTTTCTTGATTTTTACTATCGTACTTCATGTACTCCGTGAGAAGTATATTCTCTCTATAATCTTACCTAAGGATTAAACATATAAATATAAAGATTTAGTATGAATAAATATCAGTCTTATGTAAGACCAGCATGAGCATCACTACCACCATCACCATCATCATCATTATCATATCATCATTCTTCATCATCACATCATTCATCATCATCATCATCATCATTCACATCATCATCATCATCATCATCTCATCATCATCGTCATCATCATCATCATCATCATCATCATCTATCTATGCTCCGTTTTCATATATATTATCCACCAAAAGCTTTCCTTATCTCCTTTTTAAATAAACTGATTTATTTATATAATATATAATATATATAATATCTATTAATTAAGATATATATACTATATAAATATTTAAAATATATCTTATCTCATTTATCTCTTTAATCCTTAATTTCTTCAAATAATTTCATTTTCGCCTTTTTAGCATGCAAAATAACAAATAAACCATAAACGTATCTTTTTACAATTAAGCACACAATTTTCGGCTAAAATTAAACAGATATCGCCCAAAATATATATATCTAATAAACGTGATATCAAAATACCCCACACTTGAACTTTGCTTGTCCCCAAGCAAACTACAACTTTATCCAGGCTATAACTTTTAAATAATCAATACGACTCTTTGAAAAATTAAATATTACTTACAAATGTCAAAAAGATTGATTAGAAACAAAACATAAGTTATATGTAGACTTATGCACATACTTATGATTTGATCCATAGTTACTTTTCAACCATCCCAAATAATCTCTCCGTTTATAAATACCCAAACCTTAATTTATGAATTTCATTTATATTTAAATTGGTTAATTTACCCCTTAGGAATCCCCTAACCTCAAGAATTATTGTAGATTTTCCAACTTTATTTTTACACATGCTTTTCATTTTTTCAGCTCTTTTTTATAAGTCTATGACTTTCTATGAATCCCATGTAGCGAATCCTCAACACAACCGATCCCAAACCAGTTGGCTTTAGGTGGCTAGGTGTAAAATACCCCTCAGAGTTTACTAATTCGAGTTCCAAAGGCCATTTATTTGACTTATATATATTTTTCTAGCACTTTTGCATAAATCTTTCATTTTGCACATTGGCTTTTTTCATTGTTTTTCTTTTTTAAACATATGTTTATAGAAATTGAAAATTCAACTCAGTCTACTTTTGTCAAGCTTAGACCCATTTATTGCAGCAATTCAAAAATTAAAATTTGGATACTATAAACACAAATTTCTAAGGCATGGCGAAAAGCCACAAGCAGTATGCATAAAAGCTAAACATATCCTATGAATTGTTTATAAATCAACAAACTTGACATCCTTAAATAATATCTAATCTTTACTCGAATTATATCAAAATTTTAAATTTAACGCCCAAATAAAATAATAATTTAACAAGAGGACAAATAAATTTCAAGCGACGAAATATTTTCTAATCCCCTACCCTACACTTAAATTGTACAATGTCCTCATTGTACATAAAATAAAGATATCACAAGGTAGAAAAAGCTTAGAAAAACTCCCTGGGTATTATTAGGCGAACGGTGCAGATAGATATGAGCATATATGCACATACTCCATGAATTAAAATCCATAGCTGAAATATAAACCACTCAGAGCAAATCATCACACACACATATAAATAAATATAAACATCAAAGGATAGTAATGTCTGAATGTTATTTTATATGAAGGATCTCAGAAGCATATATGAAGAATTATCTAGGCTAGGACTCCATAAAAACAAAAAGAAAAACCTAACTCACTTTCGTAGGAATCACGGTTGCATTTAGCTTATGCAACAAGCCTTTAAACCCCTCGGTAGCCCGAGTGGACGAGTTATAATCTCGTGAGGGTTTCTAGGCAACACACCCACAAAGTTGAACAAAAAGGAAACGAAATACAAAAATAAAGAAGAAAGAAAAACCTAAACTAACCACGGGTTGCCTTCCAAGAAGCGCTTGTATTTGTCTGAGTCTCTAGCTTGACTCCGTATTTATTTATTGTGAATTCAAACGAATGACTCCGCTCCGAATTTATTTATTGTGAATTCAAACGAATGACCCCACACTCGCAATCAAGTGCGGATGGTAATATTTATATGTAATGGACGATGTATATTTGTTACCCATTTGGAATGCTGAAGCTAGTGCTGCGTCCCACCACGTTATCTCGATCTTCACAAACATCTCTCCTGCGTTCTGAATCTTGGTTCCTCCCTATGATTGTGAACTCAATTGTGACTGAAGCAAAGACTCCAACCGGCTCCCGATGTTGTCTAAGTTATTCGCCTGATCCTTTTCAGCACTTGAAGTACCCCACAGAATTCCCGGCGCCAAAGGAATTCCATAATGCGACTCCAACTCCTCACTCGATTCCGTGGTTAACTCCTTTTCTGATTTCGGAGCGTCCTCCTCAAAGAGTAGAAATTCCACATAGTCCAAGATTTCATCTGCACAATTTTCCGCATCTTCTCTCTCAAGAAGGGAGGGTCCCCATACGAGTTTTGGTTCGAAACCTAACGTGGGTGTTGGTTAGACGAGGGTTGACGGTTTATCCTTTGAAAATTCTTCTGGTTCCTCAAGCAAGTCAGCGAGACATTCCAGAATATCTCCATCAGACTGAGCATCTTCTCTCGACTCCACCTCCAAACAAGGCTCAAAATGTATATTGTCGTCAGAATCGGAGTCGTCTAAGTAGAACGGTTCAGGACTAACCTGTGATTCATTAGGAGAGCTAATCGGGTGGTCATCCTCATCATCTTTTGCGATGAAGTCGAAATCATCCCGTTCGGTGCATCATCGTAAAATTTGTTCAACAAATCTTTAAGGAAGGACTTCTAATAGATCAGATTATCCTCGGGCCAATACATAATCACAAAAGAGACATTGAAAAAAACCGGAAAAAGCGCGCAAAATGACTAAGATAGGCAATAAAACTAAAACAAGAAAAGTAACTTCTTTTTGAGCCGAAACTCGAGGGAAGGATCGTTTAATACCAAATTAGTCAAGTTATACCAAAATAAAACCGTTACCTAGCAACGGCGCCAAAAACTTGATGTGCGTGTAGCGTACCAGTTTTAAATTTATAAATCCGAGTTATTTAACACGACTACAACATTAATTGGCAAGAGAACCTAATCGTATCGTAGTATAGTAAATAAGTATGGGTGTCAAACACAAGGGGAACGTGTATGATTTTGAATATAACTATACTAATTAAATATTAAACTAATATAAACAACTAAAGGGGGAATTTAAAATCTTATAAACAAAGATTCAAACTTTATGACCCAACTCACTAAATAATAATATTAAGAACCAAGAGCAAAGCAAAGGAAGTGAAAAGCAACAAACTTTATTAGATTTAAGCTTATAAAATAATGATTCCCTCCCTAGATTCAATGAAACTCTCCTCAAGTCAATGTATTAAGTGCAATATACAACTAAATCTCATATACCTATTCCTATATCAGTTAGACTCTCGATCCAAATATCTAACCCTATAATCATGCAATTAACTAACCCTATGGTCAAGGAGTCAATTCGAAGCAAGATTAGTCTTTTAGTTCGTATCAACCAAGATTAGTCTTTTAGTTCATATCAACCACGATTCTACCTTTAATGATTGTCTAAATCAACAAACCATTCAATTTACATAGAAAGGTCATCTTATGTAATTGCACATACATTAAAGTTCCTATCTTTTCATGTTTAAGCCTAGGATTTGATCCATCACTAGTCAAAACTACTTATTGGTCCTAAATAGTTATTATAAAAGTCGCACAAGCAGATTGGTCCTCCTACTCATGCAAACTCAGAATATAAACAGTCAAAAAAAGATCTAAAATACATGTGGATCTTTAATAGAACTCAAATTGATAAATATATGAAATTAAGCATCTTTAACACAAAAAGCGATTAACTTTTAAAAAATCCATCTCCTCTAAGGAGGAATACATGAAATATCAGTCAAGAAACATCATGAATGACTTCTGGAAATTAATAAATATTGAAAACACAGAAGATAGATAAATAATGTTATGTTTAGAAAATGTAGGAAAGCCTACTTTATAGGCGTAACCTATAAATAGGTATTAGGCCCCTTGGCCTTGGAACGCTTTTGACCATATATCACATATTGATTTTTGAAATCAAAATGTGTAGTGTGTGTTTCTCTCTATTATCATCTTCTCTCTACATGGTTACTTGAAGGTTCTCCATCAGAAATTCGACCTTTCAATTGGTATCAGAGCCAGACTTGATCTAAGTTGGCTCATGATTGGGTGAATCATCGATTAACAAGCTACATCGAAGAGGTTACTGTTCAGAATTCGAAGTTATGAAGGTTTGAGTGTAGCTCGTGTTAAATTTGATTCCGTTCATCTCTAAATCAACTCCGAGTTCGAAAACAATCATGAGTGATTTGATTTGGATCTTAATCAATTGTGCTTTTGAAGTTTCTCGTGGAAACATCTACGGTTTTTGCTTCAAAAGGTCATCATATTTCATGAGGATGATGGGATCATTGGGATATTATTGATCAACAAAGGATTGCGAGTTAGAGGATATAAAATTTGAGTGGTTTCTCATTGTTTTTTATAAGAATTAAAATTTCAGTCAAAAACACTTGAAGATGATGAAGAACAGCCTACATCTGAGTTTTTGATCGAGTTGGATTAACTTTTCGAAGGTTTTGGTGTTTTACTGTTGATTTTGAGCGGGTTAGTTATTTCTAAGAAGACTTCGAGCTTGGAGATTTAGAACAGATCCCTAAAAATCAAGAATTTCTTGCTCATAGTATACTTCGAGCGTATCTTTTCTGAAATTCGAAGGAAACACATCTTGAATTCGAAGCCTTAACACTTTGAGTTCGAAATCAATACCACAAGTTCCAAGTTCGAAACACATTCTAGACAACTTCGAGCGGACAAAAACCCCTGAGTGAACTTTGAACTCGAAATTCACTTTCACACCTTGACTTCGAGCGCATCCATTGAGTTACAAGTCCACTTCGAATACAAAACACATTGAGTTCGAGCATGTCCTCCATTCCAAATACACTCCAAAAACGTATTTCTAAGACTTACCACGTTTCGTATTCGAATATCACTTGTTCGAAAGCACTTTGAAACATTCCTTCAAATCCTAAATACAACTGTTCCATTCGAAGTCAACTTCATAGTTTACTTCGAATTCCCTGATTAATTCACTTCGAATTCACCTTTTCGAACCAATACTTCCAATTCGAAGAAACCATCAATACAAAACACTCTTCGAAGAAACCATCTTCGAACCCCAATCACCAACTTGTTAAAGTTAATGATCAATTCTAAACTTTCAAGTAATTAAACAAAAATGTCAAGTTCAAACGAGATTTTGGCGACTGGCACATACTTGAAACCCCCTGTTCTCTTCCGCAATGACTATTTAGTATGGAAAGGGAGGTTTATGGACTTTCTGGAACACAACAAAGTGTATGGTGAGATGATGATTGATTCTATTCTCAACAGACATAAGAAATTCTACGTAATCATTTATGCACAACCTGATAATAACCCTCCAATTCCTGGAGTGGTAAGAGAGAAAACTCATGACGAGTTGAATGCTGCTGAAAAGGAAAGGAAGAAAGCAGATAGGCTTGCTAAGTATTATCTCAAACAAGGATTAACTTCTGAGATGTCCATGAAAGTTGACAGTTTAGCAACAACCAAAGAAATCTGGGACGAGATCAAAAGACAATTGCAAGGAACTGAGCAAGGAGAACATATAAAACGAACACAATTGGTATGTTTCACGAATTCACTGCTAAAGAAAACGAACTGTTAATTGACACTTATAGTCGTTTCTGCAAACTCCAGAATGAACTCAGAACCAAAAAGGTTGAACGGACAGATTTGGATATTAACTGCGTGTTTCTTCGTGCTCTAGGTCCCGAGTGGAAAGAGCATGTGAAACTTTACAAACACATCAACAGAAACCTTACAATTGTCATATACCACAATATCTTTGAGTACCTTCAGCAATATCAGGACAGATTTGGATATTAACTGCGTGTTTCTTCGTGCCCTGTCTGACTCAGAATCTGATGAGTCTGATGGTATAGAAATGGAACAAGTCACAAGCACAGTTTTGCCTAATGGCTGATGTTCATGATGAATTCTCTGAAGAAGAAGAAGAGCCAGAAGCACACTATGACAATACAGATGATGAAGAGCTTGAAGCTGAAAATTCTGATGATGAGGTACACTCTAACTCTTTAACAGGTTGTGGTCTGAGCATGAAACATGTTTAGATCGACATGTCACGCATGAAAAAGTTAGAGAAAAAGGTACAAGAATCTAAATCAAATAAAGAAAAACTAAAAGAAATCATAAGAAATCAACAAATGGAATCTTTCCAGGTTGATAAAGAAATTGAAAAACTCAAAACCAAAATCATTGAAAAAGAAAATGAACTGATTGAGTTGACTACAAACATGAGCACCCAAATACATGACCTCAAAGAAGAAAAGATAAGCGTAGAAAATGACACAAAATTCATTATCAAAGAGAAGGGTGAATTGTACTCGAAAATCAAAGAACTTGAAGAGACACTGATAAAAATTGATAAAACAGAACAAACCATTTTTCTCAATAAATCCAAAGAACGAAAATTCTCAAAATGGACCTATGATGGTCTTCGATTTGAAAACCCTAGAATCAGTGAGAAAGTGACGGCCAAACAATTATATGATCTAAACTTAATGAATGCTGGCATCACTAAAAACATGTTATTTGTTATTCAAGAAGAAGAGGTTGTGGAAGAAGATTTTAAAAGAAATTCAAAACTAAAATCTGAAATTCCTTTTGACTATCAGGAACTAAATGAATCTATCTTATGTGAGCCTCAAAAGCTCAGTAAGATAGATGAGCCTACTGGTTTCACCTATCCTGATTATCTTAAAAAGCCACAAGTGGTCCTAGAAACCAGAGTATATATACCACATATGGTTTTACAAAGGGAACTTGAAACACTTGTAGCTTATTATTTTCAAACTATCATCACTCATGATTTAGAAAAGGAAGTAAAAGAATTAGAAAAGAGTCTTTTTATGTCACTGTAAAAGGGAAACCTTGACATGCACTTCTACTCCTTCTACTTCCCAACTAACGAGAAAGTATACCAGAGAAGAAAAAGGTAAGACAAAGGTAGAAGATTCATGGATTCCAAGAACAAATCACAAATTACCTGAAACCACCAAAAGGCAACCAAATTTCATTCCCAAAGCCAATCTCACACTCTCTCCCAAATAAAAATCAAAGTTATCAACAAAAGTTGTCAAAAAGAGCTCAAAACCACTCACAACTAACCACTTTTTAACTGTTTCAGATGTGAGGAGAGCAGACAACACAGAGAGAAGTTTTTTCCAAGAATGAAAACAGAAGAAAGTTTACACCCAGATTCTCTAAGCCTTGTTTTAATTTTTCAACAAAGTGTCATCACATTTCAAATTTCTTCAGTCATTGTATTCACTTTCCAACAATGAAATGAAAGCAAGTACTCGTTTTTGCACAAGTCATGGTTGTTTACACGGTCATTGTGAATACAAATGTGAATCTAGTCGGCTTAGAAAACAAATGGGAATTCGTGCATGTGAGAATTGGAGACCATAAGGGTCGAATCAAGTAAATGCGACCTTTGTTACATCACACGGAATAATCATTCATCTATGGGTGACCAAACATGCTCTCAAACTCATGAATTATTGGAACTATGAAAATAGATTAATCACAATTCAAGAGTTAGAAGCATACAAAAAAGGAGGGTACAAAGAGTTTTTGAAGGCCGGGAATACTACCGAATCCAAAACAAGGAAATCTCAATTACAACGTACTAAGTTTCCCTCAAAGGCAAAGTCAAAATCATCAAAAATTTCCAGCTCAAAAGATAAAACCAACAAATCAAAAGAATACAACACACCCACCATAATTTACAAACCTGTTACCGTCAAGCAAGTACCTAAATATCAAACAGTTGCAAAACCAAAAATGATTCAAATTTGGCAACGAAAAGATATGGTTTCAGGTAGTGGATCTCAAGGACACGGTCACACCAACAAGTCTTGAAAAAGGAGAGATCCCACTTATCATGGAATCTCACATTGTTCCTGATCCATTCTGGATTAAATCCTCAAAGTTTAATAAGGAAGAACAAAAGATTCAATGGAAAACACAGAAAAGAATACATTGCATTTTTCAAGTGGTTGTTGACACCGATGTATCATCTAACACGCAAGGACCCATTACAACATGGGAACCTAAACCTTCATTCTTTTCTGTTTGCGGGAACCTAATCTCTGGTACCTAGACTCAGGATGCACCAAGCATATGATAGGTGACAAGAGTCTTCTCAAAAACTTCATTCCCAAGTACTTCGGGAATGTTCATTTTGGGAATGACAATGTAGCACCGATTCCGGGGTATAGAGATATAGTAAAGAAAAGTATCAAAATAAAAAAAGGTTTCCTTTGTAGAAGGACTGGGTCATAATTTGTTTAGCATTGGCCAGTTCTGTGACAAAGACTTGTAGGTCATTTTTAAAAAGACCGCATGTTCAGTGAAAACAGAAACAGGTGATGTGCTTCTAGTAGGTACACGGAAGTCTAACTTGTATTCCATCGATCTTAACCACTACAACACAAAGACCTCTGTTTGTCTACTCAGTAAGGCCTCATCAGTCTTAACTTGGCAATGGCACAAGAAATTCTCACATCTCAACTTCCACAACATCAACAAACTGGTTACTGGAGATCTGGTGAGAGGCTTGCCTAAGTTAAAATTCATCAAAGACCATCTGTGTGCAGACTATGAAAAAGGGAAGATGAAACGTTCATCTCGCAAGGCCAAGCAAGTCTCTAGTACAAAGAAAACAATAGAGCTTCTGCACATGGATCTATATGGTCCGATGAGAGTCCAAACACGCAATGGGAAGAAGTATATCCTAGTCATTGTTCATGATTACTCTAGGTATACTTGGGTCAAGTTCTTACGGTCAAAAGATGAAGCAACTCCTACTATCATCAACTGCATCAAACAACAACAGAAAAAGTTTGAACATAGTATTGCCTCCATTCGAACGGATAATGGAACTGAGTTCAAGAACAAAATCTTGTCTGACTACCTTGATGTAGTGGGGATCTCACATCAATTTTCTGCAGCATACACTCTACAACAGAATGGAGTGGTGGAATGACGCAATCGAACTCCGGTTGAGCCTACACGTACTATGCTATCTTATTCCGGTCTCCCGCCTTCCTATTGGGCTGAAGCAGTCAGCACAGCGTGTTACACACAGAATCGTTCTTTCATCCATAAGCGTTTCAATAAAACTTCTTATGAATGGGCAAATGGCATTGTGCCTAATATCAAATATCTTCATATATTTGGTAATAGGTGCTTTGTACTCAATGAAAAGGACAATCTAAGAAAATTTGAGGCCAAGGCTGATAAAGCAATTTTCCTAGGTTATTCACATGAATCTAAAGCCTACAGGATGTTAAATAAAAGAACCAACTGTGTTACTGAAAGTATAAATGTTACATTCGACGATATGTTAGATGTTAACACTTTTCAAAAAGAAAAGGAAGTTGCTTCTGGACAAGTTAGTTCATGACCAATACTTCATAGAAAAGAAACAAATACAAATCCTAATTCATCATAACACAATTAGATTTATTACAGTCTGAATCTAATGTTCTGAATGCTGGTGACAAGAATGATGCAGTGTCTCCTGCTACAACTGCAACGGAGGTTGACAACTCGTCTTCATATCCAACCATGGATTCTCCGTCTACGTCAACTGTCAATGCAGTTATAGTTCCTCACGAGCCGTTTTATGAGGGTACTCATGTTTAGATTCAGACCTAATATCAACTGAGGAAGACATTGAACTCACAAACCGTTTAAATGAGTTCTTTCCTCGAATCCAAAACCCCCGAGGAATAAGATGGACACAATCCCATCCCGAATATCAAGTTATAGGATATGTTCAAGATGGGGTAAGGACTCGTTCACAAATGGCAAATGAGTGCCTTTATTCTAGTTTCCTATCTATGATTGAACCCACCAAAGTCTCCGATGCTTTACAAGATGCTGATTGGGTCATTGCAATGCAAGAAGAACTTAATCAGTTTGAAAGACTCAAAGTTTGGAGATTGGTACCACTTCCAGAGGATAAATCAGTGGTTGGTACCAAGTGGATTTTTAAGAACAAACGGGATTCCGATGGAATAGTGGTTAGAAACAAAGCTAGGCTGGTTTCTAAGGGTTACAACCAACAGGAGGGAATAGACTATGATGAAACATTTGCTCCTGTAGCTAGGATAGAAGCCATAAGACTATTCTTAGCATATGCTACCTACAAAAGCTTTAAGGTTTTTCAAATGGACGTCAAGACAACATTCTTAAATGGTATCCTCAAGAAGGAGGTTTATGTGTCTCAGCCAGAAGGCTTCGTAAATCCCAAATTCCGACAACATGTTTATATTCTAGACAAAACCTTATATGGACTAAAACAAGCCCCGAGAGCTTTGTATGATGTCATGTCTGAATATTTGTTGTACATAATATAGGAAAAACCGACACCACTTTATTCACAAAATCCAAAGGAAAGGATCTAATCTTTGTACAAATTTATGTGGATGACATTATCTTTGGTTCTACTAACCCCAAGTACAGTGATGAATTTGCACATACTGTGCAAAATTGATTTCAAAATGAGTATGATAGGGGAGATGAACTTCTTTCTCGGATTACAAGTGAAACAATTGAGTCATGGAATTTTTATAAGTCAATCCAAGTACATTAAAGACTTGTTGAAGAAATATGACATGCTCAGCTGTTCATCCTTATCTACCCCTATGTCCTCAAAAACAAAATTGTGTGCTGACCTTGAGGGAAAAGTAGGTGATTTAAAAACATATCGGGGTATGATAGGCTCATTACTGTATTTGTCTGCTAGTAGGCCAGATATAATGTTTTCTACGTGCTTATGTGCTAGATTTCAGGCTAATCCAAAGGAATCACATCTTCTGGAAGTAAAAAGGATATTCAAGTATCTCAAGGGTACTCCTAATCTAGGTCTATGGTATCCGAGGGATTCAAGTCTACAGTTATATGCCTATTCAGATGTAGATTATGCTGGTTGCATGCTTGATAGAAAGAGCACATCTGGCAGTGCACACTTTTTGGGTGATAGATTAGTGTGTTGGGCTTCCAAGAAACAGATGTGTGTCTCTACTTCCACTGCTGAGGTTGAATATGTTGCTACTGCAATGTGCTGCTCTCAGAGTTTATGGATTAGGACTCAGCTATCTGACTTTGGCCTTCTCTATGACAAGATCCCACTCCTGTGTGATTCACAGTCTGCCATAGCTATCTCATGCAATCCAGTCCACCACTCAAAGACCAGACACATTGATATCTGGTATCATTTTATTAATGATAATGTGGAAAAAGGTCATATAGAACTTCAATATGTTAAGACTAATGATCAACTGGCTGATCTGTTTACTAAACCATTAGACGAATCTCGTTTTAGTGAGTTAGTATCCAAGTTGGGCATGTTGAATTATAAAGTCCTACTATCAGTCTTTTGTTTTGAGTGGGTAGTTCACTTTGTTTGTTCATGCTGCAGACAATCCGAGGGGGAGTGTCAATCATCCGTACAAGTTACGCATGCTTGTAAGGGGACTAAATACTTAAAACATTTCAAAAATCAAAGAAAATACCAAAAACATTCACAAAACAGAGAAAATACCAAAAACATTTGTAAAATTCAAGAAAATATCAAAAATATGTGTTGTTATTTCTTTCGAATTGAAAAATACAAAAATATTTTATGTTTAATGTATAATAAGAAAAGGAACACAAAGATTTCTATCCTTTTTATTCACTTCGAGTTCGAACTTCGAATTCATTCAAGTTTAATATACTTCGCATTCGAAGTCAATGGACTTCGCATGCGAAGCATACCATGGAAAGTTCACTTCGAGCGCTTTCTTAGGATTCAATTCGAAGTCAGTGGACTTCGAATACAAAATCATCAATCCCTAGTTCATTTCGAGCGCATTTACTAGCATAAATTCGAAGCTAGTAGACTTCAAACTAAAAACAGTGTATTTCCAATACACCTCGAGCACACATGAATAGTCCATTGAACGAAACCAAAATCAACTCAGTTCAAGTTCAAAGCCTTCACACTTCGAACTCGAAGCCTCTTGGACTTCGAAGTCAATAGTGGCTGCCAAGACCACTTCGAGCGCGTTTTTACCTCTCGAATCCTTTGGACTTCGAACGTTTAATTTTTGAAAAGTAACCGTTGCAATTATTTTCTATAAATAGGTGGCCTTTTTAGAGTATTGTTACGTTTCCTATCTTACCAAACTTATGAAAATTACCGGTTACGTATTTTGTAAATCTTACTCAAAGTTGCTGCCAAAATTTCGATTTTATGTGATAAACTTGCGTACTTACTCAAGCTATACATCAAATAATAACAAAACATGTTTATATCATGTTTAAATGCACAAAAACGAAGCTTTCACTGTACAACTCCGAAGTCACCTTTTCGAACTTCAAATGCTTTGTTCGACAATCAAACGATGATGTTAATGAAAGTGTGGTTTACGATGGGGCATAAGACACCTAGAACAATGTTTTTATCAAAGAAAAACTCACAAAATTTGAAGAGTGTTCTTGGTGTTCTTCGAGTGGTTGAAGATTGGGCTTGATTTCATTTTTCACCTAGATCTTCATGTTATGGATCAAATGGGAAACTTTTCAGTGTTACAAAAGTGTTTAGATACATGTATTCATTGTAGAACATGTGTCAAAACACATTTTTGCTCATCAAAAATACCACTTCATCAATGAAGTACTCTTAGGTGTCATACAATTTTTCTATGGAGTTGATCACTTTTTCAAAGTTTAATTCGAAATGAATGTTTTGAAGTCAACAAAAGTCAAAGTTCTTCACACTTGAATGTTTTGACCTAACAAGTCAATACATTTCAATGAGTTATTCTTCAAAATACAGCTATCTAACCTATTGGCTATTCTTACAAGATTAATCATGGCTATGGAAGATGAATCTGTCTAATTTCGTTCTTCGACAGCTAGCCAATCCCATAACCCTGATGATCAACTCCTTCCCAGAAATCAATTCCTTTCAGTTGTTACTCATGACAACAACCATTTTGTCAACATTGATAACTTCCGAAACCCTAACTTTCCAATTATCACTGAAATACTTCGTGTCCACCCATTGAACCATGCTCTCACATTTGATCCATCCACTTCTGGAACTCATGTTCCTAAATTGTATGTCCAATAGTTCTGGCACACAACCCACACTCATACAAATCCCGACTCCGATCGCGTATCTATTCGTGGTGACGTAGACCACTTCATTCTTAACATTACTACTAGCCGACTAAGGAAAATCCTTCAGCTCCCTACCACTAGAAGCAGGCCTCCTCTCATTGATTTTCAGGAGATGCCTTATGAAACCACTGCCCTAGCGGGCATTCGAGCCATGGGTTACATTGGGAACCTACCACTTTATTCCCACTTCAAACGAGCCAACCTTCACCCCATATATTATACTTTCCTAACCATTCTCCAACGTTTCCTAACCCCCAAACACACCGGCTACGAATACCCCAACTCTAACCAAATAAAACTCATATATGTTAAGGTTAATCACCTGCATGTCTAGGCCCTATGAGGATATAGTGCATAGGCCTCAGTCTTCCACGAGGGAAGCTGGGAGGGAGGCGCAGAGTGATAAAAGCCCAGACAGGGGTGGTGAAGGGGATGAAGGTGAAACACATAGTGAGGGAGGGGCGGAGTATGACCCTGCACAGGTTCAAGCCATGATTGCTTCATTTTCTGATGTACTACCTGAACAACTGCCGGAATCTCGTTTGTCTGACTTACATGCTGGTTCAGTAGCCCCTGACTTTGAAATCGACACATTTGCTCTGACCAGGTATACCCGAGGAGCAGCACCACAGGTCTTCGACAACACTACACAACAAAAGACTAAAATGCATGTGGTGACTGTAGAAGAGGATTTGAGCTTCTCTGAATTATTTCTAGATTTACCGGAGCCTTCTTAGGATGAAACTGCATTTATCTATGGCTACAAACCCGGTCCTCTTGACAGTGCAAGTGCTAGCCAAGAATTTGATCCTAACTTGGATTTCTATGATGAATATGAAAGCGAAGAGGAAGAGGAAGAGGAAGAGATAGAATTAGAAAAGAGAGAGGTAAGACAAGAAAAAATGAGTGCTGAGGGATCCCCAAGCCTAAAAATCTGGGAAGCCACATCTGCCATCGGGGCTGACACTGTAAGCTCTAGTGTTGAAATAGTCACTGTCATCCCAACAGTGCACATTCACCCCACCAGCCACTCAAGTGTCTCTCAACAGACGCTTGTTTCATTTCACGGAGAATTTGCTCATGCTCTACCAGCCTCTCATTTGGAGATGGCTGGTATTGAAACTAGAGGTCTGCCTCTCCCGACCTCGACCGTCTCTTCCATGCACATTGATATACTGCAGATATATGCGTTTCTTTCTAGACACCAATCCACCCTTGCACAGATAATGACGTTGTTTAACAGACAACAGTCCAGAACACCTGTAGGTGGCACTACTGAAAGTGCCATTCGAGGATTAGGTGGAAATCTCGGCGGAGTGTACACCACTTCATCTCCGTACGCGAGTAGCTCTACCTCTGTGGCAGAGACTTCAACGAGTACTCTTAGTGAGTCTCGGTTTGTCACCAAAGAGGAATTGCAGGAGGCCCTAAACCCAATAACCGAGAGCCTAGCAGACATCAAACAGACTCTTGCTTTGTTAAAATCCAAAGTTGATGATGGCTCAGGCTTATCTACAGATACATTGAAATCCCTGCTGTATGCACGCTTGTTGGAAAAAGCCCCAGACCGTGAACAGAATCTAGATCTCCTTCAAACCCTTCAGAATGAACAAACCTACAAGGGTAGCAATCTAAATGAATTTAAAGAAACAATGATCAACTCGATAGAGGATCTGGGTAATTTGGTCTTTCAAAAGCTATATTCGGTGGAAAACAGGATGACAACTCGTGAATCTACATGCAAATCCCAATCTGCCGGGTCAAAGCGCAGGCGTGATGACGATGATCCCGATCATGGTAGTCATGAGGGGGAGAAAAGGCCGCGCGTTTTGACCTTTACTCCTTTGACAGAAAGATTAGCAGCCGTAATGAGGATAGGGGTAGAATCTTAACAACAAACCCTACAATCTTAACAACAACAAAAACAACAACAACAGCCACAACCACAACCACAACAACAACAACAGGCTCAAGCTCAAACTGAACCCGAACCTGTCATCCCAATATTTGAATTCGAAACTGAGACTGCAGACATGGGTGAGAGGGATGAGTCGGGTGAACTATTAAGAAAATTGAGGAGTTCTCATTTGGAAAATTGCCCGAAAGACCTGAGGAAGTCCAAATAGTGGAAAGGTTTGAGGATATGCTGGTGCCTACTGTTCAAAAGCCAGCTCCTTCAAGGGTTGCAAAGCCTGCGAGGGAGTTGGTCACCAAAAAGCAGATGGAGGAAACCATTAGAAAGCTAGATCTTACAAGGGTTCTCCGGAGCATATCTGAGGAGGTTCATCAACTATTCAATCCTGAATCAAAGAAATTACAGGTGTCAGCTGTCGACATCCTGAGGAAGAATCTAGAAGCTGAGCAGGCAGAACAACTACAACAATCATCATCTGAATGGCCTATCCCTCCGAATATCCAACCAGCTCGTCTAATTCCAATATTGTCAGACCCATGCCTTGATCGACACAACATGTTCACAAGGGAAGCAATAAAAAACCCTGTATGGGGCAAATATGGTGTGAATTCTGCTTACCTCGAGGATCGGATCCCTACTATCTATGCTTCTCAAATCAGAGACAAGACTCCTCCTGAACTGAGAGGTCTTGATGATGCTCAAAGGAGACGATACACTCATATCTTCAATGAATACAAAACACCGAGGGAGCAGATTGTGTCAGAGTACCCCATTGGCAAAGTACTTCGTGTCAGCATGCAAAAATATCTAAGGTACAAGTTTGCTGTTTATGATGTTCAAAGAGCAGATGGTCATAAAATCTCTCTCAATGAAGCTGACTTCAGACATGTCAAGCTGCACGAGATTGAGTTCATATACGAGGAGTTGTCCACAAAGATCAACAAGTCCTATGAGGAACAACAAGGAAGATCAGCTCTGGTGAAATATATGAGGAGGTTCATAGAGTTTATCCAAGAGCATGATCTACAACTAGACGCCAAGAGTAATCAACTCGAGGTGAATCTGCTCAGACCACTCCAACATCATACTGATCTACAAACCCTAGAAGAGCTAACGGTTATTGATGAAAATTATTCAAGCTTTGCGGGTCAAAGAGATGTCGTCTTTGTCAACCAACGTCGCCGAAAGATCTTGGTTCAGATGGTGGACTTGATGGCATATTCCGATGGGACTCTAAAATTTTTATTTCACCGTCTACAAGAAAAGGCTAAAAAAGATCAATCTATATTAAGTGAGACTGAAAGGGTTGGGCTGATACGAACAATCGAAAAGATCAAAAGGACGCTTGACAGCCGTCAGATAATTCCGAGATGGCAGATGATGTTTGGAATAAGGAATAGGTCTCTAATGTAATTAATTACTTTCTGCATTTCTTTCCTTGTAATTGGCTTTCTATCCATTTAGGGGGAGATTGTTATGTTTAGAAAATGTAGGAAAGCCTACTTTATAGGCGTAGCCTATAAATAGGTATTAGGCCCCTTGGCCTTGGAACGCTTTTGACCATATATGACATATTGATTTTTGAAAGCAAAAGGTGTAGTGTGTATTTCTCTCTATTATCATCTTCTCTCTACACGGTTACTTGATGGTTCTCCATCAGAAATTCGACCTTTCAAATAAGAATGATAGAACCGTCACAATCCAAAGCTGAAATCTTCAAAATATAAGCTCCAATCCTCCAAGTCCGAGCTCCACAGTCCTTGGAATGTTTTTGGACTTATTTCCTTCTTCTTTTTTTACTTCTGCCGTTCGTGAGCCCTCCTCTTCTTTTTTTTCCTCTAATTTAGATATATATAGGCTGCCGTATGCGAGCTTATATATATACATATATATATATATATATATATGTTGTGTCTTTCCTTTTTTTTTCCTATCTATGCTCCGTTTTCATATATATAAGCTTTACGTCTATCTCCCATGCTTATCTCAAATATATATATATATATATATATATATATATAATTGTTGTACGTACATAGCTTTATATATATATATATATATATATATATATATATGGGAGGGTTCATGTGAGAAGCATTATTTTTGCAAGAAGTGTGAGAAGCGTTTCGGGTCATTAGATTAAGAGATCAAGGGCTAAGATTGTTAATGGCATTTTGGTAAATTAGTGAACTTTAATTAAGTAAAGTAAAATGAACAGAAGGCTATAATGGTAAATTTGACACACCAAAATATCTATAACGAAACCGTGATCCACGGTAAATAGGGAAAGTATTCTGTAAAAATTTGAAACCCCCAAAAGAAGCTCCATTCCGTCGAACGAGGCAACGAGCACTGTATCTTCATCTCCCAAAACTCGGTTGCTCTCAAATCGTTCAAATCTTCAACATAAGAAGGTTGTATTACCTTCAATCGAAGCTTATTGTTGTTTCTAACTTATCAATCAGTACCGTCGTTCGTCTACAATAGTGTTCATCTTCTAGGGTTTGTTATGGAGCAGCCGAAGAAGACGACAATGGTTTCGAGTAACACAGGTAAGATTTTGTGATTTACGAATCGATACCTCGACGATTTTAGGGAATTTCTTGTTAAGTACTAATTTTTTAGTATAAGCACGAACACAAACACACACGGTGTAAGTGGTGAAGAACAGGTGATAATGTTCAATCGGTGTTTGTTTGGGCTAAAATTTGTCATTTTTTATGTGAAGACACTGAATGCACTTGTGTGATGTAGTAGGAAGAACATATTAATCAATTATTACTATTGTTCATCATTCGGTGTTTTAATCTGGTTAAAAATGGTTACTTTTTTCTGTGAAGATACTGAATGCACTTGTTGCATAGAGTAGGAAGAACATAATCATCATTGATTACTATTGTTCATCAAATCACTAAATGTATTATATCACTAATAAATTAATCAAATATCACAAACAAGATTGTAATGCAATCGGTGTCTGTTTTCGGGTAAAATTTTGTTTTTTTTAATGTGAAGATACTGAATGCACATGTTTGATGGAGTAGGAAGAACATATTCATCATTGATTACTATTGTTCATCAAATCAGTGTTTGAAATTGCTTAAAAGTTGTTATTTTTTATGTGAAATATACGGAATGTGGTTGTTTGATGGATTAGGAAGAACATATTCAACATTGATTACTACTAGTGTTCAATCAATGTTTTGTTATGCTCAAAACTTGTTTTATTTTTAAAATGAAGTTAGTGAATGCACTTGTTTCATGGATTAGGAAAGACAGATTCATCATTGATTACTAGGGTTCAATGAGTGTTTTATTTTGCTCAAAATTCTTTTATTTTTTATATGAAGTTACTGAATTCACTTGTTTGATGGATTAGGAAGAACAGTTTCCTTACTTAATGCTCAAAAATTCATCATTAACTAACATGTTCAAATCAATGTATTCATACGTTATTATAATGTTCATCATTGATTTCTATTGTTCATCAAAATTAGTGTCTTATATTGCTTAAAAATTGTTATTTTTATGTGAAATATACGGAATGTGGTTGTTTGATGGATTAGGAAGAACAGATTCAACATTGATTACTACTAGTGTTCGATCAGTGTTTTATTTTGCTTAAAACTTGTTTTATTTTTTGAAATGAAGTTAGGGAATGCACTTGTTTGATGGATTAGGAAAGACAGATTCATAATTGATTACTAGGATTCAATGAGTGTTTTATTTTAGTCAAAATTCTGTTATTTTTTGATATGAAGTTACCGAATTCACTTGTTTGATGGATTAGGAAGAACAGTTTCATCACTGAATGCTCAAAATTCATCATTTACTAACATGTTCAATCAGTGTTTGATTTTGCTCAAAAACTGTTCTTTTTTTATATGAAGGAACTAAATGCACATGTTTGATAGTTTAGGAAGAACAGTGTCATGTGTAATCAGTAATGTTTAATCAATGTTTGATTGTGGTTAGAATTTGTTATTTTATGTTATTGTTTTTTTGAACAGTGTACTCGTACGTTATAATAATGTTCAATCAGTGTATGATTTTGATGAAAATTAGTTGTGTTTTTATGTGAAGATACTGAATGCACTTGTTTTGTTCGATTATGAAGAACAGTGTAAACTGTAATTACTAATGTTCAATCTATGATCATGATATACAAGTCAACCAAGGTCGGAAACCAATGGGGTAGTTTTTAGAAGGACCAAAAAACAGGTATTCATTTTTTGTACTGTAAAATAATTCTTCTTGAACTTTTTTTGGTTAACTTTAATTCAAAACATCTAGCTGCAAGGTTGGTTGTTGAAATAGAAAATAAAAGTGAAAAGTGTTGGAGTATGCCCACTGACATATGCACGCCAATTGATCACTACCGATGATGCATAGGTCTATTTGGGTCACACACTGGGGATCAATCTCGACAACAACCAAAGTGGAGGGACTAAAAGGGTCAAATTGACAAGAGTGAAAAATTGGTGGGTCGAGGGAAAGTTCACGGCGTGAACTCCTTAAAGTTCACGGCATGAAGATGTGTTAGACCTACATGCAACTTTTGCTTTTTGCCTCATCTTTCCACCAATGCATGTGTAATGTGATCATTAGCTTTTGGCCGGCCTTGGGACATCTAAGAGGCATGTAGATGGTTATATATACACTTCAAATGCATTGCCTTTTATTCTCTTGCCATACTTGATACACAAACACTAAAAGCTCTCTTGTGAGGTGATTCTAGAGTATTCATTGTGTGTGGCTTCAAAGAGGACTGAGAAGGAGGTTCTTGGTGGATGTTCATGTGGTGATTTCATTTGTAGAAGATCACCATGGCTTGCTAGTACATGGAGCTTGAGCAAACTTGGGGTGGACTACAATAGAGGAGGACTTTTCTTGGTCTTCTTGTTCATCACCATAACATACAATTTCTCCAGCTCATTTTGGATGTTATAATCTCTATCCTTTCTTGTTTTTCTTGTTGCATTACTTGTATGTAGAGATTGGTCCATATGGTGGGTTTTATCTTGGCTCTTTGTTCTTTGATTCTTGTTCTTTTGCTTCCGTTGCATGCCATGCTAAAACCCAACAGTGGTATCAGAGCCACCTCTACATCAGTTTTGCATTTGATGGCCTAAAAACCGAAAAATCAAATTTTTGAAATCTGGCAGAACTACTTCACGCCGTGAACTCTTAGGAGTTCATGCCGTGAAGTTTAGACAGTATGTGTTTTTTCAGTTTTTCAAATTTCAATCTGTTTTAGTTCTTTGGTTTTTGGCCATTGTTGTTTGTTTCTGGATTTTTCAAGTTGTTAGATATGTTGTGATGATCTTGTTCCCTTTTATCTTGGTTTGTATATTTACATGTGGATTATGATTTTCGCATGAAATGTATAATTGCATGTACTTATATTATGTATATATGAATATGTTTCACTAACAATGGTTTGGTGTTACTAATGCATATGTACATGGGATTATTTTAATGTGCCTTGAGTTTATAAAATAATCTTAACCAAGATAAAAATAGTTGCATGGTTTTTGTGGCACACCATGCTTGTATGCTTTCTTTTGTTGTTTAGATAGCATGTTTTGGTAACCAATTTTGCCCTAAACCTTTGGTTGTGATGTTTGGTTGCTTGATTTATTTAATTCATTCATTTGGTGATTTTATATCACATGGTTTGTAATTAATAAATTTATTTATTTATTTGGTATGTAAATGTATATGTATTTTGTGGCTTGCATGCCATTTAAATTCCATATATTTGTAAAAGTACTAGAAAATAGAATTTTGTGGCTTGCATGCCATTTCTATCTTTGTATGTATTTGTTACTTGGATGTGTTGGAGATCTGCCCATTGACACACGTATGCCGGTATCACTGCTAATGAAGCGCGAGCCTATTGGGTCACACGCCAAAGATTGATCCCGACAGCTTTATGTGGATGGAGAAAGTCAAAGAATCAAAATTGTTTTGATTCGGGGCTTCACGACCGTGAAGGGTGCTCCACGGGTCGTGAAGCAGGCTGCCCTAACGATTGTTCAATGGCCGCCACGCGTCGTGAGGCCTTTGGGCTTCACGGCCCGTGACGAGGTCGTGAGGGGTCGTGAAGGAGATGCCCTCACGAGTCTCGACCGGGCGGCACGGCTCGTGGAGTTCTAAGTCCCCTCGTGGCGCACTTAGGCTTCACGACCCATGAGAGCCCGTGAGGGGTCGTGAAGAGGGTAGCTACAGTGACAGTTGTGTTTTATTGGACCATTTGATGGTCCAATCAAAACCTATGCTTTATGGCCGGGTTTTTGAGCTCAGATGCTGGTCATTGAGGTAAGGAGACTAAGAGAACAGAACAAGAACTTTCTCTCTACTACAATTCTCTCTTGGAATCATGTTAGAATGCTACACACACTAAGATGATCTTGAGTGTTCATGTGAGGCTTTCATGGTGCAAGAGGAGATCTACATGGGCTGTTCCAGATGGTGAAGTCATTCTAGGATGTTCATCTATGGCTCACTAGCATTTGGGGATCAAGCTTCTCTTGGTGTGGACTAGCAATGGAGGAGGAAGCCTTTTGTTTCCTCAATTTCATCCCACCTTTGAAGATCTCGATTTACAGCCATGGTAAGGAGGTATATTCTTCCTCCTTCTTCTTGTTCTTTAGTTGCAATTTGCTTTGTAGTGTGTTCCACCATTGGAACTAGTTGTGGGCTTTGTGTGTGCTTTTGTTTTATGTCTTGCATGCTTCTTTCTTGTTTGCTTCCGCTGCGTTTGTGCCCACCACGAGTTCCAACAGTGGTATCAGAGCCATCTCTACAAAGAAATTGCATTTGGATGGCTTGAAAACCGAAAATGGACATTCTGTCCAGATGAGCTTCACGGGCCGTGGAGCTTATGTCTTCACGGGTCGTGAAGCCTACATGAGTGGCTTCATGGGGTGTCGCTCGTGAAAGGTTTTGACTGTGTCAGAGTCGTGGAGCTCATGGGCTTCACGGGCCGTGAGGGCCCGTGAAGGCTTCTGGGCCGTGAAGGTCTCGTGAACAGTTTTTTTATCCTTGTTTTAAAAAGAAATAAATTTTCGGTTTTAGCACCTTGTGATTCTGTTTTTCCAGAATCTGTCCTTGTTGTTTGGACATTCGAAAAGCCCCGTTTATGTGTCTTGATTCGTATATTTATATGTATTGGGTGGTTTTGGCATAAAATGCACACATGCATATACTTATATTGTGTATATATGAATATGTGTTCTCAAAGTGTTTGGGATACTAATGCATATGTACAAGGATTGTTCCTTTTTGTGCCTTGAGTGCTTTGCTTGTTTGAACAATCTTAATTGAGATACATTTTGCATGGTTTTGTTGTGGCACACCGTGTTTTGTTTGTGGTTGTTGTTGTCCGGTAACGCCTTGCCCGTTAGACCTATGTGTTGGTTGTTTGGTTGTTTATTTATGTATTCATTCATTTGGTGACTTTTAGTCACACTGGTTTGTAATAATATTTAATTCGGTTTGTAAATTTGTAAATTTCTTTATGGCTTGCATGCCATTGCTTTCCTTTGCACTTGTTGTAAGTAGCTTAGAATAGCAATCGTGGCTTGCACGCTGTTTCTTTTCAAATTGTTTGTAATTGTGAAAAGAAGACCGAAGACAACCATCGAGAGTCGTGGGAGAGACGTCTCGGCTATATTGGATCTGGTGGATCATTTGGAGATGACGGATTCAGTGGGAGCACTTCCGGCGAGGCCATTTGGTTGTGTCCTTAGTTTGGCCTTGCTCTCTCCGTTTGGCTCACGGGGAGGGCGCATAGGGTGATCTTTGCATGCTAGAAAAGTTTTCAAAATAATAAAATCACAAGAGCTGTTAAATTGTTTAACAAACCCCGCGCACTCACGATTAACAAATAAATATATATTGGTTTATATTAAAGTGAAAAATGCGTTTTGTCACTTGTTTGTTAATCAACTTGAAAAGAGGTTTTTTAAACCAGAAAGACAAAAGTCCCGTTTTTCTCAAACGTAAATCACACACCACCCGTAAGATGACACCACCTGAATCTAGTGATGCATGGGATGATTGTCGAGCTAAGCACGAGTTGTTCCATGTAGATCTGTGTGGAAAGTGAGTGTGGCGACTTGAAATTATTGGTTGTCGAGCTAAACACGAGCCAATGATTGTCAAGGTTGTCACCGTGTATCTTGACGGACGATTTACAATTCCAACTTAATACGCCTTGGTAATTGTCGTGCCTATACCGAGTTGCCAAAGCGGCTTAACGAGGAAATGGTGTGAGAAGGGATCAAACATGCCAAACCGACGCTATGAGTGTTGATGGATCCCGCAAGTGTCTAAGAGTTGTAATCTCGGATTGCAATTGGTAAAGCGTTTACCGGCCTAAATAACTTCATGAAGTGATCCGCGGCAAACCCGTCATGTAGTGAAGTGAAATAAGGTTCTTAGCCCTTGTTAAGAAAATTGGTTTTTCTTAAAACTAAATGGGTAATTATCGTAACGAGGATTGTATCAAAACTAACTAAAACGTGTATTCTTATATCTTTAATTGGCAAACGTTAACGACACCGCTTCAACTTAAAACTCCGTTCATTCCTAAAAAAGGTGAGACTCACTAATGTGGACTTCGTGGACTAGGATTGGTTATTGAGGATTGTCTTCCACCATGAGTCAAAGTTGCACATTAAAGAGAAATCCCTTCTAGATCCAAAATGCTACCAACGCGACCTAGACCTCTATATGCATGTAAAAGTTCATCGTGGCCTTGATCGGTTGAAGGATGCATGAAGGCGGGAATATTAGTGTCCATATCCTTGAGATGAAGGCGTATGTGGACCTAAAGGAGAGGCATGGATTCGCCATAGGGAGGGAGCTTGTGGTGAATGAAAATTCTCCAAAGTCCCTGCCCAAGTGATGTAAATGATTCATTGTGAACTATCACATGCACAATATGGAGAAATCCTTGATAAAGCATTATGGCATGTTGTGGGCTGCTAAGTCTTGCATGGCCAAATTATGGCTCGCCTCACCGACTCCCGCTACCATTATAAAGGAACAGGAAACCGAGAAGAAGAAATTGACCTCAAACGGAAAGTTTGGTTTTACCAAGCCTATCTTATATGTGAAGTCAGAGGGCAATGAGATTGTGCCTCAAGATATGACTCCACAAGGGGTAATTTGCTACTTCCGCGGAAAGATTGGAAAATTGGCGCCACCACGCCTGCCCTATGAGCCTGAAAGAGCTAAAATCACTTATGAGTAAGAGAAATTAGCTCCTTGACTTCAGGAACATTCATGATCAAACTCCATTGCTCTTCTACTTCTAAAGGCTAGGTTTTGAACACTAGCAATAACGCTCACGTTTGTCACAAATTGTTTGTTACAAAGTGAAGGTGTTAAAAGAGAAGTAGGCGGATGAGGCATGGAGAGTTGGAATTCTAAAAGGGAAACATAGTTGTTGTCCCTATTGAGAGGATTGGAAGTTTGTATCTTGCCTTTCCTTCCAGCTATTCTATTACTTTATTGGATGTATATTTATGCCATGTATGGCTAGAAACATTATATCTAAACGCCTTTGTTGACGATGGATATTACTTTGACTTTTGAAATTAGTGGTGATTTATTTCAAAGTTTATCCATGTCGTGGCATTTAAAGTAAGCTTTTGCTTAAGGAGTAATAGAACGATCATAAATGTACTAATAAGTTATCCTTATGTAGAAGTCGATTTAGCTATATAAACAAGACTAGCTTCACCAAGATCCGTGAGGTTTAGGAACTTGGAACCCTTTGACCATTGGTCAAATGTTGAATAATGCATGTCTTGTTTGTTATGCTAGATGACTTAAACATCCTTCACTTGAGTATGTGAGAGGATTGAAAGCTTGTTGGATTTCGTTCACACTTTTAGTGTGTTGACCGTTCAAGCAAACATTAAGGAGTAACTCTAGATACCTTGTTACCTTTACCGGTGATGGTAGAAGGGATGATATGTCTATTTTTAATGGACTAGTTTTTGAAACCTTAGAGGTGTTCAAAACTCACCATAACGAGGTACATGATAGAGAGGGCAATGCAACTATGATACTTGGATCTAGTTAAGATGTTGAGTACCTTAGTTTTATATATTATGTAACTATCATAAGAATTATGGGATTGTCTCACAATTCATTCCTCTTAAGACACATTGTTACATGTGGTCGTCTAAAGGAGGAACCGGACATTATGATATGGTCCGACAAGTGATAGGTTACATTTTTATGTCCAAAATTGTTTTGGGTCATTCTCCAAATGGTGGGCATGAGTTCTAAATCTTATAAACAACAAAGATGGTCATGTAAACGCCTTAGAGGATATGATGAAAAGGAGGATCCTTATTTGTCTATTCCAAAGTCTGGATTGTCTAGCCTACGTTTAGACGTGAGGTGGAGGAACCCAGGATCTACAGGTATTTACTCCATTAGGTACTCTACTAAGACCATGGGATATTTGTCTTGACAAACCTTGTGAGAACTTGTAAGTTGCTCAAAGGTAGAGTCTCTTAAGAAATTAATATCCATGGATGCTAGTGAGAGTAGAGTATACCTTGAATGGAAGAACCTGATGTTGACACTAGAATCCAATCAGAAATGATTGGAACTCAGCATGGCAATGCTGGAGAACCTGGCATAAAATCGTTACCTCTTGGTAGAAGTTGTCATAAGACCAAAAAGATATAACTCGTTATATCTGAGGAAGACAACTTAATGATGATTCATGATGAATGCGTCAACTACCGGAAAGCGTAGTGGGCTTGGAGTCCGCTAGGAGAAAGGAGGAAATGATAAGATGAGATGCTATCCATGACGGATATCCAAGGTTTCGACTTGGTTGATCCTACACCTGGGTGTGAACCCGCGAGGTGTGATTGGTTATTTGAGGAAATAGACCAAACATGGATAAGTTTGTAGACTACTTCAAATACCGACTGGTAGGAATGGTTTCACGATGATTGGCCATGAGGAAGGTATCATCTAGAGACATTCTCCCGGTGGTTATGTTGAAGTCCACACGGATACTTATAAGTGCCTTTTAGGCTATATTGGATAGAAGTGAAGACTACATTCCTTAACAGGAATTTCTGAGGAAATGCTCACAACGTTTTCGAGGGTCTTTCACTATCAATAAGTGTCCTAATGAAATCTACAAACCCTAAGTAGTCCACTTGTGGACTTATGTTGCCATCTCAATGTTAGAATCTTTGCGTTGATATGAAAATCATTTGTTTGAGTTTTCAAATAGCAATGGTGAAACATGGAAGAATGCCAGAGCTAGTGGGAGCATTTTGTAATCCTATTCTAAATATGTCTAGTACATACATCGTGTTGGAGATAATGTCCTGATTTCGCTTGAAAAGCTTAAATCAAGAATTATGCATCTATAACGATTATAGGATATACAAAACCTATGGAAGGAGTTAAAGAAATATTGAAATATGTTCTTGTTGATCTATAGTAAGAAGCAACATAGAATAAGTTGTTATTCAAATGCTTGCTTATATACTTCTTAGGATAACTGCCGATCTTTATCGGGGTTCGTGATCCTACTAAATATGGTGTTAATAAGTATGCTTCTCAAAGCATCGCTGACTCTATTGGGATCTTATGACACAATGAGAGTATGATGGCTTATGAAAGATAACCTTTATCTCAAGTATCTTTGATCTTATTGAGTTCTGATGAATCAATGAAGGTGCGATAGCTTGACAAAAGACCGTTATCTCACCAACGCACACTTTTGAGTGAATGGTTGGGGAGAGATATGGTCATCTTATGAATACACATGGATAGCATGGTGGGGGATCCGTTTTGCTAAAGCCGTAGTTGCAAGATAATGATGATTGTCATACTAGTGCTTGCAAAGACTTGGCTTGAGTTTGTTTTAGTTGAAATTTTGATATGCAGATTTTGGGAACGTTAAGCAACATTGTGCTTCTGCTAGTATCGATTATCAAATGGGGATTTGTTAATACACGTGTAGCGGGTACTCTCAGTTGCCTTTATTGTGTTCCATCTTAGCATGTTTACCACTTCCCTGAATGTTTTACATTCTAAATGTCCACAGTCAGTCACTCTTCGCCGGAAGGAAGTTTAAACGAAGACTGAGGGAAAGGGTTGGTCGTGTATTCAATGGTGATTGGATACAAGAGACGTAACACTTTACCTATACTTGAATAGAGTTTCAAGTGATTGGACGACCCACACCTGAGTTTACTTCATGGTACATGTCAAGAGTAACTCAGGATGATAATATCATTTCATCCTTAGACCGGAGATACATGTGTTTCCATGACATTGGTCTGCCTTGTTCTGATTGCTTTCAAACGCAGTCCGTAACTGGTTGCTATAAAGGAGGCTTTTGGGCAAAGTATTGCCAATGTAATGGGGCAATGTAGTCAAATGAATTTGTTCCTCTACTTAGAGAGATATCCCTGGCCCCCTCGATGATTGGGCGCTGACACCAAAATGCACGGCCGTGCTCATGCTTGCAATGATAGTTGATCAGTTGCAACTTGCATATTTTGGTCACCACCAATCTTGATCGAGAAACAGAATCGTGAACGATCGGAGAATGACTTTGTACCATGTCTCGTGTTCACCCAGATATCGCGAACAATAGGATGATTGATCACTTATCTATAGGACCTTTTCAAACCCGTTTAGATTGTGATTAGGTACTTGTCAGGGATGACATACCTCGTGTTGATTTGGGGGCAGGGATGTCTTGCTAGAGGCCGCTCCCTGTCTGTGATGCATATGGGTACGGTGTGTCATGTGCAAGTGGGAGTTTGTTGGAGATCTGCCCACAGACACACGTATGCCGGTATCACTGCTAATGAAGCGCGAGCCTATTGGGCCACACCCCAAGGATTGATCCCGACAGCTTTATGTAGATGGAGAAAGTCAAAGAATCAAAAGTGTTTTGATTCAGGGCTTCACGACCGTGAAGGGTGCTCCACGGGTCGTGAAGCAGGCTGCCCTAACGATTGTTCGACGGTCGCCACGCGTTGTGAGGCTTTTTGGCTTCATGGCCCGTGACGAGGTCGTGAGGGGTCGTGAAGGAGATGCCCTCACGAGTCTCGACCGGGCGGCACGGCTCGTGGAGTTCTAAGTCCCCTCATGGCGCACTTAGGCTACACGACCCGTGAGAGCCCGTGAGGGGTCGTGAAGAGGGTAGTTGCAGTGACAGTTTTGTTTTATTGGACCATTTGATGGTCCAATCAAAACCTATGCTTTATGGCCGGGTTTTTGAGCTCAGATGCTGGTCATTGAGGTAAGGAGACTAAGAGAACACAACAAGAACTTTCTCTCTACTACAATTCTCTCTTGGTATCATGTTAGAATGCTACATACACTAAGAAGATCTTGAGTGTTCATGTGAGGCTTTCATGGTACAAGAGGAGATCTACATGGGCTGTTCCAGATGGTGAAGTCATTCTAGGATGTTCATCTATGGCTCACTAGCATTTGGGGATCAAGCTTCTCTTGGTGTGGACTAGCAATGGAGGAGGAAGCCTTTTGTTTCCTCAATTTCATCCCACCTTTGAAGATCTCGATTTATAGCCATGGTAAGGAGGTATATTCTTCCTCCTTCTTCTTGTTCTTTAGTTGCAATTTGCTTTGTAGTGTGTTCCACCGTTGGAACTAGTTGTGGGCTTTGTGTGTGCTTTTGTTTTATGTCTTGCATGCTTCTTTCTTGTTTGCTTCCGCTGCGTTTGTGCCCACCATGAGTTCCAACAGGATGCAACCATCAGGAGTCATGGCTATGACGTCTTGGCGATCACGAATCCGGGAGACCCAATGGAGGTGGCGGGTTTAGTGGGAGCACATCCGAAGTCATTGGAAGTTTTTCCTTAGTTGACTTTGTTTTCCCGTTTTGGCTCACGGGAAAACGCATAGGCTTAGAGGCATGGTTACCAATATTTTGTATGTGTGTGATGTGTTTTATTATTTATGCATGGATATTATGTTTATTGCATGCAAGATAACGTTTTATAAAAGTAATAAAAACACAAGAGTTTTAAATATGGTTTACAAACTCGCGCGCGCATAAGATTAACAAAGAGGATATAAAATTAGTTTATATTCAAAGTGAAATATGTTTTTGTAACTAAATTTGTTAATCAAATCAAAATGGTTTTTTAACCGGAAAACAAATCCCGTTTTCTAAATGTAAATCTCACGCCGCCCATAAGATGACACCACCCGAATCTAGTCACGTAAGGAATGATCGTCGAGCTTTAGCCAAGTCAAACTTTACGTGAGCTGTGTGGAAGGTGATGGTGGCAACAGGCAAGATTGGTTCTCTAGCTCTAGCCAAGCCAATCGTTGGGCAAGAGTACCACCGTGTATCTTGATGGTTGATTTACAATTTCAAAATAGAATTTTCAACGGTTGTCAAGCTTTAGCCGAGATTATTCAAAATTTTAGTTTGAAGTTGGTGTAGATGGATCAAACAGGCCAATACGACACAATGGTTGTCAATTTGGATCCCGCAAGGAACTAAGAGTTGTAATAATGGATTACAATGGGTAAAATAGTTACCGGCCTAAATAGCTTTACCACGTGATCCGCGGAAAACCCGTCACGGTGTAATGTGAAATATGGTTCTTAGCCCTTGTTAAGATAATTGTTTTTCTTAAAACTTATGGGTAATTATTTTGACAAGGATTATATCAAACTAACCAAAACTCGTACTCTTGTTATTTATAAATGTCAAACCATAATAACACCACGTCAAACATTTCACTTCGTATGTTCCTAGAAAGGGAGAAACTAATGGAAGTGAACTTCATTGATTGGCTTAGGCAATTGACAATTGTCCTTCGCCATGAATCAAAGTTGCACATCCTTGAGGAACCCCTTCCGGAACCACCTGCTACCAATGCAACTTGGGCCGTCCGATACGCATATGAAAAGCGTGTTGAGGACACACACGACGTTGCCTTCCTCATGTTGTCAACTATGAGCTCAGAGCTGCAAAAGCAATTCAAGCACATGAGTGTGTACGACATGGTAAACAAGCTTAAGGACATGTTCCAAAAGCAAGTTAGGCGAGAACACTATGAGTGTGTTAAAAACCAAATGGAGAGGCTAGGATTTTCCATTTAGAGGGAGCTCGCTGTGGATATCATATTGCGGTCCATGCCTACATAATATGACCAGTTTGTCATGAACTATCATATGCAAGGGATAGATAAATCCTTAAGTGAATTCCATGGCATGTTGAAGACTGCGGAGTCAGACATGTCCAAGCATAATTCCACCTCATCCATTCCCATCTTGGGTTCAAAGGAACAAAAGAAAAGGAAGAACAAACCGACCCCAAAAGGAAAGGTTGGAGTATCCAAGCCTATCCCTAACATTGAGTCCAAGGACATAGATAATGTGCCTCAAGAAGAGACTCGAATGGTGGTTTGCTACTTCTGTGGAAGATTTCGAGATTGGGGCCGTCATGCCTGTCCTACGTGCCAAAGGGATATAAAACTTCTAAGGAAAGAGAAAGTTACATTTACCTCTAAAGGTACATTCATAATTCATTGTTATTCTTGTAAAAGTTGGGATTGTTGACCAGAGCTAATTGACTCACGTTTGTTACAAATTTATTTTTGTTACAAAGTGTAGGTCCATGATGATAGGAAGAAAAGCATGAAGAAACCGGATCTCATTATGAGGAAACATGGATGCTTGTCCTCTATGAGAAGATTGGGATATTTGATTTCATCTTAATCACCGGTTTATTTGTTACTTGTATTTTGTTGCCCTGCATGGCAAGTGACGTTTCTTTGTATGCTCGTTTCGAAGACGATGGATATAATTTTGAAAGTTATGAGATTTAATGTAAAACTTTTTCATATTGTTTGTTCAAAGTTTATTCATGTCAAAGTTTATGTGTTGTTTTGTCCTGCGTGACACACAACTTTACTTTTGATGACGATGAATCTTTTTCTTGAAATAAGAAAATTGTTATGAAAAATATTGTTGGATTCAAAAATTATCCATGTCACGGCATACACAAGCTTTTGTTGCAAGTAATAAAATATTCATGAATATGTGATTCTGGATCCAAAATAGTTTAGAGAAGTTATCTCTGTGAAATAATGTAAATCACCTAGATCCGTGTGGTTAGGATCTCGGGGTAGTTTAATCTCGGGTTAGACATTAGATGCTAATTTTGTTTATTAGGCTAGGATGATTATGAAACCCTTCATTGTCCTGCATGAGAAAGATAAAAGCTTGTTGGATATTGATCACACTTTTGTGGATAATCCGTTCAAGCACAACACCAAGAATAACTAAAGGGAAACTTCTTCATCACTACCTTCTAGTAGCAATTGAGGAAAGTTTTCTAGTTCGGGTAAATGTCTGAAACCTCGTTGATGTTCAGGATTAACCAAAACTTCTTACGGAATCTATAGGACAAATAGATCAAGATATTTAGATCTATCTTAGATGCTAAGATACCTTGTATCTATAATAAATGACCAAATAATGAATTTTGGTTTTTACACATAATTCATTTCCTACTAAGACACATTGGTACATGGTGTCATATTGTGGGGAATCGGATATTATAGAATATGATATGGTTTATGCTGAGTCTTAAATGTGTATCCAGCTTATTGATACATTCACTTAACATGACGGACTAAGTCCTCACATCTAAAACCAATCGATGGTCTAAATTAGCACTAAATAAGATCTGACTAGAAAGAAAGTTCTTTGCTTATCTCATAGTTTAAAGTTATCACATCTACATTCAGTGGGAGATGGATGATTTTGAAAGGTGCTAATACATTTGAGAAATTCTTCTATGTTTTAGATATTTAACCTTTTGAGAACGGTGTTTTGTTACTCTAAAATGAGAAAATAACTAAAGCATTTCAATGGAAGAACGTGGAATTTAAATAAAAGACTTAATGATTGACACTAGCAAATAATCAATATTGATTGATTAAGAACCAGCATTGATATGCTGGTATACCTAACTAAGTATCATTACTTTTATGTTTGATAAGAGTCATACAAAAGGCAAAGATATATGGGTCTCTCATATCTAAGCGGCAATGACTTGATGGTGAGTTATGTTGAGATCACCATCTATTGAAAGACATAGTGAACCCGGATTCACTAAGTTAAAAGAAGTAATTGATCAAGAGATGCAATCCATTCGAATATCCAAGTATTTGAGTTGGCTTAATCCCATACCTAGGTGAAAACCAAGAAGGTACAAGTGGAATTAATATGAGTGGACTTGTAGACAACTTCAAATACCGACTATGTGAAAAGGTTTCATGATGGTCTTGAGGAAACTTTTCCTAGTGGTTATGTTGAAGAATATTTGATACCAGTGGCTATTATTGCCTTTTGTGGCAATAAGAAATAGCACACGGATATACAAGACCGCGTTCCGTCGTGGAACATCATTATGAGGAAGTACTCACAACACTCTCCGAAGGTCTTATGTATCCATAATATCAAAATTAAGTCTACAAGCATGGATAAATCCATTGTGGATTTATGCTAGCATTTAAAAGGTTAGATCTTTGCTTTTATTAAGGAAATCTAGTGATGATTTTCTAGAAAGCATGGATAAGACTTTTACATTCGTCAGGGCTAGTGGGAGCTTTGTTGTATTCCTAAGTATGTGTCTATTGAAGATAATGTCCCGATATTAAGTTGTTTGTGGACCTAATTCAGGAATTATTGCTTCATAAAGACACTTAGGAGATACAAAATAGAATATTTTGAGTTCATGAAATACCAAGATATGTTCTTGATGTTTGACGACTAGAAAAGGTCTGGAGTAAGTAGTTACTCAAGTATAAGTTTCTATAAGGATAACTGTCGATCTTGATTGAAGATTATGATCCTACCTTGTGGTGTTAATTTTTGATTCTTAAGTATAACCTACCCTATTGTAGGCTTTTGTGACAATGAGGGTATGATTACTTTAGCACTTTATGATATATTTGACGGACACTTTGAGAGAGGTCTGGTCAGTAGAGATATAGGTAAATAACAAAAGTACATGTGGGTTACAAACCCACTTGTTAAGCCGTTGTTATTGACTAGTGATGTTTATCATACTAGGTCAGTTGGCATTTCTAAATGCATATGACTTGGCTTAAATATTGTTTTTGGTTTATGATTGATTTGTATTTATCTTTTTGGGGAACATTAAGCAGTATTGTATTTCATACTATATCTATTATTAAACAGAGATTTAATAATGCGCCGAGGGCGGGTATTTTCATGAATCCTTACTGTGTTCCATCTTAGCATGTTTAACCACTTCCCAGAATACTTTATCATTCTAAATGTCCACAGTCAGTCATTCTTCATGGGAAGGAAGTTTGAATTAAGACTGAGGGAAGGAGTTGGTCGCGTATCCAATAATGGATTGGATACAAGGGAAGCAACACTTCGCCTGTGCTTGAATTCTTCAAGTGATTGGACGACCCACACCTGAAGTTACTTCATGGTTTTTGTCACAATAACTAAGGATGATAATATCATTTCGTCCTTAGACCGGAGATACATGTGTGTCAAAGCATGTGCCTGCTTTGCTTTGATTGCTTTCAAACGCAGTTCATAACTGGCTGTTATAAAGGGAGCTATTGGGTAAAGTATGGTGTATCTGACGGAACAATGTAGTCAAAAGGATTTGTTCCTCTAGTTTAGAAAGATATCCATGGGCCCCTCGATGATTGAGAGCTGACGTAAAAATGCATGGCCGTGCTCAAGTTGCAATGATGTTTGATTGATTGCAACTAGATTTTTTGGTCACCATCAATCTTGATCGAGAAACATAATCGTGAACGATCTGGAGATAACATTTAACCATGTCTCGTGTTCACACGGATATCGCGAACAAAGGGATAATTTGATCACTTATCTATAGAGCCATTTCATTCTTATGTTTGAGATTTGGCATTTGTCCAGGATGACAAAAACTATGCTGACTTGGGAGCAAAGATGCCTTGCTAGAGGCCGCTCTTTGTATGTGGTACTATGGGTACGGTATGTCATGTGCAAGTGGGAGTCTGTTGGAGTATGCCCACTGACATATGCACACCAATTGATCACTGCTGATGATGCATAGGCCTATTGGGTCACACACCGGGGATCAATCTCCACAACAACCAAAGTGGAGGGACTAAAAGGGTCAAATTGACAAGAGTGCAAAATTGGTGGGTCCATGGAAAGTTCACGGCGTGAAGATGTGTCAGACTTGCATGCAACTTTTGCTTTTTGCCTTATCTTTCCACCTATGCATGTGTAATGTGATCATTAACTTTTGGCCGGCCTTGGGACATCCAAGAGGCATCTAGATGGTTATATATACACTTCACATGCATTGACTCTTATTCTCTTGCCATACTTGATACACAAACACTAAAAGCTCTCTTGTGGGGTGATTCTAGAGAATTCATTGTGTGTGGCTTCAAAGAGGACTAAGCAAGGAGGTTCTTGGTGGTTGTTCCAGTGGTGATTTCATTTTTAGAAGATCACCATGGCTTGCTAGTACAAGGAGCTTGAGCAAACTCGGGGTGGACTACAATAGAGGAGGACTTTTCTTAGTCTTCTTGTTCATCACCATAACACACGATTTCTCCAGCTCATTGGTATAATCTCTATCCTTTCTTGTTTTTCTTGTTGCATTACTTGTATGTAGAGATTGGTCCATATGGTGGGTTTTATATTGGCTCTTTGTTCTTTGATTCTTGTTCTTTTGCTTTCGTTGCGTGCCATGCTAAAACCCAACAAAAAGGTCCACAACAAATTGAGCATGAGTGAACCTAACATAGGTATGAAAATGATCAATTGACTTCAATAGTGAAATTTATTTAAAATTAATGAATTGCAATTGTTTATTATCCACACCAGATGCTTTACACTATGTGTTTTTGTGTTTGGTTTAATGTGTAGCTTTACAGTTGTCTACCGGTAAAAATATACAATCAAAAACAATCACTAGAAGGTCGGAAAGAGGTGAGATCAAGATTAGTTTTAATGTGATTTCTTAAGATTATATATATATATATATATATATTTTGTTCCTTATATATTATAATGTTATTTTATATTTGACTACTACAGGTTCAGATATGAAAGCTTTTAACAAGGAGAAAGAGAAAAGTAAGGTAAAAGACGGGAGAAACAGGGCTCATATGACGAAAGGTAATGATAAAAGTATATGTAATTTGTGTTTACAGTAGTGAATACATGATTTTTTTGCGTTGAAACCTGTGTTTTAATATTTAATTTTTTTGTTTATTCGTATACAGTAGTGACCAGCAAAATACCTTAACCTGTTTTGTACTATTTTAGTTTTTTGATCATTAGTATAGAGTAGTGAACACCAAATACCTTAACATTCATTTGCAAATCAAAAGAGGAAACCTAAAAGAAACTTGAAGTCTTCAACATTATTGATAGATGAAGATAGTGATTTTGAAGAACCACCGGTTAAGAAAAAGGTAAAAAGTGATAAAAGGAACAAATCAGTTGTCAAAGATGAGGGAACTTCGAATGTTCGTAAACAAATTAGGATTAGAAAGTCACCCAAACCTCTAAGCGTAGCAATGCAATCTTTGAGTGAACGCCAAAAGGAATGTTTATAAAGTATTGGGTTTGGGGTTTTTGTGAAGTTTCGGTTGGAGGCGATACCATGGAAATTGGGCTATTTTGTCGTTGATAGTTTTAATGAGGAGAAAATGGAGATTAGGTTGAAAAGTGGTGTGATTGAAGTTACAAAGTTGTCGGTGTTTGAAATGCTTGGGGTAACGTGTGGGGGGAAAGCAATCAGTAGCCTCGAAATACCTGAAGATGACGACGGGATTGTGGTGAACTGGAGGAAACAAGTTGAGAAAAAGGAAATGAAATCGAATGAAGTAATAAAGAAAATTGTAATGAGTGAAGAAGCTGATTACAATTTCATTTTAAACTTTTTGGTTTTCTTTACAAACACTATGGGACGGAGTTTGACAAGGGGGAAATGTGACTTGTCGATAGTTAAGTATATGAAGAAGGATATTGATGTGAGGAAGATAGACTGGTGTGAGTACATTCTTGACTGTCTCAAGAATTGCAAAAAAAGGATGGAGAAAAGATGATGAAAACAGCTTTTTTGTGGGGCCTAAACCTTGTTGACGGTATGTTTAAAAACATAAGTTATGTATACACTTATCAAATTAATTTATATTTATAGTTTATTATAATTGATAAATATTTATTAGTGAAAATTCTGCGTTGGTGTTCATTAGTGACATAGTTTATTCTGTTGTTTGTTAGTGTTCATTACTAATATTGCTTATTATTTCACATGTAGCTGTTGTACGTAGATGGTACCAAATGTAAAGGTTTTGAAGTGAAACGTTCAAGGCCAGTTGTGTTAAATTGGAGTACTAAGCTGCTTAAGCAAAGGGAATCTATGGGTCGTTTTTTTGAAGCAAAAATCGCAGAGAGATATATAACTCCATCTGAAAATGAAAGTACACGAGGAGATACCGAGATAGGAAGGGATAGCATCAACGTGCATCAAGAAGTGCCATGGATGTAAAGGTAAATATACTGTATATTAGTGAACATGTGTAAAATATGCTTTTCAAAATATTAAGTAAATGTGATCTGACTGTTTAAACACCATGGGTAAAATATACTGTATATTAGTGAACATGTGTAAAATATATTGTACCTTCACACGGACTTTGTTCATGATATGCCACATACAAAATATGTGATGTGACTCTTTAAACACCATGGGTATTGCTTGTTTCATTGATGGGTCTTGATCCGTGAGTACTAAAATAGGTTGTTTAACGCGTGCCGTGAGAAAAGCCCCTAACAACGATACATAAGAAGCAACAGTCTCAATTTTTAGTAACCCATCACCAAAAATAACTGATTTGTTGTGGTTATCTACACCGGTAAATGGAACGAACACCATTCCATATCTGGTAAACAATAAAAAAATACAAAATTAGATAATTTGAACACAAAAATAAAAAGAGTATAAAGATGGATATAAATGTAATAAACTTTTACTTGTTAGTATGGAATGTTGCATCAAATGCCATAACATGACGAAACTCCGTATAGTTAAATTTTGAGGTTTCATCGGCCCAGAATAAACATACCAACTCCTGATTATCACACAAAAACTCAAAGGAAAAGTTTGACACGTGAAATTTCCTGCTGTTAAGCTTATCGACTAACATTTGAGCATCTCTCTCCTATGAAACTATTGATGTCCCTCCTAAAACTTTTAAAATCTACCTCTGTGCCGCGTACATGATCATAACCACTTTTTAAACTTGCTTGTAACCTATGTGCTTGTACAGGACCAATGTTGGAGGTAGAAACTTTCTGTATAAATTCTTAGTCTTCAAAAGACAGTTGCCTCCTGTTACGTGATAAATGTTTGTTTTCCTCAATTTCTAAAGGATGCTTGTGTCTCTCATTAAACTCAAAAAATTTATACAAAGACGTTCCTCTAACCAACTTCAATTTTATACGTGTCATACAGTTTGTAACGCGAAAGTTAGAATTACGAGATTATACTTTTGAATCACCATCGTGAAGAGTATCAATCTTTTGTATTTTTCTTGGTAACCCAGCCTTATTGCATGTAAAATATTTTAGTGATACCACATTACCCTTGATTTTATTGGACGTTCCTTTACGTGTACCAAAACCAGCCTTAGAAGCATACAAATTATACATTGTTTGAGCTTCATCAAGTGAATAAAATAATGTATCTTCAATAGGTTTGAACTCATCTTCAACATCAGGGATCCAATGCTTTGTTCCGTTAGGTGTTTCAACAACATTGTTAAATCTGATTCATTTTCTGAATCCGAATTAGCATCTGCCAACAATACAAGCGCTTATAAATGTACTATGTACCGTAATTTAAAGTGTTCAAAGATAAAAATAACATTTAAAATGAAAAAAAATTTCCTCACAATGACTGACTCATTAGTGAACAAACCGGAAAAAAAGATAAACTCAAATAAAACTAAAAATAAAAAATTTACTAAAGACACAAAAAAACTTGAATTTCACAAATTATAACTATTTTATAAGGAATATAAATTACGTACTTTGGAAATCAACTCTATAAATAGACCTGTTTTGTGCCAACACAAGGATCCCAACCCTTTGAGCCAGCCCTAGACGATCCAAGGCGACGAAATTGAAGTTCTGGAGCAGAGTTCTTGAAGATTGCTTGAAGATTGAGCATTTGGGAGCAAGAATTGAAGACTTATATCATTGATTCTCACATTGGTTTGCTTTTCATCATGTTTAGCTTTCTGATTTCGTGTTTTTCTTGCTGTATTTCTCTGATTATGGCTAAGTCCCTGTTATCTCTACTTGGACATGATAACTCTTGATTAATAGTGTGATTTCAATGCTTGGATGATGCTTAATGATATATTTATTATGTTTTAGCTTGTTCAAAGATGCAAGTGTGATAAAGTTCTGATTTTTATGCCTAGATCTGAGTTTTCATAGGTTGTATGATCATTCTTCCTATGTTTCCTTGTATGAGGATTTCTATGACCATTAGGATTCATAACTAGTGATTGACCATATCCTAGGGTTAGGCGTAAAGATTGAGACTTTATTGTGCTTGCAATTGCCCTTGATGACCATTCATTGGTGATTGATTGATTTTGTGAAATAACAAATTAATAGGATATTCGAATCAAATTGACTAGTTAATGAGTTAATTAATTCCATGACCATTGGGTTGATTGCTTTGAAACTATACGGCTGGTGAGTCTGACCATGAGATCTGGCCACTTTAGAAATTGGTGTGTTGTTAGGTGTTATCCATTGCACTTGCATTGAAATCCACTGTTTTGATAGGGGAGTCTATTGTCTGAGTAGAGATATCTTGCTTCTGATTGATTAAAATCCAAGTTTATTCGACTCTCTGCTTTATTAGCCTTTAAATCTGAATTCTAGTAATTTTAGGTTCTGGTTTGGATTTGTTGCTTTCTACTCATAAACTACCAATTCCCCCCTGTTACTGCCTTTTAGTTTAATATTATTTAGATAATTAGTTTATTTATATCTAGAATCATACTCGTTCCCCGTAAGTTCGACACCCGTACTTATTTTCTATACTGCTACACGATTGAGTACACCTGCCTATTGTGTCGTACTTAAAAATATATACGGTTTTTATAAATTTAAAATTGGTACGAAAATCTTTTATCAAGTTTTTGACGCTGTTGCCGGGGAAAGGATTCATTTTAGGATAATTAAATTAATTGTTTTTTAATTTTTATAGTTGCTTATTTATTCAAAAATCCAAAAAAATCTGAAAATATAAAAAGCCAAAAAAATGATCATAAAATATTAAAAGCTAAAAAAATATATTTAGGATTATTATGTTTGCCTAATAAACGCGACGCGTCATATCCATAAATGCGACGCGTTCGCTACTTCTCGTCAAACACGACGCGTTCGTGTGTTAAACGCGACGCGTTCCCACGTTTCCAGAATCCTTCTATTCTTTCTTTCACCCTTCTTCGCGTGGAGATACGTGCTTCCAACATTCGTGTTAGGTTAATGCATGCATAGGAATCCTTCTGCTGATATTGTCTTGCCTTTCGACGAACCCGAACGAATTTTCCATCAACGCCTCCGAGTCAAACGTGAGAAAAAACAAGTTCAGAAAATGGCAAAGAACTTCGCCAATATGTCACTGGAGGAGTACGCGAGCCGCGTCCGCGAGGGAACCGGAGCAGGAATCCATCGACCCGAGATCCCTCAAGAGAGATCGTTCGAAATCAAGGGTCCATTTTTACATCTTTTGCACGAGAGTCCTTTCATCGGAAAGGACAACGAAGACGCAAATCAGCATGTCGAGGCCGTTCTCGAGATTGCTAACTACTTCCATATCCCTAAGGTAAGTAAAGATGCCGTTATGTTGCGAGTGTTTCCGATAACACTCCAGGGCGTAGCCAAACGATGGTTGAGATCCGAGCCACCCATCCGTACATGGGATGAGCTTAAATTCCGCTTCATTAAACAATTCAGTCCTCCATCCAAGATTGAAAAAATGAAAATGCAGATTCAGAATTTCATGCAATTAGAGGACGAGACTCTTTATGACGCCTGGGATCGCTACAAGGAAATGTTGCAGAACTGCCCGCAACATGATTTAAATCCCCACCAGGTCGTCCAAACATTTTATAATGGTACAAATGTTTACACGAGACAAATGGTTGATTCACAAGGGCCGATATAGAAGAAAACTCCCGCGGAGGGATATGCGTTGATTGAGGAGATGGCTCAACACTCTCATCAGTGGCACTCTATGAGGGATTCGTCTTTCCACAGAAAGCCGGCAGCCGCAGCCGAATCATCTGATAGCATAGCAGGCCTCAGTGCCAAATTGGATGCACTGGGGTGCGATATGAAAAATTCAACCAGAACATTCACGCTATGCAGGTTGGTTATGACAACTGCAACCTCATCTTGATAAAGATTGCCCCTACGACGAAAGTGGGAATCTAAAAGAATATGCATGTTATTCTTTAGGCGATAAATACGATTATCCCGAGGACGAGGCGTTCTTTCACAACAAGAAGCCCAACTGGAAACCTTATCCTGAGTATCGTAAGGAGATGGAAGGGCGGTTCAAGCAAAATGCTCCAGGATTCTACCGGCGAGACCGACCCAAGGAGCCGGAGAAAAAACCAAACTTCGAGGACATGCTTACACGCTTCGCAGCCGCGTCCGATCAGAGGCACAAAGATACCGAGGAGTTGGTAAAGAAAATAGGTGTATCGACCGAAGCAGCACTTCGGAATCAGCAAGCGTCCATTCATAATATCGAAACCCAAGTCGGTCAAATCTCAAAAGTCCTTCAGGAACGTTTTCCGGGTACTCTTCCGAGTAACACGGAAAACAATCCTCGAAGAGATGTCAAAGCCGTGACCACAGGTTAGGCAAGACACTTAGGATTTCTTTCCCAAAACTGACAATGCTCCACCTACTACTACAACTACTGCTCCAATTAATAAGGAGCAAGACAAAGGTAAGGCAAACGCAACTGAGCCTAAGCTAGTTGAGAAGCCACCATCCGAGCCACCGGTGAAGCCGTATAGGCCACCAATTCCATTCCCTGATAGGCTAAAGAAAGAGAAACAAGACGAGCAGTATCGTCAGTTCTTAGACCATCTCAAATCTTTGCACATAAATATTCCGTTCGTTGAAGCAATGGCACAAATGCCAAAATACGCGAAGTTTTTGAAAGAGCTGCTAACTAATCGCAAGAAAATGGAGGCAGTCTCGAGTGTCACAATGAATGAGGAATGTTCAGCTGCTATACTGAACAAACTTCCGAAGAAAATGACTGATCCGGGTAGCCTGGCATTACTTTGCCAATTTGGTAATCTCCCGATCAGTCGTGCATTAGCCGACTCCGGTGCTAGCGTGAATTTAATGCCATATTCATTCTATGCAAAACTGGAACTTCTTGAGCCTAAGCCGATTCGTATGGCTATCCATTTGGCTAATAAATCAGTTACTTACCCAGGAGGGATTGTAGAGGATTTGTTGGTTAAAATCGATAATTTTATCTTTCTTGCCGACTTTATCATGATTGATATGGAGGAAGACGATCAGGTTCCAATAATCCTCGGAAGACCGTTCTTGAGCACTGCTCGCGCGTTATTCGATATACACGAATCTCAACTCACACTCAGGGTCGGTACCAATGCCGTTACCTTTGGAAATGACAAATCCATGAAACATTCAAAATCGTGTGATGATTCAGTGTTTTTCGTTGACGTTTTCGACGATTTACTTAAAGATGGAAGATAAGGACATGGATGGTCAAATGCCCATGGGAGAGGAGTTGTTTGATGCTGATAGAGACCTGGAAGAGCTGGAAAAGCTTCTGGAGGAAGGGAGTGAAGAACAAAATGAAAGGGCAGAATTGTAGAAAACACGACGTGTTGATTCGGAAAACGCGTCGCATCCATCCCATGAGTCGCTATTTGAGTTTCCAAAACAAGGGAACGCGACGTGTCCGGGTGTAAAACCCGACGCATTGCTTGTTTCCAGCAAACCTATTGAATTAAAAGAGCTTCCAAAACACTTAGAATACGCATTTTTAGGAGCTGATTCGCAATTTCCCGTTATCATTTCTTCCGCTTTATCAAATTCGAAAAAGGAAAGATTGATTGCCATCCTCAAAGAGTGAAGACAAGCGATTGCATGGTCTATTTGTGACATTAAGGGAATTAGTCCATCATTTTGCTCGCATAAAATCTTGATGGAGGATGAGGCAAAACCCGTAATCCAACCGTAGCGAAGATTGAATCCGAAGATGCAGGAAGTCGTGAAGAAAGAGGTTGTGAAATTGCTTGACGCGGGGCTTATTTAGCCAATATCCGACAGTCCGTGGGTCAGTCCGATTCACGTGGTTCCGAAGAAAGGTGGGACGACCGTGGTCGTAAACGAGAAAAACGAGTTAATTCCTACTCGTATGGTCACCGGCGCAAGGACCACTTCCCACTACCATTCATAGATCAAATGCTAGAGCGTTATTTATAGATTCCAATAAATCCCGAGGATCGAGAGAATACAACCTTCACATGCCCGTATGGAACCTTCGCATGACAACGCATGCCATTCGGCCTCTGCAACGCACCAGCCACGTTCCAGCAGTGCATGACCGCAATCTTTCACGATATGGTGGAGGATTTCATGGAGGTCTTTATGGATGACTTCTCGGTGTTTGGCGATTCTTTCAACTCTTGTCTATCTAATCTAGATCAGATGCTCGCGCGCTGTGAGGAGACGAATTTGGTGAGGAGACGAATCTGGTGCTTAACTCGGAAAAATGCCATTTCATGGTAAATGAAGGAATCGTTCTCGGGCACAAGGTGTCCAATGTCGGCATTGAGGTCAATAGAGAGAAAATAGATGTCATATCTAAACTTCCTCCACCAACAAATGCAAAAGGGGTAAGGAGTTTTCTCGGCCACGCGGCATTTTATCGTAGATTCATAAAGGATTTCTCTAAAATTACGTAGCCTTTAACTCGGATTTTATTGACAGATGCTAAATATGATTTCTCCAAAGAGTGTTTAGTATCATTTAATACCATTAAGGAAAAACTCACCACCGCCCCAATTATGGTCGCGCCTGATTGGAACTCGCCATTCGAACTTATGTGCGATGCGAGTGATTACGCGGTCGGTGTAGTGTTAGGTAAGAGAGTCAACAACCATTTTCAGCCAATTTACTATGAGAGAAAAACTCTAAATCCGGCGCTGGAGAACTACACCACCACGGAAAAGGAACTACTCACCATAGTTTTCGCTTTCGATAAATTCTGATTGTACCTAATCTTGTCTAAAACCATCGTGTTCACTGACCACTCTGCTCTGAATTTTTTTTTCGACAAACAGGATTCCAAGCCGAGACTTATTTGGTGGATTCTGCTTCTTCAAGAATTCAATATATAAATTAAAGATAAGAAAGGAGCAGAGAACGTCGCTGCTGATCACTTGTCACGTCTGGAGAATCCCGAATTAGAGGAGCTGGACGAAGCTAACATTGGGGATGATTTTCCAGACGAATATCTATTGCAAGTAAGTCAGACTACGCCCTAGTATGCTGACTTTATGAACTATCTAGCCGCGGTTTTCTTCCCGAAAGGAATGTCACATCAGCAAAAGAAGAAATTCATCGCTGATGTGAAGTATTTCTATTGGGATGATCCTTATCTTTTTCGTCATTGTGCGGACAACATTATCCGAAGATGTGTGTTGGGAGAAGAGGCGAGGAAAATACTGAGGGGTTGCCACAGTGGGCCAACCGGGGGACACCATGGTGTGGCCAACGCCACAAAGAAGGTATTTGAAGCCGGATTCTTTTGGCCTACCATTTTCAAGGATGCACAAAGCCTCGTGAAGGAATGTGACGCGTGCCAACGTGCGGGAAATATCTCTGCACGGAATGAGTAGCCACAACACAGCACTCAAGTGTGTGAAATATTTGATGTGTGGGATATCGATTTCATTGGACCTTTTCCTTCTTCCCGTGGAAACAAATACATTCTAGTAGCCGTCGATTACGTATCAAAGTGGGTTGAGGCACAAGCTTTACCCACCAACGATGCACGTGTCGTCGTGAAATTCCTATGAAAATTATTCTCTCGGTTGGCGTTCCTAAAGCTCTCATAAGTGATAGGGGCACCCACTTCGCAAATTCTCAAATGGAAAAGGTGTTATAGAAATATGGTGTAAACCATAGATTTGCAACAGCCTACCATCCTCAAACGAGTGGGCAAACCGAGGTGACCAATCGCGCGATTAAACGAGTATTAGAGAGATCGGTCAACGGGAATAGGAAGGAATGGTCGGATAAGCTAGATGATGCGCTGTGGGCCCTTAGGACTACCTTTAAAACACCTATAGGTAGTACACATTTTAGGTTAGTATACGGCAAAGCATGTCACTTACCGGTGGAAATCGAACATAAAGCCTACTGGGCGTTGAAGACTTGCAATCTAGATATGGATGGTGTGCGTGATAACCGGTTGCTGCAATTTAACGAGCTCGATGAATTACGTAAGGAGGCGTATGAGAGTTCGCTAATTTACAAAGACCACACCAAAAAGTGGCACGATGCATGACTGCGGGGAAACAAGAACTTCAAACCAGGAGATAAAGTGTTATTGTTCAACTCTAGGTTACGATTATTTCCCGGAAAATTGAAGACGAGATGGTACGGTCCGTTTGTGGTTGTGAAAGCGTTCCCGCATAGAGCAATTGAGCTGAAATCGGAAGACGGCTTGACCTTTAAGGTAAACGGACATCTTGTGAAGCACTACCCGGAGGGAATGCCCAAGGAAACTGAGGGTGATGCTGTTGGAATATGCCCACTGACACACACGAGTTGGTATCACTGCCGATGAGGCATAGGCCTATTGGGTCACACGCCAAGTATTGATTCCGGCAACACCTTTGAACAAGAGAGTGAAAAATACCAAAATGGGTTTTGGTTAGGCCGGGCACGGCCGTGCCTTGTGAAGCTACAGGCGTGCCCTATGCCAGGTATGGGCCCATGGCCGGCGTGCCTAGGGCGTACCCATTGGGGCCGGCATGGGCATGCCTCGTGGAGGTACGGCCGTACCCAGTGCGAAAGCACGAGCCCCCAAGTCGGCCGTGACTTGGGTGTGCCCGTGGGCTGGCACGGGCGTGCCCCGTGAGGCACGGCCATGCCTCACTATGTAACATCCTCTTTAACTAGCTTTTTAAGACTAGTTTAATGGTGTCATTATGGCATTTGTTGCTAGTAACATAAGAAACGGTTTTAGCTTAACTATGGAGCTATGACACTTGTTTTAAAAAGTACTAGTAACTTGAAAATGTGGTTGGTTCTTTTTTAACAACACATAAAACACATTCTCTCTAAAAATACTTGCACAAAAATGGAAGAAATCTTGATCTCAAGAAAGCTTCAAGTATTGGTGCATTGTTAAGGTGGTGCTCTTGGTGGCGACCAAGCATAGCTAGCAAGTGGGAATCATTGGCGTTTGGTGTGGATACTGATAGAGGAATACACGTTTGTATTCTTAAGTCCATTCCGTTTCAACCATCAACAACAAGGAAGTTGAAGAACTTGTATGGTATAATTTCTTCTACTTGCTCCTTTCTTTTGTTGCATTGCTATTGTTTAGAGTTTGTTCCATTGGGTATGGTATTGGTGGCATAAAATGAAATTGTTTTATACTCGTTTTTGTTTCCGCTGTGTTCTCTAGATGCCACCAAAACCCAACAGTGGTATCAGAGCCATCTCTAACATGGCTTTGCACTGAACCGGAATTTTGAGTTTTCTATCAAAATATGATTTTCCGGTGACCGGGCACGGCTGTACCTCTTGGGTATGGGGCGTGCCGGTGGCCGGGGCACGGCCGTACCAGTGGGGGTACGGGCCGTGCCGGCAGAATATTCGTATGCTTAAAACTGTTTAAACTGTACACTGACAAAAGGGCAGGCACCAGAATTTTGTTCTTGAAACAGTGTTTTAAAATTATATTTAAATTCCGGATTTGTTGGTTGGACTAGTCTTAGATCTAGTTTTTCCCCACTATATTTTGATTCCTTGAATTTATATATTTTGTATGGCTTGGCATGAAGTGCATAAAAATATATATATTTAAAGGTGTATATATGAATATGTAATTTTAAAGGTGTATTAAAATTACTAATGCATATGTACAAGGATTGCCTTTTGTGCCTTGGGTGTTTTGTTGGCAATCTTAATCAAAATATGTTTGACATGGTTTTGTGGCACACCATGGTTTTGCTTTGGTTGTGTTTGGTTGTGGTTCGGTAACGAGATGTCCTTTAGACCTATGTGTTGTGGTGTTTGGTTTATTTGGTTTTGGTGGCCTGCGTGCCGTATTGTTGTAATTTTTATTATTATTATTTGGTACGGCTTGCATGCCGTTTATTTATTCCTTTGTACTTGTATTAGTAGGATAGGATTGTGGCTTGCATGCCATTTCTTCTTCTATGTATTTGTAGAATAGTATAGAAGTTGATTTAGTATGTAATAAACCAACGGGAATCACGGCGTTGATGTCTCGGCAACATGGAGTCCAAATTACTTTTTGGAGATGCCGGCTTGAGTGGGAGCACACCCGACTAGGTGCTTTGGATATTGGATTCCTTAGTTGACCTTGTTTTCCTCGTATGGCTCACAGGGGAAACGCATAGGATTTGGGCATGTTACCGAACTATTATGTATGCGTGGTTGTTTTATATATTTATTTTTTTGCATGGATGTGTAGTATATCGCATGCTAGATAATTTTTCCAAAATATATAAAACACAAAGATTTATAAAATTGGTTTATATTTCTTTCCGCGCGTATAGAAATTACAAGATAATATAAATTTGTATTATATTATATGTGCATAAAAATTGTATTTATCACTTGATTTGTTAATTCGCAAAATGGGTTAAAATTGTTTTAACCGGAAAAACAAAAGCCTGTTTTTAAAATGTAAATCACGCGCCATCCGTAAGACGACACCACCCGAATCTAGTGAAACTTGGATGATTGTCGAGCTTTAGCACGAGTCATGCCGAGTGGAACTGTGTGGAATGTGAGTGTGTTAACTCGCAATAATGGTTGTCGAGCTTAGCACGAGCCAATTATTGCGAGAGTTCCACAGTGGGTCTTGACGGGCGGTTTACAATTCTTTTTGTGTCACTTAGGTGGCGTCGAGCTCTAGCCGAGTCATTTAAGGGGATCAAGTTAGAATTGGTGCAAGAAGGGATCAAACATGCCAAAAGACATTTTGATTGTCAATGGATCCCGCAAGGATCTAGAAGTTGCAAAGTGTTTGCAATCGGTAAAATGGTTACCGGCCTAAATAGCTTTGCTTTGTGATCCGCGGTAAACCGGTCATAAGGTAAAGTGAAATATGGTTTCTAGCCTTGTTTAAATAATTGGTTTTGAAAACTATTTGGGTAATTATTTATACAAGAATTATATCTAAATTCACTAAAACGTGTACTCTAAAATTGTAGATGACAAACGTTAACAACCCAACACCGAGTTTATCTCTCCGTTCGTTCCTAGAAAAGGAGAAACTCTTAGGTGTGAACTTTGTGGATTGGTATAGGCAATTGCGAATTTTCCTTCGCCATGAATCTAAGTTGCACATCCTCGAGGAACCTCTTCCGAAACCACCTGCTACCAACACAAGTTAGGCTACTAGATACGCCTTCGAAAAGCGTATCGAGGACGCAAAAGATGTTTTGTCTTTCATGTTATCGACTATAAGCTGCGAGCTGCGAAAGCAACTCGGGCATATGAGTGCGTATGACATGATTAATCTGTTGAAGGAAATGTTCCAACATCAGATTTGGGAGGAACACTTTATGTGTGTCAAGGCCCTTGTTAGTTGCTGGATGCAGGAAGGTGGGAAGGTTAGTGTTCATGTGCTTCATATGAAGGCATACATTGACCAAATGGATATACTAGGATTTCCCATTGGGAGGGATCTTGCGGTGAATATGATTCTCTAGTCCCTGCCTGCGTCTTATGATGAGTTTATCAAAAACTATCAAAAGGACAAAATGGTAGAATCCTTAGACAAGTTGCATGGCATGCTTAAGACTTTCGAGTTAAACATGGCCAAACGCAAGTTCGTTCCCTCCCGGTTGTTTGAGGAATATAAAGCCGAGAAAAAGAATACAACTCCTAAGGGAGAAGTTTGTTATTTCTGCGGTAAATATGGAGATTGGCGCCGCCACGCTTGTCCTGAGTGTTCGGAGGAATTAAAGCTTCCTATGAGGCAAGGGAATAACTTCTCGTCATTAGGTAAATTCATGATTAGCTCCATGGCTTTTCTACTTCTTATCTAGATTTGTTGAAATGCTGGCTATAACACTCACGTTTGTTGCAAAATTGTTTTGTTACAAAGTGTAGGTGTTAAACGGAAGAAGTAGCTGATAAAGCATGGAGAGCTAGAGCTCAAGATTGGGAAACTTGGACGTTGTCTCGATTGAGAGGATTGGGAGTTTTGATCTCATCATTTCATCTAGCTATTTTATTACTTTACTAGATTAATATATTATCTGCCCTGCATGGCAAGAGAAATATTAAGTCTATTATGCATTGGTTGGCGATGGATATTACTTTGTATTTGATATATAAATTGGTGGTTTATTTCAAAGTTTATCCGTGTCATGGCATTTATAAGATTTTTGCTTAAAAGTAATAAAGTAATCATGAATAATGTGTTTAAATCCAAAATTGGTTTGGATTAGTTATCCAAGTGACAAGATTATTTAGCTATGTAAACAAGACTAGCTTCACCAAGTTCCGTGTGGTTTGGAATCTTGGATGCATTTGATAATTGATCAAATGCTGAGTGCGAGAATTGTTTATTAGGCTAAATGACTTGTACATCTTTCATCGGCGTATGTAAGAGGATTGAGAGATTGTTGTAATTGGTTTACACTTGTGTGTTTAATTCGGTCAAGCAAATTCATGGGGATAACTACATGCACTTCGTTACCTTTATCCGTAGTGGTAGTAGGGATAGGTATATTTGAAACCTTTGAGGTGTTCATTGATTACCTTAACGAGGTTTGTGGACAAAAGGTTAAGTTACTTAAATCTTGTAAAGATGTTGAGTATCTTAATATATGAATTTTGTGATCATCATAAGAATTGTGGGATTTATCTCATAAATTATTTCTCCTAGGACACATTGGCATATGGGTCGCGTAGAGGAGGAACCAAATATTCGGGTCTTGATGGGTCGCAAATTCATACCCAATGTGTTGGGATGCTTAAGCATGGCGGGCAATGTTCTATATATAAAATCAACAAAGATGGTTTAGTACGCATCTTAGGAGAAAAGACCAGAAAGAGTGTCTTTGCTAGTCTATCTCAAAACCTAGATTATCCAGCCTACGTGTAGACGTGAGGTGGTAGAATCCGGGGATAAAAGATGCTACTCCATTAGGCATGAGATATTTGTTTCACGAACTTTTGAGGACACGTTTTGTCGCTCAATAGCAAGTGGAAGTCTAATATGTATGGGAGCCAGTGGGAGTAAAACCTGATGTTGGCACTAGCATACAATCAGTAATGATTGGAACTCAGCATGGCGATGCTGGAGTACCTAGCATAATTCGTTACTCTTCCTATTTCTGATAGGAGTTGTCATAAGGCCGGATGGATATATGTTTTATATCTAGAGGAAGATAACTCGATGATGGATTAATTGAATTCATCAACTATCGGAAGTCGTAGTGGGCCTAGTGTCTACTAGAAGGAGAGAGGTAATGAGAATGGGATGCAATCCATGTAGGATATCCAAGTATTGGACTTGGTTGATCCGATGCCTTGGTGTAAATCTAAGGGTATGCATGGATTGAGATGTAGACAACTTCAAATGCCGACCGGTGGTAAAAATTCTAATATGATTGACCAGGAGGACGGTATCATAAAAGAGTTTTTCCTTGGTGGTTATGTTGAAGTCTGCTTGGATGACTTATGGTGTATCACTGCCTTTTCTTGATTGTGAAGGTATGATAGTGAAATGGAAAAGACTCTATTCCTTTATAGGAATTTTGACGAAGTGTTTTAGTACTCTCCGAGTACTCTCCTTTATAGGAATTCCTTTAAGCATCATTGACACTTGAACTTCTCCATGAAGGAATACCACTAAGTGTTTTAGTGGTTATGTTGAAGGTTACTCGGATACATGTATTTATCACTGCAATGTAAAGATCGTATTCCTTCATGGGAATTTTGAGGAAGAGTGTTTCAACACTATCCGAAAGTGTCTTGTACATTGAGAGTATCCTCGTAGACTTGGATAAATATCGCAAGGTTGTAATCTTCACTTTAATGAGAAAATCATAGATTTGAGTTTTCGAAAAGGAAAGATTAAACTTGGATGTATGCCAGAGCTAGTGGGAGCGCTTGTGTTCCTTAAATTGTGTATCCTTAATATACTTCTTATTGAAGATAATATCCTAACTTGGCGGTTCATAAGACCGGAGTTAAGAAATTATTGCTTCATAGGAAGAATTGGAAGATGCGAACGTGAACTTTTCGGAGTGACAAAACTAAGAGAGTGATATTGAAACATGATGAACTAGTGTGTTAATTTAATTAGCAACTTGGTTTATCACATGGTTTCTTTTCTCTCAATTTTGACATACTTGGAAGAACTCTTGGTACATTGTTCTTCAAGTTGATATACGGTGGTAACAAAGAAATTTGAGTAATATATTACTCTTGGTGAATGTTATTGTTGTGTTGTTAAGGGGAGCGTTATCGACTACAATGTTTCTTTAAGCATCATTGACTCTAATTGGGTTCCGTTAATAAAATAAGAGTATGATGGCTTATATGAACCATAGTCTTATGCATTGTGACTCCATTTGGTTCCTTGGAACAATGAGAGCACGAAGGCTTGGACAAAGGACCATGATCTTGCCGGCGCACACTTTATAAGTGTTTGGTCGAGAGAAGATATGGTGATTGTTAGAGTACACATGGATGTCACTTTGTGAATCGGCTTACTAACTTTTAGTTGTGAGCTAGTGATGAGTTTTCATACTAGGCTTGCATACACTTGGTTTACAAGTGGCTTTAGCTTGGGTTTGTTTAGTTGAATTTGATATGTTTTGAGTTGGGAACATTAAAGCAATAATTTGCTTTGATTGTATCGATTATCAAATGGAGATTTGATAATGCGCACGGAGCGGGTACTTTCGTTAGCCTTTATTGTGTTCCATCTTAGCATGTTTAACTACTTCATTGAATAAATTTATTTATTCTAAATGCTCCACGATCGGTCGTTCTTCATTGGAAGGAAGAAGTGAATTAAGATCGAGGCAAGTGGTTGGTAAAGTATTTATAGTCGATTGAATACATGTTTTCGCAACACTAGCCTGTACTTGATAGTCATCAAGTAATTGGAGGACCCGCACCTGAGTTTACTTCATGGACATGATCACAAGTAAATCAGGATGATAATATTGTTTGTCCTTCTACTGAAGATACATGCGCTTCTTGTTAATGACATAGTCTTGCTTAGATTGCTTTCTAACGCAGTTCGTAACTGGCTGTTATAAGGGAAGTTTTCAGGCAAGAACATGTTGTTATGATGGAACGATGTAGTCAAAGGTATTCGTTCCTCCTTAGCGAGATATCCCTGGGCCCCTGGTTGACTTAACTGATGACATCAAAATGCATGGTCATGCTCAAGTTGAATTGATAGTGGATCAATTTTGCAACTTGTTTTGTTCGTCATAGTTAGTCTAGATCGAGAAACATAATCATGGATGTTTTGGGGTTGATGATGTTCGATGACCTACATTCACAATGGATATCGTGAATGAAGGGATGACTAATCACTTATCTGTAGGACCATTCTTTACAGGTTGGTACTTGTCATGAGCGACATACCCTATGCTGACTTAGGGGCATAGATGCCTTGCTAGAGGCCGCTCTATGTCGGTGTTATCTTTCGTGAGTGTGTCATGTTCAAGTGGGAGTTTGTTGGAATATGCCCACTGACACACACGAGTTGGTATCACTGCCGATGAGGCATAGGCCTATTGGGTCACACGCCAAGTATGGATTCCGGCAACACCTTTGAACAAGAGAGAGACAAATACCAAAATGGGTTTTGGTTAGGCCGGGCACGGCCGTGCCTTGTGAAGGTACGAGTGTGCCCTATGCCACGTACGGGCCCATGGCCGGCGTGCCTAGGGCGTACCCGTTGGGGCTGGCACGGGCGTGCCTCGTGGAGGTACGGCCGTGCCCATTGCGAAAGCACGAGCCCAAGTCGGGCGTGACTTGGGTGTGCCCGTGGGCTGGCACGGGCGTGCCCCGTGAGGCACGGCCATGCCTCAATATGTAACATCCTCTTTAACTAGCTTTTTAAGAATAGTTTAATGGTGTCATTATGGCATTTGTTGCTAGTAACATAAGAAACGGTTTTGGCTTAATTATGGAGCTATGAGACTTGTTTTAAAAAGTACTAGTAACTTGAAAATGTGGCTGGTTCTTTTTGAACAAAACATAAAACACATTCTCTCTAAAAATACTTGCACAAAAATGGAAGAAATCTTGATCTCAAGAAAGCTTCAAGTATTGGTGCATTGTTAAGGTGGTGCTCTTAGCGGCGACCAAGCATAGCCAGCTCATGGGAATCATTGACGTTTGGTGTGGATACTGATAGAGGAATACACGTTTGTATTCTTAAGTCCATTCCGTTTCAACCATCAACAACAAGGAAGTTGAAGAACTTGTATGGTATAATTTCTTCTACTTGCTCCTTTCTTTTGTTGCATTGCTATTGTTTAGAGTTTGCTCCATTGGGTATGGTATTGGTGGCATAAAATGAAATTGTTTTATACTCGTTTTTGTTTCCGCTGCCTTCTCTAGATGCCACTAAAACCCAACAGATGCCTTACGCCTCGACGTGATAACGCCCTAAGTATGGGGTGGAGTCTAGCTTATGACTCGTATCAAAAGAAGCGCTTGCGGGAGGCAACGCATACTTTGTTTTGATTTATTTTCTTTCGTTTTTGTTTGTTTTCTCTGTTTTGTTTGTTTGTGTGCAGGTAAACTCTTCGGACTGTCACTACAATGCCTCTGGAACAAGATTACTGAATTGACATAGCCTGTAAGTTCACAAGATAAGTAAACATTAATTTTGAAATTGAAACAAACGCGGCGCGTCATGTAAAAAAACGCGATGCGTTCATAAGTTCCAACATGCTCCAAAAGTTGGAAAATTGAAAAAACGCGACGGTCATTAAATTAAACCCGACGCGTTTCGGGCGGATCAGGTTAAATTTCAAACTTTTCCCCTTTCTTCTTCTTCATTTCTCCAAACACACACACACAAACGACGTAATTCTGTAAAACCCCAAAACCCATCGAACCCGCCACGTTTCTATAAATCCTTCGAAGGGAGCATCGTTTTCACATGCATTCTAGACATATTCCATCATCCTTTTCTCTGCTTTCGCTATTAGGTAACCTTCAAGCCGTAATTTTATGTTCTACCTTCGATTCTGTGCTAATCAATGATAGTTAGTGGAGGTTTTGTGGGGTTTTATGATATTGGTTGATGTTTTAGAAGGTATTTGTTTAGCATTACAAGATGAAGCGAAAGCATGATATAATTCAAAATATTCAAAGCTAGCCAAACAAATACTTCCCATGGACCAAAATCTAGACATGGTATTGCAACAAAAATAAAGAAACAAGAAGTATGAAATAGTTTTACCTTTAAGCAAGATCAATATGTCAATTTCTTCTTGTCAAGTATGTAGAACTCAACAAGAATTTCTCTAGTGAAGTCCACCCCAAGCACACTTGATTCCCCAATGCTAGTAGGTTGGTGTAGCCACCAAAACAACAAGATCAAAGTTTGTATATCTCACTCTCTTGTGCATCCAACTTGATCACCAAAGAGAATACCAACTTAGAGAGAATGTATGCATGAAATGACACTTGAACTTCTCCAAGTTCTGTTCCAGAGCTCCCAAAAACGTAGCAAAGCATTAACCCCATTTTAATCCCATTAAATTGAGTGTTTAAAACTGTTAACTCTGCTGTTACAGAGCATGTACACGGCCCGTGTTCACCAACACGGCCGTGTCGGCCCAAAGTCCACGGCCTCAAATTGGCCAAGATGGCTCGTGTCTAATAGGCGGAACACGGAACGTGGTCAACTACACGGCCGTGTCGGCCCAAAGTACACGGCCTCTATTTGGGCTAAAACGCCCCATGCCTGTTGAGCTAGACACGGCCCGTGTTCAGGCAGACGGCCCGTGTCTTATCCTGCCAGAACCTATTTTGACCTTTTTCTCTCTTTTGCTTGATCGTGTTGCCGGAATCAATACTTGGTGTGTGACCCAATAAACCTATACATCATCAGTAGTGTTATTAACGTGTGTGTGTCAGCGGGCATATACCAACAGACTCCCACTTCCACGTGATACGGCCATGAAAAATAACACAAACATAGAGCAGCCTCTAGCACGACATCTATTCTCCCAAGTCAGTATAGGGTATGCCATTCTTGACAAGATCCCAATCACAAAATGATTGTCCTAAAGATAAATATTCTTATACATCCCTTTGTTCGCGATATCCTATGTGAACACAAGGCATGGAATAAAGTCAACCTTCAGACCGTTCACGATTATGTTTCTCGATTATAGATTAGGGGTGACGAACAAACCAGGTTAACATTGATCCATCATCAATATAACTTGAGCACGGCCATGCATATGAACGCCAGCACTCAATCATCGAGGTGCCCATGGATATCTTCTCTATACATAGAGGAACAAATTCCTTTCGACTTCATAGTCCAGCCACATAGATAATACTCCACTCAATCATCTCCCTTATAACGATCAGTTACGGACCGCGTTAGAAAACGATCAAAGCAAAGTAAACATACGCTTTCGAACCACATGTATCTCCGGTTCAAGGATGAAACGCCATCATCATCCCGAGTTACTTATGACCAGAACCATGAAGTAACTCGGGTGCGGTTCCTCCAATCACTTGAAACCCCTTTCAAGTACAGGCAAGAATTACATTTATCAAAACCAATTCCTTACCTCAATCTTAATTTATACTCTTTTCCCATAAAGTATAACCAATCGTGGAGATTTAGAATGAAAAACATTCTCGGAAGTGTTTAAACATGCTAAGATGGAACACAATAAGGATTCATAAAATACCCGCCTTCGGCAGATTATTAAATCTACATTCAATAATCAATATAGTATGAATTACAATACTGCTTAACCTCCCGAAAGTATAAGTACAAATCAAACATAAACCAAAAAAATATTCAAGCCAAGTTATATTCATTAGAAATGCTAGTTGACCAAGTATGATAAACATCACTAGTCCATACCAACGGCTTAACTAGTGGATTTGTAACACAACATCCACATGCACTTTTGTCATAAACTGGATCATTATCAATAATACCCGGTTCCTTACATCATGACACCATGTTCCAATGTGTCTAAGTAGGATATGAATTGTGAGACAATTCCACAATTCACTATATGGTCATTCAACATAGATAAAAAGTATCTTAGCATCTCAACTAGATCTAAATACCTTGATCTATATGCCCTATTGATTCTGAAAGTCGTTCTGGCTAATTCTGAACACCATTCAGACATATACCTAAACTAGTAAATGTCTCACAACTACTACCATCAAGGTAGTGATGAAAAAGTTTCTCTTTCGTCATTCTTCGTAGTGTGCTTGGACGGATTATCCACAAAAGTGTAATCAATATCCAAGAAGCACCCAATCCTCTCACAAACTCCGGTGAATGATCTCATAATCATCTTAGCCTAATAAACAAGATCATCATCAAATGTTTAGCCCAAGGCAAAACTATCCCGAGATCCCAACCACACGGATCTAGGTGATATATTTCTTGTTTATATGGCAAACTCGATTATCTCATAAAGATAACTAATCCAAACTATTTTGGATTCAAAACCAATTATTCATAAATATTCTATTACTTGTAACAAAACCTTGTGTATTCCATGACATGGAAAATTTTGAATATAACAAAATATCTCACAACAAAGTTTTCATAACAAATTTCATATTTTTAGAATAAACTCATCATCACCAAATGTATAGTTGTGTGCCACACAGGGCAAAAAAACACATAAGATGTGACATGAATAAACTTTGGACAGACAATGCTAAAAAAGGTTTTACATCAATTCTTAAAACATCAAAACCATATCCATCGTCTTCAAAAACGAGCACACAAAGAAATGTTACTTGCCACGCAGGATAGAAAAAAAAAGTAATAAATAAACGGGTGATAAAGGCGAGATCAATTCTCCTTCTTTTCTCTTAGAGGACAATCATCCTGGTTTCCTCGTCCGAGATCCGGTTATTCATGCTTTTCTTTCTTCCACCAAGGACCTACACTTTGTAATAAAATAAATTTGTGACAAACGTGAGTCAATCAGCTCAGGTCAACAACCCAGCTTATAGAAGAATAGCAATGAACCATGAACGTACCTGAAGATGGAAAGTTAACTCTTTCTTTCCTTAGAAGTTTTATATCATCTTGGCACGTAGGACAGGCATGACGGCCTCAATTTCCAAATCTTCCACAGAAGTAGCAAACCACCTTTTCTTGAATCTCTTCTTGAGGCACATTTTCTATGTCCTTCGACTCAATTTCAAGGATAGGCTTAGAAACTCCAACCTTTCCTTTTAGGGTCGGTTTCTTCTTCCTTTTCTTTTGTTTCTTCAAACCCAAGACGGGAATGGTTGAGGTGGAACTATGCTTGGCCGTGTCTGACTTCGCAAACTTCAACATGCCATGCAATTCACTTAAGGATTTCTCCATTCCTTGCATGTGATAGTTTGTGACAAACTGATCATATGATGAGGGCAGAGGCTGGAGTACAATATCCACAGCAAGCTCTCTCCCAATAGGAAATCCTAACCTATCCATTTGGTCCACGTTCACCTTCATCCTGAGGACGTGAAGACTCACATTCCCGTCTGCTTGCATTCTACAACCGACCAGGCTTTTAACACACTCATAGTGTTCCTGCCTAACTTTCTGTTGGAACATGTCCTTGAGCTTGTTTACCATGTTGTACGCACTCATGTGGTCGAACTGCTTTTGCAACTCTGAGCTCATAGTTGAGAACATGAGGCACGCAACATCGTGCGTGTCCCGAACACGTTTTTCATATTCGTATTGGACGGCCCAAGTCGCGTTGGTAGCAGGTGGCTCTGGAAGGGGTTCCTCAAGGATGTACAACTTTGACGCATGGTGAAGGACAATCCTCAATTGCCTAAGCCAGTCAATAAAGTTCACTCCTGTGAGTTTCTCCCTTTTTAGGAACATACGAAGTGAGATGTTTGACGTGGTGTTGTTATGGTTTGACGTCTATAAATAACAAGAATACGAGTTTTGGTTAGTTAGAAAACCGTGTTAAAGATAATTACCCCATATGCTTAAGAAAAACAATTATTTTAACAAGGACTAAGAACCTTATTTTGCCTCACACCGTGACGGGTTTACCGCGGATCACGTGGCGAAGTTATTTAGGCCGGTAACCATTTTACCAATTGTAATCTCTATTACAACTCTTAGACACTTGCGGGATCCATTGACATCCACTATGTCTGTTGGCACGTTTGATCCCTACCTTACACCAATCTCAATATATAATTTTTGTTTAGCTCGGGCTTAGCTCGACAACCAACCAAGAATTATATACTAATATTGTAAATCATCCGACAAGACACGCGGGTGGCACTCTCGACCATCAATTGGCTCGTGCTTAGCTCGACAACCAATCATGCGAGTTACCCCACTCACCTTCCACATAACTACGCAACCAATCACTCGTACTTAGCTCGACAATCATCCTTGTTTCGTTAGATTCGGGTGGTGTCGTCTTACGGATGGTGCGTGATTTGCGTTTTGAAAAATGGTATTTTGTTTCCGGTTTGTAAAAACCTTTTTGTGAATTAACAAAGGAAGTGTCAAAACGATTTTAAGCACTTTTAAATATAATACCATGTTTATATTTTCTTTGTCAATTCTATTTGCACGAGATTGTTGACCATTTTAACAAACGTTGTATTTTATTTAATTTTTAAAGAAAAATTATCTAGCATGCGATTCCTAAACCATGCATAGAAAATAAAACACAACCACGCAAATAAATATAATTCGGCAACATGCCCAAAATCCTATGTGTTTTCCCCGTGAGCCACAACGAGGAAAACAAGGCCAAAACCTAAGGACAAGGTAATGTCTCGTTGGGTGAGCTCCCACCGAATCCAACACCTCCAATAGCGTGTTGACTCCTTCTCGCCAAGACGTCATCATCATGACTCTCGTTGACATGTCTGGTTCAAATTCTATACTATTTACAAATACAAAGAATATATAAACGACACGCATGTCGCATTCCTACACTATTTATACAAATACACGGAATGAAAGAAACGGCGTGCAATCTGCACCAATAAATAAATAAATAAAAATTACATCAATACAGCACGCATACCACCAAAAACCAAATTAATCAACCACCACAACACATAGGTCTAAGGGCACAACATGTTACTGAATTAACCAAACGCAACAAAGTGAAACATGGTGTGCCACACAAAACCATGATACAAATATATATCTATATTTTAGTTAAGATTGTCTAAAACATCTAAGGCACAAAATGACAATCCTTGTACATATGCATTAGTGTACCAAACCAATTTTGAAACACATATTCATATATACATTTATAAGTATATATTTGTGTACACTTCATGCCAAGCTACAACAAATATATAAATATAAAACTAAAATATTATGAAGACTACAAATATATCAATTTTCGCCCAACAAGAGTCTTCACGAAAAACCAATTCTTGAAATCAATTTTCTTACAAAAAATATTTTTATACGGTTTTTCTAGACTCGTTAGTGCAAAGCCATGTTAGGTATGGCTCTGATACCACTGAAGGTATTTGTTTAGCATTACAAGATGAAGCGGAAGCATGATATAATTCAAAATATTCAAAGCTAGCCAAACAAATACTTCCCATGGACCAAAATCTAGACATGGTATTGCAACTAAAATATAGAAACAAGAAGTATGAAATAGTTATACCTTTAAGCAAGATCAATATGTCAATTTCTTCTTGTCAAGTATGTAGAATTCAACAAGAATTCCTCTAATGAAGTCCACCCCAAGCACACTTGATTCCCCAATGCTAGTAGGTTGGTGTAGCCACCAAAACAACAAGATCAAAGTGTGTATCTCTCACTCTCTTGTGCATCCAACTTGATCACCAAAGAGAATACCAACTTAGAGAGAATGTATGCATGAAATGACACTTGAACTTTTCCAAGTTCTGTTCAAAAGCTCTTAAAAACGTAGCAAAGCATTAACCCCATTTTAATCCCATTAAAATGAGTGTTTAAAGCTATTAACTCTGCTGTTACTCATGATGTACACGGCCCGTGTTCACCAACACGGCCGTGTCGGCCCAAAGAGCACGACCTCAAATGGGCTAAGACGGCTCGCGTCTAATTGGCTGGACACGGCCCGTGTTCAACTACACGGCCTCTATTTGGGCTAAAACGCCGCGTGCCTGTTGGGCTAGACACGGCCCGTGTCTTATCCTTCCAAAACCCATTTTGGCCTTTTTCTCTCTTTTGCTTGATCGTGTTGCTGGAATCAATACTTGGTGTGTGACCCAATAGGCCTATACCTCATCAGTAGTGTTATTAACTTGTGCGTGTCAGCGGGCATATACCAACAGACTTCCACTTCCACGTGATACGGCCACGAAAAATAACACAAACATAGAGCGGCCTCTACCACGACATCTATGCTCCCAAGTCAGTATAGGGTATGCCACTCTTGACAAGATCCCAATCACAAAATGATTGTCCTAAAGATAAATATTGTTATACATCCCTTTGTTCGCGATATCCTATGTGAACACAAGGCATGGAATAAAGTCAACCTTCAGACCGTTCACGATTATGTTTCTCGATTCTAGATTAGGGGTGACCAACAAACCAGGTTAACATTGATCCATGATCAATATAACTTTATCTATGCTTCTAGAAAACTCATCACTTTGATTTTCTAATAATAAGCAAAGATCTTTCCTTTAAGATGCTAGCATAAGTCCGAAGTGGACTTATTCACCTTTGTAGACTTAATTCGGATACAACGGATGTATATTAAGACCTCGGAGAGTGTTATAAGCACTTCCTCATCATATTGTTCCTTGACGGAACGCGGTCATTAATATCCACGAGTATCAAACATTCTTCAAGATAGCAACCAGGAAAAGTTTCTCCATAACCATTATGAAAACTTTACAGCTAGTCGGCATTTGAAGCCGTCTACAATTCCATCCATGTTAATCCCATTACTACCGCCTTAGTTTACACCTAGGTATGGGATTAAGCCAAGTCAAGTACTTGGACATTTCAAATTGATTGCATCTCTTTATCATTTACTTCTTTTATTTTAGTGAATTCCATATCCACTACGTCTTCCGATAGGTGGTGAACTCAACATGACTCACCATCAGGTCATTGCCACTTAGATATGAGAAACCCATATCTTTTTGGTTCTATATAACACTTATAAGAATTAAAAAGTAATGAATCTTAGTCAGGTATACCAGCACATCAATGCCGATTATCAATCAATGATATTTGATTATATGCTAGTATCAACATCAGGCCTTTTATTTAAGTTTCACGTTCTTCCACTGGAATGTCTTAGCTATTGTCGCTTTTTAAGCAACAACACATTGTTCTCGAAAGGTTAAATAACTAAAACTTATAAGAACTCATCAAATGTATTAGCACTTCTTGATTTCAAGTTCATTCATCTCCCACTGAATGTAGATTGGATAACTTCGAACTATAAGATAGACAAGCAAAGAACATTTCTAGTCATATCTTAATAAGTGCTAAGTAGACCATCAATTGAATTTATATTTGAGGACCTTGGCAACATGGTGAATGAATGTTCCAACAAATCGGACATACATTCTTGACCCGTCATAAACCGGATCATTATCAATAATACCCGGTTCCTTACATCATGACACCATGTTCCAATGTGTCTAAGTAGGATATGAATTGTGTGACAATTCCACAATTCACTATATGGTCATTCAACATAGATAAAAAGTATCTTAGCATCTCAACTAGATCTAAATACCTTGATCTATATGCCCTATTGATTCTGAAAGTCATTTTTGCTAATTCTGAACACCAACAAGGTTTCAGACATATACATAAACTAGTAAACGTCTCGCAACTACTACCATCAAGGTAGTGATGAAGAAGTTTCTCTTTCGTCATTCTTCGTAGTGTGCTTGGACGGATTATCCACAAAAGTGTGATCTATATCCAACAAGCACTCAATCCTCTCACAAACTCCGGTGAAGGATCTCATAATCATCTTAGCCTAATAAACAAGATCATCATCAAATGTTTAGCCCGAGGCAAAACTATCCCGAGATCCCAACCACACGGATCTAGGTGATATATTTCTTGTTTATATGGCAAACTTGATTATCTCACAAAGATAACTAATCCAAACTATTTTGGATTCAGAATTAATTATTCATGAATATTCTATTACTTGTAACAAAACCTTGTGTATGCCATGACGTGGAAAATTTTGAATATAACAAAATATCTCACAACAAATTTTTCATAACAAATTTCATATTTTAAGAATAAACTCATCGTCACCAAATGTATAGTTGTGTGCCACGCATGGCAAAAAAACACATAAGCTGTGACATGAATAAACTTTGGACAGACAATGCTAAAAAAGGTTTTACATCAATTTCTTAAAACTTCAAAACCATATCCATTGTCTTCAAAAACGAGCAAACAAAGAAATGTTACTTGCCACGTAGGGCAGAAAAATAAAGTAATAAATAAACCGGTGACAAAGACGAGATTAATTCTACTTCTTTTCTCTTAGAGGACAATCATCCTGGTTTCCTCGTCCGATATCCGGTTCATCATACTTTTCTTTCTTCCACCAAGGACCTACACTTTGTAATAAAATAAATTTGTGACAAACGTGAGTCAATCAGCTCAGGTCAACAACCCAGCTTATAGAAGAATATCAATGAATCATGAAAGTACCTGAAGATGGAAAGTTAACTCTTTCTTTCCTTAGAAGTTTTATATCATCTCGGCACGTAGGGCAGGCATAACCGCCTCAATTTCCAAATCTTCCACAGATGTAGCAAACCACCTTTTCTTGAGTCTCTTCTTGTGGCACATTTTCTATGTCCTTCAACTCAATTTTAAGGATAGGCTTGCAAACTCCAACCTTTCCTTTTAGGGTCGGTTTCTTCTTCCTTTTCTTTTGTTTCTTCAAACCCAAGATGGGAATGGTTGAGGTGGAACTATGTTTGGCCGTGTCAGACATCGTAGACTTCAACATGCCATGCAATTCACTTAAGGATTTCTCCATTCCTTGCATGTGATAGTTTGTGACAAACTGATCATATGATGCGGGCAGAGACTGGAGTACAATATCCACAGCGAGCTCTCTCCCAATAGGAAATCCTAACCTCTCCATTTGGTCCATGTTCGCCTAAGCCAGTCAATAAACTTCACTCCCGTGAGTTTCTCCCTTTCTAGAAACACACGAAGTGAGATGTTTGACGTGGTGTTGTTATGGTTTGACATCTATAAATAACAAGAATACGAGTTTTGGTTAGTTAGATAAACCGTGTTAAAGATAATTACCCCATATGCTTAAGAAAAACAATTATTATAACAAGGACTAAGAACCTTATTTCGCCTCGCACCGTGACGGGTTTACCGCGGATCACGTGGGGAAGTTATTTAGGCCGGTAACCATTTTACCAATTGTAATCTCTATTACAACTCTTAGACACTTGCGGGATCCATTGACATCCACTATGTCTGTTGGCACGTTTGATCCCTACCTTACACCAATCTCAATATATAAATTTTGTTTAGCTCGTGCTTAGCTCGACAACTAACCAAGAATTATATACTAAAATTGTAAATCGCCCGGGATGACACACGGATGGCACTCTCGACCATCAATTGGCTCGTACTTTGCTCGACGACCAATCATTCGAGTTACCCCACTCACATTTCACACAACTACGCAAGCAATGACTCGTGCTTAGCTCGACAATCATCCTTGTTTCGTTAGATTCGGGTTGTGTCGTCTTACGGATGGTGCGTGATTTACGTTTTGGAAAACTGTATTTTGTTTCCGGGTTGTAAAAACCTTTTTGTGAATTAACAAAGGAAGTGTCAAAACGAGTTTAAGGACTTTTAAATATAATACCATCTTTATATTTTCTTTGTCAATTCTATTTGCACGAGATTGTTGGCCATTTTAACAAACGTTGTACATATGCATTAGTGTACCAAACCAATTTTGAAACACATATTCATATATACATTTATAAGTATATATTTGTGTACACTTCATGCCAAGCTACAACATATATATAAATATAAAACTGAAATATTATGAAGACTACAAATATATCAATTTTAGCCCAACAAGAGTCTTCACAAAAAACCATTTCAGGAAAACAATTTTCCTACAAAAAATATTTTTATACGGTTTTTCTAGACTCGTTAGTGCAAAGCCATGTTAGGTATGGCTCTGATACCACTGAAGGTATTTTTTTAGCATTACAAGATGAAGCGGAAGCATGATATAATTCAAAATATTCAAAGCTAGCCAAACAAATACTTCCCATGGACTAAAATCTAGACATGGTATTGCAACTAAAATAAAGAAACAAGAAGTATGAAATAGTTATATGTTTAAGCAAGATCAATATGTCAATTTCTTCTTGTAAAGTATGTAGAATTCAACAAGAATTCCTGTAATGAAGTCCACCCCAAGCACACTTGATTCACCAATGCTAGTAGGTTGGTGTAGCCACCAAAACAACAAGATCAAAGTGTGTATCTCTCACTCTCTTGTGCATCCAACTTTATCACCAAAGAGAATACCAACATAGAGAGAATGTATGCATGAAATGGCACTTGAACTTTTCCAACTTCTGTTCCAGAGCTCTCAAAAACGTAGCAAAGCATTAACCCCATTTTAATCCCATTAAAATGAGTGTTTAAATCTGTTAACTCTGCTGTTACTGATCATGTACATGGCCCGTGTTCACCAACACGGCCGTGTTGGCCCAAAGTGCACGACCTCAAATAGGCCAAGACGGCTCGCGTCTAATAGGCTGGACACGGCTTGTGTTCAACTACAGGGCCATGTCGGCCCAAAGTACACGGCGTCTATTTGGGCTAAAACGCCCCGTGCCTGTTGGGCTAGATATGGCCCGTGTTCAGGCACACGGCCCGTGTCTTATCCTTCCAAAACCCATTTTGGCCTTTTTCTCTCTTTTCCTTGATCGTGTTGCCGGAATCAATACTTGGTGTGTGACCCAAAAAGCCTATACCTCATCAGTAGGGTTATTAACTCGTGCGTGTCAACGAGCATATACCAACAGACTCCCACTTGCACGTGACACGGCCACGAAAAATAACGCAAACATAGAGCGGCCTCTAGCATGACATCTATGCTCCCAAGTCAGTATACGGTATGCCACTCTTGACAAGATCCCAATCACAAAATGATTGTCCTAAAGATAAATGATCATATACATCCCTTTGTTTACGATATCCTATGTGAACACTAGGCATGGAACAAAGTCAACCTTCAGATCGTTCACGATAATGTTTCTCGATTCTAGATTAGTGGTGACCAACAAACCAAGTTAACATTGATCCATCATCAATATAACTTGAGCACGACTATACATATGAACACCAGCACTCAATCATCAAGGGGGCCATGGATATCTTCTCTATACATAGAGGAACAAATTCCTTTCCACTACATAGTCCCGCCACATAGATAATACTCCACTCAATCATCTCCCTGATAACATCCAGTTACGGGATTTGGAACCACATGTATCTCCAGTTCAAGGATGAAACGCCGTCATCATCCCGAGTTACTTATGATCAGAACCATGAAGTGAACTCGGGTGCCGGTCCTCCAATCACTTGAAACCCATTTCAAGTACAGGCAAGAATTACGTTTATCAAAACAAATTCTTTACCTCAATCTTAATTTATACTCTCTTCCCATAAAGTATAACCAATCGTGGAAATTTAGAAAGAAAAACATTCTCGGAAGTGTTTAAACATGCTAAGATAGAACACAATAAGGATTCATAAAATACCCTCCTTGGGCGGATTATTAAATCTTCATTCAATAATCGATATACTATGAATTACAATACTGCTTAACGTCCCCAAAGTATAAGTACAAATCAAACATAAACCAAAACAATATTCAAGCCAAGTTATATGCATTAGAAATGCTAGTTGACCAAGTATGATAAACATCACTAGCCCATAACAACGGCTTGAGTAGTGGATTTGTAACACAACATCGACATGCACTTTTGTTATTTACTTATATCTCTTTTGAAAAGACTACTTTAAAAGTATACATCAAGGAGATCTCAGTTTTACAAAAATGATGAAGTAATCACACCCTCATTGTCTCAAAAGCCCACAGTAGGGTTAGTGATACTTAAGAACCAACAATCAACACCACAAGTTAGGATCATAAACTTTGATCAAGAACAACAGTTACCCAAGTAGAAACACGCATTAGAGTAAATACTTACTCCAAGCCTATTCTAGTCGTTAAACATCAAGAACATATCTCTATATTTCTTGAACTAAATATTATCCAATTTTGTATCTCCTAAATGCTCTTATGAAGCAGTAATTCCTGAATTAGGTTCCCACATAACCTAATATCAGGACATTTTCTTCAAAAGACATATAACATTAGGAATACAACAAAGCTCCCACTAGCCCTCACATATACAAAAGGCTTTATCTATGCTTCAAGAAAACTCATCACTTTGATTTTCTAATAATAAGCAAAGATCTTTCCTTTAAGATGCTAGCATAAGTCCGAAGTGGACTTATTCACTTTTGTAGACTTAATTCGGATACTACGGATGTATATTAAGACCTCGGAGAGTGTTATAAGCACTTCCTCATAATATTTTTCAATGACGGAATGCGGTCATTAATATCCACGAGTATCAAACATTCTTCAACATAGCCACTAGGAAAAGTTTCTCCATAACCATCATGAAAACTTTACAACTAGTCAGCATTTGAAGTCGTCTACAATTCCATCCATGTTAATCCCATTACTACCGCCTTAGTTTACACCTAGGTATGGGATTAAGCCAAGTCAAGTACTTGGACATTTCAAATGGATTGCATCTCTTTATCATTTACTTCTTTTATTTTAGTGAATTCCATATCCACTACGTCTTCCGATAGGTGGTGAACTCAACATGACTCACCATCAGGTCATTGCCACTTAGATATGAGAAACCAATATCTCTTTGGCTCTATATAACTCTTATCAGAATTAAAAAGTAATGAATCTTAGGCAGGTATACCAGCACATCAATGTCGATTATCAATCAATGATATTTGATTATATGCTAGTATCAACATCAGGCCTTTTATTTAAGTTCCACGTTCTTCCACTGGAATGCCTTAGCTATCCTACTCTTTTAAGCAACAACACATTGTTCTCGAAACATTAAATAACTAAAACATAGAAGAACTCCTCAAATGTATTAGCACTTCTTGATTTCAAGTTCATCCATCTCCCACTGAATGTAGATTGGATAACTTCGAACTATAAGATAGACAAGCAAAGAACCTTTCTAGTCATATCTTAATAAGTGCTAAGTAGACAATCAATTGAATTTATATTTGAGGACCTTGTCAACATGGTGAATGAATGTTCCAACAAATCGGACATACATTCTTGACCCGTCATAAACCGGATCATTATCAATAATACCCGGTTCCCTACATCGTGACACCATGTTCTAATGTGTCTAAGTAGGATATTAATTGTGAGACAATTCAACAATTCACTATATGGTCATGCAACATAGATAAAAAGTATCTTAGCATCTCAACTAGATGTAACTACCTTGATCTATATGCCCTGTTGATTCTGAAAGTCGTTTTAGCTAATTCTGAACACCAACAAGGTTTCAAAGATATACCTAAACTAGTAAACGTCTCACAACTACTACCATCAAGGTAGTGATGAAGAAGTTTCTCTTTCGTCATTCTTCGTAGTGTGCTTGGACGGATTATCCACAAAAGTGTGATCTATATCCAACAAGCACTCAATCCTCTCACAAACTCCGGTGAAGGATCTCATAATCATCTTAGCCTAATAAACAAGATCATCATCAAATGTTTAGCCCGAGGCAAAACTATCCCGAGATCCCAACCACACGGATCTAGGTGATATATTTCTTGTTTATATGGCAAACTTGATTATCTCACAAAGATAACTAATCCAAACTATTTTGGATTCAGAATTAATTATTCATGAATATTCTATTACTTGTAACAAAACCTTGTGTATGCCATGACGTGGAAAATTTTGAATATAACAAAATATCTGACAACAAATTTTTCATAACAAATTTCATATTTTAAGAATAAACTCATCGTCACCAAATGTATAGTTGTGTGCCACGCATGGCAAAAAAACACATAAGCTGTGACATGAATAAACTTTGGACAGACAATGCTAAAAAAGGTTTTACATCAATTTCTTAAAACTTCAAAACCATATCCATTGTCTTAAAAAACGAGCACACAAAGAAATGTTACTTGCCACGCAGGGCAGGAAAATAAAGTAATAAATAAACCGGTGACAAAGACGAGATTAATTCTACTTCTTTTCTCTTAGAGGACAATCATCCTGGTTTACTCGTCCGATATCCGGTTCATCATACTTTTCTTTCTTCCACCAAGGACCTACACTTTGTAATAAAATAAATTTGTGACAAACGTGAGTCAATCAGCTCAGGTCAACAACCCAGCTTATAGAAGAATAGCAATGAATCATGAAAGTACCTGAAGATGGAAAGTTAACTCTTTCTTTCCTTAGAAGTTTTATATCATCTCGGCACGTAGGGCAGGCATAACCGCCTCAATTTCCAAATCTTCCACAGATGTAGCAAACCACCTTTTCTTGAGTCTCTTCTTGTGGCACATTTTCTATGTCCTTCAACTCAATTTTAAGGATAGGCTTGCAAACTCCAACCTTTCCTTTTAGGGTCGGTTTCTTCCTCCTTTTCTTTTGTTTCTTCAAACCCAAGATGGGAATGGTTGAGGTGGAACTATGTTTGGCCATGTCAGACTTCGTAGACTTCAACATGCCATGCAATTCACTTAAGGATTTCTCCATTCCTTGCATGTGATAGTTTGTGACAAACTGATCATATGATGCGGGCAGAGACTGGAGTACAATATCCACAGCGAGCTCTCTCCCAATAGGAAATCCTAACCTCTCCATTTGGTTCACGTTCGCCTAAGCCAGTCAATAAACTTCACTCCCGTGAGTTTCTCCCTTTCTAGAAACACACGAAGTGAGATGTTTGACGTGGTGTTGTTATGGTTTGACATCTATAAATAACAAGAATACGAGTTTTGGTTAGTTAGATAAACCGTGTTAAAGATAATTACCCCATATGCTTAAGAAAAACAATTATTTTAACAAGGACTAAGAACCTTATTTCGCCTCGCACCGTGACGGGTTTACCGCGGATCACGTGACGAAGTTATTTAGGCCGGTAACCATTTTACCAATTTTAATCTCTATTACAACTCTTAGACACTTGCGGGATCCATTGACATCCACTATGTCGGTTGGCACGTTTGATCCCTACCTTACACCAATCTCAATATATAATTTTAGTTTAGATCGTGCTTAGCTCGACAATTAACCAAGAATTATATACTAATATTGTAAATCGTCCGACAAGACACGCGGGTGGCACTCTCGACCATCAATTGGCTCGTGCTTAGATCGACAACAAATCATGCGAGTTACCCCACTAACCTTCCACATAACTACGCAAGCAATCACACGTGCTTAGCTCGACAATCATCCTTGTTTCGTTAGATTCGGGTGGTGTCGTCTTACGGATGTTGCGTGATTTACGTTTTGAAAAATGGTATTTTGTTTCCGGTTTGTCAAAACCTTTTTATGAATTAACAAAGGAAGCGTCAAAACGATTTTAAGCACTTTTAAATATAATACCATCTTTATATTTTCTTTGTCAATTCTATTTGCACGAGATTGTTGACCATTTTAACAAACATTGTATTTTAGTTAATTTTTAAAGAAAAATTATCTAGCATGCGATTCCTAAACCATGCATAGAAAATGAAACACAACCACGCAAATAAATATAATTCGGTAACATGCCCAAAATCCTATGTGTTTTCCCCGTGAGCCACAACGAGGAAAACAAGGCCAAAACCTAAGGACAAGGTAATGTCTCGTTGGGTGAGCTCCCACCGAATCCAACACCTCCAATAGCGTGTTGACTCCTTCTCGCCAAGACATCATCATCATGACTCTCGTTGACATGTCCGGTTTAAATTCTATACTATTTACAAATACAAAGAATATATAAACAACACGCAGGTCGCATTCCTACACTATTTATACAAATACACGGAATGAAAGAAACAGTGTGCAAGCCGCACCAATAAATAAATAAATAAAAATTACATCAATACAGCACGCATGCCACCAAAAACAAATTTTATCAACCACCACAACACATAGGTCTAAGGGCACATCATGTTACTGAATTAACCAAACACAACAAAGTGAAACATGGTGTGCCACACAAAACCATGATACAAATATATAGCTATATTTTAGTTAAGATTGTCTGAAACATCTTAGGCACAAAATGACAATCCTTGTACATATGCATTAGTGTACCAAACCAATTTTGAAACACATATTCATATATACATTTATAAGTATATAATTGTGTACACTTCATGCCAAGCTACAACAAATATATAAATATAAAACTAAAATATTATGAAAATTACAAATATATCAATTTTAGCCAAACAAGAGTCTTCACGAAAAACCATTTCAAGAAAACAATTTTCTTACAAAAAATATTTTTATACGGTTTTTCTATACTCGTTAGTGCAAAGCCATGTTAGATATAGCTCTGATACCACTGAAGGTATTTGTTTAGTATTACAAGATGAAGCGGAAGCATGATATAATTCAAAATATTCAAAGCTAGCAAAAAAAAACTTCCCATGGACCAAAATCTAGACATGGTATTGCAACTAAAATAAAGAAACAAGAAGTATGAAATAGTTATACCTTTAAGCAAGATCAATATGTCAATTTCTTCTTGTCAAATATGTAGAATTCAACAAGAATTCCTCTAGTGAAGTCCACCCCAAGCACACTTGATTCCCCAATGCTAGTAGGTTGGTGTAGCCACCAAAACAACAAGATCAAAGTGTGTATCTCTCACTCTCTTGTGCATCCAACTTGATCACCAAAGAGAATACCAACATAGAGAGAATGTATGCATGAAATGACACTTGAACTTCTCCAAGTTCTGTTCCAGAGCTCTTAAAAACGTAGCAAAGCATTAACCCCATTTTAATCCCATTAAAATGAGTGTTTAAAGCTGTTAACTCTGATGTTACAGAGCATGTACACGGCCCGTGTTCACCAACATGGCCGTGTCGGCCCAAAGTCCACGGCCTCATATGGGTCAAGACGGCCCATGTCTAATAGGCTGGACATGGCCCATGTTCAACTACACGGCCGTGTCGGCCCAAAGTACACGGTCGTGTCGGCCGAAAGGACATAGCCTCTATTTGGGCTAAAACGCCCCGTGCATGTTGGACTGGATAGGGCCCGTGTTCAGACACACGGCCGGTGTCTTATCCTTCCAAAACCCATTTTGGCATTTTTCTCTCTTTTGCTTGATTGTGTTGCCGGAATCAATACTTGGTGAGTGACCCAATAAGCCTATACCTCATGAGTAGTGTTATTAACTCATGCGTGTCAACGGGCATATACCAACAGTTTTGTGCTAATCGACTGATGTTTGGTACTATAATGGTGATATGGTGTTGAGATCATCTTGTTTAAGTCAAAATTCACGCAAAAACAAAGAAAAATTTGGGTTTTTAGGGTTGCCGTTACGAAACCAAATGATCGAAGAAGCTATTGTGTGTGATTTCATATAGCATGAAGCCTATCTATGTTAGTTCCTTTGTTATGCTCTGGTTTCTTGAAGCTATCGCGAATCGCGATTCTAGGGTTTCTGTGAGGCCAAAATGCGAGTATTAGTGTATTGTTTTGTTCATTTCAAGCTTTCAGTGCCTATTAATGTTCAAATCAGGGTTAATAATGCTTGTCTAAACTTGTTAACGCTTTAAAATAATCTGTGAGATGAGTTTGGTGGTAAACGAAGCAAAACAGTAAACCCCTGTTGGGTCGTCTTCTTCCTCATGGACGCGACGTGTCCGGGCTCGTTCCCGACCCGTTTTCGTGTACATCGGAACTTCTGATTTCTGTTTTCCGGGCATTGTTTTGAGGTTTTTGGAGTCCAAATGTTTCTGTTTCTTCGAGGTTTATGATCTTATGATATTATGTCCTATTGTTCTTATGTGTATTTCTGCTACATATCATCTACGTATGCTTACGTGTTTAGTATTTCTGGGTATGCTAAGCTATTTTTGGGGAATTTTTGCTTATTCTATGCGTTACTTCTGATTGTCACCTCTAACGTGGTTGATAGCCTGTGTGTCTAGGCTATAATTTTCATGAGTGGGGTTCATTCTGCATTTCTGATTCGTTTCTGTCCATTTGCTATCATCTGACTTATTGCATTGAATTGTCATTCTACAGTATGGGTGAGCGTGGTCGTGGTAGAGGCCGAGGCCGCCGAGTAGCACAGCCCTAGCCAGCAGCTCCAGTTCCTCCTGCACCACCCGTTCAGCACGAGTGGTTAGTCTTCCATGAGACCATTCCGGCCGAATACCGGAATGAGTATGTTTCCAGACTCACGCAGCTTCTCCGCAAGGAGATAGAGGTGGCCCATACCTTGGATTGGGAGGTCGCGACGGCAACCGGCATCACCGCTCTGATTACTGCCTGGCCGTTCTATTCTCTTCACTTGCAGGGCGTGGGAGCGCCTTTTCAGGGAGCCCATATACGGAGAGTTGATGTTGGAGTTCTACTCCACCATTAACTTCAACTCTGTTTCAGCCGTGTACACTGATCGGCGGGTTATCTCTTTCCATCTCGGGGGCGGGAGCAAGGAGTGCTCCCTGACCGAGTTTAGCTGGAGGTTAGGTCTCTATACGAGAGAGGAGACACCTAGCCAGAACTTCCAGGCCTTCCTCCTCGCGTGAATGCGTAGTCCCCCAGCGGATTTCAGCCCGGCCGAGTTTTGGCATACGATTGCCAACGGCCCTTACATTGCTGCCCGTGCTACTGAGAGCAGCATTCGTGCTCTGATCCACCGCCTTGTCCACCGCTTGGAATCTACCTCTGTTACTCACCGCAAGGGCGGTGAGAAGGTCACCGTCACCGATCTGTTCTACATGTTTTGCCTACTCACCCCCTGTAATGTGCCGTATTCGATTGCGTTCTTTTTGGCTCGCAAGGTCACCGGGCCCAAGCAAGCGAACCCATTATGCGGTGGTCGGTTCATTACTCGCTTGGCCAGATCATATGGGATTTTGACTGCTGCATCTGAGGTCAGACTATTACGGATGGAGCCGCGGCTGATGTGGGAGTATTACCTTGAGGTGATGAGGGTGCTAGAGCGGACGGCGTCCGGAGGGATGCTGTGAGTGGAGGTCGCTGACGAGGAGGAGGAGCTGGAGGCTAGGGGAGCCGGTGAGGGCCGAGAGCCAGAGTAGCCACCACGGAGGAGACGGAGGAGACGTTCTCCGGGTGCTGCGGCGGTGGCTGAGGAGCAGGAGCAGGAGATGCAAACCACCGCACCCGGGACTCATGCCTTAGGTGCATGTTTACATGATATGCGGTGGTTCATGTACGGCTTGCAGCGTCAGGTCCGGTGGCTGGGAGAGGCCTTTAAAGAGGTGGCTCAACGCTAGGGCCAGTTGCTGTCAACACTGTTTCCAGCTGCGCCTACCCTGTTTCCGGACTTGCAGACGCGTTTCCCTTCCAGCAGGCCTGCAGATGAGGCGGGACCCTCAGGCTATGGGGGCCGAGATTCTTCGGATGATGAGTCGGAGGAGTGATGCTTGTATATTTATAGATTAGTTTGTGTATTTATTTTGGTTTGTTTTATTTTGAAAACATTGTTAGTGACATGCTCGATGATTGTATATATTTATTTATCTTTTGTTGATCTATGATGGTTGTGTTTGAGTTGTGTGGTTCTGATTCTGCTTAAACTGTATGGAGTGCGTGCTTATGCCGGCAGTCAGTTCAGCGCCATATTTTATCACTCTACTCACCGTCTGAGAGATATACCCGAGGGGAGTTCATTTTGATCTTTTTCTACCCTTCGTTTTTATTTTTCTTTGTTCTTATATACAATGAGGACATTGTACGATTTAAGTGTGGGGTGTGTGGTTAGAAAAAGATTCTCCATTGCATTTGAGATTTAATTGGAATCATGAAAATTATGATGAAGTTAGGCTAGAAATTTAAAATTTTGATATCATTCGAGTAAGAATCAAGTGACAGTTAAAAATGTCAAGATAAATGATTTGTAAACAAATGGTAAGGTTGTGTTTAGCTTTTATATCATAGTATTTGTAGCTTCTCGTCATTTTCAAAGAAAATTTGATTTATAAATAGCCGAAAGTTAATTTGTGAATTATTGTTAAAATCAGCAAGGTTGAACCTTTTTGAATCTAAGCTTGACAAATATAGGCCGAGTGGAAATTTTTAGTTTTGTATTCATATGCTATGCAAAAAGAAAAGAAAAATGTCAACAATGAAAAAAAGAAAGAAATAAAATATATGTTGGAATAATAAGTCAAATATGTGGCATTTGGGACTCGAATTAGTAGGCTCTGAGGAGTGTTCTACACCTAACCACCTAAAACCAACTGGTTTGGGATCGTTTGAGTCGAATGTTCGCTACATGGGCTCCATAGAAGTTCATGGACTTATATAAAAGAATGAAAGAATAAAAGCATATATTTATTAAATTCTGGAAATCTACAATAAGCTTTGAGGTTTTGGGATTGCTTAAAGGTAAATTGACTATGTGCTGATTTCATAAATAATTCGTGAATTGAAGTTTGGTTATTTATGAGGAAAATGGTTATTTGAGTGGTGAGAAGTTAAAAAGGATCAATACACAAATATATGTATAATTCTAGATACAATCGGTATGGTTCTATTTTTAATCATTTGTACTGACATTAGTAAGTAGCGCTTGGTTTCTTTATAGATTGATGTTGAAAGATTAATTTTCTATGCCCGATTGATTTGCAATTTGCTTGAGGACAAATAAGCACACAATTAAGCACACAATTTTCGGCTAAAATTAAACAGATATCACCCAAAATATATATCTAATAAACGCGATATCAATCATCATCATCATTCATCATCATCATCATCATCATTCATCATCATCACCATCATCATTCATCATCATCATCCGAAATCAACAGGAAACCCGACATAAACGGGATTGGGACGGGGACAGGTTTGATGATCCCCATCCCAATTACCTGATTATAATTTAATATTAATTTTAAATATATATATATATATATATCAATTTGCATAAAATTAATTTTAAATAGAAAATATACAACTCTTTTTACAATTTCATACAATCTAATTTTAATGGTTATCTTTATTTGAATTGTTTGGTTTTGATATTTTGGATATATTTAGAATTTAATTTCGGTTTATATATGTTTGTATTCAATAATGTTGTATAATTTAGTATAATCTTTTTATAAAACTCGTGATAAAATCTTAAAGGTGACGATCACCGTAATGAAATATCATAGTTTACTTTAACGGGTATCTCTGTGATGAAAAACTGAAAATTACCTATTTAATTACATGTTTTATATTAAATGGGGATACCCGTTTCCCCCGGTTTTCTCCCGTTACCCGATGGGGATCCCTAATTAAATCTCAGCGATTTTATAATACTACAAGAAAGATGACTTTTTACAGGGCATAAATGTGATCGCAAAAGATGAAATAGTCGCCGCAAAAGGTCTTTTGAGGTGACATATCGCCTCAAATGGTCCGCCGTAAAAAAATCGTGTCAAAAACTTTTTAACATTTGCAGCAAAAAACGAGTAATATTGCGATGAGAACAGGGTCATTAGCGGCGACTATAGTCGCCACAAAAGAATGTCGCCGCAATTAAGGTTTTTTCTTGTAGTGTGAGCAGGGACAAGGACCGGGGGGACAGGGACAGGGACAGTAGTACCATACGGGGCCATTCCTAGTCTTAAGTGTATAATCTATATTGAAAAGTAATTGATTGATATGATAGGTTTAAAATGTGAAACGGAGAATGTAAGAATAGTAGTACCATTTTAGAAATTCTTACATCTTTAAAGATTGACTATTTGCATTCTTTAAGGGTTATTTATAGCGTTGACTAGCGAGGTTTTTGGGCTGTGCATTTGCACAGCCCTGGTTTAAATAAATCTAGGGAGAATTTATATATGTAAACATATATATCGAGGAAGGTCAATAAAAAATGTAAACATGATCTCTATCATATGTACATTTTACAACAATGTGTGATCTACACTTATTTGTCAATCAAACAAAGATCAGTCAAAAGGTTATATAAGTATCTATTGGTCTATTCCACAAGTTTCTTTCAAACAAGTTACATGAGTTGTATAAAAAAAGGATTGTTCATAAAAAAAAGGTTGCATTGGGGATAGTTATATTGTAGACAAAAGGTTATTGAGAGTAAGAGGTCATATGTGAGGTGACTCTAAATTCTCAAACACGCGGATGAAAATTTTGTGTTAAATCATGGCATCTAGAATAGAAGTATATTATCATGGTCTATGTAATAGTATTTTCTTTTATAAATCTCAATTATTCTTCATTTTGATGTAGTTAAAGATTATGTAATTCGAAATTTGGCTTTATGTTTAAAACCTTTTAATGCACAAATTGATTAGTTGGACACATGTAGTGTTCTTGTAGTCAAAATACAACATGGTCCTTAAAGACTCTTAGTCATCAGCATCTTTATCATAAATAATAAAAATTTTGACAGGAAAATTCGGACCATGACTTTACATCTAATTTTGTTAGTCTTGCATAAGTCATGTCCATAATCTTTATAAATAATGACAAAAAAAAGAAGAAAGAAGAAAAAGCTACTAATAGTTGTTGGGTTAATCGGTTCGTTTAATCGGTTCAGTAGCTCTCGTTGCATGGCTGGCAAATATATTTTAAGAGTTAATAAGTAGTTATTATATAATTGTCATGTTTATTTAATAGTTACGTTTGTTAGTCATGCATGTGTTAGTTTCTTTTTTGTAGGAGAAGAAGTGGACTGTGTTCCACATAATTTCCAATAACTTAGCTAGTAGTGGCTAGTGGTAGTTAGAATAGTATTGCATCGTTTTCCTTATAAATATGTATGTTGGGTTTATTAATGGAATGTGAAGATATAGACAATGTAGCCACCGTGGGTTTCTTTCTCGTGCAGCACAGCTGTATGCTGCATTTTTCTTTCTTTTGTGAGGATCTCAAGTGGGCTTTGTGAGGATTCTCTGAGTTTCTGTTTTAAGGTGGTGAAATCCTATGTCTGATATCCAACAATTGGTATCAGAGCCAGGTTCGTGAAAGGGGGTGTAAGCTACCTTTGATCGGTTGTTCCATGTTAAAGAGCCTAACCGGTGGAGGTGCGTGAAAAACAAACGGAAAGGATCCGTCAAAGCAGGTGGCTTTGGATTTGCTTTGTTTTGCAGGTTTAAGATGAAGACGTTAAAGTGTGTAGCTTGTTTTCTTTGCTGGTGGAATATGGCTCTTGGAACAGGACTGATCGGAAAAGGGTGAAGCTGTTAAAATAGGAGAATCGAATGGCGTTGGGACTGCCATACTATTAAATAAAATTGGCTCGATAGCATAGCAAGTTCCATTTTTTGATCCCGACGAGTTATCCGGTGTGGGGCTGATAGAAATCGCATGGTGTAAACATTATGGAGGTTGGAGTTCAAATCAGGTGGTTTTGGATGTGGCCGAGGAAGAGGTCGTCGATCCGTGAAGAGTCGGGATGTTAATGAACGGGATCCAATGGAATGCCATGTGAGATGTTACAAGTGTGGTGAACTTGATTCGGGTTGAATGAAGACCTTGGACGTGACTAAGGATTCAGATCAAGAAATCGTATATAAAAAACTACTCTGTATATATTTGAAGTTTACAATATGTTCATCATCATATTTTCATGTTTGTACATTCGTATTTATAGACATACATATGGCGGTTTTTGCCGTAGGCGCCGGTGACGGTTATTGGGCTTAGCCGCCGGCAGTTACTCGCCGGTGGGGGTAGGGGTGCGGCTTGTAACACAAATACATAATAATAATAATAATAATAATAATAAGCTAAAGTATTTTATATCCTAAGTTAATAAATGATTGAGATTAATCTTTCATTCTCCCCCTTAATCTCGATCATGTTTTAGTAGATCCTTGATTCCCAGTAGTTGTCTCATAATGCCAAATCTCATTCTTGGTAACGGCTTTGTAAGTATATCTGCACGTTGCTGCTCTCCACTAATGTGCTCGACAACTATATCATCTCGTTCAACACATTCTATGATGAAATGATACTTTGTATCTATGTGTTTGCTTCGTCCATGAAATACCGGGTTTTTCATTAAGGCGATTGCTGACTTGTTGTCCACGTATATAGTGACTCTTTGTTCTGTAGTGTCAGTAATCTTGCTAAGTAGTCTCTTTAACCATAGTGCTTGTGTTGTTGCTGCTGCAATAAATTCTGATTCACAAGAAGATAATGCAACTGTTCCTTGCTTGTGGGTATTCCAGCTTATTGGTGAGTCTCCAAAGTAGAAAATAATGTCTGTTGTGCCTTTTCCTTCTTGGGTGTTGACTCCATAGCTGCTATCACTGCATCCCTTTATCTTGTTATCTTCTTCGTGCTTGTAAGTTATTCCATAATCCTTCGTTCCTTTGATGTATCGAAGAACTTGTCTTATTGCTTTCATGTGTTGTTCTTGTGGCTCTTGCATGAAACGACTAAGTAACCCAATTGAGTAACTTAGGTCTGGTCTTGTATGCAATAAGTATCATACACATCGGTAACACCCAGAATTTTATTATTATTAAGTTTATGCAAGAAAAAGTACAAGGTGTTACCCGAGTTATAAATGGATATACGCAATAAGATGTAGTTTTAAATTAGAGAGGATAAAACCGTCAGATTTCAAGTTAATTAAGTCCGGGGGCTGTTATGGCAATTGTTGAAACTATATTTATATATAATGTACCAACTTTGACAAAATAGTCAAAGTTCTTGTTTTAGCTTTTGCAACCCACGATCATATGCATAGCAACCCTCAAATCTCTCCTTTTTAGTGAGCAATCAGTGTATCAAGAGCCTATAGCAAGAACATAACAAGTATCCAACTCAAGGTAAGGTTCTAAACTTTGTTTTTGATGTTTTGTAAGTTAAATCACATGATTCAATGGTGGAATCATGTTAGGATTGTTCTATATGATTTAGATTATGTATATCAGTGTTAGGAGGTGTAGGAAAACACCTCTAGTCAATTTATGATGAAACTATAGGATTTCTTGGTGAAATCCGACTGTTCTTGGCAAGAACAGTCTGCTGATCTGTGATGTACACGGCCCGTGTAGCGGTAAACGGCCGTGTAGTAGTATAGGCGGTCACAGGGCCATGTAAAGTTACATGGTCGTGTAGTATAAGAGGTACACGGCCCGTGTAGCGGTACACGGCCGTGTAGTGTGCAAGGCGGTCATAGGGCCATGTAGGGTTACATGGTCGTGTAGCATGAGTGGTACACGGCCCGTGTAGAGGTACACGACCCGTGTAGGGTGACTAGACCACACTGCCATGTTGCAAGCTTAGGTCGTGTAGCATTAATGGGACACGGCCTGTGTAGGGATACACGGCCCGTGTAGGCCCTATTTCAGATCAGAATGCCTTATGTGATTTTATGAATTGTTTATATAGGAGGTGATTGGCATATTACATGTATCATTGACATCTGTGGATCAATTCATGATATTATGATCAGAAGGTGAGTCTTCTAGACTTCACTTCATATGTGCAACATGCATGCTATTATAGCAGATTATTGACATGTCATGTTAGTCATGTGTATATGTAAGCTTACTGCTATGTGCAGTAAGGCTCAGATGCGGTGCAGTACTGTGACCTACGATGTTGCCCTGGGTCTAGAACCAGAGGCTAGCTTTGATTGCCAGACATACGTGTATTATCTTCATATGACTTTATACGTGGGTTTATATGATGTTTACTCTGGTTTACTCACTAAGCTCTCGTAGCTTATCAGATACTATTTTTAAAATGTTTTGCATGTTTTAACAAAGGCAAGGGCAAAGCTCCGGTTTGACTTCCAATTGTTAAACTCTTTGAAATTAACGCCTGGTTTGTAAATATCAAGTTTTTGGTACCAAACTTATGACAGTATTTAGGTGAGTATCTATTGATACATCAGTTTTTCAATCAAGTATTGCTTCCGCTTTTACGTTAAACTTTGAGATGCGAACACTTATAGGTGTTTGATCTTATTATTTCAAATTTGGTTTGTGGGGCGTTACAACTTGGTATCAGAGCCACGGTTTGAGGGATCTGGATGTGTACAAGACACATTCTGGACTTAAACCATGGTTCTGCGGATTTTAAAAATTGTCAAACTGGAGGCTTGCAGCTTGGTGAGTGTACTAATAGTTATATTGATTATGTATTATGTGAGCATTGTATGCGAGTACAGGATATGCTTAAGACAAATATGTTATATATATTTACGACAGTTAAGAGTTAGTTTATGTGAGCATGTATGATAAATTAAATTGTTATATGAAAATATGAAAGCATGATGTATGAACTTTGGCCTAAGCCTGTGAATCGGGAATTTTTGTGATAAAGTTAAGATCAAACGTGTGTAATGTGTTTAGAGTAATATAATGGCCCATATTATTACAAACACATGATACATGTTAGAACTTAATGGAATCATGAGGAATCTTGTGAATCGGGTGAGGGGTACTTGTAAGGTAGTACACTTGAGAACATATGTAGAATGCCTTAGTATGTATAGAAATACTTTGGATATGATGATAGGTGTACTGATATGTGGATATACCAGTAACTGTTTGTTATATAGGATAGTGTGATAAAGCCACCTTTTGCTTTAGTGCTTTATCTATACTACCAGAATGATATATACAAGAGGTTCAAGAGTAGTGTATAATCCTAAGAGTGATTTTAGTCACAGACACGAAGGGATAAATATCACTATTACAAGTGAACGTATCCTTATAAGGATATAGTATGACGGGGTATATGGAGCCTAGATTTAAATCGTCAAGTAACAGAAGTTATATTTGAATAATTCAGTGCCGAAAACTTAGTAAAGTGATGAAGTAGAGTTTATGCCAGATATTATCGTATGAGTTGCAGCACAGTTGAAAGGACAAGGAAGTGATCAGATAAGAGTCAGTATCAAGATTTGCTATACAAAGTGAAAGGGTTCATTATTAACCCTAAGTTATTATTCGTGAAGTATCAGAAGGTTGTACGTTCAAGGATTTTCCGCGTGTCAACCAACGATGTATTAAAGATTAGCAAATCAACTGTTAATCATAAGTAAATTTCAGAGATCGAGGGTGCATTCCATATATGTACGTATGCACCTGGAGATAAAGTGAAATATGTAATAGATTAGATGAGGAGTGCAGTCGAATTGAGAGCATGACGTGAAAAGAGTTTAAAGACATTATAATTGGGCGGTTGGTGCCACAGTCAGAGATAAACAGAGTTATGGATGAATTCCACAAGTAGAACAGACATGACAGACAATTACAGAAATCGATACGAGGTTTCAGAAAAATGTATATTTTATTCAGATTATCTTGATAATGAAAAGATAAAAATGTATAGGTATATGGTAGCATTCCAGTCCAGCATATGAGAATTTATAGACGTTTGTAAACACCAAGATGTGAAATCCCTGATAGAGGCAGCCGGCATTAAAGAGACAGAAAAGAAAGGAAACCGATAGAGAAAGTTGTATTGATGTTTAGGAAAACAAGAATGGAGGTTCGAAAGAAGAAAATGATGCAAAAGGTCTGTCTATCTACTCAACATACAAGAAACGTCAACTGGGGGAAAGCAGGTTTGATTCACTAATATGTTTTAAATATGGAAACCGGGTCATATGAGTAAGAACTGTGGGAACCCAAGAAAGTGAAAGAGAAGAGTATGTCAAGAGTCAGAAGTAAGAGTTTTCTAGATACCAACCGAAGACGCTAGAACAGAATCAAGTATGGTTACAGGAAGATCGGATATGTATAAGTATAATGTGACAGAAATGAGTATTATCAAATTCATTAGTGAATTTGTATCTATGAATTTGAGTGAGTTCCAAATAGAAATTGGAACGGACTGGTTACACTGTAATCAGGTTATGATATTATGTGAGTAGAAGTGATACGAGTTCATATCCCAAGTGGGGAAGAACTAATTATATGTGTTAAAAATCAAACAGGTAGGTTATATGGGTGTTCAGTTCTAAAAGATGGAGAGGGTCTTCAATATGGGTACATTATTTTTCTCAACCTATGTTATAAATATTAACTCATTAGAGGACCAGATGAGCTAGAACGATATGAAAGTAGTATGTGAGTATCTTGATAGGTAATTCAAGAAATAGTCAAGGTTACTGCCAGACAGACAGAGTATGTTTAGAATTTGTGTGGTGTGGAAAGCTTCACTGATTACGAGAACTACGTGCAGACTTGCTCTTTCAGAGATACAGGAATTATTGAAATGATTTCAAGAACTTTTACATGTGGGGGGGTTATAAGACCTAGTAGCATTTCATGATGTGTATTTATGTTATGTGTATTAATTATTGTGGGCTCAATAAAGTGATCATGAATATATGTCCGATGTTCAGAATATGAGAATACGTGATTAGTTATAACGGGGTAAAGTGGTTGTCAAAGCTGACTCCAGATCGGATTTTCTTTAGCCTGAGATCAGAAGGGATGGTATTCCTTAAATTGTGTTCAGAAACGTGTAGATGTTTTGAAGTAGTTATGATACCTGTTAGCCTTGCTAACGCACCAGCAGTGATTATGTATCAAATGAATAGGGTGTATAAGTGAATGTCAAGTAAGTCAGTAATTGTGTTCTTCAACGATATATGTATTTATTTCAGAAGTTTATCAGATCATGAAAATCATGTTTGAAAAGTTTTAGTGACAGAGAGCAGAAAATAGTTATATGTTAAGTTTTCAATATGAATTTAAGATATAAGGAATGAAATTCTTTAGATAATTTATTAGTAGGAATGGGATCGGGATGAATTCTGAGAAGTAGAGAAGGTGATGAATTGGGAGCTGCCAAAGAACCCGACAGTAATCAACAGTTGGATGGGATTAATTGCATAAATTATGTGAAGCAACAGTTTGCACTACCTGAATCGACTGAAGAGACGATAGCATTGTGTGATGACAGTACAGTGGTTTGGATGGATGCAGAGGGGCAGAGTTATTATTTACACTTCTAGACAGTTCAATCGTATGAGAATGAATATACAGACTCACACCTGATAGTAGTATATGTGGTATGTTAGTTATATGATACGTAAGGATATTACCTCAATAGTGGGTGGATATGTGGATGTAAGACTATTGTTGGTGCGCCACAATAGCATTCATAGGTGGTGTAAGACTACCGCTAGTGCGCTACGGTAGCATTCAGTATGATATGATGAGATTAGGTATTTCTTTATGTGTAGAGTTGTTTACACGAAATTATAAAAGTTAGAAATAATTGTTGAATGAGAAAGACCTTTAAAGGCGACAGAAACAATGGTCAGAATCAGTGAAGGATTGTGAGTAGCATAGTATATTATTCAGGGTAAGGCTAATGATATAGCCGATAGTTTGAACAGGAAATCAGAAATAATGCTTGTATGAATTAATTATCTAGATGATAGTTACAACGCTTATGTTCAGATGAAATGGGAACAGGTCAGTGAGAAGAGATCAAAAGTGAAAAGTATATTAAAGAATGGATGAGAATGACATGAAATAAATCCGATTAAAGACAGTCGTGATATACTGATTAGATATAACCGTATGTGAGTATCAGGTTATGGAGATGCAAGTCAGACACAGTTAAATGAAGCTCACAAGTTTAGATTTTCTATTCAGTCAGAAGTTACCAATTTTATAAAGACCAGAGGGTGGATTATTGGTGACCGGATATGAAACAAGATATAGTCAGATAAGTGTAGAAATACTTATAAAGGTGTACGAAAGAAAGCCAAACGTCAGAAATTTTATATGAAAATATTAGTATGAACCTGAATGCCAAATTATCTGAAAACTCTATGAAGTTATAATGTGTTATGAGTGATTGTAGGCAGGTTAAATAAAAGTGTATATGTAGTTTCCATTAGAGAAACTCATTCATCAGAACAGTTAACAGATGTGTATATGAAGCAGATTGTGTTATGTCATAGTATGTCAGCGTTTATTGATTCAGAATGGTTGTACAAAATTACTATATATGAGGGGAAGGGCCGTTTATAGATCAGAGTTATCAGAAGAGTTGTTATAAATTCAGAACACCTTTCGTGTGTTATATCTAAGAAGATGTTTAGCAGTTAAATCTATAATAAACAGAGTAGATGGGTCAACGACCGGTAAAAGTGTAGAAAGAGGTCAGAGTATGTATGAGGGCCTGAACAGAAAATGATGATATTATTTAGAACTCTTCAGTAGTTGATTTCGGGGACGAAATCATTTCAAGTAGGGAAGAGTTGTAACACCCAGAATTTTATTATTATTAAGTTTATGTAAGAAAAAGTACAAGGTGTTACCCGAGTTATAAATAGATATACGCGATAAGATGTGGTTTTAAACTAGAGGGGCTAAAACCGTCAGATTTCAAGTTAATTAAGTCCGGGGGGCTGTTATGGCAATTGTTGAAACTATATTTATATATAATGTACCAACTTTGACAAAATAGTCAAAGTTCTTGTTTTAGCTTCTGCAACCCACGATCATATGCATAGCAACCCTCAAATCTCTCCTTTTTAGTGAGCAATCAGTGTATCAAGAGCCTATAGCAAGAACATAACAAGTATCCAACTCAAGGTAAGGTTTTAACCTTTGTTTTTGATGTTTTGTAAGTTAAATCACATGATTCAATGGTGGAATCATGTTAGGATTGTTCTATATGATTTAGATTATGTATATCAGTGTTAGGAGGTGTAGGAAAACACCTCTAGTCGATTTATGATGAAACTATAGGATTTCTTGGTGAAATCCGACTGTTCTTGGCAAGAACAGTCTGCTGATCTGTGATGTACACGGCCCGTGTAGCGGTAAACGGCCGTGTAGTAGTATAGGTGGTCACAGGGCCATGTAAAGTTACATGGTTGTGTAGTATAAGAGGTACACGGCCCGTGTAGCGGTACACGGCCGTGTAGTGAGCAAGGCGGTCATAGGGCCATGTAGGGTTACATGGTCGTGTAGCATGAGTGGTACACGGCCCGTGTAGAGGTACACGGCCCGTGTAGGGTGACTAGACCACACTGGCCATGTTGCCAGCTTAGGTCGTGTAGCATTAATGGGACACGGCCCGTGTAGGGATACACGGCCCATGTAGGCCCTATTTCAGATCAGAATGCCTTATGTGATTTTATGAATTGTTTATATAGGAGGTGATTGGCATATTACATGTATCATTGACATCTGTGGATCAATTCATGATATTATGATCAGAAGGTGAGTCTTCTAGACTTCACTTCATATGTGCAGCATGTATGCTATTATAGCAGATTATTGACATGTCATGTTATTCATGTGTATATGTAAGCTTACTGCTATGTGCAGTAAGGCTCAGATGCGGTGTAGTACTGTGACCTACGATGTTGCCCTGGGTCTAGAACTAGAGGCTAGCTTTGATTGCCAGACATACGTGTATTATCTTTATATGATTTTATACGTGGGTTTATATGATGTTTAGTCTGGTTTACTCACTAAGCTCTCGTAGCTTATCAGATACTATTTTTAAAATGATTTGCAGGTTTTAACAAAGGCAAGGGAAAAGCTCCGGTTTGACTTCCAATTGTTAAACTCTTTGAAATTAACGCCTGGTTTGTAAATATCAAGTTTTTGGTACCAAACTTATGACAGTATTTAGGTGAGTATCTATTGATACATCAGTTTTTCAATCAAGTATTGCTTCCGCTTTTACGTTAAACTTTGAGATGCGAACACTTATAGGTGTTTGATCTTATTATTTCAAATTTGGTTTTTGGGGCGTTACAACATCCAATTGGACTTCGATATTCAGTGGTGTCCACATATTTCCCTTCTCCTATCTTTGTAAGTTTTGTACCGGGTTCCATAGGTATCTTTGCTTCATTGCAATCTAACATACCCGTATCTCTAAGTATTTTGTTTGCATATCCAGTTTGCTTAATTGATATCTCATTATGAGTTTGTGTGACTTCAATCCCAAGGTAATAGGTGAGAAGTCCTAGATCACTTATCTCAAACTGTTTCTTCATTTGATCTTTAAATATATTTATCTCTTCCTTTGGTGTACCGGTTACTATCAAGTCATCCACATATACTCCAATGAGTAACTTTGATGATGACTTGGTCCTTGTATAAACTGCTTGTTCCAATGAACACTTTTTGAAACCAAGTGTCTTCAAGGTATTGTTGAGTTTAGTGTACCAAGCTCGTGGTGATTGTTTTAAACCATATAGAGCTTTTATCAATCTGTACTCTTTGTCTTCATTTCCTTTTTGTATGAAGCCTTCTGGTTGTGCAACATACACTTCTTCTTTTAATTCGCCATGTAAAAATGCTGATTTTACATCTAGATGGTGTATTTCCCATCTATTGTGTGCTGCTAATGCTAGCATGAGTCGTACCGTCTCAATTCGTGCTATACTTCATTGAAATCTATTACATGTTCTTGAATATATCCTTTTGCTACCAATCATGCCTTGTATTTGGAAATCCTTCCATTTTCATCTCCATTGATCTTGAATACCCATCTTAAACCAATTGCCCTGTGATCCTTTGGTAAAGTGGTTAATTTCCATGTATTGTTCCTATTTATAGAATCAATTTCTTCCTTCATGGCTTCTAACCATTTGTGTTCTTTAGATGCTTCATTGTAGTTTCTAGGTTCATCCTCAATAAGAAATAAACTATGTGATCTTCTATAAACATTTCTGACAGCTCTAAAACCTCGTACTGGTGTGTGATCAATTCGTGAATCTGTTGTGGAAGGTGTATCTTCCTCTGAGTCTGAGTGAGCTGATGAATTGTGTATAGAGTCTAGTGTAGAAGGTACATCATCTTCTGTGTCTTCCACATAATTTGGTGTGGTAGGAATATCTTCTCCTGAATCTTCTTGTAGATCCGGGTAAACTGGTGTTTCGTTGTTTAAAACATCTGAGTTGAAATTTTCAGAAATTCCATTGTCTTCAACAATAAAATCTGTCCAATCTAGATTGCTATCTATAGCATCTTTATTGTTTTCTTCCCAGTTCCAGGCTTCATCTTCTTTAAATTTTACGTTTCTACTTACGTAAATCTTCTTCTTTATTGGATCATATAAGCGATATGCTTTTGATCCTGGTTCGCTTCCTAAGTATACCAAATGTATACTTCTATCATCTAATTTGGTTAGGTGTTGTGTAGGTATCTTGGCAAATGCAACACAACCAAATATCCTTAGATGGTGTAAATTTGGCTTCTTGCCCTTTAACGCTTCGTATGGAGTAATATCTTTAACAGATTTTGTTGGGGTGCAATTTAGTATTAAAATAGCGTGTCTAACTGCTTCTGCCCATAAATTCTGTGGTAAGTTTGTTTCTTTCATCATACATCTTGTTGCTGAGAGTACTGTTCTATTTTTCCTTTCAACAACTCCATTTTGTTGAGGTGAGTATGGTGCAGTCAACTGTCTTGCTATTCCATGATATTTACAATATTGTTGAAATTCATTTGATGTAAATTCTCCTCCTCTATCAGTTTTGAAAGCTTTTACCTTAACTCCAAGTTCATTTTCAATCTTCTGTTTGAACTCCATGAAGGTTTCAAACGCCTGGTCTTTTGACTCCAAGTAATAATCCCACATATATCTTGAGTAGTCATCAACTAACAAAAATATATATCTTTTACCCGATGGTGTTGGTGGTGTGATTGGACCACACAAATCTCCATAAACTAAACCCAGTGGTTCTTCTAACCTTGATTTTTCCTTTTGTGGAAAAGGTGCTCTAATATGCTTTCCTACTAAGCATATTTCACAAATGTTTGCTGTATACTTAATTGGTGGTATCCCAAGTACCATTCCTTTTGCAAACATTTCTTTTAATGAACTAAAATTTACATACCCTAATCTTGCATGCCATAACCATGATTCATCATGCAAATTTGCTAACAAGCATATAGGTTTTCCTATTTTCAAATTTGTTTTGTAGAGTCGATTCTTAGATCTTTTGACTCTTAACAATATGTCGTTACTAGAACCATATAATAGTAACAAATCATCTTCCATGACTATCTTGCAACCATTTTCGGTCAATTGACCTAAACTTAATATATTATTTCTCAAATTTGGAATATGATATATACCTGTGAGATAGCTCGTTGTTCTCTGTTCTTGCATTCTAAGAGAATTGATCATTTTCCCTTAATTGCTACGCATGATCCATCACCGAATCGCACGTTTCCAGAAATATTCTCGTCTATCTCTTTAAAGTGATCCCTGACTCCTGTCATATGATTGCTTGCACCATTGTCTAAATACCATAGATTGTCCTCTGTTTCTGGTGTCTCTATCGGATCAACTTTCATTTGAGGTGGAATCCTCTGATTCTTCTCAATGGTTGCCATAAGCAGTGTAGGTTCCAGATCTTCCTCTATAAGATTGGACTGCTCTTTGTCATGCTCTCTCAATGGACACTTAGTTGCATAATGTCCGTTCTTCTTGCATTTGTAACATTGTACTTTGTTCATATCAATGTTTTGTTTCCTGGTATTGTTGTTACTTCCTTTCTTGAAGTTATTCTGTGAGGGTTCCCAATTTCTCCTGTCAGATTTAAATCTGCCATTCCCTCGGCCATGTGATTGGCTAAATCTGCCACGACCACGTCCTCTAAAACTTTTGCCACGATCTTCCTGTTGGGTGAACATCAATCCTTCTTATATGTCCACAGATCGTTCTCTTTTATATTTGAGTCTTCCCTCAAATGTTTTCAATCTACCAATTGCCTCATCTAAAGACATGGTATTCAAATCTGAATATTGCTCTATAGAAGCAACAATTTGAAGAAATCTATCTGGTATGGCGTTCAATAATTTCCGTACAAGAATAGAATCTTCGTAAGTTAAACCTAAATTTGCCGCTTTATTAACAATATTTGTCAGTTTTATAGTAAATGAATCGATAGATTCATTTTCTTTCATCTGCAATATCTCAAATTCTGATTTGAGTGTCTGCAGTCTCGCTTGCTGAACCTATTCACACCAACATGTCTTGTTCGCAAAGCATCCCAAACTGCCCTTGCAGTTTTATATTTTGAAATAAGTAATAGTTGTTCTTCAGGAAGTGATTGGTAAAGATAAGCAATTGCAGTCTTATCCTTTTTTGTATCAATTTCAGTTGTTGGTTCTGGTTCAATCATTTCCCATAAACCATTGGCTTCCAAAATAATTTGCATACGTATTGCCCAAATGGTATAATTTGTTGACTTTAATATTGGACATTTGAAATGAGTTATTAATCTCATTTCTTTATTTTTGGAAGTTTCCCCTTTATCACTTTCACTCATTTTAATAAACTTAGATATTTAAAAACTTTTAAAATATTTGTTTGTTTCAAAAATGATTTAAGAAAAAAATGACAAGTATTCCAAGTTTTCTTTAATAAAATGAGTTTTTTAAAAAAAAAATGTTTATTAAAAAATGGGCTTCGTGATTACGATGGGTTGTACTTAAGTTGGACCTTTTAGAAACAAACTTATTATTTTTTCAAAATCTTTTGTATGCGTTTTTTTTAAACGCCGGTGGTTTTCATTTCCCCTTTTCAAAACTAGGGTTCTGTTCTTTTCTTTGCGCCGCTTTGACAGTCACCTCTGGTGGTTTCTCTGTCTTCTCTTCGCTGGCTTGGTTAATCAAGAAAAACCTTTTGGTTTTCTTTGTTAGATCGTCGTCTGAAACGATCTTCTCACCGGTGTTGGTTACTTTTATGATGTGATGAACTGGTAACCGTCTTCTACTCCGGTTGACTCCTCGGTTCCGGCCACTGTAAGTTTTACGATTTGGGTGCCGCAGTGGTAATCTTCTATGGCCGCCGCTGGTATCCTCCTCTCTGATAAAGAAATCGAACGACTTAAATCTCAACGGGTGTTCCTTCTATCTCTTTATCGTTGTCGGTTTCTTGATTCTTTGGTATATGATGAAACTTTGGTATGTATGACCAAAGCTCTGATACCAATTGTTGGATCAAATCTCTATTTACAAACTCAAAGTTCTCACCAAAGGTTCAGATCAAGAAATCGTATATAAAAAACTTCTCTGTATATATTTGAAGTTTACAATATGTTGACCATCATATTTTCATGTTCGTACATTCGTATTTATAGACATACATATGGCGGTTTTTGCCTTAGCCGCCGGTGACGGTTATTGGGCTTAGCCGCCGGCAGTTACTCGCCGGTGGGGGTAGGGGGCGGCTTGTAACACAAATACATAATAATAATAATAATAAGCTAAAGTATTTTATATCCTACGTTAATAAATGATTGAGATTAATCTTTCATTTTCTAGGAGAAGAAGTGGACTGTGTTCCACATAATTTGCATTAACTTAGCTAGTAGTGGCTAGTGGTAGTTAGAATAGTATTGCATCGTTTTCCTTATAAATATGTATGTTGGGTTTATTAATGGGATGTGAAGATATAGACAATGTAGCCACCGTGGGTTTCTTTCTCGTGCAGCACAGCTGTATGCTGCATTTTTCTTTCTTTTGTGAGGATCTCAAGTGGGCTTTGAGAGGATTCTCTGAGTTTCTGTTTTAAGGTGGTGAAATCCTATGTCAGATATCCAACAATTGGTATCAGAGCCAGGTTCGTGAAAGGGGGTGTAAGCTACCTTTGATCGGTTGTTCCATGTTGAAGAGCCTAACCGGTGGAGGTGCGTGAAAAACAAACGGAAAGGATCCGTCAAAGCAGGTGGCTTTGGATTTGCTTTGTTTTGCAGGTTTAAGATGAAGACGTTAAAGTGTGTATCTTGTTTTCTTTGCTGGTGGAATATGGCTCTTGGAACAGGACTGATCGGAAAAGGGCGAAGCTGTTAAAATAGGAGAATCGAATGGCGTTGGGACTGCCATACTATTAAATAAAATTGGCTCGATAGCATAGCAAGTTCCATTTTTTGATCCCGACGAGTTATCCGGTGTGGGGCTGATAGAAATCGCATGGTGTAAACATTATGGAGGTTGGAGTTCAAATCAGGTGGTTTTGGATGTGGCCGAGGAAGATGTCGTCGATCCGTGAAGAGTCGGGATGTTAATGAACAGGATCCAACGGAATGCCATGTGAGATGTTACAAGTGTGGTGAACTTGATTCGGGTTGAATGAAGACCTTGGACGTGACTAAGGTGGAGGTCGGGTATCCGGGAATTGAAAGGTCGTGATGAAGAAGCGGTGTAAGTGGTGTGAAGAAACCGATTAAGGGGGTGATTGTTGTGTTAATCGGTTCGTTTAATCGGTTCGGTTGCTCTCATTGCATGGCTGGCAAATATATTTTAAGAGTTAATAAGTAGTTATTATATAATTGTCATGTTTATTTAATAGTTACGTTTGTTAGTCATGCATGTGTTTGTTCCTTTTTTCTAGGAGAAGAAGTGGACTGTGTTCCACATAATTTGCATTAACTTAGCTAGTAGTGGCTAGTGGTAGTTAGAATAGTATTGCATCGTTTTCCTTATAAATATGTATGTGGGGTTTATTAATGGGATGTGAAGATATAGACAATGTACCCACCGTGGGTTTCTTTCTCGTGCAGCACAGCTGTATGCTGCATTTTTCTTTCTTTTGTGAGGATCTCAAGTGGGCTTTGTGAGGATTCTCTTCTGTTTTAAGGTGGTGAAATCCTATGTCTGATATCCAACAATAGTTGCCTTTTAAAGTTTTGTATATCGAAGCTAGCAAAGCCTAGTCTTGCTTGAGCGTAAATGGAACAGCTGAAACACGAGACACTAATGTTACAAACATAAAAAATTATATTATCAAAGCATTGAATAACAAATAGTATAAAACATGTTAAAAGACTACTGTTATGTATTAAAATACAAAATATCAAATACTTTAGTAATAGTTAACCGGTAAAAGATGACAAAAAAGATGTCCATATTTTTTATTCCTTTATCCTTATCAGGAGATTTATGTGTGTGCTGTGTATATTAAATAAAAAGAAGCTACACTTCATAGTCCCACAACCTTTGCAAGTCTGTTCTTTTTCATTCATTTATTTTTTCAAACAAATGAGCCGATTTTGTGTGTGCATCTATATACAAAAAATAAACAACATTCGGAGTCATCTTTTTGAGTTAATTTGAACCAATATAGCATTAATTGTTGCCCAAGATATGGTGGCGACTGTGTTTTACAACAGTTGAATTTCTTTAACCAGCTTATAGTGGATGTTAATTAGCGAAAGTATGTTTAACTTTTTTGTTATCCCCTGCTTCAGTTATACAAAGTTTCCATTGTGTAGCAGTTTGGTGATATGAATCAAATTGATAAACAGACTAGAGGGTAATACGCACCGTAGTCGGATGCTTAATTGCAGTGATGTAAAAATCGGCCTGGCCGATTAATCGCCGCCTAGGCGGTTATCGGTTCCTTCCGAGTGCTAAATCATATGGTCAGCCAAATTTATCGGTCCCGGTCAAAATCGGTCTGGGCGGTATCTTGGCGGTCTAGGCGGTTAACTTAGATTAGTTTGACCTGATTAAAAAAATTAGGGTTTTAAATACGGGAAAGCCTAAAACACAGCCGCTACTTCTCTCGATTCCACCCACACCCTCCGGCGATTCAACAGAAGGCCTCGAATTAACAGCCCGGCGACTTCCCCCTCCGGTGACTTCCACCTCCTCAAGCAACAGGCAACAGCCCACAGTTCTTCCCTTCTTTTCAAGTCTTTTCTGCTCGACTCCACAGTCCACACGGACCACACCTCAACAACACCATAGTTTTAATTTTCTGCTCTAGTACTACATGATGAATTGATGAATGATATTGACGAATTTGTTGACCTTTTTGAGTTTGAGTTCTTTTATGCTCGTTTCCACAGGACCACACTACCACAGAATTTGTTTAACTTTATTTAGTTAATTACTTTTGGTTAATTGATAATTCTATCTTTCCCTTCTTTGTTGTTTATGCTCGAATGGCATCTAAATCCGAGAATGGCATCTATATCCGACTAATTCTCCTGTGAATGTTTATCCGAGAATGTTTATCTTTGTTGTGTATTTTTCTAATTTCACTAAATTGAGTAATTGATAGCCGAGAATGGCATCTAAATCCGCCAGTTCACCATCTGTTTCATCAACGGTTGTTGGTTCTAAAAGAAAATCAAATGATATTGGTTGGAACTATGGTGTTTGCCCGGATCCTAACAACTTAGATAAAATCAAATGCATCTTGTGTGGAAAAGTGGTCAGCGGAGGGATTTCTAGAATGAAACAACACATTGCACATGTTACTGGACAAGTAGCTTCATGTCCAAAGTCTACCAAAGATGATTAGTTGAGATGTCGGGATGCTATCAATGAAGGAAAGTTAAAAAAGAAGGGTAAAAAAGAACACGATGAAGCCATAAGATCGGAGGTGAGTCTTGATGCGGAAGAACAACTATATGGTTCTGTAGGAAGCAGAAGGAACCTAATGTTTTTGGTCCCATGGATAACTTTGCAAATAAAGTTAGCCCCGGGGAGGCTTAAAACAAGGGAAAGGGTAAAAGTGTTGACCTTCACAATACTATTCGGAAAGATAGAATATGGATTTGTAAGAAGTACATTACTAGGTGGATGTATGAGTGTGGGATTCCTTTTAATTGCATAGAAAAGGATAGTTTCAAAATGTTGGAAGTGATTGGCCAATTTGGAACCGGGCTTCCTCCTCCTACTAGATATGAGTGTAGCACCCCACTTCTAAAGGAAGAGATTGTAAGAATAAAAGAATTGTTGAAAAGAAACGAAGAAGAATGGAAAGAGGATGGATGCTCGATTATGACGGATGCTTGGACCGATAGAAAGAGGAGGAGCATTATGAATTTATGTGTAAATTCAAAGATGGGTACCGTTTTTCTAGGTTTCTATGAAAATTCGAATGCCGCACATACAAGTGAGCACATATATGCGTATGTGGAGGCTTGCATTCAAGAAATTGGTCCCGAACATGTTGTTCAAGTTGTGACCGATAATGCGTCAAATAACATGGGAGCGGCGAAGTTGCTTAAAGCGACAAGACCATAAATTTTTTGGACGTCATATGCAACGCTTACCATTAACCTTATGCTTGAAGGTATAAGATTTTTTATACTTTTATGTGTTCTTTTAATTTTATACTCTTATGTGTTCTTATTAATTTTATACTTTTATAGTTTTATGTGTTCTTTCAATTTTATACTTTTATGTGTTCTTTTAATTTTATACTTTTATGTTCTTCAAGGTATTTGTAACAACCTCAAAATGGGCCTAGTCGTGTTCGAATCTGGTACGTCTAAAATCCTTATTAAGTATTGAATAAAAGGAATTAAATATAAATAATTGATTATTTGGGAAAATAGAAGAAAAATAATAAAGAAATGATAATAATAAAATATTATGATAAATAGATAAGAATAATGCAATATTAAATGATCTAGAACGAGGTTTCCAAAAATATCCCTGTTGGTTAAAACAGGTACTCGTGCGTTAAGTTGTAAGTTGGAAAGGGGAACAAGGTACCCACTTGTGGATATTCATAACCCACAAGTAGGCACCACACGTGAGCACCTCTTCACAAAACACAGACTTTGTTTTTATTTGACTTTGTGCTCCTTGTGTTCTTGGTTTGCAATTGAAGGAGAAGGCTTCAACAATTAATCAAGTGATCTGATTTCTTGTTGTAAAAGTGGATCCTTCAAAAGTGGAGGTAGTTATGAATTGAAATGCTCCAAAGACACCGTCCGAGATCAAGAGTTTTCTGGGGTTAGCTGGATACTACCGCAGGTTTATTAAAGATTTCTCCAAGATTGCGGGTCCGTTGACTAAGTTGACTCAAAAGGATGAGAAGTTTGTTTGGGGTAGTGAACAAGACAAAGCCTTCCAGATGTTGAAACAGTTATTATGTTAGGCCCCTATCCTTGCATTGCCAAGTGGCTCAGAAGATTTCATAGTTTATTGCGATGCATCGTTTGCTGGATTAGGCTGTGTACTTATGCAAAGGGATCGGGTGATTGCATATGAGAAGAATTAACCGACACATGATCTAGAACTAGCAGCTGTTGTTTTTGCCCTAAAGCTATGGAGACATTACTTGTATGGTACCAAGTGCGTGATTTGTACAGATCATAAGAACCTACAGTACGTATTTACACAGAAAGAATTGAACATGAGACAGAGACGATGGGTGGAATTGATTAAAGGCTATGATTGCGAAATCAGATATCACCCACGGAAAGAAAACGTGGTGGCAGATGCCTTAAGCCACAAGGGAGCGGAAAATTCTATCTAGTTTATGCGAATAGAGATTGTATCTAACCTAGAGGATAGACTCAAGTCTGCATAGTTGGAAGCTTTGAAAGAGGAAAACTTAAAGAATGAACTAATGAAGAAACGTAAAGACGAACTTGTTGATGATTCTCGTGGATTGAAAACATATAAGACTCGTGTGTGGGTGCCTATGCTTGGAGATTTGAGGAAGCTGATTTTGACAGAAGCAGACAAGTCAAGATTGTCAGTACACCCAGGAAGCACTAAAATGTACAACGACCTGAAAGTGCTTTACTGGTGGCCTACTATGAAAACAGATATGGCACAGTTTGTGGAATCATGCCATATCTGTGCGCAAGTGAAAGCAGAACATCAGAAGCCTTATGGATCTTTGAAGCCATTGGAAATACCTGAGTGAAAGTGGGAACACATAACGATGGATTTCGTAACTAAACTTCCGCGAACTCAAAAGAATAATGACATGATTTGGGTGATTGTGGATCGGCTAACCAAGAGCACTTACTTTCTGGCTACATGTGAAACGGCTTCTCTGAGTAAGTTGGCTCCACTTTATTTTAATGAGATTGTAGCAAGGCATGGCATGCCGTTGTCAATAGTGTCAAACAGAGACTCTAGATTCGTTTCTAACTTCTGGAGGAGTTTACAAAGAGAGTTGGGGACGAGGATTAACCTGAGTACTGCATATCATCCCTAGACTAACGGCCAGACTGAGCGTATCATACAAACACTTGAAGATATGTTGCGAGCTTGTGTAATTGAGTATGGTGGATCTTGGGATTCTCACCTGCCATTGATAGAGTTTGCTTACAATAATTCTTACCACTCCAGTATTGGGATGCCTTCGTACGAGATGTTATACGGCCGTCGTTGCCGTACTCCGACGTGTTGGTTAGAAGCCGGTGAGAAACAATTTGCAGGGCCCGAGATAGTTCAGATAACAGCTGATAAGGTTGCTATTGCCAGAGACAAGTTAAAAGCCGCCAAAGATAGACAGAAATGTACGCAGATCCACGTCGTCGCCCAGTAAAGTTTGAGGTGGGAGAATTAGTATACTTGAAGGTTTCTCCATGGAAGGGTGTGATTCGATTCAGTAAATGCGGGAAGTTAGCTCCCCGTTACATTGGTCCCTTCCCCATACGTCAAATTGTGAATGATCAGACGGTTACACTGGATCTTCCGGCAGAACTTGCAGGAATCCACAATACATTCAACGTCTGTTATTTGAGAAAATGCAAAGTTGATGATGAAAGCCAGATTCTCCCGGTACAAGAACTGAAAGTTGATTCTAAGAAAAGATTGATAGAAGAACCTGTAGAACTATTGGATCGAAAGGTGACCAAGTTCTGAAAGAAGCAGATACCGATGGTGTTGGTCAAGTGGAAGCACAGTCTAGGTTCTGATTTAACATGGGAGACTGAAGTAGAGATGAAAGACAGATATCCCCACTTGTTTGAGCAGGAAAGGATTCCAAGGACGGAATCCTCTTAAGGGAGAGGATTTGTAACACCCTCAAACCTAGGCTAGGAGATTAGCGGGTTTGTGGTATGTGATTAACTGTTTTAAAATGATTAAATGGTTAATTGATTTAATTTTATTAGGTGTTTATATTAATATAAACATTGTATGTATGTATATAACCATATGCATGTATGTATGCATGTATTTAGTGGTATACATGTATGTGACAATAGGAAGTGAGTGTGTGTTTGTGTGCCACCTCTTGCCATGCATGTTTGTATACATGGTGATTAATTAACAAAATAGACATTATCTCAAAAATTAGAAAGGTGTGTGTGTGTGTGTTTATGAGAAATCTTCTCTGCCAAAGAAGAAAACCGAAGAACAAGAAGAGAAAGAAAGAAACCATCGGATTTTCAGGATTAGTGTGTGGATTCAAGAAAAGGTTAGATCTATACTTTATTGGGTTGCATTTTAGTTTGGGTAGGATTGTTGGTAACTTGACATGAAATTATGATGAACCCTAGAATCAATTTTAAAGAATATGAGTTTTGATGGGTTTTTTAGTGTTCATATGATTTGTATGTTAATATGGTGATTTGATGCATGAAATATGTGTTTGAAAGTGTTTATATATGTTTCTGAAATGATATGATAAATTTATGAAATCTGAGTTTGAGTTATGAAGTTTGAAGATGGCAGAATTAATGAAAATATGAACTATCGGTTTTGGTGATTTGGAAGAAGAGGAATTCCGATTGTGGTGAATTTCGATAGTTTGGAAACCGGAAGTTGGAATCCGGAAACCTATAAACCGACACTTGAAATTCTTATATAGGAAAACCGATACAAGCAAATCCGAGATATGAAATCCTATACTTGAGAAACCGGAAACCATGAAATCCGAATGTTTCAAATCCTATACCTCCAAATCTGATAGTTTGTAAACCAAGACCCTAAATCCGATAACTTGGAAAATAACTTAGAATCCGATTCATTCTAAATCCGGAACTGTTAGAATCTGTGAACCAAATCCGAGAGTTAAATCCGTTTATTTAAATCCGAGACTAGGAATCCGTAGTGTAATCCGACAAACCCAAATCCGATTGAAGTAAAATCCGACCGTGAAGAAACCGACACTGGGTAGCGGATTTCTAGGAATTCGAAAGTTTTGAAGAATCCGATACTTCGGATTTGGAATTTCTATTTGTTTATTGATTGCTATTATGTGATGAATGATTTATAAATATATGGAAAGATATATATGTATGAGGTTGAAACTGATTTGGTTATTGCTGTGTTTGCAGGCAACCCAACAACTCAGTAAAATTAGATATCTGAGTTCAAGCTGAAACTAAGGTGAGTGGACGTTAATCACGGATGGTAAAGATTGCAGTTAATATTATTGATCTGAAGCATGATTGTGGATTGAGATTGGATTGATTGAACTGCTGATTGTGATAATGATTATTGATAACTGCTGCATGACTATTTGGTCGATACGCGCTCTTAGGATGATTTTGAGTTGCATTGAGAAGTCAGCTATACGTGGACTTGGGCTGGGCTTATTTAACTGGTTGGTTGAATAGTAGTAGTCTTTTTGTTGCATTTGTTGCTCAGAGGGGAGTTTACTGTGCCAATTCGGTGGAAAGCTATCGGTAAACCTTTGTTTTGGCCGGCATTGGTTGTAGGTTTTGCGCCGAACCGCCGGTCTTCTCAGGATATGTGATTACATGTTTGATGTTGATTGTGAATGTTTGCATTTGATGTTTTAGCCTCTACTCACTTAACTTTGTGCTACTTCCTCTCAGTTGATGATTTGCAGGTTCGTGTTTGAGTTGAAGAAGGAAGAGTTGACTAGTACTATAATACTAAGTTTTAAAATAGACGAGCCAGTTATATTTTGTAACACCAAGATAGATGATATGTTTTATTTATGAATAGTGTTAGTATATTTGTAAATACTAATTTTATGTAATCAAGTTGGTTTTAATTAGCTTCCGCAATGCGTTTAAAAAAATGGCTTGTGATTTTACGGTGTTACAACAGTGTTCCTCCCAAAGCATATAACTACCCGCAGGCTCCCAAGCTCACTAAGGATCACCTTCAAATGTGAGAGGTAGTATCTGTTAGCTATAATAGCTAGTGAGTGCCGAATAACTTAACAATTAATATATCTATAACATATATTAACAAATGATCTGACAATTGTATACCATGATATGTACACACTTGATTAAGTGTAGTTTGTAAGATGATGCTAGACTTAACATGTTGACACAATATAATATGCACTTAATTAGGTGTATATTATGATGATATATGATTATATGCGCGCAATGAAGATCCGATTGGATCAGATATGTGTTTGTGAACGATCCGGACCATAAGGACAAAGCTGTCCTACATCAAGAACAAAGCTGTCCTACATCAAGAACAAAACTGTTCTACATTAAGGACTAAGCAGTCCTCTTTGGTATAGCTTATGGTTGTACACAGAGGAATCGGTTGATTCCAGAACGCAATGGTGGACCGCTTGACAGCTCACCCACCGGAGAGGTTGGTGTGACTAGTACCCCAGTTTGGTGCATTGAGCCGGGTTCGCTACCCCGTAAGATATGTCACCTTCTGACTACGCCAGCTCATCGCGAGATTCTAGGATAGCATTGTTTGAGCATGATTGATGACATGTGATGTATTTATGTTGATTATTATGCTCTTCTGTACTCACTAGCTATTATAGCTAATAGATACTACCTCTCACATGTGTAGGTGATCCTTAGTGAGCTTAGGAGCCTGCGGGTAGTTATATGCTTTGGGAGGAACACTGTTATCTTTAAAATTCTGTTTAATATTATGTTTGTATTTATTTTGAGATAATGGTCGGCCGGTTAAGTATCCGTAACACCAAACGATATATGTGGCATCATTTTGACTGTATATATAATCTACCATGTGTTTTTACTTCCGCTACATTTTTAAATTATAAGACAGGTGTAAATGTTCTATTTACAGTCAAACCCATGCGGTTTGAAAACTTAAATTGTATTTTAAAAAGAAAATTTTGGTTCTCAAAATGGTGGTGTTACACATTGGATTCAATTTTAACTTTAATTTAAATGAAAATTATTAGAGATAATTTCATATATGCTCTTTCTAAACTTTAAAATACCATATTTATTCATCTTAATTTACAAATATCATATTTACCATTTATAATATTTCAAAATATCCTATTCAACCAAATTGTTAGTTTTATTATTCTAAAATATTCTATAATTATTAATTTTTTTAGTTATAAGCAATAAACGCTTAACCTTATTAGTGTTAATTGTAACAATAATGATCAATGACTTATAAAAAAAATAGAATCACGTGTCTTCATATCATGATACCACATTGTTGTCGTCACGTTTGCACTCTCCCTCTAGTCGACATTTCTACCGCTGGTGTAAGTGTTAATGACATTTGTCCTTTTTTTAATTTTCATTTATTTGTTTTTTATGATTTTTTTAATGGGTTTTGTTTTCGAAAGTGTATCGAACTTGTCACTTTTTACTATTGTATATGCCCAACTTTAATAACTATCATTTAATATATCAAAGTTTCAAAAATTACCATTTGATGTACTATGACCTGTAATAGTAGGATTCTTATAGGTTACCTTGTTTTAACATTACTTTAATAATAATAATAATAATAATAATAATAATAATAATAATAAGAAATTCATATCAAGAAAGGAAGGAGGCGATTTCCATATATTTGAAGAAACAAAAGGGCTTTTAAGTTTTATCTCACCTCCTTCAATTTCCATATTTCAGTTCTTGTTGAGATCTTTGCTTCATCTTTTGGAGATTTCAGTTCTTGTTGAGAAAGAAAGGGGCGATATCCGGATTCCATATTCTTCAAAAAGTAGTTACAATTAGGGTTCTAGATTCTTCAATTCGGTTTTTTTTGGATTAGGGTCGATTTCTAGATTCTTCAATTTGGTTTCTTTGATTAGGGTTCATCTTGTTGAGATCTTTGCTTCATCTTGTTCATCAGCTTTGAATAGGTTACGAATTAGGCCTTTGAAGGGGCTATGAAAAGACACAACCACGGTTTCGGTTTTGATATTAGGTTCGGATCTTCAATCGTTTTGTGCTAGGGTTTACATTCTTGATATTTGATTTCATAGATGTGTACTAGTTCAAATCATTATTTGATTTTCGATTTCACAGACCTTGAATGGTGTTAGACCCAGATTGAGTATGCAACAACAAATGTTTGTAGAAGGGGGGGGGGGGGTTGAATACAAACTCAAGTTTTTAAAATTAGAGACACACCGTTATACTTTTATATAATTCTTATTGATTATGAATCAAGAATTACATGTACTAGAAGCGGAAATTTTAAGTACAATAAAAGGTGGCAATCAATTTGTCTAACACATAGACGAGCTAACTCTAAAACAGCTAATGTTTAAAGAGTGTTCAACACATGAACAAGTTTGGTTCTACACAATTCTTAAACTCTATGAAATTTTCTCAACTAATGAGATTGCTTGTGTTATGTAGAAGCTTCACACTTTGCATGTTCACCATGCATGAATATATATAGAAGTCTTGGCTTGTCTGGTTGCATGAAGGAAGGAGACAAAGAGTGTGTGGAAATATAATATTTTAATTGTAAAGTAAGTGGGTGAAAAGTAAAGTTACTTTAATCAACTGTTTGAGAAAAGTAATTGTACTTTTCTAAAAAAGTGCAACCCACTCACAATATAAAATATTAAATCTCACACTTTTTGCGGTGTAAGACTATCTTTCCCTTTCCATGCTTGTACTTTATACAATGGCCTTGCTTCTTCTTTATTTGACTTTACCAAGTATGGGATTGTCAACCATACTTAGTTGTTGAAACAAATCTTCGAGATTTTCGTCTGTTTGAGGTATCTTTGTCCTTTTCCAAAGGATAAGATCAACCATTTTTGTCTCATGCTTGATTCAAAAAGTGCTTTGTACTTTTACAAACAAAGATCTAAGGCATAATAGAACAACACATGTTATGCCTTTTACATATGAAACTTACAATTTGAAAGAAAGAGCAGATTTGACATTTTGCTCAACTCAACTAACAGAAAGTAATAGAAACTTTAATTTTCATTACTCAGTTGCAAGGATAGATTAGTTGATCATTTTTGCTAGGACTAAGTTGGTACATATTGCTCAGCTGATCATACAAATGCTTAGTTGATCAATAGTTATCCTAGGAGGACATAAGCTTATGTATTGATATGATCAGTTGATCAAGAATGCTCAGCTGATCATCTAAATACATCAGTTTATGTAGGAAGATGACTTTTGTTTAGAAAGACTTACTTAGTTAATGCTCTGGGCCTCAGCTTATCCAATGTTCACTCAGCTGATGGTGTAGCTGAGCAAAGTCCTTGCTCAGCTGATTGTGTAAGCACTCAGCTGATCAAATTTCTTCACTCAGTTGATAGTTCATTTTCCTTAGCAAATTGGTCTTCTACACTTGTTTTCTTCATCTGATACTCCTTGGCTGATGTCCCTCGGCTGATACTTTGAGTAGGGGCTGATACTAAAGATTTAAACTTTTAAGCACTTGGCTACCTAGCTATCTGTTTTTGGTAGCTCTTTTTATTTAGAACCTTGTTCTGTTTTTGGTTTCTTTTCTAGTGTTCCATTTTGTTTTGTTTTTATGGAATCTTTTTCTTTGTTGTACCATTTTGTTCTGTTTTTGTGGTATCTTTTCATTTTCCATTTTTATATATTTTTGATTTTCTGATTTACATAAACATCACTTGAATAACAGAATAAAGAAAAGTACAGAAGTATATGCATAAGATTAACTACTAACCAAACTAGTCTAAACTGAATTAACAAGATATATACAATCAACTAGAGTGATCAACAAGTCCTCACAGATACATCAGTCTTCAATCCCACCATTCTTCTTCTTTAACATCAAATATTTTTGCTAGAGGATTTGCTTCGGCTAAGACTTCACCTTGAGCTTGGACAAGGGCTTCAAAATTTTCATTTCCAGTTTTGCCTCTTGTAGATACTCTTAGCCCGAAGAGAAAATTTTTGCTAGCTTTGGGGATATCAGATTGTCTAAAGAATCTCCATGTGCCTCCTTTGTCCAGGAAGAAGATGCCCTCAACAGGCATAGATATAAACTTGAAAAGCTCAGGAGTGATGTTGAGTGGCAAGGCTATGTTGAGATCCTCAAAATCGTATAAATATTCATGTTGGGATAGTACCTCTCTTAGCTTAAATGGTTTAAAGGTCTTAGATCCTTTCTTGTGTAGATTTTCCACTGTATGCACATGCCTATAGTAATCATCAGGAGTGAAGGCCTTTTGTGACACAGCAAGAGCTATCCAATTTTGAATCTTTTGAATAAATTGCACTTTAAGCTTGCTCTTGGATTTGTAAAGAAGGTACATGATCTCAACCAGTTCTATGAACCCATAAATGTGACACATTTCATATGATATAACTTCACAGCTATTGAAGTTGTTTTGTCTTATAGGTTTGAGGTAGGGTTCACCATCACCTTTGTGGACAGTAGCTCTTGTAATAGGAGTTGGCTCGGTTCTGTTTCTTAGAATATTGATTCTTTCTCTCAAGCTTTGGATCCTCTGTTGACTTAGGTTATAGGGAGCACACAGGTCAAGACTGAAAAGGGTTTTGATTGCATCCGCATGGGATCTTGCTTTAATCATCTCAGCTTGACACTTCTCCCTTGCCAATTTAGTTAGAGTAGCAGCTTTGCTTTGAGCTTTTTCTTGTTCTTGCTGATATGCTAGCTCTTTGGCTTGGTAGATTTCTTCCACCGGAACACCCAAGGCTTGAGCTATTTGGATGTTTTCCCTTTCCTCTTACTCTTTTAGCTCAAGCTCCCTTTTTCTGTTGATATCTTCTTCAACTTGCTCTGCTGTTATTTTTCTTTTTCCCTTGTCTTTTGGAGCAGAGGTTGAAGGTTTTTGGACTGATGGAGTTGATTGGAGTGGAGCAGATGGTTTGAGGCTTTGTCTTCTTCTTCTGAGGATGTCAGATAGTGGAGTATCATCCTCATCATCAAAATCAGACTCTATATTGATTGGTGGAGAGCAACCCATAGTAACTTTCATCTTTGATTTTGGCATGTTTGCCATTCTTTTTAATCTTTTAGGGAATCTTTGCTCCCCCTCAGAAATTGCTTTTCTTTTGGGAACTGGAGGAGCTGTTGCTTTGGCTTTGATTGCTTCCGGCTGCAAAATGTTTTTAGCACTTTCATCATAGGCAGCATCTACCTCCTCTGAATCAGGATCATCCCCCCTTGTTGAACTTGAAGATTTCTCCCCCTTTTTGGCATCATCAAAAGGAGGAGGGACGTCACCTTTGGTTGGTTTGGGGGATGAGGAAGGTTTAGGGGTTGAGGAAGGGGTAGGTGTATGGATGGGAACAAAGGTAGGGGTAAGTTTAGAGAATTGGAGGGAGAGGTCATCCTTGAGATCCCTAATAGCTGTTCATAGAGAAAGATGGCTCATTTTTTGTTGTTCAGTTAGGGTTTCTATGTCATCAAGGATGCGTTTGAGGAAAGAAGGCATAGGTAGGAGTTGCTCGGGTATGGGACAGAGATGCTTGGGTTGATCTGTCTTAGGGTTTGGAGTTGGGTTAGAAGGTTTGAGATGGTTTGGTTGAGAGAGGAGATGGTGGATTAAGGTAAGATGGGAGTGTGTGTTTGAGAGGGAAGAAGGGTAGATAGATGTTCTAGTTTGGTGATAATGGGAGTAAGGTCATTGGAAGGTGCATGGGGTGCAGGGGAGGGTTGGGATGGGGTTTTTAGGGATTCTATGGCTAGAGCAAGTCCAGACAGTCGAGTATGGGTTTAAGTTTGGAAGGTTTGGGTAAGGTTTTCAAGGTTTAGGTTTATGGTTTGAAGAAGGGTAAGGGTTTGGTTTAGTCTTGAGGTAGAGGATTGAGAAGTGGAAGGGGTTGAGATGGGTTCAAAGAAATTGGGTAAGGTTTGTGTTCCCTCATCTGAGCCTTGGTGTATAAGCTCAAATTCATTGGGAAAGACTGTTGAGCCCTGTACAAGTGGTTGGTTTGTACCACAAGCATTGACAGTCTGTGCATGTGTAAGAATAGAATCAAGAATAGGTGCAAGGTATATGGAGTGAGTGTGGGATGCACTCAATACACTAGTACAAAACTGTGATTTGGTCACACATAGTCGGAATTATATGGCCACACATTCAAATATTTATGTGGTTAAAGGTATCAAAATAAAGTTCACATTACTAGTTAGCCACATATGAATTCTGATCGTGTGACTATTGGGAAATGTATTGCCACACCATCGAACATTCATGTGGCTAAAGGTCACCGCTATTTTTGGCTGATTATTTAGCCATATATGAATTTGGAATGTGTGATAGATGAAGAGTAAGTTCAAAGCATTAGTCACGATATACGTATAAAACGTGACAAATCTATATCACACATTTGAACGCTGTGACCAAATACCATATATGGTCATATGAACTAATTGTTTGTGTGTCTAAATCATAGAGTCGTGTTTTGTCACACATGATTTAAGTGTATCCAAAATCTGGTACATATGGTCACTTAAACTTATTATGTGTGTCTAAAGTTTAACGTGTATTAGCTTGCCAGAAGCTAATGTGTGTAGTCACATTTATTTTGGCAAGTTCATGTGACTATATGGCTTTATAATAGCCAAACCATATCACAAATGTATATCTAAATGATGTTTATGGCCACATTTTAGGTGATTATATGTGACCAAATGTCATATATGGTCACATGAAATAATTGTTTATGTGTATGAATCATAGAATCGAGTTTTGTCACACATGATTTAAGTGTAGCCAAAATCCGGTACATACGGTCACGTAACTTATTATGTGTGTCTAAAGTTTAGCGTATGTTAGCTTTTCAGAACTTAAGGTGTAAAGTCATATTTATTTGGCACGGTCATGTGAGTATATGGCTTTATAATAGGCTATAGCCACACCATATCACAAATGCGTATCTAAATGATGTTTATGGCAACATTTTAGGTGAAAATATGTGACCAATGTATTCATAATAGTCACATCGTGAAATATTCATGTGGCTATTATTTAGAGCAACAATGGGCAAAAATGATTATCATTAAATTTGATATTCGTCACACATGATTTCAGTGTAGCCAAAAGCTAACGTGTATAGTTAAATAATAAATATTAGGTTTTTAAATTGAAGTAACATTTAGCTCACTGGTCTAACACATGTTTCTTTGTAGAGATGGATGAGATGGGACTCATGTTCGAATCCGACTTTCAGCATAAAATTCATAAAATTCAATCGTTGTGTAACTAAATATTACAAAACACCATACAAACATAAAATTCGTGTGACAATTGGATGAACAATAGTAACACAAAATACACATTTAATTGACTTTGAAAAGCATACGGTCACACTTATTAACACTTTTGGCTTAATTGTATGTGACGAAATCCCAATAAAAACAACCATTGTGTGACTAAATCATCGAAGATGCCACATATATTATATATTCATGTGGCCAAATGATGGGCAAAAGATACTCTAAAAAAATGCTCGTGTGAATATAAAGTGTTTACAGTCACTAAAACTGATAAATCCAATATAAACTCGTAACAATTAGTCACACATTTATGGTTTTGGTTACTGTTTTTAAATGGACACGGCTACTATCCCGCTAATGTAACTGTATGTACCCTATGGTCTCTCGACCTTTCGTCATATATACACTGAAAACACAACTGTGACTATATGCATATCGTCACACTTTTTTGGTGTAACGAAATCACATCTTTGTTCTAGTGATAGTAGGGAATCCCTTATTTGATCCACATTCTGTTAGGAGAATGTGAATGGTATAGGCCGACTCATAATGAGTATAGACACGGTAGGACCTTGGGATAAGGTCTGTCTTTCAATGAGAACATCCTTTTGGGAGGATGTCTCATATTACAGTTTAAGTCCCATATTTACAGATGCATCCGGTTGGGAGGATACATCCACTGGCTTAAGGTTAGCAACATCCAATTTCTCCCCCTCAACATGAGGAAGGATAATTGGAGTAGAGGTCAGAGGTGTGGATGTCACTACCTCAAAGGGTTCGAAATGAGCAACCTCTGTTGACCTTGTATATAGGGGGCTACGAGGAGAAGTAGAACTAGTGAACATAGGAGGTTCACTAGAGCTTGGTTGTTGGATTGGTGTATGGACTGGAGATGAGGATGGGCTATCAAAGGTTGGGACTACCATTTGAATATCCTTAGATGTTGAGTCAGAGCTATCCTTCCCTTGGGATATGATGTGCCTGCTTCTATCAATGAGCTTAAGTAGTTGCTTAGAGATTTCTTGTTCAAGTTGATCTAGCTCAGCAGCATCACCCAGAGGACTCATGACTATTGGACTTAAGGGAGTACAACTAGAATCACCAAAATTATCACCAGCACCAACATCACTATCACCATCATCATCATCATTGTTACCATTATCACTTTCCTTAGCATTACCATCATCATTACTATGATCACCAATACCATCTATTGGAATATGCCCACTAACACACGAGTTGGTATCATTGCCGATGAGGCATAGGCCTATTGGGTCACACGTCAAGTATTGATTCCGGCAACACCTTGAACAAGAGAGAGAGAAAATGCCAAAATGTGTTTTGGTTAGGCCGGGCACGGCCATGCCTTGTGAAGGTACGGGAGTTCCCTATTCTAGGTACGGGCCCAAGGCCGGCGTGCCTAGGGCGTACCCATTGGGGCCGGCACGAGTGTGCCTCGTGGAGGTACGACCGCGCCTAGTGCAAAAGCACGAGCCCAAGTCGGGCGTGACTTGGGTTTGCCCGTGGGCGTGCCCTGTGAGGCACGGTCGTGCCTCAAGCTATTACATCCTTAATAATTGGTCTTTCAAGACTAATTTAAGAGTGGCTTAAATTTTAATTGTTACTAGACTATTTGAAACGTTTTTGTCAGTTGAATGGTAGAGGAGACTAGTTCTAACACCATGAACATGTGACATGAACTTGGTTGAATTTTGGTAACAAAATATATGAACATATAATACTATATTGGTTCATATCTTTCTCTCAATATAACACACTTGAAAATAGATTGGCATCTCAATCTTCAAGTGGTGTTAGACTCAAGTTGGTGGAGCTCTTGGCGGTGTCCAAGCATAGCTAGCACGTGGGGATCAATCATACTTGGTGTGGATACGGGTAGAGGAACACTTTGTTGTGTTCATGCAACCGAAACCTACATCAACAACAAGGAGGTTGAAGAATTTGTATCGTATATTTCTTCTACTTGTTCCGTTCTCTTGTTGCATTGACATTGTCGAGAGTATGGTCCATTGGGTGGTGTTACTGGTTGCATAAAATTGAAACTATTTTTCACTCGTTTCTTTCGGCTGCGTTTTCTACATGTCACCAAAACCCAACAGTGGTATCAGAGCCATCTCTAACATGGCTTTGCACAGAAACCGGAATTTTGAGTTTTGTGTCAAAATCTAATTTTCCGGTGACCGAGCACGGCCGTACCTTTTAGGGTACGGGGCGTGCCGGCGGCCGGGGCACGACTGTACCAGTGGGGGTACGGGCCGTGCCGGCAGAATATTCGTATGCTTAAAAATGTTTAAACTGTACATTGACAAAAGGGCAGGCACGCCCGTACCCTTTGGGGTACGCCCGTGCCTTGTGGTTTTTTATCAGAATTTTGTTCTTGAAACAGTGTTTTGAAATTATATTGAAATTCCGGATAGTTGATTGGACTAGTCTTGGATCTAGTTTTCCCTACTATATTTTGATTTCTTGAATTTATATATTTTGTATGGTTTGGCATGAAGTGCGTAAAATATATATATATTTATAGGTGTATATATGAATATGTAATTTTAAAGGTGTATTAAAATTACTAATGTATATGTACAAGAATTGCCTTTTGTGCCTTGGGTGTTTTCTTGGCAATCTTAATCAAAATATGTTTGAAATGGTTTTGTGGCACACCATGGTTTTGCTTTGGTTGTGTTTGGTTGTGGTTCGGTAACTAGATGCCCTTTAGACCTATGTGTTGTGATGTTTGGTTTATTTGGTTTTGGTGGCCCGCGTGCTGTATTGTTGTAATTTTTATAATTATTATTTGGTGTGGCTTGCATGCCGTTTATTTATTCCTTTGTACTTGTATTAGTAGCATATGATTGTGGCTTGCATGCCATTTCTTCTTCTATGTATTTATAAAATAGTATAGAAGTTGATATTGTATGTAATAAACCAACGGGAATCACAACGTTGATGTCTCGGCAATATGGAATTCGGATTGCCTTTTGGAGATGCCGGCTTCAGTGGGAGCACACCCGGCTAGGTGCTTTAGATCTTGGATTCCTTAGTTGACCTTGTTTTCCTCGTATGGCTCACGGGGAAAACACATAGGATTTTGGCATGTTATCGAACTATTGTGTATGCGTGGTTGTTTTATATATTTATTATTTTGCATGGATGTGTAGGATATTGCATGCTAGATAATTTTTCCAATATATATAAAACACAAAGATTTATAAAATTGGTTTATATTTCTTTCCGCGCGTATAGAATTAACAAGATAATATAAATTTGTATTATATTATAAATGGATAAAAATTGTATTTATCACTTGATTTGTTAATTCGCAAAATTTTAACCGGAAAAACGAAATCCTGTTTTTAAAATGTAAATTACACACCATCCGTAAGACGACACCACCTGAATCTAGTGAAACTTGGATGATTGTCGAGCTTTAGCACGAGTCATGCCGAGTGGAACTGTGTGGAAGGTGAGTGTGGTAACTCGCAATTTTGGTTGTCGAGCTTAGCACGAGCCAATTATTGGCGAGAGTTCCACCGTGTGTCTTGACGGGTGGTTTACAATTCCTTTTGTGACACTTAGGTTGCGTCGAGCTCTAGCCGAGTCATTTAAGGGGATCAAGTTAGAATTGGTGCGAGAAGGGATCAAACATGCCAAAAGACATTTTGATTGTCAATGGATCCCGCAAGGATCTAGAAGTTGCAAAGTGTTTGCAATCGGTAAGATGGTTACCGGCCTAAATAGCCTTGCTTTGTGATCCGCGGTAAACCCGTCATAAGGTAAAGTGAAATATGGTTTCTAGCCTTGTTTAAATAATTGGTTTTGAAAACTATTTGGGTAATTATTTCTACAAGGATTATATCTAAATTAACTAAAACTTGTACTCTAAAAGTTGTAGATGACAAACGTTAACAACTCAACACCGAATCTATCATTCTGTTCGTTCCTAGAAAAGGAGAAACTCGAAGGCGTGAACTTTGTAGATTGGTATAGGTAATTGCGAATTGACCTTCGCCATGAATCTAAGTTGCACATCCTCAAGGAACCTCTTCCGAAACCACCTGCTACCAACACAAGTTAGGCCACTAGATACGCCTTTGAAAAGTGTGTCGAAGACGCAAAAGATGTTTCTACTTTCATGTTGTCGACTATGAGCTGCGAGCTGCGTAAGAAACTTGGGCATATGAGTGCGTACGACATGATTAATCGGTTGAAGGACTTGTTCCAACATCAGATTAGAGAGGAACACTTTATGTGTGTCAAGGCCCTTGTTGGTTGCCGGATGCAGGAAGGTGGGAAGGTTAGTGTTCATGTGCTTCGTATGAAGGCATATATTGACCAAATGGAAATACTAGGATTTCCCATTGGGAGGGAGCTTGCGATGAATATGATTCTCCAATCCCTTCCCACGTCTTATGATGAGTTTATCAAAAACTATCAAAAGGACAAAATGGTAGAATCCTTAGACGAGTTGCATGGCATGCTTAAGACTTTCGAGTCTGACATGGCCAAACGCAAGTTCGTTCCCACCCGGCTATTTATGCTGTAAATATGGAGATTGGGGTCGCCACGCTTGTCCTGAGTGTTCGGAGGAGTTAAAGCTTCCTATGAGGCAAGGGAATAGCTCCTCGTCATCGGGTACATTCATGATTAGCTCCATTGGTTTTCTACTTCTTAGCTAGATTTATTAAAATGCTAGCTATACCACTCACGTTTGTTGCAAAATTGTTTTGTTACAGAGTATAGGTGTTAAACGGAAGAAGTAGCTGATAAGGCATGGAGAGCTAGAGCTCAAAATTGGGAAACTTGGATGTTGTCTCGATTGAGAGGATTGAGAGTTTTGATCTCGCCATTTCATCTACCTATTTTATTACTTTATTAGATTAATATTTATTTGCCCTGCGCGGCGAGAGAAATATTAAGTCTATTTATGCATTGGTTGACGATGGATATTACTTTGTATTTGATATTTATATATTAGTGGTTTATTTCAAAGTTTATCCATGTCATGACATTTATAAGCTCTAGCTTAATGGTAATAAAATAATCATGAATAAAATGTTTAAATCCAAAAATGGTTTGGATAAGTTATCCAAATGACAAGGTTATTTTAGCTATGTAAACAAGACTTGCTTCACCAAGGTCCATGTGGTTTGGAATCTTGGATGCATTTGATAGTTGATCAAATGTTGAGTGCGAGAATTGTTTATTAGGCTAAATGACTTGTACATCTTTCATTGGCGTATGTAAGAGGATTGAGAGCTTGCTGTAATTAGTTCACACTTGTGTGTTTAATTCGTTAAAGCAAATCCACGAGGATAACTACATGCACTTCGTTACCTTTACCCGTGGTGGTAGTAGGGATAGGTATATTTGAAACCTTTGAGGTGTTCAATGATTACCTCAACGAGGTTTGTGGACGAGAGGTTAAGTTACTTAAATCTTGTAATGAGTATCTTAGTATATGATCTTGTGTCCATCATAAGAATTGTGGGATTTATCTCAAAAATTATTTCTCCTAGGACACATTGACATATGGGTCGCATAGAGAAGGAACCGAATGTTTTTTGGATATGTTCGGGTCTTGATGGATCGCAAATTCGTACCCAATGTGTTGGTATGCTTGAGTATGGCGGGCAATGTTCTATATATAAAATCAACAAAGATGGTTTTGTACGCATCTTAGGAGAAAAGACTAGAAAGAGTGTCTTTGTTTGTCTATCTCAAAACCTAGATTATCCAGCCTATGTGTAGACATGAGGTGGTAGAATCCAGGGACTAAAGATGCTACTCCGTTAGGCATGAGATATTTGTTTCACGAAATTTTGAGGACAAGTTTTGTCGCTCAATAGCAAGTGGAAGCCTAATATCTATAGGAGCCAGGTGGGAGTAAAACCTGATGTTAGCACTAGCATGCAATCAATAGTGATTGGAACTCAGCATGGCGATGCTGGAGTACCTGGCATACTTCGTTACTCTTCCTATTTTTGATAGAAGTTGTTGTAAGGCCGGATGGATATATGTTTTATATCTAGAGGAAGATAACTCATTGATGGATTAGTTGAATTCATCAACTATCAGAAGTCGTAGTGGGCCTAGTGTCTACTAGAAGGAGAGAGGTAATGAGAATGGGATGCAATCCATGTAGGATATCCAAGTGTTGGAGTTGGTTGATCTGATGCCTTGGTGTAAACCTAAGGGTATACATGAATTGAGATGTAGACAACATCAAATACTGACTAGTGGTAAAAGTTCTAATTGACCATGAGAATGGTATCATGAAAGAAATTTTTCCTAGTGGTTAAGTTGAAGTCTACTTGGATGACTTATGGTGTATCACTTCCTTTTCTTGATTATGAAGGTATGGTAGTGAAATGAAAAAGACTTTATTCCTTTATAGGAATTTTGAGGAAGTGTTTTAATACTCTCCGAGAGTCTTATACATTATTAGTATCCTCGTATAGTTTACTAGCCCAAGAAGTCTAATAATGGACTTGAACTTCAAATACCAACTAATGATAAATGTTCCATTATGGTTGACCATGAGGATGGTATCATAAGGAAATTTTCCTAGTGGTTATGTTGAAGGTTACTCGGATACATGTGTTTATCACTACAATGTAAAGATCGTATTCCTTCATAGGAATTTTGAGGTAGAGTGTTTCAACACTATCCGAAAATGTCTTGTACATTGAAAGTATCCTCGTAGACTTGGATAAATATCGCAAGGTTGTAATATTCACTTTAATGAGAAAATCATAGATTTGAGTTTTCGAAAAGGGAAGATTAAACTTGGATGTATGCCAGAGCTAGTGGGAGCACTTGTGTTCATCTAATTGCGTATCCATAACATACTTCTTGTTGAAGATAATATCCTAACTTGGCGGTTCATAAAACCGGGGTTGAGAAATTATTGCTTCATATGATGAATTGGAAGATACAAACGTGAACTTTTCGGAGTGACAAAACTAAGAGAGTGACATTGAAACATGATGAACTAGTGTGTTAATTTAATTAGCAACTTGGCTTATCACATGGTTTCTTTTCTCTCATTTTGACATACTTGGAAGAACTCTTGGTACATTGTTCTTCAAGTTGATGTTCGGTGGTAACAAGGAAATTTGAGTAATGTATTATTCTTGATGAATTGTTATTGTTGTGTTGTTAAGTGGAATGTTATCAACTAGAATGGTTCTTTAAGCATCATTGACTCTAATTGGGTTCTTTTGAGAAAATAAGAGTATGATGGCTTATATATATATGAACCATAGTCTTGTGCATTGTGACTTTATTGGGTTCTTTGAAACAATAAGAGTACAGTGGCTCATAGACGAGGAAAAATTGTTTGAAGCATGGTTAAGTCCATCGGGTTCTTTGAAACAATGAGAGCACGAAGGCTTGAACAAAGGACCATGATCTTGCCAACGCAAACTTTATAAGTGTTTGGTCGAGAGAAGATATGGTGATTGTTAGAGTACGCATGGACGTCATTTTGTGAATCCGCTTACTAAGCTTTAGTCACAAGCTAGTGATGAACTTTCATACTAGGCTTTTGTACACTTGGTTTACAAGTGGCTTTGGCTTGAGTTTGTTTTAGTTGAATTTAATGTGTTTTGAGTTGGGAAGATTAAAAGCAATAATGTGCTTTGATTGTATCTATTATCAAATGGAGATTTGATAATGCGCGCGGAGCGGGTACTTTCGTTAGCCTTTATTGTGTTCCATCTTAGCATGTTTAACTACTTCCTTGAATAAATTTATTTATTCTAAATGCTGCATGATGGGTCGTTCCTCATTGGAAGGAAGATGTGAATTAAGATCGAGGCAAGTGGTTGGTTAAGTATTCATAGTGGATTGAATACATGTTTTTGCAATACTAGACTGTACTTGATAGTGATCAAGTAATTGGAGGACCTGCACCTGAGTTTAGTTCATGGACATGATCACGAGTAAGTCAGGATGATAATATTGTTTGTCCTTTTACCGGAGATACATGGGCTTCTTGAATAATGATATGGTCTTGTTTAGATTGCTTTCTAACGTAGTTCGTAACTGGCTGTTATAAGGAAAGTTTTCAGGGAAGAACTTATTATTATGATGGAACGTTGTAGTCAAAGGTATTTGTTCCTCTTTAGAGAGATATCCCTGGCCCCTCGTTGATGAACTGATGACATCAAAATGCATGGCCGTGCTCAAGTTGAATTGATACTGGATCAATTTTGCAACTTGTTTTGTTCGTCATAGTTAGTCTAGATCGAGAAACATAATCGTGGATGTTTTGGGGTTGATGATGTTTCATGACCTGCATTCACAACGAATATCGTGAACGAAGGTTTGAATAAATCACTTATCTGTAGGACCATTATTTATAGGTTGGTACTTGTGATGGGCAACATACCTTATGCTGACTTGGGGACATAGATGCCTTGCTAGAGGCTGCTCTATGTCAGTGTTACCTTTCGTGGGTGTGTCATGTTCAAGTGGAAGTTTGTGGGAATATGCCCATTGACACACACGATTTGGTATCATTGCCGATGAGGCATAGGCCTATTGGGTCACACACCAAGTATTGATTCCGGCAACACCTTGAACAAGAGAGAGAGAGAAAATGCGAAAATGTGTTTTGGTTGGGCCGGGCACGGCCGTGCCTTGGGAAGGTACGAACGTGCCCTATGCCAAGTATGGGTCCAAGTCTGGTGTGCCTAGGGCATACCCATTGGGGCCGGCATGGGCGTACCTTGTGGAGGTACGACCGTGCCTAGTGCGAAAACACGAGCCCAAGTCAGGCGTGACTTGGGTTTGCCCGTAGGTTGGCACGGGCGTGCCCTGTGAGGCACGGCCATGCGTCAAGCTGTTATAGCCTTATTAATTGGTCTTTCAAGACTAATTTAAGTGTGGCTTAAATGTTAATTGTTACTAGACTATTTGAAACGTTTTTGTCAGTTGAATGGTACAGGAGACTAGTTCTAACACCATGAACATGTGACATGAACTGGTTGAATTTTGGTAACAAAATATATGAACATATAATACTATATTGGTTCATATCTTTCTCTCAATATAACACACTTGAAGATAGATTGGCATCTCAATATTCAAGTGGTGTTAGACTCAAGTTGGTGGAGCTCTTGGCGGTGTCCAAGCATAGCTAGCATGTGGGGATCAATCATATTTGGTGTGGATACCGGTAGAGGAACACTTTGTTGTGTTCATGCAACTGAAACCTACATCAACAAGGATGTTGAAGAATTTGTATGGTATATTTCTTCTACTTGTTCCCTTCTCTTGTTGCATTGCCATTGTCTAGAGTATGGTCCATTGGGTGGTGTTACTCGTGGCATAAAATTGAAATTATTTTACCCTCGTTTCTTTCCACTGCGTTTTCTAGATGCCACCAAAACCCAACACCATCACCATCTTCATTATCAACATTTACCTTAGCAGCATTATCAATCAATTATTGCATTTGGGCGGTTATGGGAGGACCTCTGTTTGCCTTAATAAAATGGAATACATTCTCACCCATGGCAGGGACAGGAATACTTTCAACATGTTCATTAAGTCCGACGTAATCATTATTACCTATCACTATCATCGCAACCATACTAAAAAAATGAATGTAGGGCACTTGAGCTCTGGAGGATTTCTTGTTGGTGCTTTGAGTTATTTTATTCACAAGGTCAGAGAAGATGACCTGAGCAAAATCGATATTCACCCCAAACACTAACGCATATAATACTAGCAACTCAGTTTGGTTTATCACATGGTGGCTTCCCGATTTTGGACCAAAGCATCTAATGACCACGTTGGCTAGATACTTCCACATGTGCGAGAGAGCAGAGACTTTGACTTGCCCATGTACTACAGGCTCAGCTTATCCAATGTTCATTCAGTTGATAGTGTAGCTGAGCAAAGTCCTTGCTCAGCTGATGGTGTAAGCACTCAGGTGATTGAGTTTCTTCACTCAGCTGATAGTTCATTTTCCTTAGTTGATGGTCTTCTACACTTGTTTTCTTCATCTGATACTCCTTAGCTGATGTCCCTTGGCTGATACTTTGAGTAGGGGCTGATACTTAGCTCATGGTTCCATACTTAGCATATTTTCCAGAATCTGATTCAAACAACACATGTTTGAATACTTTCTAAGTCATACTAAATGTTGGGTTTGGTTATCATCAAATTCTATGTTTTAAGATAGGTAGAGTTCATTATTAGGGTGAAGTGATTATCTCCCCAACAAATGGTGATTTGCTTGATTTCATAGATCTTGAATACTAGGGTTTCATTTTTGTTTTCGATTAATAGATATTCATAGATCTTGAATGGTGATTTGCTTGATTTTTATTTTTGATTCATAGAAAAGTATTTAAAAGGGTAAAGTAGGTGTTAGTTCTGATTTGTTTACAATACCTCGGACCTAAAGCCCTTTGAAGAAGACTCGAGCAATGCTTAATAATTACTGAAATTCCTACGTAGTAAATACCAAATATAAAGACCTTCAAGTTCATCATTGAAACCGAAGTGGAATGATTTCACAATATGTCTCCATAATGTTGGAATATGTGTAACGCCCCGTTTTGAATATAAAAACTTTACGAAAATATTCGTAAATAAATGAACTTTATTGCAACCAAAAATCCAGTTTAGAAATAGTAGCGGAAGCATGTACTAAAAACGTTTACAAACACTTCATATCTAATTCAAAAGTCAGGGAAACAACTGGCACTAAATAATCTTTAAATAATTTGGTTGCAAAACACGAGCCCATCCACTGAATCCACATTCAAAATCTTCAAGTACCTGAAAAAATGTTAGGAGTATCTGATGAGCTATGAAGCCTAGTGAGCAACCCAAAATAAGTAATTGTAAAGAATGTTTCACGATCTGATTAAGCTTTGTTCTGTTAATATATTCTGTAATTCGTTACCACGTTTGTATAATAAATATCCATGTATTTACATCGTTTAATGATAATACTTGTAATCACGTGTGTTCTGTAACTGATTCTATATAATAATTGTATCCATCTCCATGATTGTATTTATATATATAGGCAAAAGTTCAAAAGAGAACTGTTTTTCGTACGAGAACCGCGAGAACCAATCTTAGCCGTCCAATTCCCCCTCCTTCAATTGGATTGCCCACCCATGAATTCCTTACATGCACCCTGCCACACTCAATCCCCCATGCTCTTCATCCATGAATTCCATTATCCGAACTAACGGCCAAGTCAATCCCCCATGCTCTTCATCCATGAATTCCATTATCCGAACTAACGGCCAAGATTGGTTCTCGCGGTTCTCGTTTGAACCCTCCCCTATATATATATATATGGTTGTATCCATATTTCAACTGTGAAATGACATTTGTATTCGCACCTTTATATTTATAACCGTATTCCAACTACTGCATAGGTAGTAGTGTTCACGCATTGTAATTGTCTATATATCTCAACTACTGTAACTGTAGTTGTATTAACACATCATTGTTGTATCCGTATCACATTTGTATTTTTTATAACCATTATATATGTATAACACTTATATTTGTATAATATACAGTTGTATCTACTGTGTTTGAATTGTTTTATTGTGTGTGTGTGTGTATATATATATATATATATATGTATTCATTCGAATACAAATATGTGTAATTGTAGTAATTTCTATAACTGTATAACTATATTTGTATATGTATGAGTACCATATTTTCATCCCCATATGTGTATACATGTAATTGTATTAATATAATTACCACACTTGTAATTCACATCTATGTACCGTCTTTGTAATCATAACACTTGTATCTGATTGATCGTTCTGCTGTACATAAAAGTACTATATTCGTATAGTCATATTTGGATAATTATAACACTTTATATCTGTACTACTATCATGGTATTCACATAGGTATTGTATCTGCACATGTAATTCTATAGATATTTCGTTATCTATATAACCATAAACATATGTGTACACGTATCGTTTAATTCCTTACATATATCACTTTCACTATTTGACATAATAGTGGTAATTTCCACTTAAACTAACTGTATTATTTATCTCAATCTCATATATGTTAAACTATATAGTTATACCTTATTCATATGACTCATATATACTTTTGCATAGAATTATATTAATTCATGTATCACTATTTACGAGTACTATATTAAGGTACTCACCTGTGGTCCACCGCTTCCAAAGCGTTCTCATATATTTTCCTTAGGTCAACAAATACCTAAGAACAAACATATTATAATTATTATGCTTTCTTACGTCAAAATACAACTTCTAAAATATTACTATGGTCATGGCACGCCCATACCCTTTTTGAGGTACGCCCGTGCCTCCTCAAGTACACCCTGGGCACAGTTTGTTCTTAAGGGGCACGCCCGTGCCCTGCAATTTACTACCCAGTTTCGATAGAAACTCAATGTTTTCTTACCAAAACACCTCTTATTCATATTTATATCATATCTAACATTTTGTAATCACTCCATATCATAAAATAATCAAGATTAATCTCTAGTAATTCATTTGACCCATTCAAATGAGTTCAAGCCCAAATATATAAATTTTGATGTCAAAATCACTTTTTGTATATATTATAATCTATAGAAATTATATGAGTCAATAGGAGACCTCCTAATATCACTTAATGCAAAATTCAATATTTGGTTCAAGAATTCTATTTGGGTTTTCTAAAAACACAAGAACACAAATAAATTAGCACTTACATGATGATGGTGATGCTTTAATATTGATTTGGAAATACCCATGATTAATCTTCTTCCACACAATTATATATGTTAGTGTGTTTGTAAGAAGAAGGAAATGGAAAAGAAAGAATATAAAAGAAAACTAAACAAAATAGAAAGGATAAGTAACAAAGAAAGGGATAGGGCAGCTACCTTATGGTGGTTGTCACTTTTCCGGCGGGTATCCCGCTCCCCTTTCCGACATACAACTTATCCGTACGATATTCAAAATCCTAACAAGGATATATTTGGAATAATTATTCTAAACCATTCAATAATTTATAATTTATATCCATTTTCCTCAACTTTTATCCCACGCCTCATTTATATAACTTTTATAAATATGGGGTGTTACAATATGCCCACTGACACACACGAGTTGGTACCATTTCCGATGAGGCATCGGCCTGTTGGGTCACACACTAAGTATTGATTCCGGCAACATCTTTGAACGAGAGAGAGAAAAAGACATAATAACTGCCAATTTAAATAGTTTTTAAGACTAGTTTAATGGGTGTTGATGGCTATTAACACCAAGGACGGTTATGAACGTGAGATAGACTTCTTGAGGTAGTCTATATGGTTTACAACAAGACTTGGTGGTTAAGGTTAGCCACTTGAATAACATAGAAAACAAAATTCTCTCAATATACACACTTGGAAGAGTTGTTCTTAAGTTCAAGACAATCTTGAAGTTGGTGTATAATCTTGGTGGTGTTCTTGACGGCGTTCAAGCTTGCTAGCACTCGGAATCAAAAGTGCTTCGTGTGGATACCAGTAAAGGGACACTTGTTTGTGTTCTCACATCCACTATCTTCAACAACATGGAAAAACACATTTCGTGTATGGTATATTTCTTATCCTTGTTCTTGTTTCTTTTAGTTGCATTGCTAGTGTTTAGAGTATGGTCCATTGGGAGGTTTATTGGTAGGCATATCTTTAGAAAATTGTTTATACCCGAACTTGCAAACCCCAGCTGAACAGTTGTATTGGTCAAATTCTCCTTGGCACACAAACCCAGCTGAACAGTTGTACTCACCGAACTTGCAAAGACGGGTTCAACAGTGGGGAATTAGCGCAAAGCTAAGTGAATAGAAGCTACAAACAAACAATTACCAGCAACAACCAACACAATCAACAATCATCAACAGCCAATGACACAAATCCAGAGGACCAGCGGTTCTGCCGAACCTGCAACCAAAGCGGGCCAAAACAAAGGTTTATCGATAGCCCTCTACAAATTGGCACTGTTAAATCCCCTCTTATACAATGCATGTATCATACGGTCTACAACTGCTCAACCAATAGCAAATAGGACTAGCCCAATTACATGCATAGCAAACCTCTATCGAAAACCATGTACACATACCATTAACCATGGGTACAAGCCAAACACCATGTACACATACCATTAATCATGTGCACAAGTCAAACAACACTTAAGCAGATATCCAATCATCGATCAACAACAATAAATTGTTAGACTAAGCAGTCTATCATAGCATCAATCATCTCAATACCAAGTAACCATATCAGTTACAACCAATACCACTCAAGAGTAAACCTCCACTCACCTCTGTTTTTAATCACTATACTTAGTTGTCTAATCTCATTGAGTCTTCGCAGATTCCCGAGAACACAACAACACCGAAATCAGTCTTCGATTTATAAATACATTTATTCACATATATTTATATCAAACATAACCATTCACAACAAATTAGAATCACACATAAAGCAAGCATATAACATGCAACATAATCGAATCAGCAAACAAAAGCCCAAAACTGCAGTTTCCGTCGGACACTTCGCGTCCCCCAACACTGATGCATCGTGTCGCATAATTTCAAAGTCGGACCCTTCAAAAGTCAGACCGAGCATAAGTTGGTCCGGCCAAAATTCGGACCCTCTTCAGCTTGCCCAGAGCCCAAAGTCAGATGACCCGGGGCCTAAAGTCGGACGACTTGGGGCCTAAATTGGACTCGTTTTAGCTTCTCAACTTCATTTTCTTCCCTGTTTCTCTTACAACAGAAAACCCACATACATACATACAATCTGGAAATCTTCATATCATCAAGAAACATTCCCAAATTACAAACAAATGTCATATAACACTTAAACAAACATCATAAACATACCAAAACCAATTAAAATCCCAAAACTAACAAAACCCACATATCAAGTTTCATTAAAAAAATGTAACACCCAGAATTTTATTATTAAGTCAATGCGAGAAATGTACAAGTGGTAAATGAGTTACAAGTGGATATATGAGATTAGATGTGTTTTTCTTAAAACTAGAGGGACTTAAAATGTCAGATTATATGTTAACTTAAGTCCGGGACTATTTGTGTAATTAAGCAAAAGATGTAGATTGACATGTAAGACATGTTGGTCATTAACATGTATACACTTCAATTAGCAAACAAACACAGCAGCAAATCCTCTCATTTATGGTGATTTTTGTTATAGAAACACAACAAGATCTTCAGTTGTTTAGCATCATAACAACCCAACTTAGTAGAGGTATGTGTAGTTTAATTAGTTTTTATGTTCTTCATGTTCTATGGGTCATATATTGATCATAAGGATCAAAGTATGTTAATTTGTTGTTTGTTATGTTGTTTAGGTGTTATGTGTGTAGGAAAACACCCTATACACGTTTTTAGATCGATTGGTTTTGAATTATGTGAGTTTTGGCCGGATTTACAGCTTCTGTCGGTCAGAACTATGCAGACCAGGGGAGGGCACGGGCGTACCCAAGGAGGGTACGGGCGTGCCTTTCGCCCCGTGGCAAACCCTAGTTCTTCAGGTACCCCCGTGCTTTTAAGCATAGTCACGGGCGTACCTTAGATAGGCACGGGCGTGACTGAAGGATAGGTACGCCCATGCCTGGGACAAGCCCAGCCGTGCCTTAGTTGCAGGCACGGGCGTGCCTTTGACAGGTACGGCCGTGCCCTAGCCTTGTTCAGTTCAGTTTGATTAGTCAGCAGATGTTAATACATATATTATTGATATTATGTTGTAGAGACGAGTTGTGGATCTATACATTGATCATTATCGTTGTGGATATATTCAGATTATAAATATCAGAAGGTGAGTCTTCTAGACTTCACTTCATATGTGCAGCATGTATGCTATTATATCAGATTATTAACATGTCATGTTATTCATATGTGTGTATAAGCTTGCTGCTTTGTGCAGTAAGTCTCAGAGGTAGGGTGCTTACTGCAAAGTTCAGTAGGCTCAACTATGGTACAATACTGTGACCCATGTTGCTGCCCTGGGTCTAGAACCAGAGGCTAGCATTGTTTGCCAGACATACGTGTATTATCTTCATATGATTTTATACGTGGGTTTATATGATGTTTAGTCCGGTTTACTCACTAAGCTCTCGTAGCTTATCAAATACTATTTTTAAAATATTTTGCAGGTTTTATCAAAGGCAAGGGCAAAGCTCCGGTTTGACTTCCAACTGTTAAACTCTTTGAAATTAACGCCTGGTTTGTAAATATCAAGTTTTTGGTACCAAACTTATGGCAGTATTTATGTGAGTATCTATTGATACGTCAGGTTTTCAAACAAATTGCTTCCGCTTTTATGATAAACTTTGAGATGCGAACACTTATAGGTGTTTGATCTCTACAATTTCAAATTTGGTTTTTCGGGCTTTACAACTTGGTATCAGAGCCACGGTTTGAGGGATCTGGATGTGTACAAGACACATTCTGGACTTAAAACCATGGTTCTGCGAATTTTGAAAATTGTCAAACTGGAGGCTTGCAGCTTGGTGAGTATACTAACAGTTATATTGATTATGTATTATGTGACTATTGTATGCGAATACATGATATGCTTAAGACAGATATATTATTTGTGTATACGGCTGTTAAGAGTTAGTTTATGTGAGCATGTATGATAAATTAAATTGTTATATGAATATATGAGAATATGATGTATAAACTTTGGCCTAAGCCTGTGAATCGGGAATTTTTGTGATAAAGTTAAGATCAAATGTGTGTAATGTGTTTAGAGTAATATAAGGGCCCATATTATTACAAACACATGATACATGTTAGAGCTTAATGGAATCATGAGGAATCTTGTGAATCGGGTGAGAGGTACTTGTAAAGGTAGTACACCTTAGAGTATATGTAGAATGCCTTAGTATGTATAGAAATACATTGGATCTGATGATAGGTGTACTGATATGTGGATATATAAGTAACTGTTTGTTATATAAGATAGTGTGATAAAGCCACCTTTTGCTTTAAAGCTTTATCTATACTACCAGAATGATATATACAAAAGGTTCAAGAGTAGTGTATAACCCTAAGTGTGATTTTAGTCACAGACACGAGGGGATAAATATCAGTGTTACAAGTGAATGTATCCTTTAAGAATATAGCATGATAGGGTGTTTGAGCCCCAGATATAAATTGTTAAATATCATAACTTACATCTGAAGAATTAAGTGCATAAAATTTAGTAAAGTGGAAAGAAGTATGTATTGGTATGATCTACGATATTATTTAAAGACGGTAAATGAGTAGAGTGTTTGCGAAGTAAAGGTAATTATAATGGTGCGAGATGCGATTGATATTATGACTAACCAAGAATTGTTTTGTTACAGTATAATGGATCCTAATGCGAATTCTAGAACAGAAAATGAAGTAAGAAATGAAGGAAACCCTGACATGGTTACCATATGAGAGGTTGAAGACTATATTTCTCTTTATGGGGAAAGGCGTGGAGCCATACCTACCAAACACCTTAGGGGTGTCATCTTGAATGAGTTTGAAAAATGTATTAAGATAGTTATGCTGTCTAGTATGACTGAATTGAAGAATGAGATACAAAGTGTAGTCCGAGAAGAATTCCATATATTGAAGGATGAAATGATTAATGAGATAAAAGAAGATAAAATGGAGATAAAAGCTGAGAGATCCCATAGAAGAACAGGATGCGAGACTTGTGGTAAAAACCATACGGGCCAGTGTAAGTATAAAATTAAAGGTTGTTATACGTGTGGAGAAGTAAGAAATAATTATAAGGATTGTTTGTCCTTGGGAAAGTTTTGTTATGATTGTGCTCAGTACGGGCATGAGTCCTCAAAATGTACTAACTAGCTGGAATTCGTTAGTAGAGATATTAAATAAATAAGTGGAAACGATGTAAGGTTTCTTTTATTATGTATGTAAATTATGTAGAACCGGTATGTATTTTTCTTAGATAATAAATTGTTGGAAGAGGCAGAATCACAGAAGATTTTGTGTTATTGTTGAAGTACGGGTGAGGAATATTTTGTACCTATGAATATGAGTGAGTTCCAAATAGTAGTTGGAATGGACTGGTTAAATTATAACGAGGTTATGATGTTATGTGAACAGAAGTGATACGAGTTCATATCCCAAGTGGGGAAGAACTGAATATATGTGCTAATATTTAAAATAGGTAGGTTACATGGGTATACAGTTTTAAAAGCTGTGGGAGTATCTTGAGTATGGATACATTATTTTCCTTAACCTATGTTATTAATAATAACTTATAGAGGATCAGATGAGCTAGAGAGGTATTAAAGTAGTATGTGAGTATCTTGTTAGGTAATTCAAGAAATAGCCAAGGTTACTGCCAGACAGACAGAGTATGTTTAGAATTTGTGTGGTGTTGAAAACTTCACTGATTATGAGAACTACGTACAGACTTGCTCCTTCAGAGATACAGGTTTTATTCAAATGATTTCAAGAATTATTACATGTGGGGGTTTATATGACCCAGTAGCATTTCATGATGTGTACTTATGTTATGTGTATTAATTATTGTGGGCTCAATAAAGTGATCATGAATATATGTCTGGTGTTCAGAATATGAGAATTACTTGATCAGTTATAACGGGCTAAAGTGGTTGTCAAAGCTGACTCCAGATCGGATTTTCTTCAGCCTGAGATCAGAAGGGATGGTATTCCTTAAATTGTGTTAAGAAACGTGTAGATGTTTTGAAGTAGTTATGATACCTGTTAGCCTTGCTAACGCACCGGCAGTGTTTATGTATTAAAAGAATAGGGTGTATAAGTCAATGTTAAGTAAGCCAGTAATTGTGTTCTTCAACGATATATGTATTTATTTCAGAAGTTTATCAGATCATGAGAATCATGTTTGAAAAGTTTTAGTGACACAGAGCAGAAAATAGTTATATGTTAAGTTTTCAATATGAATTTAAGATGTAAGGAATGAAATTCTTTAGATAATTTATTAGTAGGAATGGGATCGAGATGAATTCTGAGAAGTAGAGAAGGTGATGAACTGGGAGCCGCCAAAGAACCCGACAGTAATCAACAGTTAGATGGGATTAATTGCATAAATTATGTGAAGCAACAGTTTGCACTACCTGAATCGACTGAAGAGACGATAGCATTGTGTGATGACAGTACAGTGGTTTGGATGGATGCAGAGGGGCAGAGTTATTATTTACACTTCTAGACAATTCAATCGTATGAGAATGAATATACAGACTTACACCTGATAGTAATATATGTGGTATGTTAGTTATATGATACGTAAGACTATTGTTGGTGCGCCGCAATAGCATTCATAGGTGGTGTAAGACTACCGCTAGTGCGCTACGGTAGCATTGAGTATGATATGATGAGATTAGGTATTTCTGTATGTCTAGAGTTGTTTACACGAGAATATTAAAAGTTAGTAATAATTGTTGAATGAGAAAGACCTTTAAAGGTGACAGAAACACTGGTCAGAATCAGTGAAGATCGTGAGTACAATATTATGTTATTCAGGGTAAGGCTAATGATATAGCCGACAGTTTGAATAGGAAATCAAAAATAATACTTGTATGAGTTAATTATCTAGATGATAATTACAACACTTATATTCAGATGAAATGGGAACAGGTCAGTCAGAAGAAATCAAAAGTGAAAAGTATATTAAAGACAGTTGTGATATACTGATTAGATATAACCGTATGTGAGTATCAGGTTATGGAGATGCAAGTCAGACACAGTTAAATGAAGCTCACAAGTTTAGATTTTCCATTCAGTCAGAAGTTACCAATTTTATAAAGATCCGAGGGTGGATTATTGGTGACCGGATATGAAACAAGATATAGTCAGATAAGTGGAGAAATACTTATAAAGGTGTACGAAAGAAAGCCAAACGTCGGAAATTATATCTGGAAATATTAGTATGAACATGAATGCCTAATTATCCGAAACCTCTACGAAGTTATAATGTATTATGAGTGATTGTAGGCAGGTTAAATAAAAGTGTATACGTAGTTTCCATTAGAGAAACTCATTCATCAGAACAGTTAACAGATGTGTATGTGAAGCAGATTGTGTTACGTCAGAGTATGTCAGTGTTTATTGATTCAGACAATGATATCAGATCCACTTCTAGAATTCGGAACGGATTTCATATAAAGTTAAGGATTAAGCTTCATCTCAGTACAGTCAGAATGAAAGAAATATACAGAAGATGGAAAGCATGTTTTATGATTATGTTATTAAGTCAGAAGAAAACTGGGATACATATTTGCTTGACAGAATTTCGTATTACAACAAATACAGATTTAGTACCGGGATACCAATGTATGAAATTGTTTGATATTACTGCCAAACTTCAATGTATTCAGTGACGTGGGTCGGAAAGCGTAGGGTAGTACAGAAATGATACAATGAAAGACAGAACAAATTCTATTGATATGTAATAGATTGTTTGACGCTCAGAATAGAAAAAAAGGGTTATACAGATAAACAGAAATGGCCACATCAGTCTTAGTGGGGGAATATGTATCGTTGGCAGTAGTATTGTGGGAAAACGTGAGCAGTAATTCAAAAATTATTGTATATGAAGGGAAGGACAGTTTATAGATCAGAGTTATGAGAAGAGTTGTTATAAATTCAGAACACCTTTCGTGTGTTATATCTAAGAAGATGTTTAAAAGTTAAATCTATAATAAACAGAGTAGATGGGTCAAGGACCGGTAAAGGTGTAGAAAGGGGGTCAGAGTATGTATGAGGGCCTGAACAGAAAATAATGATATTATTTAGAACTCTTCGGCAGTTGATTTCGGGGACGAAATCATTTCAAGTGGGAAAGAGTTGTAACACCCAGAATTTTATTATTAAGTCAATGCGAGAAATGTACAAGTGGTAAATGAGTTACAAATGGATATATGAGATTAGATGTGTTTTTTTTAAACTAGAGGGACTTAAAATGTCAGATTATATGTTAACTTAAGTCTAGGGACCATTTGTGTAACTAAGCAAAAGATATAGATAGACATGCAAGACATGTTGGTCATTAACATGTATACACTTCAATTAGCAAACAAACACAGCAACAAATCCTCTCAATTCTGGTGATTTTTGTTATAGAAACACAGCAAGATCTTCGGTTGTTTAGCATCATAACAACCCAACTTAGTAGAGGTATGTGTAGTTTAATTAGTTTTTATGTTCTTCATGTTCTATGGGTCATAGATTGATCATGAGGATCAAAGTATGTTAATTTGTTGTTTGTTATGTTGTTTAGGTGTTATGGGTGTAGGAAAACACCCTATACACGTTTTTAGATCGATTGGTTTTGAATTATGTGAGTTTTGGCCGGATTAGAACTGTGCAGACCAAGGGAGGGCATGGGCTTTCCCAAGGAGGGTACGGGCGTGCCTTTCGCCCCGTGGCAAACCCTAGTTCTTCAGGTACCCCCGTGCTTTTAAGCATAGTCACGGGCATACCTTAGATAGGCACAGGCGTGACTGCAGGATAGGTACGCCCATGCCTAGGACAAACCCAGTCGTGCCTTAGTTGCAGGCACGGGCGTGCCTTTGACAGGTACGGCCGTGCCCTAGCCTTGTTCAGTTCAGTTTGATTAGTCAGTAGATGTTAATACATATATTATTGATATTATGTTGTAGAGACGAGTTGTGGATCTATACATTGATCATTATCGTTGTGGATATATTCAAATTATAAATATATCAGAAGGTGAGTCTTCTAGACTTCACTTCATATGTGTAGCATGTATGCTATTATATCAGATTATTAACATGTCATGTTATTCATATGTGTGTATAAGCTTGCTGCTTTGTGCAGTAAGTCTCAGAGGTGGGGTGCTTACTGCAAAATTCAGTAAGGCTCAACTATGGTACAGTACTGTGACCCATGTTGCTGTCCTGGGACTAGAACCAGAGGCTAGCATTGTTTTCCAGACATACGTGTATTATCTTCATATGATTTTATACGTGGGTTTATATGATGTTTAGTCCGGTTTACTCACTAAGCTCTCATAGCTTATCAGATACCATTTTTAAAATGTTTTGCAGGTTTTATCAAAGGCAAGGGCAAAGCTCCGGTTTGACTTCCAACTGTTAAACTCTTTGAAATTAACGCCTGGTTTGTAAATAACAAGTTTTTGGTACCAAACTTATGACAATATTTATGTGAGTATCTATTGATACTTTAGGTTTTCAAACAAATTGCTTCCGCTTTTATGATAAACTTTGAGATGCGAACACTTATAGGTGTTTGATCTCTACAATTTCAAATTTGGTTTTTGGGGCGTTACAAAAAACTTCATAACTTCTTTCATGGTGTTCTTAAGCTTTTTAATCATCAAAAACGCAACAAACATATAACAAGAATCATAGCATAAACATGTTCCAACCTTGGATATAACAATCACAAATCCTCCAATTCTAAAACTTCAAGTTTCAAGTTCGCTTCTTGTTCTTCAACACTCACGTACACACACTTAAGATATTTAGAAAACGAGGAGGTGCCTTCTCAAACTTACATGTACATCCACATAGGAAAAATCCAAGCATGAGGTGGACTCACTAAACTCATGCACATTTCATATTTAAACACATTACCACACTTACATAAGCTTATTTAAGTCAAAATAATTTAAATCAATCATGAGGTGGCCTACAAATTTAGAATAATAACAATTACAAGTATACCATACTACTTTCTAACATACAGTTAATCCAATTAAATAGTCATCCCTTAATAGTTAACATCCTACGAGGTATTTTCCATCACCCTCGTTCAAAAACAAATTCTTTTAACTAATAAAATCATGCGATATAAAATATTCATTTTAATCACATAATTAAATATAAACACACGTAAACAAAAAAAATTAACTTACCACCGACCCGTTTACGAGTAGGCCGGGTTTACGGATGATACAAATCTCCCCTCCTTAAGAGGATTTCTTCCTCGGAATCTCATAGCATTCAACAGTTGAAGGTATCAAGTCTTCATATCCACTTTTATCTTCGTAGTTAAATCAGAACTCAATGGCTCTTTCATTTAGCCAACATGTCGGAGTACGACATCAACCACGTTACATATCATAAAGTGATATACAGATATTCAAATGACAGGATTTACTATACACAAACTCAATCAAGGGTAGGTATGAATCCCACAAACCACCATACTCTAACAAACATGAATGCAATATATTCTCAAAAGTTTGTATAGTTCGTCAAGTCTGACCATCGCATTGGAAATTATAAGTTGTACTCAATTTAACTCGCGTCCCAGCTCTTGTTGTAAACTCTTCTAGAAGTTAAAACCAAATATGAAATTTCAGTTAGAAACCATTGAATATGGAACACCATGTCTTGAACAATCTCATCAACATAAAGTTATGCTAATCTGCCAAAAGATGCCGTCTCAGTGGCAAGAAAATGGGCACTTTTCTTCAAACGATCAATAATCACTAATATCACATCAGGATTCCTCTGAGTACATGAAAGTTTGGTTACAAATTCCATGGTGACATGCTTTCACTTCCACTCTATATCTCTAATTGTCTCAAAGATTCATAAGTTCCTGGTATTCTACTTTGACTTGTGTACATATATGTCATAATTCCACGAATTGTGTGATATCTGCTTTCATTGTAGGCTACCAAAAAATAGTACATCAATATCGTTATATCGTTTAGTACTTCCAGGATGCACCGACAATCTAGGTTTATGAGTCTTTGATAAAATCAGATTGCGAAAGTCCAAGCAAAGGCACTTAAACACGAGACCTGTAAGTCTTCAATCCACGTGAATCGTCAATTAACTCCTCTTTTCTTTTCTTCATACTTTATGACCTCAAATTTTCATAGCATAAATTATCAGACTAAACAGTCTATCGTAGCATAAATCATCTCAATACCAAGTAACCATATCAGTTACAACCAATACCACTCGTAAGTAAACCTCCACTCACCTCCGTTTTCAATCTCTGCACTCAGTTGTATAATCTCAGTGAGTTTTCGCAAATTCCCAAGAACATAACAACAGCAAAATCAGTCTTCGATTCATAAATATATATTCACATATATTTACATCAAACATAACAATTCACAACAAATTAGAATAAAGCAAGCATATAACATGTAGCATAATTGAATCAGCGAACAAAAGTCCAAAACTGCAATTTCCACTGGACGCGTCGTGTCGCATAATTTCAAAGTCGCAGCCTTCAAAATTGGACCGAAGCATAAGTCGGACACGCCCAAAAGTCAGACCCTCTTTAGCTTGCCCGGAACCCGAAGTCCGACGACCCGAAGCCTAAAGTCGGACGTCCTGGGGCCGAAATCGGACCCCTTTCAGCTTCTCAACTTCATCTTCTTCCCTGTTCTTCTTACACCAGAAATCCCACATACATACATACAATCTGGAAATCTTTATATCATTAAGAAACATTCCCAAATTACAAACAAACCTCATATAACACTTAAACAAACATCATAAACATACCAAAACCAATTAAAATCTCAAAACTAAGAAAACCCACATAATCAGGTTTCCTTTAGAAAAACTTCATAACTTCCTTCATGGTGTTCTTAAGATTTTTAATCATCAAAAACCTAGCAGACATATAACAAAGATTAACAAGAATCTTAGCATAAACATGCACCAACCTTAGAAATAACAATCACAAATCCTCAAAATTCAAAACTTGAAGTTTCAAGTTAGCTTCTTGTTCTTCAACACTCACATACACACACTTAAGATATTTTGGGAATGAGGAGGTGCCTTCTCAAAGTTACATGTACATCCGCATAGGAAACAATCCAAGCATGAGGTGGACGTACTCTTTAAACTTATGCACATTTAATATTTAAACATATTAGCACACATACACATCCTTATTTAAGTCAAAATGATTTAAATCAATCATGAGGTGGAATACAAATTTAGAATAATAACAATTACAAGTATACCATACTGCTTTCTAACATACGGTTAATCCAATTAAACATTCATCCCTTAATAGTTAACATCCTACGAGGTATTTTCTATCACCCTCGTTCAAAAACAAATTCGTTTAACTAATAAAATCATGCGATATAAAATATTCATTTTAATCACATAATTAAATATAAACACACGTAAACAAACAAAATTAACTTACCACCGACCCTTTTACGAGTAGTCCGGTTTTACGGATGTTACAAATCTCCCCTCCTTAAGAGGATTCCGTTCTTGGAATCTCATAGCATTCAACAGTTGAAGGTATCAAGTCTTCATATCCACTATTATCTGCTTAGTTAAATCAGAACTCAATTGCTCTTTCATTTAACCAACATGTCGGAGTACGACATCAAACGTTACATATCATAAAGTGATATACCATACTCAAATGACAGGATTTACTATACACAAACTCAATCAAGGGTAGGTATGAATCCCACAAACCACCATACTCTAACAAACATGAATGCAATATATTCTCAAATGTTTGTATAGTTCGTTAAGTCTGACCATCTGATTGGAAATTATAAGTTGTACTCAATTTAACTCGCGTCCCAGCTCTTGTTGTAAACTCTTGTAGAAGTTAAAACCAAATATGAAATCTCCGTTAGAAACCATTGAATATGGAACACCATGTCTTGAACAATCTCATCAACATACAGTTATGCTAATCTGCCAAAAGATGTCGTCTCAGTGGCAAGAAAATGGGCACTTTTTGTTAAACGATCAATAATCACTCATATCACATCAGGATTCCTCAGAGTACATGAAAGTTTAGTTTCAAATTCCATCGTGACATGCTTTCACTTCCACTCTATATCTCTAATAGTCTCAAAGATTCATAAGTTCGTGGTATTCTACTTTGACTTGTGTACATATATGTCATAATTCCACGAATTGTGCAATATCTCCTTTCATTGTAGGCTACCAGAAAATAGTACATCAATATCATTATATCTTTTAGTGCTTCCAGGATGCACGGACAATCTAGATTTATGAGTCTTTGATAAAATGAGATACCGAACGTCTAAGAAAAGGCACTTAAACACGAGACCTTTAAGTCTTCAATCAACGTAAATCGTCAATTAACTCCTCTTTTCTTTTCTTCATACTTTATGACCTCAAATTTTCATAGCATAAATTATCAGACTAAACAGTCTATCGTAGCATAAATCATCTCAATACCAAGTAACCATATCAGTTACAACCAATACCACTCGTAAGTAAACCTCCACTCACCTCCGTTTTCAATCTCTGTACTCAGTTGTATAATCTCAATGAGTTTTCGCAAATTCCCAAGAACATAACAACAGCAAAATCAGTCTTCGATTCATAAATATATATTCACATATATTTACATCAAACATAACAATTCACAACAAATTAGAATAAAGCAAGCATATAACATGCAGCATAATTGAATCAGCGAACAAAAGTCCAAAACTGCAATTTCCACTGGACGCGTCGTGTCGCATAATTTCAAAGTCGCAGCCTTCAAAATTGGACCGAAGCATAAGTCGGACACGCCCAAAAGTCAGAACCTCTTTAGCTTGCCCGGAACCCGAAGTCCGACGACCCGAGGCCTAAAGTCGGACGTCCTGGGGCCGAAATCGGACCCCTTTCAGCTTCTCAACTTCATCTTCTTCCCTGTTCTTCTTACACCAGAAATCCCACATACATACATACAATCTGGAAATCTTTATATCATTAAGAAACATTCCCAAATTACAAACAAACCTCATATAACACTTAAACAAACATCATAAACATACCAAAACCAATTAAAATCTCATAACTAAGAAAACCCACATAATCAGGTTTCCTTTAGAAAAACTTCATAACTTCCTTCATGGTGTTCTTAAGATTTTTAATCATCAAAAACCTAGCAGACATATAACAAAGATTAACAAGAATCTTAGCATAAACATGCACCAACCTTAGAAATAACAATCACAAATCCTCAAAATTCAAAACTTGAAGTTTCAAGTTAGCTTCTTGTTCTTCAACACTCACATACACACACTTAAGATATTTTGGGAATGAGGAGGTGCCTTCTCAAAGTTACATGTACATCCGCATAGGAAACAATCCAAGCATGAGGTGGACGTACTCTTTAAACTTATGCACATTTAATATTTAAACATATTAGCACACATACACATCCTTATTTAAGTCAAAATAATTTAAATCAATCATGAGGTGGAATACAAATTTAGAATAATAACAATTACAAGTATACCATACTGCTTTCTAACATACGGTTAATCCAATTAAACATTCATCCCTTAATAGTTAACATCCTACGAGGTATTTTCTATCACCCTCGTTCAAAAACAAATTCGTTTAACTAATAAAATCATGCGATATAAAATATTCATTTTAATCACATAATTAAATATAAACACACGTAAACAAACAAAATTAACTTACCACCGACCCTTTTACGAGTAGTCCGGTTTTACGGATGTTACAAATCTCCCCTCCTTAAGAGGATTCCGTTCTTGGAATCTCATAGCATTCAACAGTTGAAGGTATCAAGTCTTCATATCCACTATTATCTGCTTAGTTAAATTAGAACTCAATTGCTCTTTCATTTAACCAACATGTCGGAGTACGAAATCAAACGTTACATATCATAAAGTGATATACCATACTCAAATGACAGGATTTACTATACACAAACTCAATCAAGGGTAGGTATGAATCCCACAAACCACCATACTCTAACAAACATGAATGCAATATATTCTCAAATGTTTGTATAGTTCGTTAAGTCTGACCATCTGATTGGAAATTATAAGTTGTACTCAATTTAACTCGCGTCCCAGCTCTTGTTGAAAACTCTTGTAGAAGTTAAAACCAAATATGAAATCTCCGTAAGAAACCATTGAATATGGAACACCATGTCTTAAACAATCTCATCAACATACAGTTATGCTAATCTGCCAAAAGATGTCGTCTCAGTGGCAAGAAAATGGGCACTTTTTGTTAAACGATCAATAATCACTCATATCACATCAGGATTCCTCTGAGTACATGAAAGTTTAGTTTCAAATTCCATCGTGACATGCTTTCACTTCCACTCTATATCTCTAATAGTCTCAAAGATTCATAAGCTCGTGGTATTCTACTTTGACTTGTGTACATATATGTCATAATTCCACGAATTGTGCAATATCTGCTTTCATTGTAGGCTACCAGAAAATAGTACATCAATATCATTATATCTTTTAGTGCTTCCAGGATGCACGGACAATCTAGATTTATGAGTCTTTGATAAAATCAGATTCCGAACGTCTAAGAAACGGCACTTAAACACGAGACCTTTAAGTCTTCAATTCACGTAAATCGTCAATTAACTCCTCTTTTCTTTTCTTCATACTTTATGACCTCAAATTTTCATAGCATAAATTATCAGACTAAACAGTCTATCGTAGCATAAATCATCTCAATACCAAGTAACCATATCAGTTACAACCAATACCACTCGTAAGTAAACCTCCACTCACCTCCGTTTTCAATCTCTGTACTCAGTTGTATAATCTCAGTGAGTTTTCGCAAATTCCCAAGAACATAACAACAGCAAAATCAGTCTTCGATTCATAAATATATATTCACATATATTTACATCAAACATAACAATTCACAAAAAATTAGAATAAAGCAAGCATATAACATGCAGCATAATTGAATCAGTGAACAAAAGTCCAAAACTGCAATTTCCACTGGACGCGTCGTGTCGCATAATTTCAGAGTCGCACCCTTCAAAAGTTAGACCGAAGCATAAGTCGGACGCGCCCAAAAGTCAGACCCTCTATAGTTTTGCCGCAGCCCGATGTCGTACGACCCGAGGCCTAAAGTCGGACGTCCTGGGGACGAAATCGGACCCCTTTCAACTTCTCAACTTCATCTTCTTCCCTGTTCTTCTTACAACAAAAAACCCACATATATACATACAATTTGGAAATCTTTATATCATTAAGAAATATTCCCAAATAACAAACAAACCTAATATAATACTTAAACAAACATCATAAACATACCAAAACCAATTAAAATCTCAAAACTAAGAAAACCCACATAATCAGGTTTCCTTTAGAAAAACTTCATAACTTCCTTCATGGTGTTCTTAAGATTTTTAATCATCAAAAACCTAGCAGACATATAACAGAGATTAACAAGAATCTAAGCATAAACATGCACCAACCTTAGAAATAACAATCACAAATCCTCAAAATACAAAACTTGAAGTTTCAAGTTAGCTTCTTGTTCTTCAACACTCACGTACACACACTTAAGATATTTTGGGAATGAGGAGGTGCCTTCTCAAAGTTACATGTACATCCGCATAGGAAACAATCCAAGCATGAGGTGGACGTACTCTTTAAACTTATGCACATTTAATATTTAAACATATTAGCACACATACACATATTATTTAAGTCAAAATAATTTAAATCAATCATGAGGTGGAATACAAATTTAGAATAATAACAATTACAAGTATACCATACTACTTTCTAACATACGGTTAATCCAATTAAACATTCATCCCTTAATAGTTAACATCCTACGAGGTATTTTCTATCACCCTCGTTCAAAAACAAATTCGTTTAACTAATAAAATCATGCGATATAAAATATTCATTTTCATCACATAATTAAATATAAACACACGTAAACAAACAAAATTAACTTACCACCGACCCTTTTACGAGTAGTCCGGTTTTACGGATGTTACAAATCTCCCCTCCTTAAGAGGATTCCGTTCTTGGAATCTCATAGCATTCAACAGTTGAAGGTATCAAGTCTTCATATCCACTATTATCTGCTTAGTTAAATCAGAACTCAATTGCTCTTTCATTTAACCAACATGTCGGAGAACGACATCAAACGTTACATATCATAAAGTGATATACCATACTCAAATGACAGGATTTACTATACACAAACTCAATCAAGGGTAGGTATGAATCCCACAAACCACCATACTCTAACAAACATGAATGCAATATTTTCTCAAATGTATGTATAGTTCGTTAAGTCTGACCATCTGATTGGAAATTATATGTTGTACTCAATTTAACTCGCGTCCCAGCTGTTGTTGTAAACTCTTGTAGAAGTTAAAACCAAATATGAAATCTCCGTTAGAAACCATTGAATATGGAACACCATGTCTTGAACAATCTCATCAACACACAGTTATGCTAATCTGCCAAAAGATGTCGTCTCAGTGGCAAGAAAATGGGCACTTTTTGTTAAACGATCAATAATCACTCATATCACATCAGGATTCCTCTGAGTACATGAAAGTTTAGTTTCAAATTCCATCGTGACATGCTTTCACTTCCACTCTATATCTCTAATAGTCTCAAAGATTCATAAGCTCGTGGTATTCAACTTTGACTTGTGTACATATATGTCATAATTCCACGAATTGTGCAATATCTCCTTTCATTGTAGGCTACCAGAAAATAGTACATCAATATCCTTATATCTTTTAGTGCTTCCAGGATGCACGGACAATCTAGATTTATGAGTCTTTGATAAAATCAGATTCCGAACGTCTAAGAAAAGGCACTTAAACACGAGACCTTTAAGTCTTCAATCCACGTAAATCGTCAATTAACTCCTCTTTTCTTTTCTTCATACTTTATGACCTCAAATTTTCATAGCATAAATTATCAGACTAAACAGTCTATCGTAGCATAATTCATCTCAATACCAAGTAACCATATCAGTTACAACCAATACCACTCGTAAGTAAACCTCCACTCACCTCCGTTTTCAATCTCTGTACTCAGTTGTATAATCTCAGTGAGTTTTCGCAAATTCCCAAGAACATAACAACAGCAAAATCAGTCTTCGATTCATAAATATATATTCACATATATTTACATCAAACATAACAATTCACAAAAAATTAGAATAAAGCAAGCATATAACATGCAGCATAATTGAATCAGTGAACAAAAGTCCAAAACTGCAATTTCCATTGGACGCGTCGTGTCGCATAATTTCAGAGTCGCACCCTTCAAAAGTTAGACCGAAGCATAAGTCGGACGCGCCCAAAAGTCAGACCCTCTATAGTTTTCCCGCAGCCCGATGTCGTACGACCCGAGGCCTAAAGTCGGACGTCCTGGGGACGAAATCGGACCCCTTTCAACTTCTCAACTTCATCTTCTTCCCTGTTCTTCTTACAACAAAAAACCCACATATATACATACAATTTGGAAATCTTTATATCATTAAGAAATATTCCCAAATTACAAACAAACCTAATATAACACTTAAACAAAAATCATAAACATACCAAAACCAATTAAAATCTCAAAACTAAGAAAACCCACATAATCAGGTTTCCTTTAGAAAAACTTCATAACTTCCTTCATGGTGTTCTTAAGATTTTTAATCATCAAAAACCTAGCAAACATATAACAGAGATTAACAAGAATCTAAGCATAAACATGCACCAACCTTAGAAATAACAATCACAAATCCTCAAAATACAAAACTTGAAGTTTCAAGTTAGCTTCTTGTTCTTCAACACTCACGTACACACACTTAAGATATTTTGGGAATGAGGAGGTGCCTTCTCAAAGTTACATGTACATCCGCATAGGAAACAATCCAAGCATGAGGTGGACGTACTCTTTAAACTTATGCACATTTAATATTTAAACATATTAGCACACATACACATCCTTATTTAAGTCAAAATAATTTAAATCAATCAAGAGGTGGAATACAAATTTAGAATAATAACAATTACAAGTATACCATACTGCTTTCTAACATACGGTTAATCCAATTAAACATTCATCCCTTAATAGTTAACATCCTACGAGGTATTTTCTATCACCCTCGTTCAAAAACAAATTCGTTTAACTAATAAAATCATGCAATATAAAATATTCATTTTAATCACATAATTAAATATAAACACACGTAAACAAACAAAATTAACTTACCACCGACCCTTTTACGAGTAGTCCGGTTTTACGGATGTTACAAATCTCCCCTCCTTAAGAGGATTCCGTTCTTGGAATCTCATAGCATTCAACAGTTGAAGGTATCAAGTCTTCATATCCACTATTATCTGCTTAGTTAAATCAGAACTCAATTGCTCTTTCATTTAACCAACATGTCGGAGTATGACATCAAACGTTACATATCATAAAGTGATATACCATACTCAAATGACAGGATTTACTATACACAAACTCAATCAAGGGTAGGTATGAATCCCACAAACCACCATACTCTAACAAACATGAATGCAATATATTCTCAAATGTTTGTATAGTTCGTTAAGTCTGACCATCTGATTGGAAATTATAAGTTGTACTCAATTTAACTCGCGTCCCAGCTCTTGTTGTAAACTCTTGTAGAAGTTAAAACCAAATATGAAATCTCCGTTAGAAACCATTGAATATGGAACACCATGTCTTGAACAATCTCATCAACATACAGTTATGCTAATCTGCCAAAAGATGTCGTCTCAGTGGCAAGAAAATGGGCACTTTTTGTTAAACGATCAATAATCACTCATATCACATCAGGATTCCTCTGAGTACATGAAAGTTTAGTTTCAAATTCCATCATGACATGCTTTCACTTCCACTCTATATCTTTAATAGTCTCAAAGATTCATAAGCTCGTGGTATTCTACTTTGACTTGTGTACATATATGTCATAATTCCACGAATTGTGCAATATCTCCTTTCATTGTAGGCTACCAGAAAATAGTACATCAATATCATTATATCTTTTAGTGCTTCCAGGATGCACGGACAATCTAGATTTATGAGTCTTTGATAAAATCAGATTCCGAACGTCTAAGAAAAGGCACTTAAACACGAGACCTTTAAGTCTTCAATCCACGTAAATCGTCAATTAACTCCTCTTTTCTTTTCTTCATACTTTATGACCTCAAATTTTCATAGCATAAATTATTAGACTAAACAGTCTATCGTAGCATAAATCATCTCAATACCAAGTAACCATATCAGTTACAACCAATACCACTCGTAAGTAAACCTCCACTCACCTCCGTTTTCAATCTCTGTACTCAGTTGTATAATCTCAGTGAGTTTACGCAAATTCCCAAGAACATAACAACAGCAAAATCAGTCTTCGATCCATAAATATATATTCACATATATTTACATCAAACATAACAATTCACAAAAAATTAGAATAAAGCAAGCATATAACATGCAGCATAATAGAATCAGTGAACAAAAGTCCAAAACTGCAATCTCCACTGGACGCGTCGTGTCGCATAATTTCAAAGTCGCACCCTTCAAAAGTTAGACCGAAGCATAAGTCGGACGCGCCCAAAAGTCAGACCCTCTTTAGTTTTCACGCAGCCCGATGTCGTACGACCCGAGGCCTAAAGTCGGACGTCCTGGGGACGAAATCGGACCCCTTTCAGCTTCTCAACTTCATCTTCTTCCCTGTTCTTCTTACAACAAAAAACCCACATATATACATACAATTTGGAAATCTTTATATCATTAAGAAATATTCCCAAATTACAAACAAACCTAATATAACACTTAAACAAACATCATAAACATACCAAAACCAATTAAAATCTCAAAACTAAGAAAACCCACATAATCAGGTTTCCTTTAGAAAAACTTCATAACTTCCTTCATGGTGTTCTTAAGATTTTTAATCATCAAAAACCTAGCACACATATAACAGAGATTAACAAGAATCTTAGCATAAACATGCACCAACCTTAGAAATAACAATCACAAATCCTCAAAATACAAAACTTGAAGTTTCAAGTTAGCTTCTTGTTCTTCAACACTCACGTACACACACTTAAGATACTTTGGGAATGAGGAGGTGCCTTCTCAAAGGTACATGTACATCCGCATAGGAAACAATCCAAGCATGATGTGGACGTACTCTTTAAACTTATGCACATTTAATATTTAAACATATTAGCACACATACACATCCTTATTTAAGTCAAAATAATTTAAATCAATCATGAGGTGGAATACAAATTTAGAATAATAACAATTACAAGTATACCATACTTCTTTCTAACATACGGTTAATCCAATTAAACAGTCATCCCTTAATAGTTAACATCCTACGAGGTATTTTCTATCACCATCGTTCAAAAAAAATTCGTTTAACTAATAAAATCATGCGATATAAAATATTCATTTAATCACATAATTAAATATAAACACACGTAAACAAACAAAATTAACTTACCACCGACACGTTTACGAGTAGCCCGGTTTTACGGATGTTACAAATCTTCCCTCCTGAAGAGGATTCCATCCTCGGAATCTCATAGCATTCAACGGTTGAAGGTATCAAGTCTTCATATCCACTTTTATCTTCTTATTTAAATCAGAACTCAATTGCTCTTTCATTTAACCAACATGTTGGAGTACGACATCAAACGTTACATATCATAAAGTGTTATACCGATACCCAAATGACAGGATTTACTATACACAAACTCAATCAAGGGTAGGTATGAATCCCACAAACCACCATACTCTAACAAACATGAATGCAATATATTCTCAAATGTTTGTATAGTTCGTTAAGTCTGACCATCTGATTGGAAATTATAAGTTGTACTCAATTTAACTCGCGTCCCAGCTCTTGTTGTAAACTCTTGTAGAAGTTAAAACCAAATATGAAATCTCCGTTAGAAACCATTGAATATGGAACACCATGTCTTGAACAATCTCATCAACATACAGTTATGCTAATCTGCCAAAAGATGTCGTCTCAGTGGCAAGAAAATGGGCACTTTTTGTTAAACGATCAATAATCACTCATATCACATCAGGATTCCTCTAAGTACATGAAAGTTTGGTTACAAATTCCATCGTGACATGCTTTCACTTCCACTCTATATCTCTAATAGTCTCAAAGATTCATAAGTTCGTGGTATTCTACTTTGACTTGTGTACATATATGTAATAATTCCACGAATTGTGCAATATCTCCTTTCATTGTAGGCTACCAAAAAATAGTACATCAATATCGTTATATCTTTTAGTACTTCCAGGATGCACTGACAATCTAGATTTATGAGTCTTTGATAAAATCAGATTCCGAACGTCTAAGAAAAGGCACTTAAACACGAGACCTTTAAGTCTTCAATCCACGTGAATCGTCAATTAACTCCTCTTTTCTTTTCTTCATACTTTATGACCTCAAATTTTCATAACATAAATTATGTGACTAAACAGTCTATCGTAGCATAAATCATCTCAATACCAAGTAACCATATCAGTTACAACCAATACCACTCGTAAGTAAACCTCCACTCACCTCCGTTTTCAATCTCTGTACTCAGTTGTATAATCTCAGTGAGTTTACGCAAATTCCCAAGAACATAACAACAGCAAAATCAGTCTTCGATTCATAAATATATATTCACATATATTTACATCAAACATAACAATTCACAAAAAATTAGAATAAAGCAAGCATATAACATGCAGCATAATTGAATCAGTGAACAAAAGTCCAAAACTGCAATTTCCACTGGACGCGTCGTGTCGCATAATTTCAAAGTCGCACCCTTCAAAAGTTAGACCGAAGCATAAGTCGGACGCGCCCAAAAGTCAGACCCTCTTTAGTTTTCACGCAGCCCGATGTCGGACGACCCGAGGCCTAAAGTCGGACGTCCTGGGGACGAAATCGGACCCCTTTCAGCTTCTCAACTTCATCTTCTTCCCTGTTCTTCTTACAACAAAAAACCCACATATATACATACAATTTGAAAATCTTTATATCATTAAGAAATATTCCCAAATTACAAACAAACCTAATATAACTCTTAAACAAACATCATAAACATACCAAAACCAATTAAAATCTCAAAACTAAGAAAACCCACATAATCAGGTTTCCTTTAGAAAATCTTCATAACTTCCTTCATGGTGTTCTTAAGATTTTTAATCATCAAAAACCTAGCAGGCATATAACAAACATTAACAAGAATCTTAGCATAAACATGCACCAACCTTAGAAATAACAATCACAAATCCTCAAAATACAAAACTTGAAGTTTCAAGTTAGCTTCTTGTTCTTCAACACTCACGTACACACTCTTAAGATATTTTGGGAATGAGGAGGTGCCTTCTCAAAGTTACATGTACATCCACATAGGAAACAATCCAAGCATGAGGTGGACGTACTCTTTAAACTTATGCACATTTAATATTTAAACATATTAGCTCACATACACATCCTTATTTAAGTCAAAATAATTTAAATCAATCATGAGGTGGAATACAAATTTAGAATAATAACAATTACAAGTATACCATACTTCTTTCTAACATACGGTTAATCCAATTAAACAGTCATCCCTTAATAGTTAACATCCTACGAGGTACTTTCTATCACCCTCGTTCAAAAAAAAATTCATTTAACTAATAAAATCATGCGATATAAAATATTCATTTTAATCACATAATTAAATATAAACACACGTAAACAAACAAAATTAACTTACCACTGACCCGTTTACGAGTAGCCCGGTTTTACGGATGTTACAAATCTCCCCTCCTTAAGAGGATTCCGTCCTCGGAATCTCATAGCATTCAACGGTTGAAGGTATCAAGTCTTCATATCCACTTTTATCTTCTTAGTTAAATCAGAACTCAATTGCTCTTTCATTTAACCAACATGTCGGAGTACGACATCAAACGTTACATATCATAAAGTGATAGACAGATATTCAAATGACAGGATTTACTATACACAAACTCAATCAAGGGTAGGTATGAATCCCACAAACCACCATACTCTAACAAACATGAATGCAATATATTCTCAAATGTTTGTATAGTTCGTTAAGTCTGACCATCTGATTGGAAATTATAAGTTGTACTCAATTTAACTCGCGTCCCAGCTCTTGTTGTAAACTCTTGTAGAAGTTAAAACCAAATATGAAATCTCCGTTAGAAACCATTGAATATGGAACACCATGTCTTGAACAATCTCATCAACATACAGTTATGCTAATCTGCCAAAAGATGTCGTCTCAGTGGCAAGAAAATGGGCACTTTTTGTTAAACGATCGATAATCACTCATATCACATCAGGATTCCTCTGAGTACATGAAAGTTTGGTTACAAATTCCATCGTGACATGCTTTCACTTCCACTCTATATCTCTAATAGTCTCAAAGATTCATAAGTTCGTGGTATTCTACTTTGACTTGTGTACATATATGTAATAATTCCACGAATTGTGCAATATCTCCTTTCATTGTAGGCTACCAAAAAATAGTACATCAATATCGTTATATCTTTTAGTACTTCCAGGATGCACTGACAATCTAGATTTATGAGTCTTTGATAAAATCAGATTCCGAACGTCTAAGAAAAGGCACTTAAACACGAGACCTTTAAGTCTTCAATCCACGTGAATCGTCAATTAACTCCTCTTTTCTTTTCTTCATACTTTATGACCTCAAATTTTCATAGCATAAATTATGTGACTAAACAGTCTATCGTAGCATAAATCATCTCAATACCAAGTAACCATATCAGTTACAACCAATACCACTCGTAAGTAAACCTCCACTCACCTCCGTTTTCAATCTCTGTACTCAGTTGTATAATCTCAGTGAGTTTACGCAAATTCCCAAGAACATAACAACAGCAAAATCAGTCTTCGATTCATAAATATATATTCACATATATTTACATCAAACATAACAATTCACAAAAAATTAGAATAAAGCAAGCATATAACATGCAGCATAATTGAATCAGTGAACAAAAGTCCAAAACTGCAATTTCCACTGGACGCGTCGTGTCGCATAATTTCAAAGTCGCACCCTTCAAAAGTTAGACCGAAGCATAAGTCGGACGCGCCCAAAAGTCAGACCCTCTTTAGTTTTCACGCAGCCCGATGTCGGACGACCCGTGGCCTAAAGTCGGACGTCCTGGGGACGAAATCGGACCCCTTTCAGCTTCTCAACTTCATCTTCTTCCCTGTTCTTCTTACAACAAAAAACCCACATATATACATACAATTTGAAAATCTTTATATCATTAAGAAATATTCCCAAATTACAAACAAACCTAATATAACTCTTAAACAAACATCATAAACATACCAAAACCAATTAAAATCTCAAAACTAAGAAAACCCACATAATCAGGTTTCCTTTAGAAAATCTTCATAACTTCCTTCATGGTGTTCTTAAGATTTTTAATCATCAAAAACCTAGCAGGCATATAACAAACATTAACAAGAATCTTAGCATAAACATGCACCAACCTTAGAAATAACAATCACAAATCCTCAAAATACAAAACTTGAAGTTTCAAGTTAGCTTCTTGTTCTTCAACACTCACGTACACACTCTTAAGATATTTTGGGAATGAGGAGGTGCCTTCTCAAAGTTACATGTACATCCACATAGGAAACAATCCAAGCATGAGGTGGACGTACTCTTTAAACTTATGCACATTTAATATTTAAACATATTAGCTCACATACACATCCTTATTTAAGTCAAAATAATTTAAATCAATCATGAGGTGGAATACAAATTTAGAATAATAACAATTACAAGTATACCATACTTCTTTCTAACATACGGTTAATCCAATTAAACAGTCATCCCTTAATAGTTAACATCCTACGAGGTACTTTCTATCACCCTCGTTCAAAAAAAAATTCATTTAACTAATAAAATCATGCGATATAAAATATTCATTTTAATCACATAATTAAATATAAACACACGTAAACAAACAAAATTAACTTACCACTGACCCGTTTACGAGTAGCCCGGTTTTACGGATGTTACAAATCTCCCCTCCTTAAGAGGATTCCGTCCTCGGAATCTCATAGCATTCAACGGTTGAAGGTATCAAGTCTTCATATCCACTTTTATCTTCTTAGTTAAATCAGAACTCAATTGCTCTTTCATTTAACCAACATGTCGGAGTACGACATCAAACGTTACATATCATAAAGTGATAGACAGATATTCAAATGACAGGATTTACTATACACAAACTCAATCAAGGGTAGGTATGAATCCCACAAACCACCATACTCTAACAAACATGAATGCAATATATTCTCAAATGTTTGTATAGTTCGTTAAGTCTGACCATCTGATTGGAAATTATAAGTTGTACTCAATTTAACTCGCGTCCCAGCTCTTGTTGTAAACTCTTGTAGAAGTTAAAACCAAATATGAAATCTCCGTTAGAAACCATTGAATATGGAACACCATGTCTTGAACAATCTCATCAACATACAGTTATGCTAATCTGCCAAAAGATGTCGTCTCAGTGGCAAGAAAATGGGCACTTTTTGTTAAACGATCGATAATCACTCATATCACATCAGGATTCCTCTGAGTACATGAAAGTTTGGTTACAAATTCCATCGTGACATGCTTTCACTTCCACTCTATATCTCTAATAGTCTCAAAGATTCATAAGTTCGTGGTATTCTACTTTGACTTGTGTACATATATGTAATAATTCCACGAATTGTGCAATATCTCCTTTCATTGTAGGTACCAAAAAATAGTACATCAATATCGTTATATCTTTTAGTACTTCCAGGATGCACTGACAATCTAGATTTATGAGTCTTTGATAAAATCAGATTCCGAACGTCTAAGAAAAGGCACTTAAACACGAGACCTTTAAGTCTTCAATCCACGTGAATCGTCAATTAACTCCTCTTTTCTTTTCTTCATACTTTATGACCTCAAATTTTCATAGCATAAATTATGTGACTAAACAGTCTATCGTAGCATAAATCATCTCAATACCAAGTAACCATATCAGTTACAACCAATACCACTCGTAAGTAAACCTCCACTCACCTCCGTTTTCAATCTCTGTACTCAGTTGTATAATCTCAGTGAGTTTACGCAAATTCCCAAGAACATAACAACAGCAAAATCAGTCTTCGATTCATAAATATATATTCACATATATTTACATCAAACATAACAATTCACAAAAAATTAGAATAAAGCAAGCATATAACATGCAGCATAATTGAATCAGTGAACAAAAGTCAAAAACTGCAATTTCCACTGGACGCGTCGTGTCGCATAATTTCAAAGTCGCACCCTTCAAAAGTTAGACCGAAGCATAAGTCGGACGCGCCCAAAAGTCAGACCCACTTTAGTTTTCCCGCAGCCCGATGTCGGACGACCCGAGGCCTAAAGTTGGACGTCCTGGGGACGAAATCGGACCCCTTTCAGCTTCTCAACTTCATCTTCTTCCATGTTCTTCTTACAACAAAAAACCCACATATATACATACAATTTGGAAATCTTTATATCATTAAGAAATATTCCCAAATTACAAACAAACCTAATATAACACTTAAACAAACATCATAAACATACCAAAACCAATTAAAATCTCAAAACTAAGAAAACCCACATAATCAGGTTTCCTTTAGAAAAACTTCATAACTTCCTTCATGGTGTTCTTAAGATTTTTAATCATCAAAAACCTAGCAGACATATAACAGAGATTAACAAGAATCTTAGCATAAACATGCACCAACCTTAGAAATAACAATCACAAATCCTCAAAATACAAAATTTGAAGTTTCAAGTTAGCTTCTTGTTCTTCAACACTCACGTACACACACTTAAGATATTTTGGGAATGAGGAGTTGCCTTCTCAAAGGTACATGTACATCCGCATAGGAAACAATCCAAGCATGATGTGGACGTACTCTTTAAACTTATGCACATTTAATATTTAAACATATTAGCACACATACACATCCTTATTTAAGTCAAAATAATTTAAATCAATCATGAGGTGGAATACAAATTTAGAATAATAACAATTACTAGTATACCATACTTCTTTCTAACATACGGTTAATCCAATTAAACAGTCATCCCTTAATAGTTAACATCCTACGGGGTATTTTCTATCACCCTCGTTCAAAAAAAATTCGTTTAACTAATAAAATCATGCGATATAAAATATTCATTTTAATCACATAATTAAATATAAACACACGTAAACAAACAAAATTAACTTACCACCGACCCGTTTACGTGTAACCCGGTTTTACGGATGTTACAAATCTCCCCTCTTTAAGAGGATTCCATCCTCGGAATCTCATAGCATTCAACGGTTGAAGGTATCAAGTCTTCATATCCACTTTTATCTTCTTAGTTAAATCAGAACTCAATTGCTCTTTCATTTAACCAACATGTCGGAGTAGGACATCAAACGTTACATATCATAAAGTGATATACCGATCCTCAAATGACAGGATTTACTATACACAAACTCAATCAAGGGTAGGTATGAATCCCACAAACCACCATACTCTAACAAACATGAATGCAATATATTCTCAAATGTTTGTATAGTTCGTTAAGTCTGACCATCTGATTGGAAATTATAAGTTGTACTCAATTTAACTCGCGTCCCAGCTCTTGTTGTAAACTCTTGTAGAAGTTAAAACCAAATATGAAATCTCCGTTAGAAACCATTGAATATGGAACACCATGTCTTGAACAATCTAATCAACATACAGTTATGCTAATCTGCCAAAAGATGTCGTCTCAGTGGCAAGAAAATGGGCACTTTTTGTTAAACGATCAATAATCACTCATATCACATCAGGATTCCTCTGAGTACATGAAAGTTTGGTTACAAATTCCATCGTGACATGCTTTCACTTCCACTCTATATCTCTAATAGTCTCAAAGATTCATAAGTTCGTGGTATTCTACTTTGACTTGTGTACATATATGCCATAATTCCACGAATTGTGCAATATCTCCTTTCATTGTAGGCTACCAAAAAATAGTACATCAGTATCGTTATATCTTTTAGTACTTCCAGGATGCACTGACAATCTAGATTTATGAGTCTTTGATTAAATCAGATTCCGAACGTCTAAGAAAAGGCACTTAAACACGAGACCTTTAAGTCTTCAATCCACGTAAATCGTCAATTAACTCCTCTTTTCTTTTCTTCATACTTTATGACCTCAAATTTTCATAGCATAAATTATCAGACTAAACAGTCTATCGTAGCATAAATCATCTCAATACCAATTAACCATATCAGTTACAACCAATACCACTCGTAAGTAAACCTCCACTCACCTCCGTTTTCAATCTCTGTACTCAGTTGTATAATCTCAGTGAGTTTACGCAAATTCCCAAGAACATAACAACAGCAAAATCAGTCTTCGATTCATAAATATATATTCACATATATTTACATCAAACATAACAATTCACAAAAAATTAGAATAAAGCAAGCATATAACATGCAGCATAATTGAATCAGTGAACAAAAGTCCAAAACTGCAATTTCCACTGGACGCGTCGTGTCGCATAATTTCAAAGTCGCACCCTTCAAAAGTTAGACCGAAGCATAAGTCGGACGCGCCCAAAAGTCAGACCCTCTTTAGTTTTCACGCAGCCCGATGTCGTACGACCCGAGGCCTAAAGTCGGACGTCCTGGGGACGAAATCGGACCCCTTTCAGCTTCTCAACTTCATCTTCTTCCCTATTCTTCTTACAACAAAAAACCCACATATATACATACAATTTGGAAATCTTTATATCATTAAGAAATATTCCTAAATTACAAACAAACCTAATATAACACTTAAACAAACATCATAAACATACCAAAACCAATTAAAATCTCAAAACTAAGAAAACCCACATAATCAGGTTTCCTTTAGAAAAACTTCATAACTTCCTTCATGGTGTTCTTAAGATTTTTAATCATCAAAAACCTAGCAGACATATAACAGAGATTAACAAGAATCTTAGCATAAACATGCACCAACCTTAGAAATAACAATCACAAATCCTCAAAATACAAAACTTGAAGTTTCAAGTTAGCTTCTTGTTCTTCAACACTCACGTACACACACTTAAGATATTTTGGGAATGAGGAGGTGCCTTCTCAAAGGTACATGTACATCCGCATAGGAAACAATCTAAGCATGATGTGGACGTACTCTTTAAACTTATGCACATTTAATATTTAAACATATTAGCACACATACACATCCTTATTTAAGTCAAAATAATTTAAATCAATCATGAGGTGGAATACAAATTTAGAATAATAACAATTACAAGTATACCATACTTCTTTCTAACATACGGTTAATCCAATTAAACAGTCATCCCTTAATAGTTAACATCCTACGAGGTATTTTCTATCACCATTGTTCAAAAAAAAATTCGTTTAACTAATAAAATCATGCGATATAAAATATTCATTTAATCACATAATTAAATATAAACACACGTAAACAAACAAAATTAACTTACCACCGACCCGTTTACGAGTAGCCCGGTTTTACGGATGTTACAAATCTTCCCTCCTGAAGAGGATTCCATCCTCGGAATCTCATAGCATTCAACGGTTGAAGGTATCAAGTCTTCATATCCTCTTTTATCTTCTTATTTAAATCAGAACTCAATTGCTCTTTCATTTAACCAACATGTTGGAGTACGACATCAAACGTTACATATCATAAAGTGTTATACCGATACTCAAATGACAGGATTTACTATACACAAACTCAATCAAGGGTAGGTACGAAATCCCACAAACCACCATACTCTAACAAACATGAATGCAATATATTCTCAAATGTTTGTATAGTTCGTTAAGTCTGACCATCTGATTGGAAATTATAAGTTGTACTCAACTTAACTCGCGTCCTAGCTCTTGTTGTAAACTCTTCTAGAAGTTAAAACCAAATATGAAATCTATGTTAGAAACCATTGAATATGGAACACCATGTCTTGAACAATCTCATCAACATACAGTTATGCTAATCTGCCAAAAGATGTCGTCTCAGTGGCAAGAAAATGGGCACTTTTTGTTAAATGATCAATAATCACTCATATCACATCAGGATTCCTCTGAGTACATGAAAGTTTGGTTACAAATTCCATCGTGACATGCTTTCACTTCCACTCTATATCTCTAATTGTCTCAAAGATTCATAAGTTCCTGGAATTCTACTTTGACTTGTGTACATATATGTCATAATTCCACGAATTGTGCAATATCTCCTTTCATTGTAGGCTACCAAAAAATAGTACATCAATATCGTTATATCTTTTAGTACTTCCAGGATGCATTGACAATCTAGATTTATGAGTCTTTGATAAAATCAGATTCCGAACGTCCAAGCAAAGGCACTTAAACACGAGTCCTGTAAGTCTTCAATCCACGTGAATCCTCAATTAACTCCTCTTTTCTTTTCTTCATACTTTATGACCTCAAATTTTCATCCTTTAAAGCTTCCAATTGAAAAGATTTCAATTCATCCACTAAGTCAAATACACTTTCAATTCGTATGAATCAAATAACAGCTTCCTTGTAGCTCAACACATCTGCTACTATATTAACATTCCGGGAAAGATATCGAATCTCACAACCATATTCTTTGATTAATTCCAACCATCGTCTCAACCATACGTTCAACTCTTTCTTTATAAATACTTACTGCATTTCTTATGAATAATACAAGTTACACATTTAGTTTGAATACAACAGCTGCAAATTCCAAGTCATAGTTTGAATAATTCCTTTCTTGAAGTTTCAATTATCACAAGGCATAAGCAATCACCCAATCCCATTGCATTATAATACATTCCAAACCAACGAATATAGTATGAGAGTATGCTACAAAATCTTCAGATCCATTGAGTAGTACAAGAATAAAGACTTGACTTAACAACTATTTAAATACCATTTCCTGGGTATCTAAAAAACCACTCAAATTTCAGAAATAGTTCACTTTTCCTCTTTCTTCTTCTTTACACCAAATAGGATACCTACAAACACACAATGTAAAGACAAGTCTTATAGTACGCTATACAACATGCAATCCAATTAATCTGAAAACAACTTCTTGTGGTATTTCATACCCACTCTATATTAGCTCAAGCAATACATACTTAACACAACACAAATTCTAGATATATGCATCGAAAGAATAAGATTTGGAAAACATTTACTATCAAATACCTCTACTTCTAGAGAATCATCATCATCAAAAGTAGGCACATACAATTTAGCATAAAAAGCCACATAATAAAATAGTGATTATCTCAAAAGTCAAACAACATACGTACAGATATAGAGTTCATCCAAACATACCCGTTATATCATCATTAGTCAGAGTAGCATCATCTACCATCATTTTGAATGCCCTACCCTCTGGCATAGTGGGGTTTCTTCTTTTCTGTCCACTTGCCAACGAGGATCCCCCAACTGCCCTAGCTCCTAACCTAGCCCTAAATTTCCTTTCTGAATAACATTCACCTACTCGGTGTCCCTCTTTATGACAATTCCAACAAACACTTTGAGGAAAACTACAATCATTGATCTCATGACCAAACAATCCACATCGAACACAACGCATAGTCTCGGGTGTGCCAGGCCCCGTATGACGAGATCTACACTTATGACACCGGCCATAGCGCATTTTGATTAGACCCACCTAACATAGGTCTATTGTGTTGATTTCCTTGTCTTCGCTACTCTACCTGCCCTGTCGTTAGTGATTACTATAATGTTCAAACCTGGATTTCTGTTGAGAAATCCAATCTCGAGTCATTTTGTCTCTAGCCTTTATATCACCCTCAGTCGAATTGGCTAGGGTAAAAGCCTGAGATAATGTGCTAGCCCATCTAGTAGAACCACGGTAATCAGGAAGCAAAGCTCCCATAAAATGTTGTATCTGCGATGCCTCATCAGGCACCCATTGTTTCACAAAACGCAACCTCTTGTTAAATTGTATAATTAAACCATCCACCGACATGTTCCCGGTCATAAACTCTTTTTTGAAATGGCCTATCGCAAAAGTACAACAATATTGTTGACACAATTTCTCTTGAAATTGCTCCCAAGTTATATTATCCTGTTGTTGCTTGGTAAAATGATTGGTAAGGGAATCCCACCAAACCATAGCGTCTCTCTTAAGCATTCGAGTCACAAATTTAACTCTTGATTCATCTTCGCAGTCACACACATCTAAAACTTTTACCATCTCTCACAGTCAATTCAAAGTTATGTTAGGGTCGGTACTTCCATCATACTCCGAAGTTTTACAGTCCAAGAATTACTTATATGCACATGGTTGTTTGAATCCTGTATAAGCAAAAGGATAGGCTCCTTGAGTAGTAAAAGGATAGAAAAATGTTGCTGCGTCACCCATGATACTGGCGGAAACAGAACCGTAACCCGGTAAAGTTGTAGACTGAGTTGTGATTGACGTAGGAATCTGTGTTTGCACATTCTAGTTAATCCTCACCCATTCCATGCTACGAACAGTATCTCTAAGTTCTTGAAGTTCACTTCCCAACTTGTAAAAATACTCACTTTGATCAGCTTCAAATTCATAACCTGAAGTAACAGTAAAGTTATCTCTGTCACAAATACACAACATTGTTTACAAAATAAGTATTCGATGTTGTATCCAAAACATTTATTGTTGAAGTTCCAGCCACTTCTTGGGTCACAGGAGTATCTGTAAAGTTATCTCTGTCAACCATATTTGTACAACCACATCCTCTCACAATCTTATTAGATACACCATTACTATATAACATACTAACTAACATATAGCATCTCCAAACACTCTAATTCCCCAAAAAGGAAAATTTAACCCAACACGAGCCAAGATTTTGGAATGCAACACTTTTAACCGTGCTCACATCGCCAAACCAAGGCTCTGATACCAACTTGTAACACCAAAAATCTTAAGTCATTTCTTTTAAATCGCTGCAGAAGCATTACTAATTTTTCATAAACACAATCACCCACAAATACACAACATTGTTTACAAAATAAGTATTCGATGTGTTACAAAAGATATTTAAAATATGGCTAGTCCCTATTCAAAACATAATATCATAGCGTTGGTCACATTCTCCTTCGCACACAAACCCCACCTGAACAGTTGTACTCACCGAACCTGCAAAAACGGGTTCAACAGTGGGGAATTAGCACAAAGCTAACTGAATGGAAGCTACAAACAAACAGTTATCAGCAACAACCAACACAATCAACAATCATCAATAGTCAATCACACTAATCCAGAGGACCGGCAGTGCTGCCAATCACACAAATCCAATCACACAAATCCAGAGGACCGGCGGTGCTGCCAAACCTTCAACCAATGTGTGCCATAGCAAAGGTTTACCGGCCCTCTGCTAATTTGCACAGCTAAATCCCTTCCGATACAACGCATGCATCAGAAAGTCTACAACTGCTAAACCGATAGCAAACGGGCTCAACTCAATTACACGCATAGCTTACCTCTATCAAAAACCATGTACACATACCATTAACCATGTGTACAGACTAAACACCATGTGCACATACCATTAACCATGTGCACACATCAAACAACACATAAACAGATTTCCAATCATCGATTAACAAATAACAAATTATCAGACTAAACAGTCTATCATAGCATAAATCATCTCAATACCAAGTAACCATATCAGTTACAACCAATACCACTCGTAAGTAAACCTCCACTCACCTCCGTTTTCAATCTCTGTACTCAGTTGTATAATCTCAGTGAGTTTTCGCAAATTCCTAAGAACATAACAACAGCAAAATCAGTCTTCGATTCATAAATATATATTCACATATATTTATATCAAAAATAACAATTCACAACAAATTAGAATAAAGCAAGCATATAACATGCAGCATAATTGAATCGGCAAACAAAAGTCCAAAACTGCAATTCCAGTGGACGCGTCGTGTCGCATAATTTCAAAGTCGGACCCTTCAAAAGATGGACCGAAGCATAAGTCGGACACGCCCAAAAGTCAGACCCTCTTTAGTTTTCCCGCAGCCCCAAGTCGGACAACCCGAGGCCTTAAGTCTGACGTCCTGGGGCCTAAATCGGACCCCTTTCAGCTTCTCAACTTCATCTTCTTACATGTTCTTCTTACAATAGAAAACCCACATACATAAATATAATCTGGAAATCTTTATATCATTAAGAAACATTCCTAAATTACAAACAAACCTCATATAACACTTAAACAAACATCATAAACATACCAAAACCAATTAAAATCTCAAAACTAACAAAACCCACATATCAGGTTTCCTTTAGAAAAACTTCATAACTTCTTTCATGGTGTTCTTAAGATTTTTAATCATCAAAAACCTAGCAAACATATAACAAAGATTAACAAGAATCATAGCATAAACATGTACCAACCTTAGAAATAACAATCACAAATCCTCAAAATCCAAAACTTAAAGTTTCAAGTTAGCTTCTTGTTCTTCAACACTCACGTACACACACTTAAGATATTTTGGGAATGAGGAGGTGCCTTCTCAAAGTTACATGTACATCCACATAGGAAACAATCCAAGCATGAGGTGGACGTACTCTCTAAACTTATGCATATTTAATATTTAAAAATATTAGCACACATACACATCCTTATTTAAGTCAAAATAATTTAAATCAATCATGAGGTGGCATACAAATTTAGAATAATAACAATTACTAGTATACCATACTGCTTTCTAAAATATAGTTAATCCAATTAAACAGTCATCCCATAATAGTTAACTTCCTACGATGTATTTTCTATCACCCTCTTTCAAAAACGAATTCGGTTAACTCATAAAAGCATGCAATAAAAAATATTGATTTTAATCACATAATTAAATATAAACACACGTAAACAAACACAACTAAATTACCACCGACCCATTTACGACTAGGCAAGTTTTACGGATGTTACACTCCCTATCGCTCTCAACGTGATAGATTGTGTGATGCTATCGGTTTTTGTAACGCCCATGATTTTTTTTTCAAAAATTAACCAGTTATAAAAACCTTTAATCAATAGCAAAAACATGCAGTGGAAGTCTTATAAGTCATAAATGGAAATATTTGTTCTCGCCATTGAGGCGATTACAAAATTCTTCATAATATAAACCACGGGGTTACGACCGCAGTCATTCAAAAGTCGGTACAAGTTCAATGTTATGAATTTATTACATAACCGGATTGTTCGTTGATACCAAGATATAAAACGGAACTAATACTACCCTCCTCGCAGAACCACAACCTCTAAGCCACCTGCGCGAGTACAAGACACATTTCGAAAGAAACAAGTGTCAGCTTACGCTAAGTGAGTCAATAGGAGTTGTAATCAAAAACCATAAAACATGTTTGTAAGTAGAATATGACATGTAATAAAAACCATATCCCACTCTTAACGTATTTGACCCGTACCGAGAACCCGCAGATCACATAGCACCAAGTGGGTCAAATATTCACGAATCATTTCATGAAGTCAATCGCACATAATCATAATCATACCGCATAATATATCATAGATCATATCGTATCATAGCCGCATATATCATACCACATAATTCATATTGCATAGATCATATCAAAGGATGATTCTGATGTAGAGTCTAAACCCACACTAGAAAACCCAAGGTTCACTACTTGCGTGCCCGGCCAATCTATGTTTTCAAGCGGGGCGCGACTCCCACCCGAGAACATAAATCCCGAGACTCCACTTTCGCTACTCCGACGGTGCGAGTACAAGTACTACGTTGTCGTTCTAGTACGAGTCCAAATGAAGCCGATCGTATTTCAGCTTCTCCTCACACTCACGTGATGTATGATCTAGCCTCCTTGGCCTACATCACTCCAGTACTTGAACACCGAGGTGTCCGCATACCACGTGTCAAAATAGTCGTCTAGAAAGACCAAATGACTCTTGTTGGCTAGCACTTTAATCCTAGAAGGTCAATCATGCCAACTAGGCCCGCAAATCCGCAATATGGGCAATATCGTATTCTACCCCTGCCACAAAATACATGCATGCAATAACTCGTAAGCAGTCATATGTAAATCGTAGTAAAATCGTGAATAATCGTAACATGCGTATTTCGTGTTTGATCATACATGCAACGAGTATTTAACTTAGAACACATAACATGTATCATCAATCAATATATAGATATATGTATAATCATCTTTATTTCGAAAATAAGGTTTTGTCTATGTACTCGGTTTTGTAAAAGTCTACTGAACTCACCTCAGTCCAGAAAATAAACACGGATCTAGATTCGACGAACTACACTCTCGAATCGTCAAGAAGTCGACCTCAACCGTCTCGAATAACCTAGATATGTAAAATAATACTTTCGATCAAAGATATACGCGTCGTGAACTTAGAAAGGTCATCAAAACATGCTAGAACGACATGCATGTAGAATATCAAGCTATGCAACCGAAATGTTAGCTTAAGTCTAGAAGAATATACCTTTCGGGGTCACCAAAGCGAACCCACGGTCAAAACTACGCCCGAAACGCTATCTCCGTTCACCCCGCACCTCGAATACGAGTTCCGACGAAACCCGACACCCTTAAATGCTCGCTAAACTTGGTTTCTCTCGAAAAATTGGTAGAGTAACGAAATGGTAGAAGTGTGTGGGTGAAAATTGGATGGAATGAGCTGAATTTATAGCCTCCTTGAATCTGGCCGACGCGTCGCGTCGCGACCCCCGGACGCGTCGCGTCGCGACGTCCTGACACACGCAACCGACCTGACACACGCTACCTCCTGTCACAAGCAACCGACACGTGTCGCCCCGACGCGTCACGTCGCGACCTTGTATTTTCCAGAATTTTTTTATTTTTATTTTTTTCTTTTATTTCCTTTCTTTTCTATTCTTTTCTTTTACATTTCTTTTCCTTTCTTTTACTTTTCTTTTAAACAATAATATTCTTTTATTATTATTATTAAGTTGAACTTCGAAAATAATATTTATTTCTCGATAAATATTATTAAAATATTCGGGTCGTTACAATTCTCCCCTTCTTAAAAGGATTCCGTCCTCGGAATCTATTAAACAAAAAGTTGGGGATATCTAGCTTTCATCTCCTCTTCGGTTTCCCAGGTCATGTCCCCTCCATGCTTATTCTTCCATTGGACTTTCACCAACTTGACCCGTTTCTTCCTCAATTGCTTAACTTTACAATCTAGAATCGCCACTGGTTCTTCAATCAACCGCTTATGTTCATCTATTCGAAATTCCTCAAGAGGTAGTAAACTCAGCTCCTCTGCTAGAAACTTTCGTAAATAGCAAACGTGGAACACATTATGAATACCCTCTAATTCCACTGGTAACTCTAACTTGTACGCCTGATCTCCAATTCTTTCAAGTACCAAGAATGGACCAATAAATCGAGGTCCTAGTTTACCACGCTTCCCAAACCGAATGATGCCCTTCCATGGCGAAACTTTGAGCATCACTTTCTCGCCTACTTCGAACGTCTTTGGTCTATGCTTTTTATCAGAATACTTTTTCTGTCGTTCACGGGCTACTCGTAATCGTTCGCGAGCAACCGCAACTTTGTCTGCCGTCAATTGGACTATCTCAGGCCCAACAAACTTCTTTTCTCCTGGTTCCAACCAACAAGTAGGGGTACGACACTTCCTCCCATAGAGCATTTTGTATGGTGCCATGTCGATACTTGCATGGTAGGTATTATTGTAAGCGAACTCCACTAATGGTAGGTGTGTATCCCAACTACCACCGTACTCAATCACGCAGGCCCTTAACATGTCCTCAAGCGTTTGAATCGTTCCTTCGCTTTGTCCGTCCGTTTGAGTACCCATCTCCTCTTGCAACTTTTGCCAAAACCGTGAAGCGAATCGGCTGTCACGATCAGAGACAATGGATACGTGAACTCCATGCCTCGTAACCACTTCTCGTACATAAAGTTTAGCTAGGTTTTCCAGCTTCTCATTTTCCTTAGTTGCTAAGAAGTGAGCACTCTTAGTCAAACAATCTATAATCACCCAAATCATACGTTTCCGCGCTGTGTTCTTGGTAGCTTTGTAACAAAATCCATTGTGATTTTGTCCCACTTCCATTCGGGGATGTCAAGTTGTTGAAGCTCCCCGTATGGTTTCTGGTGCTCCGCTTTTACTTGCGAGCAAGTAACACACTTAGTGACATAATCTGCTATGTCTGATTTCATTCCTGGCCACCAATAATTAGGTCGCAGGTCATGAAACATCTTTGCGTTGCCCGGATGTATAGAATACTTGGACCGATGGGCACCCCGCAATATCTTGTCACGAACTCCTCCAACCTTAGGGATCCAAACTCGTCCCTTGAAAGTCCTCAATCCGCGATTATCCTCTTCAATCAGCATTTTCTGCTTAACCATGACCTCATTCTTTAGGTTTTTATCCTTTAACCCTTCACTTTGAGCTACTCGAATCTGCTCGATTATATCAGGTATAACCACCAATCGCATAGATTTGAGCCGATAAGTCGCTCGAGGCTCCTTACGGCTTAGGGCATCAGCTACAACATTTGCTTTACCTGGATGGTAGCTAATTTCGCATTCATAATCAATTAGGAATTCCATCCATCGTCGTTGCCTCATGTTTAGCTCCTTTTGATTCTTAATGTGTTGCAAACTCTTATGATCCGTGTAGATTGTACATCTTGTACCATAAAGGTAATGTCGCCAAAGCTTCAAAGCAAAAACCACCGCTGCTAGTTCTAAATCGTGAACAGGGTAGTTCTTTTCCGCGTCCTTCAACTGTCTCGAGGCATATGCGATAACTTTCCCTCGCTACATAAGGACACACCCCAAACCAGAATAAGATGCATCACTATACACAACAAAGTCCTCATTTCCCTCAGGTAGGGAAAGAATAGGGGCCTCTCACAAAAGGTTCTTAAGCGTTAGGAACGCTTCCTCTTGCTTACCCGACCATACAAACGGCTCCGTCTTCCTTGTCAACTTCGTCAAATGCGTAGCTATTTTCGAGAAGTCTTGAATGAACCTCCGATAGTAACCCGCCAAACCTAAGAAACTCCGAATCTCAGTAGGGGTTTTCGGGGTCTCCCACTTTTTGACCGCTTCAATCTTTGTAGGATCTACTTTGATCCCATCCATTCCAACCAAATGACCGAGAAACTGAACTTCTCGCAACCAAATGACCGAGAAACCTAAGAACCTCACGCAAATGTCGCCTATGATCTTTTGAAGTACGAGAGTATACAAGAATATCGTCAATGAATATTATAACTGATTTGTCCAAGAATGGACGACAAACTCGATTCATCAAGTCCATGAAAATTGCTGGAGCGTTGGTAAGACCAAATGGCATCACAAGGAACTCATAGTGACCGTAGCGAGTTCTAAATGCCGTCTTAGTAATGTCCTGATCTCTCACCCTCACTTGGTGATAGCCCGACCGCAAGTCGATTTTCGAGAAGTAACTTGCCCCTCGGAGTTGATCGAAGAGATCTTCAATCCTCGGAAGCGGATACTTATTCTTGATCGTAACTTTATTCAACTCTCGGTAGTCGATGCACATCCTCATAGAACCGTCTTTCTTTTTAACAAACAGGACCGGGGCTCCCCACGGCGAAGAGCTCGGCCTGATGAAGCCTTTCTCGAGAAGCTCTTGAAGCTGCGTCATAATCTCCTTCATCTCCGATGGAGCTAGCCGATACGGTGCTTTAGAAATGGGCGCCGCACCAGGAATAAGGTCGATCTGAAACTCTATCTGTCGTGGTAGTGGCAACCCAGGTAACTCGTCTGGAAAGACGTCCGAAAAATCCCGGACCACCTCCACTTCGGATAAAACCGCTTTCTTTCTAGAAGTCTCTACTACGTGAGCCAAGAACGCAAAACAACCTTTCGCTAAGCACTTCCGTGCTTTGAGAACCGAGATTAGGGACAGAGTCCCCGAAGATTTCTCCCCGTAAGCGATGGCATAACCACCCGCTGTAAGAGGTATGCGCACGATTTTCTTGGCACAAAGGATCTCCACACGATTAAACGATAACCAATCCATTCCGATAACCACATCAAATCCTTCGAGATCCATTGGAATCAGTGTTAGAGGGAAGATATTTTCGTTAATTTCAACCGCACAATTTTCGTATTTTTCCCTGACAGTGACGGGTATTCCAACCGCCACCTCAATTTCCAACACCGACTCTAACAGACTTTGTGGTAACACAAAACGAGAGCAAAAAGAAGTAGACACTATAGACCTACTTGCACCCGAATCAAATAATACTCTAGCAGGCATAGAATTTATAAGAAAAGTTCCGAAAATAACCTCATCGTTGCGCTTGGCCTCCTCCGCAGTCATATTGAAGGCACGTCCTTTGGCTTTCGGTGCCTCTTGCTTTCTATCTGGAGCTCCACCTCGAACCTTTGGTTTTGGGCAATTGGTACTGATGTGCCCCATCTCCCTGCAGTTGTAGCATATAGGTTCGGTACTCTTACAATCCTCAAACCTATGGCCAGTCTTTCCACATCGCCTGCAACTTAGAGTGTGGCTGCTGCACTCTCCCTTGTGAGAAGAGTGGCAAGTTGTACAGTAACGGGGTTTGTCCCCTACCTGACCCTTCCTTGGAGGGAAATCCTTTTTCTTAGAGGATCTAGATGGTCCCTCCCATTTTCGTTTCTCCTCCCTTTTGAACACGGTCTTCTCACGCTTGGTTAAGTCATGCTTAACCCGACTCGCCTCATCCATTGCCTCCCCCAAAGTTCTCCTCATCCTCACAGCTACTTGATAATCAAAAGGCAATCCCTCAGCATACCTTCCAATTTGTTCTTCCTCAGTAATACAGTAGCTACCAGCAAACTGCAGCTTATCAGTGAAAGCAGCATTGTACTTTGCCACCGTCATGTTTCCTTTCGATAATTCTAAAAACTCCCTTTTTGCCTTCTCCCTTGCCCCCAAGCTACAAAATCTCATCTTGATCTTATCAGTAAATATCTCCCAAGTCAAACTGTCTAACACGGCTTTAGAAAGCGTCCGCTTAACCGTTCGCCACCATTCCAAGGCTTCTCCCTCGAATCGCATGACCGCGTAGTTTACCTGCTGGTAATCAGTGTAACTTCCAACACGGAACACTTGCTCCATCTTCATGATCCACCGTAGGCATCCTAGTGGGTCCTCACCCCCTTTGAATGCTGGCGGTTTGCATTTCATAAAACTTTCAAACGAGGTTCCTTTACCTCCCGCTTTTCCATGCTCTAACACGGGGCGTGAGACGCTGTCTGCCTCACTATGCACCGATCGTTCCTCATTTTCGTCTCCTCCTCCACCTCGTGCCTCTCTTCGCAATCGAGCAATCTCAGCATCCCTTACTCGTAGTTGTTCCTCCAAGTGCGCCTGGCGCGTAATACTACCGCGACTGCGCTGGCTCTGATGGGTCCTCTCAGGCTCATCATTGCGACCTTCGTTCTCAGCTAAATTGTGGTTCGAGCGGTAAATCGAAGAGGTATCCTTAGCATGGGGAATTTCTTCAATAATTGGGGCACTACCGCCTGCTCCACCGCTTCCCTAACCAGCTTTAGGCATAGCGTTATTATTTCTACGAGTACCCACCATTTCTTCTGCAAGACATTACGATGACGAGTTGAAATTCAGAAAGTTAGCACGAGTGAAGATCGAGAGATTCTAAATCGAATAGAGGAAAGAAGAGTCCTATAGGTAACAGACAAGTAATCCCTAAAGCACTAAGTCACACACCTCCCCCCCACTTACAGTCTTGTTCATTCTTATACGAGCCAATCTAGTCATGAGTCTAAATACCGGTCTCAGCACTCAGTTCACTAACGACGTGGCTCAGATACCAACTTGTAACGCCCATGATTTTTTTTCAAAAATTCACCGGTTATAAAAACCTTTAATCAATAGCAAAAACATGCAGCGGAAGTCTTATAAGTCATAAATGGAAATATTTGTTCTCGCCATAGAGGCGATTACAGAATTCTTCATAATATAAACCACGGGGTTACGACCGCAGTCATTCAAAAGTCGGTACAAGTTCAATGTTATGAATTTATTACATAACCGGATTGTTCGTTGATACCAAGATATAAACCGGAACTAATACTACCCTCCTCGCAGAACCACAACCTCTAAGCCACCTGCGCGAGTACAAGACATATTTCGAAAGAAATAAGTGTCAGCTTACGCTAAGTGAGTCAATAGGAGTTGTAATCAAAAACCATAAAACGTGTTTGTAAGTAGAATATGACATGTAAATAAAAACCATATCCCACTCTTAACGTATTTGACCCGTACCGAGAACCCGCAAATCACATAGCACCAAGTGGGTCAAATATTCACGAATCATTTCATGAAGTCAATCGCACATAATCATAATCATAGCGCATAATATTTCATAGATCATATCGTATCATAGCCGCATATATCATATCGCATAAATCATATTGCATAGATCATATCAAAGGATGATTATGATGTAGAGTCTAAACCCACACTAGAAAACCCAAGGTTCACTACTTGCGTGCCCGGCCAATCTATGTTTTCAAGCGGGGCGCGACTCCCACCCGAGAACATAAATCCCGAGACTCCACTTTCGCTACTCCGACAGTGCGAGTACAAGTACTACGTTGTCGTTCTAGTACGAGTCCAAATGAAGCCGATCGTATTTCAGCTTCTCCTCACACTCACGTGATGTATGATCTAGCCTCCTTGGCCTACATCACTCCAGTACTTGAACACCGAAGTGTCCGCATACCATGTGTCAAAATAGTCGTCTAGAAAGACCAAATGACTCTTGTTGGCTAGCACTTTAATCCTAGAAGGTCAATCATGCCAACTAGGCCCGCAAATCCGCAATATGTGCGAACTACACTCTCGAATCTAGATTCGACGAACTACACTCTCGAATCGTCAAGAAGTCGACCTCAACCGTCTCGAATAACCTAGATATGTAAAATAATACTTTCGATCAAAGATATACGCGTCGTGAACTTTGAAAGGTCATCAAAACATGCTAGAACGACATGCATGTAGAATATCAAGCTATACAACCGAAATGTTAGCTTAAGTCTAGAAGAATATACCTTTCGGGGTCACCAAAGCGAACCCACGGTCTCAAAACTACGCCCGAAACGCTATCTCCGTTCACCCCGCACCTCGAATACGAGTTCCGACGAAACCCGACACCCTTAAACGCTCGCTAAACTTGGTTTCTCTCGAAAAATTGGTAGAGTAACGAAATGGTAGAAGTGTGTGGGTGAAAATCGGATGGAATGAGCTGAATTTATAGCCTCCTTGAATCTGGCAACCGACCTGACACACGCTATCTCCTGTCACACGCAACCGACACGTGTCGCCCCAACGCGTCGCGTCGCGACCTCGTATTTTCCAGAATTTTTTTATTTTTATTTTTTTCTTTTATTTCCTTTCTTTTGTATTCTTTTCTTTTATATTTCTTTTCCTTTCTTTTACTTTTCTTTTAAATAATAATATTCTTTTATTATTATTATTAAGTTGAACTTCGAAAATAATATTTATTTCTCGATAAATATTATTAAAATATTCGGGTCGTTACAGTTTTAGCTGAAGCCTTTCTATTGGCCAAATGAGTGTGTGAGTTAGTTTCTTTCTACTCTCAATAGGATCTCTACACGTTTCATTGTATGTACGGTTAGGATTATTCTTGTACAAATATAAATAGTTTAACTCTCTATGAGTTGAAAAGTAAGTCAGGTATGTTTAGGCATATATCTTGTCTATGTTTTTCACTTAGCCGAATTCATTACTTAAAGTTTGTTCTTGAGTTATTGAATTTGGAATTTGTTTCTATCTATAGTCGGTACTCATTCGGTGTTTGTTTATCAATATAAAAATCATTTAAATTATACTATGTTCTTTATTTTGACACTTTGATTATATTTTATTTTATCTTAACATCTCAATGGGACAAATAATTGGTATTAAAGCAGATACTAATTCTCAATATTAATAGATTTGCCAAGATGTTTAATTAAGAGTACCATGAAAATGGGTCCGCTGTCAAACCACCAAAATTCAATGCTGAAAACTTCTCTAGTTGGAGGGGAAAGATGGTGTTATATTTAGAGAATCTTGACTACAATATCCCTTCAATTCTAGAAGATGGTCCATACATTCCATCTACTATTCCCATGGCTGAACTTGTGGGTGCTCCTGCCCTCCAAGTTGTTCCTTTACTAAATCCAAGCGCCCAATAGACAAATGAAGACAAGAAGATGGTGGCCTTAGACGTCAAACTTAGAACTCACATTGTCATAGTTGTTCTAAATGACGTATTCCATATTGTGAGCAATTTGAAAACTAATACCAAGGAGATGTGGGAAACCTTGTGTATTGAAGTTAAAGAGAACAAAAAGGTGAATGTGATCAGAAGGTATGAAAACTTCTGTGCCAAGAATGGTGAAACGTTGACTAAAGTATATGCATATTTCATATGTTTGATGAATGATAGGCTTGAAGTAGGTGTCCATTGTGAACCGTTACAGGTGCTGAATTGATTTCTTGATGATTTGCCTGATGACTGGAATACCATGTGCATGCTCTTACGCACAAGTGGTATGTTGAAATGCATGACTATGAGAAAGATTTATGGAATCCTGCTCAATGATGAACAAAAAAGGGTTCAGAAGCGGATCTAAAAAAGTCTATGAAGAAGAATTTGTCCTTGATGGCATAGTATGGGTTAAAGTCAAATGAAGTTGGTAAAGCCGTTGTTGAAGACTCTTAGATTGAGAGTGATGAAGAAAGTGAAGATGATGCCCCTAAACAAAAAAGACATTTATGATGAAAAGTTTCAAGAAGTTTAAAAAGGAAGGGAACAACGATTCTGAGAGAGGGAGCTTAGATGAAAAGAAAGCCAGGTCTAAAAATGCAAAGGATGAATGTTTCAAATGTGGAAAAGTTGGTCACTTTGTTGTTGAATGCTTTCTTAAGTCGGCTACCCCTCAGAAAGGCAAATGGTATGCCTCAAAAGCTGAAACTGCAAATCAAAGTATAAGGCACTAAAAAAGAAAGTCTCTAGACCTGGAAAAAAAGAAGGAAAAAGTAATGGTAGGCATAGAACTGAAGTTGGTTGATTCCAGAACCTCTTCCAATGGTGATGATTAAAACTGCATGATAGCTGAAATCCACACCGGAGATGCACATCCTAAAATGTGTCTAATGGATACTAAATGCCATTACAAATCTGACTTAGCAAGCATCTTAGTTGCACTGAATGATGGAACTCCTCACTATTGCACAAGGTATCTAACCTCAAACATTATGAAAGTGATGAGAAGAATAAAATGTTTTCTTACTTGTGTGCCAATTTATATACAGCTCATCAAAATTAAACAAGTCTATAAATAACCTTATCTAAACTGAGAGATAAATTGGAAGTAGTTGAAACTTAAAATGGCTCCATCTTGCAAGAATCATTTTCACTTTAGAATTATATGGAAATCATGTCAAATGAAGTAAAAGTCACCAAGAATGAACTCCGAATTACAAACGATAGAGTGAATGACTGTCAAGCAATAATCAATCTGTGGCTGAATCTAAACAAACATGCCTTTGAAAGCATAAAGCATGATCAAGTTGGTTTGGGTGAAATAAAAAAGGCCGGGATACTAAGTAAGAAATGTAAAAAGAAAGATGATATGATTTTCGAAGATAGTGACGTGAAAAATGTTGTTAATTAGAAGATGTTATATAAATAATTCACCAAGACAGGTCTTGAAACCCCTAAATTTAGTGAAATAACCAACAATGAATACAACTTTCAAATGAATTTCAAAATCATGTTGGTAATCCTGAAAATTGTTTCACCTCAAACAATTTATGAACTACCTATACTAAACAAAGGAAATCTGAAACCTCCATACCTGGTCCTTAAACTACTGAACCTAAAGTTTTATCTGAACTATATAATACTAACACATCTCACAATGAACCATCTTGTTCACATGTCACTTTTGAATCAACTTCTCACTCATGTTTCTTACCATCAACACTAGTTTTACATAGAACCTCCGAAAAAACAGAAACAAAAAATTACCCATCAAAGAGGAGAAACCACAAAATAACCTCCAAGGAATGGAACAAAGGCTTGTTTTGATGATCAAACAATTAACGCAACTATCAAGAAAAGGTCCTTCAAATAAAAATAAAGTGACACCTAAAATAAATAATTCAAAAGTAACTCGAAAGTGTTGTAAATGTGGAATAAGAGGTCATGATGCCAAACTATGCAACTCTAACCATGTAAGAGAAACTGATAATGCAAAACCAAACATACGATCCGAAGTCGAGTAGTTTTCATGTGAGCCCATCTTAAAGTGGGTTCACAAAAGCATCTAACTCTTTTATTTTTATGCAAGCCATCCAACAAGAAAATATCTCGTATCTTGAAAGTGGATGAATAAGCCATTTGGTGGTGGTAAGTGTGGGAAGACCAAAGGATATGGATCCTTGAACCAAGGTCAGGTAAGCATTCACAACGTGGTTCATATATTAGGCCTCGAGCACAACCTGATTAGCATATGCTTGTTATGCAATGTAAACTATGTTGTTACTTTCATAAAGAAGAAAGGTTTAGTTTACAACGAAGAAGGTAAACAGGTCAATCAAGCCAAACGTGACAGTAACATGTATGTTGTTGATTTCAATAGTGCTTCTTCATCCTCTAAAGCTTGCTTTTTTTTTTCTAAAGCCGATGCAAAAACTAACTAGCTTTGGCATAAATGATTAACACATCTGTATTTCAGAAATATTAATAAACTTTCAACAAAGAATGTGACAATAGGTTTACCTTCAATCGGTTATGCGAAAGACAAAGTTTGCCATGCTTGTGATAAAGGTAAGTGGAAGAGGTTTTCATTTAAGTCAATTCATTGTACTCAAATTGACTTTACCTTTCACCCATTACACATGGATTTATTTTACCTTCTCAGCACACCGAGCATGAGTGATAAAAGATTTACTCTTGTAATTGTTGATGAATTTTCACAATTTACTTGGGTGTTCTTTTCAAAGCATAAAAATGAAACAGCCGAGGTTCTGACTAGTTTCATCAAAAGAATGGAATTGCAATTCAATACCAAGATCAAACAACTGAGAAGTGATAATGGTACTGAGTTCATGAACTCCACTCGTGAAGAACTCTCTAAAGACAAATGAATTGTTTAAAATTTCTCAGCATCATATACTCCTCAGTAGAACGATGTAGCTAGAAGAATAAATATAACATTGATCGAAGATGATAGAACTATGCTTGCTCAAAACCGATTTATTGTTGTGAAGAGACATGATAAAACTCCATATGAGCTCCTTAAGATCCCCAATATCATTCATCTGAAAGTTTTTGGGGAGACAAATGTATTATTCTTAATTCAAAGGACTATCTAAGTAAGTTCACCCCAAAGCGGATGAAGGAAGATTCCAAGGCTATTGTGAAATTTACAAAGCATGTAGGGTCTACAATCTAGAGGGAAACCACTTGAAGAAACAATGAATGTTACATTTGAGGAGACAAAATTTTAAACTGAACCAAGTATCCTGGAACTTGAAAATTTGAACATTTTATTAGAGCTCACTATCTCTTCTTCTCCTGATGCTGAATCTATCACACCTAAAGATGGTGATAATGGAATTCCACCTCTAATTTAGGCCAACCCAAATTCCATTATACCACCTTAAAGTTCTCCCATACCAGCTACTCCAAATTTCATTCTCATATAACGTATCACATAAGCTTCTTATCATACATGGATTACCCGTTAACGAAGTAGTCGGTCATAACGTACCTTTCATATTTGGACAGTCTTATTGTACCCATTACCGTAGTAAATGGTCCTAGCCTACCTGATACCGTAGTAATCGGTCTCATCACGTCATACACATAGCATAAACCTCATATTGAATGTACTTACACAACACCAATCATGACCTTCACTAGTATATAATGTAAGTAAGAGTACTCACCTGAATGCATTTCAAAAGAAAGCACTGACAATTCAATAAGTATCCCAAGGTATACATCTACTAGTAATCACCAATATAAAATTCTCATAACATCAGTCATTTACTGGGGTCACAGCCCAATCTATACTAGCTACTTGGGTTACCCCAAACTTTTAACCCCTTGCCACACTAAATGATTCCGGTTTGAAGTTACATTTTATGATTCCATACTCGTACGTGTTTTACGATTACCAAAACTCACTTTTCGATCCAGCGTCGGTTTGCGATTTAGTGTGGCCTAACTTACGATTTATGTTTAAACTTCGTTTGCGATTTCCATTAAAGATAATTTATGATTGGTTTGAGTCTCAATTAACAATTGCAGTAACATCCTATTTACGATTCGGTGCCTTATATCACTTTACAATTCGAAGACCATTGGGAATCCTATAAGGACTCAACCGGATTTATGATTCCACATCCATCCTTGATTTGCGATTCAATAACTTATCAGTTTATGATTTCCAACACTTTTCAATTCTAAACAACGCATGGTTTTCGATTCTGTTTGGATAACATGGTTTTTTGATTGCAACTGAGACGGGCATTGTTTTCGATTACTAAGTCAACATTGTTTTTGATTCAATGATGCTATTTTCTAGTTTTTTGATTCATAGTTTCATCTAAGATTTACAATCCATGGCCCATTGACTTTTCAATCGGAGAATCCCCGACCGAACTCAACTATCTAATTTTGAATTCAAGCTCAACATACAAATTTACAATCTTAACTTGGCTACCAATTTTTGATTCATGGTTATCATCCGGTTTTCGATTCAGACTTCGATTCAAGGTTTACGATTCATGCTCTTAACACCTTTTTGGATTCCTTAAGAATAATTTCAATCCCAGAATCGAACTTAATTATTTCTTGATTAAATCATGAAATTCTTATTGCTTTAGAACACTAACATCATTACATAAAGCCCTAACGATTAATTGCATTTTCATCAAGATTTAATGATTCGAATTTTCGTTCATAGCCTCAGTTTAGTGCATATGTTTGAACAATTCATAGTTGGTCCTAAATTCATCAATACTTAGTCAATTTGTATATAATTAACATCGAAGTGCTCACGAAGGTGCGAGGAATCATGCCTGAATGGATTTTGATTGAAACCAATTTGATGTTTCTATAATCAAATTCTCCTCCCTGTTCTTCTCAATCAAGTATACACACACAACCACCTAAAAAACACACTCTTAAATAGGTAAATGAGACACCGTAAATCTCAAGCTATTTTTTTAATTGCGGCGGAAGCGATACAATAAATATAATATAATATAATAACAATGACACGCGTGTGATAGCCAATATCACTTGTCCATGTATAGTATAGCTCTTTTGGTATGACCGAGTATAAAACTCAAGGAACGAAGACTCCTAATAATCAACCTTCCCTATTATTTGGCCGATAGCAAGGCAAGAAGCGAAATAAACTAAAGAGTACAACTAAACAACTAAAAGCAAAGAAACAAAGACAAAAAGGAGCAATGTAATAGGAATAAATTCAAAGCAGGAAGGTACTCATCCGGATTAGATACACTGTAGTAAAATGTATTAAAATACATAATCATGTGACACGACTATATTGACTTATTAAGCACAGAGGATACGAAGTATACGCATTCCAATTTGTAATTCATATATAGACACAATGAATTACACCAAACACATAAGCATAACTTCTTGATGCATACGGATTTTAAACTGGAAAATACTAAATACCCGATCCTAGATGAAGATAAGATATCATGACTCAACCCATGATTATCCAAATCATAAGCATAACCTCTTAATGATTCAAACAACACACCAAACACACATGAGCATAAATTCTCATAGCATAAGGACAGATACTTGGTTTAATATCTAAAATCCAAAACCATCATCCACGAACCTCATGTAATGCCACAAATGCACATACCAAGTCTAATCATTCAAAGATCCACCAACCTAGTGTCAATCTTAACATAACTTAAACTTGTTTAAATATACATGCACTTGAAGATAAGCATTTCACATATAAAGTCAACCATTAGCTATACACATAGCTAGTGAGTACAAACTTAACTTAAGTATCAATAAAGCAAATCATATATCATAGTAATAAGCATACAATGCTATCCTATCACATTGTGGTGTGTTGAACAGATTGGAATGAGTCATTTCTTGCAGGATAGCTAGTCCCGCTAAACAACATTAAACCGAGGAACAAGACACAACCATCCGCGCTGGGGAAGAATAAAGCAATCCACCAAGCATCGTTTACGGAACCATAGGCTCCTTAGGCAATTCATCCACTTCCGACTTATTACCCCTCATGATATAAGGCACGGCGGTTCTGCAGAACCTATGATCCGGAATGTTACCTCGAATCAACTTTAAGTCCTGACTTGCCTGATCAAGATGAAGCTCATGATCAGCTTCAGTCTTCGAGTAGACAAGAATATCATCAATAAAGACAATCACGGATCTATTAAGAAATGGAAGACAAACACGATTCATTAGATCCATGAAGTTAGTAAGGGCATTGGTTAAGCTGAACGGCATAACCAAGAATTCGTAATGACCGTAGCTAGTTCGAAAAGCAGTCTTCGGGATATCTTCGTCATGAACTCGCACTTGATGGTACCCCGACCGAAGATCAATTTTTAAAGAAGTAAGTAGCTCCCTGCAATTGATCAACAAGATCGTCTACTCGCGGAAGAGGATATTTATTCTTTACAGTTTGCTTGTTAAGTTCCGTGTAATCTATGCACATACACATTGTTCCATCGTTCTTCTTGATGAACAACACGGGAGCTCCCCACGAAGAGGAACTCGGACGGGTGAAACCTTTGTCAAGCAACTCCTTAATTTGAGTTATCATCTCATGAATTTCAGAAGGAGCAAGACGATATGGAGCTCTAGCCAACGGAGTAGCTCCAGGAATAAGCTCAATCTTATACTCGACATCTCTAACCGGAGGTAAACCCGGTAGTTATTCAAGAAACACCTCAGGGTAATCAGACGCTACCCTGATGCCTTGGATCGGTCGCTTTTCCATCTTGGCATCAATAACATATGCTAAGAAAGAATCACAACCTTTAGAAATAGAATTTTGAGCTTTAATCATCGGGATAACATGAATATCGGACTCCCGTCACTCTCCTCGAGCTATCGCATAAGATCCATCGGAAAGAGGACTCTTAATCATCTTTTTGGAACAGAGAATCTCAGCATCACGACTACTGAGCCAATCCATCCCAATTACCACATTGAAGCCCGCAATAGGCATAACAAAGAATGAGATAGGGAAACTACTACCCTCGACATCAAGAACATCTACTAAAACTTTCTCTATAACAGAGACTATCTTACTACTAGCAACTTTCACATTAAGTGGATCGATCAACTTGGAAACAAGTAATTTCAACTTTTTACAACAACAAATAGAGACAAAGGAGTAAGTAGCTCCAGAGTTGAATAACACAGAAGCAGGGTTATAGTTAATAAGGAATGTACCAATGACGACATCCCCTGCTGCCTTCGCCTCCTCTGCCGTCATCTAGAATGCCCTTCCTCCCGTACGAGATGTACCATCATTCTTCTTCCCTCCAGAAGACCCACCTGCTCCTGAGTTTTGTCTATAGAGACAATCAACCATCTTATGACCGGGTTTGTGACACCGGTAACAAACATCTTCCTTATACTCACATTCATTACCAAGATGGCCCATATGTCCACATCTCCAACATTTTCTTGTAGCTTTGGAACATTCACCTCATTGGTGGGTACGACACGAGGAACACCAAAGATTTTTAGGTCTCGATTTCTTGGAAGTACCAGTTCCTCCACCTCTAGAGGATTGCCCTTTTACAGGACTCAATTTTCGAGATGACTAAAACTTTCTTTTGTAACCCCTATTGGAAGATTCTCCCTTATACTGCATACCACCTCCCTTCATTTGTCGGGCCACTTCGAATGCCCGATCCTGACTCACAGTCGCTCGCACATTGGCGCGAATCTCTAATGGCAGGGTCTCCACAAACCTTCTTATTTTGGCATTTTCGTCTGGTATCGAATGCGGAACGGACCTCATCTCATTAATAAAAGCAGTGATGAGATCCTCTATCGACTTATATCCTTTTTGGAGATCCTTGGACCTCCTCTCCATTCTTTCTAACTTTTATATAACAAAGAAGAGTATTTAATACTTCATTATACTTACTTATAGCTATTAATAAGTTATATCATAACAAGTTATATTTATGCAACTCTCATACTCAACCCCCCGTAAGGAACACTTTACTATGGTTGGGCCCGAGTTTGAGACCGAATACTCTTACAAGTACCCAATTCCCTCAAACTTAGGCTCTCATACCTACTTGTAACACCGGCTTTGCAAAATGACAAATTTAGCAAAATTTTTCATTTTTCTTAAACGTGAACTCATTCACGATAAAATAAAATTAAGTTTCGCAGCGGAAGTTTAAACCAAAAGGTTTACATCAGATATTTACATTCAAAACTATGTATCATTTATTTGGTGTTAGTCTAACATAACGACCGACCATAATATCATATTATTACATAAAGCGTTCCATCCCAAATAATATCCAGCAGAAGGCAACCCCGCTCACGAGGCCACCTATTCTTTATCTGCAAAAAGGGTCAACGTGGCACCATTAGCTATACACATAGCTAGTGAGTACAAACTTAACATAAGTATCAATAAAGCAAGTCATGTATCACAGAAATAAGCATACAATGCTATCCTATCATATTGCGGTGTGCTGAATAGATCGGAACGAGTCATTTCTTGCAAGATAGCTAGTCCCGCTAAACAACATTAAACCGAGGAACCAGACACAACCATCCGCGCTAGGGAAGCATAAAGCAATCCACCAAGCATCGTTTACGGAACCATAGGCTCCTTAGGCAATTCAGCCACTTCCGACTTATTACCCCTCATGATATAAGGCATGGCGGCTCTGCAGAACCTACGATCCAGAATGTTACCTCGAATCATGTTTAAGTCCCGAATCGCCTGATAAGGATCCCTAAGACCCAGCTACAAAGTTGACCTTAACCATGCTTGAAGATGTCCGTGAACCTTTCACATACACATAGGTGATCTAATGTGGATCATTCACTTAGCATGCATATTCATTCATTAGGCATGCATATTCATTCATTTCATCGAAGTGGATCCAATCTGGATCCCTAGCATACATATCATTAATCTTTCACATAGTCGATCCATTCAGGATCAGTATCATACTTATCATTCATCTTAACTAGGCGGCTCTAATTTTGGATTCCGCTGGCATGCACTTAACTAACATTTAACAAGTACTCATCATGGCATAATGCAATAAAGTAGCATGGCAATACTTACGTATTTACTTTTAAGCATACATGCAACTTTAAACATTTCTGAATTACGTACAATTCATTTAGCAAGAAAGTCTCCCTCCATTGAGACTTATGAAAGTCGTACTCACCTGAGTAGCTTATATTACGGACTACTTTAACTCTGCTTAAGCTAATTTGGCCAGTTTACCTAGATTCATTATCATTAGCGTTAAGCGTTTACACATATGAGATTCTATTACTAGAACACTTATAGTAACTATCTAAGGCTTACGACACCCTAGATTAAGCTCACATGACTTAGCACAACTTGTGCCTTTAAAACACGGATCACTCAACAATCGGATCATCCGAAAGTCGGATCAAAAGTTGGTCCGAAAGTCAGACCAAAAGGTCAAATGGGTCAAAAGTCGGATGAACAAAACTCGCATGAAATTGTGAAGGTCGCACAACTTAGTCGGGAACGCGTCGCGTCGCGTGCAGACCTGCATATCATCTTCTTCTTGTTCATCAACCATCCGACTTATTTCTTAAACTTTTCATTTTCCAGATTCACAAACTCGTTAGTTTTAGTTTTAAAACACTTCTAAACTTAATATTACATATATACAAACCTCATAAACTCATCAAATCCAAATAAGAACACCAAACATGCAAAACCCACTTGTCAAGTGAGATTCATATGTTCTTCAATGGTGTTTTCATTTGAACTTGAATTTCCAACCATGATTCAACTCATATTTATTATAAATCAAGCTTAAACTTTATAACAAAACACATACTAACCTTTGCTTGATTCAAAGACAACAAATCTTCTAACTTCTTGCTTTCAAGAATCTCATGAGAGAGAACTAGTGTGTGTTCTTGCACACATACATATAAACCCATATCCAGAGGCAACCACCTCAGAATTTCTCTCTTATCTTTCTTCTTTTCTAATTTCCTAATATATATAATTATTTATCTAACTTTAATAATTGACACACAATTACAAATATATATATATATATAACAAAACTTCATTTAAGCAATTAATACATACATACATACAACTTGAAATATCTATTTACATAATTCACTAGCTTAGTCACATTTATAATCGGTTTACAACTTGGCCCAAATCGAGGATTTTACAAATCTACCCCTCTTAAGAGGATTCCGTCCTCGGAATCCGCTTAGTGATAAATAGGTGAGGGTATCTTGTCTTCATCTCGTCCTCGACTTCCCACGTCAGGTTTGGACCTAAGTTGTGCTTCCACTTGACAAGAACCAGCTTGATCATCTTCTTGCGTAGCTTCTTGACCTTCGTGTCAAGACTTTCAATAGGTTCTTCTACAAGTCGCTTAGAAGAGTCAACCTACAGTTCTTGCAATAGGAGAATCTGATCATCTTCAACGTTGCACTTGCGCCTTGCAGCCGTCTCTAACAAGACTTGATATTTTCAACACTTTTTCTTTGTTTTAGCTTCGTTTATCATTTAGTCATCCTCGTGGGCCTATATAATAGATTTATAAGATATTATGCATCAAACCATGTAAATCTGCTAAAAATGTGTCAAAACACGGGAAATTAAATATAATAAATATGTATAATTTAGTGCATATCAAACACCCACAACAAAATACATACTGTTACAAAAATACATTGTATATCATTTAGTGTTACAAAAGTTAAACAAAAGATGGCTCATCAGTTTCTCAAAACAATATCAGAGCAATAGTCAAATTTCCCTTCAAACACACAAACTCCCAGCTAAACAGTTGTACTTATCGAAACCTGCAAAAACGGATTTAAGGTGGGGAATTGACATAAAGCTAAGTGAATGGAAGCTAAAATCACCAACATCAATTAGCAACAACATGTTGAAGTATGCCCACTTACAAACATATGCCAATATCACTACCGATGATGCGTAGGCCTATTGAGTCACACACCGGGGATTGATCTTGACAACAACCTAAGTAAAAGGGCTAAAAGGAATCAACTGCATTTGAGTTGCAAATTGAGGTAGGCCAGAGAGAGTTTATGGCGTGAACTGTTGTGCAGACTGCTGTCAACTTTTACATGTTGCCACCCACATCAACCAATGCATGTCTATCTTCACCAAAAGTATTTGGCCGGACTTAGGGAATTGAGGGGGCATCTTTGGGGTTATATATAAACATTGCATCAGCTCCTAAACCTCTCTTGAACATCCTAACACATATATACACTTAGATAAACTTGTGAGGTGATTTTCATAAGTGTTCTTTGTGTGTTCATGCAAGAGGTTTACCAAGAGGCATTAAAGTACTGAGTTGTTGTTCCAGAGCCACCTCTACATCAGTTTTGCACTTGGTGGCCTAAAAACCGAAAAATCAAAATTTTTGAAATTTGGTCCGATGTACTTCACGTCGTAAACTCTCTAGAGTTCACATCATGAAGTGCTTGATAGAAAACGATTTTTAGTTTTAAATTTTTCAAATCTGTTTTGGTTCTTTGGTTTTTGGCCATTGTTGTTTGTTTATGGTTTTTCCAGTTGCTAGACATCTTGTGATGATCTTGTTGCATTTTATGTTGGTTTGTATATTTACATGTGGATTATGATTTTGGCATGAAATGTATAATTTCGTGTACTTATATTATGTATATATGAATATGTTTCACTAACAATGGTTTGGTGTTACGAATGATATGTACATGGGATTATTTTGATGTGCCTTGAGTTTATAAAATAATCTTAACCAAGATAAAAATAGTTGCATGGTTTTGTGGCACTCCATGCTTGTATGCTTTTGTTATTTAGATAGCATGTTGGTAACCATTTTGCCCTAGACCTTTGGTTGTGATGTTTGGTTGCTTGTTGTATTTATTCATTCATTTCATGATTTTATATCACATGTTTTGTAATTAATTATTTGTTTATGTATTTGGTATGTAAATATGTTTTTTGTGGCTTGCATTCCATTTAAATTCCATATATTTGTAAAGTACTAGAAGATAGGTTTTTTGTGGCTTGCATTCCATTTCTATCTTTGTATGTATTTGTAATATGGAGACAACCATCGGGAGTCATAGCAATGACGTCTAAATCTGGGAAGCCCAATGGAGGTGGCGGGTTTAGTGGGAGCACATCCAAAGTCATTGGAAGTTTTTCCTTCGTTGACTTTGTTTTCCCGTTTTGGCTCACGGGAAAACGCATAGGCTTAGGGGCATGGTTACCAATATTTTGTATGCGTGTGATGTGTTTTATTTGTTTATGTATGGATATTAGGATTATTGCATCCTAGACAACTTTTTATAAAAGTAATAAAAACACAAGAGTTTTAAAAATGGTTTTGTTAACTCGCGCGCATAAGATTAACAAAGATGATATAAAATTGGTTTATATTTAAAAGTGAAAAATTGTTTTTGTCACTAAATTTCTTAATCAAATCAAAATGGTTTTTTAACCGGAAAACAAATCCCATTTTCTAAATGTAAATCTCACGCCAGCCATAAGATGACATCACCCGAATCTAGTCACGCAAGGAATGATTGTCGAGCTTTAGCCAAGTCAAACCTCACGTGAACTGTGTGGAAGGTGATGGTGGCAACTCGCAAGATTGATTGTCGATCTCTAGCCGAGCCAATAGATGGGCAAGAGTACCACCGTGTATCTTGATGGTTGATTTACAATTTCGAAATAGAATTTTGAATGGTTATCGAGCTTTTAGCCGAGATTATTCAAAATTTTAGTTTGAAGTTGGTGTGGAGGGATCAAACATGCCAATACGACACAATGGTTGTCAATTTTGATCCCTCAAGGAACTAAGAGTTGTAATAATGGATTACAATCGGTAAGATGGTTACCGGCCTAAATAGCTTTACCACGTGATCCGGGGAAAACCCGTCACGGTGTAATATGAAATATAGTTCTTAGCCCTTGTTAAGATAATTGTTTTTCTTAAAACTTATGTGGTAATTATTTTAACAAGGATTGTATCAAACTAACCAAAACTCATACTCTTGTTATTTATAGATGTCAAACCATAATAACACCACGTCAAACATTTCACTTCGTATGTTCCTAGAAAGGGAGAAACTCATGGGAGTGAACTTCATTGACTGGCTTAGGCAATTGAGAATTGTCCTTCGCCATGAGTCAAAGTTGCACATCCTTGAGGAACCCCTTCCGGAACCACCTGCTCCCAACGCGACTTGGGCCGTCCGATATGCCTATGAAAATCGTGTTGAGGACATACACGATGTTGCGTGCCTCATGTTGCCAACTATGAGCTCAGAGCTGCAAAAGCAGTTCGAGCACATGAGTGTGTACGATATGGCAAACAAGCTTAAGGACATGTTCCAAAAGCAAGTTAGGCAGGAACACTAGGAGTGTGTTAAAAGCCTAGTCGGTTGTAGGATGCAAGAAGGCGGGAATGTAGGTTTTCATGTCGTTAAGATGAAGGTATACGTGGACCAAATAGAGAGGCTAGGATTTCTCATTGGGAGGGAGCTCGCTGTGGATATTGTATTGTGGTTCCTTCCCGCATCATATGATCAGTTTGTCATGAACTAACACATACAAGGGATAGATAAATCCTTAAGTGAATTGCATGGAATGCTAAAGAATGCAGAGTCTAATATGGCCAAGCATAATTACACCTCATCCATTCCCATCTTGGGTTCAAAGGAACAAAAGAAAAGAAAGAAGAAACCGACCCTAAAAGGAAAGGTTGGAGTATCCAAGCCTATCCTTACCATTGTGTCCAAGGACATAGATAATGTGCCTCAAGAAGAGACTCAAAGGGTGGTTTGCTACTTCTGTGGTAGATTTGGAGATTGGGACCGTCATGCCTGCCCTACGTGCCAAAGGGATATAAAACTTCTAAGAAAAAAGAAAGTTACATTTCCCTCTAAAGGTACATTCATGATTCATAGCTATTCTTCTAAAGATGGGATTACTGACCCGAGCTAACTGACTCACGTTTGTTACAAATTGATTTTTGTGTTGGGTTTTAGCATGGCACGCAACGGAAGAAAAAGAACAAGAATCAAACAAAAACAAGTTGTTCAAAGAACCAAGATGCCATTAAAACCCACCACATGGACCAAGCTCTACATACAAGTAATGCAACAAGAAAAACAAAGGAGAAGAAGTTATACCATACACGAATTGGAGCTGGACAAACCGAACTTGGTGGATGAACTAGAAAGCTAAACCAAGCCTTCCTCTATCGATAGTCCACACCGAGTTTTTTCAATATCCTTGTACTAGCAATCCTCCAAGTGATCTACAAGGACTTGTAATCACTTATGGAACAACAACTTAGTAGCTTAATGCCTCTTGGCAAACCTCTTGCATGTACACACAAAGAACCCTCATGGAAGAACCTCACAAGTTTATCTTAGTGTGTCTAAGTGTTAGGATGTTCAAGAGTAGAAAAGAGTTGATGCATAGTCCATATATAACCCCCAAGATGCCTCCTTAGTGCCCCAAGGCCGGCCAAAGACTTCTGTGAGTGATGGACATGCATTAGTGGAAGAGAGAGGCAACATGCAAAAAGCTTACAGCTGTCTGTACACTAGTTCACAACGTGAACTGTCTCTGGTCTACCTCAATTTGGAACTCAAATGCAATTGATTCCTTTTAGCCCCTTCACTTTCATTGTTGTCGAGATTGATCCCCGGTGTGTGACCCAATAGGCCTATGCATCGTCGGTAGTGATCAATTGGCGTGCGTATGTCAGTGGGCATACTCCAACAGACTCCCACTTGCACATGACATACCGTACCCATAGTACCACATACAAAGAGCGGCCTCTAGCAAGGCATCTTTGCCCCCAAGTCAGCATAGGTTTTTTCTTCCTGGACAAATGCCAAATCTCAAACATAAGTATGAAATGGCCCTATAGATAAGTGATCAAATTATACCTTTGTTCGCGATATCCGTGTGAACACGAGACATGGTTAAATGTCATCTCCCGATCGTTCACGATTATGTTTCTCGATCAAGATTGATGGTGACCAAAAATCTAGTTGCAATCGATCTAACATCATTGCAACGTTAACACAGCCATGCATTTTAACGTCGGCGCTCAATCATCGAGGGGCCCATGGATATCTCTCTAAACTAGAGGAACAAATCCTTTTGACTACATTGTTCCGCCACATATACCATACTTTACCCAAAAGCTCCCTTTATAACAGTCAGTTATGAACTGCGTTTGAAAGTAATCAAAGCAAAGAAGGCACATGCTTTGACACACGTGTATCTCCAGTCTAAGGATGAAATGATATTATCATCGTGAGTTACTTATGACAGAAACTATGAAGTAACTTCAGGTGTGGGTCGTCCAATCACTTGAAGAATTCAAGCATAGGCGAAGTGTTGCATCCCTTGTATCCAATCCATTATTAGATACGTGACCAACCCCTTCCCTCAATCTTAATTCAATATTCCTCCCCATGAATAATGACTGACTGTGGACATTTAGAATGATGAAGCATTCTGGGAAGTGGTTAAACATGCTAAGATGGAACACATTAAGGATTCATAAAAATACCCGCCCGCGGCGCATTATTAAATCTCCATTTAATAATCGATATAGTATGAAATACAATACTGGTTGATGTTCTCCAAATAGATAAATACTAATCAATCATAAACCAAAAACAACATTTAAGCCAACTTATATGCATTTAGAAATGTCGGCTGACCTAATATGATAAACATCACTAGTCAATAATAACGGCTTAACTAGTGAGTTTGTAACACAACACCCACATGTACTTTTGTTATTCACTTATATCTCTACTGACCAGACCTATCTCAAAGTGTCCATCAAAGATATAAATTTCTAAAGTGATCACTCCCTCATTGTCTTAAAAGCTCACAATAGGGTAGGTGATACTTATGAACCAACAATTAACACCACAATGTAGGACCATAAACTTCGATCAAGATCGACAGTTATCCTTATAGAAATTTTCACTAGAGTAATTACTTACTCCAGACCCTTTCTAGTCGTCAAACATCAAGAACATATCTCGGTATTTCTTGAACTCAAAATATTCTATTTTGTATGTAGGACCATAAACTTCGATCAAGATCGACAGTTATCCTTATAGAAATTTGCACTAGAGTAATTACTTACTCCAGACCCTTTCTAGTCGTCAAACATCAAGAACATATCTCGGTATTTCTTGAACTCAAAATATTCTATTTTGTATCTCCTAAGTGTCTTTGTGAAGCAATAATTCCTGAATTAGGTCCATAGACAACTTAATATCGGGACATTATCTTCAATAGAAACATACACTTAGGAATACAACAAAGCTCCCACTAGCCCTGACGTATGTAAAAATCTTATGCATGCTTTCTAGAAAATCATCACTAGATTCCCTTAATAAAAGCGAAGATCTAACCTTTTAAATGCTAGCATAAACCCACAATGGATTTATCTATGCTTGTAGAATTAATTTTGATATTGTGGATACATAAGACCTTCGGAGAGTGTTGTGAGCACTTCCTCATGATTTTGTTCTATGATGGAACGTGGTCTTGTATATCCGTATGCTATCTCTTATTGCCACAAAAGGAAATAATAGCCAATGGTATCAAATATTCTTCAACATAACCACTAGGAAAAGTTTCCTCAAAACCATCATGAAACCTTTTCACATAGTCGGTATTTGAAGTTGTCTACAACTCCATTCATATTAGTCCCACTTGTACCTTCTTGGTTTTCACCTAGGTATGGGATTAAGCCAAGTCAAATACTTGGATATTCGAATGGATTGCATTTCTTGATCAATTACTTCTTTTAACTTAGTGAATCCAGGTTCACTATGTCTTTTAATTAATGGTGACCTCAACATGACTCACCATCAAGTCATTGTCGCTTAGATATGAGAGACCCATATCTCTTTGCTTTTATATGACTCTTATCAGACATAAAAGTAATGATACTTAGTCAGGTATACCAGCATATCAATGCTGGTTCTTAATCAATCAAGATTGATTATTTGCTAGTGTCAATCACTAGGTCTTTCATTTAAATTCCACGTTCTTCCACTGGAATGCTTTAGTTATTTTCTCCTTTTAGAGTAACAAAACAACGTTCTCAAAAGATTAAATATCTAAAACATAGAATAACTTCTTAAATGTATTAACACCTCTCAAGTTCATCCATCTCCCACTGAATGTAGATGTGATAACTTTAAACTATGAGATAGACAAGCAAAGAGCTCTTTCTAGTCATATCTTATTTAGTGCTAATTAGACCATCGATTGGTTCTAGATGTGAGGACTTAGTCCGCCATGTTATGTGAGTGTATCAATAAGCAGGATACACCTTTATGACTCATCATAAACCAGATCATATTCAATAATATCCGGTTCCCCACAACATGACACCATTTACCAATGTGTCTTAGTAGGAAATGAATTATTTGGAAAAAAAACCACAATTCATTATATGGTCATTTATTATAGATACAAGGTATCTTAGCATCTAAGCTAGATCTAAATATCTTGATCTATATGCCCTATAGATTCCGTAAAAGGTTTTGGTTAATCTTGAACACCTACGAGGTTTCAAACATTTACCCAAACTAGAAAACTTTCCGCAATAGCTACTAGAAGGTAGGGATCAAGAAGTCTCCTTTTAGTTATTCTTTGTGTTATGCTTGAACGGATTATCCACCAAAGTGTGATCAATATCCAACAAGCTTTTATTCTTCTCACACATGACAATGAAGGGTTTCATAATCACCCTAGCCTAATAAACAAGATTAACATCTAATGTCTAACCCGAGGTTAAACTATCCCGAGGTTAAACTATCCCGAGATCCTAACCACACGGATCTAGGTGATACTTTTCTTGTTTATGTGGTTAAGTTGATTATTTCACAATGATAACTTCTCCAAACTATTTGGATCCAGAATCATATATTCATGAATATTTTATTACTTGCAATAAAAATCTTGTGTATGCCGTGACATGGATAATTTTTAAATCCAACAATATTTTTCATAACAACTTTCTTATTTGAAGAAAAAAAATTCATCGTCATCAAAAGTAAAGTTGTGTGTCACGCAGGACAAAACAACACATAAACTTTGACATGAATAAACTTTGAACAAACAATATGAACAAGTTTTACATTAAATCTCAAAACTTTCAAAATTATATCCATCGTCTTCAAAACAAACATACAAAGAAACATCACTTGCCACGCAGGGCAACAAAATACAAGTAACAAATAAACCAGTGATTAAGATGAGATCATATATCCCAATCTTCTCGTAGAGGACAAGCATCCATGTTTCCTCATAATGAGATCCGATTTCTTCACGCTTTTCTTCTTATCATCATGGACCTACACTGTGTAACAAAAATAAAGTTGTAACAAACGTGAGTCAATTAGCTCGGGTCAACAATCCCAACTTTTAGAAGAATAGCAATGAATCATGAATGTACCTTTAGAGGAAAATGTAACTTTCTCTTTCCTTAGAAGTTTTATATCCCTTTGGCACGTAGGACAGGCATGACGGCCCTAATCTCCAAATCTTCAACAGAAGTAGCAAACCACTATTTGAGTCTCTTCTTGAGGCACATTATCTATGTCCTTAGACTCAATGTTAGGGATAGGCTTGGATACTCCAACCTTTCCTTTTGGGGTTGGTTTCTTCTTCCTTTTCTTTTGTTCCTTTGAACCCAAGATGGTAATGGATGAGGTGGAATTATGCTTGGCCATGTTTGACTCCGCAGTCTTTAACATGCCATGTAATTCACTTAAGGATTTATCTATCCCTTGCATATGATAGTTCATGACAAACTGTTCATATGATGTGGGTAGGGACCGCAATATGATATCCACAGCGAGCTCCCTCTCAATGGGAAATCCTAGCCTCTCCATTTGGTCCACGTACGCCTTCATCTTAAGGACGTGGACACTTACATTCCCGCCTTCCTGCATCCTACAACCGATTAGGTTTTTAACACACTCATAGTGTTCCCGCCTAACTTGCTTTTGGAACATGTCCTTAAGCTTGTTTACCATGTCGTACACACTCATGTGCTCGACTTTCTTTTGCAGCTCTGAGCTCATAGTTGACAACATGAGGCAGGCAACGTCGTGTGTGTCCTCAACACGCTTTTCATTTGCATATCGGACGGCCCAAGTCGCGTTGGTAGCAAGTGGTTCCGGAAGGGGTTCCTCAAGGATGTGCAACTTTGATTCATGGCGAAGGACAATTCTCAATTGCCTAAGCCAATCAATAAAGTTCACTTCCATGAGTTTCTCCCTTTCTAGGAACATACGAAGTGAAATGTTTGACGTGGTGTTATGGTTTGACGTCTATAAATAACAAAAGTACGAGTTTTGGTAAGTTTGATATAATCCTTGTTAAAAATAATTACCCCATAAGTTTTAAGAAAAACAATTATCTTAACAAGGGCTAAGAACCATATTTCACATTACACCGTGACGGGTTTCCCGCGGATCACGTGGTAAAGCTATTTAGGACGGTAACCATCTTAGTGATTGTAATCCATTATTACAACTCTTAGTTCCTTGCGGGATCCAAATTGACAACCATTGTGTCATATTGGCATGTTTGATCCCTCCACACCAACTTCAAACTAAAATTTTGAATAATCTCGGCTAGAGATCGACAACCATTCAAAATTATATTTCGAAATTGTAAATCAACCATCAAGATACACGGTGGTACTCTTGCCCAACGATTGGCTCGGCTAGAGCTCGACAACCAATCTTGCGAGTTGCCACCATCACCTTCCACACAGCTCACGTAAGGTTAGACTCGGCTAAAGCTCGACAATCATTCCTTACGTGACTAGATTCGGGTGGTGTCATCTTATGGCGGCGTGAGATTTACGTTTAGAAAACGGGATTTGTTTTCCGGTTAAAAAACCATTTTGATTTGATTAACAAATTTAGTGACAAAAGACAATTTTTCACTTTTGAATATAAACCAATTTTATATCCTCTTTGTTAACCTTATGCGCGCGCGAGTTTGTAAACCATATTTAAAACTCTTGTGTTTTTATTACTTTAATAAAAAGTTATCTAGCATGCAATAAACATAATATCCATGCATAAATAATAAAACACATCACACACATACAAAATATTGGTAACCATGCCCCTAAGCCTATGCGTTTTCCCGTGAGCCAAAACGGGAAAACAAAGTCAACTAAGGAAAAACTTCCAATGACTTCGGATGTGCTCCCACTAAACCCGCTACCTCCATAGGGCCTCCCGGATTTGTGATCGCCAAGACGTCATAGCCATGACTCCCCATGGTGGCCTCCAAAAAAAAATACATAGAAAAGATAGAAATGGCATGCAAGCCACAAAATTCTATTTTGTAGTACTTTTACAAATATATGGAATTTAAATGGCATGCAAGCCACAAAATACATATTTACATACCAAATAAATAAACAATAAATTTATTAATTACAAACCATGTGATATTAAATCACCAAATGAATGAATAAATACAACAAGCAACCAAACATCACAACCAAAGGTCTAGGGCAAAATGGTGTGCCACAAAACCATGCAACTATTTTTATCTTGGTTAAGATTATTTTATAAACTCAAGACACATAAAAAAATAATCCCATGTACATATGCATTAGTAACACCAAACCATTGTTAGTGAAACATATTCATATATACATAATATAAGTACATGCAATTATACATTTCATGCCAAAATCATAATCCACATGTAAATATACAAACCAAGATAAAAGGCAACAAGATCATCACATGATATCTAACAACTGGAAAAATCCAGAAACAAACAACAATGGCCAAAAACCAAAGAACCAAAACAGATTGAATTTTTAAAACTAAAAAACTCATTTTCTGCTTGAACTTCACGGCGTGAACATCAAGCAGTTCATGGCGTGAAGTTCATCCGACCAGATTTCAAAATTTTGATTTTCCGGTTTTTAGGCCACCAAGTGCAAAACTGATGTGGAGGTGGCTCTGATACCACTGTTGGGTTTTAGCATGGCACGCAACGGAAGCAAAAGAACAAGAATCAAACAAAAACAAGTGGTTCAAAGAACCAAGATGCCATTAAAACCCACCACATGGACCAAGCTCTACATATAAGTAATGCAACAAGAAAAACAAGGGAGAAGAAGTTATACCATACACGAATTGGAGCTGGAGAAACCAAACTTGATGGATGAACTAGAAATCTAAACCAAGCCTTCCTCTATCGATAGTCCACACCAAGTTTGTTCAATCTCCTTGTACTAGCAAGCCTCCAAGTGATATACAAGGACTTGTAATCACTTCTGGAACAACAACTTAGTAGCTTAATGCCTCTTGGCAAACTTCTTGCATGTACACACAAAGAACCCTCATGGAAGAACCTCACAAGTTTATCTTAGTGTGTCTAAGTGTTAGGATGTTCAAGAGTAGAAAAGAGCTGATGCATAGTCCATATATAACCCCCCAAGATGCCTCCTTTGTGCCCCAAGGCCGGCCAAAGACTTCTGTGAGTGATGGACATGCATTGGTGGAAGAGAGGCAACATGCAAAAAGCTGACAGCTGTCTGTACACTAGTTCACGCCGTGAACTCTCTCTGGTCCACCTCAATTTGGAACTCAAATGCAATTGATTCCTTTTAGTCCCTCCACTTTGGTTGTTGTCGAGATTGATCCCCGGTGTGTGACCCAATAGGCCTATGCATCATCGGTAGTGATCAATTAGCGTGTGTATGTCAGTGGGCATACTCCAACATTTTGTTATAGAGTGTAGGTCCTTGATGGTAGGAAGAAAAGCATGAAGAACCAAATCTCAAAAGAGGAAATTCGGATGCTTGTCCTTTATGATAAAGCTGGGATATTTGATCTCATCTTAATCACCGGTTTATTTGTTACTTGTATTTTGTTGCCCTGCGTGGCAAGTGATGTTTCTTTATATGCTCGTTTTGAAGAGAATGGATATAATTTTGAAAGTTTTGAGATTTGATGTAAAACTTTTTTGTATTGTTTGTTCAAAGTTTATTCATGTCAAAGTTTATGTGTTGTTTGTCCTGCGGGGCACACAACTTTACTTTTGATGATGATGAATCTTTTTCTTGAAATATTAAGGTTGTTATGAAAAATATTTTGAGATGTTTGTTAGATTCAAAAATTATCCATGTCATGGCATACACAAGTTTTTTGTTGCAAGTAATAAAATATTCATGAATATATGATTCTGAATCCAAAATAGTTTGGAGAAGTTATCTTTGTGAAATAATCAACTTTACTACATAAACTAGAAAAGTATCACCTAGATCCGTGTGGTTAGGATCTTAGGATAGTTTAATCCCGGGTTAGACATTAGATGCTAATCTTGTTTATTAGACTAAGATGATTATGAAACCCGTCATTGTCATGTGTGAGAAGGATTAAAGCTTGTTGGATATTGATCACACTTTTGTAGATAATCCGTTCAAGCACAACACAAAGAATAACTAAAGGAAAACTTCTTCATCACTACCTTTTGGTAGCAATTGTGGAAAGTTTTCTAGTTTGGGTAAATGTCTGAAACCTAGTTGATGTTCAGGATTAACCAAAACTTCTTATAGAATCTATAGGGCGTATACATCAAGATATTTAGATCTAGCTTAGATGCTAAGATAACTTGTATCTATAATTAATGACCATATAATAAATTGTGATTTTTTCACGTAATTCATTTCCTACTTAGACACGTTGTTACATGGTACCATGTTGTGGCAAACCAGATATTTGTGAAATATGATCTGGTTCAATGATGGTTCATAAATGTGTATACAGCTTATTGATACACTCACTTAACATGGCGGACTAAGTCATTAAAAACCAATCGATGGTCTATTAGCACTTTATAAGATATGACTAGAAAGAGTTCTTTGCTTGTCTATCTCATAGTTTAAAGTCATCCCATCTACTTTCAGTGGGAGATGGATGAACTAGAAATCAAAATGTGCTAATACATCTGAGAAGTTCTTCTAAGTTTTAGATATTTAACCTTCTGAGAATGGTGTTTTGTTGCTCTAAAAGGAGAAAATAACTAAAACATTCCAGTGGAAGAACGTGGAATTTAAATGAAAGACCTAACGATTGACACTAGCAAATAATCAATCTTGATTGATTGAGAACTAGCATTGATATGTTGGTATAGTTGACTAAGTATCACTACTTTTATGTCTGATAAAAGTCATATGAAGGCAAAGAGATATGGGCTCTCATATCTAAGCGGTGATGACTTGATGCCGAGTCATGTTAAGGTCACCATCTATCGGAAGACATAGTGAACACGGATTCACTAAGGTAAAAGAAGTAATTGATCAAGAGATGCAATCCATTCGAAATATCCAAGTATTTGACTTGGCTTAATCCCGTACCTAGGTGAAAACCAAGAAGGTACAAGTGGGATTAATATGAATGGAGTTGTAGACAACTTCAAATACCGACTATATGAAAAGGATTCATATTGGTTAAAAGGAAACTTTCCTAGTGGTTATGTTAAAGAATATTTGATACCAGTGGCTATTATTGCCTTTTGTGGCAATAAAAATAGCACACGGATATACAAGACCGCATTCCGTCATAGAACAACACTATGAGGAAGTGCTCACAACACTCTCCGAGGGTCTTATCTATCCATAATATCAAAATTAAGTCTACAAGCATGGATAAATCCATTGTGGATTTATGCTAGCATATAAAAGGTAAGATCTCTGCTTTTATTAAGGAAATCTAGTGACGATTTTCTAGAAGCATGGATGAGACTTTTACATACGTCTGGGCTAGTGGGAGATTTATTGTATTCCTAAGTATATGTGTCTATTGAAGATGATGTCCCGATATAAGTTGTCTGTGGACCAAATTCAGGAATTATTGCTTCACTAGGACACTTAGGAGATACAAAATAGAATATTTTGAGTTCAAGAAATACCAAGATACGTTCTTGATGTTTGACAACTAGAAAAGGTCTAGAGTAAGTAATTACTCTAATACAAGTTTCTATTAGGATAACTATCGATCTTGATCGAAGTTCATGATCTTAACTAGTGGTGTTAATTGTTGGTTCTTAAGTATCACCTACCCTATTGTGGGCTTTTGTAACAATGAGGTTATGGTCACTTTAGCACTTTATATTATGATATCTTTGACGGACACTATAAGAGTGGTCTGGTCAGAAGAGATATAAGCAAATAACAAAAGTACATGTGGGTGTTGTGTTACAAACCTACTAGTTAAGCCATTATTATTGAATAGTGATGTTTATCATACTAGGTCAGCTGACATTTCTGAATGCATATAAACTTGGCTTAAAAATTGTTTTGGTCTATGATTGATTTGTATTTATCTATTTGGGGAACATTAAGCAGTATTGTATTTCATATTATATCGATAATTAAATGGAGATTTAATAATGCGCCAAGGGCGGGTATTTTCATGAATCCTTGCTGTGTTCCATCTTAGCATGTTTAACCACTTCCCAAAATGCTTTATCATTCTAAATGTCCACAGTCAGTCATTCTTCGTGGGGAGGAAGTTTGAATTAAGACTGAGGGAAGGGGCTGGTCACGTATCCAACAATGGATTACATACAAGGGAAGCAACACTTTGCCTATACTTGAATTCTTCAAGTGATTGGTCGACCCACACCTAAAGTTACTTCATGGTTTCTATCACAAGTAACTCGGGATGATAATATCATTTCGTCCTTAGACCGGAGATACATGTGTGTCAAAGCATGTACCTGCTTTGCTTTGATTGCTTTCAAACACTATTCGTAACTGGATGTTATAAAAGGAGCTTTTGGGTAAAGTATGGTGTATGTGGCGGAACAATGTAGTAAAAAGGATTTGTTCCTCTAGCTTAGAGAGATATCCATTGGCCCCTCGATGATTAAGAGCTAACGTAAAAATGCATGGTCGTGCTCAAGTTGCAATGATATTTGATCGATTGCAACTAGATTTTTTGGTCACCATCAATCTTGATCAAGAAACATAATTGTGAACGATTTGGGGATGACATTTAACCATGTCTCATGTTCACACGGATATCGCGAACAAAGGGATAATTTGATCACTTATCTATAGGGCCATTCTAAACTTATGTTTGAGATTTGGAATTTGTCCAGGATAACAAAACCTATGCTGAATTGGGAAGCAAAGATGCCTTGATAGAGGCCGCTCTTTGTATGTGGCATTATGGGTACGGTGTGTCATGTGCAAGTGGGAGTCTGTTGGAGTATGCCCACTAATACACATACACCACTATCACTACTGATGATGCGTACGCCTATTGGGTCACACACCGGGGATTGATCTCGATAACAACCTAAGTAAAGGGGATAAAAGGAATCAATTGCATTTGAGTTCCAAATAGAGGTGGGCCAGAGAGAGTTCACGGCATAAACTGTTGTGCAGACCGCTGTCAGCTTTTTGCATGTTGCCACCCACATCAACCAATGCATGTCTATCTTCACCAAGAGTCTTTGGCCGGCCTTAGGGAACTGAAGGGGCATCTTTGGGGTTGTAAATAAACATTGCATCAGCTTCTAAACCTCTCTTGAACATCCTAACACATATATACACTAAGATAAACTTGTGAGGTGATTTCCATAAGTGTTCTTTGTGTGTTCATGCAAGAGGTTTACAAAGAGGCATTAAGGTACTGAGTTGTTGTTCCAGAAGTGATTATAAGTCCTTGTAGATCACTTGGAAGCTTTCTAGTACAAGAAGATTGAGCAAACTCGGTGTGGACTATCGATAGAGGAAGGATTGGTTTAGCTTTCTAGTTCATCCATCAAATTCAGTTTCTCCAGCTCCAATTCGTGTGTGGTATAACTTCTTTTCCCTTGTTTTCTTGTTGCATTACTTGCATGTAGAGCTTGGTCCATGTGGTGGGTTTTAATGGCATTTTGGTTCTTAGAACCACTTAGTTTTGTTTGATTCTTGTTCTTTTGCTTCCGTTGCGTGCCATGCTAAAACCCAACACAACCAATACAACAACAATAGAGACAGGTAACCACATAAATTCAGAGGACCAGCGGTTCGGCGCAGAACCTGAAACCAATGCGGTCCAAAGCAAAGCTTTGCCGATAGACTTTTTCTACTTGACACAGTTAGACCCATTACGTTGCAACAAATGCATCATAAGATCTAGAACTGCTCAAGCAATAGCATACAAGCCCAGCCCAGTTCAACAGCAGCTGGCCTCTATCATATCATGTACACATTATCATACCATGTTCATATATCTTGGACTCAATCAATAAACACACAAACAATTAATCAATCATCAATCAGACTAAATAGGAGGTGCGAAGATCAAGATATCTTTTTTATGACTTCCATTCCACTTATCGATCCCAGCCCAAACTATCAAAGAATCAATCATATCAATTCCATGTAACCATATCAGTTATAATCAATACCACTCGTGAGTTAATGTCCACTCACCTCGATTCTCAATCTTCGAACTCAGTTGTCTAATTTCACTGAGTCTTTACGTTTCCCGATAACACAATAACACCAAAATCAGTCTTCAATTCATAAATATATATACACGTATATTTATATCTCTTATAACCTTAAAAAACATGCTAGAATCACAAATGAAACAAACATATAACATGCAACGCCATCGAATAGCAAACAAAAGTCCCAAAACTGGAAAACCCTCGGACACGTTGCGTTGAAGGCCCCGACGCATCGGGTCACAAACAACATTAACCATGAAAGCACCAGCATTAACCAAGTCAGACCACTCAAAGTCAAACCAAGCAAGTCGGATCACCACCACAAGTCGAAGCAAGCTCCAAAGTCGGACCTCATCACCAAAGTAGGACGGGAAACAACATTAACCAAGTCGGATGGGGCAAAAGTCGGATCACCAAAAAAGCGTCGGACGGGCCAAACTCGCACCCCACCGCATCCATCGCATTTCATCATCTCCTTTTTCTCTGTTCTTGTTCCGGTCAAGAAAACACATACAAACACACATCTAAATCCTACAAATCACTAAGAAATACATCCAAACCATTTACAAACTTCATATAACATGTAAACAATCATCAAGAATACACCAAAACCAATTAAAAACATCAAAACCCACTTCTCAAGTTTCATTTTTTCTTTATATCTCCATTACTGGTGTTTCAAGCTTCTAACATCAAAACCAATTATATACATATCAAATACTAACAAGAATCATAATAAGAACATAATCAAACCTTTCTTTAGCAATAAACACTCGAAATCAAAACTTCAAGGACTCAAGTTTGGGTTTCTAGTTCTTGAGTTCTCTTCACAGTACTTACACATACACATATACACAAATGAAGAAATAACTTCACAGTGAAGTTCTTATCCAAAAACTAAGGTGGCATGTGTTTTAGATATACATAAACATAGTACACTACACTGCTTATTAACATACAATCAATCAATTAACCTATTAATTAACATGCAACGAGTTATTATTTGTGACCCTCCTTTGAAAACGAATTCAACTATATCATAAACACATGTGATATAAAATATTTATTTTATCACTAATGATTCGTTGTTCGATTATTTATCAATATAAACAAACAAACACGTAAACAATCACAATTAACTTACCACCGACACGATAACAACTAGGCCAGGTTTACGGATGTTACAGTAACAATATGAGAAAGGGGCATTGTGCCCTAATTATGGTATATATATCTTCCCATTTTCCCTTCTTGACAATAATGGTCCCTTCATTAAATAATTACAACATAGAAGTTCAATTGCTATACTTAACACCCCACTTTATTACTAGTTCAAAGCATACTTAGACATTTGAAATCGGGTGTTACAACTACCAATAATAGATTTCAGTGACAAAATTCCTTAAACAAATACTAAAAATTTGACTAATTCTAAAACTACTTTGAATAGAGATGAACGTGACATAATTGAAATCCCATCAGACTCTTTACCTAAATCAATCCGTCCCAACACCAAATGGACATGTGCTACATTCACGTGTCAAATAATTGGAGACCCTAAAGCTGAAAACCAAGCACTCTACAACTTCCAATGTTTGCATGTTCTCGAATTTCGTCTCTCAAATTGAACCAAAGAAGGTTAACAAAGCTCTGAATCAGTTTGAGCAAAATAAAGTCTGGAATTTTAGTATCTCCTCCGGAGACTAAGTCCATCGTTGGAACCAAGTGGGTTTTAAAAAAAATGATGAACATGGTTTAGTAGTTAGAAATAAAGCAAGATTAGTTTCTAAGGGATATTGTCAAGAAGGACTTGATTTTGATGAAATCTTTGCCCAAGTGGCTAGAATGGAAGCTATAAGGCTATTTTTAGCCTATGTTTCCTTTAAAAGATTCAAGGTTTATCAAATGATTGGAAAGAGTGCCTTCCTAAATCATAAACTTCACAAAGAGGTCTATGTCCGACAACCAGTGAAGTTTAAAAATCCAATGCATCCAAACTATGTGTTTAAGCTTGATGAAGCCCTATAGGGTTTGAAAGAAGCTCCAAGAGCAATTGATAATACTCTTTTTCTCTTAAAATATAAAGGTGAGCTTCTTTTTGTTCAAATTTATGTGGATGACATAATCTTTGGTGCTACCAATGATAAATTATGAAACGATTTTTAGAACTCATGACCTCAAATTTTGAAATGAGCATGGTGGTTGAGTTAAATTGTTTTCTTGGACTTCAAATGAAACAATCTGAAAAAGGCATTTTCATAAATCAAGATAAATATGTTAATGATCTTTTAAAGAAGTTTAATTTTACTAAATTTTCTATCATGAAAACTCTCATTGTTCCTAAAACCAAATTGACCACCCGATAATAAAGCAGTTGAATTGATTTTAGAGGCATGATTGGCTTGTTATTATATTTAACTACCAGTAGACCAGATATCATGTTTTCTACATGTTTATGCCAACGATTTCATGCTAACTCGAAGGAATCTCACATAGCTTATGTAAGAAGGATCTTATGGTACTTAATAGGTACTCCAAATTTGGGTCTATGGTATCTTGAGACTCAGAATTTGTACTAATGTGCTTTTCAGATTCAAATTATGAAGGATGCCACATGGACTATAAAAGTACAATAAGATGTCAGCTACTTAATGGGAAGTAAGTTGGCAAAGCAAAAAGGAAAACTCTATCTCTCTATCCACGGCTGAAGCTAAATAGATTTTAGCTAGTAGTTGGTTTGATCAGATCTTAGGATGCAAAACCACTAACAGACTATGGCATTCAACATCATTGTGACAATACCAGTGCAATTGCGATCTCCAATAATCTAATGCGGCACTCTCGAACCAAGCATATTGATGCCTGGCATCACTTCATAAGAGATCATATTGCTAAAAACAAAATTGAATTATATTTCATCCCCACTAAGTATCGGCTTGCTAACATCTTCAACAAGGCATGGGATGAAAATCGCTTCAGGTTTGTCGTTTTAAAACTAAGTATGTTGAGCCCTAGTGAGTCCTAAATATCTTTAGGACTCATGTAATCTATCTTTACATTTCTGAACTCTTTGGTGCATTAAATAAATGGTGTGTGAAATACGATTAACTAAATATTTTAATTTATTATTTTAAGTATTGTGTTACATCAACCCTAAAATAAATTATTAAGTACTAGTGGGGTACCCGCGTAATGTCACGGCGGCGAATAAAAAGGAGGTTATGATGAGTTTAGTGTAGAATAATTTCAAAGAGCTAATATGAGTTTGTGAAGATTCTTTACGAGAGTCACTTTGAATTTTAGAATTAAATTGCTAACTTTGAGTTATTTGTCTTTGAGTTTGTTGGAAGAATTTTCTCGTATAGCTGAATCATGAAGTTGCTGATTATATATATATGTATGTATATGTGTGTAATGTTTCATAGTTCCAATTATTATGTAATTGAGTTAGAATGCAATGTTTATAAATTTCAACTCTTTGACTCTTTCATTTGTTTGGTGTTTGTGAAATCTCCTGAACTTGATTTATTGAAAACAGGAATTTATGTAATCTCATTAATCAAAAGTTAATATTAAAAATATATGGTTACAAATAATTCAGTTATAAGTATTGGTTTAAATTCATTAATTGTCGGTTATGTTTTCAATATTTATTGTTTATATTCATTAATTGTGGACTTAAAAAAGGCTTAAATGAGAGGTATAAAGGAGGGGTATTTTAGTAAATTTAGTCTTTTTAAAATTAAGAGTTTTTAAACTAGTAAATGCATTATATAGGAGTAAAATATATTTCTTTAACTATACTTCATCTTTGTGCGGCTAATTTGATTATTCAGTTTAGTTTATTTTCCTCTTTTGAGTCACATTTGTTACGGTCGTCAAAAGTATTTGTTATATACGTTAAGCTTTAATTTAATTTTATTTACCTATCATTATTCATGATTACCCATCATTACCTTTCGTTCTATATAATCTCTACATAACTCTCCATATTTACCCAATCAACATCAACTTTCCACCAAGCCATTTGCATCTCCATACTACCATCATTTTCCTCATTCAAGATACTATGGAAATCATCATCACATATGCAATGTTTCCATTTTGAATCACCATCATCATCATCCATGAAAATGCAAGAGGATTGGAATGCACACTTAGCAAACTCCTATGGTGTAATCTTGAATTGATCTATTATATAGATACTATCTTGTTATCCATATCATGTAATCTTTTGAACTAAGGTAAAGCTCATCATATATATTAGCTTTATTTTATGTGTGCTTTTACTACTAATAGTTGTTCTTCCTAGTTTCATCTATCCAGCAAGTTGCAAATTCCTTATAATCTATATCACTTAGTGTCCCTCTTAAAACCCTGATTTATCAACCTTAAGATTAAATAAATGCGAGTCTTGAGTGGTTACTTAATATACCCGGATGATCAGCCTTTTAGTACTCACTTCAAAACACAAGTGATATGTATTATAAGTTGAGTTTTTGTTTAGCCGAGAAGATTCCTTATCGGACAGTAAAGATTATGTAAGTCCTTCTCAGGTTTGACATTATCACTTCTTACGTGTTTCTCCACGCCAATCACACGTTTGAGATCTCTGCATATTTCTTGGAGATTGTTTCTTCCTAGTAGGTCCCTGCTTTGTGATCAACGTCCACAATGAATCCACATTTTGAATTCTTTCTTTTTGTTTCCTTCATATTTCAAAATCAAACAATGTTAAGCTTGATCCTCTTTCTGCTATTCGCATTCATATCAGTGATATTGTTGTAAAATCGAACAATATTGCTACTCAACTATCCTCAACCTCTGATGATTCTCCATTTAAACCTATCGTTCACTTTCTCAAACATCGCCCTATCACGTATGCTCTTTATGTGACCATCAAGATGTTTGAAGAACATCTTGCTAATTGCCTTGTAACAAAATAATCCCGATCTAGGTTGTAGTATAAAATATATAAATATAATATTGTAAATAGGGGCGGCGCCGACAGCCACCAACCGCCGCTGTAACGGCAACCGCCGAAGGCCGTTAAGTTGGCCGGAAACCGCCAATAAACCGCCAAACTCGTGTAGTATATATATGTAAACATGTAGAAGAAGATTGTAATGTAAAACCGCATATCTCAGATCTATAAACAAAACCTTTACATTCATGCTCTTGATTTCATGTTTTAGATCCAACATTTGGTATCAGAGACGAAGGTTTTGAACCTTGGCATCATCATATCCGGGGAATCAAGAGGAACGGAGAAACCGACCATCGCCAGAAAAACAGAACACCAAAAAAGGTGTTGAACGGGACGGGGATACCACAGAGGCGGCCGATCTACAAGATCTACCACCGTCTGGCACCCACGGTAGAAAACTTACCGGAACCGGAGAACACAGCCGGAGAAGATGACCAGAGCATCCACGGTCACGGCAAACCCACTCGTAAACCAAACCGAGGAACCAAAGCATCGTGAAACAACGATTTCATAAAAGGCAACCACCGGAGACAGCCGACCAAAGCACCGGAGGGGAAGTAGAAACAACCGATCAAAAGCCACGACCAAGAAGACAGAGAAACCTTTGAAGGGTTTGTCAAGCGGCGCAAAAGCAAATTAGGGATTCATAAAACATAAGTGAACGGTAGGTAAATAGAATAAAAGGGCTTAAACATTTTTGGGCTTCTAACAATAAAACAAATTGGGCTTAAACAGGAAAAGGTTTTTAAGTTAATTCTGTTTTTAAAATTAAAATCCTTTGAATTCTATTTTTAAATTTTTAAGTACTGAAACGTTTTTGCTTTGAAAGTTTTATTTAATTTAACTTTGTTTTAAACTTTTTGTAAAGGACTGTTTTTTTTGTTAAATTAAATATTAAAGTTTTTTTTAAAAAAAGGTCTTATAAAATCAATAGAATTTTCTTATACAAGTTGGTGGAAATAAAACTCCAACAAAATAGAAAGTGAAGATAATACGTAAAGAAACCATATCTGCTGAAAATCTTAACAACGCCCTAACACAGAAAACCGTTATACAAATTTCCCATTATCAATGTCCTATTTTAAAACCGACAAATTACACGGTTTGGGATATACAAATTAAAACCATACTTGAAGCAAATGGACTATGGGAAGTGATAGAACCGATACCCGACACGCAACTGGATGCAAGGAAGGATAAGGCAACGACCTCCTACTTGTATCAAGCATTAACAGAGAATGTGATACTGCAAGTTGTGGGATGTAATACTGTAAAGGAAATATGAGAAACTTTGAGGAAAAGACATGTCGGAGTGGATAAAGTACAGAAAGTACGCCTACAAACTATGATGATTGAATTACAGGCACTCCAAATGAAGGAGGACGAGACACTGGATGCATTTACGGCCAAACTAAACAGTTTCGCTACCAGGGCAAGGGAATTGGGAAAAACCTTGGATCAATCATTACTACTACGTAAACTGTTGGATTCTATGCCGGACCAATTTATACAAATTGTAGCATCCATAGAACAAAACAGTGATCTAGACGAGGTCACACTGGACGAGATAATCGGAAAATTGAAAGCCTATGAGGAAAGAATAACACTCAAGAAAGGAGGACTCAGAGAAAGCCAGGAAAAGTTGCTTTTTACGCAAAATGAACACTCAGGAAGAGGAAGGCGATTTGGTAATCGCGGACGTGGTAAATTTAACTCTTCAAGAGGAAACTGGCGCAGAGATAGAGGGAAACAATACTCGAAAGAGGAAGGCACAACTCATAAGGCAAGAAACACTACAAAGTGGAATAAGCAGGAAAATGACATAAGCAAGTTGCAATGTCACAGATGTAGGAAATTTGGACACTACATAAAGGATTGCAATCAACTGCCGACACCGCAGGAGCAATCAAACCTCATACAAGAAGATGAGGAGCCAACACTGCTAATGGCCACAAACAAAACTGAACACGAAGAAGTACTGTTGAATGAAGGACAGTTTCAAACCGGAAAATATGCAACTACTTATGAAAGCATATGGTACTTGGATAATGGGGCAAGTAACTACATGACGGGCATCAAGAGTCACTTTAAGGATCTTGATGAGAATATAACAGGACGTGTTCGTTTTGGAGATGAATCCTATGTAGATATAAAAGGCAAAGGATCTATATTGATAGGATGTAGGAATCAAGACCAGAAGATTATATCTGAAGTTTACTACATCCCGAATCTCAAAAGCAACATACTGAGTTTGGGACAACTCACGGAGATAGGATGCAATGTTGTCATGAAAGGAAATCAATTAACTTTACATGACAAGAACGAGAGGCTGCTTATGAAGGTTGAAAGATCAAAGAACAGACTCTACAGCATCAGACTGAAAATTGGTACACCCATTTGTCTCATGGCTAATTTAGATAATAAAGCATGGTTATGGCACGCTAGATTAGGTCATCTAAATTTCGAAGATATTAAATTGATGACAAGAAAGAATCTAGTGGAAGGAATACCAAACATAAATCATGCAGGACAGGTTTATGATGCCTGTTTATTAGGAAAACACAGTAGAACTCCATTCCCAAGTCAAGCTAAGTTTAGATCAAAGAAACCGCTTGATCTAATTTATGGAGATCTCTGTGGTCCAATAAGCCCAGCCACTTGCTAGTAGATGATTGTACACGATTTATGTGGGCATACTTTTTAGCATCAAAAGATCAAGCACTTGATAATTTCAAGGAATTCAGATGCAAAGTTGAGACAGAAATGAGGACCAAAATAAGGATGCTGAGAACGGATAGAGGAGGTGAATTCACATCAAATGAATTCACAAAATACTGTAAAGAGAACGGTATAATGAGGCAGCTGACAGCACCCTACTCACCGCAACAAAACGGAGTAGTAGAGAGGAAGAATAGAACTATATTATCTACTACTAGAAGTATGATGAAAGCAAGGAGTTTACCACAGAACTTTTGGGGGGAAGCAGTAAGACCCGCTGTATACATACTGAACAGAGTTCCTACAAAAGCTCTGGAAAACATGACTCCATATGAAGCACTCTACAGCAGAAAACCAAATCTGGAAAACCTAAGGATATTTGGCTGCACAACTTATGCTAAGGTAACACTACCTCATCTACAGAAACTTGATGATAGAAGTGTTCCTATGATTTACTTAGGAGTAGAGGAAGGATCAAAAGCATACAGACTTTATGATCTAAAGAAAGAAAAGATACACATAAGCAGGGATGTTAAGTTTATGGAAAACAAACCATGGAATTGGGATAACAAGGGAGAGGACACACAAGACTCAGAACGGACAAGTCTTGCGGCTAGAGGAAACGATGATGGAAATACTACATCAATCGACTCGGATGGTATAGGAAATGCCTATCAGGAACATGAACAATTTACTACTCCAAACTCTCTAGTAACCCCGCATACATACACTTACAACCCACACTCGGAAGAGGAACAAGCAACTGTTAGTTCAATGAGGAGTTCAGATAACTATGATGATACACCAGTACAAGGTTTCAGAGACATGAATGTAGTATATAACAATACATTAGCAACAGAGACTGAAAGCCTATTACTTACGGAAGAGGAACCACGTAACTACAAAGAGGCATCAAAGGATAAAGAATGGATTGAAGCCATGCAAGCTGAACTTGACTTAATTAACAGGAATAAAACATGGACCCTAACTACTTTGCCTACAAATCAAAAGGCAATAGGATTTAAATGGGTCTTTAAGACGAAGAAGGACGCAAAAGGTGAAATTGTCAAATACAAAGCAAGGTTAGTAGCAAAAGGATATGTGCAGGAACAAGGAATAGACTTCGAGGAAGCATTTGCACCAGTTGCACGCATCGAAACAGTTCGTTTAATCTTAGCACTGGCTGCATACCATGGATGGCAAGTACATCATCTGGATGTTAAGTCAGCATTTTTACATGGAGAATTAAAAGAAGAAGTCTATGTTACACAACCCAAAGGCTTTATACAACCTGGAAATACAGGGAAAGTTTACAAGCTCATAAAAGCGATAAATGGCTTAAGTCAAGCACCACGAGCTTGGAATATGAAGCTTGATCAAACCTTAAAGTCATTAGGCTTTAAGAAGTGTAATCTCGAACAAGCAGTTTACATGAAGAGAAGTAAGACTTCCACCTTAATAGTTGGAGTTTATGTGGATGACCTGATCGTCACCGGCACTCCAAGGAAGGAAATAGACTTGTTCAAACAACAAATGGAAGATAAATTTGAAATGAGCGATCTAGGATTGCTAGCATATTATCTTGGAATAGAAGTTACTCAGACAGGAGGAGAGATTACAATCAAGCAAACGGGCTACATCAACAAAATCTTAAAGGATGCGAATATGATGGATAGTAATGACACAAAGATACCGATGGAACCGGGAACAAAGTTAGTAAAAACAGAAGATGGAAATCCAGTGGATGTAACCTACTACAGAAGCATAATTGGATGTCTAAGGTACTTATTACATACTAGACCGGATCTAAGTTATTCGGTTGGATTACTTAGCAGATTTATGCAAGAACCGAAGGATCACCATCTAAAGGCGATAAAGCAAGTGATCAGATACATTAAAGGAACCAAGGAGCACGGCATTATATACAAAAGAGATGGAGGCTGCAAGATTACAGGTTATAGCAACAGTAGTTATGGGATCAACACTGATCAAGGAAAAGGAACTACTGGAATAGTATTCTATTTTGGAGAATCACCTATTACCTGGTGCACTCAGAAGCAACCAACAGTAGCACTCTCATCATGTGAATCAGAATTCATGTCAAGCTCTATGGTTAAAATGGCTACTTAGTGAATTAACGGGCTGGAAGGAGGAAAGAATAACACTGAAAGTTGATAACATTTCAGCAATAGCACTCATAAAAAACCCCGTGTTTCATGGAAGGAGTAAGCATATCGACATTCGTTACCATTTCATTCGGGAATGCGTAGAGAATGGACACATCAATGTGGAACACATCAGTGGAGAACTACAACGAGCAGATATACTGACAAAAGCATTGCCAAGACTGAGGTTTACTACTATGAGGCAGATGCTTGGAGTTCAAGATTTACAACACAGTAACGATCGAGATTAAGGAGGAGAATGTAACAAAATAATCCCCGATCTAGGTTGTAGGCACCAACCGCCGACGGCCGTTAAGTTGGCCGGAAATCGCCAATAAACCGCCAAACTCGTGTAGTATATATATGTAAACATGTAGAAGAAGATTGTAATGTAAAACCGCATATTTCAGATCTATAAACAAAACCTTTACATTCATACTCTTGATTTCGTGTTTTAGATCCAACATGCCTCTGTTTCATCCGGCACGTCAAACCCTAAAATCAAAGTTTCTCTATGCAATGGGTCAAGAAACTTCACTCCACCAAGAACACTCTTTTCTAGTGTTCTTAGGCTTCCAACCACAGGCGCCTTTGCTGCTCCGGATCTGAAGGCCAAGGATGATCTCTTCCGCTTCCTTAGTTACCCTAGTGATGGGAATATTAAGGCCAGTACTATGATGAAATCTATGTTGAGTCTTGAATGGAACTATTTGTTTAGTCATGTGAGCTATTGCATGATCTCAAAGACCGGAGGAATGGAACAGTTTTCACATGTTCTCAAGATTGCTAAAGCCTCGGTAAGAATGTTGACTTTGCTAGTTAATATTTAGCAACCTTCAAAACAGGTTGAGCAGACTATCCGAGGGAATCACATCCCATATCCCAGGTTCTTATCCTTGATCATCATACAACTATTGAGCAGAGAAGCATACTACTCAGCAACCCACCTCATCCAACCTATTCAACCTACTGGTACGCTTTTCTCAAGCAATGATTATTTGCCAAAGACATTTATTCTCCTAAGCCATGGTAAGGATTATTTCTACTTACTTCACTCCTCCTTCTCCTTTTATATCATATTGTGGTTCACACGCAGCAACACTTGTTGCCTCTGAATCTGATAATGATTAGGTTGCAAAGGGTAAATCTAGCACTTCTTTACCTTCAAAGGCATGAAGAAGCAAGAAACGCCCATCTGCTTCTAACCCACCTGCCTCCACCACTTCTAGAATTCTCCAAAAACCAACTTGTTGAGAACCACCCACACTCGCCTAAAAAGACCGGCCAAATGAGTCAAATCCATAACTGAACCTTCTAGCTCTTCAGAATCCTACCAACATGATTCTGACACTAAAATGGAAACTAAAGAAACAACCCTATTTTCTCAAAAGGACATTGGTGGTTAAAAAAAAGACTTATCCAAAGTCATGTGTGATGGGCCAGTCACACAAACATAGCCCCCTCTAGAAACTGCAAAGACTGTATCTGAACCTATGGTCCCAGAACCCTAAGTTGAGAGAGGCTTGGTCCATGACACTTTAGTTATAACCCAAACTGAAGTTGAGACCGCCCCTGCTCATAATGAGTCAATATCACACCTGAGTCAATGCCACACCCTAGTAGCTCTTGAAAACTCAACTAGAGAACAAGTCAAAACTAAAACATCAACTTTCCTAACCCTTAAAAGTTCAGAAAACCCATCTAAACTATTGGTTACTAATATTGCTCATGAAGTATCAGTTTTATATCAAACTAAATCTAATGCACAACCCTCTCTGTCCCTTGATGGTTTAGTTAAGCCTAGAGAGCCTATGGATACAACTATTGCACATGATACATGAGTCATACACTAGTATGATATTGATGTACTAATGCCCTTAGCTAATGATAGGTCAAAACTACCCTCTGACTCTGAAGTTCAAAAGGATATTGAAGACTCAGCTAAGCACCAAATTAAAATAAAAACCATTACCATTTTAACCCCCAAAGGTTCGGTAATCCCAACTGTTCTTCTGGTTACCCACACCGTTGTAGTACCCATTTTTAGTTTAATGTTATTGTTATTATTGTTAGAATTTTTATTATTAGCTGAAGTTCCTAAAAGTTGAAGCGATTTAATTAAATTAAAATTTGGGCCAAGTATTCATAATAATATTGTTTTGGGTTTAATTACTACCCTTAAGCAATAATGGGCCATTAAGAGTTTAGGAGGAGTATTCAAATAATAATAATAATAATGATATAGGGCATAAACCCTAAGAAGTTGCAAAGTTGTCATCACCATTCAACATCTTCGGTGTGTGTGCGAGTGTGCGTACCAGCCGAAAGGGAGGAGGCGACTGTAGGGCCGATTCTCCATCATTTTCGAGTGGAAATTTCTAGGAGATCATCATGTTAGTAACCTAAACCCCTCTTAACTAATTAATCTTGGAATACACCTTTGCATCAATGAATTTTTTAAGTTTCCATGGCTGTTAATGTCGAGACTGAAACCGAGAACAAGAAGAGGTATTCGACCCTCGAAAATTTGATTATAATGCAATTAAATAATAGGGAATTGCTTAGATGTTAGTAGGAACCTGTAGGATCAAGAATCGTAGAAAATGGTTTAGATTTGAGTGAAAACAAAAATTCATGAAATCGACAGTTTGTTGTTACACATGTCTGAATCGCAAATTTAGATGTTTAAGTAATCTCTAATTATCCTTGCATACCGAATCGCAAACTGTGGTATTTGATTAATTACAAATTAGGCTTAGGATCCAAATCACAAATTGAAATCTTTATATTGAGGGAAATCGCAAATCATATATACTACTCTAATCGCAAATTGGAGGTTTATCACGAATCACAAATCAATAGTAAGGATTGAGTGGAATCGCAAATTAGGTTAAAACAGTCGAATCGCAAATTGGACCAAATTAGTGAATCACAAATTGGATCAAACGTTTAGAATCGCAAATCAAGATTTTAAAAGGAATCACAAATTAACCTTATGTTATGAATCGAAAATCACTTGATTTGCATGAAAGTTTGACATTATGAGAATTTATAAGATACAATTTAATTGTAGGTGTTTGCCGTAACTGACCGAATTTCTAACGCTCTTGAGATGAACCGTAGTTAACACTTAGAATGGGAATCATGTGACTTTCACTAACTCACCGTATCGGTGATGGATTGTTACATGTTATATATTAATTAATGTGTTGGTTGTTTAACTATGAATTTGATAACCGAGGGGGTTATTTGATGCTTATGACATCAAGGTCGAGTAGACCTTTATGATCGATGTCCGTGTACATTGTGGCCGATGGGGCTTTATGTGTAGTTACGTGATACTGTGTGATGATCATAAGGTACTATATATGACTAAAAAGGATTTTTATAGTGAAGTAGCGTAGCAAGAATCCCCAAATCGTCAAGAAAGAGATGAATATTTCACATAGAGGAGTGTGCATCTTTCTGTTGGGTGTTCTTCTATCGGAGTGATGTGTTGCTCAATAATCTTCTAGCTTACCCATTGTTTTATCTCTTTCAGGTTCTTTAGTCAAGGACAAGGGAAAAACTCCAGCATGACAGAAAACTCGTGGAATTTATTATTTTTGAATTTTAAGTGAAACATTTTAATTGTAGCTTCCGCTATTGAAGCTTAACATTTATTAATTTGGGATGACTATAATTGCATTTTTTAAATATCAATGGTTGAGTAATATTATGACAATGTTTTGTTACATTATATTATTAAAAAAACATTTTTGGGCCATTACAACCGCTGACGAAGACTTAGTTGTAAACCTAGCTTAATGACACAACTCCCAAATTAGCCCTTGATGATCCATCACAGCTTGGTGGTTCTATGGCTACCCTTGCCGATCAAAATTCGGTTCCTCCCACTACATTTGAAGCATTCCTAGCAACCCTCAAGAAACTCTCTGTCACACTCACTTTTCCTCATCTCTCTAAACCTATCCATGCCCTACTCACTTTTCCTCATCTCTCTAAACCTATCCATGCCCTACTTCTTACCTCTAAACATCGAGCTAAACTTTCTCGTACTTCTAACACATGGGCCACTGAACCATTTGCTCATGTACCAACCCTCTAATCTCTCAAGACATTGATAGTATCGATTCTAATTCTCATTATAGAATCGAAGATATTCCCTCCTCTCCTGAACCTGATATCTTCACTGACCTTGATGTCCCCTTATCTGAGGATCAACTCCGATCTAATCCTCCATCTGATGTTGATGATGTAATCTCGTATACCATCTCTCTTACTAATGTCTATCAGAACTTGGATTGCTTTATTATTCATATCCACAGTGACATGATTCATCAGTTTCACCACCTTGATCTTGAGAATTGCAAACTTCGCTTTCATCGATGACTTAAAGCTCCTTACTAATTTTCTTGTTGACCACATTGATAATCTTCTCGAGGATATTAAATTTCATACAACTCTTGATTACTTTCTTCAAATAGTTTAATGATCATTTCCAGACTATCACTAACTCTATAAAATTTGATATTCGAAAAGTCTCTACTATACAGACTCATGAGTCTGCAACGCTTTTGTCTCTTCAATAAAAGTTGGAGAAAGTCACCTCCAAGGATTAACACAAGCTGGTTACTAAGAGGTATCTTAAAGAGTACTACACCAACACCAACTCTCCTAATTTTTAGGGGCTACTTCATGAAACCATTGATCCATCTATCATTGCTCTTGCTAAGCTTCAAGATACTTGTTATTTTCTTGAGCAATGAATATAAGCTAATGAGGCAACCTCCCCAGCTTCTAAGGGGAAGATGATTCACAAGTGTTCCGGTATTTCCAAAGCTGTGAAGATAACGTACAAAAGAGCAAGGCCGAAGCTAAGAAGATCAAGAAGTTGGTTTCAAAAAGAGGTGACGAGATTGATCGATCATTTCTCCTAGATAGAGTTGATGAGATTGGTTTCAGAAAAGGAAAGAGCTACGTGAATTCAATAAAACATTTGGGAGCTAAGTGAAACTCACGAACAAACACATGTCACTGAATCAACCACAAAACCATTACCTAAACCTTTACCCCATACCGAGCGTATACCAAATGAACCTACACTTTCTAAACATGAACTTGAACAAACCTCAAGCATCCTCTCCTCAATCTCCAATCCTTATATCTATCCTTACAGAATCCATTAAACCATCTCCTATACCAACTTCGACCCAACCGGTTCACCGGTGAAATCAAAACTTTGATAAGGAAAAGAAATTTCTTCAGAAGAAATAACAAAGTTTTTCCTTATTGACAAACAAAAAGTTTATTGCAGCTACCAATCTTAGTGTGGATGAGAGTCCCTAGGAGCTAAAGTTATCACATATGGTAATTCAGAAATAACAGTTCTTGAAAAACCATCTTCTTCAACCAAATACCCTCTTATATACTATGGCCCCCGAGTCCCTGACAAAAGTAACTAAAGCAACTAAATTTAAATATTTCGCTTGAGGAGTTCATGAAAGCTAGATAACAGGGTCTTATAATTGAATGTCAACTGAACTTGAAATACTAAACAAAAAGGAAATCAATCTAATGATTGTTGAAGATGCTGATGAAAGTGAATGTATGAAAGAAATATCTCCTAGATCTCTACAGTTAGCTGTTGTTAAGGAGACAGAGAAAAACAATGAAGAAGAAGAATGAGCTAAACTGAAACAAAAAGAAAGAGAAGTAGAGTGGATTAGAAAACGAATTACCTCTTTGAAAATATTTTGGAATGATATAAGAAGGATTATGGTTGAAGTCTTCAGGGAAAGATCCTCTAAAATACAAAACTGTGACCATTTCTTAATTAACTTATTTAAATGTATATGAATGGGAAGAAATTAGCAATTGCGTTAGAAGACTCAAAGTCTGCAAATGTGTCACTTTTGTGAAACAGAGGCTATCTTTTATGAATGACATTTATTGTGATCCGAAGGGTATAGAAAAAGTTGAAGGAATTGAAGGCTTCTCCAAGAAGAAAAGGAGATATTCTGGGATATCTAAACATGACAGTGAAGGTGTTCTTCCAAACTATAGAAACATAGATGTATCTTGTCTACCCAGCTATGTACCTAAATTCGGAACCTTTTTGGAAAATCCAAGAGGATTTTATTTTTCTAATGCATAGGGGAAGACAATATTTCAAAGGATGTCCAATTTTTAGTGACTTTCCTCATTTGAAAGCACTATCTATCTATGTATCTCCTAGAGATCCTAAGTCTGATGATATCTTTAGGGCATTACTGTAATATCCTCGATTTGGGCCTAGTTGTAATTAGTACGTGAGTGTACGTAATTAGTATAATAGACGAATAATTGTTGTAAGTATTTGTAAGTACGTGTTAAATTAAATGAGTTAATGTTTGTATATATATACACATGTTAGTGGTTTGTATGTATATATATATATGTTAAGTATATATACATATTTATGTACTAATTAAAAGAATTAAGAAAAGAAAGAAAGAAAAAATAAAGAAAGAAAAGAAATATATTTGTCCAGAGGCGGTTTGCCTCTGGATAAGAATGATATATATATATATGTAAATGTGATATTTGACTCATAAAGTCAAGTATAGCAAAAAGTTGCAAACACAAAACACACTTCTCTCTGCTCTCGTAAGTTTTGAAGAAGGTTTCTTAAAGTTTGGAGATTTGAAGCTCTAGACTTGACAAGAAGGTTAGCATGATCTTTGTATTGAAGTTTAAGTAGGATTACACATGTAATATGCTAGATACATGGATGTTTATAGGCTGGAAGTTGTGTTAGAATGGAAACCACCATTAAAGAACATGAAGCTTACTTTATAAGTGGGTTTATCATGTTTTGATGTTTTTGAATGGTGTTAAAGTGGTCATGAGATTCATATAGGTGGTATATGAAGCTTAGAAGTGTTTAAAGAGTGAAAATGACATGTTTAGAAATCTGGGGTTTTGAAAAAGTTAACTGATAGTCGCATGCATGTTAATGAAGAAGATGATAAATCTGGGAAACTGAAGATCGCGGCGCACCGCTATGTGTTATTGAGCAGGACTAGCTATCCTACAAGACATGACTCTTATTGATCTTGTCAGCACACCGCTATGTGTTAAGCTAGCAATATGTGCTTATGTGCGATGTGTATGATGCATGAATTACTTTATTGATGCTTATGCTAAGTAAGTACTCACTAGCTAGTGTAGCTAATGGTGCTATGATTTCCCTTTTCAGGTAAAGACTAGATGGCCTGGTGAGGCGGGTGACAAATTGATGTAAATGCCCCTTTTGGGTTGGAACACTTTATATTTATATGTTGTAATGTAATCTAAAATTATGGTCGGTTCCTGTATGTTAGGTAACACCAATGAATGTTTTGGAAACAAAGATGATATGATTAACCATTTGCTAATATTAAAAGAAAAAATTTCTGCTGCTAAACCTGGTTTATCACTAAAGTAACTGTTTTCAGAAGCGCTGTTACAATTAGGTATCAGAGCTAGAGTTTGAGTGAATTGGGTACTTGTAAGAGTATTCGATCTCAAGCTCGGGCCCGACCATAAAGAAGTATTCCTATGGGGGGGATTGAGTGAGAGTGTTATATGTATGCTAGCACTGTAAGATGATTTGTATGAAAGTTGAGTAAATGAGATAGAGTATTAATTGCTCTTTCTCTGTCATATAGAAGTTAGAAAAGATGTCTGCCGAACGTGGCAATACCGAACAAGCTATCAAAGAATTAGAGGATGAGGATTCTCGTATGCCTCATCAGGCTAAGGATCAGAGATCTCAGCATAATGTTGGTGGTGGCAGACCTGAGCCAGATCAGGCTGCTATTATTAGGTGATTGGAGGAGGAGCTTCGTGTGACAAAGGAGCTCTTATTGCAAGCGACACTGAACAAGCCCTGAAAGATGCGGTTTGTTCCAGGGGAGGAGCCAGATCTCAAGCTCTATTGTGACAAAGGAGCTCTTATGCTAAGTAAGTACTTGCAATCCTCCGACATTCCAGGGGAGTGATAACCCCACTGTTACTATCCAATGGCTCCGGAAGATGGAGCAAGTGTTTGAGTCTTGTGAATGCGAACCGGAGTATTGCGTGAAATACGCAATACGTATGTTGAAAGGCCATGCCATCTTCTGGTGGGATACGGTAAAAGCTTCGGTTCGAAACGAAGTGCTGAGTGCTCTCACTTGGGAGCAGTTTTCTGAAAAGGTGCTGAAGAAGTATTGCACCGATTATGATTTGGAGAGGATGGAGAGAGATTTCAATGATCTCCAGAAAAGGGATACGCCAATTGAAGAACATATAACCGCGTTTACGGACAAGATGCAGTTTGTTCCCCATCTGATCTCAGACGAGACCACCAAGATAAGGTGGTTTGTGGCAACTCTGCCACTGGAATTTCGCCCACACGTGCGGGCAGCTGTTGAACTGGATCGGGCTTTTGATATAGCCCAACAATTGGAAGGTGGTCGTTTGTACTGCAAGGGCGAATCTGCTGGTGCAGGGTCAAAGAGGAAATTTCAACCGTCTGATAAATCGGGTCCTTCCAAAGGACAATCCTCTGCAGGTGGGAAGACTGATTCCTCTAAGAAGCAGAGGCCTGATTCTCCTTGGTGTTCTCAGTGTTGCACTTACCATTCTGGTGAGTGTTCTAGTGCTACCCAACGGTGCTGGAGGTGCGGACAGGAGGGCCACGCTAGTTCTGAGTGTGGTTTCAAAGAAAATGTCTGTTACCGATGCTATAAGCCTTGGCACAAGTTAACAGATTGCCCAGAAAGACAGGGTACCGGATCGAAGGGGTCTTTTAGAGATCAAAAGAAAGAAGATGCGCCTCGCGCTAAGGGGAGGGCATTTCATATGATAGCGGAGGAGACCAAAGATGCAGGAGATGTCAATACCGGTACATTCTTTACCAACTGTTCCCCTGCTTATGTATCTTGACTCTGGAGTTGATTACTCCTTTGTTTCTTGTCTTGTTCTTAGAAGTTAAGATTACTTGTTTCAAGATGATCAATCCACTTGATGTGGAAATTGCTATTAGTAAGGTAGTCTCTGTTTCAGAGAAAGTTTCAATAGCTGTTCTTGATGTCAAGGGAGGTAGTTTCCCTATCTTATTCTTAGTTATGCCTATTACGGGCTTTGATGCTAGTGTTGCGATGGATTGGCTCAGCAGTCGTAATGCTGAGATTCTTCGTACCTAAAGAAAAGATGGTTAAGATTCCTCTTTATGATGAATCTTGTGTTATAGCTTGTGGAGAACGACAGGGGCGTGATATTCCTGTTACCTCCATTGTTGAGAACTTAGAAGTTTGCTTCAAGTATTGTGACTCTTTCTTCGCAAATTTATTTATGCCAAGATAGAGAAACGACCAGTCCAACATATCAGAGTAGTATTTGATTATCTTGATGTGTTTTCTGAGAAACTGCCAGCTTTACCTCTGGTCAGTGATGTCAATTGTGAGATTAAGTTGAATCCGGGAGCTACTGCGGTGGCTAGAGCTCCATCTTTGATAGGTTCTCGAAGTTCTTAAATATGTCGAGTTGTCTAAGTGTGAGTCCTGGCTAAGGGGAATGTATTTCCTTAGTCATGTCATCTGTAAGAATCATGTCAAGTAGATATAGCTAAGGTAGAAGCTATGATGAATTAGGGAGTTCCTAGAACTCCTCTTGAAATTAAAAGTTTCCTTGCCTTAACTGGCTGCTATTGGAGGTTCATCCGCAATTTCTTGAAGTTGCGAGTCCGTTGGTTAAACTGACTCGTAAAGATGTATCTGTTGTACGATTGAAAGCTTAGGAAGAATCCTTTCAGACCCTGTATCGATTTTTATGTGAAGCTCTGATCCTCACCTTGCTTGATGGTTCGGAAGACTTTACTATCTGTTGTAAAATCCGTTACTACCCTGGTGAAGCCAGTGTTGTAACAAATGCCTTAAGCCATATAGGACCGTCAACGGGAGTTAAATTTATGAAGATTATGATGATGTCAGATATGCACGCAAATTGAGATGAGTACCAGAAATCTAATGATCGTGTGCAACGATTCGAAGTTCCAAAATTGATGTTCATTTCTTAGCTACAAATGAGTCTGTTTTGTTGACTCATTTGATTCAGTTATGTTAGTGAGACTGTGACACGTCACGGTCTTTCATGATTTTTTTAATTTCCACTCTTTGTTGTTTCTAGTTCTTAAAAGTTTCTCCTTGAAGAGACGATATTCATCTGAGATGTAAGGAGAAGCTAAGTCTATGTTCTATAGACCCGTTTTAAATCGCGCATAACGTCGGTGATTAGACGGTAACTCTTGAGCCGCCGCCTGAACTAGTCAGTGTATGTGTTATCTTTAACGTGTGTTACTTACGCAAGTGCCACGTTGAAGAAGAATCTGAGGAAATTCTTGACACGAAGGTCAAAAAGCTGTGTAAGAAGATAGTCGAGTTAGTTCTCGTGAAGTAAAAAACACAGCTTAGATCCAAACTCGACGTGGGAAATCGAGGACGTGATGAAGGCAAGATACCCTTACCTGTGTATCACTGAGTGGATTCAAGAGGGGTAGATTTGTAACATCGTCGATTTGGGCCTAGTTGTAATTAGTACGTGAGTGTACGTAATTAGTATAATAGATGAATAATTGTTGTAAGTATTTGTAAGTACGTGTTAAATTAAATGAGTTAATGTTTGTATATATATACATGTTAGTGGTGGCCTCTGGATAAGAATGATATATATATGTAAATGTGATATTTGACTCATAAAGTCAAGTATAGCAGTTAGTTCTCGTGAAGTAAAAAACACAGCTTAGATCCAAACTCGACGTGGGAAATCGAGGACGTGATGAAGGCAAGATACCCTTACCTGTGTATCACTGAGTGGATTCAAGAGGGGTAGATTTGTAACATCGTCGATTTGGGCCTAGTTGTAATTAGTACGTGAGTGTACGTAATTAGTATAATAGACGAATAATTGTTGTAAGTATTTGTAAGTACGTGTTAAATTAAATGAGTTAATGTTTGTATATATATACATGTTAGTGGTGGCCTCTGGATAAGAATGATATATATATGTAAATGTGATATTTGACTCATAAAGTCAAGTATAGCAAAAATTTGCAAACACAAAACACACTTCTCTCTGCTCTCGTAAGTCTTGAAGAAGGTTTCTTAAAGTTTGGAGATTTGAAGCTCTAGACTTGACAAGAAGGTTAGCATGATCTTTGTATTGAAGTTTAAGTAGGATTACACATGTAATATGCTAGATACATGGATGTTTATAGGCTGGAAGTTGTGTTAGAATGGAAACCACCATTAAAGAACATGAAGCTTACTTTATAAGTGGGTTTATCATGTTTTGATGTTTTCGAATGGTGTTAAAGTGTTCATGAGATTCATATAGGTGGTATATGAAGCTTAGAAGTGTTTAAAGAGTGAAAATGACATGTTAGAAATCTGGGTTTTTGAAAAAGTTAACTGATAGTCGCATGTATGTTAATGAAGAAGATGATAAATCTGGGAAACTGAAGATCGCGGCGCGACCCCGTGAAATTTGAACCATGCGACTTATTTGATCCGACCTTCGTATGAACCGTCCGACTTGTTGGTCCGACTGTCGGATAGGCCATGTGCTTAATTGGTCCGACTTTCTCATGAACCATGCGACTCTGGTCCGGTTTTCATGCGTCGCGGCGCGATACATTGATGGATTGGCTCAGCAAGAATGTGTTTTTGTAGATGTTCTAGTTAAATGGGTTATGTAATGTCAAAAGTAAGTTAATAAATGAATTGTGAACGTTAAAAAGATGTTGTAAGGTCCTGATAGTAGGATCTAATATATGCAAACGCTTAACGCGATTGCCGAATGTTTTAGGTGAACGTGTCAGCTGAACCAGCCATAAGTAAGCGAACGTTGTAAGCGAAATAGGTGAGTGCCTACTTTCATGAGACTCAGTAGAGTAAGTCTTGCAAGCTAAGAGGACTATGTGAATGTGTGAATGTGTATGTATGTATGTCTAACCTGTCTATGCAGGTACGCTTAAGAAGATGAGTGTAAGTTTCTGAATGATGTTATGATGGCCTGTAAGATGTGTAATAGGTGCATGCCAGCGGGTCCAGATTGGAATCGCTTAGTTAATATTTAATGATGTGCATGAATGATGAATTGTATGATGATGCACGTGAAATTATGAATAGATGAATGACGGATCCTTGTGGGATCCCATGTACGATATATGACTATATGATAATGATGATGATGGATCCCCGTGGGATCGAATGTACGTATATGTGTATGTGAACTGTCTGCAGACTATCTGACACATGGTTAAGGTCAGCCGGTTAGCTGGATCCTAACAGGACTTCGGTCATTTCTGGATTTAACAGTGATTCGGGATGCATCCTGGATCGAGGTTCTGCAGAATCGCCGTGCCTTAACGTGAGACTGTAATCAGCCAGGATCTAGCCGTGATTACTAGGGAACCTTGGGTTCCGTAAATGATGCTCGGTGGACTGCTTTATGCTCCCCCACCAGTGCAGATGGTTGTGACCGATTCCCCGGTCTGGGTTATTGAGCAGGACTAGCTCTCCTGCAAGACATGACTCTTACTGATCTTGTCAGCACACCACTATGTGTTAAGCTAGCAATGTGTGCTTATGTGCGATGTGTATGATGCATGAATTACTTTATTGATGCTTATGCTAAGTAAGTACTCACTAGCTAGTGTAGCTAATGGTGCTATGATTTCCCTTTTCAGGTAAAGACTAGATGGCCTGGTGAGGTGGGTGACAAATTGATGTAAATGCCCCTTTTGGGTTGAAACACCTTTATATTTATATGTTGTAATGTAATCTGAAATTATGGTCGGTTCCTATATGTTAGGTAACACCAATGAATGTTTTGGAAACAAAGATAATATGATTAACCGTTTGCTAATATTAAAAGAAAAAATTTCCGCTGCTAAACCTGGTTTATCACTAAAGTAACTGTTTTGAGAAGCGGTGTTACAATTACTCATTGAAATACACTTCTATGTGTTTTCTCTTTGCTTGTATAGTTATTTTTGTTTCCTACTTTAGAAAAATCCAAAATAGATGTTCCCCCTTGAAAAAAAAACATTTGGTATATTGTAAAGAATCCAAACCAAGTTATATGGGTCATATACTCAAGCCCTTATCACTGAACCTAAAGTGGAATGATTTCAGAGTATATCTCCTTAAGTCAACTAGCCCTGTACTAACGTCACTCCTTGTTGCTCTCAACATGATAGATCGTGTGATGCAAACGATTTTAGTTAAAGCTTTTCTATTGTCCAAATGAGTAAGTGAGTTAGTTTCTTTCCACTCTCAATAGAACAACAACACATTTCATTGTATGTAGGATTAGGATTATTCTTTATACACGTATAAATAGTTCAACTCTATATGAGTTGAAAAGTTAGTCATGTGTGTCTAGCAATATACTATGGCTGAGTTTTTCACTTAGCATAACTCATTACTTATGTTTGTTATTGAGTTATTGAATTTGGAATTTGTTTCCATCTAGAGTGTGTACTCATCCCGTGTTTATTAATATAACAAGCATTATAATTATACTCTCTTATTTATTTGCACACTTCGAATATATTCTATTTTATCTTAACATCTCAACCAGGCAAACAATAGGCATTTTAAAGTGAACAGACAAAGGATTATGAGTATGCAGATTTTCAAAAAAAAAATGACTGAATTTGCAAGATTTTGAAAGGACTAAACTTGCAGTTTGACTATATCTTAAAGGGAAAAATGTGTAATTAACTCATTATATATTTAAGCATGTTCGTTGATATATAAATTAAGAGGGGTTGAATAATTGTCCTTTAGTCTAAGAGGTAACAATTAAGGTAGGTGATTTGTACACAATATTTTTGTTATCATACATAATAATTATGACTTTTATATTTCTATAAACCCAATAACAATTTTTCTTAACCATATATTTAAGTGTTTTATAGTTCAAACATATAATTTTTATTATGTACATTCAAAAGAATAATAAAAATCACATTCCTAGACCTTATAATATTTGGGAGCGTATCAACCAATGATATGACATGGAACTAGTTGTTAGAAAAATGGTAGTCTAAATGTCTAATCAATAACACCAAATTAAGAATGATTTTAGATTCTCCTACCAAATTCTTTTAATTTTTTTATTACTCGTTATATAAAATCACATGCGTCCAAATTCAAAAGAAGAGATAGTCATGAAAGAGAAATAATCAAATCAATTCAATATGTTATCATTAATGAAAAATCAAATATAAAAATGTATGTTTGCTATATTATAAATTTAAAGGGCTTTTTATACAAACTTAGTGGAAGTTTGATCTCATCTAAATATAAAATATATAATTAATAAGTAATCATATATAATTAATAAGTAATCATATATAAGTTCAATCACACCAACTAATTATTTGTTTCAACCAAAGGGTTTGTAGTCTAGTGGTATCAAGATGTTGAAAGGTGTTCTCCATAATCTATAGTCATGGGTTCAAGTCCCGCTATAAACAAAAGGTGTAGATTTACGACTTAATTAGTGTGTTCGTATGTTTCGCTATTTTAAAAAAATTATTTGTTTAAAAATACACAACAAATTCATTACCACCACAAAACCAATATGAGTCCTGTGCACAAGATGCTAATCATGACCATACATTGAACCAATTAGCATCAAATATGCTACACGCATTATTATGACGCTTGAATTAGTAGGCCCAACTTGCACCCATCTCTTGTTATTGGGAAGAAACTCTTAGATTTTTTAGAAATTATTGTATCTTTTAAAGGGACAAACTATTCACTCTTTTAAATGGTTATTCGTACAGTCAAAGTTGAAGTGTGGGATTACTAATAGCGATTGATATCGACTATTATCAATTTGTGACACTATTACGACGCTTTAAAATTAGAGGCACACGATTATACTTTTATATAATTCTTATTGATAATATACTAGAAGCGGAAATTCTAAGTACAATAAAAGGTGACAACTAATTTGTCTAACACATACACAAGCTATTTTAAACAACTTTTGTTAAGAAAGTTCAACATATGAACGAGTTTGATTCTACACAAAATATGCTAACTCTAAAAACTTATTGTTGCTAGAAAGCTTGAACTTGCTTATAAAATATTTCTTTAGGAGCAGTGTAGATCTCAACGTATGAGGTTATTTGTATCTCCAACATGCAATGGTATATATAGAAGTCTTTGACATCCAGTTGGCAAAGAGGAATGAGACAAAAAGTATTAAGGAAAATAATATTTTAATTATAAAGTTAGTGGGTGAAAAGTAAACTTACTTGCAACACTTACAATATAAAATATTACATCCGATGCCTTTTTTCTTTTGCCTTGGAATTTTAAATTACTCTTTCCATGATTGTACTTTTATAGAAATATATGCTTCTTTCAGATTTGACCTTACTAAGTATAGAGTTGTCAGTAATACTTAGTTGTCGAAACAAATCTTCGAAATCTTCTTCTTATAAAGTATTTTTCTCCTTTTTCAAAAATATACAACTTGTCTATATAATTGTATGTATTAAAATTAACATATGTGCACATGTACATATATATATATATATATAATATTCTAATTTATAATAAGCTTCATCAAATGACCAAGCTCCAATTGTCAAGATCCAAGTTTAAGTACAAGCCGATGTCGAAGATACCTAGACACAAACGTTCGGATCTTATGAGCTTACAAAATAAATAATCATATAAGTTTAAGTCTTTATAAAACTATTTTTATAAAAACCTTTACAAATATAAACAAATGATAATATAAAATCTACATATTTATTAAATATTCATAGAATCAAACATCGAGTTTTTTTATAAGCCAAATTCTTATGTAATACAAAATACTCGAAAAGACTTCTATAAATATAAATTTCACATTTATATAAACAAATTGATTTATTCAAATTTGTATAAATGATCTTGAAAGTGTTGCTTCTTATAAAATATTTCAAGTGTATATAATATGAATATACAAATATATCTATGTATAAATAAATTATCAATTTTATAAAACCCAATTTCAAGTTTATAAATTTATAAACCTAGAACACTTGTTTTATAAAATCTTCAAATATATATATATATATATATATATATATATACACACACATACACTCTAGCAATTCAATTTCAAAATAAAGATACTAGCACATGCTGCCTAATACCCATCATGTGTTCTTACACACTTTAAATTAAAGAAACATTCTTTTCGTCATGGTATGGGTAAAGTATGCAATCCAGGGGACATCTTGGAGGCGTTACAACACATCTACAATAAAGAATTAAGCACTAGACCAAGCATGCAACGGATACAAAGAAAAAGGCAACAAAGTGTGGGTTGGACTCCCACGGTCGATGCCACGGTCAATCATGCATCGACCGTCCGGTCCGAGACCTGTTTTCCACATCTCCTATTTAATAAGCACTCAAGTCTTTTGTCCATTAAGCTCTTGCAATCTGAAAAATTCAAAATACATACAAGATCTTGTGAGCTCATATTCCTTGATATTTTAATCTTTCAAGATCAAAAATTAAGCAAGAGTGAAAGCCTTCAAAGTTCAAGTACTTCATTACTTTTATATACATTTGTAATAGTGTGAGGATCATCTCTAGCCCATAGAATTAGAGAGAAGTGAGGATCAACTCTAGCCTTTCAAATTAGAGTGAAGTGAGGTTTATCTTAGTCTTGTTTGCAAGAGTGAAGTGTAACTCTTGTATGCTAAAAAGAGAAGTTGTAGAAGGTTTATCTCTACCTAAGAAGAGAGAAGTTAGTGAAGCAAATCTTGGTGGGTGAAGCCAAGGAGTGGATGTAGAACAAGGTTGTTAACCCTTGCTTGAACCACTATAAATCATTACGTCCTAGCTTCTTACATTGGTGATATCTTTCTTTCTTAAACTCTTTAATTATTTACAAGAATTGTTAAAAGCTTCAAAAAGTAGGCATATAACCTATTCACCCCCTCTAGGTTCTAACACGTGTGTTGTAAAAGTTACTTAGTTGATGTGAGATGGCCTCAGCTGATCAAATGGTTGGCACAGCTGATCAATTGCACTGCTCAGTTGATCAATTTCACTACTCAGCTGATGAGAATAATCCTTTAGCTAATGGTTACAAGCACTCAACTGATCAAAATTATTGCTCAACTAATCGTTGTAATTGCTCAGCTGATAGTCTTCTACAATTGGTCTTTTCTTCTCAGTTGTCCTTAGATGTTATCCTTCGCCTGATACTTAGTACTTAGCTAATCCTCAGCTGATACTTCATAGTTGGAGAATTCTTCAAGTCTGATTCAAACAACACATGTTTGAAAACATTCTAAGTCATACTGAATGTATGGTTTTGTTATCATCAAATCTTATGTATTTCAATAGATGGATTTGATTATTGAGATGAGGTGATTATCTCCCTAATAGGAAGTTATAAAACTATATAATTTTCATGCTTTAGTTTAGTAATTTCAAGGGTGGTCTTCCATCTTTATCTGAGTTCTACTTAAAACACTCATGTTTAACATAATTAGACTATTTTGTTGAATGGAGTATCAAGAATGCAATCCACTGGAGCAGATATCATTAAACTGAAATTCAAAAAACAGATATCCAATACTCCAGTTTTAGGTCATAAACTCAAAGATTTAAGCCATGTTGTATCAAAAATGCAATCCGTCACTTTTAATCAAAACTCGAAAAGCTGATGTATAAACATAGTTTGTAAGCATATTAGTGGATTTATCCTCTCTTCACCCATATTTAAACAAAATGATGTAAATAACTAAATAATAATATTTTTACATACTAACCAAGTAATTATCGAGTGCTTCAAATCTTCAATTGAGTGATAACCATCGAGGGAAAAGGCTCAATCGAGGGCTTCATATATTCAATCGAGGGTCCTTCAATTGACGGCAGAGAGATTGAGAGAACGAAAGCATAAATTTCCATCCAACTTGCCATATAATATCATAGGAAATAACAGATGAAATACATATTCATGAAGTGGACCCAAGAAGCAATAAAATTTATCAAACATCAAAGAATTAGAAAATGAAAAATGTATGGGATCTTTATCAAGAATCGGTGGAAATTATGCAACACAAGAAAACTTTCAAAGACAAAATAATATGCAACAGAAAACATTTTGTTAGAACCTAGAGGGGGGTGAAAAGGTTATATGCCTACTTTTTGAAGTTTTTAACAATTCTTGCAAGAAATAAAAGAGTTTAAGGAAGAAAGATATCACCAATGATAGAAGCTAGGACACAATGATTTATAGTGGTTGAAGCAAGGGTTAACAACCTTACTCTACATCCACTCCTTGGCCTCACCCACTAAAAGTTGCTTCACTAACTTCTCTTTTTGAAGGTAGAGATAAACCTTTTACAACTTCTCTCTTTAGATTACAAGAATTACACTTCACTCTTGCAAACAAGGTTAAGATAAATCTCACTTCACTCTAATTTGAAAGACTAGAGTTGATCCTCACTTCTCTCTAATTCTATGGGTTAGAGATGATCCTCACTTCTCTCTAATTCTATGGGTTAGAGATGATCCTCACACTATTAAAAATGTATATGAATGTAATGGAATATTTGAACTTTGAAGGCTTTTGCTCTTGCTTGATTCTGAATCTTGAAAGACTGAATTATCAAGGAATATGAGCTCACAAGATTATGTACGTGTTTTGTGTTTTTCAGATTGCATGAGCTTTTTTGACAAAAGACTTGAGTGTTTATTAAATAGGAGATATGAGAAAACAGGTTTGGGACCAGACAGTCGATACACGGTCAATCGTGGCATCGACCGTGGGAGTCTAGCCCACACTTTGTTGTCTTTTTCTTTGTATCCGTTGCATGCTTGGTCTAGTGCTTAATTCTTTATTGTAGATGTGTTGTAAAGCCTCCAAGATGTCCCCTAGATGCCATACTTGACCCATACCATGATAGAAGGAATGTTTATTTAATTTAAAGTGTGTAAGAACACATGATCGGTATTAGGCAGCATGTGCTAGTATCTTTATTTCGAATTTGATTGCTAGAAATGTGTGTGTGTATGTGTCTATATATATTTCAAGATTTTATAAAACCAGTGTTGTAGGTTTATAAATTTATAAACTTGACTTTGGGTTTTATAAAATTTATAATTTATTTATACAAAGATATATTTGTATACTCATATTATATACACTTGAAATATTTTATAAGAATCAAGACTTTCAAGATCATTTATACAAATTTGAATAAATCAATGTGTTTATATAAATGTGACATTTATATTTATAAAAGTCTTTTCGAGTATGCTAGTCCCAGATTGAGTACGCAACAACAAATGTTTGTAGAAGGGGGGGGGGGGGGGTTGAATACAAACTTTAGCTTTTAAAAATTAAAGACACACCATTATACTTTTATATAATTCTTATTGATTTTGAATCAAGAATTATATGTACTAGAAGCGGAAATTCTAGGTACAATAAAAGGTGGCAATCAATTTGTCTAACACATAGACAAGCTAACTCTAAAACAACTAATGTATAAAGAGTGTTCAACACAAGAACAAGTTTGCTTCTACACAATGCTTAAACTCTACAAATTTATCTCAACTAATGAGATTGTTTTTGTTGTGTAAAGGCTTCACTGTGTTATTTTGCATGTCCACCATGCATGTATATTTATAGAAGTCTTGGCGTATCCGGTTGCATGAAGAAAGGAGACAAAAAGTGTATGGAAATATAATATTTTAATTGTAAAGGTAGTGGGTGAAAAGTAATGTTACTTTAATCAACTGTTTGATAAAAGTAATTGTACTTTTCTGAAAAAGTGCAACCCACTCACAATATAAAATATTAAAACCCATATATTCTGTCGTGTAGAACTTTCTTTCCCTTTCATGCTTGTACTTTAAACAACAGCCATGCTTCTGTTTGATTTGACTTTACCAAGTATGGGATTTCCTGCCATACTTAGTTGTTGAAACAAATCTCCAAGATCTTCGTCTGTTTGAGGTATCTTTCTCCTTTTCCAGAGGATAAGATCAACCCTTTTTGTCTCATACTTGATCCAAAAAGTGTTTTTTTACTTTCACAAACAAAGATCTAAGGCATAATAGAACAACACATGTTCTGCCTTTTACATATGAAAGTTACAATATGAAAGATAGAGCAGATTTGACATTTTGCTGGACTCAGCTTATAGAAAGTACTAGGAACTTAAATTTCACTAATCAGTTGACAAGATATATCACTTGATCAATTTTTGCTAGGACTCACTTGATACATATTGCACAGCTGATCATATGGATGCTCAGTTGATCAATAGTTATCCTAGGAGGACATAAGCTCATGTACTTATATAATCAGTTGATCAAGAATGCTCAACTGATCATTTAAATACATCAGTTTATGTGGAGAGATGACCTGTGTTAGAAAAGATTTACTTAGCTGATGCTTTGGGCCTTAGCTGATCCATTATTCACTCAGCTGATGGTGTAGCCACTCAGCTGAGCGAATTTCTTCACTCAGCTGATAGATTACTTTCCTCAACTGATGGTCTTCTTTACTTGTTTTCTTCATCTGATGCTCCTTAGCTGATATCCCTTGGCTGATACTTTGAGTAGGATCTGATACGCAGCTGATGGTCAGCTGATGGTTCCATACTTAGCATATTTTCCGGAATCTGATTCAAACAACATATGTTTGAATTCTTTCTAAGTCATACTGAATGTAGGGTTTGGTTATCATCAAATTCTTTGTTCTAGGATAGGCAGAGTTAATTATTAGGGTGAAGTGATTATCTCCCCAACAATCTCCCCCTATTTGATGATGACAAAACTTTTTTCTTTTTAAAGAATCAGTTTGATTTTGAATACAAAATATTTAAACTTTTAAGTGCATTTGGCTACCAAGCTATCTGTTTTTGGTTGCTCTTTTTATTTTTAACCTTGTTCTGTTTTTGGTTTCTTTTCTAGTGTTCCATTTTGGTCTGTTTTTGTGGAATCTTTTTCTTTGTTGTACCATTTTGTTCTATTTTTGTGGAATCTTTTTATTTGGTGTACCATTTTCTTCTGTTTTTGTGGTATCTTTTCATTTTTCCATTTTTATATATTTTTGATTTTTTGATTTACATAAACATCACTTGAAATAACAGTATAAAGGAAAGTACAGAAGTATTTACAGACGATTAAATACTAACTAAACTAGTCTAAACATAATTTACAAGATATATACAATCAACAAGAGATCAACAAGTCCTCAGAGATAGATCAGTCTTCAATCCCACCATTGTTCTTCTTTAACATCAAATGTCTTTGCTAGAGGATCTGCTTCGGCTAAGACTTCATATTGGGCTTGGACAAGGGCTTCAAATTGTTCATTTCCAGTTCAGCCTCTTGTAGATGTTCTTAGCCCAAAGAGAAAGTTTCTGCTAGCTTTGGGGATTTCAGACTGTCTAAAGAACCTCCAAGTGCCACCTTTGTCCAGGAAGAAGATGCCCTCAACAGGCATAGATATAAACTTGAAAAGCTCAGGGGTGATATTGAGTGGCAAGGTTGTGTTGAGACCCTCAAAATCATACAAATACTCATGTTGGGGCAGTACCTCTCTTAGCTCAAAAGGTTTAAAGGGCTTGGAGCCTTTCTTGTGTAGATTATCAACTGTGTGCACATGCCTATAATAATCATTTGGAGTGAAAGCCTTTTGTGACATAGCTAGAGCTATCCAATTCTGAATCTTTTGAATGAATTGCACTTTGAGCATGCTTTTGGATTTGTAGAGAAGGTACAGGATCTCAACCAATTCTGTGAACCCATAGATGTGACACCTCTCATATGATACAACTTCACAGCTATTGAAGTTGTTCTACCTTATAGCTTTGAGGTAGGGTTCACCATCACCTTTATGGACAGTGGCTCTTGTGATAGAAGTTGGCTCGGTTCTGTTTTTCAGAATGTTGATTCTTTCTCTGAAGCTTTGTAATATTTGTTGACTCAAATTGTAGGGAGCAGATAGGTCAAGACTGAACATGGTTTTGATTGCATCCGCATGAGATCTTGCTTTGAGCATTTCAGCTTGAGATTTCTCCCTTGACAATTTAAGTTGAGCAGCAGCTTGATTTGGAGTTTTCTCTTGTTCTTGTTGGTATGCTAGCTCTTTGGCTTGGTAGATCTCTTCAACTAGAACACCCAATGCTTGAGCCATTTGGGCATTCTCCCTTTCCTCATGCTCTTTAAGTGCAAGCTCCCTCTTTCTTTGTTCATCCTCTTCAACTTGCTCTTGTGTCATTTTCTTTTTCCCTTTATCTTTGGGAGCAGAGGTTGAAGGCTTTTGGACTGATGGAGTTGATTGGACTGGTGGAGCAGATGGTTTGGGGCTCTGTCTTCTTCTAAGGATGTTAGATAGTGGTGTAACATCCTCATCATTAGAATCAGACTCTACATCTATTGGAGGAGAGCAACTCTCAGCAACTTTCCTTCTTGGCTTTGGCTTGTTTACCATTCTTTTCAATCTCGTTGGAAATCTTTGCTCCCCCTTAGAAGTTGCTTTTCTTTTTGGAACCGGAGGAGTTGTTGCTTTGAGTGCAACCTGCTGCAAAATATTTTTGGCACTTTCATCATAAGCAACATCTATTTCTTCTAAATCAGGATCATCCTCCCTAGTCAAACTTGAGAATTTCTCCCCCTTTTTGGCATCATCAAAAGAAGGAGGGAAGTCACCTGAGGTTGGTGTTAGGATTAGGGTAGGGGTGGGTCTAGTGGTTGAGGAGTGGGTAGGTGTAAGTTTAGAGAGTTGGAGGGAGAGGTTATCTTTGAGATATCAGAGAGCCTTCCATAAGGAGAGATGACTCATCTTGGATTGTTCAGTGAGGGCTTCAAGATCATCAAGATTGCCTTTGAGGAAAGATGGCATGGGAAGAAGTTGTTCTGGTATAGGGACAGAAATGTTTGGGTTAATAGGCCGTAGGGTTTGTAGTTGGGTTAGAAGGTTGGATATGGTTTGGTTGAGGGAAGGGATAGTGGATTGAGGTAGGATGGGAGTTTGTGGTTGAAATGGAAGAAAGGTAGATAAATGGTCTATTTTGGCTAGAATGGGAGAGAGATCAGATGGAGTGTGGAGAGGGGCAGGGGAGGGTGGGGAATGGGTTTTAAGGGACTCTATGTCTTGAGCAAGTCTAGACAGTCGAGTATTGGTTTGGGTTTGAAAGGTTTGGAAGGTTTGGGTAAGATTATCAAGGTTGTGGTGTATGGTTTGATGAAGGGTAATGTTTGGTGTTTGGGTAGAGGTAGAGGGTTGAGAAGTGGAAGGGGTTGAGATGGGTTCAAAGAACTTGGTTAAGGTTTTTGTTCCCTCATTTGAGCCTTGGTGTATAAGCTCAAATTCATTAGGAAAGACTATTGAGCCTTGTATAAGTGGTTGGTTTGTACCACTAGCATTGGCAGGCTGTGCATGTGTAAGAATTGAATCAATGATAGGTGCAAGATAGGTGGAGTGAGTGTGGGATGCACTCAATAATAGGAATCTCTTATTGGATCCACATTATGTTGGGAGAATGTGAATGGTATAGGCTAGCTCAATGGGGGTATAAACACAGTATGACCTTGGGGTGAGGTCTGTCTTTCAAAGAGAACAACCTTTTGGGAGGCTGCCTCAGATTGCAGTTTTAATCCCATATTTACAGATATATCCTGTTGTGAGGATACATCCACTGGCTCAGGGTTAGCAACATCCAATTGCTCCCCCTCAATATGAGGAAGGGTAATTGGAGTTGAGGTCAGAGGTGTGGATGTCGCTACCTCAAAGGGCTCATTAGGAGCATCCTCTATTGACCTTGTATATATGGGGCTACGAATGGGAGTAGAACTAGTGACCACAAGAGGTTCACTAGAACTTGGCCGTTGAATAGGTGTATGGACATGAGAGGAGGATGGGCTATCAAAGGTTGGGACTACCATTTGAATATCTTCAGAGGTTGAGTCAGTTCTATCCTTACCTTGTGTAACATCCGCAAACCTGGGCTAGTTGATTAGCGGGCTAGCGGCAGGTGATTTCGTATTTAATTTGTGTAAGTTGATTATGTGATTAATTGAATAAGTATTTGATTGAATTGAAAATATATTATTGAATATAAATCTATGTGTTGTATGTTGTATGTATGCATGGATGTATGTTGTGTGAAAGAATGGATGGTGCCACCTCCTGCTTTGAATTAAATGAAGATATATACATGGGTTTTAAATTCCCCAGCTCATAGTAAAAGGTGAAGTGTGTTAAACCTTGTGTTGAAGAAAGCTAGAAAACAAGTAACTTGAAGATTCAAAGTAGAGGATTTGTGATTCATAATTCAAAGTGAAGGTTAGTGTGTGTTTATATGATGCTACAGAGTGTTTTGATATGTTTATATGCTGAAATCCATGGCTTTATGTTAAACCACCATTGTAGGAGCTTGAAGCTCAAAAAGTGTTAAATGGGTTTTGTTAGTTTGATGAGTTTAATGACTTAAAAGTGTTCATGATGATATATGGCATGTTATATGAAGTTTCTTGTATGTTAAAGGTGTTTTGAATTGAGAAAATTGATGTTAAGTATGATATATATATGGGTGGATGGCTAGAAATCCGACAAGAAAAGAGGAAGATGATCTAAAAACCGACGTGTCGCGGGGCTATGTTTAATGGTCGCGGCGCGACCCCAGAATCCGGGTCCTTTGAAATCCGACGAATGCAAAATCCGAGAAACCCAAAATCCGCTATCCGAAATCCGACACTCAAATCCGGAACACAAATCCGACAGTGTCGCGGCACGACACAAGGGTTGGTCGCAGCGAGACATGCCCATTTCAGGAAACTTATTTGTTTTGTTATGTATTTGTTTGGGATGTGATGGATTATCATTTATATGATTCTTTTATGTTGTTTACAAGTTATATAGAGATATAAATATATACTATGGATATATATTTATGATTCAGAGATTGACTTTAGTTTGTTGTCTTCTCAGGATTTGCAAAGACTCAGTGATATTAGACGACTGAGTAGACGGGAACGAGGACTGAGGTGAGTGGAAGTGTACTCACGAGTGGTGATGGTGATAATGTTTATGGTTATATGAATTGAGAAATTCTTATGCTCTGAGATGCCATGATAGACTTCTTAGTCTAAGATGCCATGATAGACTGTTTAGTCTGAGATGCCATGATAGACTGTTTAGTCTAAGATGCCATGATAAACTGTTTAAGTTTGAGTTGCCAGTATGGAATGTGTTACTTGATATGTGTTGATAGACTGTGTTGATTGTTATTCGTTGGTAGTTGATTGATGTTTGTTGATTGTGATCGTTTGGATTGTTGCATGGCCAGTGTACATGGTTAATGATATGTGCACATGGCGAGACCTGTACGTATGGTTAACAATATGCGTACATGGTTAGGGGTCAGCTATCGTATGTGTTGGGCTGGGCTATCTGCTATTGGTTGCACAGTTCTTGATCTTCTATGCATTTGTTGCATCAGAAGAGGTTTAACTGTACCAAGTAGCAAATAGCTATCGGTAAACCTTTGCTTTGGCCAGCATCGGTTGCGGGTTCTGCAGAACCGCCGTTCCTCTAGAGGTTGGATTGGTTTGTGATGAGGATTTGATCTGTTTGAGATCTGTATGTTTGATCGGATGGTGATTGCTTGTGCTTGTTGATTGTGGATGCTTGTTTGTAGCTTCCATTCACTTAGCTTTGTGCTAATTCTCCTCGGTTGATTGTTTTTTGCAGGTTTGGCTGTTTAGCCTTGTTTGTGGGGAAGGAAAATTTGACCAACGCTCTGATATTATGTTTTGAGAAGAGACGAGCTGTGTTTTATAAATATTTTCTAACACATCATGATGTAATGATTATGAATAGTACTTTGTACTTTGTGAGTATTTGTTTTAAATGAAATCAGTTAAGGCTTCCGCAGCTATTTAAAAAAAATGGCTTGAGAATTTACGGTGTTACAAGTTGGTATTAGAGCCTTGGTTTGGCGATGCAGGCACGGCTAGAGTGTTGCATTCCCAAATCTTGGCTCGTGTTGGGTCAAACTTTCCTTGGGGGAATTAGAGTGAATTGGCGAAGCTGTTTGTTAGTTAGTATGTTATGTACTAACGGTTTATCTAATGTGATTGTGAGATGATGTGATTGTACAGATATGGCTGACAGAGATACCCCTGCTGATCCTCCTGTGACCTAACCGGTGGTTGAGACTTCAGTGATGGATATTGTGGATATGACGAATCGTGTGGGTACTTCAATATATGAATGGGAAAATGATTGAGAGGAATATATTCACATAGAAAATGAACTTCAGGAACTCAGAGATATAGCTCGAGGTATCGGAAAAGAGAGGATTAATCAGAATATGTCATCGCAGATACCGACAGTTGTTGCTACTCAATCTACTACTTTGTCGGTTACCGCGCCGTTTCCTCCGGTAACACAAGTGACGCAATCGTTGTGTTTCAATCCTTCCACTTTACAGAGAGATTATTCTTTAGGATATCCGGGATTTAAACAACCTTGTTCGTACAAGCATTTTTTGGTTTGTAAACCATCGGGATATAACGGGAGTACTTATCCGAACGTCACTTTGAATTGGTTGCGAGAAATGGTAAAAGCTCTTGATGTGTGCAATTGTGAGGATGAATCTAGAGTTAAATTTGCGACTCATATGCTTAAAGATGATGCGATGGTATGGCGGAATTCGTTAACTGGGCATTTTACTGAGGAACAACAGGAAAGTATTAATTGGAATCAATTTCAAGAGAAGCTATGCGAGCAATATTGTAGCTCATTTGAGATTGCGAAAATCAGGAAAGAGTTTATGGATTTGAAGTTGACAAGAGACATGACAGTAGATGATTTGATTAAACAATTCAATGAGAGACTACGATTTGTAAAACAGTGGGTGCAAGATGAGGCATCGAAGATACAATATTTTGTGGGAGCTTTGCTTCTAGAATATCGAAGTACTACCAGATGGGCAAATACCTTATCACAAGCATTTACTCTAGCCAAGTCGGCTAAGGGTGATGGAAAGGCAAGAGATAGAATGAATAGAGAACATATTTTGTAGCAGAAATCGATGATTGAACATGTTAATGAACCCCAAAGACAGAGTGGGCAGGGTGGCTAGAGTGGCCAGAAACAGAAGAATCAAAATAAGAAACCTAAGACAGGTGGATCTAAACAAAGTTCGCCTTGGTGCCGACGGTGTAGATTTGTTCATACGGGGCCTTGCACACCCTAGACTTTGCGATGCATCCGATGTGGATTGTTTGGATATGAGATCAAGGAATGTGGTTTCCCTCGAAGTGTGTGTTGGAACCGTCAGAAAGAGGGTCATCGTACGAATGAATGTTATGAAGAATGAAGAATGGGGTCGGGGTCATGAGTGGATGCAGGTGGGGGATCCTCGTCAGCGGATGGACGAAAGAGAAAGAACCCTTATGTGCTAGAAGGTAGAACCTTTGATATGATGACTGACGACGATGCTAATATTGAAGATGATATGACGGGTACATTTTGATAACTTTTATATTTATGTGTATGTTTATTAACTTCAGAGTTAATTGTTGATGCTTGATGCCTATGTGTGCTAAGTGTATATGCTTACTTCTGAAAGAGTATGATTCTTTAGAAGTAAAGATAATTGATATTATGTTATCGTGAAATTATCTGGTCCTATTGTCAGGAAATCATATGATGGTGTGTATGTGATATGTGAAATGATGTAAATTGAGTATGATATGCCAAGGAAAGAATATTCCCGATTAGTTAAAATTGCATGCTATGCAATGTGTTGTAAGATTGTTTTATAAATGGTATTTGTTTATGTGCATGGAAATGCTATGATTATATGTGTATACTTATATGTTATGTTGTGCGAAGAAGAAGGGAAGAGAATAAATTGTTGAGGATTAGGAAGTATTGGTGACAACCAAGGGATGGTTTGATAAAAATATAATCGGGATTATGAATATTGTTATTAAATCTACTGAGTAGAGATAATTTATGATGATGAATGATGAATTTGAAGAGAATATGGTATGATGAGGTGTTATATTCGTTGGATTAGTAGATAATGATGCTATGCTATGGAATTGAAGAAGTGGTTTATATCTTATAGTAACGATTTTGAGAAGAATGATTTAACCCATGACTTGGAGGCTGCACCTGATACGTTTGTATTGACTATGTGAGAGATGTTGATTATAAAAAGAAGTATGTATGATCGACCTGATTATTAAAAGAAGAAGTGAATGTTTATATACAGATGAGTTGAACATATGACAGAGACAAAGTTCAGAATGAATAAAAGAATGTGAACAAGAGATTTGAATATTACCTCAGAGGTATAATTGATGTTAGACATGTGAAAATACGAGAAAGTTTATGATGATAACTCTGCAATTATGCGAATTGAAGTACACTTGATTTGATGAATGGAATTTAAATTGCCATTACTGGAAATTGATAATTTGGATGATTGAAATTAATAAGTATAAGAAAGAGATGAATTGCTACAGATTGAGTAAATCTGAAATATGCAGGACTGTTTGAGTAAAAGGTGTAATTGACACTCATTGCAAGGAATTATATATGAAAAGAGTTAGCTAAATGACAGTTGATCTTTGTGAACTGAAGATACATGTGATTGGAAGAATGACAGATTGAATTTATTAATAAAATGAGGAAGAGAAAAAGGAATGTAATGGCCTGGGCATAAAGAATGAAGACTTGTGGATCTTAGATATGAATTGCCTTTGCTAGGAAAGTGCCTTTGCTTGGAATTGAAAAATTAATTTGAACAAGACTTATGAAACTAGATTGCGAGTGCACTTGGAAGGGCTAAATGATATAATGCCATACAAAGTATTTATTTGATGAGTTACTAAAGGAGTGAAAATGATATATTTTGTAGAAATGACATGATTGTGTATGAGTTAAGGCAAAGTATCAGAGAATTATGAACTGTTGAGATACTTGAGATACTAGAACGGTGATGATGAAATTTGAATATGTTACGGGTAATTGGGATTATTCAGTAGGACGGCATTGCTTGAGCAGAATTGTGTACTGATGAGAAAATTTGGGATATCAGAATGATGGTGATAACAAGTTACGATGGAGTTTACGCCTGATTTATTATATGAGAAGGATTTTGAATATATCACGAGAGATTATTGATGAACGTGAGATGAACAGTACGGTTGAATTCCTATTAGATAAGATAAGCAGAACGAGTTATTCAGATAATTGAGAATGAATTACGTTTATGTGTGATGAACTTTGAGGATTCGTGGAATCCATAAACAATTGATTAGACTGACGGGATGTGAATTCTATCAAGTGGATGTTAAAGGATCAATTGTGAGATGTTAGGTGAATATCGGAATAATGTACTGACAGGTTAATTGGAAGTAAGAAGAAAGCGATATGTAGGTATTTTATATGACAGATAATGAATGAAAAGTACGTGAAATTTGTTAATTGAGATGAACAGGGTACTGTGAAGAGATGTGTTGATATTGTCTAAATACGTGAGTGTGAAAAGGAATGAGGTGAGTGGAAGTGTACTCACGAGTGGTGATGGTGGTAACATTTATGGTTATATGAATTGAGAAATTCTTATGCTCTGAGATGCCATGATAGACTTCTTAGTCTAAGATGCCATGATAGACTGTTTCGCCTGAGATGCCATGATAGACTGTTTAGTCTAAGATGCCATGATAAACTGTTTAAGTTTGTGTTGCCAGTATGGAATGTGTTACTTGATATGTGTTGATAGACTGTGTTGATTGTTATTCATTGGTAGTTGATTGATGTTCGTTGATTGTGATCGTTTGGATTGTTGTGTGGCCAATGTACATGGTTAATGATATGTGCACATGGCGAGACCTGTACGTATGGTTAACGATATGCGTACATGGTTAGGGGTCAGCTATCGTATGTGTTGGGCTGGGCTATCTGCTATTGGTTGCACAGTTCTTGATCTTCTATGCATTTGTTGCATCAGAAGGGGTTTAACTGTACCAAGTAGCAAATAGCTATCGGTAAACCTTTGCTTTGGCCCGCATCGGTTGCAGGTTCTACAGAACCGCCATTCCTCTAGAGGTTGGATTGGTTTGTGATGAGGATTTGATCTGTTTGAGATCTGTATGTTTGATCAGATGGTGATTGCTTGTGCTTGTTGATTGTGGATGCTTGTTTGTAGCTTCCATTCACTCAGCTTGGTGCTAATTCCCCTCGGTTGATTGCTTTTTGCAGGTTTGGCTGTTTAGCCTTGTTTGTGGGGAAGGGAAATTTGACCAACGCTCTGATATTATGTTTTGAGAAGAGACGAGCCGTGTTTTATAAATATTTTATAACACATCATGATGTAATTATTATGAATAGTACTTTGTACTTTGTGAGTATTTGTTTTAAATGAAATCAGTTAACGCTTCCGCAGCGATTTAAAAAAATGGCTTGAGAATTTACGGTGTTACACCTTGGGACATGATGTGCCTGCTTCTATCAATGAGCTCAAGGAGTTGCTTAGAGATTTCTTGTTCTTGATGTTCAGCATCATCACCAAGAGGACTCATGACCATTGGACTTATGGGCGTGAATTCAGAATCACCAAAATTACCAGCATCACCAGCACCATCATCACTAGCGTTATCATCATCATCATCATTACCATTGTTACCATTATGACTTTCCTCAGCATCATCATCATCATCATTATTATCACCACCACTTTCATCACCATCATTTGCATTTTCATCAGCAGCATTAATCAACTCTTGCATTTGAGCAGTGATGGGAGGACCTTTGTTTGCCTTTATAAAATGGAATACTTTCTCACCCATGGCAGGGACAGGAATAATTTATAAAATTGTCATTGATGTTGTAGGTTGCAGAGTACCATAGTTCTCCAATGATGGTAGGAAAGATGTAGTGTGGGTGAGCGGTTAAACATTCGAACAGGGGGTGAGCTTGAAGAAACTGTACCATAGGCTCATAACCTTGATTTTCGTGAAAGGCCGGAATCGTGGTGCAAAGAAGAATGTTGTTGGGAGTTATGTTCATGGGTTGGTTTGGAGCAACATTCTCACCAGGGTTGACAGCAGGATCAGGAATATAGGTGGCTATTTGGTAGGGATGATGAACAGTGAGAGAAACGGAAAAGTATCGAGAGAGAAAGTTAGGGTAAGTCTGTTTAGAGAGAGAGAGAGGGAATTTTGCGAGTTTGAACAGGTAAAGATGAATGAGAGAGGAAGTGGCATATTTATGAAGGGTAGTTAAGAGAGATCGTTAGATACTGACAAAAATTCTAACGGAAAACAAATTAATTAACTATTAAATGAAATTTGACAGACGGAGTAAATAACTAGGGTTAAAAAGCATTAAATGAACACAAAAGATGAAAATTTACTAAGTGTTGAACCATCAGCTAAGCACTGAAATGTATCAGTTAAAAGGCATCAGCTGATGAAAGACTATCAGCTGATAGTGAAAATTTTGATTGTATCAGCTAAAAAAAGTACTTAGCTGAGCATTTCCTTCTTATCAGAGGGTGATCAGCTGAGTAAATTTGATCAGCTGATAGACACCAGCTGAGCAAAGTTACTTAGTTTACACAGACTCAATAAGACTTAGAGATGCTTAGATAAGTAACACATGATATTCAACACTTATCAATTAAAATAAACTAAATTACCACTATTCTAATCTAAAAAATAAGCATACCTAGTTTGGATATTAGGAAATTGAACCTTGCTTCATCCAATGGTTTTTTGAACAAGTCTGCAAGTTGCAAATCATTGTTGATGTAGTGTAGAGTTACCTTTTTCTTTTGCACATTATCTCTGAGAAATTGATGTCTGATTTCAGTATTCTTTGTCTTTGAATGCATGACTAGATTACTTGAGATGGAAATGGCAATTGTATTGTCACACAGAATTGGGGTGTCTTCAAACTTCATATCATAGTCAAGAAGTTGATTTTGTAACCATAAAATTTGAGCACAACAGCTTCCTACAGCAATGTATTCTGCCTCTCCAGTGGATATTGATACTGAATTCTATTTCTTAATGGACCAACTAATCAATCTTCCTCCTAGAAGTTGACAACCACCTGAAGTACTTTTTCTGTCTAATGTACACCCTGCAAAATTAGAATATCCAACTAACTCAAAATCTGAGTCTTTGGGGGTACCAAAGACCAAGATTAGGAGTTCCTTTGAGATATCTGAATATTCTCTTAACAGCAGCAAGATGTGATTCCTTTGGATCTACTTGATCTCTTGCACAGAGACATGGTGAAAACATTATATCTGGTTTACTTGCAGTGAGGTATAAAAGTGACCCAATCATTCCTCTATAAGTATTAATGTTCACTGATTTGCCATCAGTGTCCTTTCCTAACTTTATAGAAGTAGACATAGGTGTTTTCATTGAAGAACAACTTTCAAAATCAAACTTTTTGAGTAAATCTTTGACATATTTTGTTTCATGAATGAAAATACCATCAACCTCTTGTTTAATTTGCAAACCAAGAAAGTAGTTTAATTCACCCATCATGTTCATCTGATAGTTATCAAACATGAGTTTAGAAAACGTTTTACATAGTTCCAAATTAGTAGACCCAAATATTATGTCATCTACATATATCTGAACAATTATCACATCACCTTTGTACTTTCTTATAAACAAAGTGCTATCAATGCATCCTCTTGTAAAACCTTTGTTAATGAGAAAAGAAGAGAGGGTGTCATACCAGGATTTTGGAGCTTGCTTATGACCATATAAAGCTTTGTTTAGAAAGAATACATGATTAGGTAAGCTTGACTCTTCAAAACCAGGAGGTTGTTTTACATACACCTCTTCTTTCAGATCTCCATTCAGAAATGCACTCTTCACATCCATTTGGAATACTCCGAAGTTCTTGAAGGCAGCATAGGCTAGGAACAATCTGATAGCTTCCAATCTTGCAACAGGGGCAAAGGTTTTATCAAAATCAATACCTTCTTCTTGGCAATACCCCTGTGCCACTAGCCTTGCTTTGTTTATGATGATTTGCCCATTTTCATCTAACTTTTTTCTGAACACCCACTTTGTTCCAATGATGGTTTTATCCTTTGGTTTAGGTACCAAAGTCCATACATTATTTCTTTTGAATTCTGCCAGTTCTTCTTACATGGCAGTCACCCAGTGGGGATCATCGAGAGCTTCATCAACCTTCTTTGGTTCAGTCAATGAGACAAATCTAGAGTACAAACAAATGTTGCAAGCTTTTGATCTCGTTCTAACTGGATCATCTATATTGCCTATCAACAGATCATGAGGATGATACTTGTGGTCTTTAAAGGCGTTTTGGATTACTTGAGAATTGGGATTCATTTGGATTTGGGGAGAGGAAGTTATATGCTGACTATCAGCAGTAGAAACAAGTTCATTTTGAGTGGCTGATATAACTTCATTGTCACAATCTGTGGGCATCTCTACTGTAGAGGGAATGTGTGATATGGAATTAGAATCTAATGATGTTGAGTCATTTTCCACATGATTCAGTAGAGGTATAGGATTGGATGAGGGTGGTTGCACATGGTTAAAGATTTGGATAGGAACAGGTTCATCTACATCATGAGCAGTTGGTGGAGAGGGATCAACTTGCTCTGAAGTGTCTTCTCCAGTTTGCATGAGATCATTAAATTCTTCACCTGAAACATGATTAGAAGAACAAGAAGCAACAAAGTCATTTTCATTGAAACTTACATTGATAGATTCTTCTATGACATTGGTTCTGAGGTTGTATACTCTGTATGCTTTGGAAATCACCAAGTAACCTACAGACACCCCTTCATCAGCTTTTGGAGCAAACTTCTGCAATTGATCCTTTTGATTGAGGATGAAGCATTGACATCCAAAAATATGCAGAAAGCTTATGCTTGGCTTACTTCCCTTGAGCACTTCATATGGAGTTTTGTTGTGCCTCTTGATAATAAGGGATCTGTTCTATGTGAAATATGCACAACTTACATCCTTAGCCTAGAAATTAAAAGGTAACCCACTTTCACACAACATGGTTCTGGCAGCTTCAATCAATGTTCTATTTCTTCTTTCAGCTACATCATTCTGTTGTGGGGTTCTTGGAGCAGAGAAGTTTTGAGGTATCCCTTTCTCATTACAGAAAGATTCCAGAGTTTGATTTCTGGATTCAGTTCCATGATCACTTCTAAGACTCCTCACCAGATTGCCATTCAACACTTCCATCTTTTTGATAAAGCATATGATTTCTTCAGCAGCCTTACTCTTTGCTTTAAGAAAGAAAACCCAAACTTGAGAATTCATCAACCAATACAAGAGCATACTTACTTCCCCCAATACTAGCAGTTGCAACAGGACCAAAGAGATCCATGTGCAACATATAGAAAGGTTCTGTAATGGAGAATGCCTGTTTGGATGAAAATGATGTCTTATGCTGCTTTCCCTTCTCACAAGCAGTGCAAGGTTTAGGCTTATGATAAGTCAGAGAAGGTAGTCCTGACACTAGTTCACCCTTGCACAACTTGTTGATATTTTTGAAATTAAGATGGGAAAGCCTCTTGTGCCACAGCCAATTTGTATCCTCATTATTTTTGGAGTACAAACATGTTTCCTTTGAAGGGTCACTAGAGGACATGTCAAGTGTATATACATTCTTAGTTCTCTTGGCACTTAACACCGTATTACCTTCTTTATTTATTATGGAGCCTCCTGTCTTTGTGAATGGACTTCATTATCTCCATCACACAATTGACTTATGCTTATGAGATTGTATTTCAGCCCTTTGACATATGATACTTTGGACAGTTTAAGGTTCCCATTATGAAGTTCACCATAGCCTATTGTTTGCCCATGATTGTTATCACCAAAAGTCACCCTTGGACCTTTCTCTTTCTTATAGTTGCTGAGCAAAGCCTTGTTACCTATCATAGTTCTTGAACATCCACTGTCAAGAAACCATGAACCAACACCCTACACAGATTGAATGAAAGAAGAGTTAGTGACACAAGTAGGAATCCACTACTTAGTGGATCCCTGTGGAATGCACCTAGCTTTCCACTTCATTTCAGGTTTCTTATGTATGAGAGGAATGACTATATTATCCGTACAAGTCCGCTGTCTTGAATTCCCTTCTAAAGAACATTCAAATGCCTTATGCTCTTTACTTCCACACTTATAACATTTTTGAGATTTTGTGGCCTTGGAGCATTGAACAACGTTATTTGAATGCCTATGAGTTTTCTTATTAGTCCTCTGACAATTATCAGATATCATTTGACTAACTTGACCATTCAGCTTATGAAGCTTATCCTGTAAATTTCTTAGGTCTTTATTTACAGGCACCTTGGATTGATCTTTGGATTTAGAAAGTTTTTGATCAACCTTTGGAGTGGCAGAAATGGGAACAATGTGAACAACATTCTTTTTACTCATAGTTTCTTCTATTGAAAGAGAGTTGATTACTTCTGGATCAACTGATTGTTTAGAAGATGAGCTATGATCAGCCGACAGGCCATCAGCTGAGCATTTATCATCTACTAACATATCAGTTGATAAAGTAGTATTAGCTAATGATCTTCAATTTGTGAAATACTAAGATTTAAGTCATCTATTTTCAAGGTTTGACAACATAATGTCTCTGTGGTCTCAACTAATGATTCATTTCCTTTACTCACATCCTTTGACTTTGTGTTCTTAGTATTTTTACATTCTGAAATCTTACTAGATGATGATTCAACACAAGGAATAATTGATTCTTTTAGATGGGTACTTTTGCTTCTAACAAACTTATTTGTGAACACACTTTTGCCTTTAACAGTCTTGTAAAAAGTTTGTGGCAAAATGTCAGCATTGTCTAAGATATTAAGGTTCTTATTAAAATCAACATAGTTAGCAGCCTTAGAGTAATTTCCGTCAATGATAGCTTGAACTTATTTGGGTATCTGCTCCTTGACACACTGAGTGGTCTTTTCTGCAGATACACACCGACACTTTACTACTTTTTGGAGGTCATTGAACATTTTGGTTGCTTCACTAGTTTCTTTTACTAAGATCTCATTAAGTATCTTTTGATTTGCTAGCTCATCATTAAAAGTTGTTATCTGCTTAAGTTCCTCATCTTTAAGAATTAATTTTTCCTAGAGTGATTCTACTTCTAGTTTTAGCTTCTTCTCTCTTTGAATAGCAGACTGGAAATCAATACACAAGTAATCAAACATGGCATTCTTTTCATTATCATCATAATTAATAAAGTTTCCAACCTGGTACATTGAAGAAGGATCCCAGTTGGTAGTTGAACAAGATTTTGCAGCCTTCTTCATATCTTCATCAAATGAACTACCATCATTGTTGTTGGCCATCATGCAGAACTGCGCAGTGATCACCTCATCTTCATCTAAGGAAAGATCTTCTTCTGCCCAATCTTCTTCTTCAGCTACAAGAACTTAGCCTTGGGCTTTCTTCTTCTTCTTCTTGTCAAGGACAACAGCAAGGAGTTTCTTATATTTGGCTTCATAATCAATTTTGCCCTCTTTCTTTGGCACAGATGAAGAACTAGTGTTATTTTTGGACTTACAGTCACTGGCTATGTGGCCAATCTTGCCACACTTATATCACTCTACTGTGGAGGCATCAAATGTAGATTTGGACTTGACAAATTTTGATGGCCTCTTGCTGAACCTCTTGACACCCTTTCCCTTTTTGAAAGGTTTGAACTTCTTAACCAGCATGGCTACTCCTTCAAACTATTCTCCTTACAACCATTCTCCTCATCACTTTCTCCAGCACTCTCCTCTTCATCTCCTTCTTCATCAGAACCAGAATCAATAGTTGCAAAGCTTCTCATCTTTGTATCTCTTGATACAAGGGCAGTTGGTGTAGCTTTCACAATCTCTTTCATCTCCTTGGATGACAACTTCCTTTGCTTGACTGATTGCTCATGGTTTAGTAACTTACCATAGAGAGCAACCAGAGACATTCCCTTAATCTTCTCACTATGCCTTAGTATAGCGACAAAGTGATCCCATGTTTCATGGTGGGAGTCTAGAAACTTGTTCACCAAGACAAAGTTGCTCTTGGATATGTCTGCCCTCTTCAAATCATTTACTAGGCAGTTGAACCTGGTGTATTTCTGTGTAAGAGTCTCACCTTTCTGAGCAAAGAAGAATTCATACTCTCTGTTGAGGAGGAGCTTCTTGTTCTCCTTCACCTCCTCCGTCCCTTCATAGGCAACTGTGAGTGTATCTAACATCTCTTTAGCAGAAGTACACTTAAGCACTTGATGATAGATGTCATTGGGTAGTGTAGAGACAAGAGCTGATCTAGCCTTAACATCTAGGCTAACCAACCTCTTATCTTCATCTGTCCACTGATGTATAGGTTTTGTAATGATTCTTTCTGTTGTGGAGGTTTGACCTTCAGATTTTGATGGAATGGATAACACGGATGTTGGAACATAAGGACCCTCAGTAACTATTTCAAACATTTGGATATCAAGAGTGGATAAGAAAAGATGTGCTCTACCTTTCCACAAGGAGAAATTTTCTGCATCAAACATGGGACATCTTGTTAAAGACCCAGTGTTTGAGATGTTCATGTTGTTTGATGATGAGGCCATTTTGAGAGGGGTAGAAGCAGTTGTAGAGTAAACAAAACAGATTTAGATATTGATTATCTAACCTGCTCTGATACCAGTTGTTAGTACCAGATTGAGTACGCAACAACAAATGTTTGTAGAAGGGGGGGGGGGGTTGAATACAAACTTTAGCTTTTAAAAATTAAAGACACACCATTATACTTTTATATAATTCTTATTGATTTTGAATCAAGAATTATATGTACTAGAAGCGGAAATTCTAGGTACAATAAAAGGTGGCAATCAATTTGTCTAACACATAGACAAGCTAACTCTAAAACAACTAATGTATAAAGAGTGTTCCACACATGAACAAGTTTGCTTCTACACAATGCTTAAACTCTACGAATTTATCTCAACTAATGAGATTGCTTTTGTTGTGTAAAGGCTTCACTGTGTTATTTTGCATGTCCACCATGCATGTATATTTATAGAAGTCTTGGCGTATCCGGTTGCATGAAGGAAGGAGACAAAAAGTGTATGGAAATATAATATTTTAATTGTAAAGGTAGTGGGTGAAAAGTAATGTTACTTTAATCAACTGTTTGATAAAAGTAATTGTACTTTTCTAAAAAAGTGTAACCCACTCACAATATAAAATATTAAAACTCATATATTCTGTCGTGTAGAACTTTCTTTCCCTTTCATGCTTGTACTTTAAACAACAGCCATGCTTCTGTTTGATTTGACTTTACCAAGTATGGGATTGCCTGCCATACTTAGTTGTTGAAACAAATCTCCAAGATCTTCGTCTGTTTGAGGTATCTTTCTCCTTTTCCAGAGGATAAGATCAACCCTTTTTGTCTCATACTTGATCCAAAAAGTGTTTTTTTACTTTCACAAACAAAGATCTAAGGCATAATAGAACAACACATGTTCTGCCTTTTACATATGAAAGTTACAATATGAAAGATAGAGCAGATTTGACATTTTGCTCGACTCAGCTTATAGAAAGTACTAGGAACTTAAATTTCACTAATCAGTTGACAAGATATATCACTTGATCAATTTTTGCTAGGACTCACTTGATACATATTGCTCAGCTGATCATATGGATGCTCAGTTGATCAATAGTTATCCTAGGAGGACATAAGCTCATGTACTTATATAATCAGTTGATCAAGAATGCTCAACTGATCATTTAAATACATCAGTTTATGTGGAGAGATGACTTGTGTTAGAAAAGACTTACTTAGCTGATGCTCTAGTCCTCAGCTAGTCCATTGTTCACTCAGCTGATGGTGTAGCTGAGCAAAAGTCCTTGCTCAGCTGATGGTGTAGGCACTTAGCTGATCGAATTTCTTCACTCAGCTGATAGATTACTTTCCTCAGTTGATGGTCTTCTTTACTTATTTTCTTTATCTGATGCTCCTTAGCTGATATCCCTTGGCTGATACTTTGAGTAGGATTTGATACTCAGCTGATGGTCAGCTGATGGTTCCATACTTAGCATATTTTCTAGAATCTGATTCAAACAACACATGTTTGAATTCTTTTTAAGTCATACTGAATGTAGGGTTTGGTTATCATCAAATTCTATGTTTTAGGATAGGCAGAGTTAATTATTAGGGTGAAGTGATTATCTCCCCAACAGAGTATTTTGTATTTCATAAGACTCTGTCTTATAAAAAAACTCGACGTTTGATTCTATGAATATTTAATAAAAAATCAATACTTATGCGTGTATGTAGATTTTATATTATCATTCGTTTATATTTATAAAGGTTTTTATAAAAATAGTTTTATAAAAACTTAAACTTATATGATTATTTATTTTGTAAGCTCGTAGATTCTGAACGTTTGTTTGTAGGTATCTTCCACATCGGCTTGTAATTGAACTTGGATCTTGACGATTGGAGCTTGGCCATTTGATAAAGCTTATTATAGATTAGAATATATTTGATCGAATATATCAAGGTTATTAAGATCGGGATCTTACCTAGGATCGTTTTCTTTTTTGCAAGATCGGATCGTAAGATCGAAATCGGGATCTTAAGATCCTACCACAATTCACTAAAGTTTTTTTATATGCTATAGAAACCAATTATATAATATTTTTACGAGAGAATGAAACATCAAATTTTAAAATAGCATATATACATCAAATCGTCCAAATTTTAAATATTAAGTGCATATATAACAACTCATCACAATTCATTCGTTTGCATATTATAATAACATTTAATATGTGACTTTTAAACACAATAAATAAATCTAAAGCATATTGTACACAACATTAATTCTTTATTTCATAAAAAATCTTATTTTCGTGAACACCTATCTCTAACAAAAGAAAAATGAAAATGTGACGTGTATAAAGTAGAAAACTGCAAATAATTATTTTTAGCACGAGGTTGAGAACTTAAAAATAATAAAAATAAAATCATTGTAGTAATCAAAAAATATAAAATATAAAAATGTAAAATAATAGTAATAATTAAAAAATGTAAAAAACAAAAAAAGTGGGATCGTGGGATCGTAAGATCGCATAACGATCATTGGTATGATTGGGTCATCTTGAATCACAGTACTCATCCTGTGATCCACAGACTTCAAATATAGCATGGCTCTAAACTCCACATAGGATAGTCAGTGCCATCAAAGATAGGACAACCTTTTGCCGCTATTGTTGGTATATGACTTGATTGCTTGCTAGTAGACATCTTAACCTCTTGACAGCGGATCTTAATCTTCAACTTATGAAGAAACTTGTTCTGATACCAGTTGTTGGTCCCAAAGAGGGTGAACAAGCAACCGATATAGTGTAAAAGGGGGGGTTGAATACACTTTAAACAATCAAACAAATTAATCAAATGTATATTCAATTAATCAACCAGTACAATAACTATTATCACTCTCTAATCAAATCAATAGGATGATTTGATATTACAATGATTATAACCTCAACTCTCTCTAAACACTCTTGAATCACAAACTAATTGATGATCGAATTTCTTGTTAAACTGATTAACAAGAACTCTTGAAAACTCTCTCTAACTTTGAACTTACAAAGTTATCGCAACACACGCGTATCAAGTATCACGAACACACGTACGTTTTGCAACTTATGCATTCGTCGTTGTGTATCACGTATCTGTTCTCGTACACACGTAAGAACATATGGTATTCGTGTTTCTTCCGTGTCTATAAAACCAGAAGAAGGTTTATACTTATACTTGATATATCTACGAATAAATCGCAGTTTAAAGATAGAACTTATCTTTTCTTTAAAACCGTAACAAACTCCTTAATTAGAACATATCTAATTAATTCAGTTTGGATTTCTATCTAACTAATAGATAATTTAAATTAGGTTTAGATATCCTAATTTAAATGTCGTAGATATAGAGAGTTTATAACAGAATTTAGAACTTACTTAAATTCTGAACTGACTTCTGACGCTGAGTTGACATACTCAGTCTTGACTTTGTCAAGCTGACTTCTTGAATCTTCGATTCTTGAATCTTCAAGTCTTCAAGTCTTCATTCTTAAAACTTATCTCAGCTTAGAAGTCACCGAGCTATCTAGTACTTACATAGAAAACTCTATATCTGTTTATACGCTGACTACTTAGCTGAAGCTGATTAGTCAGTCTATAATAGACTTACATAATTCCTAACTCTTAACCTATTATCTATACATATCGATAGTTTGTCTCATCAAATCTAACTATTCTAAACATGGGACTAACAATCTCCCCCTATTTGATAATGACAAAACATTGAATCAAATAAGTTATAGGTTAATAGAATTATGCTGAACAACTCTGGAACTGACCAAAGTTAGTTCTTGAAATAAGTATTTAACTGATCCATACTTATTTACGTATCTTGAACTTACAAGATATTTATGTTACAAATCTATTATAAGACTTGTAATCTAAGTATTTGACTATACAACTACTTAGATTCTGAACTTATTAGAAATAATTTGAGTTCTGAACTTACAAAACTTATACAACTGAACATATCAGTTTATAATTGAACATATCAATCATCAGTTTAAACTTACAAAGCTGTTTGTTTGAGCATATCAAACATAATTTTGAACATATCAAATAATAAAACGGTTGAACATATCAAACTTGAGTTTGTATTAATGAACATATCATTTACATTGTACCTTAATCATTTTGATTAGCCTATGCACACTTAGTGCTAACAAAAACATAGAACTAATCTATTTACTCAACGTAATCTCCAAGTTCCAATCACATATCAGAACATTTAAGTTCCCAAATTGCAGCTTTCTTGATAACATCAATCATAATCTCTTCACCTTTTGGCATCTCTTTCATCTCAGCTTTTCTTGATCTGATTTCTTTGTTGAGATGATATCTGAATACCGAGTTCTGATTTGAGTCATCACTTAGAATTCTCAAGTACAAAATCAATTCCAGATTTGCCAAATGAAGATCTGCTATCCTCAAGAAACATTGATTACCTTCCACATCAAGATAAAAGAATCCTTCCAGCGGTTGAGTGATATAATTATTTTCTCTGAATTCAACTCCCTCTGGAACTTGTAAAATGATGTCTCTTTTAGCTCGCTGGCTTGCTGCTCTAACTCTGGCAGCTTTGCCTCGATTAAGGAAAGTATCAATTTCATCAGCAGGGATCTCACCTAGTTGATCGATTCTTATGAAGATTGTCTTAAGCACATCAACTATTTCTTGTCTGATTTGACTCTTTTTCATCTACTTGATAGTTGTGGCTACTGTCTTCAACTCTGAGAATCCCAACTTGTACAGACATCTCATATCTAGACCAATTTCTTGTTTGTTGTCTAGTACAAAGTTGATGATTACCAATTCTCCTTTTCTACTCAGTGTAATTGATTCAATCTTGTTATTTAAATGTGTTCTTTTATAACAATGCCTTAGATCCACATCCGAGTAGGGAATTGGGGCAGCTCTTCGACCAGAATAATCAGCTTCAGCTTCAGTTATGGCAGCCTCAGCTTTAGCCTTTTCTCGTTGAACATCAGCTTGTCGTTGTTGCTCTTTTATTTCCTCCACTGTTACGCCTAGTTCTTTAGCCATCTCTTGTAACATTTGCTCAGCAAGTATGTCACTGGCTTTCTGTGCTGCATCAGCTTCATCACTTGAGTTAGATTCATGTGCAACTAATTGAGACTTATCCTGTTGCTCTGACTCAGGCTCAGCAATGATGACCTTTCTTTTCTTTGCTAAAGGCATAACAATTATTTTCTTTCTTTTTACCATCTCAAACACCTTACTCTTCCCTTTGTCTATTTGTGAAGTTGGAACAGACTCAGCTTCAACAAATTTTGGCAAACTAGCTTGAGGAGAGTTGGTGTGAATAGCTTGAGACGTTTCTTCAAGTGAAGTTTCTGGTTGAGCTTGTAAAGTTGTGGTAATTTGGACTGTTGGATCTTGTTGTTGTTGAGAAGGCTGATCTACAGTACTCATAAACTAATCATGAGCTTGTTCAAATTGTACTTCCTCTATATGCTCCCCCTCAACCTTATCATTACACTTCTTTGATTCTTCCTCCCCTTTTTTGTCATCATCAATAGGGGAGGGTCTGAGTTTGAACATGAAGCTTTCCAGGTTGGCAACTGAAGTTGACAAATCATTAAGTTTGCGCATCAACTTGGCTTTGTCAGCTTTCCTCTTTTTATGTAGAAGCTCAAACTGAGTTTGTAAATAGTCCATAATGACTTGAGCATCAGTGGTCATCAGCTTGGGCTTCTCAGGTCTTTGTCTAATTTCAACGTCCTCATGTCCTATAGAAGAGTGTATTTGCACCGTAGGAGTGGCTGTTGAGTGTTCCTCAATAGGTAAGGATGTGGGTCCCATATCCAAAGGTTGGTGATGACCAATGGAATCAAGGGGGCCAGAATGTAGACCCTGTAAACCTTCCTGGTGTATGAAAGGTTCATTGACAGGTCGTACGAGTGTGTGTAAGAATGGAAGTGAAGAATGACCAAGTTCGTGAGGTATGGTAGTGGGGTGAGCTAGGCTTATTGGTGAGGAGGGGGTAATTGACCCTGGGGATTGGTCAGTATTTCAATGTTACCTTCATGGGGATGTGAAGGCACAGAAGTAGGCTCTCCCATGGCACTAGTAAGTATGGGCTGAGTAGACACCATAACCGGTATAGGCTTAAAGGTTGAACTGAGCCTAGAGGTTGGCACCTTAAGAGAAGGTGTCTCCCCCTCAGCTCCTGGCGGTGGAGGTATCAATGTGATATCAACTCTAGTGTCCCTTTGAGATGAAGGACCACCTTTGGCAGTTTTCCTTGTATAGGTGTAGGAAATATCCTTGGTAGTAGTGGGCTGACCAAGGTTGGCTGTAGATTGTAAGATAGTTGGAGATGTTTGAGGTGGAGGAGAGGGGTTAGACTGAGTTGGGCTTGACTCAGTCCTATCTCCTAAGTTTGGAGATGGAGAAGTAAAAGAGAGAGAAGGAGATAAGGGTTGCGAAATCATACCTGCTGCACCTAGCAGTGGAGACTCAGAGCTAGGAAACAGACTCCTTTGCTCTGAACTCGAAGTAGTGGATGAAACTATTTGAGCACTGGGTCTGAGCTGAGTTATAGGTTTACCAGCTTGAGGAGACTCAGCCTCAGAACCAACATCGTCACCCACTTCTTCCGCAGCTTCCTCCTCTGTCTTAGCTTCACTTGACTTAGGAGTCGGAAGCTGTACATACGCCCTCATCTGAGCACTCAATGTAGGGTGCCCAGGGAAAATATCATGGGCGAACATCCTGTAGCTGAGAACAGGAGTAGGGATAGACTCATATTGAGCATTATATCTTCTACCCAACCTGTCCTCGATGACCATGGATATGAATCTTGCAAAGGGTACAATGGTGTCCCTTACGTACTTGGTCACCAATGACTTGAATGCTTCATAGATCAACTCAGCGTAATACACTCGTCGATCATAAAATAAGTTGTATAATAATTGCATTTCAAAGTCATTTACATTATCCAGACCTCTCACCTTGTATCTAAGGGATCGAACCACAGTGGATACCATAAATCCCCCTGCCGTCTGGAAAACAGATTTTCGTATGACGCCAATCACTTGAGGATGACCCATTAAGGGTAAAACACTTCGTGATGTTTCCCTAGAAACCGTCACTTCATATTGATTGTGAATTGGGAGATGAAGAATTCAGCGGAGATAGTTTGCATCGACTTCAATCGCCACTTTTCCACCTAGAACTGTGCCCCGTATAACCGGTTGAGTTGCATCCAGTTTACACGTATACCAGAATTCCGTAAGAAGTTGAGGGATGAGCACAGCAGGTCCACGAAGAAATGCATGTCCCAGGGGTCCCTTGCGAATGTAGGAAAACCACTCCTCATATCCCCTGCCAATTTTGGACTTTGGAATGTCGGTACAGGCGATGACGTTGTTTTGTTTGTAGATGGGGAGTGTGTTGTTCTTGAAATGTCCTCCACGGATCATTTGTTCAGTTAGATTTAGAGTATACCCCTCCATTGAAATCGAACTTATCAAAATGAATTACACTTAGCAGTAGTAAGCACTTAGCAATGAATTCTACACACAACAACGTTAGGGTTTAAGAGAGAAGAATATTTTGGAAGTTTAAACAAAATATGATGAACAATCTCTCTTATTTATACCTTTTCAATGTGAGAGAAAAGTTACCGTTATCTTAGGGTAATAAATATGACCGTTACCATAAAAACTTCTACGCAGTTTGTTACAACGGCTAAATTTATTGTTAGTTACCCAAATGCACACTGTTATATTGAAAAGATATTTTATAAAAAGATTTCTGAACTAATGACATTTATTTACCGGACACACCGTAAATATGTTGGATTTGCCATATTATTGGACTTACCATATTGTTAGGACTAACCTAGACTTGTGGAACTGACCACACTATGGAACTGATTACTCAGCTGATCCTGAATGATCAACGTAGATGAAGTATTCAGCTGATCCTGAACGTTCAGCTTATATGAAGCACTTAGCTGATCCTGAACGTTCAGCTTATGTGAAGTACTCAGCTTCAGCTTGAGTACTTAGCTCAGATAGCACGCAACTCAGTTTGAGTACTCAGCTCAGATTTTAACACTTAGTCAAATGTAGCACTTAGCAAAAATTAAACAAAGATAAAGAATGGAACATACCAATTAAGGGTTGAGCATTCCAAGCTTGCCGAGTTGAGTTGTAAATCTTGTGCCTTTAATTGGTTTCGTGAAAATATCCGCAAGCTGATCTTCAGTTTCAACGAAGACTAACTCTATCTTTCCCTTTTCTACAATATCTCTGATGAAGTGATGTCTTATCTCAATGTGCTTGGTTCGTGAGTGAAACACTGAGTTGTGTGTGATGGCAATAGCACTTTGATTATCACAGAATATGGGAGTCTTTGAATAATGCAGATCAAAGTCCTTCAGCTGATGTTGCATCCATAGTATTTGAGCACAACAGCTCCCTGCAGCTACATATTCAGCTTCAGCTGTTGAAATTGCCACTGAGTTTTGTTTCTTGCTCGTCCAGCTGACTAATTTTCCACCCAAAAGTTGACATCCTCCAGTAGTACTCTTTCTATCAAGACCACATCCTTTGAAGTCTGAATCGGAGTACCCTATCAGCTCAAATCCTGATCCTTTGGGATACCATAAACCTAAGTTTGGTGTTCCCTTCAGATATTTGAGTATTCTTTTAACAGCTAGCAAGTGTGATTCCTTTGGATCAGCCTGATATCGTGCACAAACACATGTAGCAAACATTATATCAGGTCTGCTTGCTATTAAATAGAGTAATGAACCTATCATTCCCCTATATGTAGTCTGACATACAGACTTTCCTTCAATGTCCTTGTGTAGCTTGACATTGTGTAACATTGGAGACTTTGCGGGATGGCTTGAGTCTAATCCATATTTTTAATCAGATCAAAGACATACTTGCTCTGATTAATGAATATACCATCTTCTTTCTGATAGATTTGAAGTCCCAAAAAGTACATCATCTCACCCATCATGCTCATTCTGTATTGATTAGACATTATCATGGAGAACCAATCACACAGATCTTGGTTTGTTGATCCAAAGATAATGTCATCCACATAAATTTGAACCAGAATGACATGTCCTCTGCTCTTTCTTATGAAAAGAGTTTTGTCAATACTTCCTCTGACAAAATCATTTGAGAGCAAATAGGTGGATAGTGTATCATACCAGGCTCTTGGAGCTTGCTTGAGTCCATACAAAGCCTTGTCCAACTTATAGACATAATCTGGATGTTTAGCATCAATAAAGCCAGGGGGTTATTTCACATAGACTTCCTCCTGTAGTGCTCCATTTAAAAATGCACTTTTAACATCCATTTGATACACTTTAAAGTTTCTGAAGGCTGCATAGGCTAGAAACAACCATATAGCTTCAATTCTTGCAACGGGGGCAAAGGTCTCATCATAATCAATACCTTCTTCTAGTCGATACCCCTGAGCTACTAGCCTTGCCTTGTTTTTTTATCACTACTCCATCCTTGTCCATTTTATTTCTATAGACCCACTTAGTGCCTATAATTGTTTTTCCTTTGGGGGCAGGGACAAGGGTCCAGACCTTGTGTCTTTGAAATTCTGTCAGTTCCTCTTGCATAGCTTCAATCCAATCTTCATCTTTCAGAGCCTCTTCAGTCTTCTTTGGTTCCATTTGAGATAGAAAACTAGAGTAGGCAACATAGTTTGCATTTGCCTTAGATCTAGTTAACACATCATCTTCAACGTTCCCAATGACATCATCAAGAGGATGATCTTTTAATACTCTGAAGGTTGTAGTAGGAGACTGAGGTTTTGGGTCTGAGTCAGAGCAGTGTCTCTCAGGCTGAATAGGACTTACTTCTTCAGTCTGAGTAGGATTTGATGATCACTTAGATCTTCAATCTGACATGTACCTGATGTTTCACCGAGACTCTCAGGCTGATTATCTTCAATATTGATAATTTCTTTCAATGATGCACATTTGTCAGATTTACTATCATCATCAGAATCATCCATAACATACATGGGATTTGATGTGAGATCTTCTTTACTCCTCTCAAGCTCACTCAGACTAACTGGGTCAGCTTGAGCTCTGTTGCATTCATCAATACTTGTCTCATCAAACGTAACATGTATTGACTCTTCAATTACCTTTCTTTTAAGATTTTAGACTCTGTAGGCTTTGGAGATTGAAGAATATCCAACAAATATCCCTTGATCAGCTTTGGGTTCCAACTTATGGAGCTGATCTCTTTGGTTTAGCACATAGCATGTTGAACCAAAAATATGGAAATATCCAATGTTGGGTTTTCTGCCATGATACATCTCGTAAGATGTTTTACCATGTCTTTTCACTATAATTGATCTATTCTGAGTATAGCAGGCTGTACTTACACCTTCTTCCCAGAAACTCAACTTGAGCTTTGCCTCACATAGCATGGTTCTGGCAGCTTCAATTAAGGTTCTGTTTCTTCTTTCAGCAACTCCATTTTGTTGTGGAGTCCTTACAGATGAGAAATTCTGGATAATTCCTTTCTCTTCACAAAAGCCTTCAAGGGTTGAGTTTCTGAACTCAGTCCCATGATCACTTCTGAGTTGTTTAAGAAACTTACCCTTTTGTAACTCTTCTTGTCTTATGAAGCTGATTAACTCATATGCAGCTTCACTTTTGGCTTTTAAGAAGATTACCCAAGTGAATCTTGTGAACTCATCAACAATCACTAGAGTATACTTTTTGCCACTTAGGCTTGGGGTGCTTATAGGTCCAAATAGGTCCAAATGCAACATATTCAATGGTTCTGTAATTGAGAAATTCTGTTTAGACTTGAAGGATCCCTTATGATATTTTCCCGTTTCGCAAGCTGAGCAAAGTTTGTCTTTAGCAAATGTGATCTTAGGCAAACCAAAGACTAACTCTTTGCTAGACAACTTGTTAATATATTTGAAGTTTAAATGAGACAGTCTTTTGTGCCATAACAAACTCAGCTTGGGAGTTAAATCAGAATACAAGCAGGTTTCAGTTGAAGGATCTGCGGAGCTGAGATCGAACAAGTAGATATCTCTCTCTCTCTTTTTGCCATTAATATTGGTTTTCCCTTCTTATCATAAATTGTCCCTGCACGCTTTCTGAAGGTGACTTCATAATCCTTATCACACAGTTGACTGATACTTATCAGATTGTGTTTAAGGCCTTCAACATATGCTACCTTTTTGAAAGTGACTTTTCCAGCAGTTATCTTTCCATAACCTTTAGTCCTTCCTTGAGAATTATCCCCAAATGTCACCTTGGGTCCTTCATTGTTTTGGAATTCACTTAGAATCCCCTTGCTTCCTGTCATGTGCCTTGAGCATCCACTATCGAGATACCACTTGTAGGAGCCCTGCACATGATCAACTAAACTTATTAGTTTCTTTTTCGAACCCACTGTTTAGTGGGTCCTGAGGATGAGCACTTAGCTGATCCTTTGGAGTTTGATTGATCAGCTCGAACAGATTCTGGTTCTGTTTTTAACTGATCATCCTTTTCGTTTTCAGGTCTAAGATTGGTACTTACACAATCTTTGGCCTCATGACCTCTATCACCACACTTATAGCATTTTCTTCTAAAGATGGGTGTTTGGGTGATTTCTTTCAATTTTCCAACATTTTGGATTCAGATTTAGGGTCATATGATGTGGATAACCTTTCAATCCTCTTCGACAGTTTGTCTACTTGATTTTCACTGACTTTGGACTTACCTTTGTCAGCTTTATGGTAACCTCTATTTGGTGAGGTCTGACTTACAGTTTCTATTGGATCTGGAACAATTAGCTTGATGGTTTGAGTGAATAACCTAAGGACTTTGGGTTGGTCTCACAAACTTATTGGTTTTGACCTGTTTCCCTTCCTTGTTCCTTAAGAATGTTCCTGGGAGTATTTCATCTGATTTCATCGTTTTGTCTTCAAGACTGACTTGATCTTCGATGATTTCATCAGCAGCAGCACTATAATCTCCCCCAAGTACTGCTTTTACTTGATTTGGTATCTGCTGGTTAATGCACTTTTTTGCTTCTCTTGATGACTTACACCAAGATTCACAGATTTTTCTTAGATTGTCAGCTTGTTCTTTTGATTCTTGCAGTTCTTCACTTAGAAGTTTGTTTATATGAAGCTGACATTCATAATCACTTTGGATCTTTTTACCAGCATTTAAGAGAGTTTTAAGTGTTTAAGTTCATCTTTTAGTTTTTAAATTTCAGTTTTCAAACTAGATTGAACTGTAAGAGAGGTTTTGAAGTCATTCAACAAATAGTTGAACATTAGACATTTTTGTTCATCAGTGTAAGAGCTAAAGTTATTTACCTTATACATTGAGGCAGGATCCCAGTTACTAGTTTGCTTACTCAGCTTAACTGCTTCTGCTAGATCCTCATCAAAGGAAATGTCTTCTAACTCATAATCAACTTGTTCCTCTTCATCCTCAATGGCCATCAAACACCTATCTGGCTCATCATCATCTGAAGTAGATGATTCAGTATCCCAAGTTTCAGCAAGGAGGCCTTTGGTGTTTTCATCTGGCTTGCCTTTGAGTCTTTGATACTTCTTTTTATATTTATCAGCTCTGTAGGCATTCTTGTCAGCTACTGAAGTTGATTCTCCCTTGTTTACTCTACACTCAGTAGCCATGTGTCCTATCCTCTAACAGTTATAGCACTTAGCTTTCTTAGGATCAAAAGTAGACTTACCACTTTTGCTTCTGTCAGATTGACTCCTTCCTCTTCTGAACTTTCTAAAATTTCTTGCTAACATTGCCATTTATTCAGTAAGAGCATCCATCTCTTCATCATCTGAACTAGAGTTAAGACGTACTTCCTCAGATTCAGATTGAGAGTCAGTCTCAGCTTGAGACTTCTTAGATCCGTTCTTTTTCTTTTCTGCAATTAACGCAGATCCAACATCGTTTATAGACTCTTTTAGTTGTTGCTGGGCCACTTTCTTCTGTTCCATGATCTGTTGATGATTTAAAAGGAAACTATAGATAGATCTGAGATCATATTTTCCTAAGGTTCCTCCAGCATGAAGTGCAATGGTGATCTCTTTGAATTTTTCTGGTAACACATCCAAGAACTTGAGTACCAACTCATTCTCATCTTTCTTGACACCTACCAAGATCAGATCATTTATCAAGCATTGAAATCTGGTAAACAAATTTGCCAGAGTTTCATTCTTTTTAGCAAAGAAAGTTTCATAAGAACGACTCAGATTTGTCTTCTTATGTTGCTTGACCAGGTCAGTGCCTTCTTACGTGACACTGAGAGTATCCCACATCTCTTTTGCAGTTTGGCACCCAGCCACAGTATGTAGAAGAGGATTTGTTAAAGCATTTGCTATAATGCTTTGTGCCTTATCATCAAGATTGAACAGTTTACGATCTTCTTCAGTCCAGGATGCTTCAGGCTTGGGAGTTTCTCCAGAGGGAACAGTTTTGTCAGTGGCAGTAATATGGATCATTGGTATGATTGGGCCATCTTGAATCACGGTACTCATCCTGTGATCCACAGACTTCAAATATAGCATGGCTCTAAACTTCCACATAGGATAGTCAGTGCCATCAAAGATAGGACAACCTTTTGCCGCCATTGTTGGTATATGACTTGATTGCTTGCTAGTAGACATCTTAACCTCTTGACAACGGATCTTAATCTTCAACTTATGAAGAAACTTGCTCTGATACCAGTTGTTGGTCCCAAAGAGGGTGAACAAGCAACCGATACAGTGTAGAAGGGGGGTTGAATACACTTTAAACAATCAAACAAATTAATCAAATGTATATTCAATTAATCAACCAGTACAATAACTATTATCACTCTCTAATCAAATTAATAGGATGATTTGATATTACAATGATTATAACCTCAACTCTCTCTAAACACTCTTGAATCACAAACTAATTGATGATCGAATTTCTTGTTAAACTGATTAACAAGAACTCTTGAAAACTCTCTCTAACTTTGAACTTACAAAGTTATCGCAACACACGCATATCAAGTATCACGAACACACGTACGTTTTGCAACTTATGCAGTCGTCGTTGTGTATCGCGTATCTATTCTCGTACACACGTAAGAACATATGGTATTCGTGTTTCTTCCGTGTCTATAAACCCAGAAGAAGGTTTATACTTATACTTGATATATCTACGAATAAATCGCAGTTTAAAGATAGAACTTATCTTTTCTTTAAAACCGTAACAAACTCCTTAATTAGAACATATCTAATTAATTCCGTTTGAGATTTCTATCCAACTAATATATAGTTTAAATTAGGTTTAGATATCCTAATTTAAATGTCGTAGATATAGAGAGTTTATAACATAATTTAGAACTTACTTAAATTCTGAACTGACTTCTGACGCTGAGCTGACATACTCAGTCTTGACTTTGTCAAGCTGACTTCTTGAATCTTGGATTCTTGAATCTTCAAGTCTTCAAGTCTTCATTCTTAAAACTTATCTTAGCTTAGAAGTCACCGAGATATCTAGTACTTATATAGATAACTCTATATATGTTTATACGCTGACTACTCAGCTGAAGCTGACTAGTCAGTCTATAACAGACTTACATAATTCCTAACTCTTAACCTATTATCTATACATATCGATAGTTTGTCTCATCAAATCTAACTATTCTAAACATGGGACTAACAATAAGCTTATTTTTCCCAACACATTTAACAAACTGAATATCGATTGTTCCATTTCAATCAATTGTTCATAAGCAACCCGCAAGCATGTGTGTTTTAATCAAAGAGTCGATTATCGAGGGCTTGAGTCGAGGAATTAATCAACCGAGTATCAATTGACGGAATATGTTCACTTGAGGGCTTCAAGTATCAATCCGCCGAACCGATTATCGATGACATCAAGTATCAATCGACTGAACCGATTATCGAGGGCTTCAAGTATCAATTGGCTGAACCCATTATCAAGTGCTTCAAGTATCAATCGGTTGAACCGATTATCGAGGGCTTCAAGTATCAATTGGCTATCCCGATTATCAAGGGCTTCAATCGAGTGACGGAGAGTATAAATCGAGTGACATATATAGTTCTACAGAGTCTGTAATCGACCTCGACGGCAGTCTTCGTGTAACATCAGTCGACCTTTCTTTTCTAAATCTGCCCAATACGGTTCTATTTTTCTTTGCAGCCTAATTTGACCCGTAACCTTAATCCTTAGTTTTGTTTGAAGCCCATTTTAACCCAAACAAAAATAATACCACAGCACAATTAATCCAAACATTTAAAATAGTTGGCCCAATGAATCTAAAAATGAATAAACGGGTAAAATTTTCTAGCTCTACTTGTTAGCAAACCACATGTATCTATTATGATTGTTTCCAAAATGTTTTTTTTTCAAAAAATTTATGTTTAACATTTTTTTTTATTAAGAGAGGTGATATATCATCATACTTTTTTATTTTAATTATCCTTCTACTCATAAGATAATACAAATGTCAAAATCAGTTAAAGAGGTAAGCAAAGAGAATTATAGTGTGTGTTTGTGTGTGTTTGTTCTCCTTTTCCATATGTGTAGGATCTATAGGGAACTGTTTTTGAATTAAGAAGGCAAGGAACCGACCTCATGTTGTCATGTGTCACCCATTTTACTTTTATTCATTTAAGGTACGTACTTTAGGCATTTTATATTTAGTGGATGTCGTCAACATTTCATTCATGCCCATAATCATGTTGATTTGTTATTCATGGCCAACATAATAACCATCAATTTTTATGTTTATTCTCCTGTTTTCTTCTTCTCTCCTACTCGATCAGATGATTATCTTTTTTTAGATCAATTTTTCAGTACGTAGTAGATATGTTGATTCTTCTTTTTTCTACCAACCATGGAAACTCCTTTTAAGATTCCTCCAAACTTAAATCAAACAAATCAAGGGCTTGATGATTTTGTGTTCGATGATCAAATACATTTCGTAATGGGAAAATTGTCATGAAAGATAACCTAAATATCGAAAATTGCTAATAAAAGTAACGTTCAATTTTTTTAGCCAAGAAAAGATTATAAATTTCTATTTGTAACAATAACTAAAAAATGTATAAATTTTACGCATTATACCATTTTTTATTACAAATTGAAATTTATAATCCTTTCTCGGTTAAAAAAATTGGACGTTATCTTTATTAATAAATTTTGATATTTAAATTACTTTTTTTGATAATTTACCCTTTCGTAATCGATGATTCTATTTTGAATGAAGGAGACAATTCAACTTTTGCAGATTATATGATTACTATCATTATAATTTATTTTTTGTTGATACAATTTTGTTGTTATGCTTTTATCTTGTTACCGGGTGACTGTATTTTGTTGCGTTTTAATATATTATTATCATTATAATAAAATAACTATAGTAGTTACACAATATATTCTCTATTTATTGCACCTAATTTAATACAATAGTTTTTATGATAAAATGTGTTGAATTTAATACAATGTTGCTCATGATTGAGTACTTAATTTATAATGATGTTATTTTTATTGTAAGGTAGAATTGTAACTATGAGGTATTGACTCCTAGTCGTTCTGGTTTTTGTGAACCCTTTTTTTAATGTTTCAAGCGTGTAGTGTAATACATATGTTTGGATTCCAATGTTATTTTATTATTAGGTACCCAAGAGTCGAGATAGACTAATTAAAATTGAAACTTGGGCTAAGTGTGTATGAAAATGATGTTTTGGGCTAAATCACTACCATCAAAGCTAGGATGAGCCCTTCAGTGATTAGAAAAGGTATTTAAACATTTCTAGACATAGAATAGGGCACTACTACAAAATACACATTTAGCCCCGTTTTTTTTTGGCTTTTAACCCGGTTTTTAGAGGGCGTTAAGGGGGGGGGGGGGGGGGGAGGGACTAAAAGTGGGTCTTTAACCCGGTTAAAAAACCGGGGCTAAATAGTCTTTAACCCAGGTTAAAAAACCGAGGCTAAATAGAATTTTCACCCCGGTTAAAAAACCGGGGCTAAATAGTATTCAATCCCTGTTAAATAACGTGTCTGAAGGAGATTCCAACCGGTCTGAAGTTGACTTTCTACCCCGGTTTTTTTGTTAAAAAACAGGGGCTAAATAGTTTTAAAATAAAAAAAACACTTTTTTACTATTAATTTCCATATTTCCTGCTCATATTTAGCAACAAAAAGTAACCCAATTAACTATACAACAATTATAACTATAAAAATAAACCATTGCAATTAAAAATATATGAAACTATACAAACCATACAAGTTTTGAATTCTAATAGTAATTATAAGAAACCATCTTTGATTTTCTAACTTATAACAAACTGCAAGTGAATGTTCAAGACTAAAATCCTAAACGATACCAGTAAGTCAATGGAAAAATCAAGAACAAGCAATAGCCAAATTGTTCGTTTGAAGAATTGAATATGCTCCATGGTTTCAAATCTTCTACAATAGCTTTGCAAACTATCAATATAAACAAAAGAAGTAAAAATAAGTTCCATATGTTCTAATCTAATAAAAAGAAGTTTAGTTCACATCATGAATAATTTTGTACCCGACCCATTTAACAACAAATTTACTCGGGCTATAGAGCCTTTATAAATGGCAAAACTGGTGAGTTAGGACAGGTTTGGTAGCTGGTCAAAGTAAGCAATTAGGAATGACATATATATTGTTAGTCACATGCTTAGAATAGTTAGATTTGATGAGGCAAACCATAGCTATGTATAGATGATAGGTTAAGTGTTAGGAATTATGTAAGTCTGTTGTAGACTGACTAGTCAGCCTAAGCGGAGTAGTCAGCGTACAAACAAATATAGAGTTTTCTATGTAAATACTAGATAACTTAGTGACTTCTAAGCTAAGATAGGTTTTTAGGATGAAGACATGAAGATTCAAGAACACGGTTTGACAATGTCAAGTCTGAGTAAGTCAGCTCAGCTCTAGAAGTCAGTTCAAGAATTTAAATAAGTTTTAAATTCTGTTATAAACTCTCTATATCTACAATATTTAAATAGGATATCTAAACCTAATTTAAACTATCTATTAGTTAGATAGAAATCTCAAACGAAAGTAATTAGATAAGTTCTAATTAATGAGTTTGTTACGGTTTTAATGAAAAGATAAGTTCTATCTTTAAACCACAATTTGTTCGTAGATGAATCAAGTATAAGTATAAACCCACTTATATGTTTACAATAAGAAGTTCTGCATAAGTTGCAAAAGTACGTGTGTTCGTCATACTTGATACGTGTGTGTTGCGATAGCTTTGTGTGTTCAAAGTTCAAGAGACTTTCCAGTGTTCTTGTTAATCAGTTTTAACAAGAAGTTCGATCATCAATTTGTTTGGGATCCAAAAGTATTTAGAGAGAGTTGAGTTTTTAATCAGTGTAAATCAAATCATCCTGTTGATTTGATTAAAGAATGAGATTGTAATACATTATTTGATTATTGAATATATTTTCGATTGATTAGTTTAATTGCTGATAAAGTGTATTCAACCTCCCCTTCTACACTGTATCGGTTGTTTGTTTACCCTCTTTGGGACCAACAACTGGTATCAGAACAGGTTTCTTCGTAAGTTGAAGATCAAGATTCGCTGTCAAGAGGCCAATATGTCTGCTAACAAGCAATAAAATCATATTCCAATAACTGACTATCCTATGTGGAAGTTTAGAGCCATGTTGTTTCTAAAGTTTGTGGATCACAGGATGAGTACCGTGATTCATGATGGCCCAATCGATCCTAGGATCCACATTACCGCCACTGACAAAACTGTCCCCTCTGGAGAAACTCCCAAGCCTGAAGCATCTTGGACAGAGGAAGATCGCAAACAGTTCAATCTTGATGACAAGGCACAGATCCTCATAGCAAATGCTTTGACAAATCCTCTCTTGCATACTATGGCTGGGTGCCAAACTGCAAAAGAGATGTGGGATACTCTCAGTGTCACTTATGAAGGCACTGACCTGGTCAAGCAACATAAGAAGACAAATCTGAGTCATTCTTATGAGACCTTCTTTGCTAAGAAGGATGAAACCCTGGCTGATTTGTTTACCAGGTTTCAATGCTTGATCAACGATCTGATCTTGTTAGGTGTCAAGAAAGATGAAACTGAGTTGGTTCTCAAGTTCTTGGATGTGTTACCAGCACAATTCAATGAGATTACCATTGCTCTTCATGCTGGAGGAACCTTAGGAAAATATGATCTCAGATCTATCTATGGTTTTCTTCTAAATCATCAACAGATCATGGAATAGAAGAAGGTGGCCCAGCAACAATTGAAAGAATCTGTCAATAGTGCTGGATTTGCATTGGTTGCAGAAAAGAAGAAGAAAGAATCTAGAAAGTCTCAAGCTGAGACTGACTCTAAGTCAGAGTCTTATGAGGTAAGTCCTAACTCAAACTCAGATGTTGAAGAGATGGATGCTCTTACTAAACAAATGTCTATGCTGGTAAGAAATTTTAGAAAGTTTAGAAGAGTAAGGGGTAAATCTGACAAGAGCAAAAGTGGTAGGTCTGCTTTTGATCCTAAGAAAGCTAAGTGCTATAACTGTCAGAAGATAGGACACCTAGCTTCTAAGTGCAGAGCTAAGAAAGGGGAGTCAACTTCAGTAGCTGACAAGAATGCCTACAGAGCTGATAAATACAAAAAGAAATATCAGAAGCTCAAAGGCAAGCCAGATGAAAACACCAAAGGTCTCCTTGCTGAAACCTGGGACACTGAATCATCTACCTCAGATGATGATGAGCCAAATAGGTGTTTGATGGCCATTGAAGATGAAGAGGAACGGGTTGACTATGAGTTAGAAGAAAGATCCTTTGACGAGGATCTAGCTGAAGCTGCTAAGCTGAGTAAGCTGACCAACTAGGATCCTGCCTCATTATACAAGGTAAATAACTTTAGCTCTTACACTGATGAACAGAAATGCTTAAGGTTCAACTATTTGTTGAATGACTTCAAAACCTCTCATACTGTTCAATCTAATTTGAAAACTGAAATTTCAAAATTAAAAGATGAACTTAAACACTCTGAAACTCTCATAAATGCTGGTAAAAAGACTCAAAGTGATTATGAGTGCCAGCTTCATATCAACAAACTTCTAAGTGAAGAGTTACAAGAATCTAAGGATCAAGCTGACAATCTAAGAATGATCTGTGAATCTTGGTATAAGTCATCAAGAGAAGCAGAGAGATGTATCAACCAGCAGATACCAAATCAGGTAAAAGCAATGATAGGGGGAGATTACAGTGTTGCGGCTAAAGAGATTGACAAAGATCGAGTCAGTCTAGGAGATAAAAATGTGAAATCTGATGATATTCTACCGAAAACATTTTTGAGAAACAAGGATGGTAAGCAGGTCAAAACCAATAAGTTTGTGAGACCAACCCAAAGCCCCGAGGTTATTCATGCAAGCCATCAAGCTGAGTGCTCTAAATCCTAAAGGAACCTGTAAGTTAGTTTTCAAAAGATTGGATTACAATCCTGTTAGAACAACTGTCTTTGATAGGATAACTTATACCAACTCAAAAAGACATAACTCTCAAGTCAGTTCTGAGAGGACTTCTAAGAACAGGAAGATGTTTGTATGTCAGACTTCACCAAATAAGGATAACCATAATTCTGACAAAGGTAAATCCAAAGTCAAAGAAAATCAAATACACAAACTGTCTATGAAGATTGAAAAGTTATCCACATCTCATGACCTTAAAACTGAATCCAAATTTAATGTTGGAAAACTTAAAGAAATCACTCAAACACCTATTTTCAGAAGAAAATGCTATAAGTGTGGTGATAGAGGTCATGAAGCCAAGGATTGTGTAAGTTCAAATCTGAGGCCTGAGAAAATAGAGGATGATCAGTCTAAGAAGGACTCAGAACCTGCTCAAGCTGATCAGTTAGCCTCTAAAGGATTAGCTAAGTGCTCATCCTCAGAACCCACCAAACAGTGGGTTCCTAAAAGAAACTAATATGTTTAGTCAATAATGTGCAGGGCTCTTACAAGTGGTACTTAGATAGTAGATGCTCAAGGCACATGACAGGAAGCAAAGGGATTCTAAGTGAATTCCAAAACATTGAAGGACCCAAGGTGACATTTGGGGATAATTCTCAAGGAAGGACTAAAGGCTATGGAAAGATAACAGCTGGAACAGTCACATTCAAGAAGGTCGCATATTTTGAAGGCCTTAAACACAATCTGATAAGTATCTGTAAATTGTGTGATGAGGATTATGAATTTACCTTCAGAAAACATGCAGGGACCATTTATGATAAGAAGGGAAAGCCAATATTAATGGCAAAAAGAGAAAGCGATATTTATCTATTAGATCTCATCTCAGGAGACCCTTCAACAAAAACCTGCTTGTACTCTGACTCAACTCCCAAGCCGAGTTGGTTGTGGCATAAGAGACTGTCACACCTGAATTTTAAATATATTAGTAAATTGTCTAGCAAAGAGTTAGTCTTTGGTTTGCCAAAGATCACATTTGCCAAAGACAAACTTTGTTCAGCTTGTGAGATGGGAAAGCATCATAAAGGATCCTTCAAGTCCAAACAGAGCTTTTCAATTACAGAACCATTCCATATGTTTCATATGGACCTATTTGGACCTGTAAGAACCCCAAGCCTAAGTGGCAAAAAGTATACCTTAGTGATTGTTGATGAGTTCACAAGATTTACTTGAGTGATCTTCTTAAAAGCCAAAAGTGAAGCTGCTAATGAGTTAATCAGTTTGATAAAACAAGAACAGTTGCAGAAGGGTAAGTCCATCAAGCAGCACAGGAGTGATCATGGAACTGAGTTTAGAAACTCAACCCTTGAAGGCTTTTGTGAAGAAAAGGGAATTATCCAGAATTTCTCATGTGTAAGAACTCCACAACAAAATGGAGTTGCTGAAAGGAGAAATAGAACTTTAATTGAAGCTACCAGAACCATGTTATGTGAAGCAAAGCTCAAGCTAAGCTTCAAACCAATTGAACAGTCACTTCATCCGAGACATAGTAGAAAAGGGCATGGTAGAGTTAGTCTTCATTGAAACTGAAGATCAGCTTGCAGATATCTTCACTAAACCAATTGAAGGCACAAGGTTTACGACTCTACTTGGCAAGCTTGGTATGCTCAACCCTTAAATTGGTATGTTCCATTATTATTTTGTCTCTGTTCCATATTTGCTAAGTGCCAAATTTAACTAAGTGTCAGCACAAGATTCATTCACTCACTTAGAGCTGAGTGCTCAGTCTAAGCTGAGTAATCAATTTCACAAGTGTGGTCAGTCCCACATGTCTAGGTCAGTCCTCATAAATGGTAAGTCCAACATTATGGTATGTCCAAATTTTTAAAGGTATGTCCTTTCTAAATAAACGTAAGTCGTTTATAAAAATATTTTTTAAGATTTGTTCTTAAAAGTAATTCCATTAATCTTGGTAAAATCTGGATTAATGTAACAGTGTTAGTTTCGGTAACTTACATTAAATAGAGCCGTTGTAACAAATCATTTTTACTATAACGGCTATATTTATTACCATTTAATAACGGTAAGTTTTCTCTCACCTTGAAAAGGTACAAATAGAAAGACTCTTGTAACACCGTGCTTTTGAGAACCAAATTTTTCCTTTTAAAATACAATTTAAGTTTTCAAACCGCGTGGGTTTGACTGTAAATAGAACATTTAAACTTGTCTTATAATTTAAAAATGCAACGGAAGTAAAAACACGTGGCAAACTGTATAAACAGTCAAAATGTTGCCACATACGACATTTGATGTTACGGATACATAACCGGCCGACCATTATCTTTAAACAAACATAAACATAATATAACAGAGTTTTAAACATAGTAATAGTGTTCCTCCCAAAGCATTTAAACTACCTGCAAGCACCTGAGCTCACTAAGGATCACCTACACATGGGAGAGTAGTATCTGTTAGCTATAATAGCTAGTGAGTACACGATAGCATGCAATCAATATAAACATATCACATATCATCAATCATGCTCAAATAGTTCTATCCTAGCATCTCGCGATGAGCTGGCGTAATCAGAAGGAGACATATCTCGCAGGGTAGCGAACCCGGCTCAATGCACCAAACTGGGGTACCAGACACATCAACCGCGCCGGTGGGGGAGCTGTAAAGCGTCCACCTTTGCATTTCAGAATCAACATATTCTTCTGAGTAAAGCCCTAAGCTAAACCCACAGGGGACAAACCTTGTCCGGGGTAAACCTTGCCCAATAGGTAGGATAGCTTTGTCCGGGGCAAACCTTGCCCAATAGGTAGGACAGCTTTCTCTGGGGCAAACCTTTCCCAATAGATCCGTACCAATCACAAACAAATAATCTGATTCAATCGAATCATCAATCAATGCATAATCATATCCACATAACATACAACTAAACAGATGCATATTATTTATATCAATCAAAATATCTAGCATCATCATGCCATTCATTCTTTACTTCATTGCGCGCACGCAATAATATATATCTATCATCATAATATACACCTAATCAAGTGCATGCTATTGTATATCAATAAGTTAAGCCTATCATCATCATGCTATACAATCTACACTTAAACAAGTGTGTATCATACTGTGTCAACATGTTAAGTCTAGCATCGTCATGCTTTACAAACTACACTTAATCAAGTGCGTATAATATCCTGATCATCATTTATCATACATACTACAAGGTATACAACCTTTCAACAACATATTCAAACGCTTAATCAATTGTTTACAAATCCAGGTATTCAATTCAATTCATTGTTAATATATGTTATAGATATATTAATCTTTATGTTATCAGGCACTCACCTGATTGGTTGGAATAAGCAAAGACCTTCCTTTGGCACTCACGGATTGTCAACTCAACCTATAATACTAATGCTTATGCATTAATCACTTGAACACGCGAGGAACGTCTAGGATACTTGAAACAATACCCTAATGATGTTATTTAACCATTTATTAACTAACTATAGTAGTCCAAGCAACAACACGCGGATACATAGCAATTTTAGTAAAATTCTAGTGTTTCATAAGACCATTTGACACTTGTGGAAGCTTTCTAACATCAAAAACTCCTATCAAATTAATTCATACGAAAATCACAATTAAATGGACAAAGATGTGCGCATAATGACCAAAACTTGGTATAAACCAATTCCAACATTTGCAACACACCATATACACCTAATATGATGTATTGAAGGTGTTGCAACAGACCAAAACCTTTAAACTCTTTGTTTGATACCATTTTCCAATTTATGGCCTATTTTTTACTATTTTAGCCAATTCAAGCAAAACTACCATTTCAATTCAAAACCAATGTTCTAATCAATTCATACAAGTCATATGAACCTATTAGAACCTTAAAAATCAGTTCTTGATGTGTAAAAACACATTTAGCCTATTTTGGCCATTTTGACCCATTTAGGCTAAATATTGGATTTGTGCAAAAACACCACTTCTAATGTACCAATTGAGTTCTAATCAATCCTAAAAGGTTATAGGATCAATTAGAACACTAAATTTCAGTTCTTGAAGGTCAAAATCAGTTTGACCCGTATTTGACCAATTTTGGCTCATTTGAGCCAAAATTCAAAATTCATCAAGAACACTACTTTAATTCATGGAATTGATTCCTATGTACTTAGAAGTGATATTAGAACCTATTTTAATCATAAATTTCAGTTTTTGATTGCTAAATCAAATAACCCACTTGAAGTGATATTAGAACCTATTTCAGTTTAGAAGTGATATTAGAACCTATTTTTACAATGATCAAAGGATGATTAGGAACAACTTGTAGGACTATTATGATCCTTATTTAGCTGCTGGAACAAAGCTTTATGAGTTTTCTTTCAAAAACCCAAATTCAAGAACATGAAGAACATGAGATGGAGACATGGAAGATGAAGCTTTCAAGGAAGAAAGTGATGATCTAGGGCAGAATCAATCCTCAATTTGTAGTAGAAATAAATGCATGAATGATCCCCTTAAGTCTTGTTCTTCAATTTCTCGTTTAACCGTTTCAACTAACGAGGATATTTTTGGAATCCTCGTTTGAAACCGTTCAATATTTTATAATCTTTATCTATTTTTATTATTATTTCTAATAACCCAATTATTTATTATTTTCATATTTTATATCATTTTCTAAAATATATATATTTCATTTAATTAAATTGAATATTCGACGTATCACGATCACACACGTTTAGGCCCGTTTTGAGGATGTTACAACTCTTCACCGGATTTCGTCTACACTTCCAAATCTTATACCTCCCTCTCTATTCTCTAAACCCTAACATTGCTTTGTGCAGCATCAATCGGTCTGTGTGAAACCCTAAAACTGCAAAGTGCAATTTCACACGATTAGTTCAATACCAATGGAGGGATACGTTCTTAATCTGACCGAGCAAATGATCTGAGGAGGCATTCAAGAACAATGTACTTCCGGTGTACAAACAGAACAATGTACTAGCGTGCATCAACATTCCACAATCCAAACGAGGTCACGAATATGAGGAGTGGGTCTCGTATATTCGCAAAGGACCCCTATTGCTATGAAGCTGATCACAGGGTTATTCGGGGAACCGTCCTAAGTGGACAACAGGGGATGGTGGTTGATGTGAATGCTCTACGGAAAGTATTACAACTACTTGTGGTCCCACATTACGATGAACCTGTTTCTAGGGAAACAGCAAGGAGTGTGCTACCACTCTTGGGTCATCCACAAGTAACCGGAGTAATCAAGAAGTCAGTCTTCCTAACCGGCTGGGGTTTCATGGTATCTACAGTGGTACGTTCACTGGGATACAAGGTTGGTGGTCTTGATAATGTCAATGATTTCGAGATGCAGCTGCTGTACAATATGTATTATGGAAGGCAAGTAGATTATGCAGAGCTGATCTTTGAGGTGCTCAGATCACAAGTCACCAAAACGGTGAGAGATGTAAATGTGCCCTTCATTTGCTTTCTATCATTGGTGTTCGAGGACAGGCTTGGAGCTCAATATGCAAAAAGATATGAAACTACTCCAACCCATGCCCTCAGCACTAGAATGTTCAAGGATGATATCTTCCCTCGGCATCCAGAAATGAGTGCTCAAATGAGGGCCTTTGCCCAACTTCTGACTCCTGAGTCAAGTGAAGCTGAGGAGGATGAAGAAGCTGAGGAAGTAGAAGGTGATGCTGTTAATTCTGAGGGTGAATCCTCTCAAGCTAAACAACCAAGGACTCAGCTCAGACCTCGTGCACAAAGGATTTCCTCTACCACTTCCAGCTCTGAGCAGAGAAGTCTATTTCCTAGCTCTGAGTCCCACTGCTAGGTGCAGTAGGTATAACTTCTCATCCCTCATCTCCTTCTCTCTCTTTTACTTCTCCACCACCTAAATAGGGAGATAAGGCTGAGTCAAGCCCAACTCATTCTAACACCTCTCCCCCACCACAAACATCTCCATCTATTCTCCAATCTGATACCAACCTTGGTCAACCCATTGCTACCAAGCTAATATTCCACACCTACACACGAAAAACTGCCAAAGGTGGTCCTACACATCAAAAGGACCCTAGAGCTGATGTTACACTAACACCTCCACCGGCAGGAGCTGAGGGGGAGACACCTTCTCTTAAGGTGCCAACCTCAAGGCTCACTTCACACATCCAGCCTATACCGGGTATGGTGTCTACTCAGCCCATACCTACTCGAGCCATGAGAGAGCCTACTTTTGGGCCTTCACAGGCCCATGAAGGTTACATTGAACATTTGACCAATCCCCAGGGTCATATACCCCCCTCCTCACCACTCAGTCCAGCCCCCACTACCACCATATTGCACGATTTTGGTCATTCTCCTTCATTTCACTTCTCACACCCTCTTGCACGACCTGCTAATGATCCTCCCAAACACCAGGAAGGATTACAGGGTTCACAATTTGGCTCCCTTGAGGTCAACACCAACCTTTGGATATGGGGCCCACAATCTCACCTCGGGAGGAATACTCAAAGGTCTCTCCTACAGTGAAAATTCATTCATCCACTGGTCAAGAGGGCTTTGAGCTCAAAACGAGGTCAGAGGAGCCCAAATCCGCCTCCTTTGATGAAACTGAAGCCACTAATGTCCAAGCCATATTGAAGTATCTAAAAATACAGTTTGAGCTTCTACACAAGAAAAGAAAAAAAGATAAAGCCAAGCTGATGGGAAAATTAAATGATCTATCCAAGTCCGTGGCACAGTTGTAAAGCTCAGTGCTCAAGCTGAGAACCTCCCCTGTTGATGATGACAAAAAGGGGGAGGAAGAATCAAAGAAAAATGATGACGAAGTTGAGGGGGAGCACACTAAAATAGTAGAGATTGAAGAAGAAACTCATGATCGGTTCATGAGTACTGTAGATCAGCCTCCTCTACGACAGTCACAACATCAAGAGGCCCCAATAGTCCAAACAATTACAACTCCATCAGTTCAATCAGCTCCACAACAAATTCCGCATGTTGAAACTTCTCAAGCTGGGCCTGTAGAAATTCCTCAAGCTGAATTGATAAAGAAAATTGAAGCTGAGTCTGTTGCAGCTTCACAAGCTGATAAAGGGAAAAGCAAGGTTGTAGAGACCGTGAAAAGAAATAAGAGAATAAGCATGAAGTCTCCACCTAAGAAGAGGAAAGTCATCATTGCCGAACCTAAGCTAGAGCAACAAGGTCAGTCCCAAGTTATTGAATCTAACACTGACTCAGGTGATAAAGCTGATGCTGCACAAAAGGCCAATAACATGTTAGCTGAACAAATGTTACAAGAAATGGCCAGGGAAATAGGTATGTCAGTGGAGGAACTGAGATAACAACAAAAACAAGCTGAGTTGCAAAGAGAACAGGCTAAAGCTGAAGCTGAAGCTGACTATCATGGACCGAGAGCTGCTCCAATTCCCTACTCAGATATTGATCTAAGGCATTGCTATAAGAGAACACATTCTGATCACAAGATTGAATCTCTTACACTGAGCAGAAAGGGAGAATTGGTGATAATCAACTTTGTACTAGACAACAAAAATGAGATTGGTTTAGATATGAGATGTCTATACAAGTTGGGTTTTTCCGAATTGAAGATTGTAGCCACGGCTATCAAAAGGATGAAAAAGAGTCGGATTAGGCAAGAGATAGTTGATATGCTTAAGAAACTCTTCATAAAAATTGATCAATTAGGTGAGATCCCTGCTGATGAAATAGATACCTTCCTGAACAGAAGCAAAGCTGCAAGAAGTAGAACAGCAAGTCAACGAACTAAAAGAGACATCAGTTTACAAGTTCTAGAGGGATTTGAATTTAGAGAAAATACTTACATTGATCAACCTTTGAGAGGATTCTTGTAATTTGATGTGGAAGGTAACAAATGTTTTTTTGAAGACAGCATATCTTCATTTGAGAATTCTATGTGATGACTCAGTTCAGAACTCATCATTCAGATATCAATTGAACAGAGAATGAAAGATCAAATCAATGACCAATGATCCTTCAAGTAATCAATAATGAGATGAATATTGAGAGAAAGAGAGAGCTATACACACTTCACGTTAAGATTGATATTGCATAAATGGCTCCAACGTCAAAAGTGATACATGCCCATGGGACAAATAGCCTATTTATAGGCTACGCCTACTACATGGGCTTTTCTACATTTTTCTAATATTAACAATCTCCCCCTAAATGGAGAGAAAGCCTATTACATTAAAATGAAAAGCAGAAAGTAAGAAATTACAAAGTAGATCGATTTCTTATGTCAAACATCATCTGCCACCTCCTTATAATCTGCTGGCTGTCCAACGTCCTTTTGACCTGTTCAATGGTTCGTATCAGCCCAGCCATCTAAGTCTCACTTAAGTTAGATTGATCCTTTTCGGCCTTTTCTTGGAGACGGTGAAATAACAGTTTAAGAGTCCCATCCGAGTATGCTATTAAGTCTATCATCCGGACCATGATCTTTCGGCGGCGTTGATTGACAAAGATGACACCTCGTTGACCCGTGAAGCTAGGATGATTTTCATCAATGATTGTGAGCTCCTTTAGGGTTTGTATATCTGTAAGATGCTGAAGTGGTCTGAGCAGATTCACCTCGAGTTGATTACTCTTGGCGCCTAATTGTAGATCATGCTCTTGTATAAATTCAATAAATCTCCTCATATATTTCATTAGAGTTGATCGTCTTTGTTGTTCTTCATAGGACTTGTTGATCTTTGTAGAGAGCTCCTCGTATATGAACTCAATATCATGCAGCTTTACATGTCTGAAGTCTGCTTCATTGAGGGAGATTTTCTGACCATCAGCTCTTTGGACATCATATACAGCAAATATGTACCTTAATGATTTTTGCATGCTTACGCGAAGTACTTTGCTGATTGGGTACTTTGACACTATCTGCTCCCTTGGGGTTTTGTATTCATTGAGAATGTGAGTGTATCGTCTCCTTTGCGCATCGTCAAGACCTCTCATTTCTGGAGGAATCTTGTCTCTGATTTGAGAAGTGTAGATGGTAGGGATCCGATCCTCAAGTTAAGCAGCATTTACACTATATTGTCCCCATATAGGGTTTTTCATAGCTTCCCTGGTGTATATATTGTGTCTATCAAGGCTTGGGTCTGATGTAGTTGGAATTGGACGTGCCGGTTAGACATTAGGAGGAATAGACCAATCAGATGATGTTTGTCGTTGTAGTAGTGCCTGCTCAGTTTCTTGATTCTTCCTCAGGATTTCGGCAGCAGACACCTCGAATTTCTTAGCTTCAGGAGGAAATAGTTGATGAACCTCCTCCGATATGCCCCGGAGAACCCTTGTAAGATCCAACCTTTTGATGGTCTCCTCCATTTGCTTTTCAAATGAGAACCCTTCAATCTGTTCCAGTAATTCATCTGACTCATCCCTTTCATCAGTATCGGCGGTTTCCATTTCAAATTCAAAAACTGGGATGGCAGGTTCAGGCTCAGATAAATGTTGTTGTTGTTGCTGTTGTTGTGACTGTTGTTGTTCTGATTGTAGTTGTTGTTGCTTTTGTTGTTGTTGCTGTTGTGATTGTTGTGGTTCTGGTTCTGCCCCGATCCCCATTGCAGCTGCAAGTCGTTCGGTCAAAGGGGTAAAGGTCAAAATGCGGGGTCTTTTCTCCCCCTCGTGGCGATCATGATCGGGATCATCATCATCACGCCTACGTTTTGACCCAGCAGCTTGGGATATACAAGTGGTTTCAAACGTTGTCAGCCTTGTTTCCACAAAATCTAACTTTTGAAATACCACGTTCCCCAGATCCTTCATTGAGTTCATGACTGTTTCTTTGAATTCAGAGAGGTTGCTACCCTTATAGGTTTGTTCATTGCGAAGGATTTCAAGGAGATCCAGGTTCTGTTCGCGGTCAGGGGCTTTTTCCAGTAAACGGGCATAAAGCAGGGATTTAAGTGTATCAGTAGATAAGCTTGATCCGTCATCAACTTTGGTTTTAAGAGAGGCAAGGGTTTGTTTGATGTCCTCAATGCCCTTAGTAATAGGATTGAAAGCCTCATGCAGTTCCTGTTTGGTAACATTCAGAGACTCACTTAGAGTGCTCGTTGAAGTCTCCGCCACAGAGGCGGAGATACTCGAATGTGGAGCTGAGATTGTGAACACTCCACCGAGATTTCCATCCGATCCTCGAATGGCACTTTCAGTAGTGCCACCTACAGGTGTTCCGGACGGTTGTCTGGTAAACAACATCGTAATATGTGCGAGTGTTGTTTGGTGTCTAGAAAGAAAAGTAGAAATCTGCAGTATGTCAATGTGCTCTGAAGAAAAAGGCGAGGTCGAGAGAGGCAGACCTCTAGTTTCAATATCAACCATCTCCGAATGAGCGTCCAGTAGAGTATGTGTATAATTTCTATGAAATGAAACAGGTGTCTATTGAGAGACACCCGAGTGGCTGGAGGGGTTAATGTGCACTGTTGGGATGACAGTGACTATTTCAACACCAGAGCTGACAAGGTCAGCCCCGATGGTAGGTGTAGCTTCTCGGCTTTTTGGGCTTGGGGGACCCTCAACACTCTCTTTTTCTTTTCTCACCTCTCTCTCCTCTAGCACTGCCTCTTCTTCTTCTTCCACCTCTTCCTCTGCCTCTACATAAGGATCAAAGTCATATCCTTCACTACCTTCGTCAAGAGGACCCGGTTGATAGCCATATAAAAATTCAGTTTCTGAGTCGAAGGCCTCGGGTAGATTTGGAAATAGGTCAGAAAAGCTCAAATCTTCCTCTTCAGCCACCACTAGCTTTTTGGCTCGTTGTTCATCAGTATTATCACAAACCAGTGGTGCTGCTCCAGGGGTATAATCAATCACAGCCAAAGTATCAGAGACAAAGTCCGGAGCAGTTGCAGCTTTAGTAATTTCAGGTGCAGAGGATTCATGCGGTTGTTCGGGATCTGGAAATACATGTGAAAATGAATCCGTCATAGCTTGGATGTGTGTTGGGTCATAATCCGCCCCTCCCTCACTATGTATATCACCAACATCCCCTTCACCGCCCCTCTCATTACTTTTATCTCTCGACTCTCCCCGCTCAGCTTCCCTCGTGGAAGTCTGAGGCCTAGTCTCTATTACCTCACTGGGAGTTATCGGCCCTGGGGTAGGTGCAACCGGCTTTGGTTGCGCCATAGGGCCAAGTTCTACACTCTCCCTTTAAGCTCGCACCACTTCATTTTATGCACAAAGATCAAGGAGAGAAGCCGGAAAAGGTTGAGGTTGAACCGGATGATCAGCGGTGAGAACCTTTACATACATAAACTGCTTAGGCCGGATTGAAGCATGATTTGGCCTGCGAGGGATTTCCTCGTTTCTGTCCTTCGCGAACTGGACCATCATTGGCAAGAACCTTTGGTACGGCAGAAATCTGCCCTTTGCACGCTTAAGATCGGACAAATTGCCTTCTACTTGTTGCACAAGATCAAGAAATATCAAAGTGGCATAATCAATGTGTAGGTGATTAGCCGCAGCAAATATGAGCTTTATCTGGTTGCTGTTGGGATATTCATATTCGGTATGTTTGGGGTGAGGCACCATTAAAGAATGGTGAGAAATGTATAGAATATGGGGTGAAGGTTGGCTCATTTGAAGTGGGAACGAAGTTGTAAGTTCCCGATGTAACCCATTGCACGAATGCCCGCAAGGGCAGCTGACTCATCAGGCATCTCCTCAAAGTCAAGGAGAGGAGGCCTGCATCTAGAGGTGGGGAGTTGAAGGATTTCGCAGAGTCGGCTGGCGGTAATGTTAAGGGTGAAGTAGTCCACATCACCACGAATTGAAACTCAACCAGTGTCAGGATTTGTATGGGTGTGAACTGTATTCCAGAATTGTTGTACATACAACTCAGGAACATGTGTTCCAGAAGTAGATGGATCAAATGTGAGAGCATGGTTAAGTGGGTGTATGCAGAGTATTTCGGTAATAATTGGGAAGTTTGGGTTTCTGAAATTGTTGAGGTTGATGAAGTGGTTGTTTTCATGGGTGACTATAGAAAGAAATTGGTTTCTAGGAAGGAGTTGGTCATCCTGGTTATGGGATTGGCTTGCTATCGAAGAACGGTACGAGAAAGAATCGTCTTCCATAGCCATAATAAGTCCTGTAAGAATAGCCATTGGGTTAGAAAGTTGAACATTCACATGTGAAACTTTTGGTCAAAAACCCAAAATTTTATTACGCCTGAAATTCCTTCATTGAAGAAGTGGTAACTTTTATGAACAAAAATGTGTTTTGACACATGTTTTACAATGAATACATGTATCTAAACATTTTCATAACACTGAAATTTTTCCCATTTTGCCCATAACATGAAGATCTAGCCAAAAAGTGAAATCAAGGCCATCTTCAACCACACGAAGAACACCAAGAACATTTTTCAAATTTTGTGAGTTTTCTTTTATGAAAACATTGTTCTTATGTTCTTAAGACCCATCGCAAATGTGGTTAATGTTAACACTATCGTTTGATGGTCGAACAATGCTTTGGAAGTTCAAAAAGAAAATTTCCGAGTTCTACAGTAACAACTTTGTTTTTGTTCATTTGAGTGCGAAGTAAACATGTTTTGTCATGTATTTCATGTATACCTTGTGTAAATGAGCACGTTTATCCCAAAAATTCAAAATTTTGGCAGCAACGTTTGAACAAGTTTTGGAAATAATGTAACCGGAGATTCTTGTAAGTTGAAAGTAAGAATGCGTAGGGAACACACTTTACCCATTGCCACCTATTTATAGTAAAAAAAAATACTCAAACGGTAACATTTTAAAAAATCACGCTCGAAGTGTGAAGAGCTTCGAAAGTGAAAAACGCGCTCGAAGACTTCTATTGAGCATTGTTCACTTCAGAGTCCAAAGGGCTTCGAGTTCGAAGTGTGAAAGCTTCTTACTCGAAGGTGGTTGATTTTAGTCACTGTTCATGTCCGCTCGAAGTGTATAGGGCATACACTGTTTGGAATTCGAAGTCTACTAGCTTCGAATTGATGCTAGTAGACACGCTCGAAGTGAACATGAATTTCATGATTTCGTATTCGAAGTCAACTAACTTCAAATTGACTCCTCCGAACACGCTCAAAGTGACCTTGGACTTAATGACTTTGTATTCGAAGTCCATTGACTTCGAATTGTCCAAAAGAGCGCTCGAAGTGAACTTGAAAGTATGGATTTCGAGTTCAAAGTTCTCTGACTTCGAATTTGAATTAAAGAGCGCTCGAAGTCCACTTTTGATTGTGTGCTTCGTGTTCGAAGTCCATAGACTTCGAATTAATTGTGAACTTCGTGTTCGAAGTCCATTGACTTCTTTGATTTTCTAAATATTTTTGTATTTTCTTTGATTTTCTAAATGTTTTTGTATTTTCTTTGATTTCTCCCCCTACAAGCATGCGTAGCTTGTACGAAAGATTGACACTCCCCCTCAAATTGTACTTGGATTATCGTATGTCAATGTGTTTGGTCTTTGAGTGGTGGACTGGATTGTATGAGATGGCAATGGAAGATTGTGAATCACACAATAAAGGTATCTTGTCATAGTGTAGGCCAAAGTCAGAGAGTTGAGTCCTAACCCACAAACTTTGAGAACAACACATTGCAGCAACAACATATTCAGCCTCAGCAGTTGACGTAGAGACATAATTCTATTTCTTAGAAGCCCAACACACTAACCGATCTCCCAAAAAGTGTGCACTGTCAGATGTACTCTTTCTGTCAAGCATGCAACCGGCATAGTCGGCATCTGAATAGGCATATAATTGTAGACTAGAATCCCTTGGATACCATAGACCTAGATCAGGAGTAATCTTGAGATACTTGAATATTCTTTTGACTGCCAGCAGATGTGATTCCTTTGGATTAGCCTGAAATCTAGCACATAAGCATGTAGAGAACATTATATCTGGTGTACTAGCCGTTAGATACAATAATGATCCAATCATACCCCTATAAGTTTTTAAATCAGCTGCTTTTCCGTCAAGATCAGTAGACAGTTTAGCTTTTGAAGACATGGGGGTAGATAGTGAAGAACAACTAAGCATGTCATACTTCTTCAACAAGTCTTTAATGTACTTGGATTGACTAATGAAGATGCCATGACTCAGCTGTTTCACTTGTAATCCGAGAAAGAAGTTCATCTCTCCCATCATACACATCTGAAAACGATTTTGCATGGTATATGCAAACTCATCACTGTACTTTGGGTTTGTGGAACCAAAAATGATGTCATCCACATAAATTTGTACTAAGAACAAATCCTTTCCTTTGGCTTTGGAGAACGGAGTGGTATCGGTTTTTCCTTTTATGTATCACTGACTCAACAAATACTCAGATAGGACATCATACCAAGCTCTCGGGGCTTGTTTTAGTCCATGTAGGGCTTTGTCTAGAATATAAACATGTTGAGGGAATTTAGGATTGACGAAGCCTTCCGGCTGAGACACATAGACCTCCTCCTTGAGGATACCATTTAAAAACGCTGTCTTAACGTCCATTTGAAAAAACTTGAAACTTTTATAGGCAGCATAGGCTAAGAAGAGTCGAATGGCTTCTATCCTAGCTACAGGAGCAAATGTTTCATCGTAGTCTATTCCCTCCTTTTGGTTGTAACCCTTAGCAACCAGCCTAGCTTTGTCTCTAACCACTGTTCCATCGGAATCCCGTTTGTTCTTAAAAATTGACTTGGTACCAACCACTGATTTTTCTTCTGGAAGTGGTACCAATCTCCAAACTTTGAGTCTTTCGAACTGGTTAAGTTCTTCTTGCATTGCAATGACCCAATCTGCATCGTGTAACGCATCAGAGATGTTGGTGGGTTCTATCATGGTTAGGAAACTGGAATACACTCATTTGCCGTTGCAGAACGAGTTCTTACTCCATTTTGAACATTGCCTATTATTTGAGATTCGGGGTGGATTGTGTCCATTTTAGTCCTCGGGGGTTTTGGATCGGAGGAAAGAAGTCATTTAAACGATTTGAGAGTTTAATGTCTTCCTCTGTTGATATTGGGTCGGAATCATAGACTGTAGTTCCCTCATAAACCGGCTCATGAGGAACTATGACTGGATTGACAGTTGATGTAGACGAAGAATCCATGGTTGGATACGAAGACGAGTTGTCAACCTCCGTTGTAGTTGTAGCAGGAGACACTGCATCATTCCTGTCACCAGCATATTGAAAATTAGATCCAGACTATAAGAAATCAAATAAGAAATCTAAGTTGTGTTCTGAAAAGGATGGATTTATATTTGTTTCTTTTCTTTGAAGTACTGGTCCTGAACTGACTTGTCCAGAAGCAATTTCATTTCCCTTTTTAAATGTGTTAACATCCAACATGTCATCGAATGTAACATTTATACTTTCCATAACACAGTTAGTTGTTTTATTTAACACTCTGTAGGCTTTTGACTCATGTGAATAACCTAGGAAAATTGCTTCATCAGCCTTGGCTTCGAATTTCCCTGGATTATCCTTTTCACTGAGTACAAAGCACCTATTACCAAATATATGAAGATATTTGATATTAGGTAAAGTGCCATTTGCTAATTCATATGGTGTTTTATTGAAACACTTATGTATGAAAGAACGATTCTGTGTGTAACACGCAGTGCTGACGGCTTCAGCCCAATAGGAAGGTGGGAGACCAGAGTAAACAAGCATGGTACGAGCAGCCTCAACCAGAGTTCGGTTGCGTAGTTCCACCACTCCATTCTATTGTGGAGTATATGCTGCAGAAAATTGATGAGTGATCCCCACGAGGTCAAGGTAGTCCGACAAGCATTTGTTCTTGAACTCAGTTCCATTATCCGTACGAATGGAGGCTACACCATGTTCATACTTGTTCTTCCGTTGTTTGATGAAGCTGATGATAGTAGGAGTTGCTTCATCTTTCGACCTTAAGAACTTGACCCAAGTATACCTAGAGTAATCATCGACAATTACTACGATATACTTCTTCCCATTGCGTGTTTGTACTCTCATCGAACCACATAGATTCATGTGTAGAAGCTCCATTATTTTCTTTGTACCGGAGATTTGCTTGACCTTGTGAGAAGAACGTTTCATCTTCCCTTTTTCACAGTCTGCACATAGATGATCTTTGGAGAATTTCAACTTAGGCATGCCTCTCACCAGATCTCCAGTAACTAGTTTGTTAATGTTATGGAAGTTGAGATGGGAGAGTTTTCTGTGCCACTGCCAAGTTAAGTCTGGTGAGGCCTTGCTGAGTAGACAAACGGAGGTCTTCGTGTTGTAGTTGTTCAGATCAATTGAATACAAGTTAGACTTTCGTGTTCCCGCGAGAAGTACATCACCTGTGTCTGTTGTCACTGAACATGAATTCTTTTTGAATGTAACCTCCAAATCTTTGTCACAGAACTGGCCAATGCTAAAATAATTACGGCCCAGTCCTTCTACATAAGAAACCTTCTTTATTTTGATATTTTTCTTTTCTATATCTCCGTACCCCAATATCAGTGCAACATTGTCGTTCCCAAAACGCACATTCCCGGAGTACTTGGGAATGAAGTTGTTGAGAAGACGCTTGTCACCGGTCATGTGCTTGGTGCAGCCTGAGTACAGGTACTAGAGATTAGGTTCCTGCATACAGAAAAGAACAAAGGTTTAGGTCCCCATTTTGAAATGGGTCCTTGCTTGTTAGATGAAACATTGGTGTTAACGACATCTTGAAAAATACAATGTATTCTTTTAGGTGTGTTCCATTGAGTCAATTGTTGTTCTTTCTTAAACCTTGAAGTTTTAATCCAGAAAGGATCAGGAACAATTTTTGATTCAATGGTCAGAGGGATTTCTCCTCTTTCAAGAATTGGGGGACTTTCTATGTCTTTGACGTCTATTACCTGAACCACATCTTTTCGTTGCCAAATTTGAATCATTTTGGGTTTTGCAACTTTTGGAGATATGGGTTTCTTTTTGGTGGTAGTATGGTTGAAGTTTATGGTGGATGGTTTTGATTCTTGCTGTTTGGTTAGTTTTGCTTTTGAACTTGATATTTTTGAAGAATTTGATTTTTCCTTTGATGACAGAAACTTGGTATGTTGTATTTGAAATTTCCATGATTTAGATTCTGTTTTATTCCAAGCTTTCAAAAACTCTTTGTATCCTCCCTTTCTGTATGCTTCTAACTCTTGAATAGTGATTAGTCTATTTGCATAGTTCCAATAATTCATGAGTTTTAAAGCGTGTTTAGTCACCCACTGATGAATGACTATTCCGTGTGATGTTATAAAGGGGGCATTTATTTGATTCAAGCCTTGTGGTCTCCACCTCTCACACGCACTAATTCCCATTTGCTTTCGAAGCCTATCATATTCACACTTGTATTCACAATGTCCATGCAAACACCCATGACTCGTGCAAAAATGTGTGCTTGCTTTCATTTCTTTTGTGGAAAGTGAAGTACAGTTACTAAAGAAATTCGTAATGTGATGACACTTTTTGGAAAAATCAAAACAAGGCTTAGAAAAATTGGGTTTAAACTTTCTTGTGTTTCCATTGGTGCGAACATTCTTCATCTTGTTGTCTTTTCTGCTTATATCTGAAACATTCAAAACGTGGTTAGGTGTGAATGGTTTTGTGTTCTTTTGGACAACTTTTGTTGGTAACTTTGATTTTTTTTGGAAGAGTGTGTGAGATTGGCTTTGTGAATGGCATTCGGTTGCCTTTTGGTGGTTTCAGTTGATTTATGTAGTGACTTTGGAGTCCGTGATTCTTCCATCGTAGATTTCCCTTTTTCTTCTCTGGTATATTTGCGTGTTGGTTGAGAAGTAGATGGAGTGGAAGTGCATGTGAAGATTTTCTTTTGACTGTGACATAGAAGACTCTTTTCTGATTTATTTATTTCTCTTTCCAAATCATCAGTGATAACGGTTTGATAATAATAAGCTACAAGCTTTTCAAGTTGCCTTTGTAACACCATATATGGTATATATATTCGGCTTCCAGAACTGCCTGCGGCTTTTTGATATCATCAGGATACGTGAAACCGTTAGACTCATCTGTCATTGTCATACTGAGCTTTTGAGGCTCAGATTAGATAGAATCATTTAATTCCTGATAATTAAAATAAATTTCAGATTTTAGTGGAGTATTTCTTTTAAAATCTTCTTCCACAACCTCTTCTTCTCGTCCAACAAATACCATTTTGTTAGTGATGCCAGCATTCATTAAGTTAAAATCATATAATTGTTTGGCTGTCACTTTCTCACTAATTCGTGGGTTTTCAAATCCAAGACTATCATAGGTCCATTTTGAGAATTTTCTTTCTTTGGATTTATTGAGAAAAATTGTTTGTTCTGTTTGACCCCGTTAGATTAGTGTATCTCCAAGCTCTTTTATTTTTTAGCACAGTTCACCATTTTCCTTGAGAATAAATTTTGCGTCATTTTCGGCGCTGATGTTCTCTGCTTTTAGGTCATGTAATTGGGTGCTCATGTTTGCATTCAGCTCAATGAGTTTGTTTTCTTTTTCAATGATTTTCGTTTTGAGCTCTTCAATTTCTCTATCAACATGTATGGATTCCATTTGTTGATTTCTGATTACTTATTTTAGTTTTTCTTTGTTTAATTTTGATTTTAGTACCTTTTTCTCTAACCTTTTCATTCGTGATATGATGATCTGAACATGTTCCATTCTCAGACCACAACCTGCAATGGAGTTATTGTGTACCTCATCATTATCATTTGCAGCATCAAGCCCTTCATCATCAGAATTGTCATATTGTGCCTCTGGCTCGGCTTCATCATCACTGAACTCATCTTCAACGTCTGCCATTAGGCAGAATTGAGCTTGTGCCTCTTCCTCAAGATCACTGTCATCAGTGTCAGCGAGGAACTGGTCTTCTTCCACCAACATGGCCCTTCCTGCACTCTTCCTTTTTGCCAGCCTAAGCTTTTACTTATAGTACTCGGCATCTTTCTTCTTTTTCTGTGTGCAGTCTTTTATGAAGTAGCTGTTTCCCCCACAGTTGTAGCATTTTCGATCTTCTTTTCTCTCCTCCTTGGCAATTCTTGGTTTCTCAGCCACCTTATAGTTTCTGGTCTTCGAGATCTAGAAGTGTACCTTTGGCGATTGTTGGTTTTAGAGTACCTATTCTTGAAAGCCTTGGTTATGAATGACATGGCCTTGATGACTTGTTCCATTTCTATACCATCTAACTCATCAGATTCTGAGTCAGATAAAGCCACTTGTTTGAACTTCTGAGTTCTGGAGGACTCGCGGGGGGGGGGGGGGGGGGTTCTGAAGCAACTAGAGCTAAAGTGTCAGCTGAGAATCTGGGAGACGTTTTTGAGACCTCATCTTGATATTGCTGAAGGTCCTCAAAAATGTTGTGGTATGTGACAGTTGTAAGGTTTCGGTTGATGTGTTTGTATAGCTTGACATGCTCTTTCCATTCTGGTCGTAGAGCACCAAGAAATACGCAATTAATATCCAAATCCGTCCTTTCAACCTTTTTTGTCCTGAGTTCGTTCTGGAGCTTGCAGAAACGACTGTAAGTGTCAATTAACAGTTCGTTCTCCCTGGCAGTAAATTCGTGAAATATGTTCACCAATTGAGTTCTTTTTATATGTTCTCCTTGCTCAGTTCCTTGCAATTGACGTTTGATCTCATCCTAGATCTCCTTGACAGTAGCTAAGCTGTCAACCTTCATGTACATCTCAGATGATAAACCTTGTTTGAGATAATACTTAGCCAACCTATCAGCCTTCTTTCTTTCTTTCTCAACGGCTGTTATTTCTCTCTCACTGTTCCAACAATTGGAGGATTGTTGTCAGGTTGTGCATCCATGATTCTATAGAATCTCTTTTCTCCGTTGAGAATAGAATCGATCATCATTTCACCATATACTTCATTGTGTTCCAGAAAATCCATGAACCTCCCTTTCCATACAAGGTAGTCATTGCGGAAGAGAATAGGGGGTTTGGAATATGTGCCAATGGACAATATCTCATTGAAACTTGACATTTTGATTTAAATACTTGAAAGTTTCAAAGTGATCGTTAACTTGGAAAAAGTTGGGTGATTGGGTTCGAAGATGGTTCCTTCTAATTGGAAGTACTGGTTCGAAGTGGTGACTTCGAATTGAACAATGAATTCGAAGTGAAAGTTCTTTTGAATTCGAAGTGAAGTAATTAAGGAATTCGAAGTGAACTTGGAAGTTGACTTCGAATGGAACAGTAGTACTTGGTTTTCGAAGTGTTTTAAAAGTAGTTTCGAAGATGTACTCGAATGCTAAGTGAACAGATGGAATAGGTCACTGTTCGAATGGATGTTTGCGAAAGTGTTTTGAGCAAATGATCTTCGAATGCGAAGTAAGGTAAGGTTTTAAAATATTTGTATACGGAGTGTATTGGGAATTAATACGCTCGAAGTTGATGAGCTTTGTTTTTGAAGTGGATGTGTGACTCAAATGAGGCTCTCGAAGTCAAGGTGTTGAAGTAGACTTCGAACTCGAAGTGTACTTTGGGATTAGAATCCGCTCGAAGTTGTCTTGTATATGTTTCAAACATGGGAGCTTGTATTGATTTCAAACTCGAAGTGTATAGTCTTCGAATTCGAGATATGTTTCCTTCGAATTTGAAAATTAGATACGCTCGAAGCCTTGTATAGGCAACAAATTCCGGATTTTACGGGACCTGTTTTCAACTGCCTTGCTCGAAGTCTTCTTTGCAATACTAGACGCGCTCAAACTCTACTGTAAACACCAAAAATCTTCGAAAAATTAATTCAACTCGATCAACAACTCAGATCTCGACTGTTCTTCATCATCTTCAAATGTTCTTGACTGAAATTTCAATTCTTATAAAAAACAATGAAAAACCAATCGATTTTTATACCCTCTTGGTCGCAATTCCTCGTAGATCATAAATATACCAAAGAATCCATCATTCCCATGAAATCAAATGAACAATTGAAGCAAAAACCGTAGATGTATTCCACGAAATACTTCAAGAACTCATTCGATTTTTTATTCAAATCAAACCATAAATGATTGTTTCGACTATAGAATTGATTTCGAGATGAATGGGATCAATTTCAATACAAAAAACACTCAAACCTTCATAGTTTCGATTTCTTAATAGTAGCTTTCTTCGATGATCCAATCAAGAGCCAACTTAGATCAAGTTAGGCTCTGATACCAATTGAAAGATCAAATCAATGACCAATGAACCTTCAAGTAATCAATAATGAGATGAATATTGAGAGAGAGAGCTATACACACTTCACGTTAAGATTGATATTGCATAAATGGATCCAACGTCAAAAGTGATACACGCCCATGGGACAAATAGCCTATTTATAGGCTACGCCTACTACATGGGCCTCATGGGCTTTTCTACATTTTTCTAATATTAACAAAGAAATCAGATCTAGAACAACTGAAATGAAAGAGTTGCCAGAAAGTGAAGAAACACTTAACACTGCTATGAATCTGGGAAGTAAAGTGTTAAGATCTATGGATGGAAGCTGGAGAAAGAGATCCTGAAGATCAAAGTAAATATGAAAACTACGCTGATTTCAAAACTATAATAAGCTGATATTATAGTTCTGTATATTGTAAGCACTAAGTGTGCATAAGCTGATCATGATGATAAGCTAAAATGTAAATGATATGTTCATTAATGAAAATTCAAGTTTGATATGTTCAACTGTTTATTATTTGATATGTTCGATATTAAGTTTGGAATGTTCAAACAAATAGGTTTGTAAGTTCAAGATGAGGATTGATATGTTCAATTATACACTGATAAGTTTAGTTATATAAGTTTTGTAAGTACAGAACTTAAATTAATTCTGATAAGTTCGGCATCTAAGTGTTTGTCAGTTCAATACTTAGAATACAAGTCTTATAATAGATTTGTAACATAACAAATCTTGTAAGTTCAAGACATGATGAATAAGTACGGATCAGTTCAATACTTATTTCAGAACTAACTTTGGTCAGTTCTAGAGTTGTTCAACATAATTATTTTAACATATGCTTATTTCGATTTAATGTTCTGTCATCATCAAATAGGGGGAGATTGTTAGTCCCATGCTTAGAATAGTTAGATTTCATGAGACAAACCATAGCTATGTATAGATGACAGGTTAAGTGTTAGGAATTATGTAAGTCTATTGTAGACTAACTAGTCAGCCTAAGCTGAGTAGTCAGCGTACAAACAGATATAGAGTTTTCTATGTAAATACTAGATAACTCAGTGACTTCTAAACTAAGATAGGTTTTTAGGATGAAGACCTGAAGACATGAAGATTCACGAACTCAGTTTGACAATGTCAAGTCTGAGTAAGTCAGCTCAGCGCTAGAAGTCAGTTCAAGAATTTAAATAAGTTTTAAATTCTGTTATAAACTCTCTATATCTACGATATTTAAATAGGATATCTAAACCTAACTTAAAATATCTATTAGTTGGATAGAAATCTCAAACGAAATTAATTAGATAAGTTCTAATTAATGAGTTTGTTACGGTTTTAAAAGAAAAGATAAGTTCTATTTTTAAACCACGATTTGTTCGTAGATGAATCAAGTATAAGTATAAACCCTCTTATATGTTTACAATAAGAAGTTCTGCATAAGTTGCAAAAGTACATGTGTTCGTCATACTTGATACGCGTGTGTTGCGATAGCTTTGTGTGTTCAAAGTTCAAGAGAGTTTCGAGTGTTCTTGTTAATCAATTTTAACAAGAAGTTCGATCATCAATTTGTTTGGAATCCAAAAGTATTTAGAGAGTTGAGTTTGTAATCAGTGTAACATGAAATCATCATCCTGTTGATTTGATTAAAGAGTGAGATTGTAATACATTGTTTGATTATTGAATATATTTTCGATTGATTAGTTTAATTGCTAATAAGGTGTATTCAACCCCCCCTTCTAGACTGTATTGGTTGCTTGTTTAACCTCTTTGGGAACAACATATATAGTTTCTTGTTATCTACTCTTAAGAGCATAATTTAACAACTAAACTAAGTTAAAGGAAAAATAACGTTTATATATAGACATATACCTGATGATCATTTGTTAAAGAAAACGGGAAAAAATGTGTCAAGCCAAACAAGAACGACGGTGTCCAATATCTTTTGATCAAATAGAGACTTGTCATTCCAAGGGATCTACATATAGATATACAAATATTTAAACAAAAATAGTTATCTAACAAATGACACTTTAACGTAATAGAGAACATTCAAAAATATTTTACAAATTACTTACTTTAGGTGGAAATTGAAACTGATAAGTAAAGATAAATTCATGAATCCAGCGCATGACATAGTATCCACCCTCCAAACCACCGCTTTGTTGATTGCAACAAATTTTAATACCAAGTTATAAATTTAACAAACTTAAACATGCGCATAAGTTTAGTATATATGCAAAGTAAGACAATTACTCAAGATAAATTTACCTCCGCAAATGTCCATGATACATGTGTCTCCTCGGCATCATTCATGAAAGTTCTAATAGCCCTAGAAAAAAGAAATAACCAAATTAAATCACTTTGTTTACATTCTATGATTCTTAGGTGAAATACATATCAATTTGAGTATTCTTACGTTTCTAGATGATTTGTAATGTGGTAGCTGTATAAATCTTTTCCATTCTTGATTGAATCCAATATGAATCCCTTATGTGCACGAGGGAGAAGTATAAATAACGTCCAATGTTCACTAATAATATATTTATATAATTAGTATAATACACATATGAATCATATAATAATCAAGATGGTAACATGTAATACCCTTGCCAATACGGTGCGAGGAAAAAGTTTTTATGAACATGAAATTGCAATGTCTCGATCAAGTAACGTGTGACCTCATCACCGTATTTCAAGCATTGGGAAGAACGAATAAACTCCGTATCAAAAAAAGCACAATTAGTCTTCTTATTATGCATCATATGTAATGATCTACAAGCATATATATATATATATATAAGGACATGGACACCAAATGTTGTGCTTATTGTAATATAATTAACAATAATGTACATACGTACCTTACAAACCAAATCATAAGAGTCATATCAATCCAACTACCCACCATCATATTCACTATATCTATGGGTTCCAAAGTGAATTCATATACATCCATGCCAAAAATACCGGGTTCAATAATAGCATCAAACCATTTTGTAGGGTCAGGTCGTGACATAATCTTCTTATAGGGGTTAGGTATACAAGCTTCCTTTTTCACAATTACACCTTGTCTACTTTTCAAACGTTTTATATTATCGTCATTTTCATCTTTTTTCTTGTTTGAAATACCCCTCAAAGGTGCCGACACTACTCCCTTTTTGGCGGGTAATGTTACTGATGCTTGTTGGTTCAATGTGACCATAGACTTGGAGGCCTATTAAAAACTTAAATATTCATGTAATTAAATCATGCTAAAATATTACACAAACAAAAATGATTAGGTTTACCGTGGAGAGAACAACTGCACCCCGTGGCTATTGAATAAATGTATTTATTGCATCTTCAAGTGTCTCTGGCACTTGAGTTTTCACCGGTAGCTCAAAGTCAAGATTACTTTGCTCTACATTATCTACTTGCATCTTCACATGTACATGGAGTAAAGAAACACCGTGCAACAGCCCATTTCCTTTGGGATGTACCATCCCCCTACCACATCTAATTTTGTTTTTGGAATGAGGGAGAAGCAAAAAGCAACCCATAGGCTCCTACAATTTAAATGAATACTATATGTAAGTATACACAATACAAGTATTGCATCATAAATTAAGGATATAATTACCCGTATCTCATCCAGATTATCATGAATTATGTGTTGGGTTAAGCCAACACTACTTTTCCTCATCCGTGGGCTGTCACCTCGTAAGCCCTCTTGATTTTGTAACATCTCTTCTTTGAATGCCTCCATCTCTTCCCTAAGTTGGCGTTGAAAGTCGGCTTGAATCTCTTCCCTCATTTCGCACTGAAATTCAGCCTGCATCTCTTCCTTCATCAACTGCATTTGCCTTGCTACTTCTTCGGACACGTCCTGTTTTTGGTGTGACTTTCTTTTTTTCCAACAATATGTGGCATTCCTTGTTTCAAACCAATATTATATCCCACCGCTCTTGTTCGACCAGGATGCTCTGGTCCTAACACCATTGTTAAAGGATCTGTGCGAGGAACAGCTTGCACTAAGCCTTCACATACTTCTTTATCCGTTTATATATGTTAAATAACAACATATTCATATTTATGTTAAAAACTGTCTATCAATTTTATATGCATAACAAGGCCATACCAGTTTCTCTGCCAAATTTTCAAGTTCGGTTGGTAACCTAAGTTGACCATCTTTATCGTGTATTCTCCTAGCCAACAAAATTTTTTTGCACGCTCATCTTCAATCATATGGATATTTGAGCACAACTCTGAATTCTTCTCTTTTTCCCATGTAGATAGATGTCCACGATACCCAATTATGCCTAATCGAGCTGGATTCACATTCTTTTTTGCATATTCCTTCCCTTTTAAGTGTTGTACCTGTACTTAGAAATAACAAACAAATTAGAGTAATGTGTGTGTGTGTATATATAAACATACATGCATACATACATATATATATATATATATATGTGTGTGTGTGTGTATAGACCGTTATGAAGTCACACATACCAGCACTTCTATCTCTTTTTTGTAACTCAATGAAAATTTTCCAATCTTCTTGTGATAAATATTTATACTCTTTACATGCATGTTTTCCCTCATCCATTAATCTTCTAAGTGTTTTTTTTGAAGTTTTTCCAAGAGTGGTTGCACTGTTGAAACACTTGATTTATTTGTTTATCGCCTTCAATATTCCAACAACGCTATTTTTTTAGGAAAAAAAGCTTATTAAATTCCATTACATATAATAAATAAATAAATAAATACACACAAAAAAGAACATTAGATATTATACCTTTATATTTAACCATAGTTGGTCTTTTTCTTTTTGTTCCACTTTTTTCCAAGAATCAATGTTAATAGAAATCATACTTCTTCTTATAAGGCCTACATATGTTGCGAATCTCGATTGCCGCTTTCCAACCGCTTGATTATGCTAATTGAATTCAATATCTAACTCTGTTTCTAGGTCTTGTAAAGATGTTTTAAACAAAGGTATAATGAAAGACTCATAACTCAATTCCCAAATCTCCTCAATGACTCCATAATACGAGCTTTTCGTGATCCTTGACCTTTCTTCATGATTCAAACCGGAATAGTTTGTCGCCGCGGCAATCACCGTCACCCCACTATTCTGTAACGTGCTTTTATCATCTTGTTGTTTGGTGTAAAATAGATATCCATTAATGTCGTAGGCTTGGTATTTTGAAATAACACATCGTGGACCATATCCCAAATGTACTACTAATTAATCAAGATTATCGCCTCCAAGATTTTCCCTCACCTTATTTTTCAACCATTATGAAAATTTTTTACTATGCTCAGCGGCCAACCATTTTTCGCTTCTCTTACTGTTATTTTCTTGTAACATTGTCATGTGCTCCTATACATATGGAGCAATAACTAACATGTGTTTTAGGACTGTAAAATGTGCATATTGGATATCTAATGGATTAAGTATCTATGTTTTCCTCCCAATTGTCCCAATCCATTAAAGTCGACCCTCGTGTCGTGATTTTGGAACACCAATAGCAGAAACATCTTTCATGTAGTCGGTGCAAAATTCAATCACCTCTTCGAAAACGTATCCTTCAACGATAGTTCCCTCCACTTGATATCGATTCCTCACATAACCTTTTAAGATCCCATATATCTCTCAAAAGGATACATGTACCGTAGAAATACAAGACCGCAAGCCTTTATTTCCCCTACAATATGAGATACCAAGTGAACCATTACGTCAAAAAAGGAAGGTGGGAAATACATCTCCAGTTGATAGAGAGTGACGATAATATCCTTTTCCTATAAATCCAACATCTCGGGATCAAGCACTTTTGAATGAATCATGATAAAAATCAAGCAGAGTTTAGTGATTGTGTGGAGGATTCGGTCCGGTAATATTCTAGGAATTGCAATAGGAATCATTGTGATTAAAACATGACAGTCGTGAGACTTCATACCACACAATTTCAGTTCTTTCATTGAAACTAGTCTAGAAATATTGGTAGAATACCCTGATGGAACCTTAATACCATGTAAGCACTTGCAAAATTTTGTTTTCTCCACCTTTGATAAAGTATAACATGCTGGTGGCAGAAAAATACGTCTTCCCTCGTTCTCTACCGGAGCTAGCTCAGGACGAATTCCCATTTCAACCATGTCCCTTCTTACATTAACTCCATCTTTTGTTTTTCCTGGAATGTTCAACAATAAGCCTATTAAACTATTGCAAACATTTTTTTTCAATATGCATAACGTCAAGACAATGCCGAACTTGTAAATGCTTCTAATACGGTAAATCCAAAAAATAGACCTTTTCTTCCATATATTTTTTAAAGGGGGCACACTTTTCTTCCCAAACCAGTTAATTATACCTTCAACTCGGGAAAATGTAGACTCTCCATCCAACGGTCGCCTAAGCACTGGTTTCTCTGTACCATCAAAGTGGATCGTGTGGTTATGGTAGGGGTGTTTCCTATGAAGTGATCTTCGATGTCCCATGTACACCATTTTCTTACAGTTTTTCAGCCATAAGGAATGTGTGTCATCTTCACAAATAGGACAAGCCTTTCCTCCTTTTGTACTATACCCTGACAAATTGCCATATGCTGGAAAATCACTTATAGTGCAAAAAATCATTGCCCGCATAAGGAAATTCTCCCTCTTGTATGCATCAAAAACTTCAACACCCATAGTCCACAATTCTTTCAAGTCATCAACTAACGGATCCAGATAAACATCGATGTCATTACCTGGTTGTTTTGGACCTTGAATTAACAATGACATCGTGATGTATTTCCGTTTCATGCAAAGCCAAGGTGGAAGGTTATATATACACAAAAGAACCGGCCAAGTACTGTGTCGACTGCTCATGTTTCTGAATGGATTAATACCATCTGACTAAGGCCAAATCTTATACTTCTCAGCTCTTCTCCAAATTCTACAAATTCATGATCAATATTTCTCCATTGAGGAGAATCGGTCACATGTCTTAGTTTTCCATCGTTTTTACGTTCCTCTTTATGCCAACGCATAAACTTTGCATCTTTGGGGTTTGCAAATAATCTTCTTAATCTTGGCACAATGGGTAAATACCACAATAACTTTGCAGGAGGTCCATTTTTTGTTACATCGTCATTGTTTTCATTTACTTGTTTTTTCTGCTTGTACATAGATGTACCACATTTAACACATTCATGCAGATTTTCATACTCGATTCTATATAATAAACAATCATTTGGACACACATGTATTATTTTGATTTCCAATCCCATTAGGCACATCATTTTTTTTTGCTTGGTATAATGAAATTGGTAATTCGTTGTCATCTTGAAGCATTTCATGCAAAATCTCTAATAAACTTGTGAAACTTTTATCACTCCAACCATTTTCGGCTTTTAAATGAAATAATTTTAGAACGGCGTAAAGTTTGGTAAATTTTGTACAACCGGCGTACAACGGTTTTTCGGAGTCCTCAAACAATTATTGAAATTTATCGTAATTCTTTTCACCCACATTATCACCCAAATCATGAAGCATGTCTTCTAAATTATCACAATTATTCAAGATCAACTCTTCGTTATCATCGTTATTTAAATGGGGAAGAATTGTGTTACTATCCGATAATAATTCACCATGATGTGACCAAGTGGTATACTTATCAACAAACTCATCCACTATCAGATGCCCATAAATTTCGTTAAGGACACAAAATTTCATGCTTTCTTTCCCTCTCCTTATAATCCTCAAGAGCTTTCATGAAACTAGACAAATAATCAAGATATATTGTTGAACCACGTGGTATCTTGTACATCCATGTATCACGATCCATTTGAAATTTAAAAAAATATAATTAATATGATGCATGTATGTATGAGGCCAAGGGTGGTACATCCTAACCCACTTTTTGAATGCATTAATATGTGAACACGTACTAACAGATTATGTACTTAAGAAAAAATCAGTAGCATTTCCCCTTAACTCCTCAAGTTTGTCTATAAAAATACAAACTTGTAGGAATAAAGAGAAATGCACTGATTTTTTCTTAAATACAGAATCTGTTAATACGCATTCACATCCTAAATGAGACAAAGCATTCAAAAAGCAGTCCCAAACAGAGCCTATCCGAAATTAACCTCTATTAGATTAATTACGGACGAGTACGCATACTAAAGGCTAAGTTAAATCTTATGTTTGTCAAACAATTGACAACCCATACTAAGATAATGCAATTTTACATATTTGTGTGTGTGTATATATATATATATATATATATGTGTGTGTGTGTGTGTGTGTGTGTGTGTGTGCGCGTGTATAAGCATATATATAATTTGTATAAACTAGATAAATATAATTGTATAAATTAAAACAATTGGAATTAGGTAAACATACCTTAATATTTTCAATGTAACCAAGCAATGTAGTCGATTAGATTCCTCACAAAGATACCTACAATACATAATAAACAACAAAAATTATCAAAATGAATGAAACATCCAAAAACATCTAAAAAAGCTATGAATACTTATATTATGTATATTACCTTTAAATATTAAATCAAATATACAATAAATGTAGACTTTGGAAAGAATTTAATATATAAAACTTCAAATTTAGAGAGAATTTTATGATATTTTCGGATAGTATATAAAAGGAGGTAGATAGAGTGATTTAATGAGAATGAAAAAAAAGTAGGAAGAAGATGAATCAAAGTGGTTGGACTAACCATAAATAAAGAGTTTCAGCTCCGGTTTTATATAAATAATAGGGGTTAAAGGTATCATAAACGTTAGGCATTAAATGCTCCTTGTTTTGGGGTTAAAAATTTGAAATTTAAGCCCCGGTTTTTTAGTAATAACCGGGGTTAAATGTTTTGGGGTAGCTACGCCAGCGATCAGCCATTAAATGGATGTAATTAGTCCCGGTTTTTAGTAGACAAGACGACATTAAAATTTTTAACTTTCAGATCCGGTTTTTTGTTTAAAAACGGGGGTTGAATGCAATCTCATTAAAAGCGCAACACTTCTATACCCCTCTTTAGTCCCAGTTATTTTTGAGGAAATGGGTTAAAATTTTTAAAACTTTCTTACCCGGTTTTTTATTAAAAAACTGGGGTTGAATCCCGCATTACTTTACTGCACCCGCCCGCACACCTTTTAGCCCCAGTTTTTTTTAACTTTTTATTAAAAGCGGGTTTAAATGTGGGACTAAAAGTCAGTTTTGTAGTAGTGCTTGGTGAATTGCTCAACTGTCACTATGTTCTTTATTTATGTGCTAGGGTACGTGTGCGAGTTCAGCCGAGAGGAAAGGGATCGAGAAAAGGATCGAAGCATCACCATTTTGAGTAAAAATCGTTTCGAAACCATCATGTGAGTATTCCTATACATCTCTTGATAGTATGATTATTCTAACTGGTATTAATAGAGTTTGAATATGAGTTTTTGGGCTGTCAAAACCTCCATTATAACCAAGAACCAGGATTTTATTTTAACCCACGAAACAAGGATGGAATTATGGAAACACAATTAATTGTCAAGGATTTGTTTAAATGATGATAGGAACCCTTAAAAACAGAAATTATTTGAAATGGTGGAGTTTTGATTAAACACCGATTTGAAAGTTTCGACGGGTTTTTAATAATCGTAAATGTTCTTAGATGGATAGAATCGCAAATCAGGTAGCACGTATGAATCGCAGATTTGATGATAGCTTAGGTAGCAATGTTAAATCAACATCGGATGATATAGCAAATCGTAAATTGGTTAGAAGTCAATTGCAAATCAATTGTAACCACCCTTATCGCAAATTAGAATGAGAGACAAGATTGCAAATTTGTTGAGTCTCCTCGTGAGATTCCTAATCACAAATTCAAGTAGTTCTTCGTAATCTCAAAATGGGCCAAGAGATGTAATTGCAAATTGGGGCGGGTGCTATAATCTCAAAATAGGCTAATTATTGGAATTGAAAATTGAGCCTTTGAGCCAAATCGCAAACTAGGCATGGAAGCCCAAATCGCAAATAGAATCAATTAGCCAATCACAAATCAAGAACAAAAAAAATGGGGAATCTCAAATTGACTTTCATGTTTTAAATCGCAAATCATTGAGTTGACTTGAAAGTGTGAAGATATGAAAATTCAATTGTAGATGTTTGTCGGTAGTTGACTGGAATTCTAATACTCGTGATGTGAACCTTAGTTAACGCTTAGGCTACGAATCAGGTGAGTTTCACTAAGGGGGTGTTTGGTTGGTGTCATTTGGGGGGATTTCATGGTATTGGGATTTCAAATCCCTCCAAATGTGGTGTTTGGTTTGGCAAAATGGGATGGAATTTCAAATCCTAGGATTTTATAAACGGAACACCCTAAAATGAGCCTCCCTTGTGTTTAGGGTTGTACCCTCGTGAAATAAATAAGAATTCTAAGTTTATAGGAGGACGATATGTATATTATTATTACTAACTGAGGTGTTGAGCTCAAAGCTCGATTGTTGATTGTGTGTCTAACTAATGAAACGTGTGTGATTTCCAAAAATAATAAGAAATGATATGTCATGGTTCAAATGAACAATGGCATAAGGACATAAAAGTCCAAATGTATAAGTAAAGAGAATTTACTTTTTATAAGTTGAGAGCTAAATGAATATGAAAGTAACCCTGAATAATCGGTGGTTACAAGTAAACGAGTGAAGTTAGTGATTGAGACAAAAATGGGGATACATAGTCCCATTTGGTAGTAAACGAAATATAAAATTATGAGGTGTATAAAGTAATAAATAGGTGTAAATTTGCAATGGTGCATGGGAATTCCTGTATGGTATGAATTTTCACACATGATAAGTTCACCTACGGGTGTAACTGTGATCATAAGAATAGAGACCTTTATGGGGTAAGTTAAGAAAGATTAAGTGTGTTTGAAAATAAGTGGTAAAGTTACTAGTGGTGATTTACTAAAGTGAAGTATATATATATATATGAATGAAATTTAGTTAATGTTATGAATGAGTAGTGTTTTGATAAACACCATTCTTAACATAAGATGAAATATGAGAAATTGTTTAGAAAGACATAATGTGAAAGTAAGTAATGCTAGAACCAATGATGTTTAAGGTTGTAGTAAGCAAAGTAATTGGGACGCGACGCGTCAGGGCGTCAGTTAGCACTTTTGTTGTTTTACGCGTATTAATGCGTGGGCCATTATTATAGGTTAATATACGGATTAAAGGCATCGTTAGAAGATTACTACAAGCATCCTGGACTCAGGTGAGTACCGACTTAACTTGTAATCATTATGCAGTATATATGGATATATTGATTACCGTTAGGTATATACGAGATATGATAATTACGATTATGATCAGTAAGATTGTAGAGTGAGTTTAAGCTGGTGTATATAGAAACGAGAAGTATAGATGCCTGTATGGTTTATGTTTATAATAATAATGAACGAATACTTGTTATATGATATGTATGCATGTTGATGGATCCAGATTGGATCCGCCTCGTTAAAGTTGTTAGTTATTGTAGAGTGCATGCCAGCGGATCCAAGTTGGACCCGCCTAGTTAAACTTGATGATATGTATGTTATGTTGGATTGTGATTAGTTTGCAAATATATGGATCCTGATTAGATCACCCATGTTGTACTTATGAATTCTACTTATTGAATATAAGTAGAACTTGTTGTTATGCCTGCTATGGATCCTGATTGGATCAACCATGTGGAATTATTGATATGAGACATGTATTTAAGTACATATGCATATATTGGGATATATAAATGAATAGAAGTTATATGTAAATGCAAGCATGCTATTGTCCCTACAAGGGGTTATTGATGAGCTATGTGAGTGTCCGGACATATATGTGTATTTTTGAAAGGTCAGCTTCGGCTGGGTCTCATGGGCCTTCGGGCAATTGTTCGGGACCAATGGTACTCGAGTGCCATTCCTTTAAACCCTCGAGGTGGTTGCCTTAATTAGCTAAGCCTAAGGATCCTATGCCTCCTTAACGAGCAGGTAGATTCACTTATGTAATGAAACCAGAACGGATGGTAGTGTCTCATTCCTCGGTGGAAAATTATTGAGCTGGATTAGCTACCCGACAAGATATGATGCCTGCCGGTTGGGTCAGCACTATGCTATGTGATAGGAGAGCATCGTTTGCTAAATCCTATGTTATATGACTCGCATGTATCTATGTTGCCATGTTGCTATGCTTATGATGTGAAGTATATGATGCCCTATGTGCTGCATGATGCTTAGGGTTAAGTTTGTATTCACTAGCTTTTAAAGCTAACCCCCTCCCAATATATATGAATGTTTTTGCAGATGTATGCTTAGCTTGTGCCTAGGAGTGCTTTTATTGTGATGGGACATTTGTTGCTTAATGCAGGTATGATGGTCGGTCGGTATTTTATTGGTAACACCTGTATGTAAATAAAGAAAATGTTTTTAAAGAATTCCGCTGTTTTGTTATCAAACTAAAATAATGTTTGAATTTTAGTTTTAAAAAGACTAAAATTGACTCTGAAATAGCGGTGTTACAATTAGGTATCAGAGCCTAAGTTTGAGTGAATTGGACATCTGATGGGTGTTCAGTCTCAAACTCGGGCCCGACCATCATGGTGTTCCAAAATTGTTATGAGTATGTTATGCGTTATATGCAGATATTTGTGACGTAAGAATGATTCTTGCTTCAGTATTGTTAAACTAGGTTTCCTAGAGATTGGATTGCCTAGTAGAATGAAAATGATAGCTTGATGCTAAGTCACAAGAAGTGAAGTGGAAGCAAGAAAGTATTGAACCATGAGATTAATAAGTATGTAAAACTTATGATAAGTTTCTTAATGGTACAAATTGGTAGGGTTATGCAAGATAACTCAGAATGATAACCGTAAAAGTTTAAAATACGACTACCAATATATTTATTGGTTACATAATAAAGTGATGTTTAGATCAATCTGATGTAATCAAATTGAAAATGATAGATTAAGAGTGATGCCAAATGAATAGCTGAAATAATAGTAGTCTTGTGGACTACTAGTAGTATGATAAACAGGGGAACTGTCCTCATTTTCTATGAAAGGTAACAAATAGTAAATGATTAAGTCTAGTCACGGATTCTATTTGAATCTTGAAGTATGAGGAAGAGTTTTGATGAATAGTTATGCTAAGATAAATGTTGATTAAAGTCGAGTGTTGATTAAATACAATCGTTCTAATTTTAAATAACTAGAATGATTGATGATGAAATTTAAGTGATTAATAAAAGAATAATTGTGGGTTCAAGATTGGTTAACCCAAAATGCTAAATGAGATTGAACAGAAGTAAGATTAACTCTATCGAGTTAGCAGTTTTCATTGGTATTAGAAAGAAAGTCGTTAGTTGTTCGGATTAAAATGTGTAAGTGTAATTAACACTTCCCAGTTGAACCATTTGTGAGATTGAACGAGAGAACAAATAGTATTCATAAAATCGTTGTTAGGATTTAATGTAATGAGCTCAAAGCTCGATTGTTGATTGTGTGTCTAACTAATCAAACGTGTGTGATTTCCAAAAAGTATAAGAAATGATATGTCATGGTTCAAATGAACAATGGCATAAGGACATAAAAGTCCAAATGTATAAGTAAAGAGAATTTACTTTTTATAAGTTGAGAGTGAAATGAATATGAAAGTAACCCTGAATAATCGGTGGTTACAAGTAAACGAGTGAAGTTAGTGATTGAGACAAAAATGGGGATACATAGTCCCATTTGGTAGTAAACGAAATATAAAATTATGAGGTGTATAAAGTAATACATAGGTGTAAATTTGCAATGGTGAATGGGAATTCCTGTATGGTATGAATTTTCACAAATGATAAGTTCACCTACGGGTGTAACTGTGATCATAAGAATAGAGACCTTTATGGGGTAAGTTAAGAAAGATTAAGTGTGTTTGAAAATAAGTGGTAAAGTCACTAGTGGTGATTTACTAAAGTGAAGTATATATATATGAATGAAATTTAGTTAATGTTATGAATGAGTAGTGTTTTGATAAACACCATTCTTAACATAAGATGAAATATGAGAAATTGTTTAGAAAGACATAATGTGAAAGTAAGTAATGCTAGAACCAATGATGTTTAAGGTTGTAGTAAGCAAAGTATATATGTCTAATAAAAGAATACTTAGAGGTATTCCAAGTGTAATGTGACTTTCAAGTGGGTTAAGAATTAGCCTACAATTGTAAGTGGTTATAATAATAGTAAGATGTTTGAGTGACTCGAAAGAATTAAGGTTGACCTGGTGAAAGACGCGTAAATAACATTAAATACATGTGAAAGATGACTGTTAGGTAAAGTGTGTAATAGACAACAGGTTTGTGAACACCGCCTCAAATGGAAGATGTAAAGTTGTCATAAGTATATTGTAAATGTTATTGATGCTAATATGATAATGAAGTGTTTAAGTACTGAATGTGTGACTGATGTTACATAATCAATTGTAAGGTTGTGTGATATACAGATGTTGTAAGTATTGAGTGTGATAAAAGATGATTAAATTGACTATGTAAGTATACGGATTTATTGATGAAAAGGGAATGATTAGAAAGTAATGTGAGTAATGGATTTGCTAGAATCTATTAACTCAATTAAGATAATCCTTGTCTAAGGATATGTACTTAAACAAGAGTGTACTTGTGAATAGGATTTAACCTTTTGAGGTAAAGTGGTTATGTATGAATGATTGAAGATGTTAACCAAAGATCAATAAGTGAAACTGATGTTAAACAGAGTATAGAAATGTATGTAAAGTAATGAGATAAAACCATGAGAGTATGTATCTGTACATGTACGTGTGTGTGTACGAATTAGAGAAATAAGTGTTTAAAATCTAGTTAAGTTGTTAATGATGACTACAACGGGAACATTTGTATTGTGATAGAAGAAGTAGATATCGTGTAAAGTTTGAATGTAAGATGAATGGTGACCCATTCGTAAGATTTTATTGAACTCTATAATGTGAAATAGAGGACATGATGACTGTAGAAACTCAAAGTGATGTATTTGATGCTTCTCGGTGATATTAAGATTAATTGTAAGTGTTGCTTATTATTGGATGATAAATGTGGTTTATAGCTACATAGATAGTTGTGGTAGGATTCCGAGGACGGAATCCTCTTTAAGGGGGTAGATTTGTAACACCCTAAAATGAGCCTAGTTGTACCCCTTGTGTTTAGGGTTGTACCCTCGTGAAATAAATAAGAATTCTAAGTTTATAGGAGGACGATATGTATATTATTATTTCTAAATGAGGTGTTGATAAAAGTTTTCGAAAACAATAAATAGTTATTAATTATCGAATGGTTTGAAATAAGGATTTCAAATATATCCTCGTTAGAATTTACGGATAGCATTTAAATGAGTTGTAAGTTAAAAAGGGGAACTAGATACCCGCCAAATGGGACCACCACCAAAGAGGCGGCAGCCCCTTTGACTTATCTTATCTTTTGTCTTTTTCCTTCATTCTTTTCTTCTTCCTTCCTTCTTTTTCTTTCTTTCTTTTTTCCATGTTCACGCAGACAAAGATACATATAAATTGCAAATCAAGCTTTTAAGTGGAGGTTAGGAAGAGAATATTACAACTATCATTTAGGGACAAGTAAGTATTCTTATCTACTTTTGTTTATTTTTTTAGAAAGCTTATAGTGTTAATGGGTAATTAACCCAAATCTTGAAAGGATTGTTAAAATAAGTTTTAATATATGTTAGTAGACTCCTTAAGAGGATAGGAGAGTGTACAATGATTAAGTTTCAATTATAAACTGATTGGAGTTCTTGAATCAAATATTGATTCTTGCAATTAAGTGATGTTTGAAGGTCTCCTATTGGTCCCTATAACTTAGATAGACTATCTTTATGTAAATAACTGAAAATAAGATCAAAACTGATGTTTTGAGTCTAAGCTATTTTAATGGGATTATTTTGATTTTAATATTATAAGGTGCCTAAATAGTCCGAAACAAGCTTTGCAAGTGTTAGGAGATGTTTGGGATTGACTTAGATGATATTTAGTTGAGTTTTTATCTACAGAAAATAAATGGCGGTTTTGGGTGTTTTTGCGTCGTGCCGCGACATTTTAAAGAGTAGCGCCGCGACCGACGTTTCTAGCATGACGCAACGTGTCAGTAATTGGGAAGCGACGCGTTAGGGCGTCAGTTAGCAGTTTTGTTGTTTTACGCGTATTAATGTGTGGGCCATTATTATAGGTTAATATATGGATTAAAGGCATCGTTAGAAGATTACTACGAGCATCCTGGACTCAGGTGACTACCGACTTAACTTGTAATCAATATGCAATATATATGGATTTATTGATTACCGTTAGGTATATACGAGATATGATAATTACGATTATGATCAGTAAGATTGTAGAGTGAGTTTAAACTGGTGTACATGGTCGTGTAGAGATTGAGGTACATGGCCCGTGTGGGGCTACACGGCCCGTGTAGGTGAGTTGTCAACACCGTCCATGTAGCCAAGACATGGTCGTGTAGCATGTAGTGTACACGGCCCGTGTACTTAACACGGCCTGTGTAGGTGACGTGGACAACACTGGCCATGTGGTCATGTGGTCATGTGTGGTCGTGTAGAGTGCTTAAGACACGGCCCGTGTAGGTCCCTGCCTTGTTTCATTTGTTAAGTGTTTAATTGGTACATGTTTTAATTATATGAAAATATAATTGTAGGGGTTACTATTTGATGTATACTGAGTTATCTGGCATATATCTGTGTGATACTAGTTGCTGAGTTATCTGGCATATAGGGATAATGTGCTAGACATAGACTCTGTGTGGGTAAAAATTGATTCGAGTTCAGACCCCAAGTGGGGAAGAACCATCAATTTTTGGTGATAGAAAAGGTGAGAGAATGTGTTTGTGTTCAGTGACTAGAGCTCGGAAATACCTTCAACGTAGGTGCACAGCCTTTTTAGCTCATGTTATTGACTCGAAATTAGAAAAGAGACAGGAGAGTGTGAATGATGTACCAGTGGTACGTGAATATCCTGATATTTTTCCAGATGATCTGCCTGGTATACCGCCTGATAGGCAAGTAGAGTTCAGAGTTTAGTTGGTATCGGGGGCTGCACCGATTGCCAGAGCTCCGTACAGACTTGCACCGCCAGAGATGCAGGAATTGATGAAGCAGTTGCAAGAATTGTTAGATAAACGTTTTATTAGACCTAGCAGTTCACCGTGGGGCGCTCCCATTTTGTTTGTAAAGAAGAAAGATGGTACGTTTCGAATGTGTACCGTGAACTTAATAAAGTGACTGTGAAGAATAAGTATCCTTTGCCCAGCATAGACGATTTGTTTGATCAGTTGCAAGGGGCGTCATGGTTTTCAAAGATCAATTTAAGGACGGGTTATCATCAGTTAAAAGTTCGGGAGGAAGATATTCCTAAAACCGCGTTTAGGACGCGGTACGGGCATTTTGAATTTGTAGTTATGCCATTTGGTCTTACAAATGCACCTGCAGCATTTATGGATCTTATGAATAGAGTTTGCCGTCCGATGTTGGACAAATCTGTTATTGTGTTTATTGATGATATTCTCGTGTACTCAAGAAACCTGACAGAACATGAAAGGCATTTAAAAGAGGTATTGGAGACGCTGCGAAGAGAGAAGCTGTATGCTAAATTCTCCAAGTGTGAATTCTGGATTCAAGAGGTGCAATTCTTGGGTCATATGATTAATAAGGCAGGAATTAAAGTTGATCCTGCGAAGGTTGATGCAGTAATGAAGTGGGAACCTCCGAGGAACCCTACCGAAATCAGAAGCTTTTTAGGGTTAGCAGGTTATTACAGGAGATTCATTCAGAATTTTTCAAAGACTGTCGTTCCATTAACAAAGCTAACCAGGAAGAATGCAGAGTTTGTGTGGGGAGATGAACAAGAGGCTGCGTTTTCAACTCTTAACCAAAGTTTATGTGAGGCACCTATTCTAGCTTTGCCAGAAGGAGTGGAAGACATGATAGTGTTTTGTGATGCTTCTTATTTGGGGTTGGGATGTGTTTTGATGCAGAGAGGTAGAGTGATTGCTTATGCTTCTCGACAGTTTAAGCCAAATGAGATTAATTACCCAACTCACGATTTGGAGTTAGCAGGGGTGGTTTTGGCATTAAAGATCTAGAGACATTATTTGTATGGAGTGAAGTGTACTATTTATACTGATCACAAAATTCTGAAATATTTTGTGGATCAGAAGAATCTTAATATGAGGCAGAGAAGGTGGTTAGAGCTTCTGAAGGACTATGATTGTGAAATACTTTATCACCCGGGGAAAGCCAATGTTGTGGCAGATGCCTTGAGTAGGAAGTCGGGGTCGGTACTCTGGAAGAATGAGTCGTTACGGATTACAGTGACTACACCATTGTTGGATGTTATACGAGATGCTCAGCTAGAAGCAATTAAAGAAGAAAACCATAATAAAGAGCGAATTAAAGGGAAGGTAACTAATTTTGTTAAGGATAGTCGTGATCTATTCTTATGTTGTGGACGAGTGTGGGTACCTAATCATGGACAAGTCAGACAAACTCTTTTGAATGACGCTCACATATCTAAATTCTCTATTCACCCAGGGGCGACAAAAATGTATAATGATCTGAAGGTAGAGTATTGGTGGTCAGGTATGAAGCGAGATGTGGCTAGGTATGTGGAGAGGTGTCTTACGTGTCTGCAAGTGAAAGCTGAACACCAGAAACCGCATGGGAAGTTACAACCTCTGGATATACCAGTCTGGAAGTGGGAGAATATTACTATGGATCTAATCACTAAATTACCCTAAGACCCCTAGAGGTTACGATGCTATTTGGGTAATTGTGGATAGATTGACCAAGAGCGCGCATTTTATTCCCATTAAAGAGGCTTACTCATCAGAGAAGCTATCAGAGGTGTATATGAAAGAAATAGTATCTCATCATGGTTTGCCAGTGTCTATTGTGTCAGATAGAGATACTCGATTTACTTCCAGGTTTTGGAATAAATTTCATGGCGAAATGGGGACTAAGCTTCATCTTAGTACCGCATTTCATCCGCAGACTGATGGTCAAAGTGAGAGGATGATTCAAACCCTGGAGGATATGCTACGCGCGTGTATTATTGATTTTGGAGGGAGTTGGGATTCTTATCTACCACTTGCGGAGTTTTCTTATAATAATAGTTATCATTCCAGTTTAGGAATGCCGCCTTATGAAATGTTGTATGGTAGAAAGTGTCGGACTCCGGTTTGTTGGGGTGAAGTGGGACAGAGAGAGTTGGGAAGTATTGAGGTGGTACAACGTACAACAGAGCAGATTCAGCAGATCAGAGATAGATTGCTAGCAGCTCAGAGCAGACAAAAGAGTTATGCGGATAAAAGAAGATCACCACTAAAGTTTCAAGTAGGTAGTTATGTGTTATTAAAGGTGTCACCGTGGAAGGGAGTTATTAGATTCAGAAAGAGAGGTAAACTGGGTCCGAGGTTTATTGGACCGTTCTGAGTTAGTGCTCGTGTGGGGAAAGTTGCATACAGACTGGAACTACTAGAAGAGTTATCCAAGATACACAATACCTTTCACGTGTCTCATCTTCGGAAATGTTTGGCAGACAAATCTGCATTTGTGCCACTAGAGGATGTATACGTTGATGATAAGTTGAATTATGTCGAGCAACCTGTTGCTATACTGGAAAGGAAAGTTAAAGCTCTACGTAATAAACAGATTGGATTGGTTAAAGTTCAGTGGAAACACCGAAAAGGGTCGGATTATACTTGGGAACCGGAGGATGAGATGATACGTAACTACCAGAACTCTTCAGCAGTTGATTTCGGGGACGAAATCGTTTTCAAGTGGGGAAGAGTTGTAACACCCAAGGTTCGGAAATTCCTGTTATTAGTAACTTTTCGATATGATGCGTTTTAGTATTTCCTAATTGAGATTAGGAGGTGTTTAGAAACTTGAGGGACTTATGTTGTCATTTTGAAACTAGAAAAGTGCAGGGACTAAATGTGCCATTTTCCAAAGTTTTTATATAAATAGGCATATTTGACTTTTGAGAAGTCAAACTTTTCATTTCTTCATTTTTTTTGCTTCACGAGAGAAAGTTAGACCAGAGTTCTTTTGAGGTTTTTGAGCAAGAACAGCAGAGAGCAAGTGGATTTCATCTGTTCCTAGTTAGACCAAGCTAAGGTAAGGTTTCTTGTTGGTTGTTCTTGAAGCTTTTGTTGGTTTTAAGATCGATTCATGGTGAATCATGGTTTTAGCTTATTTTTATTGTTTAGCTCACTTTATCTGCTGTATGTGGTGTAGGAAAACACACCTAACATGTTTCTTGTGTGTTTTGTTGGATTTTTGGCTAAGAACAGCGACTTTTAGGAAGAACAGTCGGCTGGTCTGTAGAGTACACGGCCCGTGTAACGGTACACGGCCGTGTAGTGTAGAAGCTGGTCACAGGGCCATGTTGGTATACATGGTCGTGTAGAGATTGAGGTACATGGCCCGTGTGGGGCTACACGGCCCGTGTAGGTGAGTTGTCAACACCGTCCATGTAGCCAAGACATGGTCGTGTAGCATGTAGTGTACACGGCCCGTGTAGTTAACACGGCCCGTGTAGGTGACGTGGACAACATTGGCCATGTGGTCATGTGTGGTCGTGTAGAGTGCTTAAGACACGACCCGTGTAGGGGTACACGGCCCGTGTAGGTCCCCTGCCTTGTTTCATTTGTTAAGTGTTTAATTGGTACATGTTTTAATTATATGAAAATATAATTGTAGGGGTTACTATTTGATGTATACTGAGTTATCTGGCATATATCTGTGTGATACTAGTTGCTGAGGTGAGTTTTATAAACTCTGATTTATATCTGTGATATGTGTGTGATATATTGCAATGTGATATATTATTGATCAGAGGATCAGAGAGAGAGAGCTGTGGCATGCTGCTTTGTGCAGTAGTGCTACGGACAACGTTTTAGCCTTCTTGGCGGATGCTAAGATGGTGCAATACTGTGTCCATAAGAACTGTTACAGCATTCGTATATATGTGTGCCCATGCTTATATGATTTACAGTTTAGTTTTCTCACTAAGCCTTGTGGCTTATCAGATACCGCTTACTGTTGTTTTGCAGAGCGTGATTCCTCCATGGGCAAGGCCCCAGTTTGACAGAGCTTGTTGTATGAGAGTAAATCTGTGTTTTAAAACCTAATGCCCGGTTGTATTTTGTGAAACAAGTCTTTTATTGTAAATATTGTATACCACTTTTGTAGCTTCTGCTTTTGTGTAAACTCTTTTTATTCTAAATACTTCTACTTTAGAGTTTTACTTTATTTAAGAATTTGGGGCGTTACAATAATGTCGTCCTAATGTATAGTGCATTGTCAATACATCAGAATAGTAACTACAAGGAGAAACCAAAACCTACTAATGGGGGAAAATGCAAATGCTCCCCGCGATGGAGATACCACGAATCACATGGCCGAAACTGATCCTCGTTTACGCCTATAACTAGGCAACGTGTAACCAACGCTGAGGACGCCTTAAACATATTTTACCAAACATGTTCCAACAAATGAGTGAGGAGATGAAAGCGATAGTCTCAAATGAAGTGATCGGCTTATGACAGCAATGGAGACTAACTATCGTGTAATCAACCAAGGAAATATGAGGGTGTGCAGCAATCGAGACTTTTCTATTTGCAACCCACCCGTCTTTGAGGGGAAGCCTGATCTGGTAGCCAACATGAGATGGGTAGCAGAGGTTGAGACTGCCTTCCACACTTGCTACTATCCTGTGGACTGTAAGGTCCTATTTTTTGTAAATTTGTTATGTGGGGCAACAAAGGATTGGTGGTGACTGATGGTTCAACAAAAAGATAAGGTACTACCGGATAATACATGGGAGGAGTTCAAGGAACTATTCACCGAATGATTCACTCCTCAAGTTGAATTTGAAAGAATTACCGGTGAGTTCCTCGCGATGAAACAAACTACCGAAACGATCCACAATCTGAATGCTATGTTTTTGCAGAAGTCACGGTTCTGCCTAGAGTATGTGGCCAATGAAAAGATGAAGATGTTTTGTTACATGGGTGATGAACCTGAAGTGAATGATTTCGGAGTATGTCTCTTGAAGTGTCACTCCTTGTTGCTCTCAACGTGATAGATCATGTGATGCAAACAATTTTAGTTAACACTTTTCTATTGTGAAAATGAGTAGGTGAGTTAGTTTCTTTTCACTCTCAATAGAATATTAACATGTTTCATTGTATTTATGGTTAGGATTATTCTTTATACAAGTATAAATAGTTCAACCCTATGTGAGTTGAAAAGTTAGTCAAGTGCGTCTAAACATATACTGTATCTGAGATTTTCACTTAGCACAACTCATTACTCAAGTCTGTTCTTGAGTTATCGAATTTGGAATTTGTTAAAAGAATTAAAAAGGACTAAACTTGTAATTTGACTATATCTTAAAGCACAAAACGTGTAATTAACTCATTATATTTTTAAACACTTTGATAAATAAATTAAGAGAGGTTTGAATAATTGTCCCTTAGTCTAAGAGGTAAACTTTCGGGAGGTGATTTATACATAATATTTATTATTCATACATAAAATTTATAACCCTTATACTTTTATAACCAAATAAATTTTTTTATATTTAAGGGTATTAAAGTTAAAATGTAATTTTCGTTGTGTATATTAAAAAGATGTGTAAAAATCACATTCCTAGACCTTATAATATATAGGAGCGTATTGACCAATGATTTCACATGTTTGGTTGTGAGAAAAACGGGAGTCTAAATGTCTAATCAATAACACCCAATTATGGATGATTCTAGATTTTGTTATTAAATTATGTTATTGTTGTTGCTAATCGATATACCAAAATATGTGCCAAAAATCAAGAGAAGAGATAGTCATGAAAAAAAATGAATCAAATCATTTCAATGTGTTATCATTTAATGGATTGAATAATCAAATATAAAAAATTATATTTGCTATAAAATCTTTATTTTTAAGACATTGATTATTTTAAAATTTGATGATAACGTATATTTTATAAATTTAAAGGGGTTTTTATACAGGAAGTTTCATTTCATCGAAATATAAAATATATAATTAATAAGTAGTCATATATAAGTTCAATCTCATGGCTTATGAGTTCAAGCCCCGCTGTAAATAAAAGATGTAGATTTAAGCGTATATTAGTGTGTACATGTGCTCTACTAATTAAAAAATTATTTGTTTCAAAATACATAACAAATTCAATAATTCATTATCACCACATAACCAATATGAGTCTTATTCACAAGATGCTAATCATGATCATACATTAAACCAATTAACATCAAACATATCACACGCATTATTACCACGCTTTAATTAGATATCAAAATATGTGTCAAAAATCAAGAGAAGAGATAGTCATGAAAAAGAATGAATCAAATCATTTCAATATGTTATCATTTAATGTATTGAATAATCAAATATAAAAAATTATATTTGCTATAAAATCTTTACTTTTAAGACATTGATTATTTTAAAATTTGATGATTGCGTATGTTTTATAAATTTAAAGGGGTTATAATACAAACTTAGCGGAAGTTTCATCTCATCTAAATATAAAATAATCATGCTGTGAACAAAATAAGTAGATTTAAGAGTAAATTAGTGTGTACATTTATTCTACTAATTAAAAAAATTATTTATTTCAAAATAAATAGCAAATTCATTATCACCACAAAACCAATATGGGTCCTGTGCACAAGATGCTAATCATGACCATACATTGAAACATCAAACATACCACACGCATTATTAGGACGCTTTAATTAGTAGGCCCAACTTGCATCGACCTCTTGTTATTGGAAAAAAACTCTTAGATTTTTTCAGAAATTATTGTATCTCTTAATGGGACAAACTATTCACTCTTTTAAATGGTTATTCGTACAGTCGAAGTCGAAATCGAAGTTGAAGTGTGGGATTACTAATAGCGATTGATATCGACTATTATCAATTTACACTAACCTTTAGTTTATAAATTTAATAGTTAATTACACAAATTGATACTATGGTTGTTAGTGAATTTTAATTTTAGTTCTATTAAGTTTGGAAATTATATAAAAAATAAAAAGTGAAATTCAATGATATCCGCGTCGACCATTTGTGTAATTGACTCTAAATTTAAATAAGCTATAAACTTAAATGGATAAATTATATGCTCGCAAAAATTGGCAATCAAAATTCCAATATGCTTATAAGCCTAATGGTTCATTAATAGTTTTACAAATTAATAACATCTTACCAAAGAACCAAGTCACTAAGCATGTTTGGTGAACTGAATCTATAATTTCAAAATCTTATGTATGCAAAAGATAGTGACTATGGGGTCATTTTGAAATGGTTTTTGCAGTGGAGTTTTTTTTTAAAACTTTATATTCCGATTTGAATCACTATCATGTAAAAATGTTATAGTATATGGCTTGGAAAACATAGAACTGTGGGAAAATATACCATGGTATTTTACATTGTATATAGGACCATGGCTCTATGACTTTTGAATCCTATTTGGGTTCTACTTTGGCTGAAATGTTATATCCACCACTGTAGTCAAATGCATCACTATCATTCCTTTTGAGTGTAGCTTCAGTATAGGGATTTCTAGGTGCACTTTTGACCGAACCAAAATCTGTTGCAGATGATGATGCGGATGTAGAGTCCGTGTGGAGTCCATCACTAATCAAAATGTTCTCGAGTTCCTTTACAACGTCACTCATAGTTGGACGGTCTGAAGCTGAGTCTTCAACACATTGCATTGCTAGTTGTATGAATCTTTTAAAACCTGTCAGATGCGTCATGTGTTTTATGTTTGGATCCAATAACTCGCCCAATCCATATTCCTCTTCATCAGTATTATCCATTGCCAATCTCACTTCTCGCACAATGTACTTCCCTTTTGTGATAGGCGGTTTAGCAGTTACTAGTTCCAGCATTAGCACACCGAAGCTGTATACATCACTCTTATCTGTCAGTTGTTGCGTCATGTAGTATTCAGGATCTAGATAGCCCTATGAAACATGCATGAAGAATGTTAGTATTGAATTATTAGATCTTACTGTGTTTGGAAGCCTGTTTTCAAAGTGATTGTTGATATTAATTAATCATAATCAACTGTAACAAATTATAGTATAGAAAATAATGTTTGAATGTTTTGTATTAACTTGTAATAATGAAACGTTTGAGTGATTTGCAAATTGTGATGATTTGTGGAATTATTAGAAGCAGAATTTGTTTATCGAAACATTAAAAAGCGGTAAAGCAGCAATAATTCATAAACAGATAATCACTTTCAAAAAACAAATCCAGATACCCCTTATCTCATTCTTTTAGAGTTTGGATGAACTCCCATTGCATCAAGAGACTCACCATTGTACCCTTAACTTGAGTCGAGACGTGCCCTTCGGTGTCTGAAACAAGCTTTGAGAGGCCAAAATCTGCAACTTTTGCTGTTAGATTCTCATCTAAAAGGATATTAGTTGATTTGATATCTCTATGAATGATAGGAGGATTTGCCAGTTCATGAAGATAAGTGAGTCCTCTAGCTGAACCAAGAGCAATTCTAAGTCTCCTCTTCCAGTCAAGATTAATTCCTGATTTTCCTGTATATTACATTATAATAATAATTATATATATAATACTCACATTGAACAGTTCCAAGAATGGAAAATGCAAATTAATATTGACCTGACAAGCAGTCTCTAAGTGTTCCATTAGGCATAAACTCATACACCAGCATCTGTTCTCCTTGTTCAAAACAAAACCCGACAAGACCTACCAGGTTCTTGTGATGAACCCGCGAAAGCAATTCGATTTCAGTCTTAAACTCAAGCCCACCTTGCCTTGATGCTTGCTGGGCTCTTTTGATGGCAACCACTTGTCCCCCGGGTACCATTCCTCTATAGACCTATATCAAAAGAGACCAAAAAACAATCAAATGAATTGAAGAGTGAACTATACAGAATGCAGTGTGTAAAGTAAGATGGTTTTAGTTCTGTTCTATCTCTAACGTCTCAAGAAGGTAAAACAAAGAAAAACATAGCTTATCTTGAAATGGGTTCAAAGTCGTTCAAAGTGTATTTTTAATACATGAAACCTCCTACCTTATTTTATTACAAAATTAGATTATCATTAAATCATATGAGTTTTGCAATCATACTACACACACTAATTATTCATAATTAGAATAAGTTTTTTTGAAAATAAGTGTTTGAGGTCAATCCTACCCGACTAGTATGTTACCTTGCCATAACCACCAGATCCTATCTGATTGGCAACAGAGAAATTATTGGTACTTTTCTTTAGTTCATCATAAGAGAACCATCTTGCTCCCTTTAATTGTGGTGCACCTCCACCATCTTTTCCATTTGATGCCCAAGATGCTGCAGAAAATAGATTGAAATATGGACAAATTTTTTTTAAAAACGACATTGTTCAAACTAAGGGAAGGCTTTGTATCAAGATATTACCAAAAGGTCTACTTAAACCAATTGCTTTTTCTGCACGTTTCTTTTGGCAAACAGCATATAGAACCAGCCCGATAAGAAGGAGAACCATGAATGTACAACCAGTAGTGATCCCAACAATTGTACCAACACCAATTGAAGCACCTCCATGGTCTTCTGAAACATATCAAAACTTTAACTCAAAAAATCTTTCAAACTTAACTTCCAATTTACAGTGTCATATATATAAATATACCAGAGAAATCATAAGGAGCTGCTATGAAAAAATACGGCCCGAATCCAGCTGGAGGTTTGTAAGTTTGATTACTCAAGAAAAATCCAATCTTTTGAATCTCAGACCGGTTAAAGTGACGACCCCTTGAGGGAAATAGTTGCAAGTAGACTTGAAGATAATCATCGGTGTTAAAAAATGGATTTTGCAGCGAAACTGAGCCAGGAGTAAGGCCGAGTTTCATCCAAAGGCTCATCTCGAGAGAATGCCAAACATTAACATTAGATAACTCCCGAAAAGAGGGTGCTCTAAAGTATAATGTGCCTTCATATGGATATGCACAATCACATGTCTGAGGGCTAAGTTTTTGATCTGATGGACAGGATTTGCTCCCACAGTTAGCTAAGCTTGTAGAATATGCCTTTGAGTTTTGTTGTTGCACTCTACAATAGGTAGTGTGTGCAAGAGCTGTATTGCACACCGGGTTCCCAGACAGCCTGGAAACAGAAAACAGAAAAAGAGGAAAAACATAAAGATGGCATTTTCACCAAGGAAAGAAGCTCTAGAGGTGGAAAGAGGAGTCACAAGGGCCGAGTTGGGTTAAATGTGTCGACTTTAATATGGGTTTAAAAGGGCTGGGTCGGGTTGTGTTGGCCTGCAAACATTTTTGTTCAGTTTGTGTAAATAATTAAACATGTTAATTACCTTATTTAAGCCATCATACTACATTGATAATCTCGGAAAACAATTTTGGAGGTCATATGCATGAAATATAGACGTCGGGTGGCTTTTAACCTGTTTGACCCTTTCCCCTTTGATTTTTTTATTCGAGTTGTTTAAGATAAAGCACAAACCAAATGTGTTTAAATGGTAGAGAGAAATTCTCACTCCAATGTGTTTCTGTATTCGGCACTCAGTGTTACAGCTTCAATCTCATTGCTTTGCAAATCTACCAGTTGTAACTGCTCACTGATGCTGCTGCCCATATTTAATGTATCATTGAGCTCATTGTTCTTCAGTTTCCTGTTCAATGATTTTCCAAGAAGCAACTGTTATGAAGGTTACTCTAAGAAAATAAAATGTAATTACCATTTTCAAGAACAGAAGGATATTCTTTGACTTTTAACTTCAAACACCATTCCTCAAAAACTAAAATTGGATCTTTAAACTAGTAAGATTGACATCAACAGTCAAATTTCATATAATCATATCTTACACTTGTTGAATTCCTGATAGACTGAAAAGTTCTTGTGGCAGCCTCCCTTTAAGTGAACCAAATTCCATAACCCTTCACAGAATAACCACTATTCAATGTAAGATTACGTTTTATGGGAAAAAAATTTGACTCTTTGCTCGTAATAAGAAGACAACTCACAGCGTGCTTAATGATGGCAAGGTAGAAAACCAGACCGGAGGTTCTGATTGTCGAAAGGAATTGTTGCTCAAGTCCCTGAACAAGATACATGACAGCTTAAAGTGATACAAGTCAGAGTCAAAGTCAAAGTCAAAGTCAAAGTAGATCAACTTACACATAACTGAGGGCATTCATCCCATTTAAATCTGGCAAAGCTCCAAATAGATTGTTGTGAGCTAAATTCCTATACATGTACCAAACTTCAAGTCGAAGTCAAAGCTGATAACTATTTTGATGTTTGGTTTTTATCAGAATACAAGATGTACTCACAGTTCACTTAGGCTTGTGAGATTATTGAGATTCAATGGAACCTCGCCCGATAACACATTTCTATCAAGCCGACTGTTGCACAAGAAGCATTGATCCAATGAATACTACTTCTTACAAATGTCTTCACAAAAATTAAAGTATTTGGTACTACTTACAGGACCTCTAGTGTCTGAACATATCCTATTGTGGATGGGATATTTCCTGTTAATTGGTTTCCATCAAATAATCTGTTCAATTAATACATAAACCATCAGCACATAAATAAGTAAATCTGAATTACTTTTTTATCCTTTTTACTGGTGGGTAGTTTCAAGTCTTTCAACTTACACATGTATCAGCACCATGTTGTCACCGAAAAGTTGGTCAGGAATTCTGCCTGAAAGCTTGTTCTTATTGAAATGGCTGTCAATTGAATCAAAAGAGTTAGACATCAATGGGAGATTTTTAAAACTTGCATTGTGATAACCTAAAAGAAAATAAATCTAACTCACAAATGTTTAGCATGTTTTAACTGATCTAATCCTGGTTCTGTGTTTGTTGATACAGGAATGGATCCTGTGAGATGATTCTCCGCGAGGTCCAACCAGTACAGTTTTGAAAGAGATCCCAGTGAAGAAGGGATTTGGCCGGTTAAATTGTTTGTGTTTAAAGCCCTGTAAAAGTCGGTTACTCGAAAGCAAATATAGCATACGAATTCTGGTATTACGATCATAGTTTAAAAGATTCATACAAAAATGACAGCTCCTGAAGATTGCCTAGCTCAGGTGGAATGTTTCCAGTGAAGCTACAACCCGCTAGAATTCTGGGACACAATTTAAAAGAAGGATTTGTGTTAAAAAGGTCATTTTTACGGTTTGAAACTGGATGATTTGATCGGTTTAAGATAAAAAGACATACAGACAATTGGGATAGTTATGACTCACAATATGTTGAGGCTTTTAAGATCACCTAAACGTGGAGAAATTGAACCAGTGAGCCCTCCATTAAATGACAAGTCCCTGGATCATGAATTGAGATTTATTGTTTATATAAATATATATGTGTGTGTCAGTGTGTGTGTGTGTGTTAGCCAATATAAATGGTAGTCCTATTATTTAGTTCCTCACAAGGATGCTAGTGCACTGAGTCCACCAATGTCGCCAACGAGCTGACCTACGAGACCCATGCTCGACAATCCCCTGTTTAAAAGCGACACAACAGGTTAACCCAAAGAACGATATAACCAACACTTTGGGCCTCGTTTGGCAACGGTTTACAACAATATATATTAGAGTTTTAGTATAAGATAACTGAAACATTATAGAATGATTGCTAAATGCGTAAGTGTTGGAAAAGGAAACAAGACCGACAAGGAGACAACTCTCGTGTTGCTGCAGGTGACACCTTCCCATGAGCATGGATCATTTGACCTTCTCCAGCTCGGTGGTGTGTTTTGCCATTGGTCTTTTAATGCACGGAGTGCCTCCGCTGCATTTAAAGTTTTCGTGTTAAATTTATAGTAATATGTAGTACTAGAAAAACTATATATAGTTCGAGTAATAATCTAAATCTTTGAATAAAATAATTTAGAAGGTTTATGTACTCGATTTGATAAGTTTAAGATTTAGAATAACTAATGTAAATCACATACCGTCACCAGGGTCGGTATCTGCAAACACCAACTCGAATTCAGCATAAAGAAGCAACAGGAGGAACCACGACAACAATCGCGACGCAAAGACTGCCATAGAAGCAATAACAGCAAATTTTCTACAAGATTCGCATCAGCAACTAGTTTTAGCCACTTGTACGACTTTTTTTGTTTTTAGTTATTTTTTTGAAAGTGATATGTGACCCAGGATCTTCACTTCTAGTGCTGCTGCTTGTATATGATTTAACGACTTGGGTTTTTGTTACACCGGGAAAAAGCAAAAGCAAATGGTTTGATGATGATGATGCATAGACTATGAGTTTAGCTTTGATTAGAAGACAATCCAACGAACTCCATTACCATCCCCACCAACCAATATACAAATACATCATATTGTCACCATTGCCACCATTTTAAGTCATTATATGGTATATATAGAGATGGAAAAGATAAGTTGAGAACAGTTTTTATTATAAAAACCATTGTGGACTAATTAATTATTACCTTATCTTAATCAATTAAATTAAATAAAAAAAGGTAAAATTTTTATGGCGTCTTTTTGCCCAATTATGCTGGACGTCTTTTTTTTCTTGGGCTTTTTAATTACTACGCACTGATTTTTGTTCATTTACTTTTTTGTTGTGGCAATTTTTTTTCACAACAAATGGAGCGCTATTTTTTTATTTTCTTTTTCTTTTTTTTATAGATTGGAAGAATTACTTTTTTGTATTTTTTTTATTTCCTTCTCTATTTATTAATTGTAATTATTTATATTTTTTTATAGAGATTGACGAGAAGAATTATTTTCTTGTTGGCAAATAGAATAACCAAAAGAATCTAAAAAGATCACTTTTTTAATTGATTGACCTACTTTTAGTTACAAGCACCAAATTTTAAAATTTATAATAATATGTGAAAAAAATAAATGTAAATTTGTATATTTATTTTTCGTTTATTTTCTTCGTGTTTAGTGTAATGATTCAAGTAAGAAATTTTGTTATGATGTTTGTTAACATGTAAGCTACAATAATATGTAGTATGACAATTAGTGGGTACTTGTTAATATTAAGTTTGACCTAACCAACTTTGAGTTGAATACATGCATATAAAGGTGTACATGTGTATGTGCACATATGCACAAATTTGTACCTGGAAAAAAAAAATTAGTTTATGTACCCAGAAAAAAATATAGTGTTAAGTCTACATATGCATATGTATATTTGCAAGAGATGCACACGTGTCTGGTGCATATATGCACCCTCACGCACCTATGCAGTATGAACATGTGTGTACATATACACCCACACGCACCATGCAGTATGAACAGGTGTGCACATATGCACCTGTGCTTGAAAAAAATCAAGTATCACTTGCACATGTGCACACATCTCATCTTGTGCTAGAAAAAAAAACGGGCCAAAACAAAAAAAAATTGAAAAAGTATAGTAATATGGATGTCATATTAAAGATATATTTTTCTCGTTAATTTGGTATAATTTTCACATTTTAATACATTTGCGTTTGGTAGATATTTTAGTTTTAAGAAAGTGGGAGTAAACGGTGCCCCTCCCTTTGTTTAGACATTTTGCCTAAAATATCACTCCAGCATTTTTGAAAAGTGAAAATGATGGCCGTGTTTTTAATTAATTACACGTTTGCCACAGCTAATATTAACCTTTAATTAATTATGATCAATGGCTACAAACGGTTCTCATGGTACTCGTAATAAAACTTATACTTGAATGAACCTTCCTCTCTATATATAAATTTATTTGAGAACCGCTTTTATTGTAAATATCGTGAATACAATTTGTATTTACCATTAATTAATAGGGGTATTTCAGCCTTTTATATATTTTTCCAACCGTGAATTATGTCCAAGTTGACCGTTATTAAAGAGTGAAGCTTGATTTCACCAAAATACAATTCAATAATGCATCATTTTATTGGCCATTGTTTATTTTAATCAATAGTCAAGATTGGTTCTCGTGTTAATCACAATAAAAATAGTTCTCAAATAAAGGATCATATATATATATATATAGAGAGAGAGAGAGAGAGACGCACTAGTATTATACCCGCGCAATGCGACATCGATGATAATAGTTTGTGTTGGACAACATATTCAATTTCAATTAATGTATATGTGTGAAATGTTGAGTTAGTAATGCAATTTGTTCGACAAAATATCCAATTTATTTCTCCTTTTTCTATTTGCTTTATTTTTTCCAATCAACCTTTCTATTAGTTATTAAAACAGTTTTTAAAAAAAGAATAAGATAAAAAATATTATTATTAAATAATTAGAGAAAAAAATAATCTAGCCTTAATATTTGAATTGATGTAAGTGATCTATCAAAATTAGATTAATTAAATAATTGTTATCATGTTTAATGAAGAACAATTTGCTCTAAAACACACACAGAGTATGTGTAAATTCAATCTCGGTTCTTACAAAGGTTAAATGCCTCTAGGGCTACATTGGGTATATATTGCTCAAGTCTCATGGGCCTACAAGGCTTTGGCTTGGACTACATGGACTAAATTAATACAAAGATAAGCCTAAACTATTTACATAAGAAATACATAATGGACTAGACTAATACATAAATACAAAACAAGGCCTACAAACAAAATAAGACTAATAACCACAGATGTGGTATATGATATGAAATATTGTACATGATACGATATGCGGTATGTGAAAAATTATGGAATGTTACGGTTTTTTGATAATGGATATTTGACCTATATATATGATATTTGATTTGTGGGGTTCTTGGGTTTAGTCAAATATAAAACTGATCGGGTACTGTTACTTGTTAATTGTATTTCTAACTTAATTACCATACTTTGTTTTGGTTTTTGGTTACTTAACTCCTATTGATTCACAAGGTGTAATCTAACACTTGTTTCTTTGAATTGTACTCATGTAGTGGCTTAGGTGTTTGGCTTGGTTAGGCGGGTTATCCTTTTGTGTAGTTTGGATTTAGTTTGTTGATACCAATAAGATGATTTAATATTTTGTTAATGGATTGTATTATTTAATTGTTTTATGATCACGATTCATGGTGTGATACAGGGTTACAATTTGGTATTAGAGCTAAAGCCAGGTTGTGAGTGAATGGAGTGCTAAGACTAGCCCTTGGAGTTATTGCTAGATTGGCTAGAATTGGAACGAACATTAACTTTAGTGGGAGGGGGTGTGTGTATGAGTGCTATTAGGACTTCTATTTCCTCTATCTGGTTTAGGAATCTCTATTCCATTCATGCTAACTCTTAGAGTTTTGACTTGTGTTCGTTCTGTCATGCAGAAGAAAAATGGTTGGCACACGAAGGAACAATGTGCTCTAAGGTGTGGCACGTGGAAATGGCGGGGTGGGAGGTGATGCCGCTCAAGATCAAGATCAAGATCAAGAAAGAGTTGAGGACTCATACTCAGTGTTTTGTTGAACCATAACCAACCTAAGAAAGTGAATAGGAACGACGGGTTGTCTAGGACTCATCATAGCAAGCGAAGTGCGGGAAATATTATGCACCAAGCCCATATGTAGGAAGCGTTAAGGGCAAGGGATGCGGAGTTGCATGAGTGGAATGGCGAAATTGCTAACATGCAAAAAGGGACAGGAGCTACGGGGTTAGTAAGAAACAAAGAAAGTGAGGCAAGGTAGTTTTAAGAGAGAACAGTTTGGCTTGATGAGGAGAGCGAATCTGGGACTGTTTCCTGCCTTGTGACTGTATAGGGGAACACTGGACGAAGGGGAAGTACTCATAAGAACTTTATGGAATGCAAGCCACCTGCTTTCAAGGGAGGTGAGGATCCTCAGTGTTGGATACAAAAAATTAAGTAGAATTTCGGAGCTAGGACTATAATGAGCTACAAAAGGTGAATTACTCTATTATGAGGCTCGAGGGGGAAGCTTTAGACTGGTGGGAATCAGTTACTCAAAGAGACTGTTGGGGTTTGTACTGGTTTTTAAAATATTTAAATAACAACGGAAGCGTGAAAACATGTACAACAATTTTAAACTCTTTAAAACTCCCCACCAAGATCCATATGCATCTACTAAGAAAACTAAAACAACAATAGGATTTTTAAGAAATACAACATTTGTAGCATGAACTAGTATTAATGGTGGAGACTAGAAACGACAAGGAACCAAGTGTAGCTTCCCTCCAAGGTATCCACACACGAGCAACATCCAACACTAACCGAGTGCTATCCCTTTCAACCCTATATGTAGACAACACGAAGTAGAAGTAAGAAAGCCCTTTTTTCTTCTTTCTAACTTGTGTTCAAGTCTACTAGTTGTTGTGGTTATCTCAACTCCTTGAAGAACCACCAACAATAATATCTTGTAGTTGTGTTGCATAAGAGAAGAAAACAAGTTGGTTATATGGTAGTTTAAGTCACTACTAAAGCAACCATCCAAACCAATTTTATACAAAAGAGATTATATTTATAAAATCACTCTCTTCTTGTTTTCTTCTTTTGGTCGTATCATACATCAAGAAACAAGCATATTTGTTTCTTGTTTTTCCATGAGATACACATACACCACCTTTTGTTCTAAAATTCTTAATGGCCACCTATAATACCTGAACTTCCGAAATTAAATAAAAGAATATTGTATTGAGAAAATAATTATAGTATGTGATTATGAATTTAATTGTGGACTAAATTGAATTAATTTGGGCTTGAATAAATAGTTTGTTAAATGGACTAAGGTAGATGATTCTTTGGGTTAAGCACTATTGGGCTTATTTGATTGAAAAGTTAGGCTTATGCCTTATAAAAAGAAAGTATATAAGGCTTACTAGGGCACAACCCCCAACACTGGTAACCAAAAACACTGTTGCATTGAGAGAAAAGTTAGTGTGTGTTGTGTGTGAAACTCTCGAGAAGTAGAGGAGAAAAAGAAGCAAGATTCACCTTGGAGCATAAAGAATTGTTAAGAGAATCAACGGGTAATGTTTCCTACCTCATTATGGTATTGTAGGTATCAATCTTACTTTGTTTAAGTAGTAATAGAATGAGTCAGGATCTGGGTTTATGGGATTTTGGGTTTATGGAAGAAACCAGGGAAACTATTTAAACAAGAACACTTAATGAGTTGATAAAATACATATTTGTATTAAAAGGAAGGATTTATACAAGTGAGAAATTTTTTTCAACAAGAATGAGTTAAATTGATTGAGTTTTGAGAAAGTTTGATCTTGGCTATGGAGTATGGGTTTTATTCTAAGAATAATGAACTGACAAGGAAGACATGTATTCATGCGACTTCCATATGGATTTGTATATATGACCATGCGACTTTCATCTAGTACAAATAGGTAATCATGCGACCTTCACCCAAGTATTGATATTGATGCGACTTTATATGTATCTATGTATACCATGCGACTTTCACCTAGCCCAACTAGGTAGTCATGCGACCTTCACCCAAGTATTGATATTCATGCGCCTTTATATGTATCTATGTATTCCATGCAACTTTTACCTGGGAACATACATAGCTATGCGACTTTCACACAAGTAGAGGGCTTCATGCGACCTTATGTATATGTGTTATCATTTCATGCGACTTTCACATGGGAAGTAGACAGACACCTATGCGACTTAACAAACATATACATTGATTGAACCATGCGACTCACATATGTAACTATGTGACTTATGTATGTGGAAATTGTTCATGCGACTTACGCATATATATAAATTGTTCATGCGACTCACGCATGCAAGGGTAACTCATGCGACCTAATGCATATGTACATTAACCCATGCGAATTACGTATGAAGAACTTGTCCGACCTTTGGAACCTTTGCATTGGTCCGAATTTTGGTTGAGTCTGTGTGGATCGACTGTCAGTCGAGGATTCTGATCCGGATTTGAGTATTGAAACTTGATACGACTATGTACACTGTAGGTCGTACTTTGGACTCGTGACCGAGCAATTCGTTAATAGCTGTTGACTGAGAACTAAGATTGCAGACAGGTGAGTACTCTTACTTACGATCTAAACTGATGACATGTTATGTGCTACCTGACAGGCTGACACAATATGTTTATTGAATGATGAGACCGTTCACTTCGGTGACGGAAATGTTGAGATCGTTCACTTCGGTGACGGGAATGATGAGACCGTTCACTTCGGTGACGGGAATGTTGAGACCGTTCATTTTGGTGACGGGAATGTTGAGACCGTTCACTTCGGTAACGGGAATGATGAGACCGTTCACTTCGGTGACGGGAATGTTGAGACCGTTCACTTCGGTGACGGAAATGATGTTCACTTCGGTGACGGGAATGTTGAGACCGTCTACTACGGTAGCGGGAATGATTGATGCACTATACATGAAACAAGTTGATGATTGATTTGTTGTATGTAAAGTACTCGCTAAGCTTCGTGCTTATGGTTGTTGTTTAACCTTCTTTCCAGGTGATGGCTCATCTCCAACAAGCTTTCGCGATGTTCTAACTATTATAAATTTTCTAATGTTCTAAAAAACGATTGTATTGAATTTAAGATTTTTGTGGGTTTTCACCCCGGGTTGTAATTGATGTTATGCAGTGTTTAATTTATGGAAGACCCTTATCTGTATGTCTTGGTATTAGAAAAAAAATTGGGACGTTACACCACCCACTCCATAAAAACCCATCACGTTTTTTATCTATATCAAAATGTAACACCCTGATTTTCAGTCCAAATTTAAATTTTTCAAAAAAATCAATTTGAAACCATATTTATACAAAACCCTTAAAATTTATCACGGAAGCATTTTAACATTCTTGAAGTATTTCAACGAAATACAGTACAATTTATCAATAAACTCTTCAACACATGAATCCCAAAACCTTTTGGTGTTACTACAGTCAATCTCATGACCATAATCAGAAAGGGTAGGAAATCCAAGTTTACCGGAAATGTAACCAAAGCAAAGCTGTGCCCACAGCAACTACCCGCCTCACCAAGGCATCTATACCACCTGCGGATACAAAACATTTTCATACACAATGTTAGCTATATACATAGCTAGTGAGTACAACCAAAACATTTGTTTTATCAAAACCAAGTCATCCTTTTTCACTTTTGAAAACATAAGTTTCACAATCAATATTCTTTTAAAATCTCACATAATAGCACATAAGGATGCGGGTTTGTCCATTGGGCCACAATGTATCCACGTGGTAGCTAGCCACGGTCAACACGTGCTCACATGGGGGATAACCACATCACCCCGTCAAGGTGGGAGATGCACGAAGTAGTCCACCATACAACGGTTATCTGGAGTGCATGCCCTGTTCACCAAATCCACTCGTGTTGCCACGGGTTCGGTGGCTTGTCAGCCCAGTGAACCCACACGGTCATGATGGCTACTGACATACCCCTCCACTCTCTGCACCGATCCCTCAGCCACCCGTACCTCGCGGTTCTCAATCGTCGAAGCCACAGGAACCTCTGTGTACGTCCCAATGACTAGGAACCCTATGGTACAGAGTTCATAACACACAGTGGTCCGGACCGAAGCACATATACCCCGAAGGGTCACATAAGCACATACCCCGAAGGATCACATAGGCACATACCCCGAAGGGTCACATAATCACTTACCCCGAAGGGTCATAAAATCACTTACCCCGGAGGGTCATAAATCAATTTCCATCAAGGCCAAATATTACACGCCATAAGGCCACAAATACCAAAACCATATTTGGCATCTCAATGCCTAAAAACATCTTTAGTGAAAACATGAGTTTCATTAAGTCAAAACCATGTCTTTTGTTTCAAAATCAAAGTCCACTCCAACATGGAGTATAATGTTTCAAAACCATTAAATAAGCATAACATAAACAAAGACCATCTCCAAAATGGAGCAATGGCCTTACTTTGAAATCATCATTAAAACACTTTCGCATTAAATCCACAATTTCCACTTTCTTTGAATCCAAGAGCTTCACAAAGCATTTGTAGTTCATAAAACCATATTATAAAATAATACATGGTTTCCATGTTCTTGGAGTTCCAAAAGCCTCATAAACATTATAGATCATATAACCCGCATTTATAAAACAAATGCATAGTTTTCACATTCAGAAGTTCAAAAGCTCATAAACAATCTCAAATCATTTAATTCATGTTACAAAACAATTTCATAATCCACATCCTTTGAATCATCAAGATTCATCAAACAATTGCCAAACAATCAAAACACATAAGTGATGACTTGAAAAAAACTTTAACAATTTTGGGTATTCGTAGGGTATACTCACCTGAGGGTGTGATGAGGATCATAACCCCATCCAAACCAAAGCTCAACACTTGATCATAACTTATGATCACCAAAACACAAGGTTAACTTACATAGTTAACCAAAAACAAGGTTTTCTAGACTCAATTCTAGCCTTTGACACCCTTTCGGGTCTTAAAAGACTTCAAATAAACACCCTATAACCATAGGAATCAATCCCCAAGCATATATAAGGTCAAAACATGTCAAAATAACATTTTAGGAGGCTTTAGGCCAGCTCACGCAGCGAAGCACCCTTTCTCACGCCGCGAAGATTTCTCTGGAAAAACTCATCGCGCAGACCAAGCTGCGTCGCGCCGCAACGTTCATGTGTCGCGCCGCGACGACCTGCAACAGCTACTTATCCCCTGTTTTTCTTGCTGCAAATCCGATCAAAACCCAATTTTTTCCAAATAAAACATATTTGCATCATAGAAATAACTCAATAACACCATCAAAACATCATAACAACATCACTTAACAAACTTTGAACTATAATCCATCTTAACTTGGGTAATCAAACCCTAATTCAAGGATTTTGACCCTTTACTCAAACAAAACCCAATTTTCACCAAGAATCACCAAAATCAACATATATAACTAAAATCAAACACTACAACAAGTTAGAACTCACTTGATTTTGCAACTCCAACCAAAGTAGTAGCTTTCTTGTTGAAACCAAGTTGAAATGAAGAAGCTTGAACCCCAAACACTTGATTTCTTGGATCCAAACACATAAGCCTTCACTTTTTCCCTTGATTTCTCCTCCTTCTTCCTCAACCTCTAGAACTCTCTCTTCTCTTCTCTTTTTTTTCTCCAGATTGTTCTTCTTCTTTCTTTTTTTTCTCTTCTTTCATTTGACTCCACTAGAGGAGTTAATATATATATATATATATATATATACATAAATACATATTTGGTCCTTACACTTATTTTCCTTTTTCATCTTTCACCCCAATACATATATATATATATATAAAACATAAATAACACCTCAACACATAATTTTACTAATTTCAAATGAATTTGCACCCTATATATATATATTTATAATTTCCAAAAATACGGGTATTATAATTCCTCCCTCCTTACAAAGATTCCGTCCTCGGAATCGAATCCATCACTAAGCTATCATCATAGCATATTTAGCTAAGATCCAAGATAGGATCACATAACTTAACTCACGGTATCAATCTTTCCATAATCTCGCAATTATACTCTCTACAAGAGTAATCATTAATCTTATCCAGTCTCAAGCTCTTAAGCATCGATTAAGGCACTTAACCACCGATATAACTTATCTATACAACTTTTCCATATCAACTCACAATCAGATTTTCTTAACTAGACCTTTAGAATAGCTTAGCAACTCACCACTTAATGGTTTATAGATGACTCCCAAATTGGGCTATGGGAATTTTAACATTGATAACTCAAGATTTACAACCCTTAGGTCATATAGTTTCATGGCTAGTCATAGATTACGCTAAATAGTGAACTATCGTTCACTTTTAATTTTCCAAACACTAATGCAATAACCAACCAACTTGGGCAAACAACCTGCTCAAGAACATAGGTGTTCCTCGTATTTATTTCCCCAATAATTGGAGTAGTACAAGAGTGTTTATTCATAACTACATGTCATGATCCCACACACTCTCACCAATACAGTTCTATATCTTAATGCCATCATATTCATTAAATACTTGTCCACAATTTGGATAGATAAACACATAAGTATCATTAAATGAAATCATTATTTTATCAATTGGTCAACGAAGACCCAAATCATATAATCTTCTCTCATTATTCATAACAACCTTGGCACATAGCCAAAAGTACATAGACTAATGTCAATTCTGAACCCAAACTATGTTTCCACTTAACCAGAACCATCGGAATCTGTTTCTTTCGTAGTTTCGTCACTTTCCGATCCAATAGTTCTACGGGTTCTTCCACCAACCTCTTGCTGGAATCCACTTTAAGATCATGTAGAGGTAGAATCTGACTCTCATCCTCAACTCTACATTTCTGCAAGTAACACACGTTGAAGGTATTGTGAATACCTGACAATTCTGCCGGAAGATCAAGAGTAACCGTCTGATCATTTACCACCCGTTGGACACGAAACGGCCCAATATAACGCGGAGCTAGCTTTCCCCGCTTCCCAAAACGGATAACCCCCTTCCACGGAGAAACCTTCAGATATACCAATTCCCCCTCAACAAATAAAACTGACCTACGACGTGGATCAGCATACATCTTTTGTCGATCCCTCGCAGCTTTCAACTTTTCTCGCGCAATAGCCACTTTGTCTGCGGTGATCTACACAATATCAGGCCCCGCATACTGTTTCTCACCCGCCTCTAGCCAACACGTAGGAGTACGGAAGCGACGGCCATATAACATCTCATAAGGCAGCATACCGATACTCGAATGATACGAATTGTTGTACGCAAATTCAACCAACGGTAAATGGGAATCCCATGAACCTCCATATTCTAACACACATGCCCGCAGCATATCCTCGAGTGTCTGAATTGTTCGCTCAGATTGCCCGTCTGTCTAGGGATGGTAAGCTGTACTCAGATTCACACGTGTACCCAACTCCCGCTGTAAACTGTTCCAAAAGTTCGACACAAACCTGGAATCTCTATCTGATACAATAGAAAGTGGTATACCATGTCGGGAAACAACTTCATCTATATACAGCTGAGCCAACTTACTGAGTAATGATGTCTCACTGGTAGCCAAGAAGTGAGCACTCTTGGTCAATCTATCTACGATCACCCAAATCATATCATTATTCCTCTACGTACGTGGAAGTTTTGTTACGAAATCCATTGTTATGTGCTCCCACTTCCACTCTGGAATCTGCAACTGTTTAAGTGATCCATAGGGTTTCTGGTGCTCTGCCTTAACCTGTGCACAAATATGGCAAGACTCCACAAACTGTGCAACATCTGTCTTCATTGTAGGCCACCAATACAGCACCTTTAGATCGTTATACATTTTTGTACTACCTGGATGAACAGATAGTCTAGACTTGTGAGCTTCAGTCTTAATCGAATTCCGAAAACCTCCAAGCAAAGGCACCCAATCACGAGATTGATAAACCTTCAATCCCCGAGAATCATCAGTCAAGTCATTCTTTTTCTTGGTCATAATCTTTGACTTCAGATTTTCATCCCTCAAGGCTTCCAACTGAGCTGCCTTCAATCTGTCAATCAAGTCAGAGACTATTTCAATTTGCATAAACTTGACATGTTCACTAACTCCCTTGTGACTTAAAGCATCGGCTACCATGTTGGCTTTCCCTGGATGATAACAAATCTCGCAATCATAGTCTTTAACAAGTTCCAGCCATCGTCTCTGTCGCATATTGAGTTCTTTCTGCGAAAACACATACTGTAGGTTTTTGTGATCCGTACAAATAATGCACTTTGTACCATAAAGATAATGTCGCCATAACTTTAACGCAAAAACCACAGCTTCCAGTGCTAAATCATGGGTTGGATAGTTCTTCTCATTCGGTTTCAATTGACGAGAAGCATACGCAATCACTCTATCTTGTTGCATCAACACACAACCCAACCCTGTCAATGACGCGTCACAGTAAACTATGAAGTCATCTGACCCATCTGGTAAAGCAAGAATAGGAGCCTGGCACAAGAGTCGTTTCAACGTCTGAAAATCTCCCTCCTGTTCATCACTCCATTTAAATGGAATTTCCTTGCATGTCAGTTTAGTCATGGGATTCGCAATTTTAGAAAAATCTTTAATGAATCTTCTATAATACCCAGCCAATCCCAAGAAGCTTTTAATCTCAGAAGGTGACTTCGGAGCCTCCCAGTTCATCACTGCTTCTATCTTTGCCGGATCAACCTTGACTCCATCACTGCAAATGACATGCCCCAGAAAGTGAACTTCCCGCATCCAGAATTCACACTTCGAGTACTTGGCATACAATTGCTCCGTTTCAGAGTTTCAAGAACCTGCCTCAAATGAACCTCGTGACCAGCTTCAGATTTCGAATAAACCAGAATGTCGTCAATAAATACTATCACAGATTTATCCAGAAACGGTCGACAAACTCGGTTCATCAAATCCATAAACACTGCAGGTGCGTTAGTCAAGCCGAACGGCATGACTAAAAACTCATAATGGCCATACCTGGTACGGAAAGCAGTCTTAGAAATATCCCCGTCAGAAACTCGTACCTGGTGATAACCCGATCTCAGATCAATCTTTGAGAAATACGAAGCACTCTGCAACTGATCAAATAAATCATCAATCCTGGGCAGATGGTATTTATTCTTCACTGTCCGCTTATTTAGTTCCCTGTAATCAATACACATTCGCAGAGTACCATCTTTCTTTTTCACAAACAAGACTGGTGCATCCCACGGTGAAGAACTCAGACGAATAAATCCCCGATCCAACAAATCCTGAATATGTGTCATCATCTCCCTTATTTCAGAAGGAGCCAACCGATAAGGAGATCTAGCCACTAGATTAGAACCTGGTATCAACTCAATCTTGTACTCTACCTCTCGAACAGGAGGTAGCCCAGGTAACTCATCCGGAAACACCTTAGGAAATTCTGATACGACTCGTACATCAGTAACTATCCGTTTTTCTTTTCTAGCATCAATCGCATATGCCAGAAAACACTCGCATCCCTTACTCAAGGATTTCTTGGCTTTCAACATCGAAATGATAGGAAACACAGACTTGTTCCTTTCCCCTCGAGCCACCACACATGACCCATCAGATAACAGAAACGAAATCAGCTTCCTATGACATTTAATACTCGCCCTGTGCTTACTCAGCCAATCCATCCCCAAAACCACGTCAAACCCCGTTAATGGCATCATCAGGAATGATACAGGAAAGCACTTACCATCAATATCACTTTCAGCACCCATCACAGAAGTCGTAACAGGCACTATCTTACCATCTGCTACTTCTATATCAATCGGCACAGAGATACTAGTAGTAGGCAAATTTAACTTAGCACAGAATGCTATAGAAATAAAGGAGCGATTCGCTCTAGAATCAAACCATACACGAGCAGGTAAGGAGTTTATAAAGAACGTACCGGTGATCACATCATCTGTGGCAGTAGCATCATCTACTGTCATCCGGAACGCCCTGCCCTCCTGAGTTGGAGGATTCTTCCTTTTCTGCCCTCCCGCTGCAGACGAGCCCCCAACCGCCCCAGCTCCTCTCCCTGACCCAGTCCCTGCCGTTGGTCTTCTCCCTGTATGGAAATCACCTGCCCTATGACCCTCCTGGTGGCAGTTCCAACATACATTTCGAGGGCACCAACAATCCTTAGATTCGTTCCCGTGCGTTCCACATCGCACGCAACGCATAGTCTGAGCAGTACACTGCCCAGTGTGAGTAGCCCTGCACCTCTGCACCACTGTGATTTATTCCCCGAATCCCCTGTAGGAGCTTTTCTACCTTGGTTGCCCTGGGGCTGGTTACCCTGCCATTTCTTCTTTTGCTGGCTACCCCCAGCTTGATCATATCTCGGCTTCTGCAAAGCCACCTCATCCTTGCTCTGTTTATCCTTGGCTTAGATGTCCCCCTCAGCAGATTTTGCCAAGGTGAAGGCCTGGGACAAAGATCCAGCCAACCTGGTGGTGCTCCTGTATTCTGGCAACAAAGCCCCAATAAAGTGCTGAAACTCGGAAGATTCATCAGGCACCCACTGAGTTACAAACCTCAGTTTCGAGTTGAACTGTTCAATCAGTTCATCCACCGTCATTTTCCTTGTCATCTTCAGTTCCATGAACTCCTGCCTTATTTTATTCAATTCAAAGGGGTTGCAGTACTGTTCACACAACTTATCCAGAAATTGGTTCCAAGTGATTAAATCCATTTGTGCTCTCGATAAATATGTGGTAATGGAATCCCACCAAACCATGGCTTTGCCTTTGAGCATCCGGGTGGAAAACACACTCGCATCTTATTGGTCCCAAAGAGGGTGAACAAGCAACCGATACAGTGTAGAAGGGGGGGGGTTGAATACACTTTAAACAATTAAACAAATTAATCAAATGTATATTCAATTTTCAAACAGAACAATAAGTATTATCACTCTCTAATAAAATCAACAGGATGATTTGATATTACAATGATTATAACCTCAACTCTCTCTAAACACTCTTGAATCACAAACTAATTGATGATCGAATTTCTTGTTAACACTGATTAACAAGAACTCTTGAAAACTCTCTTGAACTTTAAACTTACAAAGTTATCGCAACACACGCGTATCAAGTATCACGAACACTGTACGTTTTGCAACTTATGCAGTCTTGCAACTTATGCAGTATCACGTACTTGTTATCGTATATCTTTGCATTCGTTCGCGTATGTATTCATGTATATAAACCCAGAAGAAGGTTTATACTTATACTTGATATATCTACGAATAAATCGCAGTTTAGAGATAGAACTTATCTTTTCTTAAAACCCGTAACAAACTTCTTAATTAGAACATATCTAATTAATTCCGTTTGAGATTTCTATCCAACTAATAGATAGTTTAAATTAGGTTTAGATATCCTAATTTAAATGTCATAGATATGGAGAGTTTATAACAGAATTTAGAACTTACTTAAATTCTGAACTGACTTCTGACGCTGAGCTGACTCACTCAATCTTGACCTTGTCAAGCTGACTTCTTAAATCTTGGATTCTTGAATCTTCAAGTCTTCATTCTTAAAACCTATCTCAGCTTAGAAGTCACTGAGCTATCTAGTACTTACATAGAAAACTCTATATCTGTTTATACGCTGACTACTCAGCTTCAACTGACCAGTCAGTCTATAACAGACTTACATAATTCCTAATTTTTAACCTATCATCTATACATATATATAGTTTGTCTCATCAAATCTAACTATTCTAAACATGGGACTAACAATCTCCCCCTATTTGATGATGACAAAACATTGAATCAAATTAGTTATAGGTTAACAAAATTATGTTGAACAACTCTGGAACTGACCAAAGTTAGTTCTTGAAATAAGTATTGAACTGATCCATACTTATTCACGTATCTTGAACTTACAAGATGTTTATGTTACAAATCTATTATAAGACTTGTATTCTAAGTATTTGAATATACAACTACTTAGATTCTGAACTTATCAGAAGTAATTTAAGTTCCGAACTTACAAAACTTATACAACTGAACATATCAGTTTATAATAGAACATATCACATCAGCTTAAACTTACAAAGCTGTTTGTTTGAACATATCAAACATAATTTTGAACATATCAAATAATAAAAAGTTGAACATATCAAACTTGAGTTTGTATTAATGAACATATCATTTACATTTTAGCTTAATCTTTATGATTAGCTTCTGCACACTTAGTGCGTACAAAATTATAGAACTAATCTATTTAATCAACAGAATCTCCAACTTCTAACCACATATCATAACATTTAAGTTCCCATATCGCAGCTTTCTTGATAGCATCATTCACAATTTCTTCACCGTCTGGCAGCTCTCTCATCTCAGTTTTCCTTAATCTTATTTCTTTGTTGAGATGATATCTAAATATTGAGTTCTGAATTGAGTCATCACATAGAATTCTCAAGTACAGAATCAATTCCAGATTTGCCAAATGAAGATCTGTTACTTTCAAGAAACATTGATTACCTTCCACATCAAGATACAAGAATCCCATCAAAGGTTGAGTGATATAAGTATTCTCTCTGAATTCAACTCCCTCTGGAACTTGTAAAGTGATGTCTCTTTTGGCTCGCTGGCTTGTTGCTCTAACTCTAGCAGCTTTGCCTCGATTAAGGAAGGTATCAATTTCATCAGCAAGGATCTCACCTAGCTGAACGATTCTTATGAAGATTGTCTTAAGCACATCAACTATCTCTTGTCTAATTTGACTCTTTTTCATCTGCTTGATAGTTATGGCTACGATCTTCAACCTGAGAACCCCAACTTGTACAGACATCTCATATCTAGACCAATTTCTTGTTGTTGTCTAGTACAAAGTTGATGATTACCAATTCTCCTTTTCTACTCAGTGTAATTGATTCAATCTTGTTATTAAAATGTGTTCTTTTATAACAATGCCTTAGATCCACATCTAAGTAGGGAATTGGGGCAGCTCTTGGACCAGAATAATCAGCTTCAGCTTCAGCTCTGGCAGCCTCAGCTTTAGCCTTTTCTCGTTGAACTTCAGCTTGTCGTTGCTGCTCTTTATTTCCTCCACTATTACGCCTAGTTCTTTAGCCATCTCTTGTAACATTTGCTCAGCAAGTATGTCACTGGCTTTCTGTGCTGCATCAGCTTCATCACTTGAGTCAGATTCAGGTGCAACTAGTTGAGACTTACCCTGTTGCTCTGGCTCAGGCTCAGCAATGATGACTTTTCTTCTCTTTGCTAGAGGCATAACACTTCTTTTCTTTCTTTTTACCATCTTAAACACCTTACTCTTCCCTTTATCTATTTGAGAAGTTGGAACGGACTCAGTTTCAACAAATTAGCTTGAGGAAAGTTGGTGTGAATAGCTTGAGATGTTTCTTCAAGTGGAGTTTCTGGTTGAGCTTGTGAAGTTGTGGTAATTTGGACTGTTGGAGCCTGTAGTTGTTGAGCAGCCTGATCTACAGTACTCATGAACTGATCATGAGCTTGTTCAAATTATACTTCCTCTGTATGCTCCCCCTCAACCTTATCATCACACTTCTTTGATTCTTCCTCCCCCTTTTTGTCATCATCAATAGGGGAGGGTCTGAGGTCGAGCATGAAGCTTTCCAAGTTGGCTACGGAAGTTGACAAATCAGTAAGTTTGCGCATCAACTTGGCTTTGTCATCTTTCCTCTTCCTGTGTAGAAGCTCAAACTGAGTTTGTAGATATTCCATAAGGACTTGAGCATCAGTAGTCATCAGTTTGGGCCCCTCAGGTCTTCTTCTTACCTCAACGTCCTCCTGTCCAGTGGAAGAGTGTATTTCCACTGTAGGAGTGGTTGTTGAGTTTTCCTCAGTAGGTAAGGATGTGGGTCCCATATCCAAAGGTTGGTGATGACCTATGGAATCAATAGGGCCAGAATGGAGACCTTGTAAACCTTCCTGGTGTGTGAAAGGTTCATTGACAGGTCATGCGAGAGTGTGTGAGAATAGAAGAGAAGAATGACCAAGTTCATGAGGTATGGTAGTGGGGTGAACTAGGCTTATTGGTGAGGAGGGGGTAATTGACCCTGGGGATTGGTCAGTATTTCAATGTTACCTTCATGGGGCTGTGAAGGCACAGAAGTAGGCTCTCCCATGGCACTAGTAAGTATGGGCTGAGTAGACACCATACCTGGTTTAGGCTTAAAAGTTGAACTGAGCCTAGAGGTTGGCACCTTAAGAGAAGGTGTCTCCCCCTTAGCTCCTACCGGTGGAGGTATCAATGTGATATTAACTCCAGTGTCCTTTCGAGGTGAAAGACCACCTTTGGCAGTTTTCCTTGTATAGGCGTAGGATTTCTCCTTGGTAGCAATGGGCTGACCAAGGTTGGCTGTAAATTGTAAGATAGATGGAAATGTTTGAGGTGGAGGAGAGGGGTTAGACTGAGTTGGGCTTGACTTAGTCCTATCTCCTAAGTTTGGAGATGGAGAAGGAAAAGAGAGAGAAGGAGATAAGGGTTGCGAAATTATACCTGTTGCACCTAGCAGTGGAGACTCAGAGCTAGGAAACAGACTCCTTTGCTCAGAACTTGAAGTGGTGGATGAAATTATTTGAGTACGGGGTCTGAACTGATTCCTAGGTTGATCAGCTTGAGGGGACTCAGCCTCAGAACCAACATCGTCACCCACTTCTTCCGCAGCTTCCTCCTCTGTCTTAGCTTCACTTGACTCAGGAGTCGGAAGCTGTACATACACCCTCATCTGAGCACTCATTGTAGGGTGCCCAGGGAAAATATCACGGGCGAACATTCTGTAGCTGAGAACAGGAGTAGGAATGAACTCATATTGAGCAGTATATCTTCTACCCAACCTGTCCTCGATAACCATGGATATAAATCTTGCAAAGGGCACAATGGTGTCCCTTATGTTCTTGGTCACCAATGACTTGAATGCCTCAAAGATCAACTCGGCATAATCCACTCGTCAATCATAGAATAGGTTGTATAACAGTTGCATTTCAAAGTCATTCACATTATCCAGGCCTCCCACCTTGTATCCAAGGGAACGAACCACAGTGGATACCATAAATCCCCATGCCGGCTGGAAAACAGATTTCGGCATGACGCTAATAACTTGAGGATGACCCATTAAGGGTAAAACACTTCGTGATGCTTCCCTAGAAACTGTCGGTTCATACTGATTATGAATCGGGAGATGAAGAATTCGGCGGAGACAGTTTGCATCGACTTCTATCGCCACTTGTCCACTTAGGACTGTACCCTGTATAACCGGTTGAGTTGCATCCAGTTTACATGTATACCAGAATTCCGTGAGAAGTTGAGGGATGAGCATAGCAGGACCACGAAGAAGAGCATGTGCCAGGGGTTCCTTGCGCATGTAGGAGACCCACTCCTCATATCCTCTGCCAATTTTGGACTTCGGAATGTCGATACAACCGATAACGTTGTTTTGTTTTTAGGTAGGGAGTGCGTTGTTCTTGAAGTTTCCACCACGGATCATTTGTTTAGTTAGATTTAGAGTATACCCCTCCATTGAAATCGAACGTATCGTATTGGATTGCACTTAGCAGTAATAAGCACTTTGCAATGAACTCTGCACACAGCAACGTTAGGTATTAAGAGAGAAAAATATTTTGGAAGTTTAAATGAAATATGATGAAAATTCTCTCTTATTTATACCTTTTCAATGTGAGAGAAAAGTTACCGTTATCTAAGGGTAATAGATATGACCGTTACCTTAAAAACTTATACGCAGTTTGTTACAACGGCTAAATTTATTGTTAGTTACCCAAACGCACACTGTTATATTGAAATGATATTTTTATAAAACATTTCTAAACGATTGACGTTTATTTACCGGACACACCGTAAATATTTTGGACTTACCATGTTGTTGGACATACCATTTGTTAGGACTAACCTAGACATGTGGAACTGACCACACTTTGGAATGGAGTGTTTAGCTGATCCTGAGTGTTCAGCTTAGATAGAGTACTCAGCTGATCCTGAATGTTCAACTTAGATGGAGTACTCAGCTGATCCTGAATGTTCAGCTTAGATGGAACACTTAGCTTCAGATAGCACTCAGCTCAGTTTGAGCACTCAGCTCAGATTGAGCACTCAGCTCAGATTTTGACACTTAGTCAAATGTAGCACTTAGCAAAAAAAAATTAAACAGAGATAAAGAATGGAACATACCAATTAAGGGTTGAGCATGCCAAGCTTGCCAAGTAGAGTTGTAAATCTTGTGCCTTCAATTGGTTTCGTGAAGATATCCGCAAGCTGATCTTCCGTCTCAATGAAGACTAACTCTATCTTTCCCTTTTCTACAATATCTCTGATGAAGTGATGTCTTATCTCAATATGCTTGGTTTTTGAGTGAAACACTGGGTTTTGTGTAATGGCGATAGCACTTTGTGTAATGCAAATCAAAGTCTTTAAGCTGATATTGCATCCACAGTATTTGAGCACAACAGCTCCCTGTAGCTACGTATTCAGCTTCAGCTGTTGAAATTGCCACTGAGTTTTGTTTCTTGCTTGTCCAGCTAACTAATTTTCCACCCAAAAGTTGACATCCTCCAGTAGTACTCTTTCTATCAAGACCACATCCTGCGAAGTCTGAATTAGAGTACCCTATTAGCTCAAATCCTGATCCTTTGGGATACCACAAACCTAAGTTTGGTGTTCCCTTCAGATATTTGAGTATTCTTTTAACAACTAGCAAGTGTGATTCCTTTGGATCAGCCTGATATCATGCACAAACACATGTAGCAAACATCATATCAGGTGTGCTTGTTGTTAAGTAGAGTAATGAACCTATCATTCCTCTATATGTAGTTTGACACACAGACTTTCCATCAATGTCCTTGTGTAGCTTGACATTGTGTAACATTAGAGACTTTGCGGGATGGCTTGAGTCTAATCCATATTTCTTAATAAAAACAAAGACATACTTGCTCTGATTAATAAATATACCATCTTCTTTCTGATAGATTTGAAGTCCCAAAAAGTACGTCATCTCACCCATCATGCTCATTCTGTATTGATTAGACATTATCTTGGAGAACCAATCACACAGATCTTGGTTTGTTGATCCAAAAATAATGTCATCCACATAAATTTGAACCAGAATGACATGTCCTCTGTTCTTTCTTATGAACAGAGTTTTGTCAATACTTCCTCTGACAAAATTATTTGAGAGCAAATAGGTGAATAGTGTATCATACCAGGCTCTTGGAGCTTGCTTGAGTCCATACAAAGCCTTGTCTAACTTATAGACATAATCTAGATGTTTAGCATCAATAAAACCACGGGGTTGTTTCACATAGACCTCCTCCTGTAGTGCTCCATTTAGGAATGCACTTTTAACATCCATTTGATACACTTTAAAGTTTTTGAAGGCTGCATAGGCTAGAAACAACCTTATAGCTTCAATCCTTGCAACAGGGGCAAAGGTCTCATCATAATCAATACCTTCTTCTTGTCGATACCCCTGAGCTACTAGCCTTGCCTTGTTTCTGATCACTACTACATCCTTGTCCATTTTATTTCTATAGACCCACTTAGTGCCTATGATTGTTTTTCCTTTGGGAGCAGGGACAAGGGTCCAGACCTTATTTCTTTGAAATTCGGTCAGCTCCTCTTGCATAGCTTCAATCCAATCTTCATCTTTTAGAGCCTCCTCGGTCTTCTTTGGTTCCATTTGAGATAGAAAACTAGCGTAGGCAGCATAGTTTGCATTTGCCTTAGATCTAGTTAACACACCATCTTCAATGTTTCTAATGATATCATCAAGAGAATGATCTTTTAATACTCTGAAGGTTGTAGTAGGAGACTGAGGTTCTGGGTCTGATTCAGAGCAGTGTCTCTCGGGCTGAATAGGACTTACTTCTTCAGTGTGAGTAGGAATTGGACGATCACTTAGATCTTCAATCTGACATGTACCTGATGATTCACCGAGACTCTCAGGCTGATTATCTTCAATATTGACAATTTCTTTCGATGATGCACATTTGTTAGATTTACTATCATCATCATCATCATCAGAATCATCCATAATATACATGGGATTTGATGTGAGATCTTCTTTGCTCCTCTCAAGCTCACTCAGACTAACCGGGTCAGCTTTAGCCCTGTTGGATTCATCAGTACTTGTCTCGTCAAACGTAACATGTACTGATTCTTCAATTACCTTTCTTTTAAGATTAAAGACTCTGTAAGCTTTGGAGATTGAAGAATATCCAACAAATATCCCTTGATCAGCTTTGGGTTCCAACTTATGGAGCTGATCTCTTTGATTTAGCACATAGCATGTTGAACCAAAAATGTTGAAATATCCAATGTTGGGTTTTCTGCCATGATACATATCGTAAGATGTTTTACCATGTCTTTTAACTATAATCGATCTATTCTGAGTATAGCAGGCTGTACTTACAACTTCTACCCAGAAGCTCAGCTTGAGCTTTGACTCACATAGCATGGTTCTGGCAGCTTCAATTAAGGTTCTATTTCTCCTTTCTGCAACTCTATTTTGTTGTGGAGTTCTTACAGATGAGAAATTATGGATAATTCCCTTCTCTTCACAAAAGCCTTCAAGGGTTGAGTTTCTGAACTCAGTCCCATGATCACTTCTGAGTTGTTTAAGAGACTTACCCTTTTGCAACTCTTCTTGTCTTATGAAGCTGATTAACTCATATGCAGCTTCACTTTTGGCTTTTAAGAAGATTACCCAAGTGAATCTTGTGAACTCATCAACAATCACTAGAGTATACTTTTTGCCACTAAGGCTTGGGGTGCTAATAGGTCCAAATGCAACATATGCAATGGTTCTGTAATTGAAAAGTTCTGTTTGGACTTGAAGGATCCCTTATGATGTTTTCCCATTTCACAGGCTGAGCAGAGTTTGTCTTTAGCAAATGTGATCTTAGGCAAACCAGAGACTAACTATTTGCTAGACAACTTGTTAATATATTTGGAGTTTAAATGAGACAGTCTCTTGTGCCATAACCAACTCAGCTTGGGGGTTAAGTTAGAATACAAGCAGGTTTTAGTTGAAGGATCTGCGGAGCTGAGATCTAACAAATAGATATCTCTCTCTCTTTTTGCCATTAATATTGGTTTTCCCTTCTTATCATAAATTGTCCCTGCATGCTTTCTGAAGGTGACTTCATAATCCTCATCACACAGTTGACTGATACTTATCAGATTTTGTTTAAGGCCTTCAACATATGCTACCTTTTTCAAAGTGACTTTTCTAGCAGTTATTTTTCCATAACCTTTAGTCCTTCCTTGAGAATTATCCCCAAATTTCACCTTGGGTCCTTCATTGTTTTGGAATTCACTTAGAATCCCCTTGCTTCCTGTCATGTGTCTTGAGCATCCACTATCTAGATACCACTTCTAGGAGCCCTGCACATGATCAACTAAACATATTAGTTTCTTTTTGGAACCCACTGTTTGGTGGGTCCTGAGGATGAGCACTTAGCTGATCCTTTGGAGTTTGATTGATCAGCTCGAACAGATTCTGAGTCTGTTTTGGACTGATCATCTTTTTCGTTTTCAGGTCTAAGATTGGTACTTACACAATCTTTGGCCTCATGACCTCTATCACCACACTTATAGCATTTTCTTCTAAAGATGGGTGTTTGGGTGATTTCTTTGAGTTTTCCAACATTAAATTTGGATTCAGTTTTAGGGTCATATGATGGTGATAACATTTCAATCCTCTTCGACAGTTTGTCTACTTGATTTTCACTGACTTTGGACTTACCTTTGTCAGCTTTACGGTTACCTTTATTTGGTGAAGTCTGACTTACAGACAACTTCCTGCTTTTAGACATCCTTTCATATATGGCTTGAGAATTATGTCTTTTTGAGTTAACATGAGATATTCTATCAAAAACAGTTGTTCTCACAGGATTGTAATCCAATCTTTTAAAAACTGACTTACAGTTTCTGTTGGATCTGGAACATTCATCTTGATGGTTTGAGTGAATAACCTGAGGACTTTAGGTTGGTCTCACAAGCTTATTGGTTTTGACCTGTTTCCCTTCCTTGTTCCTTAAGAATGTTCTTGGGAGTATGTCATCTGATTTCATCGTTTTGTCTTCAAGACTTACTTGATCTTCGATGATTTCATCAGCAGCACTATAATCTCCCCCTAGCACTGCTTTTACTTGATTTGGTATCTGCTGGTTAATACACTTTTCTGCTTCTCTTGATGACTTACACCAAGATTCACAGATTTTTCTTAGATTGTTAGCTTGTTCTTTTGATTCTTGCAGTTCTTCACTCTGAAGTTTGTTTATGTGAAGCTGACATTCATAATCACTTTGGCTCTTTTTACCAGCATTTAAGAGAGTTTCATAGTGTTTAAGTTCATCTTTTAGTTTTGAAATTTCAGTTTTCAAACTAGATTGAACTGTGAGAGAGGTTTTGAAATCATTTTTACAGATAGTTGAACATTAGACATTTTTGTTCATCAGTGTAAGAGCTAAAGTTATTTACCTTATACATTGAGGCAGGATCCCAGCCACTTCTGCTAGATCCTCATCAAAGGAACTGTCTTCTAACTCATAGTCAACTTCTTCATCCTCAATGGCCATAAAACACCTATCTGGCTCATCATCATCTGAAGTAGATGATTCAGTATCCCAAGTCTCAGCAAGAAGACCTTTGGTGTGTTCATCTGGCTTGCCTTTGAGTCTTTGATATTTCTTTTTATATTTATCAGCTCTGTAGGCATTCTTGTCAGCTACTGAAGCTGATTCTCCCTTCTTAATTCTGCACTCAGCAGCTATGTGTCCTATCCTCTGAAGTTATAGCACTTAGCTTTCTTAGGATCAAAAGTAGACTTACCACTTTTGCTTCAGTCAGATTGACCCCTTCCTCTTCTGAACTTTCTAAAGTTTCTTGCTAACATTGCCATTTGTTCAGTAAGAGCATCCATCTCTTCATCATCTGAACCAGAGTTAAGACTTACTTCCTCATATTCAGATTCAGAGTCAGTCTCAGCTTGAGACTTTTTAGATCCCTTCTTTTTCTTTTCTACAATTAATGCAGATCCAACATTGTTTATAGATTCTTTTAGTTGTTGCTGGGCCACTTTCTTCTGTTCCATGATCTGTTGATGATTTAGAAAGAAACCATAGATAGATCTGAGATCATATTTTCCTAAGGTTCCTCCAGCATGAAGTGCAATGGTGATCTCATTGAATTGTTCTGGTAACACATCCAAGAACTTGAGTACCAACTCATCCTCATCTTTCTTGGCACCTACCAAGATCAGATCATTTATCAAGCATTGAAATCTGGTAAACAAATCTGCCAGAGTTTCATTCTTTTTAGCAAAGAAAGTTTCATAAGAACGACTCAGATTTGTCTTCTTATGTTGCTTGACCAAGTGAGTGCCTTCATACGTGACATTGAGAGTATCCCACATCTCTTTTGCAGTTTGGCACCCAGCCACAGTATGCAGAAGAGGATTTGTTAAAGCATTTGCTATAATGCTTTGTGCCTTGTCATCAAGATTGAACAGTTTACGATCTTCCTCAGTCTAGGATGCTTCAGGCTTGGGAGTTTGTCCAGAGACAACAGTTTTGTCAGTGGCAGTAATATGGATCATTGGTATGATTGGGCCATCTTGAATCACGGTACTCATCCTGTGATCCACAGACTTCAGATATAGCATGGCTCTAAACTTCCATATAGGATAGTCAGTGCCATCAAGGATAGGACAACCTTTTGCCGCCATTGTTGGTATATGACTTGATTGCTTGCTAGTAGACATCTTAACCTCTTGACAGCAGATCTTGATCTTCAACTTATGAAGAAACTTGCTCTGATACCAGTTGTTGGTCCCAAAGAGGGTGAACAAGCAACCGATACAGTGTAGAAGGGGGGTTGAATACACTTTAAACAATTAAACAAATTAATCAAATGTATATACATCTTTCAAACAGAACAATAACTATTATCACTCTCTAATCAAATCAACAAGATGATTTGATATTACAATGATTATAACCTCAACTCTCTCTAAACACTCTTGAATCACAAACTAATTGATGATCGAATTTCTTGTTAACACTGATTAACAAGAACTCTTGAAAACTCTCTCGAACTTTGAACTTACAAAGTTATCGCAACACACGCATATCAAGTATCACGAACACTGTACGTTTTGCAACTTATGCAGTATCACGTACTTGTTATCGTATATCTTCGCATTCGTTCGCGTATGTATTCGTGTATATAAACCCAGAAGAAGGTTTATACTTATACTTGATATATCTACGAATAAATCGCAGTTTAGAGATAGAGCTTATCTTTTTTTTAAAACCGTAACAAACTTCTTAATTAGAACATATCTAATTAATTTCGTTTGAGATTTCTATCCAACTAATAGATAGTTTAAATTAGGTTTAGATATCCTAATTTAAATGTCGTAGATATGGAGAGTTTATAACAGAATTTAGAACTTACTTAAATTCTGAACTGACTTCTGACGCTGAGCTGACTCACTCAGTCTTGACCTTGTCAAGCTGACTTCTTAAATCTTGGATTCTTGAATCTTCAAGTCTTCAAGTCTTCATTCTTAAAACCTATCTCAGCTTAGAATTCACTAAGCTATCTAGTACTTACATAGAAAACTCTATATCTGTTTATACGCTGACTACTAAGCTTCAGCTGACCAGTCAGTCTATAACAGACTTACATAATTCCTAATTCTTAACCTATCATCTATGCATATCTATAGTTTGTCTCATCAAATCTAACTATTCTAAACATGGGACTAACACATCTCATCTTCACAGTGGCAAGAATCCAAGATCCTTGTAGTATCCCTCAACCAGTTTAAAGTAACATTAGGATCCGTGCTGCCGTGATATTCATCAGGTTTACAATCCAGAAATTGTTTATACGTACACGGCTGCCTGTAACCCATTCCTGGTGGAAATCCCATAAACGGATACGAGTACGATCCAGATCCTTGTGGCATTGACCCCTGTGGAATAGATCCTTGAGGATAGGGTCCTTGTAGAAACAATGGATAATAGAAAGGTTGAGTTATCGGTTGAGTAAACGGTGGTATCGGCATTGACATTGGAGGAACCTCTGCCAATGTAGTAATTACTGGAAAGATAAGGGTATCGCAACAGTAGCTGAAGCTACAGAAATAACCGGTGGTTGTGCTGCGGAAGTCTGCCTCTGCTATTCTAATTCTAATCTCAAATCTTGCAGCTGACCCTCCAGTTGAAATATTTACTCATCCCTGTCATCAACCATTGTACTAGATGTACCAGCGTTGGTTGGAATCTCAATTGTTGCAGTAGGAAACTCAGCAGTAGATGGGACAGTAGGGGTACCAGTTGAGTAATCACGTCCAGCCATTGTTATCTGTAACAATCACATCACCTCACGATTTATTAGATAAATCCGTTAGTACACAACATACTACCTCCACCACACTCCAATTCACCCCAATCCCACACCCAAGGAGTAATCGACCTACCACGAGCCAAGATTTGGGAATGTAACACTTTCACTGTGCCTACACTGCCAAACCAAGGCTCTGATACCAAACTTGTAACACCGTATTTTTAACCCAAAAATTTTCACTTTTAATTACACCGCAGAAGCGTTTTAAACATCAAAGTAATTACAACTGATTACAAACCACTGTTTACAAAATAACAGTATTACAAAAATACGGCTCGTCACAAATACATTATCAGAGTCCTAGGTGATTACTCCCCAAGCTAACCACTCTCAGCCGAGCCGCTGACTTACCAAAACCTGTAAAAAGAGTGAGAGGTGGGGGATTACCACAAAGCTAAGTGAATGGAGTAATACACAACAGATATATCAGCCAGAACCACATGATATCAACAACCACAAATAAGCATCTTGGGAAGACCGGCGGTTTTGCAGGAACCTACAACCAATGCCGGCCAAAGCAAAGGTTTACCGATAGTCCATTTTCTATTCTCACACAGTATCATCCTCTGGTAGCAACAAATGCATCCCAAGGTCCTGATACTGCTTAGCCAATAGCAAATGAACCCAGCCCATAAGCCTAGTCGTAAACTGACTTCCCTTCCAACATGTATACATATCACACAATACAACAATTAACATTCACAGTTAATTAACCAACATATATAAAATCTATCCAACAATAGCTGCAACCAAACTAGTACAGCTAATATCACCCGTGAGTAAACATCCACCCACCTCTAGTTCTCAGCTAATTCCACTCAGTGATCTAATTTTACTAAGCTTTGTCTGTCCCTGAGAACACAACAACCAACCATTAGTAATCAATTCATAAATATATGTATCAATCATATATTTATATCCTTTAATCAAACAAAAACATGTAAGATTCACATATATCACATAGCATTAAACAATGCAAAACAACAAACCAAAACTGTCGGATTTCATGAAAAATCCGACACTACCATCGGAATCCGCAACCCCTATCGGATTTCAAAGAAATCCGATACATCCTTCGGATTTCAAGGAATCCGATACTTCCTTCGGATTACACTTAGTACAATCGGATTTTCCATGCTACTCGGATTTCATACTTAGGATTCCACATTCAGATTCAAACCATAGGATTTTGACACTAGGATTTCACACATCCGGATTTCAAGAGTTTCGGATTCTAAGTTCCGGATTTCACAACTACCGGATTCAACACCCGGTTTTCCACTCGGTTTTCATCATCATCATCAAAATCCGCAACCTTCAACATGCCAAGAATCCGATAACTTCAAACTTGCATATAATTCATCTTCCTAGAACACACAAATCATATACAAGATATAAAAACACATATAAACATGTTTAAACACACAAACATGCATCAAAACACCTTTAAACCCTAAAAACACCAAATCCGATAACTTCATAAAGCATGATCCTATGATGTTCATTCTAAAACCCAACTAAGTATATCAAAACCGTAGCATGTTTATAAAAATTAACAACATGTTATCAAGAATCAATAACAACCTTGCTAACTTGAATCACAAATCAAGAAATCACAGAATTCCGATTGTCTTGTTCTTCCTTGCTTTCTTTGCTCTCGGTTTTGCACAATACACACATACAAGAAATACTTCAAAGTGAAGTAACTTCTCTAAACCCACGTATACATACTCAATACATTGAAAGCATGAGGTGTCATGTTTTAAAACACTAAACACATGCACACACACACATCTCCGTATACATACATACATATATACATATATTCAACAATTAATCACTTAATTAAAATTAAATAATCATAACCAAATAATATTCCAAGTGTAACATACCCCAAGCCTATGTTTCTACTAGGTCCAATCTCAGAATGTTACAACTTCTCATCACCGTCGATCGTGACTCGTGAGTTCGTGATTCATGATTCTCAGCCGTGAGCCGACAGTAATCTCATGAATCTTCTTAATCCAATCATGAATTCGTGATTCCCAGCCTACAGAGACTCGCCGAAGGTAAATCTTCCTATTCTTCTCGAATACTATTATGTACTTCTTTTTAACCGTTCCCCATCTCGATTTTAAGGTTCTGTTTAGCTGTTCCCCATCTCGAATTAAAGGTTTGACGAATTGCAACACACGTTCCTTAATTCATCAAATACAAGTAAGTTTTTTTCTCAAACAATAGCTATAGATTTGGTAAATCTAGTAGAAGTTTTAATGTTATAGTTTTTTCAAACAGTAGCTATAAGTTTGAAGTTTTTTTTCTGTTTGGTGAATCTAGTAGAAATTGTAGATTGTGAATTAATGTTATACTTTCTGTAAAATTGAATAATTGAGTTCTAAACAATGGCTATAGATTTGGTGAATCAAGTAGAAGTTTTAATGTTATAGACTTATAGTTTCTCAAACAGTGGCTATAAGTTTGAAGTTTATTTTAGTTTGGTGAATCTAGTAGAAGTTGTAGATTGTGAATAAATGTTATAGTTTCTCTTCAATTGAGCATCTTTATCTCCCGAAACAGTTACTTTATGGAGGAGATTGGTGTCGTAGTCTTTAAGGATTAAAAAAGAAGAACAAAGTATTTTTTTCATCCTTCTAACTTATTTAGGCACTTGAAAAAGAGAAAACCCCAACGGAGATCATTCTTCTCGATCCTTAAAGTTTTTAAGGTTAGTATTAATGTATTAAATTTGTTTGATATATTTCAAATTTTAGATATAATTCAAATGTATCAAGTTTTAATATATACTAAACTTCAGACTGTAGTATGTAATTTGATATGATATGATACACTTTTTTTTTAGATTTTAACAACAAAGAGTGTGTGTTGCTTGTAGCTACTGGAAATGAAAAGTTGTTACTGCTACTAGTGGGATGTTTGTTGCTGCTACAAGTGGGATGTTTGTTGCTGAAATTGGTAAAAAAAAAGTATAAACTTTCTGTTACTCTTTTTATATTTTGCTGCTAAAACTGGTAAAAAAATTATAAACATTCTGTTGCTTTTTTTATATCTTTGCTGCTATGTTTTTATTGCTGAAATTTGTTTAAAAAATATAAACTTTCTGTTGTTTTTTTAAAATTTTTGCTGTTGTGTTGTATATATTTTTTGAGATATGATTATGTTGCTAACATTGGTAAAAAAAATTAACTTTGTGTTGCTTTTTCTATATATTAGCTATTGTATTTTTAATGTTTGTTAAGATATGATTCAATGTAAAATTCATCATTTTAATATGAAAATATGGAAAACATGGAAGGTGTTGCCGAATTGGTTTTGTTGTTGCTTGTAGATGACTAGATGTTTGTTTTCAAATATTAGTTCCACTTAATCTTTGTTGTAGTTGACTATTTGTTTAACGAACACTTGTATGGTAGACATGTTGATTTAGTTATTTGACATTTCGTACTAGACTACTAGTTTTTAATAGCAGATTGGTAATTGTAGCTCGAAAACTTGAAATTGAGTTCCAGAATGTTGTTGTATGCTTGTTGCTACAATATTAAATTAAATTGAGTTTTGATTGGGTCGAGTCGAGCCGAGCTCGAAAGTGTCGAGTATTTTATCGAGTCGAGCTCGAGCTTGAAAATCAAAGCTCGATCGAGCTCGAGTCGAGCTTCGAGTATTGGGACCTAGTCGAGCTCGAGCTTGGCACTGTGCCGGCTCGGATCGACTCGATTACACCCCTAATCTCAGTACTCGTGATCTAATGCAATATTAATATTGCATATGGTAGATGGGTCGTCACAAAGACTCATTAAATTATTACTTGATACGTGAAATAACATTTCTCGGATCTTTTATAATTTTTACCAATATCATGAATATAACAAGTACCTGACCAACTAATTTGGTTAGGTCTGACAACTCGTAGACGAATATAGCACCAACCATAGGTTCTTTAGTGTGTCTGTTAATCCCATGTTTAGAATAGTTATATTTGATAAGACAAACTATCGATATGTATAGATAATAGGTGAAGAGTTATGAATTATGTAAGTCTGTTATAGACTGACTAGTCAGCTGAAGCTGAGTAGTCAGCGTATAAACAGATATAGAGTTTTCTATGTAATTACTAGATAGCTCGGTGACTTCTAAGCTGAGATAGGTTTTAAGAATGAAGACTTGAAGATTCAAGAATTAAAGATTCAAGAAGTCAGCTTGACAAGGTCAAGACTGAGTATGTCAGCTCAGCGTCAGAAGTCAGTTCAGAATTTTAGTAAGTTCTAAATTCTGTTATAAACTCTCCATATCTACGACATTTAAATTAGGATATATAAACCTAATTTAAACTATCTATTAGTTGGATATAAATCTCAAACGGAATTAATTAGATATGTTCTAATTAAGAAGTTTGTTACGATTTTAAAGATAAGATAAGTTCTATCTTTAAACTGCGATTTATTCGTAGATATATAAAGTATAAGTATAAACCTTCTTCTGGGTTTTACATACATGTTCTTACGTGTGTACGTGAACAGATACGCGATACACAACGACGACTGCATAAGTTGCAAAACATACGTGTGTTCGTGATACTTGATACGCATGTGTTGCGATAACTTTGTAAGTTCAAAGTTCTAGAGAGTTTTTCAAGAGTTCTTGTTAATCAGTCTTAACAAGAAATTTGATCATGAATTAGTTTGTGATTCAAGAGTGTTTAGAGAGAGTTGAGGTTATAATCATTGTAATATCAAATCATCCTGTTGATTTGATTAGAGAGTGATAATAGTTATTGTTCTGATTGATAATTGAATATACATTTGATTAATTGGTTTGATTCTTTAAAGTGTATTCAACCCCCCCCCCTTCTACACTGTATCGGTTGCTTGTTCACCCTCTTTGGGACCAACAACTGGTATTAGAGCAAGTTTCTTCATAAGTTGAAGATCAAGATCCGCTGTCAAGAGGTTAAGATGTCTACTAGCAAGCAATCAAGTCATATACCAACAATGGCGGCCAAAGGTTGTCCTATCTTTGATGGCACTGACTATCCTATGTGGAAGTTTAGAGCCATGCTATATCCGAAGTCTGTGGATCACAGGATGAGTAACGTGATTCAAGATGGCCCAATCATACCAATGATCCATATTAGTGCCACTATCAAAACTGTTCCATCTGGAGAAACTCCCAAGCCTGAAGCATCCTGGACTGAGGAAGATCGTAAACTGTTCAATCTTGATGACAAGGCACAAAGCATTATAGCAAATGCTTTAACAAATCCTCTTCTACATACTGTTGCTGGGTGCCAAACTGCAAAAGAGATGTGGGATACTCTCAGTGTCACGTATGAAGGCACTGACTTGGTCAAGCAACATAAGAAGACAAATCTGAGTCGTTCTTATGAAACTTTCTTTGCTAAAAAGAATGAAATTCTGGCAGATTTGTTTACCAGATTTCAATGCTTGATAAATGATCTGATCTTGGTATGTGTCAAGAAAGATGAGAATGAATTTGTACTCAAGTTCTTGGATGTGTTACTAGAACAATTCAATGAGATCACCATTGCACTTCATGCTGGAGGAACCTTAGGAAAATATGATCTCAGATCTATCTATGGTTTCCTTCTAAATCATCCACAGATCATGGAACAGAAGAAAGTGGCCCAGCAACAACTAAAAGAATCTATAAACAATGCTAGATCTACATTAATTGCAGAAAAGAAAAAGAAGGGATCTAAAAAGTCTCAAGCTGAGATTGACTCTGAATTTGAATCTGAGGAAGTAAGTCTTAACTCCGGTTCAGATGATGAAGAGATGGATGCTCTTACTGAACAAATGGCAATGTTAGCAAGAAACTTTAGAAAGTTCAGAAGAGTAAGGGGTCAATCTGACAGAAGCAAAAGTGGTAAGTCTACTTTTGATCCTAAGAAAGCTAAGTGATATAACTGTCAGAGGATAGGACACATAGCTGCTGAGTGCAGAATTAAGAAGGGAGAATCAACTTCAGTAGCTGACAAGAATGCCTACAGAGCTGATAAGTATAAAAAGAAATATCAAAGACTCAAAGGCAAGCCAGATGAAAACACCAAAGGTCTTCTTGCTAAGACTTGGGATACTGAATCATCTACTTCAGATGATGATGAGCCAGATAGGTGTTTGATGGCCATTGAGGATGAAGAGGAACAAGTTGACTATGAGTTAGAAGACAGTTCCTTTGATGAGGATCTAGCAGAAGCGGCTAAGCTGAGTAAGCAAACCAGTAACTGGGATCCTGCCTCAATGTATAAGATAAATAACTTTAGCTCTTACACTGATGAACGAAAATGTCTAATGTTCAACTGTCTGTTGAATGACTTCAAAACCTCTCTCATAGTTCAATCTAGTTTGAAAACTGAAATTTCAAAACTAAAATATGAACTTAAACACTCTGAAACTCTCTTAAATGCTGGTAAATAGATCCAAAGTGATTATGAATGTCAGCTTCATATAAACAAACTTCTAAGTGAAGAACTGCAAGAATCAAAAGAACAAGCTGACAATCTAAGAAAAATCTGTGAATCTTGGTGTAAGTCATCAAGAGAAGCAGAAAAGTGTATTAACCAGCAGATACCAAATCAAGTAAAAGCAGTGCTACGAGGAGATTATAGTGCTGCTGCTGATGAAATCATCGAAGATCAAGTCAGTCTTGAAGACAAAACAATGAAATCAGATTACATACTCCCAAGAACATTCTTAAGGAACAAGGAAGGGAAACAGGTCAAAACCAATAGGTTTGTGAGACCAACCCAAAGTCCTCAGGTTATTCACTTAAACCATCAAGCTGAATGTTCCAGATCCAACAGAAACTGTAAGTCAGTTTTCAAAAGATTGGATTACAATCCTGTGAGAACAACTGTTTTTGATAGAATATGTCATGTTAACTCAAAAAGACATAATTCTCAAGCCATATATGAAAGGATGTCTAAAAACAGGAAGTTGTCTGTAAGTCAGACTTCACCAAATAAAGGTAACCATAAAGCTAACAAAGGTAAGTCCAAAGTCAGTGACAATCAAGTAGACAAACTGTCGAAGAGGATTGAAAGGTTAACCACATCATATGACCCTAAATCTGAATCCAAATTAATGTTGGAAAACTCAAAGAAATCACCCAAACACCCATCTTTAGAAGAAAATGCTATAAGTGTGGTGATAGAGGTCATGAGGCCAAAGATTGTGTAAGTACCAATCTTAGACCTGAAATCAAAAAGGATGATCAGTCCAAAACAGACCCAGAATCTGTTCGAGCTGATCAATCAAATTCCAAAGGATCAGCTAAGTGCTCATCCTCAGGACCCACCAAACAGTGGGTTCCAAAAAGAAACTAATATGTTTAGTTGATCATGTGCAGGGCTCCTACAATTGGTATCTAGACAGTGGATGCTCAAGGCACATGATAGGAAGCAAGGGGATTCTAAGTGAATTCCAAAACAATGAAGGACCCAAGGTGACATTTGGGATATTTCTCAAGGAAGGACTAAAGGTTATGGAAAGATAACTGCTGGAAAAGTCACTTTCAAAAATGTAGCATATGTTGAAGGCCTTAAACACAATCTGATAAGTATCAGTCAACTGTGTGATGAGGATTATGAAGTCACCTTCAGAAAGCATGCAGGGACAATTTATGATAAGAAGGGAAAACCAATATTAATGGCAAAAAGAGAGAGAAATATCTATTTGTTAGATCTCAGCTCCGCAGATCCTTCAGCTGAAACCTGCTTGTATTCTGACTTAACCCCCAAGCTGAGTTGGTTATGGCACAAGAGACTGTCTCATTTAAACTTCAAATATATTAACAAGTTGTCTAGCAAAGAGTTAGTCTTTGGTCTACCTAAGATCACATTTGCTAAGGACAAACTCTGCTCAGCATGTGAAATGGGAAAACATCATAATGGATCCTTCAAGTCCAAGCAGAAATTCTCAATTACAGAACCATTGCATATGTTGCATTTGGACCTATTTGGACCTATTAGCACCCCAAGCCTAAGTGGAAAAAAGTATACTCTAGTGATTGTTGATGAGTTCATAAGAAGGGTAAGTCTCTTAAACAACTCAGAAGTGATCATGGGACTGAGTTCAGAAACTCAACCCTTGAAGGCTTTTGTGAAGAGAAGGGAATTATCCAGAATTTCTCATCTGTAAGAACTCCATAACAGAATGGAGTTGCAGAAAGGAGAAATAGAACCTTAATTGAAGCTGCCAGAACCATGCTATGTGAGTCAAAGTTCAAACTGAGCTTCTGGGCAGAAGCTGTAAGTACAGCTTGCTATACTTATAATAGATCTATTATAGTTAAAAGACATGGTAAAACACCTTACGAGATGTATCATGGCAGAAAACCCAACATCGGATATTTCCATATTTTTGGTTCAACATGCTATGTGCTAAACCAAAGAGATCAGCTCCATAAGTTGGAACCCAAAGCTGATCAAGGGATATTTGTTGGATATTCTTCAATCTCCAAAGCTTACAGAGTCTTTAATCTTAAAAGAAAGGTAATTGAAGAGTCAGTACATGTTACGTTTGATGAGACAAGTATTGATAAATCCAACAGAGCTCAAGCTGACCTGGTTAGTCTGAGTGAGCTTGAGAGGAGTAAAGAAGATCTCACATCAAATCCCATGTATGTTATGGATGATTCTGATGATGATGATAGTAAATCTGACAAATGTGCATCATTGAAAGAAATTATCAATATGGAAGATAATCAGCCTGAGAATCTCGGTGAATCATCATGTACATGTCAGATTGAAGATCTAAGTGATCATCAAATTCCTACTCAGACTGAAGAAGTATGTCCTATTCAGCCTGAGAGACACTGCTCTGACTTAGACCCAGAACCTCAGTCTCCTACTACGATCTTCAGAGTATTAAAAGATCACTCTCTTGGTGATGTCATTGGAAACATTGAAGATGGTGTGTTAACTAGATCTAAGGCAATGCAAACTATGCTGCCTACGCTAGTTTTCTATCTCAAATGGAACCAAAGAAGACTGAAGAGGCTCTAAAAGATGAAGATTGGATTGAAGCTATGCAAGAAGAGCTGACAGAATTTCAAAGAAATAAGGTCTGGACCCTTGTCCCTGCTCCCAAAGGAAAAACAATTATAGGCACTAAGTGGGTCTATAGAAATAAAATGGACAAGGATGGAGTAGTGATTCGAAACAAGGCAAGGCTAGTAGCTCAGGGGTATCGACAAGAAGAAGGTATTGATTATGATGAGACCTTTGCCCCTGTTGCAAGGATTGAAGCTATAAGGTTGTTTCTAGCCTATGCAGCCTTCAAAAACTTTAAAGTGTATCAAATGGATGTTAAAAGTGCATTCCTAAATGGAGCACTATAGGAGGAGGTCTATGTGAAACAACCCCTGGCTTTATTGATGCTAAACATCCAGATTATGTCTATAAGTTAGACAAGGCTTTGTATGGACTCAAGCAAGCTCCAAGAGCCTGGTATGATACACTATCCACCTATCTGCTCTCAAATAATTTTGTCAGAGGAAGTATTGACAAAACTCTTTTCATAAGAAAGAGCAGAGGACATGTCATTCTAGTTCAAATTTATGTGGATGACATTATCTTTGGATCAACAAACCAAGATCTGTGTGATTGGTTCTCCAAGATAATGTCTAATCAATACAAAATGAGCATGATGGGTGAGATGACGTACTTTTTGGGACTTCAAATCTATCAGAAAGAAGATGGTATATTTATTAATCAGAGCAAGTATGTCTTTGATTTGATTAAGAAATATGGATTAGACTCAAGTCATCCCGCAAAGTCTCTAATGTTACACAATGTCAAGCTACACAAGGACATTGATGGAAAGTCTGTGTGTCAAACTACATATAGAGGAATGATAGGTTCATTACTCTACTTAACAACAAGCAGACCTGATATAATGTTTGCTACATGTGTTTGTGCACGATATCAGGCTGATCCAAAGGAATCACACTTGCTAGTTGTTAAAAGAATACTCAAATATCTGAAGGGAACACCAAACTTAGGTTTGTGGTATCCCAAAGGATCAGGATTTGAGCTAATAGGGTACTCTAATTCAGACTTCGCAGGATGTGGTCTTGATAGAAAGAGTACTACTGGAGGATGTCAACTTTTGGGTGGAAAATTAGTTAGCTGGACGAGCAAGAAACAAAACTCAGTGGCAATTTCAACAGCTAAATCTGAATATGTAGCTGCAGGGAGCTGTTGTGCTCAAATACTGTGGATGCAACATCAACTGAAGGACTTTGATTTGCATTATTCGAAATCTCCTATATTTTGTGACAATCAAAGTGCTATTGCCATTACACACAATCCAATGTTTCACTCAAGAACCAAACACATTGAGAAAGACATCACTTCATCAGAGATATTGTAGAAAAGGGAAAGATAGAGTTAGTCTTCATTGAGACTGAAGATCAGCTTGCGGATATTTTCACAAAACCAATGGAAGGCACAAGATTTACAACTCTACTCGGCAAGCTTGGAATGCTCAACCCTTAATTGGTATGTTTCATTCATTATCTCTGTTTTAATTTTTTCTAAGTTCTACATTTGACTAAGTGTCAATCTAAGCTGAGTGCTCAAACTGAGCTGAGTGCTATCTGAAGCTAAGTGCTCCATCTAAGCTGAATATTTAGAATCACCTGAGTACTCTATATAAGCTGAACATTCAGAATCAGCTAAGTACTCTATATAAGCTGAACATTCAGGATCAGCTGAGTACTCTATATAAGCTGAACATTCAGGATCAGTTGAATACTCCATCTGAGCTGACCATTCAGGATCAACTGAGTAATCCGTTCCAAAGTGTGGTCAGTTCCACAAGTCTAGGTTAGTCCTAAAAATTGGTATGTCCAACAATATGGTCAGTCCAAAATAGTTACGGTGTGTCCGGTAAATAAACGTCAGTCGTTTAAACATTTGTTATGATATATTTTTCATAAAAATATCTTTTCAATATAACAGTATGCGTTTGAGTAACTAACAATAAATTTGGCCGTTGTAATAAACTGCGTAAAAGTTTTTACGGTAACGGTCATATTTATTACCCTCAGATAACGGTAACTTTTCTCTTACATTGAAAAGGTATAAATAAGAGAGATTGTTCATCATATTTCATTTAAACTTCCAAAATATTCTTCTCTCTTAAACCCTAACGTTGTTGTGTGCAGAGTTCATTGCTAAGTGCTTATTACTGCTAAGTGCAATTCAATTCGATACGTTCGATTTCAATGGAGGGTTATACTCTAAATCTAACTGAACAAATGATTCGTGGTGGAAATTTCAAGAACAACGCACTCCCCACCTACAAACAAAACAATGTCATCGCCTGTACCGACATTCCAAAGTCCAAAATTGGCAGGGGATATGAGGAGTGGGTCTCCTACATTCGCAAGGGACCCCTGGCACATGCATTTCTTCGTGGACCTGCTGTGCTCATTCCTCAACTACTCACGGAATTCTGGTATACGTGTAAACTGGATGCAACTCAACCGGTTATACGGGGTACAGTCCTAAGTGGACAAGTGGCGATAGAAGTCGATGCAAACTGTCTTCGCCGAATCCTTCATCTCCCGATTCATAATCATTATGAAGCGATGGTTTCTAGGGAAACATCACGAAGTGTTTTACCCTTAATGGGTCATCCTCAAGTGATTGGCGTCATACGGAAATCTGTTTTCCAGACGGCATGGGGATTTATGGTATCTACTGTGGTTCGTTCCCTTGGATACAAGGTGGGAGGCCTGGATAATGTGAATGACTTTGAAATGCAACTGTTATACAACTTATTCTATGATCGACGAGTGGATTACGCTGAGTTGATCTTTGAGGCATTCAAGTCATTGGTGACCAAGAATATCAGGGACACCATTGTACCCTTCGAAAGATTTATATCCATGGTCATCGAGGACAGATTGGGTAGAAGATATACTGCTCAATATAAGTCCATTCCTACTCCTGTTCTCAGCTACCTAATGTTCGCCCATGATATTTTCCCTGGGCACCCTACATTGAGTGCTCAGATGAGGGTGTATGTACAGCTTCCGACTCCTGAGTCAAGTGAAGCTGAGACAGAATAGGAAGCTGCGGAAGAAGTAGGTGACGATGTTGGTTCTGAGGCTGAGTCTCCTCAAGCTGATCAACCTAGGACTCAGCTCAGACCCAATGCTCAAATAATTTCATCCACCACTTCGAGTTCAGAGCAAGGGAGTCTGTTTCCTAGCTCTGAGTCTCCACTGCTAGGTGCAGCAGGTATGATTTCGCAACCCTTATCTCCTTCTCTCTCTTTTACTTCTCCATCTCCAAACTTAGGAGATAGGACTGAGTCAAGTCCAACTTAGTCTAACCCCTCTCCTCCACCTCAAACATATTCATTTATCCCACAATCTACAGTCAACCTTGGTCAGCCCACTACTACCAAGGATATATCCTACACTTATACAAGGACATCTGCCAATGGTGGTCCTTCACCTCAAAAGGACACTGGAGTTGATATCACATTGATACCTCCACCGGCAGAAGCTGAGGGGGAGACACCTTCTCTTAAGGTGCCAACCTCTAGGCTCGGTTCAACCCTTAAGCCTATACCGGGTATGGTGTCTACTTAGCCCATACTTACTAGTGCCATGGGAGAGCCTACTTCTGTGCCTTCACAGCCCCATGAAGGTAACATTGAAATATTGACCAATCCCCATGGTCAATTACCCCCTCTCACCAATAAGCATAGCTCACCCCACTACCATACCTCACGAACTTGGTCATTCTTCTCTTCCATTCTTACACACTCTCACATGACCTGTCAATGAACCTTTCATAAACCAGGAAGGTTTACAGGGTCTCCATTCTGGCCCCCTTGATTCCATTGGTCATCACCAACCTTTGGATATGGGACCCACATCCTTAACTACCGCGGAACACTCAACAGCCACTCCTACGGTGGAAATACACTCTTCTACTGGACAGGAGGACGTTGAGGTAAGACCTAGACCTGAGGAGCCCAAGCTGATGAACAACGATGCTGAAGTCATTATGGACTATCTATAAACACAGTTTGAGCTTCTACACAGGAAGAGGAAAGATGACAAAGCCAAGTTGATGCGCAAACTTAATGACTTGTCAACTTCAGTTGCCAACTTGGAACGCTTCACGCTCAATCTCAGACCCTCCCTTATTGATGATGACAAAAAGGGGGAGGAAGAATCAAAGAAGTGTGATGATAAGGTTGAGGGGGAGCATACAGAGGAAGTACAATTTGAACAAGCTCATGATCAGTTCATGAGTACTGTAGATCAGCCTTCTCAACAACAACAGGCTCCAACAGTCCAAATTACCACAACTTTACAAGCTCAACGAGAAACTCCACTTGAAGAAACATCTCAAGCTGTTCACACTAACTCTCCTCAAGCTAATTTGCCAAAATTTGTTGAAGCTGAGTCCGTTCCAACTTCACAAATAGACAAAGGGAAGAGTAAGGTGTTTGAGATGGTAAAAAGAAAGAAAAGAAGTGTTATGCCTTTAGCAAAGAAAAGAAAGGTCATCATTGCTGAGCCTGAGCCAGAGCAACAGGGTAAGTCTCAACTAGTTGCACATGAATCTGACTCAAGTAATGAAGCTGATGCAGCACAGAAAGCCAGTGACATACTTGCTGAGCAAATGTTACAAGAGATGGCTAAAGAACTAGGCGTACAGTGGAGGAAATAAAAGAGCAGCAACGACAAGCTGAAGTTCAACGAGAAAAAGCTAAAGCTAAGGCTGCCAGAGCTGAAGCTGAAGCTGATTATTCTGGTCCAAGAGCTGCCCCAATTCCCTACTCAGATGTGAATCTAAGGCATTGTTATAAAATAACACATTTTAATAACAAGATTGAATCAGTTACACTGAGTAGAAAAGGAGAATTCGTAATCATCAACTTTGTACTAGACAGCAAACAAGAAATTGTTCTAGATATGAGATGTCTGTACAAGTTGGGGTTCTCAGAGTTGAAGACCGTAGCCACAACTATCAAGCAGATGAAAAAGAGTCAAATCAGACAAGAGATAGTTGATGTGCTTAAGACAATTTTCATAAGAATCAATCAACTAGGTGAGATCCCTGTTGATGAAATTGATACCTTTCTTAATCGAGGCAAAGCTGCAAGAGTTAGAGCAGCAAGCCAGCGAGCTAAAAGAGACATCATTTTACAAGTTCCAGAGGGAGTTGAATTCAGAGAGAATACTTATATCACTCAACCCCTCTGGAAGGATTATTTTATCTTGATGTGGAAGGTAATCAATGTTTCTTGAAAGTAACAGATCTTCATTTGGCAAATCTTGAATTGATTCTGTACTTGAGAATTCTATGTGATGACTCAACTCAGAACTCAGTATTCAGATATCATCTCAACAAAGAAATCAGATCAAGAAAAGCTGAGATGAAAGAGATGCCAGAAGTTGAAGAGATTGTGGTTGATGCTGTCAAGAAAGCTGAAATTTGGGAACTTAAATGTTCTGATATGTGGGTAGAAGTTGGAGATTCTGTTGAGTAAATAGATTAGTTCTATAATTTTGTAAAGCACTAAGTGTGCAAAAGCTAATCAGAAAGATTAAGCTACAATGTAAATGATATGTTCATTAATACAAACTCAAGTTTGATATGTTCAACTTTTTATTATTTGATATGTTTAAAATTATGTTTGATATATTCAAACAAATAGCTTTGTAAGTTTAAGCTGATGATTGATATGTTCAATTATAAACTGATATGTTCAGTTGTATAAGTTTTGTAAGTTCAAAACTTAAATTACTTCTGATAAGTTCAGAATCTAAGTAGTTGTATATTCAAATACTTAGAATACAAGTCTTATAATAGATTTGTAATATAAAAATCTTGTAAGTTCAAGATACGTGAATAAGTATGGATCAGTTCAATACTTATTTCAAGAACTAACTTTGGTCAGTTCCAGAGTTGTTCAGCATAATTCTATTAACCTATAACTTATTTGATTCAATGTTTTGTCATAATCAAATAGGGGGAGATTGTTAGTCCCATGTTTAGAATAGTTAGATTTGATAAGACAAACTATCGATATGTATAGATAATAGGTTAAGAGTTATGAATTATGTAAGTCTGTTATAGACTGACTAGTCAGCTAAAACTGAGTAGTCAGCATATAAACAGATATAGAGTTTTCTATGTAAGTACTAGATAGCTCGGTGACTTCTAAGCTGAGATAGATTTTAAGAATGAAGACTTGAAGACTTGAAGATTCAAGAAGTCAGCTTGACAAGGTCAAGACTGAGTATGTCAGCTCAGCGTCAGAAGTCAGTTCAGAATTTAAGTAAGTTCTAAATTCTGTTATAAACTCTCCATATCTACGACATTCAAATTAGGATATATAAACCTAATTTAAACTATCTATTAGTTGGATAGAAATCTCAAACGGAATTAATTAGATATGTTCTAATTAAGAAGTTTGTTACGATTTTAAAGAAAAGATAAGTTCTATCTTTAAACTGTGATTTATTCGTAGATATATCAAGTATAAGTATAAACCTTCTTCTGGGTTTTACATACATGTTCTTACGTGTGTACGTGAACAGATACGCGATACACAACGACGACTGCATAAGTTGCAAAACGTACGTGTGTTCGTGATACTTGATACGCGTGTGTTGCGATAACTTTGTAAGTTCAAAGTTCGAGAGAGTTTTTCAAGAGTTCTTGTTAATCAGTCTTAACAAGAAATTCGATCATCAATTAGTTTGTGATTCAAGAGTGTTTAGAGAGAGTTGAGGTTATAATCATTGTAATATCAAATCATCCTGTTGATTTGATTAGAGAGTGATAATAGTTATTGTTCTGATTGATAATTGAATATACATTTGATTAATTGGTTTGATTGTTTAAAGTGTATTTAACCCCCCCTTCTACACTGTATCGGTTGCTTGTTCACCCTCTTTGGGACCAACAATGTCATTCAAACTGCTTTTGAAATTCACAATGCTCCCACTAATTCGTATGGAATGAAAATGCCTTTCATAAAAGAATCATATAGGTAACAACCAAGTTGTTCTTAATCAAGCTTGCAAGAATAAATTCTCACAATGTGGTAAAGCAAGATCCTTATGATTGTCAAATGTCACAAAGACATTACAATCTTAGATTACATAAGATAAACTTGGAACTCATTTCCAATCTATATCAAATATAGAGTCTTATTAATCATTTGGTTGAAATCTAACATAACGATTATGTTCGTAATCTAAAGTACATCCCACAATTTGCAATGAATGTATAGTATGACTCGTCATACTACCGGCTCAAATATTTGCCAACTCGAAAACATCGAATAGCATATATTGTCTTGCCTAGCTGAAATAGTACTTTATTATGTAACCTTTTGAACAAGTCAAAATTTCCATATGTATGTCTCAACGTGTAGACATAAAACAATCTTGTGAATACAGAGAGATTAATTAAAGTACGATGATCTACTAGTGCTACATAAATAGAAAACTCACATACATGAAATGTATCAGCATTTCAATTATTTATCCTAATTATCAGAAAATAGTAAAAGGATTGTAGCACTTATCTTACCAATCCATAAGACTTGCATACATGATCCAACCCAAGGTTAATCTCAAACTCCTATCCACTTTGTCTTTGATAATGCAATTCTTATCAAAATGGGAGATAATAATAGTAAGTCAACTAAATCATGCTTATCCATTTGTATCATATACTAAGGATTATCATGAACTTATAAGATCTATGATATAGATACATAAAGGATTTACATAAGCAAATGTTTATCTTTCAGCTCGTTCAAGTAAATAATGTAGTTTTGATTTAAACGTTCAATCGTATTAAAAACAAGAACAAACTACAACACTTTGGGAATGTCTCCTTTAAGTTTGCCTTAGAGTAAGGTTTGCGATGGAACCTTTCGCCCCAATACTTACCCTTATCTTGAAACCATTCAAGTTACCCTTTTGATCTAAGTCTAACCCTTTTGACTTCGCTTGGAATTCTTCTTACATAAAAGAATTCTTCATAATTAGCTTATACTAAATCATAAACTACAAGTTACAAGATTTTGTAATGAGCCTAAATTAGGGAGTATCAAGCCGATTAAGGTAATCTATATAATACTGCATCAACATGATGCGAATGTTTAAAAGATTCACCTCTAGCCATTTGATAAAACTTGGGAGTTTTATAGTTTGAAACGCTTTGACTATTCTCATGTAAGAACGCTTTCTTTAATGATATCAAAATATCATACATTTCCAATAAGTCAAAGTCTTTCAAAAAAAGGTCCAAGTCTTGTGGAATCAACCATGAGAAAAGTAATATCAATAAAGTTTAAATAGTTCTCATAAGTATCTTTATAATTTTATTAACGTTATTAAATGACTTTAACATTTAAATATGTACTAATAGTTTCCTTTTCATGTTATGAGAACATTTCTCAACTCATGATGCTCGACAAGGAAATTAGTACAATTTAAATTTATTTTTCAAAAGAATGAATCACAATAACTAGTTAATTATCGTCGACAAAATAATAAAGTCAAGTTTTAGTATTTTTGATATTTATCCTTTAAAATTAATGACCCTTCATTTTAATTTAATAAAATATTAATTACTAAAGGCTAGGATCCAAGTTGAACTTAATCTTGAATGTTTGGCTAATGCTCTCTCCACCAAGATTAAAACAACAAGGTAGATAACGATTACCAATTATCTCTATACAATTCCTAGATTTTTATGAGATCCTTGACAACGCTTGTCAAAACCGGCATTTTTGATCTCATCTATGCCTCGTACTTCCTTGCGTTTGGCTAATGCTCTCTCCACAATTAATCACGATTAAGTCGTCCTAATTTAAAACTTGCGGTTTCTGGCCCAAGACTCTGATGGAATTCGCGAAAAACCACCTCGGTTGTTACAAGTCAATCCATGCGTTTGGCTAATGCTCTCTCCACAGGGACATTCTAGTAACAAGCGAGCGTTTTAAGTTAGGATGGCATAGACTTACATTTCGAAAAGGGATTTATTTGTTTTGCATCGTTATATGTAAATATATAATTCAAAACGAGTCGTGTAATAGATATTGCATGCTTACAATCATAAGTTGTACACATTTTAAAGTAAAAATATATTTTACGTCTTGGTCTTTGAGTTGTCTTAAAATCTCTATTTTACGAACCCTCGACGTGGTCAATTTTAGATTATTATTAATATCCTATATTAACGTGTGTTGATTGAGCGCTCAAATTACGACCAATTTTAGCTTGTAATAAAACACCTTTTATTATTAAGCTAGTGATGGAGTTTGGTTGAGTTTTAAAATCTCTATTTTACAAAACTCATTTCACATACACACACACACACACACACATATATATATATATATATATATATATATTAAACTTGACGTCATGATATTTTATTTAAAACTCATTTTATATAAAACTCATTTTAACCATTACAAGAATGTTGTCATATATATTACCAAACTCCCATTTTCGATTTATTTTATGTTCAAAATATTATCTAGCATGCAAAATTCTTATTTCAACCACGTATGATAAATATAAACATAAAAACGCAAAACATATATATATGTGTGCATAGGCAAGCCATTTCCTAGTCGGTATTTTTCGTGAGCCAAACGAAAAATACCAAGTCAATCTAAAGGACATTCCAAACATCTAAATGTGATAATCTTGAAGCTCCCGCTTGCCTTGACAACCCTTGTCTTGCAAAGATCTCCAAACACCATGGTTGTGACTTCCACCAAAATATCTCTAACTTGGCAATCTCCATCTTGTTACATTTTTATAAAAATAAAATTTGTCTAAACTATTCTATTATTTATAGAAATAAACAAGATGCTAGAAATTAAATTATTATTACATACCAAATGAAAAATAATAATTTACAACCAAATTGAATATGAAACAATCACAAATCATCACAAAGATCTCAAGGTTTGCTATGCACCATAACAACACACAAAATCAACACTTGATTTTAGGCAACTTTTACAACCAAATATGCATGTAAAAATGGTTGTAACAAATAAACAATATAAACATATATATATATATGTTGCCCAAAAGAAATCTACTACTTTTCTACTAAAAGAAAAGTTGTCCATTTCTTTTATAATCAAGAAAATATAGTTTTCATAAAATAAAGTTTCTTAAACATGCATAAGTGTCTCTAATACCACTGTTGGGGTTTGTACCGGTTTTTAAAATATTTAAATAACAACGGAAGCGTGAACACATGTACAACAATTTTAAACTCTTTAAAACTTCCCACCAAGATCCATATGCATGTACTAAGAAAAATAAAACAACCATTGGGTGTTTAAGAAATACAACCTTTGTAATGTGAACCAGTATCGGTGGAGACTAGAAACGACAAGGAACCAAGTGTAGCTTCCCTCCAAGGTATCCACATGCGAGCAACATCCAACACCAACCGAGTGCTATCCCTTTCAACCCTATATGTAGACAACACGAAGTAGAAGTAAGAAAACCCTTTTTTTCTTCTTCCTAACTTGTGTTCAAGTCTACTAGTTGTTGTGGTTATCTTAACTCCTTGAAGAACCACCAACAATAATATCTTGTAGTTGTGTTGCATAAGAGAAGAAAACAAGTTGGTTATATGGTAGTTCAAGTCACTACTTAAACAACCATCCAAACCAATTTTATACAAAAGAGATTATATTTATAAAATCGCTCTCTTCTTGTTTTCTTCTTTTGGTCGTAGCATACATCAAGAAACAAGCATATTTGTTTCTTGTTTTTTCATGAGATACACATACACCACCTTTTGTTCTAAAATTCTTAATGGCCACCCACTCCATAAAAACCCATCACGTTTTTTTATCTATATCAAAATAAGACACATGGTTTTTAAGAGCCAACAAAAATGGGGCATCCTATTTGCAGCCAAAAAAAAGGGAGGGGCCTCTAACAATAATAAGTATATGTATGACGTGTAAACATGTAGTGTAATCATATACATATACAAGCAAAGTATAAAACTAAAAGGGGTCCATTTAAGAATGTAGATGTATATTTATATTTAAGTTCTATAAAATAAAACAAGATATAAATATTTGCTACACAATAAGGGGATACATCTATATGTATATCCTTGTGACAAGATATATATAATACGAGTAACAAGTTTACTCATAATTAATATATACAAGTGACATATAATCGTAAGATTATTATTTCACTTAAATAATAATGCGTCCAATAAATATATATTATGGTTGATTATGTTTTGAATCGTATTCCAAACATATAATTAGCGACTATTTGCTCTTTATATGCTTATTTATTATCAACAATATCGTCGTAAGTTGTGTCTTGGGCATATAGTAGGGGTGTTCAAAAATATCCGTATGCGATCCGAAATCCGAATACCCGAAAAATCCGATCCGAAATTATCCAAAAATTCGGATATCCGAAATTTTGGATACCCGAAATTCAGATATCCAAATTTTCGGATTCGGATTCGGATAGCATTTTTCCAAAAATTCGGATATTCGGATATCCGAATTATCCGAAATATATATTTTTTAAATTTTTTTAAATAATAAATATATAATATGAAAAACATCCCTAGATGTCCAAAACTCCAAATCGATATCATATATACTTGATGATCTAGTTTCTACATCGATCGATCGATCGATTGATCTTGTTATTATATGTTTATTTTAGATACACTCAGACCAATTGTTTTATATCTCTGTTTTTGCTCTTCTTCATCTAGAGATTATTGATTTTCTATCCTTAATTTCTCCTCGTTAATTATATTCTATATATTGCTTTAAGTTGAAGAATAATTAATTAATTTGATTGTACGTATATATAGTATAATTTGGTTGATAATCTAATTATGTAAAGGGTAGTTAATTAGTTTGTAAAAGTAGTTCCAGTTTGAAAAAAATAAATTAGTTTTTGAAGGAATTGAATGAAGTTTGTAAAAGTAGTTCTAGTTCTAATTAAATTAATATTTAGAACATGTAATCTTAGTACTAAATTTCCGGAAACCAAGAAAAACTCTTTGTAAAAGAAAAACTTAATATTAAATTTTGGATATTATGGATTATCCAAAATTTCGGGTTCGGATATCGGATAGTGAAATGTACTATCCGTAAATTTCGGATATCTGAAAATTCGGATATCCGAAAATAAACACCCCTAGCATATAGAACCAACAGAGACTACACGTGAAAACCTGACTTAGTAGGAACAGCCAGGAAGGAATTCCTAGAACTCAAGCAGGGTAATATGATGATTGTGAAATACAATACCTATACCGTCAAGTTACAGTTTGCTTGTGGTTATTGAATAATAGAAGAAGATCAGATCAAAAGGTACGTGGAGGGATTGCCTTACGACTATCACAATGCAGACTACCTTAGGGGTGGCCATGGATCATAAGGCTTACAGGGTTGAACACCATTCGGCTAACAAGGATCGGGCTTTTGTCAAGCGTAGAGAGAAGTGAAAGTGGGATGGACCATGTGGGTCCTCTAAAAAGGAACTTTAACCAAAAGAAAAATATTCTAAGAATAAGTTTGTCATCTATCAAGATTGTCATGCCTACGATTGGTGCCCATGTAGTGCTATTATGAATTAATACAAACGGTGATGTAAAATTAGACACCGATTCGAGGATTGCATGAGCACCGAACAAATGTGTTATATAATTGTCTTGAAATGGGGCATATTAGTGCAACTTATACTAAACCAAGGGTGCGATCACCGGTGAAGAAGACGGATGCACCAAGGGGATTGCATAGCTTACTTTTAAATTGAAAAAAGAGGAATGACGCACTCATGCCCTAACGTGAAGTCTAAGATATATAGTTCAATAAATGAATATTGAATGCCCCTAAAGGAAACTTTAGGGGGTGGATATACGGACCATGATATGCGGTATATGATATGAATTGGGGTACATGATACAATATGCGGTATATTAGCAATTATAAAATGTTACGGTTATTTGATAATGGATATTGAACCCATCTATATGATATTTGATATGCGGGGTTCTTGGGTTGGTCAAATATACAACGGGTCGAGTACTGTCGTTTGTTAATTGCATTTCTTACCTAATTACAACTATTTTATGGTTTTGGTTATTAACACCTATTGACTCATGAGACTTAAGTTGACACTTGTTTCTTTGAATTGTGTATTGTACTCACGCAGGTAGCAGTGAGGTGGTTATCCTTTTCGGTAGTTTGGATTTAGTTGGTTAATTGGTACCAATAAGACACTTTAATATTTTGTTAATAGATTGAATTATGTAACAGTTTTATCGTTGCGATTCACGGTGTGACCATTATAGTTTTAACGGTGTTTACTTGTCGTTTTACCGTTGGCATTTATTATGGAAATGTATTTTTAGACTTCCATTGCTAGCTATTGTTTATCAAATATTAAAAGTTTTTATAAATTATGAAATTTGGAAATCATGATGTTACAAGTTAGGATATTATTGGTAACATAATATGATTCTTATGTCTTTATTTATTGTTTTGGGATTTTTGTTAAATTTCTAGGAAAATTGTTAAATTATTGTTTTGCGGTTTAATGGTAATAATATGTAAATTGCATATAGTTTTATACTTATTCATGTACAAAACATTAAATATGGAAAAATAATTTAATTTTTTAATTTCCTTCGGTAATACTATCGGTTGGAAATCCGTTTAAAATAGAAGTGCATTTGAAATATACTTGTTGGAAGTCTGTCTGAAATGGGTCCATTAGAAACGACGTCCGTCAGAAAAAACCATCGGAAAACGGTATCCGGGTCCCCTTTTTCTGACAGCCGTATTTCGTCTAAAATCCGTCAAAAACACAGTTTTTCTAAAGATTTTGCCGTTGGAAATTGCCTTGTTTGTTGTAGTGCTTGTAGTGGCAAATTAAAAGAAATAAACAACTTATTCACTTCTTATTTTTACTTGAAATTGGTGTTTCTTCAGCAACAAATACATAAAGGGACATATTTGTAAGACTTCAACCGATGCACCTTTTTATGGTGATGGTTAAGGGTATAACACACATATGACTAGACATCGTCTAGTTTACAATATTACTAACACATAAAAGGGGATTAATTAACATCCTCGATCTGCAAGTTCTATGAATTGGGTGGTGGATTATTGTCGGGAGCAGGACGTCCACCTCCTTCCCCAGGATCACTTCTCTGCGGCGCGAACGGCGAAGCCACATGCACTTCACAGAATTGTAGCTTGAATATCATAATTAAATCAACAATGAACAACTACAAATACGAATGTGTGTACCCGCGTAATGTGACTATGTGATGAATTTTGTGTAGAATAATCATAAAGAGCTAATACGAGTTTGTGAATATTCCTTGCGAGATGAAGATAATATGAGTTTGTGAAGATTCTTTGTGAGAGTCACTTTGAAATTAAGAATTAAATTGCTAACTCTGAGTTATTTATCTTTCAGTTTGTTGGAAGAATTTTGTCGCATGGCTGATTAAAGAAGTTGCTGATTATATATATGTATGTATATATGTGTGTGTAATGTTTCATAGTTCCAATTATTATGTAATTGAGTTAGAATGCAATGTTTATAAAGTTCAACTCTTTGACTCTTTCATTTGTTTAGTATTTGTGAAATCTCTTGAACTTGATTTATTGAAAACATGAATTTAGGTGATCTCATGAATCAAAAGTTAATATTAAAAATATATGGTTAGAAATAATTCAGTTATAAGTATTGATTTAAATTCATTAATTGTCGGTTATGTTTTCAATATTTATTTGATTAAATTCATTAATTGTGGACTTAAAGGAGAGGTAAATGAGATATATAAAGGAAAGGTATTTTAGTAAATTTACTCTTCTTAAAATTAAGAGTTTTTTATGTGGTAAATACATTATATAGGAGTAAGATATATATATATATATATATATATATATATATATATATATATATATATATATACACACGTACATACCTTGAGATGTTGTGGTTGTGAACTTACTAGTGATGGCATCTGCTAAATTGATCGTCGAAATCAACATAATCCAACAAAGAAGAGCCAAGACCAAGACTACTCTAATTATATAATTACTATTGAACAATTTCATTCCGTAATTAAGATGAAAACACAGCTGTTATAATATGAATAATAATAGTAATAAAGTTTGGATTAAAATGAGGAAGTTGGATTGATCTATACACCTTTATTCACATATACAAATATATATATGATAAGCTAAAACAAGGTCCTTGTCAAATCATTAAATGAAATTGGAAATATTTTTTCCCATTCAACGAAGAGACTTTGAAAACGCGAGTCTTTAGTATCATTTTAAGCTGGCAATTAAGTTCATTGGATGTGCACCAAAGGGAGACATCTCTCTCTCTCTCTGTGTATATATATATAGCATGATATCCACACAATTCAGCGGCAACAAATAACTTCTACTCAATAACAAGCCCGTTTCGGTATTTACGTAATATAGTGACAACGGTCTATTTTTTTTTATCTTTTTTCTATTTTCTTTATTTTTTTTGTTCTCAATTAACTCTTTTATTAATTTTTAAAATAAACTTTGGGAACAATAAAACAAGAAAAGGTCTCTACTTATAATATATATAGGGTAAATTGCATGAAAATACAAGGTGTAAATTAGTCATTTGAAACTATTTATAATTAAGAGATTAAGAAAATAGAGTGAAATAGTGGATAATTTTCTATTTTATTTTGATTATATGCCTATTTAAAAAATTAAAAATGTCTAAATTCTAGTTATTGGTTATTCAGGCCATAAGTTCTATTTATACACATTTTATAATAATTAATCTAAAATATTTATTACATGATAGAATATTTAAAAAATGGAAGGTTTGGTTATGAAAATATTTTTTAATAATTAAGTTAATTTGTATTGACTTAGTTTTTTTACATTGAAAGTTTAGTAATTAAAATAGAATATAAGAATCTTATTAATTCTATTTAGTAGTTACTTCATTCCATTTAGTTTATATGAAGGGTAATTTAGTAATTTTAAATACTTAAAAGTTAAGAGTTTAAGAAAAAGGCCTAAATGCTTTATAATATAGTGTATGTGTGTGTGTGTGTAAATATATATATATATATATATATATATATATAGAAATAAGATCAATATAGAACATAGTCTTAATCATGGAACCTAAAGAACAAATCTGGATCATTTGATCATTTAAATTAATGGTTGAGATTTGAAGGTGACAACTTTGTAAATTATATGAAAACTATACGGGGTAACTGTATAATTGAACGCAAATATGATATTCTTTTTTAGGTAGCCCACAAATCCTTTTTCTAGCCACACCTCCTGAAAATGCAAACTGATAACCAAAAAACAAATCATTAAGTTATTTGCATGTTAATAACTTAATATTATTTGTATTTTTGTTATCTTCTTTTATGTCGGTTGCATGTTGAATTTTACATTCTCGTCAAACAATTTGCATTTTTGTTATCTTTTTTTACTTTTCATTTTCAACAGTTTCGTCAAAAAATTTGCATTTTCATATAAAAAAGTAGAAAACATTTCAATCCTGGTCCTGAATTAAAGAGGATAAAAAACAGAATCTAATGGTATATTTTTTTTGCTAAAATTCTTAAACATGAATTTATTATGACTATTTGAATGTTTACTAGTTTTTTTTTAATAAAAGTTTGGAGGTTGAATAAGGAAGGGAAGTGGGTATTAATTTGTAATTCTTTTTCTAGTTTTGCTCTTACTCTTAATGTCACGTGTCATCACCAGGTTTGTTCTCTTAGAATCTATGAATAAGCAAGGTTCTATGTATAACTTCACCCTATATAGGGGAGGGTTCATTTAAAAACCACTTTTATTGCGAGAACTGCGAGAACCAATGTTAGCCGTTCATTTTGGATAATGTAATTCATGGATGAAGAGCGTGAAGGGATTGCGTGTGGCAGGGTGCATGTAAAAAATTCATGAGTGGGCAATCCAATTGAAGGATTGGGAATTGGAGGCTAAGAATGGTTCTTGTTGTTCTCGCATTAAAAACGGTTCTAAAATGAACTTTTCACTATATATATATATATATATATATATATATATATATATATATATGCAAAAGTTCAAACGAGAACCGCGAGAACCAATCTTAGCCGTCCAATTTCTCGTCCTTCAAATGGATTGCCCACCCATGAATTCCTTACATGCACCTTGTCACACTCAATCCCCCACGCTCTTCATCCATGAATTCCACTTATCACTTAAATAACCAAGATTGGTTCTCACAGTTCTCATACGAAAAACAGTTCTCATTTGAAACCTCCTATATATATATATATATATATATATACTAGCATCGTACTCGCGCAATGCTGCGATGACAAATAGTTTGTGTTTTACAACATGACGCTTTCAAGAATGTAATAATATGCTATTCACTCGATTCAATGTCATGAAAATGTTTTCTACAGCAACATGTCCGTTTTTTTATTTTTCTTTTATCTGCATAAACTATTTTTTTTAATTTTAAAAATAAATTCTAAAAGACATTAAAACAAGAAAAAAAGATTTATATTACTTTCTTATGTTGATGTTTGGATAACTATCTTTGTGTGAGATATTGTATTAATATGGGAGAGTATATTTTAAATTAATAAAAAGTTGAAGTAATTAGGAGAGAGAATGCAATGGTTAAAGATTGAGTGGTTGAGATTAATTTAGATAGAATGAAAGGTCAAGATTTTGTCTTGATTGAATTTTAAGAACTCTTAAAATTAAGGAGAGAGAATGTTAAATGCTTTATATTGTAGTGCGCGTGTGTGTATCTATATATATATATATAGAGAGAGAGAGAGAGAAGTGTTCAACTGAGAATGAGAAATTAAATGAGAATGAAAAACTAAATTTCAGCCGTCGATTTGGACGTAAATATAAAAAAACACAGTGATATTTTTGTAATTAATCGCAACTTTATAAACAACGGTAGAATTTCATGACTGGAATATCAAAGAAAAAATGTCACCACTTCATTTTTTTCTTTGATATTTCAGTCATGAAGTACTAGTGTTTCATGACTGAAATATCAAAGAAAAAAGTGAAGCAAATACTTTTTTTATTTGATATGTCAGTCATGAAACAGTAGTATTTCATTACTGAAATATCAAAAGAAAAAAAGTGAAAGCAGTACCGTTTCATGACCGAATTATTAAAGAAAAAAAAGACAATGCTTCACTTTTTTCTTTGATATTTCAGTGATAAAATACTATTGTTTTATGACTGAAATATCAAAGAAATAAAAGACACCGCTTCACTTTTTTCTTTGCTATTTCAGTAATGAAATACTACTGTTTCATGACTAAAAAATCAAAGATAAAAAGTCACCGCTTCACTTCTTTCTTTGATATTCCAGTCATGAAATAGTAGTATTTCATTACTAAAATACCAAAGGAAAAAAAGTCACCGCTTTATTTTTATCTTTGATATTTTAGTCGTGAAATGAAATACTACTTCTCATGACTGAAATATCAAAGAAAAAATGTGTAGCAGCAAAGTAAAAGAATGATTCATATATAAAATATCAAAATAAAAAATCATTGTTTCACTTTTTTATTTGATATTTCGGTCATAAAATACTATACTGATTTTAAAGTTGCGATTAGTTACAAAAATGTCACCGTGTTTTTTATTTAAGTCTAAATCGGATGGCTAAGATTTAGTCTTCCATTCTTATTTAATTTCCCATTCTCATTCAATTTCCCTTTCAAATGAGTGTTGTTTTTCGTACAAGAACCTCGAAACCAATTATAGCCACGGATCAACATGATGCAGAGTCTATTCGTTGTTAATTGATAACCTTAAACTAATCAAACTTATTCTTATTAATTAAGGGTTTCGACATTTTTACATTACCCCCACTTTTGTTAAACTAATATATCCATCAAACGGAAAGGCATTAATTTGGAGCATAATGGACAAGAAGGGGAGATAGGCTAAAAGCTGTGGACTCACTCACTCACAGCTGTTATAATATGAATAATAATAGTAATAAAGTTTGGATTAAAAGGAGGAAGTTGGATTGATCTATACGCCTTTGTTCACAGATACAAATATATATATGATAAGCTAAAACAAGGTCCTTGTCAAATCATTAAATGAAATTGGAAATATTTTTTCCCATTCAACGAAGAGACTTCAAAAACGCGAGTCTTTGGTATCATTTTAAGCTGGCAATTAAGTTCATTGGATGTGCACCAAAGGGAGACATCTATATATATATATATATATATATATATATATATATATATATATATATATATATATATATATATATATATATATATATATATATATATATATAGCATGGTATTCACGCAATGCAGGGGCAACAAATAACTTCTACTCAATAACAAGCCCGTTTCGATATTTACGTAATATAGTGATAACGGTCTATTTTTTATCTTTTTTCTATTTTCTTTATTTTTTTTTTCTCAATTAACTCTTTTATTAATTTTTAAAATAAACTTTGGGAACAATAAAAAAATAAAAGGTCTCTACTTATAATATATATATAGGGTAAATTGTATGAAAATACAAGGTGTAAATTAGTTATTTGAAACTATTTATAATTAAGAGATTAAGAAAATACAGTGAAATAGTGGATAATTTTCTATTTTATTTTGATTATATGCCTATTTACAAAATTAAATATGTCTAAATTCAAGTTATTGGTTATTCAGGTTATTGATTATATGCCTATTTATACACATTTTATAATAATTAATCTAAAATATTTATTACATTATAGAATATTTAAAAAATGGAAGGTTTGGTTATGAAAATATTTTTTAATAATTAAGTTAATTTGTATTGACTTGGTTTTTTTACATGGAAAGTTTAGTAATTAAAATAGAATATAAGAATCTTATTAATTCTATTTAGTAGTTATTTCATTCAATTTAGTTTATATGAAGGGTAATTTAGTAATTTCAAAATACTTAAAAGTTAAGAGTTTAAGAAAAAGGCCTAAATGCTTTATAATATAGTGTATGTGTGTGTGTGTGTATATATATATATATAGAAATAAGATCAATATAGAACATAGTCTTAATCATGGAACCTAAAGAACAAAACTAGATCATTTAATCATTTAAATTAATGGTTGAGATTTGAAGGTGATAACTTTGTAAATTATATGAAAACTATACGGGGTAACTGTATAATTGAACGCAAATATGAAATTCTTTTTTAGGTAGCCCACAAATCCTTTTTCTAGCCACACCTCTTGAAAATGCAAACTAATAACCAAAAATCAAATCATTAAGTTATTTGCATGTTAATGACTTAATATTATTTGTATTTTTTTATCTTCTTTTATGTCGGTTGCATGTTGCATTTTACATTCTCGTCAAACAATTTGCATTTTTGTTATCTTTTTTTATTTTTCATTTTCAACTGTTTCGTCAAAAAATTTGCATTTTCATATAAAAAAAGTAGAAAACATTTCAATCCTAGTCCTGAATTAAAGTGAAACAGAATCTAATGATATATATTTTTTTGCTAAAATTCTTAAACATGAATTTATTATGACTATTTGAATGTTTACTAGTTTTTTTTTTAATAAAAGTTTGGAGGTTGAATAAGGAAGGGGAGTGGGTATTAATTTGTATTTATTTATCTAGTTTTGCCCTTACTCTTAATGCACGTGTCATCACCAGGTTTGTTCTCTTAGGTTCTATGAATAAGCAAGGTTCTATGTATAACTTCACCCTATATAAGGGAGGGTTCATTTAAAAACCACTTTTATTGCGAGAACCGCGAGAACCAATGTTAGCCGTTCATTTTGGATAATGTAATTCATGGATGAAGATCGTGAGGGGATTGCGTGTGACAGGGTGCATGTAAAAAATTCATGGGTGGGCAATCCAATTGAAGGATGGGGAATTGGAGGCTAAGATTAGTTCTTGCGGTTCTCGCAGTAAAAACGGTTCTCAAATGATTGTAGTGCGAGAACCAATCTTAGCCGTCCAATTTCTCCTCCTTCAAATGGATTGCCCACCCATGAATTCCTTACATGCACCTTGTCACACTCAATCCCCCACGCTCTTCATCCATGAATTCCACTTATCACTTGAATAACCAAGATTGGTTCTCACAGTTCTTATACGAAAAACAGTTCTCGTTTAAAACCTCCCCTATATATATATATACTAGCATCGTACTCGCGCAATGCTGCGATGACAAATAGTTTGTGTTTTACAACATGACGCTTTCAAGAATGTAATAATATGTTATTCACTCGATTCAATGTCATGAAAATGTTTTCTACAGCAACATGTCCGTTTTTTTTATTTTTCTTTTATTTGCATAAACTATTTTTTTTAATTTTAAAAATGAATTCTCAAATACATTAAAACAAGAAAAAAAGATTTATATTACTTTCTTATGTTGAATTTTGGATAACTATCTTTGTGTGAGATAGTGTATTCATATGGGCGAGTATATTTTAAATTAATAAAAAGTTGAAGTAATTATGAGAGAGAATGTAATGGTTAAAGATTGAGTGGATGAGATTAATTTAGATAGAATGAAAGGTCAAGATTTTATCTTGATTGAATTTTAAGAACTCTTAAAATTAAGGAGAGAAAATGTTAAATGCTTTATATTGTAGTGCGCGTGTGTGTATATATATATATATATATATATATAGAGAGAGAGAGAGAGAGAGAGAGAGAGAGAGAAGTGTTCAACTGAGAATGAGAAATTAAATGAGAATGGAAGACTAAATTTCAGCCGTCGATTTGGACGTAAATATAAAAAAAAACGGTGGCATTTTTGTAATTAATCGCAACTTTATAAACAACGGTAGAATTTCATGACTGGAATATCAAAGAAAAAAAGTCACCACTTCATTTTTTTCTTTGATATTTCAGTCATGAAGTACTAGTGTTTCATGACTGAAATATCAAAGGAAAAAAGTGAAGCAAATACTTTTTTTATTTGATATGTCAGTCATGAAACAGTAGTATTTCATTACTGAAATATCAAAAGAAAAAAAGTGAAAGCAGTACTGTTTCATGACCGAATTATTAAAGAAAAAAAAGACAATGCTTCACTTTTTTTTGATATTTTAGTGATAAAATACTACTGTTTTATGACTGAAATATCAAAGAAATAAAAGACACCGCTTCACTTTTTTCTTTGCTATTTCAGTCATGAAATACTACTGTTTCATGACTAAAAAATCAAAGAAAAAAAGTCACCGCTTCACTTTTTTCTTTGATATTCCAGTCATGAAACAGTAGTATTTCATTACTAAAATACCAAAGGAAAAAAAGTCACCGCTTTATTTTTATCTTTGATATTTCAGTCATGAAATGAAATACTACTGTCTAATGACTGAAATATCAAAGAAAAAAAGTGTAGCCGCAAAGTAAAAGAATGATTCATATGTAAAATATCAAAATAAAAAATCATTTTTTCACTTTTTTATTTGATATTTCGGTCATAAAATACTATACTGATTTTAAAGTTGCGATTAGTTACAAAAATGTCACCGTGTTTTTTTATTTACGTCTAAATCGGATGGCTGAGATTTAGTATTCCATTCTTATTTAATTTCCCATTCTCATTCAACTTCCCTTTCAAATGAGTGTTGTTTTTCGTACAAGAACCTCGAAACCAATTATAGCCACGGATCAACATGATGCAGAGTCTATTCGTTGTTAATTGATAACCTTAAACTAATCAAACTTATTCTTATTAATTAAGGGTTTCGACATTTTCACATTACCTCCACTTTTGTTAAACTAATATATCCATCAAACGGAAAGACATTAATTTGGAGCATAATGGACAAGAAGGGGAGATAGGCTAAAAGCTGTGGACTCACTCACTCACAGCTGTTATAATATGAATAATAATAGTAATAAAGTTTGGATTAAAAGGAGGAAGTTGGATTGATCTATACGCCTTTGTTCACAGATACAAATATATATATATGATAAGCTAAAACAAGGTCCTTGTCAAATCATTAAATGAAATTGGAAATATTTTTCCCATTCAACGAAGAGACTTCGAAAAAGCGAGTCTTTGGTATCATTTTAAGCTGGCAATTAAGTTCATTGGATGCACACCACACTCATACATTATATTAGAACACACACATCTACAGATAATGCATCACACATCAATTATGCCACACAGGCGGGGTAGACACAACCTCCGTGTCACATAAATCACAATATCACATAGAGCACGTATCACAACATAATATAAGAGTTAGTGAAACTCACTTGTTCAACAACAAGGTAATAGAAACACCGTAACAGTCGACGTACTCGGGATTGTTCAGCAGTAGGGACCTACATTACATCTTTTGAATCAATACCGGGTACAAGTCCCTACATCATGATGCGCACACGCACACCCTAAGTCCTAAAGTCGGACCACACAACCCGGGGACGCGTCGCGTCCATCTACCCGATGCGTCGTGTCAGAGTAAAGTGTCGGATTTCAATTAAGAGTTCAACCATCGGTTTTCTCTTATCGGATTTCACTTTATTTGGCATAAGTCGCATGAAGTTTAAGTGTAAAGGTCGCAGGCATGCCTCATGCGATTGTTGCATCATGCGAATGTCGCATGGGTAAGTCGCATGGAACAACTACGAATGTTGCATGGAACAACTATGAATGTCGCATGGAAAAGTCGGATGGTACAAAGGTATAAGTCGCATGGAACCACTTTGAGCTCATGCGACTGTCGCATGGAACAATAGTGAAAGTCGCATGGCCCTTCCCAATCATCAGCTGAAAGTTGCATGGAACCAAAGTGAAAGTCGCATGACACTCCCAGGCACTCATGCGACTGTCGCATGGGGGTACCTTCTTCCCTGTCAGCTCATCATTTTGAAAACCCCAGAACCTTGAAACTCCATTTTCAAAATCACAACCTTCTCAAAACTTAACCAATTCACTTTATTTTAGTTTCTAAAGATTCCTAACAACTAAAGAACAACTCCTTATCAAACAACCCAATCAAATGGTAGTCTACAGGTGAAGTTCTTTCTTTAAAAAAATGGGTTTTCATAATCTTCAAGAACAGGGATGAAACTACCCAACTTTCAACCCAAATCTCACCCAAGAACTCAAACTGAAAACAACTACGAAAGATAGAATCCATACCTTGAAATTCTTCTTCAAGTTGAACACCCACAGAGCACTCTTCTCTATCTCTCTAAGTTAAAACTCAATGCAACAGTAACCAATTCCTTGGGAGGCTGTGCCCTAAAATAATATATATACTTGCCTCCTTGGGCCAAGCCCATCCAATTCCTCTTTTTTTTTCTTTTAATATTAAAGCTCAAGCCCATTTATATTCTTTGCTAGGTTATAGATGAAGGCCCAAAATTAAACATACATATTTAATTAATCAACTAAGTCACCCACAAATTTAATAATTCGCATTTCTTGAATTCGATAGATAATAGTAATAAGGTTCGTAATTCAATTTACATAGTCTTAATAATTACATGAGGGAACCGGGTATTACAACTCTCCCCCACTTAGACATGACTTCGTCCCCGAAGTCACTACTCGAATAGTCCTAGGTAGAACTTCCTCATCTCCGCCTCTAGTTCCCACGTCCACTCGGAACCCTTTCGATGTTCCCACTGAACCTTTACCATTTCAACTTGCTTATTCCTTAACACCTTGGTTTCCCGGTCTATTATAGCCACGGGTCTTTCAACAGAGTTCAGATTCTCATCAACCTCTATATCTTCCAATGGTACAAAAGTAGACTCGTCGGCCAGGCACTTCCTCAGATGTGACACATGAAACGTATTGTGAATCCTTGACAGCTCTTTGGGTAGCTCCAGACGATATGCTACCCTGCCTATTCTGCGTAGCTCTTCTGTCGGCTCTGAGCTGCGCGTAACCTCTCACGAATTTTCTGTATATTCTCCGTCGTCCTTTGCACAACTTCGGTTCTACCCAGTACCCTATGCCCAACCTCACCCCAACAAACCGGGGTTCTACACCGCCTCCCGTATAACATCTCATATGGAGGCATCCCGATACTCGCATGGTAACTGTTATTATAAGAGAATTCCGCCAGTGGAAGATAAGTATCCCAGCTACCACCAAAATCTAGAACACACGCCCTCAACATGTCCTCGAGAGTTTGAATCGTCCTCTCACTCTGACTGTCGGTCTGCGGGTGATAGGCGGTACTAAAATGCAACTTTGTTCCCAAATCGTCGTGAAACTTCTCCCAGAACCTCGAAGTGAACCTCGTATCCCTGTCGGACACCACCGACACCGGCACACCATGCCTAGAGATCACTTCCTTCACATACACACTGGCCAAAGCTGCCGACGAGAAGGTCTCGTGAATTGGTATAAAGTGTGCACTCTTAGTAAGCCTATCCACCACCACCCAAATCATATTGAAATTCCTCGGTGTTCTCGGTAGCTTGGTAATAAAATCCATCGTAATGTGTTCCCATTTCCATTCCGGAATTTCCAATGGCTGTAGCTTCCCATGCGGTCTCTAGTGCTCAGCTTTGACCCTTAGACAGGTCAGACATCCCTCAACATACTTGGCAACCTCCCGCTTCATCCCGGGCCACCAGTAGTGCACTCTTAAGTCTCGATACATCTTCGTTGCCCCAGGATGAATGGAAAATTTTGACTTATGAGCTTCCTCTAGCAACGTTGTCCTGACATTAGCTATTGCCGGTACCCATACCTGCCTATAACACGTGAGTAAATCTCGGTTATCCTTAACAAAATTCTTCACTTGGCCCTTAACTCTGTCTTTATTGTGGTTCTCCGGCCTAATTGCTTCAGCCTGCGCTGACCGAACCAAGTCAAACAACGAAGTGGTAAGGGTCATTTGTAAACATTTCGCCCCCCGTAACATACATCCCGACTTACGACTCAAGGCGTCGGCCACAACATTAGCCTTTCCCGGATGATAAATGATCTCGAAATCGTAGTCATTCACCAGATCTAACCACCTTCGCTGCCGCATATTTAGATTCTTCTGGTCTGCAAAGTACTTTAAACTCTTGTGGTCGGTATAAATAGTGCATTTAACTCCATAGAGGTAGTGTCTCCAAATTTTCAAAGCGAAAACCACGGCCGCAAGCTCTAGGTCGTGGGTTGGATAATTGCCCTCGTGGGGTTTAAGTTGTCTCGACGCATACGCTATCACTTTCCCCGCTGCATCAGAACGCATCCCAAACCACAGTGCGCTGCATCACAATAAACCACTAGATCCTCCATTTCCTCAGGTAGGGTTAATACCGGAGCCTCACATAACTTCCTTCGCAATGTCTCAAAAGCCGTCTGCTGCGCACTCCCCCAACAGAATTTCTCATTCTTTTTGGTCAGCTTTGTTAACAGTGTGGCAATTTTCGAGAAATCCTGGATAAATCGTCTGTAGTATCCTCCCAACCCAAGGAAACTCCGAATCTCGGTGGCGCTTTTCGGCTGTTCCCATCTTAGCACCGCTTCAATCTTGACGGGATCTACCTTGATTCCGTCCTGATTCACAAGGTGACCTTGAAATTGAACCTCGCGTAGCCAAAATTCACACTTAGAGAACTTTGCATACAACTTCTCCCGCTTCAAGGTTTCTAAAATCTCCCGAAGGTGTCGTTCGTGCTCTTCCCGGGTCTTGGAATATATCAAGATGTCGTCGATGAACACAATTACGGATCGGTCCAACATAGGTCGGCACACTCGATTCATTAAGTCCATAAAAGCGGATGGTGCATTCGTAAGCCCGAAAGGCATTACTACAAACTTGTAGTGCCCGTACCTCGTCCTAAACGCAGTTTTGCTAATGTCTTCGTCCCAAAATCTCAACTGGTGGTATCCTGATCGAAGGTCTATCTTAGAAAACCATGATGCTCTCTGGAGTTGGTCGAATAGATCGCCTATTTGGGGTAACAGGTACGATTCTTGACCGTAAGTTTATTTAGCTCTCGGTAATCAATGCACATCCTGAAGGTTCCGTCTTTGTTCATCACAAAGAGTATCGGTGCTCCCCACGGCGAACTACTCGGGCGTATAAATCCCTTGTCTAACAGCTCTTGCAGCTGACTCATCAACTCCTTCATTTCCGGTGGTGCAAGGGGATACGGTGCTTTGGCTATCGGAGTGGCGCCAGGTACTAGATCAATCATGAACTCCACCTGACGTTCCAGCGGCACCCCCGGCAAGTCCTTCAGAAACACTTCTGGGAATTCCCTTACTACTGGTACGCCGCCTACTTCCACTATTTTCTTTTCCTTTGTGCTATCAATGACGTATGCTAGAAATGCAGAACACCCATGCCGCAGGTATTTCCTCGCCTTCAAGACCGTGCAAATAGCCGGACCACCCCTCTTGCGTTCCCCGACGATTACTACTTCTTCCCCACTTGGAGTCCGAATCCTTACCTCGCGTCGATTGCAATCAATGGTAGCCCGATTCTGGCTCAACCAATCCATACCGACGATCACATGGAATTCTCTCTTCGCAATAGGTATCAGGTCGATTTTGAATTCTTCCCCTTCTATATGTACTAGGTTACTTCTATAAACCGTCGTTACTGATACAACCCGATCATCCGCAATGTCTACTTCTATAGGTACTTCTAGCTTAACAGGCGTGATTCCAAGGTTATCACAAAAGTTAAAAGACACAAAGGACCTGCTGGCCCCCGAATCAAACAATACAAGTGTAGGTTACGAGTTAACAAGATAAGTACCTGCGACCACATCCGGCTCCGTCTTGGCTTCCTCCGCGGTTAGCTGGAAAGCCCGACCCCTACGATTCGGCCCTTCGGTCCTCTTGCCCTGGTTACCGTCGGCAATCCTCAACGTAGCTAGGGCTGGTGCCCTGACAGGGTTAGCTTTCAAGTGTGGGCATGCTGACCTCTCATGCCCAGGTTGGTAATACACAAAGCATTATCTCGCAGCCGAACCACAATCCCTGCTTAGATGAGCCCTCTTCCCGCACCTGTAACAGTTTGGCGCCCAATCTCCACACGCACCCTGATGGTGCTTCCCGCATTTCACACACTTAGCAGGTTCTTTCTTTCCCCCTTGCTTTGGTACACTGAATCTTGCTTTCTTGTACCCCATATCAACCTGTTCCATTTTCCTCTTGACCTGCCTCTCTGCTGCTTGCTTTTCCAGCTCCAGTTCCCTTGCCCTCGTAGCCCCCATCATCTGCTCCAAGGTTTGATACTTGGACTCATCCACAAACTCCCTGATCTCTGTCTTCAACACATCCATGTAGCAAAACATCTTCATTTGCTCATCCGCTACGTACTCGGGGCAAAACCTAGCTTTTTCCAAGAACCGCTCGTTGAGCTCAGTGATGGTTTCAGACGTTTGCTTCATGGCCATGAATTCCCTCTTCACCCCTTCCACCTCTACCCTTGGTGTGAACTTGGTGGTAAACAGCGCCTTGAACTCTTCCCATGATGATCCTACCAGTGCTTCACCTTTCTGCATAAGCAACAGGGACCACCAGTCCTTTGCAGCACCGCGAAGCAAATTGCTTGCGAAAAGGACCTTGCGGTACGCAGGACAGTAACTGGTCCTGAAGGCCCCTTCAACTTCCGCTAGCCACCTAGAGCTAGCTACGGGGTCTGGCTTGCCTTCAAAGGTCGGCGGCTGGCAAGCCACGAACTCCCGGTATATATAACCCTCGGCAACTCCTTGGGCTCCTGCTTGTGCCACGGGGTGTCTGCCCATTCGCCTGGCATCTAGTGCTTTCGTTACCTCGGCGGCAACCATACCCTCCATCTCCTCAGCCATCTGTTCAAACATATTCGGTAGGATTTGTTCCAGAGATTTCCCGATCGCAGCTACCAATCCAGCATCCACCGGAGGGGGATCCTCATTCCCCTTACCAGCGGTAACCACCGGCATCCTTGGTTGACGCCAAAGGTCTGTTTCAGCCGTAACACTTGCAGCTTCCCCATCTCGGGGTACGTGGGCGCTTCCCCCAGCCAATAAGTTGCGGTTCCTTCTCGTTTCAACCATTCTAAAGTATAGATAACGCACTGTATGTTAGGTAGGCGTTACCGCACATAACTTCCCAACTCATAAACTTTCTCGCATCTAGGATCACCTACAAGTATCCCTATGTGCACTAAAGCAACCCTAGCTAAGCACATATCATCAAACAAGTAACCCCTCGCCCGATTCACAAGACATTTAATGATTCCGTCAAGTTCTAATGTGTATCATGGGTTCGTAATTATACAGGGCTTCATACTATTACCAACACACTATACACACCAGATCTTAGCTTCACCACTCAATCTCCTGATTCGCGGGTTTAGTTCATGTATAGCATCATGTAATAGGCATCACGTATAGGTCGTCACTTCTTACATTGGTGTAGTGTAGTGTAAATATAGTGCTATGCATAACACTAGTCATACAGGTAGTCGAATCCTTGAATCTACCCTACCACAACATAAAACGAGAACATGTAATAAGGCCAACACAAGTGTTCTAAAACTAATTGTCCAGTTTCATGCATGACATAGTATATTCACATTACACTAAGAATCGATATCAACAATATCATCAGTATATCAGCAACATTCCCAATTCAGCAATCACAGTCCAACAACCCTATCAATAGTAAGGGATCACCAGGACCTCCGGCTCCAGCTGACAGCGCGGTTTGAAAATAAGTTGGGAAAATCGTTTTAAAAATCTCGTACGGAACCAAGGTTTAAGTCCAAACACACCACCTACGTGCTTGAATCCCTTAAACCTAGGCTCTGATACCAAGTTGTAACATCCCAAATTTTTTTTCATATATAATCATAAATCGTTAATTAAACGTTTGGTTCATCATCAATCATCAGCCGGCCCAATACACGGGACTTACGGCACACAAAATACATGTTTGTAAGTAATAGTTTAAAAATCAGAGTTCAAATAAAGTTTAGCGGAAACAGCTGTCATGCAGGAGCCTTCCCCTTGTCAGCACGCGACGGTCCTGAAAGAATCAACGACAACGGGTTAAGCATAAAGCTTAGTGAAAACACCACACTCATACATTATATTAGAACACACACATCTACAGATAATGCACCACACATCAATTATGCCACACAGGCGGGGTAGACACAACCTCCGTGTCATATCAATTTCCACACAGGCGGGGTAGACACAACCTCCGTGTCATATCAATTGCCACACAGGCGGGGTAGACACAACCTCCGTGTCACATAAATCACAATATCACATAGAGCACGTATCAAAACATAATATAAGAGTTAGTGAAACTCACCTGTTCAACAGCAAGGTAATAGAAACACAATAACAGTCGACGTACTCGGGATTGTTCAGCAGTAGGGACCTACAATACATCTTTTGAATCAATACCGGGTACAAGTCCCTAAATCATGAGGCACACACGCACTCCCTAAGTCCTAAAGTCGGACCACACGAAGGTCGGATGAGGTATACATGGTGAAGGTCACATGAAACTAACTTTTATACTGAAAGTCCACAAAAGGAACGCAAACACTAAAGTCCACAACCCGGGGACGCGTCGCGTCCATCTACACGACGCGTCGCGTCAGAGTAAAGTGTCGGATTTCAATTCAGAGTTCAACCATCGGATTTCGCTTATCGGATTTCACTTATCGGATTTCACTTTATTTGGCATAAGTCGCATGAAGTTTAAGTGTAAAGGTCGTAGGCATGCCTCATGCGATTGTCGCATCATGTGAAAGTCGCATGGGTAAGTCGCATGGAACAACTACGAATGTCGCATGGAACAACTACGAATGTCACATGGAACAACTATGAATGTCGCATGAAAAGTCAGATGGTACAAAGGTATAAGTCACATGGAACCACTTTGAGCTCATGCGACTGTCGCATGGAACAATAGTGAAAGTCGCATGGCCCTTCCTAATCATCAGCTGAAAGTCGCATGGAACCAAAGTGAAAGTCGCATGGCACTCCCAGGCACTCATGCGACTGTCGCATGGGGGTACCTTCTTCCCTGTCAGCTCATCATTTTGAAAACCCCAAAACCTTGAATCTCCATTTTCAAAATCACAACCTTCTCAAAACTTAACCAATTCACTTTATTTTAGTTTCTAAAGATTCCTAACAACTAAAGAACAAATCCTTATCAAACAACCAAATTAATACTACCATTTGGTGGTCTACAGGTGAAGCTCTTTCTTAAAAAAAATGGGTTTTCATAATCTTCAAGAACAGGGATGAAACTACCTAACTTTCAACCCAAATCTCACCCAAGAACTCAAACTGAAAACAACTACGATGGATAGAATCCATACCTTGAAATTTTTCTCACAAATTGCTTCTAATCACTTCCTTGCCTCCTCCTCCTTCTTCTTCACGTTGAACACCCACAGAGCACTCCTCTCTCTCTCTCTCTCTTTAACACCGTAAAATCTAAGCAATTTTTTTAAATTGCGCTGCGGAAGCTTTGATTAATGTTAAACATTCATTCCAAATAAAGTAATTACAAATATATATAAAAAAATATCTGTCCTTGAAAATCCAACATGCATAAGTCTGTGTTACAAAAATAACTGGCTCGTTTCATTTAAATCTAGTCATCAGAGTCAAGTCAACTTTTCCTTCCACGAGCACTCACAAACACAAACCTGCAAAAAGCAACAACTGTGGGGAATTAGAACAAATCTAAGTGAGTAGAGGCTAAACCCAAAAGCAAACATTAAGCCAATACTAATCATGTAATCACAACTCTAAGAAGACCGGCGGTTTGGCGCAGAACCTACAACCACTGCCGGCCAAAGCAAAGGTTTACTGATAGCCCTCTACTGAATTGGCACAGTGAAATCCCACTCTCAAGCAACTAATGCAACAGTAAGGCTACCACTGTTCAACTAACCAGTAAACGAGCCCAGCCTAATTCCACGTATAGCTGACTTCTCAAACGCAACTCAAAATCATACTAAGAGTGCGTATCGAACAAATAGTCATGCAACAGATATCAATAAAATTCACAATCAACAGTTCCAATAACAAACCATCACATACAATCATGCCTTACATCAGTAATATTAAACACAATCTTTACCATTCGCATCCAACATTCACTCACCTTTCAAGTTCAGACGAAACACTCATAATTCTTATATTACTGAGTATTTTGATTTCCTGAAAACATAATAACAATCAATCAGTCCAAATATTATAAATATATCTCATCATATATCTATAATTCATTCATAACATCAACAATCAATAAACAATAACAAATCCAAACACAAAATATCGGATTTCAACAACTATCGGATTTACACTCAGATTTCTCAAAATCCGCAACCCAAGTGTCGGATTTCACCAATGTCGGATTTGGGAATCCGATGGATTCCCTAACTGTCGGATTCACCTTAATTGGATTTCAAGCACTTGATTTCAAAGTCCCGGATTTTCAAGTTTCGGATTTCATGAATCGGATTCTGACTTTAGTCATTTTCCAAGTTTAGGATTTCATATCAATTATAGTATTCGGATTTGGGGTTTTCATAAACCAAGTTTCGGATTCTAAAGTAATCGGATTTCATAAGATCCGGATTTTTGCAAGATTCAGATTTCTATATAATCGGATTTAGTCATAATCGGTTTTCCTATCTTCCACAATCCGCTAACTTCATATTCACCAAATTTGCAAACATCAAAATAGTATAACTCAAATCCAGATTTCATAATAATCATAACTATTATTCCAGAAACATACTTTAAACACCTTTAAACACAATCTAATGTAGTGAACACCATATTTGCCTATATCCTATGAACACATTAATCATAAAAATCATATTCTATCAAAAAACGATTATGGTGTTCTAACATGCAATCCTCAATCTAAACATAGATCATGTTTTTTATTCAAATAACACATCAAGAAAGAAGAATGATATTACGATAATCTTAAACACACCAACCTTAATCTTTGTTCACACACAATAAAAATGGAAATTCCGATTCCTTTCCTTCTTCTTCTTTCTCTCGGTTTCTTAGCAAGAACACTCACACACACTCTTGAATGTTTTGAGAGAAAAGAAACAGATTACTCACACACACACGCACACTCTACTTGTTCACATGCAAAGTAGGTGGCAACTAAAACTCCTAACACCCCCCACGTGTAATACACTTACACACGTGCAAACATACACACACACACCTACGGTCATACATACATAAATAAATATACATACTTTTAATAATTTAATAATTCTAAATTAATTAATTAACTAATATCACTTAATTAATCACATAATTAATTTAAGTAATTATAACACAAACAAACATATACCGTAAACCTGCTAATCTGCTAGCCCTGGTTTGCGGGTGTTACAAATCTCCCCTCCTTAAGAGGATTCCGTCCTCGGAATCCTTTCCGACTAAAATAACTGGTGATACCTATCTTTCATTTCCGCCTCAGTCTCCCAAGTTAGATCAGAACCTTGACTGTGTTTCCATTTGACCAATACCATAGGTATCTGCTTCTTTCGAAGTTTGGTCACCTTTCGATCTAGTAGTTCAATCGGTTCCTCTATCAGCCTCTTATTAGAATCAACTTTCAACTCATGTACTCGGAGAATCTGGCTTTCATCATCAATCTTACATTTCCTCAGATAACAGACATTAAATGTATCATGTATCCTAGCAAGCTCTGTAGGATGATCTAGAGTAACTGCTTGATCATTAACAACTTGACGGATACGGAAAAGACCGATGAAACGGGGAGCCAACTGTTGGGAATCCATGGGGATCAAAGCACGCAACGGAAGCAACAAAAACACACAAAAGGATCCCATGATTTCCCAATGGTGGAGAAAACTTGTAAGAACATGCATGCAACCAAAAACAAGAACAAAGAGAAGAAGGAGACCAAATCATACCCTCGAAGACTTTGATAATTCTGGAACCACTTGGAGATTTGGGATGAGCTAATGAAACAAAAGGCTTCAAGCACCAAAGAAGTCCACACCAAGCTAACCTTCTTTCTCCTTGTACTAGCAAGCCACCAAACCACCAACACTTGAGGGTTTGATTCTGGAACAGCCTTGTAACCACTTGTGCACTTACCACCTTCACTTGTTCTTGCTCTCTCTTTCTATGGAAGAACTCACAATGTGTATAATGCACAAAATGACCAAGAATCTAGAATGCACCAAAAAGACCTCTTTTATAAGCATTCTATCTGTTCAAAGAGCCCAGAGTCGGAGCTAAGTGGCACACCATCATTGGACCAACAAAATGGTCCAACCAAATACAAGTGTCACTTAGAATTCTGCCTTCACGACTTCTTCACGGGCTCTCACGGGCCGTGAAGGATAAATGCGCCATGACCAGCCATTTATCCTCCACGACTCGTGCCGCGCCGTGCAAGAATCGTGAGGGTTCGTGTCTTCACGACCTCCTTCACGGGCCGTGTAGGGTCGTGAAGCCCTAGGGTTTCACGAACCACGCGGCCCACGACAGGACTCGTAGACACGAGCTGCTTCACGACCCGTGGAGCATCCTTCACGGTCGTGAAGCCTAGGTCTACTGGAATTTGACCATTTTGACTCTTTCTTCTTATAGTAGGCTGTCGAGATTGAAACTTGGCGTGTGACCCAATAGGCCCGCGCTTCATTGGCAGTGATGCTGGCCTACGTGTGTCAGTGGGCAGATTCCAACAAACTCCCACTTGCACATGACACACCGTATCCATGGGCACCACAAACAGGGAGCGGCCTCTAGCAAGGCATCCCTGCCCCCAACTAAACATGGGGTATGTCATCCCTGACAAGTACCATGATAAACTAAAAGAGTTTGACATGGTCCTATAGATAAGTGATCAATTATCTTATTGTTCGCGATATCCAAGTGAACACGAGACATGGTACAAAGTCATTCTCCGATCGTTCACAATTATGTTTCTCGATCAAGATTGGTGGTGACCAAAAGGTGAGTTGCAACTGATCAACAATCATTGCAAACTCGAGCATGGCCATGCAGTTTTGGTGTCAGCGCCCAATCATCGAGGGGCCCAAGGATATCTCTCTTTACAGAGGAACAAATTCCTTTGACTACATTGCCTCCAATATAATGGCAATACTTTACCCAAATACCTCCTTTATAATAGCCAATTACGGACTACGTTTGAAAGCAGTCAGAATAAAGCAAACCAAAATAGTGAAACACATGCATCTCCGGTCTAAGGATAAAAGATATTATCATCCTGATTTACTCTTGACATGTACCATGAAGTAAAATCAGGTGTGGGTCGTCCAATCACTTGAAACTCTTTTCAAGTATAGGCGAAATATTGCGTCCCTTGTATTCAATCCCTATTGAATACTATGACCAATCATTTCCCTCGATCTTCGTTCATACTTCCTTCCTTGAAGAATGACCGATCGTGGACAGTTTAGAATGTAGAACATTCAAGGAAGTGATAAAACATGCAAAGTTGGAACACAATAATGATTTAAAGAAAGTATTCGCTACACGCGTATCATTAAATCTCCATTTAATAATCAATACATTCAAAAATACAATATTGCTTAATGTTCCCAATAACATAGTAAATACATCAAATACAATAACCAACAACTCAAACCAAGTCACAAGCAAATTTAATCCCAATAGCACGTGTGTGGGCATCGTGCTTGGCTTGCGACAACGGTTTAGTGAACGGATCCGCCAAATTGCTATCCGTGTGTACTTTGCTGATGACGATGTCTCCATTTTCGACCACGTCCCGGATAAAATGATATTTCCGCGGAATATGCCTCGTGCGTCGATGAGACCTTGGTTCCTTTGCTAAAGCAACGGCACCCTCGTTGTCACAGAAGATCTAAACAGGGTCGCTGATGCTTGGAACCACTCCCAGATCAAGCAGAAATTTCCTTATCCATATGGCCTCCTTAGCAGCTTCACTGGCCGCAATGTATTCCGACTCAGTAGTGGAATCGGCCACGGTGTCTTGCTTGGAGCTCCTCCAGGATATTGCACCGCCGTTTAATAGGAACATGAACCCCGATTGTGATCGGCAGTCATCCCTATCGGTTTGGAAGCTTGCATCAGAGTAACCCTTTACTCTAAGCTCTTCCTCACCTCCGTACACCAAGAACATCTCCTTAGTCCTCCGAAGATACTTGAGAATGCTCTTTACCGCCATCCAATGAGCTTCGCCAGGGTTGGCTTAATATCTACTCGTCATGCTCAAGGCACACGATACATCAGGCCTTGTACATAACATGGCGTACATGATCGAGCCCACAGCCAAAGCATATGGCACTCGCTTCATTACTTCCCGTTCCTCTGGGGAACTAGGGGATTGAGTCTTACTCAATACCAAACCATGTGACATTGGAATGAACCCCTTCTTGGAGTCTTCCATCCTAAACCGCTTTAGGACTTTGTCGACATATGTACTTTGGCTAAGCCCAATAAGCCTCTTGGATCTATCTCTATAGATTTTGATCCCAAGAATATAAGTCGCATCTCCTAGATCCTTCATTGAAAAACAATTCCCTAACCAAGTTTTTACACCTTGAAGGGTCGGGACATCGTTTCCAATGAGGAGTATGTCATCGACATACAAGACTAGGAACACAACTATGCTCCCACTAGCCCTGACATATACGCATGGCTCATCCTTGCTTTTCGAAAAGCCAAACTCTTTGACTTTCTCATCAAAGCACAGGTTCCAACTGCGCGATGCTTGCTTAAGTCCATAAATGGACTTCTTAAGCTTGCAGACTTTATCCGGATGCTTGGCATGTACAAAACCCTCGGGTTGAGTCATATAGACCTCCTCTCTTAGTGTCCCATTAAGGAACGCGGTTTTTACATCCATTTGCCAAATCTCATAATCATGAAATGCGGCAATTGCCATAAGTATCCGGATAGACTTCAACATAGCCACTGGGGAAAAGGTTTCATCATAGTCTACACCATGAGTTTGCGTGAAACCCTTAGCCACTAGTCGGGCTTTGAAGGTGTCTACCTCTCCATCTATGCCGGTCTTTCTCTTAAAGACCCATTTGCACCCTACGGGTCTACACCCGGGTACCGGATCTACCAAATGCCAGACTTGGTTATCTGACATAGACTGCATCTCGGATTCCATAGCCTCTTTCCACCTAGCGGACTCAGGGTCCACCACGGCGTTCCGATAAGATGATGGTTCATCATGATCCACCACTAGGTCGTAGCCCTCAGACATGAGAAACCCATATCTCTCTGGCTCGTTGCGACTCCTACCGGATCTCCTAAGAGGTAAAGGATCCGTGTCAGGTTCTCCAGCATCGCCGTGCTGAGAATCATCTTGTGAACTAGTGCCAACTTCAGGTTGGTCATTGGAGGGTTCTTGAATCTCTTCAAGATCTACCTTTCTCCCACTAGTGTCTTTGGATAGCATCTCCCTTTCAAGAAAGAAGGCCCTCCGAGCAACAAATACCTTGTTCTCGGACGGGTTGTAAAACAAATATCCCATAGACCCGGCAGGGTATCCAATGAACAAACACCTCTCGGCTCGGGGTTTTAATTTGCCCTCCACCTCACATCTCACGTAGGCAGGACAACCCCAAACCTTTAGATATGAGAGCGATGGAACCTTTCCATGCCACATCTCAAAGGGTGTCTTCTTTACCTTCTTAGTTGGTACGAGGTTAAGGATTCTAACGGCCGTTTCCAATGCACAGCCCCAAAAGCTAATGGGTACATCCATACGACTCATCATACACCGAACCATATCTAATAATGTTTGGTTCCTCCTCTCGGCGACACCATTTAATTGTGGTGTCCTAGGAGGTGTCAATTGCGAAACAATTCCACAATCTTTTAGATAGTCACGGAATTCCGAACTTAGATACTCACCACCACGATCCGATCTGAGCATCTTAATTCGTTTACCCAATTGGTTCTCAACTTCGTTTTTGAAAGTCTTGATAACCTCAAAGGTTTCCGACTTTTATCTCACCAAGTAGACATACCCATACCTACTAAAATCATCGTTAAAGGTTACGAAGTACCTTGAGTTATCCCTAGTGACATGCTTGAACGGACCACACACATCCGTGTGAACGATATCCAACAAGTCTTTGCCCATCTCACAAATGCCGGTGAAGGGTGCTTTAGTCATTTTGCCCAACAAGCAAGATTCGCATACATCATCCGACCCATGGTCAAATGATTCCAAGATCCCATCCGCTTGGAGCTTGGCGATGCGTTTCTTGTTTATGTGGCCCAAACGACCATGCCATAAAGATAACTTATCCAAATCACATTTGGATTTAGAATCAACATTCATGATTGATCTATTACTTTGCAAGCATACACTTGTCTCATATATGCCACGACATGGATGTGCTTTAAAATAAAATAAATCATTTTTAAAGCATGAAATAATTCCATTAGAGAAATTAAAGTCAAATCCATCGTCAACAAGTGCATAAAATGATAAAATGTTTCTTTCCACGCAGGGCGAATAAGATACATTTAGTAAAGTAATAGATAAGCCGGATGGAAAGGCGAGGTCCACGCTCCCTATCTTCTCAACCGGGACAACCACTTTGTTTCCCATGATGAGATCCAGCTTCCCATCAACCAAGTCCCTACTTCTTCTTAGTACCTACACATTATTAACTATGTGAGTACCACACCCGGTGTCCAAGACCCAAGCGTTAGAAGTAGAAGTGTTATGGAGTTCAATCATGTACGTACCGGAGGCGCCTTGTCCCTTGGCGCGAAGCCTCTTGAGCTCCTCTGTGTACTTGGGGCAACTACGCCGGTAGTGTCCCTTCTCCCCGCAGAAGAAGCAGGTGGCCTCTTCCGGTGAGGGGGCTATAGGAGCGGGTTCCTTCCCCTTCGGCTCCGGCGCCGGGAGTGGTTTGGGCTTGGGTGTTGCCTCCTTCGCCTTCCCCTTTCCCTTGGAGTTTGAAGCGGGCCGCTTCCTCTTAGAACCACCCTCATGGATGGCTAGGATGGGTGCGAAGGTCGATGGTTTTGCCTTGGCCATGTTAGACTCGGCAGTCTTCAACATGCCGTGCAATTCCATCAAGGACTTATCCATATTATGCATATGGTAGTTCACAATGAACGAACCATATGCTTGAGGTAAATATTGGAGGATTATCTCCGTAGCCAACTCTTTCCCCATAGGAAAGCCCAACCTCTCGAGCTGGTCCACGTATTGCTTCATACGAAGCACGTGGGAGCTCACGTTCCCGCCCTCCTGCATCCGACACCCTACAAAGGCCTCGACACACTCGTAGAGTTCTTGCCTCATTTGCTGCTGGAACATTTCCTTCAGCTGCGTGATCATGTCAAACGCACCAATGTCCTCGAATTGCCTTTGCAATTCAGAACTCATGGTCGTCAACATGAGGCAAGTCACCTCATTAGTGTCTTTAAGGCGCTTCTCATAAGCATCCCTAATGGCCCGCGTAGCGGTGGTAGCAGGAGCCTCCGGAAGAGGTTCCTCTAGGACGTACAACTTACTTTCATGGCGTAAGACAATTCTCAATTGCCTAAGCCAATCCATAAAGTTTGCGCCTACGAGTTTCTCTTTTTCCAAAAATGGACGGAGTGATATGTGTGTCGCGGTGTTGCTTGTAGATGCCATCCAAAAGAAGGCAAAGCACACAAAAGGTTAGTTCGACATATTTTAATCCTTGTTAAATAATTACCCAATAGTTTAACACTTAAATTTAACAAGGGCTAAGAACCCAACATAACTTCACTACATGACGGGTTTACCGCGGATCACTTCGTGAAGGTATTTAGGCCGGTAAACGTTTTACCAATTGCAATCCGAGATTACAACTCTTAGGCACTTGCAGGATCCTTCGGTACTCATAGCACCGGTTTGGCATGTTTGATCCCTTCCCACACCGATTCCTCAATAAGCCGCTTTGATAACTCGGTATAGGCACAACAATTATTAAGACGTATTAAAGTGGAATTGCAAATCGTCCAACAAGATACACGATGACGCCCTTGACAATAATTGGCTCGTGCTAAGCTCGACAACCAAAGATTTCAAGACGCCACACGCACCTTCCACACAAGTCCACATGGAACAACTCGTGCTAAGCTCGACAATTGTCCCATGCTTCATCAAATTCGGGTGGTGTCATCTTTTGGATGGCGTGTGATTTACGTTTTTAAGAAAAACGGGACTTTTGTTTTTCCGGTTAAAAAACCTCTTTTCATTTTGATTAACAAATAAGTGACAAAACGCATTTTTCACCAATTGAACATAAACACTTTATATTCGTTTGTTAATCATGTGAGCGAGCGGGGTTTGTTAACCAATTAAGGAAAACTATATAGTTTTATTATTTTCAAAAGATTTTCTAGCATGCGAAGATCCTACAACCACGCAAGAAAAACAAATAAATAAAACTATACAACCACGCATACAAAACCCATTTGAGCCAACCTAAGTGTTCCCCGGTGAGCCAACCGAGGAACTAAGTCTACTAAGGACAAACAATCCAAGACTTTGTGGCGTGCTCCCACTCGATCCCGCGCCTCCGGGTCCGAGGTAGCCAAGACGTCTCCCAAGACTCCCGTTGGTGCCTCCGGTCTTCTCTTCTCATTACATACATAATTTAAAGAGAAATGGCATGCAAGCCACACAATCTATTCTAAGCTAATATACAATTACAAAGAATAAATACTTTGACGTGCAAGCCACAAATAAATAAATTATTACAAACCGGATTAAATAAATTATTACAAACCAAATGTGGTACAAACCACCAAATGAATGAACAACAAATAAAGCAACCAAACAACCACACAAAGGTCTAGGCTCAAACTGGTGCTCACGAAAACGAAACAAACCACAAAGCATGGTGTGCCACACCAAACCATGCACAAAACAATATCCCAATTAAGTTTACTCAAAAACTAAAGGCACAAGAATAAACCTTGTACATATGCATTAGGATTCCAAACACTTTGAAATCCATATTCATATATACACAATTTATATGTATGCATGTGTGCATTTTATGCCAAAACCACGCAATACATACACATAAAAGAATTAGGATATTATGGGGCTTGATCTACAAGGCAAAACAGCCAAAAATGATTCTGGAAACACCAAAATCATGTGCCAAAATCCATATCAAATTTTCTTTTCCAAAAAGGCCAAAAACAGCCTGTTCATGACGCCTTCACGAGCTACTGCTCTTCACGGGCCCTCACGGGCCGTGAAGGCAGTACGCTCCACGACTCGTGAAATAGATTAAAAACCTTTCACGACCACTACCCCACGACACTGGTCGTGTGGCCTTCACGACTCGTGAAGCAAGCTCCACGGCCCGTGAAGGCCTTCTGGACAGAATGTCCAAAATGAAAAATATGGATTTTCAAGCCACAAAGGTGCATGCATCTTACAAGTATGGCTCTGATACCACTATTGGGAATCCATGGGGATCAAAGCACGCAACGGAAGAAACAAAAACACACAAAAGGATCCCATGATTTCCCAATGGTGGAGAAAACTTGTAAGAACATGCATGCAACCAAAAACAAGAACAAAGAGAAGAAGGAGACCAAATCATACCCTCGAAGACTTTGATAATTCTGGAACAACTTGGAGATTTAGGATGAGCTCTTGAAACAAAAGGCTTCAAGCACCAAAGAAGTCCACACCAAGCTAACCTTCTTTCTCCTTGTACTAGCAAGCCACCAAACCACCAACACTTGAGGGTTTGATTCTGGAACAGCCTTGTAACCACTTGTGCACTTACCACCTTCACTTGTTCTTGCTCTCTCTTTCTATGGAAGAACTCACAATATGTGTGTAATGCACAAAATGACCAAGAATCTAGAATGCACCAAAAAGACCTCTTTTATAAGCATTCTATCTGTTCAAAGAGCCCAGAGTCGGAGCTAAGTGGCACACCATCATTGGACCAACAAAATGGTCCAACCAAATACAAGTGTCACTTAGAATTCTGCCTTCACGACTTCTTCACGGGCTCTCACGGGCCGTGAAGGATAAATGCGCCGCGACCGGCCATTTATCCTCCACGACTCGTGCCGCGCCGTGCAAGAATCGTGAGGGTTCGTGTCTTCACGACCTCCTTCACGGGCTGTGTAGGGTCGTGAAGCCCTAGGGTTTCACGAACCATGCGGCCCACGACAGGACTCGTGGACACGAGCTGCTTCACGACCCGTGGAGCATCCTTCACGGTCGTGAAGCCTAGGTCAACTGGAATTTGACCATTTTGACTCTTTCTTCTTATAGTAGGCTGTCGAGATTGAAACTTGGCGTGTGACCCAATAGGCCCACGCTTCATTGGCACTGATGCTGGCCTACGTGTGTTAGTGGGCAGATTCCAACACCAACTTCCCACATTTGCCAAAGCGAATTACACCTTTCCACGGAGAAACTTTTAAGTATACCAACTTCCCCACCTCAAACTTTACTGGACGTCGTTTCGGATCGGAATACATTCTCTGTCTATCTCTGGCTGCTTTCAACTTATCTCTGGCTATAGTAACCTTGTCAGTAGTCAACTGTACTATCTCGGGACCTGCAAACTGTTTCTCACCTGCCTCTAACCAACAAGCCGGAGTACGGCAGCGACGACCGTACAACATTTCATACGGAGGCATTCCAATTCTGGAGTGATGAGAATTATTATACGCAAATTCTACTAACGGCAGGTGTGAATCCCAAGATCCACCATACTCTAGTACACAAGCTCGCAACATATCCTCGAGTATCTGTATGGTTCGTTCAGTCTGACCGTCGGTATGAGGATTGTAGGCTGTACTCAAGTTAATTCTAGTTCCCAATTCTCTTTGTAAACTCCTCCAGAAATTAGATACAAACCTTGAATCTCTGTCAGACACAATTGACAATGGTATACCATGCCTCGCAACGATCTCGTCTATGATAGCTGTGCCAGTTTACCCAATGAAGTTGTTTCACAAGTGGCAAGAAAATGAGCACTCTTTGACGATCCACTATCACCCATATCATATCATGATTCCTCTAAGTTCGTGGTAATTTTGTTACAAAATCCATTGTGATGTGCTCCCATTTCCACTCAGGAATCTCTGGCTGCTTCAAAGACGCATACGGCCTCTGATGTTCCGCTTTCACTTGCGCACAAATGTGGCACGATTCCACAAAAGGTGTCACATCTGCTTTCATCGTAGGCCACCAGTAGAGCACTTTCTGATCGTTATACATTTTAGTGCTTCCTGCGTGTACGGACAATCTCGACTTGTGCGCTTCTGTCAAAATTAATTGTCTCAATTCTCCAAGCTTAGACACCCACACACGAGTTTTGAATGTTTTCAATCCACGAGAATCGTTATTCAATTCATCTTTTCTCTTTTTTTCATTAACTCAGTTTTTAAATTTTCTTCTTTAAGAGTTTCCAACTGAGCAGACTTCAGTGTATCTATCAATCAGATACTATTTCAATTCGCATAAACTGAATAGAGCTTCCGTTTCCTTTTCGACTCAGGGCATCTGCCTCAACATTCGCCCAGCGTAATCTTTTATCAATTCTACCCAGCGTCTCTGTCTCATATTTAATTCTTTCTGAGTGAACACATACTGTAGGCTTTTATGATCTGTACAAATAACACATTTGGTGCCATACAAGTAATGTCTCCACAATTTGAGCGCAAATACTACTACTGCTAGCTCCAAGTCGTGAGTCGGGTAGTTCTTTTCATGTGGTTTCAACTATCTGGAAGCATAATCAATTACCCGATCTCTCTGCATTAATACACACCCTAAACCAGCCAATGATGCATCACAATATACTATAAAATCTTCAGATCCACTTGGCAAAGCAAGGATTGGAGCTTGACACAACAGTTCTTTTAATATCTGGAAGGCCTTATCTTGTTCGTTACCCCACATAAACTTTACATCCTTTCTAGTTAACTTGGTTAACGGTCCCGCAATCTTAGAAAAATCTTTGATGAATCTGCGGTAGTATCCAGCCAATCCTAGAAAACTCTTTATCTCTGATGGTGTTCATGGGGCATTCCAACTCATTATTGTTTCTACCTTTGCTGGATCTACTTTTACCCCTTCCTTACAAATAATATGCCCCAAAAACTGAACTTCTCTTAACCAGAACTCACATTTCGAGAACTTTGCATACAACTGTTCTTTCTTCAGAATTTCCAAGATCTGTCTCAAATGCTGCTCATGCTCTATCTCAGTCTTTGAGTAAATCAAAATGTCATCAATGAAGACAATCACAAATTTATCAAGAAATGGTCGACAGACTCTATTCATGAGATCCATAAATATTGCTGGTGCGTTGGTTAGACCGAATGGCATAACCAGGAACTCATAATGATCATATCGCGTACGGAAAGCTGTCTTTGACACATCCTCCTTTGACACTCTTACCTGATGGTAACCCGATCTTAAATCAATCTTCGAGAAGAAAGAAGCTTCCTGTAGTTGATCAAACAAATCATCAATTATGGGTAACGGGTATTTATTCTTTATCGTTTTCTTGTTTAATTCTCGATAATCAATGCACATACGCAAAGTACCATCTTTCTTCTTTACAAATAACACTGGCGCACCCCACGGTGATGAACTTGGAGGGATAAATCCTTTATCTAACAAGTCTTGAATTTATGTCATCATTTCTCGAATTTCTGAAGGTGCCAGTCTGTATGGTGCTTTAGCCACTGGTCGAGAACCCGGAATCAAATCTATCTTGAATTCTACCTCTCGAACTGGAGGTAGCCCTGGTAATTCTTCTGGAAACACCTCCGGGTATTCCGTTACCACTCGGATGTCTGTCATAGCTTGTTTTTCTTTCTTTCCATCAATCAAATATGCTATAAATGATTCACAACCTTTACTCAATGCTTTCTTTGCCTTTAAACACGAAATCATTGAAATTGAAGACCCGACTTTCTCACCCCTTGCTATTACCCTTGTACCATCCGCTAATGGGAACGAGATCAACTTCTTGTGGCATTTTATACTTGCTTGATTCAGACTTAACCAATCCATACCCAAGACAACATCAAAACCAAATAAAGGCATGACAAGAAAGTATTTAGGAAAACATACACCATCAATATCAATTTTAGTTCCAGCCACAACAGTTGTGACTGGAACCATCATGCCATCTGCTACTTCTATCTCTAGGGTATTAGCAAGTTTAATAACAGGTATATTTAATCTACCACAAAACTCTACAGACACAAACGAGCGATTAGCTCCAGAATCAAATAACACTCTTGCAGGGATAGAGTTAATCAGAAACATACCGGTTATGACATCGTCAGTAGTGGTGGCATCCTCCACCGTCATTTTAAAAGCCCTACCCTCAGTAGTAGGTGGATTCTTTCTCTTCTGACCAGCTGAAGATGATCCCCCATTTGTCCCCGCCCCTGCTCCCGATCTTACTTTCTTTCCCACCGGGCACTCTCCCACTCTGTGCCCTTCTTTCTGGCAGTTCCAACAGACACTGCGCGGGAACCTACAATCCTTCAGTTCATGGCCAAACTGGCCACACTTAACACATCTTCTAGATTGGGGCGTACACTACCCGTTGTGGTATGACTTTCACCGACTACACCATGGTGCCCTCTGAGTTGACCCACCAACATTTGACCTCCTACTCTGGTCTCCCTACTTATACCCACTTCCTTGCCCACCCTGTCTTTGTTGGGAATTATAATGATCAATCTTTGACTTTTGTTGGGCAATCTTCTCCCCATTCCACTTATTCCTGGCAATTTAATCCCCTTATGCTATCTTTGCCAAATTAAATGCTTGTGACAAGGTAGTAGCCCACCTAGTGGCGCTGCGGAGATCAGGGTGCAATGCCCCAACAAAGTGAGCAATCTTGGATTCTTCGTCCGGTACCCAGTGTTTCACAAATTTCATTTTCTGATTAAATTGCTTAATCAGATCATCCACTGTCATGTTCCCGGTCATTTGTAAGTCCATAAATTCTTTCTTGATTTTAGCAACCTCAAATGTGCTACAGTACTGTTCACAAAGTTTCTCTTGGAATTGACTCCAAGTAATGCTCTCCTGTTGTTGTTTAGTGAAATGGCCAGTGATGGAATCCCACCAAACCATAGCATCACCTTTTAGCATCCTTGATGCAAATTTCACTTTTAATTCATTTTCGCAATTACGGGCATCTAGTGCCTTTACCATTTCCCTCAGCCAGTTTAGGGTTATGTTTGGGTCAGAACTTCCACTGTATTCTGATGGCTTACAGTCCAGAAATTGTTTATATGTGCAAGGCTGCTTAAACCCAGGAAACGCAAAAGGGTAAGCTCCCTGTTGTGGATATGGATAATAGAACGGTTGTTGCATTATCTGTGTCCTGGTGGTAGGGGCATTGATACTGGTGGTACGGTTGACTGAGTAAAGATCGAAGTTGATACTAGAGGTTGTTTAGTTTGGTTCAACCTTTGTTCCAGGTTGTTTAACTTAGCTCTAAGATCCATCAGTTCATTTTCCAGTTTAAATATGTATTCACTCTGATCTTCTTCCTATTCCTGGCCAGATGTTCCTACTCGGTTAGTAACATCCAATTCTTCTATCACTGGTGCCTCAGCAGATGATTGAGTGGCAGGAGGGAGGATGGGGGTCTCTCTTTCAGCCATATCTGTTACAATCACATCATCTCACAACTTATTAGCATAAACCGTTAGTACTCAAAATACAAACTACTACAAACAACTCTAACTCACTCTAATTCCCCCTGAAGGAAAGCTTGACCTGTCACGAGCCAAGATTTGGGAATGCAACACTCTAGCCGTGCCTGCATCGCCAAACCTAGGCTCTGATACCAAACTGTAACACCGTAAAATCTAAGTCATTTTTTTAAAATTGCGCTACGGAAGCTTTGATTAACTTTAAACATTCATTCCAAATAAAGTAATTACAAATATATATAAACAAAATATCTGTCCTTGAAAATCCAACATGCATAAGTCTGTGCTACAAAAATAACTAGCTCGTTTCATTTAAATCTAGTCATCAGAATCAAGTCAACTTTTCTTTCCACGAGCACTCACAAACACAAACCTACAAAAAGCAACAACTGTGGGGAATTAGCACAAAGCTAAGTGAGTAGAGGCTAAACCCAAAAGCAAACATTAAGCCAATACTAATCATGTAATCACAACTCTAAGAGGACCGGCGGTTCGCCGTAGAACCTACAACCAATGCCGGCCAAAGCAAAGGCTTACTCATAGCCCTCTACTGAATTGGCACAGTGAAATCCCACTCTGAAGCAACCAATGCAACAGTAAGGCTACCACTGTTCAACCAACCAGTAAACGAGCCCAGCCTAATTCCACGTATAGCTGACTTCTCAAACGCAACTCAAAATCATACTAAGAGTGCGTATCGAACAAATAGTCATGCAACAGACATCAATAAAATTCACAATCAGTAGTTCCAATAACAAACCATCACATACAATCATGCCTTACATCAGTAATATTAAACACAATCTTTACCATTCGCATCCAACATTCACTCACCTTTCAAGTTCAGACGAAACACTCATAATTCTTATATTACTGAGTATTTTGATTTCCTGAAAACATAATAACAATCAATCAGTCCAAATATTATAAATATATCTCATCATATATCTATAATTCATTCATAACATCAACAATCAATAAACAATAACAAATCCAAACACAAAATATCGGATTTCAACAACTATCGGATTTACACTCAGATTTCTCAAAATCCGCAACCCAAGTGTCGGATTTCACCAGTGTCGGATTTGGGAATCCGATGTATTCCCTAACTGTCGGATTCACCTTAATCGGATTTCAAGCACTTGATTTCAAAGTCCCGGATTTTCAAGTTCCGGATTTCATGAATCGGATTCTGACTTTAGTCATTTTCCAAGTTTAGGATTTCATATCCAATTATAGTATTCGGATTTGGGGTTGTCATTAACCAAGTTTCGGATTCTAAAGTAATCGGATTTCATAAGATCCAGATTTTTGCAAGATTCGGATTTCTATATAATCGGATTTAGTCACAATCGGTTTTCCTATCTTCCACAATCCGCTAACTTCATATTCACCAAATCCGCAAACATCAAAATAGTATAACTCAAACCCAGATTTCATAATAATCATAACTATTATTCCAGAAACATACTTTAAACACCTTTAAACACATTCTAATGTAGTGAACATCATATTTGCATATATCCTATGAACACATGAATCATAAAAATCATATTCTATCAAAAAACGATTATGGTGTTCTAACATGCAATCCTCAATCTAAACATAGATCATGTTTTTTTAAAAACAAATAACACATCAAGAAAGAAGAAAGATATTACGATAATCTTAAACACATCAACCTTAATCTTTGTTCACACACAATAAAAATGGAAATTCCGATTCCTTTCCTTCTTCTTCTTTCTCTCGGTTTCTTAGCAAGAACACACACACACTCTTGAATGTTTTGAGAGAAAAGAAACAGATTACTCACACACATACTACTTGTTCACATGCAAACTAGGTGGCAACTAAAACTCCTAACACCCCCTACGTGTAATACACTTACACGCGTGCAAACATACACACACACACCTACGGTCATACATACATAAATAAATATACATACTTTTAATAATTTCATAATTCTAAATTAATTAATTAACTAATATCACTTAATTAATCACATAATTAATTTAAGTAATTATAATACAAACAAACACATACCGTAAACCCGCTAATCTGCTAGCCCTGGTTTGCGGGTGTTACAAATCTCCCCTCCTTAAGAGGATTCCGTCCTCAGAATCCTTTCCGACTCAAATAACTGGGGATACCTATCTTTCATTTCCGCCTCAGTCTCCCAGGTTAGATCAGAACCTAGACTGTGTTTCCATTTGACCAATACCATAGGTATCTGCTTCTTTCGAAGTTTGGTCACCTTTCGATGTAGCAGTTCAATAGGTTCCTCTATCATCCTCTTCTTAGAATGAACTTTCAACTCATGTACTGGGAGAATCTAGCTTTCATCATCAATCTTACATTTCCTCAGATAACAGACATTAAATGTATCATGTATCCCAACACTTTTTGTCAAGCGCTCTACGATAACCCAAATCGCATCGAAGTTTCTAGGTGTTTTAGGGAGCTTTGTGACTAGATCCACGGTTATATGCTCCTAATTCCACACGGGTATCTCTAGCGGTTGTAATTTCCTTTGAGATATCTGGTGTTCAGCTTTTACTTGCAAGAAAGAGAGACACTTTTCTACGTATCTCCTAAGAAGGTTCATCGCGTACCATACCTTACTGTCGTCTGGGCATTGACATGTGTGGAATGATCCTTCTACCTCCGAAATCCATCTAGTACTCCGCACCGGGTCCGGAATCCCCTCGGAACTTGGCGGCTGACAGGCCGTGAAATCCCTGTAAGTAATCTTTCGTGCAGTCTGGGTTGTTGCAGCAGTGATCACTTGTGCAGTAGCAGCAGCAGTTGCTTCTTTTGCGTACCATAGGGCGCTGAGTTTCTGATCAATCATAGTTCCCATATCCTGTTTAAGTTCCACCACTATCTTGGGCAGTAGACCGTTCAGCACCTCTGCGACCTTTGTAGTTACCACATTCACATTTCCGGTTCTTCGAACTCTTCATCTTCCATTTCCACGTTTTCTGGGTTTTCATACCCCGGAACCACATTCTCAAGTAAGGGTTGATTCAATATCGGTTGCTGTCGAGGATCTGTTTCACTGGTCACACTGATCTCTACCCCTTCAATACCCGTTACACGTCTACGATGTTCACCATTCTGAAAGTATAGATAAAGCACTAAAGTGTTATGTGGCTTTACCACACTCTTCACAGTATTTCCATTCAATCTATGCATCATGTTGCATGCCTATTACTTATCCAAGGTGACCCTACGTACACTAAGGCACCCTTACTCTACCAGCATGCTAGTCCTACAAGTACCCCTCGCCTGATTCACAAGATTTCTCACGATTCCGATAAGCTCCGACATGTATCATGTGCTTGTAATAATATGGGCCCTATATTATTCTAAACACATTACACATACCGGGTCTTGCCATTACCACTCGAAATCCCGATTCACAGGCTTAGGCCATGTATCACATAATAATCCACATGCATTATAAAGCTCTAAATTATCATAGTATCATGCAACCATATAAGGTTTCCCGAACAAGTCATCATATCCTAGTCTAAGCATACCATGAATACATCCATGCATAATGTTAATTCATATCAAGAATAGAGTGTTTGATTCTACCCTACCACAACATCAAACGAGAACGTGAAATAAGGTCAAATCATCCATTCTAAACCTATATGTTTACCATTATACAATTCACGATTTGCTTAGACGTGAATATAGTGATTAACACTTAACAGATATCATGTGTTCAGTTTCACAGTATACTTCACTAACAATACATTTACACCATGTTTCACCTTGTGCTCACTTGGACCAATCTCCAGCTGACAGCTCATCATGTGTGTTTGAAAACCTTAGTCAGATTTCGTTCCGTAAATCGGATTCCAAGCAACAATCAACAACAACACACAAGGAATCCTAATTAAAGTCCTCAACCCGATAATTTATTAAAAGAAATTAAAATTTTGACCTTTGAAAATTATTAGAACCAAGGTTTAAGTCCAAACACACCACTTGTATGTTTGAATCCCTCAAACCGAGGCTCTGATAACAAGTTGTAACGTCCCATTTTTTTTAAATAGTAAAATTCATTAGAGTAAGACGCGTATTAATTCATAAGACTTAATTACAATCCAAAATCATAAGTGAATCAAGTCTCTAAAACATTTATGTAACACCGCTTCTGATTTCAGTTGCTTTAATGACAAAACAGATTTAGCAGCGAAAATTTTTCTTTTAATATTAATAAACAGTTAATCATATCATCTTTGTTTCCAAAACATTCATTGGTGTTACCTAACATACAGGAACCGACCATAGTATCTATTTACATTACATCACAAAATACAAATGTTCCACCCACACGGGGCAAGGTATATCCCAAAAGCAACCCGCCTCGCAGGCTATCTAGTCTTTACCTGAAAAGGGAAACATAGTACCATTAGCTACACTAGCTAGTGAGTACTTATTTAGCATAAGAATCAATAAAGTAATTCATGCATCATACACATCGTACATAAGCACACATTGCTAGCTTAACACATAGCGGTGTGCTGACAAGATCAGTAAGAGTCATGTCTTGCAGGAGAGCTAATCCTGCTCAATAACCCAGACCGGGGAATCAGTCACAACCAATCCGCGCTAGTGGGGGAGCATAAAGCAGTCCACCAAGCATCGTTCATAAAGTCAAAGACTCCACAGGTAATACAGCTACAACCGGCTGATCACCACTCACGTTAAGGCACGGTGGTTCTGCAGAACCTCGATCCGGGATGCACCACGAATCCCCGTTAAATCCAGAAATGACCGAAGTCCTATTTGTATCCTTAGACCTGAGACACATATTGGGACTCGAGTATGAGGAGTATCATGCTTTAATGTGGTTAAACGCTATCTTTAACCGGGTAGTTATAAAGGCCATTATTAGGTATGATATGAGTCTTATAAGAGACGTATGTGGTCAAGATGGAATTTGTTTCTCTCATTTAATTGGGAGTATAATATCTCTGGGCCCTAAAACAAGTTGAACATTATATGAGAATTGATGACGATCCATGTCTCATGTTCAACGAGATGTTAAAACAAAGGGATAATTGATGACTTACCTATAACAACGATTTGTAGCTAGTGAGTTAACTTCGTTGGTGAAAGTGTTGATCAACACACTTTATTTATTATTAGGGGCAATGGGATGTTGCTAGACGTTCTTACCATTGTCTATATCGGCTTAAGTTGTAACTTGTGCAAGTGGGAGATTGTTGGTTCTATTTACAATCAATGGACACCAATTACATATTTGAATATGATTTAAATATGTTTCCAACTCATTATATATATATATATATATAAGTATATATGCATTGTTGCATATTATTATTTATGTGAAATAATAATATCACTCTTGTATATTGATACAAGATAATGCATATCAAATACATAGATATAAACATATGATTTTATATGTATGTATGTATATATATATATGTATAAATATATATTTGTTACATATAAATTGTTACTAATAACAAATTATATAAATGTATGTATATCCTTGTTACAAGTAAAGAGTTACTAGTAACAATCAAGTATGTATATAAAATACATGTAGATGTATTTTATACATAGTATGGCACATCTAGTATATCTTTTATATATGTATTTATGAAGGAAACTAGAAAATCCCTCATTAATTCAAATGGGGGCCATGTTGTGTATACTTGAAAGCAATCAACCAAGGCATGGACTAGATGTACAAGCATGGAAGGAAGGCAAGAGGGGACCCTCCCCCCTCACCTATTTTCGGCCGAAAATGGGAGCCAAAGGGGGCCTCCCTCTTGTTGCTTCACTTCTTGATCTTATTTAGTACATGCATGGTTCTTTGTTCTAACTATTGCATGCTACCTCCTTTAGGCTTCTTTTAGAAAAGTTCTAAGTATTCTTGAAGCTTTGAAAACATCTCTACATTCTTGTATTGGTGTTCTTCAAGTAAGTCAAGTGTGGTGCTACAATACATACATCTTGTTCAAGAAGAAGAACAAAGGTTGTTGCTTGCATTCTTCAATATCAAGGGTTGGAGAGACTAGCATCTTGGAGGTGTTGGACTCATTGATTTGTGGATACCTTGGAGGAAGTCTTCTCTTGGCTTCTCATAGATCAACCACTTCATCAACGGTTTACTCACGCTACAAAGGTTGTAGTTCTAAACACCCTATGGTTGTTTTGTTTCTTAAGGCTTGCATATGGATCATTGGTGGGGAGTTTTAAAAGTTTAAAATTGTTGTTCATGCTTCCGTTGCTAAAATATATTTTGAAAAAACCGAACAAACCCCAACAGTGGTATCAGAGCCACTTATGTATAGTTTTAAGAAACTTTTTGAGTATGTATTGTTTAAGAAAATGGACAACTTTTCTTTTGTTAGAAAAGTTATGGATTTTCTTGTTGGCAACTTATATATGTTTATATATTTATTTTGGGAAACAACCAAACCACATGCATGTTTGGTTGTAAAAGTTGCCTAAATATCAAGTGTTGATATATATGTTTGTTTGAGTGTATGTTGTGCATAACAAGCCATAGACCTTTTGTGATGTGTTGGAAATTCGATTTGGTTGTAAAATTATTTTTTCATTTGGTATGTAATAATAATTTTAGTTTTGTTTCATCTTGTTGTATTTTGTAAGTAGTAGAATAGTTTAGACTAGTTTACTTTTATAAAAATGTAACAAGATGAAGAAATGACCAAGTTGGAGTTTTCAAGTGTGGTGGAGTCAACCATGAAGGCTTGGAGTCATTTGCACTACAAGAAGTTGTTTTGGCAAGTGGGAGCTTCAAGTTCATCACAAGAGGAATATTTGGTCCTTAGTTATGACTTGGTATTTTTGTATGGCTCACAAAAATACCACTTAGGATAAATGGCTTGGTTATGCACTTATACATGTTATTTGTGTGTGTTTATGTTTATATTATTATGCATGGTTGAAAATAGGATTTTTTGCATGCTAGATAATATTTTTTACATAATATAAATCACACAATGGGAGTTTGGTATTTTAAGTTGACATAACATAAGATGTAAAATGAATTTTATATAAAAGGAGTTTTGTAAAGATTAAAATTCATTATGTCAAAATATATATCTTTATATATATATATATATATATATATATATATATATGAGTTTTATAAAATAGAGATTTTAAAACTCAACCAAACTTCATTCAAGCTTAATAATAAAATGGTTTTATTACAAGCTAAAATTGGTCGTATTTGCGCGCTCGAAACTACACACGTTAATATAGGATATTAATACTAGTTTAAAATTGAACGCGTTGAGAGTTCGTAAAATATGGATTTTAAGAATACTCAAGACCAATATATATATAAAATATGATTTTATCAAAACGTGGACTTATTATTGTATGCATGCAATACTAGTCACACGACTCGTTTTGTTTTATTTAATAAATATACAAAACGGTAAAAGCCCTTTTTCAAAACGTAAGTCTATGCCATCCCATTTTAAGACACTCGCTTGTTGCAACGACACTCACGTGGAGAGAGCATTAGCCAAACGCGTGGATTGTTTTTGTAACAACCGAGGTGTTTTTCCGCGAATTCCATGAACGTCTTGGGCCGGAAATTCACCGTCTTGAAATAGGACGACTTAATCGGAATCTTATTACGGAGAGAGCATTAGCCAAACGTAAGGAAGCCCGAGGCATAGATGGGATCAAACATGTCAAAATTGACAATCGTTGTCTAGGATCCCATAAAGATCTAGGAATTACATACGAGATGTAATTGGTAAACGTTACCTACCTTGTTGTTTTAACTTGATGGAGAGAGCATTAGCCAAACATTCAAGGTTAAGTTCAGCTTGGATCCTAGCCTTTAAAAATTAAAGAATTTTATAATTCTAAAGGGTATTAATTATTAAAGGATTAAATATCGAAAATACTAAATTGAACTTTGATTTTGTAGATGGCCCCTAACTCAACTACGCCCGTTAACAACTTATCTCTTCGTTCAATCTTAGAGAAAGAAAAACTCAATGGTACAAATTTCTTAGACTGGTATCGTAACTTGAGAATCGTTCTTAAGCACGAAAAGAAATTGTACGTACTTGAGAATCCCGTCCCTGAGGAACCTTCATTGACTGCGGCCAAAACCGTTAGGGATGCTTGGGTGAAGCATTCCGACGACTCGGTCGAAGTTGCATGCCTCATGCTTGCTACCATGTCTCCGGATCTTCAAAAGAACCTTGAGGAGCATGGAGCATATGAGATGCTTCGCCAGCTTAAGGAAATGTTCCAAAAGCAAGCGAAGCAAGAACGCTTTGAGGTCACTCGAGCCTTCCATGCATGCAAGATGGAGGAAGGTCAATCCGTTAGCGACTATGTGCTAAAGATGAAAGGATACATTGACCAGCTTGCTAGGCTTGGATCTCCCATAACCAACGAGTTTGCACAGGATATGATCCTTAACTCGTTGACCAAAGCCTATGATCAATTTGTCATGAATTATAACATGAACAATTGGGAGAAATCTGTCTCAGAGTTGCATGGGATGCTTAAAACTGCTGAGAGTAAGATTCCAAGCAAAACACCTCAAGTCTTGATGATTCAAGAAGGGAAAATCAAGAAGAAAAAGAAAAACAACTCAAAAGGGAAAGGCAAAGCGAAGGCAAAGGGAAAGGACAAAGGCAAGCAAGTTGCCAAGGCTCCTACACCCAAGACGGCGGGAAAGGTTCCCAAGAATGACCCGTGCTTTGAATGCGGGGTGGTAGGACATTGGAGGCGCAATTGTCCAACCTACCTTGCAGAGTTGAAAAAGAAGAAGGCTGGCGAGGCTAGCACTTCAGGTATATATATGATTGAAATGTATACTTTTTCCATTAATTCCTGGGTATTTGATACCGGTTGTGGAACTCACATTTGTAACAATGTGCAGGGGTTGAGAAAAAGTAAGCTGCTGAAGCCAGGCGATTTGGATCTCCACGTGGGCAATGGAGCAAATGTTGCTGTTGAAGCCCTTGGAACTTTTGAATTATTATTACCAAATGGCCTGTACTTAATATTAAACAATTGTTGTTATGTACCTAGTTTAACTAGGAATATTATTTCAGTAGCTCGGTTAAGAGAATCTGGATTCACTTTTGGTTTCGTTGATGATGGCATTCGTGCCTTCAAAAACGACATTTTGTATTTTGAGGCTCGCCCTCTTAATGGAATATATGAAGTTAATCTTAAAAGATCTCTTGATGATAATTCTATATATACCACTAGCACCAAACGACCTAAGCATGACTTAAGTCAAACATACCTATGGCATTGTCGACTTGGTCATATAAACAAGAAACGCATTGCAAAACTTCAAAAGGATGGAATTTTAAAATCAAACGATTCTAGCTCATTTGAAGTTTGCGAATCATGTTTATATGGGAAGATGACTAAGGCTCCTTTCTCTGGTTCAAGTGAAAGAGCCAAAGATCTATTAGGAATCATACATACGGATGTATGCGGTCCTTTTAGATCAATGTCTAGGGATGGTGATAGATACTTCGTTACATTCACCGATGATTATAGTAGATTTGGTTATGTTTATTTGATGAAACATAAACATGAAACATTTGAGATGTTCAAGCTGTTTCAAAACGAAGTACAAAATCAACTCAACAAAACAATCAAGGCCCTTCGTTCCGATCGAGGTGGTGAGTACTTAAGCCAAGTGTTTATGGATCATCTTAGTAATTGTGGGATTATCTCACAACTTACTCCTCCTAGAACACCACAACATAATGGTGTATCTGAAAGGAGGAACCGAACTCTACTAGATATGGTTCGGTCTATGATGAGCCGAAGTACTCTACCCTCGTCCTTTCGGAGTTATGCTTTATTAACTGCTGCGCGCATATTGAATATGGTTCCAACCAAGAAGGTAGATAAGACACCATATGAGATGTGGTATGGAAAGGTTCCAAACTTATCTTACTTGAAAGTCTGGGGTTGTGAGGCTCATGTACGACAAGAAGCTTTAAGCAAACTCGATCCTAGATCTATCAAATGTAATTTTGTGGGATATCCTAAAGATTCATTAGGATATTATTTCTACAACCCAGCTGAGAACAAAGTGTTTGTTTCTAGGCATGCCACTTTCTTAGAAAAGGAGTTTCTTTCGAAAGAGGCAAGTGAGAGCAATGTAGACCTTGAAGAAATTCAAGAACCACAAAATACAAGTCAGGTTGACACTAGCACTCAACAAACGGTTGTTGAACCTGAACAATTGGTTGTTCAAGAACCTACTGAAACACAAAGTGTTCGTAGATCTGGTAGACCTCGTCAAGAACCCGAGAGATACGGATTTCTCGTGTCCAATGATGAGATTTTCTTGGTAGACTCTTCTGAGCCTACTAACTACCAAGATGCTATATCAGATCCGGAATCCGATAAATGGCTTGATGCCATGAACACTGAGATGCAGTCCATGTATGAAAATCAAGTATGGGACTTGGTTGATCTTCCTCCCAATAGTAAGACTGTAGGGAGCAAGTGGGTCTTCAAGAAGAAGACAGACATGGATGGAAATGTACACACATTTAAGGCAAGGCTAGTGGCGAAAGGTTTCACTGAACTCATGGTATTGACTATGATGAAACTTTCTCTCCGGTAGCCATGATTAAATCTATTAGAATACTTATTGCCATAGCTGCATATTATGACTATGAGATATGGCAAATGGATGTCAAAACGGATTTTCTAAATGGACACTTAAGTGAAGATGTCTATATGGTTCAGCCTGAAGGTTTTGTAGATCCTAAGTATCCTAATAAGGTGTGCAAGCTTAAAAGATCCATCTATGGACTAAAGCAAGCATCTCGAAGTTGGAATCTTCGATTTGATGAGAAAATAAAAGAGTTTGGTTTTATCAAATCAGAAGATGAACCGTGTGTTTACAAGAAAACTAGTGGGAGCGCAGTAGCATTCCTTGTCTTGTATGTTGATGACATACTACTCATTGGAAACGACATCCCGACCTTGCAAGACATCAAGTCTTGGCTTGGGAAGTGTTTCTCAATGAAAGACTTGGGAGAAGCCGCCTACATTCTTGGAATAAAGATCTATAGGGATAGATCTAGGCGTCTTATTGGCCTAAGTCAAAGTGCATATATTGACAAAATCTTGAAACGATTCAAGATGGAGAATTCTAAGGGAGGATTCTTGCCAATGGCACAAGGCACGGTTTTGAGTAAAGCTCAAAGCCCTAGCACAAGAGAAGAGCTAGATAGAATGAGTGAGATCCCATATGCTTCTGCAATTGGATCCATCATGTATGCCATGCTATGCACTAGGCCAGATGTCTCGTATGCTTTGAGCATGACGAGCAGATACCAGCAAAACCCAGGGATAGCCATTGGATGGCAGTCAAGAACATTTTAAAATACTTGAGAAGAACCAAAGACATGTTCTTGATCTATGGGGGTTTGGAAGAAGATCTTTGTGTAAAGTGTTACACAGATGCTAGTTTCCAAACGGATCGAGATGATTCTCGATCACAATCGGGCTATGTCTTCGTTATGAATGGAGGCGCGGTTGCTTGGAAAAGTTCTAAGCAAAGTGTAGTTGCACAATCCACTACAGAATCTGAATAATTGCTGCTTCTGAGGCTGGACAAGAAGCTGCATGGATGAAGAAGTTCATTGCTGACCTTGGGGTAGTAACAAGCATTCAAGACCCCATAGAGATATTTTGTGATAATGAAGGTGCTATTGCCCAGGCAAAAGAACCTAGATCACATCACAGCATCAAACACATCCTCAGGCGTTTCCACTACATACGGGATATAGTGGATAGAGGAGATGTGTGTATTCGCAAAGTTCATACAGATCAGAATCTTGCAGATCCTTTTACGAAACCTCTTGCCTCGACTAAGCATGAGTCTCATACTAGGGCAATAGGTCTTCGCTTTGCAAGGGATTGGATTTCAATTGTAATTTAGTATTTGGATATTTTGGAACATTATGACAATATCTATTTTATCTGAATGATGTATGGGATATGATCACTTCATTAATATATATTGTGTTCTTTATTAGCATGTTTAAATCCATGAATAATTCTTTATTCTAAAACGTCCATAGTCGGTTATAACTATGGGAATAGTTATGAATTAAGACTAATGTGAATAAGTTGGTTGACTTTCATTCGTGATGAAAGTAGGCAAAAGGGTTTGCAGCCAAATTCACTAATGTTTGTTAGGGAACAAACATTGGACATGACCCGCTCTTAAGATCGCTTCATGGATCAGTGTCATAAGTAAATCTTGAGAAAAAGGTGGTATCTTTGTATCCTTAGACCTGAGACACATATTGGGACTCGAGTATGAGGAGTATCATGCTTTAATGTGGTTAAACGCTATCTTTAACCGGGTAGTTATAAAGGCCATTATTAGGTATGATATGAGTCTTATAAGAGACGTATGTGGTCAAGATGGAATTTGTTTCTCTCATTTAATTGGGAGTATAATATCTCTGGGCCCTAAAACAAGTTGAACATTATATGAGAATTGATGACGATCCATGTCTCATGTTCAACGAGATGTTAAAACAAAGGGATAATTGATGACTTACCTATAACAACGATTTGTAGCTAGTGAGTTAACTTCGTTGGTGAAAGTGTTGATCAACACACTTTATTTATTATTAGGGGCAATGGGATGTTGCTAGACGTTCTTACCATTGTCTATATCGGCTTAAGTTGTAACTTGTGCAAGTGGGAGATTGTTGGTTCTATTTACAATCAATGGACACCAATTACATATTTGAATATGATTTAAATATGTTTCCAACTCATTATATATATATATATAAGTATATATGCATTGTTGCATATTATTATTTATGTGAAATAATAATATCACTCTTGTATATTGATACAAGATAATGCATATCAAATACATAGATATAAACATATGATTTTATATGTATGTATGTATATATATATATGTATAAATATATATTTGTTACATATAAATTGTTACTAATAACAAATTATATAAATGTATGTATATCCTTGTTACAAGTAAAGAGTTACTAGTAACAATCAAGTATGTATATAAAATACATGTAGATGTATTTTATACATAGTATGGCACATCTAGTATATCTTTTATATATGTATTTATGAAGGAAACTAGAAAATCCCTCATTAATTCAAATGGGGGCCATGTTGTGTATACTTGAAAGCAATCAACCAAGGCATGGACTAGATGTACAAGCATGGAAGGAAGGCAAGAGGGGACCCTCCCCCCTCACCTATTTTCGGCCGAAAATGGGAGCCAAAGGGGGCCTCCCTCTTGTTGCTTCACTTCTTGATCTTATTTAGTACATGCATGGTTCTTTGTTCTAACTATTGCATGCTACCTCCTTTAGGCTTCTTTTAGAAAAGTTCTAAGTATTCTTGAAGCTTTGAAAACATCTCTACATTCTTGTATTGGTGTTCTTCAAGTAAGTCAAGTGTGGTGCTACAATACATACATCTTGTTCAAGAAGAAGAACAAAGGTTGTTGCTTGCATTCTTCAATATCAAGGGTTGGAGAGACTAGCATCTTGGAGGTGTTGGACTCATTGATTTGTGGATACCTTGGAGGAAGTCTTCTCTTGGCTTCTCATAGATCAACCACTTCATCAACGGTTTACTCACGCTACAAAGGTTGTAGTTCTAAACACCCTATGGTTGTTTTGTTTCTTAAGGCTTGCATATGGATCATTGGTGGGGAGTTTTAAAAGTTTAAAATTGTTGTTCATGCTTCCGTTGCTAAAATATATTTTGAAAAAACCGAACAAACCCCAACAGTGGTATCAGAGCCACTTATGTATAGTTTTAAGAAACTTTTTGAGTATGTATTGTTTAAGAAAATGGACAACTTTTCTTTTGTTAGAAAAGTTATGGATTTTCTTGTTGGCAACTTATATATGTTTATATATTTATTTTGGGAAACAACCAAACCACATGCATGTTTGGTTGTAAAAGTTGCCTAAATATCAAGTGTTGATATATATGTTTGTTTGAGTGTATGTTGTGCATAACAAGCCATAGACCTTTTGTGATGTGTTGGAAATTCGATTTGGTTGTAAAATTATTTTTTCATTTGGTATGTAATAATAATTTTAGTTTTGTTTCATCTTGTTGTATTTTGTAAGTAGTAGAATAGTTTAGACTAGTTTACTTTTATAAAAATGTAACAAGATGAAGAAATGACCAAGTTGGAGTTTTCAAGTGTGGTGGAGTCAACCATGAAGGCTTGGAGTCATTTGCACTACAAGAAGTTGTTTTGGCAAGTGGGAGCTTCAAGTTCATCACAAGAGGAATATTTGGTCCTTAGTTATGACTTGGTATTTTTGTATGGCTCACAAAAATACCACTTAGGATAAATGGCTTGGTTATGCACTTATACATGTTATTTGTGTGTGTTTATGTTTATATTATTATGCATGGTTGAAAATAGGATTTTTTGCATGCTAGATAATATTTTTTACATAATATAAATCACACAATGGGAGTTTGGTATTTTAAGTTGACATAACATAAGATGTAAAATGAATTTTATATAAAAGGAGTTTTGTAAAGATTAAAATTCATTATGTCAAAATATATATCTTTATATATATATATATATATATATATATATATATATATATGAGTTTTATAAAATAGAGATTTTAAAACTCAACCAAACTTCATTCAAGCTTAATAATAAAATGGTTTTATTACAAGCTAAAATTGGTCGTATTTGCGCGCTCGAAACTACACACGTTAATATAGGATATTAATACTAGTTTAAAATTGAACGCGTTGAGAGTTCGTAAAATATGGATTTTAAGAATACTCAAGACCAATATATATATAAAATATGATTTTATCAAAACGTGGACTTATTATTGTATGCATGCAATACTAGTCACACGACTCGTTTTGTTTTATTTAATAAATATACAAAACGGTAAAAGCCCTTTTTCAAAACGTAAGTCTATGCCATCCCATTTTAAGACACTCGCTTGTTGCAACGACACTCACGTGGAGAGAGCATTAGCCAAACGCGTGGATTGTTTTTGTAACAACCGAGGTGTTTTTCCGCGAATTCCATGAACGTCTTGGGCCGGAAATTCACCGTCTTGAAATAGGACGACTTAATCGGAATCTTATTACGGAGAGAGCATTAGCCAAACGTAAGGAAGCCCGAGGCATAGATGGGATCAAACATGTCAAAATTGACAATCGTTGTCTAGGATCCCATAAAGATCTAGGAATTACATACGAGATGTAATTGGTAAACGTTACCTACCTTGTTGTTTTAACTTGATGGAGAGAGCATTAGCCAAACATTCAAGGTTAAGTTCAGCTTGGATCCTAGCCTTTAAAAATTAAAGAATTTTATAATTCTAAAGGGTATTAATTATTAAAGGATTAAATATCGAAAATACTAAATTGAACTTTGATTTTGTAGATGGCCCCTAACTCAACTACGCCCGTTAACAACTTATCTCTTCGTTCAATCTTAGAGAAAGAAAAACTCAATGGTACAAATTTCTTAGACTGGTATCGTAACTTGAGAATCGTTCTTAAGCACGAAAAGAAATTGTACGTACTTGAGAATCCCGTCCCTGAGGAACCTTCATTGACTGCGGCCAAAACCGTTAGGGATGCTTGGGTGAAGCATTCCGACGACTCGGTCGAAGTTGCATGCCTCATGCTTGCTACCATGTCTCCGGATCTTCAAAAGAACCTTGAGGAGCATGGAGCATATGAGATGCTTCGCCAGCTTAAGGAAATGTTCCAAAAGCAAGCGAAGCAAGAACGCTTTGAGGTCACTCGAGCCTTCCATGCATGCAAGATGGAGGAAGGTCAATCCGTTAGCGACTATGTGCTAAAGATGAAAGGATACATTGACCAGCTTGCTAGGCTTGGATCTCCCATAACCAACGAGTTTGCACAGGATATGATCCTTAACTCGTTGACCAAATCCTATGATCAATTTGTCATGAATTATAACATGAACAATTGGGAGAAATCTGTCTCAGAGTTGCATGGGATGCTTAAAACTGCTGAGAGTAAGATTCCAAGCAAAACACCTCAAGTCTTGATGATTCAAGAAGGGAAAATCAAGAAGAAAAAGAAAAACAACTCAAAAGGGAAAGGCAAAGCGAAGGCAAAGGGAAAGGACAAAGGCAAGCAAGTTGCCAAGGCTCCTACACCCAAGACGGCGGGAAAGGTTCCCAAGAATGACCCGTGCTTTGAATGCGGGGTGGTAGGACATTGGAGGCGCAATTGTCCAACCTACCTTGCAGAGTTGAAAAAGAAGAAGGCTGGCGAGGCTAGCACTTCAGGTATATATATGATTGAAATGTATACTTTTTCCATTAATTCCTGGGTATTTGATACCGGTTGTGGAACTCACATTTGTAACAATGTGCAGGGGTTGAGAAAAAGTAAGCTGCTGAAGCCAGGCGATTTGGATCTCCACGTGGGCAATGGAGCAAATGTTGCTGTTGAAGCCCTTGGAACTTTTGAATTATTATTACCAAATGGCCTGTACTTAATATTAAACAATTGTTGTTATGTACCTAGTTTAACTAGGAATATTATTTCAGTAGCTCGGTTAAGAGAATCTGGATTCACTTTTGGTTTCGTTGATGATGGCATTCGTGCCTTCAAAAACGACATTTTGTATTTTGAGGCTCGCCCTCTTAATGGAATATATGAAGTTAATCTTAAAAGATCTCTTGATGATAATTCTATATATACCACTAGCACCAAACGACCTAAGCATGACTTAAGTCAAACATACCTATGGCATTGTCGACTTGGTCATATAAACAAGAAACGCATTGCAAAACTTCAAAAGGATGGAATTTTAAAATCAAACGATTCTAGCTCATTTGAAGTTTGCGAATCATGTTTATATGGGAAGATGACTAAGGCTCCTTTCTCTGGTTCAAGTGAAAGAGCCAAAGATCTATTAGGAATCATACATACGGATGTATGCGGTCCTTTTAGATCAATGTCTAGGGATGGTGATAGATACTTCGTTACATTCACCGATGATTATAGTAGATTTGGTTATGTTTATTTGATGAAACATAAACATGAAACATTTGAGATGTTCAAGCTGTTTCAAAACGAAGTACAAAATCAACTCAACAAAACAATCAAGGCCCTTCGTTCCGATCGAGGTGGTGAGTACTTAAGCCAAGTGTTTATGGATCATCTTAGTAATTGTGGGATTATCTCACAACTTACTCCTCCTAGAACACCACAACATAATGGTGTATCTGAAAGGAGGAACCGAACTCTACTAGATATGGTTCGGTCTATGATGAGCCGAAGTACTCTACCCTCGTCCTTTCGGAGTTATGCTTTATTAACTGCTGCGCGCATATTGAATATGGTTCCAACCAAGAAGGTAGATAAGACACCATATGAGATGTGGTATGGAAAGGTTCCAAACTTATCTTACTTGAAAGTCTGGGGTTGTGAGGCTCATGTACGACAAGAAGCTTTAAGCAAACTCGATCCTAGATCTATCAAATGTAATTTTGTGGGATATCCTAAAGATTCATTAGGAATTATTTCTACAACCCAGCTGAGAACAAAGTGTTTGTTTCTAGGCATGCCACTTTCTTAGAAAAGGAGTTTCTTTCGAAAGAGGCAAGTGAGAGCAATGTAGACCTTGAAGAAATTCAAGAACCACAAAATACAAGTCAGGTTGACACTAGCACTCAACAAACGGTTGTTGAACCTGAACAATTGGTTGTTCAAGAACCTACTGAAACACAAAGTGTTCGTAGATCTGGTAGACCTCGTCAAGAACCCGAGAGATACGGATTTCTCGTGTCCAATGATGAGATTTTCTTGGTAGACTCTTCTGAGCCTACTAACTACCAAGATGCTATATCAGATCCGGAATCCGATAAATGGCTTGATGCCATGAACACTGAGATGCAGTCCATGTATGAAAATCAAGTATGGGACTTGGTTGATCTTCCTCCCAATAGTAAGACTGTAGGGAGCAAGTGGGTCTTCAAGAAGAAGACAGACATGGATGGAAATGTACACACATTTAAGGCAAGGCTAGTGGCGAAAGGTTTCACTGAACTCATGGTATTGACTATGATGAAACTTTCTCTCCGGTAGCCATGATTAAATCTATTAGAATACTTATTGCCATAGCTGCATATTATGACTATGAGATATGGCAAATGGATGTCAAAACGGATTTTCTAAATGGACACTTAAGTGAAGATGTCTATATGGTTCAGCCTGAAGGTTTTGTAGATCCTAAGTATCCTAATAAGGTGTGCAAGCTTAAAAGATCCATCTATGGACTAAAGCAAGCATCTCGAAGTTGGAATCTTCGATTTGATGAGAAAATAAAAGAGTTTGGTTTTATCAAATCAGAAGATGAACCGTGTGTTTACAAGAAAACTAGTGGGAGCGCAGTAGCATTCCTTGTCTTGTATGTTGATGACATACTACTCATTGGAAACGACATCCCGACCTTGCAAGACATCAAGTCTTGGCTTGGGAAGTGTTTCTCAATGAAAGACTTGGGAGAAGCCGCCTACATTCTTGGAATAAAGATCTATAGGGATAGATCTAGGCGTCTTATTGGCCTAAGTCAAAGTGCATATATTGACAAAATCTTGAAACGATTCAAGATGGAGAATTCTAAGGGAGGATTCTTGCCAATGGCACAAGGCACGGTTTTGAGTAAAGCTCAAAGCCCTAGCACAAGAGAAGAGCTAGATAGAATGAGTGAGATCCCATATGCTTCTGCAATTGGATCCATCATGTATGCCATGCTATGCACTAGGCCAGATGTCTCGTATGCTTTGAGCATGACGAGCAGATACCAGCAAAACCCAGGGATAGCCATTGGATGGCAGTCAAGAACATTTTAAAATACTTGAGAAGAACCAAAGACATGTTCTTGATCTATGGGGGTTTGGAAGAAGATCTTTGTGTAAAGTGTTACACAGATGCTAGTTTCCAAACGGATCGAGATGATTCTCGATCACAATCGGGCTATGTCTTTGTTATGAATGGAGGCGCGGTTGCTTGGAAAAGTTCTAAGCAAAGTGTAGTTGCACAATCCACTACAGAATCTGAATAATTGCTGCTTCTGAGGCTGGACAAGAAGCTGCATGGATGAAGAAGTTCATTGCTGACCTTGGGGTAGTAACAAGCATTCAAGACCCCATAGAGATATTTTGTGATAATGAAGGTGCTATTGCCCAGGCAAAAGAACCTAGATCACATCACAGCATCAAACACATCCTCAGGCGTTTCCACTACATACGGGATATAGTGGATAGAGGAGATGTGTGTATTCGCAAAGTTCATACAGATCAGAATCTTGCAGATCCTTTTACGAAACCTCTTGCCTCGACTAAGCATGAGTCTCATACTAGGGCAATAGGTCTTCGCTTTGCAAGGGATTGGATTTCAATTGTAATTTAGTATTTGGATATTTTGGAACATTATGACAATATCTATTTTATCTGAATGATGTATGGGATATGATCACTTCATTAATATATATTGTGTTCTTTATTAGCATGTTTAAATCCATGAATAATTCTTTATTCTAAAACGTCCATAGTCGGTTATAACTATGGGAATAGTTATGAATTAAGACTAATGTGAATAAGTTGGTTGACTTTCATTCGTGATGAAAGTAGGCAAAAGGGTTTGCAGCCAAATTCACTAATGTTTGTTAGGGAACAAACATTGGACATGACCCGCTCTTAAGATCGCTTCATGGATCAGTGTCATAAGTAAATCTTGAGAAAAAGGTGGTATCTTTGTATCCTTAGACCTGAGACACATATTGGGACTCGAGTATGAGGAGTATCATGCTTTAATGTGGTTAAACGCTATCTTTAACCGGGTAGTTATAAAGGCCATTATTAGGTATGATATGAGTCTTATAAGAGACGTATGTGGTCAAGATGGAATTTGTTTCTCTCATTTAATTGGGAGTATAATATCTCTGGGCCCTAAAACAAGTTGAACATTATATGAGAATTGATGACGATCCATGTCTCATGTTCAACGAGATGTTAAAACAAAGGGATAATTGATGACTTACCTATAACAACGATTTGTAGCTAGTGAGTTAACTTCGTTGGTGAAAGTGTTGATCAACACACTTTATTTATTATTAGGGGCAATGGGATGTTGCTAGACGTTCTTACCATTGTCTATATCGGCTTAAGTTGTAACTTGTGCAAGTGGGAGATTGTTGGTTCTATTTACAATCAATGGACACCAATTACATATTTGAATATGATTTAAATATGTTTCCAACTCATTATATATATATATATATATAAGTATATATGCATTGTTGCATATTATTATTTATGTGAAATAATAATATCACTCTTGTATATTGATACAAGATAATGCATATCAAATACATAGATATAAACATATGATTTTATATGTATGTATGTATATATATATATATGTATAAATATATATTTGTTACATATAAATTGTTACTAATAACAAATTATATAAATGTATGTATATCCTTGTTACAAGTAAAGAGTTACTAGTAACAATCAAGTATGTATATAAAATACATGTAGATGTATTTTATACATAGTATGGCACATCTAGTATATCTTTTATATATGTATTTATGAAGGAAACTAGAAAATCCCTCATTAATTCAAATGGGGGCCATGTTGTGTATACTTGAAAGCAATCAACCAAGGCATGGACTAGATGTACAAGCATGGAAGGAAGGCAAGAGGGGACCCTCCCCCCTCACCTATTTTCGGCCGAAAATGGGAGCCAAAGGGGGCCTCCCTCTTGTTGCTTCACTTCTTGATCTTATTTAGTACATGCATGGTTCTTTGTTCTAACTATTGCATGCTACCTCCTTTAGGCTTCTTTTAGAAAAGTTCTAAGTATTCTTGAAGCTTTGAAAACATCTCTACATTCTTGTATTGGTGTTCTTCAAGTAAGTCAAGTGTGGTGCTACAATACATACATCTTGTTCAAGAAGAAGAACAAAGGTTGTTGCTTGCATTCTTCAATATCAAGGGTTGGAGAGACTAGCATCTTGGAGGTGTTGGACTCATTGATTTGTGGATACCTTGGAGGAAGTCTTCTCTTGGCTTCTCATAGATCAACCACTTCATCAACGGTTTATTCACGCTACAAAGGTGGGGAGTTTTAAAAGTTTAAAATTGTTGTTCATGCTTCCGTTGCTAAAATATATTTTGAAAAAACCGAACAAACCCCAACAATCAAATCATACAAGAACACCAAATATACCAAAACTCACTTTAAAGTAAGCTTTTGCATGTTCTTCATGGTGTTCTTGCATGATTTCATGTTTCTAACATTCATGCAATCTTCTAACATCAATAATTCTAAGTTTCTAACCTTTTGTAGATTAAACAACCGAGAATTCTTGTTCTTCTTTCTTCTTTTCCAGAAATCCGAGAGAGCTACGAGAGAGGAAAAGGTGTATGCGGTTTTTGTGTGTTTTTCTCTTCTTTGACTTTCAGTCAACTAACCACACACACACATATATTCTCATGTAAAAACAGAGGCGGTTGCCCCTTTCTTCACATGAGGGTTTCCTCTTAATTGACTATGTACACACACACTCAATACATACATATATTCGTACATGCATACGTACATACATACATATAAACACATAACTTGCATTTATTTGATTCTACAAGTATACACAAAATACTTCTTATTACAATAACTATACCTACGTACACACTAATTACAACTAGGCCCAAGTTGAGGATGTTACAATTTAAATAGAAAAAGAAACTATTCTTAGGTATGAGCTGCCATCATTGCCCTAGAGTTCCCACATGGTCCTGTCCTGAAAAAGTTAGCAACAACAACGGTAAGCATATAGCTTAGCGAGCACAATAACTTACTCATTATAAAATATATGCACGGTCAACACATAACACATATATAGGAATAGATCGTAATCAACCATTTCCACTTCCATTCGACTACCCAAGGCACCCCAAGGGTTTTACGTCTAATCAGAGTCACGGGCGACTACCCTAGGCACCTCTAGGGGTTTTACTTCTTTCCCGTGCCCGGGTTGTGTTTTCACTCCATTTACACAACCCTCGAGTAGTGTTTTAACTTCATTTACACAACTCCCGAGTTGTGTTTTCACTCCATTTACACAACCCCCGAGTTGTGTTTTCACTCCATTTACACAACCCTTCACCACATATCAACAACTCATACAAGATACACAATTAAACACACGATAATTTCGTAGATACAAGTATAAGGAATAAGTTAGTGTAACTCACCTGGCAGCAACACAAATAGATGTAACAATAAATATGAATCTACGATGTTACCATTGTAACATCCTCAACTTGAGCCTAGTTGTAAATTGTATGTACGCGTACGTAGTTAATATAATAGACGAATGATTATGTAAGTACTTGTGTATTTGTTGAATTAATTGAGATTAAATAAATATGTGTATTTGTATATGTGTACTTGTGTATTTGTATTAAATATATATATATATATATATATATATATATATATTAGTTAGATAAATGAAAAAAGAAGAAATGAGTGAAAAAGAAATATATATATATATATATGTATATATATATAGATATTTATCCAGAGGCGGTTTGCCTCTGGATAAGAATGATATATATGTATGAAGTTGTGTTATTTGACTCACAAAAGTCAAATATAGCAAAGATTTGCAAAGAAAACACAAACACATACTACTCTCTCTCTCTCTCTGCTCTCGTGAGTTCTGAAGAAGAAGATTGGAGGTTTGAATCTTTGAATTCAAATAAGGTGAGCATGTGTTTGTAGTATAGTCTACACATGTTTTGTATTGGTTTTGTGTTTGAATCATGGCAAAACTTCAAGTTCATTCAAGAACACCATTAAAGAACATGAAGCTTGCTTCATAAGTGGGTTTTTGGTTGATATGGTGTTTTGTTTGGATTTGATGATTTTATGAAGCTTATATAAGTGTTGTATAAAGTTTAAAAGTGTTTTGGAAGTAAAATCAACAAGATTAAGATTCTGGTTTGTTCTGCAAATGATCAAGAAATGAAACCAGACAAGTCACGTAACTGCTAGCTGACAGTCGCATAGGTCATGCGACCTATGCCATGCGACTGTCGCATGGGAGATGCGACTTTCGCATGAAGCCATGCGACTCTCTGGCAGTTGATTGTCCCATTTCATGCGACTTATTAATTGTTCATGCGACTTTGGTTGAGTGTTATGCGACTGTCACATGAATTAAGAAACAAGCCATGCGACTTTTATAGTCCAGTCATGCGACTGTCGTATGGTATAGCGCGAAGCGACGCGTCCGGTGCTTGGACGCGACGTGCTGGGTGAATTTAAGAAAAGTTCAGTTTCAAATAGGACTTAACGTGTGCAAACGCTTAACGTGATTGCCGATTGATTTTAGGTGAACGTGTCAGCTGAACCAGCTTTAAGTGAACGAACGTTGTAAGCTAATCAGGTGAGTGCCTGCTTTCATGAGACTCAGTAGAGTAAGGCATTGCATGCTATGTGAATGTATATTGTGTGATTGACTTCCTTTTTGCAGGTACGCTAGAGGAGGTAAGTGTGTGACTTGTAAGATGTTTGAATATGTGTCAGGAGCATGCCAGTGGGTCCAGTTTGGAACCACATAGTCAATATACGATGCTATGCATAAATAACTGTTTGAAAGATGTCGGATCCCTGTGGGATCAAATGTATGTATATGTGTTTGTGAACTGTCTGCAGACTATCTGAAGCATCGTTAAGGTCAGCCGGTTGTAGCTGGATCCTTCGGGATTTCACGGGGATTCAGGAGGCATCCTGGATCATAGGTTATGCGGAACCACCGTGCCTTAACGTGAGTGGTGATCAGCCGGTTGTAGCTGGATTACCTGTGGAGTCTTTGACTCTATAAACGATGCTTGGTGGACTGCCTTGTGCTCCCCCACCAGCGCGGATTGGTCGTGTCTGATTCCCCGGTCTGAGTTGTTAAGCGGGATTGATTACCCTGCAAGACACGACTCTTACCGATCTTGTCAGCACACCGCTATGTGCTAAGCTAGCAATGACTGTTTATGATACGATGCATGACTTACTATGTTCATGCTTATGATTGTATGTACTCACTAGCTAGTGTAGCTAATGACGCTATGATTTCTCTTTTCAGGTAAAGACTAGATGGCCTGCGAGGCAGGATACTTTTGCGAATTTTGTTGCCCCTTGTGGGTGGAACACTTGTAATTGTATGATATAATGTATTGAGATACTATGGTCGGTTCCTGAACTAGGTAACACCCGGATGTTTTGAATGAATGACATTGTAAATAACTGTTTGGTTGTTTTAAAAAAAGAAAAATTTCCGCTACTAAATCTATTTCATGGTTAAAGCAACTGAATTCAGGAGCGGTGTTACAACCGTCGATCACCTACATAAAAGGTTCTAATATAAAATTTGTGATCCGTCTCATAATACACATTTTGCGAATCTGAAAATAACGCTTGATTGTGATTCTCAAAATAACACTTGATTGGCGATTCTTAAGATATACATTAATTTGTGATTCACTATTTTAACACTTGTTTTGTGATTCAACTCTTTTTATCTATTTCGTGATTCCCTACTTATATAAATTTGTGATGCATTAAATGACTTGTTTGCCATATCCCAATTTGCATTCATGCCTACGTATGAATATACGTTTCATACACACACACACACACACACATATATATATATATATATATTTATATATATATATATATATATATATATTCCCGTAAGTTGTAACATTGCAGTCCCGTTATGCATTGATGGCTTTACTCAAGGGCCTAATTAGGAGTTGAAGATGTGTGTGTTGCCTATAAGATTGTGTCAAGCCCAATCCCAAACAAAAATCTATTAGGGCCAAGCCCTATTACATCTATTAGGAATTAATTACAATGTCATATTAACTATCTTACTAATTTATTTACAACTTAAAATAATAAAAATTTTGGGTATTACACTTGGACCAAGAAATGGGAAACTAAAGCTGGGCTTAACAGCTTGGGCCCAAAAAAGCCAAGAAAAAAGTTCTAGCCCCGAAACGTGGCCCGTGTAGATTTCAACATGGCCCATGCGGTCCTGCGAGGGCAGAAAGACAGCAAAACAGGGGGTTCGACATAGGGCTTGGAGGAGGCGATTTTTGGCACTTTTTGGAGGATTTTTCAAGCTTCAATCCTTTCTAACTTGTTTGAATGTTTGGTACAATTAATCTCTTCTATTTCACTCTAGTTACGTGCGGCTAAGCCCCAATTTTGGTTGACATTGGTAACTCCATGGATTATTAGCAAACTTTGAAGGGTTTATGATTTGTTCTTGATATTTATGAATGTTTTTTCTAGTTAAATATTTACTCCATTCTTGTGTTTGTATATCATGAGTACAAGTATTTGAGTGGTTTATGTTAGTTGTTTTCTTGATTACGTAATAAACTTCAAAACAACAAGTAACAAGTAGTTTCATGAATGTTTAGGCATCTCTCAAACCATGGAATGATATTCTCCAACATGGTAGTGTAAATTTTGACTCCTCTTGGATTTTGTGATTCTTAGATTGTAAAGCTAATCAATTTTTGTGAATTAGATGCTTGTTTGGTTCACAACTTTGATTAAGAAGGTGTGTTAGGAATTGTTCCAACCTCCATAATAACTAAGAAGGATCTAGGTGGTTTAAGCTTTTAAATTGGTATAGCCAAGTTAAATTAAAGAACAAGTATTGTGCCATACTCCTTGATGATAAGCTAGCTAAAAGTTCATGTGATGAAACCAATGTTGACCAATTTACCTCTCATTGATTTAAATCATCTTACTTAATTGCAACTTTTATTTATTTGTCAAGTTTTAGTTTTAATCCAACACAATCTCAAACCCCCCTTTTTTATTTTATTGTTGTTGCAAAATCATCTTTATCTTTAGATTGTATAGAAAATATAAATTGAACCAGTCTCCGTGGAATCGACCCCTTTACCATTAAACACTATTTATGTGATAGAATTAAAGGGTTATTTGTTTGTTGGCCTTGACAACCACCATTTTTTGAAGAAAAAAAATTAGTGTTTGATGGGTTTTTTCAGCACAGGTCTCGACATGTGCACATATGCATATTACTAAAAAATATATCAATACATGTCTCCACAAGTGCACATGTGCAAATATATGCACGTGTGCATATGCACATATTCGCCTAGTTGTACAGATGTACATATGCATATGTGTAGATAGATGCACGTGTGCATATATGCACAAGCACGACTAGTTTTTTTTAAACACATATGTGGATAGGTGCACATTTACAAAACTTTAGGTCATTCATAAACATGATTTAGAAAACAAAACTAAGGGTGTGTTTGGGAACAGACTTATGGGGGATTATAGTTTTCATAATCCCCAGCCCTCTAGCCCTGTTTGGGTGTTAAAATATTGACGAGATTATTAAAAACATAAACCCTCATAAGCCCAAAAAATAAAATACTTTTCAAGTAGTTTATGGCTTGGGCTTGAGATTATTAATTAATCAGTCCCAGTCCCAGTCCCAGCCCCAGTCCCAGCCCCAGCCCCTTTCACCAAACACACCTTAAATGTAATTATAAAACCACATTTATTAGAGCATAAATTCCAGTTTCTAGTTTACAAACTAAGACTATTGTATTTGCAGTAAACTAAAAAAATCTAGTGCATAGAATAAACAACAATTTAAGTAAATAATGTGTCCAAATAGGCCCCTATTCGATTTTTAGTAATGGGCTTGCAAAATGTCTCAAATAGGCCCCTAGCATTATGTTAACGGGACCTTTTGTTTCATGAACCGTGAGCCCATATACTCACTTAAGCCCGTTACTCCTATGAAATTAATTCGTCTTTGATGGCTTGTCCTTAAAAATTCTTATAATTGCATTATTATATAAGGTATATTGTCAAGAAAGGTAACATAAATATTGATATTTGTCAATAATGGTAATGTTCAATTTCTTAGGCCTAGAAAGAATTCTAAATTTCAATTTCTAACATTAAAGGTAACTGGTTACGGTCATAGCAGGTGATAGGTTAAACTGATGACATGGCTAATTTTTATAATACGCAAATTGACGAAAAAGTTAACATAAATATCAAAATTTGTCAATAAAGGCAATGTTCATTTTTTCTAGACTCATAAAGGATGACGAATTCTAATTTGAAACAAAACATCATATTTGGATCTAGGTTAGTGTTCATTGTGTGTTCTCTTTCCTTTATATAATAATAAAATATTTAAAATTAAAACAATATTACATCATTTTCGTATATGATATTTGAAATGTATTATATTAGTACTTTGACATTTGAATACTTACAATTGATATTTTGGTACTTTAATATCTTATATTGGCTTTATAATTGTATTAAGTGAACGTAAACAAAAGTTGAAGTTCAGAATTCAAATCAAATTGAAACAAACACCAAATTTGAAGTTCGAATCAAATCAAAATGAGTATTGAATTCTAAAGTTTGAATCAAAAAAATATTGGATGTTTGTATCAAAACAAAAAAAGAATACCAGTACTGGAAAATCGAAAAAACAATCTTTTTTTAATAGCTTCGCCTCAGCGGTAGAGGCACATGATCGAAACATGGTTGAACTGATCACGGCCCCGGTTTCGATCCACTCCAACTACACCCCCCTAATTAATTCGGTAGGGTTGCTTCATCAATGAGGGAGTGACCTTCAGCTACTCCTAGGAAGAAACCCTTCAGAGAGACTCGAACTCGAGACCTCTCCATCACTGGGAAAACTCCCTTACCGCCAGGGCAAGCCCTTTTGGTTGAAAAAATACTCGCCGAATACATTTGGCCGAAATGAGTCAGCCCAAAACATGACCAATAAACAAATGGTCAAAATGGGTTGACACGTAATTGACACGTACACGGTAAGAAGAACTCGTCGCAAATTGTTAGCATTAGTCAGCATACCCTTTTGTACTATAGATCGAAATTTATCATCTTTTTTTGACTTAAAAAATTAGACATTACATTTATTGGTAAATTTGGACAATCTTAACCTGCTGACTACTTCATTTAGGACACCATACCCTATTTTGTTAGAAATTAAAATTTAGAATTCTTTTTAGGCCCAAAAAAACTGATATTATCTTTATTGACAAATTTTAATATTTATGTTACCTTTCACGGTAATTTGCCCTATTATATATAATTATTATTCGTCTTTGATGGCTTGAAAATTTTTTTTTTCTTTGGGGTTTAACAAACAACTATAATACATGTTCAAACCTCTATCAAAAATATGAATTTTATTTGCATAATTACAAGGAAAAAATAATAATGCTCATAAAAAGAAAGTTAAACACGTGTCCCACGTAGAACTGAAATCCTGTCAAGTGTTACTTTTTTTTAAGAATTCTCTTTTGTCACAATGTTAAATGTTGTTGGTTCCAAATAGGGTAAACAAGCAACCGATATAGTGTAGAAGGGGGGTTTGAATACACTTTAAAACAATCAATCAAATTAGTTGAATGTATATTCAATAATCAAATAGAATGATTACAATTATTACTCTCTAATCAAATCAACAGAATGATTTGATGTTTACACTGATTATAAACTCAACTCTCTCTAAACACTCTTGTATCACAAACTAATTGATGATCGAACTTCTTGTTAAAACTGATTAACAAGAACTCTTGAAAACTCTCTCTCGAACATTGAACTCACAAAGTTATCGCAACACACGCGTATCAAGTATGACGAACACACGTACGTTTTGCAACTTATGCAGTCGTATGCTATTCGGTATTATGTGCTCTATATATTGAAAACCCACAAGAAGGTTTATACTCATACTTGATATATCTACGAATAAATCGCAGTTTAAAGATAAAACTTATCTTTTCTTTAAAACCGTAACAAACTCCTTAATTAGAACATATCTAATTAATTTCGTTTGAGATCTCTATCTAACTAATAGATAGTTTAAATTAGGTTCAGATATCCTAATTTCAATGTCGTAGATATTGAGAGTTTATAACAGAATTTAGAACTTACTTAAATTCTTGAATTGACTTCTGGCACTGAGCTGACTCACTCAGTCTTGATGTTATCAAGCTGAGTTCTTGAGTTCTTGGATCTTCAAGTCTTCATTCTTGAAACCTATCTCAGCTTAGAAGTCACTGAGCTATCTAGTACTTACATAGAAAACTCAATGTCTATTTATACGCTGACTACTCAGCCTAAGCTGAGTAGTCAGTCTATAACAGACTTACATAATTCCTAACATTTAACCTATCGTCTATACATCGTTATGGTTTGTCTCATCAAATTTAACTATTCTAAATATGGGACTAACAATCTCCCCCTATTTGATGATGACAAAATATTGAATCAAAATATATATAGGTTAACAGAATTATGTTGAACCACTCTAGAACTGACCAAAGTTAGTTCTTGAAATAGATATTAAACTGATCTATACCTATTCATCATTTCTTGAACTTACAAGATTTTAGGTTACAAATCTATTCTAAGCCTTGTATTCTAAGCATTTAAACATACTAATACTTAGATACTGAACTTATCAGATTATACTTGAACATATCAATAGTCAGCTTAAACATACAAAGCTGTTTATTTGAACACATCAAACATTTGAACATATCAAATTTAACTTTTCATTAATGAACACATATCATTTACATGATCAACTTATGCACACTTAGTGCTTACAAAAATTATAGAACTAATCTATTTCATCAATAGGATCTCTAGCTTCCAACCACATATCTGAACATTTAAGTTCCTAGACTGCTTCTTCTTTCATAGCATCATTCAAAATTTCTTCACCCTCTAGCAGCTCTCTCATCTCAGCTTCTCTTGATCTGATTTCTTTGTTGAGATGGTATCTGAAAACTGAGTTCTGAATTAAGTTATCACATAGAATCCTCAAGTACAAAATCAATTCCAGATTTGCCAAGCGAAGATTTACTATCTTCAAGAAACACTGGTTGCCTTCCACATCCAAATACAGAAATCCTTCCAAAGGTTGAGTGATAAAAGTATTTTCTCTAAATTCAACTCCCTCTGGAACTTGTACACTGATGTTTCGTTTAGCACGCTGACTTGCTACTCTGACTCTTGCAGCTTTGTTTCTGTTTAGGAAGGTATCAATTTCATCAGCTGGAATTTCTCCTAGTTAATCAATTCTTATGAAGAGAGTCTTGAGCACATCAACTATCTCTTGTCCGGTTTGACTCTTTTTCATTCTTTTGATAGTTGTGGCTACCACCTTTAACTCTGAGAATCCCAACTGGTACAGACATCTCAAATCTAAACCAATTTCATGCTTGTTGTCTAATACAAAGTTGATGATTACCAATTCTCCTTTTCTACTCATTGTGAAGGATTCAATCTTGTGATTAAAATGTGTTCTTTTATAGCAATGCCTTAGATCAGCATCTGAGTAGGGAATTGGGGCCGCTCTTGGTCCAGAATAGTCAGCTTCAGCTTCAGCTCTGGCAGCCTCAGCTTTAGCCTTTTCTCTTTGCAACTCAACTTGTCTCTGCTGCTCTTTTATCTCTTCCACTGTCATACCCAGTTCCTTGGCCATTTCTTGTAGCATTTGTTCAGCAAGCATGTCACTGGCCTTTTGTGCAACATCAGCTTCATCACTTGAGTCAGATTCATATGCAACTAGTTGATACTGACCTTGTTGCTCTGGCTCAGGCTCAGCAATGATGACTTTTCTTCTCTTTGCTAGAGACACATCACTTGTTCTTTTCTTTCTTTTTACAGTCTCAAACACTTTTCTTTTCCCTTTATCCATTTGTGAAGCTGGAACAGACTCAGCTTCAACAATCTTTGACAATTCAGCTTGAGGGAAATTTGTAGGCACAATCTGAAGTGTTTCTTTATGTGGAACTTGTTGTGGAACTGATTGAGCTTGTGAAGCTGTGATAATTTCGACTGTTGGAACTTGTGGCTGTTGTTGAGAAGGTTGGTCTATAGTGCTCAGAAACTGATCATGAGCTTCTTCTGTGATTTGTACTTCCTCTGTATGCTCCCTCTCAACATCATCAAATTTCTTTGATTCTTCCTCCCGCTTTTTGTCATCATCAATAGGGGAGGGTCTTGATCTAAGCACGAAGCTTTCCAAACTAGCCACAGAGTTTGACAAATCGTTCAGCTTACGCATCAGCTTGCCTTTATCACTTTTTCTTTTCTTGTGCAGGAGCTCAAACTGAGTTTGAAGATATATCATAAGTGATTGAGCATCAGTGGCCATTAGCTTGGGTTCCTCTGGTCGCCGCTTGACCTCAAAGTCCTCCTGACCAGTAGAGGAATGAACTTCCACTGTAGGAGTGGCTGTTGAGTGTTCCTCAATAGGTAAGAATGTGGGCCCCATATCCAAAGGTTGGCGTTGACCTATGGAATCAAGGGGGCCAGATTGGGGACCCTGTAAACCTTCATGGTGTATGAAAGGTTCATTGACAGGTCGTGCGAGAGTGTGTAAGAATGGAAGAGAAGAATGACCAATGTCGTAAACTATGGTAGTAGGTAGGTTGGGCTTAGTAGTGAGGAGAGGGGTAGTTGACCCTAGGGAGAGGTCATATGTTCAATGTGACCTTCATGTGTCTGTGAAGGCACAAAAATAGGTTCTCCCATGGCTAGGATGGGTATGGGCTGAGTAGACACCATACCCGGCTTAGGCTGACTTGGTGAACTGAGCCTAGAGGTTGGCACCTTAAGAGAAGGTGTCTCCCCCTCAGCTCCTGCCGGTGGAGGTATCAATGTGATATCAGCTCTGTAGTCCTTTTGAGGTGAAGGACCACCTTTGGCAGTTTTTCTTGTATAGGTGTGAGATATAACCTTGGTAGCAGTGGGCTGACCAAGGTGGGCTGTAGAGTGTAAGATAGATGGAGATGTTTGTGGTGAGGGAGAGGGGTTAGACTGAGATGGGCTTGACTCAGTCTTATCTCCCAATTTAGGAGGTGGAGAAGTAAAAAAGAGAGAAGGAGATAAGGGATGCGAAGGTATACTTGTTGCACCTAGCAGTGGTGACTCGGAGCTAGGAAACAGACTCCTTTGCTCAGAGCTCGAAGTGGTGGAGGAAATTCTTTGAGCACGAGGTCTGAACTGAGTCCTAGGTTGTTCAGTTTGAGAGGACTCAGCCTCAGAATCAACAGCTTCACCTTCTTCTTCCTCAGCTTCTTCCTCCGTTTCAGCTTCACTTGACTCAGGAGTCGGAAGCTATACATACACCCTCATCTGAGCACTCATTGTGGGGTGCTCAGGGAAAATATCATTAGTAAACATCCTTGAGCTGAGAACAGGAGTAGGGGTTGACTCATATTGGGTAGTGTCTCTTCTACCCAACCTGTCCTCGATCACCATCGATAAAAATCTTACAAAGGGCACAATGGTGTCCCTCATATTCTTGGTCACCAACGACTTGAGTGCCTCAATGATTAACTCAGCATAGTCCAATCTTCGATCATAGAATATGTTATATAACAGTTGCATTTCAAAGTCGTTTACATTATCTAGGCCACCCACCTTGTATCCAAGTAAAAGAACCACCGTGGACACCATGAATCCCATGCTGTCTGGAAAACGGATTTCCTTATAACTCCAACAACCTGGCGATGACCCATTAAGGGTAAGACACTCCTTGATGTTTCCCTAGAAATCGTCGCCTCATACTGATTATGCACCGGGAGATGTAGAATTCGTCAGAGACAATTTGCATCGACGTCTATCGCCTCTTGTTCACTTAGGACTGTACCCCGTATGACTTGTTGATTCGCATCTAGTTTGCATGTATACCAGAACTCCGTGAGAAGTTGAGGGATAAGCACAGTAGGACCACGAAGAAATGCATGTGCCAGGGTCCCTTTCGAATGTATGAGACCCAGTCCTCATAACCCCTGCCAATCTTCGACTTTGGAATGTCGATACAGGCTACGACATTGTTTTGCTTGTAAATAGGGAGCGCATTGTTCTTGAAAGAACCACCTCAGATCATTTGAGCAGGCAAATTAAGAGTGTAGCCCTCCATTGAATTCGAACTTATCGTATCAGATTGCACGTAGCAATAGTAGGGTTTAGCACTTAGCGATTGATTCTGCACAGAGCAAGGGTAGGGTTTTAGAGAATAGAGATGGAGGTATAAGATTTGGAAGAGTAAACGAAATATGATGAGGAGTCTCTCTTATTTATACTTTTTCAATGTGAGAGAAAAGTTACCGTTGTCGGACGGTAATAAATATGACCGTTACAGTAACAACCGGCTACGCAGTTTGTTATAATGGCTATATTTAATGTAACTTACTTAGACTTACACTGTTACATTGATCCAAATTCATTCAAGATGAAATAAATTATCACCAAGATTCTTTTAAATAATTAATTTGAAGACGACTGAAGATTATTTTAAACAGGACACACCTTGCATATATGATACTATAAGGTTGGACTGACCATTTGTTAGGACTAACCTAGACCTATGGAACTGAACACACATTAGAACTGATTACTTAGCTCAGATTGAGCACTCAGCTCAGATTGACACTTAGTCAAGGTTAGCACTTAGCATATATTTAACAGATATAAAGAATGGAACATACCAATTAAGGGTTGAGCATGCTAAGCTTGCCAAGTAGAGTTGTAAATCTTGTGCCTTCAATTTTTTTAGTAAAGATATCTTCAAGTTGATCTTCAGTCTCAATGAAGACTAACTCTATCTTTCCCTTTTCTACAATGTCTCTAATGAAGTGATGTCTTATCTCAATGTGCTTGGTTCTTGAGTGAAACACTGGGTTGTGTGCGATGGCAATAGAACTTTGATTGTCACAGAATATGGGAGTCTTTGATAAATGCAAGTCAAAGTCCTTAAGCTGATGTTGCATCCACAGTATTTGAGCACAACAGCTCCCTGCAGCCACATACTCAGCTTCAGTTATGGAAATTGCCACTGACTTTTGTTTCTTGCTTGTCCAGCTAACTAATTTTCCACCCAATAATTGACATCCTCCAGTAGTACTCTTTCTATCTAGACCACAACCTGCAAAGTCTGAATCTGAGTACCCTATCAGCTCAAATCCTGATCCTTTGGGATACCACAAACCTAAATTTTGTGTTCCCTTCAGATATTTGAGTATTCTTTTAACAGCTAGCAAGTGTGATTCCTTTGGATCAGCCTGATATCGTGCACAAACACATGTAGCAAACATTATATCAGGTCTACTTGCTGTCAAATAGAGTAATGAACCTATCATTTCTCTATATGTAGTTTGACATACAGATTTTCCATCAATGTCCTTGTGCAACTTGACATTGTGTAACATTGGAGACTTTGCAGGATGGCTTGAGTCTAATCCATATTTCTTAATCAGATCAAAAACATACTTGCTCTGATTAATAAATATACCATCTTCTTTTGGGTTGATTTGAAGTCCCAAAAAGTAAGTCAGCTCACCCATCATGCTCATTCTGTATTGATTGGACATTATCTTAAAAAACCAATCACACAGACCTTGGTTTGTTGAACCAAAGATATTGTCATCCACATAAATTTGAACCAGAATGACATGACCTCTGCTTTTTCTTATAAATAGATTTTTGTCAATACTTCATCTAATAAAATCATTTGAAAGCAGATAGGTGGACAGTGTATCATACGATGCTCTTGGAGCTTGTTTGAGTCCATACAAAGCCTTGTCTAACTTATAGACATAATCTGGATGTTTAGGATCAACAAAACCAGGGGGTTGTTTCACATAGACTTCCTCCTGTACTGCTCCATTTAGAAAAGCACTTTTAATATCCATTTGATACACTTTAAAGTTTTTGAAGGCTGCGGCTAGAAACAATCTTATAGCTTCAATCCTTGCAACAGGGGCAAAGGTCTCATCATAGTCAATACCTTCTTCTTGGTGATACCCCTGAGCTACTAGCCTTGCCTTATTTCAGATCACTACTCCATCATTGTCCATTTTGTTTCTTTAGACCCACTTAGTGTCTATATTTGTTTTTCCTTTAGGAGCAGGGACAAGGTTCCAGACCTCATTTCTTTGAAATTCTGTCATCTCCTCTTGCATAGCTTCAATCCAATCTTCATCTTTTAGAGCCTCTTCAGTCTTCTTTGGTTCCATTTGAGATTGAAAACTAGAGTAGGCAACATAGTTTGTATTTGCCTTAGATCTAGTTAACACACCATCTTCAATGTTCCCAATAATGTCATCAAGGCAATGATCTTTTAATACTTTTAAGGTTGTAGTAGGAGACTGTGGTTCTGGGTCTGAATCTGAGCAGTGTCTCTCAGGCTGAATAGGACTTACTTTTCAGTCTGAGTAGGGATTGAGAGATCACTTAGATCTTCAATCTGACTTGTACCTGATGATTCACCTAGACTCTCAGGCTGAGTATCTTCAATATTGATAGTTTCTTTTGATTATGCAAATTTTTCAGGTTTACCACTATCCTCATCATAAGAATCATCCATAACATACATGGGATTTGATGTGAGATCTTCTTTGCTCCTTTGAAGCTCACTCAGACTAACTGGGTCAACTTGAGCTTTGTCAGATTTTTCAATAGTTGTCTCATCAAACGTAACATGTACTGACTCTTCAATTACTTTTCTTTTAAGATTATAGACTCTGTAAGCTTTGGAGATTGAAGAATATCCAACAAATAGACCTCGATTAGCTTTAGGTTCCAACTTATGAAGCTGATCTCTTTTGTTTAGCACATAGCATGTTAAACCAAAGATATCGAAGTATCCAATATTAGGTTTTCTGCCATGATACATCTCATAAGGTGTTTTACCATGTCTTTTAACTATCATAGATCTGTTCTGTGTGTAGCAAGTTGTACTAACAGCTTCTGCCCAAAAGTTCAGCTTGAGCTTTGCTTCACATAGCATGGTTCTGGCAGCTTCAATTAAGGTTCTATTTCTCCTTTCAGCAACTTCATTTTGTTGTGGAGTTCTTACAGATGAGAAATTCTGGATAATTCCCTTCTCTTCACAAAAGCCTTCAAGAGTTGAGTTTCTAAACTTAGTCCCATGATCACTTCTGAGCTGCTTAATAGATTTACCCTTCTGCAACTCTTCTTGTCTTATGAAGCTGATTAACTCATATGCAGCTTCACTTTTGGCTTTTAAGAAGACCACCAAAGTGAATCTTGTGAACTCATCAACAATCACTAGAGTATACTTTTTGTTACTTAGACTTGGGGTGCTTATAGGTCTAAATAAGTCCAAATGCAACATATGCAATGGTTCTAAAATTGAAAAATTCTGTTTGGACTTGAAGGATCCCTTATGATGTTTTCCCATTTCACAAGCTGAGTAGAGTTTGTCTTTAGCAAATGTGATCTTTGGCAGACCAGAGACTAACTCTTTGCTAGACAATTTGTTAATGTATTTGGAATTTAGATGTGACGGTCTTTTATGCCACAACCAACTCAGCTTGGGAGTTGAGTTAGAATACAAACAAGTTTCAGCTGAAGGATCTGCAGAGCTGAGATCTAACAAATAGATATCGCTCTCTCTCTTTGCCATTAGTATTGGCTTTCCCTTCTTATCATAAATTGTTCCTTCATGCTTTCTGAAGGTGACTTCATAATCCTCATCACATAATTGACTGATACTTATTAGATTGTGTTTAAGGCCTTCAACATATGCTACCTTTTTGAAAGGGACTGTTCCAACAGTTATCTTTCCATAACCTTTAGTCCTTCCTTGAGAATTATCCCCAAATGTCACCTTGGGTCCTTCATTGTATTGGAATTCACTTAGAATCCATTTGCTTCCTGTCATGTGCCTTGAGCATCTACTGTCTAGGTACCACTTGTAGGAGTCCTGCACATGATTCACTAAACACATTAGTTTCTTTTAGGAACCCACTGTTTGGTGTATTCTGAGGATGAGCACTTAGCTAATCCTTTAGAGGTTGACTGATCAGCTTGAATAGATTATGATTCTGTTTTAGACTGATCATCCTTTACTTTTTCAGGCCTAAGATTGGTACTTATACAATCTTTGGCTTCATGACCTCTGTCACCACACTTATAGTATTTTCTTCTAAAGATAGGTGTTTGGGTGACTTCTTTGAGTTTCCAACATTAAATTTGGATTCAGTTTTAGGGTCATAAGATGTGGATAATCTTTCAATCCTTTTAGACAGTTTGTCTACTTAATTTTCTCTGACTTTGGACTTACCTTTGTCAGCTTTATGGTTACCCTTATTTGGTGAAGTCTGACTTATAGACAACTTCCTGTTCTTAGACATCCTTTCATATCTGGCTTGAGAGTTATGTCTTTTTGAGTTGATGTGAGTTATTCTGTCAAAGACAGTTGTTCTCACCGGATTGTAATCCAATCTTTTGAAAACTGACTTACAGTTTCTATTGGATCTGGAACATTCAGCTTGATGGTTTGTATGAATGACTTGGGGGCTTTGGGTCGGTCTCACAAACTTATTGGTTTTGACCTGTTTTCCATCCTTGTCCTTAAAAATGTCTTTGGAAGTATATCATCCGATTTCACATTTTTGTTTTCAAGACTAACTTATTCTTTGATGATTTCATCCGTAGCAGCACTATATGTTAGTCCTTTTATTTGTATATATTCCATTCCTGAAAAAGCTTTCGAAGAAAGCGACTCAAGGTGTAATATCTTATTCTTTTGTAAACTGTTCTGACGCGTCATCTGAAGAAAGAAGCCCGTAGTTCATATGAAGATTAGTTCTGAAGTGAACGTCAGCTGAAGTTTGTCTTCAGTCATCAAAGGGTCTTCTGAACTGAAGATACATCTGACAACCAGAATCTTCCTGTTATGTAAAGTGCACAATCTGCGCATTCTGAAAGAGCTCGGAACGGCAATCTTGTTTTCTATTCCTAATTTAGTGTAGAGCGGTACACGTGTAAATAAATTATATGGTCAGCATTAGTTTACTTAGCCTATAAATACCTGCTCGATTTACGAGAAAAGGTAAAACGTTTGTTCGCTAATTTGCATTCAAGTTTGTTCTTGATTTAAGTTTGTACTCGGTGCTCAAATTTGTTCTTGTGAACTCTTTGAAGTTTGGTTATTAATATAATCCTACTTTGAAAACTTTCATGTGTTCGTTGCTTTAAAACTATTTCCGCACTTTGATCTTATTCATTGTTAGTTTTACTTATTCGGGAAAAACAATTGGTATCAGAGCAGGTTCTAATTTTATCTATAAATTAGTGATCTGTATAACATGTCGAAGTGTGATTACATCGATAATGGCTCCTATGCCAAACCACCAAAGTTTTCTATCGAACATTTTTCTAGCTGGAAAAATAGAATGTTGTTATATTTAGAAAATCTTGATTGCAACTCTCTTGTTTTTTTTGTTGTTTTGGAGCAAGGTCCTTATATTCCTCAAACCATCTCCATGGAGACCGGTTCTGCTGAAACCTCCATTCCCTCTTGTCCGAAACCAAGATCTCAATGGACAGAGGAGGAGAAGAAGCTAGTGGGTCTAGACGCTAAAATACGAAACAGTATTGTAATTGCTTTACCTAATGAAATATTTCATACTGTTTGCAATCTGAAGACAGCTGAAGATATGTGGGAGAGCATCTGCATATCGTTCGAAGGGACTGTTGAAGTTCGTGAGAACAAGAAGACCAACATCAAACGCAAATATGAAAGTTTCTGTGCAAAAGACTCAGAGTCTCTCACTGAGGTCTACACCAGATTTACATGTCTACTGAACGACATGACTGAAGTTGGAGTTGTCAAAGAGCAATTCCAAATACTTAACAGATTTATGAATTCCCTCCCATCTGAAGGGATACCATGTGCATGATCCTGAGAACCAACAACATGCTCAGGGACATGAACATGCGTAAGCTATACGGAATCCTGCTGAATGATGAACAAACTCGCATTCAGAAAACTGATTTGAAGAAGGCCTTTAAGAAAACTCTGGCTCTCGTTGCTGAAAATCCTCAAAGAGTCAAATACAAGCAAACTGAAGACTCTGATTCTGATGATGAGCCTTAGATGAATGAAGCTGAGGAGGAAGAAAGGTCTGATGATGAAGGTAATGAAAAAGCCTTCATCATGAAAAATTATAAAAAGTTTCAGAAGTTTAAGTCTGATGGGAAGAGAAGATTTGACAAGAAGTTCTCGTCAGAGAAAAAGGGCTCATCTGAAGGGTCCAAGAATGAGTGCTTCAAATGTGGGAAGCCTGGTCATTATGCAGCTGACTGTTATGGGAAGGAGACCTCCTCAAATCCTAAGAAATGGTTTCCTTCAAAGGCTGATAAATACAAGGCTGAATAAAAGGCCTTGAAAGCATCAAATGAAAGGAAAAAGGAAAAGGCCATGATTGCTGATGACCTTAACTGGACTGATTCTGAAACATCTTCAGATGAGGAAGAAGAAAATGAAGTTAAAGGTAAGTATCTGGTGGCTGAAGAAATCCTTGGAATTGCACATCCTGAAATGTGCTTAATGGCCACTGAAAGCAAGTTCAGCAAGGATCTGGCTGAGGCTGAAAAACTAAGCTCAGCAGAAGGATGGAATCCCACCATGATGTACAAGGTATCGAATTTCAAAAATTATTCTATGAATGAGAAGGATGATATGTTTGCTTATTTGTATTCTGATCTGACAATTGCACATAACAATCAAAACAAATCTAAACAAACTATCACCAAGCTCACCTCTGAAATAAATGTCATTGAAAACGAAAATGAACAATTTCTTCAAGAGTATTATGCCTTCAAGAATCATCTCGAATTTTTAACAAATGAACTCAAAAATGTGAAAATGGATTTGCAAGACTCTAACAAAAAAGTGAAAGATCGTCAGTCGATTATTGATCTTTGGTTGAGTCCAAATAAACTAGCATTTGAGAGTATAAATCATCATATGGTAATTCAAAGAGAAAGAGTAGGCATAGGACACATTAAACAAGCCCCTGATTTCAGCAAAAAGTGTAAAAATGTCGATGAAATGATTTTTAATGACATAAGCATTAATGATGTTGGAAATCAAAATCTCCTTAAAAAGAGATTCACCAAGTTTGAAGTGGTAAATCCAAGCTTTTCTGAAAGAACAATATCTGAAATTAGAAATCTTCAACTTCCTACTGAGTACGATACTCTTGCCAACGAAACTACTAATCCAATCCCTGAAATACCTATTGCACCAAGTCCTACTGAAACCTAACCTGAAGTTATGGATGTAACCCCAACTGAAACCCAACCTATAGTTGTATCTGAAACCTGTACTGAAACCCTCAACCAGTCTTCATTTGAATCAGTTGGTGAAATATCTTTTGAAATCAAAATAGCTGAGTCATCCAACTCAAGCTTCCTTCCTGAAGCCAGTGTTTTCTACGACATTTTCATTCCCATGATTTCGTCAAAGGAAGAATCATCAGTTGAAACCTTACAATCCAAAGCTGAAAATTCTAAACCCTCTAAAACCAAAAAATAGTGATAAAACCTTTGCTCTGCCCGTATCCAAACTCAAAGAAGTTAAGGATTCTCTTTTCAAAGTTTTAAAGTTAATTGGTGAAAAATAGAAGAAAAATAAAATAGTTAAGGCAAAGAATTCTAAATCCACTCGAAAATGCTATAAATGTGGAGTAAGAGGTCATGAAGCTACCTCTTGTTCTAATGAAGGCAAAGTCTCGAGTTGCTCTTCTAAGCAGTGTGTCTTGGAGCCCAGTAAAGTTTGGGCTCTTCAAATGAACTAACTTTTTCAACTGTCTGTGTAGGGCGTTCAGCATGATAACATTTGGTACATTGACAGTGGATGCTCAAGGCATATGACCAGATGTAAATCCCTACTGAATGGGGTTCAAGAAGCAAATGGCCCCAAGGTCACATTTGTTGGAGGAAAATGTGGCAAAACTGACGGTTATGGTTATCTCAATCAAGGTTCAGTCAACATTAAGAATGTAGCTCATGTGACAGGACTTGAACACAACCTGATCAGCATCAATCAGTTGTGTGATACGGATTATGAAGTGCATTTCAAGAAGACCAAAGGTTCAATGTTTAACAAGAAAGGTAAAGAGGTCTTACAAGCAAAAAGGCAGGGTAACATGTATGTTGTTGATTTCAACTCTGCCACCTCTGAAAGAGATGCTTGTTTCTTTTCAGAAGCTGATTCCAAAGTTAACTGGTTATGGCACAAAAGATTATCCCATCTCAACTTCAAAAACATCAGTAAACTCTCTAAGCTTCAGCTTACCAGAGGTCTACCGTCAGTTCGGTTTCAGAAAGACAAGTTGTGTCATGCATGTGAGAAAGGAAAGCAAAAGAAGTCTGTTTTCAAATCAAAACATTGTAACCAAGTTAACTCCGCCTTTCATCTACTACATATGGATCTCTTTGGTCCTGTCAGTTCTCCTAGCATGGGAGGCAAGAAGTATACTCTGGTTGTAGTTGATGAATACACCAGGTTCACATGGGTATTCTTCTTGCATAACAAAAGTGATACTACTGAAGTTCTGATGAGCTTTATTCGTCGTGTTCAAAGACAGTTTGACACACAAGTTAAACAGCTTTGCAGTGATCATGGAACAGAGTTCAGGAACTCTACTCTTCAAGATTTTTGTGATGAAAATGGCATCATCCAAAACTTCTCAGCCCCATATACGCCTCAGCAAAATGGGGTTGCTGAAAGAAGAAATAGGACCCTGATAGAAGCAGCCAGAACTATGCTAGCTAAAGCATCTCTGAAAGGCCATTTCTGGGCTGAAGCTGTTAATGTTGCTTGCTATACTCAGAACAGATCCATGATTGTCAAGCGCCACAACAAAACTCCCTACAAGTTACTTTATCTGAAGTCACCAAATGTCGGATACTTCAAAGTTTTTGGAAGTACATGCTTCATCCTGAACACCAAAGATCAGAAAAGCAAATTTGATCCCAAAGGAGAACAAGGAGTGTTTCTAGGCTATTCTGATATCTCTAAAGCTTATCGTGTTTTTCTTCCCAAGAAGAACTCTGTGGTTGAAACAATTAATGTCACCTTTGATGAATTCAATGCAGAGTCAACCTCCAATCATACTGATCAAATTGTCTCCGATGAATTTGATGCTCTTCTACAAGAGTCATTTAATGATGACTTGGATGACTATTCTCAAGAGGTAAATACTGACGATAATGTTGTTTATGTTAATGTGAATCAGGTCATTGAAGATCTCTTAGAAACAAATGACTCCTCTGATGAGCAACAGGATCAACCCCAAAGGGTCACTAAATGGACTCGAGCTCATACCATCACAAAGGTGATTGGTGATCCACATACTGGTGTCCAAACCCGGAATTCAATTACATCTACATTCTGCATGTTCTCTGAATTTATATCACAGGTTGAACCAAAGAAAGTCGATGAAGCTCTGAAGGATCCAAACTGGGTGGTCGCTATGCAAGATGAGCTTAACGAATTTAAAAGAAACAAGGTGTGGACGCTGATTGCCCCCACCTGAAGACAAGTCCATTATTGGCACAAAATGGGTCTTCAGAAACAAACGTGATGAAACTGGGTCAGTTGTGCGTAACAAGGCCAGACTAGTTGCAAAAGGCTACTGTCAAGAGGAAGGGATAGATTATGATGAAACGTTTGCTCCAGTTGCTCGTCTGGAGGCAATACGCATGTTTCTAGCCTTTGCGGCATTCAAGGGATTCAAGGTCTTTCAGATGGACGTTAAAAGCGTCTTTCTAAATGGAGAACTTCAAGAAGAAGTATTTGTTCAGCAACCTCCTGGATTCGAAAATCCCAAGTTTCCACACTACGTTTATAAGCTCGACAAAGCCCTTTATGGACTGAAACAGGCTCTGCGTGCCTGGTATGATACCTTGTCCACTCATCTTCTGAAAAATGGATTTCAGAGAGGGAACATCGATAAAACTCTATTTCAGTGTAGAGAAAAAGGTGAACTCATTCTAGTTCAAATTTATGTTGATGATATCATATTTAGCTCCACTAACAATGGTTTATGCAAGAAATTTGAGAAAATAATGTCAAAAAAATTCAAAATGAGCATGATGGGAGAACTGAATTTCTTCCTTGGGCTTCAAATAAAGCAATCTGACCAAGGCATCTTCATTAATCAAGCGAAATATGTCAAAGACTTACTCAAGAAGTTCAACTTTTCAAACTCCTCCCCTATGAAGACTCCCATTGTTCCAAAGACCAAGCTTACCACTGATCCAAATGGGAAAGCAGTTGATCTTCCCACATCCAGAGGGATGATCGGATCCTTACTATATCTGACGGCCAGTCGTTCTGATATTATGTTCTCCACATGCCTATGTGTAACGTCCCAAATTTCTTATTTTTTTGCAAAACACACATAAATATAACGTCATTTCATATCAGAGTAAATGCGGAAGTATCAAAGACATTACGAGTTCAACTACAATATCCAAATTTAAATTCTACATTAGTTCAACAGGAATAAGTTTTAAAAAAAGTTGAAATTCTTTTGACTATAAGCTGTCGTCACTGCCCTGGAGCTCTACCATGGTCCCGACCTGAAAGATAGGAAGATTAACAACGGTAAGCGTGAAGCTTAGTGAGTAAGTTACTGCAACCTACGACAATTCACAATAATCACAATCATGCACTTTCTACCCGCCACCAAGGTGGACGGTCATATCTACCCGATGCCGAAGCATACGGTCATGCTACCCGCCGCTGCAGCGGACGGTCATAACTACCCGCTGCAGAAGCAAACGGTCATACTACCCGCTGCCGAAGCAGACGGTCATAACTACCCGCTGCCGAATCAGACGGTCATACTACCCGCTGCCGAAGCAGACGGTCATAACACATTCACATTCTCCACTGGTTGGGTGTGCAAGTAAGAATACTCACCTGGCCGCTGTCACTGGTTCTTACTGAAACTTTACTTGGTTCCTCTAACTTTAAGTGTCACCTGATCCAAGTCTGACAAATCAGTACCGGGCAATAACCCAGATTTACTAACAAAACTTTTACAAGTCTGACAGGCATTACACAAGTTCTCATAGACTCGTAACAATACAGAATGAAATCATCAAAGTCCACAAAACCGGGGACGCGTCGCGTCCTCCAAGCCGACGCGTCGCGTCGAGTAAAAGTGTCAGATTTCAAAATTCGGCCTCAACTATCGGATTTCAAGAATCCAGGCTCAACTATCAGATTTGGGGCCTAGTGTGGAATGAAAAATAGAATTCGCATGGGCCTACTATCCGAAGGTCGCATGAGGCAAATGGTAAGTCGCATGAAAGTCATAAAAGTCGCATGGACAAACTGTAAGTCGCATGGTATACTGTCCGACAGTCACATGAGCCAATTGAAAGTCGCATGACACAGAATGTAAGTCGCATGGCAATCACAAAGTCGCATGAAACACTATAAGTTGCATGGCAATCATAAAAGTCGCATGAAACACTATAAGTCGCATGGCAATCATAAAAGTCGCATGACACAGAATGTAAGTCGCATGGCAATCAAAAAGTCGCATGAAACACTATAAGTCGCATGGCAATCATAAAAGTCGCATGAAACACTATAAGTCGCATGGCAATCATAAAAGTCGCATGAATTATCATAAGTCGCATGGAATGTCATACAAAGGTCGCATGAGGCAAATGGTACCAAAAGTCGCATGAACCTTACAAAATTCGCATGACAGTAACATGTAAGTCGAATGGCAATCAAGAAAGTCGCATGGAACACTATTATCTTCATCAGTTCGATATTTTCTAAAACCCAGACTCCATAGCTAAAATCCAACTCTTTCAAAACTTAACCAAATCACTTTATTTTTGTTTCAAAACATATCTCCATTCATTTAGTTACTTCTTTCAAGATTTAACTACATTTCACCAAGTAACAAAGATCATATCATAAATTCTCTCTCTAGTTCTTCATAAACCCATAACTTCAAAACCCAGATCAAAACCCCAAGCTAACATCATTCAATCAAGATAAAACTTATAGTTATACTACCACAATGAGATAGGAATCATTACCTGATCATTTCCTTGCAAATTCCTTGAGTTTCCAACAATCTTGATAGTTCCTTCTTCTTTTTCTCGTGGGGTTTAAGCACACACACAAAGACACACAAAACTCTTGGTTGAAAGAATGGAACAGTAGAAATGTTGGGGGCTGTGCCCTAATAGCTTTATATAGCACTTCTCTTAAAGGCCATGCCCATAATTATCACTTAAGCCCATTATTCCAATAATCCAATAACATATACATATCTAGTCCATAATCCACTTTATTTGTCCACTCAAGCCCATAGTATCTAAAATATTTCATAACTAGGTGCACAAATCAACACAACTTATATTTTCTCAATAAAATATTCTTTTTATTTATTTACAAGAATTCGGCTATTACACTATGTGCAAGGTTTTAGGCGAACCCAAAAGAATCACATCTGACGGCTGTCAGACGAATTTTCAGATACCTGAGAGGTACTCCTGAACTTGGGCTATGGTACTCCAGAAACTCCGGCTTTGAATTAATTGAATTTTCAGATTCAGACTATGCCGGATGTCAGATTGATAGGAAGAGTACTACCGGTGGGTGTCAGCTACTAGGTGGAAAACTAGTAAGTTGGCAAAGCAAGAAGTAGAACTCCATTTCTCTATCCACCGCTGAAGCTGAATACATTTCAGCTGGGAGTTGTTGTGCACAAGTTTTATGGATGCAATATCAGCTCGCTGACTATGGCATCTCCTTTCAGCGCACTCCTATCTATTGTGATAACACAAGTGCTATTGCAATCTCCAATAATCCGGTGCTCCATTCTCGCACAAAGCACATTGATGATCGCCATCATTTTATTCGAGATCACATAGCCAAAATGAAATTGAGCTTCGTTTCATCTCCACTGAACATCAGCTAGCTGACATCTTCACAAAAGCCCTAGATGAACACCGGTTCAATCAACTGATTGCAGAAATAGGAATGCTAAATCCTTCAGCAACATAGCCATTTTAGGTAAGTTTGATTGTTATTGTTCATTCTTTCTTGTCACATTTAAAGCCAGCCACCCTACTAGCTAAGCTTGTATCATTACTTTTACCCTGCCTCTCTCTGACTGTCAAATCATTTCTGAAGCGTAATCATGAGTAAATTTCTTTATAACATCCAAAGATTTTATTTCCTTTTTCATCTTCTGCAAATCAAGACCCGATTCAAAGAAAATCTTTCACTTTCTCGAAAACTCATGGAATTCACAATCACTTTCGTTTTCTTCCCGGTGTGCTATGTGATCACCGTTCGCATCCCCGATGAAGGGATTGGGATTGAAGTCTCATCTCAAATATCTGTGTTATCTTAAACATGAATGTAATTTTTTTTTCTTTTGGCAGTCTATGTAAATCGTGATTGACATCATGTAATCATCTTTTGTTCATATATGGAATTAGTAATTTCCAAGCTTAACTATTATTCTTGTTGGCATTGTGTTTTTCTTTTTTTTTTCTTTCGTCTATTTATCTTTCTTTTTGTTAAGATTAAAATTTCAAATGCAAAGTTTGGATATATTTTTTTTCCTTTGCCTTATTAAATTTTTATCTTCCTGCTAATGGTTTGTTGATGGAGTTTAGCTAGTTCCAAGATAACACTGGGTAGATTGGTTTACCCAATAACCGTTTGACATCACAAAAGTTATCCTTCCGTATTTTCCGGCTTCACACGCTCTTTTTCACCCTAGATTTACTCAACCGCCAAGATTGATTAAGTTTAAACCCCTTTAAAACCCCATATCGCCCCTTCAAGTTCTTTACCTGCAAATCATCTTCTCCGGCAATTTCTATTGTTCTAAAGCTAACACCACTCTTGTGCTTGAATCCATGGCCCCCAAAATTGCTTCTGTGAAGGTAACTCTTCCAACTGATGTTGTCTCCAAAATCCCACTAGAATCAATCTGTTTCAAAGATAACAATTTCGCCGCTGACCTAACCATCCCTCCTTCATCCTCACCACTTCACCAAATCATGACCTATATTCGCAACTGCCCATTGAACTTTGCTCTCTCGGCAAAGGTTCCGATGTTTGAAGAACACCTCTGTGAGTTCTGGATGACCGCTGAAGTCATCAAACCCAAAACCTCCGGCCAAAGTATTCACTTCAGTATGCTCTCTGGTAGCAAGTTTGCTAAAATCACCACGAAGTTTCTTGCATCTGTTCTTCATCTTCCTCGCCGGGAACTCACCTCATCCACTGCCAATGCTAAGGAGCTGCTCTTCTCCTTCTTTCAGTATGCTGATGAGCACAAAGTCAATGGTAACTCTATGGTTCGCACTCATTTTCCAAAGGAGTGGAACTGTCTGATTGCTCATCTGAACTTCTGTATGACGAGCAAAACCGGTGGTCTTGACCAAGTCAATGAAGATGTTCTGAAAATGGCCTATGCCATTATCCATGGTCATAACATTGACTACGCTAAACTTATCATGGAAAGTCTTGTGGTCTCACTGACGGCCCGCAAAAGGTCTCAACACATTCCTTTTCCTACGTTTGTGTCACTGGTTATCTACTCCCTGTTACCACTTGAAGCATACAATTCTGCTTCTGTTCTGCTTCCATCTCCCTCACTACCGGGTTCAGTAAGGGACAGGTTCCTCGTCTGCCTTCAACCCAGCTCTGACTGCACCAATGCTTGAACTAGTCTCACTGAAGCCTTCTCCTGCCATTCCACCACCATATTCAGGTTTATCCTCTGAAGCTGCACCTTCTAAACCTCAACACCAAATGCTTCAGTCCTCTCCATCGAAATCAAAGAAAAGGAAGCTGCTATCCACTTCAACTAAGCCATCCACCAAACCTTTAGCCGTACCCAAATCCACCACCACTAAACAACCAACCTCCGCTCAACCGCTAAAATCACTCTCAACCGCCAAACGCCACAAACCCAACGTTCCTTCCAGTCCCATCATCTCTCACTATGCTTCAAGTGAGGATTATCCGGATGATACCCCATTGATTCATCGTAAAACTCAGCTTCACTCATCAAAATCCGCAGAAGCTGTTCAGGTACGATCTCCTTTACTTAAATTCTCTAAACCTAGTCTGACTGATGAAGAGACAGCTCAAAACCAAGCTGTCCCTGAAGTCCCACTTCCACTACCACAAGTTCAGGACACTGACAAACACCAGTCAGCCGAGACTTCCTCTATCCCCACTATTGAGTCTGCCAGCACACCCACCGCAACTCAAGTACCACCAGAACAAGGAACACCCATTCCTGCTTTTGCTGAAATTCCCCCTCTATCCCTTAATGTATCAGTAAACCCAACTGATACTATGGATATCGACCAAGCACATGATGAGTTAGCACCCAAAACAGCTGACACTGATGCTCAGCCCATCACCAATGATGGAACTACAATTCCCCTAGTTTCAAAGGTCCAACCAGTTGATGATTCTTCAGTTCACCCTGAAGATGAAACTGCACCCAAATCCCTTGATGTGTCACAAAACCCCATTGACACTATGGATTCTACTAGGGCAGATGATTTATCAGTTTCACACCAAACTGAGAGTGATGCCCAACCTTCCATTATCAATGACACTGAAGTTCAACCTCCTTCAGTCGAGATTCCTACTGCTAATGAAGACACAATCTTAAACTAGACTGTAACTGAAGCAAATGAGCCTCAGGCCCTTGATACGTCATCCACTCCCACTGATGCTACGGCCTCCCCATCTCTCCTAAACACATTGCTTGACATCCCTTCTCTTCATACAACTGTCAATCCTTTTGATGACAGTGATGCTTTTGATTTTCTTCAATCCCCCAAGTCTGTACATTCTCAAACTTCTGAGCCTTCTATAGACATTGCTTCCTCATTGGAAAGTCTATATGAACTTGTCCTTTTCGTCTCTAATTCAGTTAAGACAAACACCTTTCAGGGACATTGTGTCGCCAACAATCAAACCAAGCTTGAAACTGAGCTCAAATCTCTTGTTGAGTCTATCAAAACTCAGTTCACCACCCTCACCCAAACCATTGATTGTAAAAATCTGATACTTCATGGGATGTACACGACTCTTCACCATCTTGTCTAAACGATAGCTGATTCTGCCACTATTGAGTTTTCTAAACTTAACACTCAACTCTCTACTCTCTCCACCTCTGTAAATTCTCTTTCCTCTAAAGTTGACAACATCCATGCTGTCAATATTTCTGAAGCTGTAACTCGTCAGTTGCAAGAATTGTTTGCTCCCTCCTTCTCTAGCCTTTCCAGAGAGATTTCGGCCCTGTCTCGGTCGGTAGAAGCTTCAGGGATCTCTGCAGCTTCTAAGGGGGAGAAAGTTCGAAGACAGTCCAAAATCTGTCAAATTATAAGAAGGAAGGCTACCGCTGATCGGAAGATACTCAAATGGGATAGAAAGTATTCACGTGTTGAATACTTACAAAGATTAGAAGAGGAAGTGGCTCACCTCAAAGCCGCTGAAGAAAACAAAAAATATGCCTTGATCGATTTCGAGGCCAGGTTAGCCAAAGCTGAAGAAGCTAAGGCACTTGCTGAGGGGGAGCTCAAGAGTCTCCTTGATCAAAGAAAGGCTGAAGCTGAACTGTTCAGTTCAGAGCTAGATGGAGCTGAATGTCAGCAAATCATAACCGAAGCTAAAGCCTCTTAGATTCCCATTCAATCAGCTGCTCCTTCATCCAGTGGTCAGCCAAGCCAATGTGATAAAGGTAAAGGGAAAATGGTGATAGTCTCTCCGGATGATTAGATGAGTAAGGGTATAAATGAATTAAGTGACTCAAATGATGAAAATCCAAGAGTAAAAGACTTGAAAGTGGCTGATGAACTTGGCAGAATAGCAGCAGAGAAAATGGCACTTGAAGAACTTGCTGCGAACAAAATTGAACTATCTCCATTCGATCATCAAAAACAGATTCAGGAGAATATTGAAGCTGAAAAATATTTAATTGAGGAGAAGAAAAGGATCATGGAAAAAAAGCAAGAAAAGTGGCTAAGCTCTCGACATCAGAGAAGGCATCCAGATAAAATCACCGGAATAAAGCTAAAGAAGGTAAATAATGAAATCCTTATGAATGTTCAGCGCAAAAATCTCCCTCTCTTCAGAATACAATCTGTCAAAGATGTCCAGCTCAATTATGCTGTGTCTGAACGGAATGAAATACTTGCTTGTTTATCAAAACGCAAGCAAACTAATGATGTTAAGTTCATTCAACGAGAGATCACCAAAGTAATTGAATATTAAGAAGAGGAAGTAAAGAAGAGGGGACCTGATGCAATTGTCATGCCACAGAAAGAGAAACCCATTCGAGCTGAAAAGTTAAAGTTTCAGAGAAGGAGGCTCACTCTCAAGAAATCTCAGCAACAAATCTTGGAGCTGATATCTATTGGAGAGCTTCCAAATTGCAAAGGCTTCAACACCACGTTGCCTCGTGGTTTCATTCCTGAAGTGGGTAAAGTTCTCTCAAATCCGAGGGGACTTTATTTTCTTGATGCATATGACAAGATTCGTCTTCAGAGAGTTTCAGACTTCGCCAAGGCTGACTGGCTTCATCTGAGATCTCTTCAATATTTTATCGACAATAAAAATCCAGAAGTCAAAGACATTCTGGTTGAATACTTGAAGCAAATAAAGCTCAAAGCTCCAAAGGAATCTTCTCCTAAAGAGTTCAAACCAGATATTTAGAATAGTAATTCCTTATTCTTAATTCTTTCTATTCTTTATTTTTATTTTTTTTGTAAATAGTCATGGATTATAAACAAATAGGGAGAGATTGTTCATCCTTTTATTTGTATATATTCCATTCCTGGAGAAGCTTTTGAAGAAAGCGACTGAAGGTGTAATATCTTATTCTTTTGTAAACTGTTCTGACGCATCATCTGAAGAAAGAAGCACGTAGTTCATCTGAAGATTAGTTCTGAAGTGAACGTCAGCTGAAGTTTGTCTTCAGTCATCAAAGGGTCTTTTGAACTAAAGATACATCTGACAACCAGAATCTTCCTGTTATGTAAAGTGCACGATCTACGCATTCTGAAGGAGCTCGAAACGGCAATCTTGTTTTCTATTCCTAATTTAGTGTAGAGCGGTACACGTGTAAATAAATTAGATGGTCAGGATTAGTTTACTTAGCCTATAAATACCAGCTCAGTTTATGAGAAAAGGTAAAGCGTTTGTTCGCTAATTTGCATTCAAGTTTGTTCTTGATTTAAGTTTGTACTCGGTGCTCAAGTTTGTTCTTGTGCACTCATAATCACTTTGAGTCTTTTTACCAGCATTTATGAGAGTTTCAGAGTGTTTAAGTTCATCTTTTAATTTTGAAATTTTAGTTTTCAAATTAGATTGAACTGTGAGAGAGGTTTTGAAGTCATTCAACAAATAGTTGAACATTAAACATTTTTGTTCATCAGTGTAAGAGCTGAAGTTATTTACCTTATACATTGAGGCAGGATCCCAGTTGTTGGTTTGCTTACTCAGCTTAGCCGCTTCTGCTAGATCCTCATCAAATGAACTGTCTTCTAACTCATAGTCAACTTGTTTCTCTTCATCCTCAATGGCCATCTAGCACCTATTTGGCTCATCATCATCTGAGGTAGATGATTCAGTATCCCAAGTCTCAGCAAGAAGACCTTTGGTGTTTTCATCTGGCTTGGCTTTGAGTCTCTGATATTTCTTTTTATATTTATCAGCTCTATATGCATTCTTGTCAGCCACTGAAGCTGATTCTCCCTTCTTAACTCTGCACTCAGCAGCTATGTGTCCTATCTTCTGATAGTTGTAGCACTTAGCTTTCTTAGGATCAAAAATAGACTTACCACTTTTGCTTTTGTTAGATTGACCCCTTCCTCTTCTGAACTTTCTAAAATTCCTTGCTAACATTTCCATTTGTTCAGTAAGAGCATCCATCTCTTCATCATCTGAATCTGAGTTAGGACTTACCTCCTCAGATTCAGATTCAGACTCAGTCTCAGCTTGAGACTTTTAAGATCCCTTCTTTTTCTTTTCTGCAATTAATGCAAATCCAACATTATTGATAGATTCTTTTAGTTGTTGCTGGGCCACTTTCTTCTGTTCCATGATCTGTTGATGATTTAGAAGGAAACCATAGATAGATCTGAGATCATATTTTCCTAAGGTTCCTCCAGCATGAAGTGCAATGGTAATCTCATTGAATTGTTCTGGTAACACATCCAAGAACTTGAGTACCAACTCATTTTCATCTTTCTTGACACCTACCAAGAGCAGATCATTGATCAAGCATTGAAATCTGGTAAACAGATCAGCCAGAGTTTCATTCTTTTTGGCAAAGAAAGTCTCATAAGAACGACTCAGATTTGTCTTCTTATGTTGCTTGACCAAGTCAGTGCCTTCATACGTGACACTGAGAGTATCCCACATCTATTTTGCAGTTTGGCACCCAGCCACAGTATGCAGAAGAAGGTTTGTCAGAGCATTTGCTATAATTCTTTGTGCCTTATCATCAAGATTGAATAGTTTGCGATCTTGCTCAGTCCAAGATGCTTCAGGCTTGGGAGTTTCTCTAGAGGGAACAGTTTTTTTAGTGGCAATAATATGGATCATGGGTATGATTGGGCCATCTTGAATCACGGTACTCATCCTATGATCCACTGACTTTAGATACAGCATGGCTCTGAACTTCCACATAGGATAGTCATTGCCATCAAAGATAGGACACCCTTTTGCCCCCATTGTTGGAATATGATTTGATTTCTTGTTAATAGACATCTTGACCTCTTGACAGTGGATCTTGATCTTCAGTTAATGAAGAAACTTGCTCTGATACCAGTTGTTGGTCCCAAAGAGGGTAAACAATCAACCGATATAGTGTAGAAGGGGGGGTTGAATACACTTTAAAATAATCAATCAAATTAATCGAATGTATATTCAATAATCAAATAGAATGATTACAATTATTACTCTCTAATCAAATCAACGGAATGATTTGATGTTTGCACTGATTATAAACTCAACTCTCTCTAAACACTCTTGTATCACAAACTAATTGATTATCGAACTTTTTGTTAAAACTGATTAACAAGAACTCTTGAAAACTCTCTCTCAAACTTTGAACTCACAAAGTTATCGCAACATACGCGTATCAAGTATGACGAACACACGTACGTTTTGCAACTTATGCAGTCGTATCCTATTCAGTATTCTGTGTTCTATATATATTGAAAACCCATACGAAGGTTTATACTCATACTTGATATATCTACGAATACTTGATAGTTGTAATCTTCTCTTCCTAATCTCTAGCTTCAAACTTGATTAAAATCTTTAAATCTTTTGGGTACTTGTGTGTGTGCTTGTTCAAAGAAAGAAAGAAAAGAAAAGAAAGAAATAGAGATAAAGAAGAAGAAGAAGACGTGAGAAGAAGGGAAAAGGGAACCGCCTCTTAAGGTGGTTCTTTTTTTTTTCTTTTAGCGGGTATTTCGCTTCCCTTTTCGACATACAACTCATCTAAACGCTATCCATAAATTCTAACGAGGATATATTTGGAATCCTTATTTCAAACCATTCGATAATTAATAACTATTATTCGTTTCGTCTACTTTTATTAACACCTCATTTAGTAATAACAATATATATATATATTGTCCTCCTATAAACTTAGAATTCTTATTTATTTAATAAGGGTACAACCCTAAATACAAGGGGTATTAGGGTGTTACAGCCAAGCCAAGCTTGCTCTAAATACATCTCAAAGCCTACTCTATATATCACTCTCTTAGCTGACTGCTGAAAGTCAAACATCTTCTAGGCTCCTCAGCGGCTCAACCTGCAAGACCGTATTAATCTTTTTGAAAATAAAGAGAAAGAGGGAATTTCTAACAGGTTTCAACATAAAATGTCAATTTACATGTTTACCCCTTTAATTTAAAATTAAATAAAAAAGTCAAATATTAATGATTGGTCCAGAATGATTCTGACAATACTCGTACAAAAACATGTCCCGTTTGAACCGCTCGCTCCCTATATATACATATACATATATATAATATGTGTATATATATATATATATCTATATCTGTATATATGTATACATATAGGATGGTTTATGCAAAAAGATTTTTTTTACGAGAAATACGAGAAGTTATTAGCACCGTTAGATCAATTTATTGATAGTTAAGATTAGTTATGTCATTCTAGTAATTAATATAAAATTTAAGGTGATTAACATAAAACCCAAAAGGCTAAAAAGGATAATTTAAACACCAAATTCACAACCCTATTAAAATGGATCTCCCCCGTTGTTATTTACGCACCCTTGATTTACAAATTTACTGCCTTTTTTTAACAATCCATGTCCTCTCCTGTTAGTCATAGCCATAAGAAAAGGTTCAAAACCCTAGTTTCTCTCTCCATTTCTTCCTACAAATCACCATGAAGCAGGGGATTACGGTAGTATAACAAGGCAATTGAAGCAGTAGCACCTCCATTGTGGGAGTCGAATCCCTTAGTCGCACCACCATCGTCGCACGCGCCATCATCTGTCGACAATCTCCCTCACATCTGTCGACAATCTCCCTCACATCGACGATTAGCGAACACACACACTTACACACCAGACTAGACATGCACAAAACACGTAGTCATCCATGATCACATAATCAGTCACATAATTCCAGGACAATAGATAATCAACGATTCCACTTTTCATCCGACTAACCAAGGCACCACAAAGGTTTTACATCTCTTAAAATCACATTTGACTATCCAAGGCACCCTAAGGGTTTTACGTCTCTTTCATATCACGATTGATTACCCAAGGCACCCTAAGGGTTTTACGTCTTTTCTGTGCCCGAGTTTTGTTTTCACTCCATTTACATAACTCTTCACCTCAACAATTCACATAAGTCGCACATTTAAAACACATAATGAGCACATTCACACTAGGGTAATGAATAAGTTAGTGTAACCAACATGGTTACACCACATGTATAAACACAATGATTAATTGCGTATCCTAACAGCTATCACCTACAATTAATTCCCGATTTAGGATTTCCAATTAGTTTCCAAAAGCCCATCTAGTTCTCAATTACCTACCGGGCTTAAAGTTCTCGGCCCAAGGCTTATTTGCACAATTATTGGCCCACTAGCATATATGGTACCAAATTCATAATTCATGTCACCACACAAATTTACACTTTATGCTTTATATCAATTAACGATCTAAAGTCCATTACCTAATTTGTGATTCAAACACTTAGGTTTAACTTGAAATTCCAAAAGTTAACACCATATGTGATTCAAAGTCTAACACTAGCTTTGCAATTCAAGATACCACCACCTTGTGATTCAAGGTTTCAAGAACATAATGATTCAAGTGTCCACCATTCTAGCCTTCAATTATGGTTTATCTATGTATACTAGAGATGCACAAAATCGGTTCTGGACCACAGCCGGTCCGGTCCGGACCTAGTCGGTCCCGGGCCGGTCTGGTCCTCGGCGGACCGGTCTTCTTGTAACACCATTTCGATAAATTCGGTCTTCGGGCGGTCCTAGACCATTTCCGGACCGGTCCAAGTCCGGACCGGTCCTGGAACGGTCCGTTTTTCGTTCGGGTATTTTTTGTTTCGGTTTAGACATTTTCGGTTTCTTTTAGTTTCGGTTTAAACTTTCCGGTTTTCGGTTCGTTTTTTGTTTGAAAAAAAAGTGACTTGTTAATTTTAAAAAATTGAAAGTTATAAAGTATAAACATATATAATTGCAAGTTAATAAAAACATATAAATAATATTGTGATACAATTACGATATAAAATTACATATTGTTGAAACTTGAATTATTTTTTTAACAAGAAAAGGGAACTCTAGCAATGGAGCTTCGGCATGACCATCATCCCTAGTTAGAGACCCGAAAATAACTAGCATGTTCTTCGAAATCAAAGTACATATTGTTCGAAAGAAATAACGTCACAAAATATAAAGAGACAACTACTGAAATTGACAGTCGGAATTAAAATTCCAAAAGTTGTAACTATCATTGGTATATGGTCCATAATAGGTGACTTCGTTTGAGTTGACGTTGGATGATGTACCTGCGTTCATTATATTTTGAGTGTTGTCAACGTATTGTTCGCCGGCTTCGGGCTCTTCAGTTTCAACTTCGGTGTTAGTGTTTGATGTTCCCGATGTGAAGTCCTTATTGTAATCGTCTTCTAAAATCGCTTTCTCCAAATTCGTTAAGCCTTCTTCGAGATCCGCATCGTTTTGACTTATTTCCATAGAATCATAGTAGTCCTTAAGCATCACGGCCATTTGCACCGACTCGGCCTTCAACATACACTGTCGTGCGCTTAAAATCCTGCAACTAAGAGAAAAACAACATTCCGAAGCTACGCTACTAGCTTGGACCGTTAGTACGTCCCTAGCCATAGCGGCTAGGATCTTAAATTGACCAACTTTTTCCCTTTCTTGCCACCATTTAAAACATCAAATTGTGTAAACTCTTCGGGGGTTACATAATTAATGTAACCAGTTTCTTTATATATAGAAAGTTCGTTTAAAGACGATTGAACTCGTGTACGTTTCAATTGAGATATATTTTGAAACCAAGACGTTCCAATCGTAAAAGGATTGTTTGGCCGAGTAGCCGATGTTTGTGAAGACGAAGACCTCGGGGTGGAAGCAACTTCTCCCCGTGGTGCACATTCATTGTCATAAATATTATATAATTGTTTAACACAATTTTCAAATTTTGTTATACTTGTCGTAATCTCAATTGGACTTTGACCCAACGCTTCCTCAATACAGGTTAAAGATTCTGTTACACCCTTAAAATTAACAAGAGGGTTTAATGCCAAAGCAATCAATAACTAAGTTATGAATAACTAGAATTACATACTCTAAACATAAATATAAAAAAACTAGTATTACATAAACTAAACATAAATATAAAAAAGAATACTTACTAAATGCCGAGCGAGAGAAGAATTAGAGCCGGAAAATATTGTTCCGCAATGTGTACATCTCCCATATTTTTATTTTGCTTGAGTTGTACAAAATGATTCCAAATTTCTGCTACTCGATTTGTTTTCGGAACTTCTACGTACTGATGATTTATATTAAAATCACTTCGACCCGCGTTCAAATTGCATGAACCTTCACCCGCCATTTTTTATAATCTTGAAGCAAATCGAAATATTATAGAACACTTTTATATAAGCAAATCCTTATATAATAAAAACTAGAATGAGAGAATGGATGGTGCAAGAAATAAGTCTTACAAATGGGATATTTATAGAATTGGAAGAAAAATAAAATTTAAAAAACTAGCCGTTGGGACTGGTTCGGACCGTTTGGACCAGTTTGGAGTCATTGGGATTCAAAAAAGATCCGTTGGTGACTTGGACCGGTTTGGACCGACTCGGTTTGGACCCGTTCACGGACCGTTTTGGACCGGTCTTGGTTGGACCGAGGTCTGGACCGGTTTGAACCGTTTCTGTTGGTGGTGGTCTAGGACTGGTCTTGGACCGACTCGACTCGTTCAGTCTTCGAAGGACCAGTCGAACCGGTACTTTTTGCCCATGTCTAATGTATACCTCCCCTTAAATTTACAATCTCAGCCATTACATGATTTCGTGATCCACGGCCCAAAACCATTGGCACCTAGCAATTGGGCCTAAGCCCAAATTGGAGTTGGGCCTTTAATTCGCAACTTGCAATTTTGTCTATTAATCCAACTATGATATATTCCCTAGGATAATTTGCGATCCTAGAGCTTTTTCCCGGTTTGCGAATTCCAGACTCACCACACAAGATTATATAGATTTCATTAATTACTGATTCTGATTTTCTGTTCCTTATCGAGTAAGAATAAAACCTTAATAAGTACTTTGGTTTTTATACAAGGTTTAAGGGTCATAAAGACAACAAGATTATTGGTTTATAGCCTCGATTACCGCCCCGACTACACTATCGATAGCTCCAAGTAATCAATCAAACCCTTAGAAATTTCAATTAATTTTGTAATTTGGAATGAGTAAATGTTAAACTACACCATGTTTACTATCTTGCACTTAACTAACTAAAATGACAGCTCAACAAACTAACCAATTAACAGTGAAGTATTTATCCCAATATCCCCCCTCAAGATGGATGCTTAAAAATATTTTTAAGTGCCATCTTGGACAAAATAGGAGCCATTTTTGAATGAGATAGGGGTTTTGTAAAAATGTCTGCCAGTTGATTCGTTGTATGAATAGGCATGAGCTTTATTGTGTGATCTATAATCTTGTCTCGTATGAAATGGCAATCGATCTCGATGTGTTTAGTACGTTCATGAAAAATAGGATTGACAGCCAACTGCATTGCTGAGTTATTATCACAGAAAACTAGTGTGGGTTGATCTGAATTAATGCCAAAATCACGAAGTAATTGTCTCAACCAAATGATCTCACTAGTGACTGATCCAAGTGCTCTATATTCAGCTTCTGTTGAACTTCGTGAAACTGTAGGCTGCTTTTGGATTTCCATGATATTAAAGAATCACCAAGAAAAACACAAAAGCCTGTGACTGATCAATGAGTGTCAACACAACCAGCCCAATCCGAGTCACTAAAAGCCTTGAGTTGCAATGATGCCTTTGATGAAATAAAAAGGCCTTGACCAGGATTGCCTTTTAGATATCGAAGCAAGTGATGAGCAGCTTGAAGATGTGGCTGTTTTGGTGCAGAAATATATTGACTTAGTCGATGGACTGCATATGCAATATCTGGTCGTGTTATTGTAAGATACAACAACCGACCTACTAAGCGACGATATTGAGAAGGATCTTGAAGTGGATCACCATCAAAAGTGGATGTTTTATGTCGAGCATCCATCGGGTAAGAAATTGGTTTAGAAGCCAACATTCCAGCATCTTGTAGAAGATCTAAAACATATTGTCTTTGAGATATAACAATGCCATCAGGTGATCTTGCAATTTCCAAACCCAAGAAATGTTTAAGATTTCCCAAATCTTTAAGTCGAAATTCTGTACTTAATCATTGCTTTAAATTGTTGATAGCAAGTAATGATGATCCAGTAATCACTATATCATCTACATAAACTAACAATGCTACAAAATTATCACCACTTCCTTTCACAAATAAGGAAAAATCTGCTTTTGATTGTGTGAATCCTTCATAAATAAGAAAACTCGAAAACGTTGCATACCATTGTCTTGAAGCTTGGCGTAATCCATACAAAGATTTTTCTAATTTGCAAGCTAACTTCACTTGTGGATCAGCAACAACAGATGGATTATATCCTTGAGGTAATTGCATGTAGACTTCTTCCTCTAAATTACCATTAAGAAAGGCATTATTCACATCTAGTTGGAATAAAGGCCAAGATTTCTGAGCAGCAATAGTCAACAGAAGTTTAACCGTAACAAGCTTTGCTACAGGTGAGTATGTATCTAAAAAATCTACTCCTTCTTGTTGGTTATATCATTTAGCTACCAAACGAGCTTTATACCTTTCTATTGATCCATCAGCCTTTCTTTTAATTTTGAAGACCCATTTACAGCCCAATGGTTTTCTATCATGAGGAAGAGGAACAATTTTCCATGTATTATTTAATTCCAAAGCATGTAATTCTTCATCCATTGCTTGTTTCCATTCAGGTTGTAGAACAGCTTCTTTATAAGAATTTGGTTCACATTGAGTAGCTAAAGCATAAGTATATGCTTGATAAGAAGAGGAAAGTTGATCATATGACAAAACAACAGACAAAGGATACTTCGATGAGGTTTGTTCTTGTATGGAATTGATCATATTACAATGAAAATCTCGAAGATAAGTAGGACGATTACGCTGTCTTTGAGATCTTATAGGTATCTCAGTATGAATATAGGTATCTGATTTTGGGTAGGAAGATGGTCAGGAATAAAAGATGAAGGTTGAGGTAAAACATGAGATATGAAAGGATTCACTTCAGAATTATTTGTGGCTTGTTTGAAAGGAAAAATTTCGTCATGGAAAACAACATCTCTAGAAACAAAAATCTGTTTAGTTTCTATATCAAGCAATCTGTAAGCCTTCATTCCTTGAGGATAACCAATGAAAACACACGCCCTAGCTCGTGGATCAAATTTGTGTCTATGAGAATGTAGTGTTGAAGCAAAAGCCATTCATCCAAAAGTTCGTAGGATTTACCTCAAAATAAAATTAGTACTCGGTACTTTTTGTAGAATCACGAAATGAAAATTCTCTATATATGCATTAAACAAACGTAGTCAAACAAACATGTTTAAACTTTATAGTTTAAAAACTAGTATCGGCTCAAATATTTAAACTTCACAGTTTGCTTATGTCATTTGAAGACTGATTTTTGTTTACAAATCATAATTGGTTGTAATATGTTTTTAATACGTGTAGGTATACTCATTGAAAGAATAAATGAAATGACAAAGGTAAGTCGCAAAAGCACAAGAAGGCGCATGAAGAAAAATACCGGAACTTTGAAGCACATGAAATAGTGCTTCGTAAAAGAGACAAGGCAAGTGAAGTAGAATTCTTCAAACTTTGTAAACTAGATAAAGCAAATGAAGTAGAGATACTAGCAACTCAAGAAGCAGAAAAAAAGAAAAGAAATTGACTATAAGTTAGTGGCGTTGCATTGGAACAACTTCTTCATTCTCTACCTCCTCTTTATACATGTAACTACATTTTATATAGATATTCTACTTTTACGTATACTTTACAAGTTGATATTAATTCTACATATATTTAATGACCATAAGCGTCATTGTAAGGGTTGAAAGTGTATTTGTATTAGACTTTTGTATGAAATTGGAATATATATATTTTACAAGTTGATATTCTATATTTATATTAGATTTTTGTACGGAACGAGGTTTTTTGTACCCGTGCTTCGCAGCGGGATAAAATCACTTGCTCGTAATTTATATTATTTACTTTAGTTACAAAAATTTTAAATAAAGTGAAAAAATTCAATCAATTAGGATTGAAAATGTGATGAAAGTTTGTTTCCGTATTTACTTGTACATTCCATCATCTAGTTCGAATTGAAAACATTTTAGGTTTCGTAGCGTATTTTAATAACATCATACACATACACATGGTTAATAATATAAAAACTAAAGTCCAAACATTAACGTTGAATTAAAGTAGATAAAACTCAAAAAGGATTTGTAATATGTTCATGTCATTTGGTTTGAAATCAAATGAATTGTAGGTTAAGTTTTTTGTACTATGGTGAATGAAAAATTTACCGAAATATTATACATTTTAGATAGATATTGTATCACGATAAAATTTATATTGTATGTAGATAAAAAAGAGACCGTCACGAATAATAAAATACTAAATAAATGAAAAAACTATAAAATTAAATAAAGTAAAGACATAAATAAAAATAAATCCAAAGAATTATGCTAAAAAATAAATTAAAACAAATGTAAAAGAATAGAAAAATAAACAAACGAAAAAACAAAGGAATGCGTAAAAGTTATTAAGTCAATGTATAATGATTATTTTTCAAAAGGTAAAGAAAGCAAAATGCATGTGCAAAGGTTTAAAGTTTGAACCCATACTCACTATATTCTTTTCAATCTCAACTGACCAGCTTACCCATCCATCTATCAGTAATTTGTCCTCATATTTGGACAGGTTAATATATATTATAATAGATGTAGAAAAAGACAAAGGAGTTACTGTTTATAACTTCTACAAAATGTTATATATATATATATATAATAATGTAAATAAACTAAAAAATTTAACAAAAAGAGAAGAAAAGAGAGAAATAAAAAGGAGGTTAGAATAAAAATAAAATACAAACAGGGGATTCAAGAAATATATAAAAAGGAGGTTATTATTATTATTATTATTATTATTATTATTATTATTATTATTAGTACTACTATTACTACTACTATTACTATTGTTATTGTTATTATTTTTATTTTTATTATTATTATTATTATTATTATTATTATTATTATTATTATTATTATTATTAATACTACTATTACTACTACTATTATTACTACTACTACTATTACTATTGTTATTTTTATTGTTATTATTATTATTATTAGTACTACTATTACTACTACTATTACTATTGTTATTGTTATTGTTATTGTTATTGTTATTATTACTACTATTACTACTACTATTGTTATTGTTATTGTTATTGTTATTGTTATTGTTATTATTATTATTATTATTATTATTAGTACTACTATTACTACTACTATTCTTATTGTTATTGTTATTGTTATTGTTATTGTTATTGTTATTATTATTATTATTATTATTAGTAGTAGTAGTAGTACTACTACTATTACTACTACTATTTTTATTGTTATTGTTATTGTTATTGTTATTGTTATTGTTATTGTTATTATTATTATTATTATTATTATTAGTACTACTATTACTACTACTATTGTTATTGTTATTGTTATTGTTATTGTTATTGTTATTGTTGTTGTTGTTGTTATTATTATTATTATTATTATTATTATTATTATTATTATTATTATTATTATTATTATTATTATTATTAGTAGTAGTAGTAGTAGTAGTACTACTATTACTACTACTATTACTATTACTATTCTTATTGTTATTGTTATTGTTATTGTTATTGTTATTGTCAAGTGGAAGCACAGCCTAGGTCCCAACCTGACATGGGAAACCGAGGATGACATGAAGGCACAATACCCTCACTTATTCCCAGCTGAACAGATTCCGAGGACGGAATCTTCTTAAGGGGGTAGAGTTGTAACATCCTCAAATATGGCCTATCCGCGTGCTCTATTTGGTACGTGAAATTATTTAAATGAATTAAATATAAATATATTTAATGAGAATTAATAGAAATTAGCTATTGGTCAGATAATTGTGTAATTAAAAATAGTAATAAAAATAGAAAAGAATTATAAAATAATAACTGGTTTTAAACGAGGTTTCCAAAAATATCCTCGTTAGTTGAAACGGTTACTTGGGTGTCGTGTTGTATGTTGAAAAGGGGAACAAAATACCCCTTGTGGATAACTTAAAAACCAAAGTCGGTTTTTAAGTCATCAACACACACACACACAACACACACACATACGGGATTACACACACACACACCTCACCTCTTGCTTTCTTTGTGTTCTTCAAGCAAAACCAAGTCAAGACCAAGATCAAGGAGCTGGATTGAAGCTTGATTCTTGTCTCTAATCTGTTCTTAATCCTTCTTGCATCATCATCTTCATCCTTGGTAAGCTTTCTTCCCTTGTTCTTCATTTTAGCAATTAGGTCAAAAATGGGGCAAACGAAATTAGCCAATAAAGTTTAGATTTCTTGATCTCAATCTGTTCTAGGATCATTTGTAAGTGGTTTGGGACTGATTTTAGGTATTAAAGTGATGTCAACTTGATTGTGTTTCAAGAATTTAACCAAATGGGTCAAAAATGGAGAATTGATAAATTGATCTTGAATATGATGTTAGAGTTGTTTCTTTAGATGTTTATAGACTCCCTTTGATGTCCCAAGACTAATACAAAAGCTAGAATTAATTAAGAACATGTTAAAGTTGGGTTTGGAGTAGCTGAAATCTGGGCAGAAAGCATCAGTCGCTGGGCTGGATGAATGTCGCGCCGCGACCCATTTAGGGTGTCGCGGCGCGACCAGTGCAGGAGCAGGTAATGTGTTGTTTTTCAATGGTCTTAGTATATGTAATGTCCTTGTATCATTTTGACCATTTTAGAGGTATTTAATATGGTTTAAACATTTTTACTCAAATAAACACATAAGTAGGAATATAACACTAGTTTTAGTATATGTGTATACATGTGGTGATCTAAATGGAATTACATGTAAACAATAGGTAATTAAGCATTCAAGGAAGGCCAAGTACATATTTAAGTTGTTTTGAGCACCAAGGTGAGTACCGACTTGTATGAATCCAATAAAGGAGGTTTTTGAATGCTAATTGTTTAAATGAACACGGTATGCTATTTTTATGCAAATAGACTTGTATATTTATATATATAAGCTTAGAAACAAGTTATGGACATGAAGTATGATATATTTGGCATATATTTAAATATATGCATATTTATTGAAATATCTGGATATATATGATTGCATATGTGAAAGCATGCATGCTATGATCTCTTTTATGAGATAATGATGAGCTATGTGAAAAGTCCGGACATATGTGCATGAAAGGTCAGCTTCGGCTGGGTCTCAGGGGCCTTCGGGCAATTGTTCGGGACTAATGGTACTCGAGTGCCATTCCTTTAACATTTGGGGTTATTGCCTTAACTGGTTGAGCCTAATGAGCCTTTGGCTCCGTAACGAGCAGGTGGAGTCACTTATGTGATGATACCAGCATGGTTGGCAGTGTTTGATTCCCCCGGTGGTTGTTATTGAGCCGGACTAGCTATCTGGCAAGATATAGCACTGCTAGACATGTCAGCATTACCGCTAATTGTTAGGATAGCATTATATGCTCGTATTTGATTCATGACTTGCTATTATTGCACTTATACTTGTCTGTATTCACTAGCTATTTTAAATAGCTAATCTTGTTGTTGTTTCCCTTTTTCAGACAGAGTATAGGCAGGCCTGGTGAGACGGGAACCTTATGCTTTTGTACGGGCTTTGAGGAACACTACTTTTTTGGTATATAATATATACAATGGTCGGTTTAGTTTAAAGTAACACCAGTAGTCGTGTTTGGCAAGTTTTGTTTTGTATATTTGTATATACGCCAAACACGTGTTTAAATTGTAATAGTTTAATAGGCTTGGGTTTGTTTATTGTTTTTTGAAAATTCCGCTGCTTTGTTTTTGAAATTCGGTTAGGATAACTAACAGGTAAACATTCAATTTACAAACGGACCCATGCAGTTTGAAAACTTAAATTTTAACTGATTTTTAAGGTTTCAAAGGCGGTGTTACAAGTTAGGTATCAGAGCCTAAGTTTGAGGGAATTGGGTACTTGAAAGAGTATTCAATCTCAAACTCAGGCCCGACCATTATGAAGTGTTCCTAATTGGGTAAAGGGGTTTGAGTATGAGAGTTATATGATAAGTACTTGTTATTAGCTAGTCTATATGTTATTGTGTAAATATGATTGCTATAATGAATGCTCCTTCTTTCATATAGCAAAAGTTGAATATGTCTGCACAACCGGGTGCTACTGAACAAGCACTCAAAGAAATGGAGGACGAAGCCTCCCATATACCTCCTCAGCAGGCTGCAGATCAGCAGTCTGAGCACCATTCTGAAGGTGCACCAGCTGAGAACGTGCAACAGGCGTACATCAGACGCCTTGAGGAGGAGCTCCGTACTGCAAAGGAGCTTCTACTCAACTCGGCTTTGGGTAGACCAACCCGTAAGCCATGTTCTTATAAGAAGTTTTTATCATGCCACCCACCTACCTTTGAGGGGAGTGATGACCCCGTAGTTACCATGAGGTGGATTAGAGAGATGGAGCAGGCGTTTGAATCCTACGAGTGTGAATCCGAGTACCGCGTCAGGTATGCTGTTCGGATGTTGAAGGGCCGTGCCATCTACTGGTGGGACACGGTCAAAGCCTCTATCAGAAAGGAGGTACTTGATTCTTTACTTTGGGAGCAATTCGCGGAGAAAGTGCAGAAGAAGTATTGCACTGAATATGATATGGAACGCTTGGAGCGTGAGTTCAACAATCTCCAAAAAGGAGACAAGACTATGGAGCAACACATCAGTGCTTTTTCTGACAGAATGAGGTTTGTACCTCATTTATTAACTGATGAGAATCTGAAGATAAGAAAGTTTGTTGCTACATTACCTTTGGAGTTTCGAGCACATGTTAGAGCGGCAAGTGATCTGGATCGAGCTTTTGAGATAGCTCGACAAATGGAGGGTGATCATATTCAGTGTAGGGGTGAATCTGTAGGAGGAAGCAATAAGAGGAAGTTCCAGTCTTCTTCTAACCCAAGTCCTTTAAAAGGACAATCTTCTGCAGGTACCAAATCTGGTGATTATAAGAAGCCTAAATCTGAAGGCTCGTGGTGCAATCAATGTCGTTCCACCCATTCTGGTGATTGTTCTAAAGCTACCAGAAGGTGTCCTAGATGTGGTATCAAAGGCCACCCAGTGGAGGATTGCAGGTTTAAGGAGGATGTCTGCTTCAGATGTCGCCAGCCTGGGCACAGAATAGCCAAATTCCCACAGGGTTCTAACACACGAGCTGGAGGATCATCATCAGAGCCAAAGAAAGACGGCGCCCCACGTGCTAAAGGGCGTGCGTTCCAGATGACGGCCGAGGAGGCCAAAACTGCAAGGGATGTGATTACGGGTACTTTTATTATTGAATCTACCCCATTATGCATATTGTTTGATACTGGAGCTACTTACTCTTTTATTTCCATATCTTTTCGTAAGAAGCTGCAACTACCTGTTACTGCATTAATTGATCCAATTAAAGTAGAAGTAGCTGACGGTAAAGTAGTTCACGTTACCGAGACAGTCCCGGTAGCACTTGTTTATATCGACGGGCATAGCTTTCCAATTTCATTCCTTATTATGCCTATCGCGGGATTTGATGCTGTGATCGGGATGGATTGGCTCAGCAGTCGGGATGCTGAGATTATATGTTCTAAGAAGATTATTAGATTTCCTTTAAATGACGGGTCTTATGCAATAGCAAGGGGGGAAGGACGAGAATCCGACATTCCTATCATCTCGGTTATCAAAGCTTCAAAATCATTGGCGAAAGGTTGTATATCCTACTTAGCATAGTAATTGATGCTAAGATGGAGAAGCAACCAGTTGAAGATATCAGGGTAGTGTCAGAATATCCTGAGGTGTTTCCAGATGAATTACCCGGGCTACCTTCAGTCAGGGATGTTGAATACAAGATCGATCTTATTCCAGGAGCTACTCCGGTGGCTAAAGCTCCATATCGTCTCGCTCCTTCAGAGATCCGCGAGATGATGAACCAAATACAAGAACTACTTGACAAGGGCTTCATTCGCCCGAGCTCTTCTCCTTGGGGAGCTCCAGTTTTATTCGTCAAGAAGAAAGATGGCACTATGCGAATGTGCATAGATTACAGGGAGCTTAATAAGCGAACTGTAAAGAACAAATACCCACTCCCGCGCATAGATGACTTGTTTGATCAACTACAGGGAGCAACATGCTTTTCCAAGATTGACCTTCGATCAGGGTATCATCAGGTACGGGTTCATACTGAAGACATACCGAAGACTGCCTTTCGTACACGTTACGGCCATTATGAATTCTTGGTTATGCCATTCGGCTTAACCAATGCACCAGCTATCTTCACGGATCTCATGAATTGAGTTTGTCGTCCATTTCTGGACAGGTTCATGATAGTCTTTATTGATGACATCTTGATCTTTTCAAAAACTGAAGCTGAACATGAATCACACCTTCGTCAAGTTCTCGATACTCTCAAGCGAGAACAACTGTATGCCAAACTTTCTAAATGTGAGTTTTGGCTTCGGGAGGTGCATTTTCTTGGCCATGTTATCTGCAGGGATGGTGTTAAAGTAGACCCTGCAAAAGTAGAGGCAGTGATGAATTAGGCGGTTCCCAAAACTCCTACAGAGATCAAGAGTTTTCTTGGTCTAGCTGGCTATTATCGGCGGTTTATCCGTGATTTTTCTAAACTTGCTGGTCCTCTTACTAAACTGACACGGAAGGATGTTTCTTATATGTGGTCTGATGCACAGGAGCAATCCTTTCAATCCTTGAAGCGGTTATTATGTGAAGCTCCGATTCTTACATTGCCAAACGGGTCGGAGGATTTTATCGTCTATTGTGATGCATCTTATTCTAGATTGGGTTGTGTTCTAATGCAACGTAATAATGTGATTGCCTATGCTTCAAGGCAATTAAAACCACATGAAAAGAACTACCCAACACACGATCTTGAACTCGCAGCAGTTGTATTTGCATTGAAGTTGTGGAGACATTACTTATATGGCACAAAATGTGTCGTATGCACGGATCATAAAAAGCTTACAATATGTCTTTTCTCAAAAAGAACTCAATATGAGGCAACGACACTGGATTGAGTTAATCAAAGATTATGATTGTGAGATCCGTTATCATCCAGGCAAAGCTAATGTAGTAGCTGATGCCTTGAGCAGAAAAGGGGTTTCAACTGAAGCCAAATTCATGAAGCTAACTGTGGTTCCTGATATTATTACAAAATTGAAAGAATCACAGCAATTGGCTCTACAGGAGGAAAATCTGAAAGCTGAGACTATGAGGAAGATAAAGGATCGGCTAGTTGAAGATAGTCGGGGTTTGAAGACTTTTCAATCCCGAATCTGGGTACCATTAATTGGAGGCAACCGTGAGTTGATACTAGAAGAAGCTCATAATTCCAGGTTGTCTATTCATCCAGGTATTACAAAGATGTATTATGATCTCAAGAAGCTGTATTGGTGGCCTACTCTTAAAAGAGACATTGATTCATTCGTGGAGGAGTGTCAAATATGTGCACAGGTCAAAATCGAGCATCAAAGGCCTTATGGCAATCTGCGACAGCTTGACATTCCAGGATGGAAGTGGGATCATATTACAATGGATTTTGTCACAAAGCTACCCAAGACACTTAAGGGGCATAATATGATTTGGGTCATTGTTGACCGTTTGACCAAAAGTGCCCATTTTCTTGCTACAAACGAATCTGCATCATTGACACGCCTAGCTCAACTCTATATCAACGAGATAGTCACTCGTCACGGTTTACCTTGTTCTATTGTCTCTGACCGTGACTCTCGTTTCGTGTCTAACTTCTGGCAAAGCTTGCAACGTGAGCTTGGCACACGGGTTCATCTGAGTACTGCTTATCATCCACAAACGGATGGCCAGTCTGAAAGAACAATTCAGACTCTTGAAGACATGCTTAGGGCATGTGTGCTTGAATATGGTGGTTCTTGGGATTCTCATCTCCCTTTGATAGAGTTTGCTTATAACAACTCTTATCATTCTAGCATTGGGATGCCACCATATGAGATGTTATACGGGAGGCGTTGTTGCACTCCCACTTGTTGGCTTGAACCGGGTGAGAAGCAGTATGCCGGACCCGAAATTGTGCAGATCACTTCTGATAAAGTCAAGATAGCTCTGGAGAAACTTAAAGCGGCTCGTGACCGTCAAAAGATATATGCAGACCCAAAGCGTCGACCTGTTGAATTCAGTGAAGGCGATAGGGTATTCTTGAAGGTATCCCTTTGGAAGGGTGTAATTCGGTTTGGACGCAAAGGCAAGCTGAGTCCACATTATATTGGTCCATTCAGGATTATCCGAAAAGTCAACGAGCAGACTGTATCTCTTGAATTACCTCCTGAGTTATCTGGTATTCACAACACTTTCAATGTATGCTATTTGAGAAAGTGTAAAGTTGAAGAAAATCAAGTTCTACCTCTGCAAGAATTGAAGGTTGATTCGGCTAAACGCCTTATAGAGGAGCCAGTTGAAATTCTTAACGCGAAGACAAAGAAGCTGCGTAAGAAGATGATCAGACTGGTACTTGTCAAGTGGAAGCACAGCCTAGGTCCCAACCTGACATGGGAAACCGAGGATGACATGAAGGCACAATACCCTCACTTATTCCCAGCTGAACAGATTCCGAGGACGGAATCTTCTTAAGGGGGTAGAGTTGTAACATCCTCAAATATGGCCTATCCGCGTGCTCTATTTGGTACGTGAAATTATTTAAATGAATTAAATATAAATATATTTAATGAGAATTAATAGAAATTAGCTATTGGTCAGATAATTGTGTAATTAAAAATAGTAATAAAAATAGAAAAGAATTATAAAATAATAACTGGTTTTAAACGAGGTTTCCAAAAATATCCTCGTTAGTTGAAACGGTTACTTGGGTGTCGTGTTGTATGTTGAAAAGGGGAACAAAATACCCCTTGTGGATAACTTAAAAACCAAAGTCGGTTTTTAAGTCACCAACACACACACACACATACGGGATTACACACACACACACCTCACCTCTTGCTTTCTTTGTGTTCTTCAAGCAAAACCAAGTCAAGACCAAGATCAAGGAGCTGGATTGAAGCTTGATTCTTGTCTCTAATCTGTTCTTAATCCTTCTTGCATCATCATCTTCATCCTTGGTAAGCTTTCTTCCCTTGTTCTTCATTTTAGTAATTAGGTCAAAAATGGGGCAAACGAAATTAGCCAATAAAGTTTAGATTTCTTGATCTCAATCTGTTCTAGGATCATTTGTAAGTGGTTTGGGACTGATTTTAGGTATTAAAGTGATGTCAACTTGATTGTGTTTCAAGAATTTAACCAAATGGGTCAAAAATGGAGAATTGATAAATTGATCTTGAATATGATGTTAGAGTTGTTTCTTTAGATGTTTATAGACTCCCTTTGATGTCCCAAGACTAATACAAAAGCTAGAATTAATTAAGAACATGTTAAAGTTGGGTTTGGAGTAGCTGAAATCTGGGCAGAAAGCATCAGTCGCTGGGCTGGATGAATGTCGCGCCGCGACCCATTTAGGGTGTCGCGGCGCGACCAGTGCAGGAGCAGGTAATGTGTTGTTTTTCAATGGTCTTAGTATATGTAATGTCCTTGTATCATTTTGACCATTTTAGAGGTATTTAATATGGTTTAAACATTTTTACTCAAATAAACACATAAGTAGGAATATAACACTAGTTTTAGTATATGTGTATATATGTGGTGATCTAAATGGAATTACATGTAAACAATAGGTAATTAAGCATTCAAGGAAGGCCAAGTACATATTTAAGTTGTTTTGAGTACCAAGGTGAGTATCGACTTGTATGAATCCAATAAAGGAGGTTTTTGAATGCTAATTGTTTAAATGAACACGGTATGCTATTTTTATGCAAATAGACTTGTATATTTATATATATAAGCTTAGAAACAAGTTATGGACATGAAGTATGATATATTTGGCATATATTTAAATATATGCATATTTATTGAAATATCTGGATATATATGATTGCATATGTGAAAGCATGCATGCTATGATATCTTTTATGAGATAATGATGAGCTATGTGAAATGTCCGGACATATGTGAATGAAAGGTCAGCTTCGGCTGAGTCTCAGGGGCCTTCCGGCAATTGTTCGGGACTAATGGTACTCGAGTGCCATTCCTTTAACATTTGGGGTGATTGCCTTAACTGGCTGAGCCTAATGAGCCTTTGGCTCCGTAACGAGCAGGTGGAGTTACTTATGTGATGATACCAGCACGGTTGGCAGTGTTTGATTCCCTTGGTGGTTGTTATTGAGCTGGACTAGCTATCTGGCAAGATATAGCACTGCTGGACATGTCAGCATTACCGCTAATTGTTAGGATAGCATTGTATGCTCGTATTTGATTCATGACTTGCTATTATTGCACTTATACTTGTCTGTATTCACTAGCTATTTTAAATAGCTAATCTTGTTGTTGTTTCCCTTTTTCAGACAGAGTATAGGCAGACCTGGTGAGACGGGAACCTTATGCTTTTGTACGGGCTTTGAGGAACACTACTTTTTTGGTATATAATATATACAATGGTCGGTTTAGTTTAAAGTAATACCGGTAGTCGTGTTTGGCAAGTTTTGTTTTGTATATTTGTATATACGCCAAACACGTGTTTAAATTGTAATAGTTTAATAGGCTTGGGTTTGTTTATTGTTTTTTGAAAATTCCGCTGCTTTGTTTTTGAAATTCGGTTAGGATAACTAACAGGTAAACATTCAATTTACAAACGGACCCATGCAGTTTGAAAACTCAAATTTTAACTGATTTTTAAGGTTTCAAAGGCGGTGTTACATTATTATTATTATTATTATTATTATTATTATTATTTGTGTATGTAAACGTAAGATGCAGTGTTTTTAGACAAGATGCAGTGATTTTATACTAGATGCAGTGATTTTATGTTAGATACAGTGGTTTTAAAACAAGATGTATTGGTTCTTAAATGAGAATCAATCGATTAATTCGTGCACGATGAACTAGTTTTAAGAGAATTCCATGTTTTTTAGATATTATGCAATGATTTTAAGTTGGATGCAATGATTTTATAGACTAGATGCAGTGGTTCCTAGAGTTCTCATTTTAAGGGGTGTTCTCATTAGATCCTCACCTATATATATATATATATATATATATATATATATATATATATATATATATATATATATATAACAAGTAATTAAACTGGTAATAAAAAAAGGTATACTATAAAATATAAATTAAACCATCGGGAAATTGTTAGTAAATATAAATTTTTTATTAATAATAAAGATTTACATTTTGAAGCAAAATCGTCGGTAACGATTGGTTCAAATAAATTTAAATTTATAATATTTATACAAAATCGTTTGTAAATTGTCGGTAAGATTTCGTTAATAAATTGTCGGTATAATTGTGTTGGTAAATACTCGGTCTAATTATGTCGATAAATCGTTGCTAAAATTTGGTCTATAAATCATCGGTATAATTACGTTGGTAATTTGTCGGTATAATTTGCTTTTACAAAATATAAAAATAATATAGTCAGTATCAATAATATAAATTTAAATTATAAAAAAACATTTTGTCAGTACTTCGTTGCTAACTAGTGTTTGAATAGCGTCGGTATTGTAATTTACTGTAATTTTAAATCTATTAATTAATATTATTATTTATTATTAGTAAGTATTCTAATATTCCAGTTCCAACGATATAGCGACGACGGTTTTGTCTGAAAAGTTTCAAAAATCGTCGGAAAAATTTGTTGGAAAAATTAGCGACGGTGTTATTTCTAACTAAAGTTTTTCGTCGGACCGCCTGTTAGCAAATATTTTCCGACGATTTTCGTCGTTGGTAACAAATGAATTTCTTGTAGTGAGTTTTGTCAATGTTGGCTCGCTGAAACCCGTTCTTTAGAAGATGGGTAGACAATGTGTCATATCACGCACGTGGTGCCTGTTTCAGTCCATAAAGAGCCTTGTCAAGCTTATAGACATGATTTGGGAATTGTTGATTTTCAAAACCGGGAGGTTGTTGAACAAACACTTCTTCTTGTAATTCACCGTTCAGAAAAGCGCTCTTTACATCCATCTGAAAAGACCTTAAATTCTTTGAATGCCGCGAAAGCAAGAAACATACGTATTGCCTCTAGATGAGCTACTGGAGCAAACGTTTCATTGTAACGCCCCGATTTCCAAAATTTACAATAAAGCTTGAAATAAAAGGTATTTGTCTAAAATCAGAATTTGATAAGCTGATGGAAACCAACTAGGTATCTCTGAACCCTCTGGTTCGTACAAAAGGTAGTACAACCTCAGATCATATAAAAAACAGTTTCCAATAAGCTTACCATCAGCGGAAGCCAACAAAAAAAACATTTCATTTAAACCCTTAGGTTAGTAATAAAAGAAGTATGCGCGCATTTACATCAAAAGTACTTTCTGTTACACAAATGGGAGCGTTAATGTTTCAAATCACGTTTTATGCAACCAACCATCAACTGTCAAACCGGGGCCTTGCCTTGGTGCTCACAACCTGCAACACAACAACAAGCAGTATCAGCTAAGCTACAAGAGCTTAGTGAGAAATGCTAAACTGTAAATCATATAAGCATGCGCATACACATATACGAATGCCACAACAGGTCTTATGGATACAGTACTGCACCATCTTAGCATCCGCCAAGAAGGCTAAAATGCTGCCCGTAGCAACTACTGCACAAAGCAGCGTGCTACAGCTCTCTCTCTGGTGATCCTTTGATCAATAATATATCACATTGCAATGTACCACACACATATCACAGATATGAATCAGAGTTTAGAAAACTCACCTCCGCAATTAATACCACACAGTGTTATGCTAGATATACTCAGAATACTTCAACAGTATTTCCTACATGTATACATATAATCATGGTGTTAATCACTTACTCAAACTTAGCATGAAATAAACTGAACAGGGCACCTACACGGGCCGTGTATCCCTACACGGGCCGTGTCCCCCCTTCAGCCTACACGACCTGACCTGGCTACATGGCCAGTATTGACACGTCACCTACACGGGCCGTGTTAAGTACACGGGCCGTGTACACTACATGCTACATGACCATGTCTTGGTTACATGGACAGTGTTGCCAACTCACCTACACGGGCCGTGTAGCCCAACACGGGCCGTGTACCTCAATCTCTACACGGCCATGTATACCAACATGGCCCTGTGACCGCCTTCAACACTACACGGCCGTGTACCTCTACATAGGCCGTGTACCCTACAGGTCCAACCGACTGTTCTTCCTTTTAGTCGCTGTTTTGGCTACAAATACGGCAAGAACTCAATAAAAACACTACTGGGGTGTTTTCCTACACCCCAAACACCAATTAAACTAAGAACATGAATAAGAACAAGCTATAATCGTGATTCACGATGAATCACTTCAAAACCCATTAAAAACTTCAAGAACATAGTTAGAATCCTTACCTCAAGCTTGAATCTAGGGTAGGTTCACTTGTAACACTGCTTCTACTGATCTTGTTCAAAAAAACTCAAAGGAACTCTGTTTTAGCTCTCTCTCGTGAAGCAAAAGAAGAAAAATGAAAGGTTTGACTTATAAGAAGTCAAATATGCACATATATATATATAAATCTTTGAAAGTTAACACATTTAGTCCCTGCACTTCTCTAGTTTCAAAAATGACAATTTTAACCCCTCAAGTTTCTAAACACCTCCTAATCTCAATTAGGAAATCACTAAAACTGTAACACTGGTTTAATTTATTAAATCATGAAATTCGAATTTCGGGTGTTACAATTCTCTCCTACTTGAAATAGATTTCGTCCTCGAAATGAACTGTTGGTGTTCTGGATAACTACATGTTATCTCTTTCTCAGGTTTCTCAGAACCAATCTTGAATTTCCACTGGACCTAACTAGTCCAATCCATTACTGTCAATACTCATATTTCCAATAGTATAAACATATATGCAGACTCGTCTGCTCATCATTCTCTGAGATATAACTCGTGACATATACTCTGGTGACTCTCACGGTCTACACGTGACCTTTCTCATAAGCAATAACTGTAAATGGTCCAATCAACATCGGACCTAATTTCCATCTCATTCTGAATCTATTATTGCTCTTTTATTGTGATATATTATTATATCATAGTTTCTCAACTTGTCACTTGCCATCGGTATACGATTATTTGTATAGCTCTTTTTATAAATTTGGGTTATTAACAATATCCTTCTCATTTAATAAATGGTTCTGTTATTCATTGTACCACTTCATTGTTACTCATTTCTTTCTGATCTTGAGGTTTGACCTTTCTCACCACATAATATGCCGTACGTCGATAACTCGATACTAAAATAATAATTTGTATAATATATAAAAATTTGGCTAACACCAATAAAAATGTCAGTTTCTTTCAAATTCACAACATACGTACTCCACTTACTTTCAATCACCAGAATTGTTTTCTCACTTTTCTCATATAATATAACGTACTTCTCATCTCTTCATAAAATCCTTTTCAAAATTTTTGGATTAAATCAGTTTTCTGACATATCGAAAACAAAATAGAGACACGTAACCAAAAATAATTTCTTTATATAAATCTCAACGAACGTTTAGAGAAATAAAGTTTTCTTGATAGAACTAAAATGTACATTTTTCAAATCATTTGCTTACAACCACTCATCTCATTTTATAATCCAACCAGGTTGGAATTTCTCATACATCTATATTTTCAAATTCTGCAACGCGTTTGCCACATACTTGGCTACCTCTGGCTTTATCTCTAGCCATTAATATTTCACTGTTAACTCTTTATACCTCTTACTCATTTCAGATAAATCAGAAATTTAATTGTGCGTTCTCTGCTCAAGAAGCTTTATCTAGCTTTCCACCACTATATGCTTGTACTCATTTATAACATTTTAATAATTCATAATCATTCCCATTGGGGTTAGTTCCTGTTACTCAATTCGCTTTTGTCGTGGTTTTCATCTTTACTGTTTTTATTGTGTGTTTCATATTTTAATAGTTAATGACAAAGTTTTGTTCCTTCTCAAGGACTCATTCCTTTAACTCAACTCTGTTATGTAGAAATTCATTTTCAAGAATATTTATTCTTCAACCGTTCCCGCTTTTACTCGAGTAATAATTTTACTCTCATCATAATGTTCGATAAAATAATTATCGTGCTCAATTATCTCTCTGGTCAATACCTGACCTTTTGTTCAAATTCATACTTTCCATCTCACAAATAGGCCAAGGCCTATATATTTTAAAACTTTCACGTCACTTCCATTCTGTTCTCTTGGTATTAAATACCGTTTAATTATTTCTGATAATCAACACGCTTGCAACTCATTATTATATTTCATTTCGATTTGTATGATTAATTATCAACATATAATCCATTACTCCTCCAAATTTCCTCTGTAACATTATAAATTACTGCCACCTCTTTTATTTAGTCTGAGATAATAATCTCTTTCTTTTACTCTTTACTCATTATACCAATTATTCACTATTACATATTGTGGCTTTAAATCTCTTTTCCAACTCAAGGTTATGCATTTTCTTCGTTTGATTTTGTAACCTTTATTAATACTCATTTCTACCACGATCACAGTGGTCTATACAAACTGTTTTAATATAATTTATCGTTATAAATCTTTTCACACTACTCTCTCACTTGGAGTCAACTCATATATAATTATAAAATACTCATCAATTATACCTCAACCATTAACGTAAAATCTTTCTTAATTTTTTTTACCTCTTTCAACGTTTTATTATTTAAGGAAAATACATACTGATTCTACATAATTTACATACATTTTTTTAAAAAGAAACCTCACCCTGTATCCACTTATTTATTTAACATTTCGACTAACAACTATCAACTAGTTAGGACATTCTGAGGACTCATGTCCGTACTGAGCACAATCATAACAAAACTTTCCTAAGGATAAACAATCCTTATAATTATGTCCTATTTCTCCACACGTATAACATCCTTTGGTCTTATATTTGCACTGACCTGTATGGTTCTTACCACAAGTTTCACATCCTGATCTTCTACGGGATCTCTCAGCTTTAACCTCTATCTTATCCTCTTTCATTTCGTTAACCTTTTCATCCTTTAGTAAATGAAATTCTTCTCGAACTACACTTATTATCTCATTCTTCATTTCTGTCATAATAGACGGCATAACCGTCTTAATACATTTTCCAAACTCGTCAGTGATGACACCCCTAAGGTGTCTCGTAGGTATAGCTCCACGCCTTTCCCCATAAAGGGAAATATAGTCTTCAACCTCTCCTATGGTAGTCATGTCAGGGTTTTCTTCGTTCCTTACTTCATTTTCTGTTCTAGGATTCGCACTAGAATCCATTATACTGAAACATAACAATTTTGGGTCAATCATAGGTCAGAATATCAATCACATCTCACACTATCAATCTTGTCTGTGTTTCACAAACACTCTGCTTTTTTACCGTCTTTGAATAATATTTAAAAAAAAATTCCTATCAATGTATATCTCATTTCACTTTCTGTTAACTTATTTCTCATAATAATCTCATGTACATGTCATCTGCATGTTTTTCTTTATCATCACTCTTACCAACAATTAATATATTACATCTCTTTTGAAACATAGAGTTTCAGAAATCATTATATCTTTATGAACTTACTATTCATTTTTGTATTTACACTCTCACTTTTCATTATTCATATTTGGCCAATCCATTGAGACTGGTATATCATATTATACACGTCCACACTCTCATGTTTGTATATTCATTTCAATTTCATACACCTCCCTCATTATACATAATATTCTCGATATTATATTACTCATATTATAATTCATTTCGTCTTCATTTCATAACCATCCTTCATCTCGTTTATATTTATAGGATTATGCCACTTACTCTTCTTAAAGAGTTTATTAAATCATAATCATTTTATTCTCATTCGCATTTTAGAGCATAACCTCTTTCTCAATTAACATACTTTATATTTTCTTGTTAAATACCTTCTTGCTGGTATTAATTTGGTTTTGACTATCACAGTCACTACATATTTAGCTGTTCTTCTCCGTCATTACCTTTTCTTATAATCGATCAATTACTACAATTAAGTAGTATAATATTTATTACCAATCCACATTTTTTTCATTCCTCTGACACTTTCCTCGTAATCATGATTTCCGGTTTTTTTATATAATACTTTCTCACAGTAATATATTTTATAACACCACACAGTTTATAGTATCTAGTACTATTTTATTCATACTCAACTCTGGGCTTAGTCAAGCCTCGTGTCATTTTTCCCTCTTATTAAGGTATATCATACCATTTTCACGATTATATTATCAACTTTTATTACCATGTCTTTATGACATCAACTCAATATCTGATTCAATATCCACCTTACTTTGATAAGTTTATACTTTTATTAGGGTTTTCTTACCAGTCACCCTAACACTGTTCTCTCTGGCCTACCACTAAGACTATCTCTTTGAATATTACTTACTCAAGAATACTCTATATTCATCATATCAAAATTTATGTCAAACATAATTCTTACACCAAGAAACTACTCGAGTTTCCTTTTAACTCATTCTGGTTTCTCCTCGTATTCATTACTCTGGAAGTATAAATAAAGCATTTTAAACAAAAAGGTAGCTTTACCATACTATCCTCTATATCAATAGTTCATAAATAATCAACATATACGTACACCTATTCTCAGATCTGAAGTAGCCCTGTTCATACTAAGGCACTCCTATATCACAGGTGTACAATCTCCTACAAGTACCCCTCACCCGATTCACAAGATTTTCCATGATTTCATTAAGTTTCAGCATATATCGTGTGTCAATAATAATATGGGCCCTTATATTACTCCGAACACACTATATACATTCGATCTTAACTTTACCACAAGAAGTCTCGATTCACAGGCTTCGGCCATGTATCACATTATCAATTATGATATAACATATAACCAACACCTCCTTTATCAGTCTCGTCTCAGGCATAGCCTATAAGCATTAGCACTTGCCACATAAATCATAAGATAATATCTCTATTAAATCTCATGTATCAACTCGATGCATAACATTTACTCGCATACTATGTCATATAGAGCATCACGTATCTGGCATCAATATATTTAACCTCTCGGGTATTTAAATACCAATTATAACAACATAAACAGTTAGCATACTCTCAATGCAATACACAGTATACCCACCAAGCTGCAAGCCTCCAGTTTGACAAAAATCCGCAGAACCATGGTTTAAGTCCAGACGATGCATAACACACCTCTAGATCCCTCAACCCGTGGCTTTGATACCAAGTTGTAACGCCCCGATTTCCAAAATTTACAATAAAGCTTGAAATAAAAGGTATTTGTCTAAAATCAGAATTTGATAAGCTGATGGAAACCAACTAGGTATCTCTGAACCCTCTGGTTCGTACAAAAGGTAGTACAACCTCAGATCATGTCAAAAACAGTTTCCAATAAGCTTACCATCAGCGGAAGCGAACAAAAAAAACATTTCATTTAAACCCTTAGGTTAGTAATAAAAGAAGTATGCGCGCATTTACATCAAAAGTACTTTCTGTTACACAAATGGGAGCGTTAATGTTTCAAATCACGTTTTATGCAACCAACCATCAACTGTCAAACCGGGGCCTTGCCTTGGTGCTCACAACCTGCAACACAACAACAAGCAGTATCTGCTAAGCTACAAGAGCTTAGTGAGAAATGCTAAACTGTAAATCATATAAGCATGCGCATACACATATACGAATGCCACAACAGGTCTTATGGATACAGTACTGCACCATCTTAGCATCCGCCAAGAAGGCTAAAATGCTGCCCGTAGCAACTACTGCACAAAGCAGCGTGCTACAGCTCTCTCTCTGGTGATCCTCTGATCAATAATATATCACATTGCAATGTACCACACACATATCACAGATATGAATAAGAGTTTAGAAAACTCACCTCCACAATTAATACCACACAGTGTTATGCTAGATATACTCAGAATACTTCAACAGTATTTCCTACATGTATACATATAATCATGGTGTTAATCACTTACTCAAACTCAGCATGAAATAAACTGAACAGGGCACCTACACGGGCCATGTATCCCTACACGGGCCGTGTCCCCCCTTTAGCCTACACGACCTAACCTGGCTACATAGCCAGTATTGACACGTCACCTACACGGGCCGTGTTAAGTACACGGGCCGTGTTAAGTACACGGGCCGTGTACACTACATGCTACACGACCATGTCTTGGCTACATGGACGGTGTTGCCAACTCACCTACACGGGCCGTGTAGCCCAACATGGGCCGTGTACCTCAATCTCTACATGACCATGTATACCAACAAGGCCCTGTGACCGCCTTCAACACTACACGGCCGTGTACCTCTACACGGGCCGTGTACCCTACAGGTCCTGCCGACTGTTCTTCCTTTCAGTCGCTGTTTTGGCTACAAATCCGGCAAGAACTCAATAAAAACACTACTGGGGTGTTTTCCTACACCCCAAAGACCAATTAAACTAAGAACATGAATAAGAACAAGCTATAATCGTGATTCACCATGAATCACTACAAAACCCATTAAAAACTTCAAGAACGTAGTTAGAATCCTTACCTCAAGCTTGAATCTAGGCTAGGCTCACTTGTAACTGTAACGCCCCAAATTCTAAAGAAAGTAAAACTCTGATAATAGAAATATTTTAGAAATAAAAGGAGTTTACACAAAGCGGAAGATGAAGTTAACACTGAACCCTCTAGTTCAGTTACAAAAGTAGTACTAAATATTTACAACAAAGATTTGTTTAACAAAACTCAACCGGGCGTTATGTTTTAAAATACATATTTACTCCTAAATCACTACCTTTGTCAATCTGGGGCCTTGCCCTTGGAGGAATCACGCCCTGCAAAACAACAGTAAGCAGTATCTGATAAGCCACAAGGCTTAGTGAGAAAACTAAACTGTAAATCATATAAGCATGCGCATACACATATACGAATGCTGTAACAGTTCTTATGGACACAGTACTGCACCATCTTAGCATCCGCCAAAAAGGCTAAAATGCTGCCCATAGCAACTACTACACAAAGCAGCGTGCTACGGCTCTCTCTCTGGTGATCCTCTGATCAATAATATATCACATTGCAATGTACCACACACATATCACAGATATGAATCAGAGTTTAGAAAACTCACCTCAGCAATTAGTATCACACAGATCTAAGCCAGATAACTCAGTACACGTCAAACAGTAACCCCTACAATTATATAATCATATAATTAAGACATGTACTATTCAACACTTAACAAATAAAACAAGGCGGGGGACCTACACGGGCCGTGTACCCCTACACGGGCCGTGTCTCAAGCACTCTACACGACCACACCTGGCCACATGGCCAGTGTTGTCCACGTCACCTACACGGGCCGTGTTATGTACACGGTCCGTGTACACTACATGCTACACGACCATGTCTCAGCTACATGGACGGTGTTGACAACACATCTACACGGGCCGTGTATCTCAATCTCTACACGACCATGTATGCCAACATGGCCCTGTAACCGCCTTCTACACTACACGGCCGTGTACCACTACACGGGCCGTGTACTCTACAGACCAGCCGACTGTTCTTCATAACAGTCGGTGTTCTTAACCAAAAACTCAACTAAACTCACATAAAACTCGATTCGGATGTTTTCCAACACCCCCAAACAGCATGTAAACTGACCATAACATAAAATATAAGCTAGAACATGATTCACCATGAATCAACCTTAAAACCCACTTAGCACACCAAGAACAACCAACAAGAAGCCTTACCTCAACTTGATCTAGCTAGGAAAGGTTAGATACCACTTGATCTCTGCTTTTTCTTGCTCAAAAGCCCAAAGGAACTCTGCTCTAGCTTTCTCTCGATGACAACAGATGATAAATATGCAAACTTTGACTCTCAAGAGTCAAAGATAGCCATATATACACTTATCTTTAGAAATTGACACAATTGGTCCTTGGACTTTTCTATTTTCAAAATGACAACATAAGTCTCTCAAGTTTCTAAACACCTCCTAATATCAATTTGGCAATACCAAAACGCATCATATCGAAAAGTTACTAATAATAGGAATTTCCGAACCTTGGGTGTTACAACTCTTCCCCACTTGAAAACGATTTCGTCCCCGAAATCAACTGCTGAAGTGTTCTGGGTAGTTACGAATCATCTCACTCTCTGGTTCCCAAGTATAATCTGACCCTTTTCGATGTTTCCACTGCCCTTTAACCAACACAATCTGTTTATTACGTAAAGCTTTAACTTTTCTTTCTAGTATAGCAACAGGTTGCTCGACATAATTCAGCTTTTCATCAATGCATACATCCTCCAGTGGCACAAATGCAGACTCGTCTGCTAAACATTTCCGAAGATGAGACACGTGAAAGGTATTGTGTATCTTGGATAACTCTTCTGGTAGTTCCAGTCTATATGCAACTTTCCCCACACGACACTAACTCTGAACGGTCCAATAAACCTCGGACCCAGTTTACCTCTCTTTCTGAATCTAATAACCCCCTTCCATGGTGACACCTTTAATAGCACATAATCACCCACTTGGAACTCTAGTGGTGATCTTCTTTTATCCGCGTAACTCTTTTGTCTGCTCTGAGCTGCTAGCAATCTATCTCTGATCTGCTGAATCTGCTCTGTCGTACGCTGTACCACCTCAGTACTTCTCAACTCTCTCTGTCCTACTTCACCTCAACAAACCAGAGTCCGACACTTTCTACCATACAACATTTCATAAGGCGGCATTCTCAAACTGGAATGATAACTATTATTATAAGAAAACTCTGCAAGCGGTAGATAAGAATCCCAACTCCCTCCAAAATCAATAATACACGCGCGTAGCATATCCTCCAGGGTTTGAATCGTCCTCTCACTTTGACCATCAGTCTGCGGATGAAATGCGGTACTAAGATGAAGCTTAGTCCCCATTTCGCCATGAAATTTATTCCAAAACCTGGAAGTAAATTGAGTATCTCTATCTGACACAATAGACACTGGCACACCATGACGAGATACTATTTCTTTCATATACACCTCTGATAGCTTCTCTGATGAGTAAGTCTCTTTAATGGGAATAAAATGCGCGCTCTTAGTCAATCTATCCACAATTACCCAAATAGCATCGTAACCTCTGGGGTCCTAGGTAATTTAGTGATTAGATACATAGTAATATTCTCCCACTTCCACACTGGTATATCCAGAGGTTGTAATTTCCCATGCGGTTTCTGGTGTTCAGCTTTCACTTGCAGACACGTAAGACACCTCTCCACATACCTAGCCACATCTCGCTTCATACCTGGCCACCAATACTCTACCTTCAGATCTTTATACATTTTTGTCGCTCCCGGGTGAATAGAGAATTTAGATCTTTGAGCGTCACTCAAAAGAGTCTGTCTGACTTCTCCGTGATTAGGTACCCACACTCGTCCACAGCATAAGAATAGATCACGACTATCCTTAACAAAATTAGTTACCTGCCCCTTAATTCGCTCTTTGTTATGATTTTCCTCTTTAACTTCTTCCAGCTGAGCATCTCTTATAACATCCAACAATGGCGTAGTCATCGTCATCCGTAACGACTCATTCTTCCAAAGTACCGACCCCGACTTCCTGCTCAAGGCATCTGCCACAACATTGGCTTTCCCCGGGTGATATAGTATCTCACAATCATAATCCTTCAGAAGTTCTAACCACCTTCTCTGCCTCATATTAAGATTCTTCTGATCCACAAAATATTTCAGACTTTTGTGATCAGTATAAATAGTACACTTCACTCCATACAAATAATGTCTCCAAATCTTCAATGCAAAAACTACTGCTGCTAACTCCAAATCGTGAGTTGGGTAATTAATCTCATTTGGCTTAAGCTGTCGCGAAGCATAAGCAATCACTCTACCTCTCTGCATCAAAAAACATCCCAACCCCAAATAAGAAGCATCATAGAACACGATCATATCTTCCACTCCTTCTGGCAAAGCAAGAACAGGTGCCTTACATAACCTTTGCTTGAGAGTTGAAAACGTAGCCTCTTGTTCATCTCCCCATATAAACTCTGCATTCTTCCTGGTTAGCTTGGTCAATGGAACAACAGTTTTTGAAAAATTCTGAATGAATCTCTTGTAATAACCTGCTAACCCTAAAAAGCTTCTGATTTCGGTAGGGTTCCTCGGAGGTTCCCACTTCGTTACTGCATTGACCTTCGCAGGATCAACTTTAATTCCTTCCTTATTAATCAGATGAACCAAGAATTGCACCTCTTGAATCCAGAATTCACACTTGGAGAATTTAGCATACAGCTTCTCTCTTCGCAGCGTCTCCAACACCTCTTTCAAATGCCTTTCATGTTCTGTCGGGTTTCTTGAATACACGAGAATATCATCAATAAATACAATAACAGATTTGTCCAACATCTGACGGCAAACTCTATTCATAAGATCCATAAATGCTGCAGGTGCATTTGTAAGACCAAATGGCATAACCACAAACTCAAAATGCCCGTACCACGTCCTAAACGTTGTTTTAGGAATATCTTCCTCCCGAACCTTCAACTGATGATAACCCGACCTTAGATCAATCTTTGAAAACCACGACGCCCCTTGCAACTGATCAAACAAATCGTCTATTCTGGGCAAAGGATACTTATTCTTCACAGTCACTTTATTAAGTTCACGGTAATCAATACACATACGAAACGTACCATCTTTCTTCTTTACAAACAAAATGGGAGCGCCCCACGGTGAACTGCTAGGTCTGATAAAACCTTTATCCAACAACTCTTGCAACTGTTTCATCAATTCTTGCATCTCTGGCGGTGCAAGTCTGTACGGAGCTCTAGCAATCGGTGCTGCCTCCGGTACCAACTCAACTCTGAACTCTACTTGCCTATCAGGCGGTATACCAGGCAGATCATCCGGAAAAACATCTGGATACTCACGTACCACTGCCACATCATTCACACTCTCCTATCTCTTTTCTAATTTCGAATCAATAACATAAGCTAAAAAGGCTATACACCCATGCTGAAGGTATTTCCGAGCTCTAGTCACGGAACACAAACACATTCTCTAACTCTCTCTATCACCAAAAAATGATAGTTCTTCCCCACTTGGGGCCTGAACTCGAATCAGTTTTTGCCCACACAGAATGGTTGCTTGGTGACACCCAAGCCAATCCATTCCCACTACCACTTGAAACTCTCTCATAGGCATAGGGATAAGCTCAATAGGAAATCTAATAGAGTCTATCTCTAGCACATTATCTCTGTACACATCAGTCACGAGCACAAACTTATCATTAGCTATTTCTACCTCGAGAGGGGGACTCAGTTTACTACATACTTGCTTGAAACTTTTACAGAAAGAAACAAATACAAACGACTTTCTAGCACCCGAATCAAATTATACTAAAGCAGGCAGATAATTCACAAGATATGTACCTACAACCACATCAGGTTTCCTCTGTGCTTCCTCTGCAGTTAGCTGAAAGGCCCTCCCCTTGCTCTTGGAAGTATCCTCTTTCTTTATCTCTTTATTTTTATTTATCCGCAGTGGTGGTAAAGATGGAGTGTTTCTCGATCCGGTTGAACGGTTGGATGTAGTGAGTGAGTTGGGGACAATTGGCTTTCTGGTGGCCGGGCTGATAACAATGAAAACATACGCTCAATGAACTGCGACAATCTTTACCCATATGGCCCGGCTTGCCACATTTAAAACAGTGAACAACATTTGTATTGCAGTTCCCATAATGACTCTTCTTGCACCTCTGACAAACCCTCGGTGCTTCCTTCCTCTCTCCATACTCTACCCTCGGCTTCTTGTTCTGTGGTGTTGATCCTTCCACATGCCTCTTTTCTTTCACCTGTCTCTCTAACTCTACCTCTCTAGCTCGCGCAGCATCCATCATAGACTTCAAAGTTTGATGTTTGTTCGAATCAATGAACTCCCTGATACTCGGCTTCGAAACCATCATATAACGATACATCTTCATATTTTCATTGGCTACATAATCAGGACTGAACCGTGCCTTCTCATGAAACTTGGCATTAATCTCTGGTACGGTCTCTGTAGTCTGCTTCAGCTTGTGGAACTCATCAACGATACGGTCAATCTCAGACTGCGGAACAAACTGCTCCTTAGTAATCTCTTTAAACTCCGCCCAGGTCATGGCCTCAATCTGGGTCTCACCCCTCATCTTCTTTTCCAGATCCCACCAATCTTTAGCAACACCCCTCAACTGGTTTGTAGCAAACCTCACTTTATTTTCCGGAGTGCACGAACAAGTGTGAAATGCTCCCTCTAACTCTGATATCCACCTCTGACTCACAATCGGATCAGTAGATCCATTAAACAATGGTGGCAGGCACACAACAAAATCTCTGAAAGTACACCCTTTCGGTGCATCTCTGATAATCACTCGCGGTTGAGGATTAACCCTTTCCTCCCTCCCAGCTAATGCAACTTCCACTTCCTATCGTACAACTTCCCCTGTACTTTCCTTCAGATGATCTACCACTTGGGTAATAACGGTATGGCTTTCTCTAAAGCTTTGCCGATTTCCTCAGCAACAATCACTCTAGGTTGGGTTTCAGAGAACCCTTGATTCAACTCTGGTGTCTCATCCGCTTGAGTATTATGGGCCACAGGTGGCCTCCTCCTACCACTTGCACTGGTATCTACCCTCTCTCGTCTATTACTAGGACCACCCTCAAGACGATCCGTAGCTCGTGACCCTCTAGTATTCACCATTCTGATAGCATAGATAAAGCATTAAGACAAAAGGTAGCTTTACCATGCCATCCTCTATATCAAACAATCTCAAGTACAAACAATATCTCATTACACTTATCCTTAGACCCAAAGTAGTTCTATACATACTAAGGCATCTATAATCTCAAGTGCACTATCTCTTACAAGTACCCCTCACCTAATTCACAAGATTCCTCATGATTCCATCAAGTTCTAACATGTATCATGTGTCTGTAATAATATGGGCCCTTATATTATCCATAACACACTACACACGTTCGATCTTAACTTTATCACAAAAAGTCCCGATTCACAGGCTTAGGCCATGTATCACTAGCATATCATATCATATAAAGCATCACGTATCTGACACTAGCATTATTAATATCTCAGGTATCTCTATACCACAAATAGCAACATAAAAAGTTAGCATATTCTTAATGCAACACTCTATATCTCCACCAAGCTGCAAGCCTCCAATTTGACTTAAAAATCCTCATAACCATGGTTTAAGTCCAGACGATGCATAACACACCTCCAGATCCCTCAAACCTTGGCTCTGATACCAAGTTGTAACGCCCCAAATTCTAAAGTAAAGTAAAACTATGATAATAGAAATATTTTAGAAATAAAAGGAGTTTACACAAAGCGGAAGCTGAAGTTAACACTGAACCCTCTAGTTCAGTTACAAAAGTAGTACTAAATATTTATAACAAAGATTTGTTTAACAAAACTCAACCGGGCGTTATGTTTTGAAAATACATATTTACTCCCAAATCACAACCTCTGTCAAACTGGGGCCTTGCCCTTGGAGGAATCACGCCCTACAAAACAACAGTAAGCAGTATCTAATAAGCCATAAGGCTTAGTGAGAAAACTAAACTGTAAATCATATAAGCATGCATATACACATATACGAATGCTGTAACAGTTCTTATGGACACAGTACTGCACCATCTTAGCATCCGCCAAAAAGGCTAAAATGCTGCCCATAGCAACTACTGCACAAAGCAGCGTGCTACGGCTCTCTCTCGGGTGATCCTCTGATCAATAATATATCACATTACAATGTACCACACACATATCATAGATATGAATCAGAGTTTAGAAAACTCACCTCAGAAATTAGTATCACACAGATCTAAGCCAGATAACTCAGTATACGTCAAACAGTAACCCCTACAATTATATAATCATATAATTAAGACATGTACTAATCAACACTTAACAAATAAAACAAGGCGGGGGACCTACATGGGCCGTGTCTCAAGCACTCTACACGACCACACCTGGCCACATGGCCAGTGTTTTCCACGTCACCTACACGGGCCGTGTTATGTACACGGGCCGTGTACACTACATGCTACACGACCATGTCTCAGCTACATGGACGGTGTTGACAACACATCTACACGGGCCGTGTGCCTTCATACGGGCCGTGTATCTCAATCTCTACACGACCATATATGCCAACATGGCCCTGTGACCGCCTTCTACACTACACGGGCTGTGTACACTACAGACCGGCCGACTGTTCTTCATAACAGTCGGTGTTCTTGACCAGAAACTCAACTAAACTCACCTAAAACTCGACTGTGATGTTTTCCTACACCCCCAAACAACATGTAAACTGACCATAACATAAAATATAAGCTAGAACATGATTCACCATGAATCAACCTTAAAACCCACTTAGCACACCAAGAACAACCAACAAGAAGCCTTACCTCAACTTGATCTAGCTAGGAAAGGTTAGAAACCACTTGATCTCTGCTTTTTCTTGCTCAAAAGCCCAAAGGAACGCTGCTCTAGCTTTCTCTCGATGGCAACAGATGATAAATATGCAAACTTTGACTCTCAAGAGTCAAAGCTAGCCATATATACACTTATCTTTGGAAATTGACACAATTGGTCCCTACACTTTTCTATTTTCAAAATGACAACATAAGTCCCTCAAGTTTCTAAACACCTCCTAATATCAATTTGGCAATACCAAAACGCATCATATCGAAAAGTTACTAATAATAGGAATTTCCGAACCTTGGGTGTTACAGTAACACTGCTTCTACTGATCTTGTTCAAAAAAACTCAAAGGAACTCTGTTTTAGCTCTCTCTCGTGAAGCAAAAGAATAAATATGAAAGGTTTGACTTATAAGAAGTCAAATCTGCACATATATATATAAATCTTTGAAAGTTGACACATTTAGTCCCTGCACTTCTCTAGTTTCAAAAATGACAATTTTAACCCCTCAAGTTTCTAAACACCTCCTAATCTCAATTAGGAAATCACTAAAACTGTAACACTGGTTTAATTTATTAAATCATGAAATTCGAATTTCGGGTGTTACATTCATCATAATCGTTACCTTCCTCCTGACAATATCCCTTAGCAACCAACAGTGCCATATTTCAAACCACTGAACCTGTTTCACCTCGCTTGTTCCTGAACACCCATTTCGTACATATAATTGACTTATCTTCAGGAGGAGAGATAAGTTTCCATACTTTATTTCTTTCGAATTCATTCAGATCCTCTTGCATAGCAACTACCCAATTCCGATCTTTTAGAGCCGCATCAACTTTCTTTGGATCTTGTTGGGAAATGAATTATGAAAACATACAAAAGGCTGAGGTAACTGAGTTACGGGTTTGCACACCTATGTCAGGATTTCCAATAACATTCGTAATAGGATGAGCACGAGTCCATTTTGTGACTCTAGATGAGTGCTCCTGACTCTCTTCAGCAGATGTATTGCTTGGTAAGGATAGATTTTCAGCGATCTGAAGTTCATTTATTGAATGAGATTTTCGTCAGACTTTGTCTCTTGAGAATAGTCTTCAATATCATCGTCAGATGAACTATGTAGAAATATATCAAATTATTCAGAGATGACTTGATCAGTCTGATTTGAACTTGATTGAACATCAAAATCATTAAAAGTGACATTCATGGTTTCAACCATGATGTGTTTCTTGGGAAGAAAAATACGATAAGCTTTTGAAATGTCAGAATACCCCAAAAACACACCTTGTTCTCCTTTGGGATCAAACTTGCTTTTATGATCTTTAGTGTTAAGAATAAAGCAGGTACTGCCAAAATTTTTTAAGTAACCAACATTAGGTGTCTTCAGGTGGAGTAACTCATAAGGAGTTTTGTTGTGCCGTTTGACAACGATAGACCTCTTTTGAGTGTAACATGTTGTGTTTACCGCTTCAGCCCGGAAATGTCCCTTCAGGGATGCTTCAGCGAGCATTGTACGAGCCGCCTCAATCAAGGTTCTGTTTCTTCTTTCAGCAACCACGTTTTGTTGTGGGGTATATGGTGCCGATAAATTTTGGATTATACCATTAATATCACTAAATTCTTGAATAGTTGAGTTTCTGAACTCCGTTCCATGGTCACTAAGGAGTTGCTTGACTTGTGTGTCAAACTGCCTTTGAATACTTCGAATGAAATTCATAAGAATTTCAGCCGTTTCACTTTTGTTTTTCAGAAAGAATACCCATGTGAACCTGGTGTATTCGTGGATCACCACCAGCGTACACTTCTTGCCACTCATACTCGGAGAGCTTACAGGACCAAAGAGATTCATGTGTAACAGATGAAAAGCAGAGTTGATTTGATTACAATGTTTGGATTTGTATACTGACTTCTTTTGCTTTCCTTGTTCACAGGCTTGGCACATCTTGTCCTTAATGAACCGAACAAACGGTAGGCTTCGAGTCAGCTGAAGCTTTGAAAGCTTGCTTATGTTTTTGAAATTCAGATGAGATAAACGCTTGTGCCATAACTAGTTAACTTTTGAGTCAGCTTCAGAATAGAAGCGTGCATCTCTTTCAGAAGAGGCAGAATTGAAATCGACTACATACATATTTCCTTGCCTCTTTGCTTGTAGTACTTCTTTACCTTTATTGTTGAATATCGAACCTTTTGTCTTTTTGAAAAGAACCTCATAATCCGCATCACATAGTTGACTGATGCTGATTAGATTATGTTCGAGTCTAGTAACATGAGCAACATTTTTGATGTTCACAGACCCTTGATTCAGATAACCATATCCATTTGTTTTGCCACACTTTCCTCCACCAAAAGTAACCTTGGGGCCATTTGCTTCTTGTATCCCATTCAGCAAGGACTTACATCCGGTCATATGTCTTGAACAACCACTGTCAAGATACCAAATGTTGTTATGATGATCGCCCTGCACAAATAACTCATAGTTAGTTCATTTGATGATCCCAAACTTTACTGGGCTCTAAAACACAACACTTAGAGTTGCAATTCTCATTTGGAGTTTTGCATTCATTTGAATAAGAGGCTGCTTCATGACCTCTTATTCCACATTTATAACATTTCCTGGTTATTTTTGAATTTGGTTGTTTAACCTTCTTGTTTTTCTCGCTTTTCTCCGATTAATTTCAAAATTTTGAACAGAGAATCTTTAACTTCCTTGAGCTTAGACACAGGAAGAACGAATGCTTTCTTAAGATTGAGTGTTTGGGAAGGCTTGAAATCTTCAGTGATAGGTTCAGAACATTCAACTGATAACTTGTTATCAGAAAAATCAATAGGTGTGGTTACATCATAAAAGATGTCGGCATCAGGAAGAAAACTTGAACCAGAGAACTCAGAGCTCTTGTTTGTAGAGAGTTCTTCAAGGATTGGTTCAGAAATGGTTTTTCTTTGGTGTTTCAGAAGTAGAAGGCTTTTCAGAAAGAGACACTTGTTTATTTGAATTTTCTTTTAAGGACTGATCAAAATTTTGTTCTGAAGGTGTACTTGCTTGGTTTTCATACTCTGATAGAAGTTGAAGATTTCGGATTTCAGAATTAGTTCTTTCACAGAAACTGGGATTTAGATGTCCTGATTTGTTAAAACGTTTATACAGAAGATTTGGATTTCCAATGTCGTTAATGCTGACGTCACTAAAAACCATTTAATCTATATGTTTGCATTTCTTACTTAAATCAGCGGCTTGTTTAATGTGTCCTATGCCTACTCTTTCTCTTTGAATGATCATTTGATGATTTATGCTTTCAAAAGCTAATTTGTTAGGAGTCAACCACAGATAATAATTGACTGACGATCATTAACCTTTTCATTTGAGACTTGCAAATCATGTTTTACACTTTTGAGTTCATTGGTTAGAAATTCAAGATGATTTTTCAAAGCATACGATTCTTGAAGAAATTTTTCATTTTCAGTTTCGACAGCGTTGATTTCAGAAGTGAGTTTGGTGATAGTTTGTTTAGATTTGTTTTGATTGTTATGAGCAATTGTCAGATCAGAACACAAATAAGCAAACATATCATTCTTTTCATTCAAGCTATAATTTTTAAAGTTGGATACCTTGTACATCATAGTGAGGTTCCATTCTTTAGCTGAGCTCAATTTCTCAGCTTCAGCTAGGTCAATGCTAAACTTGCTTTCAGTAGCTATTAAGCACATTTTAGGGTGTGCTGATCCAAATATCTCTTCAGCAACCAGGCACTTTCCTTTGACATCATTCCTTTCGTCCTCATCCGATGAGGTTTCGGAATCAGTCCAGTTAAGATCATCAGCAATCATGGCTTTTTCTTTCTTTCTTTTCTCACTAGACGCTTTTAAGGATTTGTATTTGTTAGCTTTAGAAGGATAACTCTTCTTCAGATTTGATGAATTTTCTCTGACAAAGCAGTCTGCTGCGAAATGACCAGGTTTACCACATTTGAAGCATTCATTCTTGGAGCTTTCAGAAGAGCCCTTTTATTAGAGGAGTATTTTTTGTCAAATGTTCTCTTTCCATCGGATTTGAACTTCTGGAATTTCTTATAATTCTTCATAATGAATGCCTTTTCTGAACATTCATCTTCAGAACCTTCCTCCTCTTCAGTAGCATTCTTCAGAATGGATAAAGATTCATCTTCAGACTCTGAATCTTCAGTAAACATGTAAGTAGCTTTTTTCTGGGGGGGGGGGGGTTTAGCAACGAGAGCAAGAGACTTCTTGAATGCTTTCTTCAAGTCATTTTTCTGAATACGGGTTTGTTCATCATTCAACAAAATTCAGTAGAGTTTGCGCATATTCATGTCCTTGAGCATATTGTTAGTTCTCAAGATTATGCACATGGTGTCCCATTTAGAGGGAAGGGAATCAAGAAACCGGTTCAGTATCTGGAATTTTCCTCCTAACAACCCCGACTTCGAGCATGTCATTAAGAAGACATGTGAACCTTGTGTAGACTTTAGTGAGCGACTCTGAGTCTTTTGCATAGAAACTTTCATACTTGTGTATGATGTTTGTTTTCTTATTTTCTCGAACCTCAATAGTTCCTTCAAAGGATATGCATATACTTTCCCACATATCCTTGGCAAGATTGCAAACAATATGGAAGATCTCATTTGGTAAAGCGATCACAATACTGTTCCTTATCTTGGCATCAAGGCCGACAAGTTTCTTCTCCTCCTCAGTCCATTCAGATCTTGGTTTTGGACGAGAGGGAATAGAGGAATCAAACGAAACAATCTCCATGGAGATGGTCTGAGGAAAAAAAGTGCCTTCCTCTAGAATGGAAAGAGAATTACAATCAATGTTTTCCAAATAAAGCAGCACGCGGTTTTTCCAGCTAGAAAAATGTTCGATTGAAAACTTTGGAGGCTTGGCAGAGGAGCCATTTTCCATGCATTCGAACTTCGACATCTTGAACAGATCACTAATTTATAGATTAAATTAGAACTTGCTCTGATACCACTTGTTTTTCCCGAAGAAGTAAAAACTAACAATGATAAATAATCAAAGTGCGGAAAATGTAATAGAATACGAACACATGAAAGTTTTCAAAGCAAGACTATATTAATAATCAAACTCTAAAGAGTATATAAGAACTAACTTGAGTACTAAGTACAAACTAAAATCAAGAACTTACTTGAAAACAAAATAGCGAACAAACGCTTACCATTTCTCAAACAGTGAGAAGGTATTTATACGCTAAATAATCTAATCTTGACCATCTAATTTATTTACACGTGTACAGCTCTACATAAAGTTAGGAACAGAAATCTAAACTGCCGTTTGAGTTCCTTCAGAAGCGCTGATTACGACGTGCTTTCTTAATGGAGACCTTTTGATAAGTGAAGACTTGCTTCTGTTTGCGTTCACTTCAGAACTAATCTTCAGATGAACAATAAGGCTTCTTCCTTCAGATGTGTAGGGCCAGGATAGATTACAAAAGAATAATGAATGATCCTTCACATACTTTCTTTGAAAGACATCTTCAGGAATGGATATATACAAATACGAGACTAACATATACCAAATTAACGAGAAAATTGTGCTCTTTAATTTGAGACTGATCTAGCTATATTTTTTCGAAAAAAATCGCGTTTGATGAGTTTTTTTACATAGCTCTCGACATATGCACATGTGAAAATTTTGCACATGTGCATATCTACATTTGTGCTGAAAAAACTAGGTGAATATGTGCATTTGCACAAGTGCATATATTTGCACATGTGCAAATGTCGAGTGTACTGAAAAAAAATAAACCCAGCAAATAGAAAAAACGTTCGAAAAAATATAGCTACATCGGTCTCAAATAAAAGAACATAATTTTCTCGTTAATTTGGTATAATTTTCGTAATTTGACACATTTCTGTTTGAGAGATATATTAGCTAAAAAAGTGGAGGTAATGGGAAAAGTGCTCTTAATGCAAGAACAACGAGAACAAATTGTAACCACTATTAATAACTCAGGGGTAATTTGGTCATTAATATATTTACTCAAATGTGAATTCCGTCCGGAAGGATGAGTCATTTATTGAGTCTTGATTTTTGCAAAATACTAATGAGTCATTAATGAATTGTAACACCCTGTTAATCCAAATTTAAACTTTTCAAAACTCACATTAATGTGTGGTTTTCATAGTCTTTTAATTATAATTATTTACAAAATTTTTGTATGATAACAAACTAGTTGTAAGTCACAATTTAAATTAGTTCATAAGTAATAACAACAATTGTGACTTAATCCAAAACTAACCCGGTGTTACCCAAGTCAATTTCTAACTAATAACAAAGCGAGAAGGAAATCCAAAGTTACCAAATATGTATACAAAGACAAATAGAGCCCCAAAGCAATACCCACAGTGTCTACCCACCTCTCAAGGTCACAAGTCTTTCCGCGGATACAAAAGCATTTACACACCACGAGTTAGCTATAAACATAGCTAGTGAGTAACATCAAAAACCAGTTATGTTTTAACATCAAGTCGTCATAGTTTAAAAACACAAAGTTGGCATTAAGAATAAATATGCATACGAAAAAAGCAACCATACAACGGTTATCGTGAGTGGATTTTCTCTTTCCTACAAGTGTTACATCCATCCAACTTCAATTATAGATAGAAACGAAGCATGCCTTATAAGAGTGTGAAAAATTGGGCTTTGTTCAGTGTAATCGATCAGCCAAATTTATTACACAAGTGTAACATCCGTCCCACATCAATTATAGATAGGATCGAAGCATGCCTTATAAGAGTGTGAAAACTTGGGCCTTGTTCGGGCATCTCCCAGTCAAAAAGAAGTGTGCAATTTGGACTTTTTTCAGTGTAATCGGTCAACCCAAATTATTATTTATAAATTGGAGTTGACAATGTAACAATGTTTATAAGTTAAATACTATTTGTGCTTTTCGAAAGAAATGTATGAAAACTTCTCCTAGCATGAGGCTTTTTGCGTGAAATGTTGCATACCAGAAACAAAACCGTAAGCTAGTGGGTTAAGGCGAGCAACATCGTGCTATGGGGTTTGGGCTTTTATATATGGTATATAACGTTGGGTTTTGTCGAAAATCACGATTAGTTTTTTTAATCAAACCATACGCAGAGGAATTCATAATAAATACCATGTTTGCCTTACCCGTTTAAACCGTTAAGAGAAAACACGACATTATTATCTTATATCATTTCAAATCAATACAACAAGCAGGTAACAGTTTACAAACGGTCCTTCTAACTACCCAGCAGGCCAGCAATGCTTCCCGTCTCACAGAGCAACTCTAAGCACCTACACGAGTACCCGACACCATTTCAAAAGAACAAGTGTCAGCTAATGCCTTATGAGTCAACAATAAGTCAACCAAATATAATCATATTAAAACACCATTTAAATCATAATTAGAACCATAAACAATTATCCGATCCGACCCGTTCGTGTACTTGACCCCAAACCTGAACTCGCAATCATATAACACCGAATAGTCAAGTACATCAATTATTACAAAGCATATCAATCAAACAATCATCCAATCAGAAACAAGCATAATCAACCATCAACCATCATAATCATGTCTTTCACATTCATATAATTCATCCGTATCAACCGTTATATTGTTATTATTCTTTATTATTCAATCGTTATCAACCTTTATTAACAACCGAAATATCAACTGTCCTTAGAGTTTGATGGTTTCTAATCCCTCTAATGAAAACCTCGTTCACTACTGTACACCAACCCCTAAGAACCCTACCATTTTCGCTACTCCAACTGCGCGAGGTATAAGTACTTCACATTGTTATTTAGCGTGTAAGTACAAACAAAGGCCAACTGTCCATCTCCTCTTCACAGACTCATGATGTTCTACATATGACCTCAACCGCACGCTCACACATCACTCTAGTACGAGTTGATAAGGACCCATACCACTTACCTCCAAATCCCTCTAGAAGACTCAGTGACCCGGGCCATCACTACCTACTATGCCCGTATCGTATAATCAAATGGGAACTACCTCGCCTTCTAAGGTAATCCAATTTTCAATCATAATATTCGTTTGTTAATTAATCATACAAGTTCATACGGAAATCATATTCACAATCATATTATCATAATCACCATTCATATAAGTAAATAGAACATACAATCACAGTCATGTTCAAATAATCGTACCATATTTCTTGCCATTCATATAGCATACGAATCATATAATCATGTATACATCACATATATGTTTATTTCCAAGTATGCAATTTAAATAAATTATTCAGAGGTGTTTACAAATAATAATTTTTGTCTTGCCACTCGGTTTTGAAAACCTAAAAAACTCACCCGAAGTCCCGAGAGTGATAATCGAGTGATAAGCCTAGTGAACCGTCAAAGTCTACTGACACCCTAAACAATTAAAGGAATCCTATTAAGTATGCGACGGACGGAAACCGAACACAAAAGGAATAAAAGAAATGTCACAAATCCTAATTCTAAACATGACAATTGTAAATCATATCCTAATAATAATAATCACAATTCACATAGACACAACATCACAAATATGCTCTTATGGAAGAAATCGAAATTTGTTAAACCAAATGCAAATCCAATTCTTCTCGCCAACCATCACTACAGCCTCACCAACCTCCTCCTCCTCCGCCTTGCCATCTATCAAGCTTAGTCACACCATCCTCAATTCCTTCTCGCCATCACCAATCAATCCATCATTCCCAATCACAAATCGGTGCACAACTCCAATCGTATATCCAAAGTCAGCCACCAAATCGTGGATCGATTCCACCAAAGAGAATCGCGAATTGATGAGGTAACCACGAATTGAAAATAAGTTGTAAAGGAGGTAATCGCAATTCAGTCTAGCAAATAGAATATAGCAAATCAACTCTGTGTAATCGTAATTCACGTAGGTACTACACATCGTAGTTTACAAAATTACCAAATCGCAAAATCAGCCCTCCATTAAAGAATCAAAAGCCCATCGCAAATCAAAGTTCTTCATGGGTAACCGCAAATCATAAAGCTTAAACCCACTGTCGATGTACATAGCCCATCATGAATTGATTAATTCTTTGCTTCATAATTAAATTGCATCACTCTTAGTTCGTCGTTCTCTAAAATCACCAAAGATTCGCAACCTAACATCAATTTCAAGTTTCATTAATAATTAATCATATTGATTTTTGGGTTTCTTGTTTTGAACCTTCCCCCACACAAGAAAACCCTCACCTCTCCCTTAATAACCCATAATTGAATATGGAAATCGATAATCAAACAAATTACTATACCGTACTATTACCGGGATTTTTTTTGTCCTTTTGTACATTTAACGTAAATGGATTATATAATTAATTGTCTATAAAATTTACAAAAGGGAGCCTGAAGGAAGTGGTAAGGTAGCGGCGTTTGGTGCTCGAGCCCTGGGTTTGAATCTCTGCTCATTTAACTTCATGTTTTTTTACTTTTCTGATGCGTGGATTTTTTAATGGGCAAAACTTTCTAATTTTTTTTTTGTTCTATCATTACTATTAGTATAGAATATTACTTTTTGTTAAATATCGCCTTAATTGTATATTGTCAATTAAATTATTTACTTAGCCTTTTGTTACTTTTTTGCTATTGCTTAATATTTTGTTAGTCTCTTTATACTCCAACATTAATATTTTGTTACTTTCTATAACAACATTAAAAATTGTTTTGTAAATAACTCTTTTTACATGACTTTTCTAAATTATTTGTAAGTTTTTTGACTATAAAATTTGTATTGTAAACTTTAAGTCAATGATTTTTAATATATATGTATCATGAAAACCAAAAAGTATAAAATTAGAAAGACTTTATAATATAATTTTTTAAAATTGATTTTTTAATATAGAAACATATAGCTATATATATACAATCAAATGATAAAAGTTTATACAATTACACAAACAAATACATTACATATGTCATACGTCTTTATTTTCTTATCAACTAAATTGATATGCGGAAAAAATATAGATAATAGGATTTCTTTCTTTTATTAGTTTACCTATTAAAAAACACGTTTTAAATATATGTTTTTAAACCGCACCGCAAAGCGTGGGCTAAAATAGCTCGTGAAATACATAATTAAAGGTTTAAGGTGCTTACTTGATGGTTGATTCACAAAGTCAAGATTAAATTGAGATTCTTTCTTTTTTTTTTCTTCTCTTTTTCCTTGCTGTCAACGAGACCCTTCAAACACCCCAAGATCAGCCGTCCTTCGCTATTAGTGAATGTGGTTTAATGTAACATCTTTAGATTGGGCCTAGTCATGTTCCAATCTGGTACGTCAAATCTTGAATTAAATATTGAATAAAAGAATTTTTATTTAATTAAATAAGATGAAATTAGTATGAAAATAGTTAAGAAATGATGTTATAAAAATATTAATAAAAATTACTAAATTTAATGAAATATTAAACGGTTTCAAATAAGAATTCCATAAATATCCCCGTTAGTTGAAACGAGTAATCGAGAGTTGAGTTGTAAGTTGAAAAGGGAAAGAACACATTGTGTTGTGGATAACATTAGAATCAAAGTTGGTTCTAACATATACACACACACATGCGTACAAACACACACACAATAGCTCGTGAAATCAAGAGTTGATGTTTCAAGCTTCAAGTTCAGCAGCAAATAGAGATTGTAATATGTTGTTGTCCATCTTCTCCATCATCCTTCAAATTGTAAGTTCATGTCTCCATGTTTTCCAAGTTCTTGAGTTTAGGTTCAAATGGGCCAAAACTCAAATTAACATCTAAAATTGAAATTGATGATTCCAATATGTTCCTACATATTTTCTAAGTGTTTAGGAATCATTTTCTTGAATTAAAGTGTTGATTTTGATTGAATTTGGAAAATTAGCTCAAATAGATCAAAAATGGTGATTTTGAACTTGATTCTTGAATTTGTTGTTGAAGTGAGTAAGAATTATTGTTTCTATCTTGGTTGTAATGTATATTTCATATGTGAACATTGGAAATTGGATTAGAATCAAGTGAATGAGTTTTGGGTTAGAAAATGATCAAAACAAGGGTTGGAAATCGCCACTTTCTTTGCAGACTTGCTTGCGGGCGCAAGGACCACCCTTGTGGCCGTAAGGAGTAATGCTTACGGGCGCAAAGGCCTCTATTACGGGCACAAGCAAGATGCTTGTGGCCTTAATGATCCCTGTTACAGCAAACTAATTGCTGTAATTCAAAGTACTAATGTTTGGGGTGTTTGTTTAAGTGAGCCTAATGACCAGGAAGAACCTGAATACTATATTTGCCTGTTATAGCTCAACAGGTGAGTACCAGTTAACCTAAGCTTGATAACAAGAATGTTATATAGTTGATTGAATGTTAGAAACCAAAGATTGAATATTATGCATGTTAAAGGCTTTTGAAGGCCAATTGTGTTGTAATTTGATATGTATGCATGTTAAAGGCTTTTGTAGGCCAATCTTGATATGCTATGGCTTTTTGGAGGCCAACCATGATATGTCATGGCTATTTTAGGCCAACCATGATATGTTATGGCTTTTGTAGACCAACGATGATATGCTATGGCTTTTGTAGGCAATTGGGATATGCTATGGCATTTGTAGGCCAATTGTGATATGCCATGGCTTTTGTAGTCCAACCATGTTATGTTATGGATTGGGTAGGCCAATGTGTGTTAGTACCGGTGCTTTGTTGGATGTTTGGGCTAAGCTTGTCTAGATCTAGTTGGGGCCTAGTGCCGTCAGCTATGATCTGTGGTGATTCAATGATCATGAATCTTGGTTCCTGTAGAACCTACGTCCGTCAACACTATGATGGGCTCTCATTTCTCACTTATCCTGATAGGGGTAAGTTACCCGTTAACGCAATGGTGGACCGCTACCCGCTTCTCCACTGGCGCGGAGGAAGTGTCGGTTTCCCAGTTAAGTTCACTGAACCGGGCTAGCTACCCTGCAAGACGTGGTTCCTGCTGACTAACTGGTGCTTCACAATGTGCTAGGATAGACTTTCTTGTTGATAAGATATATATTATATTTTGTTATGATGCTTCCGCTTAACTGTTATTCACTAGCTATTTATAGCAAACCCTCTCATGTACCTTTCCATGCTTAGGTAAGTAGTTTGGATGGTGAGGATGGGTACTTGCTATGGATTCCATGTTGGTTTTGGGAACACATTTGTTTGTTTACTTTATGCTTTTTTTATGTTATGTAATGGTCGAACGATATTCGGTAACGCTTTGGTTTATCTTTGGTTGCAACTTATGTTATGAGTTGTAAATATTAAATTAGTTATTAAATACTTCCGTTGTGTCAGATGTAAATATTTTGTTAAAAGCAGGTTTTGGAAATATTATATTTATAGCTGTATCCACATAGTTTCAAAACTCGAAATGGAGTTTATATATAAAATAAGCTTCTATATTTTGGCGGCATTACAAGTTGGTATCAGAGCCTTGGTTTGAGGGAATTGGGTACTTTAAATAGTACTCAGTCTCAAACCCAGGCTTGAACATTACTATGTGTTCCCTGGGTGGTATTGGGTGTGATGAGTGGTATATGATATGTAATGACTGGAGATTGAGTTTAGGGCTCTACAAAAGGGTGATAAACCCTTAGAGGATCTTGTCACCAAATTTTCTTACAAGATGAAATTTGTTTCTCACCTCCTACTCAATGAAAGCGCAAAGGTCACCTACTTTGCTAATGCTTTACCCGTGGAGTATCGATCTGCTATGAGGTTTGCAGCAATCTTGGATGCGGCCTTTGATATTGCCAGATAGACTGAGGATGACTATAGGCAAAGACCGAAACCTGAGTCACAACTGTTGGATTATGCCCACTGACACACACACACGAGTTGGTATCATGGCTGATGAAGCAAGGGCCTATTGGGTCACACGCCAAGTATCGATTCCGGCATCACGGATGGTCTAACAAGAAACTGGTTCTGGTGGGCCAAGGCACGCCTGTGCCTCTATGTGGTACGGCCGTGCCCTACGGGCAGGCACGAGCCTAAGTCGGGCGTGACTTGGGCATGGCGTGTGGCTAGGTACGCCCGTGCCTCTGGGAGGCACGCCCGTGCCCTGTGCCCAATTGACAGGCACGAGCCCAAGTCAGGCGTGACTTGGACGTGGCCTCTCGGGCTGGCACGCCCGTACCCTATGAGGCACGGCCGTGCCTCATGCGGTAACAGCCTCTTTACTAGGCTTTCAAAGCTAGATAAAGTGTGTTTATGTGTATTGATCATGTAACAACCATGAGATTAATTGTTGCACATTTTTTGAACTCAATTTTGAGTTCTATATAAACCACAAGAAGTCTAATGGTTTTGGTTGCTTGAAAGAAATACACAAAGTTGATATAATTTGCATAACTCTCTCAAACACACAAAATACATCCAAGGCTTTGGTTCTTTTGTGTAGATCATATTTGTGGTGTTTAGGTTGGCACACCTAACACTCTAGCAAGTGGGAAAAGATCAAGACTTGGTGTGGACTTCGATAGAGGTGTACACGTTAGTGCACGAGACTTCCAAACTCCAAACCTGCGCATACAAAGAAGATAGCATCGAGGGTATAACTCTATTTCTTTGTATATTTATTTTGTTGCTTAGCCATGTCTAGAGTTTTGGTCCATATGGTGGGCACATTCGTGGTCAATTTTTGAAAATATTTTCCTACTCGTTTTGCTTCCGTTGCGATTTTAGACCACGAAAACCCAACAGTGGTATGAGAGCCATCACTAACATGGCTTTGCACTTTTGGAGTTAAACCGGATTTTCTGAGTTTTCTGTCAAAAATGGTTTTCCGGTGACCGGGCACGGTCGTACCTCTAGGGGTACGGGCCGTGCCGGCGACCGGGGCACTGGCGCACCAGTGGGGGTACGGGCCGTGTCGGCAGAATTCGTAAACTGTTTAAAATTGTTTAAACTGTACACTGACAAAGTTGGCAGGCACGCCCGTACCCTCTGGAGTACGCCCGTGCCTTATGTTTTTTTTGTCAGAATTGGTTTTGAAACAATGTGTTTAAATATATTAAAAATCCGGGTTGTAGACTAGTCTTGATTCTGTTGATCCCCACTATATGTTGATTCCTAATTTTATATGTTTTGTGTGACTTGGCATGAAGTTCACAAAAACATATATTTTTAGGTGTATATATGAATATGCAATTTTAAAGGTGTATTAAAATTGTTAATGCATATGTACAAGGATTGCTTGTTGTGCCTTAAGTGATTTTTTTTTTTTGCAATCTTGATCAATATATATATATATATATATATATTTGTTGGACATGATTTTGTGGCACACCATTGCTTTCGTTTGGTTGTGTTTGTTGCGGTAGCCCGGTAACTTGATATGCCCATAGACTTTGTGATGTTTGTGGTTGGTTTGGGTTTTGGCCTGCGTGCCGTGGTGTTGTAATATTTTTATTTGGTGCGACTTGCATGTCGTTTATTTAAATCTTTGTACTCGTAAGAGATTATTAGGATCGCGACTTGCATGTCGTTTTCTTATTATTATGTACTCGTACTTAGATTATTTCAAATATGTAATATTGCATCAAACCGACCAGGAGACACGGTGTTTGCGTCTTGACGAACCAAGTCCGGGAGATTCGCCGGAGTGGAGATCGTGACGGAGCATCCCTTGGTGTTGTCCCTATATTGACTATGTTTTCCCCGTTTTGGCTCATGGGGGAAACCATTTAGGATTTGGGCATGTTACCGGGTCTTTATTTAGATTTATGCGTGGTTGTTTTATATTTGAATTCTTTAGGATGCATGCTAGAGAATTTTTGAAAATATATAAAACACAAAAGATTTATAAATGAGTTTTATATTTCTACGCGCATAAGAATTGGCAAACATTAATATAAAAGGTGTTTATATTAAACGGTGATTAAAAAGGAGTTTTTGTCACTTAAATTGCTAATTCATCAAAATTGTTAAAATAATATTTTAACCGGAAAACAAAAACCCGTTTTTCGAAAAGTAAGTCACGCGCCACCCGTAAGACGACACCACCAAAATCTAACGAAACTTGGATGATTGTCGAGCATTAGCACGAGTCATGCCTTGTGGAGTTGTGTGGAAGGTGAGTGTGGCAACCCACAATATTGGTTGTCGAGCTTAAGCACGAACCAATGATTGGGCTAGGGTACCAACGTGTGTCTTGACGGGCGACTTACAAATTCTTTTATGTTGCTTAAATGATGTCGATCTCTAGCCGAGACATTTAAGAAATAATAAAAGGATTGGTGTATAAAGGGATCAAACATGCCTTAGACATTTGATGTCGGAAGGATCCCGCAAGGATCTAAGAGTTGCAATGGTTGCAATCGGTAATTTGTCTACCGGCCTAAATAACTTATTTCATGATCCGCGGTAAACCCGTCATGAGATAGAGTGAAATATGGTTCTTAGCCTTGTTCAAATAATTAAGTTCTAAAACTATTGGGTAATTATTTCTACAAGGATTTGACAACTAAAATTGGTACTCTAATTTTGTAGATGGCATCCAACAACGCTTCTACATCTTCATCGAACTCTTTCCCTAAAATTGTTCCTCGAAAAGGCCAAACTCGATGACTAAAACTTCATGGATTGGTTCATGCAACTAAGGATAGCCCTTAGGTATGAACAAAAGATGTGGGCCATCGAGGAGCCTTTGTCGGAAGCACCTGCGGCGAATGCGACTAGGGCAGTTTGAGACGCGTATGACAAGCGCGTCAAGGAAACGAACGAAGTGGCTTGCATTATGCTCCCGTCAATGATTCCTGAGCTTCAAAAGCAAATGGAATATTTTGGAGCATATGACATGCTTAACCAGCTGAAGGAAATGTTCCAACATCAGGCTAAGCTAGAGCGCTTCGAGTGCCTAAAGTCCCTTTTTGATTGCCATATGTAGGAGGGCGGAAATGTGACCGTTCACGTGCTTAAGATGAAAGCATTGGTTGATCGCTTGGAGAGGTTGAGATTCCCGTTGGGGAGGGAGTTGGCGGTGGATGTGATCCTCCGTTCTCTTCCTAGTTCCTTTTCACAATTTGTGTGGAACTATCATGTACATGGCATGGACAAGTCCCTAATGGAGCTTCACAGAATGTTAAAGACCGTTGAGTCTGACATGTCTAAGAAGCCCTCCTCGTCCAAACCCGTCCTAGCTATCCAGGGAGGCGGAACCAAAAGAAAAGGCGCTCCCCCCTCTAAGGGAAAGGGTAAGGGGAAGGTTGCAAGACCTAACCCGAGTCCGGCCCCGAAGGGCAAGGGGAAAGCCGTGATGGTTCCACTGGCCGAGGACCCTGCGGAAGCCGAGTGCTTCCACTGCAAGGAAAAAGGGCATTGGCGGCATTCTTGCCCAAAGTACCTTGAGGAGCTCAAGCGGGTAAAACCGAAGGGAGCGGGTAACTCAGGTACGTTTATGATTGAACTCTACAATACCGCTACTTCTAACGGCTGGGTACTTGATACCGGTTGTGGCACTCGTATTTGTAATAATGTGCAGGTGCTAAAAAGAAGTAGGGCGCTGGGTGCTGGAGAGCTTGACCCGATCATGGGAAACAAGGATGTGGTTCCCGTGGAGCGGATAGGGAGTGTTGATCTCGCCTTTCCTTCAGGACTTGCTATTACCTTATTAAATGTTTGCTTTTCGCCCTGCGTGGCACGAAACATTATTTCCTTTCACACTTTGTTTGACGATGGTTATGAGTTTAATTTTAATAATGGAATTATTCTTGTTTGAGAAATGATGTTCATTACTTTAAAGCTTATCCATGTTGCGGGATTTATGAAACAAGTGTGTGTTTGGATGGTAATAAATCGATCATGAACATTGATTCTAAGTCCAAAGGTGTATTGGACAAGTTGTCTTTGTGGCATAGTCGTCTTGGCCATATAAGCAAGAAACGTATTGCCAAATTCCAAGTGGATGGGATTTTGGAATCGTTTGACCACGGGTCAAGCGAAGTATGCGATTCTTGTTTATTAGGCAAAATGACTAAATCACCCTTCACCGGCGTTAGTGAAAGGGGTAAAGACTTGTTGGACATTATTCACACGGATGTGTGTGGTCCGTTCAGGTCTGCTACAAGAAACAACTGTAGGTACTTCGTTACTTTTACTGTTGATTTCAGTAGGTATAGTTATGTTTATTTGATTAAACATAAATCTGAAACCTTTGAGGTGTTTAAGACATACCAAAGTGAAGTACAGAATAGGCAAGCGGATTAAGATTCTCAGATCCGATAGGGGTGGTGGGTATCTTAGTACCGAGTTTCTTGATCATCTTAGGGGTTGTGGAATTATTTCACAACTTACTCCACCCAGGACACCACAATTAAATGGGGTCGCCGAGAGGAGGAACCGAACTTTATTGGATATGGTTCGACCCATGATGAGTCGTACAAAGCTACCCGCAAGTTTTTGGGGTTATGCTTTGGAAACTGTTGCTAGGACCTTAAACCTTATACCAACAAAGAAAGTTGCAAGTACACCGTTCGAGATGTGGCATGGAAGGGTTCCTTCGCTAGCCTATCTCAAGGTCTGGGGTTGTGAGGCTTACGTGAGACGTGAAGCTCAAGACAAACTTGAACCCAGAGCCGAGAAGTGTATTTTCATTGGCTACCCAGCTGGTTCTATGGGATATTTGTTTTACCACCTTCAGAGAACAAGGTGTTTGTTGCTCGAAGGGCGGTCTTCCTTGAAAGGGAGCTGATATCTGCAGAAGCCAGTGGGAGGCAAGTCGATCTAGAAGAAATTCTTAATGACACCAATGATCAACCTGATGTTGGCACTAGTACCGCTTCTGAGGTCGGCGCACCAGAAGAAGTGGAACCTCAACCAATGGTGGATGAGGTGCCTGATACACAACCATTAGAGCTCCGTAGATCTGGTAGAGTTCATAATGAGCCGGAAAGATATGGGTTTCTCATATCTGAGGGCGACGAACTATTGGTGGATCATAGTGAACCGACTAACTACCGGGAAGCCGTAGCGGGCCCTGAGTCTGCTAGGTGGAAGGAGGCGATGGATAGTGAGATGCAATCAATGGCGGATAATCAAGTCTGGGACTTGGTTGATCTAGTACCCGGCCACAAGCCAGTAGGGTGCAAATGGGTCTTTAGGAAGAAGACTAACATGGATGGAAAAGTAGACACCTTCAAAGGCCGATTGGTAGCAAAGGGTTTCACTCAAACTCATGGTGTAGACTATGATGAAACCTTTTCTCCGGTGGCTATGTTGAAGTCTATTAGGATATTAATGGCTATTGCTGCATATTACGATTACAAAATATGGCAGATGGATGTCAAAACTGTCTTCCTTAACGGGAAGTTGGCAGAGGAGGTTTACATGGCACAACCTGATGGTTACGTAAACTCCAAATATCCTAATAAAGCCTGCAAGCTTAAAAGGTCCATTTATGGACTTAAGCAAGCATCTCGGAGTTGGAGCATTTGCTTTGATGAAAAGGTCAAAGAGTTTCGCTTTTCTAAAAGCAAGGATGAACCATGTGTATATGTCAGGGCTAGTGGGAGTGCTGTAGTTTTTCTAGTCTTGTATGTAGATGACATACTACTCATAGGAAGTGACATGACTACCTTGCAGGAAGTAAAAACCTGGCTTGGGAGTTGCTTCTCTATGAAAGACATGGGAGAAGAAGCATATATTTTGGGGACAAAGATCTATAGAGATAGATCTAAGAGACTCATTGGTTTGAGCCAGAGTACGTACATAGATAAAGTCTTGAAGAGGTTCAAGATGCAAGATTCCAAGAAAGGGAATTTGCCTATGTTGCATGGTTTGGCGTTGAGAAAGTCTCAATGTCCTAGTTCTCAAAAGGAACTAGAGGAAATGAGTCGAGTCCCGTATGCTTCGGCAGTGGGATCGATCATGTATGCTATGCTATGTACTCGGCCTGATGTGTCGTATGCCTTGAGCATGACGAGCCGATATCAGGCTAACCCTGGTCAAAGTCATTGGGTTGCTGTTAAAAACATCCTTAAATATCTTCGGAGAACTAAGGAAATGTTTTTAGTGTTTGGTGGATCGGAGGAGCTCAGAGTTACTGGATATTCTGATGCTAGCTTCCAAACGGACAAGGATATCCAGTCTCAATCAGGATTTGTATTCTTGTTAAATGGTGGAGCAATAAGTTGGAGAAGTTCCAAGCAAGATACCGTGGCCGATTCAACCACGGAGTCAGAGTATATTGCTGCAAGCGAGGCTGCTAAGGAAGCCGTCTGGATGAAGAAATTCATTCAAGACCTTGGAGTTGTTCCTAGCATCGCTAACCCTATTGAGATCTTTTGTGACAATGAGGGTGCAGTAGCTCTAGCTAAGGAACCAAGAGCGCATCGACGTACGAGACACATTGCTCGGAAATATCATTTTATTCGTGATATCATCGAGAATGGTGACATTGTGGTTAGTAGAGTACCGACTGAGGGGAACTTGACAGATCCACTCACCAAAGCTTTGTCACAACATGTAACCTTACATGGCCCTGTGACCGCCTTTACTACTACATGACCGTGTACCGCTACACGGGCCGTGTACCTCTTATGCTACACAAACATGTAACCTTACATGGCCCTGTGACCGCCTTTACTACTACACGGCCATGTACCGCTACACCAGCCATGTACACTACAGACCAGCAGACTGTTCTTATCAAGAACAGTCGGATTTCACCAAGAAATCCTATAGTTTCATCAAAAATCAACTAGAGGTGTTTTCCTACACCTCCTACAACTGATATACTTAATCTAAACCATATAAAGAGGTCCTGACATGATTCCACCATTAGAATCATGTGTTTAACATATAAAACTTCAAAAACAAAGTTTGAAAGCTTACCTCAAGTTGTATACTTGCTAGATTCTTGTTATAAACACTAGTTCTAATGTGTTCTTCAAAGAAAAGTGAATGTTACCTAAGTTAGCTCTTGAACTCATGGGTTGCAGGGAGTAAAATGAAAGCTTTGACTTCAAAGTCAAAGTTGGTGCATTATATATATATATATATATATATATATAGTTTCAACAATTGACACAACAGCCCCTGGACTTAACTAAGTTGCAATATGATGATTTTAGTCCCTCTAGTTTTATATTTACATCTAAACACATAAAGGCAACTTGTAAAAACGTATAACCCTTCCTGCTAAATAATAATATTAGGAATATCGAACCTTGGGTGTTACAACTCTTCCCCACTTGGAATGATTTCGTCCTCGAAATCAACTGTTGAAGAGTTCTGGATAATGATGTATCATCTCCTGTTCAGGTTCCCAAGTAAAGTCTGAGCCTTTCCTGTGCTTCCATTGGACTTTGACCAATCCAATATGTTTATTACTTTGGGTCTTGATCTTTCTTTCCAGTATAGCTATAGGTTCCTCCACATAATTCAGTCTATCATCAATGGTAACATCTTCCAACGGTACGATTGTAGACTCATCTGCCAAACATTTTCTAAGGTGCGATACATGGAAGGTGTTATGAATCTGAGACAGTTCATCTGGTAACTCTAATCTGTAAGCAACCTTTCCCACACGTGCAATAATTCGGAATGGTCCAATAAACCTTGGACAGAGCTTTCCTCTCTTTCTGAATCGGATAACGCCTTTCCACGGCGACACTTTCAACAATACATAGTCTCCCACCTGAAACTCAAGCGGTGATCTGCGTCTATCTACATAACTTTTCTGTCTACTCTGGGCAGTTAGCTATCTATCTCTGATAAGTTGAATCTGTTCTGTCGTTTGTTGAACCACTTCTGTACTGCCCAATTCTCTCTGACCCACTTCACGCCAGCATACCGGAGTTCTGCACTTCCTACCATAAAGCATTTCATACGGGGGCATCCCGATACTGGAATGATAGTTGTTATTATACGAAAACTCTGCTAGTGGCAAATAAGAATCCCAGCTTCCCCCGAAATAAATAGCACATGCCCGTAGCATATCTTCTAGAGTTTGAATAGTTCTTTCGCTTTGTCCATCTGTCTGAGGATGATACGCTGTGCTGAGATGTAATCTAGTTCCAAGATCTTCATGAAATTTGCTCCAGAATCTAGAAGTAAATCTGGTATCTCTGTCTGACACAATTGAAACCGGTACACTATGGCGAGTCACAATCTCTTTAACATAAATATATGCCAACCTTTCTGAAGGATAAGTCTCTTTGATTGGAATAAAATGTGCACTCTTAGTTAACCTGTCTACGATTACCCATATAGCATCATAACCACGTGGGGTCCTAGGTAACTTGGTAATAAGGTCCATAGTAATGTTTGCCCATTTCCAGACTGGAATTTCTAACGGTTGCAACTTCCCATGAGGCTTCTGGTGTTCAGCTTTCACTTGTAAACAAGTAAGGCATCTTTCTACATATCTTGCTACATCACGTTTCATGCCTGGCTACCAGTAATCAACCTTCAGACCCTTATACATTTTAGTAGCCCCTGGATGAATGGAGAATCTGGACTTATGAGCTTCATTAAGAAGGGTCTGACGTGCATCACCATAAACCGGTACCCATATACGACCATAACGAGTCCATACATCATGACTGTCTTTAGTAAAATCTGCCACCTGCCCCTTGATTCGCTCAGAGTTATGATTCTCACCTCTGATTGCTTCTAGCTGAGCTTTTCGTATAATATCAATGATAGGCGTCGTAACTGTCATCTTTAGAAATTGGTTCTTCACAAGCACCATTCCTGACTTTTTGCTTAAAGCATCAGCTACCACATTTTCTTTCCCTGGATGATAGAGTATATCACAATCATAATCTTTCAACAATTCCAGCCAACGCCTCTGTCTCATGTTGAGATTCTTTTGATCTTTGAAATACTTCAAACTTTCATGATCTGTATAAATAGTGAATCTCACACCATATAAATAATGCCTCTATATCTTGAGTGCAAAGACTACTGCTGCTAACTCCAAATCATGAGTTGGGTAGTTACTTTCATGTGGCTTCATCTGCCGTGAAGCATAAGCTATAACTCTACCTTTCTGCATCAGCACACAACCCAATCCACGATATGAAGCATCACAAAATGCTACCATATCTTCAACCCCTTCTGGTAAAGCGAGAACTGGTGCTTCACATAACTTCTGTTTAAGAGTTGAGAAAGCAGACTGTTGTTCACTACCCCAAACAAATTCGGCGTTCTTTTTAGTCAATTGAGTTAAAAGGAACAACAGTTTTGGAAAAATTCTGAATAAATCTCCGGTAATAGCCTGCCAATCCCAGAAAACTTTGAACTTCAGTAGGGTTCCCATTTCATCACAACATCAACCTTCACATGATCCACTTTAATTCCATCTTGATTAATTAAGTGACCCAGAAATTGCACTTCTTGAATCCAAAATTCACATTTAGAGAATTTGACATATAATCGTTCTCTTCTCAATGTTTCCAAAACTTCTATGAGATGTCTTTCATGATCCTCCGGATTCTTCGAATAAATTAGTATATTGTCATTAAACACAATCACCGATTTATCTAACATCGGTCTGCAAACTCTGTTCATTAAATCCATAAATGCTGATGATGCATTCGTAAGACCAAACAGCATCACCAAGAATTCAAAATGTCCGTATCGGGTTCTGAATGCGGTTTTAGGAATATCTTCCTTTCTGATTTTTAACTGGTGGTATCCTGATCTTAAGTCGATTTTCGAAAACCACGATGCTCCCTGTAACTGATCAAACAGATCATCTATTCTGGGTAACGGGTATTTATTCTTGATGGTTACCTTATTAAGCTCACGATAATCAATGCACATACGAAAGGTACCATCCTTCTTGTTAACGAATAATATTGGAGCACCCCAGGGAGAACTACTGGGTCTAATAAACCCCTTATCTAACAGTTCCTGCAGTTGTTTCATCAATTCTTGCATATCTGGTGGAGCAAGTCTGTATGGAGCTCTGGCAACTGATGAAGCTCCCGGTACTAAATCAATTCTGAACTCAACTTGTCTGTCTGGTGGCACACCTGGTAAGTCTTCAAGGAAGACATCAGGTTATTCACATACTACCCTCACATCATCTAGACTCGTCTGTCTCTTTTCTAGTTTCGTATCTATCACATAAGCTAAGAAAGCTGTATACCCATGCTGCAAATACTTTCGGGCTTTAGACACCGAACATACGTATGCTTTCCCTTTCTGATATCACCACATATAGATAGTTCTTCCCCACTTGGGGTATGAACTCGTATAACTTTCTGCCCACACATGATGGTAGCCTGGTTATAACCTAACCAATCCATTCCAACTACTACTTGGAATTCTCTCATATTCATGGGTATAAGTTCAATAGGGAATCTAACTGTGTGTATTTCTAATACATTACTCTTATATACATCAGATACAATTATAGTTTTATCATCAGCAATTTCAACTTCAAGGGGAGAATCTAGCTTTTCACACATTTGATTGAAACTTTTGTAGAAAGAAACACATACAAATGATTTACTTGCACCAGAATCAATTAGCACAAGAGCAGGCAAGTTGTTGACAAGATATGTACTTGTTACTACATCCGGTTCAGGTTTAGCTTCCTCAGCCATAAGCTGGAAAGCCCTTCCTTTGGGTCTGGAAGTCTCTTCCTTCTTCACTTCTTTCACCTCAGAGCTTCGTGGTGGAGGTAGAGCTGGAGCAGGCCTCGATCCGGTAGACGGTGCATTTGCTGACAGTTTTGGGCATTCTGATCTCTGATGGCCTGGCTGATAACAGTTGAACCATACCCGCAACGGAGTCTTACAATCCCTCCCCACATGACCTGACTTACCGCACTTATAACATGCGGAAGAACCAAGCCGACATTCTCCCAAGTAATGTTTCTTACAATTCCGACATAACGGATAAGTCTTTTGTACCACCTTCTTATCTGATGGCTAAACTCTCTGTTTCTTGTACACTGGTGCCGTTTTCTCTATCACCTTCCTCTCTTTATCCTGTCTTTCCAGTTCCAACTCTCTTGCTCTGGCCGCGTCCATCATAGACTTCAAAGTCTAATGCTTACTGGCATCAATAAACTCTCTCACACTTGGCTTAAGTACCATCATATACCTGTACATTTTCATCTTCTCGTTTGCAACATAATCAGGACAAAAGCGTGCTTGTTCTAGAAATTTAGCATTGATCTCTGGAACCGTTTCTGTTGTCTGCTTTAGCCTGTGAAACTCGTGCACTATCTTGTCAATCTTAGACTGGGGAACGAACTGCTCTATCACGAGTTCTTTAAACTGCTCCCAAGTCATGGTCTCAATCTGTGTGTAACCGCTCTACTTCACCTCCATATCCCACCAATCTTTTGCAGCGCCCTGCATCTGATTGGTAGCGTATCTCACTTTAAACTCAGGTGCACATGAGCAGGTATGAAAAGCACCCTTTATCTCTGAGATCCATTTGTGGCTGATAACTGGATCTGTAGACCCCTGAAAAAACAGAGGTTGACATGCTGAAAAATCTCTGAATGTGCAACTCTTAGGTCCATCACGAATAATCACTTGTGGATGGGGATTAAATCCTTCGCCACCTGTAGCAAATCTGGTTGCCCGCTCTTGTCTGATTGTTTCACTGTTCTGATCTTTTATCTGTTCTACCACCTGGGTAACAATGAAAGGAATGCTCTGTTCTAATGCTCTGCCGATCTCCCTGGCGACAGTTTCTTGTACGGTAGGTTCCACTATTCTTTCATTCAGATCCGGTGCCCCCTCATTCACAACCTGTTGATTCCTAATCGGAATATGCTCACCGGTAACACTGGTTTCTATACCCTCTGGTCTATGGCTGGGACCACCTGTCTGTCTATTGGCTGCTCGTGAACCTCTAGTGTTAACCATCCTGATAGTATAGATAAAGCATTAAAATATAGGTAGCTTTATCACACCACCCTCTATAAGAAATAGATACTCATAGATCTAACAACTCAGTATACCTTATCTTTAAACCAAAGTATTTCTATACATACTAAGGCATTCTATTTAAACATGCTATACCAGGTATACTATCTTCTTACAAGTACCCCTCACCCGATTCACAAGATCCTTCATGATTCCACTAAGTTCTAACATGTATCATGTGTTTGTAATTATATGGGCCCTATATTATTCTAAACACACTACACACGTTCGATCTTAACTTTATCACAAAAAGTCCCGATTCACAGGCTTAGGCCAATTATCATCAATATAATATCTTATAATCATGGAAATCATAAAGATTCTGCATATAACATATCAATCTCCATATAAAGTACAATAAATAAACACTGTGAGTTTACTCACCAAGCTGCAAGTACAAGCCTCCAGTTTGACAAAATTTTCAAAACCATGGTTCAAGTCCAGACTGTGCTTCACACAATCCAGATCTCTCAAACCGTGGCTCTGATACCAAGTTGTAACGCCCCAAATTCAATAAACAATGTAAAAGTAGAATATTTTTCGTAAAAGCACATATCTGGTTTAAAAGACATAAGCGGAAACGTTTTCATAATAAAACTGTGCTAGCAGCAAAAGATACACCCTTAAGTACAAACATAGTGTACTGTCAAAGTGAAATATTTACACAACTGGGCGTTAAGAGTTTATTGTTTAAAAACGGAAAAGCAGTCAAACAGGAGCTTTGCCTTTGCCCTTGATGCATCCTGCAAAACATTTTAAAAACAGTATCTGATAAGCTACGAGAGCTTAGTGAGTAATCTAAACATAACATCATATGAGCACACGTATACAATCACATGAAGATAATACACGCATGTCTGGCAATCAAAGCTAGCCTCTAGTTCTAGACCCAGGGCAGCATCATAGGTCACAGTACTGTACCGCATCTGAGCCTTACTACACATACCAGTATGCTTACATATTCACATGAATAACATAGCATGTTAGTAATCTGATATGAAACTACACATGCTGCTGATATGAAGTGAAGTCTAGAAGACTCACCTTATGACTGTAGTATGCAATATTTCACAGATCAATGATACAGGTAATATGTCAATCACCTCCTATATAAACAATACATAAATAATACATAAGGCATTATGATCTGAAATAAGGCCTACACGGGCCGTGTCCCATTAATGCTACACGACCTAAGCTGGCAACATGGCCAGTGTGGTCTAGTCATCCTACACGGGCCGTGTACCTCTACACGGGCTGTGTACTTCTCATGCTACACGACCATGTAACCTTACATGGCCCTATGACCGCCTTTACTACTACATGACCGTGTACCGCTACACGGGCCGTGTACCTCTTATGCTACACGAACATGTAACCTTACATGGCCCTGTGACCACCTTTACTACTACACGGCCGTGTACCGCTACACGGGTCGTGTACACTACAGACCAACAGACTGTTCTTATCAAGAACAGTCGGATTTCACCAAGAAATCCTATAGTTTCATCAAAAATCAACTAGAGGTGTTTTCCTACACCTCCTACAACTGATATACTTAATCTAAACCATATAAAGAGGTCCTGACATGATTCCACCATTAGAATCATGTGTTTAACATATAAAACTTCAAAAACAAAGTTTGAAAGCTTACCTCAAGTTGTATACTTGCTAGATTCTTGCTATAAACACTAGTTCTGATGTGTTCTTCAAAGAAAAGTGAATGTTGCCTAAGTTAGCTCTTGAACTCGTGGGTTGCAGGGAGTAAAATGAAAGCTTTGACTTCTAAGTCAAAGTTGGTGCATTATATATATATATATATATATATATATATATATAGTTTTAACAATTGACACAACAGCCCCTGGACTTAACTAAGTTGCAATATGACGGTTTTAGTCCCTCTAGTTTTATATTTACATCTAAACACATAAAGGCAACTTGTAAAAACGTATAACCCTTCCTGCTAAATAATAATATTAGGAATATCGAACCTTGGGTGTTACAACTAGCCTGTACTTAATGGTGATTAAGTAATTGGAGGACCCGTACCTGAGTTTACTTCATGGATATTATCACGAGTAAATCAGGATGATAATATTATTTATCCTTCTACTGAAGATGCACGCGTTGCTTGATTTTTAACTTGGACTTGTTTAGATTACTTTCTAACGCAGTTCGTAACTGGCTGTTATAAGGGAAGTTTTCTGGCAAGAACTTGTTAATATGATAGGGCGGTGTAGTCAAAAGTATTTGTTCCTCTTTTGAGAGATATTCTTGGGCCCCTCGTTGACTAAGCTGATGACAAATCAAAATGCATGGCCGTGCTCAAGTTGAATTGATAGTGGATCAATTGTGCAAACTTGTTTTGTTAGTCATAGTTAGTCTATATCGAGAAACATAATCGTGAATGACTTGGGGTTGATCATGTTCCATGACCTGCTTTCACAATGGATATCGTGAACGAAGGGGTATATAATCACTTATCTATAGGACCTTTCCTTTTGGTCAGGTCTTTGTTTTGGGAAGACAAACCCTGTGCTGACTTGCGGACATAGATTCCTTGCTAGAGGCCGCTCTATGTCGGTGACGCCTTTCGTGAGTTTGTCATGTGCAAGTGGGAGTCTGTTGGATTATGCCCACTCTCACACACACGAGTTGGTATCATGACTGATGAAGCAAGGGCCTATTGGGTCACATGCCAAGTATCGATTCTAGCATCACGGATGGTCTAATGAGAGAGAAAACCAGAAACTGGTTCTGGTAGGCCAAGGCACGCCCGTGCCTCATGCAATAATAGCCTCTTTACTAGGCTTTCAAAGCTAGTTAAAGTGTGTTTATGTGTACTGATCATGTAGCAGCCATGAGATTAATTGTTGCACGTTTTTTGAACTCAATTTTGAGTTCTATATAAACCACAAGAAGTTTAATGGTTTTGGTTGCTTGAAAGAAATACACAAAGTTGATATAATTTGCATAACTCTCTCAAACACACAAAATACATCCAAGGCTTTGGTTCTTTTGTGTAGATCATATTTGTGGTGTTTAGCTTGGCACACCTAACACTCTAGCAAGTGGAAAAAGATCAAGACTTGGTGTGGACTTCGATAGAGGTGTACACGTTAGTGCACGAGACTTCCAAACTCCAAACCCGCCCGTACAAAGAAGATAGCATCGAGGGTATAACTCTATTTCTTTGTATGTTTATTTTGTTGCTTAGCCATGTCTAGAGTTTTGGTCCATATGGTGGGCACATTCGTGGTCAATTTTTGAAAATATTTTCCTACTCATTTTGCTTCCGTTGCGATTTTAGACCACGAAAACCCAACAGACACTAGGGTAGAGGAAAGAGGAAGTTTGATTAGCCGACGAGTTATAAGAGTGGTGATGGTGGATCTGGGAGTAATCCACGATTAGATACGTCCTAGAAACCGGGAAGCTAGGATTCAATTACATGTGGCAAGTGTGGGAATAAGGGGAATAAAACACATGATTACAGGTACAAGGACAACGTTTGTTTAAGTGCCATAAACCTGGGCACCGCATTTCAGGATGCCCTTTATGGCAAAGCTCAGGTGTTGGGGGCTCGTCAGCCGCAACGGGTCAGAAAAAGGGAGCCACTCTGCATGCTCAAGGAAAGGATTTTCAGATGATGGCTGACGAGGCAAAGGATACAGGTGATGTGATTACTGGTACTTTCTTAGTTAATTTTGTACCAGCATGCGTTCTATTTGATTCTGGTGCTACCTACTCCTTTGTGTCTTCTGCTTTCTGTGATAAATGGCAACTACCTATTGTTTCGGTTGAAAATCCTATAAAGGTGAAAGTTGCTAATGGTGACCAAGTCTTTATTACTTCACACGTACCCCAAGTTTCCATTGCCATTGACGGGCATTGTTTTATAATCTCTCTACTTATCATGCCTTTTACTAGATTTGATATTGTTATTGGCATGTATTGGCTAACTAGTCAAAATGCCAAAATCCTTTGTTCCTAGAAATTGATAAAGATTCCTTTACCCGGCGGTTTCGATGCTATGGCACGAGGAGAAAGGCAAAAATCTGATGTTCAAGTGATAACTACCATTAAAGCCCAGAAATTTGTTGCCAAGGGCTGTGATTCCTACTTAGCATATGTGATTAATGATGAGATGAGAGATAAGAATGTTGATGATATCAAGGTTGTTTCTGAATACCCTAGTGTCTTTCCTGAAGACTTACCGGGTTTACCTCCTGTGAGGGATGTAGAATACCGGATTGATCTTGTTCTTGGTGCTATGCCTGTAGCATAATGTAACGCCCCGATTTCCAAAATTTACAATAAAGCTTGAAATAAAAGGTATTTGTCTAAAATCATAATTTGATAAGCTAATGGAAACCAACTAAGTATTTCTGAACCCTCTGGTTCGTACAAAAGGAATACCATCTCAAGTCATGTCAAAAACAGTCTCCAATAAGCTTACCGTTAGCGGAAGCCAACAAAAACATCTCATTTAAACCCTCAGGTTTGTAATAAAAGAAGTATGCGCGCGTTTACATCAAAAGTACTTTCTGTTACACAAATGGGAGCGTTAATGTTTCAAATCACGTTTTAAGCAATCAACCATCACTAGTCAAACTGGAGCTTGGCCGCGGTACTAACACAACCTGGAAAAAAGCAACAAGTAGTATCTGCTAAGCTACACGAGCTTAGTGAGAAATGCTAAACTGTAAATCATAAAGGCATGCGCATACACATATACGAATGCCACAACAAGTCTTATGGATACAATACTGCACCATCTTAGCATCCGTCAAGAAGGCTAAAATGCTGCCCGTAGCAACTACTGCATAAACCAGTGTGCTACAGCTCTCTCTCTCTGGTGATCCTCTGATCAATAATATATCACATTGCAATGTACCACACACATATCACAGATATGAATTAGAGTTTAGAAAACTCACCTCAGCAATTAATACCACACAGAGTTGTGCTAGATATACCCAGAATACTTCAAACAGTAATTCCTACATGTATACATAGTCATGGTATTAATCACATAAGCAACTCAGCATCAAAGTAACTGAACAGGGGCAGGGCACGCCCGTACCCCCCCCCCCGAGGGTACACCCGTGCCCCTAGGCCCAAGGCCTAGAAACAGGCCCAACAAACATGGGCGTACCGGGTCAGGCACGCCCATACCCTACCCAGGTACGCCAGGACCTCAAGAACAGAGGCGGTCACGGCCATGAGGCACGGCCGTACCCCTCAAAGGCACGCCCGTGCCTTTCTGGGTTCAGCAACAGTTCGCTGACTGTCTTGCTGTAACTCCGGCTAACTTACCAAAATCCTCAATCTAAACTCATAAAAACACTATTGGGGTGTTTTCCTACACCCCAAACAGCTTATAACCAGTAAACAACAATCAAAACATACTCAAATCCTTGATTCACCATAGAATCAATTTAAACCCACTAAAATACTCAAGAACATAGTTAGAATCCTTACCTCAAGCTTGAATCTAGGCTAGGCTCACTTGTAACACCTTGCTTCTACTGATTTTGCTCCAAAACATCAAAGGAACTCTGCTCTAAGTTTTCTCTCGTGAAGGCAGAAGAAGAAACTACAAGGTTTGACTCCAACAAAGTCAAATATGCATATATATATATATGTATAAAATACTTTGAAAGGTGTCACATTTAGTCCCTGTACTTTCCTAGTTTCAAAAATGACAATTTTAACCCCTCAAGTTTCTAAACACCTCCTAATCTCAATTAGGAAATCACTAAAACCGTAACACTGGTTTAATTTATTAAATCACAAAATTCAAATTTCGGGTGTTACAACTCTCTCCCACTTGAAATAGATTTCGTCCTCGAAATGAACTGTTGGTGTGTTCTGGATAACTACATGTTATCTCTTTCTCAGGTTTCTCAAAACCACTCTTGAATTTCCACTGGACCTAAGTTGTCCAATCCATCACTGTCAATACTCATATTTCCAATAGTATAACATATATGCAGACTCGTTTGCTCATCACTCTCGGAGATATAACTCATGGTAAATACTCTGGTGACTCTCATAGTCTACACGTGACCTTTCTCATAAACAATAACTCTAAATGGTCCAATCAACATCGGACCTAACTTCCATCTCATTCTGAATCTAATATAGCTCTTTTATAGTGATATATTACTATATCATAGTTTCTCAAATTGTCACTCGCCATCGCTATATGATTATTTGTATAGCTCTTTTTATAAATTTGGGTTATTAATAATATCTTTCTCTTTTAATAAATTGTTCTGTTATTCACTGTACCACCTCATTGTTACTCATTTCTTTCTGTTTCTGAGGTTTGACCTCTCTCACCACATAATATTGCGAATGGCGACAACCTGATACTAAAATAATAATTTGTATAATATATAAAAATTTGGCGAACACCAATTAAAATGCCAGTTTCTTTCAAATTCACAACATACGAACTCCACTTACTTTCAATTACCAGAACTGTTTTCTCACTTTACTCATAATATAGTACGTACTTCTCATCTCTTCATAAAATCCTTTTCAAAATTTTTGAACTAAATCGGTTTTCTGACATAACGAAAACAAAACAGAGACCTGTAACCAAAAATAATTTCTTTATATAAACCTCAACAACCGTTTTAGAGAAATAAAGTTTTCTTGATGGAACAAAAATGTACATTTTTAAAATAGTTTGTTTCCAACCACTCACATCATTTTATAATCCAACCATGTTGGAATTTCTCATACATTTTGATACACATCTACATTTCAAAATTTCCGTAACACGTTTGCCACATACTTGGCTACCTCTGGCTTTATCTCTAGCCATTAATATTTCACTGTTAACTCCTTATACCTCTTACTCGTTTTAGATAAATCAGAAATTTAATTATGTGTTCTCTGTTCGAGAAGCTTTATCTAGATTTCCACCAATATATGCTTGTACTCAATTATAACAATTTAATAATTCATAATCATTCCCATTGGGGTTAGTTCCTGTTACTCAATTCGCTTTTGTCGTGGTTTTCATCTTTACTGTTTTTATTGTGTGTTTCATATTTTAATAGTTAATGATAAAATTTTCTTCCTTCACAAGGGCTCATTCCTTTTACTCAACTCAGTTATGTAGAAATTTCATTTTCAAGAATATTTATTCTTCAACCGTTCCCGCTCTTACTCGAGCAATAATTTTTACTCTCATCATAATGTTTGATAAAATAATTATCGTGCTCAATTATCTCTCTGGTCAACACCTGACCTTTTGTTCAAATTCATACTTTCCATTTCACAAATAGGCCAAGGCCTATATATTTTAAAACTTTCACGTCACTTCCATTCTGTTCTCTTGGTATTAAATACCGTTTAATTATTTTTGATAATCAACACGTTTGTAACTCATTATTATATTTCATTTCGATTTGTATGATTAATTATTAACATATAATTCATTACTCCTCCAAATTTCCTCTTAAATTACTGCCACCTCTTTTATTTAGTCCGAGATAATAATCTCTTTCTTTTACTCTTTACTCATTGTACCAATTGTTCACTATTACATATTGTGGCTTTAAATCTCTTTTCCAACTCCCTATTATGCACTCTCTTTGTTTGATTCTGTAACCTTTATTAATACTCATTTCTACCACGATCACAGTGGTCTATACAAACTGTTTTAATATAATTTATCGTTATAAATCTTTTCACACTACTCTCCTTCTTGGAGTCAACTCATATATAATTATAAAATACTCTTCAATTATACTTCAACCATTAACGTAAAATCTTTCTTAATTTTTTACCTCTTTCAACGTTTTATTATTTAAGGAAAATACATACTGATTCTACATAATTTACATACATTTTTAAAAGAAACCTCACCCTGTATCCACTTATTTATTTAACATTTCGACCAACAACTATCAACTAGTTAGGACATTCTGAGGACTCATGCCCGTACTGAGCACAATCATAACAAAACTTTCCTAAGGATAAACAATCCTTATAATTATGTCCTATTTCTCCACACGTATAACATCCTTTGGTCTTATATTTTCACTGACCTGTATGGTTCTTACCACAAGTTTCACATCCTGATCTTCTACGGGATCCCTCAGCTTTAACCTCTATCTTATCCTCTTTCATCTCGTTAACCATTTCATCTTTCAGTAAATGAAATTCTTCTCGAACTACACTTCTTATCTCATTCTTCATTTCTGTCATAATAGACGGCATAACCGTTTTGATACATTTTCCAAACTCGTCGGCGATGACACCCCTAAGGTGTCTCGTAGGTATAGCTCCACGTCTTTCCCCATAAAGGGAAATATAATCTTCAACCTCTCCTATGGTAGTCATGTCAGGGTTTTCTTCGTTCCTTAGTTCATTTTCTGTTCTAGGATTCGCACTAGAATCCATTACACTGAAACAAAACAATTCTTGGTCAATCATAGGCCAGAATATCAATTACATCTCACACTATCAATCTTGTCTTTGTTTCACAAACACTCTACTCCTTTACCATTTTGAATAATATTATAGACTATGCCAACACATACCTCCTTCCACTTTCTGTTAATTTACTTCTCATAATTACTTCATGTACATGACATCTGCATATTTGCTTTATTACCACTCTTATCAATACATCATCATTACATTATCTCTTGAAACATTAAGTTTCAGTTAATTATTATACTTTCACAATCGTACTATTCATTTTCGTCCTTACACTCTCACTTTTCATTACTCATATTTGGTCAATCCATTGAGACTGGTATATCATATTATACACGTCCACACTCTCATGTTTGTATATTCATTTCAATTTCATACACCTTCCTCATTATACATAATATTCTCGATATTATATTACTCATATTATAACTCATTTTATTCTCATTCGCATTTTAGAGCATAACCTCTTTCTCAATTAACATACTTTATATTTTCTCGTTAAATACCTTCTTGCTGGTATTAATCTGGTTTTGACTATCTTAGTCATTTTATATTTAACTGTTATTCTCTGTCATTACCTTTTCTTATAATTAATCAATTACTACAATTAAGTTGTATAACATTCATTACCAATCCACATTTTGTTCATTCCTCTATATACTTCCCTCGTAATCAAAATTTCCGGTTCTCTTTATATAATACTTTCTCATAGAAATATATTTTATAATACCACACAGTTTATAGTATCTAGTACTATTTTATTCATACTCAACTCTGGGCTTAGTCAAGCCTCGTATCATTTTTCCCTCTTATTAAGGTACATCATACCATTTTCATCAATTATATTATCAACTTTTCTTACCATGTCTTTATGACATCAACTCAATATCTGATTCAATATCCACCTTACTTTGATAAGTTTATACTTTTATTAGGGTTTTCTTGCCAGTCACCCTAACACTGTTCTCTCTGACCTACTACTAAGACTATCTCTCTGAATATTACTTACCTAAGAATACGTTATATTCATCATATCAAAATTTATGTCAAACATGACTCTTACACCAAGAAACCACTCAGGTTTCCTTCTACCTCATATTCACTACTTTGGAAGTATAAATAAAGCATTTAAAACAAAAAGGTAGCTTTACCATACTATCCTATATATCAATAGTTCATAAATACTCAACATATCCGTACATCTATTCTCAGATCTGAAGTAGCCCTGTTCATACTAAGGCACTCCTATATCACAGGTGTACAATCTCCTACAAGTACCCCTCACCCGATTCACAAGATTCCCCATGATTTCATTAAGCTCCAACAAATATCGTGTGTCAATAATAATATGGGCCCTTATATTACTCCAAACACACTATATACATTCGATCTTAATTTTACCACAAGAAGTCCCGATTCACAGGCTTAAGCCATGTATCACATTATCAATTATGATATAACATATAACCAACACCTCCTTTATCAGTCTCGTCTCACGCGTAGCCTATAAGCATTAACACTGACCACATAAATCATAAGATAGCATCTCTATCAAATCTCATATATCATCTCGATGCATAACATTTACTCGCATACTATGTCATATAAGGCATCACGTATCTGGCATCAATATATTTAACCTCTCAGGTATTTCAATACCAATCATAACAACATAACAGTTAGCATATTCTCAATGCAATACACTGTATACCCACCAAGCTGCAAGCCTCCAGTTTGACAAAAATCCGCAGAACCATGGTTTAAGTCCAGACGATGCATAGCACACCTCCAGATCCCTCAAACCGTGGCTCTGATACCAAGTTGTAACGCCCCGATTTCCAAAATTTACAATAAAGCTTGAAATAAAAGGTATTTGTCTAAAATCATAATTTGATAAGCTAATGGAAACCAACTAAGTATTTCTGATCCCTCTAGTTCGTACAAAAGGAATACCATCTCAAGTCATGTCAAAAACAGTCTCCAATAAGCTTACCGTTAGCGGAAGCCAACAAAAACATTTCATTTAAACCCACAGGTTTGTAATAAAAGAAGTATGCGCGCGTTTACATCAAAAGTACTTTCTATTACACAAATGGGAGCGTTAATGTTTCAAATCACGTTTTAAGCAATCAACAATCACTAGTCAAACTGGAGCTTGGCTGCGGTACTAACACAACCTACAAAACAGCAACAAGCAGTATCTGCTAAACTACACGAGCTTAGTGAGAAATGCTAAACTGTAAATCATATAAGCATACGCATACACATATATGAATGCCACAACAAGTCTTATGGATGCAATACTGCACCATCTTAGCATCCGCCAAGAAGGCTAAAATGCTGCCCGTAGCAACTACTGCACAAAGCAGTGTGCTACAGCTCTCTCTCTGGTGATCCTCTGATCAATAATATATCACATTGCAATGTACCACACACATATCACAGATATGAATCAGAGTTTAGAAAACTCACCTCAGCAATTAATACCACACAGAGTTATGCCAGATATACCCAGAATACTTCAAACAGTAATTCCTACATGTATACATAGTCATGGTATTAATCACATAAGCAACTCAGCATCAAACTAGCTGAACAGGGCAGGGCACGCCCGTACCCCCCCCCCCCCAGGGTACGCCCGTGCCCCTAGGCCCAAGGCCTTGAAACAGGCCCAACAAACATGGGCGTACCGGGTCAGGCACACCCTGTACTGGACCAAGGCACGCCCGTACCCTACCCAGGTACGCCCGGACCTCAAGAACAGAGGCGGTCACGGCCATGAGACATGGCCGTACCCCTCAAAGGCACGCCCGTGCCTTTCTGGGTTCAGCAACAGTTCGCCGACTGTGTTGCAGTAACTCCGGCTAACTTACCAAAATCCTCAATCTAAACTCAGAAAAAAACTACTTGGGTGTTTTCGTACACCCCAAACAGCTTATAACCAGTAAATAACAATCAAAACATACTCAAATCCTTGATTCACCATAGAATCAATTTAAACCCACTAAAATACTCAAGAACATAGTTAGAATCCTTACCTCAAGATTGAATCTAAGCTAGGCTCACTTGTAACACCTTGCTTCTATTGATTTTGCTCCAAAACATCAAAGGAACTCTGCTCTAAGTTTTCTCTCGTGAAGGCAGAAGAAGAAAATGCAAGGTTTGACTCCAACAAAGTCAAATCTGCATATATATATATATATAATACTTTGAAAGTTGTCACATTTAGTCCTTGTACTTTCCTAGTTTCAAAAATGACAATTTTAACCCCTCAAGTTTCTAAACACCTCCTAATCTCAATTAGGAAATCACTAAAACCGTAACACTGGTTTAATTTATTAAATCACAAAATTCGAATTTCGGGTGTTACACATAATCTCCTTATCGTCTCGCTCCATCTGAAATTCGGGAGATGATGACACAAATCCAGGAATTGCTTGACAACGGCTTTATATGCCCAAGTTCTTCACCTGGGGAGCTCCTGTTTTATTTGTTAAGAAGAAGGATGGGACTCTCCACATATGTATTGATTACAGGGAGCTTAATAAGTGAACTGTAAAGAACAAATATCCACTTCCTCTCATAGATGATCTGTTTGATCAATTGCAGGGTGCCACGTGCTTTTCAAAGTTTGATCTTCATTCTGGCTATCATCAGGTCCGTGTTTGAGAAGAAGATGTTTCTAAAACGGTGTTTAGAACTCGATATGGGCACTATGAATTCTTGAATATTCCATCCGGTTTAACCAAAACAAAAGCGGGACACGAGAAAAATCTGCGCCTAATTTTGGAAACACTTAAGCGATAACAACTCTATACAAAACTTTCTAAATGTGATTTCTGGCTTAAGAAGGTGGATTTCGTGGGTCATGTTATCTGCAACAAAGGTGTTAAAGTTGATCCAATAAAGATTGAAGCTGTTATGAACTAGGAAACTCCTCAAAATTTTTCAGAAATAAAGAGTTTCTTGGGTCTTGCTGCTACTATAGGCGGTTCATACAGAATTTTTCTAAACTTGCTGGTCCGTTAACTAAATTGACCCGCAAGGATGTTGCCTATCTATGGACTGATGAACAAGAGAAAGCATTCCAGACTCTGAAGCAATTGTTTTGTCAAGCTCCTATTCTAACATTGCCTAATGGGTCGTATGACTTTATTGTCTATTGTGATGCTTCACATGCAGGTCTAGGTTGCGTTCTGATGCAACGAGACAAGGTGATTGCATATGCTTCACGTCAACTTGTTGAGTTCCCGATAGTCGATACACATTCGTAGCGACCCGTCCTTGTTTTTGACGAAAAGAACTGGGGCTCCCCAAGGGGATGAACTTGGTTGAATGAAACCTTTGTCGAGTAGTTCTTGAACATGTGCAGACAATTCCTACATTTCCAACGGGGCTAACCGATATGGTGCCTTTGCTACGGGCGCGGCTCCATGGATTAAATCAATCTAAATTTGTCTTGTCTAACTGAGGGTAATCCAAGTAATTCATCCGGAAACACCTTGGGAGAATCCCGAACGATTGGAAATGATGAAGAGTAGTAGGAGGCTTATATAGAGCATGGGGGAGATCAAGTGGTGATTCTTGGGAAGAGAAGGAGGCAAGAGAAAAGAGAGGGGGGGTGCCTTGGCCGGCCATGGGGGGGGGGGGTTTCTTTTTTTTTTTTTTGAATAATTAAGTGTAATTTGTTTAAATAAATTTTGTATAATTGTTGATTTTGTTTAAATCTTTTAATTACAAAGTTTTTATTACTTTTATGAGTTTATTTTTATATGTTTTATATTTTAACTTATTCATATTTATTATGATTTATTTAATTATTTTTATTGATATTATTTTTATTATTGTACCTGATTTGTAATTTTTGACTCGTAATAATTCGATTTTTTGAGCTCCGGAAGGTTCTAACCTTATAGGCGGGATTTCTATGAAATCTAATATTATTATGGATGTATTTAAATCATAAATACTATTTTTAGTCATACTAGCCTTAAAATACAAATTTCTAATGGCTAACCTGGGAAATTTGTCGCCGAATGTCATAGTCTCCCCTGATTAAAAGAATTTCGTCCCGAAATTAATCGTTGATGTCCTGGACTTGCTTTTTGACGAAGAGATGCGGATATTTGAGTTACATTTAATCCTGTCGCTCCCAAGTGTATTCAGGCCCGTGCCTTGAGTTCCAACGAATTTTTAAGATGGGGATCTTGCTTCTCCTTAGTCTTTTGACCTCCCGGTCAAGGATTTCTATTGGTTCTTCTACAAAGTGCAACCGGTCATCAACTTTGCACATCTTTTAAGGGTAAGACTAAGGTTTCCTCTGTTTGGCATTTCTTTAAATTCGACACATGGAACGTGTCATGGATGGCGCTCAGTTCTTGTGGCAGTTTTAGCTTGTAGGCTACCGGTCCAATCCTTTCAATTATCTCGAATGGCCTAACGTACCTGGGACTTAACTTGTTCTTTTTCCCAAAACACACTATCCCTTTCAAAGGTGATATCTTTAGTAGAACTTTATCGCCAATTTGAAACTCTAGGGGTTTCCTGCGATTGTCGGCGTAGCTCTTTTATCGGTCCCTAGCGGTTTTGAGCCTTTCCCTGATAATCTTTATCTAATCAGTGGTTTCCTGTACGACGTCTGGTCTGGACAATTGTTGGTCTCCGATTTCCAACCAGCTGAGCGGGGATCTACATTTGCGTCCGTACAATGCTTCATAGGGTGCACACTGGATACTGGTGTGATAACTATTATTGTATGAAAATTCAACCAGTGGCAAATGCGAGTCCCAGCTCCCACCAAAATCTAACACACAAGCACGTAACATTTCTTCCAGCATTTGAATAGTCCTTTCCGATTGTCCGTCTGTTTGGGGGTGGTAAGAGGTGCTTAAATTGACTCGCGTTCCCAATGCTTTCTGAAGTGATTGCCAAAATCGGGAAGTGAAGCGACTATCCCTATCCGAGATGATAGAGATGGGCACTCCATGACGCATGACGATCTCATTGATGTAGATTCGTGCCAGCTTTTCCATCTTGTAATCTTCACGAATGGGTAGGAAATGTGCTGACTTTGTAAGCCGGTCTACTACTACCCAGATGGAATCGTACCCTTTAGCGGATCGGGGTAACTTAGTCACAAAATCCATGGTTATCTGTTCCCATTTCCATTCCGGGATTTCTGGTTGCTGCAGTAATCCAGAGGGTTTCTGGTGTTCTGCCTTAATTCTTGCACAAGTCAAACATTTCCCCACGTATAGGGCGACATCCTTCTTCATTCCAGGCCACCAATAGTATTCCTTCAAATCCTTGTACATTTTATCGGCTCCGGGATGAATAGAATACTTAGACTTATGTGCCTCATCCAATATTGTTAACCTTATGTTATTCACCTTGGGTATCCAAACCTTCTTTTCGAAGTAACATACTCCATCAGTTCCAATCTCGAAACTGTGCTCCAAATGACGGAGGTTTTCCTCTTTTAGATTTTCTGTTTTTAATGCTTGCTCCTGAGCTTCGAGGATCCTTCCTTTCAGACTGGTTTGCACAACAGCTCCTAATGCTCGTACTCGCGTTGGTTTTACTCTTTCCTTCCTACTCAACGCGTCGGCTACCACATTGGCCTTGCCTGGGTGATATTTGATTTCGCAATCATAATCATTGAGTAGTTCTACCCATCGCCTTTGTCTCATATTGAGCATCTTTTGATCAAAATTATGCTGGAGACTCTTATGGTCGGTGTAGACGGTGCACTTGGTGCCATATAAACAGTGTCTCCATATTTTGAGTGCAAACACTACCGCTCCTAACTCCAAATCATGAGTAGTGTAGTTTTTCTCATAACCTTCAATTGTCTCGAAGCGTAGGCGATAACTTTGTCTTTTTGCATTAAAACACATCCCAACCCTTGGTGTGATGCGTTGCAATAGACCACAAAGTTTTCTGTTCCAGTTGGCAATGCCAAGATAGGTGTGTTGCATAGCTTCTGCTTTAAGGTTTGAAAGGCTTCTTCTTGCTTATCTCCCCAAATGAATTTCTTATCCTTCTGAGTCAGAGTCGTTAATGGTTGAGCCACACATGAAAAGTTTTCAATGAATCACCTATAATATCCTGCCAAACCAAGAAATTGTCGGATCTCAGTTGGCATCTTTGGTGCTTCCCACTTTTTGATTGCCTCGATCTTTGCTGGATCGACATGAATTCCATTTGAATTAACTACGTGACCAAGGAAGTGTACTTCTCGGATCCAAAATTCACACTTGGAGAATTTGGCATACAACTTCTGCTCCTTCAGTAGTGTTAAGATTAATTTCAAATGTTGCTCATGATCTTCCTTGCGTCGTGAATAGATGAGAATGTCGTCTATGAACACTATTGTAAACTTATCTAAATATGGTCTACATACCCTATTCATTAAGTCCATAAAAACTGTTGGAGCATTAGTCAACCCAAAAGGCATAACTAAGAACTAAGAACTCGTAATGTCCATAGCGGGTTCTAAAGGCGGTCTTAGGGACGTCTTCTTCGCGAACTCTCAACTGGTGATATCCCGAGCGAAGATCGATTGTTAAAAAATAGTTGGCGCCTTCAAGTTGGTCGAACAGGTCATCGATTCGAGGGAGAGGGTATCGGTTCTTGATAGTTAACTTGTTGAGTTCCCGATAGTCGATACACATTCGTAGCGACCCGTCCTTGTTTTTGACGGAAAGAACTGGGGCTCCCCAAGGGGATGAACTTGGTTGAATGAAACCTTTGTCAAGTAGTTCTTGAACATGTGCAGACAATTCCTACATTTCCAACGGGGCTAACCGATATGGTGCCTTTGCTACGGGCGCGGCTCCATGGATTAAATCAATCTAAATTTGTCTTGTCTAACTGAGGGTAATCCAAGTAATTCATCCGGAAACACCTTGGGAGAATCCCGAACGATTGGAAAATCGTGAATGTGCTTTTCCTAAACCTCCGTTTCTACAACGTGCACGAAGAATGCGATATAGTCCTTTCCTAAATAATTTTGCATTTTCATGCATGATACCACCTTGACGTTCTTCCTGGTCTTTTCTCCTTATACGACAAGCGTTTTGTCTTGTGATAGTGGAATTTGAATGATCTTTGCAGAACAATATTTCAGCTTGATTTTTGGATAGCCAATACATACCAACAACTACACCAAAGCTCCCTAGTTTGATTGGTATGGTCTATGTTAAAGTTTTTGCTGGCTAAGTTCAAGGTACAGTTAGTGATTATATCTCTAGTCTTGAATTCTTGTCCATTAGCAAATTCCATGAAATAGGCCTCTTTCAATATTTGAAATTTTAGATTGAGCTTTGGCCTAAAAACTAGTGGTACGAAGCTTCTATATATTCTAGAGTCAGATAGCATTGATGCATTATAATTGTTCAAAAGAAACATACTAGTAATCACATTCGGGTCTCTCCTTTGTACAAATTCTACTTAGCTAGGTTATGGTGATCCTAAGATATAAGGTCTAACAACTAACACTCCCGTTCAATCATATAGCAATGCATGTAAAATATTAAAATCATACATTTCATAACGTGATTTAAGCAACACATGTTCAATCATATAGTTCCCAAAAGTACCAAAATGATTTCCTAAAAGACATCAAGTGATTAATGTTTAACAAATCATCAAAATAAACCACCAAGTTTAATAATCGAAAGAAACTCCAAATCTTTCACTAATTCAATCTCCTTAAAAACAACCCTAGCTTACCATCATACTTGGTAGCAATCTCACCATCACTATAAAAAATATCTTCCCAAGAACATATATAATTACATCATCTACACGGCCCTCCTTGTTGCAATGGTGGTACCCACAGCTCTTAACGCTTCACGGTGTTGCGACTCCGAGAGCATAGAAAATTTACATAGGACATGGTGTCGGTGGTCTAAACTAGTATGATGAATACTCAGTTCTAGTGATATGCTTTGTACCCACCTTCCCTCTTTAGGGGTCACCCTTAATGTCCTTATGATAGTTCCCGTCACTACTCAGGGTGCCTCTATGTGCTCCCTAAATCAGCAGTTCTCTCCCTCCTAATGAAAAGGTCACGAGGTCACTCTCGTTGGTAAGGAGAATCTTTTCCTAGCCGTGAGCCTAACACATGCTCCACAGGAAGTTCGTGTTGATAATACACTAGGTCGTGAAACTCGGGGACTTTCCTACTAAGTTTCTATTCTAACCTCCATGGGTAAAGAATATGTAATCTTAGTGCGTCAACCTAATGATGACATTACAGACTTCGATATATTTAAAATTGGTTACCAAGTGTGCCAATATATGCAAGTACTTATGATATGTCATGCTTATGCACACACACAATAATCATGTTCTAGAAAGAAGATAAATAAAATTTGTTTCTAAGTATATTTTTATTATAACTAACCTAAGTCCCATATTGTACATAGCTAAATTAGACATAGGTGATCAAGCTTTGTCTAATTGAGGTATAACAATGTGGTACTCAACTTAATTATATTATCAATACACTTGATGTATTTTAAACAAAATTATTTTGAAAACATTTTTATAAACCTTTGGTTATAGTTGGTGTTTTCCCCCATAAGGAAAACAACATTCTCTATAACCTTCGGCTCTGATACCAAATCTGTCACACCCCGCTAAAGCGGAAACACGAGGTGTCACAGCACAAGATATCATCGCACAAGGTATATAGACAATAACCATTATATTAACTTAACAAAAATAAATAGTTCAGGTAAAACATAAATAAAAGTTACATAACCGAATAATAATTAAATGACATAGTCTTGTACGATGCGTAAATAAAATAGATAGTGTTTTCATAAAATGTAACGATGAAGATGGAAATGCCACACATCATGCTTGTATGCATAAGGTACCTAACGACGATCACCTGAAAGCACGGGTAAAAGAAAGAAAACGGTCAACTACTAGAGTTGGTGAGTTCATAGGTTTTTAATATATGCACAAAATATCTTTTAAATGAGAAAAGTTTAAATAATTGATGGAAGTTTTTGGAATAAAATAAAAGTATGCATGAATTATAAAAGATGTATTATATTGCCCAATACGTTGCACATGGTAGTAATATACTATAATGATTATTGCTTGAGCCATTATCCAACCTAGCCGACAACCAATTGCCCATGATAAACCTAACGCCTATATTAAATGACGTTAGTAGTGGTAAAGTACATCTATAGTTCGTCAACCATAAATGGGAGACGTCGGAATCTCCAAATAGCGCTACTTACAAATACCATCGGCTCACTAGCGGAGTTAAGGAATAATGTCCAACGAAGGGCCTTACAACGATAACCCAAGCACATCAAAGAATAATACCATAAGTGCTCAAAATAATATTTGAAATATATAAGAAGATAAGCAATAAACTTTTCATGAAATATATACACATGCTTTCACCCCAAAAATAATATGAAATACGGTAAAAAGGGGGCTATGATACTCACTCGGTATGCAAATGTGTTCACTCGTAAGGATTTTTTTTCCCTACCGAAGCTCCTTTCCTAATATAAGAGGTATGTAGCTCTATTAGACTTATTTTATTTATTATTTTGTATTATTTATTTGTTGTTAACTTATTTATTAAATAGTTAAAGGTTGTTTCTATTTTTCCAAAATTTATAAGTGTTCACTGAAATTTTCAGTTCTTTAAGTTGAACTTTATAAATTAAAAACTGTGTTTTAGTAGTCATATTAAGGCTTGATATTTTAATATAATCTTAATACATGTTTCTAGAATGTCCAGTGTAAATATAGGAATTTATAATCCATGTTTAATATTTTTAATAATTAAAAGTATATAAGATGTCCACTGATAAGTGTCTGGATGACATATTGTTACTAAAACGTCTGTGTAGGGCTCATACAACCTCTTTTTTACATGATTCAAAATGGGAATTAACCATGGTTCAAGGATGAAACTTTGAAAAAAAACTAGACATATTTTGACCCAAGAATGAGTAAGTTACACGCGTCTAAAGTGTACCCTTCTAAATCTGTCAGATTTCCAGATTCAACATATGTGTCTTTTTAAATATGTTTGAAGGATCAAACGTTGATGAAAATTAGTGAATCCAGGTTTAAATAAAAGGTAACACCTTAAACTAAGATTATCAAAAAGAATCAACTGATATTGATACCTAGAACTCCAGATATAACAAAAATAAATTGGGAGTTCTAGCATCAGAATCTGCCAGATTGTTATTCTTTTTGTTTATGGGTCATAACTCTAATATAACATGTTTATATTCATGAATAATCATATTGTATGAGTATAAGATTTGATAATCCATGTGTTCTTACAACAATGGTAGGATGATACACATTTTATGTATTCCTTACAACATTTGTTAAGATGAAACACATGCATGATCAAAGTCTTATTTTCTTGATTTTTAGTTGATTAAGTTCCATACAACAATGGTAGGATGATGCACATTTCATGTGCTCCTTACAACATTGGTAGGATGTTTATAGTTACATGATATATATATATATATATAAAGGAAATAAGATGAACAACAAAGAAAATAAATAAAAGAAAGAAGAAAGAAGAAAAGTAAAAGAGTAGAAGAGTATAGTTGAGTGTTATATGATCATCTTACCAACTCTTGTCTTTGATTTGGTGTTGGATCTTCACAAGATGAACAATTCTTGTTGTTCTTGGGAGATTTTTGTTGGTGAAAGAAGAAGAGAGAAAAGAGAAGAGATGGAGTGTGGTGGTAAAGGAAATGATAAAGAGTAGTAGGAGGCTTATATAGAGCATTGGGGAGATCAAGTGGTGATTCTTGGGAAGAGAAGGAGGCAAGAGAAAAGAGAGGGGGGGTGCATTGGCCGGCCATGGGGGGGGGGGTTTCTTTTATTTTTATTTTTTTGAATAATTAAGTGTAATTTGTTTAAATAAATTTTGTATAATTGTTGATTTTGTTTAAATCTTTTAATTACAAAGTTTTTATTACTTTTATGAGTTTATCTTTATATGTTTTATATTTTAACTTATTTATATTTATTATGATTTATTTAATTATTTTTATTGATATTATTTTTATTATTGTACCTGATTTGTAATTTTTGAGTCATAATAATTCGATTTTTCGAGCTCCGGAAGGTTCTAACCTTATAGGCGGGATTTCTATGAAATCTAATATTATTATGGATGTATTTAAATCATAAATACTATTTTTAGTCATACTAGGCTTAAAATACAAATTTCTAATGGCTAACCTGGGAAATTTGTCGCCGAATGTCACATACATATACACACACAAATGCGTACAAACACACATATACCTCTCACTATCTCTTGTTCTTGCCAACCTTTGAAAGAGAAATCAAGATCTGATCTTTCAAGCTTAAAGTTCAGCAGCAAATAGAGATTGTAATATGTTGTTTTCCATCTTCTGCATCTTCTCCATCCTCCTTCAATTGTAAGTTCATGTCTCCATGTTTTCCAAGTTTTTGAGTTTAGGTTCAAATGGGTCAAAACTTAAATTGACATCTATAATTGAAATTGATGATTTTAATATGTCCCTACATCTTTTCTAAGTGTATAGGAATCATTTTCTTGAATTAAAGTGATAATTTTTATTGAATTTGGAAAATGAGCTAAAATGGGTCAAAAATGGTAATTTTGACCTTGATTCTTGAATTTGTTGTTAAAGTGAGTAAGAAATGTTGTTTCTAGCTTGGTTGTAATGTATATTTCATATGTGAACACTGGAATTTGGATTGGAATCAATTGAATGAGTTTTGGGTTAGAAAATGGTCAAAACAGGTGCTGGCAAAATCGCTATTGCTGTGCAGACTTGCTAGTGGGCGCAAGGACCACCCTTGCGGCCACAAGGAGTAATGCTTATAGGTGTAAAGGCCCCTCCTGCGGGCGCAAGCAAGCTTCAATCCTTGTGGGAGCAAGCAAGATGCTTGGGGCCGTAAGGATCCCTATTACAGCAAACAGATTGCTGTAATTCAAAGTACTAATGTTTTGGGTGTTTGTTTAGGTGATCCTGACGACTAGGAAGAACTTGGACACTATATTTGCCTGTTATAGCTCAACAAGTGAGTACCGGTTAACCTAAGCATGATAACAAGAAATTTATATAGTTTATTGAATGTTAGAAACCAAAGATTAAATATTTATGCATGTTAAAGGCTTTTGAAGGCCAATTGTGTCGTAATATGATATGTATGCATGTTAAAGGTTTTTGTAGGCCAATCTTGATATGCTATGGCTTTTGTAGGCCAACCATGATATGTTATGGCTATTTTAGGCCAACCATGATATGTTATGGATTTTGTAGACCAACGATGATATGCTATGGCTTTTGTAGGCCAATTGTGATATGATATGGCTTTTGTAGGACAATTGTGATATGCTTTCGCTTAACTATTATTCACTAGCTATTTATAGCTAACCCTCTCATGTACCTTTCCATGCGCACGTAAGTAGTTTGGGTGGTGAAAATGGGTACTTGCTATGGATTCCATGTTGGTTTTGGGAACGCATTTGGTTGTTTAGTTTATCCTTTGTTTATGTTATGTAATGGTCGAAGGATATTCGGTAACGCCTTGGTTTATTCTTGGTTGCAACTTATGTTATGAATTGTAAATATTAAATTAGTTATTAAATACTTCCGCTGTGTCAGCTATAAATATTTTGTTAAAAACAGATTTTGGAATTATTGTATTTATAGCTGTATCTACGCAGTTTCAAACTCAAAATGAAGTTTATATAAAAAAAATAAGCTTCTCTATTTTGACGGCGTTACATTGAACCCTAATGATCCCCTTTTGAAAACATTAATCCTTAATCTAAATTTCCTCCTAATCTCCTCTAGTTTCTCTTCTAACCATCCTAAGCCCTTAGGTTTATTCTTTTGTTAAAAAATTTCAAAGTAACTATTACTAAATCTCAAACACAATCAAACAACTCATTTTTATTGATACATAAATAAACTAACGTGTAAACGGTTGTATTTATCTCATTTAATATGCGTGCACGTGTATTATAAATCCTTTATTTAGACTATTATAAATATATTTTATTTAAATTCTTATGTTATTCAATATTATATACTTCAAATTTCCAGAAACGTGGTCGTTACATGGTATCGAGTATTGACAGGCCTCAGACTCATGTACATACCATGGACGTTGCGTCAAAAGGAGGAAGAATTTGTCACCCGTCCCACATTGGTTAGAGAGGGGAACAAAGAATGCTTTATAAGATTGTAGAAACCTCTCTTAGCAAGAGGACTTTTGGGTGAAATGTTTTATATTAGAAACAAAACCGTAAGCCAGCGGGGCAAGGTAAACAATATTATGCGAAGTAGTGAACTCCTTCTAGACCAATTATGTAATTTATCCATCCTAGACATATGGATAATTACAAAATTTTATGTTTAGAAGCTATCGCTCATAGTATCCATCTAAATTACTTGTTACACCTTAGTGTTAACCATTAGTATCACCAACTATGGTAAAACTCTTTTGAAGTAGAATTAGTTAATAAAATTAACTAGTAACATTAATTAGAAAAATCCCTAAAACACAAATTTGGCACATTTGCAAAAATTTGGTTTTGCTAAAACTGTTTTTTAAACTTAAACAATTGTAGGCTTTTTTACATTATTTCTTAAACCTAGAGATTACTAGAAAACTCCAAGTTTCCTGAATATGTAAGATTGTAATTTTGCAACTTCCCCATGCCGCCCATTGTAGATGTCTATTATTATTTTGAAATAATAATTTTCTTATTCGCAACTCTTGCAAACTCAAAATTATATTCCTAGTTATTGAAAACTTAACTTGTTTTGATTCTTTTAGATATCCAATATCTACTTATTATTCCTTCTAAACATGTATTAAGATATCGACATCAGATTTAATATATAACCATGACATTCTTTTGAAGTCAACACAGATTAAGATACCGACATCAGATTTAATATATAACCATGACATTCTTTTAAAGTCAACACAGATTAATAGGAAACTTTGTTTCAACCTTGGAAACTGAAGTGATTAATCATAATGTGAATCTTATCAATATTAGAAAGAGAGAGAGAGAGAGAGTGAGAGCATCGAACTATTATATTATCTTTTCACACAGATTACAAACTAATCACCACATATTTATAGATGTGTGAATGAAGGAAAACAGATATAACAAATTCTCAACTGATCTCAACTAACTATGATGACACAGACTATATACTCTATCATCCTCCCTCAAGCTGTGCGGTGGGAGAAACACACAGCTTGGACCACAGATCATGAAACCGAGTAGCTGGAAGTCCTTTTGTAAAAACATCCGCATGCTGTAATGTAGTAGAAACATAACGTATATACAAAGGTAGTGCTAGCACCATATCACGTATGAAATGAAGATCAATCTCCAAATGTTTTGTCCTCTGATGAAAAACAGGATTGGCAGCAAGATAGGTAGCACCCAAATGATCACACCATAGTGTAGGAGAAGCCACTATATCAATATGCAACTCGCATAAAAGAGATCTCAACCAACATATCTCAGCTGCAGTTTGAGCAAGAGCACGATACTCAGCTTCTATACTAGAACGAGCAACAGTTTGTTGCTTTCGAGAACTCCAACTAACAAGATTACCACAAAGATAAACAACATATCCTGTAGTAGATCGCCTGTCATCAGGACAGCTTGCCCAATCAGCATCTGAATATGCATGTAAAGAGAAATCGAAGGACTTCCTAATAACCAGACCATGTGTAATAGTTCCACGTAAAAATCGTAAGATTCGTTTTACAGCTATCCAATGACAATCGTTTTACAGCTATCTCAGGTTTGGTCAATACCAAATACTGCAATGATCCAACAGTGCTCCTATATAATGACGGATCTGCTAAAGGAGTACCCGAATTCCGAGATAACTGTATGCCTGGAGAAATAGGAGTAGACAACGGTCTACAATCTCGTAATCCTGTGCGCTCAAGTAAATCTAGCACATACCGTTCCTCACTCAAATGCAAACAATGATCAGTAAAGGTAGCCTGAATCCCCAGAAAATGATTTAGCTTACCAAGATGCTTGAGCGCAAACCAAGAGTGGAGCTGAGCAATGAGAGTAGTAACATACTCTGTAGAACTCCCTGTAATGATAATATCATCTACATAGACCAATACATAACAGACCTCAGTATTCGTATGTGCAACAAATTGAGAAGTATCAGAAACGCAGCGTGTAAAACCAAGGGTGCATAGAGTAGATGATAATTTGGCAAACCAAGCTCGTGGTGCTTGTTTAAGCCCATATAAAGCTTTACGAAGCAAGCAAACATGTTGTGGGCGAGTAGAATCCTCACAGCCAGGAGGCTGAGTCATGTACACTGTCTTTGATAAATCTCCGTGTAAAAAGGCATTATTCACATCAACTTGTTGAATAGTCCATCCTCTGGAATAAGAAACAAAAAAGACTGTACGAATAGTAGTAGGTTTAACAACGGGACTAAATGTCTCAAAATAATCGATGCCCTCTGTCTGTGAATAACCTTTGGCAACTAAGCGAGCTTTGTAACGACTTACTGTACCATCCGAGTGACGTTTAATCCTATAGACCCACTTACATCCAACAATATTGGCATTTGAAGGAGGAGGAACTAATACCCAGGTTTGGTTAGAGTATAATGCAGAAAGTTCTGACTCCATAGCATTACACCATTCTAGCCACTTCTTAGCTTGAGAATATGATGTGGGTTCTTTATCTGGAGGAGAAACGGATTTAGCAAGATACACAACATGATCAGGAAATTGTTTAGCTTGACGAGTATGATCTCGAGAACGAGTAACCATAGGATGAACAAAGGTTGGTGGAGGAGGAGAAGAAGAAGAAGGATGAGATGATGTGGAAGATAAAGAAGGTGATGAAGCATTTGAATGAGTACTTGACGACGAAATTGAGGAAGAATGAAATATAGGTGATGGAAGTGTTACTTTTGAAGTAACAGAAGATGGTGAAGTAGAGATGAACGAAGGAAAGGTAGTCTCATGAAAAGTAACATGACGACTAATATGAATCTTGGATGTGAGAGGATCAAAACAAATGTACCCTTTATGATTCGAAGCATATCCGAGAAAAAGACAAGGAACAGATTTAGGAGAAAGTTTATCATCTTGTAGATGACCAAGATAAGGGTAGCATAAACATCCAAAGGTACGAAGAATGGTATAATCAGGATGTGAGTGAAAAATGAGTTGAAAAGGAGATTTATGACCAAGAATCGGAGATGGAAGCCTATTAATCAAATAGGCAGCAGTAGAAAATGCATCGGCCCAGAAATATTTGGATAGATTTGCTTGATGCAAAAGAGTGAGAGCAACTTCTGATAAGTGACGATTCTTACGTTTAGCAACACCATTTTGTTGCGGAGTGTATGGACACGAGATGCGATATGTAATACCACAACTAGACAAATATCTAGCCATAGGCCCTTTGATAAGCTCGGTGCTCCATCACATTGAAACGTTTTTATTTTAGTTGAAAGAAGATTTTCAACATGATTTTTGAAATGACAAAAGGCTTGAAAAACTTGAGAACGAGTAGTGAGAGGATATAGCCAAACAAAGTGACTATAATCATCGATAAACGTGACAAAATATCAAAAACCAGTGCGAGATGAAAGTGGTGCAGGTCCCCATATATCACAACGGACAACATCTAATGGAATAGTAGAATGTATAACATTCAAATCAAACGGTTTACGTGTTATTTTTGAAACATTACACGAATTACATGGACCAAAAGAATTTTCTTTATTTAACAAAGAGAGTTTCCGTATAACATAGGAACCGGGATGACCAAGACGTGTATGCCAAAGTTGTGTGATCGATGTAGATGAAGAACCCACAGAAGTTGCGGAAAGTCCATAGACATTATATTTGTTGAGTGGAATGTGATGATGAAGCTTTCCGTTTAAGGTCTGTATAGAAAAACCAAAGGATGAGAAAGATACAACACAAGAATTATCACGAACAAGTTGAGGAATGGATAATAAATATTTCTTAAGATTTGGCACTAATAGAACATTTTTAAGATATAGAACGCAAGAAGGAAGTTCAAGCTTAAAGTGACCAATATGGGTAATAGTAAGAGCCATACCATTTCCAATTATAGCTCTTTCTTTCCCTGTATATGGTTGAGCATTTTGAACAAGATTAGGATCATATGTCATATGTGATGTAGCTCCTGAATCTGGTAACCAAGACTCAACCGTGTCATAAAAATCAGAAATATTTGCTTGTTCAAAATCTGCCACAAAAGCATGCTTTGGAGCCCAATATTTATGACTTTCATTATTACCAGCAATTGAAGCCCAATTTGCAAAATGTTGTGGTCCAAAACCATTTTCAGGCCCATTGAAATTAAATTGCCCAACAACCCACTGAGTTGTATTTGGTGACAAGTTCTGTTGAGATGGCACATATTGAGTTGATCCACAATCCACAAAAGGATTAAAGTATGTAGTGTTAGGGTTTTCAACATACCCAGCCGACATCATCAATCCATCTGTCTGAGAAGCTACGTAACCATAAGGTGTGCCACAATTGTTTCCATTATAGCTCCGGCCACCACCATGGCTATTTCCTCCTCTGAAATTACGACCTCCATTTCCACGACCTCTGTTGTAACTTCTGTTTCCTCCCTTATTTCGTCCTCTTCCTCGATTACTTCCATTATCTTCAAATCTCCAGAAACATTTTGAAGCCAAGTGACCATCCTTGTGACAAATCTGACAGTTACTTCCGAGATTTAATGTTCCTTTGTTGCTAGACGAATTTGAATGTTGACTTTGAGTTTGATGTGGAGGAAAACTTGAATTTGCAGCCATGGCAGTCATCTCGACCAAAGGATTTGAAGAGTCTTGCAATTCTCGGGACAATCTTTGCTCATGCACTAACAGTTTCGACCTTAATTCCATGAAAGAAGGCAATTCTTTTGAATTTTCTACATTAATTGCAAGCATTCTGTAATCTTGATTCAAACCAGTGATAGTTTGGATAACTAAGTCAGATTCTTCAACTTTCACTCCAATAGAGGACAACGATTGTCCAATAGTGCTGATTTCATTGCAATAGTCATCAATTTTTCGAGTGCCCTGTTTTATTTGATGAAGTCTTGTTTGTAATTGAATCTTCTTTGCTGAAATTTGCTGTAAGAACATCAACTCAAGCTTCTTCCACAAATCAAAAGTTGTAAGTGTTCCTATTGCTATATGTGCAATTGATGGATCAAGAGTTGCATTTATACAAATCTCAACACATTTGTTTAGTTTTCTCCAATTTACATACTCTACATCAGTTTCTGGAGGTTGTGTACTTGATCCATCAATGAATCTCATCAGACCTAACGACTCAAAAACAGAAGATATTTGATGTTTCCACACCAAATAGTTGTCTTCTTTCAACTGAATTGAAACAAAATTTGATATGTTCGTGATTGATGGTAACTGAACAGAAACATTTGCATGTGGTGTAGCCATTTTTTAAGCTTGATTTTATCAATTCAAGAACAAGATTTGAATTGATTTGAAAAATCGTGAAATGAGTTTTTGATTTGATTTAAGAACAATCTTAAATCAACGTTTGGAGAAAAAAAAACAGTAAATGATTCCGGAACAATCTGAATCAACAACATAAATGATAGCAAAACAATATAAAATGAGTTGAAAAGAACATATCTGATGAGATTATATTTGTATGTGATGAATTTTCCAAATCTGAATTTGTTGATCTTCGAATTCTGAACTTGTCACCTAGAGTTTGCTTCATCAAAGATAGCTTCCGATCAGATCATGGCTCTGATACCATGAAGAGATTAATAATAATGTGAATCTTATCAATATTAGAAAGAGAGAGAGAGTGAGTGAGAGCATCGAACTATTGTATTATCTTTTCACACAGATTACAAACTAATCACCACATATTTATAGATGTGTGAATGAAGGAAAACAAATATAACAAACTCTCAACTGATCTCAATTAACTATGATGACATAGACTATATACTCTATCAGAAACCTTATTTTAGTTAAATTCAAAATAGAATGTCATTTGACTTACGGGAATTCTATCCTACTAGACGCACAATCTTTGACTTCCATCAAAATTCCCGTTGGATTATATATATATATATATATATATATATATATCTTATCTTACTCATTTATAAGACATTTACAACCTTAAAAACTTTTAATTTTAAGTAACTTGAATGTACTAAAATACCCCCTCTTAACCATTTCATTCTCTTTCCTAATTTACTTTAACTTTTAAAATACCTCTTTTTAACAATTTCATTCTCTCTTATAATTTACTTTAACTTTTTATCTATTTAAAAACAAAATATTATTACATTTTTAAAAGCAACATAATGTAAAATAGAAATTATTTGTCATCGCAGCATTATGCGGTTACCTTGCTAGTATATATATATATATATATATATATATATATTGTTAGAACCTAGAGAGGGTGAATAGGTTATATGCCAACTTTTTGAAGTTTTTATCAATATTTGCAAGTAAATAAAGAATTCAAGGAAGAAAGATATCACCAATGAAGTAGCTAGGAACACAATGATTTATAGTGGTTCAAGCAAGGGTTAACAACCTTGCTCTACATCCACTTCTTGGCCTCACCCACTAAGAGTTGCTCCACTAACTTCTCCCTTTGAAGGTAGAGATAAACCTTTTACAACTTCTCTCTTTAGCTTTCAAGAATTACACTTCACTCTTGCAAACAAGGCTAAGATAAACCTCACTTCACTCTAATTTGAAAGGCTAGAGTTGATCCTCACTATTACAAATATATATGAAAGTAATGAAGTAATTGAACTTGAATGCTTTCACTCTTGCTTGATTCTTGATCTTGGTTTTTCAAGGAATATGAGCTCACAAGATTTTTATGTATTCTCTGTGTTTTTCAGATGGAAAGAGGTGAGTAAAACACAAGACTTGAGTTGCTTTAAATAAGGAAAAGGTTGGTGCTCAAAAGTTGTCCAGACACTCCACGGTCGAACCACGGTCGACCGTGGCTTCGACCGTCGGTCTGCTGGAACTTTTTGAGCCTTGTGTATATAGACGTTGGGCTTTTACCAAAACCACACACAACTCATTTTTGCCATAAAAATGCACTAAAAAGGAGCTTAAAAAAAGTTGGGTTAGTACCATACTTCTTAAGTTTGAATTTAATCATAAAAATGGTAGTTTAGAAACCAAATGCACAAAGCATGTTGGAAGTTTACCTCTTTGAGAGATTCCTTTTGCTAAATATGGTTTTGGCTTATTTCAATAGAAGATTATGTTTAGTATTTGCCAAAATAGGAATTCATTTGCTTTGACTACCAAGCTTGTGATTTTATAAAAAATTTCTCCATTTTTATAAAAGTTTTTATAAAAATTATTTTATAAAAACATAAACTCATTTGATAATTTATTTTGTAAGCTCATAAACTTCAAACGTTTGTTTGTAGGAATCTTTGACATCGGTTTCTACTTGAACTCGGATCTAGACGATTGGAGCTTGGCCATTTGATGAAGCTTGTTTTGTAGATTATAGATGAGAATATATTTGATTGAATATATATATGTATATGTGCACATATGTTAATGTTAATACATACAATTAAACAAGTTGTATATTTTTGTGTCAATAAAAGAAGATATATTTATAAGCCTATTTTTCCGAACAATCTCCCCCTTTTTGTTGAAGACAAAAAATTATAACTTGTATAAGAATTGTATATATATAACTTTAACATGTTAACATGTGCATATATACATATATATGTATACATTCTTCTATCTTCTATATATTCTTCTATCTTCTATATATTCTTTTGTCTTCTCCCCCTTTTTTGTCTTAACAAAAAGGAGACTCCCCCTTGACATAAGCTCCCCTTGATGTGAGAACTCCACTTATTGAGTTAAATGGAAATACTACCAAAAACTTGCCAAGGAGATGTGAGTATGAACAATATTCTAATCATGCAATTATCACAACCCAAATAGCAAATAGCATAATGTAAGATGTCCATAGCAGGGTGTAGTAAAGAAATAGTAATCTAGTAGATTAAGTCAACAAGCAATCATCAAATATAGAAAATACTGATTGTTGCAATAGTTAATGTCTAGTTAAGCAAATAAAAATAATTGTTTTTACAATCCATTCAACCTTAGAGAATCAAGATGGTTCACCCCCGTCTGTCTCGGCATTGCACCTAAGTGCATTCATGATTGACCGCAGCATCCCTTTTACCCCTTTGACTTCCTTCCGTAGAGATCGGGTTTCATTCCGCAACTCGTTGATGTTGCGATTGAGTGCAGCAATTCGTTCGTCGGTAGAGCCGTCAACCATGCCGTGATCCGGAGGAATTGAACCCTCCTCTTCACCCTCCTCCTCTTCAACAAAGGTGAATGCGTCAATCTCGGCTTCCGTATCTCCAGAGGATGATGAATGATCTCGCTTCTTCCCTTTATAGGAAGACATCTTGCGAAGTGTCGCAAGGTCTATGGGGACCGAGGAAGCGGGTGTAGAAGCTATGCGGGGAATATTGGGTAGGTTGGTGAAGAGAATGGAGAGGAGACGGCCGTATGGAAGGTCCCGATGGCTAGTGACAAGGCCACTCATGCGTTTAGCAAGTATGTGCATGATGTTGACCTCAGATCGTGTTTTGAGAGCATGAAGGAGGACGGCTTGAATGGCGCTAATTTCCGAATGATTCCCGATTTTGGAAAGATGTTGGAATCAATGATCTTATTCCACACAGCGCATTCGGGAAAAAGATCCCTTCCAAATAGATTGGTCGTTGTGTGTGGAATATTTGGCCTGCAAATCGAGCGAAGGATCTCCGGGATGGAGAAAGCGGCAGGGAGATTTGTGAGGCTGTGAGATGTGGTGTAGAACTTTAAACCGGATGAGGGGATATGAAGGATCATGCCTAGTTGGACAAGAGTAAATGTGAAGTCGGTTTCTTACATTGTCCAATGTCTTATATAAGTCTCGCATATTTGAATTTTATGCATCATTTAACTATAATGAAGATGATGAAGTTGTCACAGGTGACCGACGGTCGATACACGGTCTAATTTCGATATGTTTAGTTCTAGAATGTAATACGGAATTTTTACTTAGATCAATGGCACTTTTATTATCACACATAATAGGAATTTCGGATAGATGTACCTCATAGTCCAACAAAGATTGTTGCATCCATAAGACTTGAGCGCATGCTCTTCCGGCGGCTATATATTCGGCTTCGGTCGTTGACAAGGCAACGGTTGTTTGCTTTTTCGAGAACCATGAGGTAAGTGCCAATCCAATAAAGACACATACTCCACTAGTACTTTTTCTATCCGAGTAGCATCCACCGAGATCCGAATCCGCATAGCACATTATATCTAAGCTGCTCCACTTTGGATACCACAATCCCAAGTTGATTGTTCCTTTAATGTATCGGAATATTTGTTTGACGGCCTCATAGTGTGATTTCTTTGGATTCTCCTGAAAACGAGCACACACACATACACTATACATAATATCGGGACGACTTGCCGTTAGATAAAGCAAGCTCCCGATCATACCACGATATCTTGTACTATCAAATCCTTCACTTTCTTCATCTAGTGTCAAGTGTGCGTTTGTAGCCATAGGTGTACTCATTTGTTTCACATTTTCAAAATCGAATTTCTTAAGCATGTCTTTAATATACTTTGATTGATTTATAAATATACCATCTTCATATTGTTTTATTTGAAGTCCAAGAAAGTAATTCAACTCACCCATCATACTCATTTCAAATTCATTATGCATAAGTTTTGAAAATTCATCACACAAGTCTTGGCATGTTGATCCAAATATGATATCATCCACATAAATTTGAACAAGCAAGATGTCATCTTTTCTTTTCTTTGTGAACAATGTATTATCAACTTTACCCATATTATATCCATTTTTCAACAAGAATGATTTTAATCTATCATACCAAGCTCTAGGAGCTTGTTTAAGGCCATACAATGCTTTTCTAAGTTTATATACATAAGATGGATGAATGGGGTCTTCAAAACCGGGAGGTTGACAGACATAAACTTCTTCATTTATAAACCTGTTTAGAAAAGCACTTTTGACATCCATTTGATATAGTTTGAAATTTTGAGCACAAGCATAAGCAAGTAGAATCCTAATGGATTCTAATCTAGCAACCGGAGCAAATGTTTCATCATAATCTATCCCTTCTTGTTGATTATATCCTTGGGCTACTAGTCTAGCTTTGTTTCTAGTGATAATTCCATTTTCATCAACTTTGTTTCTAAAAACCCATTTAGTTCCAATTATTGTGTGACCACTAGGTAGAGGTACTAAGTCCTAAACTTGGCTCCTTGTGAATTGATTTAACTCTTCTTGCATTGCGATTACCCAATTTTCATCTTTAATAGCTTCTTTAATGTTCTTGGGTTCTATGTGTGACACAAAGGCAAAGAAAGTATTGATGTTTTGGGTATGGGATCTCGTGAGTCTTTGATTCAAGTTTCCTATGACTTGAGTTATTGGATGGTTCCTATTTTCTTTAATTTCATTTTCATTACTTGTGGTTTTGTTATCTATTATTGGGTTTTGAACACTATGATGATTTATGTCTAATTTTGAGAGTTGTTGTTCTATGGCTTCTTCTTCAAATTTGTCATCATCTACTAAGGGTTGAGTCTTAGGAGGAAGTGGAGATTCATCAAATGTGACATTAAGGGATTCCTCCACAACCATAGTGGATTTGTTTAATACTCTATAGGCTTTACTATTCAAGGAGTATCCTAAGAAGGCACCCTCATATGCTTTAGGATCAAATTTTGTCAAGTAGTCTTTGGTATTAAGGATATAGCATTTAATACCAAATACCTTAAGATGTCCTAAGGATGGTTTTCTACCTTTGATGATTTCATAGGGTGTTTTATTTAGCATTGGTCTAATCAAGACTCTATTTAGGATGTATGTAGCCGTTGAGACCGCATCACACCAAAACTTTTGTGGAATGGATTGTTCATTTAGCATTGTCCTACTCATTTCTTGTAAAGTCCTATTTTTCCTTTCAACAACCCCATTTGATTGGGGAGTGCGAGGAGCTGAAAAGTTATGAGAAACTCCATGTTTTTCACAAAATGCTCCAAATTGCGCTTCATTGTCAAATTCTCTTTCATGGTCGGTACGAATTGAAATAATCGTACAACCAAATTGGTTTTGAATTTTCTTGCCAAGAATTTTAAATTTGTCAAAAGCTTCATTTTTTGTTTTCAAAAACAGTGTCCATGTATATCTAGAAAATTCATCTACAACAACTAGTGTGTAGACGTTTCCCCCATAACTTTGAATTGATGAAGGCCCAAAAAGATCCATATGCAATAGTTCAAGACATCTCTTTGTAGTTACAACATTTTTGGATTTATGAGATGAATGCACTCGTTTTCCTATCTTACATGCATCACAAAAATGATTATCAAATTTAATATTTGGTAAGTCTCTAACAAGCTCATTTCTAGTCAATGTTTGTAGTAGTCTCATGTTGGCATGACCTAGTCTTCTATGCCATAATGTTGAATTATCAATTATAGATGCAAGACATACTTGTGTGTTAGGATTATCACCAAGTCTACATGTATATAGTCCATTTCTCCTAACACCTTTTACTAAAACTTTATCATCTTTGCATATTAAGCTTTCATGTTTAGTGAATTTAACATTTAGATCTTTATCACATAGTTGACCAATACTTATTAAATTGTAAGCTAAACCATTAACATGCTCAACATTCAAGAATTTGATATTGTCATGAAGAATGTTACCTTTACCAATCACCTTTCCTCTTAGATTGCTTCCAAACACAACATGTCCTCCATCATACTCCTTGTATGAGGTGAAGAGTTCTCTATTACCGGTCATGTGTTTTGAACAACCACTATCAAGAATCTATTCATGAGACATACTCTCACTTTTACTGCAACCCTACACATATGAAGTTTTCATTCAAGCTTTTGGTACCCAATGTTTCATGGGTCCTGGATGGTTAGCATCAAAAACTCCTATTCTAATCCATCTTTGTGTGATTTTAAAACTTTTATGATACCATGTGTTCTTAGGGTTTATGGATTGAGAGTATTTTGGTTTTTGAGTCACATTTGATTTGGGTTTCTTGAATCCAAGTCCATGCTTTGTTGTTGGAGTATAAAACTTTCTGATTAACTCATTACTTGCAACTTGGGCATACAAGTGGAAGAGCTAGAGACAATGTTTACATTTTTGTTCTTTTGAAAATTCCAGTGACCCGACGGTCGATGCACGGTATCGACCGTGGGGGTCCTGGATTTTTTCTTTCCCTTTTTCTTTCACAAATTGGATGGTTTTCAACTGACTTGTTGGAATGTTGTTTGAGTGCCCAGAGAATCCAATGCCACCCTTATCTTTTGATGATTTTTAATTCTTTAACATTTCATCTAACTTTGTTGAACTATTCTCAAATTTTGACAATGTGGTTGTATCCAAGTTTGTTTTTAACTTATTCTCCAAATCTTTTATGCTTGTATGTGTATGAGATGAAATTTTGTTTTCTAGATCTTTTATCTTTATGATTAATTCATCATTTTCATTTTTCAACTTGACATTTTCCTTTTTTAAACTTTTGTTCTCATTTTTTAACTCCTCGTTTTTAGTAAGTATTTTTGAGCTAAAATCGCACAATTGATCATATTGATGGCCATTATTATCACTATAGTAGCTAGAATCGGAATGTACCTCACTTGTCTCAAAAGCCATGAGACATTTTTCTTCTTTTGTTTCTTCTTGGTTCTCATCACCACTATCACTCCATGCTCCTCCTAGGAAGGCTTTGTGATTTTCCTTTTTCTTTGAAGCTATCTTTGGGCAATCACTTATGAGATGTGAAGAGTCTCCACATCCATAGCATTCTCTAAATGATTTCTTTTCTTTCTTGGCATCTACGGCTTGCTTATATTTCTTGGGATCAAATGGAGCTTTCACATGCTTGCCTTTCCTTTTGAAGAATCTTTTGAAGTTTCTTACCATCATGGCATAATCTTCATCATCATCACTATTGGTTTCATCTCCTTCATCACTAGAGGACTCTTTGACATGTTTGGCTTTAAGTGCAATAGACTTGCTCTTTTCTTTTTTTAGCTTGGCAATCTCATCATCTTTTTGCATGATCACTTCATACACCTTGAGATTTCCTATTAGCTCATCCATTTGAAGTATGTTCAAGTCCTTTGACTCCTCAATAGCCGTCACCTTTGCTCTCCATTTTGGTGAAAGAGCCCTAAGAAACATTCTTACAATCTTTTTGTTAGTGTAAGTAGTCCCAAGTCACTTGAGACTAGTAACAATAGTATTAAATTTTGCAAAAGCCTCATCAATTTTCATATCATCTAGTATTTGAAATTGTTCATATTGTTGCACAAGTAATTCAATTTTATTATCTAGAACTTGGGCATTTCCTTGATGTGTGGTGACAAGAGATTTCCAAATAGCATTTGAACTTTCACACATAAAGACTCTTTCAAACTCTTTTCTAGGCAAAGCATTGTAAAGAAAGAGTTTTGCTTCAAAAAATTTTGAAAGCATTTTCTTATCCTCTTGATCCCATTTATCTTTAGAAAGTGCAACAAAAGCATCTTGTTTGGAATCAAAGGTTTTTGGTACATAATCCCCTTCTTCAATAATTTCCCAAAGATCAACATCTTTGGCTTTGACATAAGTCATGAATCTTTGTTTCCAATAACAAATCCCTTCTTCTTCAAGAAGTGGAGGTCTAACCATTGAATTCCCCTCTACATAGTTTTATCCCATTTTTTCAACTCAAAAAAATTTTGAAAAATATTTTTAGAAGATTTAAACAACTTTTCAAAAATTATCTAGAGCAACTTGCTCTGATACCAATTGTTAGAACCTAGAGGGGGGTGAATAGGGGTTATATGCCAACTTTTCAAAGTTTTTATCAATATTTGCAAGTAAATAAAGAATTCAAGTAGAAAGATATCACCAATGAAGTAACTAGGAACACAATGATTTATAGTGGTTCAAGCAAGGGTTAACAACCTTGCTCTACATCCACTCCTTGGCCTCACCCACCAAGAGTTGCTCCACTAACTTCTCCCTTTGAAGGTAGAGATAAACCTTTTACAACTTCTCTCTTTAGCTTCCAAGAATTACACTTCACTCTTGCAAACAAGGCTAAGATAAACCTCACTTCACTCTAATTTGAAAGGCTAGAGTTGATCCTCACTATTACAAATATATATGAAAGTAATGAAGTAATTGAACTTGAATGCTTTCACTCTTGCTTGATTCTTGATCTTGGTTTTTCAAGGAATATGAGCTCACAAGATTTTTATGTATTCTCTGTGTTTTTCAGATGGCAAGAGGTGAGTAAAACACAAGACTTGAGTTGCTTTAAATAAGGAAAAGGTTGGTGCTCAAAAGTTGTCCAGACACTCCACGGTCGAACCACGGTCGACCGTGGCTTCGACAGTCGGTCTGCTGGAACTTTTTGAGCCTTGTGTATATAGACGTTGGGCTTTTACCAAAACCACACACAACTCATTTTTGCCATAAAAATGCACTAAAAAGGAGCTTAAGAAAAGTTGGGTTAGTACCATACTTCTTAAGTTTGAATTTAATCATAAAAATGGTAGTTTAGAAACCAAATGCACAAAGTATGTTGGAAGTTTACCTCTTTGAGAGATTCCTTTTGCTAAATATGGTTTTGGCTTATTTCAATAGAAGATTATGTTTAGTATTTGCCAAAATAGGAATTCATTTGCTTTGACTACCAAGCTTGTGATTTTATAAAAAATTTCTCCATTTTTATAAAAGTTTTTATAAAAATTATTTTATAAAAACTTAAACTCATTTGATAATTTATTTTGTAAGCTCATAAACTTCGAACGTTTGTTTGTAGGAATCTTTGACATCGGCTTCTACTTGAACTCGGATCTAGACGATTGGAGCTTGGCCATTTGATGAAGCTTGTTTTGTAGATTATAGATGAGAATATATTTGATTGAATATACATATGTATATGTGCACATATGTTAATGTTAATACATACAATTATATAAACAAGTTGTATATTTTTGTGTCAACAAAAGAGGATATATTTATAAGCCTATTTTTCCCAACATATATATATATATATATATATAGAGAGAGAGAGAGAGAGAGAGAGAGAGTAAGGTTCATGCGAAAAGTAGTTTTTTTACGAAAAGTGTGAGAAGGGTTTTCATCCTTTAGATCATTTGATCAATGGTTATTTTTAAGTGTGACAATTTAGTAATTTAATCAAACTTATATACTTTTTATTTAAATACAAAAGAGTAAAAAAGTCTTTTTTTTTCTTCTATCCTCTCTCCTTTCTTCACTCTCCTCTCTCATCTACTTTCCTTCCACGTTTATTTAGATCCACACCTAATTCCACCAACACTATATTTTTTTTGTTAAAACCCTAACTGTCCCCTCCCATCTTAGCCGCCCCTCCTCCCATCCCCTCGCCGCCGCTTCCCAGCCCCTTGCCGTCGCTTCCCAGTCCCCTCGCCGCCGCCATCACAGCCGCTGCACATCACCACTCCCTTTTCCGTCGTCGTAAATCACCACCATCAACAACACCATGAGAATAGCCGACCAACACCGGAACAACCGGGTGCGACGGGTTAGTTTTTTCTACATGGTTCTCGACCAATCGGGCCAAAAAGAAGCATCAGATGATACAAGTGTAGATTTGTGTTTCCCATCCCACCAGAGATCGCACCACCGCCAACGGTGGTGACTGCATAGTTGAGTAAAGGTCAAAATTTGGGAAGTGAAACATTCATCATCTGTCAAGTGTTCTTCAAATTTTTAAACAGATTTTCGAAATATATGAACATATTCACAATGGTGTTCATCTCATATTCAACCCAAATATATGAACAGATTGATTTCCTAATCTCGTGAGTTGAACATCTGTTGATTCTTCAAATTTTTTAGCTTTGCTATTTCTTGTTTTTGATCTGGTGTTATTTCTTTTTTGTGATTAATTGGTTTTTTTAATGATATATTTCAACACCTTGTTTGTGAATTCATAGATGTTTGAGTTTTTATTTTATTTATGGATTGATGAAATGTAGATTTGGGTTTCTTAATAAAGTGTGGATTTGTTTTTCATTGTTATCCTTATTGATAAAACAAAAAATTTAGACTAGGAAACCAATATTTTAAGGTTTTGTTTATTAATAAATAAAATTTCTATGTAGATCTGGGTTTTGTAAATATGTTCAACAATGAATTCATATTTTTTAAGCTCTTTCTTGTTACCTTTATATTGTTCATTACAGAACATAAGTGTAATTTGTTAATTTTTCTGTTTATTATTGAATATAATTATTAATGGTTCATAATCAAAATATCATAAATTTTAATTTTTATTATAGTTTGTTAATGAATATCTGAGAAATCTTTCAAACAATAAAAAAGATCTAAAAAATAGTCAGAAAAAAATCAAAATAAAAAAAAAGAATTAATTTGATAAAAAAATTGCAGGTCAATAATCATACTTGAAAAAAAATGATATAGAGAAAAAAAGTAGAGATTAAAAAAAGAAAAAGAAAAAACATTTAATGATAAAATCATATAAACAATAAGTTTATTAGTCAAAGTGTAATTAACATAACATTTAATAATTAAATACTCGTAAATATTTGTGTGTTCATCATTGAACTCTGTAAATTATTAATTTATTATTAAATTATTTCTAATTTATATTGTTTAAAAATAATAGGAGAGAGAAATAGATTGGAGAGAAAAATATTTTTACAATTATACCCTTTTGAATTAAAAAAAACAAAAAATAAGATTAATTTAAGCCATTAGATTAAATACAAATAGAAGGCTAGGATCGCTTCTCGTGTTTTTCGCAAATAAAACATTTTTCACATGAACCCTCCCCTATATATATATATATATATATATATATATATATATATATATATAGTAGAGATCAAGTAAAAAGAAAATTAAAGTAAAAAGGGTAAAATGGATGATTATTTGATCATTTTTCGGTATATATATCAACTGATAATCGTTAGTTCATCATCTTTATTGATTAAAACTAGTTTTCATCAATTTCTTTTTGATAAATCCAACATATTCATCACTTTTTAGATGAAAGCATTTTATTCATCAATAAATTATTCCAAAATTTTGTTTTCAAAATCTGTATTTGAAATCAAAAAGAAATTGATAAAAAACTAGTTTTAATCAATAAAGATGATGAACTAACGATTATCAGTTGATATATATACCGAAAAATGATCAAATAATCATCCCTTTTACACATTTTACTTTAATTTTTCTTTTATTTGATCTCATCCCTATATATATATATATAGTGAAAAGTTCATTTGAGAACCATTTTTATTGCGAGAACTGCAAAAACCAATCTTAGCCGTCCAATTCCCCCTCCTTATATTGGATTGCCTACCCATGAATTCCTTACATGCACCCTGCCACACTCAATCCTCCCACGCTCTTCATCCATGAATTTCATTATCCGAAATGAACGGCTAAGATTGGTTCTCGCGATTCTCGCAATAAAAACGATTTTCAAATGAACCTTCCCCTATATATATATATATATATATATATATACACACACATACTTAAATTCAACAAACTAATAATCTCCATGTTCCGTGAACATTTATTAGTTACTACATGGCTATTTATTTCATGTATTCTCTAGTAACGATTAAATAATCTATCTGTCCTTGACAAATATCAAATAGAAGTCTAATCCGTCCGCTAACGATAGAAACCGAGAATGTTATGGACCTATTGCTCCATTGAATCTTGACGAAAATGAAATTAAATTGGTGGGGTTGACCTAAATGGTCTTAGGAATCTGTTGTAAGAAGAATTAATCCATATAGTTGAATTTTGAGAGAGTTTGCTTTACAACTCATCGACTGTAGTGTTATGAATTGCATTGTATCATGACTGGACTATTTAATTGGGTCTTGAATTTAGCACAACTGGTGAACTAATTAAATAGTCCAGCCTCTTTGAAAGAAGAGTACAAGTCATTGGGCTTCACAATTAATTAAGTGGGCTGAGCGAACCACAATAAAGATAATTAACTTGGGCCCATTATCTTCTCTTCATGTGTGGGACGCAACACCCTGCGGTGGCGCGGCTCCAGTAGTTGCTGTGGCTCAGTTTTTACTTTGGTTTTATTGCGTCTCAGTCTCAAAGAAATACCCAAATAAGAATTATTGGTATTAAATTAATTAGTTTTAGTCATGATTATATAAATGAAGTATTTATTTTAAAATAAATAATTTTAGTTTTGTGACTTTGGTGTTTTTTAACTATGTAGTTGTAAAAAACAAGTTTATTTATCAAAGTTCAAATATAGAAACTAGTTTGTTATTTTTTCTATTTGGGATGCCTAGCCAAGCCTCTAGACTTTGTGGTTTGTTGGTATTGCTTATCGCTCGTTTTAATTGTTTTGTGGTGTGGGGAGGCCTGAATTTTATTTACAATCCTTATTCTATTATTGTAAAACTAATTATTTTAGTGAGCCTACGTGCTTTTGATAAAGATTGTAATTTTTATTTTAATTTTATAGAATAGAATTTTAGAATTAATATTTAAAGCCAAGATGAGGAGTGACAGCACCGATTTCATGTCATGTGTGTTGTGTTTTAGACCGTCGGTTTTTCGTCACGAAACCGACATATAGTTAAAGTTGAGGCTATGGCATAGTAGTTATTGTATTGTTTTATTTCTTTACATATTATTGTTATATGTGTTGTTGTGTTTTCACGATGAAATAGAACATTTTTGATAACTCGATTATTAAAGAGATATATTTTTATAAAATAGTTTAGAATATGTATTTTTAAGATGAAATGTGATTCAACTTAATAGACGTAATGCGAATTTTAGTTGCATATAAATCGTAGTTTCAAAAGTTTTTGAAATTAGAAAACTGGAAAAAGTGTTCTGGAACATACACCATTTTTTCAAAAATCTTAGATTAGTAGCGCTACCCATCTAATGGTACACATATAATTCTTAAGATGAGGGTATTGCGTCAGGATGGATGAGTCATTATTAGATTAACTTAATTTTTCCAAAATACTCCTCATTAATAAGCTATTAATAAGCCAATCATTAGTCATTAATTAGCCGTTAAAATTATAAGTCATTGATTTATTTTAATCAAGGACTATGATTGGTTATCACGGTACTCGTAATAAAAATAGTTCTCAAATCAACGCTCCTATATGTATGTATGTATGTATGTATGTATGTATGTATGTATATGTATATTATATGTATATTTGATGAACAAGGGACGTGGAATGATAATGCCAGGGAAGTAACAAAGGGATAAATGTAGAAGATGGACAAGGAGAAGATTGAAGGGGTGAAACCGGTTCAAATGCCAACAAATATAATAATGAGTCTAACCCAACAACTCCTCTTACATCAGGCAGGGAACATTCTCCATCTACATCCTCTTCAGCCGAAACATCATCACCATCCACACCTGTCAAGATGAGAAGTATAAGTGATATCTACAATAATACCCATGATTTAAGTCGTTTTTGTTGTCCCTTATCGTTAAATTCACACAAAAGAACAATAATTTACTAAAATATAATAATCGTATATATGATCGAGGACTACATCGTGTTTAGAGATACATGTATATATATACTAATGGTGGTGGCGGTTATTGGCTCCAAAACCGCCATATGGCAGTTACCAGTGGCTTTATGCAACTGCTGCCCCTACGGTGTGTGTGTGTGCTATATACACTTATTCTAAGTATTACATAACACAAATAATAATAATAATAATAATAATAATAATAATAAGAATAATAATAATCGGGATTAGGTCCACATTCTCCCCCTTAATCTCGACCGTTGCTTTGTTGTAGATCTTGAATTCCGAGCATTTGCCTCATAGTAACAAACTTTAGTTTTGGCAATGCTTTAGTCAATATATCTGCCCTTTGTAGTTCGCCACTGATATGTTCCACATTGATGTGTCCTTTCTCTACACATTCTCGAACGAATGTCGATATGCATACTTCTTCCATGAAAAAACAGGGCTCTTGATGAGTGCTATTGTTGAAATATTATCAACCTTTTGTTGGAACTTGTGGTGGGCACAAACGCAGTGGAAACACACAAGAAAAGTAGCATGCAAGACATAAAATGAAAGCACACACAAAGCCCACAACTAGTTCCAATGGTGGAATACACTACAAAGCAAATTGCAACTCAAAAGAAGAAGAAGGAAGAAAAATACCTTCTTACCATGGCTGGAAATCGAGATCTTCAAATGTGGGATTAACTTGAGGAAACAAAAGGCTTCCTCCTCCATTGCTAGTCCACACCAAGAAGAGTTTGATCCCCAAATACTAGTAAACCATCATGTAGACATCCATCACGATTCTACCTTCTGGAACAGCCCATGAAGCATCTCATCTTGCACCATTGATCTTCATCATCACACTCAAGATCACCAACTTAGTGTTAGAAGCATGAAATCTTTGGATCCAAGAGAGAATGTCAAGTAGAAAGAGTTTTTGTTGTGTTTGCATGTGTTCTCTAGTCTCAAAAACTGCCATTTGACACCAGAAATCCGGCCAAAAAGCAAGCATCCTGATTGGAGCATCAAATGGTCCAATAAAACACAAGTGACACTTCAGCTGCCTCTTCACGGCCCGTGAAGGATTATTCACGGCCCGTGAAGCTCATAGCCTTCACGGCCCATGAAGACAGCTTCATGGTTGTGAAGCACCCAGCCTTCACAGCCCATGAAGCAATCAGCTTCATTGTCATGAAGCACCTAGCCTTCACCGCCCATGAAGCACAAACCTTCATGGTCATGAAGCACCCATTGACAACCAAAACACCATTTTATTCCTCTCTTTCTAAACGTGCTGTCGGGATCAATCCTTGGCGTGTGACCCAATAGGCTCGCGCTTCATTAGCAGTGATACCGGCATACGTGTGTCAGTGGGCAGATTCCAACAAACTCCCACTTGCACATGACACACCGTACCCTTATGCATCACAGACAAGGAGCGGCCTCTAGCAAGACATCCCTGCCCCTAAATCAACTCGAGGTATGTCATCCCTGACAAGTACCTAATCACAATCCAAACAGGTTTGAAAAGGTCCTACAGATAAGTGTTCAATCATCCTATTGTTCGCGATATCCGGGTGAACACGAGACATGGTACAAAGTCATTCTCCGATCGTTCACGATTATGTGTCTCGATGAAGATTGGTGGTGACCAAAATATGCAAGTTGCAACTGATCAACTATCATTGCAAGCATGAGCACGGTCGTGCATTTTGATGTCAGCGCCCAATCATCGAGGGGCCCAAGGATATCTCTCTAAACAGAGGAACAAATTCCTTTGACTACATTGCCCCATTACATCGGCAATACTTTGCCCAAAAGCTTCCTTTATAACAACCAGTTACGGACTGTGTTTGAAAGCAATCAGAACAAGGCAGACCAATGTCGTGGAAACACATGTATCTCCAGTCTAAGGACGAAATGATATTATCATCCTGAGTTACTCTTGACATGTACCATGAAGTAAACTCAGGTGTGGGTCGTCCAATCACTTGAAACTCTTTTCAAGTATAGGTAAAGTATTGCGTCTCTCGTATCTAATCCCCATTGAATACACAACCAATGCTTTCCCTCAGTTTTCGTTCAAACTTCCTTCCGATGAAGAGTGACTGACTGTGGACATTTAGAATGTAAAACATTCAGGGAAGAGGTAAACATGCTAAGATGGAACACAACAAAGGCAACTGAGAGTACCCGCTACACGCATATTAACAAATCTCCATTTGATAATCGATACTAGCAGAAGCACAATGTTGCTTAACGTTCCCAAATTCAACATATCAAAATTTCAACTAAAACAAACTCAAGCCAAATCTTTGCAAGCACTAGTATGTCAATCATCACTATCATGCAACTACGAATTTAGCAAAACGGATCCGCCACCATGCTATCCGTGTGTATTCGTAAGATGACCATATATCTACGTCAACCAATCACTCAAAAGTGCGCATTGGTGAGATAACGGTCTTTTGTCAAGCTATCGCACCTTCATTGATTCATCAGAACTCAATAAGATCAAAGATGCTTGAGATAAAGGAATCTTTCATAAGCCATCGTACTCTCATTGTCTCATAAGATCCCAATAGAGTCAGTGATGCTTTGAGAAGCATACTTATTAACACCATATTTAGTAGGATCACGAACCCCGATAAAGATCGGCAGTTATCCTAAGAAATATATAAGCAAGCACTTGAATAACATCTTATTCTATGTTGCTTCTTACTACAGATCTACAAGAACATATTTCAATATTTCTTTAACTCCTTTCATAGGTTTTGTATATCCTATAATCGTTCTGGATGCATAATTCTTGATCTAAGCTTTTCCAAGCAAGATCAGGACATTATCTCCAATACGTTGTATGTGCTAGACATATTTAGAATAGGATTACAAAATGCTCCCACTAGCTCTGGCATTCATCCATGTTTTATCATTGCCTTTTGAAAACTCAGACAAGTGATTTTCATATCAAAGCAAAGACTCTAACATTGAGATGGCAACATAAGTCCACAAGTGGACTACTTAGGGTTTGTAGATTTCATTAGGATACTTATTGATAGTGAAAGACACTTGAAAATGTTGTGAGCATTTCCTTAGAAATTCCTATTAAGGAATGTAGTCTTCACTTCTATCGAATATAGCCTAAAAGGCACTTATAAAATAAGTATCCGTGTGGACTTCAATCATAACCACCGGGAGAATGTTTCTAGATGATACCTTCCTCATGGTCAATCATTGTGAAACCATTCTTACCTGTCGGTATTTGAAGTAGTCTACAAACTTATCCATGTTTGGTCTATTTCCTCAAATAACCAATCACACCTCGCGGGTTCACACCCAGGTGTAGGATCAACCAAGTCGAAATCTTGGATATCCGTCATGGATAGCATCTCATCTTATCATTTCCTCCTCTCTCCTAGCGGACTCCAAGCCCACTACGCTTTTCGGTAGTTGACGCATTCATCATGAATCATCATTAAGTTGTCTTCCTCAGATATAACGAGTTATATCTTTCTGGTCTTATGAAAACTTCTACCAAGAGGTAATGATTTTATGCCAGGTTCTCCAGCATTGCCATGCTGAGTTTCAATCATTTCTGATTGGGTGCTAGTGTCAACATCAGGTTCTTCCATTCAAGGTATACTTTACTCTCACTAGCATCCATGGATATTAATTTCTTAAGAGACTCTACCTTTGAGCAACTTACAAGTTCTCACAAGGTTTGTCAAGACAAATATCCCATGGTCTTAGTAGAGTACCTAATGGAGTAAATACCTCTAGATCCTGGGTTCCTCCACCTCACGTCTAAACGTAGGCTAGACAATCCAGACTTTGGAATAGACAAACAAGGATCCTCCTTTCCGTCATATCCTCTAAGGCGTTTACATGACCATCTTTGTTGTTCATAAAATTTAGAACTCATGCCCACTATTTGGAGAATGACCCAAAACAATTTTGGACATAAAAGTGTAACCTATCACTTGTCGGACCATATCAAAATGTCCGGTTCCTCCTTTAGACGACCACATGTAACAATGTGTCTTAAGAGAAATGAATTGTGAGACAATCCCATAATTCTTATGATAGTCACATAAAATATAAAACTAAGGTACTCTACATCTTAACTAGATCCGAGTATCATAGTTGCATTGCCCTCTCTATCATGTACCTCGTTATGGTGAGTTTTGAACACCTCTAAGGTTTCAAAAACTAGTCCATTAAAATAGACATACCATCCCTTCTACCATCACCGGTAAAGGTAACAAGGTATCTAAAGTTACTCCTTAATGTTTGCTTGAACGGTCAACACACTAAAAGTGTGAACGAAATCCAACAAGCTTTCAATCCTCTCACATACTCAAGTGAAGGATGTTTAAGTCATCTAGCATAACAAACAAGATATGCATTCAACATTTGACCCATGGTCAAAGGGTTCCAAGTTCCTAAACCTCACGGATCTTGGTGAAGCAAGTCTTGTTTATATAGCTAAAACAACTTCTACATAAGGATAACTTATCAATACATTTATGATCGTTCTATTACTCCTTAAGAAAAAGCTTACTTTAAATGCCACGACATGGATAAACTTTGAAATAAATCACCACTAATTTCAAAAGTCAAAGTAATATCCATCGTCAACAAAGGCGTTTAGATATAATGTTTCTAGCCATACATGGCATAAACATACATCCAATAAAGTAATAGAATAGCTAGAAGGAAAGGCAAGATACAAACTTCCAATCCTCTCAATAGGGACAACAACTATGTTTCCCTTTTCGAATTCCAACTCTCCATGCCTTATCCGCCTACTTCTCTTTTAACACCTTCACTTTGTGACAAACAAATTTGTGACAAACGTGAGCGTTATTGCTAGCGTTTAAAACCTAGCCTTTAGAAGTAGAAGAGCAATGGAGTTTGATCATGAATGTTCCTGAAGTGAAGGAGCTAATTTCTCTTACTCATAAGTGATTTTAGCTCTTTCAGGCTCATAGGACAGGCGTGGTGGCGCCAAATTTCCAATCTTTCCGCAGAAGTAGCAAATTACCCCTTGTGGAGTCATATCTTGAGGCACAATCTCATTGCCCTCTGACTTCACATATATGGTAGGTTTGGTAAAACCAAACTTTCCATTTGAGGTCAATTTCTTCTTCTCGGTTTCTTGTTCCTTTATAATGTTAGCAGGAGTTGGTGAGGCGAGCCATACTTTGGCCATGCAAGACTTAGCAGTCCACAACATGCCATAATGCTTTATCAAGGACTTCTCCAGATTGTGCATGTGATAGTTCACAATGAACTATTTACATCACGTGGGCAGGGACTTTGGAGAATTTTCATTCACCACAAGCTCCCTCCCTATGGCGAATCCATGCCTCTCCTTTAGGTCCACGTACCTCTCTAACTCAAGGATATGGACACTAATTTTCCCGCCTTCATGCATCCTTCAACCGATCAAGACCACGATGCACTTTTACATGCATGTAGAGGTCTAGGTCGCGTTGGTAGCATTTTGGCTCTAGAAGGGATTTCTCTATAATGTGCAACTTTGACTCATGGTGGAAGACAATCTTCAACAACCAATCCTAGTCCACGAAGTCCACACTAATGAGTATCTCCTTCTTTAGGAACGAACGGAGTCTTAAGTTGAAGCGGTGTTGTTAACGTTTGCCAATTAAAGATATAAGAATACACGTTTTAGTTAGTTTTGATACAATCCTCGTTACGATAATTACCCATTTAGTTTTAAGAAAACCAATTATCTTAACAAGGGCTAAGAACCTTATTTCACTTCACTACATGACGGGTTTGCCGCGGATCACTTCATGAAGTTATTTAGGCCGGTAAACGCTTTACCAATTGCAATCCGAGATTACAACTCTTAGACACTTGCGGGATCCATCAACACTCATAGCGTCGGTTTGGCATGTTTGATCCCTTCTCACACCAATTCCTTGTTAAGCCGCTTTGGCAACTCGGTATAGGCACGACAATTACCAAGGCATATTAAGTTGGAATTGTAAATCGTCCGTCAAGATACACGATGACACCCTTGACAATCATTGGCTCGTGCTAAGCTCGACAACCAATAATCTCAAGTCGCCACACTTACCTTCCACACAGATCCACATGAAACAACTCGTGCTTAGCTCGACAATCATCCCATGCATCACTAGATTCGGGTGGTGTCATCTTACGGGTGGCGTGTGATTTACATTTGAGAAAAATGGGACTTTTGTCTTTTCTGTTTAAAAAACCTCTTTTCAAGTTGATTAACAAACAAGTGACAAAACGCATTTTTCACTTTAACATAAACCAATTTATATTTATTTGTTAATCGTGAGCGCGCGGGGTTTGTTAAACAATTTAACAACTCTTGTGTTTTTATTATTTTGAAAAAGTTTTCTAGCATGCGAAGATCCTAACAACCACGCAAGAAAATAACAAAATAAATCACAACCACGCACAAAGCAAATATCCGGTAACATGCCCCTAAACCCTATGCGCCCTCCCCGTGAGCCAAACGGAGAGAGCAAGGCCAAACTAAGGACACAACCAAATGGCCTCGCCGGAAGGGCTCCCACGGAATCCGTCATCTCCAAATGATCAACCAGATCCAATAAAGCCGAGACGTCTCCTCCACGACTCTCGATGGTTGTCTTCGGTCTTCTTTTCACAATTACAAACAATTTGAAAAGAAACGGCATGCAAGCCGCGATTGCTATTCTAAGCTACTTACAACAAGTACAAAGGAAAGCAATGGCATGCAAGCCTAATAAAATTACAAATTTACAAACCGAATTAAGTATTATTACAAACCATTGTGACTAAAAGTCACCAAATGAATGAATACATAAATAAACAACCAAACAACCAACACAAAGGTCTAACGGGCAAGGAGTTACCGGACACAACAACAACCACAAACAAAAACATGGTGTGCCACAACAAAACCATGCAAAATGTATCTCAATTAAGATTGTTCAAACAAGCAAAGCACTCAAGGCACAAAAAGGAACAATCCTTGTACATATGCATTAGTATCCCAAACACTTTGAGAACACATATTCATATATACACAATATAAGTATATGAATGTGTGCATTTTATGCCAAAACCACCCAATACATATAAATATATCAATCAAGACACATAAACGGGTTTCAAGTGTCCAAACAAAAGGACAGATTCTGGAAAAACAGAATCGAAAGGTGCTAAAACCGAAAATCTATTTCTTTTATAAACAAGGATAAAAACACTATTCACGAGACCTTCACGGCCCAGAAGCCTTTACGGGCCCTCACGGCCCGTGAAGCCCATGAGCTCCACGACTCTGACACAGTCAAAACCTTTCACGAGCGACACCCCATGAAGCCACTCGTGTAGGCTTCACGACCCGTGAAGCCAAAACCTTCACGGCCCGTGAAGCACTTCTGGACAGAATGTCCATTTTTGGTTTTCAAGCCATCAAAGTGCAATTTCTTTGTAGAGATGGCTCTGATACCACTGTTGGAACTCGTGGTGGGCACAAACGCAGCGGAAGCAAACAAGAAAGTAGCATGCAAGACATAAAATGAAAGCACACACAAAGCCCACAACTAGTTCCAATGGTGGAATACACTACAAATCAAATTGCAACTCAAAAGAAGAAGAAGAAGGAAGAAAAATACCTTCTTACCATGGCTGGAAATCGAGATCTTCAAATGTGGGATGAACTTGAGGAAACAAAAGGCTTCCTCCTCCATTGCTAGTCCACACCAAGAAGAGTTTGATCCCCAAATACTAGTAAACCATCATGTAGACATCCATCACGATTCTACCTTCTGGAACAGCCCATGAAGCATCTCCTCTTGCACCATTGATCTTCATCATCACACTCAAGATCACCAACTTAGTGTTAGAAGCATGAAATCTTTGGAGCCAAGAGAGAATGTCAAGTAGAAAGAGTTTTTGTTGTGTTTGCATGTGTTCTCTAGTGTCAAAAACTGCCATTTGACACCAGAAATCCGGCCAAAAAGCAAGCATCCTGATTGGACCATCAAATGGTCCAATAAAACACAAGTGACACTTCAGCTGCCTCTTCACGGCCCGTGAAGGATTATTCACGGCCCGTGAAGCTCATAGCCTTCACGGCCCATGAAGACAGCTTCATGGTCGTGAAGCACCCAGCCTTCACAGCCGATGAAGCAATCAGCTTCATGGTCATGAAGCACCTAGCCTTCACCGCCCATGAAGCACAAACCTTCATGGTCCTGAAGCACCCATTGACAACCAAAACACCATTTTATTCCTCTCTTTCTAAACTTGCTGTCGGGATCAATCCTTGGCGTGTGACCCAATAGGCTCGCGCTTCATTAGCAGTGATACCGGCATACGTGTGTCAGTGGGCAGATTCCAACACCTTTAGCGTTATGCTTTCCTTTTTCAAGTCCGTTAATTCACTAAGTAGTCGTTTTAACCATAGAGCCTGACATGATGCTCCAGTAGCTGCCATGAATTTTGATTCACATGATGAGAGTGCTACTGTTGGTTGCTTCTGAGTGCACCAGGTAATTGTTGATTCTCCAAAATAGAATAGTATTCCAGTAGTTTATTTTCCTTGATTAGTATTGATTCCATAAGTACTGTCTCTATAACCTGTTATTTTGAAGCAGCCTTCTCTTTTATATATAATACCATGCTCCTTGGTTCCTTTAATGTATCGGATTACTTGTTTTATCGCCTTTAGATGATGATCCTTTGGTTCTTGTATGAACCTGCTGAGTAATCCGACTAAGTAACTTAGATCTGGTCTCGTGTGTAGTAAATACCTGAGACATCCGATTAAGCTTCTGAAATAAGTTGCATCCACTGGATTTCCATCTTCTGTCTTGACCAACTTTGTTCTTGGGTCCATAGGTATCTTTGTGTCAGTACTATCCATCATACATGCATCTTTCAAGATTTTGTTGATATAACCTGTTTGCTTGATTGTAATCTCACCTTCTGTCTGAGTAACTTCTATCCCAAGGAAAAAGCCAATAATCCTAGATCACTCATTTCAAATTTATCTTCCATCTGTTTTTTGAAAAAAAATCTATTTCCTTCCTTGGATTGCGTGTGACTATCAAGTCATCTACATAAACTCCAACTATTAGTGTGGAAGTCTTACTTCTCTTTCTATAAACCGCTTGTTCAAGATTACATTTCTTAAAGTCTAATGACTTCAAGGTTTGATCAAGTTTCATATTCCAAGCTCGTGATGCTTGCCTTAAGCCATATAATACCTTTGTGAGCTTGTATACTTTACCTGTACTTCCTGGTTGTATGAAACCTTCAGGTTGTGTAACGTAGACTTCTTCCTTTAATTCACCATGTAAAAATGCTGATTTGACATCCAAATGATGTACTTGCCATCCATGGTATGTAGCTAGTGCCAAAATTAAATGAACTATCTCAATATGTTCAACTAGTGCAAACACTTCGTCAAAGTCAATTCCTTGTTCCTGCACATATCCTTTTGCTACTAGTCTTGCTTTGTACTTGATGATTTCTCATTTTGCATTCTTCTTAGTCTTATAAATCCACTTGAGTCTTATTGCCTTATGATTTGTAGGCAAAGTAGTAAGGGTCCATGTGTTATTACTGTTAATCGAATCCAATTCAGCTTGCATAGCCTCAATCCATTTCTTATTTGATGATGCTTCCCTATAGTTACGTGGTTCCTCTTCTGTAAGTAGTAAGCTTTCAGTTTCAATTACATGTACATTTGCATATACTATACTTCAGTCTTTGAAACCTTGTACTGGTGTATCATCATAGTTATCTGAATTCCTTTCTAGATTAAGAGTAGCTTGTCCCTCCTCTGAGTATGGGGTAACTGGAGAGTTTGGAGCAGTGATTTGTTCCTGTTCCTGATACGCATCTTCATTGCTTTTAGAGTTGATTGATGTAGTATTTCCATCATCTATTCCTCTAACCACAAAACTGTTGGTTCTATGTGCACAAGACACAAATTAATACGATATAACTGATAATAAATAAACCCATAGGTTCACACATTTACAGTCAATAGACACCAATTACATATTTGAATACAATTTAAATATGTTTCCAACTCATTACATATATAAGTTATATGCATTGTTGAATATTGTTATTTATGTGAAATAAAAATATTGCTCTTATATATTGATATAAGATAATGCATATCAAATACATAAATATAAACATATGATTTTATATGTATGTATGTATATATATATGTATAAATATATATATATATATATATATATATATATATTTGTTACAATTATATAAATGTATGTGTATCTTTGTTACTAGTAAAGAGCTACTAGTAACAATCAAGTTGTAGGAAATCCATGCACGCCAACACCCGTACGCAGCGGAAGCAACGACATCAAAAACCGGGGTTTTCGGGTATCAAAACCGATATGCATGTATTCCCCAAGTGGGGATCGTGACTACAAACGAATATAGCAACTAAAGTAAACGAGAGGGAGGAGAAATTATACCATCACGAGGCTGGAGCTATCCACCGAGCTAGGAAGATCTTCGAGAACTTGAAACCGAGCTCCTCTATTGATAGTCCACACCAAGTAGCCGAGATTCCGTCTTGCTAACGACCCGAGACACGAACCACACGTCGTCTTCGTGAAGCTGGAGCAGCCACAGCACTTGAACAACTTGCCTTCACTTGATACACTACCTTGCTCTCTTAGAACCAAGAATCTTCTATGTATGTGTGTATATAATGAGAATGAAGCAAGAGTAGCAAATGAGAGAGTTCCAACCCTTTTATAAAGTCTGGAAATGGTCATGGAGTCACCAGGGTCGGCCAACTAGGCACACCCTCATTGGACCATCACAAAGGTCCAATAAAACAAAGGTGACACTTTGACTTCTGCCTTCACGGGCTCTCACGGGCCGTGAAGCACCCGTGAAGGCCTCATAGGCCGGGTTCCACCGCACATTCTAATTGGGCCAACGAGTGGTTCAATAAAAAGAATGGCGCCTGCCTTCACGGGCTCTCATGGGCCGTGAAGCACTCGTGAAGGCACTGCTCCCACGACTACTTTGTCCGGGTGGTGAAGGCTCGTGGAGGGTTTCTCTTCACGACCTCTTCACGGCCCGTGAAGGCCTGTGAAGGTCGCCAGAAACCCTAATTTCATATTCTCTCATGTTTGCGTCGTGCTACCGGAATCTACCCTTGGCGTGTGACCCAATAGGCTCGTACCTCATCAGCAGTGATGCTAGTATATGTGTATCAGTGGGCATATTCCAACAGACTCCCACTTGCACATGATACATCGTTACCAACACCACAGACAAGCAGCGGCTCTAGAAAAGCGTACTTGCCCCCAAGTCGGTACGAGTTACGTCATCCTCGACAAATCCTGGTAGCCTAGAAAGGCTAAAAGGTCCTATAGATAAGTGATCATAAACATCCCTTTGTTCGCGATATCCGTGTGAACACGAGACATGGAAAAATGTCAATCTCCAGATCGTTCACGATTCTGTTTCTCGATTCTAGATTGGTGATGACCAAAATAACAAGTTTGCAACTGATCTAAAATCATTGTAACTTGAGCATGGCCATGCATTTTTGGTGTCAGCGCCCAATCATCGAGGAGCCAGGGATATCTCTCTAACTAGAGGAAAAAATCTTTTTGACTACATAGCCCCGCCACATGCTTCATACTTTATTTGAAAACTCCCTTTATAGTGGCCAGTTACGAACCACGTTTGAAAATAATCAAAATAAAGCAGGCTCATGCTTTGGATACACATGTATCTCCGGTCTAAGGATGAAATGATATTATCATCCCGAGTCACTTGTGACCATAATCCATGAAGTGAACTCAGGTGTGGGTCTTCCAATCACTTGAAACTCATTTCAAGCACAGGTTAGTTTTGCGTCACTTGCATTCAATCCTTGATTAATGCATGACCAAACCCTAACCTCAGTCTTAACTCAAACTTCCTTCCCTTGATGAATGACTGACTATGGAAATCTAGAATGCATAAGCACTCAGGGAAGTGGTTAAACATGCTAAGATGGAACACAGTAAAGACTAATGAAAGTAACCGCATCTGCGTATATATAGTCCCCACTATATATCGAAAGCAATCAAAAGTTACAATACTGCTCTCAGTTCCCAAAGCTAATATAAAACAATCAATTACTAAAACAATGTCAAATCATATGCATAATGAATGCTACATGACCTAGTATGTCAAACATCACTAGTCATTATGACAACGGCTTATCCAATGGATTTGCCATGCAACATCCATTTGTATTCTTGTTATACTAACAACTATCTTTTGACCAAACTACTATTCAAAGTATCCGTCAAAGAGATTATATATAACAAAGTGCTAAAGTACTCATATCCTCATTGTCACAAAAGTTCACAATAGGATCAATGATACTCAAGAACTTTTCTAATTAATAATCAACACCACAAAGTAGGACCATAGACTTCGATCAAGATCGACAGTTATCCTATTAGAAATTAGTATTAGAGTAAAAACTTACTCCAAGGCTTATTTCTTGTCGTCAAACTTCAAGAACATATACAAATATTTCTTGCAATTTAAAATTTCCAAATTTGTATCTCCTAAGTATTATCATGAAACAATAATTCTCCATTTTAGGTTCATAGAACACATAACAATGGGGCATTATCTTCAATCGATACATACTTCTAGGTATACAACGAAAGCTCCCACTAGCCCTGAGATGTGTAAAAGTCTTATCTATGCTTCTAGAAAAATCATGACTTTGATTTTCTCATGAAAGCAAAGATCTTACTTTTACGATGTTAGTATAAGTCCAAAGGACTTATGCACACTTGTAGACTTTATTTGGATACTACGGATATCTGAGGCCCTCGGAGAGTGTGGTAAGCACTTCCTCAATACGAAGTTCCATAAAGGAACGCGGTCTTGTATATCCGTGTACTATCCTTTATTGCCGTAAGAAGGCAACAATAGCAACATGTATCAAATGATCTTCAACATAGCCACTAGGAAAAGTTTCCACAATAACCATTATGAAACCTTTACCCCTAGTCGGTATTTGAAGTAGTCTACAATACAATCCATGTTAATTCCATTTACACCATCTAGGTTTGCACCTTGGTATGGAATTAAGTAGAGTATCTGCATACTTGAAATGGATTTCATCTTATGATTAATTACTTCTCATAACCTTAGTGAACTCAGGGCCCACTATGCTTTCTGATAGATGGTGATTTGAACAAAATTCACCATCAAGTCATTGCCACTTATATGTGAGGAACCCATATCTATTTGGCTACATGGCTTCTATCAGCCTTGAAAGTAATTACTCATGGTCAGGATAACTGGCATTCTCATGCCGATACTTGATCATATGCTAGTGCCAACATTAAGTCTATCATTTAAGTTTCGTGTTCTTCCACTGGAATGTTTTAGTTATTGTCTTCCTTTAGAGCAACAAAACATTGTTCTCACAAGGTTAAATATCTAAAACCTATAAGAACTACTTAATGTATTAGCACCATTTAAGTTCTTCAATCTCCCACTAAATGTAGATTGAAAATCTTCAAACTTTGATATATACAAGCAAAGAATTCTTTCAAGATATATTTAAGAAGGTGCTAAATAGACTTTCAAGTTGGGTTAAGATTAAGTACTTGGCTCGTCACATTCAATGTGTATACTAATAAGTCGAATACACGTATTTGACCCATTATGTACCAGATCATATTCAATAATATCCGGTTTCCTACAACATGACACCATGAACGAATGTGTTTAAGGAATGAATTGTGAGATAATCCCGCAATTCATAATGTGGTCATAGATTTAAGGTGTCTTAGCATCTCAACTAGATCTAAGTATCCTATCTATATTATCCTATTGATTCTTTAATAAGTTTCTCTTAATGATATGCTTGTACGGATTATCCACCAAAGGTAATCAATATCTTACAAGCTAGTATCCCTCCCACACATACCGTGAAGGGTTTCATAATCGTCTTACCCTAATAGATAAGACTAGCATCAAATGTTTAACCCGAGGTTAAACCATTCCAAGATCCTAACCACATGGATCTAGGCGATACTTTTCTTATTTATATGGTTAAGTAGATTATGATATAGAGACAACTTATCCAAACTACTTTAGACTTAGAATCAATTATTCATGATTTTTATTACTTGTAGCATGTATGTCGTGACATGGATAATCTTGATTTTTATCAACTAAAAAATATTTTCAAAACAAGATTCAAATTTCAAGTATAAATTCATCGTCATCAAATGTAGAATGATGCGCCATGAAGGCCAAAATAGAACATAAGCTATGACATGAATAAACTTAGAAATTGAATAAGTAATGCGAAAATCTTTTACAACAAATCCAAAATTCAAAATTTCATCCATCGTCTTCATGAGCATACAATCAAAACTCAACTTGCCTCGCAGGGCATCAAAACAAAGTAATAAATAAACCGGTAAGAATAGGCGAGATCAAAACTCCCAATTATCTTTTAGAGGTCAATCTTCCAAGTTTCCTCTTTTAGAGATCCGGTTCTTCATGCTCTTCTTTCTTCTTTTAATTAGTACCTACACTTGAGAGGGGAAATTAAATCTCTCTTTCCTTAGAAGTTTAATATCCTCTCGGCACGATGGGCATGCGTGACGGCCCCAATCTCCAAATCTTCCACACAAGTAGCAAACCACTTTTTCTTGAATCTCTTCTTGAGGCACACAATCATTGTCCTCAGATTCAATGTGGGGAATAGGCTTGGACACTCCAACCTTTTCCCTTCGTGTCGGTTTCTTCTTCTTTTTCTTTTGTTCCCTAGAACTCGTGGTAGGAATGGAAGAGGTGGATTCATGTTTGGCCATGTCAGACTCCGCAGTCTTCAACATACCATGCAATTCACCTAAGGTTTTCTCCATGTCATGCATGTGATAGTTCATGACAAACTGATCATATGATGCGGGCAGGGACTGGAGTACTATATCCACAGCAAGCTCCCTCCCCATGGGAAATCCTAGTCTCTCCATTTGGTCCACGTACGCCTTCATCTTAAGGACGTGGGCACTCACACTCCCACCTTCCTGAATTCTACAACCGACTAGGTTTTTAACACACTCATAGTGTTCCTCCCTAACTTGTTGTTGGAACATGTCCTTCAACTTGTCCATCATATCGTACACACTCATGTGCTCACGGTGTTTTTGCAACTCCGAGCTCATAGTTGACAACATGAGGCAGGCAACATCGTGTGTGTTTTTAACACACTCATAGTCTTCACCAAGTCGCGTCGCTAGCAGGTGGTTCCGGAATAGGTTCCTCAAGGATGTGCAACTTTGACTCATAGCGAAGGACAATTCTCAATTGCCTAAGCCAGTCAACGAAGTTTACTCCCGTGAGTTTCTCCCTATGTAGGAACATATGAAGCGAATAGTTTGACGTGGTGTTATTATGATTTGACATCTATAAATAACAAGAATAGACGTTTTAGTTAGTTTGATATAATCCTTGTTAAAATAATTACCCATAAAGTTTTAGAAAAACAATTTATCTTAACAAGGGCTAAGAACCATATTTTACTCCACTACATGACGGGTTTACCGCAGATTACTTCATGAAGCTATTTAGGCCGGTAACCACTTTACCGATCGCAATCTTCATTGCAACTTTTAGACACTTGCGGGATCCAATGACGTAAAACGGTCGGTTGGCATGTTTGATCCCTACTTACACCAATTCCAAATTAAAATTCTTGGTTGACTCGTGCTTAGCTCGACAATCACACAAGGATTTTAGTTTGCAATTGTAAATCGTCCAACAAGATACATGGTAGCACACTCGACAATCATTGTCTCATTCTAAGCTCGACAACCAATAACTCCAAGTCGCCACTCTCACCTTCCACACAGATCCACATGGAATAACTCGTGCTTAGCTCGACAATTATCCCATGCTTCACTAGAATCGGGTGTGTCATCTTATGGATGGTGCGTGATTTACGTTTTAGGAAACGGGCTTTTGTTTCTTGATTAAAACCAAGTTTTAATATTTGATTAACAAAGTAAGTGACAAAAACGTTTTTTTTACTTTAAATATAAATACCAAGTTTATATTGCCTTGTTAATCGTTTACGCGCGAGAGTTTGTTAACCAATTTAAAAACTCTTGTGATTTTATTAACTTAGAAAAGTTATCAAGCATGTGAGGAAACATAAACAACCATGCAAGAAATATAAATCACATCACACGCATACAAAGAGGTTGGTAACCATGCCAAAAACCTATGCGTCCTACCCGCGAGCCAAGCCGGGAGGACTAGGTCTACTAAGGACACAAACCTAGACCATGGAGTGCTCCCACTGAATCCGCTACCTCCATCGGGACTAACCGGACCCAGGGTCTTCAAGACGTCTCTTTTTGACTCTTGATTGTGGTCTTCAAAACATAAGTACACAAAAGAAAGGAAATGGCATGCAAGCCACGCGCTTCCTATCAATCTAGTACAAGTACATATGAATAAATGAAACGGCATGCAAGCCGCGATAATTAATTACATACCGAACAAATAAATAATTAATTACATCACACATGACACCAAGGTCACCTAATAAATCCAAACAACCAAACAAACCACAAGGCACAACCACAAGGTCTAGGGCGATGGTTACCAACTAAAAGCAACAAACAACAACTACAAAGCACGGTGTGCCAAAACCGTGACCAAAGAATATTTCGGTAAGAATTTCCAACACAAACACTTAAGGCACAACAAGGAAAATCTTGTACATATGCATTAGGGCACAAAACCAACTTTTATACCCATATTCATATATACACAACATATGTGTATGCATGTATGCATCTCATGCCAAGACCATACCTTACATACCCATATTTGTACCAAAATATTACGAGGGGTTAACCAAACGGAATCTGCCAAAAAACAGAAACTCCTCCATGACCCGAAAAACCATGAAATTTTCTTTTAAGGACAAAAACTGCCTAGAAGCTCCTTCACGACCCCTCACGGCTCGTGATGCCTAAGGGCCTTACGACCGATCACGGGTCAGAAGGGCTCGTGAGCCTAAAAACCAAGTTTCACGACTAAACTGTTCACGAGTGCCTTCACGACCCCTCACGGCTCGTGAAGCCCAAGGGCTTCACGACCGGTCACGGGCCATGAGGACTCGTGAAGCCTGAAAACACTTCCCACGACCAGACCCCTCACGAACACTGGTTGTGTGGCCTTCACGACTCGTGAAGAACACTTCACGGCCCGTGAAGACCTACTGGATAGAAAAACAAATCTTCCAAAAAATGGTTTTTCGAGCCATTTTCGTGCTATATCTTTGTAGCCTAGGCTCTGATACCACTGTAGGAAATCCATGCACGCCAACACCCGTACGCAGCGGAAGCAACGACATCAAAAACCGGGGTTTTCGGGTATCAAAACCGACATGCATGTATTCCCCAAGTGGGGATCGTGACTACAAACGAATATAGCAACTAAAGGAAACGAGAGGGAGGAGAAATTATACCATCACGAGGCTGGAGCTATCCACCGAGCTAGGAAGATCTTCGAGAACTCGAAACTGAGCTCCTCTATTGATAGTCCACACCAAGTAGCCGAGATTCCGTATTGCTAACGACCCGAGACACGAACCACACGTTGTCTTCGTGAAGCTGGAGCAGCCACAACACTTGAACAACTTGCCTTCACTTGATACACTAACTTGCTCTCTTAGAACCAAGAATCTTCTATGTATGTGTGTATATAATGAGAATGAAGCAAGAGTAGCAAATGAGAGAGTTCCAACCCTTTTATAAAGTCTGGAAATGGTCATGGAGTCACTAGGGTCGGCCAACTAGGCACACCCTCATTGGACCATCACAAAGGTCCAATAAAACAAAGGTGACACTTTGACTTCTGCCTTCACGGGCTCTCACGGGCCGTGAAGCACCCGTGAAGGCCTCATAGGCCGGGTTCCACCGCACATTCTAATTGGGCCAACGAGTAGTCCAATAAAAAGAATGGCGCCTGCCTTCACGGGCTCTCACGGGCCGTGAAGCACTCGTGAAGGCACTGCTCCCACGACTACTTTGTCCGGGTGGTGAAGGCTCGTGGAGGGTTTCTCTTCACGACCTCTTCACAGCCCGTGAAGGTCGCCATAAACCCTAATTTAATATTTTCTCATGTTTGCTTCGTGCTGCTTGAATCTACCCTTGGCGTGTGACCAAATAGGCTCATACCTCATCAACAGTGATGCTAGTATACGTGTATCAGTGGGCATATTCCAACACAAGTATGTATATAAAATACATGTAGATGTATTTTATACATTATATGGCACATTTAGTATATCTTTTATATATATTTATGAAAGAAATCTAGAAATTCCTCATTAATCCTAAAAGAGGGCCATGTAATGTTTCTTGCAAAAGACTTGACCAAGACATGGGAATCATTCACCAAGTCAAGAAGCAAGGCAAAAGAGGGCCTCCCCCCTCACCAATTTCGTCCAAGAAGGTCCAAGGGAGGGGCTTTCCTCTTGTTCTTGGTTACTTGGTTTTTTAAGTCTTGATGAGTGGTTGTTTTGTCAACATATATATGCTACCACCTTTGCTTATTTCTAAGAATTGTTCTAAGTGTTCTTGAAAGCCTTGCATGCATCCTTACATTATTGTATTGGTGTATCAAGCTAGCTAAGTGTGGTAATATATACATACTCAAAATACATACATCTAGTTCAAGAAGAAGAACAAAGGTTGTTGCTTGCATTCTTGAAAATCAAGGATTGGAGAAACTAGCATTTCAAGGAGTTGGAATCATTGGCTTGTGGATACCTTGGAGGAAGTCTTCTCTTGGCTTCTCATAGATCAACCACTTCACCAACGGTTTACTCACGCTACAAAGGTTGTAGTTCTAAACACCCTATGGTTGTTTTGTTTTCTTAAAGCTTGCATATGGATCATTGATGGGGAGTTCTAAAAAGTTTAAAATTGTTGTTCATGCTTCCGTTGCTAAAATATATTTTGAAAAACCGAACAAACCCCAACAATTGTATCAGAGCCACTTATACATAGTTTTAAGAAACTTTATTTTTGAGTATGTATTGTTTAAGGACAACTTTTCTTTTGTTAGAAAAGTTGTGGATTTTCTTGTTGGCAACTTGTATATGTTTATATATTTATTTTTGGATACAACCAAACCACATGCATATTTGGTTGTAAAAGTTGCCTAAATATCAAGTGTTGATATATATGTTTATTTGAGTGTATGTTGTGCATAACAAACCATAGACCTTTTGTGATGTGTTGGAAATTCGATTTGGTTGTAAAATTATTTTTTCATTTGGTATGTAATAATAATTTTAGTTTTGTTTCATCTTGTTGTATTTTGTAAGTAGTAGAATAGTTTAGAGTAGTTTACTTTTATAAAAATGTAACAAGATGAAGAAATGACCAAGTTGGAGTTTTCAAGTGTGGTGGAGTCAATCATGAAGGGTTGGAGTCATTTGTACTACAAGGAGTTGTTTTGGCAAGTGGGAGCTTCAAGTTCATCACAAGAGGAATTATGGTCCTTAGTTATGACTTGGTATTTTTGTATGGCTCACAAAAATACCACTTACGATAAATGGCTTGGTTATGCACTTATACATGTTTTTTTTGTGTGTTTATGTTTATATTATTATGTATGGTTGAAAATATGATTTTTGCATGCTAGATAATATTTTTCGACATAATATAAATCACACAATGAGAGTTTGGTATTTTAAGTTGACATAACATAAGATGTAAAATGAATTTTATATAAAAGAGTTTTGTAAAGATTAAAATTCATTGTGTCAAAAATATATATATATATATATATATATATATGTACATATATATATGACTTTTATAAAATAGAGATTTTAAAAACTCAAACAAACTCCATTCAAGCTTAATAATAAAATGGTTTTATTACAAGCTAAAATTGGTCGTATTCGCGCGCTCAAAACTACACATGTTAATATAGGATATTAATACTAGTTAAAAATGAATGCGTCAACAGTTCGTAAAATATGAATTTTAAGAATATTCAAGACCAATATATATATAAAATATGATTTTATCAAAACGTGGAGTTATTATTGTATGCATGCAATATTTGTCACACGATACGTTTTGTTTTATTTAATAAATATACAAAACGGTTAAAGCCCTTTTTCAAAACGTAAGTCTATGCCATCCCATTTTAAGACACTCGCTTGTTGCAACGACACTCACGTGGAGAGAGCATTACCAAACGCGTGGATTGTTTTTGTAACAACCGAGGTGTTTTTCCGCGAATTCCATGAATGTATTCGGCAGGAAATTCACCGTCTTGAAATAGGACGACTTAATCGGAATCTTGTTACGGAGAGAGCATTAGCCAAACATAAGGAAGCCCGAGGCATGAATGGGATCAAACATTCCAAAATTGACAATCGTTGTCTAGGATCCCATAAAGATCTAGGAATTACACACGAGATGTAATTGGTAAACGTTACCTACCTTGTTGTTTTAACTTGATGGAGAGAGCATTAGCCAAACATTCAAGGTTAAGTTCTACTTGGATCCTAGCCTTTAACAATTAAAGAATTTTATATAATTCTAAAGGGTATTAATTATTAAAGGATTAAATATCGAAAATACTAAATTGAACTTTGTTAATTTTGTAGATGGCTCCTAACTCAACTACGCCCGTTAACAACTTATCTCTTCGTTCAATTTTAGAGAAAGAAAAACTCAATGGTACAAATTTCTTAGAATGGTATCGTAACTTGAGAATCGTTCTTAAGCACGAAAAGAAATTGTACATACTTGAGGATCCCGTTCCTGAGGAACCTCCATTGACTGCGGGCAAAGCCGTTAGGGATGCTCGGGTGAAGCATTCCGACGACTCGGTCGAAGTTGCATGCCTCATGCTTGCTACCATGTCTCCGGATCTTCAAAAGAACCTCGAGGAGCATGGAGCATATGAGATGCTTCGCCAACTTAAAGAAATGTTCCAAAATCAAGCGAAGCAAGAACGCTTCGAGGTCACTCGAGCCTTCCATGCATGCAAGATGGAGGAAGGTAAATCCGTTAGCGAATATGTGCTAAAGATGAAAGGATACATTGACCAGCTTGCTAGGATTTGATCTCCCATAACCAACGAGTTTGCACAGGATATGATCCTTAACTCATTGACCAAAGCTTATGCTCAATTCGTCATGAATTACAACATGAACAATTGGGAGAAATCTGTCTCAGAGTTGCATGGGATGCTTAAACTGCTGAGAGTAAGATTCCAAGCAAAACACCTCAGGTCTTGATGATTCAGGATGGGAAAATCAAGAAGAAAAAGAAGAACAACTCAAAGGGATAGGGTAAAGGGAAAGCAAAGGGAAAGGACAAAGGCAAACAGGTTGCCAAAGCTCCTACACCCAAGATGGCGGGAAAGGTTCCCAAAAGTGACCCGTGCTTTGAATGCGGGGTGGTAGGACATTGGAGGCGCAATTGTCCAACCTACCTCACGGAGTTGAAAAAGAAGAAGGCTAGTGAGGCCAGCACTTCAGGTATATATATGATTGAAATGTATACTTTTTCATTAATTCCTGGGTATTTGATACCGGTTTTGGAACTCACATTTGTAACAATGTGCAGAAGTTTAGAAAAAGTAAGATGCTGAAGCCAGGCGATTTGGACCTCCATGTGGGCAATGGAGCAAATGTTGCTGTTGAAGCCCTTGGAACTTTTGAATTACTATTACAAAATGTCTTGTACTTAATATTAAACAATTGTTGTTATGTACCTAGTTTAACTAGGAATATTATTTCAGTAGCTCGATTAAGAGAATCGGGATTCACTTTTAATTTCTTTGATGATGGCATTCGTGCTTTCAAAAACGACATTTTGTATTTTGAGGCTTGCCCTCTTAATGGAATATATGAAGTTAATCTTAAAAGATCTCTTGATGATAATTCTATATATACCACTAGCACCAAACGACATAAGCATGACTTGAGTCAAACATACCTATGACATTGTCGACTTGGTCATGTAAACAAGAAACGCATTACAAAACTTCAAAAGGATGGAATTTTAAAATCAAATGATTCTATCTCATTTGAAGTTTGCGAATCATGTTTATATGGGAAGATGACTAAGGCTCCTTTCTCCGGTTCAAGTGAAAGAGCCAAAGATCTATTAGGAATCATACATGCGGATGTATGCGGTCCTTTTAGATCAATGTCTAGGGATGGTGATAGATACTTCGTTACATTCACCGATGATTTTAGTAGATTTGGGTATGTTTATTTAATGAAACATAAACATGAAACATTTGAAATGTTCAAGATGTTTCAAAACGAAGAACAAAATCAACACAACAAAACAATCAAGGCCCTTCGTTCCGATCGAGGTGGCGAGTACTTAAGCCAAGAATTTATGGATCATCTCAGTAATTGTGGGATTATCTCACAACTTACTCCTCCTAGAACACCACAACATAATGGTGCGTCTGAAAGGAGGAACCGAACTCTACTAGATATGGTTCGGTCTATGATGAGCCAAAGTACTCTACCCTCGTCCTTTTGGAGTTATGCTTTATTAACTGCTACGCGCATATTGAATATGGTTCCAACCAAGAAGGTAGATAAGACACCATATGAGATGTGGTATGGAAAGGTTCCAAACTTATCTTACTTGAAAGTCTGGGGTTGTGAAGCTCATGTACGACAAGAGGCTTCAAGCAAACTCGATCCTAGATCTATCAAATATAATTTTGTGGGATATCCTATGTAACACCGGCTTTGTAATCACCAGATTAAATATCATTACATTGAGCAGCGGAAGTTATTTACAAGCAAACTTTGTATCAAGTGTTGGTGTTACTCTACATACAAACCGACCATAATGTTTATATTTACATCACACGTGTTCCACAAAAAATATCCAGTAGGAGGCAACCCAGCTCACAAGGCAACCTATTCTCAATCTACAAAAGAGTTAACATGGCACCATTAGTTATACACATAGCTAGTGAGTACAAACTTAACATAAGCATCATTAGAGCAAGTCATGCATCACATGAATAAGCAAACAATGCTATCCTATCACATTGTGGTATGCTGACATGATCGGTATAAGTTGTTTCTTGCAGGATAGCTAGTCCCGCTCAACACCAATACACCAGGGGATCAGGCACAACCATCCGTGCTGGTGGGGGAGCATAAAGCAGTCCACCAAGCATCGTTTATGGAACCATAGGTTCCCTGGTAACCCCGGCCAGATACTGGATGATTACAATCTCACGTCAAGGCACGGTGGTTCTTCAGAACCTAAGATCCGGGATGCCCCCGAATCACCGTTAAGTTCCGAATCACATGTTAAGGATCCCTGAACCCAACTACAGAGTTGACCTTAACCATGCAACAGTTGTTCGCGAACATTTTACATAAACATAGTTGATCCAATCTGGATCATTTACTTTGCATGCATATTCATTTACTTCATTAAGCATGCATAATCATTCATTAGATCATTACGGATCCAATCTGGATCCCTAGCATACATATCATTCATCTTAACTAGGCGGCTCCAATTCTGGATTCTGCTGGCATACACTTAACTTACATATGACAAGTATTTAGCTTGGCATTGTGCACTAAGTAGCATGGCAACACTTATTCATTTACTTTTAAGCGTACGTGCACTTAAAACACTTAGCAAATAAATCTTCCTCTAATGAGGCTTACGGAAGTCGGTACTCACGTGAGTGGCTTAAACAGATAGTTAATTCACTACTGCTTTACTTAGTATGTCAAGTTCACCTAGAATAGTATTATTTACATTAACCATCTTAACATATAAAGAATGGCTACTAAATTCAACATAGGAATCCCTAAATCCGGACCTCACACAAATCCGACAAAACTGTCGGATTGTGGAAAATCCGATACTTAGGGGAATCTGGTAGTTGGGAAATCCGACACTTAGGAAATCCGGTACTTAGGAAATCCGGTACTTAGGAAATCCGGTACCTAGGAAATCCGACCCATACTATACTTGGTTGAATCCGGACAAGTGGAAATCCGATACTTTATCGGATTTTGATACTTAGACATTCTTGAGTTGACGACATTAATAATTCAATGGAATCTGACAACCACAAAGAAATCCGACACCATCGGATTCCGACACAAGGAAATCCGATACTATCGGATTTGGCTATCGGTTTTGGACAATATACGGATTCCGACACATTCAAGGTCTTGGAATCCGACACTATCAACCCCAGAATTCTGCCACCTCCATTCTCTCATTTCCTGAATTCTTTCTTGTTGGTTTTATATTTAAACAATCTGAAAACATCATTTTTCATTCATATGAACTGCACAAACTCCTCAAATCCAAGCAAGAACACTAAACAAATCAAAACCCACTTGTGAAGTAAGCTTTGAATGTTTTTGCATAGTATTTTGCATGAATTTGAGTTTTGATCATATTCTAAGCATAAAATCGATTTCAAACATGTTTAACTCTGCTAACGAGTAGTTGTTTACCTTTGTTTAAATTCGGAAATCACCAATTGCCAATTCTTCAAGAATCCGAGAGAGAGGCACAAGAAAGGGCGAGAGAAGAGTGTTTTTGTGTTTGTGTGCTTTGATATCAACTTTGACTATTAAGTCAAAGTTTACACACACACACACACACACACACACATATATATATATATATATATATATATATATATATCCAGAGGCACCGCCTCTGGATTTTACTTTTATTCTTTTCTTTCTTGTAATAATATTTATTCATATATACATACACATTGCACATAACACATCTAACACATAATCACAAATATACAATTAACTCTTCTTATTAATATGATTAACTTACAATGTGGATTCTTTCTATTAATCTATTAACTTATGTACACTCACACACGATTTACAACTAGGCCCAAATCGAGGATGTTACAAATCTACCCCCCTTAAGAAGAATCCGTACTCGGAATCTACTCAGAGATAAACAGGTGAGGGTATCTGGTCTTCATCTCGTCCTCGACTTCCCATGTCAGGTTTGGAGCTAAGCTGTGCTTCCATTTAACAAGAACCAGCTTGATCATCTTCTTTCGTAGTTTCTTGACCTTCGTGTCAAGAATTTCAACAGGTTCTTCTACGAGTCGCTTAGAAGAGTCAACCTTTAGTTCTTGTAACGGAACAATTTGCTCCTCTTCAACGTTGCACTTGTGTAAGTAGCACACGTTAAAGGTATCATGGATTCAAGATAGCTCAGGCGGCAGTTCAAGAGTTACCGTCTGATCATTGACTTTACGCACGATCTTGAATGGGCCTATGAAATGTGGACTTAGCTTCCCCTTGTGCCCAAAACGAATGACACCCTCCTAAGGGAAAACCTTTAAGAATACACGATCACCAACATCGAATGTAGCGGGACGGCATTTAGGATCCGCATACATCTTCTGTCGGTCACGGGCTGCTTTCAGCTTTTCTAGAGACATATTCACTTTATTTGAAGTTATCTGGACAATCTTAAGTCCAGCAAACTGCTTCTCTCCGGGCTCCAACCAGCAAGTTAGAGTGCGACAACGTCTCCCATAGAGCATCTCATATGGTGGCATTCCAATGCTGGAATGATATGAATTATTATAAGCAAATTCAATCAATGGGAGATGAGAATCCCATGATCCACCAAATTTGAGTACACACGCCCGAAGAATATCTTCCAGTGTTTGGATCGTTCGTTCAGATTGGCCATCGGTCTACGGGTGATAGGCAGTGCTTAGATGCACACGGGTGCCTAACTCACGTTGCAAACTTTGCCAGAAATTAGATACAAATCGAGAGTCACGATCAGAAACAATTGAGCAAGGAAGAATGTGACGTGATACTATCTCATCAATATAAAGCTGTGCCAAACGAGTCAACGAGGCAGACTCGTTGGTTGCCAAGAAATGAGCACTTTTGGTTAGTCGGTCAACAATGACCCAAATCATATCATGCCCTCTGAACGTCTTTGGCAGCTTTGTCACAAAATCCATCGTGATGTGATCCCATTTCCATTCCGGAATGTCAAGCTGTTGCAGATTGCCATAAGGCCTTTGATGCTCTGTTTTGACCTGGGCACAAATTTGACATTTCTCCACGAATGAAGCAATGTCTTTCTTCAGAGTTAGCCACCAATATAACCTTTTCAGGTCATAGTACATTTTGGTGATACCCGGCTGGATAGATAACTTAGACTTATGAGCTTCTTGCAGAATCAGCTCGCGATTACCTCTAATGAGAGGTACCCAAATCCTGGATTGAAAAGTCTCCAATCCACGATTGTCTTCACCCAGCTGGTCTTTTAACTTTTTCATCGTTTCAGCTTTCAGATTGTGAAAGTCCTTTGTGGTGTAGAAGATGAGTAAACATGAATACTTGAGGTAAAGATGATGAAGTTGATATGAACAAGTATGAACACTTTGTATAAACTTTGAAGAATCTCTCTTAGTATTTCTTGAACGTGAATGCAGAGATTGATATTACAAAGAGTTGCCTTGCAAACTAGGTTTGCAAGGCTTTAAATACTAGTAGGCACATGGGCCCTAAAGCCTTATGGCCCAATACCATCTATTAACTAGACTAACTAATACATATAAGAAAAGTGGGCCTAGCCCATATAATAAACTAATCTAGTTAAACATATTACATACAAAAGAACACAAGGCTAACAAACTATTTAATATCCAACAATCTCCCCCTTTTGTTGCCTTGTGCTGAAGCACGTAATCTTGATTTCATCTGCTCCTCTGACCCAGGAGTCTTTCCCAACTCCAGATGGCCTTTCTTTCCTGAATCTTATCCTCCAACAGATCTGCTATTCTGGTCATTTTTACCAATTCTGATTGATCAGGAAGGTGGCGGTTTCTGAAGCATGTTCTGTGGTATTTGGATATGCATCTTTGAAGCGTTCCGTCAGAATAAGCACTGAGTTCTGAAAGTCGAAGGAATACTTTCTCTCCGTTAAGATTTGGCATGACGAATCCATCTGCTCCTTCGTAGTCTTCATCATATTCTTCTATAATCGTGTATTTTCTGTGTTTGTCTAGCTTTAAATGCTGTTGGTTAGGCCTTTGAAGATTTATTTTTGCAAGATCAGCCTCAACACCAAGCTGTAAATCGTGGGTTCTGCACAGAATGATTTTCTTTCTCATAAAGTCTCTGACAACTTCGAGAGCCCTTTGTTCTTCTCGAGTCTTTTCAAGCTTGCAAGCCAGCTCATCTTCCATATGAGTTATGTCTCCCAAATTCAAGAATCTAAGCTCGACCTCGTGAAATGTATATCTTTTCCCATCTGCTCTGGTTACACGAAAGTGAACCATTTGATAGTTGAGGAAGTTACGCAAGTACACGAACTCGATCTTGACAATTGGATATTTGGAGGAAACTTGTTGTTTCTCACTTGTATGGAAGGTGGCGGCGAATCTGACGGCTTTTTCATGTTCTGCTGAGTTTAGCACATATAGATCATCAACCTCTCTGACAATCTCTGAGAAGATACCCGGAATTATTTCTTCAAGATACAAAGTATTTAACCATTGTGTGGGCCATCGAGGTTGGTCTTTAGCTAGAGCTTCCCTAGGCCTGATATTCTGATGTTTGGCCTTTCCGCTATTACTCTTTCGTGAGTGGCCAAGGGCATAGGTCCTCCATGGTAAGTTGCAGGTACCGGCCACTCACCCCCTTTTTGTTTAGACCCTTGAGGTTACTGCTGACTTATAAGATCGATGGGCGCAATGTTGAATTGCCCTTGTTCAGGTGGAAAGATGTCAAGCAGTTCCCTGTTTACCGTTGTGAAGACTTTGCGGATGTTGATTAGCGGAGTCTCTTCTACTTCCTCTGTAATTGGCCTTTTGCCTTTGGATTTTTCTGTTGAGGATTCAGGAAGAGAGGATTCTGGCTCTTTTGAGTGTGTTTGGATTTGTGGGATTTGGATTGTAGGAGTTTGGATTGTTGGGATGATTGTTGGGGTTTCTTGTCTTTCTACCTTTGACTCTGCCCCCTGACCCGCTTCAAATTCAAATTCTGCCATTGTAGGCTCAGTAGCAGGCTCAGTTTGTTGTTGTTTACCCCCACTCCCACTGCCGCTTTGACCCTCTGACGGCTTTGACACTGGGGCAGCTTTGATTCGGAGTACTGTGCTTTGGGCCCAAATGTAACGCCGCTGCCGCTTCTCCCCCTCATGATGTCCTGGATCCTCAGGATCATCATGCTTACGTTTGCGTGTTTCCGATTGAGCCTTACACGACTCCTCCACAACATCCAGCCTTTTGATAATATTTGAGACGGTAGAGGTTAAGGCATTTAAGGCTTGTAGGACAGTATCTTGGAAGGTGGTGGAGCTGGAGGAGGAGGGCTGGGGTTGGTGTTGTAGTGCTGCTAGGATGGTTGATTGTTCAGGTGTAGGATGGGCAACACTATTCAGTTTAGCATGTAAGAGGTCCTTGAGTTCATCGATTGAATAATCTCGCTCAATGACGGTAGGTGGGCGCTTTTCCAGGGCTCGGATTTGGGCTCTGAGGGAGTCGATTTCAAAGTGGAGTTGTGCGTTGACATACTCCCTCAGGCTAGAGTCTAGTGAAGAGAACTTAGAGTTTAGGAAAGACCTAAGCTCCGGTGTAACCCCGACCTCATCAAGAGGCTCGGTTGGCACAGGTCTTTCAGACCCGTGGCCCTCACGCAGTGTTGACGCAATTGTAGCACTGGAGGGACTTCCGCTCGATCCTCGCGTTACCTCTGCAGTAGAGGCTGCTACGGGCGTTCTGGCAACGTCACGAAGACGTGCTAATGCAGATTGTGTCCTAGCAAATGATTGAAAACCAGTTAAGGGTGGCGCTAGACTCAATGGTGCTCCGAAAGAAGATGTGGACGGGGGAGGCGGTCCACTGAATTCAAAGCCAGCAAACTCCGAGCGAGTTGCTGATTGCGTATGTGATAGATCCCCTTGCAATGAAACCACTTCCATTTGAGTGGAAGCATAGTGGCTAGTGGGGTGAGGTGCATGCACTGGTGGGATGCCAGTGTCTGTTTCAATACCAGTCGGAACAGTGTCCCGACCGGTAGTAGATGAGGCTTCCCGGCTTTCTCGGTCTGGTGTACTCTCACTCTCATCATTTTCTTTCTCACTCGCGCTATCACTCACTACAACCTCTACTTCTTCGTCTTCTCTACTCATAAGGAGTTTTGTTAAAGCGACGGTGCAAAATTGTGCGGTTTTGTGTGTAGCACGCTATGTTGACAGCTTCTGCCCAATAGGAAGGTGACAAATCTGCATAGGACAGCATGGTTCGAGCTACTTCTACAAGCGTTCGATTTCTTCGTTCGACTACTCCATTTTGCTCTGGAGTGTATGCTGCGGAGAGCTGATGCATGATTCCCACGGATTCAAGAAAAGAATCCAAGACTTTGTTCTTGAATTCGGTGCCATTGTCGGTTCGAATAGTTCCAACCTTTCCTTGTGATTGATTCTGCACCTGTTTGAGGAATGAGATGATTGTAGATGGAGCTTCATCCTTTGCCCTCAAGAACTTGACCCAAGTGTATCTCGAATAGTCATCAACTACCACGATAATGTACTTCTTCCCATTACGAGACTAAACCCTCATCGGCCCGCACAAGTCCATGTGCAGCAGTTGGAGAGGAGCTTTTGTGTTGGACACCTGTTTGATTTTGTGAGATGCCCGTTTCATTTTCCCTCTCTCACAGTGCTCACAGAGGTGCTTTTTTTCAAACTTCAGTTTGGGCAGTCCGCGAACCAGATCACCGTTGACCAATTTGTTGATATTCTTGAAGTTGAGGTGAGAGAGTTTGCGATGCCACATCCATGTCAGTTCCGATGAGGCCTTGGACAGAAGACATACTGACTGTTTGCCTTCCAGATCTGCAAGATCAATGCTATACAGATTTGACCTTCTAGACCCAGTCAGTACCACATCACCATTTTCAGTCTTAACTAAGCAAGTTTTGGCCTTGAAGTTAACTTCTAACCCCTTGTCACAAAATTGCCCAATACTGAATAAGTTGTGTCCCAACCCTTCTACATATGATACTTTGCTTATTTTTATATTTTCTTTGATAATGTCTCCAGTGCCCATTATTGGATCTACGTGGTCGTTTCCGAAACGAACATTTCCCGAGTATTTTGGGACATAGTTCGTAAGGAGACTCTTTTCACCCGTCATGTGCTTCGAGCAGTCGGAGTCCAAGTACCACCGGCTAGATATCTTCACAATGAAGACAAAAGTTGTTGAAGTACCCATTGTGTATTGGGTCCTTGACTGTTAACAAAAACAACAGTATCACATGTATTTTCAGTTAATGAGTTCGGTGTTAGAATGTTGGAAGTGCAAACTTGTGACACCGTTTGTGGTTGAGACGGTGATGGTATTATGGTTTCTTTGGATATTGAGATGTGGTGACGGATTGTTCAATAACCACGTGATTACAACCTTTTGGTAGTGAGACATCATCATCGATGTATGCACTTGATTTCTTTGGAAGTCTTGCTTTGGTTGTTTCAGTTATCACTTTGATGGGTTTGTATTGAACTGTAGGTTGTTTATGCTGTTTGAATTGAGTTTGCTTACTCAAGTGATTTGTGACAGTTGGTTTGGCAGCATTAGGATTGGCGTGATTCCAGTTATTGTGATATCTGCGATTTGGAGTCCGTGAAGTGTGCCCATTGGTAGATTTTGATTCTATATTTTGTTTAACAGACACACTTTTGTTACTTATTTGGAATTTTGCTCTTGTGGAGCGTTTCTTTCGCCAATAGGTAATTTTATTACCTCGTTTGTTTATGAAGGAAGCTTGTTCATGAGTGGATTCAAAGGATTTATAGTTTGAATTTGGTTTGATCCCTCCTTTCTTTCTATCATCATCATACACACATTTGAAAGTATAGTGACCTTCCATGCAACCATCACTCATGCAAAATATTTCAGTTTTAATAGAATCAAGTGGAGTTCGAACAGATTTAACATGTACGATTGACAAATCATTACAAAGTAACAAAGTTGTTTGTTTATTGAAAGTAGCTGGGTAAATCAAACACTCTTCGTCTTGTCTTCCTCCATCTTTCTCTTCTGGCTTCTTTCGCCATCCAAAAATCTGTTTTCTCTTGCTCCTCACATTTCCACCTAGAAGGACATTTGGGTTAGAAGTAGACATTTCCAAACTATCATTCTTAGGGTGAGAGCGTGTTGTTTGTTTCTTAATTAGCTTTGTTTTGGATTTGGATAGTTTCGATGTAATATTCTTTCGTGATAACGGAGTATCAATTATCTTAGCTTTTCCTTTAAAGTGATTGGATTCAATTGTTTGCATTCTGAAAAAATCATTCTCAAGTGTATTAAGTTTCTCATGAAGAGTGAATAATGATTTTTCTGATTTTCTGCATTGTTCACAATTTTCACCAAGATTCATTGGAGATACATCACTTGCATGTATGTTGAAATTTGAGTTTCCAGATGTTGAACATTCACCTTCTTGCACGTGTGGAAATGAGATTCTAGACGTGCTTATGGCAGCGGAATTTTGTGATTTGGTATTTTCAGTGGCAAGGTGATCAATCAGGTTATGAAGAATTGTTTTTTCAAAGTCAAAGACAATGGATCTATGGACAAGTTCAAGTTCAACTAACTCAAGGTGTCATTGTAGATCCATATGGGGAATATAGAGGCTCGGCTCGGGTGGAGAATCCGAGATTGATGGTAATGACTCCATTTCTGTTTGGGAGTAGCTTCGGAAGTAGTCATCGGAAATTGTGGGTTTGAAGACTTCGGTTATATAGGACTGATTTAGGCTTTCGTAGTCATACGAGGTTGAAGCTCTATTCGTGATGCGTCTCTTGTGTTCCTCCTCGGCCAGTTCGTCGACTTGTCCAACGAACACCATTTGCTTGGTTAATCCCATATTCATGCATTCAAAGTCGTATAACTGTTTAGCACTTATCTTGTCACTTATGTGAGGATTAACGTAACCTAAACCTTCGTATGTCCATTTAGAAAATTTAACATCCTTAGGTTTGTTCAGAAAAATGGTTTGTGCTGTTTGATCTCTTTTAATTAATAGGTCTTCGAGATCTTTTATTTTTTAGTACAGTTGACATCGTTCTTTTTGCAAAAACTTAAAATCTTCTTCAGCTGAGACTTTGGCCGCTTTTAAGTTATGAATTATTACCTCATTTTCACTTTTTAAGGTATTTAGTTCATTTTTTTCGCGGTTAATTCTGTTTGAAGGTTGTCTAAGTTAGAAGTTGATTGATTCTTGATTCGGTGTTCCAAATTAGAGATTTTACGGTTTTGTCGTTCGATGTGTTCAACCAGTGTTTGAGCATACTCAATGTTTACCTTCCCAGAAACATCTGCATCATCAGTGTGTGTTTCTTCAAAGTCCTCAACCCCATCAGCTTCATTCTCATCCTAATCATCTAAGGAGACCACATCATGAGCCATCAAGCAAAAATGAGCTTGATCAGTACTATCTTCGTCCGAATCATCTGTATCGGACATAAATTGATCTTCTTCAACAAGCATCGCTCTCCCACTCTCCCTTTTCTTTGTCAACCGTAGTTTGTTACGGTAGTATTCGGCATCTTTAGTCTTGGGTTTTCGACAATCTTTGATAAAATGCCCTGTTCTACCGTAGTTGTAGCATTTCTTTTACTCTTCTTGAGGTTCTACGGGTTTGTCCGTCTTCTTCTTCTCATCAGCTACCATCCCCTCACCTTTTCTAGGTCCGGATGTGTACTGCTGTCGGTTGTTGGTCTTTCCGTACTTGTTCTGGAAAGCCCTCGTAATCAATGACATAGCTTTCAGTACTGCATCCTTTTCTGACATCTCCATCTCTCCTTCCGAGGAGTCGGAGTCAATCACAACTTGCTTCCCTTTGCTACCCCTGGATGATTCCCGCGGTCTCCTTTCAGCCACTAGTGCAACCGGGTCAGAGGGTTTCTTCATCGAAAGTTTGGTGAGAACTTCATCTTGAAACTGATTCAAGTCCTCATAAATCGAGTGGTGGGATACCGCCTTGAGATTCCGATTAACATGTTTATACAAGCGAACATGTTCACTCCATTCAGGACCAAGTGCGCTGATCTAGTTGACGTTTATATCTAGATCGGATCTCGGTACGCCATGACTCCTCATTTTGTTCAACAGTCTGCAGAAGTGACTATAAGTGTCCTGTAACAGTTCACCCTCCCTGGCCTTGAATTCCCGGAAGGGGTTAACAAGTTGTGTTTCCCGGATAAATGACCCTTGCTCAGTACCCTGCATTTGTTGTTTTACTTCGTCCCAAATCTCTTTGGCAGAAGTCAAACTGTCTATCTTTGAGTAGATTTCCGCGCATAGCCCTTGTTTCAAGTAATATTTTGCGTCTTTGTCAGCGCGTGCACGGTCTTTCTCTTCAACAGTTAGTTCTGATGGGAGCTTCCGTCGCCTTTTGGCAAGAATTGGTGGATTGTTTTCTGGAACAGCCTCGACAAATTTTTCAAAAATAGCATCACCGTATAGGATGCTGTCTTTCATCATTTCACCATATTTTTCATTATGCTCTATGAAGTCCATAAACCTTCATTTCCATACATTGTACTCATTTCTGAAAAGTACTGGAGGTTTAGTGTCAGTTCCTATAGCGAGGATTTCGTTGCTTGAACTCATCTTTACTCTGGATCTTTCTCCCTGAAATAGAATGGTTTGTGTGTGTGTGAGAAAACTTGTGACGTTGGTTTAAGTGTTTGAGAATTGGGTGAAGTTGTCCAAGTGTGACTTGATGCGACTGTCGGATGGTCCGAAAGTCGGATGGACTGAGAGTTCTTGGATTTGTGTTTCTTTGACTGTCGAATGGATTGATTGTTATCCGAAAGTCGGATGAGCTTTTGGTCCGAAAGTCGGATGAAGTTCTAGGTGATCCGAAGGTCGGATGAAGTTCTATGTGATCCGAAGGTCGGATGAAGTTCTAGGTGATCCGAAGGTCGGATGAGATTTTCGTCGGAAAGTCGGATGAGCTTCGAGCCTAAAGGTCGTATGAGTTTTCAAAAGTAAGTTCGGATGGTTTGTTTTGTGAAAGTCGCACGACAGTCGGATGGGCCAAAGTCGGATGAGCCTAGAGTCGCACGACTGTCGGATGGATAATAATCCAAAACTTGCAGGTCTGTACTCTGTTCGATAACAGACTACTAATTTGCCCAAAACACACTAAAAACTCACTAAACTTTTGTTTTGACCTTTTCTTTTACTAGAAACACTTCTCTTTACTGATTTCAACCCAAAACAACAACAAATTTTTGAAAATTTGATGAAACAGTAGACAACTTTAAGAACTTGAAGAACACTAAATTTTCAGGAACACTACCTAGATGTTGTCTGTTTATCCTAAAAAACAATTAAAAAGGTTTTATCCTTTTTAAATACTTCACAAAAAACTTAAAAAAAATAAGAGATTTTGGCTAAATGGGTTTTCTTCTTTCTAAGCCTCACGTAAACAAGAACAAAAGCAGCTTCTGGGTTTGCTTCTCACACACAGATGTTTCTTTCAGGTAATGTTGAACCAATCCAGTAGGGAGTTGGCTCTGATACCAATTGAAAGTCCTTTGTGGTGTAGAAGATGAGTAAACACGAATACTTGAGGTAAAGATGATGAAGTTGATATGAACAAGTATGAACACTTTGTATAAACTTTGATAAATCTCTCTTAGTATTTCTTGAACGTGAATGTAGAGATTGATAGTACAAATAGTTGCCTTACAAACTAGGTTTGCAAGGCTTTAAATACTAGTAGGCACATGGGCCCTAAAGCCTTATGGCCCAATACCATCTATTAACTATACTAACTAATACATATAAGAAAAGTGGGCCTAGCCCATATAATAAACTAATCTAGTTAAACATATTACATACAAAAGAACACAAGGCTAACAAACTATTTAATATCTAACAGATTGTCATCTTGCAAAGCTAACTGCTGGGCGTCTTTTAACTTCGCAATCAAATCTGATATTACTGTGAGTTTCATGAACTTTGCCTCTGCTGCTGGCCCCTTACGGCTCAAAGCATCCGCTACTATGTTGGCTTTACCCAGGTGGTAACGGATTTCACAATCGTAGTCTTTGATTAACTCTAACCAACGGCGCTGCCTCATGTTGAGTTCTTTCTGAGTAAAGACATACTGTAAGCTTTTGTGATCAGTGCATATTACACACTTTGTGCCATCAAGGTTATGCCTCCATAACTTCAGTGCGAACACCACAGCAGCAAGTTCAAGATCATGGGTTGGGTAGTTCCTTTCATGAGATTTCAGTTGCCGAGAGGCATAAGAAATCACTTTGTCTCGCTGCATAAGGACACAACCCAAACCCGCATATGAGGCATCACAATAGACGGTGAAGTCCTCCGAACCGTCAGGCAAGGCGAGAATCGGATCTTCACACAATAACCGCTTTAAGGTCTGGAACGTTTCTTCTTGAGTTTCCGACCAGACAAACGCTACATCCTTACGAGTCAGCTTGGTCAACGGACCCGCAAGTTTAGCGAAGTTGCGAATAAATCGCCGATAGTAGCCGGCCAATCCATGGAAACTTTTTATTTCAGAAGGAGTTCGAGGAACCCCCCAATTCATCACCGCTTCCAACTTACCCGGATCTACTTTGACGCCTTCTTGACAAATGAAATGGCCAAGGAAATGTACTTCCCTAAGCCATAACTCGTTTGAGAGTTTCGAGAACCTGACCAAGATGAAGCTCGTGATCCGCTTCAGTCTTCGAGTAGACAAGAATATCATCAATGAAAACAATCACGGATCTATCAAGAAATGGTCGGCAAACGCGATTCATTAGATCCATGAATATAGCAGGAACATTGGTTAAGCCGAACGGCATAACCAAAAATTTGTAATGACCGTAGCGAGTTCGAAAAGCAGTTTTCGGAATATCTTCTTCGTGAACTCGTACTTGATGATACCTTGAACGAAGATCGATCTTAGAAAAATACCTAGCTCCTTGTAATTGATCGAAAAGATCGTCAATTCGCGGAAGGGGATACTTATTCTTTACAGTTCGCTTATTCAGCTCCCTGTAATCTATACATATTCGCATGGTTCCATCCTTCTTTTTAACGAATAGCACAGGAGCTCCCCAAGGTGAGGAACTTGGACGAATGAAACCTTTTTCAAGTAACTCCTGGATTTGAGTCATCATCTCGCGGATTTCAGAAGGAGCGAGACGATATGGAGATCTGGCTACAGGTGTAGCTCCAGGAATAAGCTCGATTCTATATTCAACGTTTCTTACCGGAGGTAAACCCGGTAATTCATCAGGAAAGACTTCAGAGTAATCAGATACTACCCTGATATTTTGAACCGGTCGCTTCTCCATCTTAGCATCAATAACATATGCTATGAAGGAATCACAACCTTTGGAAATAGACTTTTGGGCTTTAATGACGGAGATAACAGGAATGTCAGACTCCCGTCATTCTCCTGGAGCTATTGCATAAGATCCATCAGCAAGAGGGATCTTAATCATCTTCTTGGAACAGAGAATCTTAGCATCACACTTGCTAAGCCAATCCATTCCAATTACAATATCGAAGCCCGCAATAGGCCTTATAAAGAATGAGATAGGGATACTACTCCCATCAATATAAATAATGGTGATGGGGACTTTCTCGGTAACCGAGACTACTTTGCCGTCAGCAACTTCTACATTAAGAAGCTCGTCTAATGGCATAACAGGTAATTGATGTCTTTTGCGACAAGCAACATAAACAAAAGAATATGTTGCTCCTGAATCAAATAGCACACTTGCAGGAATATAATTGATAAGGAATGTACCAGTGACGACATCCCCTGCTGCCTTTGCTTCCTCAGCCGTAATATGAAATGCCCTCCCTTTTGTGTGAGGTGCATTGTCTTTCCTTTGCCCTCCAGAAGACCCAGTTGCTCCAGAAGACCTGCCGGCTCCCGAGCTTTGTCTATCAGGGCACTCCACCATCTTGTGTCCGGGTTTGCGACACCGGTAACACACATCCTCTTTTTACCGGGTTTTGCCTACACCTGCCGCATCTTCTGGTTGCTGCAGAACACTCCCAAGCATGATAGGTATGACATGAAGAACACCAAGGATTATCAGGTATTGGTTTGTTAGAAGAATCAGTCTTCCCACCTATAGAGGATTGCCCTTTTGAAGAGCCCGATTTAAGAGATGGCTGAAACTTTCTTTTAGTACCACCACTGACAAATTCGCCCCGGCATTGTATACGATCGCCTTCCATTTGTCGGGCCACTTTGAATGCCCAATCCAGTGTTGGAGCTACCCGCACATGGGCGCAAAATTCCAGTGGCAGGGTTGCCACAAACCTTCTTATCTTGGTTACTTCATCTAGTATCAGGTGTGGAACAAACCTCATTTATCAGTGAATGAGGTGATGTGCTCTTCAATCGGTTTATCTCCCTTCTGGAGATTAGTAAACTCTCTTTCCATCCGTTCCATGTCATACTCGGTGCAATACTTCTTTAATACTTTTTTAGAAAATTGCTCCCAAGAGAGAGCACTCAATATCTCTTTACTGACAGAGGCCTTCACGGTGTCCCACCAGAAAATGGCACGACCCTTCAGCATACGTACTGCGTACTTCACACAGTACTCTGGTTCACACTCTCAGGACTCGAACGTTTGCTCCATTTCACGGAGCCATTGGATTGTAACAGTGGGGTTATCACTCCCCTCGAATGTTAGAGGCTTGCACGACAAGAACTTCTTATACGAGCAAGTCTTGCGTGGTTTGCCAAGGGTAGACTACAGTAAGAGCTCCTTAGCGATATGGAGTTCTTCTTCCAGACGCTTTTTATATGCGAGTTGGTCTGGGTCAGGTCTTTCGCCACCAGCATTATGCTGAGAGCGTTGATCTACAGCCTAATAAGGCATGTGAGAAGCCTCATCCTCCATCACTTTTAATGCTTGCTTAGTATTTCTGCGATCGGTAGATATCTTTAACTTAACTTTTCTATATAACACAGAAAAGTAATTAATACTTTATTATACTTGCTTATCGTATCTGATAAGTATATCATAACAGGTAATATTCATGCAATACTCATACTCGACCCCCCACAAGGAACACTTTATTATGGTCGGGCCCGAGTATGAGATTAAATACTCTTGCAAGTACCCAATTCCCTCAAACTTAGGCTCTGATAACTACTTGTAACACCGGCTTTGTAATCACCAGATTTTTGCAAAAATTTGCGTTTTTAATAAACGTGAACTAAATCACGATTAAATATCATTACATTAAGTAGCGGAAGTTATTTACAAACAAACTTTGTATCAAGTGTTGGTGTTACTCTACATACAAACCGACCATAATGTTTATATTTTACATCACAAGTGTTCCACCAAAAATATCCAGTAGGAGGCAACCCAGCTCACCAGTTAACCTATTCCCAATCTGCAAAAGAGTTAACATGGCACCATTAGCTATACACATAGCTAGTGAGTACAAACTTAACATAAGCATCATTAGAGCAAGTCATGCATCACATGAATAAGCAAACAATGCTATCCTATCACATTGCGGTATGATGACATGATCGGTATAAGTTGTTTCTTGCACGATAGCTAGTCCCGCTCAACACCAATACACCGGGGGATCAGGCACAACCATCCACGCTGGTGGGGGAGCATAAAGCAGTCCACCAAGTATCGTTTACGGAACCATAGGTTCCCTGGTAACCCCGGCCAGATACTGGTTGATTACAATCTCACGTTAAGGCACGGTGGTTCTTCAGAACCTAAGATCTGGGATGCACCCCGAATCACCGTTAAGTTCCGAATCACCTAGTAAGGATCCCTGGAACCCAACTACAGAGTTGACCTTAACCATGTAACAGTTGTTCGCGAACAGTTCACATACACATAGTGGATCCAATCTGGATCATTTACTTAGCATGCATATTCATTTACTTCATTAAGCATGCATAATCATTCATTACATCATTACGGATCCAATCTGGATCCCTAGCATACACTAAGTAGCATGCATTGTGCACTAAGTAGCATGCCAACACTTATTCATTCACTTTTAAGCGTACGTGCACTTAAAACACTTAGCAAATAAATCTTCCTCTACTGAGGCTTACGGAAGTCGGTACTCACCTGAGTGGCTTAAACAGATAGTTATTTCACTTCTGCTTTACTTAGTATGTCAAGTTCACCTAGAATAGTATTATTTACATTAACCATCTTAACATATAAAGAATGGCTACTAAATTCAACATAGGAATCCCTAAATCCGGACCTCACACAAATCCGACAAAATTATCTGATTGTGGAAAATCCGATAACTTAGGGGAATCTGGTAGTTGGGAAATCCGACACTTAGGAAATCCGGTACTTAGGAAATCCGACCCAAACTATACTTGGTTGAATCCGGACAAGGGGAAATCCGATACATCATCGGAATCCGACACAAAGGAAATCCGAAATTTATCGGATTTCGATACTTGGACATTCTTGACTTCAGGACTTTAATAATTCAATGGAATCCGACAACTACAAAGAAATTTGACTCCATCGGATTCTGACACAAGGAAATCCGATACTATCGGATTTGGCTATCGGTTTTGGACAATATGCGGATTCCGACACATTCAAGGTCTCGGAATCCAACACTATCAACCCTAGAATTCCGCCACCTCCATTCTATGATTTCTAGAATTCTTTCTTGTTGGTTTTATATTTAAACATTCTGAAAACATCATTTTTCATTCATATGAACTGCACAAACTCCTCAAATCCAAGCACGAACACCAAACAAATCAAAACCCACTTGTGAAGTAAGCTTTGAATGTTCTTGCATAGTATTTTGCATGAATTTGAGTTTTGATCATATTCTAAGCATAAAATCGATTTCAAACGTGTTTAAATCTGCTAACAAGTAATTGTTTACATTTGTTTAAATTCAGAAATCACCAACTGCCAATTCTTCAAGAATCTGAGAGAGAGGCACAAGAAAGGGCGAGAGAAGAGTGTTTTTGTGTTTGTGTGCTTTGATATCAACTTTGACTATTAAGTCAAAGTTTACACACACACACACACACACACACACACACATATATATATATATATATATATATATATATATATATATATATATATATATATATATATATATATATATATATATATATATATATTCCAGAGGCACCGCCTCTGGATTTTACTTCTATTCTTTTCTTTCTTGTAATAATATTTATTCATATATACATATACATTACACATAACACATCTAACACATAATCACAAATATAGAATTAACTCTTCTTATTAATATGATTAACTTACAATGTGGAGTCTTTCTATTAATCTATTAACTTATATACACTCACACACAATTTACAACTAGGCTTAAATCGAGGATGTTACAAATCTACCCCCCTTAAGAAGATTCTGTCCTCGAAATCTACTCAGTGATAAACAGGTGAGGGTATCTTGTCTTCATCTCGTCCTCGACTTCCCATGTCAGGTTTGGACTTAAGTTGTGCTTCCATTTAACAAGAACCAGCTTGATATGGCAAATGGATGTCAAAACGGCTTTTCTAAATGACACTTAAGTGAAGATGTCTATATGGTTCCGCCCGAAGGTTCTGTAGATCCTAAGTATCCTAACAAGGTGTGCAAGCTTAAAAGATCCATTTATGGACTAAAGCAAGCATCTCGAAGTTGGAATATTCGATTTGATGAGAAAATCACAGAGTTTGGTTTTATCAAATCAGAAGATGAACCGTGTGTTTACAAGAAAACTAGTGGGAGCGTAGTAGCATTCCTTGTCTTGTATGTTGATGACATACTACTCATTGGAAATGACATCCCAACCTTGCAAGACATCATGTCTTGGCTTGGGAAGTGTTTCTCAATGAAAGACTTGGGAGAAGCCGCCTATATTCTTGGAATAAAGATCTATAGGGATAGATCTAGGCATCTTATTAGCCTAAGTCAAAGTGCATATATTGACAAGATCTTGAAATGGTTCAAGATGGAGAATTTTAAAAGAGGATTCTTTCCAATGGCACAAGGCACAGTTTTTAGTAAAGCTTAAAGCCCTAGCACAAAGGAAGAGCTAGATAGAATGAGTGAGATCCCATATTCTTCTGCAATTGGATCCATCATGTATTCCATGCTATGCACTAGGCCAGATGTCTCGTATGCCTTGAGCATGACGAGCAGATACTAGCAAAACCCAGGAGATAGCCATTGGATGGCATTCAAGAACATTTTAAAATACTTAAGAAGAACCAAAGACATGTTCTTGATCTATGGGGGTTTGGAATAAGATCTTTGTGTAAAGTGTTACACAGATGCTAGTTTCCAAATAGATCGAGACGATTCACGATCACAATCGGGCTATGTCTTCGTTATGAATGGAGGCGCGGTTGCTTGGAAAAGTTCTAAGCAAAGTGTAGTTGCACAATCCACTACAGAATCTAAATACATTGCTTCTTCTGAGGCTGAACAAGAAGCTGCATGGACGAAGAAGTTCATTCCTGACCTTGGGGTAGTAACAAGCATTCAAGACCCCATAGAGATATTTTGTGATAATGAACTATTGCCCAGGCAAAAGAACCTAGATCACATCACAACACCAAACACATCCTCAGGCGTTTCCACTACATACGGGATATAGTGGATAGAGGTGATGTGTGTTTTCGCAAAGTTCATACAGATCAGAATTTCGCAGATCCTTTTACGAAACCTCTTGCCTCGACTATGTTGGAATCTGCCCACCGACACACGTAGGCTGACATCACTGCCAATGAAGCGCGGGCCTATTGGGTCACACGCCAAGTTTCAATCTCGACAGCCTACTATAAGAGGAAAGAGTCAAAACGGTCAAATTCCAGTTGACCTAGGCTTCATGACCGTGAAGGATGCTCCACGGGTCGTGAAGCAGACTCGTGTCCACGAGTCCTGTTGTTGGCCGCATGGTTCATGAAACCCTAGTACTTCACGACCCTACACGGCCCGTGAAGGAGGTCGTGAACGCACAACCCTCACGATTCTTGCACTACGCGGCACGGCTCGTGGAGGATTAATGGTCGGTCGTGGCACATTTATCCTTCACGGCCCGTGAGAGCCCGTGAAGAAGTTGTGAAGGCAAAATTCTAAGTGACACTTGTATTTGGTTGGACCATTTTGTTGGTACAATAATGTAGTGCCACTTAGCTCTGACTCTGGACTCTTTGAACACAGAGAATGCTTATATTAGAGGTGTTCTTTGTTCATTCAACCTTCTTGGACATTTGGTGCATTATACACATATTGTGAGTTCTTCCATAGAGAGAGAGAGAGCAAGATCAATTGAAGGTGGTTAGTGCACAAGTGGTTAACAAGGCTGTTCCAGAAGATCATCAAGTGTTGGTGCCTTCTTTGGTTTGCTAGTACAAAGAGATTGAAGACTTCCTTGGTGTGGACTTGCATTAGGGCTTGGAGCCTTTTGTTTCAAGCTTACATCCCAAGTTCCTTTTGTTCCAGAGAATTATCAAAGTCTTCAAGGGTATGATTCACTTCCCTTCTTCTCTTTGTGCTTGTTTTTGGTTGCATGTATGTTCTTGCAAGTTTTCACCACCATTGGGAAATCATGGGATCGTTTTTGTGTGTTTTGTTGCTTCCGTTGCGTGCTTTGATCCCCATGGATTCCCAACAGTGGTATCAGAGCCATACTTGTAAGATGTATGCACCTTTGTGGCTTGAAAATCCATATTTTCGATTTTGGACATTCTGTCCAAAAGGTCTTCACGGGCCGTGGAGCTTGCTTCACGCGTCGTGAAGGCCACACGACCAGTCTCGTGGGGTGGTGGTCGTGAGAGGTTTTTAATCTGTTTCACGAGTCGTGGAGCATACTGCTTCACGGCCCGTGAGGTCCCGTGAAGAGCAGTAGCTCGTGAAGGCGTCGTGAACAGGCTGTTTTTGGCCTTTTTGAAAAAGAAAACTTAATATGGATTTTAGCTTTTGATTTTGGTGTTTCCAGAATCATTTTAGGCTGTTTAGCCTTGTAGATTAAGCCCCATAATATCCTAATTCTTTTATATGTATGTATTGGGTGGTTTTGGCATAAAATGCACACATGCATACATGTATATTGTGTGTATATAAATATGTATTTCAAAGTGTTTGAAATCCTAATGCATATGTACAAGGTTTATTCTTGTGCCTTTAGTTTTTGAATAAACTTAATTGGGATATTGTTTTGTGCATGGTTTGGTGTGGCACACCATGCTTTGTGGTTGTTTCGTTTTTGTGAGCACCAGTTTGAGCCTAGACCTTTTTGTGGTTGTTTGGTTGCCTTATTTGTTATTCATTCATTTGGTGGTTTGTACCACATTTGGTTTATAATAATTTATTTAATCCGGTTTGTAATAATTTATTTATTTGTGGCTTGCACGCCAAAGTATTTATTCTTTGTAATTGTATATTAGCTTAGAATAGATTGGGTGGCTTGCATGCCATTTCTCTTTAAATTATGTATGTAATGACAAGAGAAGACCGGAGGCACCAACGGGAGTCTTGCGAGACGTCTTGGCTACCTCGGATCCGGAGGCGCGGGATCGAGTGGGAGCACGCCACGAAGTCTTGGATTGTTTGTCCTTAGTAGACTTAGTTCCTCTATTGGCTCACCGGGGAACACTTAGGTTGGCTCAAATCGGTTTTGTATGCGTGGTTGTGTAGTTTTATTTATTTATTTTCTTGCGTGGTTGTAGGATCTTCGCATGCTAGAAAATCTTTTGAAAATAATAAAACTATATAGTTTTCCTTAATTGGTTATCAAACCCCGCTCGCTCACATGATTAACAAACGAATGTAAAGTGTTTATGTTCAATTGGTGAAAAATGCGTTTTGTCACTTATTTGTTAATCAAAACGAAAAGAGGTTTTTAATCGGAAAACAAAAGTCCCGTTTTTCTTAAAAACGTAAATCACACGCCATCCAAAAGATGACACCACCCGAATCTAATGAAGCATGGGACAATTGTCTAGCTTAGCACGAGTTGTTCCATGTGGACTTGTGTGGAAGGTGCGTGTGGCGTCTTGAAATCTTTGGTTGTCGAGCTTAACATGAGCCAATTATTGTCAAGGGCGTCATCGTGTATCTTGTTGGACGATTTGCAATTCCAATTTAATACGCCTTGATAATTGTCGTGCCTATACCGAGTTATCAAAGCGGCTTATTGAGGAATCGGTGTGGGAAGGGATCAAACATGCCAAACCGGTGCTATGAGTACCGATGGATCCCGCAAGTCCCTAAGAGTTGTAATCATGGATTGCAATTGGTAAAGCGTTTACCGGCCTAAATATCTTCACGAAGTGATCCGCGGTAAACCCGTCATGTAGTGAAGTTATGTTGGGTTCTTAGCCCTTGTTAAATTTTAAGTGCTAAACTATTGGGTAATTATTTAACAAGGATTAAAATATGTCGAACTAACCTTTTTGTGTGCTTTGCCTTCTTTTAGATGGCATCTACAAGCAACACCGCGACACACATCTCACTCCGTCCATTTTTGGAGAAATAGAAACTAATAGGCGTAAACTTTATGGATTGGCATAGGCAATTGAGAATTGTCTTGCACCAAGAAAGCAAGTTGTACGTCCTAGAGGAACCTCTTCCGGAGGCTCCTGCTACCACCGCTACGCGGGCCATTAAGGATGCTTATGAGAAGCGCCTTAAAGACACCAATGAGGTGACTTGCCTCATGTTGACGACCATGAGTTCCGAGTTACAAAGGCAATTCGAGGACGTTGGTGTGTTTGACATGATCTCGTAGCTAAAGGAAATGTTCCAGCAGCAAGCGAGGCAAGAACTCTACGAGTGTGTCAAGGCCTTTATAGGGTGCCGGATGCAGGAGGACGGGAACGTGAGCTCCCATGTGCTTCGTATGAAGCAATACGTGGACCAGCTCGAGAGGTTGGGCTTTCTAATGGGGAAAGAGTTGGCTACGGATATTATCCTATAATCTTTGCCTCAAGCATATGGTCCGTTCATTGTGAACTACCATATGAATAACATGGACAAGTCCTTGATGGAGTTGCACGGCATGTTGAAGACCGCCGAGTCTAACATGGCCAAGGCAAAGCCATCGACCTCCGCACCCGTCCTAGCCATCCATGAGGGTGGTGCTAAGAGGAAGCGGCCCGCTTCAAGCTCCAAGGGCAAGGGAAAGGGGAAGACGAAGGTGGCAACACCCAAGCCCAAACCACTCCCGGCGCCGGAGCCGAAGGGGAAGGAACCCGCTCCTATAGCCCCCTCACCGGAAGAGGCCACCTGCTTCTTCTGCCGGGAGAAGGGACACTACCGGCGTAGTTGCCCCAAGTACACGGAGGAGCTCAAGAGGCTTCACGCCAAGGGACAAGGCGCCTCCGGTACGTATATGATTGAACTCCATAACACTTCTACTTCTAACGCTTGGGTCTTGGACACCGGGTGTGGTACTCACATAGTTAATAATGTGCATGTACTAAGAAGAAGTAGGGACTTGGTTGATAGGGAGATGGATCTCATCATGGGAAACAAGGCGGTTGTCCCGGTTGAGAAGATAGGGAGCGTGGACCTCGCCTTTCCATCCGGATTATTTATTACTTTATTAAATGTATCTTATTCGCCCTGCGTGGCAAGAAACATTTTATCATTTTATGCACTCGTTGATGATGGATTTAATTTTAATTTCTCTAATGGAATTATTTCATGCTTTAAGAATGATTTATTTTATTTTAAAGCACATCCATGTCGTGGAATATATGAGACAAGCGTATGCTTGCAAAGTAATAGATCAATCATGAATGTTGGTTCTAAATCCAAATGTGATTTGGATAAGTTATCTTTATGCCATGGTCGTTTGGGCCACATAAACAAGAAACGCATCGCCAAGCTCCAAGCGGATGGGATCTTGGAATCATTTGACCATGGGTCGGATGATGTATGCGAATCTTGCTTGTTGGGCAAAATGACCAAAGCACCCTTCACCGGCGTCTGTGAGAGGGGCAAAGACTTGTTGGATATCGTTCACACGGATGTGTGTGGTCCATTCAAGCATGTCACTAGGGATAACTCAAGGTACTTCGTAACCTTTACCAATGACTTTAGTAGGTATGGGTATGTCTACTTGGTGAGACAAAAGTCGGAAACCTTTGAGGTTTTCAAGACTTTCAAAAACAAAGTCGAGAACCAATTGGGTAAACGAATTAAGATGCTCAGATCGGATCGTGATGGTGAGTATCTAAGTTTGGAATTCCGAGACTATCTAAAAGAATGTGGAATTGTTTCGCAATTGACACCTCCTACGACACCACAATTAAATGGTGTCGCCGAGAGGAGGAACCGGACATTGTTGGATATGGTTCGGTGTATGATGAGTCATACGGATGTACCCATTAGCTTTTGGGGCTATGCATTGGAAACGGCGTTAGAATCCTTAATCTCGTACCAACTAAGAAGGTCAAGAAGACACCTTTTGAGATGTAGCATGGAAAGGATCCATCACTTTCATATCCAAAGGTTTGGGGTTGTCCTGCCTACGTGAGACGTGAGGTGGAGGACAAATTGGAACCCCGAGCCGAGAGGTGTTTATTCATTGGATATCCTGCCGGGTCTATGGGATATTTGTTCTACAAACCGTCCGAGAACAAGGCATTTGTTGCTCGGAGGGCTGTCTTCCTAGAAAGGGAGATGCTATCCAAAGACGCTAGTGGGAGAAAGGTAGATCTTGAAGAGATTCAAGAAACTTCCAATGACCAACCTGAAGTTGGCGCTAGTTCACAAGATGATTCTCAGCACGGCGCTGCTAGAGAACCTGACACGGATCCTTTACCTCTTAGAAGATCCGGTGGGAGTCGCAACAAGCCAGAGAGATATGGGTTTCTCATGTCTGAGGGCTGCGACCTAGTGGTGGATCATGATGAACCATCATCTGATTGGAACGCCGTGGTAGGCCCTGAGTCCGCTAAGTGGAAAAAGGCTATGGAGTCCGAGATGCAATCTATGTCGGATAACCAAGTTTGGGATTTGGTAGATCTGGTACCCGAGTGTAGACCCATAGGGTGCAAGTGGGTCTTTAAGAAATAGACCGGTATAGATGGAGAGGTAGACACCTTCAAAGCCCGACTGGTGGCTAAGGGTTTCACGCAAACTCATGGTGTAGACTATGATGAAACCTTTTCCTCGGTGGCTATGTTGAAGTCTATCCGGATACTCATGGCAATGGCCGCATTTCATGATTATGAGATTTGGCAAATGGATGTAAAAACCGCGTTCCTTAATGGGACACTTAGCGAGGAGGTCTATATGACTCAACCCGAGGGTTTTGTACATGCCAAGCATCCAGATAATGTCTGCAAGCTTAAGAAGTCCATTTATGGACTTAAGCAAGCATCGCGCAGCTGGAACCTGTGCTTTGATGAGCAAGTCAAAGAGTTTGGCTTTTTGAAAAGCAAGGATGAGCCATGCGTATACGTCAGGGCTAGTGGGAGCATAGTTGTGTTCCTAGTCTTGTATGTCGATGACATACTCCTCATTGGGAACGATGTCCCGACCCTTCAAGGTGTAAAAACTTGGTTAGGGAATTGTTTTTCAATGAAGGATCTAGGAGATGCAACTTATATTCTTGGGATCAAAATCTATAGAGATAGATCCAAGAGGCTTATTGGGCTTAGCCAAAGTACATATGTTAACAAAGTCCTAAAGAGGTTTAGGATGGAAGACTCCAAGAAGGGGTTCATTCCAATGTCACATGGTTTGGTATTGAGTAAGACTCAATCCCCTACTTCCCCAGAGGAGCGGGAAGTAATGAAGCGAGTGCCATATGCTTCGGCTGTGGGCTCGATCATGTATGCCATGCTATGTACGAGGCCTGATGTATGTGTGCCTTGAGCATGATGAGTAGATATCAAGCCAACCCTGGCGAAGCTCATTGGACGGCGGTGAAGAGCATTCTCAAGTATCTTCGGAGAACTAAAGAGATGTTCTTGGTGTATGGAGGTGAGGAAGAGATTAGAGTAAAGGGTTACTCTGATGCAAGCTTCCAAACCGATAGGGATGACTGCCAATCACAATCGGGGTTCGTGTTCCTATTAAACGGTGGTGCTATATCCTGGAGGAGCTCCAAGCAAGACACCGTGGCCGATTCCACTACCGAGTTGGAATACATTGCGGCCAGTGAAGCTGCTAAGGAGGCCGTATGGATGAGGAAATTTCTACTTGATCTGGGAGTGGTTCCAAGCATCAGCGACCCTATTGAGATCTTCTGTGACAACGAGGGTGCCGTTGCTTTAGCAAAGGAACCAAGGTCTAATCGACGCACGAGGCATATTTCGCAGAAATATCATTTTATCTCGGATGTGGTCGAAAATGGAGACATCGTCATCAGCAAAGTACACACGAATAGCAATTTGGCGGATCCATTCATTAAACCGTTGTCGCAAGCTAAGCACGATGCCCACACACGTGCTATTGGGATTAGATTTGCTAGTGACTTGGTTTGAGTTGTATATTGGTTATTGTATTCGATGTATTTACTATGTTATTGGGAACATTAAGCAATATTGTTTTTTGAATGTATTGATTATTAAATGGAGATTTAATGATATGCGTGTAGCGAATACTTTCTTTAAATCATTATTGTGTTCCAACTTTGCATGTTTTATCACTTCCTTGAATGATTTACATTCTAAATTGTCCACGATCGGTCATTCTTCATGGAAGGAAGTATGAACGAAGATCGAGGGAAATGATTGGTCATAGTGTTAAATGGGATTGAATACAAGGGACGCAATATTTCGCCTATACTTGAAAAGAGTTTCAAGTGATTAGACGACCCACACCTGATCTTACTTCATGGTACATGTCAAGAGTAAACAAGAATGATAATATCTTTTATCCTTAGACCGGAGATACATGTGTTTGACTATTTTTGTTTGCTTTATTTTGAATGCTTTCAAACGTGGTCCGGAACTGGCTATTATAAAGGAGGTATTTGGGTAAAGTATTGCCATTGTATTGGAGGCAATGTAGTCAAAGGAATTTGTTCCTCTGTAAAGAGACATATCCCTGGGCCCCTCGATGATTGGGCGCTGACACCAAAAATGCATGGCCATGCTCGAGCTTGCAATGATTGTTGATCAGTTGCAACTCAACTTTTTGGTCACCACCAATCTTGATCGAGAAACATAATCGTGAACGATAGGATAATGACTTTGTACCATGTCTCGTGTTCACTTGGATATCGCGAACAATAAGATAATTGATCACTTATGTATAGGACCATGTCAAACTCTTTTAGTTTAACTTGGTACTTGTCAGGGATGACATACCCCGTGTTTAGTTGGGGGCAGGGATGCCTTGCTAGAGGCTGTTCCCTGTCTGTGGCGCCCATGGGTACGGTGTGTCAAGTGCAAGTGGGAGTTTGTTGGAATCTGCCCACCGACACACGTAGGCCGACATCACTGTCAATGAAGTGCGGGCCTATTGGGTCACATGCCAAGTTTCAATCTCGACAGCCTACTATAAGAGGAAAGAGTCAAAACGGTCAAATTCCAGTTGACCTAGGCTTCACGACCGTTAAGGATGCTTCACGGGTCGTGAAGCAGCTCGTGTCCACGAGTCCTATCATGGGCCGCATGGTTCGTGAAACCCTAGGGCTTCACGACCCTACACGGCCCGTGAAGGAGGTCGTGAAGGCACAACCCTCACGATTCTTGCCCTACGCGGCACGGCTTGTGGAGGATTAATGGCCGGTCGTGGCGCATTTATCCTTCACGGCCCGTGAGAGCCCGTGAAGAAATCGTGAAGGCAGAATTCTAAGTGACACTTGTATTGGTTGGACCATTTTGTTGGTCCAATAATGTAGTGCCACTTAGCTCCGACTTTGGACTCTTTGAACAGAGAGAATGCTTATATTAGAGGTGTTCTTTGTTTATTCAACCTTCTTGGACATTTGGTGCATTATACACATATTGTGAGTTCTTCCATAGAGAGAGAGAGAGAGAGAGAGCAAGATCAATTGAAGGTGGTTAGTGCCCAAGTGGTTAACAAGGGTGTTCCAGAAGATCATCAAGTGTTGGGGCCTTCTTTGGTTTGCTAGTACAAAGAGATTGAAGACTTCCTTGGTGTGGACTTGCATTAGGGCTTGGAGCCTTTTGTTTCAAGCTTACATCCCAAGTTCCTTTTGTTCCAAAGAATTATCAAAGTCTTCAAGGGTATGATTCACTTCCCTTCTTCTCTTTGTGCTTGTTTTTGGTTGCATGTATGTTCTTGCAAGTTTTCACCACCATTGGGAAATCATGGGATCGTTTTTGTGTGTTTTGTTGCTTTCGTTGCGTGCTTTGATCCCCATGGATTCCCAACATACTAAGCATGAGTCTCATACTAGGGCAATAGGTCTTCACTTTGAAAGGGATTGGATTTGAATTGTAATTTAGTATTTGGATATTTTGGAACATTATGACAATATCTATTTTATTTGAATGATATATTAGATATGATCACTTCATTAATATTTATTGTGTTCTTTATTAGCATGTTTAAATCCATGAATAATTCTTTATTCTAAAACGTCCATAGTCGATTATACCTATGGGAATAGTTATGAATTAAGACTAATGTGAATCGGTTGGTTGACTTTCATTCGTGATGAAAGTAGGCAAAAGGGTTTGCAGCCAAATTCACTAATGTTTGTTAGGGAACGGACATTGGACATGACCCGCTCTCAAGATCACTTCATGGATCTGTGTCATAAGTGAATCTTGAGAAAAAGGTGGTATCTTTGTATCCTTAGACCTGAGACACATATTGGGACTCGAGTATGATGAGTATCATGCTTTAATGTGGTTAAACGCTATCTTTAACCGGGTAGTTATAAAGGCCATTATTAGGTATGATACGAGTCTTATAAGAGACGTATGTGGTCAAGTTGGAGTTTGTTTCTCTCATTTAATTGGGAGTATAATATCTCTGGGCCCTAAAACAAGTTGATCACCATATGAGGATTGATGACGATCCATGTCTCATGTTCAACGAGATGTTAAAACAAAGGGATAATTGATGACTAACCTATAACAATGATTTATAGCTAATGAGTTAATTTCGTTGGTGAAAGTGTTGATCAACACACTTTATTTATTATTAGGGGCAATGGGATGTTGCTACACGTTCTTACCATTGTCTATAGCGGCTTAAGTTGTAATTTGTGCAAGTGGGAGATTGTTGGTTCTATGTGCACAAGACATAAAATAATACGATATCACTGATAATAAATAAACCCATAGGGTCACACATTTACATTCAATAGACACCAATTACATATTTGAATACGATTTAAATATGTTTCCAACTCATTATCTATATATAAGTTATATGCATTGTTGAATATTGTTATTTATGTGAAATAAAAATATTGCTCTTATATATTGATATAAGATAATTCATATCAAATACATAAATATAAACATATGATTTTATATGTATGTATGTATATATATATGTATAAATATATATATTTGTTACAAGTAAATTGTTACTAGTAACAATTATATAAATGTATGTATATCTTTGTTACTAGTAAAGAGCTACCAGTAACAATCAAGTATGTATATAAAATACATGTAGATGTATTTTATACATTATATGGCACATATAGTATATCTTTTATATATATTTATGAAAGAAATCTAGAAATTCCTCACTAATCCTAAAAGAGGGCCATGTAATGTTTCTTGCAAAAGACTTGACCAAGACATGGGAATCATTCACGAAGTCAAGAGGCAAGGCAAAAGGGGGCCTCCCCCCTCACCAATTTTGTCCAAGAAGGTCCAAGGGAGGGGCCTCCCTCTTGTTCTTGGTTGCTTGGTTGTTTAAGTCTTGATGCATGGTTCTTTTGTCAACATATATATGCTACCACCTTTGCTTATTCCTAAGAATTGTTCTAAGTGTTCTTGAAAGTCTTGCATGCATCCTTACATTATTGTATTGGTGTATCAAGCTAGCTAAGTGTGGTAATATATACATACTCAAAATACATACATCTAGTTCAAGAAGAAGAACAAAGGTTGTTGCTTGCATTCTTGAAAATCAAGGGTTGGAGAAACTAGCATTTCAAGGTGTTGGAATCATTGGCTTGTGGATACCTTGGAGGAAGTCTTCTCTTGGCTTCTCATAGATCAACCACTTCACCAACGGTTTACTGACACTACCAAGGTTGTAGTTCTAAACACCCTATGGTTGTTTTGTGTAACACCGTAAATTCTCAAGCCATTTTTTTAAACCGCTGCGAAAGCGTTAACTGATTTCATTTAATCAAATACAAAGTACAAAGTACTGTTTACAAACTTCACGTCAAGTTGTGTTACAAAATATTTACAAACGTGGCTCGTCTATTCTCAAAACATAATATCAGAGCGTTGGTCAAATTTCCCTTCCCCAAAAACAAAGCTAAACAGCCAGACCTGCAAAAAGCAATCAACTGAGGGGAATTAGCACAAAGCTAAGTGAATGGAAGCTACAGACAAGCATCCTCAATCAACAAGCACAAGCAATCACCAATGGCACAAGCAAACCGATCTCAACAGATCAAACAATCAATCACAAACCAACCAATCTCCAATCCAATCACTAGAGGAACGGCGGTTCTGCAGAACCTGCAACGGATGCGGGCCAAAGCAAAGGTTTACCGTTAGCTATTTGCTACTTGGTACAGTTAAAGCCCCTTCTACTGCAACAAATGCATAGAAAGTCTAGAACCGTGCAACCAATAGCAGATAGTCCAGCCCAAAACATGCGATAGCTGACCCCCAACCAATTACGCATATAATTAACCATACGTACAGGTCTCGCCACGTGCACATGTAATTAAACATGTACATTGGCTAGGCAACAATGCAAACAATCCCAATCAACAAGCATCAATTAATGAATCACATTTACACAGTCTGTCAACACATACCAAGTAACACATTCCATACTGGCAATTCAGCTTAAACAGTTCATCATGGCATCTTGGATTTATCCAGTCTAGCATGGCATCTTAGACTAAACAGTCTATCAAAGCATCTCAGACTAAACAGTCTATCAAAGCATCTCAGACTAAACAGTCTATCATGTCAACTTAGACCAAATAGTCTATCATGGCAAATCCAAATCATAACAATATCTCAATTCATGTAAGCACAAATGTTACCGCTATCACCACTCGTGAGTACACTTCCACTCACCTCAGTCCACGTTCCCATCTGCTCAGTTGTGTAATATCACTGAGTCTTTGCAAATCCTGAGAACACAACAAACTGAAGTCAATCTCTGATAAATATATATCCATAATATATATTTATATCTCTATATAACTTGTAAACAATATACAATAATTATACAAACGATAACCCATCACATGCCACACGAATACAAAACAAAACAAACAATCTTCCTAAAAAATCGCCTGTCGGGCCGCGACGCTTCTCGGATTAGGGTATCGGATTTCCGGAATCGGATTTCGGGTTTGCGGATTTTAGGGTTGCGGATTTGCTTCTATCGGATTCTCAAGGGATCCTGATTTTGGGGTGTCGCGACGCGTCGCGTTTCTACTTTCCTTCCTCATGAACTGTCGGATTTCCAGCCATCTTCTCTTATATATATATTTTCCAACTTCCATTTTCTCCATCAAAAACACTTCTAATACATAGGAAACTTCATATAACATCACAACAAACATATATAACTCATCAAAGTTTATTAAAGCTCATTATGCACCAAAACCCATATATCAAGTTTTGAGCTTTAAGTTCCTATCATGGTAGTTCTTCATTCTAACATGTACTTCAACATATAAACACATCAAAACAATCTATAGCATCATATGAACACATACCAATCTTCAGTTTGGATTACAAATCACCAAATCCTCAACTTGAAATTCCAAGTTGCTTGTTTTTTTCTAGCTTTCTTGAACAAGAGGTTTTGACACACAACACACACTTTCACCTTTACTATGTGCTGGTGAAATCAATCCCACGTATACATACTCATTTAAGCAGGAGGTGGCCAAATTCATTTCTTAAATCCTATTCTTTCTTTCATACTACATGTATCCATGCATACATACTACACATACATACATGACATACATATCTTTTTCTTCTTTTAAATTCTTTATACACCAGTAACACAAATATATATTCATAAATATGTATTTTCAATTCAATCAATATTTATTCAATTTAACCACAATAATCAACTTACGCAATTTAAATACGACATCACCTGCCGCTAGTCCGCTAATCAACTAGCCCGGGTTTGCGGATGTTACAAATCTTCCCTCCTTTAGGGGATTCCGTCCTCGGAATCCTATAACACATATCAAACGGATTCCTCATTCTTCACATTCATTCATTACTGATTTTCAATTCAATTGTAACTCATACGTAGCTTCATCTTACTATCAGCCACCTAAATATATGTCTACCTGTCTTTATCATTTTATCCTTCAAAACTCAACACGTAACTCATAGATTCAATTAGTTTGTCTTTCAACTCCTTCTCTTTCACATTCATGCATATAGACCATGTCAATGCATTTCTCGAATACTCATTCACAGTACTCTGTTGATCTCAATTAACAAGTTTTGCGTACATTTCATTCACTGTCTGTCATGTAAAATACTCACACATTGCTTTCTTCTTACTTCCAACGAACATGCCGGTACATTACCCCGATATTCACATAACAACTCACAATTGATATGTTAACATTCACTTGATAAAATTCACATCCTGTCAATCTAATCAATTGTTTATGAATTCCACGAAACAACAAAATCTACTACAAACACAAGTTCATTCACGCATATCTGCACAACTCTTTCTACTGTACTTTCCAACAAGGATTCAGTCACACTGTTCATTTCACGTCCCGATTCTTGTAATAAAATCATTCAGAAATTATTCACTGCATCTCAATCTTTCATCAACAGTCTCAATATATAAATCATCGTATCTTTGCATCATCTGATCAAAATAATTTGCCCAACCAAGGCCATCCCACTAGTGATACTGATCAATCTATAACCACTCATGATGTATCCAAATTCTTTCTCATATAATGAATTGGGCGTCAACTCCATCGTAACTTCTTGTTACAATCATTCTGATATCTCAAGTTATCTTGTCAGTACTCAATTCTACTCAACAATGCCGTCTTACTGGCAATTACCCGTAATATATCCAGATGTCATCATATAAGGTAGTTTACATATAAATTTCATCCTCGCCATTCTAGTATCTCAACAGTTCATAATTCTCTGATACTTCGCTTTAACTCATACACAACCCTGTCATTTCTACTAAATATATCATGTTCACTTCTTCAGTAACTCATCAATTGAATACTTTGTATGGCATTATATCATTTAGCCCTTCCAAGTGCACTGGTAATCTAGTTTCATAAGTTCTGTCCGAATTAAATTTCCAATTCCAAGCAAAGGCACTTTCCTAGCAAAGGCAATTCTTGTATAAAATTCATAAGTCTTCATTCCACATGTTCAGGCCATTACATCATTCTTCAAATCATATATGTCTTCAGTCCATAATAACCACTGTTATTTAGTCAATTCTTTCACATACATAACTTCTTATAATTAAATATCAATTACAGCTTTTGCTCAAACAATCTTGTACATTTCAGATTTATCCAATCTGTAGCAATCAATCTCTTTCTCATATTTCAATCATTAAGTCATTCATTTCCAGTAAAGGCAATTTCAATTTCATTCATCAGGTCGTGTATACTTCAATCCACATAACTCCAGTGTTATTATCATAAACTCCCTCGTATTTTCACATGTCTACTAACAATTATCCTACCAAGATAATATTCCAATCCCTCATTCACATTCTTTTATTCATTCTAAATTCTGTCTCTGTCATATATTCTATTCATCTGTATATAAGCATTCGCTTCTTTTTTTAATACTCATGTCAATCACATATACCATTCTTTACAATCAACACTTCCCACATAATCAGTACAAACATATCATGTACAGTCATCAAGTCATGGGTTAAATCATTCTTCTCAAAATCTTTACTATAAGGCATAAATCACTCTTTAATCTCATAGCATAACATCATTATCTATTAATCCAATGATTATAACATCTCATCATATCACATTCTCTTCAAATTCATCATTCATCGTCAAAGATTATCTTTACCCAGTAGATTTAATATCAATAGTCTGTAATCTCAATCATATCTTTATCAAAACATCTCTTGGTTCACACCAATTTCTTCCCAGCCTCAACAATTTATTCTCTTCCCTTCATCTTTGCATAACACATAAACACATATATACACATATACAAACACAACATTTCTATGCACATAAACAAATACCATTTGCAAAACAATCTTACAACACATTGCATAGCATGCAATTTTAATTAATCTAGAATATTCTTTCCTTAGCATATCCTACTCAATTCACATTATTTCACATATCACTTATGCACCATCATATCATTTCCTGACATTAGTACCAGATACTTTCACGATAACATATATCAATTATCTTTACTTCTAAAGAATAATGCCCTTTCAGAGGTATACACATACACTTAGCACTCATAGGCCTCAAACATCAACAATTAACTCTAAGGTTAATAAACACATGCACAAATATAAAAGTTATCAAAACGTACCCGTCATATCATCGTTGATATCAACATCGTCATCATTCATCATATCAAATTTTCTACCCTCTGGCACAGAAGGGTTCTTTCTCTTTTGTCCAACTACTGACGAGGATCCCCCACCTGCATCCACTCCTGACCCCGACGCCATTTTACTTTCCTCTGTACAATCATTCGTATGATGACCCTCTTTCTGACAATTCCAACACACACCTTGAGAGAAACCACATTCCTTGATCTCATGTCCAAACAATCCACATCAGATGCAATGCAATGTCTGGGGTGTACAAGGCCCCATATGAACAAATCTGCACCGGCGGCACCACAACGAACACTGTTTAGATCCACTTGTATTAGATTTCTTATTTCGATTATTCTGTTTCTTGCCACTTTGGCCACTCTTGTAACACCACAATTTCAACCCATTTTTTTTAAAATACTGTGGAAGCAATAGATTAATATATATATATATATATATACATATGTTCACAAAGATAATACTTAAAACCAGGGTTAATTGTTTTCAAAACAACATCAACAGTGTAGTGTTACATAAACCAATGGCTCATCAAACAAAATCAGAGTAGCAGTCAATTATTCCCCAAGCATGCCACTCAACAGCTGAACCACCAACTTACCAAAACCTGTAAAAAGGAGTGAGAGGTAAGGGATTAGCACAAAGCTAAGTGAATAGAAGTTAAACCAACAATTAACAACAATGCAACCGAAAGATACGATAATAATCAAGTATCCGAGAAGACCGGCGGTTCTGCAGGAACCTACAACCAGTGCCGGCCAAGGCAAAAGTTTATCGATAGTTCATTTGCTATTCTCACATAATATTACCCTTAAGTTGCAACAAATGCATCAAAAGATCAAAATACTGATTAGCCGATAGCAAACAAACCCAACCCATATGCCCAGCCGAAACTGACTTCTCATCCGAATCATGTGCACATACCAAAGGTTAAATAACACAAACCAAGTAATCAATTAGCAGACAATAAGTCTATCCAAGTAATAACCAAAACAATTGCGACCAAACCGTTACAACTAAACCAATTGTGAGTTAAACATCCACTCACCTTAGATCTCCAAATCTCCAACTCAGTAATCTAATTTCACTGAGTCTTGTCTCCTCCTGAGAACACGGGATAACCAGAATTAGTAATCAATTCATAGTTGTCGCAGAATATCAAGTTTAGTACCAAACGGGTCAAAACCAAGCCGATGTATTTCACATGTGAAAACCAATATTTAGAATATGCCTAAATTGTATACAATTTATATTCAAGGTACTAAACGTGTTACAAGCACCAAAACATGGACAAAGTGCATATACATAACACTTTACTCATAAACGGGTCAAAACCAACCCGTTATACTAAACATGTAAAACAAACTTGAAATACATGTCCAACAGTCTAGAATTACTTCATATAAAATACTTAACATGTAGGAATCAATAAAACTTGCATAAACCTTTCCAAACATCCTATCATGATTTCAAGTAAGCATAAATTCCAAATAATAATCCATATATGTTATCCAACATTAACTAACTCAAGTATAACAACTAAATCATGATTAGAATCAAGTATAAGCAACCAAAACTGAAATAATGAAGCAAAACAGACCAAACTGTTTCTGTCAGCAGGGAAGGCGTCGCGTTCCCCTCTTGGACACGGCACGTCCGTGGCCGAACAGCAGTAGATCTGCAGTTTTACACTGCCCTGTTCCAGCACACTTCAAACTCATCTTGAATGACCATTTCAGTTCTAGAAATTATCTTATAACCATAGTAAAGTGGTACCAAGTTCATATAACATATAAACCACAACCAAAAACACTTCAAAGTTTACCAAATCATCAAAACCCATTACCATTTTCAACCTCCAACTTCTAAAATGGAGTTCTAATACTTCCACTAAATTAAACACATAACTTACACATGATTTAAGTACCATATCATCATATAATTACTACCAATTACATAACCAACCTTAATTTCATCAATTATGCAAATACCCAAAACTCAAGAACCCTAAATTAGAAGAATATGCATATCTAAAGCAAGAGATATTCAAGAATACATCTAACCTTCAATTTGTAGCAATTAATCAACACAAATCACTAAGGAATCAAGTATTCAAGGCTGCCTTTAAAGATTTCTTCAAACCGAGCTTAAGAACACATAAGAAGAGTCATAAGTTCTAAAATGGCAATGAGGTGGTGTGTCTGCCTTATGACTCACGATTTAACACACACACAGTGCACTTATCTGCCTTCTAATTCACAGTTAATTAATTAAGCGGTCCTACTCAATTAATTATAAACCAACGAGGTATTATTCGTGACCCTTTGAAGGTATTTGTTTGGCATAAACGAGTAGCAACGGAAGCAAGATACAATACAAAACTAAACTAGCCAAACAAACACACATGCCATGGACCAATATGTATACATGAAATCGTAACTAAAAATAAGAACAAGATGGATAGGAATGTACCACTATGCAAGTACCACAATCTCCCTCTTGTCAAGCTTCAAGAACCAAACAAGTCAAGCTTCAAAAACCCAAGCTAGGATTTCTCTACTGAAGTCCACCCCAAGTTATGTTGATTCCCAAGTGCTAGTAGGTTGGTGTAGCCACCAAAACAACACAATACAAGAACAAATAACACTTTAGTGCATCAAAGCTTGATCACAAAGTGTATGTTACCTTCTCTTGTGCACCAAACTTGATTACCAAGAAGAAGAACAATAGGAGAGAGTATGAACTCTAGCATAAGACTCTAGAGCTCCCAAAAGTCTGGTCCAGAGACATATGAATCGTGGCTTTACATTTACTCACGTTAACCCCATTAAAATGAGTGTTTAAAGCTGTTTATTCTGCTGTTACAGAGCCTGTACACGGCCCGTGTTGTTCAACACGGCCGTGTAGGCCCAAAGCCCATGGCCTTAATTGGGCCAAGTTAGCCCGTGTCTAACAGACCCAACACGGCCCGTGTTCATCTACAAGGCCGTGTAGGCCCAAAGCACACGGTCTCTACTTGGGCCAACACGGCCCGTGTACCATCCTGCCAAAACCCATTTTGGCCTTTTCTCTCTCTTTTGCTTGATCGTGTTGCCGGAATGAATACTTGGTGTGTGACCCAATAGGCCTATACTTCATCAGCAGTGCTATTAACTCGTTCGTGTCAGCAGGCATATTCCAACACCCTTATCTAAAAACGAATCCAAATAATCAATAAAATCCATAAAAATATAAAGTATATACTTCCCCTATTTAACCTCGTTGCTTTAAATTAAATTATTAATTTTCTAAAATAAAGCAAATAAGCAATTAGCACACATACCAAAACACGTCCTACCAAGCCGGTGACTAGGGTGCTACAAATCCTCCATCCTTAAACGGATTCTGTCCTTGGAATCTCTTCATGCTCAAATAACTGAGGGTTGCGAGTCTTCATGTCAGCTTCAGTCTCCCATGTCAGATTAAAACCCAAGCTGTGTTTCCATTTAACCAACACCATCGGAATCTGTTTCTTGCATTGCTTTGTTACTTTACGATCCAACAACTCAACGGGTTCTTCCACCAATCTCTTTTTCGAATCAATTTCAGTTCTTGTATAGGTAGAATCTGACTTTCATCATCCACTTTGCACTTTCTCAAATAACAAACATTAAAAGTATCATGAATACCTGCCAGTTCCGAAGGAAGATCAAGTGTAACTGTCTGATCATTGACTACTCGTTGGACGCGAAACGGACCAATGAAACGAGGAGCCAGTTTCCCACGCTTCCCAAAGAGAATAATCCCCTTCCAAGGCGATACTTTCAAATAAACAAACTCACCCTCAACAAACGAAACGGGTCGGCGGCGTGGATCTGCATACATCTTCTGTCTGTCTCTGGCCGCCTTTAACTTCTCTCGTGCAATACTAACCTTTTCTGATGTGATCTGAACAATGTCGGGACCTGCATACTGTTTCTCCCCTGCCTCTAACCAACACGTAGGTGTACGGCAGCGACGACCATATAGCATCTCATAAGGTGGCATACCGATGCTCTAATGGTAAGAGTTGTTATACGCAAATTCTATCAATGGCAAATGTGAATCCCAAGAACCACCATATTCCAACACACATGCACAAAGCATATCCTCAAGTGTCTGAATAGAACGCTCTGTCTGACCGTCTGTCTGAGGATGGTAGGCTGTACTCAAGTTAACATGTGTACCCAACTCCCGGTGTAAACTCGTCCAGAAGTTAGAAACAAACCTGGAATCTCTGCCAAGCGAAGCTGTCTCACTGGTAGCCAGAAAATGAGCACTCTTCGTCAACCGATCTACTATAACCCAAATCATATCATGACTCCTCTGCGTACGTGGAAGTTTAGTCACAAAATCCATCGTGATGTGCTCCCATTTCCACTCTGGAATCTGCAACTATTTCAGTGAACCATAGGGTTTCTGGTGCTCTGCTTTGACCTGAGCACAAATATGACAAGATTCCACGAATTATGCAACATCTTTCTTCAGTGTGGGCCACCAATACAACACTTTCAGATCATTACACATTTTTGTGCTACCTGGGTGTACTAACAATCTCGACTTGTGAGCCTCTGACAAAATCAAACCCCGAAGACCCCCAAGTAACGGTACCCAAACACGAGACTGATACAGCTTCAATCCCCTTGAATCATCATGCAATTCATCTTTTCTTTTTAACATAATCTCTGTCTTCAGATTTTCATCTTTCAATGCCTCTAACTGTGCTGATTTCAACTTGTCAACTAAGTCAGAAATTATCTCAATCCGCATAAAAGAAATACTATCACCTGTTCCCTTACGACTCAAAGCCTCTGCTATTACATTAGCTTTTCCCGGGTGATAGCGGATCTCACAATCATAGTGTTTTATAAGTTCTAACCATCGCCTCTGTCGCATATTCAGCTCTTTCTGTGAAAACACATATTGCAAACTCTTATGATCAGTACATATAACACATTTCGTACCGTATAAGTAGTGTCTCCACAGCTTCAATGCGAAAACCACAACTGCAAGTTCCAAATCATGGGTTGGGTAGTTCTTCTCGTGAGGTTTTAGCTGTCGAGAAGCATAAGCAATAACTCTGTCACGCTGCATTAACACACAACCCAAACCTGCAAATGATGCATCACAATAAACTACAAAATCATCCGACCCGTCTGGCAATGAAAGAATAGGAGCTTGACATAAAAGCTGCTTCAAAGTCTGAAAAGCAACCTCCTGTTCATCATTCCACTAAAAGCGGATCTCCTTGCGGGTTAATTTAGTTAAAGGACTCGCAATTTTAGAAAAATCCTTGATAAACCTGCGATAATATCCTGCCAATCCAAGAAAGCTTTTAATCTCTGAAGGAGATTTAGGAGCATTCCAGTTCATTACCACTTCAACCTTAGCCGGATCGACTTTAACCCCATCTTTGCAGATAACATGCCCCAGAAAATGCACTTCCCGCATCCAGAACTCGCATTTAGAATATTTAGCAAAGAGTTGCTCCCGTTTAAGAGTTTCAAGTACTTGTCTCAGATGTATCTCGTGATCCGCCTCAGATTTAGAATATACCAAGATGTCATCAATGAATACAATAACAGATTTATCTAGAAACGGCCGACATACCCGGTTCATTAAATCAATGAAAATAGCAGGGGCGTTAGTCAAGCCGAATGGCATGACAAGAAACTCATAGTGGCCATACCTGGTACGAAAAGCAGTTTTAGAAACATCCCCGTCAGTAACTCTTACCTGATGATAGCCTGACCACATATCACTTTTAGAAAAGTATGATGCACCCTGCAGTTGATCAAATAAATCATCAATTCGGGGTAAAGGGTATTTATTCTTTATTGTCCTCTTGTTCAATTCCCTGTAATCAATACACATGCGTAGAGTACCGTCTTTCTTTTTAACAAATAAAACCGGTGCACCCCACGGTGAAGAACTAGGACGAATGAAACCCCGATCCAATAAATCTTGAATCTGTGTCATCATTTCCCGGATTTCAGACGGAGCTAACCTGTATGGAGACTTTGCCACTGGGCTGGAGCCTGGAATCAAATCAATTATGTACTCTACCTCTCGAATCGGAGGCAAACCAGGTAACTCATCAGGGAAAACCTCTGGATACTCAGACACTACCCGGATATCTGTAACTGCCTGTTTCTCTTTTCTAGCATCGATAACATAAGCAATAAAGCATTCACACCCCTTGGCCAGGGATTTTCTAGCTTTCATGTAAGAAATAATAGGAAAAACAGACTTAACTCTCTCCCCGCGAGCCACTACGTGTGACCCATCAGACAAAGGAAAAGAAATCAATTTCCTATGACATTTAATGCTAGCCTTATGCCTACTCAGCCAATCCATACCCAAAACTACATCAAATCCAGATAGAGGTAACAACAAAAATGAGACAGGAAAACATCTACCATCAATATCTATCTCAGCTCCAAACACAGAAGTTGTGACAGGAACTATCTTACCATCGGCTATCTCCACCTCAAGTGGGGAAGGCACAACAGAAGTGGGCAAATTTAATTTGTTACAAAAAGCCACAGAAACAAAGGAGCGGTTTGCTCTAGAATCAAATAATACACGCGCAGGTATGGAGTTTATAAGAAACATACCCGTGATTACATCATCAGTGACAGTAGCATCATCTACTGTCATACGAAATGCCCTACCCTCGGGTGTAGGAGGGTTCTTTCTCTTCTGCCCGGTTGATGATGACCCCCCAGATGCCCCTGCCCCTGAACCAGATCCCGAACCAGAACCAGTACCCATCTTTCTTGCAGAAGTACAATCTCCAGCCCTATGCCCCTCCTTATGGCAATTCCAACACACGTTACGGGGAAATCTGCAATCTTTTATCTCATGACCAAAAGCCCCACAACGAATACACCACATAGTCTGAGGAGTGCATGGACCTGCATGAGTAGACTTACATCTAGAACACTACGGAGGCCTCTGATTAGAACCACTGGATGTTGTCTTGTGGTTCTGACCTCTTGGTGACTGATTTCCCTACCATCTCCTCCTCTGTTGGTTACCTGACTGGTCACCCTTCGACTTCTACAAAGCCGCTTTATCCCTGTTCATTTTATCCTGTGCTTTCACATCACCCTCTGTAGATTTGGCCAAAGTAAAGGCCTGTGATAGATTACCGGCTAACCGGGTTGTACTCCTGTATTCTGGAAGCAGTGCTCCAATAAAGTGTTGTACCTGTGATGCCTCGTCGGGTACCCATTGAGTTACAAATCTCAATTTATCATTAAACTGCTGAATCAACTCATCAACAGTCATCATTTCTGTCATCTGGATATCTAGGAATTCTTTTCTGATTTTATTCAGCTCAAATGCATTGCAATACTGTTCACATACTTTAGATTGAAATTGATCCCAAGTTATTAAATCAGTTTGAGCTCGGGCAAGGTGTGTAGTTAAAGAATCCCACCAGACCATGGCACTACCTTTCAACATTCTGGTAGCAAATCTGACACTCATATTTTCCTCACAATTACAAGCATCAAGGACTTTGACTGTATCCCTCAACCAATTCACAGTGACACTCGGATCAGTGCTGCCATGAAATTCAGATGGTTTGCAATCCAAAAATTGCTTATAAGTACAAGGCTGTTTGAATCCCATATGTGGCGGATATCCCATGTACGGATAAGGAAATGATCCTTGAGAAATTACCGGATACAAGAATGGTTGTGATACTGGTTAAGTTACTGTTGTAAGTGGTACTGCTATAGGTGGTATCTCAGAGATAGTAGGAAATGATGTAATAACTGGTGGTTGAGTTGCCTGTGCCTGTTTCTGTAGTTGCAACTCTTTTCTCAAATCCTGCAATTGCTCCTCCAGTTGAAATATATACTCATCTATATCATTTGAAGTAGTACCAGAAGTACCTGCTTGTAGAGGAATCTCTATAGGTACTGTAGATGTTTCTATGGTTCCAGGGATTATGGAGACACCGGGAAGCTCATTATCAACCATATCTGTAACAATCACAACATCTAACCATTTATTAGATAAATCTGTTAGTATACAACATGCTAACATCAACAACAACTTGCATTCACCCCAATCCCCGCACACAAGAAATAATTGACTAAACTCGAGCCAAGATTTGAGAATGGAACACCCAAAGAGTGCACACATCCCCAAACCTAGGCTCTGATACCAAATTGTAACACCACAATTTCAACCCATTTTTTTAAATATTGCGGAAGCGATAGATTAATATATATACATATGTTCACAAAGATAATACTTAAAACTAGGGTTAATTGTTTTCAAAACAACATCAACAGTGTAGTGTTACATAAACCAATGGCTCATCAAACAAAATTAGAGTAAAAGTCAATTATTCCCTACGCATGCCACTCAACAGCTGAACCACCAACTTACCAAAACCTGCAAAAAGGAGTGAGAGGTGGGGGATTAGCACAAAGCTAAGTGAATAGAAGTTAAACCAAAAATTAACAACAATGCAACCGAAAGATACAATAATAATCAAGTATCCGAGAAGACCGGCGGTTTTGCAGGAACCTACAACCAATGCCGGCCAAAGCAAAGGTTTACCGATAGTTCATTTGCTATTCTCACACAGTATTACCCTTAAGTTGCAACAAATGCATCAAAAGATCAAAATACTGATTAGCCGATAGCAAACAAACCCAACCCATATGCCCAGCCGAAACTGACTTCTCATCCGAATCATGTGCACATACCAAAGGTTAAATAACACAAACCAAGTAATCAATTAGCAGACAATAAGTCTATCCAAGTAATAACCAAAACAATTGCGACCAAACCGTTACAACTAAACCAATTGTGAGTTAAACATCCACTCACCTTAGATCTCCAAATCTCCAACTCAGTAATCTAATTTCACTGAGTCTTGTCTCCTCCTGAGAACACGGGATAACCAGAATTAGTAATCAATTCATAGTTGTCGCAGAATATCAAGTTTAGTACCAAACGGGTCAAAACCAAGCCGATGTATTTCACATGTGAAAACCAATATTTAGAATATGCCTAAATTGTATACAATTTATATTCAAGGTACTAAACGTGTTACAAGCACCAAAACATGGACAAAGTGCATATACATAACACTTTACTCATAAACGGGTCAAAACCAACCCGTTATACTAAACATGTAAAACAAACTTGAAATACATGTCCAACAGTCTAGAATTACTTCATATAAAATACTTAACATGTAGGAATCAATAAAACTTGCATAAACCTTTCCAAACATCCTATCATGATTTCAAGTAAGCATAAATTCCAAATAATAATCCATATATGTTATCCAACATTAACTAACTCAAGTATAACAACTAAATCATGATTAGAATCAAGTATAAGCAACCAAAACTGAAATAATGAAGCAAAACAGACCAAACTGTTTCTGTCAGCAGGGAAGGCGTCGCGTTCCCCTCTTGGACACGGCACGTCCGTGGCCGAACAGCAGCAGATCTGCAGTTTTACACTGCCCTGTTCCAGCACACTTCAAACTCATCTTGAATGACCATTTCAGTTCTAGAAATTATCTTATAACCATAGTAAAGTGGTACCAAGTTCATATAACATATAAACCACAACCAAAAACACTTCAAAGTTTACCAAATCATCAAAACCCATTACCATTTTCAACCTCCAACTTCTAAAATGGAGTTCTAATACTTCCACTAAATTAAACACATAACTTACACATGATTTAAGTACCATATCATCATATAATTACTACCAATTACATAACCAACCTTAATTTCATCAATTATGCAAATACCCAAAACTCAAGAACCCTAAATTAGAAGAATATGCATATCTAAAGCAAGAGATATTCAAGAATACATCTAACCTTCAATTTGTAGCAATTAATCAACACAAATCACTAAGGAATCAAGTATTCAAGGCTGCCTTTAAAGATTTCTTCAAACCGAGCTTAAGAACACATAAGAAGAGTCATAAGTTCTAAAATGGCAATGAGGTGGTGTGTCTGCCTTATGACTCACGATTTAACACACACACAGTGCACTTATCTGCCTTCTAATTCACAGTTAATTAATTAAGCGGTCCTACTCAATTAATTATAAACCAACGAGGTATTATTCGTGACCCTTTGAAGGTATTTGTTTGGCATAAACGAGTAGCAACGGAAGCAAGATACAATACAAAACTAAACTAGCCAAACAAACACACATGCCATGGACCAATATGTATACATGAAATCGTAACTAAAAATAAGAACAAGATGGATAGGAATGTACCACTATGCAAGTACCACAATCTCCCTCTTGTCAAGCTTCAAGAACCAAACAAGTCAAGCTTCAAAAACCCAAGCTAGGATTTCTCTACTGAAGTCCACCCCAAGTTATGTTGATTCCCAAGTGCTAGTAGGTTGGTGTAGCCACCAAAACAACACAATACAAGAACAAATAACACTTTAGTGCATCAAAGCTTGATCACAAAGTGTATGTTACCTTCTCTTGTGCACCAAACTTGATTACCAAGAAGAAGAACAATAGGAGAGAGTATGAACTCTAGCATAAGACTCTAGAGCTCCCAAAAGTCTGGTCCAGAGACATATGAATCGTGGCTTTACATTTACTCACGTTAACCCCATTAAAATGAGTGTTTAAAGCTGTTTATTCTGCTGTTACAGAGCCTGTACACGGCCCGTGTTGTTCAACACGGCCGTGTAGGCCCAAAGCCCATGGCCTTAATTGGGCCAAGTTAGCCCGTGTCTAACAGACCCAACACGGCCCGTGTTCATCTACAAGGCCGTGTAGGCCCAAAGCACACGGTCTCTACTTGGGCCAACACGGCCCGTGTACCATCCTGCCAAAACCCATTTTGGCCTTTTCTCTCTCTTTTGCTTGATCGTGTTGCCGGAATGAATACTTGGTGTGTGACCCAATAGGCCTATACTTCATCAGCAGTGCTATTAACTCGTTCGTGTCAGCGGGCATATTCCAACACCCTTATCTAAAAACGAATCCAAATAATCAATAAAATCCATAAAAATATAAAGTATATACTTCCCCTATTTAACCTCGTTGCTTTAAATTAAATTATTAATTTTCTAAAATAAAGCAAATAAGCAATTAGCACACATACCAAAACACGTCCTACCAAGCCGGTGACTAGGGTGCTACAAATCCTCCATCCTTAAACGGATTCTGTCCTTGGAATCTCTTCATGCTCAAATAACTGAGGGTTGCGAGTCTTCATGTTAGCTTCAGTCTCCCATGTCAGATTAAAACCCAAGCTGTGTTTCCATTTAACCAACACCATCGGAATCTGTTTCTTGCATTGCTTTGTTACTTTACGATCCAACAACTCAACGGGTTCTTCCACCAATCTCTTTTTCGAATCAATTTCAGTTCTTGTATAGGTAGAATCTGACTTTCATCATCCACTTTGCACTTTCTCAAATAACAAACATTAAAAGTATCATGAATACCTGCCAGTTCCGAAGGAAGATCAAGTGTAACTGTCTGATCATTGACTACTCGTTGGACGCGAAACGGACCAATGAAACGAGGAGCCAGTTTCCCACGCTTCCCAAAGAGAATAATCCCCTTCCAAGGCGATACTTTCAAATAAACAAACTCACCCTCAACAAACGAAACGGGTCGGCGGCGTGGATCTGCATACATCTTCTGTCTGTCTCTGGCCGCCTTTAACTTCTCTCGTGCAATACTAACCTTTTCTGATGTGATCTGAACAATGTCGGGACCTGCATACTGTTTCTCCCCTGCCTCTAACCAACACGTAGGTGTACGGCAGCGACGACCATATAGCATCTCATAAGGTGGCATACCGATGCTCTAATGGTAAGAGTTGTTATACGCAAATTCTATCAATGGCAAATGTGAATCCCAAGAACCACCATATTCCAACACACATGCACAAAGCATATCCTCAAGTGTCTGAATAGAACGCTCTGTCTGACCGTCTGTCTGAGGATGGTAGGCTGTACTCAAGTTAACATGTGTACCCAACTCCCGGTGTAAACTCCTCCAGAAGTTAGAAACAAACCTGGAATCTCTGCCAAGCGAAGCTGTCTCACTGGTAGCCAGAAAATGAGCACTCTTCGTCAACCGAATCATGTGCACATACCAAAGGTTAAATAACACAAACCAAGTAATCAATCAGCAGACAATAAGTCTATCTAAGTATTAACCAAAACAATTGCAACCAAACCGTTACAACTAAACCAATTGTGAGTTAAACATCTACTCACCTTAGATCTCCGAATCTCCAACTCAGTAATCTAATTTCACTGAGTCTTGTCTCCTCCTGAGAACACAGGATAACCAGAATTAGTAATCAATTCATAGTTGTCTCAAAATATCAAGTTTAGTACCAAACGGGTCAAAACCAAGCCGATGCATTTCACATGTGAAAACCAATATTTAGAATATGCCTAAATTGTTTACAATTTATATTCAAGGTACTAAACATGTTACAAGCACCAAAACATGGACAAAGTGCATATACATAACACTTTACTCATAAACGGGTTAAAACCAACCCGTTATACTAAACATGTAAAACAAACTTGAAATACATATCCAACAGTCTAGAATCACTTCATATAAAATACTTAACACGTAGGAATCAATGAAACTTGCATAAACCTTTCCAAACATCCTATCATGATTTCAAGTAAGCATAAATTCCAAATAATAATCCATATATTTTATCCAACATTAACTAACCCAAGTATAACAACTAAATCATGATTAGAATCAAGTATAAGCAACCAAAACTGAAATAATGAAGCAAAACAGACCAAACTGTTTCTGTCAGCAGGGAACGCGTCGCGTTCCCCTCTTGGACGCCGCGCGTCCGTGGCCGAACAGCAGTAGATCTGCAGTTTTACACTGCCCTGTTCCAGCACACTTCAAACTCATCTTGAATGACCATTTCAGTACCATATCATTATATAATTACTACCAATTTCATAACCAACCTTAATTTCATCAATTATGCAAATACCCAAAACTCAAGAACCCTAAATTAGAAGAATATGCATATCTAAAGCAAGAGATATTCAAGAATACATCTAACCTTCAATTTGTAGCAATTAATCAACACAATTCACTAAGGAATCAAGTATTCAAGGCTGCCTTCAAAGATGTCTTCAAACCAAGCTCAAGAACACATCAGAAGAGTGATAGGTTCTAAAATGGCAATGAGGTGGTGTGTCTGCCTTATGACTCACGATTTAACACACACACAATGCACTTATCTGCCTTCTAACTTACAGTTAATTAATTAAGCGGTCCTACTCAATTTATTATAAACCAATAAGGTATTATTCGTGACACTGATTTAAAAACGAATCCAAATAATCAATTAAATCCATAAAAATATAAAATATATATTTCCCCTTTTTAACCTCGTGGCTTTAAATTAAATTATTAATTTTCTAAAATAAAGCAAATAAGCAATTAGCACACATACCAAAACACGTCCTACCAGGCCGGTGACTAGGGTGTTACAACCCTGCCCAGTCTGCCCACTTTGTCTTTGTGGTTTACTAACACGTTCAATCATTGATTTATGCTGCAAGATACACACTCTATTCATTCTATCTCTTGCCTTTCCATCACCATCAGCCGTCTTGGCTAGAGTAAATGCTTGTGATAAAGTACTTGCCCATCTGGTAGTACTTCGATATTCTGGAAGCAAAGCTGCCAGAAAATGTTGTATCTTTGTTGCCTCATTTGGCACCCACTGTTTCACGAATCTCAACCTCTCATTGAATTGTTTAATCAAATCATCTACCGCCATGTCTCTTGTCATTCTCAACTCCATAAACTCCTTTCTGATTTTCTCAATCTTAAATGAACTACAATATTGCTCGCACAGCTTCTCTTGAAATTGATTCCAAGTAATACTTTCCTGTTGTGCTTCAGTAAAATGCCCAGTTAATGAATCTCACCATACCATCGCATCACCTTTAAGCATACGAGTCGCAAATTTAACTATGGATTCATCCTCACAATTGCACGCATCAAGAGTTCTTACCTTTTCTCGCAACCAATTTAAAGTCTCGTTTGGATCAGTACTTCCATGATATCTCGATGGTTTACAATCCAAAAATTGCTTGTATGAACAAGGTTGCTTAAATCTCGGGTATCCAAAAGGATAGTCTCCCTGTAAGGTGGAAGAATTGAAAAATAATGGTTGCGTCACTTGAGTTACCGGAGGTAACGGAGTAGTAACCGGTAGAGTAGTAGATTGAGTAACAACCAGTTGTTGGTATCTGTGATGTCATATTCGGATTAATCCTCTCTCTTCCGATACCACGAACTATATCTCTAAGTTCCTAAAGTTCATCCTCCAACTTGTAGATATATGCCTCTCGATCATTTTCCTATTCATAACCTGAAGTACCTACGCGATTCGTCATATCCACAGTGTCCATCACTGAAGTCTCAATCACCGTTTGGGTCACAGGAGGATCAGCAGGGGTATCTCTGTCAGCCATATCTGTGCAATCACATCATCACACAATCTCATTAGATAAACCGTTATTACATAACATACTAACTAACAAACAGCTTCACCAATTCACTCTAATTCCCCCAAGGAAAGTTTGACCCAACACGACCCAAGATTTGGGAATGCAACACTCTAGCCGTGCCTGCATCGCCAAACCTAGGCTCTGATACCAACTTGTAACACCATAAATTCTCAAGCCATTTTTTTAAACCGCTGCGGAAGCGTTAACTGATTTCATTTAGTCAAATACAAAGTACAAAGTACTGTTTACAAACTTCACGTCAAGTTGTGTTACAAAATATTTACAAACGTGGCTCGTCTATTCTCAAAACATAATATCAAAGCGTTGGTCAAATTTCCCTTCCCCAAAAACAAAGCTAAACAGCCAGACCTGCAAAAAGCAATCAACTGAGGGGAATTAGCACAAAGCTAAGTGAATGGAAGCTACAGACAAGCATCCTCAATCAACAAGCACAAGCAATCACCAATGGCACAAGCAAACCGATCTCAACAGATCAAACAATCAATCACAAACCAACCCAATCTCCAATCCAATCACTAGAGGAACGGCGGTTCTGCAGAACCTGCAACTGATGCGGGCCAAAGCAAAGGTTTACCGTTAGCTATTTGCTACTTGGTACAGTTAAAGCCCCTTCTACTGCAACAAATGCATAGAAAGTCTAGAACCATGCAACCAATAGCAGATAGTCCAGCCCAAAACATGCAATAGCTGACCCCCAACCATGTACGCATATAATTAACCATATGTACAGGTCTCGCCACGTGCACATATAATTAACCATGTACACTGGCCACGCAACAATCTAAACAATCCCAATCAACAAGCATCAATTAACGAATCACATTTACACAGTCTGTCAACACATACCAAGTAACACATTCCATACTGGCAATTCAGCTTAAACTGTTCATCATGGCATCTTGGATTTATCCAGTCTAGCATGGCATCTTAGACTAAACAGTCTATCAAAGCATCTCAGACTAAACAGTCTAGCAAGGCAACTCAGACTAAACAGTCTATCATGTCAACTTAGACCAAATAGTCTATCTGGCAAATCTAAATCATAACAATATCTCAATTCATGTAAGCACAAATGTTACCGCCATCACCACTCGTGAGTACACTTTCACTCACCTCAGTCCATGTTCCCGTCTGCTAAGTTGTCTAATATCACTGAGTCTTTGCAAATCCTGAGAACACAACAAACCAAAGTCAATCTCTGATAAATATATATCCATAATATATATTTATATCTCTATATAACTTGTAAACAATATACAATAATCATACAAATGATAACCCATCACATGCCACACGAATACAAAACAAAACAAACAATCTTCCTAAAAAATCGCCTGTCGCGCCGCGACCAAACCAAGTGTCGCGCTACGACGCTTCTCGGATTAGGGTATCGGATTTTGGGTTTGCGGATTTTAGGGTTGCGGATTTGCTTCTATCAGATTCTCAAGGTATCCGGATTTTGGGGTGTCGCGTCGCGACCCTTAGGCGTCGCGCCGCGACGCGTTGCGTTTCCGCTTTTCTTCCTCATGAACTGTCGGATTTCCAGCCATCTTCTCTTATATATTTATTTTCCAACTTCCATTTTCTCCATCAAAAACACTTCTATTACATAGGAAACTTCATATAACATCACAACAAACATATATAACTCATCAAATCTTATTAAAGCTCATTATTCACCAAAACTCATATATCAAGTTTTGAGCTTTAAGTTCCTATCATGGTAGTTCTTCATTCTAACATGTACATTAACATATAAATACATCAAAAAAATCTATAGCATCATATGAACACATACCAATCTTCAGTTTGGATTACAAATCACCAAATCCTCAACTTGAAATTCCAAGTTGCTTGTTTTTTTCTAGCTTTCTTCAACAAGAGGTTTTGACACACAACACACACTTTCACCTTTACTATGTGCTGGTGAAATCAATCCCACGTATACATACTCATTTAAGCAGTAGGTGGCCAAATTCAATTCTTAAATCCTATTCTTTCTTTCATACTACATGTATCCATGCATACATACTACACATACATACATGACATACATATCTTTTTCTTCTTTTAAATTCTTTATACACCAGTAACACAAATATATATTCATAAATATGTATTTTCAATTCAATCAATATTTATTCAATTTAACCACAATAATCAACTTACGCAATTTAAATACGACATCACCCGCCGCTAGCCCGCTAATCAACTAGCCCGGGTTTGCGGATGTTACATTTTGTTTTCTTAAAGCTTGCATATGAATCATTGGTGGGGAGTTCTAAAAAGTTTAAAATTGTTGTTCATGCTATCGTTGCTAAAATATATTTTGAAAAACCGAACAAACCCCAACAAAAACTTGTCCATTCTAAGTCTGGTGTATTTTTTCCTCTCTGTTGTTTTCCCAGTTCCATGGTTTGGTTTCCATAAACTTAACATCCCTGCTTACACATTTTCTACCCTTCTCCGGATCATATAACCTATATGCTTTTGATCCTTCCTCTACATTGAAGTAAATCATGGGAACAATTCTATCATCTAGCTTTTGCAAATGAGGTATTGTTACCTTGGCATAAGCTGTGCACCTAAATATCCTTAGATTTTCCAGATTTGGTTTTTTGTTGTAGAGTGCCTCATATGGAGTTTTATCCACCAAGGCTTTTGTTGGTACCCTGTTTAGTATGTATATGGCGTGTCTGACTGCTTCTGCCAAGAAGTTTTGTGGCAACCTCATTGCTTTCAGCATAATTCTAGTAGTAGATAATACTGTTCTATTCTTTCCTTCTACAACTCCGTTTTGTTGTGGTGAGTAAGGTGCTGTCAATTGTCATGCTATTCTGTTTTCTTTACAGTACTTTGTGAATTCATTAGATGTGAATTCATCTCCTCTGTCTATACTTAGCATCCTTAATTTTGTCCTCATTTCTATTTCACTTTTCTGTCTGAATTCCTTGAAAGTGTCAAATGCCTGATCTTTTGAAATAAAAAAATAGGCCCATATGAAACGTGTACAGTCGTCCACTAACAAGAAAATGTATTGCTTCCCTGAAAGTGACGCTGGGATTATAGGACCACAGAGATCTCCATATACTATATCCATATACTATATCCAGGGGTTTCTTTGATCTGAGTTTAGAATGACTTAGGAATGGAGTTCTACTATGTTTTCCTAATAAGCAGGAATCACAAATTTGTCTTGCATGATTTAATCTTGGTATACATTCCACTAGATTCTTTCTTGTCATGTTCTTGATGTCCACAAAGTTTAGATGACCTAATCTAGTGTGCCATAACCATGCTTGGCTTTCAACGTTTGCTAAGAGACAAACGGGTGTACCAGTTTTTAACTTGATACTGTAAAGTCTATTCTCTGATCTTTCAATCTTCATGAGTAGCCTTTTATTTTTGTCATGTAAAGTTGATTCTTTTCCTTCCATGACAACTTTGCACCCAATTTCCGTGAGTTGTCCTAAGCTTAGTATGTTGCTTTTGAGGTTTGGAATGTAGTATACGTTCGATACTACCTTCTGCTCATGATTCCTACATTTCAATAAAATAGAACCCCTTCCCTTGATTTCAACATATGACCCATCCCCAAAAAGAACACGTCCTATCATGTTTTTATCGATATCCTTGAAGTGAGTCTTAGTCCTCGTCATGTGGTTGCTTGCACCATTATCTAAATACCAGATGCTTTCATCTGTTGTAGCATACCTTCCGGGTTGAAATTTTCCTTCATTTAACAGTACTTCTTCGTGTTCAGTTTTGTGTATCGCCATTAATAAAGATGGTTCTTCGTCTTTTGGATAAAGTTTGATTGTTCCTGCGCTGTTTGTTGTTGATTGTAGTCCATTCTGTAATGTCCAAATTTCCTGCATTTGTGACATTGTATCTTGCTCATGTTACTTACTTGCTTATTCCACTTTGTGTTAGTTCTTGCCTTGTGAGTTGAGCCTTCCTCTTTTGAGTCTTGTTTATTTTTGTTGTTATGCTAGTTTCCTCATGAAGAGTTAAATCTACCACATCCGCGATTACCAAAACGTCTCCCTCTTCCTCAGTGTTCATTTTGTAAAAATAATAAATTTTCCTAGATTTCTCTGCAACCTCCTTTTTTAAGTTTTATTCTTTCCTCATAGGCTTTTAAATTTCCAATGATCTCATCTATAGAAACCTCATCTAGATCACAATTTTGTTCTATGGATGCCACAATTTGGATGAATCGATCTGGCATGGAATCCAAAAGTTTTCGTACCAGTAATTATTGATCCAAAGTCTTTCCTAATTCTCTTGCCTTTGTAGCATAGCCGTTTAGTTTAGCAGTAAATGCATCCAACGCATCGTCCTCCTTTATTTGGAGTGCATGTAGTTCAATCATCAAAGATTGTAGACATGCTTTCTGTACTTTATCTGCTTCGACATGTCTTTTCTTTAACGCATCCCAGACTTCCTTTGTTGTCTTACATCGCGCAACTTGTAGTACTACATCTTCTGTCAGTGCTTGATACAAATATTGTAACACTGTATTTTCAACCAAAAAATTTTTATTTTTTAAAACAACTGCGGAAGCGATTTACTACTAAAAGTATTTACAACTGTACACAAACAACTGCTTACAAAGCCAACCAGTTTAAAATATCAGTATTACAAAACTTCGGCTCGTCACAAATAAACACATAAGAGGCCTAGGCAATTATTCCCCAAGCTAACCACTCTCAGCTGAGCTGCTGACTTACCAAAACCTGTAAAAAGAGTAAGAGGTAGGGGATTAGCAAAAAGCTAAGTGAATGGAGTAAAACTAACAGATATCAGCCACAACCGCATGATATCAACAACCACAAATAACAGATAATCGTGTCCCGGGAAGACCGGCGGTTCTGCAGGAACCTACAACCAATGCTGGCCAAAGCAAAGGTTTACCGATAGTTCATTTGCTATTCTCAGACAGTATTATCCTTAAGTTGCAACAAATGAATCAAAAGGTCCTAATACTGATTAGCCAATAGGTAACAAACCCAGCCCATGTGCCTAGCCGAAACTGACTTCCGAACCATCATGTATACATAAGACTAACACAACAATCAATTAACAAACAAGCAGTTAATCAATTATTAGACAATAAGTCTATCCATGCATCAATCCATAAACAGTTGCAACCAAACCAGTTACAACTAACATCATCTGTAAGTAAACATCCACTCACCTCGAGTTCTCAGTTTTCCACTCAGTTGTCTAATGTTACAGAGCTTTGTCTGTTCCTGAGAACACAATAAACTAAAATCAGTATTCAACTCATAAATATATATCAACACATATATTTATATCTTCTTTAATCATAACAACAATTTAAAGTCACATAAACATGTACACTTAGCATTTAGCATTAAAGAATCCACAAATTATCAATAATCATAATAAACCATCGGATTTCACTAAAATCCGCTGCAAGGTATCGGATTTAAGGAAATCCGATACAATCTGTTGGATTCTAACTTATTCGGATTACACTGTCGGAACCCACTATTGGATTCCTCTTTTATCGGATTTCATGAGCACCGGTTTTCAACCTATCGGAATCCACCATCGGATTCCCAACAATCGGAATTCAACTTGTAGAAATCCATCATATTTCATCATTTGTCGGATTTCTCTCCTTCGGATTTTAAGGAGTTCTGGATTCTTGAATACCAGATTGTAGTTAACGGATTTCATCATCTTCTTCATTTCAACAATCCGCCAACCTCATAACTTCCATGATTTAAATTCCTCAGCTTTACAGAACTTAATAAAGCTTACTAAAAACATATCCAAATATCTATAAACATGATATCATGCATCATAAACACCTTTAAACCACATAATCGATTGAAACATACAAAACCCACCAACAAAGGTTTCTTATATGCTCATTCATGGTGTTCAAATACAAAACCCAGCATATTATTAACATCATTTATAACATGCTAACCAGAAATCATGATTCAATCATATAAAAGAATATACCAACCTTAACTTGAATTTAACAACTTCAAGAATTCAACTTTCGATTCTTAGTTCTTGGTTCTCTCTCGGTTTTTTCACACACAACACACTTAGCAGATAAGCAAGTGAGAACCAATATTCTGATATTAATTCATATATTACCCATGTAGGTGTTTCTTAAAAGAATAAGCACGAGGTGTTATACTTATATTAAACCCCAACTCATTTACATGCACACACACATCCGTACATATATATATATATATATAAACCAACATATATATATATATATATAGAAAACTTAATTAAAAGTATATTTACTAATAATTAAATAACCATAATCAAATAATAATCACGGGTTAACGTACCAAAGCCTAAGTAATTACTAGGCCCAGATTCAGGATGTTCCAAATCCTCCCTCCTTAAAAAGGATTCCGTCCTCGGAATCTATTCATTTTCAAAGATTCGAGGGTAACGAGCTTTCTTATCTGCCTCGGTTTCTTATCAAGAGTAACCGTCTGATCATTAACCACCCTTTGGACACGAAACGGCCTAATATATCGAGGAGCTAGCTTTCCCCGCTTCCCAAAACGGATAACCCCCTTCCACGGTGAAACTTTCAGATAAACCAATTCAGCTTCAACAAAAACAACAGATATACGACGTGGATCAGCATGCATCTTTTGTCGATCTCTCGAAGCTTTCAACTTTTCTCGTGCAATAGCCACTTTATCTACGGTGATCTGTACAATATCAGGCCCTACATACTGTTTGCCACCCGCCTCTAACCAACACTTCGGAGTACGGCAGTGACGCCCATATAACATCTCATAAGGTGGCATACCAATACTCAAATGAAGTACTTAAATTTATACCACTCATTGGATGGTCAAACCAAACGACCATATATACTCACGAGCTATGCAGATAATTGAAAATATATTGTGTTCATGTGTGTTAGAGTACGATGGTTCGTGGAATTCAAATCTACCTTAATTTAATTTGTGTGAAGTAATTTTTTCTGTTGAAAATCAGTATACCACTTTGTAGAATGTTATGTGGTAGTCGAGGTAATACTCTAACATGTTGATTTGAAGCAAGAGAGAAACAATATGTGGATATTTTGTATGGTAGACAATGAACGACTAAAAGTTATTCTAGAGTCTTCTATGAGAGTTAAACAAGTATTCATGAGACGTTTGATGTTATATAATGCATAAGTGTAAAAAGAAAGGAGTGGTTGAAATACAAATTTTCCTAATTCGTGAGATAAATGTTGATTTCAAGGAGAGATTAGAAAGACAAGCTGATGAACTCATGTGATTGTAAGATGACAAGGATGTGTTAGAAACAACTTCCTATGATATTGGTAAGATGAAAGTGCAAATGAGTTTTAATTGACTTGACTATCAGAAGTGAATATGAGTTTGAATGTGTGTCATGAGATTCTGAGGATGGAATCCTCTAAAGGAGGGAAGATTTGTAACATCTGAAAACACAGCCTAGTCGTAAACGGGTCGGTGGTAAGTTGGATTGTATTTGTTTACGCGTTTATATTTAATTATGGTATTTAAAATGAAAATTTTATATCGTGTGATTTTATGAGTTAGATAAATTAGGTTTTGTATTAGGGTTGTAGAAAATACCTCGTTGTGTGTTAATGGAAGATTAATTAATTGGAAAACTGTATGCTAGAAAGAAGTTTGGTACAATGCGTTTGGGGATTATCTTGAAAAGATAATGTTACTATATTATTTGAATAAATCAATTGTGAATTGATTTTGATATATGTATGTATGTGTGTATGTATGTGTAAGTGTATTTATGCATGGTGATTCCACCTCATGCTTATAGAATGAAATTGAGTACATACACGTGGCTTGTTGAATTGTGGATACATTTGCATGTTTGATTAGTCATCTACTCATTTGAAGATAATTGTGTATGTGAAAGTCTGTGTAATGCGACTTATGTGAAAAAGAAGAACAAAAGAAAGTTAACATGAATTCTTGAAAAACATAAGTGGTTATTGTTATTGACAACTAAATGTTGGTTAATATTTCTAGCATGATTTATGATCATCTTGTTGTATTTTCTTGCTGGTTTTCATATGTATAGTGAAGAACACCATTATTGAAAGTTTGAAGAAACTTAACATGTGGGTATTGTTGGTTTGTTGAAATTTAATGGATTTGATGTGTTCTTGATATTTGTATACATTTTATATGAAGTTTTTATGAGTTTAGAAGCTTTAGAAATCGTTTTCCAGCTTTGTATATATGATAGAATGAATTTGGTTGGAACTGGAAGTTGAAGAAAATTTGCAGATCTGGACAGGAAAACACACGATGCGAGGCGTTTAGTTCCGGAATGCGACGCGTTCACTTCGAATCCGAAGTCACCATTCGAAGAACGTGTCCGCTCGAAATGCATGGCCATTCAAAATCAACTCGGAGACTTTGGGCGCTCGAAGTGGCCGCTCAAAGTGGGCGTTCGAAGCGGTCATTCAAAGGGGCCGTTTGAAGGCACGACGTGTCGATGTATTGGACGTGACGCGTCCGGTGATATTCAGGAAATGAAGCTTTTGATTGTTATTTTCTTTGGAGTGCATATTATACGTTTATTACATGTGGTTCTAATTTGATGAGCATGAGCATTCTTGATATAAATATATGTGAAGATATATTTATTGAAGATTGATTTCGTTGTTGTTATGTTCTTCGGAACTGTGAATACTCGGTGACGTTAGACAACTGAGCAAGTGCGATTGAGGACTAAGGTGAGTGGAGGTTTACTCACGAGTGTTATTAGTGGTAATTGCTATGGTTACTTAATATTGAGATGATTGATGATATGATAGACTGTTTAGTTTGATAATTTGTTAATTGAATATTGAATAACTAATAGTGTATTATATGAGTGTTGATTATATGTTGATGATTTGATGACTACTGGTTATTTGGTAGAAGCCAGATATGCGTAATCGGTCTGGTAGTGAACCAACTAAGCGTGAATCAGGCTGGTGGAGGCCAGCTAAGCATTAATGAGGCTGGTAGAGGTCAGCTACACGTGAATTGGGCCGGGCTAATCGCTATTGGTCGAGCAGTTGTAGACCCCCTGGTGCATGCGTTGTATCGGAAGGGATCTTACTGTGCCAAGTGGCGATGGGCTATCGGTAAAACTTTGCTTTGGCCCGCATTGGTTGCAGGTTCTGCAGAACCACCGATCCTCTAATCTCCTTTGGACTTGTGTGGATGTTTGAGATTGTTGATTGTTGTTTGATTGTGGTTTGTTATTGATGACTGTTTGTTAGTATCTTCCATTCACTTAACTTTGTGCTAATTCCCTAATATTAAACCTTGTTCAGTAAGTACAACTGTTTAGCTGGAGTTTGTGTGGGAAGGGAAAATTGACGAGCACTCTGATATTATGTTGAGTAGAGACGAGCTGTGTTTTTGTAAATCTTTGGTAACATAAATGGATACTGTATTTTGTAAACAGTGTAAAGTTTTTGTGGGTGATTGTATAAATGAAATTAGTAGACGCTTCCGCAGCGATTTAAAAAAATGGCTTGAGAATTTCGGTGTTACATGTGATACTCTAACCGAATGGGAAGAAAGAAGGAGAGAGACTAGTTTGATCATAGGAAGATTTGAGGATAAAGTAAAAGCATATATTAAGAATGAAAAACAATACTAGGATGATCTTGATTATGCTAAATGGGAGAAAGAAGAGTTAACTTTGAAATTAGAAATAACTTTGAAGCAACTTGAGGATGCTAAGAAAGAAGTTGATAAAATTAAGCTTGATGTAGAAAAATTGAAGTATGCTTCCACAACAGTTGAGATTTTATTAAGCCTAAAATCCATGACAAGCTCAAATCTGGTATAGGGTACAAGAGTGTTGCACCTCCTTACAATCAGAATTCTATACCACCCACAAAGGATGTAGTTGCTATGTACTGAACTAAGGAGATTCCCTTAGAAGTTACTAAGATTGATCGTAGTTCATCCACTTGTAGGAAGGATGAAGACAAAGAAATTGAGGAAGATGAGGTGGATGAGTCTGAAAAAGAGATGGGAAATTTAGTTAAGCATGCAAATATTCCTCAAGAAAATTATATAATTACTCATGAATTTGGAGGAAACCCATATGCTAAATCTAAAAGAGTCAAAGAAAGGGGGAAGGTAGTTGAGTCAAATGTTAAAAGTGTTCCTAGTTCTTGTTGCAATACTCACAAATCAACTATCAGAGGAAATCAATGGAATTGGACTCAATAGATGACACAAAATTATGGTATCAATTCAAGCGAACGACGTGGCTCCATATCCTGTAGCTTGGGTAAGGCGGAGGATTAACTCGTAGGAAATTCCGGGCTAATATAGTATAACCAACGCTTGCAAGGCAATTTAGATGACATTAGCAAGATGTGGTTGCCACACTCGTCGTTATAGCACTAGTCCTTTTTGCTCGGCGTTAGGGGGCCCCACGAGGCGTCGCTAGCGTAAAGCTCTTAAACCAAAACCATTTTTTATCTGTTGAAAAACAAGTCACATTGCAAAAATATGTTTCTTTAATCCTATCAAAAGAAGAAATCATTTCAGATATGAAAGATCAAATGTGTCTTCAAGAAATATGCAAAAGATTCGTATAACAAACAGCAACACCAAGGTATGTACTACTGCTAGGGCAAAGCAACAAGTGTTCAAAGCAAAGTCAAAAGATTTTCAAAAATCTTTCAAACCTGAAAATAAAATGTGGGTAAGAGTAGATGAAACTAGTTCACAATCTCAAGCTAGTTCATCTACTGCTTCTCATAAGGAACCAAAGATGATAGTATCTTTAGTAGTACCAATACTGTTAGTGATAAAACAAATGTTAGTACTGATTGCTCTTTTAGTACTACCAATAATGTAAGTACTAAAATTACTTAAAATTACTCAAGTCGTAATGTTATAAAGTTTGATGAGATCAGAAAATCTCAAGTGTTAAAGGACAACCCAAGACCACTTTGGCTTAGGTTCCAAAGGAGATTGATCGTTTGATTTCATGTGCAGGGCACGTCAAGTCAGAGACTGCTCTAGGAACATAACAGAAGACATCACATGTCTTTAAAAGTTTTTGACATGATGGTAAGATTGTTTTTGTTTGTTGAGAAACGATCACAAGTTAATACAGATGCTCATATTCTTAATATTGCTAATAGAACTATCTTAGTTAACATTATTAATACTGGTAGCTTTGTTAATACTGCATTGCAACTTAAAACTTCTTGGTTATTAATATCACTCAACTTTGTTAGTACTACTGTCAATTTTCAGTACTGCTTGTTTCCGTTAGTACTGAAGGACGTTTGGAGACGTTGGAATTGTAGTTATTGCAAGTGTCGTTGGAAGAAATTTCAGAGTATAAAAGCCAAATTAGGAAGAGATTTCAGAGTTACGTAAACAGTCTTACACTAAAATTCTTGATTTCTTGCTGATTATAGCCATTTTCTTGAGTTCTTACAAACCCTAATGTTCAAGTTTTCATTCCATCTCTCTCACAATATCAAATCTGTTAGAATGGCATCAAGTTCTTCATCCTCATCTCAATCGAATATTGGTCTAGCATATTGTCATCAACACAATGTGTTAGCTATGCTAGAAAAGGTTAAGGAATCAACTAGATTTCATGAAATTATTGATTCTTGCACAGGTCGCACATATTTTATGCACTCACTGTTAACCAAACCATATATACCGATCTCAGACTTAATGATGTCTTAGGTATTGAAACCTTTCCAAAGACTTTATTCTTGATCAATTCAGACGTATGGGATATGAGGTCTGACTCACTACTTCTACTTTACAAAAATCCCTCCTATCGTCTCAATGGAAATTTCTTACACACACTATACAACAATGCATTTCCAAGAAAAGAAATGCATGGAATGAATTTGGCACAACATTGGCCACTGCGTATGTGTGTTTGGTAACAAATAAAATTTTCAACTTTTCACAAATGATTTTTAACGATTTGGTGCGGAATATCACCAATCCTTCAAAGTTCTTTATGTATCTTCGTTTCTTGCAAACGATTTTTGATGTTGAAATTCACTACTTGTCACAGTCAATTAAAAAACATGTTTCTCATACAAAGAAATACTATCACTCATCTATTCTCTACAATGGTAGAAGTGACTACTGCATTTGGTGAGGGACCAATCCAACAACCCTCATTATCTAGCACACCCATTGAGTCCCTACCCACACCAGCATCACCACAAGAACCACCTCAATCACCTATTGCTTAACCACAACCATACGCCCCTTCTCTAAGATCTTCAAAATGAAAAAGGATTGCAAGAGATCTTTTCTCTCCCAAGTCCTCTACCCCTCACACTAAAAGCGCTCAAATGGAGGATTCGCCATTTGAAAATATCAAAAGGGACCCAAAGAGCAGCCTCCTAAGCTCAAGAAGGTGATCACCAAGGAGATGAGTGATCATTTGTTGATGGCTCATAATGAGGGTATTGTTAACTATACATAATTTATGGTTATGATCAAACAACTTAGAAAGAACTGTTATCCCAAAATTCTATTCTTGCTCGCCAAAGAAAAAAATAGATATGTTAAAAGCTCAAGTGTCAAAGCTTATTAAGGATAGGAAGAAAACAAAAGACTCTTCCTCTAGCTCCTCAAGTTCGTCTGAGGATGCTCCAAAAACAAAGGAAAAGGTACAGTTGTTGCTGATCCTTCTAAAAAAGATACAAAAGAAACAAATTTATGCTGATGAAGAAGTGGCAAGGAGATTGCAAGAAGAAGAAGATCAGTTATTTCAAGCACAATTCGAAGCAGAAACGATGATGGCATAGGATGAAAAGAAAGAGTCTGTTGAGAAGGAAGAGGGGGAGAAAGATGAAAAAGTGAATGAAGAGAAAGCTGAAATTGAAGAGGTTAGGCCTACAAGTCCAACTACTATGAATATGATCATTATTTCTAAGGAAGTGATGAATGTAGTGCCTTTGGATATTAAGCCCTCTATGTTGATAGATTGAGATGTGGTGTTGAAAACTGATGAACATAAGTACACATTAACGAGAGTAGATAAGAGTGAAGCTTGTTATCAAAATTTTCTAAGAACTTTGTAGGAGATTGATAGAGAAGATTTGGAAAGAAGGTACAAGATTTTTTTGAGAAAGTATGAAGGAATGATTGATGATGAATCGGATGAGAGTGATTAATGTATGTTAGTGCAGATACCTATGGAATACAAGTGCATGATCTTTAATCCAGATAGAGTTCATGATTTCTTCAATCAATCTAGTGTTTCTTTGATTGTATGGATGTTGCATGAAGATTGTGGGGTTCATTTTGTGTTAACATAAAATTGGAGATATGAATTCTTTTTAGTGGAAAAAGAATATAATCACAAATTGGAGAAAAGGGTGCATATCACAACTAGGTGCTATTTCAAATAATCCAATGGCTGCATATCTTACCTCAAAGGTAAGTTTGACATGTGAAATGGAGAAAAGGAAGTAAGAAAGAAAAGTTTTGGTAGCATCCTCAACATACAATCTTAATGTATAAAGAAACTTATTGCTTGATAGCATAAGTTTAGGGGATGATTGTTGGGTTGAAAAAGTTGCTTGAAGATTGTTTGGTATTTAATGCTGACTAATTTGAAGATTAATACCGTTTGTTTGTAGTTAATATGGGTGATCAAAGTTAACTCTAGTAGTGTTTAAAGTTACTACTGCTAGCTCAAAGTTAATTTTGTTACAACAAACTTACTAGTGTTTGAAGAAAGTGAATGTCGTTGATGAAGAAAACAAAGTTAATGCTGCTAAACGTGATAAGGATGAATTCCTTTATTTTAGAGATGATAATTATGGATTACATGTGTTGTTATTTATCCATAATTAAATGATTCTATTAGCATATTTAGTTGATTCGATTTTGTAATCATTTCAATTATAGATACTTGTATGTACGTAGATATCAAAGCATAACAGTATGATTAGAATTTAGCTTCAAGATTTATTCTTGATCCTTAAAATAGAGAAGTATTGTACGTCTATTGAATCTTTGATAATTAACAAATTGGGGCTTTGATTGTCATTCTTTTTAATCGTTTGACTCAATTTTTCAATATAATATTCCTTGTTACTCAAAGTGTTATTCCGCAAACTTCTTTGTTTATTCTTGGATTGTTCGTGTGAGTATATTGTTAATTCCATCCTGACAATGGTCTTACTTAATATACTAAGTGTGTTCATATGGGCATCTTGTAAACCCATTATCTGCAAAGAACCCATCTATTCTTTTTGAGACCATACAAGGCCTTCCTCAATTTGCAAACTTGATGTTCTTTCTGTTGGTATCTGCCTACTGACACACGTAGGCCAGCATCACTGCCAATGAAGCACGGGCCTATTAGGTCACACACCAAGCTTCAATCTCGACAGCCTACTATAAGAAGAAAGAGTCAAAATGGTCAAATTCCAGTTGACCTAGGCTTCACGACCGTGAAGGATGCTCCACGGGTCGTGAAGCAGCTCGTGTCCACGAGTCCTGTCGTGGGCCGCATGGTTCGTGAAACCCTAGGGCTTCACGACCCTACACGGCCCGTGAAGGAGGTCGTGAATACACGAACCCTCACGATTCTTGCACGGCGCCGCACGAGTCGTGGAGGATAAATGGCCGGTCGTGGCGCATTTATCCTTCACGGTCCGTGAGAGCCCGTGAAGAAGTCGTGAAGGCAAAATTCTAAGTGACACTAGTATTTGGTTCGACCATTTTATTGGTCCAATGATGGTGTGCCACTTAGCTCCGACTCTGGGCTCTTTGAACAGATATAATGCCTATAAAAGAGGTCCTTTTGGTGCATTCTACTCTCTTGGTTAATTCTTGCAATTATACACATTAGAGATATACACAAGTGAGTGTTCTAAGTTAAGAGAAGCACAAGACCTTGTGTTGGTGATCTTCTAGTGTTGTTCAAGGGCTGTTCCTAAATCAAACCCTCAAGTGTTGGTGGTTTGGTGGCTTGCTAGGACAAGGAGAAAGAAGGTTAGCTTGGTGTGGACTTCTTTGGTGCTTGAAGCCTTTTGTTTCAAGAGCTCATCCCAAATCTTCAAGTTGTTCCAGAATTATCAAAGTCTTCAAGGGTATGGATTGCTTACCTTCTTCTCTTTGTGTTTGTTTTGGTTGCATGCATGTTCTTGCAAGTTTTCACCACCATTGGGAAATCATGGGATCGGTTTTGTGTGTTTTGTTGCTTCCGTTGCGTGCTTTGATCCCCATGGATTCCCAACAGTGGTATCCGAGCCATACTTGTAAGATGCATGCACCTTTGTGGCTTGAAAATCCATGTTTTTTATTTTGGACATTCTGTCCAGAAGGCCTTCACGGGTCGTGGAGCTTGCTTCACGAGTCGTGAAGGCCACACGACCAGTCTCGCGGGGTGGTGGTCGTGAAAGGTTTTTAATCTGTTTCACGAGTCATGGAGCGTACTGTCTTCACGGCCCGTGAGGGCCCGTGAAGAGCAGTAGCTCGTGAAGGCGTCGTGAACAGGCTGTTTTTGGCCTTTTGGAAAAGAAACTTGATATGGATTTTGGCACATGATTTTGGTGTTTCCAGAATCATTTTAGGCTGCTTTGCCTTGTAGATTAAGCCCCAGAATATCCTAATTCTTTTATGTGTATGTATTGGGTGGTTTTGGCATAAAATGCACACATGCATACATATAAATTGTGTATATATGAATATGGATTTCAAAGTGTTTGGAATCCTAATGCATATGTACAAGGTTTATTCTTGTGCCTTTAGTTTTTGAATAAACTTAATTGGGATATTGTTTTGTGCATGGTTTGGTGTGGCACACCATGCTTTGTGGTTGTTTCGTTTTTGTGAGCACCAGTTTGAGCCTAGACCTTTGTGTGGTTGTTTGGTTGCTTTATTTGAATTTGTGGCTTGCACGCCAAAGTATTTATTCTTTGTAATTGTATATTAGCTTAGAATAGATTGTGTGGCTTGCATGCCATTTCTCTTTAAATTATGTATGAAATGAGAAGAGAAGACCGGAGGCACCAACGGGAGTCTTCGGAGACCTCTTGGCTACCTCGGATCTGGAGGCACGGGATCGAGTGGGAGCACGCCACGGAGTCTTGGATTTTTGTCCTTAGTAGACTTAGTTCCTCGATTGGCTCACCGGGGAACACTTAGGTTGGCTCAAATCGGTTTTGTATGCGTGGTTGTATAGTTTTATTTATTTGTTTTTTCTTGCGTGGTTATAGGATCTTCGCATGCTAGAAAATCTTTTGAAAATAATAAAACTATATAGTTTTCCTTAATTGGTTAACAAACTCCGCTCGCTCACATGATTAACAAACGAATATAAAGTTTTTATGTTCAATTGGTTAAAAATGCGTTTTGTCACTTATTTGTTAATCAAAATGAAAAGAGATTTTTTAACCGAAAAAACAAAAGTCCCGTTTTTCTTAAAAACGTAAATCACACGCCATCCAAAAGATGACACCACCTGAATCTAATGAAGCATGGGACAATTGTCGAGCTTAGCACGAGTGGTTCCATGTGGTCTTGTGTGGAAGGTGCGTGTGGTGATGTGCGTGTAGCGTACCAGTTTTAAATTTATAAAATCCGAATTATTTAGCACGACTACAACACAAATAGGCAAGAGAACCTAATCGTATCGTAATATAGTAAATAAGTACGGGTGTCGAACACAAGGGAACGAGTATGATTTTGAATATAACTCTACTAATTAAATATTAAACTGATTAAAAACAGTAAATAGGGGGAAATTAGAATCTTATCAATAAAGATTCAAACTTGATGATCCAACTCACTAAATAATAATAACAAGAACCAAGAACAAACCAGAAGAAGTGGAAAGCAACAAACTTTATGGATTTAAACTTATCAAATCAAAGGTTCCCCTCCCTAGACTCGATTTCACCTCTTTTTAGCTAATTAATTCAATTAATACATGCAATGGACAATAAATTACCATATACCGATTCCTATATTCGTTAGCATCTTGATCGGATTAACTAACTTTATTAACTATGCAATTTAATCAAACTTAAGGTCATGAAGTCGATTAAAACACAAAGTTATCCGGTTTTAAGTTCGTGTCAAGAAAGACTTATCTTTATGTTTGTTTAGGTTAACAAAACATATATTAACATATAAATGGTCATTATATGTTCACACACATTAAAGTTCCTTTTTTAGAAGTTTAACCTAGGATTGGTCTATCACTAGTCTAGATTGTCTATTGGTCCTAAACAATCAAGATTCAAGTTACATAAGTGGATTGGTCCTCCAACTCGTGCAAACTCAGTAAATAAACGTCAAATACAGAAACAAGAACACATGTGGATCACCAATTAAGCAATACAAGACAAATTATATAGCAAACATGTCCAAAATAACATAAATTAATCAACTTTATTGAGGTTCATCTCATCTAGGGAGGAAAACAAGAAAGAACTAGCCTAGAAACATCCCAATAAACTTCTAGAAATTAAAAAACATTAAAAACAAAAGATGGATAAGAAAGAATGATAAAACCAGGATGATCTAAAGCCGAAATCTTCAAAATCTAAGCTCCAATCCTTCAAATCTGAGCTCCACAGCCCCTGGAACGTCTTGGCTCTTTTTCGCCGCAAGGGGTCGAATGAATTGAGTTGGAATCCCCAAAATCGACTGGAATGAGCCCTATTTATAGATTTCGAAAAACAAGGGATCGCGCCGCGACGTCTAAGTGTCGCGCCGCGACGAGGAATTTTACCCCCATCCTAAGTCTTTCAAATTTCAAAGCCGTCGTCATCCGTACATGCGTCGCGCCGCGACGAGTTATACGGTCACGCCGCGACAACACTTGGCAGCCGATAAGCCTTTTCCGGATAGAGTTAGTCGCACCGCTACCACTACGGCTGTCGCGCCGCGACGCCTCGTTTGGTGGCCGGTGAACTCTTTTCCTTTGTTTGGGCTTTTGGGCCTTGGGCTTCTTTTTGGGCTTATTCTTCTTTCTTTCTTTTTGTTTCTTTCTTCTTTCATTTGAGCCCATTTATTTCTTCCTTGATTTCTTTCTTCGGCCCGATTATTTTCTTGCTTTCTTTGAGTATATTTCTTCAATAATTTTGTTATTTTGCCTTTTTAGCATGCAAAACATAAAAGAAACGGTAAACGTATCTTTTTACAATTTAATGCACAATTTTCGGCTAAAACCAACCCGATATCGCATAATATTTATATATATTTAGCGCGATATCAAAATACCCCACACTTGAACTTTGCTTGTCCTCAAGCAAATCACAATTATATCCAGGCTTAAACTTTAAATAACTAACACCATTCTCGAAAAATTAAATATAACTTACGAATGTCAAAAAGGTTGATTAAAACAAATCATCACCTATACTTAGAATTATGCATATACCTATGATTAGATCCTTATTTACTTCCAACCATTCCTAAAGAATATTCCTATCCATACACATCCAATCCTTAATTCAAAAATTGCAATTATATTTAATTTGGTTAAGTTACCCTTTGAAAATCCCCTGACCTCAAGACTTATTGCAGATTTCCAACTTTATTTGCACATATGTTTTTTCTCTTTTTAGCTCTTTTTTATATAAGCCTATGACTTTCTATGGAACCCATGTAGCGAATCCTCAACTCAACCGATCCCAAACCAGTTGGCTTTAGGTGATTAGGTGTAGAACACCCCTCAGAGTTTACTAATTTGAGTTCCAAAGGCCATTTATTTGACTTATATATATTTTTCTAGCTCTTTTATATTTTTTTTTCATTTTGCACATTGGCTTTTTCCATTGTTTCTTTTTTTTTAACATATGTTTATAAAAATTGAAAATTCAACTCAATCTATTTTTGTCAAGCTTAGACTCAAAAAGGGCTTAACCTTATATTTTATTGCAGCAATTCAAAAATTAAAGATTGGATACTATAAATAGAAATTTCTAAAGAATTGACGAAAAGCCACAAGCATTACGCATAAAAGCTAAATATAACTATGAAATATTTATAAATAAACAATCTTGACAATCTTAAATAATATTTAACTTTTAACTCGAATGATACTAAAAATTTAAAATTTAACGCCCAAATACAATCAACAATTTACTACGAGGACAAATAAATTTCACGCGAGGAATCTTTTTCTAACCCCCTACCCCACACTTAATTTGTACAATATCCCCATTGTACACAATAAAATATAACTAAGGTAGAAAAGATTAGAAAAACTCCCTGGGTATCTTTAGGTGAACGGAGCAGATAGATGTTAGCATATACGCGTACTCCATAATTTAAAAAAAAACCCTCACTGAAATATAAATCACTCAAAGCATATCTTCAGACACACAGAAATATAAACATCAAAGGATAGTAATGTCTGAATTACATGTAATTCTATATGAAGATTCCAGAAGCATATATGAAGAATTATCTGGGCTAGTACTCCATTAAAAAAAAAACCTAACTCACTTTCGTAGGAATCACGGTTGCATTTAGCGTATGCAACAAGCCTTTAAACCCCTCGGTAGCCCAAGTGGACGAGTTGTAGTCTCGTGAGGGTTTCTAGGCAACACACCCACAAAGTTGGACAAAAAGGAAATGAAATACAAAAATAAAGAAGAAAGAAAAACCTAAACTAACCACGGGTTGCCTCCCGAGAAGCGCTTGTTTTTGTTTGAGTCTCTAGCTTGACTCCGAATTTATTTATTGTGACTTAGAACGAATGACCCTACACTCGCAATCAAGTGCGGGTGGTAATATTTATACACACTGGGTGATGTATATTTGTTACCGATTTGAAATGCTACTGTGAGTGTTGTGTCCCACCACGCTGTCTCGATCTCTACAAATATCTCTCTCGCGTTCAGAATCTTGGTTCCTTCCCATGATTGTGAACTCAATTGTGACTCAAGCAAAGACTCCAACCGGCTCCCGATGTTTTCTAAGTTATCTGCCTGATCCTTTTTTGCACTTGAAGTACCCCACATAATTCCCGGCGCCAAAGGGATTCCATAATGCGACTCCAACTCCTCACTCGATTCCGTGGTTACCTCCTTTTTTGATTTCGGAGCGTCCTCCTCGAAGAGTAGAAATTCCAGATAGTCCAAGATTTCATCTACACTATTCTCCACGTCTTCTCTCTCAAGAAGGGAGGGCCCCCATACGGGTTTTGGTTCTAAACCTAACGTGGGTGTTGGTTGGACGAGGGTTGACGGTTCATCCTTTGAATATTCTTCTGGTTTCTCAAGCAGGTCAGCGAGACACTCCAGAATATCTCCATCAGAGTGAGCATCTTCTCTCGACTCCACCTCCACACAAGGCTCAAAATGTATACTATCATCAGAATCGGACTCGTCTGAATAGTACGGTTCAGGACTAACATGTGGTCCAATCGGGTCTTCATTCTCATCATCTTTTGGGATAAAATCGTAATCATCCCATTCGATGCCATCGTCGTAAAATTCATTCAACAAATCTTTAAGGAAGGACTTCCAACAGATCGGATGATCCTCGGGCCAATACATATTCAGAAAAGAGACATCGAAGAAAACCAAATAGCGAGCGAAACAACTAACTAGGCACTAAATACTATAATACGAAAAGTAACTTCCTTTTGAGCCGAAACTCGCGGGAAGGATCGTTTAATAAAGAATTAGTCAGGTTATACCAAAATAAAACCGTTCCCCGGCAACGGTGCCAAAAACTTGATGTGCGTGTAGCGTACCAGTTTTAAATTTATAAAATCCGAATTATTTAGCACGACTACAACACAAATAGGCAAGAGAACCTAATCGTATCGTAATATAGTAAATAAGTACGGGTGTCGAACACAAGGGGAACGAGTATGATTTTGAATATAACTCTACTAATTAAATATTAAACTGATTAAAAGCAGTAAATAGAGGGAAATTAGAATCTTATCAATAAAGATTCAAACTTGATGATCCAACTCACTAAATAATAATAACAAGAACCAAGAACAAACCAGAAGAAGTGGAAAGCAACAAACTTTATGGATTTAAACTTATCAATTCAAAGGTTCCCCTCCCTAGAATCGATTTCACCTCTTTTTAGCTAATTAATTCAATTAATACGTGCAATGGACAATAAATTACCATATACCGATTCCTATATTCGTTAGCATCTTGATCGGATTAACTAACTTTATTAACTATGCAATTTAATCAAACTTAAGGTCATGAAGTCGATTAAAACACAAAGTTATCCGGTTTTAAGTTCGTGTCAAGAAAGACTTAATCTTTATGTTTGTTTAGGTTAACAAAACATATATTAACATATAAATGGTCATTATATGTTCACACACATTAAAGTTCCTTTTTTAGAAGTTTAACCTAAGATTGGTATATCACTAGTCTAGATTGTCTATTGGTCCTAAACAATCAAGATTCAAGTTACATAAGTGGATTGGTCCTCCAGCTCGTGCAAACTCAATAAATAAACTTTAAATACAGAAACAAAAACACATGTGGATCATCAATTAAGCAATACAAGACAAATTATATAGCAAACATGTCCAAAATAACATAAATTAATCAACTTTATTGAGGTTCATCTCATCTAGGGAGGAAAACAAGAAAGAACTAGCCTAGAAACATCCCAATAAACTTCTAGAAATAAATAAACATTAAAAACAGAAGATGGATAAGAAAGAATGACAAAACCTGGATGATCTAAAGCCGAAATCTTCAAAATCTAAGCTCCAATCCTTCAAATCTGAGCTCCATAGCCCCTGGAACGTTTTCTTGGCTCTTTTTCGCCGCAAGGGGTTGAATGAATTGAGTTGGAATCCCCAAAATCGACTGGAATGATCCCTATTTATAGATTTCGAAAAACAGGGGATCGCGCCGCGACGAGGAATTTTACCCCGATCCTAACTCTTTCAAATTTCAAAGCCGTCGTCATCCGTACATGCGTCGCGCCGCGACGGGTTATACGGTCGTGCCACGACGACACTTGGCAGCTAATAAGCCTTTTCCGGATGGAGTTAGTCGCGCCGCTACCACTACGGCTGTCGCGCCACGACGCCTCGTTTGGTGGCCCGTGAACTCTTTTCCTTTGTTTGGGCTTTTGGGCCTTGGGCTTCCTTTTGGGCTTATTCTTCTTTCTTTCTTTTTGTTTCTTTCTTCTTTCATTTGGGCCCATTTATTTCTTCCTTGATTTCTTTCTTCGGCCCGATTATTTTCTTGCTTTCTTTGATTATATTTCTTCAATAATTTTGTTATTTCGCCTTTTAAGCCTGCAAAACATAAAAGAAACGGTAAACGTATCTTTTTACAATTTAATGCACAATTTTCGGCTAAAACCAACCTAATATCGCATAATATTTATATATATTTAGCGCGATATCAGTGGCGTCTTGAAATCTTTGGTTGTCGAGCTTAGCACGAGCCAATTATTGTTAAGGGCGTCATCGTGTATCTTGTTGGACGATTTGCAATTCCAATTTAATACGCCTTGATAATTGTCGTGCCTATACCGAGTTATCAACGCGGCTTATTGAGGAATCGGTGTGGGAAGGGATCAAACATGCCAAACCGGTGCTATGAGTACCGAAGGATCCCGCAAGTGCCTAAGAGTTGTATCACGGATTGCAATTGGTAAAGTGTTTACCGGCCTAAATACCATCACGAAATGATCCGCGGTAAACCCGTCATGTAGTGAAGTTATGTTGGGTTCTTAGCCCTTGTTAAATTTAAGTGTTAAACTATTGGGTAATTATTTAACAAGGATTAAAATACGTCGAACTAACCCTTTTGTGTGCTTTGCCTTCTTTTAGATGGCATCTACAAGCAACACCGCGACACACATTTCACTCCGTCCATTTTTGGAAAAAGAGAAACTCGTAGGCGTAAACTTTATGGATTGGCTTAGGCAATTGAGAATTGTCTTACGTCATGAAAGTAAGTTGTACGTCCTAGAGGAACCTCTTCCGGAGGCTCCTGCTACCACCGCTACGCGGGCCATTAGGGATGCTTATGAGAAGCGCCTTAAAGACACTAATGAGGTTACTTGCCTCATGTTGATGACCATGAGATCTGAATTGCAAAGGCAATTCGATGATGTTGGTGCGTTTGACATGATCACGCAGCTGAAGGAAATGTTCCAGCAGCAAGCGAGGTAAGAACTCTACGAGTATGTCAAGGCCTTTGCAGGGTGTCGGATGCAGGAGGGCGGGAACGTGAGCTCCCACGTGCTTCGTATGAAGCAATACGTGGACCAGCTCGAGAGGTTGGGCTTTCCTATGGGGAAAGAGTTGGCTACGGAGATAATCCTCCAATCTTTGCCTCAAGCATATGGTCCGTTTGTTGTGAACTACCATATGCATAATATGGATAAGTCCTTGATGGAGTTGCACGGCATGTTAAAGACCGCCGAGTCTAACATGGCCAAGGCAAAGCCATCGACCTCCGCACCCGTCCTAGCCATCCATGAGGGTGGTGCTAAGAGGAAGCGGCCCGCTTCAAACTCCAAGGGCAAGGGAAAGGGAAAGGCGAAGGTGGCAACACCCAAGCCCAAGCCACTCCCGGCGCCGGAGCCGAAGGGGAAGGAACCCGCTCCTATAGCCCCCTCACCGGAAGAGGCCACCTGCTTCTTCTGCGGGGAGATGGGACACTACTGGCGTAGTTGCCCCAAGTACACGGAGGAGCTCAAGAGGCTTCGCGCCAAGGGACAAGGCGCCTCTTGTACGTATATGATTGAACTCCATAACACTTCTACTTCTAACGCTTGGGTCTTAGACACCGGGTGTGGTACTCACATAGTTAATAATGTGCAAGTACTAAGAAGAAGTAGGGACTTGGTTGATGGGGAGCTGGATCTCATCATGGGAAACAAGGTGGTTGTCCCGGTTGAGAAGATAGGGAGCGTGGACCTCGCCTTTCCATCCGGATTATTTATTACTTTATTAAATGTATCTTATTCGCCCTGCGTGGCAAGAAACATTTTATCATTTTATGCACTCGTTGATGATGGATTTAATTTTAATTTCTCTAATGGAATTATTTCATGCTTTAAGAATGATTTATTTTATTTTAAAGCACATCCATGTCGTGGCATATATGAGACAAGCGTATGCTTGCAAAGTAATAGATCAATCATGAATGTTGGTTCTAAATCCAAATGTGATTTGGATAAGTTATCTTTACGGCATGGTCGTTTGGGCCACATAAACAAGAAACGCATCCCCAAGCTCCAAGCAGATGGGATCTTGGAATCATTTGACCATGGGTCGGATGATGTATGCGAATCTTGCTTGTTGGGCAAAATGACCAAAGCACCCTTCACCGGCGTGTGTGAGAGGGGCAAAGACTTGTTGGATATCGTTCACACAGATGTGTGTGGTCCGTTCAAGCATGTCACTAGGGATAACTCAAGAAACTTCGTAACCTTTACCGATGATTTTAGTAGGTATGGGTATGTCTACTTGGTGAGACAAAAGTCGGAAACCTTTGAGGTTTTCAAGACTTTTAAAAACGAAGTTGAGAACCAATTGGGTAAACGAAATAAGATGCTCAGATCGGATCGTGGTGGTGAGTATCTAAGTTCGGAATTTCGTGACTATCTAAAAGATTGTGGAATTGTTTCGCAATTGACACCTCCTAGGACACCACAATTAAATGGTGTCGCTGAGAGGAGGAACCGAACATTATTGGATATGGTTCGGTGTATGATGAGTCGTACGAATGTACCCATTAGCTTTTGGGGCTATGCATTGGAAACGGCCGTTAGAATCCTTAACCTCGTACCAACTAAGAAGGTCAAGAAGACACCCTTTGAGATGTGGCATGGAAAGGTTCCATCGCTATCATATCTAAAGGTTTGGGGTTTTCCTGCCTACGTGAGACGTGAGGTAGAGGACAAATTGAAACCCCGAGCAGAGAGGTGTTTGTTCATTGGATATCCTGCCGGGTCTATGGGATATTTGTTTTACAAACCGTCCGAGAACAAGGTATTTGTTGCTCGGAGGGCTGTCTTTCTTGAAAGGGAGATGCTATCCAAAGACGCTAGTGGGAGAAAGGTAGATCTTGAATAGATTCAAGAACCCTCCAATGACCAACCTGAAGTTGGCACTAGTTCACAAGATGATTCTCAGCACGGCGTTGCTAGAGAACCTGACACGGATCCTTTACCTCTTAGGAGATCCGGTAGGAGTCGCAACGAACCAGAGAGATATGTGTTTCTCATGTCTGAGGGCTGCGAGCTAGTGGTGGATCATGATGAACCATCATCTTATCGGAACGCCGTGGTAGGCCCTGAGTCCGCTAGGTGGAAAGAGGCTATGGAGTCCGAGATGCAATCTATGTCGGATAACCAAGTCTGGGATTTGGTAGATGCGGTACCCGGGTGTAGACCCGTAGGGTGCAAATGGGTCTTTAAGAGAAAGACCGGCATAGATGGAGAGGTAGACACCTTCAAAGCCCGACTGGTAGCTAAGGTTTACACGCAAACTCATGGTGTAGACTATGATGAAACCTTTTCCCTGGTGGCTATGTTGAAGTCTATCCGGATACTTATGGCAATTGCCGCATTTCATGATTATGAGATTTGGCAAATGGATGTAAAAACCGCGTTCCTTAATGGGACACTTAGCGAGGAGGTCTATATGACTCAACCCGAGGGTTTTGTACATGCCAAGCATCCGGATAAGGTCTGCAAGCTTAAGAAGTCCATTTATGGACTTAATCAAGCATTGCGCAGTTGGAACCTGTGCTTTGATGAGAAAGTCAAAGAGTTTGGCTTTTCGAAAAGCAAGGATGAGCCATGCATATATGTCAGGGCTAGTGGGAGCATAGTTGTGTTCCTAGTCTTGTATGTCGATGACATACTCCTCATTGGAAACGATGTCCCGACCCTTCAAGGTGTAAAAACTTGGTTAGGGAATTGTTTTTCCATGAAGGATCTAGGAGATGTGACTTATATTCTTGGGATCAAAATCTATAGAGATAGATCCAAGAGGCTTATTGGGCTTAGCCAAAGTACATATGTTGACAAAGTCCTAAAGCGGTTTAGGATGGAAGACTCCAAGAAGGGGTTTATTCCAATGTCACATGGTTTGGTATTGAGTAAGACTCAATCCCCTAGTTCCCCAGAGGAACGGAAAGTAATGAAGCGAGTGCCATATGCTTCGGCTGTGGGCTCGATCATGTACGCCATGCCATGTACAAGGCCTGATGTATCGTGTGCCTTGAGCATCTCGAGTAGATATCAAGCCAACCCTGGCGAAGCTCATTGGACGGCGGTGAAGAGCATTCTCAAGTATCTTCGGAGGACTAAGGAGATGTTCTTGGTGTACGGAGGTGAGGAAGAGCTTAGAGTAAAGGGTTACTCTTATGCAAGCTTCTAAACCGATAGGGATGACTGCCGATCACAATCGGGGTTCGTGTTCCTATTAAACGGCGGTGCTATATCCTGGAGGAGCTCCAAGCAAGACACCGTGGCCGATTCCACTACTGATTCGGAATACATTGCGGCCAGTGAAGCTGCTAAGGAGGCCGTATGGATAAGGAAATTTCTGCTTGATCTGGGAGTGGTTCCAAGCATCAGTGACCCTGTTGAGATCTTCTGTGACAACGAGGGTGCCGTTGCTTTAGCAAAGGAACCGAGGTCTCATTGACACATGAGGCATATTCCGCGGAAATATCATTTTATTTGGGACGTGGTCGAAAATGGAGACATCGTCATCAGCAAAGTACACACGGATAGCAATTTGGCGGATCCGTTCACTAAACCGTTATCGCAAGCCAAGCACGATGCCCACACACGTGCTATTGGAATTAGATTTGCTTGTGACTTGGTTTGAGTTGTTGGTTATTGTATTCGATGTATTTACTATGTTATTGGGAACATCAAGCAATATTGTATTTTTGAATGTATTGATTATTAAATGGAGATTTAATGATACGCGTGTAGTGAATACTTTCTTTAAATCATTATTGTGTTCCAACTTTGCATGTTTTATCACTTCCTTGAATGTTCTACATTCTTAACTATCCACGATCGGTCATTCTTCAAGGAAGGAAGTATGAACAAAGATCGAGGGAAATGATTGGTCATAGTGTTCAATAGAGATTGAATACAAGGGACGCAATATTTCGCCTATACTTGAAAAGTGTTTCAAGTGATTGGACGACCCACACCTGATCTTACTTCATGGTACATGTCAAGAGTAAATCAGGATGATAATATCTTTTATCCTTAAACCGGAGATGCATGTGTTTCACTATTTTGGTTTGCTTTATTTTGACTACTTTCAAACGTAGTCCGTAACTGGCTATTATAAAGGACGCATTTGGGTAAAGTATTGCCATTGTATTGGAGGCAATGTAGTCGAAGGAATTTGTTCCTCTGTAAAGAGAGATATCCCTGGGCCCCTCGATGATTAGGAGCTGACACCAAAATGCATGGCCATGCTCGAGTTTGCAATGATAGTTGATCAGTTGCAACTCACCTTTTGGTCACCACCAATCTTGATCGAGAAACATAATCGTGAACGATCGGAGAATGACTTTGTACCATATCTCGTGTTCACTTGGATATCGCGAACAATAAGATAATTGATCACTTATCTATAGGACCATGTCAAACTCTTTTAGTTTATCATGGTACTTGTCAGGGATGACATACCCCATGTTTAGTTGGGGGCAGGGATGCCTTGCTAGAGGCCGCTCCCTGTCTGTGGTGCCCATGGATACGGTGTGTCATGTGCAAGTGGGAGTTTGTTGGTATCTGCCCACTGACACACGTAGGCCAGCATCACCGCCAATGAAGCACGGGCCTATTGGGTCACACGCCAAGTTTCAATCTCGACAGCCTACTATAAGAAGAAAGAGTCAAAATGGTCAAATTCTAGTTGACCTAGGCTTCGCGACCGTGAAGGATGCTCCACGGATTGTGAAGCAGCTTGTGTCCACGAGTCCTGTTGTGGGCCGCATGGTTCGTGAAACCCTAGGGCTTCACGACCCTACACGGCATAAGGATGAATTCCTTTATTTTAGAGATGATAATTATGGATTACATGTGTTGTTGATTCTATTAGCGTATTTAGTTGATTCTATTTTGTAATCATTTCAATTATAAATACTTGTATGTACGTAGATATCAAAGCATAACGGTATGATTAGAATTTAGCTTCAAGATTTATTCTTGATCCTTAAAATAGAGAAGTATTGTACGTCTATTGAATCTTTGATAATTAACAAATTGGGGCTTTGATTGTCATTCTTTTTAATCGTTTGACTCAAGTTTTCAATATAATATTCCTTGTTACTCAAAGTGTTATTCCTCAAACTTCTTTGTTTATTCTTGGATTTTTCGTGTGAGTATATTGTTAATTCGATCCTGACAATGGTCTTACTTAATATACAAAGTGTGTTCATATGGGTATCTTGTAAACCCATTATCTGCAAAGAACCCATCTATTCTTTTTGAGACCATACAAGGACTTCCTCAATTTGCAAACTTGATGTTCTTTCTGTTGGTATCTGCCCACTGACACACGTAGGCCAGCATCACTGCCAATGAAGCACGGGCCTATTGGGTCACACGCCAAGTTTCAATCTCGACAGCCTACTATAAGAAGAAAGAGTCAAAATGGTCAAATTCCAGTTGACCTAGGCTTCACGACCGTGAAGGATGCTCCACGGGTCGTGAAGCAGCTCGTGTCCACAAGTCCTGTCGTGGGCCGCATGGTTCGTGAAACCCTAGGGCTTCACGACCCTACACGGCCCGTGAAGGAGGTCGTAAAGACACGGACCCTCACGATTCTTGCACGGCGCGGCACGATTCGTGGAGGATAAATTGCCGGTCGTGGAGCATTTATCCTTCACGGCCCGTGAGAGCCCGTGAAGAAGTCGTGAAGGCAGAATTCTAAGTGACACTAGTATTTGGTTGGACCATTTTATTGGTCCAATGATGGTGTGCCACTTAGCTCCGACTCTGGGCTCTTTGAATAGATAGAATGCCTATAAAAGAGGTCCTTTTGGTGCATTCTACTCTCTTGGTTAATTATTGCCATTATACACATTAGAGATATACACAAGTGAGTGTTCTAAGTTAAGAGAAGCACAAGACCTTGTGTTGGTGATCTTCTAGTGTTGTTCAAGGGCTGTTCCTAAATCAAACCCTCAAGTATTGGTGGTTTGGTGGCTTGCTAGTACAAGGAGAAAGAAGGTTAGCTTGGTGTGGACTTCTTTAGTGCTTGAAGCCTTTTGTTTCAAGAGCTCATCCCAAATCTCCAAGTTGTTCCAGAATTATCAAAGTCTTCAAGGGTATGGATTGCTTACCTTCTTCTCTTGGTGTTTGTTTTGGTTGCATGCATGTTCTTGCAAATTTTCACCACCATTGGGAAATCATGGGATCGGTTTTGTGTGTTTTGTTGCTTCCATTGCGTGCTTTGATCCCCATGGATTCCCAACACTTTCCCCTTGTGAACATACACTTATAGCTCATAGATAAGAAAATCTTCTTTCAAGTAACCATTTAAGAATGTAGATTTTACATCCATGTGATGGACATCCCATTCATGTTGTTCTGCAATAGCCAAAACCAATCTTATAGTTTCTAACCGAATAACGTGTGCAAAGACCTCTTTGTAGTCTGTCCCGTATTTCTTCTTGTAGCCTTTAACAATTAGACAAAAATGTTCAATCTCCCCTTGTTCATTGTATTTTGTCTTGTAAATCCATTTTACTCCTATAGATTTTTGTCCTTCAGGAAGACCAACCAACTCCCATGTCTAATTCTTTAAAATAGAATTAATCTCGTTATTCATGGCTTTTTGCCATCTAATATCCTTCTTAGCCTCCTCGTAGGTTAAGGGATCAGTACCTGCAAAAAGAGCATAATCTCCTAAGTCAAAACTGTGGACCTAATCCCAATTATTATTATTATTATTATTATTATTATTATTATTATTATTATTATTATTATTATTATGATGTAATACTTAGAATAAGTGTATATAACACACACACACACACACCGTAGGGGCGGCAGTTGAATAAAGCCACCGTAAGCCGCCACCGGTAACTGCCATATGGAAGTTTTGGAGCTAATAACCGCCACCACCATTAGTATATATACATGTATCTCTAAACACAATGTAATCGTCGATCATATATACGATTATTATATGTTATTCTCATGTTTAGAATAATTAGATTTGATGAGACAAACTATAGATATGTATAGATGATAGGTTAAGAGTTAGGAATTATGTAAGTCTGTTATAGACTGACTAGTCATCTTAGGCTGAGTAGTCAGCGTATAAACATATATAGAGTTTTCTATGTAAGTACTAGATAGCTCAGTGACTTCTAAGCTGAGATAGGTTTTAGGAATAAAGACTTGAAGACTTGAAGATTCAAGAACCCAAGATTCAAGAACCCAAGATTCAAGAACTCAGCTTGACAATGTCAAGACTGAGTGAGTCAGCTCAGTGTCAGAAGTCAGTTCAAGAATTTAAGTAAGTTCTAAATTCTGTTATAAGCTCTCCATATCTACGACATTTAAATTAGGATATCTAAACCTAATTTAAACTATCTATTAGTTGGATAGAGATCTCAAACGGAATTAATTAGATATGTTCTAATTAATCAGTTTGTTACGGTTTTAAAGAAAAGATAAGTTCTATCTTTAAACTGCGATTTGTTCGTAGATATATCAAGTATAAGTATAAACCTTCTTATGGGTTTAACATAGACGAATACACTGACAAACGAATGTGCGAATATACACGATAACAAGTACGTGATACTGCATAAGTTGCAAAACGTACGAGTGTTCGTCATACTTGATACGCGTGTGTTGCGATAACTTTGTGAGTTCAAAGTGTTGGAATATGCCCGCTGACACGAACGAGTTAATAGCACTGCTGATGAAGTATAGGCCTATTGGGTCACACACCAAGTATTGATTCCGGCAACACGATCAAGCAAAAGAGAGAGAAAAGGCCAAAATGGGTTTTGGCAGGATGGTACACGGGCCGTGTCCAGCCCAACTAGCACGGGGCGTTTTGGCCCAAGTAGAGACTGTGTGCTTTGGGCCTACACGGCTGTGTAGATGAACACGGGCCGTGTTGGGTCTGTTAGACACGGGCTAACTTGGCCCAATTAAGGCCATGGGCTTTGGGCCTACACGGTCGTGTTGAACAACACGGGCCGCGTACAGGCTCTGTAACAGCAGAATAAACAGCTTTAAACACTCATTTTAATGGGGTTTATGTAAGTGAATGTAAAGCCACGATTCATATGTCTCTGGAACAGACTTTTGGGAGCTCTAGAGTCTTATGCTAGAGTTCATACTCTCCTATTGTTCTTCTTCTTGGTGATCAAGTTTGGTGCACAAGAGAAGGTAACATACACTTTGTGATCAAGCTTTGATGCACTAAAGTGTTATTTGTTCTTGTATTGTGTTGTTTTGGTGGCTACACCAACCTACTAGCATTTAGGAATCAACACAACTTGGGGTGGACTTCACTAGCGAAATCCTAGCTTGGGTTTTTGAAGCTTGACTTGTTTGGTTCTTGAAGCTTGACAAGAGGGAGATTGTGGTACTTGCATAGTGGTACATTCCTATCCATCTTGTTCTTATTTTTAATTGCGATTTCATGTATAGATATTGGTCCATGGCATGTGTGTTTGTTTGGCTAGTTTAGTTTTGTATTGTATCTTGCTTCCGTTGCTACTCGTTTTTGCCAAACAAATACCTTCAGTGGTATCAGAGCCATATCTAACATGGCTTTGCACTAACGAGTCTAGAAAAACCATATCAATATTTTATACAAGAAAATTGTTTTCTTGAAAGTTTTTCGTGTAGATTTTTGTTAGGCTAAAATTGATATATTTGTAGCCTACATAATAATCATATAAATATTTTTATATTAGAAAATTGTTTTCTAGAAATGTTTTTCATGTAGATTCATGTTAGGCTAAAATTGGTATATTTGTAGCCCACCTAAGATGTTAGTTTTTACATCAAGTCTCAAAAACCATATAAGTACATTTATATAAGAAAATTGTTTTCTTAAAATTGGTTTTTCCATTGAGACTCTTGTTGTGTTAGAATAGATTTATTCGTAGACGTGTTAATATTTTAGTTTTTATATTTATATATTTGTTGTAACTTGGCATGAAGTGTACACAAATATATACTTATAAATGTATATATGAATATGTGTCACAAAATGGTTTGGTACACTAATGCATATATACAACGATTGTCATTTTGGTGCCTTTGATGTTGTTGACAATCTTGACTAAAATATAGATATATATATTTATATCATGGTTTTGTGTGGCACACCACGTTTCACTTATGTTGCGTTTGGTTAATTCGGTAACACGATATGCCCTTAGACCTATGTGTTGTGGTGGTTGATTGATTCGGTTTTTGGTGGCATGCGTGCCATATTGATGTAAATATTTATTTATATATTTGTTGGTGCGGCTTGCACGCCGTTTATTTTATTCCGTGTATTTGTATAAATAGTGTAGGAATGCGACCTGCGTGTCGTTTATACATATATATATTCTATGTATTTGTAAATAGTATAGAATTAGAACCGGAGAAATCAACGGGAGTCATGGTGATGACGTCTTGGCGAGAAGGAATCAACACGCTATTTGAGGTGTTGGATTCGGTGGGAGCTCACCCAACGAGACTTTACCTTGTCCTTAGGTTTTGGCCTCGTTTTCCCCGTTATGGCTCACGGGGAAAACGCATAGGAATTTTGGGCATGTTACCGAATTATACATATATATATTTGCGTGGATGTGTTTTATTTGTTGAAAGAAAAGCATGAAGAACCGGATCTCGAACGAGGAAACCATGGTGATTGTCCTCCAAGAGAAGATAAGGATACTTGATCTCGCTTTTGTCACCGGTTTATTTATTACTTTATTTTATTGCCCTACGTGGCAAGTAACATCTGTTTGTATGCTCGCTTTAATTACGGTGAACAAAATTTTTGAAGTTTTAAGAATTGATGTTGAACCTTTTTAAACGTTATTTATTCATGGTTTTATGTCATAGCTCATGTGTTGTTTTGCCTTGCGTGGTGTACAACTTTACATGTGGTGACAATGAGTTATTCTTAAAGTACGAAATTTATTATGAAAATCTATTGTGAGATATTTTGTTCAAAATTTCCCATGTCATGGCATACACAAGGATTTGTTACAAGTAATAGAATATTCATGAATAATTGATCCTGAATCCAAAATAGTTTGGATGAGTTATCTTTGTGTGATAATCAACTTAATCACATAAACAAGAAATATATCGCCTAGATCCATGTGGTTAGGATCTTGGAATAGTTTAGTCTTGGGCTAAACGCTTTGATGTTGATTTTGTTTATTAGGCTAAGATGATTATGAGATCCTTCTCCGGAGCTTGTTGGATATTGATCACATTTTGTGGATAATCCATTCAAGCACACCACAAAGAATAACAAAAGCGAAACTTCTTCGTCACTATCTTGATGGTAGTAATCGCGAGATGTTTATTAGTTTAGGCATATGTCTGAAACCTTGTTGGTGTTCAGGATTAGCCTAAACAACTTTAAGAATCAATAAGGGCATATAGATCAAGGTACTTAGATCTAGTTAAGATGCTAAGGTATCTATTATCTATATATTGGATGACCATATAGTGAATTGTGGAATTGTTTCACAATTCATGTCCTACTAAGACACATTGGTACATGGTGTCATGGAGTAGGGAACCGAAGGTTATTGATCCGGTTTATGATGGGTCGAGAATGTGTGTCCGATTTGTTGGGATATTCATTTGCCATTGTGAATAAGTCCTCAAATCCAAATTCAATAGATAGTCTATTTGGCATTTATTAAGATACGACTAGAAAGGTTCTCTGCTTGTCTATCTTAATAGTTCGGAGTTATCCATTCTACATTCAGTGGGAGAAGGATAAACTTGAAATCCAGAAGTGCTAATACATTTGAGGAGTTCTTCTAAGTTTTAGTTATTTAACCTTTTAAGAACAATGTTTGTTGCTTAAAATGGGAAGAAGAAAGAAACTAAAACTAAGGCATTCCAGTAGAAGAACGTGGAACTTAAATGAAGACTTGATGATGATACTAGCATATAATCTGATATCTTTGATAGATGATCAGCATGGTTATGCTGGTATGACTGACTAGGAATCATTACTTCTTTTAATTCTGATTAGAGTCATATAGAGCCAAAGAGATATGGGCTTCTCATATCTAAGTGGTAATGACTTAATGGAGAGTCTTGTTGAGTTCGCCGCCTATCGGAAGACGTAGTGGATCAAGAATTCGCTAAAATAAAAGAAGTAAATGATAAAGAGATGCAATCCATTTGGAATGTCCAAGTGCTTGACTTGGCTTGATCCCATACCTAGGTGTATACCAAGGTGGTAGTGATGGGATTAACATGGATGAAATTGTAGACAACTTCAAATACCGACTAGTGGTAAGTTTTTCATGGTGGTTATGGAGAAACTTGTCCTAGTGGCTATGTTGAAGAATGTTTGATACTCGTCGATATTAATAACCGCGTTTCGTCATGAAACAATATGATGAGGAAGTGTTTATAACACTATCCGAGGGTCTTAATATACGTCCGTAGTATCTGAATTATGTCTACAAAAGTGGATAAGGCCACTTCGGGCTTATTCTTGCATCTTGAAGGAAAGATATCCTTGCTTAATATTAGAAGATCATAGTGATGAGTTTTCTAAAAGCATAGATAAAACCTTTTACGTATGTCAGGGCTAGTGGGAGCTTTGTTGTATTCCTAATGTTAAATGTCTATGGAAGATAATGTCCCGATATTAGGTTATCTGCAAACCTAATTCAGGAATTACTGCTTCATAGGGGCATTTGAGAGATACAAAATTGGATAGTATTTAGTTCAAGAAATATAGAGATATGTTCTTGATGTTTGACGACTTGAATAGGCTTGGAGTAAGTAATTACTCTAATGCGTGTTTCTGCTAGGATAACGGTTGATCTTTGATCAAAGTTGATGATCCTAACTTGTGGTGTTGTTTGTTGGGTCTTAAGTGTTACTAACCCGATTGTGGGCTTTTTGAGACAATGAGGGTGTGATTACTTTAACCTTTTTGAAAAGTAAGATTTCTTTGATGCATACTTTTGAAGTAGTCTTGTCAAAATAGATATAATTGAATAACAAAAGAACTTGTGGATGTTGTGGGACAAATCCACTAGTTAAGCCGTTGTTTTGGACTAGTGGTGTTTGTCATACTAGGTCCATTAGCATGTTTAATGCGTATAACTTGGCTTGAATACGTTTTGGTTTAGGTTTGATTTGTACTTATATTTTAGGGACATTAAGCAATATTGCAATTCATACCATATCGATTATTAAATGGAGATTTAATAATATGCCGAGGGCAGGTATTTTATGAATCCTTATTGTGTTCCATCTTAGCATGTTTAAAAACTTCTGAGAATGTTTATCATTCTAAAATCTCCACAATGTTATACTTTATGGGAAGGAAGTATAAATTAAGATTGAGGTAAAGAGTTGGTTTTGTTAAACGTGATTCTTGCCTATACTTGAAAGGGGTTTCAAGTGATTGGAGGACCCGCACCCGAGTTCGCTTCATGGTTCTAATCATAAGAAACTCGGGATGATGATGACGTTTCATCCTTAAACTAGAGATGAATGTGATTCCAAAGCATAGATCTGCTTTGCTTTGATCGTTTTCTAACGCGGTCCGTAACTGGTCGTTATAAAGGAGATGATTGGGTAGAGTATTATCTATGTGGCGGGACTATGTAGTCGAAAGGAATTTGTTCCTCTATGTATAGAGAAGATATCCATGGGCCCCTCGATGATTGAGTGCTGACATTCATATGCATGGCTGTGCTCAAGTTATATTGATGATGGATCAATGTTAACTTGGTTTGTTGGTCACCACTAATCTAGAAATCGAGAAACATAATCGTGAACGATGTGAAGGTTGACTTTATTCCATGCCTTGTATTCACATAGGATATCGCGAACAAAGGGATGTACATGTTCATTTATCTTTAGGACAATCATTTTATGATTGGGGATCTTGTCAAGAGTGGCATACCCTATACTGACTTGGGAGCATAGATGTCTTGCTAGAGGCCGCTCTATGTTTGTGTTATTTTTCGTAGTCGTGCCACGTGCAAGTGGGAGTCTGTTGGAATTTGCCCGCTGACACGAACGAGTTAATAGCATTGCTGATGAAGTATAGGCCTATTAGGTCACACACCAAGTATTGATTCCAGCAACACGATCAAGCAAAAGAGAGAGAAAAGGCCAAAATGGGTTTTGGCAGGTATGGTACACGGGTCGTGTTGTTTAACACGGGCCGTGTCCAGCCCAACTAGCACGGGGCATTTTGGCCCAAGTAGAGACCATGTGCTTTGGGCCTACACGGCCGTGTAAATGAACACGGGCCGTGTTGGGTCTATTAGACACGGGCTAACTTGGCGCAATTAAGGCCGTGGGCCGTGGGCTAACTTGGCGCAATTAAGGCCGTTGAACAACACGGGCCATGTACAGGCTCTGTAACAGCAGAATAAACAGCTTTAAACACTCATTTTAATGGGGTTAATGTGAGTGAATGTAAAGCCACGATTCATATGTCTCTGGAACAGACTTTTGGGAGCTCTAGAGTCTTATGCTAGAGTTCATACTCTCTCCTATTGTTCTTCTTCTTGGTGATCAAGTTTGGTGCACAAGAGAAGGTAACATACACTTTGTGATCAAGCTTTGATGCACTAAAGTGTTATTTGTTCTTGTATTTTGTTGTTTTGGTGGCTACACCAACCTACTAGCATTTGGGAATCAACACAACTTGGGGTGGACTTCACTAGAGAAATCCTAGCTTGGGTTTTTGAAGCTTGACTTGTTTGGTTCTTGAAGCTTGACAAGAGGGAGATTGTGGTACTTGCATAGTGGTACATTCCTATCCATCTTGTTCTTATTTTTAGTTGCGATTTCATGTATATATATTGGTCCATGGAATGTGTGTTTGTTTGGCTAGTTTAGTTTTGTATTGTATCTTGCTTCCGTTGCTACTCGTTTATGCCAAACAAATACCTTCACAAAGTTCAAGAGGGTTTTCAAGAGTTCTTGTTAATAAGTTTTAACAAGAAGTTCGATCATCAATTAGTTTGTGATTCAAGAGTGTTTGAAGAGAGTTGAGGTTATAATCATTGTAATATCAAATCATCCTGTTGATTTGATTAGAGAATGATAATAGTTATTGTTTTGTTTGATCATTGAATATACGTTTGATTAATTTGATTATTTGTTTAAAGTGTATTCAACCCCCCACCTTCTGCACTGTATCGGTTGCTTGTTCACCCTCTTTGAGACCAACAATTGGTATCAGAGCAAGTTTCTTCATAATTTGAAGATCAAGATCCGCTGTCAAGAGGTTAAGATGTCAACTACCAAGCAATCAAGTCATATACCAACAATGGCGGCAAAAGGGTGTCCTATTTTTGATGGCACTGACTATCCTTTATGGAAGTTTAGAGCCATGCTATATCTGAAGTCCATGGATCACAGGATGAATACCGTGATTCAAGATGGCCTAATCATACCAATGATCCACATTACTGCCACTAACAAAACTGTTCCCTCTGGAGAAACTCCCAAGCCCGAAGCATCTTGGACTGAGGAAGATCGCAAACTGTTCAACCTTGATGACAAGGCACAGAGAATTATAGCAAATGCTTTGACAAATCCTCTTCTGCATATTGTGGCTGGGTGCCAAACTGCAAAAGAGACGTGGGATACTCTCAGTGTTACGTATGAAGGCACTGACTTGGTCAAGCAACATAAGAAGACAAATCTGAGTTGTTCTTATGAAACTTTCTTTGCTAAAAAGAATGAAACTCTGGCAGATTTGTTTACCAGATTTCAATACTTGATAAATGATCTGATCTTGGTAGGTGTCAAGAAAGATGAGAATGAGTTGGTACTCAAGTTCTTGGATGTGTTACTAGAATAATTCATAGAGATCACCATTGCACTTCATGCTGGAGGAACCTTAGGAAAATATGATCTCAGATCTATCTATGGTTTCCTTCTAAATCATCAACAGATCATGGAACAGAAGAAAGTGGTCCAGCAACAACTAAAAGAATCTATAAACAATGTTGGATTTGCATTAATTGCAGAAAAGAAGAAGAAGGGATCTAAAAAGTCTCAAGTTGCGACTGACTCTGTATCTGAATCTGAGGAAGTAAGTTCTAACTCCGGTTCAGATGATGAAGAAATGGATGCTTTTACTAAACAAATGACAATGTTAGCGAGAAACATTAGAAAGTTCAGAAGAGGAAGGGGTCAACCTCACAGAAGCAAAAGTGGTAAGTATACTCTTGATCCTAAGAAAGCTAAGTGCTATAACTATCAAAGGATAGGACACATAGCTTCTGAGTGCAGATATAAGAAGGGAGAATCAGCTTCAGTAGCTGACAAGAATGCCTACAGAGCTGATAAATATAAAAAGAAATATCAAAGACTCAAAGGCAAGCCAGATGAAAACACCAAAGGTCTTCTTGCTGAGACTTGGGACACTGAATCATCTACTTCAGATGATGATGAGCCAAATAGGTGTTTGATGGCCATTGAGGATGAAGAGGAACAAGTTGACTATGAGTTAGAAGATAGTTTCTTTGATGAGGATCTAGCAGAAGCGGCTAAGCTGAGTAAGCAAACCAGTAACTGGAATCCTGCCTCAATGTAAAAGGTAAATAACTTTAGCTCTTACACTGATGAACAAAAATGTCTAATGTTCAACTATTTGTTGAATGACTTCAAAACCTCTCTCACAGTTCAATCTAGTTTGAAAACTGAAATTTCAAAATTAAAAGATGAACTTAAACACTCTCAAACTCTCTTAAATGCTGGTAAAAAGACTCAAAGTGATTATGAATGTCAGCTTCATATAAACAAACTTCTAAGTAAAGAACTACTAGAATCAAAAGAACAAGTTGATAATCTAAGAAAGATCTGTGAATCTTGGTGTAAGTCATCAAGAGAAGCAAAAAAAATGTATTAACCAGCAGATACCAAATCAAGTAAAAGCAGTGCTAGGGGGAGATTATAGTGCTGCTGCTGATGAAATCATCGAAGATCAAGTTAGTCTTGAAGACAAAACGATGAAATCATATGATATACTCCCAAAAACATTTTTAAGAAACAAGGATGGAAAACAGGTCAAAACCAATAAGTTTGTGAGACCAACCCAAAGTCCCCAGGTTATTCATACAAACCATCAAGCTGAATGTTCCAGATCCAACATAAACTGTAAGTCAGTTTTCAAAAGATTGGATTACAATCCTGTGAGAACAACTGTTTTTGACATAATATCTCACGTCAACTCAAAAAGACATAACTCTTAAGCCAAATATGAAAGGATGTCTAAGAACAGGAAGTTGTCTGTATGTCAGACTTCACCAAATAAGGGTAACCATAAAGCTGACAAAGGTAAGTGCAAAGTCAGTGAAAATCAAGTAGACAAACTGTCTAAAAGAATTGAAAGGTTATCCACAGTTTATGACCCTAAAACTGAATCCAAATTTAATGTTGGAAAACTCAAAGAAATCACCCAAACACCCATCTTTAGAAGAAAATGCTATAAGTGTGGTGATAGAGGTCATGAGGCCAAAGATTGTGTAAGTACCAATCTTAGACCTGAAAACGTAGAGGATGATCAGTCCAAAACAGACCCAGTATCTGTTCGAGCTGATCAGTCAAACTCTAAAGGATCAGCTAAGTGCTCATCCTCGGAACCCACCAAACAATGGGTTCCAAAAAGAAACTAATATGTTTAGTTGATCATGTGCAGGGCTCCTACAAGTGGTATCTAGACAGTGGATGCTCAAGGCACATGACAGGAAGCAAGGGGATTCTAAGTGAATTCCAAAATAATGACGGACCCAAGGTGACATTTGGGGATAATTCTGAAGGAAGGACTAAAGGTTATGGAAAGATAACTACTGGAAAATTCACATTAAAACAAGGTAGCATATGTTGAAGGCCTTAAACAGAATCTGATAAGTATCAGTCAACTGTGTGATGAGGATTATGAAGTCACCTTCAGAAAGCATTGTTGGAACAATTTATGATAAGAAGGGAAAACCAATATTAATGGCAAAAAGAGAGAGAGAGATATCTATTTGTTAGATCTCAGCTCTGCAGATCCTTCAACTGAAACCTGCTTGTATTCTGACTTAACTCCCAAGCTGAGTTGGTTATGGCACAAGAGACTATCACATTTAAATTTCAAATATATTAACAAATTGTCTAGCAAAGAGTTAGTCTGGTCTACCTAAGATCACATTTTCTAATGACAGACTCTGCTCAGCTTGTGAAATAGGAAAACATCATAAGGGATCCTTCAAGTCCAAACAGAAATTTTCAATTACAGAACCATTGCATATGTTGCACTTGGATCTATTTGGACCTATTAGCACCCTAAGCCTAAGTGGCAAAAAGTATACTCTAGTGATTGTTGATGAGTTCACAAGATTCACTTGGGTAGTCTTTTTAAAAGCCCAAAGTGAAACTGCATATGAGTTAATCAGCTTCATAATACAAGAAGAGTTGCAAAAGGGTAAGTCTCTTAAACAGCTCAGAAGTGATCATGGGACTGAGTTTAGAAACTCAACCCTTGAAGGCTTTTGTGAAGAGAAGGGAATTATCCAAAACTTCTCATCTGTAAGAACTCCACAACAAAATGGAGTTGCTGAAAGGAGAAATAGAACCTTAATTATGTGAGGCAAAGCTTAAGCTGAGCTTCTGGCCAGAAGCTGTAAGTAAAGCCTGCTATACCCAGAATAGATCAATAATAGTTAAAAGACATGGTAAAACACATTATGAGATGTATCATGGAAGAAAACCCAACATTGGATACTTCCACATTTTTGGTTCAACATGCTATGTGCTAAACCAAAGAGATCAGCTCCATAAGTTGGAACCGATCAAGGGATATTTGTTGGATATTCTTCAATCTCCAAAGCTTGTAGAGTTTTTAATCTTAAAAGAAAAGTAATTGAAGAATCAGTACATGTTACATTTGATGAAACAAGTATTGACGAATCCGACATAGCTCAAGCTGACCCAGTTAGTCTGAGTGAGCTTGAGAGGAACAAAGAAGATCTCACATCAAATCCCATGTATGTTATGGATGATTCTGATGATGATGATGGTGATAAATCTGACAAATGCGCATCATCGAAAGAAACTATCAATATTGAATATAATCAACCTGAGAGTCTCGGTGAATCATCAGGTGCATGTCAGATTGAAGATCTAAATGATCTTTCAATTCCTACTCAGACTGAAGAAGTAAGTCCTATTCAGCCTGAGAGACACTGCTCAGACCTAGACCCAGAACCTCAGTCTCCTACTACAACCTTTAGAGTATTAAAAGATCATCCTCTTGATGATGTCATTGGGAACATTGAAGATGGTGTGTTAACTAGATCTAAGGCAAATGCAAACTATGTTGCCCACTCTAGTTTTCTATCACAAACGGAACAAAAGAAGACTGAAGAAGCTCTAAAAGATGAAGATTAGATTGAGGCTATGCAAGAGGAACTGACAGAATTTCAAAGAAATAAGGTCTGGACCCTTGTCCCTGCCCCCAAAGGAAAAACAATTATAGGCACTAAGTGGGTCTATAGAAATAAAATGGACAAGGATGGAGTAGTGATTAGAAACAAGGCAAGGCTAGTAGCTCAGGGGTATCGACAAGAAGAAGGTATTGATTATGATGAGACCTTTGCCCCTGTTGCAAGGATTGAAGCTATAAGGTTGTTTATAGCCTATGCAGCCTTCCAAAACTTTAAAGTGTATCAAATGGATGTTAAAAGTGCATTCCTAAATGGAGCACTACAGGAGGAGGCCTATTTGAAACAACCCCCAGGTTTTATTGATTCTAAACATCCAGATTATGTCTATAAGTTAGACAAGGCTTTGTATGGACTCAAGCAAGCTCCAAGAGCCTGCTATGATACACTGTCCACCTATTTGCTCTCAAATGATTTTGTTAGAGGAAGTATTGAAAAAACTCTATCCATAAGAAAGAGCAGAGGGCATGTCATTCTGGTTCAAATCTATGTGGATGACATTATCTTTGGTTCAACAAACCAAGGTCTGTGTGATTGGTTCTCTAAGATAATGTCCAAACAATACAGAATGAGCATGATGGGTGAGATGACTTACTTTTTGGGACTTCAAATCTATCAGAAAGAAGATGGTATATTTATAAATCAGAGCAAGTGTGTCTTGGATCTGATTAAGAAATATGGATTAGACTCAAGCCATCCCGCAAAGTCTCCAATGTTACACACTGTCAAGCTACACAAGGACATTGATGGAAAATCTGTATGTCAGACTACATATAGAGGAATGATAGGTTCATTACTCTATTCAACAGCAAGCAGACCTGATATAATGTTTGCTACATGTGTTAGTGCACGATATCAGGCTGATCCAAAGGAATCACACTTGCTAGCTGTTAAAAGAATACTCAAATATCTGAAGGGAACACCAAACTTAGGTTTGTGGTATCCCAAAAGATCAGGATTTGAGCTGATAGGGTACTCAGATTCAGACTTCGCAGGATGTGGTCTTGATAGAAAGAGTACTACTAGAGGATGTCAACTTTTGGGTGGAAAATTAGTTAGCTAGACAAGCAAGAAACAAAACTCAGTGGCAATTTCAATAGCTGAAGCTGAATATGTAGCTGCAGGGAGCTGTTGTGCTCAAATACTGTGGATGCAACATCAGCTTAAGGACTTTGACTTGTATTTTTCAAAGACTCCTATATTTTGTGACAATCAAAGTGCTATTGCCATTACACACAACCCAGTGTTTCAGTCAAGAACCAAACATATTGAGATAAGACATCACTTCATCAGAGATATTGTATAAAAGGGAAAGATAGAGCTAGTCTTCATTGAGACTGAAGATCAGCTTGCAGATATCTTCACTAAACCAATTGAAGGCACAATATTTACAACTCTACTTGGCAAGCTTGGCATGCTCAACCCTTAATCGGTATGTTCCATTCTTTATATCTGTTAAATTTTAGCTGAGTGCTCAATCTGAAGCTGAGTGCTCCATCTAAGCTGAACACTCAGGATCATCTGAGTACTCCGTTCCAAAGTGTGGTCAGTTCCACATTTCTAGGTTAGTCCTAAGAAATGGTATGTCCAATAATATGGTAAGTCCAACATATTTACGGTGTGTCTGTAAATAAACGTCAGTCGTTTAGAAAATTTTTATGATATAAGAGTAACAAAGTGTTATCATAAAAATATCATTAATCCTGTTAGAATCCGGTTCAATATAACAGTATGCGTTTGGGTAACTTACAATAAATTTAGCCGTTGTAACAAACTGCGTAGACGTTTTTACGGTAACGGTCATATTTATTACCCTCCGATAACGGTAACTTTTCTCTCATATTGAAAAGGTATAAATAAGAGAGACTTTTCATCATATTTCGTTTACCCTTCCAAATTATTCTTCTCCATTCTCTTAAACCCTAACGTTGTTGTGTGCAGAGTTCATTGCTCAGTGCTATTCCTTATTATTGCTAAGTGCAATCCAATACGATAAGCTCGGTTTCAATGGAGGGTTATACTCTTAATCTGACTGAAAAAATGATCCATGGTGGAAATTTCAAGAACAACGCACTCCCTACCTACAAACAAAACAATGTCATCGCCTGTACCGACATTCCAAAGTCCAAAATTGGTAGGGGATATGAGGAGTGGGTCTCCTACATTCGCAAGGGACCCCTAGCACATGCATTTCTTCGTGGACCTGCTATGCTCATCCCTCAACTTCTCACAGAATTCTGGTATACGTGTAAACTGGATGCAACTCAACCGGTCATTCGGGGTACAGTCCTAAGTGGACAAGTGGCGATAGAAGTCGATGCAAATTTTCGCCGCAAAATTCTTCATCTCCCGGTTCATAATCAGTATGAAGCGACGGTTTCTAGGGAAACATCACGAAGCGTGTTACCCTTAATGGGTCATCCTCACGTTATTGGCGTAATACGAAAATCTGTTTTCCAGACGGCATGGGGATTTATGGTATCCACTGTGGTTCGTTCCCTTTGATACGAGGTGGGTGGCTTGGATAATGTTAATGACTTTGAAATGCAAGTGTTATACAACTTATTTTATGATCGACAATTAGATTACGTTGAGTTGATCTTTGAGACATTCAAGTCATTGGTGACCAAGAACATAAGGGACACCATTGTGCCCTTCGTAAGATTTATATCCATGGTCATCGAGAACAGATTGGGTAGAAGATATACTGCCCAATATGAGTCAACCCCTACTCCTGTTCTCAGCTACAGAATGTTCGCCCATGATATTTTCCCTGAGCATCCTACAATGAGTGCTCAGATGAGGGTGTATGTACAGCTTCCGACTCCTGAGTCTAGTGAAGCTGAGACAGAGGAGGAAGTTGCGGAAGAAGTGGGTGACGGTGTTGGTTCTGAGGCTGAGTCCTGTCAAGCTGATTAACCTAGGACTCAGCTCAGACCCCGTGCTCAAATAATTTCATCCACCACTTCGAGTTCTGAGCAAAGGAGTCTGTTTCCTAGCTCTAAGTCTCCACTGCTAGGTGCAGCAGGTATACTTTCGCATCCCTTATCTCCTTCTCTCTCTTTTACTTCAGCACCTCCAGAATTGGGAGATAAGACTGAGTCAAGCCCAACTCAGTCTAACCCCTCTCCTCCACCTCAAACATCTCCATCTATCTCACAATCTAAAGCCAACCTTGGTTAGCCCACTGCTATCAAGGAAATATCCTACACCTATACTAGAAAGTCTGCCAAAGGTAATCCTTCACCTCAAAAGGGCTCTGGAGTTGATATCACATGGATACCTCCGACGGCAGGAGCTAAGGGGGAGACACCTTCTCTTAAGGTGCCAATCTATAGGCTCAGTTCAACCCTTACGCCTAAACCGGGTATGGTGTCTACTCAGCCCATACTTACTAGTGCCATGGGAGAGCCTACTTCTGTGCCTTCACAGCCCTATGAAGGTAACATTGAAATACTGACCAATTCCCAGGGTCAAATGCCCCCCTCCTCACCACTAAGCCTAGCTCACCCCACTACCATACCTCACGACATTGGTCATTCTTCTCTTCTATTCTTACACAGTCTAGCATGACCTGTTAATGAACCTTTCATACACCAGGAAGGTTTACAGGGTCCGCATTCTGGCTCCCTTGATTCCATAGGTCAACACCAACCTTTGGATATGGGACCCACATTCTCACCTATTGAGGAACACTCAACAGCCACTCCTACGGTGGAAATACACTCCTCCACTGGACAGGAGGACTTTGAGGTAAGAAGAAGACCTGAGGAGCCTAAGCTGATGACCAACGATGCTCAAGTCATTATGAAATATCTACAATCTCAGTTTGAGCTCCTACAAAAAAAGAGGAGAAATGATAAAGCCAAGTTGATGCGTAAACTTCATGATCTTTTGACTTCAGTAGCCAACTTGGAAAGCTTCATGCTCCAATTCAAACCCTCCCCTATTGATGATGACAAAAAGGGGGAGGAAGAATCAAAGAAGTGTGACGATAAGGTTGAAAGGGAGCATACAGAGGAAGTACAATTTGAGGAACAAGCTCATGATCAGTTTATGAATACAGTAGATCAGCCTTCCCAACAACAACTTCACAAGCTCAACCAGAAACTCCACATGAAGAAACATCTCAAGCTGCTCGCACCAACCTTCCTCAAGCTGAATTGTCAAAATTTGTTGAAACTGAGTCTGTTCTGACTTCACAAATAGATAAAGGGAAGAATAAGGTGTTTGAGATGGTAAAAAGAAAGAAAAGAAGTGTTATGCCTCTAGTAAAGAGAAGAAAGGTCATCATTATTGAGCCTGAGCCAGAGCAACAAGGTAAGTCTCAACTAGTTGCACATGAATCTGACTCAAGTGATAAAGCTGATGCAGCACAGAAAGCCAGTGACATACTTGCTGAGCAAATGTTACAAGAGATGGCTAAAGAACTAGGCATGACAGTGGAGAAAATGAAAGAGCAGCAACGACAAGCTGAAATTCAAAGAGAAAAGGCTAAAGCTGAGGCTGACAGAGCTGAAGCTGAAGCTGACTATTTTGGACCTAGAGCTGCCCCAATTCCCTACTCAGATGTGGATCTAAGGCATTGTTATAAAAGAACACATTTTAATCACAAGATTGAATCAATTACACTGAGTAGAAAAGGATAATTGGTAATTAGCAACTTTGTACTAGACAACCAACAAGAAATTGGTCTAGATATGAGATGTCTGTACAAGTTGGGGTTCTCAGAGTTGAAAATCGTAGCCAAAACTATCAAACAGATGAAAAAGAGTCAAATCAGACAAGAGATAGTTGATGTTCTTAATTCAAATCCCTTGATACTTTCCTGAATCGAGGCAAAGCTCCAAGAGTTAGAGCAGCAAGCCAGCGAGCTAAAAGAAACATCGGTCTACAAGTTCCAAAGGGATTTGAATTAAGAGAAAACACTTATATCACTCAACCTTTGGAAGGATTCTTTTATCTTGATGTGGAAGGTAATCAATGTTTCTTAAGAGTAGCATATCTACATTTGGCAAATCTGGATTTGATTCTGTACTTGAGAATTCTATGTGATGACTCAACTTAGAATTCAATATTCAGATATCATTTCTACAAAGAAATCAGATCAAGAAAAACTGAGATGAGAGAGCTGCCAGAAGGTGAAGAGATTGTGAATGATGCTATCAAGAAAGCTGCAATCTGGGAACTTAAATGTTATGATATGTGGTTAGAAGTTGGAGATCCTATTGATTAAATAGATTAGTTCTATGATTTTGTAAGCACTATGTGTGCAGAAGCTAATCATAAAGATTAAGCTACAATGTAAATGATATGTTCATTAATACAAACTCAAGTTTGATATGTTCAACTGTTTTATTATTTGATATGTTCAAAATTATGTTTGATATGTTCAAACAGATAGCTTTGTAAGTTTAAGCTGATGATTGATATGTTCAATTACAAACTGATATGTTCAGTTGTATAAGTTTTTGTAAGTTCAGAACTTAAATTAATTCTGATAAGTTCAGTATCTAAGTAGTTGTATATCCAAATACTTAGAATACAAGTCTTATAATGGATTTGTAATATAAAAATCTTGTAAGTTCAAGATATGATGAATAAGTATGGATCAATTCAATACTTATTTCAAGAACTAACTTTGGTCAGTTCCAGAGTGGTTCGACATAATTCTGTTAACCTATACCTACTTTGATTCAATATTTTGTCATCATCAAATAAGGGGAGATTGTTAGTCTCATGTTTAGAATAATTAGATTTGATGAGGCAAACTATAGATATGTATAGATGATAGGTTAAGAGTTAGGAATTATGTAAGTCTGTTATAGACTGACTAGTCAGCTTAGGCTGAGTAGTCAGCGTATAAACATATATAGAGTTGTATATGTAAGTACTAGATAGCTCAGTGACTTCTAAGCTGAATTAGGTTTTAGGAATGAAGACATGAATACTTGAAGATTCAAGAACCCAAGATTCAAGAACTTAGCTCAGCGTCAGAAGTCAGTTCAAGAATTTAAGTAAGTTCTAAATTCTGTTATAAGCTCTCCATATCGACGACATTTAAATTAGGATATCTAAACCTAATTTAAACTATCTATTAGTTGGATAGAGATCTCAAACGGAATTAATTAGATATGTTCTAATTAAGGAGTTTGTTACGGTTTTAAAGAAAAGATAAGTTCAATCTTTAAACTACGATTTGTTCGTAGATATATCAAGTATAAGTATAAACCTTCTTATGGGTTTAACATAGACGAATACACAGACGAACGAATGTGCGAATATACACGATAACAAGTACGTGATACTGCATACGTTGCAAAACGTACGAGTGTTCGTCATACTTGATACGTGTGTGTTGCGATAACTTTGTGAGTTCAAAGTTCAAGAGAGTTTTCAAGAGTTCTTGTTAATAAGTTTTAACAAGAAGTTCGATCATCAATTAGTTTGTGATTCAAGAGTGTTTAGAGAGAGTTGAGGTTATAATCATTGTAATATCAAATCATCCTGTTGATTTGATTAGAGAATGATAATAGTTATTGTTTTGTTTGATCATTGAATATACGTTTGATTAATTTGATTATTTGTTTAAAGTGTATTCAACCCCCTCTTCTACACTGTATCGGTTGCTTGTTCACCCTCTTTGGGACCAACATTATATTTCAGTAAATTCTTGTTCTTTTGTGTGAATTTAACAATCAGGGACAACAATTGGTATCAGAGCTTAGGCTCTTTGATTCCAACACTCTAACCGGAAGAAGGAAGGATGCCGGCCGGAAAAAAGAAAACAACAGCGGTGGAATACGGTTATAGGAAGATCATTGGAGAAGAGCACTTACTTGAAAAGATTATCGGAAGGCTTCGGAAGGCACTGGTGTTGCAAGCAGAACCAAGACGCGACCGGCATAGGGTTGTAGTCGTTGACGAACACAGATACACGACCGGCGAGAGTTGTAGACGATCGGCGAGGCTAGAACGGAGAGGACCACAAAACGGTAACCGGAAATATCACTCTGTATATGCATTACGGCATACAAAGTATATGTGTTACATTAGTCTATTCCTCTGTATATGAATTACCGCATACAAAGTTATATACATACATACTTGTATAAACCGGCGGGACTTCAGTCATACTCTATAAGAAGAAGAGGAAGAACCGGTTGAAGGAATCATTTGAGAATCAGGAGATCTTTGAGAAACGACACAGAAGAGAAAGAATTAGGTCTTCGATTTTGGAGAGACGAATATTTTGTGTTTGATACGTACGTGAACCAACAGAGAAAGGGATTATATTGGACTTGTCAATAATACTAATTAGGCTTATGTGGGTTAAGTTTTCTACTCAAACTTTTTTTAAAAGGAAATAAATTTTACTAAAATTAGATACCCATAATATTTAGGTTTCAAATCTAAATTTTCTTTTATTTTTTTCTAAATATACTAGTAGTATAAATTTATAATACTATTAGGATAAGCCTTTAAAAAACCAAAAGAAGAAAGTGAAGATCATACGAGTTGAAACCATGTCTACTGAAAATCTTAACAACACCTTAATAATATAGAAATTCATTGGACCAATCTCTCATTATGAATGCCCTATTTTAAAATCGGCAAATTACACGGTTTGGGCAATTGAAATTAAAATTATACTTGAAGCAAATGGATTATGGGAGATGATAGAACCAACAACCGAGACGCAACCGGATGAGAAAAAGGATAAGGCAACAATTGCATATCTGTAACATCCTGAATTTGGGTCTAGTAATTACTTAGGCTTTGGTACGTAAACTTTGATTATGGTTATTTAATTATTAGTAAATATACTTTTAATTAAGTTTTCTATATATATATATGTTAGTTTATATATATATATGTATATATGTATATGTACGGATGTGTGTGTGCATGTAAATGAGTTGGGGTTTAATATAAGTATAATACCTCCTGCTTATTCTTTTAAGAAACAGCTACATGGGTATTATATGGATTAATATCAGAACATTGGTTCTCACTTGCTTATCTGCTAAGTGTGTTGTGTGTGAAAAAACCGAGAGAGAACCAAGAACTAAGAATCGAAAGTTGAATTCTTGAAGTTGTTAAATTCAAGTTAAGATTGGTGTATTCTTTTATATGATTGAATCATGATTTCTGGTTAGCATGTTATAGATGATGTTAATAATATGCTAGGTTTTGTATATGAAGCCCATGAATGAGCATATAAGAACCCTTTATTGGTGGGTTTTGTATGTTTCAATCGATTATGTGGTTTAAAGGTGTTTATGATGCATGATATCATGTTTATAGATATTTGGATATGTTTTTAGTAAGCTTTATTAAGTTCTGTAAAGCTGAGGATTTAAAATCATGGAAGTTATGAGGTTGGCGGATTGTTGAATGAAGAAGATGATGAAATCCGTTAATTACAATCCGATATTCAAGAATCCAGAATTCCTTAAAATCCGAAGGAGAGGAATCCGATAAACGATGAAATCCAATGGATTTCTACAAGTTCAATTCCGATTGTTGGGAATCCGATGGTGGATTCCGACTGGTTGAAAACTGTAACATCCTCACAAAGGGCCTAGATGCACGCTTACGTGGTACATGTATTAAATTAATAAATTAAATAAAATATACATATTTGTAGATATCAAGAAAAATAACTAAAATAGTTATTTAAATGTATAAATAAAATACTGAAAAAAATATAAAAGAATAAAAGTATATTTAATGATTTAGAACGAGGTTTCCAAAAATATCCCCGTTAGTTAAAACGGGTAATCGTGCGTTAAGTTGTAAGTTGCAAAGGGGAATAAAATACCCACTTGTAGATAACTATTACCCACAAGTCAGCTTTCCATTTTGTTACCCATGTAAAACAAAGAGAACTCATTCTCTTGTGTATGTGTTCTTGTGTTCTAGGCATTTCAAGAAGAGTTCAAGTGGGGAAACAAAGAAAGATCAAGAGAACTTCTGATTCCAACATCAAATTCGTGGTCTACAACCTGTTTATAATCATCTTCTTCATCCATTTCATCCTTGTAAGTTCCATTCCTCCATGTTCTTCAAGTTTCTAGGTTTTAGTGGGTTTTTAAGGTCAAACCCGAATTTGACCATAGTGGTCTGATTTTGAAGCTTCTAATGCTTCCTACAACTCATATAGATGCTAAAGAACACATAACATGGATTAGAATTGCTTGATTTGATCAAAATCAAGATTTGACCAAACTGGTCAAAATAGCCAAAAACGGGACAAACTGAAATTGACCCTCAAGAACTGAAATTTTGTGTTTTAATTATTCTTATGAAGTGTTAGGATTGATTAGAACACATATGTTTGATTAGAGCTAGTGTTTATGCATATGTTCAAATTTGGCCTAAATGGGTCAAAATGGCCAAAATGAGTTGAATTTGTTTTTACACATCAAGGACTGGTTTTTAAGGTTCTAATAAGTTCATATGACTTGTATGAATTGATTAGAACAATGGTTTTGAATGAAATTGTTGGTTTTGCTTGAATTGGTAAAAATAGTGCTAAAATAGGCTTTAAATAGCCAAAAATTGGAAAATGCTACCAAACATAGGTTTTAAATGAAATGGTCAGTTCCAATAGCTTCAATAAGTCATTTGGAGTGTGAATGATGCATTGGAAGTGTTGGAATTGATGTGTTTCAAGTTTTGGCCATATTGAACACATTTTTGCTAATTAAAGCTAGAATTTTGTATGGATTGATTGGATAAGTGTTAGGGATGTTAGAAAGCACCTACAAGTGCCAAATGATGTTGTGGAACACTAAAATTTGGTTAGAGTTAAATTGGTATTGAAATGGACCAAAATGGTACTGCTGTGCAAAAACATCATGTGTGCACTGCTGCACGCGACGCGACGCGTCGAAGGCTTGGACGCGACGCGTCCAAGCAGTTTCTGCACACATTGCTATTTTGTGTTGTTCTTTCGCGTAGAAGTGTTTTGGTCATAGATATAAGTTAGCAAACAAGTTAGGAACATTGTTAGGACATTACTCCAGATGTCTTGATGATTTCCTTACATGTTCAAGTGTCTAAATGTGAATGATTTGATATAGTTGTTAAAGGCAACTAAAGCAAGTTGGAGTCGTGTAATTACCTCTTAAGCTCGACGGGTGAGTAACAGTTAACTCGAGTATGATATTAATAGTATTAGAAGATGTTTTGTATGTTACAATCCATGAAATTGTAGATATGCATGTTTAGAGATTTATGAACTAAATACGAGAACCAAATGATATGTATGCATGTAAAAGACCTTGTAGGTCATTGTTGATATGTGAAAAGGCCTGTTTAGGTCACTCTTGATATGTAAAGGGCCAGAGTAGGCCAATGTGTTTGTGATGAGACCTGAGTAGGCCATTATTTGAGTGCCAGTACTACATTATAGAGATTGTGGTGCGGGATTCGAAGATCACGAATCTTGGTTCTAGCTAAACCGCCGCCCTCAATACTAACTCGGGGCTCTCAGTTTTCCCACTGATCCCAAATGGGAAATGATCCCGAAGAATGCAAATGGTGGACCGCTACCCGCTTCTCCACCGGCGCGGAGGAAGTAACGGTTTCCCCAGTGAGGATCATTGAGCCGGGCTTATAACCCTGCAAGACATGATGACTGCTGACAACCGGTACTTCAACGTGTGTTAGGATAGACTTGAATGAAGTTATGTTATGCATGAAATATGTTATGATACTGTTAATGTACTGCTCTTGCTTTAATTGTTATTCACTAGCTATTTATAGCTAACCCTCTCATGTTCATCCCTAATGCAGGTAAATAGACTAAAGGTGAGCACGGGTACCTGCAGGGATGACATATTTGGTTCTTGGGGAACACTGTAATAGGACAATGTTATGTGAATGTTTAGTGTAATGGTCGATCTAGTTCGTAACGTTGGAAACTTTGTTAACCAATACTTTTGTAATTACAACTTATATTTATATAAGTTGTATAATGTGAATAAATAATTCGCTTCCGCACGCGTTTTGATAAAAAAATATACTCTGAAATTTGAAAGACCGGCATTCCAAAAACCGGTTCTCATGAAATCCGATAAAAGAGGAATCCGATAGTGGGTTCCGACAGTTTAATCCGAATAAGTTAGAATCTGACATATTGTATCGTATTTCCTTAAACCCGATACCTTGCAGCAGATTTTAGTGAAATCCGATGGTTTTTTATGATTATTGATAATTTGTGGATTCTATAATGCTAAATGCTAAGTATACATGTTTATGTGACTTTAGTTTGATGTTTATGATTAAAGAAGATATAAATATATGTGTTGATATATATTTATGAGTTGAATACTAATTTTAGTTTATTGTGTTCTCATGAAGAGATAAGGCTCAGTAACATTAGACCACTGAGTGGAAAACTGAGAACTCCAGGTGAGTGTATGTTTACTCACAGATGATGTTAGTTGTAACTGGTTTGGTTGCAACTGTTTATGGATTGATGCATGGATAGACTTATTGTCTCATAATTGATTAATTGCTTGTTTGTTAATTGATTGTTGCGTCATTGTTATGTATACATGATGGTTGGGAAGTCAGTTTCGGCTGGGCACATGGGCTGGGTTTGTTTGCTATAGGCTAATCAGTATTGGGACTTTTTGATGCATTTGTTGCAACTTAAGGATAATACTGTGTGAGAATAGCAAATGAACTATCGGTAAACCTTTGCTTTGGCCGGCATTGGTTGTAGGTTCCTGTAGAACCGCCGGTCTTCCCGCGACATGATTATCTGTTATTTGTGGCTGTTGATATCATGCGGTTATGGCTGATATATCTGTTGGTTTTACTCCATTAAGTTAGCTTTGTGCTAATCCCCCACCTCTCACTCTTTTTACAGGTTTTGGTAAGTCAGCAGCTCGGCTGAGAGTGGTTAGCTTGGGGAGTAATTGCCTAGGCCTCTGATGTGTTTATTTGTGACGAGCCGAAGTTTTGTAATACTTATATTTTAAACTGGTTGGCTTTGTAAACAGTTGTTTGTGTGTAGTTGGAAGTGTTACATTCCCAAATCTTGGCTCGTGGTAGGTCGATTACTCCTTGGGTGTCGGATTGGGATGAATTGGAGTGTCGTGAGATGATGTGATTGTTACAGAAAACAATGGCTGATCGTGATAACTCAACTGGAGAAATCCCTACTACAGAAATCCCTACTACAACTATAGAGACTCTACAACATGCTGGTACTTCTGGTACAGTCAAGGATGAAAGAGTTGAGTATATTTTTCAGCTAGAGGGCTAACTACAAGATTTAAGAAAGGAACTAGAACAACAAAGACAAGTTCCTACAACTCAACCACCGGTCATTACTATAGCTTCAACTACACCTGAGATACCACCGATCTTCCCGGCAATTACAACTCTGGCAGAGATTCCTCAGGTGTCAATACTGCTACCACCAGTATCTCAACCAACGTCTCAACCGTTCTTCTATCCTCTATTTCCTTAGGGATCTTACTCTTATCCTTATATGGGATTTCCTCCAAACATGGGATACAAGCAACCATGTACTTACAAACATTTTTTGGATTGTAAACCTGCAGAATATCATAAAAGCACTGATCCTAATATCACACTGAACTGGTTGCGAGATACAGCTAGAATCCTGGATGCTTGCAATTGCTAGGATGAGATGAGATTTTGTTTTGCTACAAGGATGCTGAAGGGAAAGGCAATGGTTTGGTGGGATTCCATTACCACCATCTGTCTAGAGCACAGATGGATGCGATTACATGGGATCAATTTCGAAATAAACTATGTGAGCAGTATTGCAATGCGTTTGAATTGAACAAGATAAGGCAGGAGTTTATGGAATTACGTATGACAAAGAAAATGTCTATGGATGAATTGATAGAGCAGTTCAATGTGAAACTGAGGTTTGTGACTTAGTGGTTGCCTGATGAACCTTCCCAGGTTCAACATTTCATTGGAGCATTATTGCCAGAATTCAGGAGTACGACTCGATTAGCTAGATCATTGTCCCAGTCCTTCACCTTAGCAAAGTCTACTGAGGGGGACATCCAGGCTAGAGAAAAACAGAATCGAGATGAAGCGACTTTTCATAAGCCAAAGTATGATCAGACTGGTAACTACCAGAAGAAGACATGGCAAGGTAATCAGTCTCAGGGAAGCCAGAACCGGAAGATGACAACGGGGAGTACGAATGTAAAATCACAGTGGTGTACCCGATGTAGATCTACCCACACTGGGCAGTGTACTTCTCAAACCATGCGATGTGTGCGTTATGGAAGTCATGGGAACGAGGCGAAAGATTGCAGGTTCCCTAGCAATATTTGTTTGAATTGTCTGAAGGAAGGGCGTCGTGCTGGTGATTGTCCTACAGGGAGGAAAGCCGGGACGGGGACTGGGGCAGGGGAAGTTGGGGGATCATCCTCAACTGGACAGAAGAGAAAGAACCCTCCGACACCTAAGGGTAGGGCATTTCGAATGACAGTAGACGATGCTACTACCACCATTGAGGTTATCATCGGTATGTTTCTTATAAACTCTCTTCTTGCTCGTGTGTTGTTTCATTCAGGAGCGAATCGCTCTTTTATTTCTGTGGCATTTTGTGATAGATTAAAATTGCCTACTACTGTTATTTTTGTACCGCTCGAGATAGAAGTAGCAGATGGTAAGATAGTTCCTGTTACAACTTCTGTGTCTGGGGCTGAAATTGATATTGATGGTAGATGCTTCCCAGTATCATTCCTATTAATGTGTTTCTCTGGTTTTGACCTGGTATTGGGGATGGATTGGTTGAGTAAGCATAAAGCGAGCATTAAATGCCATAGGAATCTAGTTTATTTTCTGTTGTCCGATGGGTCGCATGTGGTGGCTCGAGGAGAAAGAAATAAGTCTGCGTTTCCTATTATTTCCTTATTGAAAGCTAAGAAATCCTTGAGTAAGGGATGCGAATGTTTTCTTGCTTATGCTATAGATGCGAGCAGTATCCGATTATCCTGAAGTATTTCCGGATGAGTTACCTAGGTTACCTCCCATTTGAGAGGTGGAGTACAAGATTGAATTGATTCCAGGTTCTAATCTAGTGGCGAAATCTCCTTACAGATTGGTTCCTTCTGAGATTAGGGAGATGATGACACAGATTCAGGATCTTTTAGATCGGGGTTTTATTCGTCCGAGTTCATCGTCGTGGGGTGCACCGGTTCTATTTGTGAAAAAGAAAGATGGCACGCTACGGATGTGTATTGATTATAGAGAACTAAACAAGAGGACAGTCAATAATAAATACCCTCTGCCCAGGATTGATTATTTGTTTGATAAGTTGTAGGGTGCTTCTTATTTTTCTAAGATTGATTTGCGATCGGGTTATCACTAGGTACGAGTTTCTGACGAAGATGTTGCCAAAACTGCTTTCCGTACCCGGTATGGCAATTACGAACTCTTAGTCATGCCGTTCGGTTTGACTAATGCACCTGCTGTTTTTATGGATTTGATTAATCGGGTTTGTCGACCGTTCTTGGAAAAATCTGTGATTTATATTTATTGACGACATTCTGATTTATTCTTATTCCGAAGCTGATCACGAGATACATTTGAGACAAGTGCTTGAAACGGGAGCAACTGTATGCCAAGTTTTCGAAATGTGAATTCTGGATGCGGGAAGTACATTTTTTGGGGCATGTCATTTGCAAGGATGGGTTAAAGTTGATTTGGCGAAAGTAGAAGCTGTAATGAATTGGGATGCTCCGAAGTCCCTTCTGAGATTAAAAGCTTGTTGGGATTGGCAGGTTATTACAGACGGTTTATTATAGACTTCTCTAAATATGTGAATCCCATGACTAAAGTAACTCACAAGGAGGTTCCCTTTAAGTGGAATGATGAACAGGAAAGGGCTTTTCAAACATTGAAATGACTCTTATGTCAGGCTCCTATTCTTGCTCTACCAGATGGCTCAGATGACTTCATAGTTTATTGTGATTCATCATTTGTAAGGTTTGGTTGTGTGTTAATGCAGCAGGATAGGGTTATTGCATATGCTTCTCGTCATTTGTAACCTCATGAGAAAAACTATCCACCCCATGACTTAGAACTTGCAGCTACTGTTTCTGCGTTGAAATTATGGAGGCACTATTTTACGGTACAAAATGTGTTGTATGTACTGATCACAAAAACCTACAGTATTTATTTTCACAGAAAGAACTTAACTTGCGACAGAGACGATGGCTAGAACTTGTTAAAGATTATGATTGTGAAATTCGTTATCATCCGGGGAAAAACGTGGTAGTCGACACTTTGAGTCGCAAAGGTGTTGGAATCTACCCACTGACACACGTAGGCCGGTATCACTGCCGATGAAGAGCGGGCCTATTGGGTCACACGCCAAGTTTCAATCTCAACAACCTACTATAAGAGGTAAGGGTCAAATTGAATCTAACCTAAGCTTCACGACCGTGAAGGATGCTCCACGGGTCGTGAAGCAGCTCGTGTACACGTGTCCTGTCATGGCCGCATGGTTCCTGAAACCCTAGGGCTTCACGACCTTACACGGCTCGTGAAGGAGGTCGTAAAGACACGTGCCCTCACGATTCTTGCACGGTGCGGCACGGCTCGAGGAGGATTAACGGCTGGTCGTGGCACATTTATCCTTCACGGCCCGTGAGAGGTCGTGAAGGTAGAATTCAAAATGACACTTGTGTTACCTTTTGAGTTGGTCCAATGGGGTGTGTCCATTTGGTCCGACTCTGGGCTCTTTTGAATAGAAGTAGTGTCTTTAAAAGAGGCATGCTATGTTCATTTTTCTCGCTTGGTTAATTTTATGCAAGCATACCATATTGTGAGTTCATATACTAGTGTAAGTGAGCAAAAGTAAGTGTTTTGGCTGTGCACAATCAAGTTCAAAGCTGTTCCAGAAGTGAATCATCAAGGTTTGGTGGTTGCTTTGGTATGCTAGTACAAGGAGGTTGAAGTGAAGCTTGCTGTGGACTTGCATTAGGGTTTTGGAGCCTTTTGTTCCAAGCACTCATCCCATTTCGGATTCCACAAGTTCCAACCAAGAAACGAACCTCATCAAGGGTATAACTTCTTCTCTTTGTTCTTGTTTTGGTTGCATGTAGCTTTCTTACAAGTTTCACCACCTTTGGGACTTCATGGGATCTTTGTTGTGTGTTTTTCTTGCTTCCGTTGCGTGCTTTGACCCCATAGAATCCCAACAGTGGTATCAGAGCCATACTTGTAAGATGCATGCACCTTTGTGGCTTGAAAATCTATATTTTCGATTTTGTACATTCTCTAGAGAGCCTTCATGGGCCGTGGAGCTTGCTTCACGGGCCGTGAAGGCTACACGACCAGTCTCGTGGGGTGTTGGTCGTGAAAGGTTTTTTAAACTGTTTCACAAATCGTGGAGTGTACTGGCTTCACAGGCCGTGAGGGCCCGTGAAGAGCAGTAGCTCGTGAAGGCGTCGTGAACACGCTGTTTTTGGCCTTTTGAAAAAGAAAACTAGATATGGATTTTAGCAATCTGATTTTGGTTTTTCTAGAATCATTTTTGGGTTTTTAGCCTTGTAGATAAGCCCCATAATATCTTAATTCTTGTACTTGTATGTATTGGTGGTTTTGGCATAAAATGCACACATGCATACATGTATATTGTGTATATGGGAATATGGATTTCAAAGTGTTTGGAATCCTAATGCATATATACAAGGTTTATTCTTGTGCCTTTAGTTTTGAATAAACTTAATTAGGATATTGCTTTGTGCATGGTTTGGTGTGGCAGACCATGCTTTGTGGTTGTTTCGTTGTTGTGAGCACCGGTTTGAGCCTTAGACCTTTGTGTGGTTGTTTGGTTGCTTTATTTGTTATTCATTCATTTGGTGGTTTGTACCACATTTGGTTTGTAATAATTTATTTAATCCGGTTTGTAATTATTTATTCATTTATTTGTGGCTTGCATGTCAATGTATTTATTCTTTGTAATTTGTATATTAGCTTAGAATAGATTGTGTGGCTTGCATGCAATTTCTCTTTAATTTATGTATGTACTTTTGAAGAGAAGACCGGAGGCACCAACGGGAGTCTAGGGTGACGTTTCGGCTACCTCGGATCCGGAGGCGCGGGATCGAGTGGGAGCACGCCACCAAGTCTTGGATGTTGTTGTCCTTAGTAGACTTAGTTCCTCAGTTGGCTCACCGGGGAACACTTAGTTTGGCTCAAATCGGTTTTGTATCCGTGGTGGTGAAGTTTTATTTATTTTCTTGCGTGGTTGTAGGATCTTCACATGCTAGAAAATGTTTTGAAAATAAGAAAACTATATAGTTTTCCTTAATTGGTTAACAAACTCTGATCGCTCAAATTATTAACAAACGAATATAAAGTGTTTATGTTCAAATGGTGAAAAATGCGTTTTGTCACTTATTTGTTAATCAAAACGAAAAAAGGTTTTTAACGGGAAAAACAAAAGTCCCGTTTTTCTTAAAAACGTAAATCGCATGCCATCCAAAAGATGACACCACCCGAATCTAATGAAGCATGGGGTAATTGTCGAGCTTAGCACAAGTTGTTCCATGTGGACTTGTGTGGAAAGTGAGAGTGGCGTCTTGAAATTTTTGGTTGTCGAGCTTAGCACGAGCCAATTATTGTCGAGGGCGTCATCGTGTATCTTGTTGGACGATTTGCAATTCCAATTTAATATGCCTTGGTGATTGTCGTGCCTATACCGAGTTACCAAAGCGGCTTATTGAGGAATCGGTGTGGGAAGGGATCAAACATGCCAAACTGGTGCTATGAGTACCGGTGGATCTCGCAAATGCCTAAGAGTTGTAATCACGGATTACAATTGGTAAAGCGTTTACCGGCCTAAATACCTTCACGAAGTGATCCGCGGTAAACCCGTCATGTAGTGATGTTATATTGGGTTCTTATCCCTTGTTAAATTTAAGTGTTAAACTATTGGGTAATTATTTAAAAAGGATTAAAATAAGTCGAACTAACCTTTTTTGTGTGCTTTGCCTTCTTTTAGATGGCATATACAAGCAACACCGCGACACACTTATCACTCCGTCCATTTTTGGAGAAAGAGAAACTCGTAGGAGTAAACTTTATGGATTGGCATAGGCAATTGAGAATTGTCTTACGCCATGAAAGCAAGTTGTACGTCCTAGAGGATCCTCTTCTGGAGTCTTCTGCTACCACCGCTACGCTGGCCGTTAAGGACGATTATGAAAAGCGCCTTAATGACACAAATGAGGTGACTTGCCTCATGTTGACGACCATGAGTTCCGAATTGCAAAGGCAATTCAAGGACGTTGGTGCGTACGACATGATCTAGCAGCTTAAGGAAATGTTCCAATAGCAAGTGAGGCAAGAACTCTATGAATGTGTCAAGGCCTTCATATGGTGCCGGATGCAGGAGGGCGGGAACGTAAGCTCCCACGTGCTTCATATGAAGCAATATGTGGACCAACTCGAGAGGTTGGGCTTTCCAATGGGGAAAGAGTTAGCGACAGATACTATCCTCCAATCTTTGCCTCAAGCATATGGTCCGTTCATTGTGAACTACCATATGCATAACATGGATAAGTCCTTGATGGAATTGCATGGCATGTTGACGACCGCGGAGTCTAACATGGCGAAGGCAAAGCCATTAACCTCCGCACCCGTCCTAGCCATCCATGAGGGTGGTGCTAAAAGGAAGCGGCTCGCTTCAAGCTCAAAGGGCAAAGGGAAGGGGAAGGCCATGGTGGCAACGCCTAATCCTAAACCACTCCCGGCCCCGGAGCCGAAGGGGAAGGAACCCGCTCCTATAGCCCCCTTACCGGAAGAGGCTACCTGCTTCTTCTTCGGGGAGAAGGGACACTACCGGTGTAGCTGCCCCAAGTACACGGAGGATCTCAAGAGGCTTCGCGCCAAGGGACAAGGTGCCTCTGGTACGTACGTATATGATTGAACTCCATAACACTTCTACTTCTAACGCTTGGGTCTTGGACACCGGGTGTGGTACTCACATAGTTAATAATGTGTAGGTACTAAGAAGAAGTAGAAACCTGGTTGATGGGGAGCTAGATCTCATCATGGGAAACAAGACGGTTGTCCCGGTTGAGAAGATTGGGAGCGTGGACCTCGCCTTTCAATCCGGCTTATCTATTTCTTTGTTAAATGTATCGTATTCGCCCTGCGTCACAAGAAACATTATTTCTTTTTATACACTAGTTGACGATGGATTTAGTTTTAATTTCTCTAATGGAATCATCTCTTGCTTTAAGAATGATTTATTTTATTTTAAAGGACATCCATGTCGTGGCATACATGAAACAAGCGTATGCTTGCAAAGCAATAGATCAATCATGAATGTTGGTTCTAAATCTAAATGTGATTTGGATAAGTTATCTTTATGGCATGGTCATTTGGGCCACATAAACAAGAAACGCATCGCCAAGCCCCAAGTGGATGGGATCTTGGAATCATTTGACCATGGGTCAGATGATGTGTGTGAATCTTGCTTATTGGGATAAATGACCAAAGCACCCTTCACCGGCGTTTGTGAGAGGGGTCAAGACTTGTTGGATATCGTTCACACGGATGTGTGTGGTCCGTTCCAGCATGTCACTAGGGATAACTCAAGGTACTTCGTAACCTTTAGGGTTTTCAAGACTTTCAAGAACGAAGTTGAGAACCAATTGGGTAAATGAATTAAGATGCTCAGATCGGATCATGGTGGTGTGTATCTAAGTTCGGAATTCCGAAAATATCTAAGAGATTGTGGAATTGTTTCGCAATTGACACCTCCTAGGACACCACAATTAAATGGTGTCGCCGAGAGGTGGAACCGGACATTGTTGGATATGGTCCGGTGTATGATGAGTCGTACGGATGTACCCATTAGCTTTTGGGGCTATGCATTGGAAACGGCAGTTAGAATCCTTAACCTCGTACCAACTAAGAAGGTCAAGAAGACAACTTTTGAGATGTGGCACGGAAAGGTTCCATCACTTTCATATCTAAAGGTATGGGGTTGTCCTGCCTACGTGAGACGTGAGGTTGAGGACAAGTTGGAACCCCGAGCCGAGAGGTATTTGTTCATTGGGTATCCTGCCGGGTCTATGGGATATTTGGTCTACAAACCTTCCGAGAACAAGGTATTTGTTGCTCGGAGGGTCGTCTTCCTTGAAAGGGAGATGATATCCAAGGACGCTAGTGGGAGAAAGGTTGATCTTGAAGAAATTCAAGAACCTTCCAATGACCAACCTAAAGTTGGCTCTAGTTCACAAAACGATTTTTGGCACGGCGCTGCTGGAGAACCTAACACGGATCCTTTACCTCTAGGAGATCCGGTAGGAGTCGCAACGAGCCAAAGAGATATGGATTTCTCATGTCTGAGGGCTGCGACCTAGTGATGGATCATGATGAACCATCATCTAATCGGGACGCCGTGGTGGGCCCTGAGTCCGCTAGGTGGAAAGAGGCAAAGGAGTCCGAGATGCAATCTATGTCGGATAACCAAGTCTAGTATTCGGTAAATCCGGTACCCGGGTGTAGACCCGTGGGGTACAAATGGGTCTTTAAGAAAAATACTGGCATAAATGGAGAGATAGACAACTTCAAAGCCCGACTGCTGGCTAAGGGTTTCACGCAAACTCATGGTATAGACTATGATGATACTTTTTCCCCAGTGGCTATGTTGAAGTCTATTTGGATACTCATGGCAATTTCCGCATTTCATGATTATGAGATTTGGCAAATGGATGTAAAAACCGCGTTGCTTAATGGGACACTAAGCGAGGAAGTCTATATGACTCAACCCGAGGGTTTTGTACATGCCAAGCATCCGGATAAGGTCTGCAAGCTTAAGAAGTCCATTTACGGACTTAAGAAAGCATTGCGCAGATGGAACCCGTGCTTTGATGAGAAAGTCAAAGAGTTTGGCTTTTTGAAAAGCAAGGATGAGCCATGCGTATATGTCAGGGATAGTGGGAGCATAGTTGCATTCCTAGTCTTGTATGTCGATGACATACTCCTCATTGGGAATGATGTCGCGACCCATCATGGTGTAAAAACCTGGTTAGGCAATTGTTTTTCAATGAAGCATCTAGGAGATGCAACTTACATTCTTGGGATCAAAATCTACAGAGATAGATCCAAGAGGCTAATTGGTCTTAGCTAAAGTACATATGTTGACAAAGTCCTAAAGCGGTTTAGGATGGAAGACTCCAAGAAGGGGTTCATTCCTATGTCACATGGTTTAGTATTGAGTAAGACTCAATCCCCTAGTTCCCTAGAGGAATGGGAAGTAATGAAACGGGTGCCTTATGCTTCAGCTGTGGGCTCGATCATGTACGCCATGGTATGTAAGAGGCCTGATGTATCGTGTTCTTTAAGCATGACGAGTAGATATCAAGCCACCCCATGCGAAGCCCACTGGCCGACAGTGAAGAACATTCTCAAGTATCTTCGGAGGACTAAAGAGATGTTCTTGGTGTACGGAGGTGAGAAAGAGCTTAGAGTAAAGGGTTACTCTTACGCAAGCTTCGAAACCGATAGGGATGACTGCCGATCACAATCGGGGTTCGTGTTCCTATTAAAAGGTGGTGATATATCCTGGAGGAGATCCAGGCAAGACACGTGGCCGATTCCACTACAGAGTCGGAATATATTGCTTCCAGTGAAGCTGCTAAGGATGCCGTATGGATGAGGAAATTTGTGCTTGATTTGGGAGTGGTCCCTAGCATTAGCGACCCTGTTGAGATCATTTGTGACAACGAGGGTGCCGTTGCTTTAGCAAAGGAACCAAGGTGTCACCGATGCACGAGGCATATAGCGCGGAAATATCATTTTATCCGGGACGTGGTCGAGAATGGAGACATTGTCATCAGCAAAGTACACACGGATAGCAATTTGGCGGATTCGTTCACTAAACCGTTGTCACAAGCTAAGCACGATGCCCACACACGTGCTATTGGGATTAGATTTGCTAGTGACTTGGTTTGAGTTGTATATTAGTTATTGTATTTGATATATTTGCTATGTAATTGGGAGCATTAAGCAATATTATATTTTTGAATGTATTGATTATTAAATGGACATTTAATGATACGCATGTAGCGAATACTTTCTTTAAAATCATTATTGTGTTCCAACTTTGCATGTTTTATCACTTCCTTGAATGTTTTATGTAACACCGTAAAATTTCAAGCCATTTTTTATTTAAACGCTGCGGAAGCAATTCTCTAATTTCATTTAACATAAACATTCACAAAGTACAAAGTACTTTTACAAATCACAATATCTGTTTGTGTTACAAAATATTATAAAATGTGGCTCGTCTCTTCTCAAAACACAATATCTGGTCAAATTCCCCTTTCCACAAACAAGCTAAAACAGCTACTCACATAAACCTGCATAAAGCAATCAACAGTGTGGGATTAGCACAAAGCTAAGTGAATGGAAGCTACAGACAAGCACAAAACAATCACTGTTCCCAACGGAACCTCTAGACATCAATCCTCAAGCAATCCGTCAATTCAACAATCCCTTTCATCCCGAGGACCAGCGGTTCTGCCGAACCTACAACCAAAGCGGGCCAAAGCAAAGGTTTACCGATAGGTCCCTGCCGATTGGCACAGTAAACTCCCCTCTGAACAACAAATGCAACAGAGGAGCTACTATTGTTCAACCAACCGCAAGCGAGCCCAGCTCTAGCATCAGCAGCTGACCCCAATCAGCTCTTACACAGAAGTTGATCTCTTCCAGTCACAATCACAATCACAAACTCTTTCACATATAACATATATGAACATGTACTTCTCATTTAGCATGTAGCAGACTTAAAAGTCTATCATGGCATGACAAGCAATCTATCTTTGCATAACAAACTTATCAGTCAAATATCTCATATTTAAAACAAACAATCATTGCATTCAAACAATCCTTCAATCTTTCAATTCATATTGTTACCAATGAAACCACCCGTGAGTAAACTTCCACTCACATCAGTCCTCGTATCACGCGTGCTCAGTTGTCTAATATCGTTGAGTCTGTGGTTTGCCTGAAAACACAACAACAACCGAATCAGTCTCGAACATATAAATATACCTTTCAACATATATTTATATCTTATAATCATGTAAATGACCTGATTTAATCATATAATTAACAATACAACCTTTCCCAAACGAAACACAAACAAAACGAACAACATTTCTGAAACAGGCCTTGTCACGCCGCGAGACAATCGGATTTCGAATCCGGATCTAAGGATCGGATTTAAGTTGCGGATTTTGGGTTCTCGGATTTTACAATCGGATTTGGGGCTCGGATTTCATACTTATGGATTACAAGTGTCAGATTTTGAGTGTAGGATTTGAAGTACTCGGATTTCCCACAAACCGACTCAATCTTCGGATTTGAATGAAAGTCGTGCCGCGACCATTAACCGTAGCGTCGCTACGTTCTTCGCCCAGCATCAAATCTTCCATATAATCGGATTTCCAGCCAACTTAACTTACACAATTCATTTCAAACAGAACATTTCTTCATTTTAAACTCATATATATAGTATATCATGCATATAAAACATTGTAAACACCATTTTAATCATTCAAAACAACAAATTTAACAAACCCATGTCATCCATTTTCTTTATGAACCAACCATGGTGTTTCTTCTTTAAACACATAAAAACACATTCGTAAACACAACCAAATCATCAGTAACACGTAATGATCATAAACCAACCTTTATTTCGAATTATGAATCACAAAATCTCTTCTTTTGAAATTTCCAGTTTTCTTCTTTGTTCTTCTTTGTTCCAAACAATACACTAGCACACACACACTTAACTTTCCTTTTCTTTCAAAATAATCAGATTTCAACAAGATCGCATGCACACACCCACGTGTAACTTCTCAAATATTGTGTCATCACTTCACACACACCCATACACATACATACATAATATCACACATACATAAATATCCATATTCATTCTTCTTACATATTTTACATGCCAATTAACCATCAGTTAATTATTCAAGTATCATGGTGTGGCTAAGGTGTACTATATTTTTAACGATTTAAAAGCTTATTACCACACTGTTTTAAAGATGGAATTACCCTAGAAACACAACACACACGGGCAGTGAACCCACGTATGTAGTATAGGCTATTGTAAAACCGGATATCGAACTCAGGGAACGACAGCTACCAATACTCAACCATTACCATTGTTTAGTTAAACAAACATCAGAGACCACAGAAAAAGAGCCAAAAAAAAAATCTAAAACAACTGAAGATGGTGTCAACTCTCACACAATCCAACGGGATGAGCACGAAGATAACAATCGATTTATAAAGATATTCACTCAAATCTCAAATCATCCAACATAGCCATGGATAGTGCAAATATATATATATATATATATATATCATCATAACATTGATCAAGTAGATTTCTTTAAAAATGCCAAAATAACCAAATCAACATGTAAAGAGTTAAAAATAATGATATTTCAACCCGTGTTCATACAAATCATAAGTTTAAAGAAATTCAAGATTCAAAAACCATTGTAACCCCAAATATTTACTTACAAAATGATTTGTCTAAACACACCAAGTTTCATGAGCATAACTTCTCAACCACTAGGAAATACAACAAGGTGCATAAATCAATATTCCAATCCATCTCCCATTAACCTAATGTCAAGCCCCAAAATGCATACCAAACATGAAACACATCAAAAACCACCAAACCTAGCATGAATCTAACATGAACATATTTGTTTGAATATATGCAATTTTGAAGATACATTGAACAACCATGTAGACAAACCTATCATACATGTTCATACAACCCACAAGGACTGAAATTATCAATAAACACAGCCAAATCATGCATTCATTGGATCATCATCATCAACAACTTCTAGAAATTCATATGATCAAAGCACAATAACATATATATTACCAAAGGCTACATTGGAATCATATTGATTCAAGTGAATAAATGAGTTTAGAAGCACATGATTACAATATCCATCATAAAATACACTGATTTGCTACCTAACATTCTTGAAATCAGATTAGAGTTTACCAAAATGAATAACAACAATCAATGGTGATGAAGGTGATGAAGATGGAAGCTCCACAAGCTTGGAATGCCTTCTCCTTTGCTTCTCCAATGCTCCAAGGATTCCCCAGATGTATTTGGACGTGTTTTGGACCAGGAATTTGAGAGAGATTGTGTAAAAAGTCGAACCCCTATTCTATTTTTCGAACTGATATTTAAAGACGTACAGGGCTGTCTTCACGACCATGAAGGGCCTTCATGACCCGTGAGGAGGAAGGCTTCACGACCCTACACGGGTCGTGACCGGGGTCGTGAGAGGCTAGTGGACCAAGTGGGACAAGTGGTTCTGCAACTGAAGATAAGGCTTCTCACGGGCCGTGAGAAGGTCGTGAGAGGTCGTGAAGGACCTGGCTCCACATGGCTCGTGAAAGGCTATCCGGCTCGCGTAGCATGTGGTCTTCACGGCTCGTGAAGGGTCGTGAAGGGTCGTGAGGGACCCCTTTTTTCTATTTTTTCACCAACTTTACTGTAAATCAATCGGAAACGGCTCGTTTACTGCCGAATGCAGGGAAATTCGCATATGAAACATGTATAAATTAGAGTATATCAAAATTCCCCACACTTAAACGTTACTTGTCCTCAAGCAAACTCTGATGCAACAATCAACTCAAAAGATATCAAGCAACCTCAATTAGTGCAAAAAGGCATCCTTCCAACAAAATAAAGGTCTACAGGCATAACAGAATTCTAAGCAAAGGACCGAGGTCACACTTTCATATTCAGTAGACAAAGTCTAAGCAAACCCAACACGCACACAAGAATTCTGACAAGTATCTGACTTCATAACTCACCATGTGGTCTCTCAAGCACTCAATCTGTACATGTATCAGGGCATGTGTATAGTGCAGTGGTGCTTAATTGAAGCCAAGATAAACATAAGCTTGATTATACATCAAATCTCCACCAATTAACAACAACGAATGCATGTATCAAGAGGTCTTTGATCGGGGTGTAACGTGGCTGCGGCTATGGGTAGAAAAGAGGGAATATAAAGGTGGCTAGAATAGAATCCAGAAACCGAATTTAAAACACATCTAAGCTGCTATTATTGAAACTGGACAGAAAAACTACAATATTTTTGTTGAAGAACACAGTTCACCGAGTAGTGACGGAATCAGGCTGTCCAAATGTTGGTTGACATCCAGAAGAAACTGACAAAAAATCGCAACTCAATGTATGACAGGCCTAAAAAACAACCAAGCAACTGAAGTTCTCATTTTCTCTTTTTTTTTTGGATCAAACTCAGTCGCGCGCACATAAACAGAACAAAGCGTGGGAGAAACAAACTTTCCATGTCCCGCTAATCGGTGCATGACCAACTGAAGGGTAGAATACAACTAAACGTAACTAAGCAGCTGAAACAGGTTAAATTGGCTCTGAACACTTAAAAACAAAAATAAAACAAAAACATGGATTACAAGGGTGGTGAAAAGAAAGGCTAAGGCTCAAATTGGCAACTAAGGGGAAAATGAAATGAAAAGTGGCTAAAAACAAAAGCAAGCAGGGTAAATTGGGTTTCCTAGTGCCTCTATGTAAATGCACACATTCAGTTCATGGTCTTGAAATGCATGATAAGCAAGTTCTATCATCAAAGCAACAAGCAGCATGTATATGAGCAGTTCCATAAGCTAACTGAATCAAGAAACGGAGTGTTGTGGCTCAAATGCTCAGGAATGCAAGTGTAGGTGTGGATGTGCATTTGAAGTCAGATAATCAACAAAACTCAAGTGATTTGTGACAAGATAGCTTCATGAAAGTTATTTGTGGTGCAATCCTCTTAGTGCCACTTTGCTCAAAAATCTATCATGCAAGAGGATCTGAAATTTTCCAAAAGGACACAATTTTGAAAAAATTTTGGTTGAAATCCATTTTTAAACTTCTATGCACGAAAGAGTTTACAGAAGGACAGACATAGCAAGTAAATGGCACAAAATGTAACCCCCTCCCCACACTTAAGTTGTACATTGTCCCCAATGTACCAAAAGATAAGCATTAACCAAAATAGTGCAGGAGAAAGGCAAAAGAAGACTCCCTGAAGCGCAAAGCAGCAGCTAAACCATGTGAATGTCTCCACACTTAAAGCTCAGCTCGATCCATGGTGAAACTTTCTAATCAGACATAGCACTCATGAAACCAAACATAGGGAATTAGCAAAAGATAGCAATAAATAAATAGCAATAATAGCAATAATAACCAAAAGCGGCCGGATGCATTTTGATATAACAAAATAATGCAAGTACATCCAAATGAGTAGCAATAAGGTTTGTACAAAGACAATTTCCAAAACCATATAACCATGAGTTAGCCTAAAGCTAAACTAGTACAATACTACTACGAGGCTTGTACACAACAAAAACAAAAACAGTACAACTTCCAGCTAAGCTATACATATCCAAAATATACATAATATCTGACACGGGGCTATCAGACTAGGTCCCTCATGCGGGTGGTGGTGGCGGTGGCGGTGGCGATGGCGGGTCATCCTGTTGTGGCTGTCGTGGCAGTGGTAGAGTCGGGATGCCAGCAGCCTGGGATAAAGTAATAAGTGTGCGTGAAATCCGATCCCGTCGCTCCTCCCATATCGGAGCGTCAAATGCAGGGGGAGGAGGAGGAGGAGGGGCGAACTCATCGTCATGAAGGTGTGGGCCCCCACCTCCTATATGCTCGTCTGGCTGCTCTGACGTGGAAGGCCCAGGATCAGGCCTCCGCCTGAAGTAAACACATCTGGGTGGTGGAGATGGTCGTGGCTGAGGCGGAGGCACAGGGTGCGGGTCTGGATCTGGTGCGCCCTGGCCCTCGGGTATCTGCTGCTACTGAGAATGGTGCCAGGGATTACCCTGGCCATCAAGAAGTACAAACCCACCGCCAGTGCTCTGGGTAACGCCCATATTGGTGAGCGTATCAATGTCAATAACAACGGTGGGCCCCTCATCGTAAAGCTGGTCAAGGATGGTAGGGGTGAGAAGGCCAAAAGAGCGGGCCAGGCGTGTGATATATGCCCCGCCCATCATTGGTGAGGAAGACCGGGCCCCAGCAGCTCTGGTGAGGTAATCTGCAAGACAGTGGGTGACATTGGCATTATGGCCGCCAATGATGTAGTAGAGGTAGAATACGTCGCTCTGAGTAACGGTACCAGGATCACCCATACGGCCGCAAATAGTTAGCGCGACCGCATGGTGAATGATCCTGAAAAGCAGCTCCAGTAATGCGGTGGCCTTAGGCTGAGCGCCCACATCCTGCCCATGGCCAATCTCGGGCCAGTAGTCATAATGGTGGACCCCTGCAGGGAAGTCCCTAAGTCCGTCGGAGAAGATAGGCATATGAACCTCCTCCTGCGTGTAGATACCAACGCGAACGGCAAACTCGCGCAAAGACATGGCGCGCTCGCGACCTCTGAGCCTGAACTGGATGGCTCGGGCATAATCAAGGTCCTGGACCTTTGGCTGGTAGTAGAAAGTGGTGAGAAACTCCTGCGTAAGCTCTCGGTAGGTAGGCTCAGAGATGGAGAAGAATCGGGTCCAAACTGTATCACAAAGCTGCTGAGCCCTGTCTCGGACCCCTATGCGCCTCAGCGCCTCCCAGTCTATGTGGCGCTGGCAGGCAATCGACCTCAATCTGAGCTCAGCAAACCGGTCACGATCATTCTGGTTCTGGAAGACTAGCCACCGGGCGACATCAGGGTCACCCCTTGGCTCGAGCGGAGCAGCTGGATCCTCCGCTAGTGGAGGAGAACAAATACGAGGACAGTGCAAAGGCATGGCTGCATGTATTAAGAATATAGGTCAGAAAATGGCTATGCGCGCACTAGGATTGCTAAAAACCCGTTTACAATGTGAGTTTCGAGCAAAGGCAGGGTTTTTATCAATCCAAGGTCTGAAATGGTCGATGGCACAGGCTACAGATCGGAATAGATTGAAAAATATTGAAAAATCTGGAAAAACACTGTTCACGATCGTGAAGGCACAGAGCTTCACGAGCCTAGAGTCGTGAAGAAGAAATGGTTGGCGAGGCCCAGCCTCTTCACGGGCGACAAGTCGTGAAGGCATAAGAGCTTCACGACCTCAAGGTCGTGAAGAGGTGTTCGAACAGAAAACTAGGGCACGCATAAAACGAACGATTTGAAGCAAGTTTTCGACCCAAAACAGACCTAAATGCTATTAAAGATCATTTGTAACAAGTAGGGAGCAAAGAAAATACCTGGATACGCGAGAAAATGCTCGAGAGACAATGAAACCCTAGATCGCCCGTGGAGAGTCGTGGAGGCGCCTGTGAAAGGTCGTGAAGGGTGGGAGGTGGTGAGGGGTTGTGAAGAGGTCTCTGTCGTGAGACCTTATATAGACAAAGGGCTTCACGGCCCGTGAAGAATAAAGCTTCACGATCGTGAAGACCCTATAGACTGCAGATTTTCCATTTTTTAACGCAGAATCTGGCTAACACCTCCATAACTTCAAATTTGCTATCGATAAGACCCAAAACCAACTACACACCCCCAGGATGGGTGGTCAGACATGATTGAGTCACTAGAATCATGATGGCACACCAAAACAAAAATCAACAAAAATAAAACGATATTTAAAGAAAAACGCAACGCGCGGTTCAATGGCCACCCCGAGTCATGGGAACCCATATTTCCTTTAAACACATGCAGATGGGTGGATCGCGCAAGGATATGCATAGAAACGCAAGATTCACGCGCGGAAAAGAAAACGGGTCACGACGACCCATTTGCACCAGAACAAACACAAAGGAAACAACTATGTACGAATTGTATGTACTGAACGGGGGTGCCTCCCCGCTAGCGCCTCCAATTTTATTTAACGAGTCCATGGCTAGACTCGCCCGCTCGGCTAAGGACCTGCGGGGTGAAGCATCAGTACTTGACACGCATCTTCAGGAGCTGAGGCCCCTACATAGTGCTTTAGCCGGTGACCATTGACTTTAAAGATTCGACCATCACTGTCAACAAGTTCAATAGCACCGTGCGGATACACATTGTGTACAATATACGGACCTGACCATCTAGACTTCAATTTGCCTGGAAAGAGGCGAAGACGGGGCATATAGAGAAGCATGCGATCGCCAGCCTAGAATTCTTTGTCCTTCAGGCGGCTATCATGAAAGGCCTTCGTCCTTTCCTTGTAGATTTTCGAATGTCCATAAGATTGAAGCCTAAGCTCGTCAAGCTCATTGATTTGAAGCAGACGGTTTTCACGAGCATCAGAGGCATCAAGATTTATCATTTTCAAAGCCCAGTAGGCCTTATGCTCTAGGGCAACAGGAAGACGGCACGCTTTACCATAGACCATCCTATAGGGTGTGGTACCTATAAGGGTCTTGAATGCTGTGCGTAATGCCCACAAGGCGTCATCTAACTTTTCAGCCCAATCCTTCGGGCTTCCTCCTACTGTCCTTTCCAGGATTCTTTTAAGACCTCTGTTTGTGACCTCAACTTGGCCACTTGTCTGCGGATGATAAGGAGTCAATAGTCTATGGGTCACCCCATATCGTTTCAACACCTTTTCGAGTTGGGCATTGCAGAAGTGATTTCATTACGTGCAGAGATATTACCGGCCCTTTGGTAGGCGTCACAAGATTTGATCAAGAGATGAGCATCATTAAATATCGTAGGCCAGTAGAAGCCCGAGTCAAGGACCTTTTTGGCAGTGTATCCAGGTCCGTTGTGGCCACCAGTTGGGCCCATGTGACAATGCTTGAGGATACTCTTGCCCTCGTCGCCGCTCACACATCGCCGAATGATTTGGTCAGCTCCTATCCGAAAGAGATAGGGATCATCCCAACAATAATGCTTTAGTTCAAAGAAAATCTCCTCTTTTCTTGGTGTGAGAGGCCTTTTAGCAAGATTCCGCCCGCAAGGTAATTTGCAAAGTCAGCGAACCATGGAATCTCATCGATGCTAGTTAAGGCCAAGAGGAATTCATCAGGGAAGTTATCTTTGATGCCAAATTCGTGCAGCATCTCCAAATTTGGATTTTCTAGACGCGAGAGATGATCCGTAGCCAGGTTTTCTACTCCCTTCTTATCCTTGATGACAATGTCAAACTCTTGCAAGAGCAAAATCCACCTAATTAGGCGGGGTTTCGCGTCTTGCTTCACGAACAGATAACGGAGGGCAGAGTGGTCAGTGTATACCACCGTTCTGGATAACACAAGGTAAGACCTGAACTTGTCGAATGCAAAGACAACTGCCAACAACTCTTTTTCAGTAACCGTGTAGTTCTCTTGAGCATCAGTCAGAGTCTTGCTGGCATAATAAATAGGCTGAAAGTGATTATTTATTCTTTGGCCAAAGACGGCACCAACTGCATAATCACTTGTGTCACACATAAGCTCGAATGGCTGTGATCAATCCGGGCTCGTCAGGATAGGGGCATTGGTTAATTTCTCCTTCAGGAATGAATGCATGATCACATTCAGGAGAGAAAACAAATGGAGCATCTTTTTCAAGCATATGGGTTAACGGCCGGGTGATTTTTGAAAAATCATTTATGAAGCACCGGTAAAACCCTGTGGGTCCAAGAAAGCTCCGAATAGCCTTGACATTTGTAGGGAGAGGCAGTTTTGAAATAACGTCAATTTTAGCTCTGTCTACCTCAATCCCCTCACTTGAGATTTTATGACCCAAAACTATACCTTCGCGCACCATGAAGTGGCATTTTTCCCAGTTGAGCACAAGGTTAGTTTCTTCACAACGAGACGGCATCCTCTCTAAATTATGAAGACACGCATCAAAGGAGTTACCGAAGACTGAAAAGTCATCAATGAACACCTCAACACAATCCTCAATCATATCATGGAATATAGCTGTTATACAACGTTGAAACGTGGCAGGAGCGTTACATAACCCGAAAGGCATACACCGATAGGCGAAAGTGCCATAAGGGCATGTGAAAGTGGTCTTTTCTTGGTCCTCCGGTTCGATAGGTATCTGAAAATACCCGGAGAAACCATCAAGAAGGCAATAGAAGGCATTGCCAGCCAGACGCTCCAACATTTGATCAATGAAGGGAAAGGGGAAGTGATCCTTACGTGTGGCATCATTGAGTTTTCGATAATCGATGCACACACGCCACCCCGTGACCGTACGAGTTTGGACTAACTCGTTCTTGTTGTTAGAAACGACGGTCATACCTCCCTTTTTGGGACAACCTGGACGGGGCTGACCCACGGGCTATCAGAGATAGGGTAGATCAAACCAGCATCCAGGAGCTTTATGACTTCTTTCTTGACTACCTCTTGCATGTTGGGATTTAAGCGTCTCTGTTGCTGCACGCAAGGCTTATAATCATCTTCCATAAGAATCTTATGCGTGCAGAAAGACGGGCTAATCCCCTTTATGTCGGAAATTTTCCATGCAAGGGCAGTTTTGTGGTTTTTCAATACCTGCAATAGCTTACTCTTCTCGTCAGCGGTAAGTTTAGAAGCTATGATTACAAGTAATTTGGAATCTCCCTCTAAGAATGCATATTCAAGATGGGAGGGGAGCTCTTTCAGCTCAAGAGAAGGGGGGTCCATAGTAGATGGTCAAGAAGCAGAGCTCTCGGTCCATTCAAGGACCTCAAAAATGTCTAGAACAGGGATTGTGTCGGGTGGAGTAGTACTCTCCAGCTCATCACAAACAAGCTGCATCTGCTCTACGTCCGTGACAACCTGACCTATTATTTGCGTGTCAAATACGTCCTTCTCCCAAGTAGGTACAACGGGATCCACGGGATGATGATTAAAGATATCAACAAAGTATAGAGAATCATCCTGACTTGACGAGTGCTTCATTGACTGTTGGATGTCAAAAGTTACCTCCTCGTCATCTACTCTAAGCGTGAGTTTTCAATTGCATACGTCAATCAATGCCCGAGCAGTAGCTAGGAATGGACGGCTAAGGATAAGTGGCACATTTTTATCTTCGTCCATGTCTAGGACGACAAAGTCAACACGGAGGTCAGCTAACGCATTGTTGACTGAAAGATTACCAATCAAACACGGGATTGTGAAACTCCCTGGATCAGTTTTCTTTGCCGGTAACTTGTTTTGTTGAATGGCTGAGCATTCCAAATTCAAGGTTACCAAGGACAGGTCTTCCAATTTATTTTTGTTGCTCAGAAGATCCTTAAGAAATTTGGCATACTTGGGCATCTGTGCAAGAGCCTCTACAAATGGGATGTTCACGTGGAGCTGTTTGAATAACTCCAGGAACTTACCATACTGTTCCCCCATTTTCTCCTTCCTCAACCGCTTGGGGTAAGGAATGGTAGGCTGATATTCTTTGACCGGAGGTTTGACTTGCGCGGTACTTGCTGGGTCTAGCCTGTTTTGCGCCTCGTCAGGATCCTCCGATTGGACCTGCTTTTCGTTAGATTTGGATTTTGAGGGGTCAGAAGGGGGCACCATGGTCGTTCCACTACGTAAAGTGATAGCCTTCACGTGTGCCTTCGGATTAGGGTCCGTAGTACTCGGAAGACTACCTGGTGGCCGATCTGAAAAGAGTTTTGAAATATGGCCTACTTGGTTCTCGAGATTTTGAAGTGAGGCCTGCTGATTTCTCAAAGTAGCATCCGTCTGCTGGAATCTATTTTCAGAAGCTGTGACAAATTTAGCCACGATATCTTCCAGACTGGGCGGCTTGCTAGATGAAGAAGGAATCGAAGATTGAAAGTTAGAATAATGATTTTGATTCCCATGTTGCTGAAGCTGTTGTCGCTGTTGATATTACTGATGCTGCTGCCCTTGTTGGCCTTGTTGAAAATTATGATTTTGCTGAAACAGAGGTCGCTGAGGGACAGGAATACCTGGAGGGGGCTGATTGGAGCTGCTAGTTCCTGCTCTCCAACCGAAATTTGGGTGGTTTTTCCACCCAGGATTGTAAGAAATTTGGGTGGTTTTTCCTGCTCTCTTCGTGAGAGGCGAACATATTGCCTGTCTGGAAATCCCTACTCAGATGTGGGCCTCCACAGTATTCACAAGAAGTTTGCACAGCAGTGACATGCATTTGGTCAATCTTATGGTTCAAGGGCTCAACCTGTGTAGAAAGGACGGTGATAGGATCAACCTGGTATATACCAGCTTGTTTAGGCTGCCTTGCTCGTGAGGAATGCCACTGGTAGCTGTTCATGGCCATCTCCTCAATGAGCTCGTAAGCCTCTTCTAGAGTCTTTCTCGTGAGAGCACCACCGGCAGCCGCATCTATCATTTGGCAGGTGTCCACACACAACCCGTTATAGAATGTATGGACCTGAAGCCATACTTGAAGTCCATGATGCGGACACCTCCTCAACAAATCTTTATATCCTTCCCATGTGTCATAGAGAGATTCCCCATCCAGATGCATAAATGATGAGATATCATTACGCAGCTTAGCCGTTTTTGAAGGTGGAAAATATTTTAATAAAAATTTCTCGGCTAGATCGTCCCATTTAGTAATGGAATCAGTAGGAAGGGAGTTCAGCCACAATTTGGCTTTATCTTTGAGTGAGAATGGGAAGAGACGGAGAAGAATGGCATCGCTGGATACTCCATTCATTTTGAACGTGACACATATCTCGAAGAAGTTCCGAATGAGATTGTTTGGATCCTCATCCGGCAATCCATAGAATTGGACCGTGTTCTGCACCATTTGAATAATATTCGGTTTAATTTCAAAATTATTTGCGCTGACAGCCGGTCGCACAATGCTCGTGTGCATGCCGTTGAGGGTCGGGCGTGCAAAGCCACCCATCGTCCTGCCTGTTGGTTGCTCTCCTTCTGCGCCCGCCATGTCTGGATTAGCAGCAGCCCCCTACGCGCTATGCGTCGTCGGTTTCGAAATTCGCGTTCGGGTTAGGGAAATGGGTTGACAAGACCGACAATCGGTAGACGGGGCACGGTGGCGAGAAAATAGAAAGAAAGGAAAACGAGAGGCAAGGCACGAACAAGCAACTAAACACTAAAGGCAACTTAAACTAACAAAGAAGAAAAAAATACACATATATACAAATAAAAAGACTAAATCAACAGCTTTGACTTTTCTCAATATTGCCGTTCCCCGGCAACGGCGCCAAAAACATGGTGTGGCTTAGGTGTACTATATTTTTAACGATTTAAAAGCTTATTACCACGCTATTTTAAAGATGGAATTACCCTAGAAACACAACACACACGGGCAGTGAACCCACGTATGTAGTATAAGCTATTGTAAAACCGGATATCGAACTCAGGGAACGACAGCTAGCAATACTCAACCATTACCATTGTTTAGTTAAACAAACATCAGAGACCACAGAAAAAGAGCCAAAAAAATCTAAAACAACTGAAGATGGTGTCAACTATCACACAATCAAACAGGATGAGCACGAAGATAACAATCGATATATAAAGATATTCACTCAAATCTCAAATCATCCAACATAGCCATGGATAGTGCAAATATATATATATATATATATCATCATAACATTGACCAAGTAGATTTCTTTAAACATGCCAAAATAACCAAATCAACATGTAATAAGTTAAAAATAATGATATTTCAACCCGTGTTCATACAAATCATAAGTTTATAGAAATTCAAGATTCAAAAACCTTTGTAACCCCAAATCTTTACTTACAAAATGATTTGTCTAAACACACCAAGTTTCATGAGCATAACTTCTCAACCACTAGGAAATACAACAAGGTGCATAAATCAATATTCCAATCCATCTCCCATTAACCTAATGTGAAGCCCCAAAAATGCATACCAAACATGAAACACATCAAAAACCACCAAACCTAGCATGAATCTAACATGAACATATTTGTTTGAATATATGCAATTTTGAAGATACATTGATCAACCATGTAGACAAACCTATCATACATGTTCATACAACCCACAAGGACTGAAATTATCAATAAACACAGCCAAATCATGCATTCATTGGATCATCATCATCAACAACTTCTAGAAATTCATATGATCAAAGCACAATAACATATATATTACCAAAGGCTACATTGGAATCATATTGATTCAAGTGAATAAATGAGTTTAGAAGCACATGGTTACAATATCCATCATAAAATACACTGATTTGCTACCTAACATTCTGGAAATTAGATTAGAGTTTACCAAAATGAAGAACAACAATCAATAGTGATGAAGGTGATGAAGATGGAAGCTCCACAAGCTTGAAATGCCTTCTCCTTTGCTTCTCCAATGCTCCAAGGATTCCCCTGATGTATTTGGACGTGTTTTGGACCGGGAATTTGAGAGAGATTGTGTAAAAAGTCGAACCCCTGTTCTGTTTTTCGAACTGATATTTAAAGACGTACAGGGGCTTCTTCACGACCATGAAGGGCCTTTATGACCCATGGCTCTGCAACTGAAGATAAGGCTTCTCACGGGCCGTGAGAAGATCGTGAGAGGTCGTGAAAGACCTGGCTCCACATGGCTCGTGAAAGGTTATCCGGCTCGTGTAGCATGTGGTCTTCACGGCTCGTGAAGGGTCGTGAGGGACCCCTTTTTTCTATTTTTTCACCAACTTTGCTGTAAATCAACCGGAAACGGCTCGTTTGCTGCCGAAAAGCCAATATATACCTGTATGGTGAACAAGAAGTGATTAGGTAGCTTATATAGAGATTTTCACCGGAAATCCAGGCTGAATGCAGGGAAATTCGCATAAGAAACATGTATAAATTAGAGCTTGTCGTTACCATAACCCAGGTATCTCAAATTATTTCAACAGTTTGTAAATCTCTGATACTTTGTTTTAAACATGTTCAAATTATAGTTTCCACGAAAGTATATCTATCATATTCACTCATCTTGGTAAGTCATCAATCAATTATTTCGTATGGCATTATACTATTTAGCCCTTCCAAGTGCATTGACCATAAATTCTGAGAGTTCGGTTCAAATTAAGTTTCCAGTTCCAAGCACAAGTACTCATTAGCAAAGGCAATTCATACATATGGTTCACAAATCTTCATTCTATAGGCTTAGTCCATTACATTTCTCTTTCTCATTATCTAATAAATACGTTCTGTTATTCAATTTACATATATCTTCAGTTCATACGTGTCAATCATCATCATAACCGGCTCTTTCTCATGTATATCTCCTTGTAATTAAGCACCATTATCATTTTTATCCAAACACTTCTTGCAGATTTCAGACTTGCCCAATGTGTAGCAATCCACTTCTTTTGTTTTACCTGATAATCTCAATCATCCATGTCATCAATTTCTAATAAAAATAATCTCAATTTTATCCATCAAGTCAAGTGCACGTCGATTTACATAATCTTCCAGGTTACCGTCTCAAATTCCCTCGCATTTTCTCATATCTGACAATAATAGTCTTCCCAAATATCAAACTTCTCAATTATAATCTCTGATTCATCCTAATCATCATTTATATCACATGTTGATTTCATTCATATTTATGAACATCTGTTGTCCTTTTTAATACTCAGACCAGTTTCACATGTCTTTCTTTATAATCAATATCTTCACATTATCAATGCAACGCATCTGCTGCAACTTCAAAGATAGGGATTAAATCATTCCTCTCAAAAATCTTTAACTGTCACAAAACATAGACTATTCCTCCATTTTCATAACATGGTAGCTTTATGTCAATTAAACTAATGCAATATCTCAACAATAATCAATCTCCTCAGGTTCATTAATCGATATTACAGATTATCTTCAATCATTAGCTTTACCCATACTCGCAATCTCAGTTATACATTTATTATACTATCTCTTGATCATCACAAAAACTTTTCAAACTTCATTAACTTATCCATTTTCCTCCTTCTTCGTACAAACACATACATATACATATAAGCATATATAAACACATAGGGCAAAACAACTCTTGCAACAGATAACCTAGCATGCAGTTCTACAAACCTACAAATATCACTCTGAGGTACTTCATACCCAATTCACGTCATATCAAATATTTCATCATTTACTGTCATATTTACTTACTACCATACGCATCAAACAGTTTCTATAACACCCTGATTTTGGGCCTAGTTGTTACGTAGGCCAAGGTACGTGTATACATGGTTAATATTATATTAATTGTTGGTTTAGAATTTAATTAAATGATCTTAATTAATGGTATTAATTAAAGATTGGATATGGTTTATATTTATATGTGTGTGCATGTGTATGGATATAGATATATATCTATTTTATTGTATGCATGATTTTGGAAATGAGAAGTTGACACATCATGCTTCTTTGAATACATACGTGGGGCTTTATAGAAAAGGGGTTACATCTGATATGTTTACAATTTGAAAACCTTGAGTGTGTGTTTGTATGTGTTCTTGAGAGAGAAAGCAAGAAAACTTGTATACTTGAAAAGTGAAAGTGAAGATTTGTAGCTTGTAAATTCTAAACAAAGGTATGATGATATTCTTTGCTTGATTCTGATCTTATTTATATGTTTTTCTGATGAAATACATGTTTATATGATGAAACACCATGAATGGAACTTGAAGCTCCATACTTGATAAATGGGTTTTAGTTGAAATGGTGTTTTAATTGTTATTGATGTGTTCTTGATGTTAAATACATGTTATAAGATGTTTATACATGTTTTACAAGTGTTCATAATGGATTTCAGGTGTGTTTATCGGATTTGGAAAAGTTAAGTCGGCTGGAAAATGAAGAAGATGATGCAGGGTCTGTCGCGACGCGACGCGTCCAAGAAAAGAACGCGACGCATTCTTGGTAAGTATCAGATTCTTGTAAGAATCTGATTAGAAATCCGATTGGTGGAATCCGGGTCCAAAATCCGATGATGGGAATCCGGATTAGTGAAATCCGACAGTGGAAATCCGGGACATGAAGTCCGAAACTTGAAATCCGACACTTGGGACTCGGATTGTGGAAATCCGATAATATGCATCGACGTGACGGGTCGGATGCTTGGACGCGACGCGTCCGCGGTTTTGGAGTATTTTGGTGTTTGTTGCATTGTTTTATTCTATGTGCTATATGTTTATACATATGTGAATCTTACATGTTTATGATTGATTAAAAGGATATAAATATATGTGTTTGGTGTATATTTATGAATCGGTTACTGATTTCAGTTTATTCTGATCTCAGGAAAGGACAAGGCTCAGTAATATTAGAACACTGAGTGGGAGTTCGAGAACTCGAGGTGAGTGGATGTTTACTCACGGGTGTTATTAGTTGTTACCGGTTGGTTGCAACTGTTATTGGTTTGACACATGGATAGATTGTGCATCTAATAAATGATTAACTGTTGTTTTGATACACGGATAGACTGTTTGTTTGCTAATCGATTAACTGTGATATGTTAATTGATTGAACTGATGCATAGATAGACTGTTGTCTGTTAATTGATTAACTGTGATATGTTAATTGATTGTTGCGCCTATTGTGAAGTCAGCTTCCGGCTGGGCATATTGGGCTGGGTTTGTTTGCTATCGGCTAATCATTATTGTGGTCTTTTGATGCATTTATTGCAACTTAAGATAATACTGTGTGAGAATAGCAAATAGACTATCGGTAAACCTTTGCTTTGGCCGGCATTGGTTGTAGGTTCCTGCAGAACCGCCGGTCCTCTCGTGAGGCAAAAAGGGTGTTTATGTGTTTGCTGTTGTTGATATCATGCCGTTATTTGCATGTATATCTGTGGCGGCTTACTTCCATTCACTTAGCTTTGTGCTAATCCCCCACCTCTCACTACTTTTAAAGGTGGCTGGTGAGTTCTTCGGTTTAGTCGTGAGGGGGTGTAGCTGGGGAATAATTGACAGGCACTCTGATTGGAATTGTGACGAGCCGTAGTTTTTGTAATACTGTATTTTAAACTGAGTGGTTTTGTTAAAAAGTGGTTTAACTTCAGTTGTAAATACTTTTATGTTTTAGTGAACGCTTCCGTAGTGTTAATTTAAATGAAAATTTTATGGGTGAAAATATGGTGTTACAAGTTTGGTATCAGAGCCTTGGTTTGGCCATGTAGGCACAGTGGAAGTGTTGCATTCCCAAATCTTGGCTCGAGTTGGGGGTCAATTTTTCCTTGAGTGTAGGGATTAGGGTGAATGTGAGTATTGCTTGGGTAGTTAGTATTTGTTATACTAACGGTTTTTAAGCTAATCGGTTGGTGAGATGTGGTGATTGTACAGATATGACTGACAGAGATACCTTTGCTAATACTCCTATGACCCAAGAAATGGCTGGAACTTCATCAGTCAAGGCTTTGGATATAACAAATCAAACGGGTACTTCAGGGTGTGAACTGGAAGATGAAAAGAGTAAGTACATTAATAAATTGGAAAGTGAAATGCAAGATCTTAGAGATACTGTTCAACGTTTGGAACAAGAGACGATTAACCAAAATGATCAAGCGCAGACTTATCCGGTAAATCCAACTATTATAATTGAGATACCACCAACCATTCCGGCCGGTATTACACCAACAGAAATGTTTCGTGTGACGGTACCGTTTCCACTGATGCCTCAACCAATGTTCTACCCAGTGTTTTCTCAGGGATCATGTCCATATTCTTACATGGGATATAGACAACCATATCACTATCCTGTTAATTCTCAGAGAACTGTGTTTCCGGTTTATCAAGATACTACCAGATGGGATGGTGTTTCCTCACAAGCCTTTACGTTAACTGAATTGAATACGAGGAATGTGGAAGCTAATGATATAATGGCTCGAGATTGGATTTCTTCGTAGAAATCCAGGTTTGAACAAAATAATACCCAAAATCAAATAGAGCAAGGAGGTCTGAGACAAGGAAATCTGAATTATAGGCCTACAGTTGGTGGATTAAATCAGCAAGTGTCATGGTGTGAAAAATGTAAGCCTCACCATGCAGGATCTTGTACAGCTCAGACTATGCGATGTTTTAAATGTGGCCAGTTTGGTCATGAAATGAATGTCTGTGGCTTCCTTCCGAAGGTTTGCTGGAATTGTTATGGAGAGAATCACATATCCATGAATTGTGGGGTTAAAAGAAAACAGAAGTCTGGATCAGAAGTGAGGACGATTGGAGAGTCTTCGTCAGTGAAAAGTCAGAAAGGAAAGAAACAACGCTCTACGTTAGTGATGGATGAATCTAACCAAAAGTTTCAGTGGTGTTGTCAATGAAAATCATCTCATTTGGGGCCTTGAACACTTGAGACCTTGCGTTGTATTCGATGTGGATTGTTTGGCCATAAAAGTAATGACTGCGGTTTTCTTCGACAAGTTTGTTGGAATTGCCAGAAAGAGGGTCATAAAGTAGGCGACTGTTGTGAAGAAAAAGGATTGGGGTCAGGATCAGGAGTAGAGGCAAGTGGGGGATCCTCGTCAGTAAGAGGGCTTAAGAGGAAGAACCCTACTGTGCGAGAGGGTGGGGTGTACATTATGATGGCTAGTGATAATGCCATCGCCGACGAAGATAAAACGGGTATGTTTTGATAAAACTTTATACCTGTATATGTGTGTTAATTAACTTTAAAGTTAATTTTGGATATTTTATGCATAGTATGTGCTAAAATGTATAAGTTTATTTCAGATGAGATTGATCCTCTAGAAATAGAACTAAGTGATAATAGATGATTTTCTATTATGAGTTATGTGTTATATATCAAAATATGGTATGATGATAAGTACGTGTGATACTTGATTAAATGCTAAGTGAGCATGATATACCATAGAGATATATGTTCAGATTAATTGAATTGCATGATATAACGTGTATTGTTAGATTTATATACATTATGTGTTTATGTGAATTCAATTGTGTAAAGAGAGAAGACAAAGATGAATTACTGCATATTGGGCGAGTCTGGGGTGTGCAGTATCGTTCAGGTATAAGGAGTGTTGAAGATTATAAGTGGATATATAATCTACTGAGTACAGTTGATTCATGAGGATGAATGATATTTGTGGTATGACGAGAAATTGCATTTGTTGGCTTGAAATGTGATGCTATGCTTTGAGATTGAATGTATAGTGGATATCTTGTGTTATTTGAGATATTACGAGACGAAATTCTACCATGACTTGGAAGTTACAGCTGATATAAGTGTAGTGATGTTATATTAACTGTAAGAGAAGACATGTATGATTGACTTGGTCAATGAGAGATATATTCGATGGCTAACTAGATGAAGTTATTCGAAGATTGAGACGGTGATTGGGTTAAATCAGAGAAAGTGATAGAGGAATTGGATGTTATCTGGAAAGACAACGTGATCACAGATGTGTTGATCTGTGAAAGAGTTAGTGATGATTACATCTTGTATATGCGAGTTGGGAGTATCTCCGACTTAGTGGATGAATCAAGATTTCCTTTGTGAGAAAGTCTTGAAGAATAAAAAAAAGGTTGACACCTTTGAGACAGAGGGAGAGAAGAGGATTGCAATGGCTTAACTTATGGAGTGACAATTCATGGATCTTGTGTGTGAAGATGCCTATGCTTGGAAATTGCCTATTCTTAGAGATTGCCTTTGCTTGGAGATGCCTATGCTTGGAGATTGCCCTTGCTAGGATGTGCCTTTGCTAAGCACTGGAGTTGAACTTTACAAAGATTGATTTTTATTGCCAACACTATATTGTGGAGTAACAACCTGAGGGTTGAGTACTGATGGTATACCATGTGAATCCAGATAGTATGTGATATGAGATATGACATATGGAGTGTAAATCAAAGTGGTATACCGGAAACTTATGTAACCTTGAGATATTGAGATATCTGAAGGGTGATGATGATAAGACGTGATGGAAACTGTATTTGAATTGATCAAATAAAGGGAAACCTGGATATGTTTTGATTGGTTATTGATTATTTAGTATTTTACTATCAGTGAGACGGTATTAGTTGGACAAATGGATTTAATTGAGTGTTTAAAAGGGATGATTTAAAGATATGAATATTCATATTTGATGGCTTGTGACGGATAATGGAGATTTGTTTAAACTTATGAAGAGTTTACAAACGCGGATTGAGACGAAAGTTGAATAATGTGACAGGGTTTTCCTGATGGATAGTCCAAAGGTGGGATTGAAACACGATGATTGGCTGAACTTATATTTATTATGATCGTGTGGGTGAACTAAATTCTGACGATGGGATATTAGAAGACTTGGTATGAAGTTATGAGAATGTGGTCATGATACTTAAATCGGTTGACTTGAAGTAGGAAATAAACAATGTGTGAATGCTTTGACATGACAGAGGATAAATGATTGGAAGCTATTAGAATTTATGACTGAGTTAGACATAAATTCAAGAAATGTTCGAAGACAAGAGTTGTGAGTTAGCTGTTGATTCAAAGATGAAATCATAAAGATAAACTATGAGACTATTAGAGTTATATTATGAACAAGAGTTAGTAGAATCTGATTTCTATGATTCTGATAAACTGAGAACATGATGGAGATTATTTGACTGGATTATCAAAGAAGGATAAGCTGTAAGGCTTGTGTGGTCATATACTAACAGTTGAAAATGCGATGGAGTTTAGCTGATTAAACTACCAAAAAGGGGATATGATGAGTTAACATCGTGATTGATGTGTGTAAAGTGAGATTCCGAGGACGGAATCCTGTTAAGGGGGGAGGATTTGTAACATCCTGATTTTGGGCCTAGTTGTTAAGTAGGCCAAGGTATGTGTATACATGGTACATATTAGATTAATTGTTGGTTTAGCATTTAATTAAATGATCTTAATTAATGGTATTAATTAAAGATTGGATATGGTTTATATTTATATGTGTGTGCATGTGTACGGATATAGATATATATCTATTTTATTGTATGCATGATTTTGGAAATGAGAAGTTGACACATCATGCTTCTTTGAATACATACGTGGGGCTTTATAGAAAAGGGGTTACATCTGATATATTTACCATTTTAAAACCTTGAGTGTGTGTTTGTATGTGTTCTTTAGAGAGAAAGCCAGAAAACTTGTATACTTGAAAAGTAAAAGTGAAGATTTGTGGCTTGTAAATTCTAAACAAAGGTATGATGATATTCTTTGCTTGATTCTGATCTTATTGATATGTTTTTCTGATGAAATACATGTTTATATGATGAAACACCATGAATGGAACTTGAAGCTCCATACTTGATAACTGGGTTTTAGTTGAATTGGTGTTTTAATTGTTATTGATGTGTTCTTGATGTTAAATACATGTTATAAGATGTTTATACATGTTTTAGAAGTGTTCATAATGGATTTCAAGTGTGTTTATCGGATTTGGAAAAGTTAAGTCGACTGGGAAATGAAGAAGACGATGCAGGGTCGGTCGCGACGCGTTCTTGGTAAGTATCAGATTCTTGTAAGAATCCGATTAGAAATCCGATTGGTGGAATCCGGGTCCAAAATCCGATGATGGGAATCCGGATTAGTGAAATCCGACAGTGGAAATCCGGGACTTGAAGTCCGAAACTTGAAATCCGAAACTTGGGACTCGGATTGTGGAAATCCGATAATATGCATCGACACGACGCGTCCGTGGTTTTGGAGTATTTTGGTGTTTGTTGCATTGTTTAATGCTATGTGCTATTTGTTTATACATATGTGAATCTTACATGTTTATGATTGATTAAAAGGATATAAATATATGTGTTTGGTATATATTTATGAATCGGTTACTGATTTCAGTTTATTGTGATCTCGGGAAAGGACAAGGCTCAGTAATATTAGACCACTGAGTGGGAGTTCGAGAACTCGAGGTGAGTGGATGTTTACTCACGGGTGTTATTAGTTGTAACCGGTTGGTTGCAACTGTTATTGGTTTGACGCATGGATAGATTGTGCATCTAATAAATGATTAACTGTTGTATTGATACACGGATAGACTGTTTGTCTGCTAATCGATTAACTGTGATATGTTAATCGATTGAACTGATGCATAGATAGACTGTTGTCTATTAATTGATTAACTGTGATATGTTAATTGATTGTTGCGCCTATTGTGAAGTCAGCTTCCGGCTGGGCATATTGGGCTGGGTTTGTTTGCTATCGGCTAATCATTATTGTGGTCTTTTGATGCATTTGTTGCAACGTAAGATAATACTGTGTGAGAATAGCAAATAGACTATCGGTAAACCTTCGCTTTGGCCGGCATTGGTTGTAGGTTCCTGCAGAACCGCCGGTCTTCTCGTGAGGCAAAAAGGGTGTTATGTGTTTACTGTTGTTGATATCATGCGGTTATATGCTAGTATATCTGTGGCGGTTTACTTCCATTCACTTAGCTTTGAGCTAATCCCCCACCTCTCACTACTTTTAAAGGTGGCTGGTGAGTTCTTCAGTTTAGTTGTGAGGATGTGTAGCTGGGGAATAATTGACAGGCACTCTGATTGGAATTGTGACGAACCGTAGTTTTTGTAATACTGTATTTTAAACTGAGTGGTTTTGTTAAACAGTGGTTTAACTTCAGTTGTAAATGCTTTTATGTTTTAGTGAACGTTTCCGCAGTGTTAATTTAAATGAAAATTTTATGGGTGAAAGTACGGTGTTACAGTTTCACAATCAAATACCTCTACTTTCTAAAGAATCATACTCTTTTGAAACAATCAAACACACTTAACACACATAGGCATCATACATTCTCAATTGACCCTAAAGTTCATAAACATACGCGTAAATATAAAGATTATCAAAACGTACCCGTTACATCATCAGTAGTGGCAATATCATCAGCCATCATGTTGAAATTTCTACCCCCTTGCTCAGACGGGTTCTTTCTCTTTTGCCCACTTGCTGACGAGGATCCCCCACCTGCCACAGCTCCCGACCCTGACGGGTTCTTTCTCTTTTGCATTACTGTTCACACAGTTTTTCCTAAAACTGATCCCATGTCACACTGTCGTGTTGTTGTTTAGAAAAATGTCCTGTAAGGGAATCCCACCAGACCATTGCATCTCCTCTTAGCATACGAGTCGCAAAACAAACTCTCAGTTCATCCTCACAATTGCATGCTTCAAAAGCCTTCATTATTTCTCGCAACCAGTTCAAGGTTATATTGGGGTCTGTACTGCCATAGTACTCTAAAGGCTTACAATCCAAGAAATGCTTGTAAGTGCATGGTGGTTTAAATGCTGGATACACAAGAGGATAAACTCCTTGGGTAGTAAAAGGATGAGAACTCGACTGTTGTGCCACTTGTAATATTGGAGGAAACGTAAATGTAGCTTGCACATTTGTAGCTTGAATTGTACTAAACATAGGATTCTGAATTCGTTCATTCTGGATAATCCTCTCTCGTTCCATATTGCCCATAGCATTCCTTAGTTCCCACAATTCATTCTCCAATTTGGAAATATATTCCCTCTGATCCATTCCAGATTCAAAACCTGAAGTACCAACCTGACCTGTTACATTCAAAACATCCGCGGATGAAATTCCAGTCACTTCTTGGGTCACAGGAGTGTCAGCAGGGGTATCTCTGTCCGCCATATTTGTACAATCACATCATCTCACAAGCTCATTAGATAAACCATTAGTACATAACATTCTAACTATCACATCACAATTCCAATTCACTCTAAATCCCCCCCAAAGGAAAGTTTGACCCAACACGAGCCAAGATTTGGGAATGCAACACTCTAGCCGTGCCTGCATCGCCAAACCTAGGCTCTGATACCAACTTGTAACACCGTAAAATCTCAAGCCATTTTTTTTAAACGCTGCGGAAGCAATTCTCTAATTTCATTTAAGATAAACATTCACAAAGTACAAAGTACTTTTACAAATCACAATATTTGTTTGTGTTACAGAAGATTGTAAATTGTGCCTCATCTCTTCTCAAAACACAATATTAGAGTATTGGTCAAATTCCCCTTTCCACAAACAAGCTAAAACAACTACTCACATAAACCTGCAAAAAGCAATCAACCATGGGGGATTAGCACAAAACAATCACTGTTCCCAACGGAACCTCTGAATATCAATCCTCAAGCAATCCGTCAATTCAACAATCTCTTCCATCCCGAGGACCGGCGGTTCTGCCGAACCTACAACCGAAGCTGGCCAAAGCAAAGGTTTACCGATAGCTCCGTGGCGATTGGCACAGTAAACTCCCCTCTGAACAACAAATGCAACAGAGGAGCTACTACTGTTCAACCAACCACAAGCGAGCCCAGCTCTAGCATCAGCAACTGACCCCAATCAGCTCTTACACATAAGTTGATCTCTTCCAGTTACAATCACAATCACAAACTCTTTCACATATAACATATATGAACATGTACTTCTCATTTAGCATGTAGCAAACTTAACAGTCTATCATGGCATGACAAGCAACATATCTTTGCATAACAAACTTATCAGTCAAATATCTCATATTCAAAACAAACAATCATTGCATTCAAACAATCCTTCAATCTTTCAATTCATATTGTTACCAACGTAACCACCCGTGAGTAAACTTCCACTCACCTCAGTCCTCGTATCACGCGTTCTCAGTTGTCTAATATCACTGAGTCTGTGGTTTGCCTGAAAACACAGCAACAACCGAATCAGTCTCGAATATATAAATATACCTTTCAACATATATTTATATCTTATAATTATGTAAATAACCTAATTTAATCATATAATTAACAATACAACCTTTCCCAAACGAAACACAAACAAAACGAACAACATTTCTTAAACAGGCCTTGTCGCGCTGTGACACTCCCTTGTGTCGCGCTGCGACACAATCGGATTTCGAATCCGGATTTGAGTCACGGATTTTGGGTTCTCGGATTTCACAATCGGATTTAGGCTCGGATTTCATACTTACGGATTACAAGTGTCGGATTTTGAGTGTAGGATTTGAAATACTCGGGTTTCCCACAAATCGACTTAATCTTCGGATTTGAATGAAGGTCGCGCCGCGACCATCAACCGTAGCGCCGCTACGTTCTTCGCCCAACATCAAATCTTCCATATAATCGGATTTCTAGCCAACTTAACTTACACAATTCATTTCAAACATAACATTTCTTCATTTTAAACTCATATATATAGCATATCATGCATATAAAACATCGTAAACACCATTTTAATCATTCAAAACAACAAATTTAACAAACCCATTTCATCCATTTTCTTTATGAACCAACCATGGTGTTTCTTTTTTGAACACATAAAAACACATTCATAAATACAACCAAATCATCAGTAACACGTAATGATCATAAACCTACCCTTAATTCAAATTATGAATCACAAAATCTCTTCTTTTGAAATTTCCAGTTTTCTTCTTTGTTCTTCTTTGTTCCAAACAATACACTAGCACACACACACTTAACTTTCCTTTTCTTTCAAAATAATCAGATTTCAACAAAGATCACAGGCACACACCCACGTGTAACTTCTCAAATATTATGTCATCACTTCACACACACCCATACACATACATACATAATATCACACATACATACATATCCATATTCATTCTTCTTACATATTTTACATGCCAATTAACCATCAGTTAATTATTCAAGTATCATAATACCATTTACTATGTCCAATTACTTTCAAACAAATAATCTTTCTCAATCAATTACCTTAACATACATTCGAGGTATTTTCTATAATTTTCGTTCCAAACTCAATCTTATTTAATCATAAACACATACGTTATCAATTACTCGTTTAATCACGTAACAAATATTTAAACATGCATAAATAAACATATTTCAATTTACCATTAGTCCGCCTATTACTAGGCCGGGTTTTCGGATGTTACGTTTTACATTCTAAATAGTCCACGGTCGGTCATTATTCATTGGAAGGAAGTATGAATGAAGATCGAGGAAAATGATTGGTCATAGTGTTCAATGGGATTGAATACAAGGGACGCAATATTTCGCCTATACTTGAAAAGAGTTTCAAGTGATTAGACGACCCACACCTGATCTTACTTTATGGTACATGTCAAGAGTAAATCATGATGATAATATCTTTTATCCTTAGACCGGAGATGCATGTGTTTCACTATTTTGGTTTGCTTTATTCTGACTGCTTTCAAACGTAGTCCGTAACTGGCTATTATAAAGGAGGCTTTTGGGTAAAGTATTACCAATGTATTGGAGGCAATGTAGTCAAAGGAATTTTTTCCTCTGTTTAGAGAGATATCCCTGGGCCCCTCGATGATTGGGCGCTGACACTAAAAATGCATGGCCATGCTCGAGCATGCAATGATTGTTAATCAGTTGCAACTCACCTTTTGGTTACCACCGATCTTGATCGAGAAACATAATCATGAACAATCGGAGAATGACTTTGTACCATGTCTCGTGTTCACTTGGATATCGCGAACAATAGGATGATTGATCACTTATCTATAGGACCATGTCAAACTCTTTTAGTTTCGACTTCGTACTTGTCAGGGATGACATACCCCATGTTTAGTTGTGGTGAGTATCTAAGTTCGGAATTCTAAGACTATCTAAAAGATTGTGGAATTGTTTCGCAATTTTCACCTCCTAGGACACCACAATTAAATGGTGTCGCCGAGGGGAGGAACCGGACATTGTTGGATATGGTCCGGTGTATGATGAGTCGTACGGATGTACCCATTAGCTATTGGGGCTATGCATTGGAAACGGCCGTTAGAATCCTTTACCTTGTTCGGGTCTCTCTGGAGGGTTTCTTCATAGGAGTAGCTGAGGGTCACTCCCTCGTTGGTGAAAGCAGCCCTACCGAATTAATTAGGGGGTGTAGTTGGAGTGGTTCGAAACTGGGGCCTGGATTAGATCAACCGGTTTCGATCCTGTGCAACTACTGCTAATGCGAAGCTCTTCAAAAAATAAAAAACTAAGAACGTCAAGAAGACACCTTTTGAGATGTGGCATGGAAAGGTTCCATCGCTTTCATATCTAAAGGTTTGGGGTTGTCCTGCCAACGTGAGACGTGAGGTTCAGGACAAGTTGGAACCCTGAGCCGAGAGGTGTTTGTTTATTAGGTATCCTGCCGGGTTTATGGGATATTTGTTCTACAAACCTTCCGAGAACAAGGTATTTGTTGCTCGGATGGCCGTCTTCCTTGAAAGGGAGATGCTATCCAAAGACGCTAATGGGAGAAAGGTTGATCTTGAAGAAATTCATGAACCTTCCAATTACCAACCTGAAGTTGGCACTAGTTCACAAAACAATTCTCAACACGGCACTGCTGGAGAACCTGACACGGATCCTTTACCTCTTAGGAGATTCGGTAGGAGTCGCAATGAGCCAGAGAGATATGGGTTTCTCATCGTCTTATCGGGACGCCGTGGTGGGCCCTGAGTCCACTAGGTGGAAAGAGGCAATGGAGTGCGAGATGCAATCTATGTCGTATAACCAAGTCTGGGATTTGGTAGATCCGGTACCCGGGTCTAGACCCGTGGGGTGCAAATAGGTCTTTAAGAAAAAGACCGGCATAAATGGAGAGGTAGACACCTTCAAAACCCGACTGGTAGCTAAGGGTTTATTGCAAACTCATGGTGTAGACTATGATGAAACTTTTTCCCCAGTGGATATGTTGAAGTATATTCGGATACTCATGGCAATTGCCGCATTTCATGATTATGAGATTTGGCAAATGGATGTAAAAACCGCGTTGGGAGTCTAGGATGACATACCCAGTTTTTAGTTGGGGGCGGGGATGCCTTGCTAGAGGCCGCTCCCTGTCTGTGGTGCCCATGGATACGGTGTGTCTTGTGCAAGTGGGAGTTTGTTAGAATCTTCCCACTGACACACGTAGGCCGGTATCACTGCTAATGAAGTGCGGACCTATTGGGTTACACGTCAAGTTTCAATCTCGACAGCCTGCTATAAGAGGAAAGGGTGAAAATGGTCAAATTGAATCTGACCTAAGCTTATGACCGTGAAGGATGCTCCACGGTTCGTGAAGCAGCTCGTGTACATGTGTCCTGTCATGGCCACATGGTTCGTGAAACCCTAGGGCTTCACGACCCTACACGGATCGTGAAGGAGGTCGTGAAGAAACGTGCCCTCACGATTCTTGCACGGCGCGGCACGGCTCGTGGAGGATTTACGGCCGGTCGTGGCACATTAACAATATACTCCTACGTGGAAACCGAACCAATGAGATGTCACCTTATGAGCTACGGTAATGACACCCATATATTTTCAATTATCTGCATAGCTCGAAGTCCACTTTCCAACTAGGAAATATACTCACTCCGATCAGTTCCGGTTCACAACCCGAAGTACCATCTTGATTTCTTGTATGAACAATATTAACTGTTGAAGTTCCAGCTAAACAGCCATATCTGTATAATCACATCATCTCACAAACTTATTAGATAAACTGTTAATACATAACATACTAACTAACACAAAGCATCTCCAATCACTCTAATTCCCCAAACAAGGAAAATTTGACCCAACACGAGCCAAAATTTGGGAATGCAACATTTCTAACCGTACTCACATCACCAAACCGAGGCTTTGATACCAACCTGTAACACCAAAATTCTCAAGCCATTTTTTTTAATCGCTGTGAAAGCGTCTACTAATTTCATTTATACAATCACCCAAAAAAACTTTACACTGTTTACAAAATAAAGTATTCATTTGTGTTATAAAAGATTTACAAAAACACGGCTCATCTCTATTCAAAACATAATATCAGAGCGTTCGTCAATTTTACCTTTGCACACAAACACCAGCTAAACAGCTGTACTCACCGAACCTGCAAAAATGTTTAACAGTGGGGAATTAGCACAAAGCAAAGTGAATGTAAGCTACTAACAAACAGTCATCAGTAACAAACCACAATCAAATAGCAATCAGCAATCAACAATCTCAAACATCTACACAAGTCCAAAGGAGATGAGAGGATCGACGGTTCTGCAGAACCTACAACCAATGCGGGTCAAAGCAAAGGTTTACCGATAGTCCATCGCCACTTGGCATAGTTAGATTCCCTACAATATAACGCTTGCACCAGAGGGTCTACAACTGCTTGACAAATAGCGATTAGCCCAGCCCAATTCACGCGTAGCTCACCTCTACTAGCCCGATTCACGCTTAGCTGGCCTCAACCAGCCCGATTCATGCTTAGCTAGTTCACTACCAGCCTGATTCACGCGTAACTGGCTTCTACCAAATAACCGGTAGTCATCAAATCATCAACATATAATCAACACGCGATTAGATAATACACAATTAGGTATTCAATTCTCAATCAACAAATCACCAGACTAAACAATCTATCACATCATCAATCATCTCAATATTAAGTAACCATAGCAGGTACCACCAATACTACTTGTAGTTCCTGAGAACACAACAACGAAATCAATCTTTGATAAATATATCTTCACATGTATTTATATCAAGAATAATCATATTCATCAAATTAGATCCACATATAATATGCACTCTAGAGAAACCAACAATCAAAAGCTTCATTTCTTGAAAACCACTGGACGCGTCGTGTCATCTCCATCGACACGTCGTGATGCGTCGTGCCTTCGAATGGCCACTTCGAATGGGAACTTTGAACAGGTGCTTCGAACGCCACTTCGAGCGGCCACTTCGAGCGCCCAAATACTCCGAGTTGACTTCAAATGGCCATGCATTTCAATCAGACATGTTCTTTGAATGGCGACTTCAAATTCGAAGTGAACGCATCGCGTCGACTGTGTTTTCTAGTCCAGACCTGCAATTTTTCTTCATCTTCCAGCTCCAACCAAATTTATTCAATCATATATACAAAGCTGGAAAACGATTTCTAACACTTCTAAACTCATAAAAACTTCATATAACATGTATACAAATATCAATAACACATCAAATCCATATAATTTCAACAAACCAATATGTTGGTCCCAAAGAGAATAAACAAGCAACCGATACAGAGTAGAAGGGGGGGTTGAATACACTTTATTAACAACTAAACAATTCAAATCAACAATCAACAATGTATTGCAATCTAACTCTTTAATCAAATCAACAGGATGATTTGATGTTACACTGATTACAAACTCAACTCTCTCTAAACACTCTTGAATCACAAACTAATTGATGATCGAACTTCTTGTTAAAACTGATTAACAAGAACATTGGAAACTCTCTTGAACTATGAACACACAAAGTTACCGCAACACACGCGTATATCAAGTATGACGAACACGCGTACATTTTGCAACTTATGCAGAACTTCTCTCTTCTTCTTAAACATATTAGAAGGTTTATACTTATACTTAATTCATCTACGAACAAATCGTGATTTAAAGATAGAACTTATCTTTTCTTTAAAGTTGTAACAAACTCCTTAATTAGAACTTATCTAACTAATTTCATTTGAGATTTCTATCCAACTAATAGATAGTTTAAATTGGGTTTAGATATCCTAATTTAAATGTCGTAGATATCGAGAGTTTAAATGTGTCATCAAATCTAAGTATTCTAAACATGGGACTAACAATCTCCTTCTATTTGATGATGACAAAACATTGAATCAAAATAAGCATAGGTTTAAAGAATTATGTTGAACAACTCTAGAACTGACCCAAGTTAGTTATGAAATAAGTATTGAACTGATCCATACTTATTCATCATGTCTTGAACTTACAAGATTTGTTGTATTACAAATTTACTATAAAACTTGTATTCTAAGTGTTAAACTGACAATCACTTAGATGTTGAACTTATCAGAATTAATTTAAGTTCTGTACTTACAAAACTTATATAACTGAAGTGTATAATTGAACATATCAATCCTCAGCTTGAACTTACAAAGCTATTTGTTTGAACATAACAAACTTAATATCGAACATATCAAATAATAAACAGTTGAACATATCAAACTTGAATTTTCATTAATGAACATATCATTTCCATTTTAGCTTATCATCATGATCAACTTATGCACACTTAGTGCTTACAATAAACAGAACTATACCATTAGCTTATTATAGTTTTGAGTTCAGAGAAGTTCTCACATTTACTTTGATCTTCAGGATCTCTTTCTGCAGCTTCCATCCACATATCCAAACACTTTAGTTCCTAGATTCCTGCTTCTTTAATAGCACTGTTAAGTGCTTCTTCACCTTCTGGCAACTCTTTCATTTCAGTTCTTCTAGATCCGATTTCTTTGTTTAGTTGATATCTGAATGATGAGTTCTAAACTGACTCATCACATAGAATTCTCAAATACAAAATCAGCTCTAGGTTTGCTAAGTGAAGATCTGCTGCCTTCAAAAAGCACTTGTTACCTTCCACATCAAGATACAAGAATCCTTCCAAAGGTTGATCTATGTAAATATTTTTCTCTGAATTCAACTCCCTTTGGAAATTGTAAATTGATGTTTCTTTTAGCTCGTTCACTTGCTGCTCTACTTCTTGCAGCTTTGCTTCTGTTTAGGAAGGTATCTATTTCATCAACATGAATCTCACCTAATTGTTCGATTTTTATGAAGAGTTTCTTAAGCACATCAACTATCTCTTGTCTAATTTGACTCTTTTTCATGTTTTTGATAGTTGTGGCTACAATCTTCAGTTCTGAAAAACCCAAATTATACAGATATCTCATATCTAAACCAATCTCATTTTTGTTGTCTAGTACCAAGTTGATTATCACCAATTCTCCCTTTTTACTCAGTGTAAGAGATTCAATCTTGTGATCAAAATGTGTTCTCTTATAGCAATGCCTTAGATCAATATCCGAGTAGGGAATTGGAGCAGCTCTTGTTCCATGATAGTCAGCTTCAGCTTCAGCTCTAGCAGCTTCACCTTTAGCTTGTTCTCTTTGCAGCTCAGCTTGTCTTTGTTGTTCTTTCAATTCCTCGACTAACATACCCAGTTTCTTGTCCATCTCTTGTAACATTTGTTCAGCTAACATGTTACTGGCCTTCCGTGCAGCATCAGCTTCATCACCTGAGTCAGGGTCAGATTCAACAACTTAGGACTGACCTTGTTGCTCAAGCTCATGTTCGGCAATGATGACTTTCCTCCTTTTAGCCGGAGATTTCATGCTTATTCTCTTCTTTCTTTTCACAGTCTCTACAACCTTGCCTTTCCTTTTATCAGCTTGTGAAGCTGCAACAGACTCAGCTTCAATTTTCTTTATCAACTCAGCTTGAGAAGTTTCAATATGTGGAATTTGTTGTGGAGCTAGTTGAACTAATGGAGCTGTAACTGTTTGGACTGCTGGGGACTCTTGATCTTGAGACTATCATTGAGGAGGCTGATCTACAATACTCATCAACCAATCATGAGTTTCTTCTTCAATCTCTAGTATTTCAGTGTGCTCCTCCTCAACTTCATCATCCTTTTTCTTTGATTCTTCCTCCCCCTTTTTGTCATCATCAATAGGGGAGGTTCTCAGCTTAAGCACTAAGCTCTCCAACTCTGCCATGGACTTGGATAGATCATTTAATTTGCCCATAAGCTTGGCTTTATCTTTCTTCCTTTTCTTGTGTAGAAGCTCAAACTGTACCTTCAGATATTTTAATATGGCTTGGGCATCAGTGGCTTTAGTGTCATCAAAGGATTTGTGCTCCTCCGACCTCTTTTTGAGCTCAAAGCCCTCCTGGCCAGTGGAGGAATGAATTTCCACTGTAGGAGAGACCTTTGAGTATTCCTCCTAAGGTGAGATTGTGTGCCCCATATCCAAAGGTTGGTGCTGTCCTCTGGAATCAAGGGGGCCAGATTGTGGACCCTATAATCCTTCCTGGTGTCTTGAAGGATCATTGGCAGGTCGTGCAAGAGGGTGTGAGAAGTGAAATGAAAGAGAAGGACCAAAATCGTGCAATATGGTGGTAGTGGCGGCTGGACTGAGTGGTGAGAAGGGCGGTAGATGGCCATAGGGATTGGTCAAATGTTCAATGTAACCTTCATGGGTCTGTGAAGCCAAACCAGTAGTCTCTCCCATGGCTCGAGTAAGTATGGGCTGAGTAGACACCATACATGGTATAGGCTGGATGGGTGAAGTGAGCCTTGAAATTGGCACCTTAAGTCTTAAGAGAAGGTGTCTCCCCCTCAGCCCCTGCCGGTGGAGGTGTCAGTGTGACATCAGCACCAGGGACCTTTTGAGGTGAAGGACCACCCTTGGCAGTTTTTCGTGTATAGGTATGGGAAATGACCTTGGAAGCAGTGGGTTGACCAAGGTTGGTTTCAGATTAGAGAATAGATGGAGATGTTTGTGGTGGGAGAGAGTGGTTAGACTGAGTTGGGCTTGACTCAGTCTTATCTCCCTGTTTAGGTGGTGGAGAAGTAAAAGAAAGAGAAGGAGATGAGATATGAGAAATTATACCCGCTGCACCTAGCAGTAGGGACTCATAGCTAGGAAATAAACTCCCTTGCTCAGAACTGGAAGTGGTGGAAGAAATCCTTTGTGCATGAGGTCGGAGCTGAGTCCTTGGTTATTTAGCTTGAGAGGACTCAACCTCAGAGTTAACATCATCACCTTCTTCCTCCTCAGCTTCTTCATCCTCCTCAACTTCACTTGACGCAGGAGTCGGAAGCTGTGCAAAGGCCCTCATTTGAGCAGTCATATCTGGATTCCTAGGGAAGATATCATCCTTGAACATTCTTGAGCTGAGAGCAGGGGTTGGAGTAGTTTCATATCTTCTTGTATATTGAGCTCCAAGCCTGTCCTCGAACACCATCGATAGAAAGCGGATGAAGGGCACATTTACATCTCTCACAGCTTTGGTGACTTGTGATCTCAGTACTTCAAAGATCAACTCTGCATAATCCATATTTCTTCGATAATATATGTTGTATAATAGCTGTATCTCGAATTCGTTCGCATTGTCAGGACCACCAATTTGTACCGCAGTGAATGTACCATCGTAGATACCATGAAACCCCAACCTGTTTGGAAGACTGATTTCCTGATAACCCGGGTTACTTGTGGATGACCCAAGAGGGGTAGTACACTCCTAGCTGTTTCCCTAGAAACGGGTTCATCGTAATGGACGACCACAGGTAGTTGTAGTACTCTCCGTAGAACATTTGCATAAACCACCATCCCATGTTGTCCACTTAGGACAGTTCCCTTAATAACCCGTAAATCAGCTTCATAGCGACAAGTATACCAAAACTCTGTCAACAGCTGAGGAACTAGAACTTCAGGACTATCAAGAAAGGCATGTGATAGGGGTCCTTTGCGAATATAGGAGACCCACTCCTCATATCCGTGACCAAGTTTGGATTGTGGAATGGCGATGCATGCCAGTACGTTGTTCTGTTTGTACACAGGGAGTGCATTGTTCTTAAATGTACCTCCTCAGATCATCTGATTGCACTTAGCAGTGTTAGGGTTTCGCACTTAGCGATTGATGCTGCACAAAGTAATATTAGGGTTTAGAGAATAGAGAGGAGGTATAAGATTTGGAAGTGTGGACGAAATTAGGTGAAGAATCTTTCTATTTATACCTTTTCAATGTGAGAGAAAACTTATCGTTATTAAATAGTAATAAATATAGCTGTTACAGTAAAACTGATTTGTTACAATGGCTCTATTTAATGTAAGTTACCGAACTAACACTGTTACTTAATCCGGATGTTACCAAGATTAATGGAATTACTTTTAAGAATATATCTTAAAAAATAATTTATAAACGATTTACGTTTATTTAGAAAGAACATATCTTTAAAATTTTGAACTTACCATAATGTTGGACTTACCAATTATGAGGACTGACCTAGACATGTGGGACTGACCACACTTGTGAACCTGATTACTCAGTGCAGACTTAGTACTCAGCTTAGACTGAGCACTCAGTTCTAAGTGAGTGAGTGACTCTTGTGCTGACACTTAATTAAATTTAGCACTTAGCAAGTATTGAATAGAGACAAAATACATCTGGAACATACCAATTTAAGGGTTGAGCATGCCAAGCTTTCCAAGTACAGTCGTGAATCTTGTGCCTTCAATTAGTTTAGTGAATATATCTGCCAGTTGATCTTTAATTTCAATAAAGACTAACTTTACCTTGCCCTTTTCTACTATGTCTCGGATGAAGTAATGTCTTATCTCAATGTGTTTTGTGCATGAGTGGAAAACTAGATTGTGTGTGATGACAATTGCACTTTGATTATCACAGATATGGGTGTGTTTGAATAATGCAAATCAAAGTCCCTGAGCTGATGTTGCATCCATAGTATTTGAGCACAACAGCTCCCTGCTACAACATACTCAACTTCAGCTGTGGAGATTGCCACTGAGTTTTGTTTCTTGCTTGTCCAGCTAACTAACTTACCACCCAACAGTTCACATCCTCGAGTAGTACTCTTTATGTCTAGACCACAACCTGCGAAGTCTGATTCTGAGTACCCTATCAACTCAAATCCTGATCCTTTGGGATACCACAAACCTAAATTAGGTGTTCCCTTAAGATATTTGAGTATTCTTTTGACAGCTCACAACTGTGATTCCTTTGGATGAGCCTGATATCTTGCACAGACACGTGTAGCAAACATTATATCAAGTCTGCTTGCTGTCAGATAGAGTTATGAACCTATCATTCCTCTATATGCAGCCTGACATACAGACTTCCCATTAATGTCCTTGTTCAGCTTGACATTGTGTAACATTGGAGACTTTGTAGGATGGCTTGAGTCTAGTCCATATTTCTTAATCAGATCAAAGACATACTTGCTCTAATTAATAAATATACCATCTTTCTTCTGGTTAATTTGAAGTCCCAAAAAGTAAGTCATTTCACCCGTCATGCTTATTCTGTATTGATTAGACATTATTTTAGAGAACCAATCACATAGACTTTGGTTAGATGAACCAAAGATAAAGTCATCTACATAGATTTGAACCAGAATGACATGTCCTCTGCTTTTTCTTATAAATAGTGTTTTATCAATGCTTCCTCTAATAAAATTGTTTGAAAGCAGGTAGGTGGATAGTGTATCATACTGGGCTCTTGGTGCTTGCTTGAGCCCATAAAGAGCCTTGTCCAACTTATAGACATAATCTGGGTGTTTAGGATCAACAAAACCAGGAGGTTGTTTCACATAGACTTCCTCTTCTAGTGATCCATTTAGGAATGCACTCTTAACATCCATTTGATACACTTTAAATTTCTTGAAGGCTGCATAGGCTAGGAACAATCTTATAGCTTCAATCCTTGCAACAAGGGCAAAGGTCTCATTATAATCAATACCTTCTTCTTTTCTATACCCCTGAGCCACTAGCCTTGCCTTATTTCTGATCACTACTCCATCCTTGTCCATTTTATTTATATAGACCCACTTAGTGCCTATAACAGTTTTTCCTTTAGGGGCAGGTACAAGGGTCCAGACCTTATTTCTTTGAAATTCAGTCATCTCCTCTTGCATGGCTTCAATCCAATCCTCATCATTCAGTGCATCTTCAGTCTTCTTTTATTCCATTTGGGATAGAAAACTAGAATAGGCAACATAGTTCGCAGTAGCCTTGATCCAGTTAACACACCATCTTTAATGTTACCAATAACATCATCAAGAGGATGATCTTTTAACACTTTGAAGGTTGTAGTGGGAGACTGTGGTTCTGAGTCTGGATCTGAGTAGTGTCTAACAGGCTGAATAGGACTGACTTCTTCAATCTGAGTCAGGATTGAGATATTACTTATATCCTCAATTTGATTTATACTTGAAGATTCACATAGATTCTCAGGTTGATGATAAGATTCATAAACCCTATCTGTGTGATCATATTCAATGTTGATGGCTTCTATATGTATCACTGTCTTGTCAGATTTTCCACCATCTTCATCATCAGAATCATCCATAACATACATGGGATTTGATGTGAGGTCTTCTCTGCTGCTTTCAAGCTCTCTCAGACTAACCGGGTTAGCTTAAGCTTTGTCAGTTTCATCAATACTTGTCTCATCAAATGTGACATGTACTGACTCTTCAATCACCTTTCTTTTAAGATTATAAACTCTGTAGGATTTGGAAATTGAAGAGTATCCAACAAATATACCTTGATCAGCTTTAGGTTTCACCTTGAAGAGTATCCAATGTTAGGTTTTCTTCCATGATACATCTCATAAGGTGTTTTACCATGTCTTTTAACTATTATAGATCTGTTCTGTGTATAATAGGCTGTACTTACAACTTCTACCTAGAAGCTTAGCTTGAGCTTTGCTTCACAAAACATGGTTTTGGCAACTTCAATTAAAGTTCTATTTCTCCTTTCAGCAACTCCATTTTGTTATGGAGTTCTTATAGATGAGAAATTCTAGATAATTCCCTTTTCTTCCCAAAAGCCTTCTAGGGTGGAGTTTCTAAACTTAGTCCCATGATCACTCCTGAGCTGCTTGATGGACTTACCCTTCTGCAACTCTTCTTGTTTTACAAAGCTGATTAACTCATTAGCAGCTTCACTTTTGGCTTTTAAGAAGATCACCCAAGTAAATCTTGTGAACTCATCAACAATTACTAGGGTAAAATTTTTACCACTTAGGCTTGGGGAGCTTATAGGTCCAAATAGGTCCATATGCAACATATGCAATGGTTCTGTAATTGAAAAACTCTGTTTGGACTTGAAGGATCCTTTATGATGTTTTCCCATCTCACAAGCTGAACAAAGTTTGTCTTTGGCAAATGTGATCTTTGGCAAACCAAAGACTAACTCTTTGCTAGACAATTTATTAATATATCTGAAATTCATGTGTGACAGTCTCTTATGCCACAACCAACTCAGCTTAGGAGTTGAGTCAGAGTACAAGCAGGTTTCTGTTGAAGGGTCTACTAAGCTGAGATCTAACAAATAGATATCTCTTTCTCTTTTTTCCATTAATATTGGCTTTCCCTTCTTATCATAATTGGTCCCTGCATGTTTTCTGAAGGTGACTTCATAATCTTCATCACACAATTGACTAATACTTATCAGATTGTGTTTAAGGCCTTCAACATATGTGACCTTCTTGAATGTGTCAATTCCAACTATTATCTTTCTGTAGCCTTTAGTCCTTCCTTGAGAATTATCTCCAAATGTCACCTTGTGTCCTTTAATGTTTTGGAATTCACTTATAATTCCTTTGCTTCCTGTCATGTGCCTTCAGCATCCACTGTCTAAGTACCACTTGTAAAAGCCCTACACATGATCAACTAATCATCTTAGTTTCTTTTAGAAACCCACTGTTTGGTGGGTTCTGAGGATGAGCACTTAGCTGATCCTTTAGTGGCTAACTGATCAGCTTGAGCAGGTTTTGAGTCTTTCTTAGACTGATCATCCTCTATTTTCACACGCCTCAGATTAGAATTTACACAATCCTTGGCTTCATGATCTCTATCACCACACTTATAGCATTTTCTTCTAAAAATAGGTGTTTAGGTGATTTCTTTAAGTTTTCCAGCATTAAATTTGGATTCAGTTTTAGGGTCATAAGATGTGGATAACTTTTCAATCTTTTTAGATAGTTTGTCTATTTGATTTTCTCTGACTTTGGACTTACCTTTATCAGATTTATGGTTATCCTTATTTGGTGAAGTCTGACATAAAGATATCTTCATGTTCTTAGAAGTCCTATTAGAACTGACTTAAGAGTCATGTCTTTTTGAGTTAGTATGAGTTATCCTGTCAAAGACATTTGTTCTAACAGGATTGTAATTCAATCTTTTGAAAACTGACTTACAGTTCCTTTTGGATTTAGAGCACTCAGCTCGATGGTTTGCATTAATAACATGGGGGCTTTGGGTTGGTCTCACAAACTTATTGGTTTAGACCTGCTTACCATCCTTGTTTTTCAAAAATGTTTTTCGTAGAATATCATCAGATTTCACATTTTATCTTGTAGATTGAATCGATCTTTGTCAATCTCGTCAGTAGCAGCACTGTAATCTCCCCCTAGTACTGCTTTTACCTGATTTGGTATATGCTGGTTGATACATCTCTCAGCTTCTCTTGATGACTTACACCAAGATTCACAGATCTTTCTTACATTACGATCTTGATCCTTCGATTCTTGCAACTCCTCACTTAGAAGTTTGTTGATATGAAGCTGACACTCATAATCACTTTGAGTCTTTTTATCAGCATTTATGAGAGTTTCAAAGTGTTTAAGTTCATCTTTTAATTTTGAAATTTTAGTTTTCAAATTTGATTGAACAGTAAGAGAGGTTTTGAAGTCATTCAACAAATAATTGAACATTAAACATTTATGCTCATCAGTGTAAGAGCTAAAGTTATTTACCTTGTACATTGAGGAAGGATCCCAGTTGGTCAGCTTACTCAACTTAGCAGCTTGTGCTAGATCCTCGTCAAAGGAGCTTTCTTCTAACTCATAGTCAACCTGTTTCTCTTCATCCTCAATAGCCATCAAACACCTATTTGGCTCATCATCATCTGAGGTAGATGATTTAGTGTCCGAGGTTTCAGCAAGGATACCTTTGGTGTTTTCATCTGGCTTGCCTTTGAGCTTCTGATATTTCCTTTTGTATTTATCAACTCTGTAGGCATTCTTGTCAGCTAATGAAGCTGACTCTCCTTTCTTAGCTCTGCACTCAGCACCTATGTGTCCTATCTTTTGACACATGTAGCACTTAGCTTTCTTAGGATCAAAAGTAGACCTACCACTTTTGCTCATATCAGATTTACCCCTTCCTCTTCTGAACTTCCTAAAATTTCTTGCCAGCATAGACATTTGTTCAGTATGAGCATCCATCTCTCCATCATCTCAGTCTTAGTTAAGACTTACCTCCTCAGACTCAGACTCAGAGTCAGTCCTAGCTTGAGACTTTCTAGATCCTTTCTTCTTCTTTTTTGCAACCAATGCAGATCTAGCACTATTGACAGATTATGTCAGTTGTTGCTGGGCCACTTTCTTCTATTCTATGATCTGTTGCTTGATCAGGTCAGTGCCTTCATAAGTGACACTGAGAGTATCTCACATCTCTTTTGCGGTTTGGTACTCAGCCACAGTATGCAAGAGAGGATTTTTCAAAGCATTTGTTGTGATGCTTTGTGCCTTGTCATCCAGATTGAACTGTTTGCGATCTTTCTTAATCCAAGATGCTTCAGGCTTGGGAGTTTCTCCAGAGGGAACAGTTTGTCAGTGATGGTAATGTGGATCATGGGAACGATTGGGCCATCTTGAATCACGGTACTCATCATGTGATCCACAGATTTTAGAAACAGCATGGCTCTGAACTTCCACATAGGATAGTCAGTACCATCAAATATAGGACACCCTTTTTCCGCGATTGTTGGAATATGATTTGATTGATTGTTAGCAGACATCTTGGCCTCTTGACAGCGGATCTTGATCTTCAACTTATGAAGAAAACTGCTCTAATACCAGTTGTTGGTCCCAAACAGGATAAACAAGCAACCGATACAATGTAGAAGGGGGGGGTTGAATAAACTTTATTAACAACTAAACAATTCAATTTAACAATCAAATAATGTATTGCAATCTCACTCTTTAATCAAATCAAAAGAATGATTTGATGTTACATTGATTGCAAACTCAACTCTCTCTAAACACTCTTGAATCACAAACTAATTGATGATCGAACTTCTTGTTAAAACTGATTAACAAGAACACTGGAAACATACGCATATATCAAGTATGACGAAAACACGTACGTTTTTCAACTTATGCAGAACATCTCTCTTCTTCTTAAACATATAAGAAGGTTTATACTTATACTTGATTCATCTACGAACAAATCGTGATTTAAAGATATAACTTATATTTTCTTTAAAATTGTAACAAACTCCTTAATTAGAACTTATCTAACTAATTTTTTTGAGATTTCTATCCAACTAATAGATAGTTTAAATTGGGTTTAGATATCCTAATTTAAATGTCGTAGATATCAAGAGTTTATAATAGAATTTAAAAGTTATTCCTGAACTGACTTCTGGCTCTGAGCTGACCTACTCAGACTTGACACCGTCAAGCTGAGTTCTTGAATCTTCATGTCTTCAGGTCTTCATTTTAAAAACCTATCTCAGCTTAGAAGTCACTGAGTTATCTAGTATTTACATAGAAAACTTTATATCTGTTTGTTCGCTCACTACTCAGCTTAGGCTGACTAGTCAGTATACAACAGACTTACATAATTCCTAACACTTAACCTATCATCTATACATAGCTATGGTTTGTCTCATCAAATCTAACTATTCTAAACATGGGACTAACACAATAATACCCACATGTTAAGTTTTTTTTCAAACATTCAATAATGGTGTTCTTTAGTATACACTTGAAAACTAGCAAGGAAACACAACAAGATGATCATATATAATTCTAGAAACATTAACAAACCTTTAGTTGTCAATAACAATCACCACTTCTCTTTTTCAATAATTCAAGTTAACTTTATTTTGTTATTCTTCTTCACATAAGTCGCACCACACACACTTTCACATACACAATTATCTTCAAATGAGTAGATGACTAATCAAACATGCAAACATATCCACAATTCAACAAACCACATGTATGTACTTAATTCCATTCTATAAGCATGAGGTGGACTCACCATGCATACATACACTTACACATACATACATATATCAAAATCAATTCACAATTGATTAATTCAAATAATATAGTAACATTATCTTTTCTAGACAATCCCCAAACGCAGTGTACCATACTACTTCTAGCATATAGTTTTCCAATTAATTAATCTTCCATTATCCATTAACACACAACGAGGTATTTTCGACAACCCTCGTACAAAACCTAATTTAACTAACTCATAAAATCATGCGATATAAAATATTCGTTTTAAATCACATAATTAAATATAAACGCGTAAACAAATACAATCCAACTTACCACCGATCCGCTCACGACTAGGTCGAGTTTTCTGATGTTACATCACACATGACTCTATTATGGTCTCTCTACTTCTTAACAACATGAATCCATTATTTTGAACAAAGTTTAGCTTTTACCTCTTTTGAAATATAAGTGGGAGTTGGTGGTGTGATGTCTACCATCGATGCTTGATTTTGTGTCCTATATGGTTCATGATCACTCCAATCGAATCTAAGTTTATCTTGAGATACTAATGCTATTTCTCTAGTACTTTCTTGCCTTCTTTCACTCTTGCATTCCCTTGCAAAGTGTCATATCTTGTAGTATTTGTATTGCTTTTATCAAAACCAGCATTATCCTCCCTTTTTAAAGCAAAATTCCTTCTACCAGTCTTTTGAATGAACCTTTTAGCCCTCATGGCGAGCATGATCATTTGCTACTTGATGTCCATTTCTTCCAACTTATCTGGTTGAATCTGGTTCAGATCATGGTTAGTCGGTGCAAAATGCACATGACTAGCCAGAAAACCAAGACAATGTCATTTGTAGTTTCAGATTTGATTTGTTGATTTGACACTTAAGCATCCTTTGAATTGCTTGATCCTTCAGATCTACTTCCCACAGACTACAGAAAGACAACATTTTGAGAAGTATATGGTGTTTTTCTCTTTGCTTCAACCTCACCTTCAAAAACTCTTAGATCATTATACAAATCATCAAACTCTTTGCCTTCTAATTCATCTCTTTTCCTAAAAAGGATAAGAGAAAATTCCTATTCACATCATCCTGATCAATTTTGACACCTACAGTTGCTAGTTCTCCAATAAGCTTGTTGAACCTATCAAAGGTTTGTGTAATTGATTCTTCTTTTCTAGCCTTAATGTTTTCATATTGTTGCTTCAAGTAGGATATGAGTCCATTTGGTGTTTTTGGTTCCTGCAAATCTTTTATCTAATGTTTCCTATAGTTCCTTAGCATCATTACACCTACTAAACTCATGTTGTTATTCATTTGGAATACCCAAGAGAAAGTTACTCAAGGCTTTCATCTCACTTTGTCTTTCTTTCCTTTCCCTATCATTAGTTGGAGGAGGTCTTTTCTTTACATTTCCATCTTCATCAAACTCAAGTGCTTCTTTTTTACCATTTTCAATAACATCCCACATAGTATAATTAGTGAGTAGGATGTATTGCTTAATGCGAAGTTTCCATATGTCAAAGTCATTTGATTTTAACATCAGAACTTTGGACACCATAACTCCCTCATTCATGTCAGCCATGATTTACGATACACAAAGATTTGAATAAAGAAATATTGAAATCCTTATTGATCTTGGATCTAGAGCAACCACAAGATGTGATGGATATGATACCGCTTGTCAGGATTGGATTAATAACACACTCAAACGAACAATCCAAGAATAAATAAAGAAGTTTGAGGAATAACACTTTGAGTAACAAAGAATATAGTTTTGAAAACTTGATTTAAACGTTTACAAAGAATAACAATCAAAGCCCCAATATGTTGATTATCAAATATTCGAAAGACATACAATACTTCTTTTTTGTAAGGATCAAGAATAAATCTTGAGGCTAAAAATTCTAATCATACTTTTATGCTTTGATATCTACGTACATACAATTATTTATAATTGAAATGATTACAACAAAGAATCAACTTATTACGCTAACACAATCATTTAATTACGGATAGATAATAACACATCTTATCCATAATTATTAACCCTAAAATGAATGAATTCATCATTATCACAATTAGCGGCATTAACTCCGTTTTCTTCATCAATGGTATGAACTATCTTCAAACAGTAATAAGTTCATTGTAGCAACATTAACTTTGAACTAGCAGTAGTAACTTTTCCCAATACCGGTCCATACTAACTACAAACAAACAATATTAATCTTCAAATTACTCAGCATTAAGTACTAAAAGAATCTTCAAACAAGTTTTTCAACCCAACAACCACGAAATTTAAGGAAACAACATTAAGTAAATCATTATGTTGATGACCTCATATTCCCAGGAAACAACATCAACATGATTGAACAATTTAAGGAGTCCGTGAAAAATGAATTTGACATGACTAATATTGGAAAGTTGCTTTATCAGTCAATTACTTCTTAGGTATCGAGGTTCATCAAAAAAAAGGAGAAATTCGTATTTCGGAAACAAGGTATGCAGAAAGTCTTCTAGATAAATTTAAATTGAGTGATGCATGTGTTGCTTTTACTCCTATGGAGTATGGTTTAAAACTTTCAAACGATGGTTCAAAAAAGGAGTTGATGCTACCATTTATCGAAGCATGGTAGGAAGTCTTATGTACTTTACTTCAACACGTCCATATTGTTGGGAATCCATGGGGATCAAAACACGCAATAGAAGCAACAAAAACACACAAAACGATCCCATGATTTCCTAATGGTGGTGAAAACTTGTAAGAAGCTACATGCAACCAAAAACAAGAATAAGGAGAAAAGGAAGATCAAATCATACCCTTGAAGACTTTGATTATTTGCTAGAACAATTCTGATTTGGGATGAGTTCTTGGAACAAGAGGCTCCAAGCTCCAAAGAAGTCCACACCAAGCTTTGCTTCTTTCTCCTTGTACTAGCAAGCCACCAAATCACCAACACTTGATGATATGGTTCTGGAAAAGCCTTGAAAACAAATGTGCACAGCCCTTGAACACTTGTTCTTGCTCTCTCTAACACTAGAAGAACTCACAATGTGTATACTTGCAGAAATTGACCAAGAGTATTGAATGAACAAACAATGACCCTTATAAAGAGACTTCATCTGTTCTTGAGAGTCTAGAGTCGTGTTAATTGGCACCCATTCATTGGACCAACAAAATGGTCCAACAAAAAAAAACTTCTTCAAGGGCTCTCACGGGCCGTGAAGGATAAATGCGCCACGACCGGCCATTAATCTTTCACGAGCCATGCCGCGCTGTGCAAGAATCGTGAGGTTATGCCTTCACGACCTCCTCCACGGGCCGTGGAGGGTCGTGAAGCCCTACGGTTTCACGAACCATGCGGCCCACGACAGGACTCATGGACACTAGCTGCTTCACGACCCGTGGAGCATCCTTCACGGCCGTGAAGCCTTGGTCAATTGGAATTTGACCATTTTGACTCTTTCCTCTTATAGTAGGTTGTCGAGATTGAAACTTGGCATGTGACCCAATAGGCCCGCGCTTCATTGGCAGTGATGCCGGCCTATGTGTGTCGATGGGCAGATTCCAACAAATTCCTACTTGCACATGACACACCGTACCCATGCGCACCACAGACAGGGAGCGGCCTCTAGCAAGGCATCCCTGCCCCCAACTAAACATAGGATATGTCATCCTTGACTAGTACCAAGTTAAACTAATGGTCCTATAGATAAGTGATCAATTATCTTATTGTTCGCGATATCCAATTGAAAACGAGACATGGTACAAAGTCATTCTCCGATCGTTCACGATTATGTTTCTCGATCAAGATTGGTGGTGACCAAAAAGGTGAGTTGCAACTGATCAACAATCATTGCAAGCTCGAGCATGGCCATGCATTTTTGGTGTCAGCGCCCAATCATTGAGGGGCCTAGGGATTTCTCTCTTTATAGTGGAACAAATTCCTTCCACTACATTGCCTCCAATACAATGGCAATACTTTACCCAAATACCTCCTTTATAATAACCAGTTACAGACTACATTTGAAAGCAGTCAGAATAAAGCAAACCAAAATAGTGGAACACATGCATCTCCGGTCTAAGGATAAAAGATATTATCATCCTGATTTACTCTTGACATGTACCATGAAGTAAGATCAGGTGTGGGTCGTCCAATCAGTTGAAACTCTTTTCAAGTATAGGTGAAATATTGCGTCCCTTGTATTCAATCCCATTGAACACTATGACCAATCATTTCCCTCGATCTTCGTTCATACTTCCTTCCAAGAAGAATAACCGATCGTGGAATATTTAGAATGTAAAACATTTAAGGAGGTGATAAAACATGCAAATTTGGAACACAATAATGATTTAAAAAAAGTATTCGCTACACGCGTATCATTAAATCTCCATTTAATAATCAATACATTCAAAAAATACAATATTGCTTAATGTTCCCTATAATATGGTAAATACATCGAATATAATAACCAATATACAACTCAAACCAAGTCACTAGAAAATCTAATCCCAATAGCACGTGTGTGGGCATCGTGCTTAGCTTGCGACAACGGTTTAGTGAATGGATCCGCCAAATTGCTATCCGTGTGTACTTTGCTGATGACGATGTCTCCATTTTCGACCACGTCCTGGATAAAATGATATTTCCGCGGAATATGCCTCGTGCGTCGATGAGACCTCGGTTCCTTTGCTAAAGCAACGGCACCCTCGTTGTCATAGAAGATCTCAACAGGGTCGCTGATGCTTGGAACCACTCCCAGATCAAGCAGAAATTTCCTTATCCATACGGCCTCCTTAGTAGCTTCACTGGCCGCAATGTATTCCAACTCGGTAATGGAATCGGCCACGGTGTCTTGCTTGGAGCTCCTCCAGGATATAGCACCGCCGGTTAATAGGAACACGAACCCCGATTGTGATCGGCAGTCATCCCTATCGGTTTGGAAGCTTGCATAAGAGTAACCCTTTACTGTAAGCCCTTCCTCACCTCCGTACACCAAGAACATCTCCTTAGTCCTCCGAAGATACTTGAGAATGCTCTTCACCACCGTCCAATGAGCTTCGCTAGGGTTGTCTTGATATCTACTCATCATGCTCAAGGCACACGATACATCAGGCCTCGTACATAGCATGGCGTACATGATCGAGCCCACAGCCGAAGCATATGGCACTCGCTTCATTACTTCCCGTTCCTCTGGGGAACTAGGGGATTGATTCTTACTCAATACCAAACCATGTGACATTGGAATGAACCCCTTCTTCGAGTCTTCCATCATAAACCGCTTTAGGACTTTGTCAACATATGTACTTTGGCTAAGCCCAATTAGCCTCTTAGATCTATCTCTATAGATTTTGATTCCAAGAATATAAGTCGCATTTCCTAGATCCTTCATTGAAAAACAATTCCCTAACCAAGTTTTTACACCTTGAAGGGTCGGGACATCGTTCCCAATGAGGAGTATGTCATCGACATACAAGACTAGGAACACAACTATGCTCCCACTAGCCCTGACGTATACGCATGGCTCATCCTTGCTTTTCGAAAAGCCAAACTCTTTGAATTTCTCATCAAAGAACAGGTTCCAGCTGCACGATGCTTGCTTAAATCCATAAATGGACTTCTTAAGCTTACAGACCTTATCTGGATGCTTGGCATGTACAAAACCCTCGGGTTGAGTCATATAGACCTCCTCGCTAAGTGTCCCATTAAAGAACGCAGTTTTTAGCAAGGAGAATTGTTTGTTGTATTTTTATATTGTGTGTATGTGTAGTTGACTCGGAAAGACGTGAAGTTTGAATGGGGTAATGATCAAGACAAAGCTTTCCAGATGTTAAAGCAGTTGTTGTGTCAAGCTCTTATCCTTGCGTTGCCTAGTGGATCAAATGATTTTATTGTATATTGCAATGTGTCGTTTGCTGGATTGGGATGTGTACTAATGTAGAGGGATCGGGTGATTACGTATGCTTCAAGACAGTTAAAACCTCTTGAAAAGAATTACCTGACTCACGATTTGGAGCTGGCAGCTATTGTATTTGCCCTTAAGCTATGGAGACATTACTTGTATGGTACAAAATGTGTAATTTGTACGGATCATAAGAGCCTACAATATGTATTTACACAGAAAGAACTGAATATGAGACAGAGACAATGGGTGGAATTGATAAAAGATTATGATTGCGAGATTAGATATCATCCTAGAAAAGCAAATGTGGTGGCAGATGTCCTAAGTCGTAAGCCAGTTGGAAGTCCTATCAAGTTTATGCGTATGGAAATTGTGTCTGATTTAGTGGATAGATTGAAGTTTGTCGAGTTGAAAGCTTTAAAGGAAGAAAATTTGAAGGCTAAATTGATGAAGAAACGTAAAGATGAACTTATTGACGATTCTCGTGGATTGAAGGTATATAAAACCCGTGTTCGGGTGCCTATGCTTGGAGAGTTGAGAAAGTTGATTTTAACCGAATCACACAAGTCAAGATTGTCTGTACACCAAGGAAGCACTAAAACGTATAACGACTTGAAAGTGCTTTACTGATGGCCTACGATGAAGGAAGATGTGGCACACTTTGTAGAATCATGCCATATTTGTGCGCAGGTGAAAGTAGAAACATCAAGAAGCCTTACCGATCCTTGAAACAGTTAGAGATTCCTGAGTAGAAATGGAAACAAATAATAACAGATTTTGTGACAAAACATCCGCATACTCAGAAGAATCATGATATGATATGGGTGATCATGGATCAACTGATGAATAGTGCTCATTTTCTAGCTACTTGCGAAACGGCTTCATTGAGTAAGTTAGCTTAACTATACATTGATGAGGTTATTGCGAGGCATGGTATACCATTGTCTATTGTATCCGACAGAGACTCCATATTTGTTTCTAACTTCTGGAGAAGTTTACAGAGGGAATTGGGGACGAATTAATTTGAGTACTGCTTATCATCCCATGACTGATGGTCAGACTGAACGAATCATACACACACTAGAAAATATGTTACGTGCCTGTGTAATTGAGTATGGTGGATCTTGGGATTCACACCTTCCATTGATAGAGTTTACGTATAACAATTCTTACCACTCCAGTATTGGAATGCCTCCGTATGAAATGTTGTACGGTCGTCGCTGCCGTACTCCGACTTGTTGGTTAGAGGCTGGTGAGAAACAGTTTGCAAGACCTGAGATTGTTCAGTTGACTGCTCATAAGGTTGCTATTGCCAGAGAGAAATTGAAAGCTGCAAAAGATAGACATAAAATGTATGCAGATCCACGACGTCGTCCAATATCGTTTAATGTGGGAGAGTTAGTGTATCTGAAAGTCTCTTCGTGGAAAGGCGTGATTCGTTTTGGCAAATGTGGGAAGTTGGCTCCCCATTATATTTGTCCTTTCCGCATTCGTCAGATAGTGAATGATCAGACAGTTACACTGGATCTTCCAGCAGAGCTTGCAGGTATTCATGATACGTTCAACGTTTGCTATCTGAGAAAATGTAAGGTTGAAAATGAAAGTCAGATTCTCCCAGTGCATGAATTGAAAGTGGATTCAAAGGAGAGATTAGAGGAACTTGTAGAACTGTTAGATCGAAAGGTGATCAAACTCTGCAAGAAGCAGATTCCGATGGTATTGGTCAAGTGGAAGCACAGTTTAGGTTCTGATTTGACATGAGAGACTGAAGCGGATATGAGAGACAAATATCCCCAAATGTTTGAACGAGAAGGGATTCCGAGGACGGAATCCTCTTAAGGGGGAGAGATTTGTAACACCCACAAACCTGGGCTAGTAGATTAGCAGGTTAGCGGTATGTGTTTATTTGTTTTAAACTTGATTATATGTTTATTTTAAGTTTGTTAATTTAATTAATTAAAATGAGATTGTATGCATGTATATAAAATTATGTGTGTGTATGTGTGCTTGTGAAACAAGAGGCGGGTTAGCCACCTCCTACTTCAATTTGTGTAGTATGTATACGTGTAAACATAATTGAATGGGCATTAACATTGGATAATTCAAAGTGAAAGAAAGGTGTAGTGTGTGTTTATTCCTTGCCGAGATTAAGAACTAAGAAGAAAGAATCGGATTTAAGGATTTGTGCTTTCCAAATTCAAGGAAGAGGTTTGTTATTGATTCTTCTTATTGATATATATAACATGTTATGTTTTACTGGATTTTATGGTTTAACTTTAAGAACACACAACTTTGAAGAAATGTGATTTTGTGGGTTTTGTTTGTTCTTGCGGTATATGAATTTTTTGATATGTTATGATGCATGAATTCGTGTTTGAATATGTTTAAACATGTTCCTGGTAAGTTTTGATGTACTTGTGAATTCTGGAACTTAATTCATGATGATTTTGAAGTTGTCGAATTGGATGAAGAAGATGATGACAAATCTGATGGTGTTAAAAACCGATATCTAGAAATCCAATAAATTCAAATCCGGGAGTTGTAATCCGATACTTTAAAAACCAAAACCCAAATCCGATGGAAGCCAAATCCGATTAATTGAATCCGAGAACCTAGAATCCGATTGATTAAATCCAGAACCCAAATCCGACATTCCATGAATCCGTAACATAGAAATCTGATGAATCTCAGAATCCGGTACATCTAGAATCCGACACTTGTAGTTGGCGGATTTCCTAAATCCGATAGTCCCAAATCCGAAACTTAGAATTCGCTGGATTCATAAATCCGACAATCTAGAAATCCGATGTTTATGATCGGATTTGATGAGCTTTGTTATTGTACTATTTGTTGGGTATCAAGTTTTGTATTGGTAAATTGTTGAGATATAAATATATATGGTCAGATATATTTATGAATTTGAGACTGATTTGGTTATTATTGTGTTTTCAGGCAATCCAAAGACTCGCGTGGATATTGAGTTGAGTGGACGTTAATCGTGGATGGTAAAGATTATGGTTAATGTTATTGATGTGATGCATGTGATTGTGGGTGGAAGATTGATTGTCTAAATTGTTGATTGTGATTTTTTACTGTTGATATCTGTTGCATGACAATTTTGTCGATACGCGCTCTTTGGATGATATTGAGTTGCATTTGAAAAGTCAGCTATACGTGGAATTGGGCTACCCTCGTCTACTGATTGGTTGAACAGTGGTAACCTTAATGATGCATGCGTTGTATCAGAGTGGGATTTCACTGTGCCAATTCAGTAGAGGGCTATCGGTAAACCTTTGCTATGGCCGACATTAGTTGTAGGTTCTGCGCCGAACCGCCGGTCTTCTTGGATATGTGATTACATGTTTTGATATTGACTGTGGATGTTTGTTTTTGTACTTAGCCTCTACTCACTTAGCTTTGTGCTAATTCCCCTCAGTTGATGTTTTTACAGGTTTGTGTTTGTGGGTGTTGTAGAAGGGGAAGTTGACCCCGATCTGATACTTTGTTTTAAAAGAAACGAGCCAACTTATTTTAGTAACACCTAAGACAATCGTTGATGTTGTTTGTAAACAGATATTTTGTACTTTGTAAATATTTATGATGCTTGTTCAGTTGTTTGTTAATTAAGCTTCCGCAGTGCTTATTTAAAAAAATGGCTTGAGTTTTGGGGTGTTAAAGTTTGAGATTGCATGATCAAGAAAGAGTTTATGGACTTGGAGATGATAGGGCGTATGGGTGCGTGATGAGGCATCACAAATTCAACATTTTGTGTGGGCTTTGCTCCCTGACTATCACAGTACTACCAGGTGGGCTAGCACACTGTTAGAAGCTTTTACCTTGGCCAAGTTGGCTGAAGGTGACATTAAGGCAAGAGATAAAATGACACACGACAAGATTTCTAAGTAGAAATCCCAGTTAGAACATTATAATAATCACCAAAGGTAGGGAGGGCAGAGCAGTCAGAATCAGAGTAATCAGAATCGTAGGCCTACGTTTGATGGACCTAATCGGCGATCACAATGGTGTGGCAAGTGTACATCTTTCCACACGGGCCTTGCACGCCCCAAACTCTATGTTGTGTTAGATGTGGACAGTTTGGGCATGAAATCAAGGATTATAATTTTCCAAGGAATGTTTGTTAAAACTGTTTGAAAGAGGGGCATCGAGTAGTGCCGTGCTGAGAAAAGGATAGGATCTGGGTCAGGAGCTAGAGTGGCTGGGGGATCCTCTTCAGCAAGTGGATAGAAGAGAAAAACCCTCCTACCTAAGAGGGTAGGGTCTTCAATATGACGGCAGATGATGCTACCACTATCAATGATGATGTGAGGGGTATGTTTTGATAAACTCTATACATGCACGTGTGTTTATTAACTTCAAAGTTAATTGTTGATATTTTATGCTTTTATGTGTTAAGTGATCGTGCTTACTTATGTCAGAAAGTGGCGTGAAGTATGTGATACTTGAATTAATGTAAATTGGGTATGAAGTACCATAGGGAGATGTTTTCAGATTGATAGTATTGCATGTTATATGATATATTGCAAGACTCAACTTGTATTATGTGTTAGTGAATATTCAAGTTTGTGCAAAGAAGAAGAAAGAAGGAAAAGTGATTAATTACTGAAGTTTGGATGGTTTTATAATTCCTAGAGACGTTTTTAATAAAGATGTAATTGATATTATGATTTGTTAAATCTAATGAGTAAAGATGTTCAATGATGATGAATGATGAACAGGAAATGGCATGCCAGCTTATGAAACAGTTGTTAAAAATCAAGTTTTCTTCGTAATAATACTTGATGAACCTAAAGAGTTTTATAGTATGTTGTGATATTGTATATGTCGAGTTGAAATATGATGTTATGCAATGGGACTGGAGGAATAGTTGATGCCTTGTGGCGATTGAGATTTCATGAGAAGAATGATTCAACCCATGACTTGGAATGTGCAACAGTTAACTTTGTCATATCATTGTGGAGATGATAACTTCATTGAAGGAAATGTGTGATTGAATTTATCGTTAGAATGTGTAGTAAATGTTCGTATAGAGAAACTTGAACATATGGCTGAGACAATGGTTGGAAGAAGTCAAAGAATGTGATTAAGAGATTTGATATCAACTTGGAAAGTTAAATTCGGCGACAAATGTATTGAGTTGCAATGGAGCTAGTGATGATAACATTTGAACTATGTGAATTGAAAAAGGTATTTGACTTAGTGAATAAATTGGAATTTCTCTATTGGAAGTTTGATGGATTAATGATTGAAGTTATCAAATATGAGGAAGAGAAAAGAGGAATTTAATTGCCAAATCATGTGGATTGAAGACTAATAGATCTTAATATGAGTGCCTTTGCTTGGAAATTTGGAGAATTATTTTAACAAAGACTTTTAAATTTAGATTGCTAGTGCATTTGGAAGGACTGAATTGTATAACGACATGAAAGTAATGTATTGATGACCCACTATGAAAGCAGATAAACATTGTTAAAGCAGAAACTTATGGAACTTTGACGTACGGTGTACAAATTAAAGCATAGTACCATAAATTTATGAATCTTTGAGATGATTCTAAGATATGATGTTTCATATTTAATGATTTTTAATAGAAATTTAAGATTTGTTTAAACTTCTAGAAGAGTTTACAACAAGAGTTGGAACGTGAGTTGAATAGTACAACTAATTCCTATTGGATGGTCGAATGGAACGAGCTATGCAGATATTTGAGAATATATTGTGTTCATGCGTGCTAGAGTATGATGATCCGCGGGATTCATACCTATCCTTGATGAAATAAGTGGATAATAACTCTTATCTTTTGAATACCAGTATACTATTTATGAGATATTATGTGATTGTGGTTATCGTACTCCAACGTGTTCGTTAAATGCAAGGAGAGAAATAGTGTATGTTTACTTTTGTATGGAAGATAGTGAATGATCAAACGATTACTTTGGATCTTCTATCTGAGTACGTAAGCATTTATGACACAATTGATGCTTGTAATTCACTTAAGTATAAGGAAATGAAAGTCACATTCTCACAGTTTCTAAACTGAAAGTTGATTTGAAGAAGAGATTAGTGGAAACCCTATTGAACCCTAAAGATCGCAAAATGGCAAAGTTTTGTACAGTTTAGTTATGATTTAACTTCGTAAACATAAATGGATAATAAAAGTGATACCTTCATCTGTATGAATGTGTGATGTGAGATTCCGAGGACGAAATCTTCTAAAGGAGGGAATATTTAAAACATCCGTAGTCGTGAGCGGGTCGGTGGTAGGTGATTGTGCTTAGTAGGCATGTTTAAGTATTTGATTATTATTATTATTAGTAATAATCTTATGATTAATTAAATATTGATTAGTATTTCTGTGTATAAGTTAAATGGTAAGAATGGGTTGTGTATGTATGTGTGTATGCATGTGTATGTGTATGTGTATAAGAGATCTTATGGGATTGTATATATGTATGTATGAAATGAGTTATTAATTATAATATACATCTCATGCTTTAAAAATTAAGAAACTGTGTGTACATGTATGCTTGGTTATATGTGGAGGCATTGCATGAGTCATTAAAACCACCTCCTCTTTTTTATGAGTGTGCGCAAAGTGTGTGCTTGCTTTGAAGAGAATAAAAGCTAAGAACAACTCTAGAACTTGAAGACTTTGATTTTTGATTTAGTGTTTGAAGAATTTAGAAAAGGTTGGTATGTGTTTCGTGTTGATTACAAGTACGATTCATGATCGTTTTGCTATATACATGTTGCTGGGTTTTCATGATAAAAAGATTGAACACCATTGATGGGTTTATGAAGAACCTTGACCAATGGATTTTGATTGTTTTGATGTTATACATGGATTTGATGAGTTCTTGATGTTTCTATACATGTTATATGCATTTTAAACATGTTTGGTAATAATTTTAGTAAGTTTATATTACAGATTTTGGTGGCTATGGAGTTTTCATCGGTTAGAAGAAGAAGAACAACAACTTGAAGAGAATTGAAAAAGGTATTTGACTTAGTGAATAAATTGGAATTTCTCTATTGGAAGTTTGATGGATTAATGATTGAAGTTATCAAATATGAGGAAAAGAAAAGAAGAATTTATTTGCCAAATCATGTGGATTGAAGACTAGTAGATCTTAATATGAGTGCCTTTGCTTGGAAATTTGGAGAATTATTTTAACAAAGAATTATAAATTTAGATTGCTAGTGCATTTTGAAGGACTGAATTGTATAACGACATGAAAGTAATGTATTGATGACCCACTATGAAAGCAGATTAACATTCTTAAAGCAGAAACTTATGGAACTTTGACGTACGGTGTACAAATTAAAGCATAGTACCATAAATTTATGAATCTTTGAGATGATTCGAAGATATGATGTTTCATATTTAATGATTTTTAATAGAAATTTAAGATTTGTTTAAACTTCTAGAAGAGTTTACAACAAGAGTTGGAACGTGAGTTGAGTAGTACAACTAATTCCTATTGGATGGTCGCATGGAACGAGCTATGCAGATATTTGAGAATATATTGTGTTCATGCGTGTTAGAGTATGATGATCTGTGGGATTCATACCTATCCTTGATGAAATAAGTGGATAATAACTCTTATCTTTTGAATACCTGTATACTATTTATGAGATATTATGTGATTGTGGTTATCGTACTCCAACGTGTTCGTTAAAAGCAAGGAGAGAAATAGTGTATGTGTACTTTTGCATGGAAGATAGTGAATGATCAAACGATTACTTTGGATCTTCTATCTGAGTACGTAAGCATTTATGACACAATTGATGCTTGTAATTCACGTAAGTATAAGGAAATGAAAGTCAGATTCTCATAGTTTCTAAACTGAAAGTTGATTTGAAGAAGAGATTAGTGGAAACCCTATTGAACCCTAAAGATCGCAAAATGGCAAAGTTTTGTACAGTTAAGTTATGATTTAACTTCGTAAACATAAATGGATAATAAAAGTGATACCTTCATCTGTATGAATGTGTGATGTGAGATTCCGAGGACAAAATCTTCTAAAGGAGGGAATATTTAAAACATCCGTAGTCGTGAGCGGGTCGGTGGTAGGTGATTGTGCTTAGTAGGCATGTTTAAGTATTTGATTATTATTATTATTATTAGTAATAATCCTATGATTAATTAAATATTGATTAGTAATTCTGTGTATAAGTTAAATGGAAAGAATGGGTTGTGTATGTATGTGTGTATGCATGTGTATGTGTATGTGTATAAGAGATCTTATGGGATTGTATATATGTATGTATGTATGAAATGAGTTATTAATTATAATATACATCTCATGCTTTAAAAATTAAGAAACTGTGTGTACATGTATGCTTGGTTATATGTGGAGGCATTGCATGAGTCATTAAAACCACCTCCTCTTTTTTATGAGTGTGCGCAAAGTGTGTGCTTGCTTTGAAGAGAATAAAAGCTAAGAACAACTCTAGAACTTGAAGACTTTGATTTTTGATTTAGTGTTTGAAGAATTTAGAAAAGGTTGGTATGTGCTTCGTGTTGATTACAAGTACGATTCATGATCGTTTTGCTATATACATGTTGCTGGGTTTTCATGATAAAAAGATTGAACACCATTGATGGGTTTATGAAGAAACTTGACCAATGGATTTTGATTGTTTTGATGTTATACATGGATTTGATGAGTTCTTGATGTTTCTATACATGTTATATGCATTTTAAACATGTTTGGTAATAATTTTAGTAAGTTTATATTACTTATTTTGGTGGCTATGGAGTTTTCAAAGGTTAGAAGAAGAACAACAACAACTTGAAAATTGGGTTCGTCGACTTCGTGGTGCGACCTTTTTGGTTTCAAAGTTGAAGATCCCTCTCGAAGTCTCTTCGTGGCGCAACGGGTTTTAAGGTCGCGGCGCGATGTAGTTGGTTCTGAATTCGAAATATTTTGTTCGAGGGAGCCGCTCGAAGTCTATGTTAGTTCGAAGGGGAGGCGCTAGAACTGAATACCTTTTGAAGAGACCAGCTCGAAATGTATAGAAGTTCGAAGGAGGGGACGCTTAAAGGTGTCGCAGCGCGACATAAGGTTGGTCACGGCGCGACCTTGGTTTTTAGCAAGGAGAATTGTTTTTTGTATTTTTATGTTGTGTGTTATGTGTATATTATTATGTGTGAAAATAAAGTGCTATTTGTGGGCATATGAGATATAAATATATGTTGGTATATATATTTATGAATCAGGAACTAATCTCATTATTGTTGTGTTTTCATGCAATACCAAGACTAAGTGATATTAGACTTCTGAGTGTGGCATTCGAGAAAGAAAAGGTGAATGGATGTAAACTCACGGATGGTAAAGGTTATGATTGATATGATTGATTTGATACACGCGATTGTGATTGATAGACTATTTAGTCTGAAAATGGATAACTATTTATGTATTACGTGTTTGGGTTAAGACTTGTGTTCATTATTTGTTGATGAGTATTTGGTTCTGTTTGAGACCATCTATGTGTGTAGTTTGGCTACTAGAGGTCAGCTATGCGTGTAGTCCAGCTAGGCCTAATTGTAATTGGTCAGGCAGTTATAGACCCTCTGGTGCATGCATTGTATCGGAGGGGATCTAATTGTACCAATTGGAGACAGGCTATATGTAAACCTTTTCTTTGGCCCGCATTGGTTGCAGGTTCGGTAGAACCGCCAGTCCTCTGGACTGCCCTGAATTTATGTGGCTTTTGTTTACATGTCTGTTTGTTGAACGTTGTTGTTTGCTGTTGTGGTTTAGCTTCCTCTCACTTAGCTTTGTATTAATTCCCCAACGTTGAACTATTTTGCAGGTTCAATATTTGTTTCTGAGTTGTTTTGTTAAAGGAAAGACTAACTAGCACTCTGATATATGTTTTTAAACGAGCCATAATATGTTTTGTAACACAACATATGTTTTGATAGATGTATTTGTAAACAGTTGTATGTATTTGTGTTTATGTAAATCTTTTGTTTGATGCTTCCGCAACGAGTTTTTAAAAAAATTGGTTAGATTTTACGGTGTTATAGTACTTAAGAATGTTCTTTACTGCCCTCCAGTGAGCTTCTCCCGGTTTCGCCTGATATCTACTAGTCATGCTTAAGGCACATGAGACATCAGGGGGAATGCAAAGCATGGCTTACATCATCGATCCCACGGCCGAGGCATACGAGACTCGCCTCATTATGTCCAACTCCTTTTGAGAGCTAGGGCAATTGAGCCTTGCTTAATGCCAATCCATTCATCATGTGGAGATTCCCTTTCTTGGAATCCTCCAGCTTAAATCGTTTAACGACTTTGTCCACATATGTACTTTGGCTCAAACCAATGAACCTTTTATAGATCTTGATTCCGAGAATGCATCCCGCACTTCCAAAGTCTTTCATAGAAAAACAACTCCCAATCCAAGTCTTGACACTTTGCAAGGTGGGGATATGATTCTCTATGAGTAGAATGTCATCTACCTATAGAACTTGGAAAAAGATTGAGCTCCCACTAGCCCTGACATATACACATGGTTCATGTTCTTATTAAAAAAATCAAAACTCTTTGATCTTTTTTTCAAAACAAAGATTCCAACTACGAGAGGCTTGCTTAAGTCCATAAATTGACTTCTTAAGCCTACATACCTTGCTAGGATACTCCGGATGTACAAAACCTTTAGGTTGTGTCATATACACCTCTTCAAAAAGTTTCCCGTTAAGCAAGGAGGTTTTTACATCCATCTGCCATATTTCATAATCATGAAAAGCAGTTATGGCAAGGAGGATCCTAATGGACTTCAACATGGACACTAGTGAAAAAGTTTCATCGTAGCCACTAGTCTAGCTTTGAAAGTGTCCAAGGTATTGTCCATGTTGGTTTTCTTTTTGAAAACCCATTTACATCCAACGGGTCGAAACCCGGGTGTTGGATCAACCAGTTCCCAAACCTGGTAATCCGACATAGAATCTATCTTGTAATATTCCGAAATTCGGTTATGGCTCTAATATTTATTAGATTGGTGTTCCATTGTTCTAAAGAAATTTATGTATCACAATTGTAAAATATAATGGTATATCATGGGTAAATTAGAAATTTATTGTTTTAAGAGTGATATTTTAATTATGTAATGGTATTTGGTCATGAACTATAAATATTAATGCATATAGTGCAATTGATTAAAGCTTCAAATAATTGGAAATATAATGGTATGAGTTATGGATTTTATTTGTATTTTGGTTGGGACTTTAAGGGTGTATAGTGCAAACTATGGTTATTGGGAGCACTAGAAGTGTCACATGTGTGTGTGTAATTGCATTTGACCCATTTAAGGGTCAAATGTCTTCATTTGTTTAGAACATATGAGAGAGAGAGGAAAAGAGGGCTCTAGAGAGAGAGAGAGTTAGAAGAAGGATGGATCAAATGAAGATGATGAGTTATTGTGTTAGAAATCAAGAAATTTGGGTGTTTGAAGCTCCATTCTTCTCTTTCATAGCTTGGATTTTGAGTAAGGAAGATAGTAATTTATTGTTAAAAATTGTGAATTTGGTAGAATTTATGTTTGATTTAGCAAATGGGTCAAAACTATTGAAAATTTAAAAAGTTTGTGTTTTGATCTATGTGTTTAAAGTGTTGATATTGAAGTAATGTAGTGGTTATAGTAGAGTTTTAGAGTTATTGATGAGTGTTATGTGTTTGGGATAAGAAAAAATTGAAGAAATGGGAACTTGCAGCAAGAAAAAAGAAGGAAATGGCTCTATGCAGGCCCCGTTGCGGCGCGACAGATTGGTTGTCGCTACGCGACGCAGGGGGGACGAAGGAGTTGTTTCCAGAGATTTTCTCGCGGCGCGAGCTTCCTTCCTCACGGCACGAGACACACTGAAACTTCCAAAATTGATGTTTTTGACCCCATTTTACTATGTTCATGTATGGGGATTGATTCTAAGGTTCTATAAGGGATAAATGGAGTCTTTTTAGACGCGAAATGGTGTCTAAGGCTAGAATTGAGTCTATAAATATTGTTTTTGATTAACTATGTAAGTTAACCTTGTGTTTTGGTGATCATAGGTTTATGATCAAGTGTTTGAGCTTTGGTTTGAATGGGGTGGTGATCCTCATCACACCCTCAGGTGAGTACACCTTGCGGATACCCAACTATTTGATAAGATTACAAGTCATCATGTTGTGTTCTGATTGTTTGGCAATTGTTTAACGAATCTTGATGATTCAAATGATGTGTATTATGAAACTGTTTTATAAATGCGGGTTATATGATTTGAATCTGTTTAAGAGTTTTGAACTTACATAATAAGTAAACCATGTATTGTTTTATACTATGGTTTTGTGAAGTATAAATGCTTTATGAAACCTTTGGGGTTTAAGAATGTGGAATTGTGAATTGAAGTTAAGAGGTGTTTTAAATGTTGGTTTTCTAAATAAGACCATTGCTCCATGTTGGAGATGGTCTATGCTTACATTGTGATTAAAGTAATGGTTTTGAGACAAGATACTCCATGTTGGAGTGGACTTTGATTTTGAAACAAAAGATATGGTTTTGACGTAATGAAACTCATGTTTTCACTAAAGATGTTTTTAGACATTGAGATGCCAAATATGGTTTTGATTGTTGAGCATTTATACTCAAGTGTTATAAATTGAGAAACTTGCTCGTTTTATCGATAAGCTAATATGTTTGGATCCTTTATGGCAAGATATTTGTGGCCTTTATGGCAAGTGATTTTATGTGACCCTTCGGGGTAAATGATTTATGACCCTTCGGGGTAAGTGATTTATGACCCTTCGGGGTAAGTGATTTATGACCCTTCGGGGTAAGTCATTATGTGATCCTTCGGGGAATGTGCTTATGTGACCCTTCGGGGTATATATGCTTTGGTTCGGACCACTGTGTGTTATGAACTATTTACCATAGGGTTCCTAGTCATTGGGACGTACACAGAGGTTCCTGTGGCTTCGGCAATTGGGGAACCGCGAGGTACGGGTGGCTGAGGGATCGGTGCAGAGAGTGGAAGGGTATGTCAGTAGCCATCATGACCGTGTGGGTTCACAGGGGTGACGAGCCACCGAACCCGTGGCAACACGAGTGGATTTGGTGAACAGGGCATGCAATCCAGATAACCATTGTATGGTGGACTGCTTCGTGCATCCCCCACCTTGACGGGGTGATGTGGTTATCCCCCATGTGGGCACGTGTTGACCATGGCTAGCTACCACGTGGATACATTGTGGCCCAATGGTCAGACCCGCATCCTTATGTGCTATTATATGTGATTTTAAAAGGATATTGATTGCCAAACCTATATTTTCAAAAGTGAAAAAGGATGACTTGGTTTTGAGAAAAAAAAATGTTTTTGGTTGTACGCACTAGCTATGTTTATAGCTAATAGTGTGTGTAAAATGTTTTGTATTCACAGGTTGGAAAGAGACCTTGGTGAGGCGGGTAGATGCCTTGGGCATAGTTTTGCTTGCAATTCCGGTAATCTTGGATTTCCTACTCTTTTAGGTATGGTCGTGAGATTGACTGTGGTAACACCTAATGTTTTGGAATTTTAGTTATCAGAAGTTTAACGATAAAGTGTACTGTATTTCGTTGAAATACTTCAAAAATGTTGAAATGATTCCGCAACCATGTATAAAGTATGTTTAAAAATGAGTTTTGGAAATTTTAAATTTGGACTCAAAATCAGGGTGTTACAAGTTGGTATCAGAGCCTAGGTTTGAGTGAATCATGCACTCGAGTTAGTGTTTGGTCTCAAACCAGGCCGACCATTACAGGAAATCCATTTGAACTGGAAGGGGTAACTTAGGTTAGGATAAGAGTTGCCTGAGTGTTAGGTAACTCAAGTGTGTCGCTAGCCCTCCGTTACTAAGTTTGACTACTGAGATGAGATACATTTATGAGAAAGCCTACCTTGAGTAGCAGTTTGGAAGTTAATTGTACTGTTGAATACTAAGAATAGATGTCCTGGTTCACGTAGAACCTCGGATAGAGACAGAAAGTTGTTTGAGCTTGTGTTTAGAATCCTGTATTATGGATAAGTTATTGATGAATCCTTTGTAAGGATAGCCTGGTTTAGAAGGAAAGATTTCCTTGATGATATATCATCCGCTTTGAGCGCTAGCATGAGAAACTAAGTCTTGATTAAGATTAGTTTCGCCAATAGAAACATGAGATTATGGTCTTAGAAGTTTTGTTTAGTATGCCTTAATGATAAGGTAAGTGAGTGATGAACTCCATGGAATGGAGTTAGGTCAGAAAAATGCCTATTATCCTCGGTTCAAGGAGGGAGGCATCTTATGTGAAGTGGTACAAAAGACGACTTAGTCTATGGAATGAACCCTTCATGCAACTGCGGTTGCGGGTTCGGATCCGTTATGGATGATTGATAGAGTCATCTGTTGGTGACGTTCTATGTGTTTTGACTTCAGAGTTGTTTCTCTATCTAAGTATGAATCCTATTAGGGTTATTGGTTAAGTTGAAATTGAAACTGAAATTAATGTTTCATGTATGATAGATTTACTCTGATGAGTTAAGTTAAAAGTGAAATAGTGTTTGTGTGTTTCTCCGAGAGGAACAATAATCTTCCGATGAATTGTGTATTCTATGATAGAAGAATAGATATTGTGTCACCATCAAGGTGGTGTAGTTCAGTCCAAATGACTTGGACTCCTTATAGAAATCATGTATAGATCTTGTGATCTAATGGGTCTCACGTTGAGATGTAATGTAGAATGACTAAGATGAATTGAAAACCTTTAGTCCCATAAGCTCTCAAGTTTTGATTGAAAGCTATAAACCGCTCCTAGCACTTGATAGGTGCTTGGAGGAGATAAGAAGCCTAAAGTTAGTCGAGTAATCCCAATTGTATCTTGTGATTGAGATAATGGGATGAAATGTTTAAGAAAGGTTGTACTATGTGTAACCTTGTGACTAAGTGGTTGATTAATCTTAGAGATTTTAATTCTCTAGTGGTTGAGATTTTTGAAATTAAGGTTGTGGTATTAATGATTAGTGATGTGATTACTTAAGAATCTGTGTAACCAAATCTCTTTTTCTTTGATGGATTAGAAATAGTGGTGTAAAAGAAAGATAATTGTGGACTATTGAACTTCTTATGAGGATAGACCAATTGTAAGTCCAGTTGTGTGGTATGAGCATTTGAATTAAAACTTGGTGTGACCTTATGTATTAGCTTATCCCTAATAGTGGGAATGATTAATTGTAAGTTCATTAGAACTACGATAAGTGTTAGTGACTGAGAACGGATAAGTTGACTAAGTGGCCCGTTTTGGGTATTATTGAAAGGAGTTTCTTAATGATTACAGTTAGTTATGTTCGGGTCCATGACCCAGTTGATGTATGAACTATGAATTCCATTAAGAACATAAAATTTTATGTGATATGGTGTCGGGGGTCTATGGATTTACTTTTGAGGTGAAAAATCTTTAGGACCTCATAGTGGTTACTTTTGGAATCACCTGTGATTCTTTGGGTGAATAGTTTGATTATTTTATCATTGAATAACGTATGGTTGGTTACCTAAGGAGTAATTAACTCTAATTGGGTGATAGGATCCATAAGATGTTTAGAGATTAGTGGAGTTGAACCCAAAAGTGAAGCTCCTGTGCATGAATTGAGGCATGTCCTAAGGCAATGAGATGGAGTTGAGATCCTTTTATTTTGATAATAAATGTCAATGTGACAAATAGTTAGCTTATATGTGTGTGACATGGTGTGGTGTCTTTAGACCACAAGAGTTGATTGAGTATGAGTTTTTTGTGTTAAACGTATGCTGGTTCTAGTGAACCTTCCTTTGGTACTGTGTTAATATTCGTGCAGAAAATTGGAATTTTGCATTAATCATTGATTTTGGTGGCTGGTATAGCCATTGAATTAAGGAATGACGTTTTGAACCCTTAAGTTATGGGATGCGCCATGGGGTAATCAGTAATTAGTTACTGTATAAATTCTAGAAACATAAATTAGTTTATATACTTTCGGTTATGTGACAAGGTTGTTAGGAACCTTGAGAGGTGGCTTGGATCTTGATTGACCCATTGACGAAAGAATAATTGTATTTTAGTAAAAGTGGTAAGTTACCATCCTAATTGTGTGAGCCAGTTTTTGATGGATATGATTGAACTAAGATATGAGATTATGGCATTCATTTATGAATACTGGTTTTTGGGTGTTACTCCCAAGTATTGGAAATATGATGCAACTACCATTTCCTGATCTAGAAATTGTCAGGGAATGATTGAAAAATAGCATATATTGCAAAGAAACCTCTAGGAGGTATTGTGGTAATTTAGAGTTGAAAGTGATTGGTGGTCAAGTGTCATAATCGATGATTAAGAGCTTGAGGCTAGATAAGAGTAATGATTGCTCCCATAGAGAGAAAGATTAGAAATTATGAAAGAGTTGATACTATTAGTTAAATTAAATGATCCTAGTTAGGATCTTAGTACAAGCATGTGGAAATACGTACGCTTGTGGATCGACTTGATTCCGAGGGCTGAATCTTTTTTAAGGAGGGAGGAATTGTAATATTCCGAATTTCGGTTATGGCTCTAATATTTATTAGATTGGTGTTCCATTGTTCTAAAGAAATTTATGTATCACAATTGTAAAATATAATGGAATATCATGGGTAAATTAGAAATTTATTGTTTTAAGAGTGATATTTTAATTATGTAATGGTATTTGGTCACGAACTATAAATATTAATGCATATAGTGCAATTGATTAAAGCTTCAAATAATTGGAAATATAAATGGTATGAGTTATGGATTTTATTTATATTTTGGTTGGGACTTTAGGGGTGTATAGTGCAAACTATGGTTATTGGGGGTACTAGAAGTGTCACATGTGTGTGTAATTGCATTTGACCCATTTAAGGGTCAAATGTCTTCATTTTTCTGGAACATACGAGAGAGAGAGGGGAAAAGAGGGCTCTAGAGAGAGAGAGTTAGAAGAAGGATGGATCAAATGAAGATGATGAGTTATTGCGTTAGAAAGCAAGAAATTTGGGTGTTTGAATCTCCATTCTTCTCTTTCATAGCTTGGATTTTGAGCAAGGAAGAGGATAGCAATGGGGGATTTGATAATCAAGTAAGTGAAACATTGTTTTGAGTTAATCTTGGTTATACATGATGTAATTAGTAATTTATAGTTAAAAATTGTTAATTTGGTAGAAGTTATGTTTGATTTAGGAAACTTGTCAAAACTATTGAAAATTTATAAAGTTTGGGTTTTGATCTATGTGTTTAAAGTGTTGATATTGAAGTAATGTAGTGGTTATAGTAGAGTTTTAGAGTTATTGATGAGTGTTATGTGTTTGGATAAGAAAAAATTGAATAAATGGGAACTTGCAGCAAGAAAAAAAAAGGAAATGGCTCTGTGCAGGCCCCGTCGTGGCGTGACAGATTGGGTGTCGCGCGCGACGCAGGGGGGGACGAAGGAGTTGTTTCCAGAGATTTTCTCGCGGCGCGAGCTTTCTTTCTCGCGGCACTAGACACCCTGAAACTTCCAAAATTCATGTTTTTGACCCCATTTGACTATGTTCATGTATGGGGATTGATTCTAAGGTTCTATAAGGGATAAATGGAGTCTTTTTAGACCCGAAATGGTATCTAAGGCTAGAATTGAGTCTAGAAATCCTGTTTTTGGTTAACTATGTAAGTTAACCTTGTGTTTTGGTGATCATAGGTTTATGATCAAGTGTTTGAGATTTGGTATGGATGGGGTGGTGATCCTCATCACACCCTCAGGTGAGTACACCCTGCGGATACCCAACTATTTGATAAGATTACAAGTCATCATGTTGTGTTATGATTGTTTGGCAATTGTTTGACGAATCTTGATGATTCAAATGATGTGTATTATGAAACCGTTTTATAAATGCGGGTTATATGATTTAAAACTGTTAAAGAGTTTTGAACTTACAAAATAAGTAAACCATGTATTGTTTTATACTATGGTTTTGTGAAGTATAAATGCTTTATGAAACCATTGGGGTTTAAGAATGTGGAATTGTGAAATCAAGTTAAGAGGTGTTTTAAATGGTGGTTTTCTAAATAAGACCATTTCTCCATGTTGCAGATGGTCTATGCTTACATTGTGATTAAACTAATGGCTTTGAGACATGATACTCCATGTTGGAGTGGACTTTGATTTTGAAACAAAATATATGGTTTTGACTTAATGAAACTCATGTTTTCACTAAAGCTGTTTTTAGGCGTTGAGATGCCAAATATGGTTTTGATTGTTGAACATTTATGCTCAAGTGTTATAAATTGTGAAACTTGCTTGTTGTATCGATAAGATAATATCTTTGGATCCTCTATGGCAAGATATTTGTGGCCTTTATGGCAAGTGATTTTATGTGACCCTTCGGGGTAAATGATTTATGACCCTTCGGGGTAAGTGATTTATGACCCTTCGGGGTAAGTGATTTATGACCCTTCAGAGTAAGTGATTATGTGACCCTTCGGGGAAAGTGCTTATGTGACCCTTTGGGGTATATGTGCTTCGGTCCGGACCACTGTGTGTTATGAACTCTGTACCATAGGGTTCCTAGTCATTGGGACGTACATAGAGGTTCCTGTGGGTTCGGCAATTGGGGAACCGCAAGGTACGGGTGGCTGAGGGATCGGTGTAGAGAGTTGAGGGGTATGTCAGTAGCCATCATGACTGTGTGGGTTCACAGGGCTGACGAGCCACCAAACCCGTGGTAACACGAGTGGATTTGGTGAACAGGGCATGCACTCCAGATAACCATTGTATGGTGGACTGCTTCGTGCATCCCCCACCTTGACGGGGTGATGTGGTTATCCCGCATGTGGGCACGTGTTGACCGTGGCTAGCTACCACATGGATACATTGTGGCCCAATGGACAGACCCTCATCCTTATGTGCTATTATATGTGATTTTAAAAGGATATTTATTGCCAAACCTATGTTTTCAAAAGTGAAAAAGGATGACTTGGTTTTGAGAAAACAAATGTTTTTGGTTGTACTAACTAGTTATGTTTATAGCTTATAGTGTGTGTAAAATGTTTTGTATCCGCAGGTTGTACAGAGACCTTGGTGAGGCGGGTAGATGCCTTGGGCATAGTTGTGCTTGTAGTTCCGGTAATCTTGGATTTCCTACTCTTTTAGGTATGGTCGTGAGATTGACTGTGGTAACACCCAAGGTTTTGGAATTTTAATTACCAGAAGTTTAATGATAAAGTGTACTGTATTTCGTTGAAATACTTAAAAAATGTTGAAATGCTTCCGCAACCATGTATAAAGTATGTTTCAAAATGAGTTTTGGAAATTTTAAATTTGGACAGAAAATCAGGGTGTTACATATCTCGCTTTCCTTTTGCCTCGGTACATTGGATATAATTTCCCTTTCAAGGAAAATCGCCCTTCGGAATGTGGTTCTAGTTTGTCATCCGCCTCCCGTCTCACGTAGGCTTGACATCCCCATACTCGAAGATATGAGAGTGTGGGATTTTTCTTGTGCCACAACTCATATGGTGTTGTTTCAACTTTCTTTGTTGGTACGAGGTTAAGGACTCTTACCGCCGTTTCTATAGCATAACCCCAAAAGCTAATGGGTACCTCCGTTTGACTCATCGTAGAACGTACCATATCAAGTAATGTCTGATTCCTTCTTTTGGCAACTCCATTTAATTGCAAAGTCCTAGGAGGTGATAATTGTGAGATAATCCAACAACATCTAAGATGGTCTAGAAACTTGGAACAAAGATACTCACCGCCTCTATCTGATCGTAGAATCTTAATCCATTTTCCCAATTGATTATCGATTTCATTTTGGAATGTCTTGAACACCTCAAAGGTTTCACACTTTAATCTAATTAAGTAGACATATCCATACCTACTACAATCATCCGTAAAGGTAACAAAGTATCTCGTTTTATTTCTTGTGACATGTTTGAAAGGCCCACACACATTGGTGTTGAAATGTCGAATCTGTGATGATAACCCTCAAGTAACCGTGTAGAGAGAAGATGATATTGGAGAGAAAAAACACACTACAACTTTTGCTTTGAATATCAATATGTCATATATAACAAAAGCATTACAAGGCCAAGGGGCCTAATACCTATTTATAGGCTACGCCTATAAAATAGGATTTTCTACATTTTCTAAAAATAAAAATCTCCCCCTAAATGGAGAGAAAGCCTATTACAAGGAAAGAAATGCAGAAAGTAATTAATTACATTAAAGACCTATTGCTTATTTCAAACATCATCTGCCACCTCCGAATAATCTAACGACTTTCCAACGTCCTTTTGATCTGTTCGTATCAGCTAGGCCATTTCCATCTCACTTAATCCTGATTGATCTTTTTCAGCCTTTTCTTGTAGACGGCGAAATAACAGTTTTAGAGTCCCATCGGAGTATGCCATCAAGTCCACCATCCGAACGAAGATCTTTTGGCGACGTTGGTTGACAAAGACCACACCTCTTTGACCCACAAAGCTTGAATGATTTTCATCAATAACTGTTAGCTCTTCTAGGGTTTGTAGATCACGATGATGTTGAAGTGGTGTGAGTAGATTCACCTCGAGTTGATTACTCTTGGCTCCTAGTTGTAGATCGTGCTCTTGGATAAACTCTATGAATCTCCTCATATATTTCATCTGAGCTTATCGTCCTTGTTGTTCCTCGTAGGACTTGTTGATCTTTGTGGACATCTACTCATATATGAACTCAATGTCGTGCAACTTGACATGTCTGAAGTTAGCTTCAATGAGAGAGATTTTCTGACCATCTACACTTTGAACATCGTAAACAGCAAACCTGTACCTTGGAGATTTTTGCATGATGACGCGAAGTACTTTGCTGATGGGGTACTTTGACATAATCTGCTCCCTCGGTGTTTTGTATTCATTGAAGATATGAGTGTATCGTCTCCTTTGAGCATCATCAAGACCTCTCAGTTCAGGAGGAGTCTTGTCTCTTATTTGAGATGCATAGATAGTAGGGATCCGATCCTCGAGGTAAGAAGCATTCACACCATATTTTCCCTCTACAAGGTTTTTCATTGCTTCCCTTGTGGACATGTTATGTCAATAAAGGCTTGGGTCTGACGATGTTGGAATTGGATGAGTTGGTTGGAGATTCGGAGGGATAGGCCATTCAGATGATGATTGTTGGAGTTGTTGTGCCTGTTCAGCTTCTAGATTTTTCCTCAGGATATCGGCAACTGACACCTGGAATTTCTTTGATTCTGGAGGGAAAAGTTGATGTACCTCCTCAGAGACTCCTCGGAGGACCCTTGTAAGATCTAGTTTTCTGATGGTTTCCTCCATCTACTTTTTGGTGACCAACTCCCTCGCAGGCTTTGTAACCATTGAAGAAGCTGGCTTTTGAACAGTAGGCACCGGCATATCCTCAAACCTATCCACTATATGTACTTCCTCGGTTCTTTCAGGCATCTTTCCATATGAGAACTCCTCAATTTGCTTTAATATTTCATCTGACTCATTTCTCTCACCAATGTCTGCAGTTTCAGTTTCGAATTCAAATATTGGGATGTCAGGTTCGGGTTCATTTTTAGCTTGTTGTTGTTGTGGTTGTAGCTGTTGTTGTTGTTGTTGTGATTGTTGAGTTTGTTGTTGAGATTCTGTCCCTATCCCCATTGCGGTTGCTAATCCTTATGTTAAAGGAGTAAAGGACAAAACGCGCGGTCTTTTATCCCCCTCGTTTGGAAGACCGCATTTCCTAGATCCTCCATCGAATTGATAACTGTTTCTTTAAACTCATTTAGATTGCTACCCTTATAGGTTTGTTCATTCTGAAGGGTTTGAAGGAGATCTAAATTCTGTTCACGGTCTGGGGCTTTCTCCAACAATCGTGCATATAGCAGGGATTTCAATGTATCTGTGGATAAGCTCGAGCCATCTTCAACTTAGGATTTTAAAGAAGCAAGAGTCTGTTTGATGTTGGCTAGACTCTCAGTGATTGGGGTTAGAGGCTCCTGCAATTCTTCCTTTGTGACAAACCGAGACTCACTCAGAGTACTCGTTGAAGTCTCTATTACAGAGGCAGAGCTACTTGCGTACAGAGCTGCAGTGGTGTACACTCCGCCCAGATTTCCACCGGATCCTCGAATGACACTTTCAGTAGTGCCACCTACAGGTGTTCTTGACTGTTGTCTGTTAAACAACGTCGTTATCTGTGCAAGTGGGGATTGGTTGTAGGAAATCCATGCACGCCAACACCTGTACGCAGCGGAAGCAACGACATCAATAACCGGGGTTTTCGGGTATTAAAACCGACATGCATGTATTCCCCAAGTGGGGATTGTGACTACAAAATAATATAGCAACTAAAACAAATGAGAGGGAAGAGAAATATACCATCTCGTTGCTGGAGCTATCCACCGAGCTAGGAAGATGTTCGAGAACCCGAAACCGAGCTCCTCTATTGATAGTCCACACCAAGTGTGCGAGATTCCGTCTTGCTAACGACCTGAGACACGAGTCACACGATGTCCTCGTGAATCTAGAACAGCCACAACTCTAAGAATAACTTTCCTTCACCGACTTACACACTCATGTTTGTCCACTATCAAGTTCAAGTACCGTGTATGTGTATCCAATGTGTGTGGTAGCAAGAGTTGTTAATGAGAGAACACATTGGCTTTTTATAAATTCTGGAATCAGACAAAGAAAGACCAGAATCGGCCACCTAGCCATTCATTCATTGGACTAACACAAAGGTTCAATAAAATCCATGTGACACTTTGACTTCTGCCTTCACGGGCTCTCACGGGCCGTGAAGCCCTTGTGAAGGCCTCATAGGCCGGGTTCCACCGCACACTCTCATTAGGCCAACGAGTCGTCCAATAAAAGCATGGTGCCTGCCTTCACGGGCTCTCACGGACCGTCACGCCCTCGTGAAGGTTGTGCTCCCACGACTACTTGTCCGGGTGGTGAAGCCTCGTGGAGGGTTTACCTTCACGACCTCTTCACTGCCCGTGAAGGCCGCCAGAAACCATAATTTCATATTCTCTCATGTATGGGTTGTGCTGCCGGAATCTACCCTTGGCGTGTGACCCAATAGGCCTGTACCTCATCAGCAGTGATGCTAGTGCACGTGTATCAGTGGGCATATTCCAACAGACTCCCACTTGCACATGATACAGCATTACCAACACCACAGACAAGCAGCGGCTCTAGCAAAGCATGCTTGCCCCCAAGTCGGTACGAGTTACGTCATCCTCGACAAATCATGGCAGCATAGAAAGGCAAAATGGTCCTATAGATAAGTGATCATAAACATCCCTTTGTTCCTGATATCCTTATGAACACGAGACATGGAAAACTGTCAATCTCCAGATCGTTCACGATTGTGTTTCTCGATTCTAAATTGGTGGTGACCAAAATTAACAAGTTTGCAACTGATCTAAAATCATTGTAACTTGAGCACAGCCATGCATATTTGGTGTCAGCGCCCAATCATGGAGGGGCCCAGGGATATCTCTCTAATCAGAGGAACAAATCCTTTTGACTACACAGCCCCGCCACGTGCTTCATACTTTATTTGAAAACTCCATTTATAGCGGCGAGTTACGAACCACGTTTGAAAGCAATCAAAATAAAGCAGACTCATGCTTTGGATACACATGTATCTCCGGTCTAAGGATGAAATGATATTATCATCCTGAGTCACTTGTGACCATAATCCATGAAGTGAACTCAGGTGTGGGTCATCTAATCACTTGAAACTCATTTCAAGCATAGGTTAGTTTTGCGTCACTTGCATTCAATCCTAGATAAATGCATGACCAAACCCTAACCTCAGTCTTACTTCAAACTTCCTTCCCTTGAAGAATGACTGACTGTGGAAATCTAGAATGCATAAACACTCAGGGAAGTGGTTGAACATGCTTAGATGGAACACAGTAAAAACTAATGAAAGTAACCGCATCTGCGTATATATAGTCCCCACTATATATCGAAAGCAATCAAAAGTAACGATACTATTTGCAGTTCCTAGAGCTAACATAAAACAATCAACTACTAGAACAATATTTCAAGCCAAATCGTATGCATAAGAAATTCTACATGACCTAGTATGTCAAACATCACTAGTCATTATGACAACGGCTTATTAAATGGATTTGCCATGCAATATCCATTTGTATTTTTGTTATCTTCACTATTATCTTTTGACCAGACTACTATTCAAAGTATCCGTCAAAGATGTCTTATAACGAAGTACTAAAGTACTCATATCCTCACTTTCATAAAAGTCCACAATAGGATTAGTGATACATAAGAACTTTTAATAATCAATAATCAACACTACAAAGCAGGACCATAGACTTCGATCAAGATCGACAGTTATCCTATTAGAAATTAGAATTAGAGTATAAACCTACTCCAAGGCTTATTTCTTGTCGTCAAACATCAAGAACATATTCTAATATTTAGTGAACTTTCAAAATTTCAAATTTTTGTATCTTTAAGTATTATCATGAAGCAATAATTCCACATTTTAGGTTCATAGAACGTTTAACAATGGGACATTATCTTCAATCGATACATACTTCTATGTATATAACAAAAGCTCCCACTAGCCCTGACATATGTAAAAGTCTTATCTATGCTTCTAGAAGACTCATACTTTGATCCTTTCATGAAAGCAAAGATCTTACTTTTAAGATGTTAGCATAAGTCCAAAGGATTTATCCACTCTTGTAGACTTAATTTGGATACAACGAATCTCTAAGACCCTCGAAGAGTGTGTTAAGCATTTCCGCAATACATAGTTCCATGAAGGAACGCGGTCTTGTATATCCGTGTACTATCTTTTATTGTCATAAGAAGGCCACAATAGCAACGAGTATCAAATGACCTTCAACATGACCACCAGGAAAAGTTTCCACAATAACCATTATGAAACCTTTACCCCTAGTCGGTTTTTGAAGTAGTCTACAATACAATCCATGTTAATTCCATTTACACCATCTCGGTTTACACCTTGGTATGGAATTAAGCAAAGTATTCGCATACTTAAAATGGATTTTATCTCATGATTAATTACTTCTCATAACCTAAGCGAACACAGGGTCCACTATGCCTTCCGATAAATGGTGACATGAACAAGACTCACCATCAAGTCATTGCCACTTAGATGTGAGGAACCCATATATCTTTGGCTACATGACTTCTATCAGCTTTGAAAGTAATTACTCATGGTCAGGATAACCGACATTCTTATGCCGATACTTGATCATATGCTAGTCCCAACATCAAGTCTTTCATTTAGGTTGCATGTTCTTCCACTGGAATGTTTTAGTTATTATCTTCTTTTGGAGCAACAAAACATTGTTCTCGCGAGGTCAAATATCTAGAACCTATAAGAACTCCTTAAATGTATTAGCACCACATAAGTTCATCAATCTCCCACTAAATGTGGATTGAGCAACTTCAAAGTTTGATATATACAAGCAAAGAACTCTTTCAAGATATATCTCATAAGGTGCTAAATAGACTTTCAAGTTGGATTAAGATTAAGGGCTTGGGTCATCACATTTAATGTGCATACCAACAAGTCGAATACACGTATTTGACCCATTATGTACTAGATCATATTCAAGAATATCATGTTTCCTTTAGCGCGACACCATATACGAATGTGTCTATGTAAGGAATCAATTGCGAGACAATCCCGCAATTCATAATGTGGTCATAGATATAGATTTAAGGTATCTTAGCATGTTTACTAGATCTAAACATCCTATCTATACGTCCCAATTGATTCTTTAATTAGTTTCTCTTTGTTATGCGCTTGTGCGGAGTTTTTAACGAAGTGTGATCAATATCTTATAAGCAATCATCCCTCTCAAATTAAACACGGTGAAGAGTTTCATAATCATCTTACCCTAATAAATAAGATTAGCATCAAGTGTTCAACCTAAGGTTAAACCATTCCAAGATCCAAACCACATGGATCTAGGCGATACTTGTCTTATTTAAATGGTTAAGTAGATTATGAAATAGAGACAACTAATCCAAACTACTTTGGACTTAAAATCAATTATTCATGATTTTTTTATTACTTGTAACATGTATGTCGTGACATGGATAATTTTGATTTTTACCAATCAACAAATATTTTCAAAAACAAGATTCAAATTTCAAGTATGAATTCATCGTCGTCAAATGTAGAATGATGTGTCTGGAAGGCCAAAATAGAACATAAACTATGACATGAATAAACTTCAAAATTGAATAAGTAATGCGAAAAACTTTTACAACTCAAAATTCAAAATCTCATCCATCGTCTTAATGAACATACAATAAGATCAATTTGCCTCGCAAGGCATCAAAACAAAGTAATAATTAAACAGGTAACAATAGGCGAGATCTCAACTCCAAGTTCTCTTTTAGAGGTCAATCTATCAAGTTTCCTCTTTTAGAGATCCGGTTCTTCATGCTCTTCTTTCTTCTTTTAAATGGTACCTAAACTTTGTAACAAAATAAATTTGTGACAAATGTGAGTTAATTAGCTCGGGTGAACAACCCAGCGAAATTAGAAGAATTAGCAATGAATCATGAATGTACCTTTAGAGGGGAAATTAACTCTCTCTTTCCTTAGAAGTTTAATATCCTCTCGACACGAAGGGCATGCGTGACAGCCCCAATCTCCAAATCTTCCGCAGAAGTAGCAAACCACTCTTTGTTGAATCTCTTCATGAGGCACATGTCCTATGTCCTCAGATTCAATGTTGAGGATAGGCTTGGACACTCCAACCTTTCCTGTTTGTGTTAGTTTCTTCATCCTTTTCTCTTGTTCCCTTGAACTCGTGGTAGAAATGGAAGAGGTGGATTCATGCTTGGCTATGTCAGACTCGGCAATCTTTAACATGCCATGTAATTCACCTAAGGTTTTCTCCATATTATGCATGTAATAGTTCATGACAAACTGATCATATGATGCGGGCAGGGACTGGAGTACTATATCCACAGCAAGCTCCCTCCCAATGGGAAAACCTAATCTCTCCATTTGGTCCACGTACGCACTCACACTCCTACCTTCCTGCATTCTACAACCGACTAGGTTTTTAACACACTCATAGTGTTCCTTCCTAACTTCTTGTTGGAACATGTCCTTCAACTTGTTCATCATATCGTATACACTCATGTGCTCAAAGTGCTTTTGCAACTCCGAGCTCATAGTTGACAACATGAGGTAGGCAAGATCGTGTGTGTCCTCAACACGCTTTTTCATACGTGTATCGGACGGACCAAGTCGCGTCGGTAGCAGGTGGTTCCGGAAGGGTTTCCTCAAGGATGTGCATCTTTGACTCATAGCGAAGGACAATTCTCAATTGCCTAAGCCAGTCAACGAAGTTCACTCCCGTGAGTTTCTCCCTATGTAGGAACATACGAAGCGAATAGTTTGACGTGGTGTTATTATGGTTTGACATCTATAAAAACAAGAGTACACGTTTTAGTTAGTTCGATATAATCCTAGTTAAAATAATTACCCATAAAGTTTTAGAAAAACAATTTATCTTAACAAGGGCTAAGAACCATATTTTACTCCACTACATGACGGGTTTACCGTGGATCATTTCATGAAGCTATTTAGGCCGGTAACCATTTTACCGATTACAATCTCTATTGCAACTTTTAGACACTTGCGGGATCGAATGATACTAACGATCGGTTGGCATGTTTGAACCCTACTTACACCAATCCCAAATTAAAATTCTTGGTTGACTCTTGCTTAGCTCGACAATCACACAAGGATTTTAGTTTGCAATTGTAAATCGTCCAACAAGATACACGGTAGCAAACTCGACAATCACTGGCTCGTGCTAAGCTCGACAACCAACAACCCCAAGTCGCCACACTCACCTTCCACATAGATCCTCATGGAATAACTCGTGCTTAGCTCGACAATTATCCCATGCTTCACTAGAATCGGGTGGTGTCATCTTATGGATGGTGCGTGATTTACCTTTTTAGGAAACGGGCTTTTGTTTCTTGATTATACCATGTTTATATTGTCTTGTTAATCGTATACGTGCGAGAGTTTGTTAACCAATTTAAAAACTCTTGTGATTTTATTAACTTTAGAAAAGTTATCAAGCATGCGAACAAACATAAACAACCACACAAGAAAGATAAACCACATCATACGCATACAAAGGGGTTGGTAACCATGCCAAGAACCTATGCGTCCTACCCGTGAGCCAAGCCGGGAGGACTAGGTCTACTAAGGACACAAACCTAGATCATGGAGTGCTCCCACTAAATCCTCTACCTCCATCGGGACTAACCAGATCCAAGGTCTCCAAGATGTATCCTCTTGACTCATGATTGTGGTCTTTAAAACACAAGTACACAAAATAAAGGAAATGGCATGCAAGCCACGCGCTTCCTATCAATCTTGTACAAGTACATATGTATGAATTAAACGGCATGCAAGCCACGATAATTAATTACATACCAAATGAATAAATAATTAATTACAATACACGTGACACTAAGGTCACCAAATAAATCCAAACAACAAAACAAACCACAAGGCACAACCACAAGGTCTAGGGCAACGGTCACCAACCAAAAACAACAAACAACAAACAACAACCACAAAGCACGGTGTGCCAAAATCGTGACTAAAGAAATATTTCGGTAAGAATTTCGAACACAAACACTCCAGGCACAACAAGGAAATTCTCGTACATATGCATTAGGGCACAAAACCAATTTTAATACCCATATTCATATATACACAACATATGTGTATGCATGTATGCATCTCATGCCAAGACCATACCTTACATACCCATATTTGTACCAAAATATTATTAGGGGTTTCCAAACGGAATCTGCCAGAAAAACAGAAACTCCTCCATGACCTGAAAAACCAGAAAATTTTCATTTAAGGATAAAAACTGCCCAGAAGCACCTTCACGACCCCTCACGGCTCGTGAAGCACAAGGGCTTCACGACTGAATACGGGTCAGAAAGGCTCGTGAGCCTAAAAACCAAGTTTCACGACTATACTGTTCACGAGTGCCTTCACGACCCCTCACGGCTCGTGAAGCCCAAGGGCCTCACAATCGGTCACGGGGCATATGGACTCATGAAGTCTGAAAACACTTCCCATGACCAGACCCCTCACGAACACTGGTCGTGTGGCCTTCACGACTCGTGAAGAACTCTTCACGATCCGTGAAGGACTACTGGACAGAAAAAACAAATCTTCCAAAATGGTTTTTCGAACCATTTTCGTGTTATATTTTTGTAGCCTAGGCTCTGATATCACTATAGGAAATCCATGCAGGCCAACACCCGTACGCAGCGGAAGCAACAACATCAAAAACCGGGGTTTTTGAGTATTAAAACCGACATGCATGTATTCCCTAAGTAGGGATCGTGACTACAAACGAATATAGCAACTAAAACAAACGAGATGGAAGAGAAATATACCATCTCGTGGCTGGAGCTATCCACCGAGCTAGGAAGATCTTCGAGAACCCGAAACCGAGCTTCTCTATTGATAGTCCACACTAAGTGAGCGAGATTCCATCTTGCTAACGACCCGAGACACGAGCCACACGATGTCCTCGTGAATCTAAAATAGCCGCAACTCTAAGAGAAACTTGCCTTCACCGACTTACACACTCATGTTTGTCCACTATCAAGTTCAAGTACCATGTATGTGTATCCAATGTGTGTGGTAGCAAGAGTTGTTAATGAGAGAACACATTGACTTTTTATAAAGTTTGGAATCAGACAAAGAGACGCCAGAATCGGCCACCTAGCCTTTCATTCATTGGACTAACACAAAGGTCCAATAAAATCTAAGTGACGGGCTCTCACGAGCTGTGAAGCCCTCGTGAAGGCCTCATAGGCCGGGTTCCACCGCACACTCTCATTAGGCCAACGAGTGGTCTAATAAAAGCATAGCTCCTGCCTTCACGGGCTCTCACGGACCGTGAAGCCCTCGTGAAGGTTGTGCTCCCACGACTACTTGTCCGGGTGGTGAAGCCTCGTGGATGGTTTCCCTTCATGACCTCTTCACGGCCCATGAAGGCCCGTGAAGGTTGCCCGAAACCCTAATTTCATATTCTGTCAAGTACGGGTTGTGCTGCAGGAATCTACCCTTGGCGTGTGACCCAATAGGCATGTACCTCATCAACAATGATGCTAATTCACATGTATCAGTGGGCATATTCCAACATTGGTGTCTAGAAAGAAACACAGGTATCTGCGGTATATCAATGTGCATAGAAGAGACGGGAGAGGTCGGGAGAGGCAGACCTCTAGTTTCAATATCAGCCATCTTCGAATGAGAGGCCGGTAGAGTATGAGCAAATTGTCCGTGGAATGAAGCAAGCGTCTGTTGAGAGACACTTGAGTGGCTGATGAGGTGAATGTGCACTGTTGGGATGACAGTAACTGTCTCAACACCAGAGCTGATAGTGTCAGCTCTGATGGCATATGTGGCTTCCCGGCTTTTTGGGCTTGGGAGTCCCTCAGCACTCGATTGTTCTTCTCTCACTTCTCTCTCTCCTACCTCTATCTCTTCCTCTTCGCTTTCATATTCATCATAGAAGTCCATATTAGGATCAAAGTCTTGGGTAGCACTTGAAGTGTCAAGAGGACCGGGTTTGTAGCCATAGATAAATGCTGCTTCATCTTGAGAAGGCTCCGGTAAATCTGGAAATAAATCAAAGAAGCTCAAATCCTCTTCTACAGTCACCGGAGTCATTTTAACCTTTTGTTTTGCAATGTTGTTGAAGACCTATGGTGTTGCTCCAGGGGTATAAGTAACCACAGCTAAAGTTCAGCTTTAAAGTCAGGAACCGTTGAAGCAGTATGAATTTCAGGTAAAGAAGACTCCGAATGTTGCTCGGGTTCAGGCAGTACATTGGAGAATGATTCAATCATGGCTTGGACCTGTGTAGGGTCATAGTTTGACCCTCCCTCGCTATGTGTTTCACCGACATTCTCTTCACCACCCCTCTCAATGCTTTTCTCTCTCAACACTTCCCTCTCAGCTTCCCCCGTGGAAGATTGAGGCCTATGCAATATATCCTCACTTAGTGCTACTGGCCCTGGGGAAGGTGCAACCGGCTCTGGTTGCTCCATAGGGCCTAGACCTACGCTCTGCCTATATAATCTCACAATTTCATTTTGAGCACAAAGGTCCAGTAGAGACACCGGGAATGGTTGCGGTTGAATAGGATGATCAGCTGTAAGAACTTTCACATTCATGAATAGTTTTGGCAGGATAGCATCATGATTTGGCGGCCGAGGTAACTCCTCATTTCTGTCCATGGCAAATTGGACCTTCATAGGCAAAAACCATTGAAATGGCAGAAATCTGCCCTTTGCTCTCTTAAGATCTGAGAGTTTGCCCTCCACCTGCTGCATAAGAACAAGAAAAATTAAAGTGGCATAATTGATATGTTGGTGATTGGTCGCAACATAGATGAGTTTGATTTGATTGGAGTTGGGGTATTCGTAGGCAGTGTGTTTGGGGGTGAGGCAACATTGGAGAATGGTTAGGAAAGTATAGTACATGGGGTGAAGGTTGACTCTTTTGAAGTGGGAACGAAGCGGTAAGTCCCCAATATAACCCATGGCTCGAATGCCCGCAAGGGCAGTAGTCTCATCAGGCATCTCCTAAAAGTCAAGGAGAGGAGGCCTGCTTCTGGCAGTGGGGAGCCGAAGGATTTCCTTGAGTTAGCTTGCGGTGATGTTAAGGGTGGAGTGGTCTACGTCACCATGAATAGACACGCGACCAGAGTCGGGATTTGTATGCGTGTGGACTGTGTGTCAGAACTGTTGCACATAAAATAAGTTCCAGAAGTAGATGGATCAAAGGTGAGAGCATGGTTCAATTGGTGGACACGTAGTATTTCGGTGATGAAGGGAAAGTTAGTTTTTCAGAAATTATCAAGGTTTATGAAGTGGTTATTATCATGGGTGACCACAAAAAGAAATTGATTTCGGGGAAGAAGTTGATCGTCAGGTTTATGGGATTGGCTAGATGTCGAAGAACGATATGAGACAGATTCATCTTCCATAGCCATGATTAATCCTGTAAGAATAGCCAATATGTTAGATAGTTGTACATTGACGACTAAATCATTGTAATGTATTGACTTGTTAAGTCAAAACAATCAACTATGAAGCACTTTGACATTTGTGGACTTCAAAACATTCATTTCGAATCAAACTTTCAAAAAGTGGTCAACTCCGTAGAAAAATTGTATAACATCTAAAAGTCCGTCATTGATGTAATGGTATTTTTGATGAGCAAAAATGTGTTTTGACACATGTTTTACAATGAATACATGAAATCAAGCCCAATCTTCAATCACTCGAAGAACACGAAGAATACATTTCAAATTTTGTGAGTTTTTCTTTGATAAAAACCTTGTTCTTGTGTTCCTAAGACCCATCGCAAACCAAGTTTACATTAACACCATCGTCTGATTGTCGAACAACGCATTGGAAGTTCAAAAAGTAGATTTCCGAGTAGTACAGTGCAGGTTCAGTTTTGAGCTTTTCAACATGATTAAAACACGAGTTGTTTCTCATATGATGTATACCTTGAGTCTGTAAGCAACTTTAACACACACGTGAAAAATTTCGGCAGCAAGTTTGCACAAATGTTCGAAAATTAGTAACCAAATAATTCTAAATTCAAAAATCGTTGGAATGCGTAAAGAACACTCTGAGATGAACAATCTATTTATAGACGAATGAGTGTAACCATAAAAAGATTTACACGCTCGATGTGTGAAGGATTTCGAAGGTGAAAAATGCGCTCGAACTGGTCTTTGACGATCACTGTTGAGTTCGAAGTCCAAAGGCTTCGAATTCGATGTGTGAAGGCTTCAAAATCGAAAGAAGTTGGTTATGATTCCGGAAAGGGGTACTGTTCATCCGCACTCGAAGTTCATTGGAAGTACACTGTTTAGAGTTTGAAGTCTAGTGGCTTCGAATGGAGGCTAGTACACGAGTTCGAAGTGGACTACGGTTTGATGACTTCGTATTTGAAGTCTACTTTGAATTGAATTCTATGAAAGCGCTCGAAGTGAACTTGGAATTGAGGACTTTGTATTCGAAGTCCACTAACTTCAAATGGAATAAAGGTGCTTGTAGTCCTTTGACTTTGATGAGATTCACATTCGAAGTCTTATGACTTCGAATTAAATCAGATGTGCTCTCAAACTTTCCGTGGTATGCTTTCATGCGAAGTCCATTGACTTTGAATGCGAAGTCTAATGTACCAAACATAAAATATTTTTGTATTTTTCAATTTGAAAGAAATGACCTCACATATCTTTGACATTTTCTTTAATTTTGCAAATGGTTTTGGTATTTTCTCTGTTTTGTGAATGTTTTTGGTATTTTCTTTGATTTTTGAAATGTTTTAAGTATTTACTCCCCCTACAAGCATGCGTAACTTGTACGGATGATTGACACTCCCCCTCAAACTGTGCTTTCTTTTATCTGCAACATGAAAAAACAAAGTGAACTACCTACTCAACATAAATGACTGATAGTTAGACTTAATAATTCAACATGTCCAATTTGGATACTAACTCACTAAAACAAGATTCGTCTAATGGTTTAGTAAACAGATCAGCTAGTTGATCATCAGTCTTAACATATTGAAGTTCTATCAGACCTTTTTCCACATTATCTTTAATACAATGATATCGTATCTCAATGTGTTTGGTCATTGACTGGTGGGCTGGATTGCATGAGATGGCAATGGCAGATTGTGAATCACACAGTAAAAGTATCTTGTCATAGTGTAGGCCAAAGTCAGAAAGCTGAGTCCTAACACACAAACTCTAAGAGCAGCATATTGCAGCAGCAACATATTCAGCGTCAGCAGTTAAAGTAGAGACACAACTCTGTTTCATAGAAGCCTAACACACTAACCGATAACCCAAAAAGTGTGCACTGCCAGATGTGCTCTTTCTATCAAGCATGCAACCAGAATAGTCGGTATCTGAATAGGCATATAACTGTAGACTAGAATCCCTTAGATACCATAGACCTAGATCAGGAGTACCCTTGAGATACTTGAATATTCTTTTGACTGCAAGCAGATGTGATTCCTTTGGATTAGCCTGAAATCTAGCACATAAGCATGTAGAGAACATTATATATGGCCCACTAGCCGTCAGATACAGTAATGAGCCAATCATACCCCAATAAGTTTTTAAATCAGCTTCTTTTCCCTCAAGATCTGCAGACAGTTTACTTTTTGAAGACATGGGGGTAGATAGTGAAGAACAACTGAGAATGTCATACTTCTTCAACAAGTCTTTAGTGTACTTGGATTAACTGATGAAAATGCCATGACTCAGCTGTTTAACTTGTAATTGGAGAAAGAAATTCATCTCTCCCATCATACTTATTTGAAAATGATTTTGCATAGTATGTGCAAACTCATCACTGTTATTTGGGTTTGTAGAACCAAAGATGATGTCATCCAATTAAATTTGTACTAACATTAAATCCTTTCGTTTGGCTTTGGTGAATAACGTGGTGTCCGTTTTTCCTTTACTGTATCCCTCACCCAGCAAATACTCAGACAGGACATCATACAAAGCTCTCGGGGCTAGTTTTAGTCCATGTAAAGCTTTGTCTAGAATATAAACATGCCGTGGGAATTTGGGATTGACGAAGCCTTCTGGCTAAGACACATAAACCTCCTCCTTGAGGATACCATTTAAGAATGTTGTCTCGACGTTCATTTGAAAAACCTTAAAGCTTTTGTAGGCGGCATAGGCTAAAATAAGTCTGATGGCTTTTATCCTAGCTACAGGAGCAAATGTTTCATCATAGTCTATTCCCTCATGTTGGTTGTAACCTTTAGTAACCAACTTAGCTTTGTTTCTAACAACTATTCCATTGGAATCCCGTTTGTTTATAAAGATCCACTTGGTACCAACCACTGATTTATCTTCGGGAAGTTATACCAATCTCCAAACTTTGAGTCTTTCAAATTGATTGAGTTCCTCTTGCATGGCAATGACCCAATCAGCATCTTGTAAAGCATCAAAGACTTTGGTGGGTTCAACCATTAATAGGAAACTGGAATAAAGACACTCATTTGTTGTTGTAGAACGAGTTCTTACCACATCTTGTATATTTCCTATAATCTGAGATTCAGGATGGGATTGTGTCCATCTTATTCCATGGGGGTTCTGAATTGGAGGAAAGACCTCATTTAAACGATTTGTGAGTTCAATGTCTTCCTCATATGATATTGGTTCTGAATCGTAAACGGGAGTACCCTCATAAATCGGCTCATGAGGAACTATAAGTAGATTGATAGCTGACGTAGAAGGAGAATCCACGGTTGGATATGAAGACGAGTTATCAACCTCCGTTGTAGTTGTAACAGGAGACAATGCATCATTCTTGTCACCAGCAATAGGAACATTAGATTCAGACTGTAAGAAGTCAAATAAGAAATCAAAATTGTGTTATGATGAATTAGGATTTGTATTTGTTTCTTTTCTTTGAAGTACCAGTCCTAAAGTAACTTGTCCATAAGCAACTTCCTTTTCTTTTTGAAATGTGTTAACATCTAACATATCATCGAATGTAACATTTATGCTTTCCACCACGTAGTTATTGAAGTGTAATCCCCACTAGGTCAAGATAGGCAGACAAGATGTTATTTTTGAAACTCAGTTCCATTGTCCGTTTGAATAGAGGCAACACTGTGTTCAAACTTGTTATGTTGTTGTTTGATGAAGCTGATGATAGTAGGAGTTTCTTCATCTTTTGACCTTAGGAACTTGACCCAAGTATACCTAGAGTAGTCATCAACAATGACTAGGATATACTTCTTCCCATTGCGTGTTTGGACTCTCATCGGACCGCATAGTTCCATGTGCAGAAGCTCCATTGTCCGCTTTGTAATGGAGACTTGTTTGGTTCGGTGGGATGAACGTTTCATCTTGCCTTTTTCACAATCTGCACACAGATGGTCTTTGTTGAATTTTAACTTTGGCAGGCCTCTCACTTGATCTCCAGTAACCATTTTATTAATGTTGTGGAAGTTGAGATGTGAGAGCTTCCTGTGCCACTGCCAAGTTAAGTCCAATGAGACCTTGCTTAGTAGACAAACAGAGGTCTTTTTGTTTTAGTTGTTCAAATCAATTGAATACAAGTTAGACTTCCGTGTTCCTGCGAGAAGCACATCACCTGTTTCTGTTTTCACTTAACACGAATTCTTGTTGAAAGTGTAACACCCACAAACCTGGGCTAGGATATTAGCAGGTTTTGTGGGTAATTACTCATTATCTTCAAAGCAAAGAAAGTGTTGTGTGTGTATTTGTGTTTTCTCTCGACCGAAGGAAGAACAAAAGAAGAAAAGATAATCGGATTTCAAGTTAGTCTGTACAAATTCAAGTAAAAGGTTAGATTTGTTTTTATTATGATTACATGTTAGCTTGATAAGATCGATGATTGAATAACATGAATTTATGAAGAACACTAGAATCGGTTTTGTAGAAACTTGATTTTTGGGTTTTATGTGTTCTTATGATTTATATGCTTGTAAGATGATACGATGCATGAACATGTGTTTAAATATGTTTATACATGTTTCTAGTGAGTTTTGATGAATGTTATAAAGTTTTGGAAATAAGCTATGGTTGAAGATATGAGGTTGGCGGATTTGGTAGAATGAAGAAGATGATTAAATCCGATTGTTGAAATCCGGTACCTTGAAAACCGACTCTTTATATGAATTCCGATTCTTTGAGAAACTGATACTTAGAAACCCAGAAACTAGAATCCGACATACCCCAAATTCGATTGTTATATATATGAAATCCTACACTTGAAAACCAAGAACCTAAAATCCGATACATATGAAATCCGGAACCCAAAACCGATTGATAGAATCCGATAACTTGGAACCCGATTCAACCCAAATCCGACAAGGGTGAAATCCGATAGTTTGTAAAATCCGACACTCAGAGTTACGGATTTTTAGAAATTCGAGTGTCAAATCCGATGATTTGAGAATCCGACATTTTGTGTTTTGAAATTGCAATTGTTATTGTTTGTTGTTTATTTGGAGAATGATTAACTTATAATTATATGTGGACAGATATATTTATGAGGTTGAAACTGATTGGTTATTGCTATGTTTTCAGGCAATCCAAATACTCAGTAACATTAGACATTTGAGTTCATGCGGAATTTGAGGTGAGTGGACGTTAATCGCGGATGGTAAAGATTTTGGTTAATGTTATTGATGTGATGCATGATGTGATTAAGATTGGATTGATTGATTGAACTGTTGATTGTGATTATTGATTGTTGATATCTACTGCATGACTTTTTGGTCGATACACGCTTTTAGGATGATTTTGAGTTGCGTTTGAGAGGTCAGCTATACGTGGAATTGGGCTGGGCTCGTCTACTGGTTGGTTGAACAGTGGTAGCCTTACTGTTGCATATGTTGCTTCAGAGGAGGATTTCACTGTGCCAATTCATAAGAGAGTTATCGGTAAACATTTGCTTTTGCCGGTATTGGTTGTAGGTTCTGCGCCGAACCGCCGGTCTTCTTGGATATGTGATTACATGCTTTGATATTGACTGTGAATGTTTGCTTTTGGTGTTTAGCATCCACTCACTTAGCTTTCTGATAATTTCCCTCACTTGATGTTTTGCAGGTTTGTGTTGTTAAGGTCGAAGAAGGAAGACTTGACCCCACTCTGATATTCTATTTAAATCAAACGAGCCAGTTGTTTTTGTAACACCAAACAGTTGTAGTTGTTGTTGGTTTTTGAACAAGTATTGTATATTTGTTAATATTAGTTTTTATGTAATTAAGTTTTTTAACTAAAGCTTCCGCAGTGCAAATTAAAAAAATGGCTTGAGTTTTCTGGTGTTACAGTTTGGTATCAGTGCCTAGGTTTGGCGATGCATGCACGGCTAGAGTGTTGCATTCCCAAATCTTGGCTCTTGATGGGTCAGGCTTTCCATTGGGGGAATTAGGGTGACTTAGAGTTGTTTGTAGTAGTTGGAATTTTGAGTACTAACAGATTATGCTAATGAGCTATGAGGTGATATGATTGTAACAGATTATGGTTGAAAGAGAGACTCCCATCCTTCCTCCTATGACCCAAGCTGCAGAAGAGGCACCAGTAATTGAAGATTTGGATAATGTAAATCAAGCCGGAACGTCTGCCAAGAGCAAGAGGATGATCAAAGGGAATATATCTTCAAATTGAAGAATGAACTGCTGGATCTTAGAAGTAAGGTTCATAACATGGAATAGAGATTAAACCAACCTGAACCAACTCCAGTACCAGTTGCGATTCCCACACAGGCAACGATACCACTAGTGACAACACCTTTACCACCGATGACACAAATGATGCAACAACCATTCTACTATCCGTATCCACAACCAGGACGTTATCCGTTTGCATTTCCGGGATACAAACAACCGTGCACATACAAGCAATACAGAGGAAGTTCTAATCCCAGTATTACCTTGAACTGGTTGAGAGAGATGGTGAAGGCACTTGATGCCTGTAATTGCGAGAACGAACTAAAAGTGAAATACGCATCGAGGATGCTAAAAGGAGATGCCATGGTCTGGTGGGATTCAATTACCGGTCATTTCATAGAATAGCAGCAGGAGAGCATCACCTGGAGTCAATTCCAGGAGAAACTGTGTGAACAATATTGTTGTACCTTTGAGATTGCCAAAATAAAAAAGGAGTTCATGGATTTAAAGATGACAGGGAATATGACAGGTGACGATCTGATCAAGCAATTCAATGAAACGATGAGATTCGTTAAGAACTGGGTACCTGATGAAGAGTCGAAGACTGCCCATTTTGTTGGGGCATTACATCCGGATATCCGTAGCACCACCAGGTGAGCTACCACCCTATCCCAGGACTTCAGTTTAGCCAAATCAGCTGAAAGGGATATTATGTGGAGGAACAGATTAAGTGGGGAGAGGATTTCCCAACAAAAGTCGAGGTTTGAACATTATAACACCAAGCAGAGGCAAGGAGGACAGAGTAGTGGAAATAGACTGGGAGAATAGAATAGGAGGCCTACTTCTGGTGGGTCTAATCATAGGGCACCTTGGTGTAGCAGGTGCAAATCCTATCACCACGGGCAGTGTATGCCCCAAACGATGAGTTGTGTGAAATGTGGCCAGTTTGGCCATGATCTGAAAAATTGTAGGCTATAGAGGAGTGTATGTTGGAATTGCCACACGGAGGGGCACAAAGTTAGGGATTGTCCACTGAGTAAGAAAACGGGGTCAGGGTCAGGAGGAGGAGTGGCTGGAGGATCGTCTTCAGCTGGCCAGAAAAAAAAGAACCCAACCACTGCTAAGGGTCGGGCATTCAAGATGACTGTGGATGATGCCACTACCACAGATGATGTCGTAACTGGTATGTTTTTTATAAACTCTACTCCTGCTAGAGTGTTATTTGACTCAAGGGCAAACCTCTCCTTTGTTGGAATATGCCCGCTGACACGAACTAGTTAATAGCACTGCTGATGAAGTATAGGCCTATTGGGACACACACCAAGTATTTATTCCGGCAACACTATCATGCAAAAAAGAGAGAAAAGGCCAAAATGGGTTTTGGCAGGATGGTACACGGGCCGTGTTGTTTAACACGGGTCGTGTCCAGCCCAACTAGCACGGGGCGTTTAGGCCCAAGTAGAGACCGTGTGCTTTGGGCCTACACGTTCGTGTAGATGAACACGGGCCGTGTTGGGTCTGTTAGACACGGGCTAACTTCGACCAATTAAGGGCATGGGCTTTGGGCCTACACGGCCGTGTTGAACAACACGGGCCATGTACAGGCTCTGTAATAGCAGAATAAACAGCTTTAAACATTCATTTTAATGGGGTTAATGTGAGTGAATGTAAAGCCACGATTCATATGTCTCTGTAACAGACTTTTGGGAGCTCTAGAGTCTTATGCTAGAGTTCATACTCTCTCCTAATGTTCTTCTTCTTAGTGATCAAGTTTGGTGCACAAGAGAAGGTAACATACACTTTGTGATCAAGCTTTGATGCACGAAGGTGTTGCTTGTTCTTGTATCGTGTTGTTTTGGTGGCTACATCAACCTACTAGCATTTGGGAATCAAGTGTGCTTGGGGTGGACTACTCTAGAGGAATTCTTCCTTGAATTCTACACACTTTGACTAAGAAGAAAGCTTTGGTGATCTAGCATTATGGTATAACCTTTCTTCTTTCTTGTTTATTACATTCTAGTTGCAACTTTATGTTTAGATATTGGTCCATGGGCATGTGTGTTTGTTTGGCTAGTTTAGTTTTGTATTGTATCTTGCTTCCGTTGCTACTCATTTATGCCAAACAAATACTTTCATCCTTTGTTTCTGTAGAATTTTGTGGTAGATTAAGTGTGCCTGTAATTGAACTTGCTACTGCTTTAGAGATAGAGGTAGCTGATGGTATGATGGTTCCGGTCACGACTACTGTGGTTGGAGCTAAAATTGACATAGATGGTAAATGTTTTCCTTTATATTTCCTTGTTATGCCTCTATCCAGATTTGATGTGGTGCTCGGGATGGATTGGCTGAGTTTGAATCAAGCCAGTACCACGTGCCACAAGAAGTTGATCTCCTTTCTGTTGGCTGATGGCACAAGAGTAGTAGCAAGGGGAGAGAAAGCTGGGTCTGTAATACCTATTATCTCCTGTTTGAAAGCAAAGAAAGCATTGGATAGGGGATGTGATGTTGGAATATGCCCGCTGACACGAACGAGTTAATGGCACTACCGATGAGGTATAGGCCTATTGGGTCACACACCAAGTATTGATTCCGGCAACACGATCAAGTAAAAGAGAGGAAAAGGCCAAAATGGGTTTTGGCAGGATGGTACACGGGCCGTGTCCAGTCCAACATACACGAGGCGTATTAGCCCATTTCAAGGTCGTGTAGTTTGGGCCTATACGGGCCGTGTAGATGAACACGGGCCGTGTAGATGAACACGGGCCGTGTTGTGCCTGTTAGACATGGGCTGTCTTAGCCCAATTAGGGCCGTGGACTTTGGGCCTTCATGGTCGTGTTGACCAACACGGGCCGTGTACGTCTCCTGTAACAGCAGAATTAACAGCCTTAAAAACTTAGTTTAATGGTGTTAACTTATAATAATGGTGGTAGACAAAGAGGCTACGAGTTATCTGCACTAAGTGAGGCTTTTTGCATACACTTTGTCTCTTGGTTGATACTAGAACTCTCTCTCTTCTTCATCTTGTTCTTGGTGTTCTTGAGCACAAGAAGCAAGAAATATATACACTTGATAGTTGTTTTGGTGGTTGCACATCAATTTGCTAGCACTTGGGATTCAAACAAGCTTGGGGTGGACTTCATTGGAGGAGTTCTTTGTTGGATTCTAAGCTACTTGACACGGAAGGTTGATTTGTGTCTTGCACTATTGAGGTATAACCTTTCTTCTTATCTTGTTCATATTAGTTGCAATTTCATTGTTAGATTTTGGTCCATGGGAGTGTATTCATTAGTTTGGTATCGATTTTTGTTATACATATTGCTTCCGTTGCTACTTGTTTTTGCCAAACAAATACCTTTAGTGGTATCAGAGCCATATCTAACATGGCTATGCACTATTGAGTCTAGAAAAACCATAAAAGTGTTTTTAGATAAGAAAAGTCTTTTCTTAAAATTGGTTTTTCCATTGAGACTCTTGTTGTGCTAGAATAGATTTATTCGTAGTCTTGTTAATATATTTTAGATTTTTATATTTATATATTTGTTGTAACTTGACATGAAGTGTACATAAATATATACTTATAAATGTATATATGAATATGTGTCTCAAAAATGGTTTGGTACACTAATACATATGTACAAGGATTGTCTTGTGGTGTCTTTGATGTTTTGACAATCTTAACTAAAATATAGATATATATTTATATATCATGGTTATGTGTGGCACACCATGTTTCTATTTGATATGTTTGGTTTGATTCGATAACAAGATATGCCCTTAGACCTATGTGTTGTGGTGATTGATTATTTTGGTTTTTAGCGGCCTGCGTGCTGTATTGTTGTAATAATATTAGTTTATTTACTTATTGGTGCGGCTTGCACGCCGTTTCTTTTATTCTATGTATTTGTATAAATAGTATAGGATTGCGACCTGCGTGTCGTTTATATATATTCTATGTATTTGTATATAGTATAGATTTAAAACCGGAATAGTCAACGGGAGTCATGGTGATGACGTGTTGGCGAGAAGGAATCAACATGCTATTGGAGTTGTTGGATTCAGTGGGAGCTCACCCAACAAGACCATATCTTGTACTTAGATTTTTGGCCTCGTTTTCCCGGTTGTGGCTGACTGGGAAAATGCATAGGAATTTTGGGCATGTTACCGAATCATATATATATATATATATATTTGCGTGGTTGTATTTTATTTTTCTATGCATGGATTAGGATTCACATGCTAGACAATTTTTCCTTTAAAATTAAATAAAATACAATGTTTGTTAAAATGGTTAACAATTGTGCGCGAACAGAAGTGACAAAGAAAATATAAAAATGGTATTATATTAAAAGTACTTAAAATCGTTTTGACACTTACTTTGTTAATTCACAAAAGGGTTTTTATAAACCGGAAATAAAATCCCGTTTTTCAAAATGTAAATCACGCACCGTCCGTAAGATGACACCACCCGAATCTAACGAAGCAATGATGATTGTCGAGCTAAGCACGAGTCATTCCTTGTGTAGTTGTGTGGAAGGTGAGTGGGTAACTCGCATGATTGGTTGTCGAGCTAGGCACGAACCGATTAATGGTCGAGAGTGCCACCCGTGTGTCTTGTCGGACGATTTACAATTTTAGTATATAATTCTTGGTTAGTTGTCGAGCTAAGCACGAGCTAAACAAAAATTATATATTAAGATTGGTGTAAGATAGGGATCAAACATGCCAACCGACATAATGGATGTCAACAGATCCCACAAGTGTCTAAGAGTTGTAATAGAGATTACAATTGGTAAAATTGTTGCTGGCCTAAATAGCTTCGCCACGTGATCCGCGATAAACCCGTCACGGTGCGAGGTGAAATAAGGTTCTTAGCCCTTGTTACAAATAAATTGTTTTGTTTAAAACTATGGGTACTTATTTTAACAAGGATTTCCAAACTAACTAAAACTACTTTGCTATTTTAGATGGCGTCTTCAAGCAACACCAACACCACCAACCATTTTTCGCTTAGAGTTTTCCTTGAAAAGGAGAAACTCAATGGTAACAACTTCTTGGATTGGTTTAGGCAACTTAAACTTGTCCTACGCCAAGAAGGTAAGATGGTTACCATAGACGAGGCCCTACCCGAGGCTCCTGCTGCCAATGCCACTCGGGCTATCCGGGACGCTTATGAGAAGCGTGTAAAGGATACCGAGGACATTACTTGCCTCATCCTAAGTACTATGATCCCCGAGCTCCAAAAGCAAATTGATCATTTGAGTGCTTTTGACTTGATCTCTCAGCTTAAGGAAATGTTCCAGCAGCAAGCGAGACAAGAGAGGTTCGAGTGTCTTAAGACGTTGCTTGGTAGTAAGATGGCCGATGGCGGGAATGTGAGTGCTCACGTGTTGCACATGAAAGCAAACGTGGAGCGCATGGAACGGCTCGGATTTACCATAGGGAGGGAGTTAGCCGTGGATTTGATCCTATGGTCTCTGCCTACCGCGTATGATCAATTCGTTATGAGTTATCATATGCATAGTATGGATAAGTCCATTATAGAGCTTCATGGTATGCTTAAGACAACGGAGTCTAGCATGACCAAAAATAAGCCCGCCATTCCAAATCCCGTTCTTGCTATAAGGGAGGGGCGAATCCAGAAGAAGAAGAGGCCCGCTTATACCCCTAAGGGTAAGGGGTAGGGGAAGATTGGCACTGCCAAGTCTAGCCCCGCTTCGGAGGGTAAAGGCAAGGGGAAGATGGTTCCCCAAGACAAAACTACGAATGATGCGGAATGCTTCTTCTGCGGGAAGAAGGGCCATTGGCGCCGTAACTGCCCGGGGTACTTAGAAGGTCTTAAGAAGCTCAAGAGGTTGAACATCGGGGGAACTTCTGATTCAGGTACATATATGATTGAACTCCATCATACTTCTACATCTGGTAGTTGGGTATTAGATACCGGCCATGGCACTCACGTTTGTAATATTGTGTTGGTGCTAAGGACAAGTAAAAGGATGGAGAATGGCGAGCTTGACTTGATAATGGGAAACAAGGAGATTGTCCTGGTCAAGGCTCGAGGAGAAGTTGAATTATCTTTTAATTCCGGTTTTTCCATATTATTATTGAACATATGCTATTCGCCGCTTGTGGCGCGAAACATTATCTCTTTTCACGCATTACATGACAATGGTTTTGCTTTTTCTTTTGATAATGGAGTTATTGTTTGTTTTAAAAATAATGTTTGTTATTTTAAAGCTTATCCTTGTCGTGGTATTTATGAAGTAGATGCGTACGTTAGTGATAATCGTTCAATCATGAATATTGATTCAACGTCTAAAAATGGTTTAGACAAATTGTCTTTGTAGCATGATCGACTTGGCCATATAAACAAGACTCGTATCGCCAAGCTCCAAGCAGATGGGATCTTGGAATCATTTGACCACGAGTCAAATGAAGTATGCGAATCTTGTTTATTAGGCAAGATGACTAAAGCACCCTTTTCCGGTGTGAATGAGAGGGGTAAAGACTTATTGGACATTATACATTCCGATGTGTGTGGTCCATTTAAGTACATCACAAGAGACAATTCTAGATACTTCGTTACCTTTATAGATCATTATAGTAGGTATGGGTATGTCTACTTGGTTAGACAAAAGTCCAAGAACATTGAGGTCTTTAGGACTTTCCAAAACGAAGTAGAGAATCAATTGGGCAAAAAGATTAACATACTTAGATCCGATAGGGGTGGTGAGTATCTTAGTCAAGAGTTTCGTGATGATCTTAACGGTTGTGGAATTATCTCACAAGTTACACCTCCTAGGATGCCGCAATTAAATGCTGTCACCGAGAAGAAGAACCGAACATTTCTAGATATGGTTTGGTCTATGATGAGTCACACCGAAGTGCCTATAAGCCTTTGGGGTTATACTCTTGAAACGGAAACAAGAATCCTTAATCTCATTCCAACGATGAAGGTCGATAAAACACCTTTCGAGATGTGGCATGGGAAACCTCCCGTTCTTGCCTATCTAAAGGTTTGGGGTTGTCAAGCCTACGTACGACGTGAGGTAGATGACAAGTTAGAGCCCCGATCCGAAAAGTGTTATTTCATCGGATATCCAACTACGGGTATTGGATATATATTCTATAAACCTTACGAGAACAAAGTATTTGTTGCTCGGAAGGCGGTCTTTTTAGATAAAGAATTAGTATCCAATCAGCAAGGCGGGACTAAGATTGATTTTGAAGAAGTTCAAGAGTCAACGGATGAAAGACCTGACGTTGGCACTAGCCAACAACCTAGTGAGGTTGAGTCTGAGCATGACAATGCGGAGCCTAACGTACATCCGTTACCTCCCCGTAGATCTCGTAGAACTCGCCATGAGCTAGAGAGATATGGGTTTCTCATATCCGAGGGCGACGAGTTATTGGTGGATCTTAATGAGCCCACTAACTATCGGGAAGCGGCAGCGGGCCACGAGTCTGCTAAATGGAAGGAGGCAATGGTTAACGAGATGCAATCCATGGAGGATAACCAGGTTTGGGAACTGGTTGATCCCACACCAGGTTGTAAACCAATAGGGTATAAGTGGGTCTTCAAGAAGAAGACCGACATGGATTGAAAAGTAAACACTTTCAAAGACCGACTGGTGGCTAAAGGTTTCACCCAGACACATGGTGTCGACTATAATAAAACTTTTTCCCCAGTGGCCATGTTGAAATCTATTAGGATACTTTTGGCAATCACCGCATTCATGATTACGAAATATGGCAAATGGATGTCAAAACCGCCTTCCTTAATGGGAAGCTCTCCGAAGAGGTGTATATGACGCAGCCTGAGGGTTTTGTACATCCGAAGCATCCTAATAGAGTGTGTAGACTAAAGAAGTCCATTTATGGACTTAAACAAGCATCTCGTAGTTGGAATCTATGCTTTGATGAGAAAATCAAAGAGTTTGGTTTTTCAAAGAGTGTATACGAGCCATGTGTATACGTTAGGGCTAGTGGGAGCGCCGTTGTTTTCTTAGTCTTGTATGTGGATGATATCCTACTCATTCTTAAAGATATTCCAACCTTGCAAAGTGTTAAAACTTGGCTTGGAAAATGCTTTTCGATGAAAGACTTAGGAGAGGCGGCATATATTCTGGGTATCAAGATCTATAGAGATAGACCTAGAAAACTTCTCGGGTTGAGTCAAAGTACAAACATTGACAAAGTCTTGAAGCGGTTCATGATGGAGGACTCTAAGAAAGGAAATCTTCCTATGTCGCATGGAGTGATATCGTGTAAGACTCAATGTCCTAGTTCTCAAGAGGAACTAGAAGTAATGAAGCGAGTACCATATGCTTCGGCCGTGGGCTCGATCATGTACGCCATGTTATGTACTCGTCCTGATGTGTCATGCGCTTTGAGCTTGACTAGTAGATATCAGGGAAACCCGGGCAAGCCCATTGGGTTGCGGTAAAGAACATTCTTAAGTATCTTAGGAGGACTAAAGAAATGTTCTTGATCTTTTGGGGTGAGGAAGAGCTCAAAGTAAAGGGTTACTCTGATGCTAGCTTCCAAACTGATAGGGATGACTGCCAATCACAATCGGGATTTGTGTTCCAATTGAATGGTGGGGGTATTACTTGGAGAAGTTCAAAGCAAGACACAGTAGCTGATTCTACTACAGAGTCAAAATACATTGTGGCAAGTGAAGCTGCTAAAGAAGCTGTGTGGATAAGGAAGTTCATCCGAGTCCTTGGAGTGGTTCCTAGCATATCCGACCCTGTTGAGATCTTTTGTGACAATGAGGGTGCGGTAGCCTTAGCGAAGGAACCGAGAGCTCACAAGAGAACAAGGCATATACCTCGTAAGTACCACTTGATTAGAGAGATGATTGAAAGTGGTGAAGTCGCTATTAGTAGAGTAACCTCGGAAGGCAATTTGGCCAATCCGTTTACTAAACCGTTGTCACAAGCCTCTCATGATTCTCACACTACGGAGATAGGTGTTAGATTTGCTCATGACTTGGTTTAGATTTAGTTTTAATTTATGTTTGGACCATTATGTATTTGGGAACATTAAGCAATAATGTCACTAATGTTTGTTTCGATTTATATAGTAGAGATCTATATATACGCGTGTTGCGGTTACTTACATTTAGTCTTTATTGTGTTCTATCTTTGCATGTTTAATTTCTTCCCTAGATTCTTTTACAATCTTTAAGTCTCCAGGAATCAGTCATACTTTGTGGGATGGAAGTATGAATTAAGATTGAGGTAAAGAATTGATTTTGATAAAACGTGATTCTTGCCTATACTTGAAAGGGGTTTCAAGTGATTGGAGGACCTGCACCCGAGTTTACTTCATGGTTTTAGTCACAAGTAACTCGGGATGGTAATGACATTTCATCCTTAAGCTAGAGATACATGTGATCTCAAAGCATAGGTTTGCTTTGCTTTGATCGTTTTCTAACGTGGTCCGTAACTGGTCGTTATAAGGGAGATGATTGGGTAGAGTATTATCTATGTGGCGGGACTATGTAGTCGAAAGGTATTTGTTCCTCTATGTATAGAGAGAATATCCATGGGCCCTTAATAATTGAGTGTTGACGTTAATATGCATGGCAGTGCTCAAGTTCTATTGATAATGGATCAATGTTGACTTGATTTGTTGGTCACCACTAATCTAGAATCGAGAAACATAATCTTGAACGATCTGAAGGTTGACTATATTCCATGCCTTGTGTTCACATTGGATATCGCGAACAAAGGGATGTACATGTTCATTTATCTTTAGGACAATCATTTCATGATTGGGGATCTTGTCAAGAGTGGCATACCCTATACTAACTTGGGAGCATAGATGTCTTGCTAGAGGCGGCTCTATGTTTGTGTTATTTTTCGTAGTCGTGTCACGTGCAAGTGGGAGTCTGTTGGAATATGCCCACTAACACGAACGAGTTAATGGCACTACCGATGAGGTATAGGCCTATTGGGTCATACACCAAGTATTGATTCCGGAAACACGATCAAGCAAAAGAGAGGAAAAGGCCAAAATGGGTTTTGGCAGGATGGTACACGGGCCGTGTCCAGTCTAACATACACAAGGCATATTAGCCCAGTTCAAGGTCGTGTGGTGTGGGCCTATACGGGCCGTGTAGATGAACACGGGCCATGTTGTGCCTGTTAGACATGGGCTGTCTTAGCCCAATTGGGGCCGTGGACTTTGGGCCTACATGGTCGTGTTGACCAACACGGGCCGTGTACGTCTCCTGTAACAGCAGAAATTACAGTCTTAAACACTTAGTTTAATGGTGTTAACTTATAATAATGGTGGTAGACAAAGAGGCTACGAGTTATCTGCACTAAGTGAGGCTTTTTGCATACACTTTGTCTCTTGGTTGATACTAGAACTCTCTCCCTTGTTCATCTTGTTCTTGGTGTTCTTAAGCACAAGAAGCAAGAAATATATACACTTGATAGTTGTTTTGGTGGTTGCACATCAACTTGCTAGCACTTGGGAATCAAACAAGCTTGGGGTGGACTTCATTGGAGGAGTTCTTTGTTGGATTCTAAGCTACTTGACAGGGGAGGGTGATTTGTGTCTTGCACTATTGAGGTATAACCTTTCTTCTTATCTTGTTCATATTAGTTGCAATTTCATTGTTAGATTTTGGTCCATGGGAGTGTATTCATTAGTTTGGCATCGATTTTTGTTATACATATTGCTTCCGTTGCTACTTGTTTTTGCCAAACGAATACCTTCATATGAATCTTACTTGGCATACGTCATTGACGGAAAGAAGGAGAAGCAGGTGATGAATGATATACGGGTGGTAACGGAATACCCGGAAGTGTTTCGAGAAGAATTTCTAGGATTGCCTCCAGTTCGTGAGGTAGAATTCAAGATTGATCTGATCCCTGGTTCCCGACCAATGGCAAAGGCTCCATACAGGTTGGCACCTTCAGAGATTCCGGAGATAATGACTTAGATACAGGATCTGTTAGACAAAGGCTTCATTCGTCCAAGCTCATCTCCGTGGGGTGCACCGCTATTTTGTTTGTAAAGAAGAAAGACGGTACGTTGCATATGTGTATCGACTACCGTGAACTAAATAAGAGAACGATAAAGAACAAGTATCCATTGCCAAGAATCGATAATTTGTTTGATCAGCTATAGGGAGCTTAGATCTTTTCCAAGATTGACTTGAGATCAAGTTATCATCAGGTGCGTGTTTCAGAGGAAGATGTGTCAAAGACAGCCTTTCGTACACGCTACGGTCACTACGAGTTCTTGGTTATGCCGTTCGGATTAACCAATGCACCTGCAATATTTATGGATTTGATGAAAAAGGTCTGTCGACCATTCTTGGATGATTTTGTGATACTCTTCATCGATGATATTCTGATTTATTTGAAGAGTGAATTGGAACATGAACATCATTTTAGACAGGTTCTGGAAACCTTGAAGAAAGAACATTTGTTTGCTAAGTTCTCAAAGTGCGAATTCTGGTTGAGAGAGGTTCAGTTCTTGGGGCACGTGATTTGTAATGAAGGAGTGAAAGTGGATCCTTCAAAGGTGGAAGCTGTAATGAACTGGAATGCTCCGAAGTCACCCTCTGAGATAAAGAGTTTCCTTGGTTTGGTCGGGTACTACCGCTGGTTTATCAAAGATTTCTCCAACATTACGGGTCCGTTGACTAAGCTAACTCGGAAAGACGTGAAGTTTGTATGGGGTGGTGAACAAGATAGAGCCTTCTAGATGTTCAAGCAGTTGTTGTGTCAAGCTCCTATCCTAGCATTGCCAAGTGGGTCAGATGACTTTATTGTCTATTGCGATGCATCGTTTGTTGGATTAGGTTGTGTACTTATGTAGAGGGATCGGGTGATTGCGTATGCTTCAAGATAGTTGAAACCACATGAAAAGAATTACCCGACTCATGATTTGGAGCTAGCAGCTGTTGTATTTGCCCTTAAGCTGTGGAGACACTACCTGTATGTCACCAAGTGCGTGATTTGTACTGATCATAAGAGTCTTCAGTATGTGTTTGCATAGAAAGAGTTGAACATGACATAAAGACGATGGGTGGAGTTGATAAAGTATTATGATTGCGAAATCAGATATCGCCCTGGGAAAGCAAATGGGGTAGCAGATGCCTTAAGCCTTAAGGGAGCGGGAAGTTCTATCCAATTTATGCGTATGGAGATTGTGTCTGATTTAGTGGATAGATTGAAGTCTGCCCAGTTGGAAGCTTTAAAGGAACAAAATTTGAAGAATGAATTGATGAGGAAACGTAAGGATGAACTTACTGATGATACACATGGATTGAAAGTATATAAGACTCGTGTGTGGGTGCCTATGCTTGGAGAATTGAGAAAGCTAATTTTAACAGAAGCACACAAGTTGAGACTGTCTGTACACCCAGGAAGCACTAAAATGTATAACGATTTGAAAGTGATTTACTAGTGGCCTACGATGAAGGAAGATGTGGCACACTTTGTAGAATCGTGCCATATTTGTGCGCAGGTGAAAGTAGAACATCAGAAGCCTTACCGATCCTTGAAACAGTTAGAGATTCCTGAGTAGAAATGGGAACAAATAATAATGGATTTTGTGACAAAACATCCGCGTACTCAGAAGCATCACAATATGATTTGGGTGATTGTGGATCGACTGACGAAGAGTGCCCATTTTCTGGCTACATGTGAGACGGCTTCTCTGCGTAAGTTAGCTCAACTGTATATTGATGAGATTGTTGCGAGGCATGGCATACCGTTGTCGATTGTATCTGACAGAGACTCCATGTTTGTTTCTAACTTCTAGAGGAGTTTATAGAGGGAATTGGGGACGAGGATTAACTTGAGTACAGCTTATCATCCCCAAACTAATGGTCAGACTGAGCGAACCATACAGACACTCGAAGATATGTTACGTGTCTGTGTAATTGAGTATGGTGGATCTTGGGATTTGCACCTGCCATTGATAGAGTTTGCATATAATAATTCTTATCACCCCAGTATTAGGGAGCCTCCGTACGAAATGTTATACGGCTGTTGCTGCCGTACTCCAACGTGTTGGTTAGAGGTTGGAGAGAAGCAGTTTGCAGGGCCCGATATAGTTCAGTTAACTGCTGACAAGGTTGCTATTGCAAGAGGCAAGTTGAAATCTGCCAGAGATAGACAGAAAATGTACGCAGATTCATGACATCATCCAGTTACGTTTGATGTAGGGGGAGTTAGTATATTTGAAGGTCTCTCCGTGGAAAGGCGTGATTCATTTCCGTAAAGGCGGGAAGTTGGCTCCCCGTTACATTGGTCTCTTCCGGGTTTGTTAGATAGTTAACAATCAGACAGTTACACTGGATCTTCCAGCAGAACTCGCAGGTATTCACGATACGTTCAACGTCTGTTATTTGAGGAAATGAAAGGTTGAAGATGAAAGCCAGATTCTCCCAGTACAATATCTGAAAATTGATTCGAAGAAAAGACTAATAGAAGAACGTGTTGAACTGTTAGATCGCAAAGTGACCAAGCTCTGTAAGAAACAGATTCCGATGGTGTTGGTCAAGTGAAAGCACAGTCTAGGTTCTGATTTGACATGGGAGACTGAAGTTGAGATGAGAGACAGATATCCCCATTTGTTTGAGCAAGAAAGGATTCCGAGGACAGAATCCTCTCAAGGGGGAGAGATTTTTAACACCTGCAAACCTGGGCTAGGAGATTAGCAGGTTTGTGGTATGTGCTTATTTGTTTTAATGTGATTAAGTGGTTAATTATTTGATTAATTAATTAAAAGTATGTGTTAATGTATTTATGCATGTATTTTATGGTAAGTATGTATGATAGTTGTCGTATGCATGAATGTATATTAATTATATACGTGAGGTGTGTATGTACAAGAGGTGGAATGCCACCTCCTGCTTTTATGCATGTATACGTGTAGAACTTTGTGGGTAATTACTCATTATCTTCAAAGCAAAGAAAGTGTTGTGTGTGTATTTGTGTTTTCTCTCGACCGAAGGAAGAACAAAAGAAGAAAAGATAATCGGATTTCAAGTTGGTGTGTACAAATTCAAGTAAAAGGTTAGATTTGTTCTTATTATGATTACATGTTAGCTTGACAAGATCGATGATTGAATAACATGAATTTATGAAGAACACTAGAATCGGTTTTGTAGAAACTTGATTTTTGGGTTTTATGTGTTCTTATGATTTATATACTTGTAAGATGATATGATGCATGAACATGTGTTTAAATATGTTTAAACATGTTTCTAGTGAGTTTTGATGAATGTTATAAAGTTCTAGAAATAAGCTATGGTTAAAGATATGAGGTTGGCGGATTTGCTAGAATGAAGAAGATGATTAAATCCGATTGTTGAAATCCGGTACATTGAAAACCGACTCTTTATATGAATTCCGATTCTTTGAGAAACCGATACTTAGAATTCGAGAAACCAGAATCCGACATACCCCAAATTCGATTCTTATATATATGAAATCCTACACTTGAAAACCAAGAACCTAGAATCCGATACATGTGAAATCCGGAACCGAAAACCGATAGTTTGGAAATCCGATTGATAGAATCCAATAACTTGGAATCCGATTCAACCCGAATCCGACAAGGGTGGAATCCGACAGCTTATAAAATCCGACACTGAGAGTTGCGGACTTTTAGAAATCCGAGTGTCAAATCCGATGATTTAAGAATCCAACATTTTGTGTTTTGAAATTGCAATTGTTATTGTTTGTTGTTTATTTGGAGAATGATTAACTTATAATTATATGTGGACAGATATATTTATGAGGTTGAAACTGATTGGTTATTGCTTTGTTTTCAGGCAATCCAATGACTTGGTAACATTAGACATCTGAGTTCGTGCTAAATTTGAGGTGAGTGGACGTTAATCGCGGATGGTAAAGATTTCGGTTAATGTTATTGACGTGATGCATGATGTGATTGAGATTGGATTGATTGATTGAACTGCTGATTGTGATTATTGATTGTTGATATCTGCTGCATGACTTTTTGGTCGATACGCGCTTTTAGGATGATTTTGAGTTGCGTTTGAGAAGTCAGCTATACGTGGAATTGGGCTGGGCTCGTCTACTGGTTGGTTGAACAGTGGTAGCCTTACTGTTGCATATGTTGCTTCAGAGGAGGATTTCACTGTGCCAATTCAGAAGAGAGTTATCGGTAAACATTTGCTTTGGCTGGCATTGGTTGTAGGTTATGCGCCGAACCACCGGTCTTCTTGGATATGTGATTACATGCTTTGATATTGACTGTGAATGTTTCCTTTTGGTGTTTAGCATCTACTCACTTAGCTTTGTGATAATTCCCCTCACTTGATGTTTTGCAGGTTTGTGTTGTTGAGGTCGAAGAAGGAAGAGTTGACCCCACTTTGATATTCTATTTAAATCAAACGAGCCAGTTGTTTTTGTAACACCAAACAGTTGTAGTTGTTGTTGTGTGACATCCGTCACCAGAGCAGGTTAACCAGTTTAGACTCTCAAATTGTTATTTGGTTTCATGCGTATAATTTCCCTTGAAACCCAAAAAATCCAAATGAGTGATGAGTATTAGAAGGTATACTCTCTTTACGCACTATTCGGACCATGACACTTAGACAATCCTATAGTTACATGTTTAACGTGTGAAACAAATTCGTTACATGCACCTTGAATGCACATCAAGGGTGACACAAGCTCAAGTAGTAAATAGAGCTCAAGAGAATAAAAGTACAATTCTTGGAATAGTTGTTATACGTATATAAACTCTATTGAGACTCAAATAATTTTAAAGAAAATTAATACAATAACAAGCAACCGTATGACATCCAAATTTAAGTAATAGTAATAATAACACAACAAATAAGTTGGCACTACAAACCAAAATAATAAAACTCTAAAACAACTCCTAAAATTTAATAACTTAGAATACTAATATGAATTGTAACACATGGCAAGGATAAGTGCACCACTTGCACCCCTTTTTCTTTTATCCTTGTCAACACTAAATTATAAAAAAAACATATATACCTATATATGTAGTACCTAAATCGGCCAAGGGAAGAAAAAAAAAAGAGGGAAAAGAGGAGCCTTTTCTTCCCATTCAAAATTTGAAAGATATATGTACAAATGGAAACTTAATCACCCATTAATCTTGCATCCGTTCCTAAATAAGCCTCCGATCTTCCTTCACAAGCCATCACCTCCTTCTTCACTCCCAAAAATCGGCCTCCATCCTCCATTTTCTCCTCTCTTGATCTTGTTCATCGAACACTAGGCAACAAAGTAAGGAATGAAGAAGATAACTCAAGAATATCGAGTATTGAGGTAAGAACTACACAATCCCTAGTACTTAATAAAGTTTCTTCATTCCTAATCATAACAAATTCTGATTTTTATGAACTCCCATGATCAATCCTTGAAGAACTTGGAGTCTTGATGATCCAAACTCACAATCGGCAAAGCGGTAATCAATCTAAACTTTCTCATCGTTTCTCTACACCTTCATCCTCTTTATTTATCTATTTGAAAACCCTAAGTGATGAATATAAAAGAAAATGTAAGAAACAATACAAATATATATAAAAGAACGATTTTGATGAACAATAAGCAAAACAAAATCAAAAGGCTAAACCTTGTTACTAAAAGATGAGAAATATAAAATCTAGAATCTGACAGAAACATTGGGTCGTGTTAAGGAGGTCATAACTTAGGCACTTCGTGGACTTTTATTTCGTATTTTAAGTCTAAACAGAAGTACTTTGAGTCTACTTTCTACTCCAATTGATCTCATCTAAAAAAGATATCGTTTGATCATCCAAACAAATTAAAACATTTTGGTGCGCAAATCTGGATTATTGGGACAGAAGCATAGGAAACTTATCCGCGCTATAAATCACCTATCTTGATGAATAAAACCGTGATATTCATACATGACGAAGCTTAATGTATCTATAGAGTTCTGTAAAAATTTTGGAAATTAATTCATTCATTTACTATTTTAAATAGTAATAAAATTTCTATCACATAAACAGTGGTATTTTCGGTTTAGTTGATTATCACGAATTTATTTTAATATAAAAGTAAAAGAATAAATTCTAGAAAAATTAGAGTTTCATCTAGAGACATGGAAGTACATTTCATAAAATTTTAGGAATTTAACTAGGTCATTTAGAGGGATTTAAAAATACGAAATAGAACAACAAATTCTGCCAGAAAACTACTTGAGTCCTAAAAAGAATTTTTAAAAGCATTAAAATAAAGTAATGACACTTGTAACAAATCTAAGTGATAACACAAATACACCTAACATAAGAAAGACATTATCCGAATTAATACAGGAGTAATCTATCAAACTTAGATTACTACCTAAGAGTTTCACACCATGAGAACTAATTTCATGAAACCTATTGTAGATTTTTTAGCAGAATACATCTCACTAGCTACTACCAACACTCAAGGTGAGTACTCATGGCCCCTTTTGCATGTTTTCTTGGGGGAAAATGACACTCAATAAGTTGCTTTATTTTTCATGCTGTGAATTGAAATTCGTTTCTTTTTGACAACTTTGATTATGTGTTACATGCTTGTGTGAACCCGATGATGGGTTAAGTCAATTAAACTAACCCAATGATGGGTTAAGTCAATCAAACTAACCCGGTGATGGGTTAAGTCAATCAAACTAACCCGGTGATGGGTTAAGTCAATCAAATGAACCCGATGATGGGTTAAGCCAATCGAATTCAAATTTACCCAACTTAGTGCTCCAGCTGGTAGGCTTTGTTGGATGACAAAATCATATTGGACATTGTGGTCCGGTTATCATTATTCATATTGGACATTGTGGTCCGGATATCATTATTCATATTGGACATTGTGGTCCGGTTATCATTATTCTTATTGCGAGTTTGTGTTACACTATATCCATTGTCAAACTATTGTATACACGGCAAATCAATTATTTTGTTTAAACCTGCGAGCTCACCAACCATTGTGTTGACATTTTTAGAGTGTTCATTTTCAGGTAATACTAACGCTAACGCTTAAGGATCCTAGAAGACTCTAGTCGGGCCTTAGCGTGACTCATAGCGAGAATCAAACTCTTCTTATTTTTTTGTGATTTGGATGTTTGTTAATACTTCAACTTACTATTTGGTGTTGGGCTTGTTATCCGTATACCTAACCCGGGTTGTGGGGTTTACTTTCGCACGATCATTTATTTTTTGTTGGTTGTTTATGTTGCCGTGGAACCGACTTAACACGGCACAAGACTCCTCTTGTGTCGGGGAAACGTCGTAACACGTTGGATTAATTGCATTTAGTGATTTTCTCTATTTTATATCAATGTGTTATGACGATCCTCTCCGTCACACTTCGCGATTCCGCCTTGGCGGGGTGTGACAGATTGCTATCAGAGCCATTGGTTATAGAGAATTAGGTGGCTTAACCTACACTATAACCTAAGTACCTCATGTAGTTGCATAATAGGAACTACATGTGCATGCTATTTCATTTCGCGAATTCTCACGCTTCAGCCAAATCGGCTAAACCACGGACGATACCCTTCAAAATTTTAACCTCCGTTAAGTATTCTATCTAGGAAACGATGGTATGCACAATTCGAACCCCTACCTGCTCTGAGTTGTCGATCGCTTCCTTAAAAAGGAAACTTGAGGAAAGAGATGAACAAATTCAAGAACAAGAGAATGAAATACGTCAACTAAAAATAGTAATGCAATCGGTCGGGATGATTCAAACAATGGACGGGCAACACCACGTGCCCGAACATGAGGCGACGATTCATCCTCAATACGCCCCTCTCGGTCTCCCGGAGCCCGTACCATCAACGTACGAGGATCCATACGAAAGAGTGAGAGTGGCGGGGGAGAATCGTACCGACCATCAACTTCAAAATCAAGTGAATATACTAAAAGATAGGGCGGATCGCCAAACAAGGGAACAAATGCAACAAGGACAAAGGATTCTAGAGCTAGAAGAAAGTCTCAATGCACAAATGGAGCTAATAGAATTACTAAGGGGAGCGGAAGGAGATTCCGAAAAAGACCCTGAGGAAGACCCCAAAGTGGATTCCGGGGATCCTACCAACGAATTGCAAGCGCCTATCTTATATATTATTAAGCCTATTTGATTTATTAACAATATTTTATTTATCTTTCATGAGCTTTGTATGGTTTTTGAACCACTAAGATTAAATATAAATAAAGAGGCGAGTTATTTAATCATCTTGCTTACGTCTAACACGCATTGTGTGGTTACAAATTTCAGTGCAACCCAAGCATACATGCAAAGCCTCTTCGAATGACTATGTGGAAAGTATTTGTTTATTGTTATATGTTGTTAGAAAATAAAGGGAAGGGTTGTGTGGGCACTTCTAATATTGTATGATTCAAGATCATATAGACTTAGAATTTTTGATCTAGCTTTACTGCATGTTCTCGTTTGATGTTGCCTTAGAGTAGGGCCAATAATTCGAATGACTATGTGATCTAGTGTCATACATGGCCAAGTGTTCATAACTACCTGGACCTATAGGAAGTAGAGTATCGACCTATGTTAGTGAATCGGGATGACTAGTAGTGCCTTAAGAAGAGTTGTGATAATTATGGATGCATTGCGCCTGATCACCGCCATGCACACATACCTAACACAAGGACACTTAAAGCATTGTGAAGCATCCTTTGAAATAGACTACGATTTCAGGTTAAGATAGTGCGTGATAGACCGATATCTATAACTATACGGTAGAAAGTAGCCAAGTGCTATGACACATGTACAAAATACTAAGAGTAACGATACCCACGATTTGTCTTTTGTTTAAATTATGTACTTACCTTCGTATATAACCTACCTCCAAGAAGATCCAACCACAACATAGGTCGTGGTGCCGGTAGTGGTGGTGCTATGAATGATAACAACGATAACCCTAACATTGTTGGGCTTATAGCCTAGCAACTACAAGCCCTAATTCCTAACCTCGTCACCCAGATCAGCAACAGCCTAGGTAACCAACATAACGACGGTGGTGGTGATGATAACATGAACCTTAGTGGTGATGAAGTTAACAAAACGGGGAATGTCTGAAATGACAATAAGAAAGTTAGAGTAGCAACAGTATTCATGGCAACTAACCCTGCGAAGAAGGAATATGCGGATCCGGCACCGAAGTGTGCAAAAATGCAATTATCACTATTTTCAGAATGTACCATGTCGTAACCGCTTAGGGCACTATGCTAAGGACTGTAGGACCGGGGCAAAATGATAGCACTAGTCAATACAGTGAACCAAGTAAGTAATCAAGGAGATTGTTTTGAATGTGGAAGTACCGACCATTGCAAAAACGCACACCCCAAGCTAAATAGAGCACATGTTCAAGGAGGAAACCGTCCAAATCAACCATTGGCCATAGAAGGAAATCACAATCAAGATAACAATGAAAATCAAGCTCGTGGGAGAGCATTTGTTTTGGGTGCAAACAAAGCCCGCCTAGATCCAAACATTGTGATGGGTACATACTCTTTAAACAACTACTATGCTACTAGTTAATTGATTATGGTGCTGATTATACCATTAGTTCCACTAGATTCGTGACTTTAGTGGATATGAAACCTAATAACCCAGACACTAGTTATTTGATAGAGATAGCTAAGGGGTTGAAACCAGTAAGGTTATTCGTGAGTGTGACTCGGAATTGGAAGGTGTTTCATTTAGCATAGGTTTGATACCTTTTAGACATGGAAGTTTTAATGTGATTGTGGGAATGGAATGGTTGTCAAAATACAAGGCCGAAATCGTTTGCCATGAGAAGATAGTCCGAATTCCCCTACCTTATGGCAAAGTGCTTAAGATCGACCCAAAGGAGGGTTGAAGCACTTTATGAGTACGAAAACGGAGGAGAAGAAACTCGGAGATGTCCCAGTGGTCCGAGACTTTCCGGAGGTATTTCCAAGGAATGATGACCTATTCGATCAACTACAAGGCTTGCGAAATTCCCCCAATGTAGACCTTTGTTTCGGCCACCATCAATTGAGGATAAGTGAGGTTAAGATTCCAAGGACCACATTTAGGATTCGCTATGCACAATTTGAGCTCACTGTTATGCCCTTCGGATTAACTAACACACCCGCGGAGTTCATGGATTTGATGAACCGCGTACACAAACCATTTTTGGATAAGTTTATCATTGTCTTATTCGATGACATTTTGATCTATTCCAAGGCTAAGGAAGGACACGAAGTGCAATTGAGATTAATTCTGGAGTTACTTGGGAAGGAGAAGTTATACGCCAAATTTTTGAAATGCGAATTTCGGTTGCAGGAAGTACATTTTCTCGGTCACGTGGTTAATGACAATGGAATTCATGTGGAGCCCAGTAAGATTGAGGCCATAAAGAAATGGAGAAAACCCTATGACACCCTCAGAGACCCGCTCATTCTTAGGATTGGCAGGCTATTACCGACGATTCATTGAGAAATGTTTTCAAAGACCGCCAGCCTCTCACCTTACAAACCCAAGAGGATAAGAGATTTTATTGGGACAAAGAACAAGAACAAGCTTTTCGGACGCTAAAGGACAAGTTATGCAACGCTCCAATACTGACCCCGCCGGAAGGACCAAAGGACATCCTAGTGTATGGTGACACATCGAACAAGGGTTTAGGATGCGTATTAATGTAGCAGGGCAAATTAGGTGCTTATGCCTCTAGACAACTAAGGATTCACGAGAAAAATTTATACCACGGACGACCTAGATTTGGGTGCGGTAGTATTTACGCTCAAAATTTGGAGACACTACCTATATGGGATGAGAAGTATCGTTTACATAGACTATAAGAGCTTGCAGCATATCTCCGATCGGAAGGAATTAAACATGATACAGAAACGTTGGTTTGAAATATTTAGCGACTACACTTATGAGATTCGTTATCACACGAGTAAGGCTAATGTAGTAGCTGATGCGCCAAGTAGGAAAGAAAGGGCCAAACGTAGACGAGTTCGAGCAATGAGCATGACAATACAATCGGGAATAAAGGACAAAGTACTCAAGGCACAAATTGAAGTGTCTAAGGACCTAAGGGCTCCAGTAGAGCTAGTTTGGGGTTTAGACAAACAATTGAGGAAAAGAGAAGACGATGGATTGTATGTCATAGAATGAATTTGGGTTCCAACAATGGGAGGTGTGAGAACCTTGATTATGGATGAAACTCACAAGTTAAAGATATTCCATCCACCCAGGAGCGGACAAGACGTATCGTGACCTAAGAGACATGTATTGGTGGTCTGGTATGAAGAAGGACATGGCTACTTATGTTAGCAAGTGTCTTACCTTCTAAAAAGTAAAGATTGAACATCCAAGACCCTCAGGACTGTTGCAGCAGCCGGAGATCCCAGAGAGGATATGGGAAAAACATAACTAGGGACTTTGTTACACACTTGCTCAGAACTAGTAGTGAACATGATCCGATTTGGGTTATCGTGGATAGAATGACAAAGACAACTCGTTTTCTAGCGATCCATGAGGATTACAAGATGGATAAGCTAGCAAGGATTTAAGACAACAAGATAGTGGCAAGGCCGTGGTGCTTGTAATTATTATATCTGACCGAGATAGCCGATTTACATTGCTATTTTGGCAAACATTGTAGAAATTTTTGGGAACAATACTAGACATGAGTACGGCTTACCATCCACAAACCGATGGTCAAAGCGAGCGTACAATCCAGACTTTAGAAGACATGCTTAGAGAGTGTATGATCGATTTTAGAGGAAGTTGGAATACTCATCTACCTCTAATTGAGTTCTCCTATAACAACAGTTATCGCACGAGTATTAAGTGCACCTCGTTTAAGGCAAATCGCCACTGTTTGGGCTGAAGTGGGGGAAAGTCAGTTAGAGGAACAAAAATTGTTCAAGATACTATAGACAAGATCTTTCAAATCAACGAAAGACTCAAAACAGCAACGGATCGTCAAAAGACTTACGCCGATAATCGGCGGAAACCTCTAGAATTTGATATAGACGATCGAGTACTACTGAAGGTATCATCACCATGGAAAGGTGTAGTGCGCTTTGGGGTGAAAGGAAAATTAGCACCAAGGTACGTGGGACCTTTCGAGATCATCGAATGTATCGGTCCAGAGGCTTACAAGTTAGGACTACCACAAGAACTCGGTGGTATACATGACACGTTCCATGTATCCAATCAGAAGAAATGCTTGGCAGATGTGGATCTGCATGTACCGTTTGAGGGAGTCAAGATAGACTCAACTTTGCGTTTTGCTAAGGAACCTGTAGAAATCCTAGACCGGGAGGTCAAGCGTCTAAAAAGGAATAAAATCCCGATAGTCAAGGTCCGATGGAACTCGAAACGAGGACCAAAGTTTACTTGGGAACAGGAGGACCACATGAAATCCAAATACCCATACCTATTCGAACCGATAAGCTCTAGTAGAAGTACAAACTGAAATTTCGGGACGAAATTCTTTCAACTGGGGGATGCTGTGACATCCGTCACCAGAGCAGGTTAACCAGTTTAGACTCTCAAATTGTTATTAGGTTTCATGCGTTTAACTTCCCTTGAAACCCTAAAAATCCAAATGAGTGATGAGTATTAGAAGGTATACTCTCTTTACGCACTATTCAGACCATGACACTTAGACAATCCTATAGTTACATGTCTAAGGTGTGAAACAAATTCGTTACATGCACCTTGAATGCACATCAAGGGTGACACAAGCTCAAGTACTAAATAGAGCTCATGAGAATAAAAGTACAATTCCTGGAATAGTTGTTATAAGTACATAAACTCTATTGAGATTCGAATAATTTTAAAGAAGATTAATACACTAACAAGCAACCGTATGACATCAAAATTTAAGTAATAGTAATAATAACACAACAAATAAGTTGGCACTACAAACCAAAATAATAAAACTCTAAAACAACTCCTAAAATTTAATAACTTAGAATACTAATATGAATTGTAACACATGGCAAGGATAGGTGCACCACTTGCACCCCTTTTTCTTTTATCCTTGTCAAGACTAAATTATAAAAAAAACATATATACCTATATATGTAGTACCTAAATCGGCCAAGGGAAGAAAAAAAAGAGGGAAAAGAGGAGCCTTTTCTTCCTATTCAAAATTTGAAAGATATATGTACAAATGAAAACTTAATCACCCATTAATCTTGCATCCATTCCTAAATAAGCCTCCTATCTTCCTTCACAAGCCATCACCTCCTTCTTCACTCCCAAAAATCGGCGTCCATCCTCCATTCTCTCCTCTCTTGATCTTGTTCAACGAACACTAGGCAACAAAGTAAGGAATCAAGAAGATAACTCAACAATATTGTGTATTAAGGTAAGAACTACACAATCCCTAATCCTTAAGCAAGTTTCTTCATTCCTAATCATAACAAATTTTGATTTTTATGAACACCCATGATCAATCCTTGAAGAACTTGGAGCCTTGAAGATCCAAACTCACAATCGGCAAATCGGTAATCAATCTAAACTTTCTCATCATTTCTCTACACCTTCATCCTCTTTATTTATCTATTTGAAAACCCTAAGTGATGAATATAAAAGAAAAATGTAAGAAACAATACAAATATATATAAAAGAATGATTTTGATGAACAATAAGCAAACCACAATCGAAAGGCTAAACCTTGTTACTAAAAGATGAGAAATATAAAATCTAGAATCTGACAGAAACTTTGGGTCGTGTTTAGGAGGTCATAACTTGGGCAATTCGTGGACTTTTATTTCATATTTTAAGTGTAAACAGAAGTACTTTGAGTCTACTTTCTACGCCAATTGATCTCATCTTAAAATGATATCTTTTTATCATCTAAACAAATTAAAATATTTTGGTGCGCAAATCTGGATTATTGGGACAGAAGCATAGGAAACTTATACGCGCTATAAATCACTTATCTTGATGAATAAAACCGTGAGATTCATACATGACGAAGCTTAATGTCTCTATAGAGTTCTGTAAAAATTTTGGAAATTAATTCGTTTGTTTACTATTTTAAATAGTAATAAACTTTCTATCGCATAAAAATAAAATAATGGAATTTATAACAAATCTAAGTGATAATACAAGTATACCTTACATAAGAAAGGCATTATTCGAAGTATTTGATACAATACAAGAGCAATCTGTCAAACTTAGATTGCTACATATGAGTTTCACACCATGAGAACTAATTTCATGAAACCTATTGTAAATTTTTGAGTGGAATACATCTCACTAGCTACTACCAACACTCAAGGTAAGTACTCGTGGCCCCTTTTGCATGTTTTCTTGGGGGAAAATGACACTCAATAAGTTGCTTTATTTTTCATGCCGTGAATTAAAATTCTTTTCTTTTTGACAACTTGGATTATGTGTTACATGCTTGTGTGAACCCGATGATGGGTTAAGTCAACTAAACTAACCCGATGATTGGGTAAGTCAATCAAACTAACCCCGTGATGTGTTAAGTCAATCAAACTAACCCGGTGATGGGTTAAGTCAATAAAATGAACCCGATGATGGGTTAAGCCAATCAAATTCAAATTTACCCAACTTAGTGCTCCAGCTGGTAGGCCTTGTTGGATGACAAAATCATACTGGACATTGTGGTACGGGTATAATTATTCATATTGGACAATGTTGTCCGGATATCATTGTTCATATTGGACATTGTGGTCTGGTTATCATTATTCTTATTATGAGTATGTGTTACACTATATCCATTGTGAAACTATTGTATACACGGCAAATCAATTATTTTGTTTAAACCTACGAGTTCACCAACCATTGTGTTGACATTTTTAGTGTGTTCATTTTCAGGTAATACTAACGCTAACGCTTAAGGATCCTATAAGACTCTAGTCGGGCCTTAGCGTGACTCATAGCGAGAATCAAACTCTTCTTATTATTTTGTGATGTGGGTGTTTGTTAATACTTCAACTTACTATTTGGTGTTGGGCTTGTTGTCCATATACCTGACCCGGGTTGTGGGGTTTACTTTCGCACGATCATTTATTTTTCGTTGGTTGTCTATGTTGCCTTGGAACCGACTTAACACGGCACAAGAGTCCTCTTATGTCGGGGAAACGTCGTGACACGTTGGATTAATTGAATTTAGTGATTTTCTCTATTTTATATCAATGTGTTATGACGATCCTCTCCGTCACACTTCGCGATTCCGCCTTGGCGGGGTGTGACATGTTGGTTATTGAACAAGTATTGTATATTTGTTAATATTGATTTTTATGTAATTAAATTTGTTTAACTAAAGTGACCTCCAAGTGCTTGTCCCAGAACTGACCAATGCTAAACAGATTATGGCCAAGTCCTTCTACAAAAGAAACCTTCTTTATTTTGATATTCTTCTTTACTATATCTCCGTACCCCATAATCGGTACAACATTGTCATTCCCAAAATGAACATTCCCGGAGTACTTGGGAACGAAGTTGTTGAGAAGACTCTTGTTGTAACAATGTATTTTCACCCAAAATTTTTTTATTTAAATTAACACTGCGGAAGCGTCACCAAAACATAAAAGTATTTACAACTGAAGTTAAACCATTGTTTAACTAAACCACTCAGTTTAAAATACAATATTACAAACACTACGGCTCGTCACAATTCCAATCAGAGTGTCTGTCAATTATTCCCCAGGCTACACCACCTCACGACTTAACCGCAGAACTCACCAGCCACCTGTAAAAGTTGTGAGAGGTGGGGGATTAGCACAAAGCTAAGTGAATGAAAGTAAACCACCACAGATAAATCAACAAATAACCGCAGATATCAACAACCGTAAACACATAATCACCCTGGGAAGAACGGAGGATCTGCGGATCCTTCAACCAATGCTGGCCAAAGCAAAGGTTTACCGTTAGCTTATTTGCTATTCTCACACAGTATTACCCTAGGTTGCAACAAATGCATCCAACGATCTCAATACTGATTAGCCGATAGCAAACCAGCCCAGCCTTCGGCCTTGCCAAGCTAACCACCCCCAACTAACATGTATACATATCACTGACGCAACAATCAATTAACAAATCACCAGTTAATCAATTATCAGATATACAATCTATCCATGCGTCAACCAATCAATAAACAGTTGCAACCAAACCAGTTACAACTAATATCACCCGTGAGTAAACATCCACTCACCTCGAGTTATCGAACTCCTACTCAGTGGTCTAATATTACTGAGCCTTGTCCTTTCTTGAGATCAGAATAAACTGAAATCAGTAACAAATACAGAAATATATATATCAACATATATTTATATCATCTTTAAATCAAACATAAACATGTTAGATTCACATATGCATAAACACTCAACATCTAACATCAAATATACAACAAACAGCCAAACTATCGGATTTCAAGTGAAATTCGATACATCCATTGGATTCTAGCAAAATCCACTACATCCGTCGGTTTTGGAAGCATATCCACAACACTTAGTCGGATTTCTAGGAAATCCGACACTTCCCTCGGATTTCACCCTTCGAACTACAATTATCGGATTTCACTCGTGGAACCCACCATCGGATTCCAGCAATCAGATTTTCCAGAGTTCCGGATTTCACAACACCCGGATTCATGAGTATCGGATTCCGACACTCGGATTTTCCAACATTCGGACTTCGTAATCCTCTTCACTAAGACTCCGCCAACTTCATACTTCCACAATTCGGTAACTTCAAAAACTCCATGAGTCATATTACCAGTTCATATAATTCATATAAACACTAATCAAAACAACCACAAACATATTTAAACATGCAAACATGTATCATAAAGTCGTTAACATCTAAGAACACCAAATCCGCCAAACCCATAAAGCAATTTCACATGTTCATAAACAAAACCCAGCATGCTCATCATGTTTCAAGAAGCATGGCAATAATCAAACAAGAATCAACAAACCTTAAACTTGAGTTCACGAATTCCAATCACCAATTCCGATTGATTCCTTCTTCCTTTCCTCTCGGCAGACACACAGCACACACACAAGAACTTCAAATTGAAGAAGGCTTAATGAAACCCACGTATTAATGTGTTGAAAACACAAGCAGGAGGTGTCACTCCTCAAAACTCGCAATAGCATGCACACACACACACAAGCATACATACATACTTAAATGTATATATATATATATATATATCCGTACACACGTATATATATAAATTAATCTTTGATTAATTAACTTATCAATTGATTCAATAATTGCCATTAGTAAATAATTAAACATATAATTAAATACTAATCACGTGTTTAAACATACCTTGGCCTACGTAACCACTAGGCCCAAAATCAGGATGTTACAAATCTCCCTCCTTAAAAGGATTCCGTTCTCGGAATCTCATTGCACATACATTAACCAAGATATCAGCTCTTCATATCCCCTATTGGTAGTTTAATTAGATAAACTCCATCGCACTTTCCAACTGTTAACATATAATCATACAAGCCTCACAGCTTATCATCAACTAATAGTTAGTTCATAACTCTCGTTTTCAAGCATCCCTGAATTTATGTTTGTCTCAATCATAAATCCCAATAGCTTCCAATCATTTGTCATTCGTCATGCCAAAGCATTCACATATCGTTTATCACTTACTTTAAATCAACAAGTTGAAGTATCATCACCACAATCTCACAACTTCACACAAAGTCTTCTGATGTCCCATCGTCAGAATTTAGTTCACCCACACAATCATTGTGTTTCTCAAATAGTCGTGTTACAATCACACACTCAATTATCCATGAGGATAATCCTGTCACACTGTTCAACTTTCGTTTTAATCCGCGTTTGCAAACTATTCATAAGTTTAAACAAATCTCCATTTTCCGTCACAAGCCATCAACTATGAATCTTCATATAGCATTGGCAACAAAATTTATAAATCCAGGTAAAAGTTCAACTTCAAAGTTTTAGCAAAGGCACTTCCTAGCAAAGGCAATCTCCAAGCAAAGGCATCCCAAGCAAAGGCATGTCCAAGCAAAGGCATCCCAAGCAAAGGCATGTCCAAGCAAAGGCATCTCCTTGCTCAAAATTCACAAGTTTTTTTCACTCCAAAAGTTCAGGCCATTACAATCCTCTTCTTTCTTTCTCTATCTCAAAGGTTCCAATCTTTTCATTCTTCAAGACTTTCTCACAAAGGAAATCTTGATTCATCCACTAAGTCAGAGATACTTCCACTCACATATACAAAATGTTATCATCACTAAATCTTTCACAGATCAACACATCTGTCATCACGTCGTCTTTCAAGATAACATTACATTCCATTATCACTTCCTATGATTCAATCCAATCACCGTCTCAATTGTTCGGATAACCTCTTCTAGTTAACCCTTTAATATATTTCTCATTGACCCCGTCAATCACACATGTCTTCCCTTACAGTTAATATAACATTACTGCACTTATATCAGCTGCAACTTCCAAGTCATGGTAAAATTTAGTCTCGTGATATCTCAAATAACCTAAGATATCCACTATACATCCAATCTCAAGGCATAGCATCACATTTCAAACTAACAAATGCAATTTCCCGTCATATCACAAAATTCGTTTAAAACCATCATTCATCCTCATGAATCAACTATACTCATTAGATTATACATCCACTTATAATCTTCAGCATTCCTTATACCTGCACAATACTGCACACCCCAGACTCGCCCAATATGCAGTAATTCATCTCTGTCTTCTCTCTTTTCACAATTGAATTCACATAAACGCATAATGTATATAAATCTAAGAATACACATTATATCATGCAATTCAATTAATCTGGACATATATCTCTATGGTATATCATGCTCACTTAGCATTTAATCAAGTATCACACATACTTATCATCATACCATATCTTGATATATATATATATATATATATATCACATAACTCATAATAGAAAATCATCTATTATCACTTAGTTCTATTTCTAGAGAATCAATCTCATCTGAAATAAACTCATACATTTTAGCACATACTATGCATAAAATATCCACGATTAACTTTAAAGTTAATTAACACATACATACAGGTATAAATTTTTATCAAAACATACCCGTTTCATCTTCATCAACGGTGGCATCATCACTAGCCATCATATTGAACACTCTACCTTCTAGCACAAGAGGGTTCTTTCTCTTTTGCCCTGTTGGTGATGATCCCCCAACCGCTTCAGCCCCAGTCCCCGTCACAGTCTTCCTCCCAGAAGGACACTCACCAGCCCTGTGTCCCTCATTCTGACAGTTCCAACACACACTTCGGGGAAAACTGCATTCCCTAGCTTCATGCCCTAATGTTCCACAACGTATACATCACGTGGTCTGAGCAGTACACTGCCTAGAATGAGTAGATCTACACCGAATACACCGTTGCGGTTTCTAACCAGAACTTCCAGTGGTTACCCCACTGTTCTGACTTCCCTGTGACTGATTTCCTTGCCAACTCCTCTTTGGCTGACTACCAGTCTCATCATACTTCGATTTCTGCAAAGCCGCTTCATCTTTATTTTGCTTATCTCTTGCCTGTATGTCCCCCTCAGCAGACTTTGCCAAGGAAAAAGTCTGGGACAAAGATCCAGCCAATCGAGTTGTGCTCCTGTACTCAGGAAGTAATGCTCCAATGAAACGTTGAACCTGGAAGGTTCATCAGGCACCCACTGAGTCACAAATCTCAGTTTCGAATTGAACTGCTCAATCAATTCATCCACAGACATCTTTTTCGTCATTCGCAGTTCCATGAATTCTTGCCTTATTTTGTTAAACTCAAAAGCATTGCAATACTGTTCACAAAATTTATTTCGAAATTGATCCCAAGTAATTGCATCCATCTGAGCTCTCGATAAATGTGTCGTGATAGAGTCCCACCAAACCATCACTTTTCCTTTCAACATCCGGGTGGCAAAACAAACCCTCATTTCTTCCTCACAATTTCAAGCATCCAGAATCTGAAATATCTCGCAACCAATTCAAGGTAACATTTGGATCTGTGCTACCATGATACTCCTCGGGTTTACAATCCAAGAACTGTTTATATGTACATGGTTGTCTAAATCTCATACCAGGTGGAAATCCCATGAAAGGATATGGCATCGATCCTTGCGAAATCATCGGATAGTAGAATGGTTGAGACATCGGTTTAGACACTGGTGGAAATGGTATCGATGCAGAAGGCATCTCTTTATACACAATACTAGTCGGGTAAATTGGTGGTATCTCAAATGTAGTAGCAGTCATGGTAACAACCCGTGGTTGACTCGCACAATCTTGTCTTTATTGATCCAATTCCTTTCTTAAATCTTGTAATTGACCCTCCAGCTGCAAGATGTACTCATCCCTCTCATCTACAGCTGTACCAGATGTACCAATATTCTGTAAAGTTTCCACTATTGCTGGGACAATAGGGGCGCCAGTTGAGTTCTCATTATCAGCCATCTGTAACAATCACAACATCTCATCAAGTGATTAGTTCAAAACCGTTAGTATAACACATACTAACCACCCAAGCAATACTCACATTCACCATAATCCCCATACTCAAGGAATAATTGACTCCCAACTCGAGCCAAGATTTGGGAATGCAACACTTCCACTATGCCTACATCGTCAAACCAAGGCTCTGATACCAAACTTGTAACACCGTATTTTCACCCATAAAAATTTTATTTAAATTAACACTGCAGAAGCGTTCACCAAAACATAAAAGTATTTACAACTGAAATTAAACCATTGTTTAACTAAACCACTCAGTTTAAAATACAGTATTACAATAACTACGACTCGTCACAATTCCAATCAGAGTGCTTGTCAATTATTCCCCAGGCTACACCCCTCACGACTAAACCGCATAACTCACCAGCCACCTGTAAAAGTAGTGAGAGGTGGGGGATTAGAACAAAGCTAAGTGAATGAAAGTAACCCACCACAGATAAATAAGCAAATAACCGCAGATATCAACAACCGTAAACATATAATCACCCTAGGAAGAATGGCGGATCTGCATATCCTTCAACCAATGCCGGCCCAAGCAAAGGTTTACAGCTATCTTATTTGCTATTCTCACACAATAATACCCTAGGTTGAAACAAATGCATCCAACAATCTCAATACTGATTAGCTGATAGCAAACCAGCCCAGCCTTTAGCCTTGCCAAGCTGACCACCCCCAACTAACATGTATACATATCACTGACGCAACAATCAATTAACAAATCACCGGTTAATCAATTATCAGATATACAATCTATCCATGCGTCAACCAATCAAAAAACAGTTGCAACCAAACCAGTTACAACTAATATCACCCGTGAGTAAACATCCACTCACCTCGAGTTATCGAACTCCCACTCATTGGTCTAATATTACTGAGCCTTGTCCTTTCTTGAGATCAGAATAAACTAAAATCAGTAACAAATACATAAATATATATATATATATATATCAACATATATTTATATCATCTTTAAATCAAACATAAACATGTTAGATTCACATATGCATAAACACTCAGCATATAGCATCAAATATACAACAAACAGCCAAACTATCGGATTTCAAGGGAAATCCAAAACATCCATCGGATTCTAGCAAAATCCGCTACATCTGTCGGTTTTGGAAGCATATCCGCAACACTTAGTTGGATTTCAAGGAAATCCGACACTTCCCTCGGATTTCACCCTTCGAACTACAATTATCGGATTTCACTCGTGGAACCCACCATCGGATTCCAGCAATCGATATTTCCAGAGTTCCTGATTTCACAACACCCGGATTCATGAGTATTGGATTCTGACACTCGGATTATCCAACATTCGGACTTCGTCATCCTCTTCACTAAGAATCCGCCCACTTCATACTTCCACAAGCCGATAACTTCAAAAACTCCATGAATCATATTACCAGTTCATATAATTCATATAAACACTTATCAAAACAAGCACAAACAGGTTTAAACATGCAAACATGTATCATAAACACGTTAACATCTAAGAACACCAAATCCGCCAAACCCATAAAGCAATTTCACATGTTCATAAACAAAACCCAGCATGCTCATCATGTTTCAAGAAGCATGGCCATAATCAAACAAGAATCAAGAAACCTTAAACATGAGTTCACGAATTCAAATCACCAAATTCAATTGATTCCTTCTTCCTTTCCTCTCGGTAGACACAAAACACACACACAAGAACTTCAAAGTGAAGAAGGCTTAATGAAACCCACGTATTAATTTGTTGAAAACACAAGCAGGAGGTGTCACTCCTCAAAACTCGCAATAGCATGCACACACACTCACAAGGATACACACATACTTAAATGTATATATATATATATATATCCGTACACACACATATATATATATATATAAATTAATCTTTGATTAATTAACTTATCAATTAATTCAATAATTGCTATTAGTAAATAATTAAACATATAATTAAATACTAATCACGTGTTTAAACATACCTTGGCCTACGTAACCACTAGGCCCAAAATCAGGATGTTACACTTGTCACCTGTCATATGCTTGGAACGGGTCCTTGTGTGTTAGGTGGTACATTGGTGTCAACAACATCTTGAAAAATACAATGTATTCGTTTCTGTGTTTTCCATTGAATCTTTTGTTCTTCTTTATTAAACATTGAGATATTAATCCAGAATTGATCAGGAACAATTTTAAATTCAATGGTAAGTGGAATCTCTCCTTTTTCAAGACTTGTTAGACTGATGTTGCCCTTGAGATTCACTACCGGAACCACATCTTTTTGTTGCCAAACTTGGAACATTTTTGGTTTTGCAACTGTTTGAGATTTCGGTGCTTGTTTGATTGTAACAGGTTTGTATCTTATAGTGTGTGGTTTGGATTATTGGTTTATGTTGGTTTTAACTTTTGAGCCGGATGTTTTTGAAGAATTCGACTTTGCCTTGGATGAGAGAAACTTGGTACGTTGTGATTGAGATTTCCGGGTTTTGGATTCCGTATTATCCCAAGCCTTAAAAAACTCTTTGTACCCACCTTTTCTGTACACTTCTAACTCTTGAATTGTGATTAATCTATTTTCATAGTTCCAATAATTCATGAGTTTTAAAGCATTTTTGGTGACCCACTGATGAATGATTATTCCGTGTGATGTAATAAAGGTTGCATTTACTTGATTTGACCCTTGTGGTCTCCAATTCTCACAAGCACGAATTCCCGTTTGCTTTTGAAGTCCATCATATTCACATTTGTATTAACAACGGCCATGCAAACAACCATGACTTGTGCAAAAACATGTACTTGCTTTCATTTCATTTGTGGAAAGTGAATTACACTGACTAAAGAAATTTGAAATGTGATGACACTTATTGGAAAAATCAAAACATGGCTTAGATAAATTTGGTGGGAAATGTCGTTTGTTGTTTTTTGTGCGAACACTTCTCTTTTTGTTGTCTTTTCTTCTTACATCTGAGACAATTGAGAAATGGTTAGTTGCGAGAGGCTTTGAATTCTTGTTGACAACTTTGATTGGTGATTTCTGTTTGTACTTGTGAGAGTGTGTGAGATTGGCTTTCGGAATGGCATTTGGTTGCCTTTTGGTGGTTTTAGGTGAGTTGTGAATTTTCTTGGAATCCATGGCCCTTCCACCTTCGATTTACCTTTTTCTTCTCTGGTATACTTTCTTGTTGGATAGGAAGTAGTAGAAGTAGAAGTACATGGCAGGGTTTCTGTAATACCCGTAACTCATAAAATGTATAAGAGAATTTTAATGACTATTAATGGGAATTTTATGTACAATGTGATTGGGAACTATTTAAGAAATGGGAGTTATGTTGTTTATATATGTATGTATTTTATGGATGGTAATTCACTAAGAAAGATTGGGCTTATATATGTTATAATCCATTAAGAAATTATGGTTGTAATTGGACTTGGAGGCTTGAGTTGGGCTTAGGCCGACAAGAGTGGTTTGAGAGTATATATATAGAAGTTTAGGGCACAGCCTCCCACACAAGAACCTAGTTACTATTGCGTTCATTCAAAGTTTTGTGTGAGTGTTGTGTGCCATTTGAGAAGCTACGAGAGGAAGGAGAGGAAGGGTGCATTCATCTGTGGGAACTTGAGATTTTAGCAGGGAGGATCATCAGGTAATGTTTCTCTATCATTTAAGATCAAGTAGACATCATTTCTTGCCACATTTAAGTGACTGTTGAAGGTTTTAAAATCTGGGTTTTTGGGTTTGAGGGTTTAAGAAAAACCCAGGAGAATCTTTAGTCAAGAACACTTTATGAAGTTGATAAAATATGGTTCTAAGTTTAAAGGATGGTTTTAAATAAGTGGAGAAATGTTTTGCAACAAGTTTGAGTTGAATTGGTTGAGTTTTTAGAAAGCCTAACTATGGCTATGGAGTCTGGGTTTTCAAATGTTGAAACTTACAGAGAAGATGATATACCATGCGATAGTCGCATGGTCACTTGAGGTGCCATGCGACAGTCGCATGAGCACTTGTTATGTGCCATGCGACTTTCAGTTGATGTAGGAATGAGTTCATGCAACTTTGGCACTTTGTATGTGATTCGATGCGACTTTCATGTGTTAAGTGTGATTCCATGCCACTTTTGTATGTTAGAGTAGGATCCATGCGACTTTCATGTGATTCCCAGTTGTGCCGTGCGACTTTCAATATGTATAGTACGTTCCATGCGACTTTCTGATGGTATTGCATGCGACTTTTGGTAGTTTAGTATGCATCATGCGACTTTAGTAGTTACATTTGAGCCATTCGACCTTCAGTTCTTAAGATCTTATGCTCCATGCGACTTTCATGTGGTGAATAGTAGTCCATGCGACTTTCATATCAGTTCATGCGACTTTCCGTGTATGAATATTGTGCCATGCGACTTTAAGTATTATTCCATGCGACTTTCAGTTGATCCATGTATAAGTTCATGTGACTTTTGGACCTAGTGTAGGTGTCATGCGACTTTCAGTAGTGTATGAGTGTACACCATGCGACTTTCAGTATGTGAGGGTGAGCTCATGCGACTTTCAATGTGCATGGGCAACTCCATCCGACTTTCCGTAAAGTTTATGTAACTTTCATGCGACTTTCAAGCCATGCATTTATGTCATGCGACTTTCACTAAGTAGCAGTTAGTGCCAGTATTAACCATATTTAGACTTGGCTGAGGTAGCAGCCAATCGCAGAGTTAAGCAAGAAAAGTCTTTCAGTAAGAACATAGTAGCTAAGACAGCTGACAGGTGAGTATTCTCACTTATAACTTGAATAGATTCCCGATGTTATGTATACATGTGACTACCCGATATTTATGATTATACGAGTTATAGTTCATTGCACTTAGACCGTTTACTTTTGTAACGGGTATGTTTAGACCGTTCACTCCGGTGACGGGTATGCTTAGACCGTTCACTCTGGTGATGGGTATGTTAAACCGTACACTTCGGTGTCAGGTATGTTAGACCGTACACTTTGGTTTCGGGTCTGAGACCAACACTTCGGTGCCGGTATGTTAGACCATTGTCAGGACAACGGGTGAGACGAGACCGTCCTAGTGACGGGTATGATGAGACCACTTACTACGGTAGTGGGTATGAGTTGAGTAGTATGTGTACTTTTTAGTTGTAAGTAGTATACTCGCTAAGCCTTGGGCTTACAGTTGTTGTTTCATATCTTTTCAGGTAACGACCATGGCGGGGCTCTAGCACAGTGATGATAGCTCTAATCCTAAGCTTCCGCAATCTTTTAACATAGTGTTCAACAGTGATAGTTTTAATTACAGACAATAAGGATGATTGTAACTTAATGAATTATGGGTGTTTATTCAGCGAACAAGTTGTTGTGTAATTACGTTATCAATGAATTATGAAAAAAAAAATTTTGGGATGTTACAGCTTGGTATCAGAGCCTATGTTTAAGGGATCTAGATAGGTCCTGGCGGGTTTAGACTTAAACCTTGGTTCTTAAATAAAATTTCAAACAAAGTTCACAACTTCCAAATGATAAAATTTTTAATGAGCTATCAACTGGAGCTAGTCCGAGTGGTCACACGCGAGGTGCAAGGTACTTACAGTATTATATTATATGCTAGTTTGTATAGTATTTCTGATAGTAGGTTACTCTAGAAGAGTAGTAAGGGGTTAGTGAGACCTTTACATGATTACTATACGTGAGAACAAGATGCTGTAGAAAGTGATGATACATGGCCCAAGCCAGTGAATCAGGATTTTCAAGGGTAATGCTAGGATCCAGTACGTATAGTGTGTTTGTAATAATAGGGCCCATATTATTAGTTGCACACGATACTTACGGGAACCTACCAGCATTCAAGGGAATCTTGTGAATCCGGTGAGAGGTACTTGTAGAGATAAGATGCCTGTAGCTAGGGTGCCTTAGAATTTCTAGGGTTGCCTGCTAGCTGGGTCTTGACATGCGATGCTTGATATATACCTTGTGATATTAGTGAGAACTATATGGCAATGCCGCCTATTGATTAGTGCACTGTCTATACATCCAGTATGGTGAACACGAGGAACAGAAGAGTGATACCCGCAAAAAGAATTTTTGAAAACCCGCCAGATGGGGAAAACGCCAGTGTAACCGTGGAAAGTGACCCCCGCATGCAAACAGTTGTCAACCAGCCACTTCCTGAGAACGTGGCTCCTGAGAACGCAATACCGAATGACCTTGAAAGTGCAGAGTTCGGGGAAGCAGACATGACTGAATTGGTAACCACAGCGGTGACCAATGCATTGAAAGAACTTCTACCTAAGGTGGTAGAGGACCTGAAATAGGATATGAGCACCATGATAGATCAGAAGCTGGGTGCTCTGTGGGCCGCGAAGGAAGCCACTATGACCGCGGCAAACACCCGACGAGAAGCACCAGCTGCTAACCAGGTAACTCCAGGAGGTACCTTTCGAGACTTCTCGGCATGTCAGCCGCCGAATTTTGAGGGTCTACCAGACCCAGTGCTAAGTACCAGATGGATTTCAGCGGTGGAGGGAGCATTCTTCACCTGCCAGTGTGCTGACGATGTGAAATTTTGGTATGCGTCTAACTTCTTGAGATGAGCGGCTAAGGATTGGTGGAATTTGCTTCGTAAGATGAAGGGTAAGGCAATCGCCGGGATGACGTGGGAGGAGTTTACCGAGTTCTTCTATGTTGTATATGCACCAAAGGTTGAAGTAGAGAGGGTCATGGATGAGTTCATGAAGTTAGAGCAGACCTCGGAGACGGTCAACCAGATTACGGCAGTGTTCAGGGAGAAATTGCTCTACTATCCAGCTTATGCCAACGATGAGGGGTTACAGATGCACAGGTACACCCAGATGTTGAGAGAGGATATCCGGGAGTTTGTAGTTAATGGTCAGTATTCCACCCTTGACCAACTGATTGAAGGGGCCCGAAAGAGGAAATTGTATCTGGCAGAGAGAAACAAGAAACGTAATGCAGAGATACCGCCGTACATCATGCAACTTTAGTAGTTACATTTGAGCCATGCGACCTTCAGTTCTTAAGATTTTATGCTCCATGCAACTTTCATGTGGTTAATAGTATTCCATGCGACTTTCATATCAGTTCATGCGACTTTCAGTGTATGAATATTGTGCCATGCGACTTTTAGTATTATTCCATGCGACTTTGAGTTGATCCATGTATAAGTTCATGCGACTTTCGGACCTAGTATAGGTGTCATGCGACTTTCAGTAGTGTATGAGTGTACACCATGCGACTTTCAGTATGTGAGGGTGAGCTCATGCGACTTTCAATGTGCATGGGCAACTCCATGCGACTTTCAGTAAAGTTTGTGTAACTTTCATGCGACTTTGAAGCCATGCATTTATGTCATGCGACTTTCAGTAAGTAGCAGTTAGTGCCAGCATTAACCATATTTAGACTTGGCTCAGGTAGCAGCCAATCGCAGAGTTAAGCAAGAAAAGTCTTTCAGTAAGAACTGAGTAGCTAAGACATCTGACAGGTGAGTATTCTCACTTATAACTTGAATAGATTCCCGATGTTATGTATACATGTGAATACCCGATATTTATGATTATACGAGTTATAGTTGATTGCACTTAGACCATTTACTTCGGTAACGGGTATGTTTAGACCTTTCACTCGGTTGACGGGTATGCTTAGACCGTTCACTCCGGTGACGGGTATGTTAGACCGTACACTTTGGTGTTGGGTATGTTAGACCGTACACTTCGGTGTCGGGTATGCTTAGACTGTTGTGACGACAACGGGTGAGACGAGACCGTCCTAGTGACGGGTATGATGAAACCACTTACTACGGTAGTGGGTATGAGTTGAGTAGTATGTGTACTTTTTGGTTGTAAGTAGTATACTCGCTAAGCCTTGCGCTTACAGTTGTTGTTTCATATCTTTTCAGGTAACGACCATGGTGGGGCTCCAACACAGTGATGATAGCTCTAATCCCAAGCTTCCGCAATCTTTTAACATAGTTTTCAACAGTAATAGTTTAATTACAGACAATTAGGATGATTGTAACTTAATGAATTATGGGTGTTTATTCAGCGAACAAGTTGTTGTGTAATTACGTTATCAATGAATTATGAAAAAAAAAATTTTGGGATGTTACAGCTTGGTATCAGAGCCTATGTTTAAGGGATCTAGATAGGTCCTGGCGGGTTTAGACTTAAACCTTGGTTCTTAAATAAAATTTCAAACAAAGTTCACAACTTCCAAATGATAAAATTTTTAATGAGCTATCAACTGGAGCTAGTCCGAGTGGTCACACGCGAGGTACAAGGTACTTACAGTATTATATTATATGCTAGTTTGTATAGTATTTCTGATAGTAGGTTACTCTAGAAGAGTAGTAAGGGGTTAGTGAGACCTTTACATGATTACTATACGTGAGAACAAGATGCTGTAGAAAGTGATGATACATGGCCCAAGCCAGTGAATCAGGATTTTCAAGGGTAATGCTAGGATCCAGTACGTATAGTGTGTTTGTAATAGTAGGGCCCATATTATTAGTTGCACACGATACTTACGGGAACCTACCAGCATTCAAGGGAATCTTGTGAATCCGGTGAGAGGTACTTGTAGAGATAAGATGCCTGTAGCTAGGGTGCCTTAGAATTTCTAGGGTTGCCTGCTAGCTGGGTCTTGACATGCGATGCTTGATATATACCTTGTGATATTAGTGAGAACTATATGGCAATGCCGCCTATTGATTAGTGCACTGTCTATACATCCAGTATGGTGAACACGAGGAACAGAAGAGTGATACCCGCAAAAAGAATTTTTGAAAACCCGCCAGATGGGGAAAACGCCAGTGTAACCGTGGAAAGTGACCCCCGCATGCAAACAGTTGTCAACCAGCCACTTCCTGAGAACGTGGCTCCTGAGAACGCAATACCGAATGACCTTGAAAGTGCAGAGTTCGGGGAAGCAGACATGACTGAATTGGTAACCACAGCGGTGACCAATGCATTGAAAGAACTTCTACCTAAGGTGGTAGAGGACCTGAAATAGGATATGAGCACCATGATAGATCAGAAGCTGGGTGCTCTGTGGGCCGCGAAGGAAGCCACTATGACCGCGGCAAACACCCGACGAGAAGCACCAGCTGCTAACCAGGTAACTCCAGGAGGTACCTTTCGAGACTTCTCGGCATGTCAGCCGCCGAATTTTGAGGGTCTACCAGACCCAGTGCTAAGTACCAGATGGATTTCAGCGGTGGAGGGAGCATTCTTCACCTGCCAGTGTGCTGACGATGTGAAATTTTGGTATGCGTCTAACTTCTTGAGATGAGCGGCTAAGGATTGGTGGAATTTGCTTCGTAAGATGAAGGGTAAGGCAATCGCCGGGATGACGTGGGAGGAGTTTACCGAGTTCTTCTATGTTGTATATGCACCAAAGGTTGAAGTAGAGAGGGTCATGGATGAGTTCATGAAGTTAGAGCAGACCTCGGAGACGGTCAACCAGATTACGGCAGTGTTCAGGGAGAAATTGCTCTACTATCCAGCTTATGCCAACGATGAGGGGTTACAGATGCACAGGTACACCCAGATGTTGAGAGAGGATATCCGGGAGTTTGTAGTTAATGGTCAGTATTCCACCCTTGACCAACTGATTGAAGGGGCCCGAAAGAGGAAATTGTATCTGGCAGAGAGAAACAAGAAACGTAATGCAGAGATACCGCCGTACATCATGCAACTTTAGTAGTTACATTTGAGCCATGCGACCTTCAGTTCTTAAGATTTTATGCTCCATGCAACTTTCATGTGGTTAATAGTATTCCATGCGACTTTCATATCAGTTCATGCGACTTTCAGTGTATGAATATTGTGCCATGCGACTTTTAGTATTATTCCATGCGACTTTGAGTTGATCCATGTATAAGTTCATGCGACTTTCGGACCTAGTATAGGTGTCATGCGACTTTCAGTAGTGTATGAGTGTACACCATGCGACTTTCAGTATGTGAGGGTGAGCTCATGCGACTTTCAATGTGCATGGGCAACTCCATGCGACTTTCAGTAAAGTTTGTGTAACTTTCATGCGACTTTGAAGCCATGCATTTATGTCATGCGACTTTCAGTAAGTAGCAGTTAGTGCCAGCATTAACCATATTTAGACTTGGCTCAGGTAGCAGCCAATCGCAGAGTTAAGCAAGAAAAGTCTTTCAGTAAGAACTGAGTAGCTAAGACATCTGACAGGTGAGTATTCTCACTTATAACTTGAATAGATTCCCGATGTTATGTATACATGTGAATACCCGATATTTATGATTATACGAGTTATAGTTGATTGCACTTAGACCATTTACTTCGGTAACGGGTATGTTTAGACCTTTCACTCGGTTGACGGGTATGCTTAGACCGTTCACTCCGGTGACGGGTATGTTAGACCGTACACTTTGGTGTTGGGTATGTTAGACCGTACACTTCGGTGTCGGGTATGCTTAGACTGTTGTGACGACAACGGGTGAGACGAGACCGTCCTAGTGACGGGTATGATGAAACCACTTACTACGGTAGTGGGTATGAGTTGAGTAGTATGTGTACTTTTTGGTTGTAAGTAGTATACTCGCTAAGCCTTGCGCTTACAGTTGTTGTTTCATATCTTTTCAGGTAACGACCATGGCGGGGCTCCAACACAGTGATGATAGCTCTAATCCCAAGCTTCCGCAATCTTTTAACATAGTTTTCAACAGTAATAGTTTAATTACAGACAATTAGGATGATTGTAACTTAATGAATTATGGGTGTTTATTCAGCGAACAAGTTGTTGTGTAATTACGTTATCAATGAATTATGAAAAAAAAAAATTTTGGGACGTTACAGTTTCCTTTTTACAGTGACATGACAGACTCTTTTCTGATTTCTTATTTCCTTTTCTAAATCATCTGTGACAATGGTTTGAAAATAATAATCTACAAGTATTTCGAGTTGCCTTTGTAAAACCATATGTGGTATATATACTCTGGCTTCTAGTACCACTTGCGGCTTTTTAAGATCATCAGGATAGGTGAAACCAGTATACTCATCTGTCTGAATGAGCTTTTGAGGCTCAGATGAGATAGATTTGTTGGTCCCAAATATTAAATGTATTAGAGCAAATCCACAATGATGATGTATGAATTGATGAGAGAGAATAGAGAATTCACACACACACTTTTCAGAATAATGAAATGCTCTATTGATATGTGGTAGGTAGACTAGTATATATACCCATAATGTATTTACTAGATCTACCCTCTACAATGATAAATGACAAACATAACTAAACTAATATAATGAACACAATATTTATTCTAACAATCTCCCCCTTTGTGTTAATTATACAGATAATGCTTAATAAACAAAAAATGTATTTTTTTCTAGGGCAGTTGATGTGTGAGGGAAACTTCAGATTAGCATTCTGGTTATTCTTCAAGAGAAAAATACCCTCCCCTTTGAATGAAGCTCTCAATCTTCATTGATGACTTGAGATCTTTTCATTTCTTTGCTCCCCCTTGATCTTACGAGCATATATCTTTTTATGATAAACATCCACTAAAAAATAAGGTGGTTTTATGAAAATATTCTCTTTAGAAAGTCTTAAGAGATGTTCAACGGAGCGAACCACACATGGATATTTAAGCTCTGGCAAGGCGGGAAGACGTGTATTCTTGTTAGTATTCGAGTATGATTTTGTTTTACTAACACGTGCAAATGGATAAGCAGCATGATGAGGTGTACCATAATTCTTTTGAAGAAGTGTTTTCTCTTTCATTTCTTCAAAATTATCTTTGCTTTCATTCCAAAGCTTTCTCCGAAGCTTGACCCTGTTTATGAACTGGTTTGTGTATGATTTGGAACTTGAGTAATGATCCTTAGAGCATTTGGAGTTTAGACACAAGTGATTGTTTGATGATTCACCTGTAAGGACTGTTACAGGAACCCCCTTGATTTCCTTTCCTTTGGTAAACTTACACTTTTGAACTTTTTGAGAATCAGAAGATGTCGTGACCTTTTCTTCTACATAATTTTGTAAGTCTTGCTCCAATTTCTGAATTTTAATCACAAATTGATTTCTTTCGGTCTCAAAATGCATTCTTTCTTCAGTTGACTTTCTTTGAATATCCAACAATTGTTGCTCATGATTTCGGACATTCTTTAATCTCAAGCTCTTAAAATTTGCTCTCGGACTTGTGAAGTTTCTCAATCAATACAGAAAGTTGTAGGGTAAGTTTTGCATTTTCATTTTCTAAATCATCTCCCCTTTTTTTCTGTCTCTCGCCAAAATCTACCCAAAGATCAAACATTTTAATTTTTTCTTCATTGGTTTTCATCATGATTGTAATCAAGTGTTGTAAGCAAGATTTATGATGAATGTTTCAAGAGATGAACACACACTTGATTTGAAATGATCGTTAACTTGAGAAGTAAGATTGTGATTGTGTTCGAATTCGAAATTCGAAGTGATCAAACGAGATGAAAGAGTTTGGAGTTGATTAAAGGTTTGTTCGAAGTTAAAAAAAGATTTCAAAGGATTTGGTGCTCGAAGTGAATGGCAAATACTATTTTGAATTCAAAGAGTGTTGGCTTTGAGTTTGAAGTGAATGAATAGTAAAAATGAAGGTGCTCGAAGTGGGAATGTCAAATAAAATGGTGTTCGAAGGAATACGTGGCCTTCGAATTCAAAGAATTTATCCGCTCGAAGTGTGCAATGTGATCCGCTCGAAGTGAAAATGGGATTTATGGGATATTATGTATTCGTAGTGTGCATGGCTTTGATGTATTCGAAGTATGCATGTGATTTAATGGTAACTACGAACTGCATGGAATTTAATATAGGACTTCGAATGGTGCAAGAACAAGAATTAATTGTGAGGATTGTACGAAGTGCATGGAACTTAAGTGAGGCTTGCATGGGCTGAAATTTGCATGGAGTATTATCGACTTTGAATGAAATAATTGTGGGCTTCGAATTGGAGATTAATTGTGGACTTCAAATTGGAGTTTAATTGTGGACTTTGTGTATGGAAATTAATTGGTGTGCATGGAGTTTAATGTATGCATGGAATTTGAATTGTGAAACAATTAATGGCCTTCGAGTGAATCGTGGCTCAATAAAAAGAGGACTTCCAATGGAAGAAAAAAAATATCAGCTCGAAGTGTTCTTTTGGAAATTAAATGTGGACTTCGAATGGAAATAAAATGCGCTCGAAGTGTATGTGATGAGGACTTTGAATTGTAATTAAACTCGGACTTCGAATTGGAATTAAATCCGTTCGAAATGCACGTGATATTCAATTCTTTGACTTCGAAGTGTGCTTGTGGATTTAATTGCTCGAAGTATAAAAGTGTGTTGGCAAATAAAAAGCGCTCGAAGTCTGAATGGACTTTAATGGCCTTTGAATGGTGGAAATTAAATCCGCTCGAAGTGCATTGGACTTCAAATTGAAAAGAATTAACACGCTCGAAGTCTTCACATGATACAAGTTTCCTGATTTTGAGGGATATTGTTTGTAACAAACAATTTTGAAGTGAACAGGTGCGTGACTAACAAGCTCGAACTTGTCTAGCAAACCCCATTCTTTTCTTTTTCAGAAGAATTATAGATCAAAATAATATTTCTTCACTATTCTTCAACTTCTTCAAGTGTTCTTCAATAAATTTTGAATATTGAAGAAACTTTTGAATAATAGCCTCGAAATTTATCCCTTTTGATTCGTAGATCTCAGATCTCAATTAATAACCAACCAATTTAATTATCCACTTGTTTTAAAATGGATTTTAAAGGCAAAAATCGCAATAAAAAATTACGAGAAACCTTTAAAAATCCAAATCTAAACAGCTTCAAATTAAAGATAGAGAACAATGAACCCTTAATCTTCGAATTCGGATCTTGATGATTAAAACACAATCACGAGCCTTACTTTTATCAAGCTTGGCTCTGATACCACTTGTTCGTCCCAAATATTAAATGAATTGGAGCAAATCCACAATGATGATGTATGAATTAATGAGAGAGAATAGAGAATTCACACACACACTTTTCAGAATAATGAAATGCTCTATTGATATGTGGTAGGTAGACTAGTATATATACCCATAAGGTATTTACTAGATCTACCCTCTACAATGATAAATGACAAACATAACTAAACTAATATAATGAACACAATATTTAGTCTAACAAGATTCATTTAATTCGTCATAGTCAAAAGGAATTTCAGATTTTAGTTTAGATTTTATTTTAAAATCTTCTTCCACAACCTCTTCTTTTTGACCAACAAATACCATTCTTTTAGTGATGTCACCAATCATTAAGTTGAAATCATATAATTGTTTGGCCGTCACTTTCTCACTGATTCGAGGGTTTTCAAATCCAAGACCATCATCGGTCCATTTTGAGAATTTTCGTTCTTTGGATTTATTAAGAAAAATGGTTTGTTCTGTTTGACCCCTTTTTATCCGTGTGTCTTCAAGTTCTTTGATTTTTTAGTACAATTCACGCTTCTCTTTGAGAATAAATTTTGTGTCATTTTCTGCGCTTATCTTTTCTGCTTTGAGGTCATGTAATTGGGTGCTCATGGTTGCAGTTAACTCAATTCTTTTTCCATTATTTTCGTTTTGAGTTCTTCAATTTTTTTATCAACATGCATTGATTCCATTTGTTGATTTCTTAATACTTCTTTTAGTTTCTCTTTGTTTGATTTTGATTTTTGTACCTTTTTCTCTAACTTTTTCATGAGTGATATGATGATCTGAACATGTTTCATGCTTAGACCACAACCTGTTAGGGAGTTAGAGTGTACCTCATCCTCAGCATCTTTAGCATCAAGCCCTTCATCATCTGTGTTATCATAATGTGCCTCTGGCTCTGCTTCTTCATCAGTGAACTCATTCTCAACATCAGCCATTAGACAAAATTGAGCTTATGCGTCCTCATCCAAATCACTATCATTTGGAATTGGTCTTCTTCAACCATCATGGCTCTTCCTGCACTTTTTCTTTTTGCTAGCCTGAGTTTTTGCTTATAATACTCAGCATCTTTCTTCTTTTTCTAAGTGTAGTCTTTTATGAAGTGGCCATTTCCTCCGTAGTTATAACATTTTCTGTCTTCTTTCTTTTCCTCCTTCACAAGCCTAGGTTTCTCAGCAACCTTGAAATTTTCTGGTCTTCGGGACCTAGAAGTATACCTTTGCCGATTATTGGTTTTGGAGTACCTGTTCTTGAAGGACTTTGTGATAAATGACATGGCCTTTATGACCTGTTCCATTTCCGTACCATCTGACTCATCAGATTCTGAGTCAGCCAGGGCCACCTGTTTGTATTTTTGTATTGTGGAGGACTCGCGTGGTGATGGTTCTGAAGCTACTCGGGCTAAGGGATCAGCAGAAAGTCTGGGAGATGACTTTGAGACCTCATCCTGGTATTGCTGAAGGTCCTCAAAGATATTGTGCTATGTGACAATTGTAAGGTTTCGGTTGATGTGTTTGTAAAGCTTCACATGTTCTTTCCATTCAGGACCTAGAGCACGAAGAAACACGCAGTTGATATCCAAATCTGTCCTTTCAACCTTGTTAGTTCTGAGTTCATTTTGGAGCTTGCAGAAACGACTATAAGTGTCAATTAACAATTCGTTATGCTTGTCATTAAATTCGTGAAACATGTTCACCAATTGTTTTCGTTTTATATGTTCTCCTTGCTCAGTTCCATGCAATTGTCTTTTGATCTCGTCCCAGATCCCTTTGGCTGTTGCTAAACTGTCAACTTTCATGTACATCTCAGAAGATAAACCTTGTTTGAGATAATATTTAGCAAGCCTATCTACTTTCTTCCTTTCCTTTTCAGCAGCATTCAACTCGTCATGAGTTTTCTCTCTCACCACTCCAGGAATTGGAGGATTGTTATCAGGTTGTGCATCAATGATTATGTAGAATTTCTTATCTCCGTTGAGAATAGAATCAATCATCATCTCACCATACACTTTTTTGTGTTCCAGAAAGTCCATAAACCTCCCTTTCCATACTAAATAGTCATTGCGGAAGAGAATAGGGGGTTTTGAGTCTGTGCCAATGTCCAAAATCTTGTTGGAACTTGACATTTTTTTTGTTTAATTACTTGAAAGTTTAGAATTGATCGTTAACTTGAAAAAATTGGTGATTGGGGTTCGAAGATGGTTTCTTCGAATTGGTAGTATCGGTTCGAAGTGGTGAATTCGAAGTGATCAAGGAGTTCGAAGTGTGTTAATCAAAGAATTTTGAAGCGAACTTTGAAGTTGACTTCGAATGGAATAGTAGTATTTGTTCGAAGGAATGTTGCAAAGTATTTTCGAACAAGCGATCTTCAAATGCTAAATGTGGTAAGTCTTAGAGATTGTTTTCGGAGTGAATTTCGAATTCGAAGTTCACTTGGGGTTTTTGTCCACTCGAAGTTATCTAGACTGTGTTTCGAACTTGGAACTTGTGATGTTGGTTTCGAACTCGAAGTGTTATGGTTTCAAATTCAAGATGTGTTTCCTTCGAATTTGAGGAAAGATTCGCTCAAAGGTTACTGTGAGCAACAAATTCCAGATTTTTAGGGATCTGTTCTCAACTGCCAAGCTCAGTCTTCTTAGAAATAGCTAACCCGCTCGAAATCAACAGGAAAACACCAAAAACTTCGAAATATTAATCCAACTCGATCAAAAACTCATATCTAGGCTGTCCTTCATCATCTTCATGTGTTCTTGACTAAAATTTTAATTCCTACAAAAACAATGAGAAACCACTCGAATTTTATATTCTCTAATTCGCAATCCTTTGTAGATCAATAATATTCCAATGAATCCATCATCCTCATGAAATCTGATGAACTTTTGAAGCAAATACCGTAGATGATTCCACGAAAAACTTAAAAAGCGCAGTCGATTTTGATCCAAATCAAAACATATATGAATGTTTTCGAACACAAAATTGATTTAGAGATGAATGGGATCAAATTCAATACGAAAAACACTCAAACCTTCATTACTTCAAATTCTGAACAGTAACCTCTTCGATGTAGCTTGTTAATCGATGATTCACCCAATCATGAGCCAACTTAGATCTAGTTTGGCTCTGATACCAATTGAAATGTCGAATCTGTGATGATAACCCTCAAGTAACAGTGTAGAGAGAAGATGATATTGGAGAGAAAACACACACTACACCTTTTGCTTTGAATATCAATATGTCATATATCCCAAAAGTGTTACAAGGCCAAGGGGCCTAATACCTATTTATAGGCTACGCCAATAAAGTAGGCTTTCCTACATTTTCTAAAAATAACAGGTGTGAATAATCTCCAAGAGATCCTTACCCCTCTCACTAACTCCGGTGAAGGGTTCTTTGGTCATTTTACCTAGTAAACAAGATTCGCATACTTCATTTGACCCAAGGTCAAATGATTCCAAGATCTCATCCACTTGGAGCTTGGTGATGTTAGTCTTGTTCACATGGGAAAGACGACCATGCCACAATGAATACTTATCCAAACAAGTTTTGGATTAAGAATCAATATTCATGTTAGGTTTCTTAGTTTCAATGTATTCCTCAACTTCATATATGCGATGACATGGTAAAGCTTTAAAACAACAAGCATCATTTTTATAACATAAAATAGATTCATTCATAAATTTAAAAGTAAGACCATCATCATTCAAGGCATGTAACGAAATAATGTTTCTTGCCACGCATGGCGAATAACATACATTAATAAAAACAATGGAAATTCCGGTTCTAAAAGAGAGCTCAACACTCCCTTTTGCTTCTACGGGCACAACCTCTCGGTTCCCTATAATTAGATCCAGCTCTATACACTCCAAGCCTCTACATTCCTTTAGCACCTGCACCATATTACAAATGAGAGTGCCGAAGCCGGTATCTAAAACCCAGCCCTTTGAAATAGAAGTTTGATGAAGCTTAATCATGAACGTACCTTGGTTTGAAGGTCCCTAGATGCTCATTAATTTGAGCTTCTTGTGGCCATCTAGGTACTTTGGTAGCTTGGGCGATAATGCCCCTTGTCCCCGCAAAAGAAGCATTCCGCCTCCTCCGGGGCCTTGGTTTGGGGAGCTTTCCCCTTGCCATTTTCCATGGTGGTAGGATAGGCTTGGTTACACCAACTTTCCCCTAACCTTTTCCCTTATGGGAAGGAGTCGGCTTCTTCTTTTGGATGCGACCCTCCCGGATAGCCAAGACGGCATTTGAAGAGTTGGTGGAGCATCCCGTGTAGCATCCCGCAAAAGAAGCATTCCGCCTCCTCGGCGGTCTTGAGCATCCCGTGTAGCTCCATAAGGGACTTATCCATGCTATGCATATGAAAACTAACAATTAATTGATCACATGCATTGAGAAAGGATTGGTGGATGAGATCAACCGCCAACTCCCTCCCGATGGATAATCCCAACCTCTCCATGCGCTCCACGTTTGCTTTCATCCGCAACACATGAGCACTAACGTTCCTGCCATCCTAGAGTTTGCAACCTAGGACGGCCTTGAGGCATCCGTACCTATCTTGCCTCGCTTGATGTTCGAACATGTCCTTAAGCTGCACGAGCAAGTCGTAAGCCCTCAAGTGATCCATTTGCTTTTGCAAATTGGAACTCGTTGTGCTTAACATGAGGCACGTAATTTCCTCGGTATCCTTGAGGCATTTTTCATATGCCTCTTGGACGGCCCTAGTTGCTGAACTCGCAGGAGGCTCGAGCAAGGCTTCCTCTATGGTATGCAACTTTCCCTCTTGGTGTAGGACAATTCGAAGTTTTCTATGCCAATCCATGAAATTACTACCATCGAGTTTCTCCTTCTCCAGGAAAACTCGTAGATAAATTTTGCTCATGGTGGTGGTACTTGAAGATGCCATCTAAAATAGCAAAGTAGATTTGGTTAGTTTGTTTTTTAAGTTTGTTAAAACAATTTACCCAAAGAAAAAATTTAATTATTTTAACAAAGGCAAGAACCTTATTTCATTTCTACATATGACAGGTTTACAACAGATCACATGAGGAAGTTATTTCTGGTTGGAAACTATGTAACATCCTGAGATTGGGCCTAGTAGACACCTAGGCTTGGGGTATGTTACACTTGGATTATTATTTGATTATGTTTATTTAATTACTAATTAAGTAATTGATTATTATTAATTATATATATATATATATTTGGTTATATATATATATATATGTATTATTCGGTTGTGTGTGTGTGCATGTGCTTAGTGTTTTTAAGCATGCCACCTCATGCTTGTAAATATATATACATGGGTTTGTGTATGTTTACTTCACTTGGAAGTTTGCATGTGTGTGTGTATTTGTGTGGAACCGAGAGAAAGCAAGAAGAAAAACTAAGCATCGGATTGTGATTTCTTGAAATTGTGTCATTGAAGTTAAAAGGTTATTGTTTATGTTATGCTTGTTGAAACATGATCACTGTAACATGTTATGCTTTTCTTTGATAAACATGCTACGGTTTAATCTTGTTGGGTTTTGTTATGAGCACCATGAAGTTGTCGGATTGGATGTTCTTGGGTGTAAAAGTGTTCTTGATGCATGCTTATATGTTTAAAACATGCTTATATGTGTTCTTATGAACTTGTATGTGAATTGTATAATATGGATATGAGATGTATACAAGTTTGAAGTTGTCGGATTGAGGAAATGTTGAAGGTGGCGGATTTTGGTGATGATGATGAAAACCGAGTGAAGAAATCCGATTCTTGTGAAATATGGTATTTAGAATCTGGAACTTATGTTGAAATCCGAAACTAGTGAAATTCGGATGTTTGAATCTGATGGTGGATTCCCAAGTATGAAATCCGAGTGTGGTTGCTAAATTAAAATACCAAGTGTGGAAATCCGATGGGTGTATCGGATTCCTTCAAATCCGATACAAAATGGCGGATTCCGATGGTGGTTGCGGATTTTGTGCAAATCCGATAGTAGTGTCGGATTTCTTATGAAATCCGACAGTTTTGATTTGTTGATTTGCATTGTTTAATGCTATGTGATATATGTGTATACATATGTGAATCATACATGCTTATGTTTGATTAAAGGATATAAATTTATGTGTTTGGCATATATTTATGAATCGTTACTGATTTCAGTTTGTTGTGTTCTCAGAAACAAACAAGGCTCAGTAATATAAGATCACTGAGTGGAGAAACTGAAAGCTTGAGGTGAGTGGACGTTTACTCACAGATGTTTTTAGTTGTAACTGTTATTGGTTTGACGTATGGATAGATTGTGCATCTGATAATTGATTAACTGTTGATTGTTAATTAATTGTGCGTCAGTGATATGTATACATGAGGATTGGAAAGTCAGCTTCGGCTGGGCATATGGGCTGGGTTTGTTTGCTATCGGCTAATCAGTATTGGGATCTTTTGATGCATTTGTTGCAACTTAAGGTAATACTGTGTGAGAATAGCAAATGAACTATCGGTAAACCTTTGCTTTAGCCGGCATTGGTTGAAGGCTCCTGCAGAACCGCCGGTCTTCCCGGGGCACGATTATCTGTTATGTGTTGTTGATATTGATGCGGTTATTTGCTGATATATCTGTTGAGGTTTTACTCCATTCACTTAGCTTTGTGCTAATCCCCCACCTCTCACTCTTTTATAGGTTTTGGTAAGTCAGCGGCTCGGCTGAGAGTGGTTAGCTTGGGGAGTAATCACCTAGGACTCTCATAGTTTAATTGTGACGAGCCGTGTTTTGTAATACTGATATTTAAACCGTTGTGTTTGTACAGTTGTAAACACTTTGGTTACTTAATTCGCTTCCGCAATGATTATGAAAATGAAAATTTTTGTGTTAAAAATACGGTGTTACAAGTTTGGTATCAGAGCCTTGGTTTGGTAGTGTAGGCACAATGGAAGTGTTACATTCCAAAATTTTGGCTCGTGGTAGGTCGATTACTCCTTGGGTGTGGGATTGGGGTGAATTGGAGTGTCGTTAGTATGTTGTGTTCTAACGGATTTATCTTATAAATCGTGAGGTGATGTGATTGTTACACATAACAATGGCTGATCGTGATCAATCGACTGCTGCCCCTATTGTCCCGTCTTCTGCTGAAGTCCCTACAATAGTGGAAACTTTGCTAAATGTTGGTACATCTGGTACCGCTGAGGATGAAAGAGATGAATATATCTTTAAGTTGGAGGGCCAACTACAAGATTTGCGAAAGGAACTGGACCAACAAAGACAAGTTCCTATAATTCAACCCCCGGTTGCTACTGTGATATCAACTGCACCTGCGATACCACCGATTTTTCCACCAATTACTACTCTGGCTGAGATTCCACCATTATCTGTACCGCTACCACCGATGTATCAACCTACGTCACAACCATTCTTTTATCCATTGTTTCCCTAGGGGTCTTATCCACAGGGATCAATTCCTCAAGGATCCTACTCTTATCCGTTTATGGGATATCCACCGAATATGGGATTCAGACAGCCATGTACTTACAAGCAATTCCTGGATTGTAAACCAGAGGAATACCATGGAAGCACGGATCCTAACGTTACTTTAAACTGGTTGAGAGACACAGGGAGGATATTAGATGCCTGTAACTGTGAGGAGGAGATGAGAGTTTGCTTTGCCACCCGGATGCTCAAAGGCAAGGCGATGGTTTGGTGGGATTCCATTACCACCCACTTATCGAGAGCTTAGATGGATTCAATAACATGGAATCAATTCCGGGATAAACTGTGCGAGCAGTATTGCAATGCCTTCGAACTAAATAAGATAAGGCAGGAATTTATGGAATTGAAAATGACAAGGAGGATGTCAGTTGATGAATTTATTGAACTATTTAATTTGAAGCTGAGGTTTGTAACTCAGTGGGTATCGGATGAATCTTCAAAGGTTCAACATTTTATCGGAGCTTTGTTACCGGAGTACAGGAGTACTACTCGGCTGGCTGGATCATTGTCTCAGGCCTTCACCTTGGCAAAATCTGCTGAGGGAGATATTCAAGCCAGAGATAGACTATTTTAAAGATGAGACGGCTGTTCAGAAGCCGAAGTATGACAAGGCAGGTGGTCAACAAAAGAAGAAATGACAGGGCAATTCTTAACAGGGTAATCAGAGTCGAAAGCCGACTACAGGGGGTTCAAATACGAAGTCTCAATGGTGTACCCGATGCAAGTCCAGTCACACTGGGCAGTGTACTGCCCAGACCATGTGTTGTATGCGTTGAGGTACACATGGGCATGAAACGAAAGATTGCAGGTTTCCCCGCAATGTTTGTTGGAATTGTCTAAAAGAGGGACATAGGGCTGGTGATTGCCCTACTGGGAGAGGAGCCGGGACAGGGACGGGGGCAGGGGACGTTGGGGGATCATCGTCAGGGACACAGAAATGGAAGAATACTCCGACACCGGAGGGTAGGGCGTTCTGGATGACAGTAGACGATGCTACTGCTACTGATGATGTTATCACCGGTACGTTTCTTATAAACTCCCTACCTGATGTGTTATTTGATTCTGGAGCGAATCGCTCCTTTATTTCTGTGACTTTTTGTGAAAAGTTGAAATTACCTGTTACTGTTATTTCTGTACCGATTGAGATAGAAGTAGCAGATGGTAAAATAGTTCCTGTTACAAGTTCTGTGACAGGGGCTGAGATAGATATCGATGGTAAGTGCTTTCCAGTGTCATTCCTACTGATGCCAATAGCAGGGTTTGACGTGGTTTTGGAATGGATTGGCTGAGTAAGCACAGGGCGAGCATTAAATGTCATAGGAAATTGATTTCTTTTCCATTGTCTGATGCGTCGCACGTGGTGGCTAAAGGGGAAAGGAAGAGGTCTACATTTCCTATTATTTCTATGTTGAAGTCTAAGAAATCCTTGAGTAAGGGATGTGAGTGTTTTCTGGCATATGCTATTGATGCTAGAAAGGAAAAACGAGCAGTTACTGATGTGCGAGTTGTATCAGATTTTCCTGAAGTGTTTCCGTATGAGTTACCTGGACTACCTCCCGTTCTAGAGGTAGAGTACAAGATTGATTTAATACCAGGTTCGAATCCAGTGGCTAAATCTCCTTATAGGTTGGTTCCTTCGGAGATTAGGGAGATGATGACACAGATTCAGGATCTATCAGATCGGGGTTTTATTCTTCCGAGTTCTTCACCGTGGGGTGCACCAGTTTTGTTTGTGAAAAAGAAAGATGACACGCTACGGATGTGTATTGATTATAGGGAACTGAATAAGAGGACGGTAAAGAATAAATACCCTCTGCCCAGGATTGATGATTTATTTGATTAGTTGCAGGGTGCTTCGTATTTCTCTAAGATCGATTTGAGATCAGGTTATCACCAGGTAATAGTTTCTAACAAAGATTTTGCCAAGACTGCTTTCCGTACCCGGTATGGTCATTATGAATTCTTAGTCATGCCGTTCGGTTTGACTAATGCACCTGCAGTGTTTATGGATTTGATGAACCGGGTTTTTTGACCGTTTCTGGATAAATCTGTGATAGTATTTATCGATGACATTTTGGTTTATTCTAAATCCGAAGCTGATCACAAGATTCATTTGAGACAAGTTCTTGAAACCTAGGAACGGGAGCAATTATATGCCAAGTACTCAAAGTGTGAATTTTGGATTCGAGAAGTTCACTTTCTGGGGCATGTTATTTGCAGTGATGGAGTCAAGGTTGATCCGGCAAAGATAGAAGCTGTGATGAATTGGGAAGCTCTGAAGTCGCCTTCTGAAATTAAGAGCTTCTTGGGATTGGCAGGATATTACCGACGGTTTATCCGAGACTTTTCTAAAATTACGAATCCCATGACTAAGTTAACTCGCAAGGAGGTTCCATTTAAGTGGACTAATGATCAGGAGAGGGCTTTTTCAGACACTGAAACGAATTTTATGTCAGGCTCCTATTCTTGCATTACCGGATGGGTCAGATGACTTCATAGTTTATTGTGATGCTTCTCTGGCAGGGTTAGGTTGTGTGTTGATGCAACGGGATAGAGTTATTGCCTATGCTTCTCGTCCGTTTAAACCTAATGAGAAGAACTATCTAACCCATGATTTGGAACTGGCAGCTGTGGTTTTTGCGTTAAAGTTATGGAGATATTATCTTTACGGTACAAAGTGTGTTATTTGTACGGATCACAAAAATCTACAGTATGTATTTTCACAGAAGGAACTCAATATGCGACAGACACGATGACTGGAACTTGTTAAAGATTATGACTGCGAGATTCGCTATGTGCTGTTGATATTGATGCGGTTATTTGCTGATATATCTGTTGAGGTTTTACTCCATTCACTTAGCTTTGTGCTAATCCCCCACCTCTCACTCTTTTACAGGTTTTGGTAAGTCAGCGGCTCGGCTGAGAGTGGTTAGGTTGGGAAGTAATCACCTAGGACTCTGATAGTTTAAATGTGACGAGCCGTGTTTTGTAATACTGATATTTAAACCGTTGTGTTTGTACAGTTGTAAACACTTTGGTTAATTAATTCGCTTCCGCAATGATTATGAAAATGAAAAATTTTGGGTTATAAATATGGTGTTACAAACTATATTGCCAATTGCAATCCATTATTGCAACTCTTTGGTCTTTGCGGGATCCTAAAACAATCACCGGTTGTTTTGCATGTTTGATCCCTTCTTACACCAATCTCAAGTTAGAATTGTTGATAGACTCGTGCTAAGCTCGACAATCTTTCAAGAATTCTAATTTGAAATTATAAATCATCCTCCAAATGATGCAGTAAGTACACCCAAGAAGAATTGGCTCGTGCTAAGATCGACAACCAACTTCACGAGTTACTACGCTCACCTTCGACACAACTTCACAAAGATTGACTCGTGCTATGCTCGACAACCAATCCTTGTGTTGTTAGATTTGGGTGGCATCGTCTTACGGATGGTAAGTGATTTATGTTTCATGGAAAAAGGGCTTTTGTTTCCAATTAATTTTGATTAACATATTTTAGTGACAAAATCGATTTTTCACTTTTAATAGTTTGTTAATCATGTGCCCGCGAGAGAGAAATATAATCCAATTTTATAAAACTCTTGTGATTTAATTTGTAGAAAAATTTTCTAGCATGCGAAATCCTAAACAACCATGCAAGAAATAAATCACATCACACGCATAGCAAAGGGGTTGGTAACCATTCCAAAAACCTATGCGTTCTTCCCGTGAGCCAAGGGGAAGAACATGGTTAACTAGGGACACAACACAAACAAAGTCAATGCTCCCATTAGATCCGCCACCTCCAACGGGTTTCACCAGATCCTCCATCTTCAAGACATCATCTTGATTCTTGATTATGGCCATCATGCACCAAAGTACAATTACATAAAATAAAAATAAAATGGCATACAAGCCACGAAATTCCTATCATCTAATACAAGTAAACGGATAAATGAAACGACATACAAGCCTCATTAAAAATTACAAATAATTAAAGAAATGAATAATTATTACATATCATATGACACAAGGTCACCAAATAAAAGGAACAACCACAAAATCAACCACAAGGTCTAAGGCCAAGGTTACTAACAGACAAGGCAAACAACCACAAAACAAACTGTGTGCCAAAATTGTAACAAACATGTATTTTGATAAGAATTTCCTAAACAAACACTCAAGACACAAAGGAAATTCTTGTACATATTCATTAGGGTATAAAACCAATTTTTAACACCCATATTCATATATACTGACACATATGTGTATGCATGTATGCATCTAAGGGCATGACCATACCATGCATACCCATAGTTGTAACAAAACACAATTTGGGGATTTCAAGATAACTACTGAACCAAAACAGAAGGTTCACAATGACTCGAAAAACTATAATATTCTTTTAAGGTCAAAAACACTGTTCACGAGCATCTTCACGACCCTTCACGGCTCGTGAACCGCTTACGGCCCAGAAGAACTCGTGAAACACTAAAAACCATTTCACGACCAGACCCCAAACTACACTGGTCGTGTAGTCTTCACGACCCGTGAAGAGCACCTCCACGGCCCATGAAGACTCACTAGACAGTTTGCCAAAACTTCAAAAAACCAATTTTTTGAGCCATTTTGTGCTATATTCATGTAGCAATGGCTTTGATACCACTAAAGGAATCAACAAGCAAAAACAAAAGAGATTCCGGGTTTACAAAGCACATGCACAAGATTCATTTAGTGAGATCTAGCTACAAAGAAACATAGCAACAAGAAGAGCACAAAGAACACATAAATGAGACCATACCCCTGATGTCTCTAGTGGTTGTGGTGTTGAAGATGTAATACTTGAACCCGAAATTAAGCTCCTCTATTAGTATCCACACCAAGAGCGCTTGAATCACCTTTTCTAAAGCTTGAAACTTGATCTCCACAGCTGGAATAAAGCTCTTAGAACAACACTCAAACGCTTACCTATAATAACTCTCACTTGAACTCTCAAAGAAGCTCCAAGTATGCCTTTAAGTCTGTATGTTTGGTAAATTGGCAAAAGGTTCTTTCAAGTAAAGACATTGGGGTTTTTATAAGCAGAGAGGAAGCTCAAATGGCACCATGGACGGCCAAAATGGCTAGCCCTGATTGGACCAACCAAAAAGGTCCAATAAGATTAAAATGTCACTTTGACTTCTGCCTTCATGAGCTCTCACAGGCCGTGAAGAAAGTCATGAAGGTGGCGCCCCCACGATTCCTTACCCGGCTCATGAAGCATCATGAAGGGTTTCTCATCGCGACCTCTTCAAGACCTGTGAGGGCCTGTGAAGGTCGAAAGAAACCCTAATTCTATAGTTTGACTCTCTTGACTTGTGCTGTCGGATTCAACGCTTGGCGTGTGACCCAATAGGCCCGTACCACATCGGTAGTGAGTCCAGTATACGTGTATCAGTGGGAATATAACCAACAATAAGGTGTCGTTAGCTATCGTCTTATTCCTTCCTTATCAAAGAAATCCCGAAACTATTGGGTATTAAATTCCCCTTCTCCGTCCGTCCTTAACATTCTAACCTTCAACGTACTTTCGGTTTCCACATGTGCTTTAAATTTCTTAAACATAGGGGTGCCTCATCTTTTTTTTAATATGATATACCCATATATATATATATATATATATATATATATACTAAAATCATCAACAATTAAGAGAAAATACCTATTTCCACCTACTGTTTGTGGTGATATACGCCCGCATAGATCAACATGTATCAATTTTATTGGTTTACCAGCACGAAAACGAGTTTCCTTCGGGAACGGGTATCGGTTTTGCTTACCAACCAAGCATCCTTCACAGATCCGTGTTGGTTGGTTGATCCTTGGCACCGAAGAACTTGTTGGACTATAAACTTGATTTGATCCAATAATAATGGTTTAGGCCCAATTCATATACATGAATGTTCAAGAAGTATGTATCTTGAAAATATCTAGATATGTATAAGTAAAATATCTAGATAGAAATATCTAGAGATATATCAAGAAATATCTAGATAAATCCATGGAAATATCTACCATCTACATTCATCCATGGAGTAGTATAAATAGGAGTAAGTTTCACTCATTGTAATCAAGCAAAGCTTAAGCGATACACTTCCTTTCTAAACATTCAATTCTTCCTGTCTTCAAAATTCCCTTTAAACCCCTCCATCGCCAAAAAGCCTAAAAGGAACTTTAATTTCCAACAAAGTGGTATCAGAGCTTGAATATCAATATGGCAAATTTGATGAATTCATTTCAATTTCCTCATCTTACCAAAGATAATTATGGGAGTTGGTGCATCCGGATGAAGGCATTGCTCGGATTACATGATGCAAGGGAGATAGTAGAGAAAGGCTATGAAGAAGTTGAAGATGAAAGTTCATTGAGTGCTGCCCAAAGGGTGGAATTGCATAAAGCAAGAAAGAAGGATCATAGTGCTCTTATAACTCATTTATCAAAACCTTGACGATGTTATGTTTGAGAAAGTTGCAAATGCAACCACATCTAAAGAATCAAGGGAGATTCTACAAAATACATTCAAAGGCATTGATAAGGTGAAGAAGGTACGTCTTCAAAATCTTAGAGGAGACTTTGAACAGTTACAAATGGGAGAGACCAAAACAATCTCATATTATTTCACTCGTGTCTTTGCTATCTCAAATGAGATGAAGAGAAATGGTGAAAGTTTGAGTGACACACGGGTGATAGAAAAAATTCTTTGCTCATTGACACCAACCTTTGATTAGCTCTTTGTGGCCATAGAGGAGTCAAAAGACATCGACTCTATGCCCATTGATCAACTCATGGGATCTCTACAAGCCCATAAAGAGAAAATAAAAAAGGAAAGGGAGAAAGAGCCCTTTGAATAAACTTTATTCTCAAAACTCTCTTTCAAATAAAGAGAAACGAACTTTAAGCATGGAACGGAGCAAGGACGAGGACGTGGAGCTTTCTGTGGTCGTGCTGGTTTCCATAGTCATGGAAGAGTAATAGGAAGGGAATTTTACGTGCAAGTCAACAAAGAAGATGAGAACCAAAATTCTTCTTCTAGAAGGGGTCACTATAGAGTTACGCAATCCAAAAGGGGAGGTAAGTCCCACATACAATGCTATAATTGTCAAAAGTATAGACACTATGCCTCATAGTGTAGAAGCTCAAGACGAGTAAAAGAGAGGGCTAATCTTATGAAACTGGAAGACGAAGTCAACCTTACTTTGCTAATGGCAAACCATGATGAACACGAAGATAAACAAATCACATGGTACCTAGATTCCGCTGCAAGTAATCACATGACTGGGGAAGAAAACTTGTTCGTGGAGATGGAGCAAATTAAAGGTAATGTGACGATTGGAGATAACTCAAAAGCAATGGTGAAAGGGAAAGGTAAAATACTAATCCTTGCAAAGGATGGAAGTCACCAATTTATCTCTGAAGTTTATTATGTGCCTAACTTTAAAAATAATATTTTGAGTGAGGGACAACTCTCGGAGTAAAACTAAGATATTAATTTAAAAGATCGTACTACTATCTTAAGAAACCGTAAGGAAGGCTTATTGCCAAAGTGCTAATGACTAAAAACTGAATGTTCCTTTAAACGTTCAACATGATACGTTAAATTTCTAAAGGCTTGCATGAAGGATCATTCGTGGCTTAAATGTTCCTGTAATCAAGTATGTGAAGGATGTCTTCTTGGGAAACATGCAAGAAATGCATTCACAAAAGAAGCAACGTGAAGAGCTAAGTATGTGTGTATGAGAGGAAGAATAGAAATATTCTTAATATGGTTCCTAGCATGTTAAAAAGTAAGAATATGTCAAAGGAGTTTTGGGTAGCTGATTATGCAGTCTATCTCTCTAATTGGTGTCCATCTAAGAGTTTAGATAACAAGGCTGCACAAGAAGCATGGAATGGGATAAAGCCTATGGTATCTCATCTAAGGGTGTTTGGGAGCTTAGTCTGTTAGGGAGATAATCATTTCACCTTAATATTCAACTCTATCTATTATAAAATATAGAAGTTGATGATAACCAAACCCTACATTTAGTATGACATAGAAAGTATTCAAACATGTGTTGTTTGAGTCAGTCTGTTGAAATTTTGCTAAGTATAGAATCATCAGCTCAGAAGCAGCCCCTACTCAAAGCATCAGTTGAAGAATATCAACTGAGGATCTTCAGGATAAAAAGAAAAGTGTAGAAGACCATCAGCTGAGGAAAAACAACCATCTTCTAAGTGAAGTAATTCGATCAGCTCAGCGTTTACAACCACGAGATTCATAATCTTCAGCGGAGTGGAAAAATGGATCAGTTGAGGCCACATGCATAAACTAAGTAAGTCTTTCATAACACAAGTCATCATCTTACATAAACTTATCTATTTAAATGATCAGCTAAGCATACTTGATCAACTTATCATATAAATAGATGAGCTTATGCTTTCCTAATATAACTGTTGATCAACTAAGCATCTATATGATCAGCTGAGCATCAGTTATGAACTGATCCTTTTGCAAAATGGTCAACTAATCATTTCCTTCAACAGAGTAGTGTAATTTCAAAGGACTAAGTACTTTCTGCCAACTGAGTTGAACAAAGATGTCATATATGCTCAGTATTTCAGTTTGTACATTTTATATGTAAAAGGCAGAACATCTGTTGTTCTATTATGCCTTTAGATCCTTGATTGTAATAGTACAAAGCACTTTTTGGATCAAGCATGAGACAAAAACGATAGATCTTATCCTCTAGAAAAAGAGAAAGATACTTTTAAAGATGAAGATCTCGAAGATTTGCAACCTCAAATAAGTATGGCTGGCAATTCTATACTTGGTAAAGTCAAATCTGAAAGAAGAATGACCGTTGATAAAAGTTTAATCATGAAAGAGGAAACTTAAACTTTCAAGGTAAAAAGCACAAGTGATAATATTATTTTAATGTTAGTGGGCATTACTTTTTTGAAAAACAAACTTACTTTATGCAATCCTTGATTAAAGTAAGTCTACATTTCACCAACTAACTTCACAAATATTATATTATTTTCTTTAGCTCTTTTGTCTCCTTTCTTCAACCAACTAGACACGACAAAGCCTCTATAATTCCCATGCATGGTGGACATGCAAAAACAACACTTCTACACAATACATATCAATCTCATTAGTTGAGAAGAATCATAGAGTTAGCAATTTATGTAAAATCAAACTTGTTCATGTGTTGAACACTCTTAGACATTAGTTGTTATAGAGTTAGTGTAACGCCGCCTGCATTTTGAAGAGTCTTTTTTTATAAAACACAGCGGAAGCTTTATTATCATTTTAATAATTTATGACCTATATATATAAGTTGTATCACAAAATACTACCAAGGCGTTACCAATTCGTTCGGCCATTACAAAGTACAACATACAAACAAAAACATTCAAAGCATGTTCCCCAAAACATATCATGACAATCACAACAGGTACCCGTTCTCACCAGTCACTTTATTTACCTGCGTAAGGAATGTACACGAGAGGGTTAGCTATAAATAGCTAGTGAGTAACAGCTAAGCGGAAGCATCATAGCAACAATATCATATACATGTCATATACATGGCATATTAACAAACAAATCTATCCTAGCACATTGTGAAGCACTGGTTAGTCAGCACGCATCACGTTTTGCGAGGTAGCTAACCTGGCTCAATGATCCTAACGGGGGAAACCGATACTTCCTCCACGCCGGTGGAGAAGCGGGGTAGCGGTCCAGCATTGCGTTATCTAGGAAATACCCCACTTGGGATCAGCGGAAACTGAGAGCCCATATAGTGTTGACGGGAGGAGGTTCTGCAGGAACCAAGATTCCTGATCATCGAATCGCCGCACATCCTAGCTGGCGGCACAAGGCTCCAACTCAAGACCCAGACAAGCTGGCCCCAAACATCCAATAAAGTACCGGTACAACATACATTGGCCTACAAAAAGCCACAGTAAACACAATTGGCCTGCAAAAGCCATAACATCATAATTGGCCTACAAAAGCCATAGTATAACAAATTGGCCTACAAAAGCCACAACATATAATGATTGGCCTACAAAAGCCATAGCATAGAAAATTGGCCTACAAAAGCCATAACACATCATGGGTTACTTACCAAAGTCATAACATATCAACATTGGCGTACAAAATCCTTTAACATACCTACATATCATATCATAACTCAATTGGCCTACAAAAAAGCCATTAACTTGCTTACATATAAAATTACAACTCAATTGGCTTGTGAAAAAAACTCTTGCATGCATAATCATCAAGTTAGAACTCAATTGGCCTACAAAAAGCCTCTAACATACATACATATCAAATTACAACTCAATTGGCCTGCAAAAAGCCTCTAACATGCATAATCATCAAGTCTTTGGTTTCTAGCATTCAAATAACTATATAACATTCTTGATATCATGCTTAGGTTAACAGGTACTCACCTGTTGAGCTAAAACAGGCAAATATAGTGTTTCGGCTCTTACTTGTCGTCAAACGCACCTATAACACGTTATTCATATTTAAGACATTAACACACACAAATAACAACTAAAACACTATAATTAATCCCCTAATGATGTATTTAATCTATTTATTAGTCTAAACAAACTTCCCTTAACTCAACGTACAGAAAATAGCAAACTATCTGCTGAAACAGGGCTCCTTGTGGCCACAAGCAATGTTGCTTGCCCCACAAGGGCAGGAGACTGCTTGTGCCCACAAGGGCAGAAGACTGCTTGTGCCCACAAGGGCAAAAGGCTGCTTGCGCCCACAAGCATTCTCTTTGCGCCCGTAAGCAATCTTTCCCTTGCGGCTGCAAGCCGTATTTTCTTCCTTACACCCGTAAGCAAGTCTGTTTCAGACCAGTGACGAGTTTCAACACTCTCTTCACACCATTTTTCAACCAAAACACTTCCAATCCATTTTCAATCAACTTCCAATGATCATATGTGTTATATCAAGTCTAACTTAACTCAAATCATCAATTTTTAACATACTTTAACAATCATATCAAGAATCAAGTTCAATTCTCCAATTTTGACCCATTTGAACAATTTCACAAAACTCAATCAAAACCAACACTTTAATCCATGATTCTTACTCATAAACACTTATTTGATGTTATAAGAACTAATTACAACCCTAATTTCAATTCTTGATTGCTATTTCTAGCAAACCCATTTTTAACCTTAAAACCTCCAAACTCAAGAACTTGGAGAAGAAGGTGAATACTTACAAGAAAGATGATGAAGATGGTAAAGAAGAACTGATTTCAACTTGAATTTGTAATTGGTATTAAAGCTTGTTTGATTGCAAGAACAAGGTATAGTGTGTGTAAATGAATACACGTTTGTGTGTCTGTTTATATCTATAGAAAGAGAACTGCCTTTGTGGTTCTAATATATCCACAACGGGTATTTTGTTCCACTTTTCAACTTACAACTCAATATCCAATTATCCGTTTTAACTAACGGGGATATTTCTGGAATCCTTATCTAAAATCATTTAATAAATATTAACTATTATTTATTTCTTACCAATTTTCATTTAACACAATATTACTATTTCTTATTTAATTCACAAGGTTACAACCTTGTGAACACATAGTATAACTAGGTCCAATTTGGGATGTTAAAAATCTACCCTCCTTAAAGAGGATTCCGTCCTCGGAATCCTGCCACAACTATCTATGTAGTTATAAACCACATTTATCATCCAACAATAAGCAACACTTACAATTAAGCTTAATATCACCAACAAACATAGAATACACCCTTTAGGTTTCTACATTCATCATGACCTCTATTTTACATTATAGAGTTCAATAAAATCTTACGAATAAGTTACCGTTCATCTTACATTCAAACTCTACACATTATCTACTTCTTCTATCACAATACAAGTGTTCCCGTGTGTAGTCATCATTGACAACTTAACTATATTTTTTTTAAACACTTATTTCTCTAATCCATACACGCACACGTATATGTACAAATACATGCTCTCATGATTTTATCTCATTACTTTACATGCATTTCTATACTCTGATCACTGATGATTAACATGAGTTTCACTTATGGATCTTTGGTTAACATCTTCAGTCAATCATACATAACTACTTTACCTCAAAAGGTCAAATCCTACTCACAAGTACACGCTTGCTTAAGTACAAATCCTTACACAAGGATTGTCTCAATTGAATTAGTAGATTCTAGCGAATCCGTTATTCACATTACCTTTTAATAATTCTCTTTCATCTTTGGATTCACATACTAGCATGATCAATTTAATCATCTTTTATCACACTATACACTTACAATGTTAATATATCCCACTATCTTTTAACTGATTATGTAATATTAATCACACATTCAATACTTAAATACTTATTTCATCATATCAACATCATTAACACTTACATTATACTTTTGACAACTTTACATCTTCCATCTGAGGCAGTGTTCAACAAACCTGCTGTCTATTAAACACTTTACCTAACAGTCATCTTTCACATGTACTTAATGTTATTTACGCGTCTTTCACCAGGTCAACCTTAAGTCTTTCGAGTCAGTCAAACATCTTACTATTATCATAACCACTTACAGTTGTAGGCTAAAACTTAACCCACTTGAAAATCACATTACACTTGGAATACCTCCAAGTATTCTTTTATTACACATAATACTTTGCTTAATACAACCTTAAACATCGTCGGTTCTCACATTACTTACTTTCACATTATGTCTTTCTAAACAATTTCTCATATTTCATCGTATGTTAAGAATGGTGTTTATCAAAACACTACCCATTCACAACATTAACTAAATTTCATTCGTATACATATACTTCACTTTAGTAAATAACCACTTGTGACTTTACCACTTATTTTCAAACACACTTAATCTTTCTTAACATACCTCATAAGGGTCTCTACTCTTCTAATCACAATTACACCCGTAGGTGAAATCATTTCTAGAAATTCATACGATACATGAATTCCCATGCCCATTGAAATTTTACACATATGCGTTACTCTATACACCTCATAATCTTAGATTTCATTTACTACCAAATGGGACTATGTGTACCCATTTTTGTCTTACTCATTAACTTCAGTCGTTTACTTGTAACCACCGATTATTCAGGATTACCTGCATATTCATTTCACTCTCAACTTTTAGAAATTATTGTCTCTATACTTATACATTTGGACTTTTATGTCTTTATGTCATTGTACATTTGAACCATGACATATCATTACTTATACTTTCTAGAAATCACTCACGTTTGATTAGTTAGACACATAATCAATAATCGAGCTTTGAGCTCATTACATTAAATTCTAACAATGATTTTATGACTACAATTTGTTCTCACGTTCGATCTCACGAATGGTTCAACTGTGAAGTGTTAATTACACTGACACATTTTTTTTATTCCGAAAAAAAACTTATGACTTTCTTTCGAATAACAAGGAAAACCACTAACTCAATAGAGTTAATCTTACTTCTTTTCAATCTAATTCAGCATTTTTGGTTAACTAATCGTCAACCCACAATTCTTTTTCTGTTAATCACTTAGATTTCATTAACACGCTTATAGCGTTTCACATGTCATTTAGAGTTTCATCTATCATAAGATATCATGTACCGTTGAGGTACCGCATCACATCTAAAGTATACTTCTTTAATATCTTTGTATTTCAAATTCAATTTTTATCAACTCATGTTACTTTATCATTTCCTCATCAATCATTCTAATTATTTAAAATTAGAACGATTGTATTTAATCAACACTCGACTTCGATCAACATTTATCTTAGCATAGATATTCATCAACACTCTTCTTCATACTTTAGGATTCAAATAGATCCCGTGATCATCATCATTTATTATCAGTTACCTTTCATAGGAACTTATGACAGTTCCCTTATTTATCATATTACAAGTAGTCCACAAGACTACTATTAATTTAGCTATTCATTTGGCATCACTTTTTTTTTCTTTTTTTTCTAACATTATCGGTATGATTACATCATATTGATCTAAACATCTCTTGCTTTTAATACACTTTGTTTTGCTCATCACACTCACTGGATTCAAAGGCATTTTGCATCTCTCGGATCCAGGTCTCTACCACAGAAGGGTCATTAGTAGTGTCAGCAAAAGTAGGGAGCTGACAACTCAAGAAGGTTTTGAAGGTAGAAGGTTTCTAAGTCTCCCTGATCATACATAAAGACTCACACTCATTTGCATACTACATTTGAGCCTCCAACCGTTGGATGTAGGCATCCTTATCACCATCTCCCGAAGAACCAGTCATGTGAGTTAACTTTCTATACTTAAAACCAAAAGTAGAGTATCTAGTATATATTATATAACTTACTAACTTATCAACACTTATACTTTTCTAACACATAACAATTCACATATTCCACTCATCTCACCCCAAAACCACCCAGTGAACATATAGTAATGGTCGAGCCTGGGTTTGAGACTAAATATTATTTAAAGTACCCAATTCCCTCAAACCAGGGCTCTGATACCAACTTCGAACAACGCCTACATTTTGAAGAGTCTCTTTTTTTTATAAAACACAGTGGAAGCTTTATTATTATTTTAAGAATTTACGACCTATATATATGTTGTATCACAAAAGTACTACCAAGGCGTTACCAATTCGTTCGACCATTACATAGTACAACATACAAAAAAAATCATTCAAAACATATCATTACATTCACAGCAGGTACCCGTTCTCACTAGTCACTTTATTTACCTGCGCATGCAATGTACACGAGAGGGTTAGCTATAAATAGGTAGTGAGTAACAACTTAGCGGAAGCATCATAGCAACAATATCATATACATATCATATACATGGCATATCAACAAACAAGTCTATCCTAGAACATTGTGAAACACCGGTTAGTCAGCAGGCATCACGTCTTGCGAGGTAGCTAACCCGGCTCAATGATCCTGACTGGGGAAACCGATACTTCCTCCGCGCTGGCGGGAAGCAGGGTAGCGGTCCACCATTGTGTTATCGGGGAAACATACCCCAGTCGAGATCAGCGGAAACTGAGAGCCCATATAGTGTTAAGGGCCGGAGGTTCTGCAGGAACCAAGATTCGTGATCATCGAATCGTAGCACATCCTAGTTCGCGGCATAAGGCCCCAATTCAGGACCCAGACAAACTACCCCAAACATCCAACAAAGTACCGGTACAACATACATTAGCCTACTAAAAGCCACAACATAAACACAATTGGCCTACAAAAGCCATAGCATCATAATTGGCCTACAAAAGCCATAGTATAATAAATTGGCCTACAAAAGCCACAACGTATCATAATTGGCCAACAAAAGCAATAGCATAGCAAATTGGCCTACAAAAGCCATAACACATCATGCTTGACTTATAAAAGTCATAACATATCAACATTGGCCTATAAAAACCTTTAACATACCTATATATCATATCATAACTCAATTGGCCTACAAAAAGCCATTAACTTGCATACATATCAAATTACAACTCAATTGGCTTGTAAAAAAGGCTCTAACATGCATAATCATCAAGTTACAACTCAATTGGCCTACAAAAAGCCTCTAACATACATATATATCAAATTACAACTCAATTGGCCTGCCAAAAGCCTCTAACATGCATAATCATCGAGTCTTTGGTTTCTAGCATTCAAAAAACTACATAACATTCTTGATATCATGCTTAGGTTAACCGGTAATTACCTGTTGAGCTAAAACAGGCAAATATAGTGTTCCGGCTCTTACTTGTCGTCAAACGCACCTATAACACGTTATTCATATTTAAGACATTAACACACACGAATAACAACTAAAAAACTATAATTAATCCCCTAATGATGTCTTTAATCTATTTATTAGTCTAAACAAACTTCCCATAAGTCAACGTACAGAAAACAACAAACTATTTGCTAAAACAGGGCTCCTTGTGGCCACAAGCCATGTTACTTGCGACCACAAGGGCAGAAGACTACTTGTGCCCACATGGACAGAAGACTGCTTGTGCCCACAAGGGCAAAAGGCTTCTTGCGCCGACAAGCATTCTCTTTGCGGCTGTAAGCAATCTTTCCCTTGCGGCCGCAAGCAGTATTTTCTTCCTTACATCCGCTAGTAAGTCTATTTCAGACCAGTGACGAGTTTGAGCACTCAGTTCACACCATTTTTCAACAAAAACACTTCCAATCAAATTTCAATCAACTTCTTGTAACATCCGTAAACCCGGCCTAGTTGTGGGCGGGTCAATGGTAAGTTGGAATGTGTTTATTTATGATTAATTATGTGATTATTTTGGGATTAATTAATCATATTGTTAAGTTAATTAATTAATTAGAAGAGTTAATTAGTTAATTAAGGACATGAGTTACTAGATATATTTAATTATGTATGTGTATGCATGAAGTAAAGTATATGGTATGTATGCATGTAAGTATGGGCAGACGTGGTGATGGGTATGCAAATTTAGTTTAAGGATTTGCCACCTCATGCTTTGATGCTTTCAAAGGGTTGTATACGTGTGTATGTATATATCAAGCTTATCCTCTACTCATTTGAAATAAAGGAAAAGTGTTTGTGTGTGTGTGTGTTTTGAGAGAAAGAACAACGAAGAACGTAAACTTGAAATTTGAAAGAAAGGATTTGGTGGTTTATAATTCAAACTGAAGGTAAGGTTATGTTTCTTGTATGATCCTGGTCATGTTGATATGTTTTGTTGGTAAGTTATGCTTGTAACATGAGAAACACCATGGATGAACTTATATGAAAAGTTGATAAATGGGTTATGTCGGTTTTGCTATGTTCTTGAGTTTTTTTGGTGTTTTGATGCATGAAAGCATGTTTATAGATGATTGAAAATGTTTTGGTATAACTTCAATATGATTTGTTAAGCTGTGGAAATGCTCCATTGAGGTATTGAAGTTTGCGGATTGTATATTGAAGAAGATGATGATGGAATCCGACATTGAGAAATCCGATTACCCCAAATCCGACGAACCCAAAAATCCGGGAATAAGAAATCCGATAATGATGGATTCCGACAATATTGGTATCCGGGGTTGATAAAAACCGATGGTCAAGAATCTGGAACCTAAATCCGAAAAATGTGAAATCCGATGATGGATTCTGATTGTTGAAATCTGAATGAGTTTAAATCCGACACATGATATCGGATTTTCTCAAATCCGAATAGTTGAGGCGGATTTCCTTGAAATCCGATGGTTTTTTATGATTATTAATGCTGAGTTGATTCTTGGATGCTATATGCTATATGTAAATGCTTATGTGACTTTAGTTTATTGTTTATGACTAAAGAAGATATAAAAATATGTTTGATATATATTTATGAACTGAATATTGATTTTAGTTTGTTGTGTTCTCAGGAACTACGAATACTCACTGATATTAGACAACTGAGGAAGTGCGATTAAGGACTGAGGTGAGTGGAGGTTTACTCACCAATGGTGTTCGTTGTTAGTTGATTGTTGATTGTTGTTTGAGATCTCTATGGTATGTGTGATTCGTTGACATGGTTAATTGTATGTGCACACGGTGTGACTTGTACGTATGGTTAATGGTATGCATACATGGTTGTGGAGGTTAGCTAACGTGTGTTATTAGGCTGGGCTTATCTGCTATTGGTTGCACAGTTCTTGATCTTCTGATGCATTTGTCGCAACGGAAGGGGTTAACTGTACCAAGTAGAAAATAGCTATTGGTAAACCTTTGCTTTGGCCTGCATCGGTTGCAGGTTCTGTAGAACTGCCGTTCCTTTAGTTATTGGTTTGGTTTGTGAGATTTGTGCGTAGATCTCTTTGTTTGATTTGTGTAAGATCTGTACACTTGATCGATTGAGGATTGCATGTGCTTGTTTTTAGGGTTTGCTTGTTTGTAGCTTTCATTCACTTAGCTTGGTGCTAATTCACCACGGCTGATTGCTTTTTTCAGGTTTGGTTGTTTTGCAGTGTTTGTGAAAAAGGGGAATTTGACCAACGCTAAAATATTACGTTTTGAGAAGAAACGATCTGTGTTTTATAAATATTTTGTAACACAACTTGATATAGTGGTTTGTGAATAGTACTTTGTACTTTGTGGGTGTTTGTTTTAATGAATTCAGTAAACTCCTCCGCAGCAATTTAAAACAAAAAAATGGCTTGAGAGTTTACAGTGTTACAAGTTGGTATCAGAGCCTTGGTTTGACGATGCAGGCACTACTAGAGTGTTGCATTCCCAAATCTTGGCTCGTGTTGGGTCAAACTTTTCTTGGGGAATTAGAGTGAATTGGAGAAGTTATGTGGTAGTTAGTATGTTATGTACTAACGGTTTAATTTAATGAGTTTGTGAGATGATGTGATTGTACAGAGAGATATGGCTGACAGAGAGATTCCCATTCTTCCTCCCGTGACCCAAGCAACATCAAAGGCACCGGTACTAGAAGAATTTGCTATTACGAATTTGGTAGGAAAATTTGATCAAGAACAGGAACGAGATCAGAGTGAATATGTCTATAAGCTTGAAAATGAGCTCTTGGAGCTTCGAAACAAAGTTCACATTATGGAACAACAAAAAACTAACTCAAACAGAATCAACTCTAGTTCTACCTGCGATCAATACTTAATCAACCCCTGTACCAGTAACGACACCACTACCACCGGTAAATCAGATTATGCAACAACCGTTTTATTATCCATTTACATCACAAGGATCTTTGCCTTTTGCGTTTCCTAGATACAAACAACCTTGTACGTACAAGCAATTTTTAGATTGCAAACCTTCGGAGTATCGAGGGAGTTCTAACCCTAACATCACATTGAACTGGTTGAGAGAGATGGTCAAGGCATTAGACGCCTGTAATTGTGAAACTGACAACAAGAATGTTAAAGGGGGATGCGATGGTATGGTGGGATTCAATAACCCGACATTTTATCGAGGAACAGCAGGAGAGTATCACTTGGAATCAATTTGAGGAGAAGTTGGTCGAACAATACTACAACTCATTCGAGATTGCAAAAATCAAGAAATAGTTTATGGACTTGAAGAAGGCAGGAAACATGTTGGTAGACGATTTGATAAAACAATTCAATGAGAGATTGCCATTTGTGAAACAATGGGTGCCTGATGAGGCATCACAAATACAACATTTTGTGGGAGCTTTGCCTCCTGAATAACGAGGTGTTACTAGATGGGCGAGTACATTATCACAAGCATTTACCTTATCCAAGTCGGCTGAGGGTGATGGAAAGGCAAGAGATAATGAGTCGAGAACATTTTTCACAGCAGAAGTCTAAATTTGAACATTTTAATGCTCAGCAAAGACAGAGCGGGAGAAGTGGCCAGAAACAAAGGAATCCAAATAATAGACCTACGATAGGTGGGTCTAAACAAAGTTCGCAATGGTGTCGTCGGTGCAGATCTGTTCATACGGAGCCTTGCACACCCCAGACTTTGCGTTGTGTTCGATGTGGATTGTTCGGACATGAGATTAAGGAGTGGATGCAGGTGGGGGATTCTCGTCAGCAGGTGGACGAAAGAGAAAGAACCCTTCTGCGCAAGAGGGTAGAACTTTTGATATGATGGCTGACGACATTGCCAATATCGAAGATGATGTAACGGGTGCGTTTTGATAACCTATATGTCTGTATGTGTGTTTACTAACTTAACAGTTAATTATTAATGTTGATGCCTATGTGTGCTAAGTGTATATGCTTACATCTGAAGAGAATGATTCTTTAGAAGTAGAGATAGATGATACATGTTATCTAAATCATGAAATTATTTGATGTTTATGTCAGAAAATGATATGGTGGTACGTATGTGATATTTGAAATGATGTGAATTGGGTATGAGTGTCACACCCCGCCAAGGCGGAATCGCGAAGTGTGATGGAGAGGATCGTCATAACCCATTGATATGAAATACAGACAAATCACTAAATGCAAATATTCCAATGTGTCACGACGTTTCCCCGACACAAGAGGGGACTTGTGCCGTGTTAAGTCGATTCCACGGCAACATAGCCAAACAACATGAAAAGAACGTGCGAATGTAAACCCCATAACCCGGGTCAAGTATACGGGCAACAAGCCCAAAACTAAATAATAGTTTTGAAATATTTGCAAGCATCCACATCACAAAATAAATAAATATATCGGATTCGCGCTATTAGACACGCTAAGGCCCGACTAGAGTCTTCTAAGCACCTTAAGCGTTAGTGTTAGGATTACCTGAAAATGAACACTCGAAAATGTCAACATAAAGTTGGTGAGCTCGCAGGTTTATAGAAACAGCATAGTTCCCGTGTAAAGTGTTTAAGTAGGACAAATGTGCACGTATAGCATGTTAAGCGTGTAGACGTTGTACCAACATCCAAACCACCAGGTTCAATAGGAATCAAACCATAGTCTTCCAAGCAGTTATTATAGCATACCCAGCTCGAGCATAAACCGTTGGCTCATAGTCTTATAGGAATCAATAGTCATCAACCAACATCAAGTAGTTTTTGCATATACGTCACATAAGTTGTCCATAAGAAATAAGAAATAGTCATCGCGGCATAAAAAGTTTAAAAGAGAGTTTGAGTGTCATTCTCCCCCTAGAAATATAGTAAAAAGTGGCCACGAGTACTCAGTCTTAGCGCGCTCACAAATCTACAAACAATTATTTCATATAGGTTATATTCTATTCACGAGTAATAGTCTTTTTATGCGTTACCCTTGAGCTATTAAATTTATTTAGCATTCGTGATTAGCTTTTACACTAGGTTGCATAAGTATATCCATCTCTTGGGTCTAACCCCAATATGTACTTTTTAGTTTTGAAATTTTGTTTATTTCCCTTTTTAAATTGTGTAGATTAAATACTGAAATTTTGGGTACTCTTCATATATTTTTAAATTAATCCAAACGTCCCAATTATTTTCCTAAATTTTTATGGCAGAGACCTTTATGCCTCTATTATTTTATAAATTTTTTTCCAAAGATGAAAATATTGTTTATTATTTTTAAGAAAATCTTAAATTGGTGTTAGTCAGAAAATGTCTCCGGCTCGCATGACATAAACTTATTATTTATTTAAAATACTAAAAAGCCTAAAAAATATAAAAATTTTAGAGTAATTTAACACACGGGAAAGTACATTCATGCACATTTTTATCCTCTAATTCGGATTTTTGAATGGTTTACTATCTTATAAAACTCTGATTAGAGAATTTCCTTACACTTCCAGATTTGATAACTAAAATGTTTTTACCCAATTAAAATAGAAAACAAATCCAATAAATTCTAATATTTTAAATAGTGCTTATAAACACCCTAAAGTTTATTCATATTATGTTTTGGCCTCTAATTTGAGACCTAGGATTAATTATGATAATTCAAAGTCTGTTATAGAAAACCCTAGGTTTTCCAGATTCAACCACAAAAATGTTTTTATTTAATTAAAATAGTAAAACAACTTAATAAATTCTAAACTTTTGCAGGACTTTTAAAAATCATGAAATATGCCCTAGATTCATTTTGACAAATTTTCGTGATGTTTAGAATAGGTTTTAGGAATTTCAAAGTTGGTAGATTAAACTGCCAGAAAACACAGATTTGAGCAACTAAACGATTTTGGTTATTTGAGTGACCAAATCAATTTCTTTTTGTATGAAACCAGTTGCAGATGAAAATAGACTCAGATTACTTCATTATAGAATCAAAAATTGATTTATTTAGGTTTGGTTTGGTCTAGATATGAACTCTTAAAATTCGTCCATGTTTTCTGTCCAGATTCACCAATCCTTGTTCTTCATGTTTTTGATTAGTTAATGTCATTCTTTGGGTTTGTTACTCACCCAACACATCAAAATCATTACTTTATGTGTTATTAGGATGTGTTTGATTCAATTGATAATCCATCAATTACGGTTATAGAAGAGAAACAAAATAAGAGATTAAAGATGTATAGAAACCGAATACGTACCTAAAACTCTTCAAATGGAACCGATTTTTTAATAGGCTTCTTGAAGCTTTGAAGAACCACTCTAATGGTCATTTTGGGGCTGAGAATTTCGTGAATGATGAGAAGAAAGAGAGAAATTGTGTGTGTGTTTATGGTTTTTGAGTATTTATTGTAACTAGATAGGTACTTAGGTAGGTTTTTGAATAGTTTGTATTATTTTGGAAACCTTGGTTTGTTTCCTCTTTCATTGGCTTATTTTCTTCTAATTTATTTGTATTATTACTATTATTATTTTTAATTAAACATATTTATTATTATTTTCTTGAGATTTACACTTACATTTCTTGTTGGTGCATTTTATTTTTAATGTATGGTACAACTTACTAGAGTTCTTGAGTGAAGTTTTGGATGTTTTATTTGATTTAATATATTAGTTATTATTTTTGTACATCATTAACATAGTTCATTAAGTCATGGAATTAACTTGTCATTGCGTTCTTCTATAGATATTTGTTTATTTAACCGGTGCACAAGGAGTTACCATGTTCGCCTTACCTGGGTGGTAATGAATTTCACAATCATAGTCACTAAAGACTTCTAGGGGGAGGGTGTGTGCTGAGTGCTATAGGAATTCTAGATCTTTTCCTTATAGTTTAACTCTACCTCTTTTCCTTATAAGAATTCTTGTACATATCTACGAACTTAAGAAGTATATTTTCGACTCATTTCTTGTGCCTTCCATAGAAGATGGTGGTTACACGCAAGAACAATGGTAAACAAGGTGCTAATCAAGGGAGTGGAGCTGGTGGATCACATCCACAACACGAGGATGAGAATGTGGGAAGCTTTCAGTCGCAACCACATGTTGAAATGGTTCCAACTACTACCGAAGGGACTACGTCTACTAAGGAGTATACGAAAAGGAGTAGCTACAGTGGGGCCAGCAGAATCAAAATTGCTTCTTTGGAGCAGCAACTGAAGAATCGAGATAATCAAATAGCACAAATGAGGGAGGCTATGATAGCTGCGGGTCTCCTTAAATATACCACTGAACAGAACCAGAACAAGGAAAGTGAAGCAAGCAGTAAGAATAAACGCCATGGTCCTGAACCCCGTCAAAGGACTGCTAAGGCAGAGGGTAGTTCGTTTAGAGCTTTCATGTGCTGCAAACCTCTAGTTTTTAAAGGAGGTGAAGATCCATTGGTTTGCTCTCGGTGGTTGATGAAGATGTAGCAAGTTTATGATTCGGGGGATTTTACTAATCAACAACAGTTCCGTTATGCCATTTGGATGCTTCAGGGAGAGGCTCTTGAATGGTGGAACTCTATCTACCAAAACCTTTCTGAGATAGTTCAGAAAGAGATTACTTGGTCCCAGTTTGTTGAGAAGATGTTGAATCGTATATGCAATTTGGGTGCACAAAGGCGAGCTGAGAGAGAATTTTTGGAGTTAAAGAAGGGGACGATGTCGAACAGCAAGTACAACACGACTTTCTCGGATAAGCTTACTTTTGCCAGGAGACTTTGTCCTGATGAAGATTCTTTGGTAAACCAGTATATGGGATGTTTACCATTTGAGTACCGGTCTGCTATCTGTAATAAGTCTACCCTGGATGCGGCAATGGAGGAAGCGAGGAATATTGAGGAAGACTAGGGTTTGAAGAATCCCGTCAGCGGAGAAAAGAGAAAGTGGGAGGGGCCATCTGGGTCCTCAAAGAAAAAGAAGTTTGGGTCCGAGGGCAAGAAGAAGGACCCAAATTTCTGCAAAACTTGTCACTCTTCCCATAAGGGTCCCTGCACTAAAAGCACTATGAGTTACAGGAGGTGTGGTAGGATGGGGCACACTAGTTTCGAGTGCACAAGTACTGAACTTATGTGCTATTACTGCAAGGAGATGGGGCACATGGCTTCTGCCTGCCCGGAACTGAAAAACAAGAGTTCTAATGGTAGCAAGAAGCCTGTTGCGGATAAACCTACCGGGCGAGCGTTCTAGATGACTGCCGATGATGCTCACAAGAATGATGAGGTGATTTCTGGAACTTTTATGATAAATTATATGCCTGCTAAAGTACTATTTTATTCTGGTGCTAGTCGATGTTTTGTTTCGCATGCCTACTGTGCTAAATTTGATAAACCCCGTAGTACTTTGGATTCGGCTTTAGTTGTTGAGATTGCGGTTGGAAAACCCATCACTATTCGTGATAAGTTTAATGATTGTGTTATTTCTATTGATGGTAATGATTTTATGGTGACACTACTTCCTCTAGAGATAGAGAGTTTTGATGTAGTAATAGGTATGAACTGGATGTCTAGGCTTAAGGCTGAAATTATTTGTTCTAAAAAGCTTGTACGCATACCTCTTTCTACTGGAAAGTTTGCTATTGCCTTTGGAGAAAGGTGCCCGGGAAGTCCGATTCTACTTTCAGTGATGAAAGCACGCAAGTGCTTATCCAAAGGTTGTTCAGCATTCTTGGCTTACGTCATATCTTCTTCAAAGAAGAAGGTCGAATTACGAAATGTGGAGGTGGTAAAGGAATATCCGGACGTTTTCCCGAAGATTTGCCCGGATTACCGCCTACACGTGATGTTGAATTTCAGATTGATCTTGTTCCAGGTGTAGCACCAATTGCTAAGGCACCCTAACGTTTAGCTCCGTCCGAGATGAAGGAGATGATGACTCAATTACAAGAACTTTTGGATAAGGGTTTCATTCGACCAAGTTCCTCACCTTGGGGAGCGCCAGTTTTGTTCGTTAGAAAGAAGGATGGAACCATGCAGATGTGCATTGACTATCGGGAGTTAAACAAGGCTAGGGTTAAGAATAAGTACCCTTTACCAAGAATAGATGATCTTTTTGATCAATTGCAAGGTGCTTGTTACTTTTTGAAAATCGATTTACGTACGGGATATCATCAAGTGAAGGTCCGAGATGAAGATATTCACAAGATGGCATTCAGAACTCGCTATGGCCACTATGAGTTTCTCGTAATGCCTTTTGTTTTAACTAATGCTCCGGCTGTGTTTATGGATTTAATGAACCGAGTTTGTCGTCCTTTTCTGGACAAATCGGTTATTGTATTTATCGATGATATTCTTATTTACTCTCATAGTGAGGATGATCATCGCATGCATTTGCGTGAAGTTCTTGATACTCTTCGCCAAGAGAAACTCTATGCCAAATTTTCGAAGTGTGATTTCTGGTGGCGAGAAGTCCAGTTTTTAGGACACGTGATTAGTCAGGATGGATTGAAGGTAGATCCAGCTAAGATTGAGGGGGTCGAGAAGTGGGAGTCGCCCAAAACTCCAACTGAAATTCGAAGTTTCTTGGGTCTAGCCGGTTATTATAGGAGGTTTATTAAAGATTTATCAAAGATGGCGACCCCTATGACCCGTTTGACAAGGAAGACAGAACTTTTTAAGTGGACTAAGAAGCAATAAAATGCTTTTCAAACTTTAAAGAAGTGTTTGTGTGAAGCTCCTATTTTATCCTTACCGGAAGGTAATGAAGACATTGTTGTATATGGTGATGCATCCTACTCGGGTTTGGGATATGTTCTTATGCAACGAGGGAAGGTAATTGCCTATGCTTCAAGGCAATTGAAAGATGCAGAATTGAATTATCCGACTCACGATTTAGAGCTTGCAGCTATAGTCCTTACTCTTAAATTGTGGCGTCATTACTTGTATGGGGGTGTGTCATCTACACCGATCACAAGAGTCTACAATATATTCAGAATCAAAAGGAACTGAATATGAGACAGAGGAGATGGATGCAACTTTTGATAGATTACGATTGTGAGATTAGCTACCATCCAGATAAAGCTAACGTGGTAGCCGATGAGTTGAGCCGAAAAGAAACGAGGTCATCCTACCGACTTAAATCTATGGGTATTATTGTTAGATCCGGCATTTTCGAGCAGATCCGAACCACTCAAATTGAAGGATTGAAGGAAGAGAAGTTAAAGGACTAAGTCATGGTTAAACAACATGCGGATTTAACTGAAGATAACCGTGGGTTGAAGACTATCAAGGGTCGTGTTTGGGTTCCTAAAGCCGGTGGTGTCCGTGACACTTTGTTACGCGATGCTCACCGTTCTAAATATTCTATCCACCCAGGAAATACTAAGATGTATCTTGATCTAAAAGCCAACTATTGGTGGCCGGGTATGAAAGTAGATATTGCCGATTATGTGTCAAGATGCGTGACGTGCTCTCAAGTCAATGCGGAACACCAGAAGCTGTATGGGAAATTGCAGCAACTTGAGATACTAGAATGGAAAAGGGACAAAATCACCATGGATTTTGTAACCAAGTTACCCAAGACTGCTCGTGGAAACGATATGATCTGGGTAGTTCTTGATAGGCTAACCAAAAGTGCTCACTTCTTAGCCAGCAAGGAGAACGAAAAGTTAGAGAACTTGGCTAAGTTGTATATTCGCGAGATTGTCACGAGACATGGGATACCTTTATCGATTGTCTCGGATCAAGATAGCCGGTTTGCATCAAGGTTTTGGCTAAAATTGCAGGAGGAGTTGGGTACGCGAGTGCACTTGAGCACGGCTTATCATCCTCAAACGGACGGCCAGAGCGAAAGAACAATTCAAACTTTGGAAGATATGTTAAGAGCTTGCGTGATAGAGTATGGTGGAAGTTGGGATTCTCACTTACCTATAGTAGAATTCGCATACAACAACACTTATAATGCAAGTATTGGTATGGCTCCGTTTGAAATGCTTTACGGTAGAAAATGTCGCACTCCTACGTGTTGGTTAGAACCGGGTGAAAAGCAGTTTGCGGGTTCGGAAATTGTTCAGCTCACTGCAGATAAGGTAAAAGTGGCCCGTGAACGTTTAAGGGTAGCTCAGGAGAGAAAAGAAATACTCCGACAAGAAGCACCGACCCAAAACATTTGAAGTCGGTGAGAAAGTAATGTTGAAGGTCTCACCCTAGAAGGGTATTATTCGTTTTGGGAAGTGGGGTAAGCTTCGACCTCGTTTTATCGGTCCGTTTTTGATACTTGAACGTGTTGGAGAGCAAGCTTACAAACTTGAGTTGCCACAAGGGCTGGAGAGAATACACAATGTGTTCCATGAATGCTATTTACGATAAATGTTTGGCCGAGGAACCAAGTATACTACCTCTGGACGAACTCCGCGTTGACGAAAGTAAGAAGTTGATCGAAGAACCCGTCACAGTCTTGGATTGTAAGTTCAAACAACTCCGAAAGAAACGGATGAAACTAGTGAAAGTACAATGGAAGAATAAGCACTGTGGGGATATGACGTGGGAAACCGAAGATGAGATGAAGACTAGGTATCCCCAGCTGTTTTCTTAGTCGATTCCGAGGACGGAATCTTTTTAAGTGGGAGAGAGTTGTAACGACCTGAAAATATTGTAAATATTCTTAGACGTGAATTATATTTATGGAATTTAAGGATATACAAATAATAGAAATATATTAAGAATGTTTTTACTCCTAAGATACGCGTATATATATACATATATATATTAGTAGTATACGTACAATAATAGTGCCAACATATATTTATATACTTTGTATTTAAGGAGTTTGAGGATAGAGATTTATATAGAGTTATTAATTTACGTCGTAGAAAGAAATTAAATTAAAAGATTAAGGTTGAAGGTTTAATAAAATTCAAACCTAACTAAAATGACTGAAAGTGTAAATTTAAGGGGGCCTAAGTGTAACTTGTAAATTCAATTTGAATTGAATTGAATTCACGTGAGTTGCCAGCTTTTTTCTTTTTGTAGCTTTTTATTTCGCAGGCTTTACGCTTTATGCTATATATATATATATAGAGAGTATAGTAGAAAGAGTCATAGAAAATAGAGAAACACAGTGAGGAAATAGTGAGGTATTTTGAGCAGAGTCTCGTTTGTACTCGTATAGAAGTTACGGGAGACCGAAAATATTGTTACGAGCATAGCTTCGATCGAGGTTTTGCGAGAATTGATCCGAGAGATATATTTCATTAATCTTACGCTTCTATTTCGACTATGAAGATGTTTAGGCTACAGGCATGTCGAGTTTATGCGTTTCTATGGAGTTTCTAAGCACGTGAAGCGATAATCTTTGGTCGGGAGTTGTTATTTTGAATGTCTTAGTATAATAGGCTAGTTTGGACTCGTTTAGGGTCTTTGGATCATGTTTTTAACATAGTAACATTCATAGGTTATTTGTGGTGTTTGAGTTCGTGTTCTTGACGATTCATGAGCGTTGTTTGTCTTTTCGAGCTCGTATGTTTCGTTATCTGGACTGAGGTGAGTTCAATATTTCTCAAAACCGAGCACTAGACAAAAATGATATATTTTCAAAAGTAACGATTTACTAAAAAATGGTAATATGTGTTTATATATTACCTATGCATGAAATATGTGATATATATTTATATATATGATTGTTACGTGTTATGAAAATGTATGATGATTATGCTATGTTATGAAGTTATGAGTTTTAACGTAATATTAACTTACGAGACCTTGGGATGGGGTAGTCCAATCCGTCTTAATGATGCATAGTAGGTTGAACCTTCTAGGAAAAGTGCTAGCCATTTGTGGATTACCGGACGTTCATGACAAGTCCGGGACAACGTGATGATGTATTTATACTCATTGGAATGATATTTGGTACTAGAGGTTTTACCTTATTAAACATCATGCGGGTGTGAGGAGGTGTAAGAGGTAGAACACCGTTATTACTTCACCTGAACCGCATTGTGGAATATGTTGTATACCACGTCGCCGGAGTAGCGATAGCGGGAGATGTAACAGTCTAAGAATTATTGGAAGTCGCGCTCTCATGACTCTTAGACGGGTAATAACGTAACTCGTGAACCAGGTCTATATCTTGGGTTAAGATAATATCCCTAGACCATTAATGATGATTGTGATGATGACGATAGTTATGATTTAAAGAATTACGATAATGGAATATATGAAATAACTATTCGAGGTACTATGATTAGTTGACCGTTATGTGCTAAATGTCAAATGATGGGTTGGTCAACTATGTGAATTGGCGGGAATGAATTATTATTTATTCTGATATTACCGCCTAAAGTATGTTATGTTTTAATTGAATCCTTTAATAACTCTATTGACTCACGAGGCTTTAAGTTGACACTTGTTTCTTGAAATGTGTCTTGTACTTGTGCAGGTTGCTTAGAGATTGCTTGTGAGACAGGGACTGTGGGTAGTGTACTGTCTTAGTTGATACCATTTTGTTTTATCGCATCAAACAATTTATGTCTTTACAATTAATGTTTATGAATGTGATGTCGTGATTTTCAAACTGATGTAATCTCTTATCATTTCGGTAAGATGGATTTTATGGCTAAAGACTTCCATTGCATGTTTTTCTGATAAAATGGCAAGATTTTTGTAATTGGGAAATCGCGGTTGTAACACATTGCCTGTATTCTCCTTAGCTTGACCCTCTCCTTCCTACTTAAGGCATCAGCTACCATGTTCGCCTTACCTGGGTGGTAATGAATTTCACAATCGTAGTCACTAAAGACCTTGATCAAATGCTTTTGTATCATGTTTAATTCCATTTGGTCGAAAACGTGCTAAGTGTAAATAATAGTTTTCGTCCCATACAAGTAGTGTCTCCAAATTTTGAGTGCAAAGACCACGACTCCCAGTTCTAAATCATGGGTAGTGTAGTTTTTCTCATGGATATTTAGTTGTCGGGATACATATGCAATTACTTTACCCCTTGCGTCGCAGTACACTACAAAGCCGTCGGATCCATCTGGAAGCGTCAGTATTGGAGCGTTGCACCACTTCTCATTTAGGGTCTAAAACGCTCCCTCTTGTTTCTATTATCCAATCAAATCTTGTGTTCTTATGGGTTAGTAGGGTAAGGGGTTGGCGATCTTTGAGAAGTTCTCGATGAACCTGCGGTATTAGCCTGCTAATCCTACGAATGAGCGGATTTCAGAGGGTGTAGTTGCGTTTTTCCCATTTATTTTTTTGGTGTTAATCTTACTGGGAGGTACAAATGTATTCCTTGTAGCCAAAATTTGCATTTCAAATTCAGCGAATAGCTTCTCCTTCCCAATTAACTCCAAAATCGATCCCAAATGTACCTCGTGTTCCTCCTTAAGCTTGGAATAAATCAGAATGTTGTCAATAGAGAAGATAACGAATTTGTCCAATAATGGCTTGCATACACAGTTCATTAAAACGATAGGTACTGCGGGTGTGTTAGTTAACCCGAAAGTCATAACGGTGAACTCAAAATCTCCATAACGAGTTCTAAATGCGGTCTTTGGGATGTCAACCTCGAGTAATCTTAGTTAATGGTAATCGGAACGAAGATCTGTCTTGGAACAACATCGCGAGCCTTTCAACCGGTCGAACAAATCTTATATCCTAGGAAGAGGATATCGTTCCTTGATAGTGAGTTTATTTAGCTTATGGTAGTCGATGCACATTCGAAACGAATCATCCTTCTTTTGACGAATAGAACATGTGATCCCTAAGGCAATTGACTGGGTTGGATGAACCCTTCTCCGGTAGTTCCTGAAGTTGGCAGACAACTATTGCATTTCTAATAGTGCAAATCAGTATGGTGATCTTGCTACAGGAGTTTCTCCTTGTATCAAGTTGATGCCAATTTCTACTTGTCAAATAGGGGTATTCCGGATAGGTTTTCGGCAAATACTTTTGGAAATTCTCGGACCACTAGAATCCCTTCCAGTTTCTTCTCTTAGGCATTTTGTGCTCATAGGGTACTTTAGTTCCCCTTGGGTTGGTCTCCACGGACCATAAACATTTTGTCGTTCGATAATGGGATTCGAACTACCTTCTCGTGACAAATGACCTCGGCCTTGTACTTTGACAATTAGTCCATCCCCCCCCCAACAAAACTCTCTGCCCAAAAGGAATCAAATCTATACCGAAGGAAACACCCTTCAATTCTAAGTTGCACCCACGTTTAATAGTACTAGCTTATACCTTTTTACCATTAGCTATCTCTATTAACTAACTAGTGCCTAAATTACTAGGTTCTATATCTGTTAAAATTATGATTTCAGTGAAAATAAAGCTATATTCATCACCAGAATTAAATAACACAGTAGCATAGTAATTGTTCAAAGAGAATGCACCCGTAACCATGATGTGGTCCTAGCGAGCTTCATTAGCCCCCATATCGAATGCTCTCACATGAGCTTGGTTCCATTGCCAACGTCCCATTCTTTACCATCTCATCTATTAGCACCGCAACTTTTAGTATCGCACTTTGTATCGTTGGTAGTTCAGTTGCCTTAACCATTGCCATGATTTGGGGTATCCACCCTGATATGTATCTCTCTATCCGTTTGAACTTGGGGTTAACCAGGTGTAGATCTAGCTTGGCTAGCTTGTGAAATCTGTTAGTATAACCTGATACGTGTTCTTATGATTTATATGCTTGTAAGATGATATGATGCATGAACATGTGTTTAAATATGTTTAAACATGTTTCTAGTGAGTTTTGATGAATGTTATAAAGTTCTGGAAATAAGCTATGGTTGAAGATATGAGGTTGGCGGATTTGGTAGAATGAAGAAGATGATTAAATCCGATTGTTGAAATCCGGTACCTTGAAAACCGACTCTTTATATGAATTCCGTTTCTTTGAGAAACCGATACATAGAATCTGAGAAACCAGAATCCGACATACCCCAAATTCGATTGTTATATATATGAAATCCTATACTTGAAAACCAAGAACCTAGAACCCGATATATGTGAAATCCGGAACCCAAAACCGATAGTTTAGAAATCCAATTGATAGAATCCGATAACATGGAATCCGAGAAACCCAAATCCGACAAGGGTGAAATCCGACAGTTTGTAGAATCCAACACTCAGAGTTGCGCATTTTTAGAAATCCGAGTGTCAAATCCGATGATTTAAGAATCCAACATTTTGTGTTTTGAAATTGCAATTGTTATTGTTTGTTGTTTATTTGGAGAATGATTAACTTATAATTGTATGTGGACAGATATATTTATGAGGTTGAGACTGATTGGTTATTGTTGTCTTTTCAGACAATCCAAAGACTCAATAACATTAGACATCTGAGTTCGTTCTAAATTTTAGGTGAGTGGACGTTAATCGTGCATAGTAAATATTTCGGTTAATGTTATTGATGTGATGCATGATGTGATTGAGATTGGATTGATTGATTGAACTGTTGATTGTGATTATTGATTGTTGATATCTACTGCATGACTATTTGGTCGATACACGCTCTTAGGATGATTTTGAGTTGCATTTGAGAAGCCAGCCATATGTCGAATTGGGCTGGGCTCGTCTTCTGGTTGGTTGAACAGTGGTAGCCTTACTGTTGCATATGTTGCTTTAGAGGAGGATTTCACTGTGTCAATTCAGTAGAGAGCTATCGGTAAACCTTTGCTTTGCCTGGCATTGGTTGTAGGTTCTGCGCCGAACCGCCGGTCTTCTTGGATATGTGATTACATGCTTTGATATTGACTGTGAATGTTTGCTTTTGGTGTTTAGCCTCTACTCACTTAGCTTTGTGCTAATTCCCCTCAGTTGAAGTTTTGCAGGTTTGTGTTGTTGAGGTCGAAGAAGGAAGAGTTGACCCCACTCTGGTATTCTGTTTAAATGAAATGAGCCAGGTGCTTTTGTAACACCAAACAGTTGTAGTTGTTGTTGGTTTTTGAACAAGTATTGTATATTTCTTTATATTGGTTTTTATGTAATTAAGTTTGTTTAACTAAAGTGACCTCCAAGTCCTTGTCAGAGAATTGACCAATGCTAAACAGATTATGGCCAAGTCCTTCTATAAAAGAAACCTTCTTTATTTTGATATTCTTCTTTACTATATCTCCGTACCCCATAATCAGTGCAACATTGTCATTCCCAAAACGAACATTCCTAGAGTACTTGGGAACGAAGTTGTTGAGAAGACTCTTGTCACCTGTCATATGCTTGGAATAGGTCCTTGTGTGTTAGGTCATACATTGGTGTCAACAACCTCTTGAAAAATACAATGTATTCGTTTCTTTGTTTTCCATTGAATCTTTTGTTCTTCTTTATTAAACATTGAGGTATTAATCCAGAATGGATCAGGAACAATTTTAAATTCAATGGTAAGTGGAATCTCTCCTCTTTCAAGACTTGTTGGACTGATGGTGCCCTTGAGATCCACTACCTAAACCACATCTTTTCGTTGGCAAACTTGGAACATTTTTGGTTTTGCAACTCTTTGAGATTTGGGTGCTTGTTTGATGGTAACAGCTTTGTATCTTATGGTGTGTGGTTTGGATTCTTGGTTTGTGTTGGTTTTAACTTTTGAGCTGGATGTTTTTGAAGAATTCGACTTTGCCTTGGATGAGAGAAACTTGGTATGTTGTGATTGAAATTTCGGTGTTTTGGATTCGGTATTATTCCAAGCCTTCAAAAACACTTTGTACCTACTTTTTTTATATGTTTCTAACTCTTGAATTGTGATCGAAGCCCATGGGGTAGGCGTAGCCTATAAATAGGCTATTAGTCCCTTGGGCGTGGAATCACTTGTACGTTTTGAGCCATATATGCAATATACATTTAACATGAAGTGTGTGCTATTCTCTCTCGGTATTCATCTCTCTATTAATTACTTGAAGGATCATTGTTCATCAATATTGACCTTTCAATTGGTATGAGAGCCTAACATGATCTAAGTTGGCTCTTGATTGGGTAAATCATTAATTAACAAGCATCATGGAAGAAGGTTACTGTCCAAAAATCACAGCTATGAAGGTCTGAGTGGTTTTCGTATTGAAATTGATCCTATTCATCTCGAAATCAATTCTATATTCGAAACAATCATTTACGGTTTGAGTTGGATCAAAATCGAATGAGTTCTTGAAGTTTTTCGTGGAATACATCTACGGTTTTTGCTTCAATAGTTCATCTGATTTCATGGGAATGATGGATTCTTTGGTATATTTGTGATCTACGAGGAATTGCGACCAAGAGGGTATAAAAATCGATTGGTTTTTCATTGTTTTTTATAAGAATTGAAATTTCAGTCAAGAACATTTGAAGATGATGAAGAACAGTCGAGATCTGAGTTGTTGATCGAGTTGAATTAATTTTTCGAAGATTTTGGTGTTTACTGTTGAGTTCGATCATGTCTATGTTGGGTTTTGGTGGCATCTAGAAAACGCAGCGGAAACAAAAACGAGTATAAAACAATTTCATTTTATGCCACCAACACACCACCCAATGGAGCAAACTCTAGACAATAGCAATGCAACCAAAAGAAGACGAACAAGGACAAGAAATTATACCATACAAGTTAATATCTCCTTGTTGCCTTGGAAGGTTTGTACACAAATAGTGTACAACTATTGGTATCCACACCAAGTGTTGATGATCCCCATGTGCTAGCTATGTTTGGACGCCGTCAAAAGCTTCACCAATGGTCTAACACCATCTTGACGATTGATATGCCAATCTATCTTCCAAGTATGTGTTACTTGAGAGAGTATGTGAACCAACTTGGAGTTACAAGTTCATATGTCAAGAATTCAACCAACTTAGTTCCATAAGCATATTTGGACTTATATAGACTCCCATTTTGGCATTTTTCTCTCTCTTATTCAAAGTGTTATAGCCAGCATTTCAATAAATCTAGCCAAGAAGTAGAAAAGCAATGAAGCTAATCATGAATGTACCTGATGACGAGGAGCTATTCCCTTGCCTCATAGGAAGCTTTAACTCCTCCGAACACTCAGGACAAGCGTGGCGGCACCAATCTCCATATTTTCCGCAGAAATAGCAAACTCTCCCTTAGTAGTCGTATTCTTTTCCTCGGTTTTACGTTCCTCAAATAACCGGGTGGGAACGAACTTGTGTTTGGCCATGTTAGACTCGAAAATCTTAAGCATGCCATGCAACTCGTCTAAGGATTCTACCATTTTGTCCTTTTGATAGTTTTTGATAAACTCATCATAAGACATGGGCATGGATTGGAGAATCATATTCACCGCAAGCTCCCTCCCAATGGGAAATCCTAGTATTTCCATTTGGTCAATGTATGCCTTCATACGAAGCACATGAACACTAACCTTCCCACCTTCCTGCATCCGGCAACCGACAAGGGCCTTGACACACATAAAGTGTTCCTCTCTAATCGGTTGTTGGAACAAGTCCTTCAACCGATTAATCATGTCATATGCACTCATATGACCGAGTTGCTTTCGCAGCTTATCGTCGATAACATGAAAGAAGAAACATCTTTTGCGTTCTCGACATGCTTTACAAAGGTGTATCTAGTGGCCAAACTTGTGTTGGTAGCAGGTGGTTTTGGAAGAGGTTCCTCGAGGATGTGCAACTTAGATTCATGGCGAAGGACAATTCGCAATTGCCTATACCAATCCACAAAGTTCACACCTACGAGTTTCTCTTTTTCTAGGAACGAACGGAGAGATAAATTCGGTGTTGCTTGTTAACGTTTGTTATCTACAATTTTATAGTACACGTTTTAGTGAATTTAGATATAATCCTTGTATAAATAATTACCCAAATAGTTTTCAAAACCAATTATTTAAACAAGGCTAGAAACCATATTTCACTTTACCTTATGACGGGTTTACCGCGGATCACAAAGCAAAGCTATTTAGGCCGGTAACCATTTTACCGATTGCAAACACTTTGCAACTTCTAGATCCTTACGGGATCCATTGACAATCAAATGTCTTTTGGCATGTTTGACCCCTTCTCGCACCAGTTCTAACTTAATCCCCTTAAATGACTCGGCTAGAGCTCGACGCCACCTAAGTGTCACAAAAAGAATTCTAAACCGCCCGTCAAGACACACGGTGGAGCTCTCGCTAATAATTGGCTCGTGCTAAGCTCGACAACCAATATTGCGAGTTACCACACTCACCTTCCACACAGTTTCACTCGGCATGACTCGTGCTAAAGCTCGACAATCATCCAAGTTTCACTAGATTCGGGTGGTGTCGTCTTACGGATGGCGCGTGATTTACATTTTAAAAACCATGATTTCGTTTTCCGGTTAAAACAATTTTAACCCATTTTGCGAATTAACAAATGAGGTGATAAATACAATTTTTATCCACTTATAATATAATACAAATTTATATTATCTTATTAATCCTATATGCGCGGAAAGAAATATAAACCAATTTTATAAATCTTTGTGTTTTGTATATTTTGGAAAAATTATCTGGCATGCGATATCCTACTCATCCATGCAAAATAATAAAATATATAAAACAGCCACGCATACACAATAGTTCGGTAACATGCCCAAATCCTATGTGTTTTCCCCGCGAGCCACATGGGGAAAACAAGGTCAACTAAGGAATCCAAGATCCAAAGTACCCAGTTGGGTGTGCTCACACTGAAGCCGGCATCTCCAAAAGGCAATCCGGACTCCACGTTGCCGAGACATCAACGCCATGATTCCCGATGGTTTATTGCATACAAAATCAACTTCTATACTATTTTACAAATACATAGAAGAAGAAATGGAATGCAAGCCACAATCCTATGCTACTAATACAAGTACAAAGGAATAAATAAATGGCATGCAAGCCGCACCAAATGGTAATAATAAAAATTACAACAATACGGCACGCAGGCCAGCAAAAACAAATAACCAAACACCACAACACATAGGTCTAAAGGGCATCTAGTTACCGAACCACATCCAAACACAACCAAAGCAAAACCATGGTGTGCCACAAAACCATGTCAAAAATATTTTGATTAAGATTGCCAACAAAACACCCAAGGCACAAAAGGCAATCCTTGTTTATATGCATTAGTAATTTTAATACACCTTTAAAATTACATATTCATATATACACCTTTAAATATATATATTTTTATGTACTTCATGTCAAGCCATACAAAATATATAAATTCAAGGAATCAAAATATAGTGGGGAATGACCAGATCCAATACTGGTCCAACACAATAAAAAACCGGATTTTAAGAACACCAAATATCACAGTTTCAAAAATCCAGATTCCGGACAAAACACGACGGGGCACGGGCGTACCCTATGAAGGGTACGGGCGTGCCCTCCGTGTGCCAGTACACTGATTTAAACTTTTTTTAATCTGGTTAAAAGAAATCTGTAGGCACTGCCCGTACCCTACCCGTACGGCCGTGCCCAGGCCGCCGGCATGCCCCGTACCCCATAAGGTACGGCCATGCCCGGTCACCGGAAAACTCATTTTTGACAGAAAATTCCGGCTTTCAAACCAAGAGTGCAAAGCCATGTTAGAGATGGCTCTGATACCACTGTTGGGTTTTGGTGGCATCTAGAAAACGCAGCGGAAACAAAAACGAGTATAAAACAATTTCATTTTATGCCACCAACACACCACCCAACGGAGCAAACTCTAGACAATAGCAATGCAACCAAAAGAAGAAGAACAAGGACAAGAAATTATACCATACAAGTTAATATCTCTTTGTTGCCTTGGAAGGTTTGTACACAAAATAGTGTACCACTATTGGTATCCACACCAAGTGTTGATGATCCCCGTGTGCTAGCTATGTTTGGACGCCGCCAAAAGCTTCACCAATGGTCTAACACCATCTTGAAGATTGATATGCCAATCTATCTTCTAAGTATGGGTTACTTGAGAGATTATGTGAACCAACTTGGAGTTACAAGTTCATATGTCAAGAATTCAACCAACTTAGTTCCATAAGCATATTTGGACTTATATAGACTCCAAAATGAAGCCTAAAACGTCCATAACCGACTTAGGAATAAATGGCTATCAATGTCTATGAATACCCCATTAAACCAATCTTAAAAATCTAGTTTAATAGGTTGTTTCAGCATGAGCACGCCTATGCCAGCCCACGGGCACACCCAAGTCACGCCCGACTTGGGCTCGTGCTTTCGCACTAGGCACAGCCATACCTCTACGAGGCACGCCCGTGCCGGCCCCAATGGGTACGCCCTAGGCACGCCGGCCTTGGGCCTATACCTGGCATAGGGCACGCCCGTACCTTCATAAGGCACGGCCGTGCCCGGCCCGACCAAAACCCATTTTGGCATTTTTCTCTCTCTTATTCAAAGGTGTTGCCGGAATCAATATTTGGCGTGTGACCCAATAGGCCTATGCCTCATCGGCAGTGATACCAACTCGTGTGTATCAGTGGGCATATTCCTACAGTCTAGTATTGCCTATAGAAGGCTTCAAGCGTATCTAATTTTCAAATTCGAAGGAAACAAATCTCGAATTCAAAGACTATTCACTTCGAGTTTGAAATCAATACAAGCTCCCAAGTTTGAAACATATTCAAGACAACTTCGAGCGGATTTAAATCCCAAAGTACACTTCGAGTTCGAAGTCTACTTCAACACCTTGACTTCGAGCGCCTCATTTGATGTCACACCCCGCTAAAGCGGAAACACGAGATGTCACAGTACAAGATATCATCACACAAGGTAAATAGATAACAACCATTATATTAAATTAACAAAATAAGTAGTTCGGATGAAACATAAATAAAATTTACACAACCGAATAATATTTAAAGGACATTGTCTTGCACGATGCGTATATAAAATAGATATTGTTTTTATAAAACGTGACGATGAAGATGAAGATGCCACACATCATGTTTGTAAGCATAAGGTACCTAACGGCGATCACCTGAAAGCACGGGTAAAAGAATGAAAACGGTCAACTATTAGAGTTGGTGAGTTCATAGGTTTTTAATATATGCACAAAATATCTTTTAAATGAGAAAAGTTTAAATAAATGATGGAAGTTTTTGGATAAAAATCCAAGTGTGAAATAATGATAGAAGATGTAATATATTGCCCAATACGTTGCACATGGTAGTAATAGACTATAATTATTGCTTGAGCCATTATCCAACCTAGCCGACAACCAATTGCCCATGATAAACCTAACGCCTATATTAAATGACGTTAGTAGTGGTAAAGTACATCTATAGTTCGTCAACCATAAATGGGAGACGTCGGAATCTCCAAATAGCGCTAGTTACTAATACCATCGGCTCACTAGCGGAGTTAAGGAATAATGTCCAACGAAAGGGCCTTACAACGATCACCCAAGCACATCAAAGAATAATACCATAAGTGCTCAAAATAATATTTGAAATAAATAAGAAGATAGGCAATAAACTTTTCATGAAACGTATACACATGCTTTCACCCCAAAATAATATGAAATACGGTAAAAATGAGCTATGATACTCACTCGGTATGCAAAGGTGTTTACTCGTAAGGATTTTTTGTTCCTACCGAAGCTCCTTTCCTAATACAAGAGGTATGTAGCTCTATTAGACTTATTTTATTTATTATTTTGTATTATTTATTTGTTGTTAACTTATTTATTTAAATAGTTAAAGGTTGTCTCTATTTTTTCATAAATCATAAGTGTTCACTGGAATTTTCAGTTCTTTAAGTTGAACTTTAAAAATTAAAAACTGTAATTTAGGAGTCATATTAAGGCTTGATATTTTAATATAATCTTAATACATGTTTCTAGAATGTCCAGTAAAAATATAGGAATGTATAATCTATGTTTAGTATTTTTAATAATTAAAAGTGTATAGGATGTCCACTGATCAGGGTCTGGATGATATGTTGTTACTAAATCGTCTGTTTAGGGCTCATACGACCTCTTTTCTACATGATTCAAAGTGGGAAATAATCACAACTAAAAGATTAAACTTTTAAAAAAAACTAGACGTATTTTGACCTAAGAATGAGTAAAGTACACGCGTTTAAAGTGTACCCTTCTAAATCTGCCAGATTTCCAGATTCAACATATGGGTCTTTTTAAATATGTTTGAAGGATCAAACGTTCATGAAAATTAGTGAATCCAGGTTTAAATAAAAGGTAACACTCTAAACTAAGATTAGCAAAAAGAATCAACTGATTTTGATACCTAGAACTCCAGATATAACAAAAACAAGTGGGGAGTTCTAGCATCAGAATCTGCCAGAATGTTATTCTTTTTGCTTATGGGTCATAACTTTAATATGGCATGTTTATATTCATGATTAATCATATTGTATGAGTATAAGCTTTAATAATCCATGTGTTCTTACAACAATGGTAGGATGATACACATTTTATGTGTTCCTTACAACATTTGTTATGATGAAACACATGCATGATCAAAGTCATATTTTCTTGATTTTTAGTTGATTAAGTTCCATACAACAATGGTAGGATGATGCACATTTCATGTGCTCCTTACAACATTGGTAGGATGTTTATATTTACATGATTATATATATATATATATAAAGGAAATAAGATGAACAACAAAGAAAATAAATAAAAGAAAGAAGAAAGAAGAAGAGAAGAAATGTAGAAGAGTAGAGATGAGTGTTTTATGATCATCTTACCAACTCTTTTCTTTGATTTTGTGTTTGATCTTCAAAAGATGATCAAGACTTGGATTTTCTTGGGAGATTTTTGTTGGTGAAAGAATAAGAGAGAAAAGAGAAGAGATGGAGTGTGGTGGTAAATGAAATGATGAAGAGTAGTAGGAGGCTTATATAGAGCATGGGGGAGATCAAGTGGTGATTCTTGGGAAGAGAAGGAGGCAAGAGAAATTTGAGGAGAGGGGAGGTGTAGGGTGGCCGGCCATGGAGGGGGGGGGGGGATTTTCTTTTATTTTTATTTTTTTGAATAATTAAGTGTAATTTGTTTAAATAAATTTTGTATAATTGTTGATTTTGTTTAAATCTTTTAATTACAAAGTTTTTATTACTTTTATGAGTTTATTTTTATATGTTTTATATTTTAACTTATTTATATTTATTATGATTTATTTAATTATTTTAATTGATATTATTTTTATTATTGTACCTGATTTGTAATTCTTGACTCGTAATAATTCGATTTTTCGAGCTCCGGAAGGTTCTAACCATTATAGGCGGGATTTCTATGAAATCTAATATTATTATGGATGTATTTAAATTATAAATACTATTTTTAGTCATACTAGGCTTAAAATACAAATTTCTAATGGCTAACCTGGAAAATTTGTTGCCGAATTTCACAGTCTCCCCTGATTAAAAGAATTTCGTCCCGAAATTAATCGTTGACGTCCTGGTCTTGCTTTTAGGCGAAGAGGTGCGGATATTTGAGTTTCATATAATCCTCTCGCTCCCAAGTGTATTCAGGCCCGTACCTTGAGTTCCAACGAATTTTTAAGATGGGATCCTGCTTCTCCTTAGTCTTTTGACCTCCCAGTCAAGGATTTCGATTGGTTCTTCTACAAAGTGCAACCGGTCATCAACTTGCACATCTTTTAAGGGTAAGACTAAGGTTTCCTCCGTTTGGCATTTCTTTAAATTCGACACATGGAACGTGTCATGGATGGCGCTCAGTTCGTGTGGCAGTTTTAGCTTGTAGGCTACCGGTCCAATCCTTTCGATTATCTCGAATGGCCCAACGTACCTGGGACTTAACTTGTTCTTTTTACCAAAACGCACTATCCCTTTCCAAGGTGATATCTTTAGTAGAACTTTATCGCCAACTTGAAACTCTAGGGGTTTCCTGCGATTGTTGGCGTAGCTCTTTTGTCGGTCCCTAGCGGTTTTGAGCCTTTCCCTGATAATCTTTATCTTATCAGTGGTTTCCTGTACGACGTCTGGTCTGGACAATTGTCGGTCTCCGATTTCCAACCAGCTGAGCGGGGATCTACATTTGCGTCCATACAATGCTACATAAGGTGCACACTGGATACTGGTGTGATAACTATTATTGTATGAAAATTCAACCAGTGGCAAATGCGAGTCCCAGCTCCCACCAAAATCTAACACACAAGCACGTAACATATCTTCCAGCGTTTGAATAGTCCTTTCCGATTGTCCGTCTGTTTGGGGGTGGTAAGAGGTGCTTAAATTGACTCGCGTTCCCAATGCTTTCTGAAGTGATTGCCAAAATCGGGAAGTGAAGCGACTATCCCTATCCGAGATGATAGAGATGGGCACTCCATGACGCATGACGATCTCATTGATGTAGATTCGTGCCAGCTTTTCTATCTTGTAATCTTCACGAATGGGTAGGAAATGTGCTGACTTTGTAAGCCGGTCTACTAATACCTAGATGGAATCGTACCCTTTTGCGGATCGGGGTAACATAGTCACAAAATCCATAGTTATCTGTTCCCATTTCCATTCCGGGATTTCGGGTTGCTGCAGTAATCCAGAGGGTTTCTGGTGTTCTGCCTTAACTCTTGCACAAGTCAAACATTTCCCCACGTATAGGGCAACATCCTTCTTCATTCCAGGCCACCAATAGTATTCCTTCAAATCCTTGTACATTTTATCGGCTCCGGGATGAATAGAATACTTAGACTTATGTGCCCCATCCAATATCGTTAACCGAATGTTATTCGCCTTGGGTATCCAAACCTTCTTTTCAAAGTAACGTACTCCATCAGTTCCAATTTCGAATTTGTGCTCCAAATGACGGAGGTTTTCCTCTTTTAGATTTTATATTTTTAATGCTTGCTCCTGAGCTTCGGGGATCCTTCCTTTCAGACTGGTTTGCACAACAGCTCCTAATGCTCGTACTCGCGTTGGTTTTACTCTTTCTTTCCTACTCAACGCGTCGGCAACCACATTGACCTTGCTTGGGTGATATTTGATTTCGCAATCATAATCATTGAGTAGTTCTACCCATCGCCTTTGTCTCATATTGAGCATCTTTTGATCAAAAATATGTTGGAGACTCTTATGGTCAGTGTAGACGGTACACTTGGTGCCATATAAGTAGTGTCTCCATATTTTGAGTGCAAACACTACCGCTCCTAGCTCCAAATCATGAGTAGTGTAGTTTTTCTCATGAACCTTCAATTGTCTCGAAGCGTAGGCGATAACTTTGTCTTTTTGCATTAAAACACATCCCAACCCTTGGTCTGATGCGTCGCAATAGACCACAAAGTTTTCTGTTCCAGTTGGCAATGACAAGATAGGTGCGTTGCGTAGCTTCTGCATTAAGGTTTGAAAGGCTTCTTCTTGCTTATCTCCCCAAATGAATTTCTTATCCTTCTGAGTCAAAGTCATTAATGGTTGAGCCACGCGTGAAAAGTTTTCGATGAATCGCCTATAATATCCTGCCAAACCCAGAAATTGTCGAATCTCAGTTGGCGTCTTTGGTGCTTCCCACTTTTTGATTGCTTCGATCTTTGCTGGATCGACATGAAATCCGTTTGAATTAACTACATGACCAAGGAAGTGTACTTCTCAGATCCAAAATTCACACTTGGAGAATTTGGCATACAACATCTGATCCTTGAGTAGTGTTAAGATTAATTTCAAATGCTGCTCATGATCTTCCTTGCTTCGCGAATAGATGAGAATGTCGTCTATGAACACTATTGCAAACTTATCTAAATATGGTCTACAGACCCTATTCATTAAGTCCATAAATACTGCTGGAGCATTAGTCAACCCAAAAGGCAGAACTAAGAACTCATAATGTCCATAGAGGGTTCTAAAGGCGGTCTTGGGGACGTCTTCTTCGCGAACTCTCAATTGGTGATATCCCACGCGAAGATGGATTTTTGAAAAATATTTGGCGCCTTCAAGTTGGTCGAACAGATCATCGATTCGAGGGAGAGGGTATCGGTTCTTGATAGTTAACTTGTTGAGTTCCCGATAGTCGATACACATTTGTAGCGATCCATCTTTCCTTTTTGACGAATAGGACTAGGGCTCCCCATGGTCAGGTACTTGGTCGAATAATTCCTTTGTCGAGTAGCTCTTGAAGATGTGTAGACAATTCCTACATTTCCAACGGGGCTAACCGATATGGTGCCTTTGCTACGGGCGCGGCTCCAGGGATTAAATCAATCTAAATTTGTCTTGTCTAACTAAGGGTAATCCAATTAATTCATCTGGAAACACCTTGGGAGAATCCCGAATGATTGGAAAATCGTGAATGTGCTTTTCCTAAACCTCCATTTCTACGACGTGCGCGAAGAATGCGATATAGTCCTTTCCTAAATATTTTTGCATTTTCATGCATGATACCACCTTGAAGTTCTTCCTGGTCTTTTCTCCTTATACGACAAGCATTTCGTTTTGTGATAGTGGAATCTGAATGATCTTTGCAGAACAATATTTCAGCTTGATTTTTGGATAGCCAATACATACCAACAACTATATCAAAGCTCCCTAGTTTGATTGGTATGGTCTACGTTAAAGTTTTTGCTGGCTAAGTTCAAGGTACACTTAGTTATTATATCTCTAGTCTTGACTTCTTGTCCATTAGCAATTTCCATGATATAGGCCTCTTTCAATATTTGAATTTTAGATTGAGCATTGGCCTATAAACTAGTAGAACGAAGCTTCTATATATTCTAGAGTCAGATAGCATTGATGCGTTATAATTGTTTAGAAGAAACATACTAGTAATCACATTCGGGTCTCTCCTTTGTATAAATTCTACTTAGCTAGGTTATGGTGATCCTAAGCGTTGGAGATCTGCCCACTCACACACGTATGCCAGTATCACTGCTAATGAAGCGCGAGCCTATTGGGTCACACGCCAAGGATTGATCCCGACAGCTTTATGTGGATGGAGAAAGTCAAAGAATCAAAAGTGTTTTGATTCGGGGCTTCACGACCGTGAAGGGTGCTCCACGGGTCGTGAAGCAGGCTGCCCTAACAATTATTCGACGGCCGCCACGCGTCGTGAGGCCTTTGGGCCTCACGGCCCGTGACGAGGTCGTGAGGGGTCGTGAAGGAGATGCCCTCACGAGTGTCGACCGGGCGGCACGGCTCGTGGAGTTCTAAGTCCCCTCGTGGCGCACTTAGGCTTCACGACCCGTGAGAGCCCGTGAGGGGTCGTGGAGAGGGTAGCTGCAGTGACAGTTGTGTTTTATTGGACCATTTGATGGTCCAATCAAAACCTATGCTTTATGGCCGGGTTTTTGAGCTCAGATGCTGGTCATTGAGGAATTGAGACTAGGAGAACACAACAAGAACTTTCTCTCTACTACAATTCTCTCTTGGTATCATGTTAGAATGCTACATACACTAAGATGATCTTGATTGTTCATGTGAGGCTTTCTTGGTGCAAGAGGAGAACATCTATGGGCTGTTCCAGATGGTGAAGTCATGGTGGACGTTCATCTATGGATTGCTAGTACAATGGGATTAAGCATACTTGGTGTGGACTAGCAATGGAGGAGGAAGCCTTTTGTTTCCTCAAGTTCATCCCACATTTGAAGATCTTGATTTACAGCCATGGTAAGGAGGTCTATTCTTCCTCCTTCTTCTTGTTCTTTAGTTGCAATTTGCTTTGTAGTGTATTCCACCATTGGAACTAGTCGTGGGCTTTGTGTGTGCTTTTGTTTTATGTCTTGCATGCTACTTTCTTGTTTGCTTCCGCTACGTTTGTGCCCACCACGAATTCCAACAGTGGTATCAGAGCCATCTCTACAAAGAAATTGCACTTTGATGGCTTGAAAACCGAAAATGGACATTCTGTCCAGAAGTGCTTCACGGGTCGTGGAGAATTTTGCTTCACGGTCGTAAAGCCTACACGACCGGCTTCATGGGGTGTCGCTCGTGAAAGGTTTTGACTGTGTCAGTGTCGTGGAGCTCATGGGCTTCACGGGCCGTGAGAGCCCGTGAAGGTCTCGTGAACAGTGTTCTATCCTTGTTTTTTAAAAGAAATAAATTTTCGGTTTTAGCACCTTGTGATTCTGTTTTTCCAGAATCTGTCCTTTTGTTTGGACATTCGAAAAGCCCCGTTTATGTGTCTTGATTCGTATATTTATATGTATTGGGTGGTTTTGGCATAAAATGCACACATGCATATACTTATATTGTGTATATATGAATATGTGTTCTCAAAGTGTTTGGGATACTAATGCATATGTACAAGGATTGTTCCTTTTGTGCCTTGAGTGCTTTGCTTGTTTGAACAATCTTAATTGAGATACATTTTGCATGGTTTTGTTGTGGCACACCACGTTTTGTTTGTGGTTGTTGTTGTGTACGGTAACGCCTTGCCCGTTGGACCTATGTGTTGGTTGTTTGGTTGTTTATTTATGTATTCATTCATTTGGTGACTTTTAGTCACAATGGTTTGTAATAATAATTAATTCGGTTTGTAAATTTGTAAATTTATTTATGGCTTGCATGCCATTGCTTTCCTTTGTACTTGTTGTAAGTAGCTTAGAATAGCAATCACGGCTTGCACGCCGTTTCTTTTCAAATTGTTTGTAATTGTGAAAAGAAGACCGAAGACAACCATCGAGAGTCGTGGAGAGACGTCTCGGCTATATTGGATCCGGTGGATCATTTGGAGATGACGGATTCAGTGGGAGCACTTCCGGCGAGGCCATTTGGTTGTGTTCTTAGTTTGGCCTTGCTCTCTCCGTTTGGCTCACGGGGAGGGCGCATAGGGTTTAGGGGCGTGTTACCGGATATTTGCTTTGTGCGTGGTTGTGATTTATTTTGTTATTTTCTTACGTGGTTGTTAGGATCTTCGCATTCTAGAAAACTTTTCAAAATAATAAAATCACAAGAGTTGTTAAATTGTTTAACAAACCCCGCGCGCTCACGATTAACAACTAAATATAAATTGGTTTATATTAAAGTGAAAAATACGTTTTGTCACTTGTTTGTTAATCAACTTGAAAAGAGGTTTTTTAAAACCGGAAAGACAAAAGTCCTGTTTTTCTCAAACGTAAATCACACGCCACCCGTAAGATGACACCACCCGAATCTAGTGATGGATGGGATGATTGTCGAGCTAAGCACAAGTTGTTCCATGTGGATCTGTGTGGAAGGTGAGTGTGGCGACTTGAAATTATTGGTTGTCGAGCTAAGCACAAGCCAATGATTGTCAAGGTTGTCACCGTGTATCTTGACGGACGATTTACAATTCCAATTTAATACGCCTTGGTAATTGTCGTGCCTATACCGAGTTGCCAAAGCGGCTTAACAAGGAATTGGTGTGAGAAGGGATCAAACATGCCAAACCGACGCTATGAGTGTTGATGGATCCCGCAAGTGTCTAAGAGTTGTAATATCGGATTACAATTGGTAAAGCGTTTACCGGCCTAAATAACTTCATGAAGTGATCCGCGGCAAACCCGTCATGTAGTGAAGTGAAATAAGGTTCTTAGCCCTTGTTAAGATAATTGGTTTTCTTAAAACTAAATGGGTAATTATCGTAACGAGGATTGTATCAAAACTAACTAAAACGTGTATTCTTATATCTTTAATTGGCAAACGTTAACGACACCGCTTCAACTTAAAACTCCGTTCGTTCCTAAACAAGGTGAGACTCACCAATGTGGACTTCATGGACTAGGATTGGTTGTTGAGGATTGTCTTCCACCATGAGTCAAAGTTGCACATTATAGAGAAATCCCTTCTAGAGCCAAAATGCTACCAACGCGACCTAGACCTCTATATGCATGTAAAAGTGCATCATGGCCTTGATCGGTTGAAGGATGCATGAAGGCAGGAATATTAGTGTCCATATCCTTGAGATGAAGGCGTATGTGGACCTAAAGGAGAGGCATGGATTTGTCATAGGGAGGGATCTTGTGGTGAATGTAAATTCTCCAAAGTCCCTGCCCGCGTGATGTAAATAATTCATTGTGAACTATCACATGCACAATATGGAGAAGTCCTTGATAAAGCATTATGGCATGTTATGGACTCCTAAGTCCTGCATGGCCAAAGTATGGCTCGCCTCACCGACTCCCGCTAACATTATAAAGGAACAAGAAACCGAGAAGAAGAAATTGACCTCAAATGGAAAGTTTGGTTTTACCAAGCCTATCTTATATGTGAAGTCAGAGGGCAATGAGATTGCGCCTCAAGATAAGACTCCACAAGAGGTAATTTGCTACTTCTACGGAAAGATTGGAAAATTGGCGCCACCACGACTGCCCTATGAGCCTAAAAGAGCTGAAACCACTTATGAGTAAGAGAAATTAGCTCCTTGACTTCAGGAACATTCATGATCAAACTCCATTGCTCTTCTATTTCTAAAGGCTAGGTTTTGAACGCTAGCAATAACGCTCACGTTTGTCACAAATTTGTTTGTTACAAAGTGAAGGTGTTAAAAGAGAAGTAGGCGGATCAGGCATGGAGAGTTGGAATTCGAAAAGGGAAACATAGTTGTTGTCCCTATTGAGAGGATTGGAAGTTTGTATCTTGTCTTTCCTTCTAGCTATTCTATTACTTTATTGGATGTATGTTTATGCAATGTATGGCTAGAAACATTATATCTAAACGCCTTTGTTGACGATGGATGTTACTTTGACTTTTGAAATTAGTGGTGATTTATTTCAAAGTTTATCCATGTCGTGGAATTTAAAATAAGCTTATGCTTAAGGAGTAATAGAACGATCATAAATGTACTAATAAGTTATCCTTATGTAGAAGTCGATTTAGCTATATAAACAGGACTTGCTTCACCAAGATCCGTGAGGTTTTGGAACTTGGAACCCTTTGACCATTGGTCAAATGTTGAATGCATATCTTGTTTGTTATGCTAGATGACTTAAACATCCTTCACTTGAGTATGTGAGAGGATTGAAAGCTTGTTGGATTTCGTTCACACTTTTAATGTGTTGACCGTTCAAGCAAACATTAAGGAGTAACTTTAGATACCTTGTTACCTTTACCCGTGATGGTAGAAGGGATGGTAAATCTACTTTAATGGACTAGTTTTGAAACCTTGGAGGTGTTCAAAACTCACCATAACGAGGTACATGATAGAGAGGGCAATGCAACTATGATACTTGGATCTAGTTAAGATGCTGAGTACCTTAGCTTTATATATCATGTGACTATCATAAGAATTATGGGATTGTCTCACAATTCATTCCTCTTAAGACATATTGTTACATGTGGTCGTCTAAAGGAGGAACCGGACATTTTGATATGGTCCGACAAGTGATAGGTTACACTTTTATGTCCAAAATTGTTTTGGGTCATTCTCCAAATGGTGGGCATGAGTTCTAAATCTTATAAACAACAAAGATGGTCATGTAAACGCCTTAGAGGATATGACAAAAAGGAGGATCCTTGTTTGTCTATTCCAAAGTCTGGATTGTCTAGCCTACGTTTAGACGTGAGGTGGAGGAACCTAGGATCTAGAGGTATTTACTCCATTAGGTATTCTACTAAGACCATGGGATATTTGTCTTGACAAACCTTGTGAGAACTTGTAAGTTGCTCAAAGGTAGAGTCTCTTAAGAAATTAATATCCATGGATGCTAGTGGAGAGTAAAGTATACCTTGAATGGAAGAACCTGATGTTGACACTAGAATCCAATCAGAAATGATTGAAACTCAGCATGGCAATGCTGGAGAACCTGGCATAAAATCATTACCTCATGGTAGAAGTTGTCATAAGACCAGAAAGATATAACTCGTTATATCTGAGGAAGACAACTTAATGATGATTCATGATGAATGCGTCAACTACCGGAAAGCGTAGTGGGCTTGGAGTCCGCTAGGAGAAAGAAGGAAATGATAAGATGAGATGCTATCCATGACGGATATCCAAGGTTTCGACTTGGTTGATCCTACACCTGGGTGTGAACCCGCGAGGTGTGATTGGTTATTTGAGGAAATAGACCAAACATGGATAAGTTTGTAGACAACTTCAAATACCGACTAGTAGGAATGGTTTCAAGATGATTGACCATGAGGAAGGTATCATCTAGAGACATTCTCCCGGTGGTTATGTTGATGTCCACACGGATACTTATTTTATAAGTGCCTTTTAGGCTATATTGGATAGAAGTGAAGACTACATTCCTTAATAGGAATTTTTGAGGAAATGCTCACAACATTTTCGAGGGTCTTTTACTATCATATGTATCCTTATAATGAAATCTACAAACCCTAAGTAGTCCACTTGTGGACTTATGTTGCCATCTCAATGTTAGAATATTTGCGTTGATAAGAAAATAATTTGTTTGAGTTTTCAAATAGCAATGATGAAACATGGAAGAATGCCAAAGCTAGTGGGAGCATTTTGTAATCCTATTCTAAATATGTCTAGCACATACAACGTATTGGAGATAATGTCCTATTCTTGCTTGGAAAAGCTTAAATCAAGAATTATGCATCCATAATGATTATAGGATATACAAAACCTATGGAAGGAGTTAAAGAAATATTGAAATATGTTCTTGTTGATCTATAGTAAGAGGCAACATAGAATAAGTTTTTATTCAAATGCTTGCTTATATACTTCTTAGGATAACTGCCAATCTTTATCGGGGTTCGTGATCCTACTAAATATGGTGTTAATAAGTATGTTTCTCAAAGCATCGCTGACTCTATTGGGATCTTATGAGACAATGAGAGTACGATGGCTTATGAAAGATAACCTTTATCTCAAGCATTTTTTGATCTTATTGAGTTCTGATGAATCAATGAAGGTGCGATAGCTTGACAAAAGACCGTTATCTCACCAACGCACACTTTTGAGTGATTGGTTGAGGTAGAGATATGGTCATCTTACGAATACACACGGATAGCATGGTGGCGGATCCGTTTTGCTAAATCCATAGTTGCAAGATAGTGATGATTGTCATACTAGTGCTTGCAAAGACTTGGCTTGAGTTTGTTTTAGTTAAAATTTTGATATGCTGATTTTTGGAACGTTAAGCAACATTGTGCTTCTGCTAGTATCGATTATCAAATGGGGATTTGTTAATACGCGTGTAGCGGGTACTCTCAGTGCCCTTTATTGTGTTCCATCTTAGCATGTTTACCACTTCCCTGAATGTTTTACATTCTAAATGTCCACAGTCAGTCACTCTTCATCGGAAGGAAGTTTGAACGAAGACTGAGGGAAAGCATTGGTCGTGTATTCAATAGGGATTGGATACGAGAGACGCAATACTTTACCTATACTTGAAAAGAGTTTCAAGTGATTTGACGACCCACACCTGAGTGTACTTCATGGTACATGTCAAGAGTAACTCAGGATGATAATATCATTTCGTCCTTAGACCGGAGATACATGTGTTTCCATGACATTGGTCTGCCTTGTTCTGATTGCTTTCAAACGCAGTCCGTAACTGGTTGTTATAAAGGAAGCTTTTGGGGAAGGTATTACTGATGTAATGGGGCAATGTAGTCGAAGGAATTTGTTCCTCTACTTAGAGAGATATCCTTGGGCCCCTCGATGATTGGGCGTTGACACCAAAATGCACGGCCGTGCTCATGCTTGCAATGATAGTTGATCAGTTGCAACTTGCATATTTTGGTCACCACCAATCTTGATCGAGAAACATAATCGTGAACGATCGGAGAATGACTTTGTACTATGTCTCGTGTTCACCCGGATATCGCGAACAATAGGATGATTGATCACTTATCTATAGGACCTTTTCAAACCCATTTGGATTGTGATTAGGTACTTGTCAGGGATGACATACCTCATGTTGATTTGGGGGCAGGGATGTCTTGCTAGAGGCCGCTCCCTGTCTGTGATGCATATGGGTAAGGTGTGTCAAGTGCAAGTGGAAGTTTGTTGGAGATCTGCCCACTGACACACGTATGCCGGTATCACTGCTAATGAAGCGCGAGCCTATTGGGTCACACGCCAAGGATTGATCCCGACAGCTTTATGTGGATGGAGAAAGTCAAAGAACCAAAAGTATTTTGATTCGGGGCTTCACGACCGTGAAGGGTGCTCCACGGGTCGTGAAGCAGGCTGCCCTAACGATTGTTCGACGACCGCCACGCGTCGTGAGGCCTTTGAGCTTCACGGCCCATGACGAGGTCGTGAGGAGTCGTGAAGGAGATGCCCCCACGAGTCTCGACCGGGCGGCACGGCTCGTGGAGTTCTAAGTCCCCTCGTGGCGCACTTAGGCTTCACGACCCGTGAGAGCCCGTGAGGGGTCGTGGAGAGGGTAGCTGCAGTGACAGTTGTGTTTTATTGGACCATTTGATGGTCCAATCAAAACCTATGCTTTATGGCCGGGTTTTTGAGCTCAGATGCTGGTCATTGAGGAATTGAGACTAAGAGAACACAACAAGAACTTTCTCTCTACTACAATTCTCTCTTGGTATCATGTTAGAATGCTACATACACTAAGATGATCTTGATTGTTCATGTGAGGCTTTCTTGGTGCAAGAGGAGAACATCTATGGGCTGTTCCAGATGGTGAAGTCATGGTGGACGTTCATCTATGGATTGCTAGTACAATGGGATTAAGCATACTTGGTGTGGACTAGCAATGGAGGAGGAAGCCTTTTGTTTCCTCAAGTTCATCCCACATTTGAAGATCTCGATTTACAGCCATGGTAAGGAGGTATATTCTTCCTCCTTCTTCTTGTTCTTTAGTTGCAATTTGCTTTGTAGTGTATTTCACCATTGGAACTACTCGTGGGCTTTGTGTGTGCTTTTGTTGTATGTCTTGCATGCTACTTTCTTGTTTGCTTTCTTGCATGCTACTTTCCCGTTCAATCATATAGCAATGCATGTAAAATTTTAAAATCATACATTTCATAACATGATTTAAGCAACACATGTTCAATCATATAGTTCCCAAAAGTACCAAAATGATTTCCTAAAAGACATCAAGTGATTAATGTTTAACAAATCATCAAAATAAACCACCAAGTTTAATAATCGAAAGAAACTCCAAATCTTTCACTAATTCAATCTCCTTAAAAACAACCCTAGCGTACCATCATACTTACTAGCAATCTCACCATCACTATAAAAAAATATCCTCCGAAGCACATATATAATTAAATCATCTACACGGCCCTCCTTGTTGCAATGGTAGTCCCCACAGCTCTTAACGCTTCATGGTGTTGCGACTCCGAGAGCATAGAAAAAAAAATTACATAGGACATGGTGTCGGTGGTCTAAACTAGTATGATGAATACTCAGTTCTAGTGATATGCTTTGTACCCACCTTCCCTCTTTGGGGGTCACCCTTAATGTCCTTACGATAGTTCCCGTTACTACTTAGGGTGCCTCTATGTGCTCCCTAAATTAGCAGTTCTCTCCCTCCTAATGAAAAGGTCATGAGGTCACTCTCGTTGGTAAGGAGAATCTTTTCCTAGCCGTGAGCCTAACACATGCTCCACAGGAAGTTGGTGTTGATAATACACTAGGTCGTGAAACTCGGGGACTCTCCCACTAAGTTTCTATTCTAACCTCTATGGGTAAAGAATATGTAATATTAGTGCGTCAACCTAATGATGACATTACAGACTTCGATATATATAAAATTGGTTACTAAGTGTGCTAATATATGCAAGTACTTATGATATGCCATGCTTATGCACACACACAATAATCGTGATCTAGAAAGAAGATAAATAAAATTTGTTTCTAAGTATATTTTTATTATAACTAACCTAAGTGCCATATCGTACATAGCTAAATTAGACGTAGGTGATCAAGCTTTGTCTAATTGAGGTATAACAATGTGGTACTCAGCTTAATTATATTATCAATACACTTGATGCATTTTAAACAAAATTATTTTTATATACCTTTGGTCATAGTTGTTGTTTTCCCCCCATAAGGAAAACAACATTCTCTATAACCTTAGGCTCTGATACCAAATCTGTCACACTCCGCTAAAGCGGAAACACGAGATGTCACAGCACAAGATACCATCGCACAAGGTAAATAGATAATAACCATTATATTAAATTAACAAAATAAGTAGTTCGGATGAAACATAAATAAAAGTTACAAAACCGAATAATATTTAAAGGACATTGTCTTGTACGATGTGTAAATAAAATAGATATTGTTTTTATAAAACGTGACGATGAAGATTAAGATGCCACACATCATGTTTGTAAGCATAAGGTACCTAACGGCGATCACCTGAAAGCACGGGTAAAAGAAAGAAAACGGTCAACTACTAGAGTTGGTGAGTTCATAGGTTTTTAATATATGTACAAAATATCTTTTAAATGAGAAAAGTTTAAATAAATGATGGAAGTTTTTGGATAAACATCCAAGTATGAAATAATGATAGAAGATGTATTATATTGCCCAATACGTTGCACATGGTAGTAATAGACTATGATTATTGCTTGAGCCATTATCCAACCTAGCCGACAACCAATTGCCCATGATAAACCTAACGCCTATATTAAATGACGTTAGTAGTGGTAAAGTACATCTATAGTTCGTTAACCATAAATGGGAGACGTCAGAATCTCCAAATAGCGCTACTTACTAATATCATCGGCTCACTAGCGGAGTTAAGGAATAATGTCCAACGAAAGGCCTTACAACGATCACCCAAGCACATCAAAGAATAATACCATAAGTGCTCAAAATAATATTTGAAATAAATAAGAAGATAGGCAATAAACTTTTCATGAAACGTATACACATGCTTTCACCCCAAAATAATATGAAATACGGTAAAAAGGGGCTATGATACTCACTCGGTATGCAAAGGTGTTTACTCGTAAGGATTTCTTGTTCCTACCGAAGCTATTTCCTAATATAAGAGGTATGTAGCTCTATTCGACTTATTTTATTTATTATTTTGTATTATTTATTTGTTGTTAACTTATTTATTTAAATAGTTAAAGGTTGTCTCTATTTTTCCATAAATCATAAGTGTTCACTGGAATTTTCAGTTCTTTAAGTTGAACTTTAAAAATTAAAAACTGTAATTTAGGAGTCATATTAACGCTTGATATTTTAATATAATCTTAATACATGTTTCTAGAATGTCCAGTAAAAATATAGGAATTTATAATCCATGTTTATTATTTTTAATAATTAAAAGTGTATAGGATGTCCACTGATCAGGGTCTGGATGACATGTTGTTACTAAATCGTCTGTTTAGGGCTCATACGACCTCGTTTCTACATGATTCAAACTGGGAAATAACCACGACTCAAAGATTAAACTTGAAAAAAAAACTAGACATATTTTGACCCAAGAATGAGTAAGTTACACGCGTTTAAAGTGTACCCTTCTAAATCTGCCAGATTTCAAGATTCAACATATGGGTCTTTTTAAATATGTTTGAAGGATCAAACGTTCATGAAAATTAGTGAATCTAGGTTTAAATGAAAGGTAATACTTTAAACTAAGATTAGAAAAAAGAATAAACTGATTTTGATACCTATAACTCCAGATATAACCAAAACAAGTGGGGAGTTCTAGCATCAGAATCTGCGAGAATGTTATTCTTTTTGCTTATGGGTCATAACTTTAATATGTCATGTTTATATTCATGATTAATCATATTGTATGAGTATAAGCTTTGATAATCCATGTGTTCTTACAACAATGGTAGGATGATACACATTTTATGTGTTCCTTACAACATTTGTTAAGATGAAACACATACATGATCAAAGTCTTATTTTCTTGATTTTTAGTTGATTAAGTTCCATACAACAATGGTAGGATGATGCACATTTCATGTGCTCCTTACAACATTGGTAGGATGTTTATATTTACATGATTATATATATATATATATATATATATATATATAAAGGAAATAAGATGAACAACAAATAAAATAAATAAAAGAAAGAAGAAAGAAGAAGAGAAGAAAGGTAGAAGAGTAGAGATGAGTGTTTTATGATCATCTTACCAACTCTTTTCTTTGATTTTGTGTTTGATCTTCAAAGGATGATCAAGACTTGGATGTTCTTGGGAGATTTTTGTTGGTGAAAGAAGAAGAGAGAAAAGAGAAGTGATGGAGTGTGGTGGTAAATGAAATGATGAAGAGTAGTAGGAGGCTTATATAGAGCATGGGGGAGATTAAGTGGTGATTCTTGGGAAGAAAGGAGGCAAGAGAAATTTGAGGGGGGGGGGGGGGGGTAGGGTGGCCGGCCATGGAGGGGGGGGGGGATTTTCCTTTTTTTTTTGAATAATTAAGTGTAATTTGTTTAAATAAATTTTGTATAATTGTGGAAGAAGATTTTAAAAGAAACACTCCACTAAAATCTGAAATTTATTTTAACTATCAGGAATTAAATTATTCTATCTCGTCTGAGCCTCAAAAGCTCAGTACAACATATGAGTCTAATGGTTTCACCTATCCTGATGATCTCAAAAAGCCGCAAGCAGTTCTGGAAGCCCGAATATATATACAACATATGGTGTGACAAAGGCAACTTGAAATGCTTGTAGCTTATTATTATCAAACTATTATCACTGATGATTTAGAAAGAGAAATAAATAAATCAGAAAAGAGTTTTCCATGTAACTGTCAAAAGAAAATCGTGACATGCACTTTCACTCCATCTACTTCCCAACAAATACGAAAATATACCAGAGAAGAAAAAGGGAAAACAAAGTAGAAGAATTACGGACTCCAAAGTCACATCATAAATCAACCGAAACTACCAAAAGGCAACCAAATGCCATTCCCAAAGTCAATCTCACACACTCTTCCAAGACCAAATCAAAGCTACCAACACATGTTGTCAAAAAGAACTTAAAACCACTCACAACTAACCACTTTTCAAATGTTTCAGATGTGAGAAGAAATGACAACCAGAAGAAGAGTGTTTGCACTAATGAATCCAGAAGAAAGTTTAAACCCAGTTTTTCTAAGCCTTGTTTTGATTTTTCCAAGAAGTGTCACCACATTTCGAATTTCTTTAATCACCATAATTCACTTTCCACACCTGAAATGAAAGCAAGTACATGTTTCCGTACAAGTCATGGTTGTTTGCACGGACATTGTGAATACACGTGTGAATATGATAGGCTTTGAAAACAAATGGGAATTAGTGCGTGTGAGATGTAGAGACCACAAGGGTCTAATCAAATAAGTGCCCCCTTTATTACATCAAATAGAATAGTCATTCATCAATGGGTGACTAAAAACGTTTTAAACTCTTGAATTATTGGAACTATGAAAATAGACTAATCACTATTCAAGAATTAGAAGCATACAGAAAGGGAGGATACAGAGAGTTTTTGAAGGCTTGGAATACTAGTGAATCTAAAACATGGAAAGCTCAAATACAACGTACCAAGTTTCCCTCACCAAAGGGAAAATCAAATTCTTCAAAAACATCAACATCAAAAGCAAAACCTACCAAACAGCGAGAATCAAAACCATCTACCATAAAATCCAAACCTGTTACCACCAAAAAGGAACCCAAATCTCAAACAGTTGCAAAACCCAAAACGATTCAAATTTGGCAACGAAAAGATGTGGTTCAGGTAGTGGACGTCAAAGACATAGAAAGTACACCAATTCTTGAAAGAGGAGAATTCCCTCTAACCATTGCATCAAAAATTGTTCCTGAACCTTTCTGGATTAAAACTTCAATGTTTAACAAAGAACAACAAATGACTCAATGGAACACACACAAAAGAATACATTGTATTTTTCAAGACGTTGTTGACACCAGTGTTTCATCTAACAAGCTAGGACCCATTTCAACATGGGGACCTAAACTTTCCTTGTTTTCTGTGTGCAGGAACCTAATCTCTGGTACCTGGACTCAGGCTCCACCAAGCACATGACTGGTGACAAGCGTCTTCTCAACAACTTCGTTCACAAGTACTCCGGGAATGTTCGTTTTGGGAATGACAATGTTGCACCGATACTAGGGTACGGAGATATAGAAAAGAAAAATATCAAAAATAAAGAAGGTTTCTTATGTAGAAGGACTAGGCCATAATCTGTTTAGCATTGGCGAGTTTTGTGACAAAGATTTGGAGGTTACATTCAAAAAGAATTCATGTTCAATGACTACAGAAATAGGTGATGTACTTCTCGCGGGAACACGAAAGTCTAACATGTATTCAATTGATTTGAACAACTACAACACGAAGACCTCCGTTTGTCTACTCAGCAAGGCCTCATTGGACTTAACTTGGCAGTGGCACATAAAACTGTCACATCTCAACTTCCACAACAATAACAAACTGGTTACTGCAGATCTGGTAAGAAGCCTGCCTAAGTTGAAATTCTCCAAAGACCATCTGTGTGCAGACTATGAAAAAGGGAAGATGAAACGCTCTTCTCACAGAGTCAAGCAAATCTCTAGTACAAAGAAAATAATGGAGCTTCTGCACATGGATCTATGCGGTCAGATGAGAGTACAAACACGAAATGGGAAGAAGTATATCCTAGTAATTGTCGATGATTACTCTACGTATACTTGGGTCAAGTTCTTAAGGTCAAAAGATGAAGCAACTCCTTCTATCATCAGCTTCATCAAACAACAGCAGAACAAGTATGAACACAGTTTTGCCTCCATTCGTACGGATAATGGAACTGAGTTCAAGAACAAAGGCTTGTCTGACTACCTTGACCACGTGGGGATCACTCATCAATTTTCTGCAGCATACACTCCACAACAGAATGGAGTGGTGGAACGACGCAACCGAACTCTGGTTAAGGCTGCTCGTACCATGCTTGCTTACTCTAGTCTCCCGCCTTCCTATTGGGCTGAAGCCGTCAGCACTGCGTGTTGCACACATAATATTTCTTTCATACATAAGTGTTTCAATAAAACACCATATGAGTTAGCAAATGGCATTGTACCTAATATCAAATATCTTCGTATATTTGGTAATAGGTGCTTTGTACTCAATGAAAAGAATAATCTAGGGAAATTCGAAGCCAAGGCTGATGAAGCAATTTTCCTAGGTTATTCACATGAGTCAAAAGCCTATAGGGTGTTAAATAAAAGAACAAACTGTGTTATGGAAAGTATAAATGTTACATTCGACGACATGTTGGATGTTTACACATTTCAAAGAGGAAATGAAGTTGCTTCTGGACAAGTCAGTTAAGGACCAGTACTTCAAAGAAAAGAAACAAATATAAATCTAACGTCCTCAGAACACAATTTAGATTTCTAATTTGATTTCTTACATTCTGAATCTAATGTTCAAAATGCTGGTGACAGGAATGATGTAGTGTCTCCTGCTACAACTACAACGGAGGTTGACAACTCGTCTTCGTATCCAACCATGGATTCTCCGTCTACGTCAACTGTCAATCCAGTCATAGGTCCTCATGAGCCGGTTTATGAGGGAACTTCAGGCTATGATTCAGACTCAATAACAACAGTGGAAGACATTGAACTCTGAAATCGTTTAAATGAGTTCTTTCCTCCGATCCAAAACCCCCGAGGAATAAGATGGACACAATCCCACCCTGAATCTCAAATTATAGGAAATGTTCAAGATGGAGTAAGAACTCGTTCTGCAATGGCAAATGAGTGTCTTTCTAGTTTCCTATCTATGATAGAACCCACCAAAGTCTCCGATGCTTTAAATGATGTAGATTGGGTCATTGCAATGCAAGAAGAACTTAACCGGTTCGAAAGACTCAAAGTTTGGAGATTGATACCACTTCCAGAGGGAAAATCAGTGGTTGGTACCAAGTGGATTTTTAAGAACAAACGGGATTCCAATGGAACAGTGGTTAGAAACAAAGCTAGGCTGGTTGCTAAGGGTTACAACCAACAGGAGGGAATAGACTACGATGAAACACTTGCTCTTGTAGCTAGGATAGAAGCCATTCGACTCTTCTTAGCCTATGCTGCCTATAAATGCTTCAAGGTTTTTCAAATGGACGTTAAGACAGCTTTTTTAAATGGTATCCTTAAGGAGGAGGTATATGTGTCTCAGCCTAAAGGCTTCTTCAATCCCAAATACCCTCAACATGTTTGTATTCTAGACAAAGCCCTATATGGACTAAAACAAGCCCTGAGAGCTTGGTATGATGTCCTGTCTGAATATTTGTTGAGTGAGGGATACACCAAAGAAAAACCGGCACCGCTCTGTTCACCAAAGCCAAAGGAAAGGATTTCATCTTAGTACAAATTTATGTTTATGACATCATTTTTGGTTCTACAAACCCAAAGTACAGTGATGAGTTTGCATATACCATGCAAAATCGTTTTCAGATGAGTATGATGGGAGAGATGAATTTCTTTCTCGGATTACAAGTGAAACAGCTGAGTCATGGCATCTTCATTAGTCAATCCAAGTACATTAAAGACTTGTTGAAGAAGTATGACATGCTTAGTTGTTCTTCACTATCTACCCCAATGTCTTCAAATGCAAAACTGTCTGCTGGTCTTGACGGAAAAGCAGCTGATTTAAAAACTTATAGGGGTATGATTGGCTCATTACTATATCTAACGACTAGTAGACCAGATATAATATTCTCTACATGCTTATGTGCTAGATTCCAGGCTAATCGAAAGGAATCACATCTGCTGGCAGTCAAAAGAATATTCAAGTATCTCAAGGGTACTCCTGATCTAGGTCTATGGTATCCAAAGGATTCTAGTCTACAATTCTATGCCTATTCAGATGCCGACTATGCTGGTTGCATGCTTGACAGAAAGAGTACCTCTGGTAGTGCACACTTTTTGGGAGATCGGTTAGTGTGTTGGGCTTCTAAGAAACAGAATTGTGTCTCTACTTCAACTGCTGAGGCTGAATATGTTGCTACTGCAATGTGCTGCTCTCAAAGTTTGTGGGTTAGGACTCAACTATCTGATTTTGGCATACACTATGACAAGATACCTTTACTGTGTGATTCACAATCTTCCATTGCCATTTCATGCAATCCAGTCCACCACTCAAAGACCAAACACATTAAAATACGGTATCATTTTATTAAAGATAATGTGGAAAACGTTTAATAGAACTTCAATATGCAAAGATTGATGATCAACTGGCTAATATGTTTACTAAACCATTAGACGAATCTTGTTTTAATGAGTTAGTATCCAAATTAGGTATGTTGAATTATAAAGTCTGACTATCAGTCATTTGTTGAGTGGGTAGTTCACTATGTTTGTTCATGATACAGATAAACCAAGCACAATTTGAGGGGAGTGTCAATCATTCGTACAAGTTACGCATGCTTGTAGGGGGAGAAATCAAAGAAAATTCAAAAACATTGAGAAAATCAAAGAAAATACAAAAACATTTAGAAAATCAAAGAAAATACCAAAAACATTAACAAAACAAAGAAAAATATCAAAAATATGTTTTATTTCTTTGAAAATTGAAAACTACAGAAAGATTTTATTCACTTCGAATTCACAAGTTTAATTCGAAGTCAATGGACTTCGAACACGAACCACACAATCAAAAGTGGACTTCGAGCGCTCTTTAATTCAAATCCGAAGTCAGAGCACTTCGAACTCGAAAACATTAATTCCAAGTTTACTTCGAGCGCCCTCTTTGGACAATTCGAAGTCAATGGACTTCGAACACGAAGTCATTAAGTCCAAGGTCACTTCAAGCGTGTTCGGAGGAGTAAATTCGAAGTTAGTTGACTTCAAACACGAAATCATGAAATCCAAGTTCACTTCGAGCGTGTCTACTTGCATCAATTCGAAGCTAGTAGACTTCGAATTCCAAACAGTGTATACCCTATACACTTCGAGTGGACTTGAACAATGGCTAAAATCAACCTCCTTCGAGTTCGAAACTTTCACACTTCGAACTGGAAGTCCTTTGGACTTCGAAGTGAACAGTACTCGAATGAAGACTTCGAGCGCGTTTTTCACCTCCGAAGTTATTCACACTTCGAGCGTGAATTTTAAAATGTTATCATTTGAAATTTTTACTATAAATAGGTGGCAGTGGTAAGTGTGTTCCTTATGCATTCTTACTCTTGACTTATAAGAATCTCCGGTACATTATTTCCAAAAAAAATAAATTGTTCGAACGTTGCTGCCAAAATTTTGATTTTTTGTGATAAAAGTGCTCATTTACTAAAGGTATACATAAAATTCATGACAAAACATGTTTATTTCGCACTCAAATGAACAAAAACAAAGTTGGTACTGTAGAACTTGGAAAACCACTTTTTTGAATTTCTTTGCGTTTTTCGACCATCAAACGATGGTGTTAACAGAAACCACACTTGCGATGGGTCTTAGGAACACAAGAGTAATGTTTTCATCAAAGAAAAACTTACAAAATTTGAAAAGTGTTCTTCGTGTGGTTGAGATGGCCTTGATTTCACTTTTTGTCTAGATCTTCATGTTATGGGCAAAATGGGAAAAATTTCAGTGTTGTTAAAATGTTTAGATACATGTATTCATTGTAAAACATGTGTCAAAAAACTTTTTGGTTCATAAAAATTACCACTTCATCAATGAAGGAATTTCAGGTGTTATAAAATTTTGGGTTTTGACCAAAAGCTTCACAGGTGCATGTTCAACTTTCTAACTCATTGGCTATTCTTACAGAACTTATTATGGCTATGGAAGACAATTCTGTCTCGTACCGTTCTTTGACAGCAAGCCAATCCCATAACCCGGAAGACCAACTCCTTCCTAGAAACCAATTCCTTTTAGTAGTCACCCATAATAACAACCACTTTATCGACCTCAACAAATTCAGAAATCCAAACTTCCCAATTATTACCGAAATACTCCGCATACACCCACTGAACCATGCTCTCACATTCGATCTATCTACCTCTGGAACTCATGTTCCTGAGTGGTATGTACAACAGTTCTGGAATACGGTTGACATCCATACCAATCCAAACACTGGCCGAGTTTCAATTCGTGGTGATGTAGACCACTTCACCCTAAGCATTACCGCCAGCCGACTCCGCAAAATCCTTCAACTCCCTACCTCTAGAAGCAAGCCTCCTCTCCTCGAGTTTCAGGAGATGCCTGATGAGTCAACTGCCCTTGCAGGAATTCGTGCAATGGGTTACATTGGGGACTTAAAAATCCAGACCCACTTCAAACGAGCCAACCTTCACCCCATATTCTATACCTTTCTCACCATTCTTCAACGGTACCTCACCCCCAAACATACCGGATACGAATATCCCAACACCAACCAGATAAAACTCATATATGCTGCTACTAATAACCTACACATTGATTATGCCACTTGATATTTCTTGATCTTGTGTAGCAAGTAGAAGGCAAATTGTCCGATCTTAAGCGAGTAAAGGGCAGATTTCTGCCGTAACAAAGGTTCTTGCCAATGATGGTCCAGTTCGTGATGGAAAGAAACGAGGAAATCCCTTGCAAGCTAAACCACAATGCAATCCGGCCTAAGCAATTCATGTATGCGAAAGTTCTCACCGCTGATCATCCGGTTCAACCTCAAACTTTTCCGGCGTCTCTCGTGGATCTTTGTGCACAAAATGAAGTAGTGCGATCTTATAGGGAGAGTGTAGGACTTGGCCCTATGGCGCAACTAGAGCAAGTTGCACCTACCTCAGGGCCTATAGCTCCCTGTGAGGTCATAGTGACTAGGCCTCAGACTTCTGCGGGGGAAGCTGAGAGGGGAGAGTCGAGAGATAAAAGTGATGAGGGGGGCGGTGAAGGGGATGTTGGTGATATACATAGTGAGGGAGGGACGGAGTATGACCCAGCACAGATCCAAGCAATGATGGATTCATTTTCTATTGTGCTTCCTAATCCCAAACAATAGCATGAATCCTCTGCACCAGAAATTAACAAAGCTGCAACTGCTCTGGACTTTGCTTCTGATACTTTGGCTATAATTGATCATACCCCTAGAGCAGCACCACTGGTCCGTGATAATACCGAGGAACAACAAGCTAAAAATCCAGTGGTCACTGAAGAGGAAGATTTGAGCTTTTCTGACCTATTTCCAAATCTACCCGAGGCCTTCGACTCAGAAACAGAATTTTTATATATGTATCAACCGGGTCCTCTTGATGAAGATAGTGAAGGATATGACTTTGATCCTTATGTGGAAGAAGAGGAATAGGTGGAAGAAGAAGAAGAGGTAGTGCTAGAGGATAGAGAGAGGTGAGAAAAGAATAGAGAGTGCTAAGGGACCCCCAAGCCCAAAAAGCAGGGAAGCTACACCTGCCATCGGAGCTGGTTTTGTCAGCTTTCGTGTTGAAACAGTCACTGTCATCCCAACAGTGCACATTAACCCCTCCAGCCACTCGGATGTCTCTCAACAGACACCTGTTTTATTCCATAGAGATTATAGACATACTCTACCGGTCTCTCATTCGGGGATGGCTGGTATTGAAACTACAGGTCTGCCTCTCTCGACCTCGCCCTTTTCTTCAGAGCACATTGACATACTGCAGATTTATGCTTTTCTTTCTAGACACCAAAATACACTTGCACATATTACGACGTTGTTTACCAGACAACCGTCCGGAACACGTGTAGGTGGCACTACTGAGAGTTCCATTCGAGGATCAAGTGGAAATCTCGGTGGAGTGTTCACAACCTTAGCTCCACAGTTGAGTAGCTCTGCCTCTATGGCGGAGACTTCAACAAGTACTCTCAGTGAGTCTCGATATGTTACCAAACAAGAACTACAGGAGGCTCTCAACCCTATTACTGAGGGCATTAATGACATCAAACAAATCCTTGCCTCTCTTAAATCAAAAGTTGTTGACGGATCGAGCTTATCTACTGATACACTTAAATCCTTGCTTTATGCCCATTTACTAGAAAAAGCCCCTGACCACGAACAGAACCTAGATCCCCTTGAAACCCTTCGCAATGAACAAACCTATAAGGGTAGTAACCTCTCTGAATTCAAAGAAACAGTCATGAACTTAATGGAGGATCTAGGTCACGTTGTATTTCAAAAGCTAGACTCGGTGGAAACAAGGCTAACAACTCTTGAAACAACTTGCAAATCCCAAGCTGCTGGGTCAAAACGTAGGCTTGATGATGATGATCCTGATCATGATCGCCACGAGGGGGAGAAAAGACCCCGCGTTTTGACCTTTACCCTTTTGACCGAACGACTTGCAGCTGCAATGGGGATTGGGGCAGAATCAGAACAACAACAATCACAATAACAACAACAAAAGCAACAACAATCACAACAACAACAACAACAACATCTGTCTGAGCCTGAATCTGCCATCCCAGTATTTGAATTTGAAATGGAAATTGCCGATACTGATGAAAGGGATGAGTCAGATGAATTCCTGAAACAGATTGAAGGGTTCTCTTTTGAAAAGCTACCGGAAAGAACTGAGGAGGTCCATATAGTAGACAGATTTGAGGATATGCCCGTGCCAACTGTTCAAAAGCCAGCTTCTTCAAGGGTTGCAAAGTGTTAGATATTAAATAGTTTGTTAGCCTTGTGTTCTTTTCTTTTTAATATGTTTAACTAGATTAGTTTATTATATGGGCTTGGCCCACTTTTCTTATATGTATTAGTTAGTCTAGTTAATAGATGGTATTGGGCCATAAGGCTTTAGGGCCTATGTGCCTATTAGTATTTAAAGCCTTGCAAACCTAGTTTGCAAGGTAACTCTTTGTAATATCAATCTTTGTATTCACGTACAAGAAATAGTAAGAGAGATTCTTCAAAGTTCATACAAAGTGTTCATACTTGTTCATATCAACTTCTTCATCTTTACCTCAAGTATTCTTGTTTACTCATCTTTTACAAATCAAAGGACTTTCAATTGGTAGCAGAGCTAACTCCCTACTAGATTGGTTCAACATTACCTGAAAGTAACATCTGTGTGTGAGAAACAAAACCCAGAAACAGCTTCTGTTTGTGTTTACGTGAAGCTTAGAAAGAAGAAAACCCATTTAGCCAAAATCTCTTGTTTTCAAGTTATTTGTTGCATCTAAGAAGTATTTAAGAAGGATAAAACCTTTTTAAGTGTTTTTAGGATAAACAAACAACATCTGGGTAGTGTTCTTCAAGTTATTTGAAAATTTAGTGTTCTTCAAGTTCCTAAAGTTTTCTACTGTTGCATCAAATTTAAAAAACAATTGTTGTTGTTTTGGGTTGAAATCAGTAAAGAGAAGTGTTTCTAGTAAAAGAAAAGGTCAAAACAAAAGTTTAGTTAGTTTTTAGTGTGTTTTGGGCAAATTAGCAGTCTGTTATCGAACATAGTACATACCTGCAAGTTTTCGGATTATTATCCATCTGACATTCGTGCGACTCTAGGCTCATCCGACTGTCGTGCGACTTTCACAAAACAAACCATCTGAACTTACTTTTGAAAATTCATCCGAACTTTAGGCTCGAAGCTCATCCGACTCTCGGACGAAAATCTCATCCGACTTTCGGACCACACTCAACTTCATCCGACAGTCGGATCACCTAAAGCTCATCCGACCTTCGGAACTTCATCCGACCTTCGGATCACCTAAAGCTCATCGGACCTTCAGAACTTCATCCGACCTTCGGATCACCTAAAGCTCATCCGACGTTCAGAACTTCATCTGACCTTCGGATCACCTAAAGCTCATCCGACCTTCGAAATTTCATCCGACTTTCGGACCAGAAGGTCATCGGACTTTCGGATAACAATCAATCTCTTTGACATTCAAAGGAGCACAAATCCAAGAACTCTCAGTCCATCCGACTTTCGGACAATCCGACAGTCGCATCAAATCACACTTGGACAACTTCACCCAATTCTCAAACACTTAAACCAACTTCACAAGTTTTCTCACACACACTAACCATTCTATTTAAGGAAGAAAGATCCAAAGTAAAGATGAGTTCAAGCAACAAAATCCTCGCCATAGGAACAGACACTAAACCCCAGTACTTTTCAGAAATGAGTACGATGTATGGAAATGAAGGTTTATGGACTTCATAGAGCATAATGAAAAATATAGTGAAATGATGAAAGACAGCATTCTAAACGGTGATGCCATCTTTGAGAAATTTGTCGAGGCTGTTCCAGAAAACAATCCACCAGTTCTTGCTGAAAGGAGACGGAAACTCCCATCAGAACTAACTGCAGAAGAGAAAGACCGTGCACGCGCCGACAAAGACGCAAAATATTACTTGAAACAAGGGCTATGCGCGGAAATCTACTAAAAATAGACAGTTTGACTTCTGCCAAAGAAATTTGGGACGAAGTAAAACAACAAATGCAGGGTACTGAGCAAGGGTCATTTATCAGGGAAACACAGCTTGTTAACACCTTCCGGGAATTCAAGGCCAGGGAGGGTGAACTGTTGCAGGACACTTATAGTCTCTTCTGCAGATTGTTGAACGATATGAGAAATCATGGTGTAACGAGATCCGATCTAGATATAAATGTTAACTGGATCAATGCACTTGGTCCTGAATGGAGTGAACATGTTCGCTTGTATAAACATGTTAATCGAAATCTCAAGGCGGTATCTCACCACTCGATTTTATGAGGACTTGAATCAGTTTCAAGATGAGGTTCTCACCAAACTTTCAATGAAGCAATCGTTTGACCCGGTTGCATTAGTGGCTGAAAGGAGACCGAGGGAATCATCAAGGGGCGGCAAAGGGAAGCAGGTTGTGATCGACTCCGACTCCTCAGAAGGAGAGATGGAGATGTCAAAAAAGGATGCGGTACTGAAGGCCATGTCATTGATTACGAGAGCTTTCCAGAACAAGTACGGAAAGACTAACAACCGACAATGGTACACATCCGGATCTAGAGGAAGTGAGGGAATGGTAGCTGATGAGAAGAGGAAAACAGACAAACCTGCAGAACCTCAGGAAGAGGAAAAGAAATTCTACAACTGCGGTAGAACATGGCATTTTATCAAAGACTGTCGAAAACCCAAGACCAAAGATGCCGAATACTACCGTAACAAACTGTGGTTGACAAAGAAGAAGGAGAGTGGGAAAGCGATGCTTGTTGAGGAAGATCAATTTTTGTCCGACATAGATGATTCAGACGAAGATAGCACTGATCAAGCTCATTTTTGCTTGATGGCTCATGATGTAGTATCCTCAGATGCTGAGGATGAGAATGAAGCTGATGGGGCTGGTGAAGTTGAAGAAACACACACTGATGATGTAGGTGTCGCTGGGAAGGTAAACATTGAGTATGCTCAAACACTGGTTGAACACATCGAAAGACAAAACCGTAAAATCTCTAATTTGGAACTCTGAATCAAGCATCAATCAACTTCTAACTTAGACAACCTTCAAACAGAATTAACCGCGAAAGAAAATGAACTAAATACCTTAAAAAGTGAAAATGAGGTAATAATTCAAAACTTAAAAGCGGCTGAATTCTCAGCTGAAGAAGATTTTAAGTTTTTGCAAAAAGAACGGTGTCAACTATACTCAAAAATAAAAGATCTCGAAGACCTGTTAATTAAAAGAGATCAAACGGCACAAACCATTTTCCTGAATAAACCTAAGGATGTTAAATTTTCTAAATGGACATACGAAGGTTTAGGTTACGTTAATCCTCACATAAGTGACAAGATATGTGATAAACAATTGTACGATTTTGAATACATGAATATGGGATTAACCAAGCAAATGGTGTTCGTTGGACAAATCGACGAACTGGCCGAGGAGGAACACAAGAGACGCATCACGAACAGAGCTTCAACCTTATACAACTACGAAAGCCTAAATCAATCGTACATAACCGAAGTCTTCAAACCCATAATCTCTGATGACTACTTCCGAAGCTACTCCCAATCAGAAATGGAGTCACTACCATCAATCTCAGATTCTCCACCCGAGCCTCGCCTCTACATCCCTCATATGGATTTACAACGACACCTCGAGTTAGTTGAACTTGAGCTTGTCCATAGATCCATTGTCTTTGACTTTGAAAAAGCAATTCTTCATAACCTGATTGATCACCATGCCACTGAGAATACCAATTCACAAGACTCCGTTGCCATAAGCACGTCTAAAATCCGGATTCCACACGTGCAAGAAGGTGAATGTTCAACATCTGGAAACTCAAATTTTGACATACATGCAAGTGATGAATCCCTAATGAAACTCAAATCTTGCAGAAAATTAGAAAAATCATTATTCACTCTTCATAAGAGACTTAATACACTTGAAAATGATTTTTTCAGAATGCAAACAATTGAATCCAATCACTTTAAAGGAAAAGCCAAGATAATTAATACTCCGTTCTCACGAAAGAATAGTACATCGAAACCATCCAAATCCAAAACAAAGCTAATCAAGAAGCAAACAACACGCTCTCGCCCTAAGAATGTTAGTTTAGAAATGTCTACTTCTAACCCAAATGTCCTTCTAGGTGGAAATGTGAAGAGCGAGAGAAAACAGATTTTTGGATGGCGAAAGAAGCTAGAAGAGAAAGATGGAGAAAGACAAGACGAAGAGTGTTTGATTTACCCAGCTATTTTCAATAAACAAACAACTTTATTACTTTGTAATAATTTGTCAATCGTAAATGTTAAACCTGTTCGAACTCCACTTGATTCTGTTAAAACTGAAATATTTTGCATGAGTGATGGTTGCATGGAAGGTCACTGTACTTTCAAATGTGTGTATGATGATGATAGAAAGAAACGAGTGATCAAACCAAATTCAAACTATAAATCCTTTGAATCCACTCATGAACAAGCTTCCTTCATAAACAAACGAGGTACCAAAATTACCTATTGGCGAAAGAAACACTCAACAAGAGCAAAATTCCAAATGAGTAACAAAAGTGTGCCTTTTAAACAAAATCCAGAATCAAAATCTACCAATGGGCACACTTTATGGACTCCAAATCGCAGATATCACAATAACTGGAATCACGCCAATCCTAATGCTGCCAAACAAACTGTCACAAATCACTTGAGTAAATAAAGTCAACTTAAACAGCATAAAAAACCTACAGTTCAATTTTGTGACAAGGGGTTAGAAGTTAACTTCAAGGCCAAAACTTGCTCAGTTAAGACTAAAAACGGTGATGTGGTACTGACTGGGTCCAGAACGTCAAATCTGTATACCATTGATCTTACAGATCTGGAAGGCAAACAGTCAGTATGTCTTCTGTCCAAGGCTTCATATAAACTGACGTGGATGTGGCATCACAAACTCTCTCACCTCAACTTCAAGAATATCAACAAATTGGTCAACGGTGATCTGGTTCGCGGACTGCCCAAACTAAAGTTTGAAAAAGAGCACCTCTGTGAGCACTGTGAGAGAGGGAAAATGAAACGGGCATCTCACAAAATCAAACAGGTGTCCAGCATAAAAGCTCCTCTCCAACTGCTGCACATGGACTTGTGCGGGCCGATGAGGGTTCAGTCTCGTAATGGGAAGAAGTACATTCTCGTGATAGTTGATGACTATTCGAGATACACTTGGGTCAAGTTCCTCAAACAGGTGCAGAATCAATCACAAGGAAAGGTTGGAACCATTCGAATGACAATGGCACCGAATTCAAGAACAATGTCTTGGATTCTTTTATTGAATCCGTGGGAATCATGCATCAGCTCTCCGCAGCATACACTCCAGCGCAAAATGGAGTAGTCGAACGAAGAAATCAAATGCTTGTAGAAGCAGCTCGAACCATGCTGTCCTATGCAGATTTGCCACCTTCCTATTGGGCAGAAGCTGTCAACACAGCGTGCTACACACAAAACCGGACAATTTTCCACCGTTGCTTTAACAAAACTCCTTATGAACTTGCAAATGGCAGAGTGCCCTATTAAACACTTTCACGTGTTTGGTAAACGGTGCTTTGTTCTCAATGAGAAGGCTAACCTCGGAAAGTTTGACCCCAAAGCTGATGAGGGAATTTTCCTTGGTTATTCCTCAGAGTCTAAAGCATTTCGTGTGTTAATGTAACAACCTCAAAATGGGCCTAGTCGTGTTCGAATCTGGTACGTCTAAATTCTAATTTAATATTGAATAAAAGGAAAACAAATATATATTGATGATTAAATAAGAAAATGGAAGAAAGTAATAAAGAAATGATAATATTAAAAATATTATTGAAAATGGATAATAATAATGAATTATTAAATGGTTTAGAACGACGTTTCCAAAGATATCCCCATTGGTTGAATCGGGTACTCGTGCGTTAAATTGTAAGTTGGAAAGGGGAACAAGATACCCACTTGTGGATATGCACAACCCACAAGTAGGCACCTCTTGTTGTAACTCACGTGAGCATCCCCTTTATGCGAACACAGACTTTGGTTTTGACTTCTTGTATGTTCTTGTGTGTGTCAAGCTAAACAAGGAGAAGAAATCAATTGAAGACATCAAGCAATCTGATTCTTGCTACCAATTTCTAGTTCCAATCTGCTGTTGATTCTTTCCCAATCCTCTCCATCTTTGTGGTAAGTTCTTATTCTTGATTCTAAGTTTCATCAAGTTGGGTGTCAATTGGGTTTAATATGATTTGGACTCAATAAATGTTTATGAGGTTACCGATCTGTTCCTAGATGATTTCTAAGTTCAAAGGAATTGAATTCTGTAATTAAAATGATGTTTTAGATGAAATTTGGAAATTAAAGTGTCAAATGGGTCAAAAAGAGGATTTTGGTCCCAATCTCTGAATTGGTTGTTTTGGTATGTAAAGATGTTGTTTGTAAGTTGTTTTGGATGAGTTATTTCATATGTGAACCTTAGAAACCGATTGGTAATACTCTGGTTGAGCTTTGGTATGTTTTTGTATGGAAAACAGCAGGTTCTCCACGAACCTGCTGCTGTGTATTGAAGGGCACGGGCGTGCCTCTCAAGAACAGACCATACCTTAGGGCATACCTAGGAGGCACGGCCATACCTCCCAAGGGTACGGGGCGTGCCTAACCCTAGCAAGCCCGGGGATACCCTGAAGTCACGCGGTGTACCTGAGACCCAGGTACGGGGCGTACCCGAGGCGTGCCACGCCAGGCACGGGCGTGCCTTGTCAAGGTACGGGCGTGCCCTGCCCCTGGCAAAATCTGTTTTACAAGGTTTTAATAGTTGTAAACCTTGTTTAGGTATTCCGATTGATCCAGAAGCTACAGAATCGTAGAGAGAAGTATTCTAACTCGACAGGTGAGTGCCTGATAACATAACAATTAATATATCTATAACATATATTAACAATAATTATAGAATTGTAAACCATGATTTGTACACACACTTGTTCAAGTGTAGGATTGCATGATGATGCTAGAATATACCATGTTGACACCGTATAGTATGCACTTGATTAGGTGTATGCTATGATGAGTATTGAATATATATATGCGCGCATTGACTGATGATTCGATTGAATCAATTGTTTGTTTGTGGTTGATCCGGATCCTATGGACAAAGCTGTCCTGCGAGAACAAAGTTGTTCTAATTAAGGACAATGTTGTCCTCTTTGGGTATAGTTGCGGCTGTACAACAGAGGAATCTGCGGATTCCAAAACGCAACGGTGGACGCTGTATAGCTCCCCCACCGGGGCGGTTGATGTGTTTGGTACCCCAGTTTGGTGCATTGAGCCGGGTTAGCTCCCCCACAAGATATGTTACCTCCTGACTACACCAACTCATCACAAGATGCTAGGATAGAATTATCTGAGCATGATTGATGATATGTGATGTATTTATGTTAATCATATGCTATTTGCGTACTAACTAGCTATTATAGCTAACAGATGCTACACCCTACATGTGCAGGTGATCCTCAATGAGCTTGGGACCCTGCGGGTAGTTTGTTTTCATAGGAGGAACACTTTGTCTGTAATAACTCTGATATAATGCTTCTTTGTGTTTAATAATGGTCGACCGGACAAGTAACAGTAATCACCAAACTAGTATGTGGCAACTTTTGATTGTAATATATTTGCCTCGTGTTTTTTATTTCCGCTGCGTGTTTTTCAAATGAATAAGATAAATAAATGTTTTAAAAAGAATATGGTGATCGGTAATATGGATATCGTGATCGCAGAGCGGTGGATCCGCGATACTGAATTGGCCTTCGAGACATGTGAGGCTGATGAATCGAAGAAGGTGGCATATGCACGAAAGATGCTGCGAGGTAGAGCGGTGTCTTGGTATGATACGGTGATAGATTCTACACCGGCTGCTGTCCTTAACTCTATGACGTGGTCCGATTTTCTGAGGATCATGGAAGAGACAGCCTCAGCAACACCAGCAGCAACAAGGGGGTTCCAGGTATAATCCGTCTGATGATCTATGGTGTGCTTCGTGTCGATGTAGGCGTACTGGGCATTGTACCAAGGATACTGCAAGGTGTCCTAAATGTGGTCAAAAGGGGCATACAGCTGAAAGCTGTAAATATAAAGATAATGTATGCTTCAAGTGCTTCAAGCCGGGACACCGATCGGCTGATTGTAGGTCGGGTTCCAACACCGGATCGGGAGGAGCTGGTGGATCATCCTCGGGTCGGGGAAAGAATGTTGCTCCAGGCAGGGCATTCCAGATGACAGCCGATGAGGCTAAGGCTGTAGGTGATGTTATCACGGGCACCTTTCTTATTAATAATTCTCCTGCATGTGTTTTATTTGATTCAGGAGCAACATATTCGTTCATCTCTGCATTCTTATGTGCTAAACTGCAATTGCCTATCTGTACACTAACTGATCCGTTGAGTGTTGAAGTTGCTAGTGGTAGGATAGTCTCTGTTGTTCATAGAGTTCCTATTGCACTGATTGATGTTGACGGGACTAGTTTCCCTTATTCTTTTCTGATTATGCCGATTGATGGGTTTGATGTAGTAATCGGGATGGATTGGCTCAACAAACAAAATGCTGAGATTATTTGTTCGAAAAAGATTATTAAGATTCCTTTCTCTAACGGGTCATATACTGTGGCTCGTGGTGAAGGAAGAACTTCTAAAACTTCATTGATTTCTTTGATGAAAGCTCGCAAGTTTGTAGCCAAGGGATGTGAGTCCTATTTGGCTTATGTTATTGATACACATATGGAGAAGAAAGCTGAAAATGACATTCGGGTAGTTTCTAAATACCCGGGTGTTTTCCCTGATGAATTACCGGGTTTGCCACCGGTAAGAGATGTAGAATTTCAGACAGATCTTGTACAAGGTGCTACGCCTGTAGCAAGATCTCCTTATCGTCTTGCACCATCTGAGGTCTGCGAGATGATGACTCAGATACATGAACTTCTTGATAGAGGTTTCATTCGTCCCAGCTCTTCGCCTTAGGGAGCTCTAGTACTGTTTGTTAAAAGGAAAGACAGAACGATGCGGATGTGCATTGACTACAGGGAGCTGAATAAGCGCACTGTAAAGAACAAGTACCATCTTCCTCGTATTGATGATCTGTTTGATCAACTTAAGGGTTCTACTTGCTTTTCAAAGATAGATCTTCGTTTTGGTTATCATCAAGTCCGTGTACGCGATGAAGATATTCCAAAGACGGCTTTCAGGACGAGATATGGGCATTATGAGTTTCTTGTGATGCCTTTCGGATTGACAAATGCTCCAGCCATATTTATGGATCTTATGAACCGTGTCTGTGGTGCCTTTCTTGATAAATTTGTCATTGTATTCATTGATGACATTCTTATCTATTCCAGATCTGAAGCAGAACACGAGACACATCTTCGCATAGTTCTTGACACGTTGATGCGAGAACAATTATATGCTAAATTTTCTAAATGCGAGTTCTGGCTCGAAAAGATACACTTCCTTGGGCATTTGATAAGCAAGGATGGTGTAATGGTTGATCCAGCTAAGGTTGTGGCGGTGATGAATTGGGGAATTCCCAAAACCCCATCTGAGATTCGTAGCTTCTTAGGACTTGCCGGGTACTATCGGCGATTCATTCAGAATTTTTCTAAGATCGCAGGTCCTTTGACGAAGCTTACACGAAAGGATGTTCCTTATTCATGGTCTGATGAACAAGAAAATGCATTCCAGACATTGAAACAACTCTTATGTCAAGCTCCAATTCTGACTCTGCCTGATGGGTCAGAAGATTTTATTGTTTACTGTGATGCTTCTTATGCAGGTTTGGGAAGTGTCCTTATGCAGAAGTACAATGTTATATTTTATGCTTCCCGCCAACTGAAGCCACATGAGAAGAGCTATCCGATTCATGATCTGGAGTTGGCAGCTGTTGTCTTTGCTCTGAAACTATGGCGCCACTACTTGTATGGCACCAAATGTGTGGTATTCACTGATTATAAGAATCTCCAGTATGTTTCTACACAGAAGGAGCTCAATATGAGGCAACGCAGGAGGATCGAGTTAACTAATGATTATGATTGTGAAATCAAATACCACCCGGGCAAGGCTAACGTGGTGGCTGATGCTTTAAGCCGAAAGGACTCCTCAGAAACCGTTAAATTCATGAAAATTACTATTGTTTCTGATCTTATCACTCGTTTAAAGGAGGCTCAACAGGAAGCCTTATTAGAAGCTAATCTAAAGGCAGAAGTTATGGTTAAATTGATGGAGCAGCTACAAGATGACAGCAGGGGATTGAAGATATACAGGTCCCGAATCTGGGTACCTAGCATCGGAGGGAACCGAGATCTTATCTTGAAGGAGGCGCACAGTTCTCGTCTATCTGTTCATCCTGGGTGCACGAAGATGTACCATGACCTTAAGGCACTTTATTGGTGGCCTACTCTGAAACGTGACATTGCCTCTTATGTGGAGAAATGTCAGATCTGTGCACAGGTGAAGACCGAGCACCAACGACCCTATGGTAATTTGCAACAATTACCAATTCCTGAATGGAAATGGGACAACATCACCATGGATTTTATTATTAAATTTCCCAGGATTTCTAAAGGGCATGACATGATCTGGGTGATTGTTGATAGACTCACCAAGTGTGCACACTTTCTAGCTGTGAATGAATCTTCTTCTATGCCTCGACTTGCTCAGATCTATATAAATGAAATTGTTGCTCGACACGGTGTTCCTCTATCTATTGTCTCTGATAGGGATACACGATTTGTTTCACACTTCTGGAGCAGTCTTCAACGGGAGCTCGGTACTCGTGTTCATTTGAGTACCGCATATCATCCGCAGACAGATGGACAGTCCGAAAGGACTATCCAAACTCTTGAAGACATGCTACGCGCATGTGTTCTTGATTACGGTGGCGCATGTGATTCTCATTTGCCTTTGATTGAGTTTGCTTATAATAACTAATATCATTCTAGTATTGGTATGCCACCGTATGAGATGCTTTATGGTAGGCGTTGTTGCACACCTACCTGTTGGCTTGAACCAGGGGAGAAGCAATATGCTGGACATGATCTGGTCCCGATTACAGCAGACAAAGTTAAGCTTGCACGTGAGAAGCTTAAGGCAGCCAGAGACAGGCAAAAGATGTATGCTGATCCTAAACACAGGCCGATTACCTTTGAAATTGGTGATTGGGTATTCTTGAAGGTTTCTCCCTGGAAGGGTGTTATCAGATTCGGCAAGAAGGGAAAGCTGAGTCCGAGATATATTGGTCCTTTCAGAATTATCCAGAAAGTCAACGAACAGACAGTATCTTTGGAGTTACCTCCAGAGCTATCAGGTATTCATAATACCTTCAATGTCTGCTATCTTCGTAAGTGCAAGGTGGATGAAGATCAGATTCTACCTATGCATGATCTGAAAGTTGATTCTTCTATTCAGCTGGTCTTGGTCAAATGGAAGAACAACCTCGGGTCAAACCTGACGTGGGAGAACGAGGAGGATATGAGGGCCTGCTATCCCCACCTGTTCACTTAAAGTAGATTCCGAGGACGGAATCTTTTTAAGGGGGGTAGATTTGTAACAACCTCAAAATGGGCCTAGTCGTGTTCGAATCTGGTACGTCTAAATTCTAATTTAATATTAAATAAAAGGAAAACAAATATATATTGATGATTAAATAAGAAAATGGAAGAAAGTAATAAAGAAATGATAATATTAAAAATATTATTGAAAATGGATAATAATAATGAATTATTAAATGGTTTAGAACGAGGTTTCCAAAGATATCCCCGTGAGCTAAAACGGGTATTCGTGCGTTAAATTGTAAGTTGGAAAGGGAACAAGATACCCACTTGTGGATATGCACAACCCACAAGTAGGCACCTCTTGTTGTAACTCACGTAAGCATCCCCTTTATGCAAACACAGACTTTGGTTTTGACTTCTTGTATGTTCTTGTGTGTGTCAAGCTAAACAAGGAGAAGAAATCAATTGAAGACATCAAGCAATCCGATTCTTGCTACCAATTTCTAGTTCCAATCTGCTGTTGATTCTTTCCCAATCCTCTCCATCTTTGTGGTAAGTTCTTATTCTTGTTTCTAAGTTTCATCAAGTTGGGTGTCAATTGGGTTTAATCTGATTTGTACTCAATAAATGTTTATGAGGTTACCAATCTGTTCCTAGATGATTTATAAGTTCAAAGGAATTGAATTCTGTAATTAAAATGATGTTTTGGATGAAATTTGGAAATTAAAGTGTCAAATGGGTCAAAAAGAAGATTTTGGTCCCAATCTCTGAATTGGTTGTTTTGGTATGTAAAGATGTTGTTTGTAAGTTGTTTTGGATGAGTTATTTCATATGTGAACCTTAGAAACCGATTGGTAATACTCTGGTTGAGTTTTGGTATGTTTTTACATGGAAAACAGCAGGTTCTACACGAACTTGCTGCTATATATTGAAGGGCACGGGCGTGCCTCTCAATAACAGACCGTACCTTAGGGCGTACCTAGGAGGCACGGCCGTACCTCCCAAGGGTATGGGGCGTGCCTAACCCTAGCGAGACCGGGGATACCCTGAAGTCACGAGGTGTACCTAAGACCCAGTTATGGGGCGTACCCGAGGCGTGCCACGCCAGGCACGGGTGTGCCTTGGCAAGGTACGGGCGTGCCCTGCCCCTGGCAGAATCTAATTTACAAGGTTTTAATAGTTGTAAACCTTGTTTAGGTATTCTGATTGATCCTGAAGCTACAGTATCGTAGAGAGAAGTATTCTGACTCGACAGGTGAGTGCCTGATAACATAACGATTAATATATCTATAACATATATTAACAATAATTACATAATTGTAAACCATGATTTGTACACGCACTTGTTCAAGTGTAGGATTGCATGATGATGCTAGAATATACCATGTTGACACAGTATAATATGCACTTGATTAGGTGTATGCTATGATGAGTATTGAATATATATATATATATATATATATATATATATATATATATATGCGCGCATTGACTGATGATTCGATTGAATCAATTGTTTGTTTGTGGTTGATCCGGATCTTACGGACAAAGCTGTCCTGCGAGAACAAAGCAGTTCTAATTAAGGACAAAGCTGTCCTCTTTGGGTATAGCTGCGGCTTTACAACAGAGGAATCTGCGGATTCCAAAACGCAACGGTGGACGCTGTATAGCTCCCCCACCGGGGCGGTTGATGTGTTTGGTACCCCAGTTTGGTGCATTGAGCCGGGTTAGCTCCCCCGCAAGATATGTTAACTCCTGACTACGCCAACTCATCGCGAGATGCTAGGATAGAATTATCTGAGCATGATTGATGATATGTGATGTATTTATGTTAATCATATGCTATTTACATACTAACTAGCTATTATAGCTAACAGATGCTACACCCTACATGTGCAGGTGATCCTCAATGAGCTTGGGACCCTGCGGGTAGTTTGTTTTCATAGGAGGAACACTTTGTCTGTAATAACTCTGATATAATGCTTCTTTGTGTTTAATAATGGTCGACCGGACAAGTAACAGTAATCACCGAACTAGTATGTGACAACTTTTGATTGTAATATATTTGCCTCGTGTTTTCTATTTCCGCTGCGTGTTTTTCAAATGAATAAGATAAATAAATGTTTTAAAATGAAAAATCTGGTCCTCGAAATGGCGGTGTTACAGTTAAATAAACAAACAAGTGTTGTGATTGAAAGTATAAATGTGACTTTTGATGACACTTTAACCACTACATCTTTATCACCTGAGTCATGTGCAATCGTTTCTAGACATATCAGATCAGGACCGGGACTTAATCGACAAGAAACAAATATAACACACGTTAATGAATCTCCTGATTTTAAGTATATATTTGATTTCTTAGACACTGATGATTCTGGGACTAATAGTGTACCTATTGACAGGCCCACAGATGCTGTTCAGGAATCCGTTGAACTCACACAACAAACTGCCACCACATCCACAACCGGGGCTGTTAATTCATCTGCCGACCCACTCCTTATTCTAGGTGACTGGTGCACTGCATCCAACTCCACAGTGAATACCGTTAGTGATGCTGCCACTGAGGATCATGAAATTAGCACTCCTCAGTCCTTCCCAGAATCATTCACTCCTGAGGGTGAACCATCCATTCAACAACGCCTGGATGAATTCTTTCCCCAGGATATTACTGATGAAGTCACTAATAACACTCTTCCTCAGAACACCAGATGGACGGCTGCACATCCAGACACGCAAATCATTGGAGACAAAGATGCCGGCGTTCAGACCAGATCTGCCACAGCAAATGAGTGTCAGTTCTCCAGCTTTCTTAGTCTGTTAGAACCCACACGAACAGCTGACGCACTACAAGACCCAGACTGGATCCTTGCCATGCAAGAAGAGCTAGATCAGTTTACCCGTTTAAAGGTTTGGAGACTGGTGCGCCGACCCCATGACAAGACCATTGTTGGCACCAAATGGGTCTTCAAGAACAAGAAAGATTCCAACGGTCTGGTAATTAGGAACAAAGCCAGACTAGTAGCGAAAGGATACAACCAGCAGGAGGGTATTGACTACGATGAAACCTTTGCTCTTGACAACCCCTGTTTATCGAACTGTGGTTTAAATGTCTAGAATCCCTTTCTTTTTGGCTTGATAACCCCTGTTTATCGAACTGTGGGTTTTTGTAGGTTTCTTGCATGAAAACACCATTAATGGTATTGTTTGTAATGTTTGAACAATGTAGAGTGATCCGTGAGTGTATGCGAACACAAAGGCACTAATTTCTTGCTCTAGGTCACACAAAATCGAATCATTTGGATGTATGTGTTTGAAGGTTTAGGCGCTGTTCTTCGCTTTGAAGAATAGAACGTTCGAGTCCAAATATGCACAAAATAAAGTTGTTTACGCTTGGTTGAGAGTACAAACCTGTTTGGGGTTAAATTCCGAGTCATTTGTTACCAACTTTGTGTCCCTGAACTTAGTTTATGTCAAAAATCACTTTGGACTCAATATGAACTAGGTTGGGTGTTCTTAACAGTCGGATGAAGGAAACGAAATTTCATCCGACAGTAGGATGAAATTGGTCTATCCGAGTTTCGGATGAAGTTTGGCCTATGCGACTTTCGAATGGCTAAGTTTACACCATGCGACATTTGAAATAAAACAACTCTGAAAAGACCAAGTCGTAGGCCATCCAACTTTCGGATGAAACAGGCCCATCCGACTTTCTGATGAAACAGGCCCATCCGACTTTCGGATGAAACAGGCCCATCCGACTTTCGGATGAAACAAGTTCATCCGACTTTCAAGTGAAACAAGTTCATCCGACTTTCAACTTAAACAATTCATCAGACTTTCGTATGAAATCAAATCCATTTGACTTTTACATAACTGTTATCTTCATGCGACTTTTGGATGAAATTGGTCCATCCGACTGTCAAGTTAACCTTCATGCGACATTCAAGATTATGACTCATGCGACTTTCACCTCATCCGACTGTCGCATAGCTTAAGCTTATCCGACTTTCAACACTTAGAAATTTTTTTGTGCCTTGCTTCAAATTTCATAAGTTACATAATCAAAGTCAAAGTCAACACCCAACATTCACATGTGCATAGAACTTAATACACATATTCATTCATGGGTTCACATGTTCATCAGCAAATATCTGTCTTTTTTCTTATGCTAATATGATCTATCTTATCTGTGACAGATGTCTGCTAATCAACCCCTTCCCGAGGAAAGCCTAGTCCCTGCTGCTGACAGGCTTGAAACTCTGAGCAACAACGTATATTTTGATCTAGCCACCGATACCAAAATCCCCATAATCTCTGAAATTATCCGTACCCATCCTCTCCGCCAAGACATCACTGAAAACCCAAACATATCACCCACCCATGTACCTGAAATCTATCTGCAGCAACTATGGTACACTTTTACTGAGGGTGTCAGCCGCTTGGGACACAAGTGCCTCCGGGGTCGTATTGAGAATATCCGCACAACTCTTTCTGCAGTCCGACTGAGAAACCTATTGGACCTACCCGTTGCTGATCACTATCCAGGAAGAGCTGACTTTGATGAAAATCCAAGTGTAGATGCGGTACTAGACCTAATCAGAGGTCTTGGATATCATGGAGAACTGAACCAAATTCATCAGTTCAGACGAACAAATCTTGCGCCTCTCTGGCAGACGCTAGCCACTATTATCTCCCGTACCTTGACTGGTATTCACAGAGGCACCGATGGCGGCTCCTACTACTCCCTACTACTGTTGGCCGGTGTTGCTTACCACCACCACTTGGACTACGCCACCATCATATTCGAGGAGATCGTCCGAATGGTCAAGGAAAAGGAAACCTCACGCCAGAAAACCTTTATACCTTTTCTACGATTCCTGACCATCTTCATTGCCACAGACCTGGAAACCTACCACACCATCCCTCGGTGACTCAATAGCCCACAAGTCCAAGTACAATGCATCGCCAGATTCCTACGAATCAGAGACCTTCCTAATGTTGTAGCCATGACCGTGCCAGTTGTCCTTCTTCGAACGCTGAATCAGGAAAGTGAGGTAGTGCGCGAGTATATGAGGGTTAATAGGATTGCTCCTCCAGCGCAACCAGAGCCGGTTGTGCCTGCCTCGGAAGCAGTAGTACCTGGTGAGGGTCCTAGTGGTATTAGGGCTCGGGTGCGCAGGGGTGCCCCGAGCAGGGTTGTGATTGAGAGAGAAGAATCTGTTGAGAGGGGCGGTGGAAGTGGTGAGGGAGGAGAGATACAAGAGAGTGAGGGAGTTGTAATCAGTGACTCAAAGGCCTCCACCCATTACGAACCAGAGAATAAGTCCTCCATAGAAAGGACTCAAACCAAATCCTCCTCCTCAGGACAATCCATCTCATTTGGTCCACGACCTTCTCCAGTCCGTGTCGAATCCACTGGCACGCGACAAGTTTCTGATCAGCCCGAGGACATCCATCATGATTTATCAAACATATCTTCCACCTTTGGTGATGTACCGGTTATGGAAAGAGAAGACGAAGAAGTAGAGATTGTAGTGAGTGATATTGTTAGTGAGAAAGAAAATGCTGAGAGTGAGAGTACACCAGACTGAGAAAGCCGGGAAGCCTCATCTACTACCGGTCGGGACACTGTTCCGGCTGGTATTGAAACAGACTCTGGCATCCCACCAGTGCATGCACCTCACCCCACTAGCCACTCTGCTTCCACTGAAATGGAAGTAGTTTCATTGCACGGGGATCTATCACATACGCAGTCAGCAACTCGTTCGGAGTTTGCTAGCTTTGAATTTAGTGGGCCACCTTCCCCGTCCACATCTTCTTTCGGAGCACCATTGAGTCTAGCACCACCCTTAACTGGTTTTCAATCATTTGCTAGGACACAATCTGCATTAGCACGTCTTCATGATGTTGCCGGAACGCCCGTGACGGCCTCTACTGCAGAGGTAACGCGAGGATCGAGCGGAAGTCCCTCGAGTGCTACAATTGTGCCAACACTGCGTGAGGGCCACGGGTCTGAAAGACGTGTGCCAACCGAGCCTCTTTGTGAGGTCGGGGTTACACTGGAACTTAGGTCTTTCCTAAACACTAAGTTCTCTTCTCTTGACTCCGGCCTGAGGGAGTATGTCAACGCCCAACTCCACTCTGAAATCGACTCCCTCAGAGCCCAAATCCGAGCCATGGAAAACCGCCCACCTACTGTCATTGAGCGAGATTATTCAATCGATGAACTGAAGGACCTCCTTCATGCTAAACTAAACAGTGTTGCCAATCTTACACCCGAACAATCAACCATCTGAGCAACACTACAACACCAACCCCAGCCCTCCTCCTCCAGCTCCACCACCTTCCAAGATACTGTCCTACAAGCCTTAAATTCCTTAACCTCTACCGTCTCCAATATTAGCAAAAGGCTGGAAGTCATGGAGGAGTCCTATAAAGCTCAATCGGAAACACGCAAGCGTAGGCATGATGATCTTGAGGATCCAGGACATCATGAGGGGGAGAAACGGCAGCGGCGTTACATTGGGGCTAAAAGCAAAGTACTCCGAATCGAAGCCGCCCCAGTGTCATAGCCGTCAGAGGGTCAAAGCGGCAGTGGGAGTGGGGGTAAACAACAACAACCTGAGCCTACTACTGGGCCTACAATGGCAGAATTTGAATTTGAAGCAGGTCAGGGGGTAGAGTCAGAGGTAGAAAGACAAGAAACCCCAACAATCATCCCAACAATCCAAACTCCTACAATCCAAATCCCACAAATCCAAACACACTCAAAAGAGCCTGAATCCTCTCTTCCTGAATCCTCAACAGAAAAATCCAAAGGCAAAAGGCCAATTACAGAGGAAGTAGAAGAGACTCCACTGATCAACATCCGCAAAGTCTTCACAACGGTAAACAGGGAGCTGCTTGACATCTTTCCACCTGAACAGGGGCACTTCAACATTGCGCCCATTGATCTTATAAGTCAGCAGCAACCTCAAGGATCTGAACAGAAAGAGGGTGAGTGGCCGGTACCTGCAACTTACCATGGCGGACCTATTCCCTTGGCCACTCATGAGAGAGTAATAGCAGAAAGGCCAAACATCAGAAACATCAGGCCTAGAGAAGCTCTGGCTAAAGACAAACCTCGATGGCCCACTTAATGGTTAAATAATCCGTATCTTGAAGAAAGAATTCTGGGTATTTTTTCAGAGGTTGTCAGAGAGGTTGACGATCTATATGTGCTAAACTCAGCAGTACATGAAAAAGCCGTCAGATTTGCCGCCACCTTCCATACAAGTGAGAAACAACAAGTGGCCTCCAAATATCCAATTGTCAAGATTGAGTTCGTGTACTTGCGTAACTTCCTCAACTATCAAATGGTTCACTTCCAAGTAACCAGAGCAGATGGGAAAAGATATACATTTCACGAGGTCGAGCTTAGATTCTTAAATTTGGGAGACATAACTCATATGGAAGATGAGTTGGCTTGCAAGCTTGAAAAGACCCGAGAAGAACAAAGGGCTCTCCAAGTTGTCAGAGACTTTATGAGAAAGAAAATCATTTTGTGCATAACCCACGACTTACAGCTTGGTGCTGAGGCTGATCTTGCAAAAATATATCTTCAAAGGCCTAACCAACAGCATTCAAAGCTAGACAAACACAGAAAATACACTATTATAGAAGAATATGATGAAGACTACAAAGGAGCGGATGGATTCATCTTGCCAAATCTTAACGGAAAGAAAGCATTCCTTCGACTTTCAGAAGAGCAGATGAAATCATTATTACCTGCTTCATCACTAGGCAACAAAAGGAGGAGATTGTTAGATATTAAATAGTTTGTTAGCCTTGTGTTCTTTTGTTTTTAATATGTTTAAATCGATTAGTTTATTATATGGGCTTGGCCCACTTTTCTTATATGTATTAGTTAGTCTAGTTAATAGATGGTATTGGGCCATAAGGCTTTAGGGCCCACGTGCCTATTAGTATTTAAAGCCTTGCAAACCTAGTTTGCAAGGTAACTCTTTGTAATATCAATCTCTGTATTCACGTACAAGAAATAGTAAGAGAGATTCTTCAAAGTTCATACAAAGTGTTCATACTTGTTCATATCAACTTCTTCATCTTTACCTCAAGTATTCTTGTTTACTCATCTTTTACAAATCAAAGGACTTTCACAAAGCCTGCAAGGGAGTTGGTTACCAAAAAGCAAATGGAGGAGACCATCAAAAGGCTAGATCTTACAAGGGTTCTCCGGGGCATATGGGAGGAGGTTCATCAACTATTTCCTCCTGAAGCTAAGAAATTCCAGGTGTCTGCTACCGACATCCTGAGGAAGAATCAAGAAGCTGAGCAGGCATTACTACAACAACAACCATCATCTGATTGGCCTATTCCTCCTAATGTCCAACCGGCACGTCCAATTCCAACTACATCAGACCCAGGCCTTGATAGACACAATATGTACACCAGGGAAGCTATGAAAAAACCCTATATGGGGTCAATATGGTGTGAATGCTGCTTACCTTGAGGATCGGATCCCTACCATCTACACTTCTCAAATCATAGACAATATTCCTCCAGAAATGAGAGGTCTTCATGATTCACAAAGGAGACAATATACTCACATTCTTAATGAATACAAAACCCCAAGGGAGCAGATAGTGTCAGAGTACCCAATCAGCAAGGTATCTCGTGTAAGCATGCAAAAATCATTAAGGTATAGATTTGCTGTGTATAATGTCGAGAGAGTAGATGGTTAGAAAATCTCCCTCAATGAAGCAGACTTTAGACATGTAAAGCTGCATGACATTGAGTTCATATACAAGGAGCTCTCTACAAAGATCAACAAGTCTTATGAAGAACAAGGATGATTAGCTCTAATGAAATATATGAGGAGATTCATTGAATTTATACAAGAGCATGATCTACAATTAGGCGCCGAGAGTAATCAACTTGAGGTGAATCTGCTCAGACCACTACAGCATCTTACAGATTTACAAACCCTAGAAGAGCTCACAATCATTGATGAAAATCATCCTAGCTTTGCGGGTCAAAGAGGTGTCATCTTTGTCCATCAACGCCGCCGAATGATCATGGTACGGATGATAGACTTAATGGAATACTCTGATGGGACTCTTAAACTGTTATTTCACCATCTCCAAGAAAAGGCCGAAAAGGATCAATCTAACTTAAGTGAGACTGAGATGGCTGGGCTGATACGAACCATTGAACAGGTCAAAAGGACGTTGGACAGCCGGCGGATTATAAGGAGGTGGCAGATGATGTTTGACATAAGAAATCGATCTACTTTGTAATTACTTACTTTTTGCATTTCGTTTTAATGTAATAGTCTTTCTCTCCATTTAGGGGGAGATTGTTAATATTAGAAAAATGTAGAAAAGCCCACGAAGCCCACAGGGTAGGCGTAGCCTATAAATAGGCTATTAGTCCCATGGGCGTGGAATCACTTGTACGTTTTGAGCCATATATGCAATATACATTTAACGTGAAGTGTGTGCTATTTTCTCTCAGTATTCATCTCTCTATTAATTACTTGAAGGATCATTGTTCATCAATATTGACCTTTCAATTTTTGGTGACCCACTGATGAATGATTATTCCGTGTGATGTAATAAAGGTTGCATTTACTTGATTTGACCCTTGTGGTCTCCTATTCTCACAAGCACGAATTCCCATTTACTTTCCAAGTCCATCATATTCACATTTGTATAAACAATGGCCGTGCAAACAACCATGACTTGTGCAAAAACATGTACTTGCTTTCATTTCATTCGTGGAAAGTGAATTACAGTGACTGAAGAAATTTGAAATGAGATGACACTTATTGGAAAAATCAAAACATGGCTTAGATAAATTTGGTAGGAATTGTCGTTTGTTATCTTTTGTGCCAACACTTGTCTTGTTGTTGTCTTTTCTTCTTACATCTGAAACAATTGAGGAATGGTTAGTTGCAAAAGACTTTGAATTCTTGTTGACAACTTTGATTGGTGATTTTTGTTTGTACTTGTGAGAGTGTGTGAGATTGGCTTTCGAAATGGCATTTGGTTGCCTTTTGGTGGTTTCAGGTGAGTTGTGAATTTTTCTTGGAATCCATGGCCCTTCCACCTTTGATTTATCTTTTTCTCTCTGGTATACTTTGTTGTTGGATGGGAAGTAGTAGGAGTAGAAGTGTATGGCAGGGTTTCCTTTTTACAGCGACATGAAAGACTCTTTTCTGATTTATTTATTTCCTTTTCTAAATCATTTGTGATAATGGTTTGAAAATAATAAGCTACAAGTATTTTGAGTTATGTTTGTAAAACCATATGTGGTATATAAACTCTGGCTTCTAGTACCACTTGCGGCTTTTTAAGATCATCAGGATAGGTGAAACCAATATACTCATCTGTCTGAATGAGCTTTTGAGGCTCAGATAAGATAGATTCATTTAATTCCTGATAGTCAAAAGGAATTTTAGATTTTAGTTTAGAATTTCTTTTAAATATTTTTCCACAAACTCTTTTTCTTGACCAACAAATACCATTCTTTTAGTGATGCCATCATTCATTAAGTTGAAATCATATAATTGTTTGGCCGTCACTTTCTCACTGATTCGATGGTTTTCAAATCCAAGACCATCATCGGTCCATTTTGAGAATTTTCGTTCTTTGGATTTGTTGAGAACAATGGTTTGTTCTGTTTCACCCCTTTTTATCAGTGTGTCTTCAAGTTTTTTAATTTTTTAGTACAATTCACCCTTCTCTTTGAGAATAAATTTTGTGTCATTTTCTCCGCTTATCTTTTCTGCTTTGAGGTCATGTAATTGGGTGCTCATGGTTGCAGTTAACTCAATCAACCCATTTTTTTAATTTCTTTATCATGATGCATTGATTCCATTTGTTGATTTCTTATTACTTCTTTTAGTTTCTCTTTGTTTGATTTTGATTTTTGTGCCTTTTTCTCTAACTTTTACATGCGTGATATGATGATCTGAACATGTTCCATGCTCAGACCACAACCTGTTAGGGAGTTAGAGTGTACCTCATCCTCAGCATCTTTAGCATCAAGCCCTTCATCATCTGTGTTATCATAATGTGCCTCTGGCTCTGCTTCTTTATGAGTGAACTCATCCTCAACATCAGCCATTAGGAAAAATTGAGCTTGTGCGTCCTCATCCAAATCACTATCATCAGTAACTGATTGGAATTGGTCTTCTTCAACCATCATGGCTCTTCCTACACTATTTCTTTTTGCCAGCCTGAGTTTTTGCTTATAATACTCAACATCTTTCTTCTTTTTCTAAGTGCAGTCTTTTATGAAGTGGCCATTTCCTCCATAGTAATAACATTTTCTGTCTTCTTTCTTTTCCTCCTTCACAAACCTAGGTTTCTCAGCAACCTTGAAATTTTCTTGTCTTCGGCACCCAGAAGTATACCTTTGCCGATTATTGGTTTTGGAGTACCTGTTCTTGAAGGCCTTTGTGATAAATGACATGGCCTTTATGACCTGTTCCATTTCCGTACCATCTGACTCATCAGATTCTGAGTCAGACAGGGCCACCTGTTTGTATTTTTGTGTTGTGGAGGACTCGCGGGGTGATGGTTCTAAAGCTACTAGGGCTAAGGGATCAGGAGAAAGTCTGGGAGATGACTTTGAGACCTAATCCTGGTACTGCTGAAGGTCCTCAAAGATATTGTAGTATGTGAAAATTGTAAGGTTTCGGTTGATGTGTTTGTAAAGCTTCGCATGCTCTTTCCATTCAGGACCTAGAGCACGACGAAAAACGCAGTTGATATCCAAATCCGTCCTTTCAACCTTGTTAGTTCTGAGTTCATTCTAGAGCTTGCAGAAACGACTGTAAGTGTCAATTAACAGTTCATAATCGTTGTCAGTAAATCCGTGAAACATGTTCACCAATTGTGTTCGTTTTATATGTTCTCCTTGCTCAGTTCCTTGCAATTGTCTTTTGATCTCCTCCCAGATCTCTTTGGCTATTGCTAAACTGCCAACTTTCATGTACATCTCAGAAGATAAACCTTGTTTGAGATAATACTTAGCAAGCCTATCTACTTTCTTCCTTTCCTTTTCAGCAGCATTCAACTCGTCATGAGTTTTCTCTCTCACCACTCCAGGAATTGGAGGGTTGTTATCAGGTTGTGCATCAATGATTCTGTAGAATTTCTTATCTCCATTGAGAATAGAATCAATCATTATCTCACCATACACTTTGTTGTGTTCCAGAAATTCCATAAACCGCCCTTTCCATACTAAATAGTCATTGCGGAAGAGAACAGGGGGTTTTGAGTCTGTGCCAATGTCCAAAATCTCGTTGGAACTTGACATTTTTTTGTTTAATTACTTGAAAGTTTAGAATTGATCGTTAACTTGAAAAAGTTGGTGATTGGGGTTCGAAGATGGTTTCTTCGAATTGGTAGTATTTGTTCGAAGTGGTGAATTCGAAGTGATCACTGAGTTCGAAGTGTGTTAATCAATGAATTTCAAAGTGAACTTTGAAGTTGACTTCAAATGGAACAGTAGTATTTGTTCGAAGGAATGTTGCAGAGTGTTTTCGAACAAGAGATCTTCGAATGCGAAATGTGGTAAGTCTTAGAGATTAGTTTTCGGAGTGTATTTCGAATGGAGAACACGCTCGAAGTCAGTGTTTTGGTATTTGAAGTGGATTTGTAACTCAATGAATGCGCTCGAAGTCAAGGTGTTGAATTGAATTTCGAATTTGAAGTTCACTTGGGGTTTTTGTCTGCTCGAAGTTGTCTAGAATGTGTTTCGAACTTGGAATTTGTGATGTTGGTTTCGAACTCGAAGTGTTATGGCTTCAAATTCAAGACGTGTTCCCTTCGAATTTGAGGAAAGATTTGCTCGAAGGCTACTGTGAGAAATAACATACATTAATGTTTCTTGCCAAGCATGGCGAATAACATACATTAATAAAAACAATGGAAAGTCCGGTTCTAAAAGAGAGCTCAACACTCCCTTTTGTTTCTACGGGCACAACCTCTCAGTTCCCCATAATTAGATCTAGCTCTCCACACTCCAAGCCTCTACTTTCCTTTAGCACCTGCACCATATTACAAATAAGAGTGCCGACGCCGGTATCTAAAACCCAGCCCTTTGAAATAGAAGTTTGATGGAGCTTAATCATGAATGTACCTTGGTTTGAAGGTCCCAAAATGCTCATTAATTTGAGCTTCTTGAGGCCATCTAGGTACTTTGGGTAGCTTCGGCGATAATGCCCCTTGTCCCCGCAAAAGAAGCATTTCACCTCCTCCAAGGCCTTGGCTTGGGGAGGTTTCCCCTTGCCATTTGCCATGGTGGTAGGATAGGCTTGGTTACACCAACCTTCCCCTAACCTTTTCCCTTATGGGAAGGAGTCGGCTTCTTCTTTTGGATGCGACCCTCCGGGATAGCCAAGACGGCATTTGAAGACGTGGGCTTAGGTTTCGAGATGCTAGACTCGGTGGTCTTGAGCATCCCGTGTAGCTCCAAAAGGGACTTATCCATGCTATGCATATGATAAGTAACAATTAATTGATCACATGCATTGAGCAAGGATTGGTGGATGAGATCAACCGCCAACTCCATCCCGATGGGTAATCCCAACCTCTCCATGCACTCCACGTTTGCTTTCATCTGCAACACGTGAGAACTAATGTTCCTTCCATCCTGGAGTTTGCAACCTAGGACGGCCTTGAGGCATTCGTACCTTTCTTGCCTCGCTTGCTGTTCAAACATCTCCTTAAGCTGCGCGAGCAAGTTCTAAGCCCTCAAGTGATCCATTTGCTTTTGCAAATCGGAACTCGTTTTGATCGACATGAGGTACGTAATTTCCTCGGTATCCTTGAGGCGTTTTTCATATGCCTCTTGGACGACCCTAGTTGTTGAACTCGCAGGAGGCTCGAGCAAGGCTTCCTCTATTATATGCAACTTTCCCTCTTGGCGTAGGACAATTCGAAGTTTCCTATGCCAATCCATGAAATTGCTACCATCGAGTTTCTCCTTCTCAAGGAAAACTCGTAGATAAATGTTGCTCATGGTGGTGGTACTTGAAGATGCCATCTGAAATAGCAAAGTAGATTTGGTTATTTTGATATTTAAGTTTGTTAAACCAATTTACCCAAAGTACAAAATTAATTATTTTAACAAAGGCAAGAACCCTATTTCATTTCCACAGATGACAGGTTTACAACGGATCACATGAGAAAGTTATTTCGGGTTGGAAAATATATTGCCAATTGCAATCCATTATTGCAAATCTTTGGTCTTTGCGGGATCCTACGACAATCACGGGTTATTTGGCATGTTTGATCCCTTCTTACACTAATGTCAAGTTAGAATTGTTGATAGACTCGTGCTAAGCTCGACAATCTTTCAAGAATTCTAATTTGAAATTATAAATCATCCCCCAAATTATGCGGTAAGTACACCCAACTTCACAAAGATTGACTCGTGCTAAGCTAGACAACCAATCCTTGTGTTGTTAGATTTGGGTGGCATCGTCTTACGGATGGTGCGTGATTTATGTTTCATGGAAAAAGGGCTTTTATTTCCAATTAATTTTGATTAACATATTTTAGTGACAAAATCGATTTTCACTTTTAATAGTTTGTTAATCATGTGCGAGCGAGAGAGAAATATAAACCAATTTTATAAAACTCTTGTGATTTAATTTGTAGAAAAATTTCCTAGCATGCGAAATCCTAAACAACCATGCAAGAAATAAATCACATCACACGCATAACAAAGAGGTTGGTAACCATGCCAAAAACCTATGCGTACTTCCCGTGAGCCAACGGGAAGAACATGGTCAACTAGGGACACAACACAAACAAAGTCAATGCTCCCACTAAATCCGCCACCTCCAACGTGTTTCACCGGATCCTCCATCTTCAAGACATCATCTTGAATTTTTATTATCTTCAATTTTTGTTTGGCATAATCAAGTAGCAACGGAAGCAAGATATAATACAAAAACTCTAAGCTAGCCAAACAAACACACATACCATGGACCAACATCTAAACATGAAGTTTCAACTAGAATAAAATAAACAAGGTAGAAGAAAGGTTATAACACAACTCAAGATCAAAAGCTTTCTTCTTTGTCAAAGTGTGTAGAATTCAACAAGAACTCCTCTAGTGAAGTCCACCCCAAGAACACTTGATCCCCCAATGCTAGTAGGTTGGTGTAGTCACCAAAACAACAAGATTAAAGTATATCTAACACCTTTGTGCATCAAAACTTGATCACAAAGTGTATGAACTATAGCGAGAAAGTGTGTATGTTCTTCATAGCCATTTTTCTCAAAGAACACAGATAATTCGTGGGTGTTCAAACTGCCAAATTGAATGAATACTTAATCCCATTAAAATGAGCTTTAAAACCAATCAATTCTACTGTTACAGCATCTGTACATGATTTGTGTTCACCAACAAGGCCGTGTAGGCCCAAAGTCCACGGTCCCAACTGGGCTAATACGGCCCGTGTCTAATAGGCTATACACGGCCCGTGTTCATCTACACGGCCGTGTTGGCCCAAACTACACGGCCTTGAATTGGGCCAATATGCCCAGTGTATATTGGACTGGACACGGCCCGTGTACCATCCTGCCAAAACCCATTTTGGCTTCTTTCACTCTTTTGCTTGATCATGTTGCCGGAATCAATACTTGGTGTGTGACCCAATAGGCCTATACTTCATCAGCAGTGCTATAAACTCGTTCGTGTCAACGGGCATATTCTAACAGACTCCCACTTGCACATGGCAAGACTACTAAAAATGACACAAACATAGAGCGGCCTCTAGCAAGACATCTATGCTTCCAAGTCAGTATATGGTATGCCACTCTTGACAAGACCCCAATCATAAAATGATTGTCCTAAAGACAAATGAACATGTACATCCCTTTGTTCGCGATATCCTATGTGAACACAAGGCATGGAATATAGTCAACCTTCAGATCGTTCATGATTATGTTTCTCGATTCTAGATTAATGGTGACCAATAAATCAAGCAATATTGATCCATCATCAATATACTTGAGCACGGCCATGCATATGAACGTCAGCACTCAATCATCGAGTGTCCCATAGATATCTTCTCTATACATAGAGGAACAAATTCATTTCAGTACATAGTCCCGCCACATAGATAATACTCCACCCAATCATCTCCCTTATTACGACCAGTTACAGACCGCGTTAGAAACTGATCAAAGCAAAGCAGACCTATTCTTTGGAATCACAGGTATCTCTAGTTCAAGGATGAATAGCCATCATCATCCCGAGTTACTTATGACCAGAACCATGAAGCAAACTCAGGTGCTGGTCCTCCAATCACTTGAAACCACTTTCAAGTATTGGCAAGAATCACGTTTAACAAAACCGATTCTTTACCTCAATCTTATTTATACTTCCTTCCCATAAAGTATAACCGATTGTGGAGATTTAGAATGATAAACATTCTAGGAAGTGTTTAAACATGCTAAGATGGAACACAATAAGGATTCATAAAATACCCGCCCTCGGCGTGTAACACCGTGATTTTGAGAACCAAATTCTTCTTTTTTTAAAATACAATTTAAGATTTCAAACTGCGTGGGTTTGACTGTAAATAGAACAATCAAACCTGTCTTATAATTTAAAAATGCAGCAGAAGTAAAAACACGTGGCAAACTATATAAACATTCAAAATGATGCCACAAACGACAGTTGGTGTTACGGAATATACAACCGGCTGACCATTATCTTAAACAGACATAAACATAGTTCAACAGAGTTTAAAGATAAAAGCAGTGTTCCTCCCAAAGCAATTAACTACCCGCAGGCTCCCGAGCTCACTGAGGATTATCTGCACATGTGGAGTGTAGCATCTGTTAGCTATAATAGCTAGTGAGTACCAAATAGCATGCAATCAAGATAAGTACATCACATATCATCAATAATGCTCAGATAGTTCTATCCTAGCATCTCGCGATGAGCTGGCTAGGGGAGCTAACCCGGCCCAATGCACCAAACTGGGGTACCAGACACATCAACCGCACCGGTGGGGGAGCTATTAAGCGTCCACCGTTGCGTTTTGGAATCAACAGATTCCTCTGTTGTACAGCCGCCGCTATACCCGAAGAGGACAAACCTTGTCCAGGGCAAATGTTGCCCAATAAGTAGGACAACTTGGTCCGGGGCAAACCTTGCCCAATAGATCCGTACCGATCACAAACACATAGTATGATTCAACCGAATCATCAATCAATCAATCATCAATGCGCGCATATATTCATTTATCATCATAGCATACACCTAAACAAGTGCATACTACATTGTGTCAACATGGTAAGTTCTAGCATAATCATGCAATCCTACACTTAAACAAGTGCGTGTACAATTCATGGTATACAATTATGTGATCATTGTTAATATATGTTATAGGTATATTAATTGTTGTGTCATTCGTCACTCACCTGATAGGCTAGAATAAGCAAAGACCTTGCTTTGACACACACGGATTGTCAATTCAACCTATAATACCAAAACTTACGCATCAATCATTTGAACACGCGAGGAACGTATAGGATACTTGAAACAATACCCTAATGGTGTTTTTAAACCATTTATTAACTAACTATAGCAGTCCAAGCAACAACACGCGAACACGTAGCACAAAACAGCAAAGAAAGCTGTGTGCAGGGGTGTCACGCCGCGACCAGTGTGCAGCAGCTGTAGCTGGTGTTGTTTTGTGCACAGCAGGCTCATTTTTGCTCATTTCAATTCCAAATCAATTTTGGTAAAATTCTAGTGTTTCATAGGACCATTTGACACTTGTGGAAGCTTTCTAACATCAAAAACTCCTATCCAATTAATTCATACGAAAATCACAATTAAATGGACAAAGACGTGCGCATAATGGCCAAAACTTGGTGTAGACCAATTCCAACACTTGCAACACACCATATACACCTAATATGATGTATTGAAGGTGTTGCAACTGACCAAAACCTTTAAACTCTTTGTTTGGTATCATTTTCCAATTTCTTGCCTATTTTTCACTATTTTAGCCAATTCAAGCAAAACAACCATTCCAATTCAAAAGCAATGTTCTAATCAATTCATACAAGTCACATGAACCTATTAGAACCTTAAAAATCAGTTCTTGATATGTAAAAATAAATTTAGGCCATTTTGACCCATTTAGGCTAAATATTGGATTTGTGCATAAACACCAATTCTAATGCACCAATTGAGTTCTAATCAATCCTAACAAGTTATAAGATAAATTAGAACACTAAATTTCAGTTCTTGAAGGTCAAAATCAGTTTGACCCGTATTTGACCAATTTTGACCCATTTGAGCCAAAATTCAAAACTCATCAATAACACTACTTTAATTCATGGAATTGATTCCTATACACTTATGAATGATATTAGAACCTATTTCAATCATAAATTTCAGTTCTTGATTGCTAAATCAAAGAACCCACTTGTAAACCTAGAATTTCAAGTCTTGAAAGGCAAAATCAAGAACAAGGATGAATTGACACTTACAATGATCAAAGGATGTTTAGGAACTGATCTTGGAGTGATTCTAAGCCTTAATTCACTGCTGGAACAAAGTTTAGTAAGTTTTCTTTCAAAACCCAAAAATCAAGAACATGGTGTTTTCATGGAAGGAAGCTTACAATGAAGGTTGAAGATGAAGTTCGACAACAGATTATAACTTGATTTGGCACTTGAATCCAGCAAGAATTAGATTGACACTTGAATCTTTGATCTCTCCTTCAACCTTTGCAAGAACAGGAAGTAAGTTTGAGTGTGTATGTGTGTGATACGTGTGTGTAGAGAAGTCTGTGTATTTAAAAAGGGTTGGACTGACTTGTGGGTATTATTATCCACAAGTGGGTATTTTGTTCCCCCTTTTCAACTTACGACTCATCTCTCGTTTAACCGTTTCAACTAACGAGGATATTTCTGGAATCCTCGTTTGAAACCGTTCGATATTTTATAACCTTTATCTATTTTTATTAATATTTTTAATAACCCATTTATCTATTATTTTCATATTTTATATCATTTTCTAAACTATGTATATATTATTTAATTCAATTAAATAATTGACGTACCATATTCGGACACGTCTAGGCCCGTTTTGAGGATGTTACAAATCTACCCCCCTTCAGAAGATTCCGTCCTCGGAATCTGCCTTTCAGAAAATAAGTGGGGATAGCTTGCCTTCATATCCTCCTCGGTCTCCCACGTAAGGTTTGACCCGAGATTATGCTTCCATTTGACCAATACTAGCTGAATTGTCTTCTTCCTCAGCCGCTTGGTCTTTGTGTTCAAAATTTCAATTGGTTCTTCCACGAGCCGTGTAGAAGAATCCACTTTCAGGTCTTGTAGAGGTATAATCTGATCTTCATCTACCTTGCACTTGCGAAGATAGCAAACATTAAAGGTATTATGAATACCTGATAACTCTGGAGGTAACTCCAAAGATATTGTCTGCTCGTTGACTTTCTGAATGATTCTGCAAGGACCAATGTATTGTGGGCTCAACTTGCCCTTCTTACCGAACCTGATAACACCCTTCCATGGAGAAACCTTCAAGAATACCCGATCACCTATTTCAAAGGTAACCGGCCTGCGTTTCGGATCTGCATATATCTTTTGCCTGTCTCTGGCTGCTTTAAGTTTCTCCCGTGCAAACTTGACTTTATCAGTAGTAATCTGGACCAGATCAGGTCTAGCATACTGTTTCTCCCCTGGTTCAAGCCAACAGGTAGGTGTGAGACAACGCCTACCATAAAGCATCTCATACGGTGGCATACCAATACTAGAATGATATGAGTTGTTATAAGCAAACTCAATCAAAGGTAAATGAGAATCCCATGAGCCACCGTATTCAAGTACACATGCGCGTAGCATGTCTTCAAGAGTTTGGATACTCCTTTCGGACTGTCTATCTATCAGTGGATGATATGCGGTACTCAAATGAACACGAGTACCGAGCTCCCTTTGAAGACTACTCCAGAAGTGTGAAACAAACGGTGTATCCCTATCAGAGACAGTAGATAGAGGAACACCATGTCGAGCGACAATTTCATTGATATATAACTGAGCAAGACGAGGCATAGAAGAAGATTCATTAACTGCTAGGAAGTGTGCACTCTTGGTGAGTCTATCAACAATCACCCAGATCATGTCATGCCCTTTTGAAGTCCTGGGCAATTTAGTAACAAAATCCATGGTAATGTTGTCCCATTTCCATTCTGGAATTGGTAATTGTTGCAAATTACCATAGGTTCTTTGGTGCTCGGTCTTCACCTGTGCACAGATCTGACATTTCTCCACATAGGAGGCAATGTTACGTTTCAATGTAGGCCACCAGTAAAGTGCCTTAAGATCATGGTACATTTTAGTGCACCCAGGATGAACAGATAAACAAGAACTGTGCGCCTCCTTCAAGATTAAATCCCGGTTCCCTCCAATGCTAGGTACCCAGATTCGGGACCTGTATGTCTTCAATCCCCTGCTGTCATCTTGTAGCTGCTCCTTCAATTTAGCCATAACTTCTGCCTTTAGATTAGCTTCTAATAAGGCTTCTTGTTGAGCCTCCTTCAATCGAATGATAAGATCAGAAACGATAGTAATTTTCATGAATTTAACGGTTTCTTGGGAGCCCTTTCGGCTTAATGCATCAGCCACCACATTAGCCTTGCCCGGGTGGTATTTGATTTCACAATCATAGTCCTTAATCAATTCCATCCACCTGCGTTGCCTCATATTGAGCTCCTTCTGTGTAGAAACATACTGGAGGCTCTTATGATCAGTGAATACCACACATTTGGTGCCATACAAGTAGTGGCGCCATTGTTTCAGAGCAAAGACAACAGCTGCCAACTCCAGATCATGAGTCGGATAGGTTTTCTCATGTGGCTTCAGTTGGCGGGAAGCATAAGATATAACCTTGTCCTTATGCATAAGGACACTTCCCAAACCTGCGTAAGAAGCATCACAGTAAACAATAAAATCTTCTGACCCATCTGGTAGAGTCAGAATTGGAGCTTGACAAAAGAGTTGTTTCAATGTTTGGAATGCTTTATCTTGTTCATCAGACCATGAATAGGGAACATCCTTTCATGTAAGCTTCGTCAAAGGACCTGCAATGTTAGAGAAATTCTGGATGAACCGCCGATAGTACCCGGCAAGTCCTAAGAAACTACGAATCTCAGATGGGGTTTTAGGAATTCCCCAATTCATCACTGCCTCAACTTTGGCTGGATCAACCATTACACCATCCTTGCTTATCACATGCCCAAGGAAGTGTATCTTTTCTAGCCAGAACTCGCATTTAGAGAATTTAGCATATAATTGTTCTCGCATCAGAGTGTCAAGAACTATGCGAAGATGTGTCTCGTGTTCTGCTTCAGATCTGGAATAAATAAGAATGTCATCGTTGAATACAATGACAAATTTGTCAAGAAAGGCACGACAGACACGGTTCATAAGATCCATAAATATTGCTGGAGCATTCGTCAATCCGAAAGGCATCACAAGAAACTCATAATGCCCATATCTCGTTCTGAAAGCCGTCTTTGGAATATCTTCATCGCGTACACGGGCTTGATGATAACCAGAATGAAGATCTATCTTTGAAAAGCAAGTAGCACCCTGAAGTTGATCAAACAGATCATCAATACGAGGAAGAGGGTACTTGTTCTTTACAGTTCGCTTATTCAGCTCCCTGTAGTCACTGCACATCCACATCGTCCCGTCTTTCTTTTTAACAAACAAGACTGGAGCTCCCTAAGGCGAAGAGCTGGGACGAATGAAACCTCTATCAAGAAGTTCTTGTATGTGAGTCATTATCTCGCGGACCTTGGATGGTGCAAGACGATAAGGAGATCTTGCTACAGGCGTAGCACCTGGTACAAGATCTATCTGATATTGTACATCTCTTACCGGTGGCAAACCCGGTAATTCATCAGGTAAAACACCCGGGTATTCAGAAACTACCCGAATGTCATTTACAGCTTTCTTCTCCATGTGTGTATCAATAACATAAGCCAAATAGGATTCACATCCCTTGGCTACAAACTTGTGAGCTTTCATCATAGAAATCAATGGAGTTTCAGAAGTTCTTCCTTCACCTCGAGCCACAGCATATGACCCGTCAGAGAATGGAATTTTAATAATCTTTTTAGAGCAAATAATCTCAGCATTTTGATTGCTGAGCCAATCCATCCCGATTACTACATCAAACCCAGCAATCGGCATAACCAGAAAAGAAACAGGGAAACTAGTCCCGTCAATATCAATCAGTGCAATAGGAACTCTATGAACAACAGAGACTATCCTACCACTAGCAACTTCAACACTTAACGGGTCAGTCAGTGTGCAGATAGGCAATTGCAGTTTAGCACATAAGAATGCAGAGATGAAAGAATATGTTGCTCCTGAATCAAATAAAACACACGTAGGAGAATTATTAATAAGAAAGGTGCCAGTGATAACATCACCTGCAGCCTTAGCCTCATCGGCTGTCATTTGAAAAGCCCTGCCTGGTGCACGAGATGCAACATTCTTCCCCCGACCCGAGGAAGATCCACCAGCTCCTCCTGATCCGGTGTTGGAACCCGACCTACAGTCAACCGATCGGTGTCCCGGCTTGAAACATTTGTAGCACACATTATCTTTATATTCACAGCTTTCAGCTGTATGCTCCTTTTGCCCACATTTAGGACACCTTAAAGTATCCTTGGTACAATGCCCGGTATGCCTAGATTGACACGCAACACACCATAGATCATCTGAAGGACTATACCTCGAACCCCCTTGTTGCTGTTGCTGTTGTTGTGGTTGCCTCTGCCACGATCCTCCACCTGAAGCCTTCGACCCAGAGGACTGTTCAAACTTCCTTTTGGAAGTTCCCCCAGCTTGTGAAGCATGATCAGTCTCATATCGGCGTGCAATATGAAATGCCCTATCCAGAGTAGTGGCAAAACGGACGGGTGATCGATACTCCGGTGACAGAGCAAGTGCAAAGCGGTTAATCTTTGCTTCTTCGTCAGGTAAAGAACCCTGCACGAAACGGACCAATTCGGTATACCTGGTGATGAGTTCCTCAACAGATCGATTGCCTTTAGATGAGGCTCGGAACTCATTATCCACAGCTTCTACCGCCTGGGCTGAACAGTAGTTAGCCCTCATAATCCTCAGGAAATCAGACCATGTCATAGAGTTGAGGACAGCAGCCGGTGTAGAAGCTATTACTGTATCATACCAAGTCACTGCTCTACCTCGCAGCATCTTTCGTGCATATGCCACCTTTTTGGATTCATCAGCCTCACATGTCTCAAAGGCCAATTCAGTATCGCGGATCACCGCTCTGCGATCACCATGTCCATATTACCTTCAAAGGTCGGTGGTGAACACATCATGAAAGCCTTAAATCCCAAGGCCATCTTCTTCTCGGGAACACGCTCCTCAGAGGCTTTAAGACGAGCCTCCAAGTCGCGAATATATGCCTCCCGATCATCACTTCCAGACATAGTCAATCTATAAGTTCGGTTAGATCATTAAAGTCAAACATACTTAGTATACTTTTCCATACTTGATTAATCATGTTAGTCAAATAAACAAATAATCAACAACTGTGTTAGTCATGTGAATCATATCAATCTCTCTCACACCCCAATACCTCCCGAGGAACACTTTAAATAATGGTTGAGCCCGAATTTGAGACTGAATACTCTTCCAAGTATCAAATTCACTCAAACTTAGGCTCTGATACCAGCTTGTAACACCGTGATTTTGAGAACCAAATTTTTCTTTTTTTAAAATAAAATTTAAGATTTCAAACTGTGTGGGTTTGACAGTAAATAGAACAATCAAACCTGTCTTATAATTTTAAAATGCAGCGGAAGTAAAAACACGTGGCAAACTATATAAACATTCAAAATGATGCCACAAACGACAGTTGGTGTTACAGAATATACAACCGGCTGACCATTATCTTAAACAGACATAAACATAGTTCAACAGAGTTTAAAGATAAAAGCAGTGTTCCTCCCAAAGCAATTAACTACCCGCAGGCTCCCGAGCTCACTGAGGATTATCTGCACATGTGGAGTGTAGCATCTGTTAGCTATAATAGCTAGTGAGTACCAAATAGCATGCAATCAAGATAAGTACATCACATATCATCAATAATGCTCAGATAGTTCTATCCTAGCATCTCGCGATGAGCTGGCTAGGGGAGCTAACCCGGCCCAATGCACCAAACTGGGGTACCAGACACATCAACCGCACCGGTGGGGGAGCTGTTAAGCGTCCACCGTTGCGTTTTGGAATCAACAGATTCCTCTGTTGTACAGCCGTAGCTATACCCGAAGAGGACAAACCTTGTCCGGGGCAAACCTTGCCCAATAAGTAGGACAACTTGGTCCGGGGCAAACCTTGCCCAATAGATTCGTACCGATCACAAACAGATAGTATGATTCAACCGAATCATCAATCAATCAATCATCAATGCGCACGTATATTCATTTATCATCATAGCATACACCTAAACAAGTGCATACTACATTGTGTCAACATGTTAAGTTGTAGCATAATCATGCAATCCTACACTTAAACAAGTGCGTGTACAATTCGTGGTATACAATTCCGTGATCATTGTTAATATATGTTATAGGTATATTAATTGTTATGTCATTCGTCACTCACCTAATAGGCTAGAATAAGCAAAGACCTTGCTTTGAAATACACGGATTGTCAATTCAACCTATAATACCAAAACTTACGCATCAATCATTTGAACACGCGAGGAACGTCTAGGATACTTGAAACAATACCCTAATGGTGTTTTTAAACCATTTATTAACTAACTATAGCAGTCCAAGCAACAACACGCGAACACGTAGCACAAAACAGCAAAGAAAGCTGTGTGCAGGGGTGTCACGCCGCGACCAGTGTGCAGCAGCTGTAGCTGGTGTTGTTTTGTGCACAGCAGGCTCATTTTTGCTCATTTCAATTCCAAATCAATTTTGGTAAAATTCTAGTGTTTCATAGGACCATTTGACACTTGTGGAAGATTTCTAACATCAAAAACTCCTATCCAATTAATTCATACGAAAATCACAATTAAATGGACAAAGACGTGCGTATAATGGCCAAAACTTGGTGTAGACCAATTCCAACACTTGCAACACACCATATACACCTAATATGATGTATTGAAGGTGTTACAACTAACCAAAACCTTTAAACTCTTTGTTTGGTATCATTTTCCAATTTCTTGCATATTTATGGCCTATTTTTCACTATTTTAGCCAATTCAAGCAAAACAACCATTCCAATTCAAAACCAATGTTCTAATCAATTCATACAACTCACATGAACCTATTAGAACCTTAAAAATCAGTTCTTGATGTGTAAAAACAGATTTAGGCCATTTTGGCCATTTTGACCCATTTTGGCTAAATATTGGATTTGTGCATAAACACCACTTCTAATGCACCAATTGAGTTCTAATCAATCCTAACAAAGGTCAAAATCAGTTTGACCCGTATTTGACCAATGTTGACCCATTTGAGCCAAAATTCAAAACTCATCAAGAACACTACTTTAATTCATGGAATTGATTCCTATACACTTATAAATGATATTAGAACCTATTTCAATCATAAATTTCAGTTCTTGATTGCTATATTAAAGAACCCACTTGTAAACCTAGAATTTCAAGTCTTGAAAGGCAAAATCAAGAACAAGGATGAATTGACACTTACAATGATCAAAGGATGTTTAGGAACTGATCTTGGAGTGATTCTAAGCCTTAATTCACTGCTGGAAAGTTTAGTAAGTTTTCTTTCAAAACCCAAAAATCAAGAACATGGTGTTTTCATGGAAGGAAGCTTACAATGAAGGTTGAAGATGATGAAGATGAAGTTCAACAGTAGATTATAACTTGATTTGGCACATGAATCCAGCAAGAATTAGATTGACACTTGAATCTTTGATCTCTCCTTTAACCTTTGCAAGAACAGGAAGTAAGTTTGAGTGTGTGTGTGTGATACGTGTGTGTAGAGAAGTCTGTGTATTCAAAAAGGGTTGGACCGACTTGTGGGTATTATTATCCTCAAGTGGGTATTTTGTTCCCCTTTTTCAACTTACGACTCATCTCTCGTTTAACCGTTTCAACTTACGAGGATATTTCTGGAATCCTCGTTTGAAACCGTTCGATATTTTATAACCTTTATCTATTTTTATTAATATTTTTAATAACCCATTTATCTATTATTTTCATATTTTATATAATTTTCTAAAATATATATATTTTATTTAATTCAATTAAATAATTGACGTAACATATTCGGACACGTCTAGGCCCGTTTTGAGGATGTTACACGGCGTATTATTAAATCTCCATTTAATAATCGATATGCTATGAATTACAATACTGCTTAACGTCCCCAAAATATAAGCAAATCAAACATATAGCAAAACTTATTCAAGCCAAGTTATACGCATTAAGAATGCTAATTTACCTAGTATGATAAACATCATTAGTTCATAACAACGGCTTAACCAGTGGATTTGTCCCACAACATCCACATGTACTTTTGTTATTTACTTATATCTCTTTTGACAAGACTACTATTAAAGTATGCATCAAAGATATCTTACTTTCAAAAAGTTAAAGTAATCACACCCTCATTGTGTCAAAAGCCCACAATAGGGTTAGTGATACTTAAGAACCAACAATCAACACCACAAGTTAGGATCATAAACTTTGATCAAAATCAGCAGTTTATCCTAACAGAAACACACATTAGAGTAACTACTTATTCCAAGCCTATTCTATTCGTCAAACACCAAGAACATATCTCTATATTTCTTGTACTAAATACAATATCCAATTTTGTATTTCCTAAACGCCCTTATGAAGCAACAATTCTTGAATTAGATTCGCAGATAACCTAATATCGGGACATTATCTTCAATAGACTATTAACACTAGGAATACAACAAAGCTCCCACTAGCCCTGACACATATAAAAGGTTTTATCTATGCTTCTAGAAAACTCATCACTTTGATTTTCTAACAGTAAGCAAAGATCTTTTCTTTAAGATGCAAGCATAAGTCCGAAGTGGACTTATTAACTTTTGTAGACATAACTCGGATACTACGGATGTATATTAAGACTCTCGGAGAGTGTTATAAGCATTTCCTCATTATATTGTTCCATGACGGAACGCGGTCATTAATATCCACGAGTATCAAACATTCTTCTACACACCCATTAGTAAAAGTTTCTACATCACCATCATGAAAACCTTACAACTAGTTAGTATTTGAAGTCATCTACAATTCCATCCATGTTAATCTAATCACTACCACCTTGGTATACACCTAGGTATGGGATCACGTCAAGTCAAGCACTTGGACATTTCAAATGGATTGCATCTCTTTATCATTTACTTCTTTTATTTTAGTGAATTCCGGATCCACTACGTCTTCCCATAGGTGGTGAACTCAACATGACTCACCATCAGATCATTGCCACTTAGATATGAGAAACCCATATCTCTTTGGCCCTATACGACTCTTATCAGAATTAAAAGAAGTAATGACTCTTTGTCAGGCATAACCGCATATCCATGATATCAGATTATATGCTAGTATCAACATCAAGTCTTCATTTAAGTTCCACGTTCTTCCACTGGAACGCCTTAGTTTTAGTTTCTCTCTTCTTCCCTTTTTAAGCAACAAACATTGTTCTCAAAAGGTTAAATATCTAAAACTTAGAAGAACCCCTCAAATGTATTAGCACATCTTGATTTCAAGTTTATCCATCTTCCACTGAATGTAAAATGGATAACTTCGAACTATAAGATAGACAAGCAAAGAACCTTTCTAGTCGTATCTTAATAAATGCTAAATACACTATTAATTGAATTTAGATTTGGGACTTATCACAATGGTAAATGAATATCCCAACAAATCGTACACACATTCTTGACACGTCATAAATCGGATCATTACCAATAACATCCGGTTGCCTACTCCATGACACCATGTACCAATGTGTCTTAGTAGGATATGAATTGTGAAACAATTCCACAATATATGGTCATCCAATATATAGATAGTAGGTATCTTAGCATCTTAACTAGATCTAAATATCTTGATCTATATGCCCTATTGATTTTGAAAGTCGTTTTGTCTAATTCTGAACAACAGCAAGGTTTCAGACATACACCTAAACTAGTTAAACACTCCACAACTACTACCATCAAGGTAGTGGCGAAGAAGTTTCTCTTTTTTCATTCTTTGTGTTGTGCTTGAATGGATTATCCACAAGATGTGATCAATACCCAACAAGCCTACAATCCTCTCACAAACTCCAGTGAAGGATCTCATAATCATCATAGCCTATAAACAAGATCAATATCAAAACGTGGCTAAACTATCCCGAGTTCCCAACCACACGGATCTAGGTGATATATCTCTTGTTTATGTGGTAAAGTTGATTATCACATAAAGATAAATAATGCAAACTATTTTGGATTCAGAATCAATTATTAATGAATATTCTATCACTTGTTACCAAACCTTGTGTATGCCATGACACGAAAATTTTTGAATATAACAAAATATCTCACAATAAACTTTCAAAATAAATTTCATGTTTTAAGAATAAACTCATCATCATCAGATGTATAGTTGTGTGCCTTGCGGGGCAAAACAACACATAAGCTATGACACAAATAAACCTTGAATAAACAACGCTTAAAAAAGGTTTTACATCAATTCTTAAAACTTCAAAATTATGTCCATCGTAATTAAAAACCGAGCATACAAAAAGAAGTTACTTGCCACGTAGGGCAATAAAATAAAGTAATAAATAAACCGGTGACAAAAGCGAGATCAAATCTCCTTTTCTTCTCTTACAGGACAATCACCCTGGTTTCCTCGTCCATGTACCGGTTCTTCATGCTTTTCTTAATTCCTCCAAGAACCTACACTTTGTAACAAAATAAATTTGTGATAAACGTGAGTCAATCAGCTCGGGTCAACAACCCAGCTTATAGAATAATAACAATGAATCATGAACATACCTAAAGATGGAAAGTTAACTCTCTCTTTCCTGAGAAGTTTTATATCCTCTCGGCACGTAGGGCAGGCGTGACAGCCCCAATTTCGAAATCTTCAACAAAAGTAGCAAACCACATTTTCTTGAGGCATATTCACTATGTTCTTCGACTCAATATCAAGGATAGGCTTGGAAACTCCAACCTTTCCTTTTAGGGTCGGTTTCTTCTTCCTTTTCTTTTGTTTTTTAAACCGAACACAGGAGTGGTTCAGGTGGAACCTTGCTTCGCCATGTCAAACTCCGCAAACGTCAACATGCCATGCAATTTGCTTAAGGATTTCTCCATTCCTTGCATGTGATAGTTTGTGACAAACTGATCATATGATGCGGGCAGAGACTGGAGTACAATATCCACAGCGAGCTCTCTCCCAATAGGAAATCCTAACCTCTCCATTTGGTCCACGTTTGCATTCATCTTAAGGACGTGAAGACCAACATTCCCTCCCTCCTGCAGCCTACAACCGACTAGGGTTTTAACACACTCATAGTGTTCCTGCCTAACTTGCTGTTGGAACATGTCCTTGAGCTTGTTTAACATATTGTACACACTCATGTGCTCGAGCTGCTTTCGCAACTCCAAGCTCATAGTTGACAACATAAGGAAGGCAACATCGTGCGTGTCCTCAACATGTTTTTCATACCCGTATCGGATGGCCCAAGTCGCGTTGGTAGCAGGTGGCTCCAGAAGGGGTTCCTTAAGGATGTGCAACTTTGACTCATGGCGAAGCACAATCCTCAATTGCCTAAACCATGTAATAAAGTTCAACCCCTTGAGTTTCTCCCTTTCTAGGAACACACGAAGTGAGATGTTTGACGTGGTGTTGTTATGGTTTGACGTCTATAAATAATATGAGTTTTGGTTAGTTTAGATAAACCTTGTTAAAAATAATTACCCCATAGTTTTAGATAAAAACAATTATTTGTAACAAGGGCTAAGAACCTTATTTCACCTCGCACCGTGACGGGTTTACCGCGGATCACGTGGCGAAGCTATTTAGGCCGGCAACCATTTTACCAATTGTAATCTCTATTACAACTCTTAGATACTTGCGGGATCCGTTGACATCTATTATGTCGGTTGGCATGTTTGATCCCTTCCTTACACCAATCTTAATATATAATTTTTGTTTAGCTCGTGCTTAGCTCGACAACTAATCAATAATTATATACTAAAATTGTAAACCGTCCAACAAGACACACGGGTGGCACTCTCGACCATCAATTGGCGCGTGCTTAGCTCGAAAACCAATCATGCGAGTTACCCCACTCACCTTCCACACAACTATGCAAGGAATGACTCGTTCTTAGCTCGACAATCATCCTTTTTCGTTAGATTCGGGTGGTGTCGTCTTATGGATGGTGCGTGATTTACATTCTGAAAAACCGGATTTTGTTTCCGGTTTATAAAAAAACTTTTTGTGAATTAACAAAGTAAGTTTCAAAACGATTTTAAGAAATTTTTAAATATAATACCAATTTTATATTTTCTTTGTCAATTCTATTCGTGCGAGATTGTTAACCATTTTAACAAAATGTTGTATTTTATTTAATTTTAGAGGAAAAATTGTCTAGCATGCGAATTCTAAACCATGCATAGAAAATAAAATACAACCACGCAAATATATATATATATATATATATATATATATATATATATATAATAATTTAGTAACATGCCCAAAAATCCTATGCGTTTTCCCTGTGAGCCACAACGGGGAAAACGAGGCTAAAACCTAAGGACAAGGTATAGTCTCGTTGGATGAGCTCCCACTGCATCCAACACCTCCAATAGCGTGATGATTCCTTCTTGCCAAGACGTCATCATCATGACTCCCGTTGACTTTTCCGGTTCTAATTCTATACTATTCACAAATACATAGAATATATATATATATATATATATGTAAACGACACGCAGGTCGCATTCCTACACTATTTATACAAATACACAGAATAAAAGAAACGGCGTGCAAGCCGCACCAACAAATAAGTAAATAAATACTATTACAACAATACAGCACGCAGGCCACCAAAAACCAAATTAATCAACCACCACAACACATAGGTCTAAGGGCATATCATGTTACCGAATTAACCAAATGATAATCCCTTAATTCTTCAAGTATCAAGCTAATCTTCAATTGCATGTGTAGAACTATGAGAGAATACTAATTACACCTTGATTAACACGTAGTTCATATCATTGATTATGGCAATTGATACATGATTAGCCTTAATCATAGGCTTATATACTCCATGAGTATATTTACAATTAAGACCTTCTAGTTTGTAATTAATACAAACTTCAATCAAAATGTAATATTCTATTCTATACAATTAATAAACCTAACAATCTCCCCCTTTGTATAGAAATAGAAGATGTTATGTCTTTTTGGCATCTGACGCAAACTTTAACAATCTCCCCTTTTTAATCATGCATATATTCTTTTTCAGTTAATATTCTTTTGAAGCTTTGGGGAATCTTCAAACCTTTACTTGATGTCTTCAAAATGACTTCTCATCTTTAAATAGAGACTCTTCACTTTGAGAATAGTATTCACTTCAATATCTTGATGAGAACTTGAAACTTGATAGCATACAATGACACCTTTTCTCTTCAAACTCCTCTTTTGCATTGGTAACCTTAGGCTTTTCAACCTTTGGTTGTATTATCAAAATAACATGTAGTGATTTTTAGCTTTTCCCAATCTTCAACCTATTCTTTCTAATCTTGAGCTCTCTTGTCTTAAAATAAGCTTTTCTTGTGCATGAAGAATATTTTGTTCTCTCCCCCTTGAATGTAGCTCTTGATCTTTTTCAAATTTTATAGATATCTATTTTCTTTGCTACCCCTTGACTTGACATATATTGATTTTTATGAATTAAACTTTTCTTTGTCTCCCTCTCAACACATGAATCTGGTCTTCTTTAGCTGCACAATTTTGATGAGAACTCATCATCATCTTCAATTCAGTAAGAATCAGCTAATATTTTTATTTCCTTCTATCAAGATCAACTGATTTTCAATTTCTTTAAACTTTCTCCCCCTTATGATGATCAGGATTCTTCATGAACATCATGCAATTGTAATTGACATTCAGCTTGAATTGTGCATGAATACTTCAACATTTATAGCTTAGAATCCTCCTCATGACATTCAGTTGAATTTATCAAATATGTATCTCTTTGATATTGTGGCCAGAATGATATTACAATGAAAGTATCTGAGACAGTCTTTAGGGCACCATCTCAAAGTTCCCATTAGGAAATGTTAACACCGAGATCACATTGAATGCTCGTTGACACAATAGTTTTTAAACTGGGTGACCTACGTTCAGTGTTGGAATATTGATAGCACTGGTAGGATTTCCATCTATCATCGTGAATATCACAAAGATAACACTGAAGATGTTCCGGTATCAGTTACGAAAACTAGATACTTGTGACATTTCCATCATGTGTCCTAAGAAATAAAATTATATAGCAATAAGCTCTAGACTCTATAAGTGCATGAAAGAAGTCGGGGACCGGAGCAGCATGTCCTCCTTGTTTCAATATTAACAATCTACGAGTGAGATGTCAATAGAGATGTGCTAATTCTCCGTGTGAAGTTGAAACAATAATCTTTTAAGAGATAATTGAGTAGCTGGGTGGGGTTATTGCATTGCATCACTGGGTCCATGATGTCATCTTCAATACCAAATTTTGAGAGGATCTTTCTTTTCTTTGATCCTATCTCTCATCCTCAGCTCTCTAAATATTTTTCAACTTCTCCCTCAAACTCTCTTTCCAAAATGAATGTTTATATCTCCGCTGGATACAAATGGACACTTGTTATTTGTTCAAATGATTCGGAGGAATCATATTGATGTTAACAAGAATAATTTTCACGAAATATTCAGTTGAGAAAGATTGTCAATAATGATTTGAGCAATCAAAAATATGAACAATAAAAGAATTTTGAAGCAGAAAATGACAAAATGATTTGACATGTATGCTCAAAGTGATTTGTTGATCATATGCACCCCCTTCTCCTGTTCCACCCCTCTCATTTTCATTTTATCTTTGCCCACCAATCAGTATCACATGATAACTAATTCTTCTCACCTATTTGACCTATTAAACCCTTACTTTTTTTAAAGCTTAAGGTGAACTCCTGGGGCAGGTCCTTCCGGTTCTGGATTGACCATAGGAGTAGAATTATCCTACACTCCCTCACTCTTTGGTGCCTTACTGATCACTTACAAAGTATGTGTCACATAAAAAATGATTGACACAAGAATTAACAGTTTTCCAGAAAGAATGAAATATTCAACAATAGAGGTTGGATTTCCAGAATTATTATCAGGATAGAATTTAAGAAATGAAAGATGAGCGTTCAGAAGATCAACAATCAACTGAATCAAGAAAGACATCAGAATGAACCGACGAATGAATGTCTCGATGGGAAAAACGATAAAATTTGAAAATTGAAAATGTTTTTGAATTTTAAAATTTTGTATTATTTTTGAAATTTTCATTTTTAAAATGATTTGAAAGAAAAAAAAACTCTTCCTATGTTGATGCATTGAAATTCGAAAATGATTTTTCATCAACTAGGTTAGAAAAAAATTTGCTCCCCCTACAAGAATGCACAAAAATAGTTTTCATTTTAAACAAAATCGCAATCTTGTAGGTTCTCGACGAAAATGATTTGTGTTTTTCCCGAAAGTGAATAAACTAACTATGAACAAAATCAAAGTGTGGAAATAGTTTTAAAGCAACGAACACACGAAAGTTTTCAAAGCAAGATTATATTAATAACCAAACTTCAAAGAGTGCACAAGAACAAACTTGAGCACCGAGTACAAACTAAACAAGAACAAACTTGAATACAAATTAGCGAACAAACGCTTAACCTTTACTCGTTAATCGAGCAGGTATTTATAGGCTAAGTAAACTAATCCTGACCATCTAATTTATTTACACGTGTACCGTTCTACACCTAATTAGGAACAGAAAACAAGATTGCCGTTTCGAGCTCCTTCAGAATGCGCAGATCGTGCACTTTACATAACAGGAAGATCCTGGTATCAGATGCATCTTCAGTTCAGAAGACCCTTTGATGACCGAAGACAAACTTCAGCTGACGTTCACTTCAGAACTAATCTTCAGATAAACTACGGGCTTCTTTCTTCAGATGTTGTCAGAACAGTTTACAAAAGAATGATATATTACACCTTCAGTAGCTTTCTTCGAAAGCTTCTTCAGAAATGGAGTATATACAAATAAAAGAACTAACAATCTCCCCCTATTTGTTTATAATCCATGACTATGTACAAAATGAATAAAGAATAGAAAGAATAAAGAATTACTATTCTACAAATCTGGTTTGAATTCTTCAGGAGAGGATTCCTTTGGAGTTTTAAGCTCCAATTGCTTTGAGTATTCCTCCAAAATGTCTTTTACATTCGGATCTTTATAGTCTATGAAATATCAAAGAGATCTCAGATGAAGCCAGTCAGCCTTGGAAAATTCTGAAACTCTCTGAAAGCGAATCTTGTCATAAGCATCGAGAAAATAAAAATCCCCTCGTATTTGAGATAGCTTTACCCACTTCAGGAATGAGACGAGGAGGCAACGAGGTGTCGAAGCCTTTGCAATTTGGAAGCTCTCCAAGAGATATCAGCTCCAAAATTTGTTTCTGATATTTCTTGAGAGTAAGTCTCCTTCTTTGAAATTTTAATTTTTCTGCTCGAGTGGGTTTCTCCGTTTGATGCATGACAGTTGCGTCAGATCCTCTCTTCTTTACTTCCTTATCATAATATTCAATGACTTTGGTTATTTCTCTCTGAATAAACTTGACCTCATTAGTTTGCTTATGCTTTGATAAACAATCAAGTATTTCATTCCATTCAGACACCCCATAGTTCAGCTGAACATCCTTGATAGATAGTATGCTGGAAATAGGAAGATTTTTGCGCTGAACCGTTAGACGGGTTTCATTGTTTACCTTCTTCAGCTTGATTGCAGTGATTTTATCTGGATTCCTTCTTTGGTGTCTAGAGCTTAACCAGTTTTCTGCATTTTGTTCCAAGATTCTTTTCTTCTCCTCAACTGAAGCTTTTTCAGCTTCAATGTTTACATGAATCTGTTTTTGAAGATCGAGAGGATCAAGATCAGTTTTGTTAGCAGGAAGCTCTTCAATTGCAAATTTCTCTGCTGCTATTCTGCCAAGTTCTTCAGCCACTTTCAAGTCTTTTATTCTTGGATTTTCGTCATCTGAGTCACTTAGATCATATGTACCCTTACTTTTCTGATCATCCAAAGAGACTATCAGCATTTTTCCTTTACCTTTGTCAGTTTGGCTTGGCTGACCACTAGATGAAGGAGCAGCCAATGGAATAGGAATCTGAGAGGCTTTAGCTTCAGTGATTATTTGCTGACATTCAGCTCCATCCAGTTCTGATCTGAACATATCAGCTTGAGCTTTTCTCTGATCAAGGAGACTTTTGAGCTCCCCCTCAGCAAGTGCCTTAGCTTCCTCAGCTTTGGCTAACTTGGCCTCAAAATTGATCAAGGCCTTATTCTTTTCTTCATCAGTGGCTTTGAGGTGTGCCACTTCTTCTTCCAATCTTTGAAGGTACTCACCACGTGAATACTTTTTATCCCATTTGAATATTTTCCAATCAGTGGTGGCCTTTCTTTTTAGGATATGACAGATTTTGGACTGTCTCCTTACTTTCTCCCCCTTAGAAGCTGCAGAGAGACCTGAAGCTTCTACAGAGTGAGACAAGGCCGAAATCTACCTTGCAAGCCCAGAGAAGGAGGGAGCAAATAAATCTTCCAACTGACGAGTTGCAGTCTCAGAAAGATTGACAGCATGGATGTTGTCAACCTTGGAGGAAAGAGAATTTACAGTAGAGGAGAGAGAAGAGAGTTGAGAGTTCAACTTTGAAAACTCAAGAGTGGCAGAGTCAGCTATAGTTGTGATGAGATGGTGAAAAGTTTTATACGAATCATTAAAAATCAGATTTTTACAATCAATGGTTTTGTGGAGAGTGGTAAACTGAGTGTTGAAGGATTCAACAAGACACTTTAGCTCAGATTCAAGCTTTGCTTGATTATTGGCTACACAATGACCTTGAAAGGTATTGGACTTAATAGAAGTAGACACAGAAAGAACAAGCTCAGATAGACTTTCCAAAGAGGAAACAATGTCTATTGGAGGCTCAGAGGTTTGAGAATGTACAGACTTGGGGATTGAAGAAAATCAAAAGCATCACTGTCATCAAAAGGATTGACAGTTGTATCAGGAGAAGGAATGTTAAACAAGGTGTTTAGGAGAGATGGTGAGGCCATAGCCTCAGGAGGAGTGACTGATGCATGAGGGCCTGAGGCTCATTTGCTTCAGTTACAGTCGGGTTTAAGACTGTATCTTCATTAGCATTAGGAATCTCTACTGAAGAAGGTTGAACTTTAGTTTCATTGATGAGGATAAGTGGCGCTTCACTCTCAGTTTGGTGCGAAACTAATAAATCATTTCCCTGGTAGAATCCATAGTGTCAATGGGGAGTGGTGACACATCAAGGGATTTGGTTGCAGTCTCATCTTCAGGGTGAACTGAAGAATCATCAACTGGTTGGACCTCCGAAACTAGGGGTATTGTAGTTTCATCATTGGTGATAGGCTGAGCAACAGTGTCAGCCGGTTGGGTGCTGACTCATCATGTGCTTGGTCAATATCCATAGTCTCAGTTGGGTTTCCTGATACATTAAGGGATAGAGGGGAAAGATCAGCAGAGACAGGAATGGTAGTTCCCTGTTCTGGTGGTACCTGAGTTGCAGTGGGTTTGCTGGCAGACTCAATGGTGGGTAAAGAAGAAGTCTCGGCTGACTGGTGTTTGTCAGTGTCCTGAACTTGTGAAGGTAGAGGAGGGACTTCAGGGACAGCTTGGTTTTGAGCGGTCTTTTCATCAGTCAGACTAGGTTTAGAGACTTTGATTAAAGGAGAGCTTACCTGAGCAACGGCTGTTGATGTGGAGGAGTGAAGCTGAGTCTTGCGAAGAATCAGCGGAGTTTCATCAGGCGAATCGTCACTGGAAGCATAGTGAGATATGATGGGACTGGAAGGTATGGTGGGTTTGTGGCGTTTAGAGAGTGATCTTTGCTCGTGAGTGGTAGTAGGTTGTTTAGAGGTAGATTTGGGCATTGTTGAAGGGTTGGTGGATGACTTAGATGTGGTGGATAGGAACTTCCTTTTCTTTGACTTTGATGGAGAAGACTTAGGTTGAGAGTGAGGTTGAGGTTGAGATTGAGGTTTGGAAGGGGCAGCTTCAGAAGATAGACCTGAATATGGTAGTGGAATAGCAGGAGAAGGCTTCAGCGAGACGATTGCAAGCATCAGAGCAGTCAGCACTGGGTTGAAGGCAGATGAGGAGCCAGTCCATACTGAACCCGGTAGGGAGGAGATGAAAGTAGGACTGAAGCAGAGTTGTATTCTTCAGGTGTTAACAGCGAATAGATAACCAGTGAAACAAACCTTGGAAAAGTGATGTGTAGAGACCTAGCTTTAGATGTCAGTGAGACCACGAGACTTTCCATGATAAGTTCAGCGAAGTCAATGTTATGACCATGGATTAAGGCATAAGCCATTTTCAGAACAGCTTCATTGACTTGGTCAAGGTCACCAGTTTTGATCGTCATACAGAAATTCAGATGAGCAATCAGACAGTTCCACTCTTTTGGGAGACGAGTGCGAACCATAGAGTTTCCTTTGACCTTGTGCTCATCAGCATATTGAAAGAAGGAGAAGAGCAGCTCCTTAGCATTATCAGTGAATGATGTGAGGTCCCGGCGAGGAAGATGAAGAACAGATGCAGGATACTTTGTGGTAAGTCCAGCAAACTTGCTACCAGAGAGCATACTGAAGTTTATACTTTGGCCAGAGGTTTTAGGCTTGATGACTTCAGCAGTCATCCAGAACTAACAGAGATGATCTTCAAACATTGGAACCTTTGTAGAAAGAGGAAAGTTCAATAGGCAGTTGCGAAGATAGATCATTATCTGGTGAAGAGGTGAAGAAGATGAAGGGATGGCTAGGTCAGCGGAGAGGTTGTTGTCTTTGAAACAGATGATTCTAGTGGGATTTTGGGGACAACATCAAAAGGAAGAGTTACCTTCGCAGATGCAATTTTGGGAGCCATTGATTCGAGCACAAGAGGTGATTTTGCTTTTTGAACAAGAGAGATCGCCGGAGAATATTAGTTGCAGGTAAAGAACTTGGAGAGGCGATTTTGGGTTTTAAAGAGGTATAAACTAAATCAATCTTGGCGGTTAAGTAAGTCTAGGGTGAAAATAAGCGCATGAAGCCGGAAATTACGCAAGGATAACTTTTGTGATGTCAAATAGTTATTGGGTAAGCCAATTTACCCAGAGTTATGTTGGAACCAACTATACTTCAACAACACACCATTACCTTGAAGATAAAATTTTCACAATACAAAGGAACAAAAATTATCCAAACTTTGCATTTGAAATTTTTATCTTAACACACAAAAGAAATGAAGTAAAGAGAAATAAAATAAAGAAGAACACAATGCCAACAAGAATAATAGTTAAGCTTGGAAATTACTAATTCCATATATTAACAAAACATGATTACATGAAGTTAATCACGATATACACAGACTGCCAAAAAAATACATTCATCTTTAAGATAACACAAATATTTGAGATGAAAATTCTATTCCAATCACTTCATCAGGAATGCGAACGGTGATGACATAGCATACTGGGAAGAAAACGAAGGTAATTGTAAATTCCATGAGTTGTTGAAAGAGGGAAAGATTTTCTTTGAATCGGATTTTGATTTGTAGAAGATGAAAAAGGAAAGAAAATCTTGGGCTGTTTATAAATTAATTGACTCATGATTACGCTTCAGAGGTGATTTGACAGTCAGAGAGAGGCGGGGTAAAAGTAATTATTCAAGCTTAGCTATTAGGGTGGCTAGCATTAAACGTGATAAGAAAGAATGAACAGTAACAGTTAAACTTACCTGAAATAGCTAGATTGTGGAAAGATTTAGCATTCCTATTTCTGCAATCAGCTGATTGAACCGGTGTTCTAAGGCTTTTGTGAAGATGTCAGCCAGCTGATGTTCAGTAGAGATGATCCGAAGATCAATTTCGTTTTTGGCTATGTGATCGCGAATAAAGTGATGACGAACATCAATGTGCTTTGTGCGAGAATGAAGTACAGGATTATTGGAGATGGCAATAGCACTTGTGTTATCACAATAGATGGGAGTTTGCTGAAAGGAGATGCCATAGTCAGCAAGCTGATGTTGCATCCATAAAACTTGTGCACAACAACTCCCAGCTGAAATGTATTCAGCTTCAGCAGTGGATAGAGAAATGGAGTTCTGCTTCTTGCTTTGCCAACTCACTAGTTTTCCACCCAGTAACTGACATCCACCTGTAGTACTCTTCCTATCAATCTGACATCCGGCATAGTCTGAATCTGAAAAATCAATTAATTCAAAGCCGGAGTCTCTGGAGTACCATAGCCCAAGTTCAGGAGTACCTTTCAGGTATCTGAAAATACGTCTGACAGCCGTTAGATGTGACTTTTTTGGGTTCGCCTAATATCTTGCAAATAGACATGTGGAGAACATCATATCAGGGCGACTGGTTGTCAGATATAGTAAGGATCCTATCATTCCTATGAAGGTAGGAAGATCAACTGATTTCCCGTTCGGATCAGCCATAAGCTTGGTCTTTGGAACAATGGGAGTCTTTATCGGGGAAGAGTCTGAAAAGTTGAATTTCTTGAGTAAGTCTTTAACGTACTTCCCTTGATTAATAAAGATGCCTTGGTCAGATTGCTTTATCTGAAGCCCAAGGAAGAAGTTTAGTTCTCCCATCATGCTCATTTTGAACTTTTCTGACATTATTTTCTCAAATTTCTTGCATAAGCGATTGTCAGTAGAGCCAAATATAATATCATCGACATAAATCTGAATTAGAATGAGTTCACCTTTTTCTCTACACTGAAATAGAGTTTTATCGATGTTTCCTATCTGAAATCCATTTTTCAGAATATGAGTGGACAAAGTATCATACCAGCCACGTGGAGCCTGTTTCAGTCCATAAAGGGCTTTGTCGAGATTATAAATGTGGTATGGAAACTTGGGATTTTCGAATCAAGGGGGTTGTTGAACAAATACTTCTTCTTGAAGTTCCCCATTCAGAAAGGCGCTTTTGACGTCCATCCGAAAGACCTTGAATCCCTTGAAGGCGGCAAATGCTAAAAACATACGTATTGCCTCTAAACGAGCAATATGAGCAAACTTTTCATCATAATCTATCCCTTCCTCTTGACAATAGCCTTTTGCAACTAGTCTAGCCTTATTTCTCACAACTGACCCGGTTTCATCACGTTTGTTTCTGAAGACCCATTTCGTGCCAATGATAGACTTGTCTTCAGGTCGGTCAATCAGCGTCCACACTTTGTTCCTTTCAAACTCATTAAGCTCGTCTTGCATAGCGACTACCCAGTTAGGATCCTTCAGAGCTTCATTGACTTTCTTTGGCTCGACTTGTGATATAAATTCAGAGAACATGCAGAAAGCAGACGTGGTTGCATTTCGGGTTTGAACACCAGTGGTTGGATCACCAATTACATTAGTGATGGGATGAGCTCGAGTCCATTTGGTGACTCGTTATGGTTGATCCTGGTGGTCATCAGCAGAGGGATTATTTGTTTCCAAGAGATCTTCAGTGACCTGATTCACATTAACAGAAACAATGTCATTGTCAGTATTTACCTGGTGTGAGTAGTCATCCAAATCATCATTAAATGACTCTTGTAAAAGAGCATCAAATTCATGGGTCACAATTTGATAAGTATGATTGGAGGTTGACTCTACATTGAACTCATCAAAGGTAACATTTATTGTTTCAACCACAGAGTTCTTTTTGGGAAGAAAAACTCGATATGCTTTAGAGATATCAGAATAGCCCACACTCCTTGTTCTCCTTTAGGATCAAACTTGTTTTTCTGATCTTTGGTGTTCAGGATGAAGCATGTATTTCCAAAGACTTTGAAGTATCCGACATTGGGTGACTTCAGATAGAGTAACTCGTAGGGATTTTTGCTGTGGTGCTTTACAATGATGGACCTGTTCTGTGTATAGCACGCAGCATTAACAGCTTCAGCCCAGAAATGGCCTTCCAGAGAGGCTTCAGCTAGCATCGTTCTAGTTGCTTCAATTAAGGTCCTGTTTCTTCTTTCAGCTACCCCATTTTGTTGAGGGGTATATGGAGCTGATAAGTTTTGGATGATGCCATTTTCATCACAAAAGTCTTGGAGGGTAGAGTTTTTGAACTCTATCCCATGATCACTGCGAAGCTGTTTGATATGTGTGTCAAACTGTCTTTGAACACGATGACTGAAGCTCATCAGAACTTTAGCAGTGTCACTTTTGTTACGCAAGAAGAATACCCATGTAAACCTGGTGTATTCATCAATTTCAACCAGAGTATACTTCTTACCTCCCATGCTTGGAGAACTTACAGGACCAAAAAGATCCATATGTAATAGATGAAATGCGGAGTTTACTTGGTTGCAATGTTTTGATTTAAAGGCTGATTTCTTTTGTTTTCCCTTCTCACATGCATGACACAGCTTGTCTTTCTGAAACCGAACTGACGGTAGACCTCTGGTAAGCTTAAGCTTAGAGAGTTTGCTGATGTTTTTGAAGTTGATATGAGAAAGCCTTTTGTGCCATAAGCAGTTAGCCTTTTAATCAGCTTCAGAAAAGAAGCAAGCATCCTTTTCAGAGGTAGCAGAATTAAAATCAACAACATACATGTTGCCTTGCCTTTTTGCTTGTAAGACCTCTTTTCCTTTCTTGTTAAAGATTGAACCTTTGGTCTTCTTAAAATGTACTTCATAACCTTTGGTCCTGCCACATGGGCAACATTCTTGATGTTGACTGAACCTTGGTTAAGATAGCCATAGCCATCAGTTTTGCCACATTTTCCTCCACCAAAAGTGACCTTGGGGCAATTAGCTTCTTGAACCGCATTCTGTAGGGACTTACATCCGGTCATGTGCCTTGTGCATCCACTGTCAAGGTACCAAGTGTTATCATGCTGACGCCCTACACAAATGATCAAAGAGATTAGTTCATTTGAAGAGCCCAAACTTTACTGGGCTCCAAAATACACTCCTTAAAAGATTGACTTGAGGTCTTGTTTTCATTATAACATGAAGTAGCTTCATGACCTCTTACTCCATATTTGTAACATTTACGAGTGGATTTTCAGTTCTTTGCCTTAATATTTTTATTTTTCTTCTCTTTTTCACCAATTAATTTTAAAACTCTGAAAAGAGAATCCTTAACTTCTTTGAGTCTGGATATGGGCAGAGCAAAGATTTCCTCATCAGTTTTGACTTTGAAGGATTTTGAATTTTCAGCTTTGGATGGTAAGATTTCAACTGATGATTCTTCAGTTGATGAAACCATGGGAATAATAATGTCATAGAAAACACTGGCTTCAGGATGAAAGCTTGAGTTGGATGACCCAGCTATTTCGATTTCTGAAGATATTTCATCAACTGAATCAGTACAGGTTTCAGTCTTGATTATAGGTTGGGCTTTAGATGGGGTTACATGTATAACTTCAGAATGGGTTTTGGTAGGGCTTGATGTAGTGGGTATTTCAGTGATTGGGTCAGTAGTTTCATTGGAAGGTGTATCATACTCAGTAGGAAGTTAAAGATTTCTAATTTCAGAATTTGTTCGTTCAGAAAAGCTTGGATTAATATCTTCAGATTTGGTAAATCTCTTTTTGAGCAGATTTTGATTTCCAATGTCATTTATACTTATCTCATTAAAAATCATTTCATCAACATTTTTAACTTTTTTGCTGAAATCAGCAGCTTGTTTAATGTGTCCTATGCCCACTCTTTCTCTTTGAAAAACCATCTGATGATTGATACTCTCAAATGCTAGTTTATTTGGACTCAACCAAAGATCAATAATCGACTGGTGATCTTTCACTTTTTCGTTAGAGTCTTGCAAATCTATTTTCACATTTTTGAGTTCATTTGTTAAAAATTCGAGATGATTCTTTAAGGCATAAGACTCTTGAAGAAATTGCTTATTTTCTTTCTCAATGACATTTATATCAGAGGTGAGCTTGGTGATAGTTTGTTTAGATTTGTTTTGATTGTTATGTGCAATTGTCAGATCAGAACACAAATAAGCAAACATATCATCTTTCTCATTCATTGAATAATCTTTGAAATTTGATACCTTATACATCATCGTGGGGCTCCATCCTTCAGCTGAGCTGAGTTTTTCAGCTTCAGCCAGATCTTTGCTCAACTTGCTTTTAGTGGCCATCAAGCACATTTCAGGATGTGCAGTTCCACATATTTCTTCAGCCACCAGACATTTACCCCTGACTTTATTTTCTTCTTCTTCATCTGATGACGTCTCAGAATCAGTCAAGCCCAGGTCATCAGCTATCATGGCCTTTTCCTTCTTCCTTTCATTTGAGGCTTTGAGGGCTTTATATTTGGCTTTACACTTATTAGCCTTAGAAGGAAACCCTTTCTTAGGATTTGAAGAAGTCTCATTTACATAGCACTCAGCTACATAATGACCAGGTTTCCCACACTTGAAGCACTCATTCTTGGACACCTCAGATGAGCCCTTTTTCTCTGAAGAGAACTTCTTATCAAATCTTTTCTTCCCTTCAGATTTGAACTTCTGAAATTTTTTGTAATTTTTCATGATGAAGGCTTTTTCGGTACCTTCATCGTCAGATCTTTCCTCCTCCTCAGCTTCATTAACCTTAGACTCATCATCAGAATCTGAGTCCTCAGTTTGTTTGTACTTAGCTCTTTGAGGATTTTCAGCAACCAGAGCCAGAGTCTTCTTGAAGGCCTTCTTCAGATCATTTTTCTGAATGCGAGTCTGTTCATCATTCAGCAAGATTACATATAACTTGCGCATGTTCTGTCAAAGAATATATGTCGTTCTTGCTCCCCCTACAAATAATGAACCATTATCACATAAGCTATATCAAGGAATGATAAACTACAAACATTAAGTTTCTCAGATCATTAGACTCGGGCTAATGCTGAACACAATGACATGTGAAATGGACTGCAGGGAGCACTCTTCTTTCTTCAAGTCAGTAGATTGAAATTGTTAGCATACTGAACACAATGTACTTTTCAACATATTCTGAATGATCTTAATTGTTTTCCAACAATAATGTCTCTGACTAATCTGTAAAACAGATTAAGCACACTTTGGTACCCACTTGAAGTTGGGTCTAGCTATGTTAGGTTTATGAACCTTTCTATGCATTGGGCCTGTATGCCATTGGGGAATACCATTTTGAACAACAAATTTATGATTAGTTCTTGAAGTTTTACAAATCTTCTCTTTTGAAAGTCTGACTAAGTGCTTGACTGAGTATACCACAAAAGGATATTTGACATCAGTTTTGAGCACAAAATTTTCATTATGCTTTGCTTTAGAAAAGAATTTGGTATTTTGATGTTTAAACGAATGATATTGCATATCAGCATGATTGTCCTTACCAGAATGATGTTGTCTATGCATTCTTCTTTGTGGTACAACATTGGACTTAAAACCATCATTGTTGACATTCTTCATTCGAAACTCAGATACTCTAGGTTTTGTTTCTGAAGATGTCCTGGTAGGTATTGCGTTGGATGAGAATTCATCAGTTATGACATTTTTGATACGGAATTCTGATAATGAAGAACATGCATTTGAATGCACATGATTGATTGAACCACATAGTGAATTAAATATTGAGGTTTCTGTGGTTTTCTTCTTTTCAATCCATAATGATGATATCTTTACAAACATGTCACCTAGATTCTTCTTTGGAATCCAAGCTTGTTTAGTCTTTGGTACAGAATCATTTAAGCTTACTGAAAATCCAGAATCAATATAACGTGAATAAGATGCATTTTGTTGACTTCTGAATTCAGTTTCTTTTGGTTTTTGAGAAGAAGTAGTTGCTTTGGGAGTAGAAGCATCAATGAGATCATCATCTGATTTTCTACTTTCAGCAGCTGCAACAGAAAAATAAGAGTCAGTATCGCTACCACAATGTGTTACCGAATAAAAATTGATAATGTCAGCGGAAGTCTTGGTAGATTCAGAAGCTTTTTCAACAAGAAGCATTGCGAACTTGAGTTTAGCCAAAAACTTCAGCCTTTTCAATACCTAAACTCGCTATCAACTTATCATCATTCTGCAACATCCTTTGAAAATCTTGACGTTCAACAGAAAATTCAGATATGAGGTCTTTAAACTTGGCATTCTCTTCTAACAAAATCTCTGCTTTCTTTTTCTCCTCTTTAGAATGTACTTCAAGTTGTGAAGTTTTATCCACAAACTTACTTCTTTCTTCTTCAAACATTTTCTTTTCACTTTCCAAACTCTTTTCTAGGTCCAATACCTTTGTTTCTTTCTGTAACTCCACTTTTTCAACAAGTAGTTGTTGCTCAAGTTGTTTCAACTTATCATGCAATTCAGTTTTTTCAACTTGTAATTCACTTGCTCTTTTCTTTTCAAAATCAACTTGTTCTTTTAGTAATGAACTTTCTCCACTCAGAATTTGCATCTGTTTCTCCTTTTTGATTATATCATCTGCTATACGTTCAATCCTTACATCATAAATTGTATTTCTCCATGTCAATGTGTGAATCTCTTTGTTCAGTGAAGAAATCTTCTCTTTGAGCTGGATATTCTCATTAAATAATCCGTCTACCTTCTTTTTCTCAAAATTTACTCCAACATGTGGAATATTCGTTGACATCTTGATATTTATATTGATACCTGAAAACTATACGATCATTTAGGAATGATTTGATTTGATCACAAATTTAAAAAATAATAATGATTTGAAAGTGTAGTATGAGAATCAATAAAAGTGACTATGAGTTGAGAAAGATTGATTCTAATTCAGTGACAATGACGACGGGGGTTCGGGGGCAGCGCCCCGGATAGCGCGGTCCAAGGGGTGGCAACCCATGGCGGGGTCCAAGGGGCAGAGCCCCTGGCTGGGGTCGACACTTTCAAAAATCCGACACTTTCAACCAAATCCGACACTTTCAAAAATCCGACACTTTCAACCAAATCCGAGTCTTGGAAATCCGATACTTTCAACCAAATCCGAGTCGTGGAAATCCGATACTATCAAAAATCCGACACTTTTCAAATCCGATAATTTCAAAATCCACCTAAACCAAATCCGCCAAATGTCAAATCCGATAAACACTTAATCGGATTTATGAAATCCGATAACTTCATCTTCCAAATCCGATAACTTCATCTTCTCAAGAACATCAAGAACACATAAACTTGTATCTAACTTGAATCTTCAAATCTTTACTAGGAATGAATTTTCTCTTCAAATTAATCAATCTCCACCTAAACAAACACTTTTAAAACTCTCATATTACAACAATTTGGATTAAAACTAACGAATTTAACCAATATTCACCAAGAACATCATGAATCCTTCAAACACAAAAATTTCAAATTACTTCATGTATGATTGATGAATTGATATGAAACTTTGCAGATTGATTCGTGATATGATTACTAATACTCGTTCAAAAATTGAGCAATTAATTTCAACTAAATCACGAATTTCAAAATTCAAGTGTCAAGAACATCTTCCAGAAACCCAAATTCGTAATTCTTAGATTTCTCTCACATGGAGCGGATTTTGCACTTGAAAATTTTACTGTAGGTTCCTGCAATCATACACAACAACATATCCAAAAATTAGATCAAATGAAGATCATATGAATTTTCTAGAATTTTCAAAGTTTTTGCCCAAAAATAATCCGAAAATCTCAAATTTTCTTCAAATTTCTTGCAATTCTTGATCCAATCTACAATCAAATCACTCCTTAGGCTCTGAAACCAATTGATAATCCCTTCATTCTTCAAGTATCAAGCTAATCTTCAATTGCATGTGTAGAACTATGAGAGAATACTAATTACACCTTGATTAACACATAGTTCATATCATTGATTATGGCAATTGATACATGGTTAGCCTTTATCATAGGCTTATATACTCCATGAGTATATTTACAATTAAGACCCTCTAGTTTGTAATTAATACAAACTTCACTCAAAATGTAATCTTCTATTCTATACAATTAATAAACCTAACACCAAACACATCAAATAGAAACATGGTGTGCCACACAAAACCATGATACAAATATATATTTATATTTTAGTAAAGATTGTCAAAACATCAAAGGCACAAGATGAAAATCCTTGTACATATGCATTACTGTATCAAACCATTTTTGAGACACATATTCATATATACATTTATAAGTATATATTTGTGTACACTTCATGCAAAGTTACAACAAATATATAAATATAAAAAACTAAAATATTATGTAGGCTACAAATATACCAATTCTAGCCTAACAAGAATCTACACGAAAAACCATTTCAAGAAAACAATTTTCTTATATAAAAATATTTATATGAATATTATGTAGGTTACAAATATATCAATTTTAGCCCAACAAGAATCTACACGAAAAACCATTTCAAGAAAACAATTTTCTTATATAAAAATATTTATATGATTTTTCTAGACTCGTTAGTGCAAAGCCATGTTAGATATGGCTCTGATACCACTGAAGGTATTTGTTTGGCATAATCGAGTAGCAATGGAAGCAAGATATAATACAAAAACTCTAAGCTAGCCAAACAAACACACATACCATGGACCAACATCTAAACATGAAGTTGCAACTAGAATAGAATAAACAAGGTAGAAGAAAGGTTATACCACATCTCAAGATCAAAAGCTTTCTTCTTTGTCAAAGTGTGTAGAATTCAACAAGAACTCCTCTAGTGAAGTCCATCCCAAGCACACTTGATTCCCCAATGCTAGTAGGTTGGTGTAGTCACCAAAACAACAAGATTAAAGTATATCTAACACCTTTGTGCATCAAAACTTGATCACAAAGTGTATGAACTATAGAGATAAAGTGTGTATGTTCTTCATAGCCATTTTTCTCAAAGAACATAGAGAATTCGTGGGTGTTGAAACTGCCAAATTGAATGAATACTTAATCCCATTAAAATGAGCTTTAAAACCAATCAATTTTGTTGTTAAAACATCTGTACATGGCCGTGTAGGCCCAAAGTCCACGACCCCAACTAGGCTAAGACGGCCCGTGTCTAATAGGCTATACACGGCCCATGTTCATCTACACGGCCGTGTTGGCCCAAACTACACAGCCTTGAATTGGGCCAATATGCCCCGTATATGTTGGACTGGAAACGGCCCGTGTTCAAGTACATGGCCCATGTACCATCCTGCCAAAACCCATTTTGGCTTCTTTCTCTCTTTTGCTTGATCATGTTGCCGGAATCAATACTTGGTGTGTGACCCAATAGGCCTATACTTCATCAGCAGTGCTATAAACTCGTTCGTGTCAACGGGCATATTCCAACAAAATCAACCACAAGGTCTAAGGCCAAGGTTACTAACAAACAACGTAAACAACCACAAAACAAACGGTGTGCCAAACCACAACAAACAAGTATTTTGATAAGAATTTCCTAAAGCAACACTCAAGACACAAAGGAAATTCTTGTACATATGCATTAGGGTATAAAACCAATTTTTAACACCCATATTCATATATACAGACACATATGTGTATGCATGTATGCATCTAATGGTATGACCATACCATGCATACGCATAGTTGTAACAAAACACAATTTGGGGATTTCAAGAAAAATACTGAACCAAAACAGAAGGTTCACAATGACTAGAAAAACTAAAATATACTTTTAAGGTCAAAAACACTGTTCACGGGCATCTTCACGACCCTTCACGGCTCGTGAACCGCTTACGGCCCAGAAGAACTCGTGAAACACTAAAAACCGTTTCACGACCAGATCCCAAACTACACTGGTCGTGTAGTCTTCACGACCCGTGAAGAGTACCTCCACGGCCCATGAAGACTCACTGGACAATTTACCAAAACTTCAAAAAACCAATTTTTCGAGCCATTTTGTGCTATATTCATGTAGCAATGGCTCTGATACCACTGAAGGAATCTCATGCATGCCAAAAAAACCCAAGAGCAACGGAAGCAACAAGCAAACACAAAAGAGAATCCGGGTTTACAAAGCACATGCACATGATTCATTTAGTGAGATCTAGCTACAAAGAAACATAGCAACAAGAAGAGCACAAAGAACACAGAAATGAGATCATACCCCCGATGTCTCTAGTGGTTGTGGTGTTGAAGATGTAATACTTGAACCCGAAATTAAGCTCCTCTATTAGTATCCACACCAAGAGCGCTTGAATCACCTTTTCTAAAGCTTGAAACTTGATCTCCACAGCTGGAATAAAGCTCTTAGAACAGCACTCAAACTCTTACCTATAATAACTCTCACTTGAACTCTCAAAGAAGCTCCAAGTATGCCTTTAAGTGTGTATGTTTGGTTAATTGGGAAAAGGTTCTTTCAAGTAAAGACATTGGTGTTTTCATAAGAAGAGAGGAAGCTCAAATGGCACGAGGGTCGGCCAAAATGGCTAGCCCTGATTGGACTAACCAAAAAGGTCCAATAAGATTAAAGTGTCACTTTGACTTCTGCCTTCACGAGCTCTCACAGGCCGTGAAGGAAGTCATGAAGGTGGCGCGCAAACGATTCCTTACTTGGCTCATGAAGCATCGTGAAGGGTTTCTCATTGCGACCTCTTTAAGACCTGTGAGGGCCCGTGAAGGTCGAAAGAAACCCTAATTCTATAATTTGTCTCTATTGACTTTTTCTATCGGATTCAACGCTTGGCGTGTGACCCAATAGGCCCGTACCTCATCGGTAGTGAGTCCAGTATACGTGTATCAGTCGGCATATAACCAACAATAAGGTGTCACTGCTGTCGTTTTATTCCTTCCTTATCACAGAAATCCCGAAACTGTTGGGAATTAAATTCCCCTTCTCGGTCCGTCCTTAACATTCTAACCTTCAACGTACTTTCGGTTTCCCCATGTGCTTTAAATTTCATAAACATAGGGGTGCCACATCTTTTGTTTTAATATGATATACCCACATATATATACATATATATTAAAATCATCAACAATTAAGATAAAATACCTATTTCCACTTGCTGTTTGTGGTGATATACGCCCGCCGAGATCAACATGTATCAATTCTATTGGTTTACCAGCACGAAATCGAGTTTCCTTCAGGAACGGGTATCGGTTTTGCTTACCAACCAAGCATCCTTCACAGGTCCGTGTTGGTTGGCTGATCCTTGGCACCCAAGAACCTGTTGGACTATGAACTTGATTTGATCCAATAATAATGGTTTAGGCCCAATTCATATACATGAAAGTTCAAGAAGTATGTATCTTGAAAATATCTAGATATGTATGAGTAAAATATCTAGATAGAAATATCTAGAGATATATCAAGAAATATCTTAATAAATCCATGGAAATATCTACCATCTAGATTCCTGTCTTCAAAATTCCCTTTAAACCCCTCTATCACCAAAAAGCCTAAAAGGCACCTTAATTTCCAACAAAGTGGTATCAGAGCTTGAATATCAATATGGCAAATTTGATGAATTCATTTCAATTTCCTCATCTTACCAAAGATAATTATGGGAGTTGGTGCATCCGGATGAAGGCATTGCTCGAATTACATGATGCATGGGAGATAGTAGAGAAAGGCTATGAAGAAGTTGAAGATAAAAGTTCATTGAGTGCTGCCCAAAGGGTGGAATTGCATAAAGCAAGAAAGAAGGATCATAGTGCTCTTACAACTCATTTATCAAAACCTTGACGATGTTATGTTTGAGAAAGTTGCAAATGCAACCACATCCTTAGAATCATGGGAGATTCTACAAAATACATTCAAAGGCATTGATAAGGTGAAGAAGGTACGTCTTCAAAATCTTAGAGGAGACTTTGAAAAGTTACAAATGGGAGAGACCGAAACAATCTCATATTATTTCACTCGTGTCTTCACTATCTCAAATGATATGAAGAGAAATGGTGAAAGTTTGAGTGACACACGGGTGATAGAAAAAAATTATTTGCTCGTTGACACCAAACTTTGATTAGCTCTTTGTGGCCATAGAGGAGTCAAAAGACATTGACTATATGACCATTGATCAACTCATGGGATCTCTACAAACCCATAAAGAGAAAATAAAAAAGGAAAGGGAGAAAGAGCCCTTTGAACAAGCTTTATTCTCAAAACTCTCTTTCAAAGAAAGAGAAACGAACGGAGCAAGGACAAGGACGTGGACCTTTCACTGGTCGTGTTGCTTTCCATGGTCATGGAAGAGGAAAAGGAAGGGAATTTTACGTGCAAGTCAACAAAGAAGATGAGAACCAAAATGCTTCTCCTAGAAGGGGTCACAGGAGAGTTACGCAATCTAAAAGGAAAGGTAAGTCCCACCTACAATGCTATAATTGTAGACAGTATGGACACTATGCCTCAGAGTGTAGAAGCTCAAGACGAGTAAAAGAGAGGGCTAATCTTATGGAACTGGAAGACGAAGTCAACTTTACTTTGCTAATGGCAAACCATGATGAACACGAAGATAAACAAATCACATGGTACCTAGATTCCGCTGCAAGTAATCACATGACTGGGGAAGAAAACTTGTTTGTGGAGATGGAGCAAATTAAAGGTAATGTGACGTTTGGAGACAACTCAAAAGCAATGGTGAAAGGGAAAGGTAAAATACTAATCCTTGCAAAGGATGGAAGTCACCAATTTATCTCTGAAGTTTATTATGTCCCTAACTTTAAAAAATAATATTTTCAGTTAGGGACAACTCTCGGAGAAAACCTATGATATTAATTTAAAAGATCGTACTACTATCTTAAGAAACCATAAGGAAGGCTTATTGCCAAAGTGCTAATGACTAAAAACTGAATGTTCCTGTAAACGTTCAACATGACACGTTAAATTTCTAAAGGCTTGCTTGAGCATCATTCGTGGCTTAAATGTTCTTTTAATCAAGTATGTGAAGGATGTCTTCTTGGGAAACATGCAAGAAATGCATTCACAAAAGAAGCAACGTCAAGAGCTAAGTATGTGTGTATCAGAGGAAGAATAGAAGTATTCTTAATATGGTTCCTAGCATGTTAATAAGTAAGAATATGTCAAAGGAGTTTTGGGTAGCTGATTATGCAGTCTATCTCTCTAATCGGTGTCCATCCAAGAGTTTAGATAACATCTACGGATGTTTAGGAGCTTAGCCTGTTGGGGAGATAATCATTTCACCTTAATATTCAACTCTGTCTATTATAAAATATAGAACTTGATGGTAACCAAACCCTACGTTCAGTATGACATAGAAAGTATTCAAACATGTGTTGTTTGAGTCAGTCTATTGAAATTTTGCTAAGTATAAAATCATCAACTGAGTTGAACAAAGATGTCATATATGCTCAGTATTTCAGTTTGTACATTTTATATATAAAAGGCAGAACATCCGTTGTTCTATTATGCCTTTAGATCCTTGATTGTAATAGTACAAAGCACTTTTTGGATCAAGCATGAGACAAAAACGATAGATCTTATCCTCTAGAAAAAGAGAAAGATACTTTTAAAGATGAAGATCTCGAAGATTTGCAATCTCAAATAAGTATGGCTGGCAATTCTATACTTGGTAAAGTCAAATCTGAAAGATTAATGACTGTGATAAAAGTTTAATCATGAAAGAGGAAACTTAAACTTTCAAGGCAAAAAGCACAAGAGATAATATTATTTTAATGTTAGTGGGCATTACTTTTTTGAAAAGCAAACTTACTTTATGCAATCCTTGATTAAAGTAAGTCTACTTTTCACCAACTAACTTTACAAATATTATATTATTTTCTTTAGCTCTTTTGTCTCCTTCCTTCAACCAACTAGACACGACAAAGCCTCTATAATTCCCATGCATGGTGGACATGCAAAAACAACACTTCTACACAATACATATCAATCTCATTAATTGAGAAGAATCATAGAGTTAGCAATTTGTGTAAAATCAAACTTGTTCATGTGTTGAACACTTTTAGACATTAGTTGTTATAGAGTTAGTGTAACGCCGCCTACATTTTGAAGAGTCTCTTTTTTATTATAAACAAAACGGAAGCTTTATTATTATTTTAATAATTTATGACATATATATATATAAGTTGTATCACAAAAGTACTACCAAGGTGTTACCAATTCGTTCGTCCATTACACAATACAACATACAAACAAAAGCATTCAAAGCATGTTCCCCAAAACATATCATGACAATCACAATAGGTACCCGTTCACACCAGTCACTTTATTTACCTACGCATGGAATGTACACGAGAGGGTTAGCTATAAATACCTAGTGAGTAACAGCTAAGCGGAAGCATCATAGCAACAATATCATATACATGTCATATAAATGGCATATCAACAAACAAGTTTATCCTAGCACATTGTGAAGCCCCAGTTAGTCAGCAGGCACCACGTCTTGCGAGGTAGCAAACCCGGCTTAATGATCCAGACTAGGAAAACCGATACTTCCTCCGCGCTGGTGGAGAAGCGGGGTAGCGGTCCAGCATTGCGTTATCGGGGAAATACCTCACTCGGGATCAGCGAAAACTAAGAGCCCATATAGTGTTGAGGGAGGGGGTTCTGCAGGAACCAATATTCGTGATCATCGAATTGCCGCACATCCTAGTTGGCGGCACAAGGCCCTAACTCAAGACCCAGAGAAGCTGGCCCCAAACATCCAACAAAGTACCGGTACAACATACATTGGCCTACAAAAAGCCACAGTAAACACAATTGGCCTACAAAAGCGATAGCATCATAATTGGCCTACAAAAGCCATAGTATAACAAATTGGCCTACAAAAGCCACAACATATCATGATTGGCCTACAAAATCCATAGCATAGAAATTTGGCCTACAAAAGCCATAACACATCATGGTTGACTTACAAAAGTCATAACATATCAACATTGGCCTATAAAAGCCTTTAACATACCTACATATCATATCATAACTCAATTGGCCTACAAAAAGGCCATTAAATTGCATACATATCAAATTACAACTCAATTGGCTTGTAAAAAAGACTCTAACATGCATAATCATCAAGTTACAACTCAATTGGCCTACAAAAAGCCTCTAACATACATACATATCAAATTACAACTCAATTGGCCTGCAAAAAGCCTCTAACATGCATAATCATCAAGTCTTTGGTTTCTAGCATTCAAATAACTATATAACATTCTTGATATCATGCTTAGGTTAACCGGTACTCACCTGTTGAGCTAAAACAGGCAAATATAGTGTTTCGGCTCTTACTTGTCGTCAAACGCACCTATAACACGTTATTCATATTTAAAACATTAACACACACGAATACCAAATAAAACACTATAATTAATCCCCTAATTATGTATTTAATCTATTTATTAGTCTAAACAAACTTCCCATGAGTCAACGTACAGAAAACAACAAACTATCTGCTGAAACAGGGCTCCTTGTGGCCACAAGAAATGTTGCTTGCCCCACAAGGGCAGAAGACTGCGTGTGCCCACAAGGGCAAAAGGTTGCTTGTGCCCACAAGCATTCTCTTTGCGGCCGTAAGTGTAACATCCTCAACTTGGGCCTAGTTATAGTTATACGTACGTGTGTATAGTTATTGTAAAAAGAAGTATTTTATGTATGTACTTATTAAGTTAAATGACATTATGTTTATATGAATACATGAGTGTTTATGTATATACGTGTGCATGTGTATTAAGTGTGTGTATGTGTGATTAATTTAAGAGTAGGAAAACCTATAGGGAAGTAAGAGGCAACCGCCTCTGGAATATTAGAAAATATATATATGTGTGTGCATGTTCCTTTTATTGACTTTACAAGTCAAAGAAGGGAAATAAAGAAAACACACACACTTCTCTTCTCTCGTTGCTCTCGGTTTCTAAAAGAAGAACAGAAGAAGTCGGTTGTTGATCTACGAAGGTGAGCAACATGATTCTGATATGTTTAGAAGATTAGAATCGTGTGTCACATGCTAAGAAACATGAATCCGTGCAAGAACATGCTAAAGCTTACTTCAAAGTGGGTTTTGGTGTTTATGGTGTTCTTGTTGGGATATCATGTGTTTATGATGATTGAATAATGATGTTATGATGTTCAGAGGAGTTCTGGGCTTAAAACCAACGAATTTGAAGTTGTTAAGATGACCGTTGAAGTTTTTGGAATTATAGATGATGAATCTGTCGGTTTCCGATACTATGAAGGTATCGGAATCCGCATGAGGTGAAATCTGAAGGATTTGTAGGATTCTTCATATCTATCGGATTTCATGTTGTGTGATTCCTAAGTTACGGATTAAGTGTCGGATTTTGTGAATGTCGGATTTGAGGTGTTGAAATCCGACAGTATCGGATTTCAATTCAAGAATCGGATTTCCAAGTCTCGGATTTCTTGCTATGTATCGGAATCCGCAAGTGTCGGATTTTGTGTACATGGCTAGAATTACTAAGTGTTGGAATCCGAATAGTGAGGATCGGATTTCATGATTTGCATGTATCGGATTTGATGAATCCGACAGGACCATCAGATTTCCCCAAATCCGACAGTCCTAGCGGATTTGTATTAAGTCCAAAGTTGAATGTTATTTTGTAAGTCTTGAATGCACATGTGAATGATTGAAGTTGATGTTGTATGCTAGGTAAACTTATTGTATATGTGAAGTCAAGGTCAAATACATGTGCCGAATAAATAGCTAAGGTGAGTGCCTACTTTCATGAGACTCAGTAAAGTAAGGCTTGCATGATATATGCTATGGGAATGTACAATGTATGCCTAACTTGCTTTTGCAGGTACACTCAAAGAGGTAAGTGTATGACTTATATGATGTTAGAGTATATGTCAGGAGCATGCAAGTGGGTCCAGTTTGGAACCACTTAGTTAATATATGATGATATGAGTGTATGAATAAATGTATAATGCTATATGTCAAACGATGGATCCCTATGGGATCAAATGAACGTATATGTGCATGTGAACTGTCTGCAGACTATCTAACGCATGGTTCAGGTTAGTCGGTTGTAACTGGATCCTTCAGGATTTCACGGTGATTCAGGAAGCATCATGGATCATAGGTTCTGTAGAACCGCGGTGCCTTAACGTGAGTGGTGATCAGCCGGTTGTAGCTGGATTACGTATGGAGCCTCTGGCTCTAGAATCGATGCTTGGTGGACTGCTTTATGCTCCCCCACCAGCACGGATTGGTCATGTCTTATTCCCCGGTCTGAGTTGTTGAGCGGAATTGATTACCCTACAAGACACGACTCTTACTAATCTTGTCAACAAACCGCTATGTGCTAAGCTAGCAATGATGGTTTATGATATGATGCATGACTTATTGTATTGATGTTTATGTGTAACACCGCTTCTGAGTTTAGTTATTTTAATGGCAAATCAGGTTTAGCAGCGGAAATTTTTCTTTTTAAAATCATAAACAGTTATTTACATTAATAACTTATCAAAACAACGCTGGTGTTACCAAGTACAGGAACCGACCATAATATCAAACATACATTACAACATAAAGTGTTCCAACCTACAAGGGGCATTTACATCATAAGTCACCAGCCTCTCCAGGCCATCTAGTCTTTACCTGAAAAGGGAACATAACACCATTAGCTACACTAGCTAGTGAGTACATACTTAGCATAAGCCTCAATACAGTGAGTCAGGCAACAGACACATCATACATATCATACCAAACATAAGCAAGCATTGCTAGCTTAATAGATAGCGGTGAGTTGACAAGATCAGTAAGAATCATATCTTGCAGGGGAGTATGTCCTGCTCAACAATTCAGACCGGGGAATCAGTCACAACCATCCGCCCTGGTGGGGGAGCATAAAGTAGTCCACCAAGCATAGTTCACGGAGCCCAAGACTCCTCGAGTAATCCAGCCGTTCCCAGCCAATTACCACTCACGTTAAGTCATGGCCGTTCTGTAGAACCTCGACCCGGGATGCACCCCGAGTCACTGTTAAATCTAGAAATGACCGAAGTCCTGTTAAGATCCTGCTAACCGGCTGACCTTAACCATGCGTCAGATGTCAGATGGTCTGCAGACCGTGCATATTCACATATACGTACATTTGATCCGACAGGGATCCATCATTATCATTATCATCATATATCGTACATAGGATCCCATAGGGATCCATCATATAATCATTCATTCATACTTTCACATGCATCGTCAAACAGTATATCATTCTTGTACATCATCAGATATTAACTAAGTGGTTCCAATCTGGACCCGCTGGCATGCACCTATTACACATATTACAAGCAATCATAACATCGTTCAGAAACTTACACTCATCTTCTTAAGCATACCTGTATAGACAGGTTTAGACATAAATACACGTTCATACATATTCACATAATCATCTAGCATGCAAGACTTACTCTGCTGAGTCTCATGAAAGTAGACACTCACCTGAGCTGTTTATTAGGCATAGGTATTTGACCTTGACTTCACAGACACAATAAGTTCACCTAGCATATCAGCCGTGCCTTAACGTGAGTGGTGATCAGCCGGTTGTTGTTGGATTACCTATGGAGCCTCTGGCTTTGTAAACGATGCTTGGTGGACTGCTTTATGCTCCCCCACCAGCGCGGATTGGTCGTGTCTGATTCCCCAGTTGAGCGGGATTGATTACCCTGCAAGACATGACTCTTACTGATCTTGTCAGCACACCGCTATGTGCTAAGCTAGCAACGATGGTTTTTGATATGATGCATGACTTATTATATTGATTCTTATGATTGTATGTACTCACTAGCTAGTGTAGCTAATGATATTATGATTTCCCTTTTCACGTAATGACTAGATGCCCTGAGAGGCGGGATGCTTTTGGGAATTACATTGCCCCTTGTGGGTGGAACACTTGTACTTATGTAATGTAATGTAATTCGATACAATGGTCGTTTCCTGTACTTGGTAACACCAACGTTTCTTTTATGAGTTAATAATGTAAATAACAGTTTGTTGTTGTAAATAGAAAAATTTTCGCTGCTAAAACCTGATTTGCCATTGAAGTAACTGAATTCAGAAGCGGTGTTACAACTAGGTATCAGAGCCTAAGTTTGAGTGAATTGGGTACTTGTAAGAGTATTCGATCTCAAGCTCGGGCCCGACCATAATGAAGTGTTCCTATGGGGGGGTTGAGTGAGAATGTTATATGTATGCTAGCATTATATGATCACTTGTTAGTAAGTTAAGTCAGTGAGATTGAGTATTAACTGCTCTTTCTCTGTTGTATAGAAAGTTGATATAAGATGTCTGCCGAACATGGCAATACAGAGCAAGCTCTGAAAGAGATGGAAGATGAGGCTTCTCATATGCCTTATCAAGCTGAAGATCAGATATCTCAGCACAATATTGGTGGTGGCAGACCTGAGCCAGATCAGGCTACTATCATTAGGCGTCTGGAGGAGGAGCTTCGTGTGACGAAGGAGCTCTTATTGAAGGCTACCTTGAACAAGCCCCGCAAGACTTGTTCATACAATAAGTTCTTAACTTGCAATCCTCCAACGTTTCAGGGGAGTGATAACCCCACCGTTAATATCCAATGGCTCCGGGAGATGGAGCAGGTGTGTTCGAATCATGTGAATGTGAACCTGAGTACTGTATCAAGTATGCAGTACGGATGTTAAAAGGCCGTGCCATCTTTTGGTGGGATACGGTGAAAGCCTCTGTTAATAAGGAGGTGCTGAGTGCTCTTACCTGGGAGCAATTCTCTGAAAATGTGCTGAAAAAGTATTGCACCGACTATGATCTGGAAAGAATGGAGAGAAATTTTAATGATCTCATGAAAAGGGATACGCCAATTGAAGAACATATAACCGCGTTTACTGACAAGATCCGATTTGTTCCCCATCGAATCCCATATGAGACCACCAAGATAAGGCGGTTTGTGGCAACTCTGCCACTGGAATTTCGCCCATACGTGCGTGCAGCTATTGAATTGGATCGGGCTTTTGATATAGCTCAGCAATTGGAAGGTGACCCGTCTATACTGCAGGGGCGAATCTGCCGGTGTAGGGTCAAAGAGGAAATTTCAACCGTCTGATAAATTGGGTCCTTCCAAAGGACAATCCTCTACAGGCGGGAAGACTGATTCCTCCAAGAAACCGAGGCCTAATTCTCCTTGGTGTTCTCAGTGCCAAACTTATTACTCTGGTGAGTGTTCTAACTCTACCAGACATTGCTGGAGGTGCGGGCAGAAGGGCCACGCTACAACTGAGTGTGGTTTTAAAGAAGACGTTTGTTATCGGTGCCATAAGCCCGGGCACAAGCTAATTGATTGCCCAGACAGACAAAGTACTGGAGCAAAGGGGTCTTCTTCTTCTAGAGGACCGAAAAGAGATGATTCGTCCCGCGCGAAAGGCAGGGCTTTTCAGATGACGGCCGACGAGGCCAAAGCAGCAGGAGATGTCGTCACGGGTACTTTTCTTATTAATTATATCCCTGCTAGTGTTTTATTTGACTCTGGAGCTACCTACTCCTTTGTATCTGTGGCGTGTCGTAGAAGGTTGCAATTACCTGTTGTCCCTTTAACTGAGCCGCTCAAGGTAGAGGTCGCTGCCGGCAAAGTAGTATCTGTTACAGAGAAAGTCCCAATAACTGCGATTTACATTGACGGGAGTAATATCGCTATTTCTTTCTTTATTATGCCTATTGCGGGCTTTGATGTCGTGATTGAGATGGATTGGCTCAGCAAGCGTGATGCTGAGATTATCTATTCCAAAAAGATGATTAAGATTCCTCTCTCTGATAGATCTTATGCTGTTGCATGTGGAGAATGATGGGATTCTGATATTCCTATTGTCTCCATGATAAAAGCTCAAAAGTCGATTGCTAAAGGTTGTAACTCTTATCTGGAATACGTCATTGATGCTACGATCGAGAAACGACCAGTTCGTGATATTCGGGTGGTGTCTGACTACCCTGAGGTATTCCCTGAAGAACTTCCGGGTTTGCCTCCAATTCGTGATGTTGAATTCAAGATAGAGCTTATTCCAGGAGCTACACCTGTGGCTCGTTCTCCGTATCGTCTTGCACCTTCTGAAATAAGAGAGATGATGACTCAAATTCAGGAGTTGCTAGACAAAGGTTTTATTCGTTCGAGTTCCTCGCCGTGGGGAGCTCCTGTGTTGTTTGTGAAGAAGAAGGACGGAACAATGCGAATGTGCATAGATTACAGGGAGTTGAACAAGCGAACTGTAAAGAATAAGTATCCGCTACCTCGAATAGATGATCTTTTTGATCAGTTGCAGGGAGCTACATGCTTCTCTAAGATTGATATCCGGTCGGGGTATCACCAAGTACGAGTTCATGAAGTAGATATTCCAAAGACCGCGTTTCGAACTCGTTATGGTCATTACGAATTTCTGGTTATGCCGTTCGGTTTAACCAATGCCCCTGCTGTCTTCATGGATTTGATGAATTGGGTTTGTCGTCCATTTCTTGACAGATCCGTGATTGTATTTATTGATGACATTCTTGTGTACTCGAAAACGGAAGCTGATCACGAGCTTCATCTTCGTCAGGTTCTCGAGACTTTAAAGCGAGAACAATTGTATGCTAAACTGTCTAAATGTGAATTCTGGCTTAAGAAAGTTCATTTCCTCGGCCATGTGACATGTCATGACGGTGTCAAAGTAGATCCAGCTCAGGTGGAGGCTGTGATGAATTGGGGAGTTCCTCGGACTCCTTCCGAAATTAAAAGTTTCCTTGGCTTCGCTGGCTACTATCGGCGGTTTATCCGCAATTTCTCGAAGCTTGCGGGTACGTTGACCAAGCTAACTCGCAAGGATGTTGCTTTTATCTGGTCGGAAGCTCAAGAGGAAGCTTTTCAGACCTTAAAGTGATTATTGTGTGAAGCTCCAATCCTTACTCTGCCTGAGGGTTCGGAGGACTTCACGGTTTATTGGGATGCGTTGTATGCGGGTTTGGGTTGCGTCCTGATGCAACGTGTTAGAGTGATTGCCTACGCTTCTAGGCAGTTGAAATCACACGAGCCGAACTACCCAACCCATGATCTTGAGCTTGTTGCTGTTGTGTTTGCACCGAAGTTGTGGAGGCATTATCTTTATGGCACAAAGTGTGTGATTTGTAAAGATCACAAAAGTCTTCAGTACATCTTTTCTCAGAAAGAACTCAACATGCGGCAACGCCGTTGGTTGGAGTTTATAAAAGAGTACGATTGTGAGATCCGTTACCATCCTGGCAAGGCCAATGTTGTAGCGGACGCTTTAAGCTGTAAAGGACCAACAACAGAAGCTAAGTTTATGAGGATCACGATTGTGTCAGACTTGATTGCTAAACTGATGGAAGCTCAGCAGACTGCATTGCAAGAAGAAAATCATAAAGCTGAGACAATGAAGAAATTAAAGGATCGGCTTGCTGCAGATAATCGTGGGTTGAAGACTTTTTAATCCAGGATTTGGGTACCTTATGCTGGAGGTAACCGTAAGCTGATTCTGCAAGAAGCCCATAAGTCCAAATTATCCGTCTATCCGGGAATTACAAAGATGTACCACGACCTGAAAATGCTATACTGGTGGCCGACTCTGAAGAAAGACATCGCTTCATTTGTGGAGAGATGTCAGATCTGCGCACAAGTGAAGACGGATCACTAGAGACCTTATGGTAATCTACAGCAACTAGATATTCCGGAGTGGAAATGGGATAATATCACGATGGATTTCGTGACGAAGCTACCGAGAACGTCCAGAGGGCATGACATGATCTGGGTTATCGTTGATCGACTGACGAAAAGTGCTCATTTCTTGGCAACGAACGAGTCTACTTCGCTGACCCATTTAGCCCAGTTGTATATTGACGAGATAGTGTCACGTCACGGTCTTCCATGTTCATATGTATCTGATTGTGACTCTCGGTTTGTCTCGAATTTCTGACAGAGTCTGGAACGCGAACTTGGCACTCGTGTTCATTTGAGCACTGCCTATCATCCGCAGACTGATGGCCAATCTGAACGTACGATTGAAACGTTAGAAGATATGCTTCGTGCATGTATACTCGAATTTGGTGGATCGTGGGATTCACATCTCCCATTGAATGAATTTGCTTACAACAATTCATATCATTCCAGCATTGGAATGCCACCATACGAGATGCTCTACGGGACACGATGTCGCACTCCGACCTGTTGGTTGGAGGCTGGTGAGTAGCAATTTGCTGGACCTGAAATTGTCCAGATCACTTCTGACAAAGTGAACGTGGCTCTTGAAAAGCTAAAAGCAGCTCGGGATCGACAGAAGATGTATGCGGATCCAAAGCGTCGTCCCACTACATTTGAAGTCGGTGACCGTGTGTTGTTGAAGGTTTCTCCTTGGAAAGGCGTCATTTGTTTCGGGCGCAAGGGGAAGCTAAGTCCACGTTTCATTGGCCCATTCATGATTGTACGCAAAGTGAATGATCAGACGGTGACTATAGAGCTGCCACCTGAATTATCTGGAATTCATGACACCATTAACGTGTGTTACTTACGCAAGTGCCACATTGAAGAAGAACATATTATTCCTTTAAAGGAATTGAGAGTCGACTTTTCCAAGAGACTAGTGGAAGAACCTATTGAAATTCTTGACACGAAGATCAAGAAGCTACGCAAGAAGATGATCAAACTAGTCCTTGTGAAGTGGAAGCATAATCTGGGTCCAAACCTGACGTGGGAAGTTGAGGGCGAAATGATGACAAGGTACCCTCACCTGTCTGAGTGGATTCCGAGGACGGAATCTTCTTAAGGGGGGTAGATTTGTAACATCCTCATCTTGGGCCTAGTTGTAGTTGTATGTACGTGTGTATAGTTATTATAATAAGAAGTATTTTATGTATGTACTTATTAAGTTAAATGACATTATGTTTATATGAATACATGTGTGTTTATGTATATACATGTGCATGTGTATTAAGTGTGTGTATGTGTGATTAATTAAAGAGTAGGAAAACCTATAGTGAAGTAAGAGGCAACCGCCTCTGGAATATTAGAAAATATATATGTGTGTGCATGTTCCTTTTGTTGACTTTACAAGTCAAAGAAAGGAAATAAAGAAAACACACACACTTCTCTTCTCTCGTTGCTCTCGGTTTCTAAAAGAAGAACAGAAGAAGTCGGTTGTTGATCTATGAAAGTGAGCAACATGATTCTGATATGTTTAGAAGATTAGAATCGTGTGTAACATGCTAAGAAACATGAATCCATGCAAGAACATGCTAAAGCGTACTTCAAAGTGGGTTTTGGTGTTTATGGTGTTCTTGTTGGGATATCATGTGTTTATGATGATTGAATAATGATGTTATGATGTTCAGAGGAGTTCTGGGCTTAATACCAACGAATATGAAGTTGCTAAGATGACCCTTGAAGTTGTCGGAGTTACAGATGATGAATCTGTCGGATTCCGATACTATGAAGGTATCGGAATCCGAATGAGGTGAAATCTGAAGGATTTGTAGGATTCTGCATATCTATCGGATTTCATGTTGTGTGATTCCTAAGTTACGGATTAAGTGTCGGATTTGGTGATTGTCGGATTTGAGGTGTTGAAATCCGACAGTATCAGATTTCAATTCAAGAATCGGATTTCCAAGTCTCGGATTTCTTGCTGTGTATCAGAATCCGCAAGTGTCGGATTTTGTGTACATGGATAGAATTACTAAGTGTTGGAATCCTAATAGTGAGGATCGGATTTCATGATTTGCATGTATCAGATTTGATGAATCCGACTAGACCATCGGATTCCCCCAAATCCGACAGTCCTAGCGGATTTGTATTATGTCCAAAGTTGAATACTATTTTGTAAGTCTTGAATGCACATGTGAATGATTGAAGTCGATGTGGTATGCTAGGTGATCTTATTGTATATGTGAAGTCAAGGTCAAATACCTGTACCTAATAAACAGCTCAAAGAGGTAAGTGTATGACTTATATGATGTTAGAGTATATGTCAGGAGCATGTCAGTGGGTCCAGTTTGGAACCCCTTAGTTAATATATGATTATATGAGTGTATGAATAACTGTATGATGCTATATGTGAAACGATGGATCCCTGTGGGATCAAATGTACGTATATGTGTATGTGAACTGTCTGCAGACTATCTGAAGCATGGTTAAGGTCAGTCGGTTGTAACTGGATCCTTCGGGATTTCACGGTGATTCAGGAGGCATCTTGGATCATAGGTTCTGCAGAACCGCCGTGCCTTAACGTAAGTTGTTGAGCGGAATTGATTACCCTGCAAGAAACGACTCTTACTGATCTTGTCAACACACCGCTATGTGCTAAGCTAGCAATGATGGTTTATGATATGATGCATGATTTATTGTAGTGATGCTTATGTGTAACACCGCTTCTGAGTTCAGTTATTTTAATGGCAAATCAGGTTTAGCAGCGGAAATTTTTCTTTTTAAAATCATAAACAGTTATTTACATTAATAACTTATCAAAACAACGTTGGTGCTACCAAGTACAGGAACCGACCATAATATCAAACATACATTACAATATAAAGTGTTCCAACCCGCCTCTCTAGGCCATATAGTCTTTACCTGAAAAGGGAACATAACACCGTTAGCTAGACTACTTAGTGAGTACATACTTAGCATAAGCCTCAATACAGTGAGTCAGGCAACAGACACATCATACATATCATACCATACACAAGCAAGCATTGCTAGCTTAACACATAGCGGTTTGCTGACTAGATCGGTAAGAATCATATCTTGTAGTGGAGTCTGTCCTTCTCAACAATTCAGACTGGTGGGGGAGCATAAAGCAGTCCACCAAGCATCGTTCACGGAGCCAAGACTCCTGAAGTAATCCAGCTGTTCCCAGCCGATTACCACTCACGTTAAGGCACGGCGGTTCTGCAGAACCTCGACCCGGGATGCACCCCGAGTCACCGTTAAATCCAGAAATGACTGAAGTCCTGTTAGGATCCAGCTAACCGGCTGACCTTAACCATGCGTCAGATGTCAGATGGTCTGCAAACCGTGCACATTCACATATACGTACATTTGATCCCATAAGGATCCATCATTATCATTATCAAAATATATCATACATAGGATCCCATAAGGATCCATCATATAATCATTCATTCATACTTTCAAATGCATCATCATACAATTCATCATTCATGCACATCATCAGATATTAACTAAGCGGTTCCAATCTGGACCCGCTGGCATGCACCTATTACACATCTTACAAGCAATCATAATCGTTCAGAAACTTACACTTATCTTTTTAAGCATACCTGCATAGACAGGTTTAGACATACATACACGTTCAAACATATTCACATAATCATCTAGCATGCAAGAATTACTCTGCTGAGTCTCATGAAAGTAGACACTCACCTGAGTTGTTTATTAGGCACATGTATTTGACCTTGACTTCAGAGATACAATAAGTTCACCTAGCATATCACATTGACTTCAATCACTCACATGTGTATTCAAGACTCATAAAACAACATTTAACTTAGGATTTTAACACAAATCCTCTAGGACTGTCGGATTTGGGGAAATCCGATGGTCCTGTCGGATTCATGTCATCTGATACCTACTTACACATAAATCGATACTCATCAATCGGATTCCTATACTTAGGAATTCCAACCATGCATATAGAATCCGACACTTGCGGATTCCGATACATAGAAGGAAATCCGATACTTATCGGATTCCGAGACTTAGAATCCGAAACCAAGGAAATCCGATAGACTTGCGGAATCCGACACTTCTATCGGATTCCGACAATTCATTCGGTTTTCACCACATGCGGATTCCGACAACTTCATAGTTCCGGAATCCGACAACTTCATCAGCTGTAATTCCGACAACATCATCTGGTCATCTAAACAACTTCATTCTTGTTAATTTTAAGCCGAGAACATCTTGGGACATCTCATTCCATTCATATATTCATCAACAACGCATTAAATCCACATAAGAACATCATTCATGCAAAACCCACTTTCAGAGTGAGTTACCCATGTTCTTCATGGTGTTCATGCCTGGATTCATAGTTCTTAACATGTAATACATGCTTCTAATCTTCTAAACATAATAAAATCACGTTGATCATACTTAAGGTTTTCCTAAATATCTAACTACATACATACTTAATATACATATGTATTTAACATGCATACGTACATACATAACACACATAAAATACACACATAGCTAACACACTCTCCTATTACATTAATTACGTACACGTACACGGTATTTACAACTAGGCCCAAGTTGAGGATGTTACATTATGATTGTATGTACTCACTAGCTAGTGTAGCTAATGATATTATGATTTCCCTTTTCAGGTAAAGACTAGATGCCCTGAGAGGCGGGATGCTTTTGGGAATTACAATGCCCCTTGTGGGTTGAACACTTGTACTTATGTAATGTAATGTAATTCGATACAATGGTCGGTTCCTGTACTTGGTAACACCAACGTTTCTTTGATGAGTTAATAAAGTAAATAATAGTGTTTTGTTGTAAAATGAAAAATTCCCGCTGCTAAGACCTGATTTGCCATTAAAGCAACTGAATTCAGAAGCTGTGTTACAGTAAGCAATCTTTCCCTTGCGGCCGCAAGCAGTATTTTCTTCCTTACACCCGTAAGAAAGTCAGTTTCAGACCAGTGACGAGTTTCAACATTCTCTTCACACCATTTTTCAACCAAAACACTTCCAATCCATTTTCAATCAACTTCCAATGATCATATGTGTTAAATCAAGTCTAACTTAACTCAAATCATCAATTTTTAACATACTTTAACAATCATATCATGAATCAAGATCAATTCTCCAATTTTGACCCATTTGAATAATTTCACAAAACTCAATCAAAACAAACACTTTAATCCATGATTCTTACTCATAAATACTTATTTGATGTTATAAGAACTAATTACAACCCCAATTTCAATTCTTGATTGCTATTTCTAGCAAACCCATTTTTAACCTTAAAACCTCCAAACTCAAGAACCTGGAGAAGAAGTTGAATACTTACAAGAAAGATGATGAAGATGGCAAATAAGAACTGATTTAAACTTGAATTTGTAATTGGTATTAAAGATTGTTTGATTGCAAGAAAGAGAACCGCCTTTGTGGTTCTAATATATCCACAAGGGCTATTTTGTTCCCCTTTTCAACTTACAACTCAATATCCGTTTATCCGTTTTAACTAACGGGGATATTTCTGGAATTCTTATCTAAAATCATTTAATAAATAATAACTATTATCTATTTCTTACCAATTTCCATTTAACACAATATTACTATTTCTTATTTAATTCACAAAGTTACAACCTTGTGAACACATAGTACAACTAGGTCCATTTTGGGATGTTACAAATCTACCCTCCTTAAAGAGGATTCCGTCCTCGGAATCCTGCCACAACTATTTATGTAGTTATAAACCACATTTATCATCCAATAATAAGCAACACTTACAATTAAGCTTAATATCACCAACAAACATCGAATAAACCCCTTTAGGATTCCACATTCATCATGACCTCTATTTCACATTATAGAGTTTAATAAAATCTTACGAATAGGTTACCATTCATCTTACATTCTAACTCTATACAATATCTACTTCTTCTATCACAATACAAGTGTTCCCGTGTGTAGTCATCATTGACAACTTAACTATATTTTTTAAACACTTATTTCTCTAATCCGTACACGCACATGTATATGTACAGATACATAGTCTCATGATTTTATCTCATTACTTTACATGCATTTCTATACTCTGATCACTGATGATTAACACCAGTTTCACTTATGGATCTTTGGTTAACATCTTCAGCCAATCATACATAACCACTTTACCTCAAAAGGTCAAATCCTACTCACAAGTACACTCTTGCTTAAGTACAAATCCTTAGACAAGGATTGTCTCAATTGAATTAGTAGATTCTAGCGAATCCGTTATTCACATTACCTTTTAATCATTCTCTTTCATCTTTGGATTCACATACTAGCATGATCAATTTAATCATCTTTTATCACACTATACACTTACAACGTTAATATATCCCACTATCTTTTAACTGGTTATGTAACATTAATCACACATTAAATACTTAAATACTTATTTCATCATATCAACATCATTAAGACTTACATTATACTTATGACAAATTTACATCTTCCATCTGAGGCAGTGTTCAACAAACCTGCTGTCTATTAAACACTTTACCTAACAGTCATCTTTCACATGTACTTAATGTTATTTACACGTCTTTCACCAGGCCAACCTTAATTCTTTCGAGTCTGTCAAACATCTTACTATTATCATAACCACTTACAACTGTAGGCTAATTCTTAACCCACTTGAAAATCACATTACACTTGGAATACCTCAAAGTATTCTTTTATTACACATATATACTTTGCTTAATACAACCTTAAACATCGTTGGTTCTCACATTACTTACTTTCACATTATGTCTTTCTAAAGAATTTCTCATATTTCATCGTATGTTAAGAGTGGTGTTTATCAAAACACTACCCATTCATAACATTAACTAAATTTCATTCGTATACATATACTTCACTTTAGTAAATCACCACTTGTGACTTTACCACTTATTTTCAAACACACATAATCTTTCTTAACTTACCTCATAAGGGTCTTTACTCTTCTAATCACAATTCTACCCGTAGGTGAAATCATTTCTGGAAATACATACGATACATGAATTCCCATGCCCATTGCAATTTTACACATATGCATTACTTTATACACCTCATAATCTTAGATTTCATTTACTACCAAATGGGACTATGTGTCCCCATTTTTGTCATACTCATTAACTTCAGTCGTTTACTTGTAACCACCGATTATTCAGGATTACCTTCGTATTCATTTCACTCTCAACTTTTAGAAATTATTGTCTCTTTACTTATACATTTGGACTTTTATGTCCTTATCAACTCATGTTAGTTTAACATTTCCTCATCAATCATTCTAATTTTTTAAAATTAGAACGATTGTATTTAATCAACACTCGACTTCAATCAACATTTATCTTAGCATAGCTATTCATCAACACTTTTATTCATACTTCAGGATTCAAATAGATCCCGTGATCAGACTTCATCATTTATTATCAGTTACCTTTCATAGGAACTTATGACAATTCCCCTATTTATCATATTACAAGTAGTCCACAAGACTATTATTAATTTAGCTGTTCATTTGGCATCACTTCTTTTTTTCTTTTTTTTTTCTAACATTACCAGTCTGATTACATCAGATTGATCTAAACATCCCTTGATTTTAATACACTTTGTTTTTCTCATCACACTCACTGGATTCAAAGGCATTTTGCATCTCTCCGATCCAGGTCTCTACCATAGAAGGGTCATTAGTAGTGTCAGAAAACGTAGGGAGCTGACAACTCAAGAAGGTTTTAAAGGTAGAAGGTTTCTAAGTCTCCCTAATCATACATAAAGACACACACTCATTTGTATACTTCATTTGAGCCTCCAACCGTAGGATGTAGGCATCCTTATCACCATCTCCCGAAGAACTAGTCATGTGAGTTAACTTTCTATACTTATATCCAAAAGTAGAGTATCTAGTATATATCATATAACTTACTAACTTATCAACAGTTATACTTTTCTAACCCATAACAATTAACATATTCCACTCATCATACCCCAAAACCACCCAGGGAACATACAGTAATGGTCGAGCCTGGGTTTGAGACTAAATACTATTTAAAGTACCCAATTTCCTCAAACTAAGGCTCTGATACCAACTTGGAACGCCGCCTACATTTTGAAGAGTCTCTTTTTTATAAAACACAGCGGAAGCTTTATTATTATTTTAAGAATTTACGACCTATATATATATATATAAGTTGTATATCACAAAAGTACTACCAAGGCGTTACCAATTCGTTCGACCATTACATAGTACAAGATACAAACAAAATCATTTAAAGCATCTTCCCCAAAACATATCATTACATTCACAGCAGGTACCCGTTCTCACCAGTCACTTTATTTACCTGCGCATGCAATGTACACGAGAGGGTTAGCTATAAATAGCCAGTGAGTAACAGCTTAGCGGAAGCATCATAGCAACAATATCATATACATATCATATACATGGCATATCAACAAATAAGTCTATCCTAGCACGTTGTGAAGCACCGGTTAGTCAGCATGCATCACGTCTTGCGAGGTAGCTAACCTGGCTCAATGATCCTGACTAGGGAAACCAATACATCCTATGCGTTAGTGGGGAAGCAAGGTAGCGGTCCACCATTGCGTTATCGGGGAAACATACCTCACTCGGGATCAGCGGAAACAGAGAGCCCATATAGTGTTGAGGGGTGGAGGTTATGCAGGAACCAAGATTCGGGATGATCAAATCGCCGCACATCCTAGCTGGCGGCACAAGGCCCCAACTCAAGACCCAGACAAGCTAGCCCAAACATCCAACAAAGTACCGGTACAACATACATTAGCCTACAAAAAGCCACAGCATAAACACAATTGGCCTACAAAAGCCATAGCATCATAATTGGCCTACAAAAGCCATAGTATAATAAATTGGCCTACTGTAACACCGTGGTTTCGAGAACCTGATTTTTCTTTTTAAAACATTGGGTTATCTTTTTCGATTAAAAACTCACAGCGGAAATAGAAAATACGTGGCAAATATATTACAATCAAAAGATGCCACATACAAGTTTGGTGTTACTGTTACTTATCCGGTCGACCATTATCAAATACAAACAAACATTATATCAGAGTTATTACAAACACCATGTTCCTCCTATGAAATCAAACTACCCACATGGTCCCGAGCTCACTAAGGATCACCTGCACATGTAAGGTGTAGCATCTGTTAGCTATAGTAGCTAGTGAGTACTCAAATAGCATGCGATCAACATAAATACATCACATATCATCAATCATGCTCAGATAGTTCTATCATAGCATCTCGCGATGAGCTGGCGTAGTCAGGTGGTAACATATCTTGCAGGGGAGCTAACCCGGCTCAATGCACCAAACTGGGGTACCAGACAAATCAACTGTTCCGGCGGGGGAGCTGTTAAGCGTCCACCGTTACGTTTTGGAATCAACCGATTCCTCTCTTGTACAGCTGCAGCTATACCCGAAGAGGAAAAACCTTGTCCGGGGTAAACCTTGCCCAATAAGTAGGACCACATGGTCCGGGGCAAACCTTGCCCAATAGATCCGTACCGATCACAAACAGATAATATGATTCAATCGAATCATCAACCAATCAATCAATGCGTGCATATATTCAATTATCATAATAGCATACACCTAATCAAGTGCATATTACATTGTGTCAACATGGTATATTCTAGCATTATCATGCAATCCTACACTTAAACAAGTGCGTGTACAAATCAATAGTATACAATTCCGTGATCATTGTTAATATATGTTATAGATATATTAATCGTTATGTTATCAGGCACTCACCTGTCGAGCTAGAATTCTAAACGCAAGTTTACATAAGCTTCGGGATCAACTGAAGTACCTAAACAAACATCCCGTATATTAGTACAACCCGAAACAACAAACTGTATGCTGGAACAGGGTCCTTTACGGCCACAAGCATGACTGCTTGCGCCCACAAGAGCTTCGAATTGCTTGCGCCTGCAAGGAGGTCCTTGCGGCTGCAAGGCTATCCCTTGCGCCCGTAAGCCGTGCCCCTTGCGGCCGCAAGGGTGGTCCTTGCGCCCGCAAGCATGTGTGCACAGACAGTGTGATTTCCAGCCCCTGCTTTTGGCCATTTCAACCCCTAAACACTACCAATCGATTCCAAACCAATTTCTAGTGTTCACAAACTAATTTGGCACTTAAACTAAGTTAGAAACAAGTATCAATTCACACTCTAACACCAAATTCAAAGATTGGGGTCAAAATCTCCATTTTGACCCATTTACACTTTAATTCAAGAACACAATCAAAAACTTTGTTTTAATTCAAGAATTTGATTGATTATAGCTTAGAAATGATACAAGAACCGATTGGAATCAGTAGAATCAATTGTAGAGGTCAATTGCAAATTTGACCATTTGACCTAAATGGTCAAAAATCCAAGAACATGGACATGGAGCTTACTTGAACAAGGAGATGATGAAGTTGGAAGTGTTATAGTAGATTGAAACTTGGAAATCAGTACCTGAATCCACAGCAATCCACATTGGCACTTGGATATCTTGAATCTCTTTTGCAAAGCCAACACAAGAACACAATGAGATAAAACACAAAGTCTGTATTTGTTCAAAGGGATGCTCACGTGAGCTTTGAAGAGGTGGTGCCTACTTGTGTTCAATATTATCCCCAAGTGGGTACCTTGTTCCCCTTTTCAACTTACAACTTTACGCACGAATACCCGTTTTAACTAATAGGGATATTTTTGGAAACCTCGTTCTAAATCATTTAATAATTTATTATTCTTATAAATTTATGAAAATATTTTAATATTATCATTTCTTTATTATTTTTTTATATTTTTCCCAAATAAACAATTATGTATATATATATATATATATATATTCTTTTATTCAATATTTAATCAAAATTTTAGACATACCAGATTCGAACACGACTAGGCCCATTTTGAGGTTGTTACAAATCTACCCCCGCCCCTTAAAAAGATTACGTCCTCGGAATCTACTTTAAGTAAACAGATGGGGATAGCGGGCCCTCATATCCTCCTCGGTCTCCCACGTCAGGTTTGACCCGAGGTTGTGCTTCCATTTGACCAAGACCAGCTGAATAGTCTTCTTTCTCAGCCGCTTAGTCTTCGTGTTCAGAATCTCGACGGGTTCTTCTACGAGCCATGTAGAAGAATCAACTTTCAGATCATGCAAGGGTAGAATCTGATCTTCATCCACCTTGCACTTACGAAGATAGCAAACATTGAAGGTATTATGAATACCTGATAGCTCTGGAGGTAACTCCAAAGATACTGTCTACTCATTAACTTTCTGGATAATCCTGAAAGGACCAATATATCTCGGATTCAGCTTTCCCTTCTTGCTGAATCTGATAACACCCTTCCAGGGAGAAACCTTCAAGAAAACCTGATCACCAATTTCAAAGGTAACCGGCCTGCGTTCAGGATCAACATATATCTTTTGCCTATCCCTGGCTGCTTTAAGCTTCTCACGTGCAAGCTTAACTTTATCTGCTGTAATCTGGAGCAGATCAGGTCCAGCATATTGCTTCTCCCCTGGTTCAAGCCAACAGATAGGTGTGCGACAACGCCTACCATAAAGCATCTCATACGGTGGCATACCGATACTAGAATGATATGAGTTGTTATAAGCAAACTCAATCAAAGGCAAATGAGAATCCCACGAGCCACCGTATTCAAGTACACATGCGCGTAGCATGTCTTCAAGAGTTTGGATAGTCCTTTCGGACTGTCCGTCTTTCTGCGGATGGTATGCGGTACTCAAATGAACACGAGTACCGAGCTCCCGTTGAAGACTACTCCAAAAGTGTGAAACAAAGCGTGTATCCCTATCAGAGACAATAGATAGAGGAACACCGTGTCGAGCAACATTTTCATTTATATAGATTTGAGCAAGTTTGGGCATAGAAGAAGATTCATTCACAGCTAGGAAGTGTGCACTCTTGGTGAGTCTGTCAACAATCACCCAGATCATGTCATGCCCTTTTGAAGTCCTGGGCAGTTTAGTAACAAAACCCATGGTAATGTTGTCCCATTTCCATTCTGGAATTGGTAATTGTTGCAAATTACCATAGGGTCTTTGGTGCTCGGTCTTCACCTGTGCACAAATCTGACATTTCTCCACATAAGTGGCTATGTCACGTTTCAGAGTAAGCCACCAATACAGTGCCTTAAGATCATGTTACATCTTAGTGCACCCAGGATGAATAGATAAACGAGAATTATGCGCCTCCTTCAAGATAAGATCCCGGTTCCCTCCTGTCACACCCCGCTAAAGCGGAAACACGAGGTGTCACAGCACAAGATATCATCGTACAAGGTAAATAGACAATAACCATTATATTGACTTAACAAAAATAAGTAGTTCGGGTAATAGATAAATAAAAGTTACATAATCGAATAAAAATTAAATGACATTGTCTTGTACGATGCGAAAATAAGATAAAAATTGTTTTTATAAAATGTGACGATGAAGACGAAGATGCCACACATCATGTTTCTATGCATAAGGTACCTAACGACGATCACTTGAAAGCACGGGTAAAAGAAAGAAAACGGTCAACTACTAGAGTTGGTGAGTTCATAGGTAAACCTAACGCCTATATTAAATGACGTTAGTAGTGGTAAAGTACATCTATAGTTCGTTAACCATAAATGGGAGACGTCGGAATCTCCAAATAGCGCTACTTACTAATACCATCGGCTCACTAGCGGAGTTAAGGAATAATGTCCAACGAAAGGGCCTTACAACGATCACCCAAGCACATCAAAGAATAATACAATAAGTGCTCAAAATAATATTTGAAATAAATAAGAAGATAGGCAATAAACTTTTCATGAAATATATACACATGCTTTCACCCAAAAATAATATGAAATACGGTAAAAAGGGGCTACGATACTCATTCGGTATGCAAATGTGTTCACTCGTAAGGATTTGATGTTCCTACCGAAGCTCCTTTCCTAATAAAAGAGGTATGTAGCTCTATTAGACTTATTTTATTTATTATTTTGTATTATTTATTTGTTGTTAACTTATTTATTAAATAGTTAAAGGTTGTCTCTATTTTTCCACAAATCATAAGTGTTCACTGGAAATTAGGAGTCATATTAAGGCTTTATATTTTTATACAATCTTAATACATGTTTCTAGAATGTCCAGTAAAAATATAGGAATTTATAATCCATGTTTAGTATTTTTAATAATTAAAAGTGTATAAGATGTCCAATGATCAGTGTCTGGATGACATGTTGTTACTAAAACGTCTGTTTAGGACTCATACGACCTCGTTTTTACATGATTCAAACTGGGAATTAACCACGACTCAAAGATTAAACTTTAAAAAAAACTAGACTTATTTTTACCCAAGAATGAGTAAGTTACACGCGTTTAAAGTGTACCTTTTTAAATCTGTCAGATTTCCAGATTCAACATCTGGGTCTTTTTAAATATGTTTAAAGGATCAAACGTTCATGAAAATTAGTGAATCCAGGTTTAAATGAAAGGTAACACCTTACAATAAGATTAGCAAAACGAATCAACTGATATTGATACCTAGAACTCCAGATATAACAAAAATAAGTGGGGAGTTCTAGTATCAGAATCTGCCAGATTTATTATTCTTTTTGCTTATGGGTCATAACTTTAATATAACATGTTTATATTCATGATTAATCATCTAGTATGAGTATAAGCTTTGATAATCCATGTGTTCTTACAACAATGGTAGGATGATACATATTTTATGTCTTCCTTACAACATTTGTTAAGATGAAACACATGCATGATCAAAGTCTTATTTTCTTGGTTTTTAGTTGATTAAGTTCCATACAACAATGGTAGGATGATGCACATTTCATGTGCTCCTTACAACATTGGTAGGATGTTTATATTTACATGATATATATATATATATATATATAAAGGAAATAAGATGAACAACAAAGAAAATAAATAAAAGAAAGAAGAAAAAAGAAAAGAAGAAATGTAGAAGAGTAGAGATGAGTGTGTTATGATCATCTTACCAACTCTTTTCTTTGATTATGTGTTTGACCTTCACAAGATGAACAAGACTTGGATGTTCTTGGGAGATTTTTGTTGGTGAAAGAAGAAGAGAGAAAAGAGAAGAGATGGAGTGTGGTGGTAAAGGAAATGATGAAGAGTAGTAGGGGGCTTATATAGAGCATAGGGGAGATCAAGTGGTGATTCTTGGGCAGAGAAGGAGGCAAGAGAAAAAAGATGGGGGGTTTCTTTTATTTTTTTATTTTTTATAAATTATGTGTAATTAGTTTAAATAAATTTGTATAAATGGTGATTTTGTTTAAATCTTTTAATTAACAAAGTTTTAATTATTTTGATGAGTTTATATATATATATATATATATATATATATATGTTTTATATTTTAACTTATTTATATTTATTATGATGTATTTAATTATTTTTATTGTTATTATTATTATTATTGTCTATTATTCGTAATTATTGACTTTTAATAATTTGATTTTTCGAGCTCGGGAAGGTTCTAACCATATAGGCGGGATTTCTACGAAATCTAATATTATTATGGATGTATTTAAGTCATAAATACTATTTTTAGTCATACTAGGCTTAAAATTAGAATTTCTAATGGCTAACCTGGGAAATTTGTTGCCGAATGTCACAGTCTCCTCTGATTAAAAGAATTTCGTCTCGAAATTAATCGTTGATGTCCTGGACTTGCTTTTTGACGAAGAGGTGCAGATATTTGAGTTTCATATAATCCTCTCGCTCCCAAGTGTATTCAGGCCCGTGCCTTGAGTTCCAACGAATTTTTAAGATGGGGATCTTGCTTCTCCTTAGTCTTTTGACCTCCCGGTCAAGGATTTCTATTAGTTCTTCTACAAAGTGCAACCGGTCATCAACTTGCACATCTTTTAAGGGTAAGACTAAGGTTTACTCCGTTTGGCATTTCTTTAAATTCGACACATGGAACGTGTCATGGATTGCGCTCAGTTCTTGTGGCAGTTTTAGCTTGTAGGCTACCGGTCCATTCCTTTCGATTATCTCGAATGGCCCAACGTACCTCGGACATAACTTGTTCTTTTTTCCCAAAACGCACTATCCCTTTCCAAGGTTATATCTTTAATAGAACTTCTTCGCCAACTTGAAACTCTAGGGGTTTCCTGCGATTGCCGGCATAGCTCTTTTGTCGGTCCCTAGCGGTTTTGAGTCTTTCCCTGATAATCTTTATCTTATCAGTGGTTTCCTGTACGACGTCTGGTCTGGACAATTGTTGGTCTCCGATTTCCAACCAGCTGAGCGGGGATCTACATTTGCGTCCGTACAATGCTTCATAAGGTGCACACTGGATACTGGTGTGATAACTATTATTGTATGAAAATTCAACCAGTGGCAAATGCGAGCCCCAGCTCCCACCAAAATCTAACACACAGGCACGTAACATATCTTCCAGGGTTTGAATAGTCCTTTCCGATTGTCCGTCTGTTTGGGGGTGGTAAGAGGTACTTAAATTGACTCGCGTTCCCAATGCTTTCTGAAGTGATTGCCAAAATCGGGAAGTGAAGCGACTATCCCTATCCGAGATGATAGAGATGGGCACTCCATGACGCATGATGATCACATTGATGTAGATTTGTGCCAGCTTTTCCATCTTGTCGTTGTTTGTGGTTGCTCCTTTTTCTTTTTTTTTATTTGGTGACTTAGAGTCACATGGTTTGTAATAATTATTTATTTATTGATTATTGTAATTATTATTGCGGTTTGCATACCGTTTCATTTATCCGTGTACTTGTAATAGATGATAGATTTTGCGTGGCTTGCATGCCATTTCATTTCTATTTTTATGTACTTGTACTCATGGAGCATGGAGACCACAATCAAGAATCAAGGATGGTGTCTTGAAAATAGAAGATCCGGTGAATCCCGTTGGAGATGGCGGATCAAGTGGGAGCTATGACGTTTTGTATTGTGTCCTTAGTTGACCACGTTCTTCCCGTAGGCTCACGGGTAGAACGCATAGGTTTTTGGCTTCGTTACCAACCCCTTGCTATGCGTGTGTTGTGATTTATTTCTTGCATGGATTATTTAGGTTTTCGCATGCTAGAAAATTTTTTCAATAAATTAAATCACAAGAGTTTTATAAAATTGGTTTATATTTCTCTCACGTGCGCTCATGATTAACAAACTAACTAAAGTGAAACATTAGTTTTTATCACTCAAATATGTTAATCAAAATTAATCGGAAACAAAAGCCCGTTTTTCCATAAAACATAAATCACGCACCATCCGTAAGACGATGCCACCCAAATCTAACAACACAATGATTGGTTGTGGAGCTTAGCACGAGCCAATCTTTGTGGAGTTGTGTGGAAGATGAGCGTAGTAACTCGCAAAATTGGTTGTCGAGCTTAGCACGACCCAATTCTTGTGGAGTGTACTTACCGCATGTCTTGGGGGACGATTTATAATTTCAAATTAGAATTCTTGAAAGATTGTCGAGCTTAGCACGAGTCAATCAACAATTCTAAATTGGGATTGGTGTAAGAAGGGATCCCGCAAAGACCAAAGATTTGCAATAATGGATTGCAATTGGCAATATGGTTGCCAACCCGAAATAACTTCCTTATGTGATCCGCGGTAAACCTGTCATATACGGAAGTGAAATAAGGTTCTTGGCTTTGTTAAAATAATTAAAAATTTGTTTTGGGTAAATTGTTTTAACAAACTTAAATATCAAACTAACCAAATCTACTTTGCTATTATAGATGGCATCTTCAAGTACCATCACCACCAGCAACATTTCTCTACGAGTTTTTCTTGAGAAGGAGAAACTCGACGGTAGCAATTTCATGGATTGGCATAGGCAACTTCGGATTGTCCTACGCCATGAAGGGAAATTGCATATCATTGAGGAAGCCTTGCCCGAGGCCCCTGCAACTAATGCACCTAGGGCCGCCCGAGAGGCACATGAAAAACGCCTCAAGGACACGGAGGAAATAACGTGCCTTATGCTTAGCACAATGAGCTCCGATTTGCAAAAGCAAATGGATCATTTAAGTGCTTTCGACTTGCTCGCGCAGCTCAAGGACATGTTCCAACAGCAAGCGAGGCAAGAGAGGTACGAATGCCTCAAGTCCGTCCTAGGTTGCAAGCTCCAGGATGGCGGGAACGTAAGCGCTCATGTGTTGCGTATGAAAGCAAACATGGAGCGCATGGAGAGGTTAGGGTTCTCCATAGGGAGGGAGAAGGCGGTTGATCTCATCCTCCAATCCTTGCCCAATGCATATGATCAATTCATCGTGAGTTATCATATGCATAGTATGGACAAAACCCTCATGGAGCTTCATGGGATGCTCAAGACCGCGGAGTCAAGCATCTCGAAGCCCAAGGGCACCTCATCCAATCCCGTCTTGGCTATCCGGGAGGGCCGCATCCAAAAGAAGAAGCCAAATCCTTCCCATAAGGGAAAGGGTAAGGGCAAGGTTTGTGCCACCAAGCCTACCCCTACCCCGGTGGCAAAGGGCAAGGGGAAGATTCCCCAAGCCAAGGCCCCAGAGGATGCGCAATGCTTCTTTTGCGGGGACAAGGGGCATTATCGCCGAAGCTGCCCAAAGTACCAAGATGGCCTCAAGAAGCTCAAGGCAATGAGCATCTCGGGACCTTCGAACCAAGGTACGTTAATGATTGAGCTCCATCAAACTTCTATTTCAAAGGGCTGGGTTTTAGATACCGGCTGTGGCACTCACATTTGTAATATGGTGCACGTGCTAAGGGAAATTAAAGGCTTGGAGCGTGGAGAGCTGGATCTAATTATGGGGAACCGAGAGGTTGTGCCCGTAGAAGCAAAAGGGAGTGTCGAGCTCTCTTTTAGAACCGGTCTTTCCATTGTTCTTATTAATGTATGCTATTCGCCCTACGTGGCTAATAACATTTTATCTTTACATGCTTTGTATGACGATGGTTTTTCTTTTAAATTTATGAATGGATCTATTTTATGTTATAAAAATGATGTTTGTTATTTTAAAGCTTTACCATGTCATGGAATATATGAAGTTGATGCATACATTGAAAATAAGAGACCTATCATGAATATTGATTCTCAATCCAAAAATTGTTTGGATAAATATTCCTTATGGCACGGTCGTCTTGCTCATGTAAACAAGACCCGCATCACCAAGCTCCAAGTGGACGGGATCTTGGAATCATTTGACCTTGGGTCAAAAGATGTATGTGAATCTTGTTTACTAGGCAAAATGACCAAAGAACCCTTCACCGGAGTTAGTGAGAGGGGAAAGGGTCTTTTGGAAGTCATTCACACCGATGTGTGTGATCCTTTCAAAAATGTCACAAGGAACAATACTAGATATTTCGTTACCTTCACGGATGATTATAGTAGGTATGGATATATCTACTTGATTAGACAAAAGTCTGAAACCTTTGAGGTGTTCAAGACATTTCAAAGTGAAGTAGAGAATCAATCGGGTAAGAAGATTAAGATACTACGATCGGATTGAGGCGGTGAGTATCTTACCTCGGAGTTTCTAGACCATCTTAGAAAATGTGGGATTATCTCACAATTAACTCCTCCTAGGACTCCACAATTAAATGGAGTTGCCGAAAGGAGAAATCGGACATTATTAGATATGGTCCGTTCTATGATGAGTCAAACGAAGGTACCCATTAGTTTTTGTGGTTATGCTCTAGAGACGGCGGTAAGAATCCTTAACCTCGTACCAACAAAGAAAGTTTAAACAACACCATATGAGTTGTGGCACAAACAAAAGCCCACTCTCTCATACACGACTAGGCCCATATTGAGGTTGTTACACCTACAAAAGCCACAACATATCATGATTGGCCTACAAAAGCAATAGCATAGCAAATTGGCCTACAAAAGCCATAACACATCATTGGTGAGTTACAAAAGTCATAACATATCAACATTGGCCAATAAAAACCTTTAACATACCTATTGTTGGATATATGCCCACTGATACACGTATATTGGATCACTGCCGATGAGGCACGGGCCTATTGGGTCACACGCCAAGCGTTGAATCCGACAACACATGTCAAGAGAGATAATTAGGGTTTCTGTCGACCTTCACGGGCCCTCACGGGTCATGAAGAGGTCGTGACGTGAAGCCCTTCACGAGGCTTCATGGGCCGGTCGGGGATCGTGGGGGTGATGCCTTCACGACTTCCTCACGGGCCGTGAGAGCCCGTGAAGGCAGAAGTCTAAGTGACACTTTGATATTATTGGACCTTTTTGTTTGGTACAATGGAAGGGTGCCATTATGGCCGACCCTGGTGCCTCACAGAATTCCCTTTAACTTCTAAAAGTGCATGTTTTCTCTCTTGAAAGAACCTTTTGCCATTTGACTAACCTACACACTTGGGAGAGCTTGTGAGATACATAGAAGCTTAGAGAGATAGTTTGTGTGGGTGTTTTCAAGAGTTCATCTGCTGTTCTTGGGCCCTTGTTCACGTGGTGAAAGCATAGTGGTTCAAGCTTTAGCAAAGGTGGTTCACGCAAGGCTTGGTGTAGATATCAATAGAGGGACTCGTCTTGGAGTTCAAGCATTACATCAACTACAACAAATCAACCAGAGACATCAAGGGTATGGTCTCACTTTCTGGTTTCATTTGTTCTTCTTGTTGCTATCATGTCTTGTAGCTAGATCCCACTATGTGTTTCTTGTGCATGAGCTTTGAAAACCCGAAATGAACTTGTTTTTTATCTTCATGCTTCCGTTGTGCTTGGGTTTTGTTGTGCATGAGAAACCTTCACCTATATATCATATCATAACTCAATTGGCCTACAAAAAGCCATTAACTTGCATACATATCAAATTACAACTCAATTGGCTTGTAAAAAAGGCTCTAACATGCATAATCATCAAGTTAAAACTCAATTGGCCTACAAAAAGCCTCTAACATACATACATATCAAATTACAACTCAATTGGCCTGCAAAAAGCATCTGACATGCATAATCATCAAGTATTTGGTTTCTAGCATTCAAACAACTATATAACATTCTTGATATCATGCTTAGGTTAACCGGTACTCACCTGTTGAGCTAAAGCAGGCAAATATAGTGTTCCGGCTCTTACTTGTCATCAAACGCACCTATAACACGTTATTCATATTTAAGACATTAACACACACGAATAACAACTAAAACACTATAATTAATCCCATAATGATGTCTTTAATCTATTTATTAGTCTAAACAAACTTCCCATAAGTCAATGTACAGAAACCAACAAACTATCGGCTGAAACAGGGCTCCTTGTGGCCACAAGCGATGTTACTTGCGCCCACAAGGGGATAAGACTACTTGTGCCCACAAGGACAGAAGACTGCTTGTGCCCACAAGGGCAAAAGGCTTCTTGCGCCGACAAGCATTCTCTTTGCGGCTGTAAGCAATCTTTCCCTTGCGGCCGCAAGCAGTATTTTCTTCCTTACACCCGCAAGCAAGTCTGTTTCAGACCAATGACGTGTTTTAGCACTCAGTTCACACCATTTTTCAACCAAAACACTTCCAATCAATTTTCAATCAACTTCTTGTAACATCCGTAAACCTGGCCTTGTTGTGGGCGGGTCAAAGGTAAGTTGGAATGCGTTTATTTATTATTAATTATGTGATTATTTTGGGATTAATTAATCATATTATTAAGTTAATTAATTAATTAAAAGAGTTAATTAGTTAATTAAGGACATGAGTTACTGGATATATTTAATTATGTTTGTGTATGCATGAAGTAAAGCAAATGGTATGTATGCATGTAAGTATGGGCATACGTGATGATGGGTATGCAAATTTAGTTTAAGGATTTGCCATCTCCTGCTTTGATGCTTTCAAAGGGTTGTGTACGTGTGTATGCATATATCAAGCTTATCCTCTGCACATTTGAAATAAAGGAAAAGTGTTTGTGTGTGTGTGTGTTTTGAGAGAAAGAACAACGAATTGTTGGTATCTGCCCACTGACACACGTAGGCCAGCATCACTGCCGATGAAGCGCGGGCCTATTGGGTCACACGCCAAGTTTCAATCTCGACAGCCTACTATAAGAGGAAAGAGTCAAAACGGTCAAATTCCAGTTGACCTAGGCTTCACGACCGTGAAGGATGCTCCACGGGTCGTGAAGCAGCTCGTGTCCACGAGTCCTGTCGTGGGCCGCATGGCTCGTGAAACCCTAGGGCTTCACGACCCTACACGGCCCGTGAAGGAGGTCGTAAAGGCACGAACCCTCACAATTCTTGCACGGCGCGACACAACTCGTGGAGGATAAATGGCCAGTCGTGGCTCATTTATCCTTCACGGCCCGTGAGAGCCCGTGTAGAAGTCGTGAAGGCAGAATTCCAAGTGACACTTGTGTTTTATTGGACCATTTGAGTTGGTCCAATGATATGGTGCCATTGGGGTCCGACTCTGGCTCTTTTGAACAGAATGGAGGTTTTTAAAAAGAAGCTACTCTTGGTCCATTTTGTGCAATACATATACTTGTGAGTTCTTCCATTGAGAGAGAGAGAGCAAGATCAAGTGTTGGTGATTTGTGCACAAGTGTTTCAAGGCTGTTCTAGAAGATATCCATCAAGTGTTGGTGGTGCTTCGGTTTGCTAGTATAAAGAAGTTGAAGGTTTCTTGGTGTGGACTTGCATTAGGGCTTGGAGCCTTTTGTTTCAAGCTTACATCCCAAATCCGAATTGTTCCAGCCAAGTATCAAAGTCTTCGAGGGTATGATTTGATCTCCTTCTTCTCTTTGTTCTTGTTTTTGGTTGCATGCATGTTCTTGCAAGTTTTCACCACCATTGGGAAATGATGGGATCGTTTTATGTGTTTTTGTTGCTTCCGTTGCGTGCTTTGATCCCCATGGATTCCCAACAGTGGTATCAGAGCCATATTTGTAAGATGCATGCACCTTTGTGGCTTGAAAATCCATATTTTCGATTTTGGACATTCTGTCCAGAAGGTCTTCACCGGCCGTGAAGCTTGCTTCACTAGTCGTGAAGGCCATACGACCAGTCTCGTGGGGTGGTGGTCATGAAAGGTTTTTAATCTGTTTCACGAGTCGTGAAGCGTACTGCCTTCATGGCCCGTGAGGGCCCATGAAGAGAAGTAGCTCGTGAAGGCGTCGTGAACAGGCTGTTTTTGGCCTTTTGGGAAAAGAAAACTTGATATGCATTTTGGCACATGATTTAGGTGTTTCCAGAATCATTTTAGGCTGTTTAGCCTTGTAGATTAAGCCCCATAATATCCTAATTCTTTTATATGTATGTATTGGGTGGTTTTGGCATAAAATGCACACATGCATACATGTAAATTGTGTATATATGAATATGGATTTCAAAGTGTTTGGAATCCTAATGCATATGTACAGGGTTTATTCTTGTGCCTTTAGTTTTTGAATAAACTTAATTGGGATATTGTTTTGTGCATGGTTTGGTGTGGTACACCATGCTTTGTGGTTGTTTCGTTTTTCTGAGCACCGGTTTGAGCCTAGACCTTTGTGCGGTTGTTTGGTTGCTTTATTTGTTGTTCATTCATTTGGTGGTTTGTACCACATTTGATTTGTAATAATTTATTTAATCCGGTTTTTAATAATTTATTTATTTGTGGCTTGCACGCCAAAGTATTTATTCTTGGTAATTGTATATTAGCATAGAATAGATTGTGTGGCTTACATGCCATTTCTCTTTGAATCATGTATGTAATGAGAAGAGAAGACCGGAGGCACCAACGGGAGTCTTGGGAGACGTCTTCGCTACCTCGGATCCGGAGGGGCGGGATCGAGTGGGAGCACACCACGAAGTCTTGGATTGTTTGTCCTTAGTAGACTTAGTTCCTCGGTTGGCTCACCGGGGAACACTTAGGTTGGCTCAAATCGGTTTTGTGTGCGTGGTTGTGTAGTTTTATTTATTTGTTTTTCTTGTGTGGTTGTAGGATCTTCGTATGCTAGAAAATATTTTGAAAATAATAAATCTATATAGTTTTCCTTAATTGGTTAACAAACCCCGCTCGCTCACATGATTAACAAACGAATATAAAGTGTTTATGTTCAATTGGTGAAAAATGCGTTTTGTCACTTATTTGTTAATCAAAACGAAAAGAGGTTTTTTTACCGGAAAAACAAAAGTCCCGTTTTTCTCAAAAACGTAAATCACACGCCATCCAAAAGATGACACCACCCGAATCTAATGAAGCATGGGACAATTGTCGAGCTTAGCACGAGTTGTTCCATGTGGACTTGTGTGGAAGGTGCGTGTGGCGTCTTGAAATCTTTGGTTGTCGAGCTTAGCACGAGCCAAATATTGTCAAGGGCGTCATCGTGTATCTTGTTGGACGATTTGCAATTCCGATTTAATACGCCTTGATAATTGTCATGCCTATACCGAGTTATCAAAGCGGCTTATTGAGGAATCGGTGTGGGAAGGGATCAAACATGCCAAACCGGTGCTATGAGTACCGAAGGATCCCGCAAGTGCCTAAGAGTTGTAGTCACGGATTGCAATTGGTAAAGCGTTTACCGGCCTAAATACCTTCACGAAGTGATCCGCGGTAAACCCGTCATGTAGTGAAGTTATGTTGGGTTCTTAGCCCTTGTTAAATTTAAGTGTTAAACTATTGGGTAATTATTTAACAAGGATTAAAATATGTCGAACTAACCTTTTGTATGCTTTGCCTTCTTTTAGATGGTATCTACAAGCAACACCGCGACACACATTTCACTCCGTCCATTTTTGGACAAAGAGAAACTGGTAGGCGTAAACTACATGGATTGGCTTAGGCAATTGAGAATTGTCTTGCGCCATGAAAGTAAGTTGTACGTCCTAGAGGAACCACTTCCGGAGGCTCCTGCTACCACCGCTACGCGGGCCATTAAGGATGCTTATGAGAAGCGTCTTAAAGACACTAATGAGATGACTTGCCTCATGTTGACGACCATGAGTTCTGAATTGCAAAGGCAATTCGAGGACGTTGTTGCGTTTGACATGATCTTGCAGCTAAAGGAAATGTTCCAGCAGCAAGCGAGGCAAGAACTCTACGAGTGTGTCAAGGCCTTTGTAGGGTGTCGGATGCAGGAGGGCGGGAACGTGAGCTCCCACGTGCTTCGTATGAAGCAATACGTGGACCAGCTCGAGAGGTTGGGCTTTCCTATGGGGAAAGAGTTGGCTACAGAAATTATCCTCCAATCTTTGCCTCAAGCATATGGTCCGTTCATTGTGAACTACCATATGCATAATATGGATAAGTCCTTGATGGAGTTGCACGGCATGTTGAAGACCGCCGAGTCTAACATGGCCAAGGCAAAACCATCGACCTCCGCACCCGTCCTAGCCATCCATGAGGGTGGTGCTAAGAGGAAGTGCCCCGCTTCAAGCTCCAAGGGCAAGGGAAAGGGGAAGGCAAAGGTGGCAACACCCAAGCCCAAACCACTCCCGGCGTCGGAGCCGAAGGGGAAGGAACCCGCTCCTATAGCCCCCTCACCGGAGGAGGCCACCTACTTCTTCTGCGGGGAGAAGGGACACTACCGGCGTAGTTGCCCCAAGTACACGGAGGAGCTCAAGAGGCTTCGCGCCAAGGGACAAGGCGCCTCCGGTACATACATGATTGAACTCCATAACACTTCCACTTCTAACGCTTGGGTCTTGGACACCGGGTGTGGTACTCACATAGTTAACAATGTGCAGGTACTAAGAAGAAGTAGGGACTTGGTTGATGGGGAGCTGGATCTCATCATGGGAAACAAGGTGGTTGTCCCGGTTGAGAAGATAGGGAGCGTGGACCTCGCCTTTCCATCCGGCTTATCTATTACTTTATTAAATGTATCTTATTCGCCCTGCGTGGCAAGAAACATTTTATCATTTTATGCACTTGTTGACGATGGATTTGACTTTAATTTCTCTAATGGAATTATTTCATGCTTTTAAAAAAAATTTATTTTATTTTAAAGCACATCCATGTCATGGCATATATGAGACAAGAGTATGCTTGCAAAGTAATAGATCAATCATGAATGTTGGTTCTAAATCCAAATATGATTTGGATAAGTTATCTTTATGGCATGGTCGTTTGGGCCACATAAACAAGAAACGCATCGCCAAGCTCCAAGCGGATGGGATCTTGGAATCATTTGACCATGGGTCGGACGATGTATGCGAATCTTGCTTGTTGGGCAAAATGACCAAAGCACCCTTCACCGGCGTTTGTGAGAGGGGCAAAGACTTGTTGGATATCTTTCACACGGATGTGTGTGGTCCATTCAAGCATGTCACTAGGGATAACTCAAGGTACGTCGTAACCTTTACCGATGATTTCAGTAGGTATGTGTATGTCTACTTGGTGAGACAAAAGTCGGAAACCTTTGAGGTTTTCAAGACTTTCAAAAACGAAGTTGAGAACCAATTGGGTAAACGAATTAAGATGCTCAGATCGGATCGTGGTGGTGAGTATCTAAGTTCGGAATTCCGTGACTATCTAAAAGATTGTGGAATTGTTTCGCAATTGACACCTCCTAGGAAACCAAAATTAAATGGTGTCGCCGAGAGGAGGAACCGGACATTATTGGATATGGTTCGGTGTATGATGAGTCGTACGGATGTACCCATTAGCTTTTGGGGCTATGCATTGGAAACGGCCGTTAGAATCCTTAACCTCGTACCAACTAAGAAGGTCAAGAAGACACCCTTTGAGATTTGGCATGGAAAGGTTCCATCGCTTTCATATCTAAAGGTTTGGGGTTGTCCAGCCTACGTGAGACGTGAGGTGGAGGACAAATTGAAACCCCGAGCCGAGAGGTGTTTGTTCATTGGATACCCTGCGGGGTCTATGGGATATTTTTTTTACAAACCGTTCGAGAACAAGGTATTTGTTGCTCGGAGGGCCGTCTTTCTTGAAAGGGAGATGCTATCCAAAGACGCTAATGGGACAAAGGTAGATCTTGAAGAGATTCAAGAACCCTCCAATGACCAACCTGAAGTTGGCACTAGTCCACTAGGTGGAAAGAGGCTATGGAGTCCGAGATGCAATCTATGTCGGATAACCAAGTCTGGGATTTGGTAGATCCGGTACCCGGGTGTAGACCCGTAGGGTGCAAATGGGTCTTTAAGAGAAAGACTGATGGCTAAGGGTTTCACGCAAACTCATGGTGTAGACTATGATGAAACCTTTTCCCCGGTGGCTATGTTGATGTCTATCCGGATACTCATGGAAATTGCCGCATTTCATGATTATGAGATTTGGCAAATGGATGTAAAAACCGCGTTCCTTAATGGGACACTTAGCGAGGAGGTCTTAATGACTCAACCCGAGGGTTTTGTACATGCCATGCATCCGGATAAAGTCTGCAAGCTTAAGAAGTCCATTTGTGGACTTAAGCAAGCATCGTGCAGTTGGAACCTGTGCTTTGATGAGAAAGTCAAAGAGTTTGGCTTTTCGAAAAGCAAGGATGAGCCGTGCGTATATGTCAGGGCTAGTGGGAGCATAGTTGTGTTCCTAGTCTTGTATGTCGATGACATACTCCTCATTGGAAACGATGTCCCGACCCTTCAAGGTGTAAAAACTTGGTTAGGGAATTGTTTTTCAATGAAGGATCTAGGAGATGCGACTTATATTCTTGGGATCAAAATCTTTAGAGATAGATCCAAGAGGCTTATTGGTCTTAGCCAAAGTACATATGTTGACAAAGTCCTAAAGCGGTTTAGGATGGAAGACTCCAAGAAGGGGTTCATTCCAATGTCACATGGTTTGGTATTGAGTAAGACTCAATCCCCTAGTTCCCCAGAGGAACGGGAAGTAATGAAGCGAGTGCCATATGCTTCGGCTGTGGGCTCAATCATATACGCCATGCTATGTACAAGGCCTGATGTATCATGTGCCTTGAGCATGACGAGTAGATATCAAGCAAACCCTGGCGAAGCTCATTGGACGGCGGTGAAGAGCATTCTCAAGTATCTTCGGAGGACTAAGGAGATGTTCTTAGTGTACGGAGGTGAGGAAGAGCTTAGAGTAAAGGGTTACTCTGATGCAAGCTTCCAAACCGATAGGGATGACTGCCGATCACAATCGGGGTTCGTGTTCCTATTAAACGGCGGTGCTATATCCTGGAGGAGCTCCAAGCAAGACACCGTGGCCGATTCCACTACTGAGTCGGAATACATTGCGGCCAGTGAAGCTGCTAAGGAGGCCGTATGGATAAGGAAATTTCTGCTTGATGTGGGAGTGGTTCCAAGCATCATCGACCCTGTTGAGATCTTCTGTGATAACGAGGGTGTCGTTGCTTTGGCAAAGGAACCAAGGTCTCATCAACGCACGAGGCATATTCCACGGAAACATCATTTTATCCGGGACGTGGTCGAAAATGGAGACATAGTCATCAGCAAAGTACACACGGATAGCAATTTGGCGGATCCGTTCACTAAACCGTTGTCGCAAGCCAAGCACGATGCCCACACACGTGCTATTGGGATTAGATTTGCTAGAGACTTGGTTTGAGTTGTATATTGGTTATTGTATTCGATTTATTTACTGTGATATTGGGAACATTAAGCAATATTGTATTTTTGAATGTATTGATTATTAAATGGAGATTTAATGATACGCGTGTAGCGAATACTTTCTTTAAATCATTATTGTGTTCCAACTTTGCATGTTTTATCACTTCCTTGAATGTTCTACATTCTGAACTGTCCACGATCGGTCATTCTTCAAGGAAGGAAGTATGAACGAAGATCGAGGGAAATGATTGGTCATAGTGTTCAATAGGGATTGAATACAAGGGACGCAATATTTCGCCTATACTTGAAAAGAGTTTCAAGTGATTGGACGACCCACACCTGATCTTACTTCATGGTACATGTCAAGAGTAAATCAGGATGATAATATCTTTTATCCTTAGACCGGAGATGCATGTGTTTCACTATTTTGGTTTGCTTTATTCTGACTGCTTTCAAACGTAGTCCGTAACTGGCTATTATAAAGGAGGTATTTGGGTAAAGTATTGCCATTGTATTGGAGGCAATGTAGTCGAAGGAATTTGTTCCTCTGTAAAGAGAGATATCCCTGGTCCCCTCGATGATTGGGCGCTGACACCAAAATGCATGGCCATGCTCGAGTTTGCAATGATTGTTGATCAGCTGCAACTCACCTTTTGGTCACCACCAATCTTGATCGAGAAACATAATCGTGAAAGATCGGAGAATGACTTTGTACCATGTCTCGTGTTCACTTGGATATCGCGAACAATAAGATAATTGATCACTTATCTGTAGGACCATGTCAAACTCTTTTAGTTTATCATGGTACTTGTCAGGGATGACATACCCCATGTTTAGTTGGGGGCAGGGATGCCTTGCTAGAGGCCGCTCCCTATCTGTGGTGCCCATGGATACGGTGTGTCATGTGCAAGTGGGAGTTTGTTGGTATCTGCCCACTGACACACGTAGGCCAGCATCACTGCCGATGAAGCACGGGCCTATTGGGTCACACGCCAAGTTTCAATCTCGACAGCCTACTATAAGAAGAAAGAGTCAAAATGGTCAAATTCCAGTTGACCTAGGCTTCACGACCGTGAAGGATGCTCCACGGGTCGTGAAGCAGCTCGTGTCCACGAGTTCTGTCGTGGGCCGCATGGTTCGTGAAACCCTAGGGCTTCACAACCCTACACGGCCCGTGAAGGAGGTCGTGAATGCTCGAACCCTCACGATTCTTGCACGGCGCGGCACGACTCGTGGAGGATAAATGGCCGGTCGTGGCGCATTTATCCTTCACGGCCCGTGAGTGCCCGTGAAGAAGTTGTAAAGGCAGAATTCCTAGTGACACTTGTGTTTTATTGGACCATTTGAGTTGGTCCAATGATATGGTGCCATTGGGGTCCGACTCTGGCTCTTTTGAACAGAATGGAGGTCTTTAAAAAGGGCTCTCTTAGTTCATTAGCTACTATTGGTCCATTTTGTGCAATACATATACTTGTGAGTTCTTCCATTGAGAGAGAGAGCAAGATCAAGTGTTGGTGATTTGTGCACAAGTGTTTCAAGTCTGTTCCAGAAGATATCCATCAAGTGTTGGTGGTGCTTCGGTTTGCTAGTACAAAGAGGTTGAAGGTTTCTTGGTGTGGACTTGCATTAGGGCTTGGAGCCTTTTGTTTCAAGCTTATATCCCAAATCCGAATTGTTCCAGCCAAGTATCAAAGTCTTCGAGGGTATGATTTGATCTCCTTCTTCACTTTGTTCTTGTTTTTGGTTGCATGCATGTTCTTGCAAGTTTTCACCACCATTGGGAAATCATGGGATCGTTTTGTGTGTTTTTGTTGCTTCCGTTGCGTGCTTTGATCCCCATGGATTCCCAACACGAATAACGTAAACTTGAAATTTGAAAGAGGATTTGGTGGTTTATAATTCAAACAGAAGGTAAGGTTATGTTTCTTTTATGATCCGGGTCATGTTGATATGTTTTGTTGCTAAGTTGTGCTTGTAACATGAGAAACACTATGGATGAACTTATATGAAAACTTGATAAATGGGTTATGTCGGTTTTGCTATGTTCTTGAGTTTTTATGGTGTTTTGATGCATGAAAGCATGTTTATAGATGATTTAAAATGTTTTGGTATAACTTCAATATGATTTGTTAAGTTGTGGAAATGATCCATGGAGGTATTGAAGTTGGCGGATTGTATATTGAAGAATATGATGATGGAATCCGACATTGAGAAATCCGATTACCCTAAATCCGACGAACCCAAAAATCCGGGAATAAGAAATCCGATAATGATGGATTCCGACATTATCGGAATCCGTGGTTAATGAAAACCGATGGTCAAGAATCCGGAACCTAAATCCGACAAATGTGAAATCCGATGATGGATTCTGATAGTTGAAATCTGAATGAGTTTAAATCTGACACATGATATCGGATTTTCGCAAATCTGATAGTTTAGGCGGATTTCCTTGAAATCCGATGGTTTTTGATGATTATTGATGCTGAGTTGATTCTTGGATGCTATATGCTATATGTAAATGCTTATGTAACTTTAGTTTATTGTTTATGACTAAAGAAGATATACAAATATGTTTCATATATATATTTATGAACTGAATATTGATTTCAGTTTGTTGTGTTCTCAGGAACTACGAAGACTCAGTGATATTAGACAACTGAGCAAGTGCGATTAAGGACTGAGGTGAGTGGAAGGTTACTCACGAGTGGTGTTGTTGGTAACGGTTGTGGTTACTTGATTTTGAGATATTGTTATGCTTGAATAGACTGTTTAGTCTGATTTGCCATGATAGACTAAGTAGTCATATATTTATTGATTGTTGATAGCATGCTAGACTGTTTAGTCTGAATGCCTTGATAGAATACCTTGACTGTTATTCGTTGTTAGTTGATTGTTGATTGTTGTTTTAGATCTCTATGGTATGTGTGACCCGTGTACATGGTTAATTGTATGTGCACGCGGTGTCACCTGTATCTATGGTTAATGGTATGCATACATGCTTGTGGAGGTTAGCTAACGTGTTTTATTACGCTGGGCTTATATGCTATTGGTTGCACAGTTCTTGATCTTCTGATGCATTTGTTGCAACGGAAGGGGTTTAATTGTACCAAGTAGCAAATAGCAATCGGTAAACCTTTGCTTTGGCCTGCATCGGTTGCAGGTTCTGTAGAACCGCCGTTCCTCTAGAGATTGGTTTGGTTTGTGAGATTTGTGTGTAGATCTCTTTGTTTGATCTATGAGAGATCTGTACGCTTGATCGATTGAGGATTGCTTGTGCTTGTTGTTAGGGGTTGCTTGTTTGTAGCTTTCAGTCACTTAGATTTGTGCTGATTCCTCATGGCTGATTGCTTTTTGCAGGTTTGGTTGTTTGGCAGTGTTTTTGAAAAAGAGGAATTTGACCAATGCTCTGATATTACGTTTTGAGAAGAGACAACCCGTGTTTTATAAATATTTTGTAACACAACTTGATGTAGTGGTTTGTGAATAGTACTTTGTACTTTGTGGGTGGTTGTTTTAATGAATTAAGTAAACACTGTCCGCAACAATTTAAAACAAAACAATGGCTTGAGAATTTACAGTGTTACAAGTTCGTATCAGAGCCTTGGTTTGGCGATGCAGGCACTGCTAGAGTGTTGCATTCCCAAATCTTGGCTCATGTTGGGTTAAACTTTCCATGGGGAATTAGAGTGAATTGGAGAAGCTGTGTGTTAGTAAGTATGTTATGTACTAACGGTTTAATCTAATGAGTTTGTGAGATGATGTGATTGTACAGAGAGATATGGCTGACAGAGAGATTCCCATTCTTCCTCCTGTGACCCAAGCGACATCAGAGGCACCCGTACTTGAAGAATTAGCTACTACGAATTTGGCAGGAACATTTGATCAGGAACAGGAAGGAGATCAGAGTGAACATATCTATAAGCTTGAAAATGAGCTCTTGGAGCTTCGAAACAAAGTTCATATTATGGAACAACAAAAATAGACTCAAACAGAATCAACTCTAGTTCCAACCTCGATCAATACTCAATCAACCCCTGTACCAGTAACGACACCACTACCACTGGTAAATCAGATTATGCAACAACCGTTTGATTATCCGTTTATATCACAAGGATCTTTGCCTTTTCCGTTTCCTGGATACAAACAACCTTGTACGTACAAGCAATTTTTAGATTGCAAACCTTCGAAGTATCGAGGGAGTTCTGACCCTAACATCACATTGAACTGGTTGAGGGAGATGGTCAAGGCGTTAGACGCCTATAATTGTGAAAATGAACTGAAAGTGAAGTATGCAACAAGAATGTTAAAGGGGGATGCGATGGTATGGTGGGATTCAATAACCCGACATTTTACCGAGGAACAACAGGAGAGTATCACTTGGAATCAATTTGAGGAGAAGTTGGTCGAACAATACTACAACTCATTCGAGATTTCAAAACTCTAGAAAGAGTTTATGGACTTGAAGATGGCAGGAAACATGTCGGTAGACGATTTGATAAAACAATTCAATGAGTGATTGCGATTTGTGAAGCAATGGATGCCTGATAAGGCATCACAGATACAACATTTTGTGGGAGCTTTGCCTCCTGAATAACGAGATGTTACTATATGGGCGAGTACATTATCACAAGCATTTACTTTAGCCAAGTCGGCTGAGGGTGATGGAAAGGCAAGAGATAAAATGAGTCGAGAACATATTTCATAGCAGAAATCAAAATTTGAACATTTTAATGCTCAGCAAAGACAGAGCGGGAGAAGTGGCCAAAAACAAAGAAATCAAAATAATAGACCTATGATAGGTAGGTCTAAACAAAGTTCGCAACGGTGTCGTCGGTGCAGATCTGTTCATACGGAGCCTTGCACACCCCAGACTTTGTGTTGTGTTCGATGTGGATTGTTCGGACATGAGATTAAGGATTGTGGTTTCCCTCGGAGTGTGTGTTGGAATTGTTAGAAAGAGGGTCATCGTACGGGTGAATGTTATGAGGAAAGGATAACGGGGTTGGGGTCAGGAGTGGATGCAGGTGGGGGATTCTCGTTAGCAGGTGGACGAAAGAGAAAGAACCCTTTTGCGCAACAGGATAGAACTTTTGATATGATGGCTGACGACATTGCCAATATGGAAGATGATGTAACGGGTACGTTTTGATAACCTTTATGTCTGTATGTGTGTTTATTAACCTAAGAGTTAATTATTAATGTTGATGCCTATGTGTGCTAAGTGTATATGCTTACTTCTGAAGAGAATGATTCTTTAGAAGTAGAGATAGATGATACATGTTATCTAAATCATGAAATTATTTGATGTTTATGTCAGAAAATGATATGATGGTACTATGTGATATTTGAAATGATGTGAATTGGGTATGAGTGTCACACCCCGCCAAGGCAGAATCACGAAGTGTGACGGAGAGGATCGTCATAACACATTGATATCAAATAGAGACAAACCACTAAATGCAAATATTCCAACGTGTCAGTACGTTTCCCCGACACAAGAGGGTACTTGTGCCGTGTTAAGTCGATTCCATGGCAACATAGCCAAACAACAAGAAAAGAACGTGCAAATGTAAACCCCACAACCCGGGTCAAGTATACGGGCAACAAGCCCAAAACTAAATAATAGTTTTGAAATATTTACAAGCATCCACATCACAAAATAAATAAATATATCAGATTCGCGCTATTAGACACACTAAGACCCGACTAGAGTCTTCTAAGCACCTTAAGCGTTAGCGTTAGGATTACCTGAGAATGAACACTCGAAAATGTCAACATAAAGTTGGTGAGCTCGTAGGTTTATAGAAATAGAATAGTTGCCGTGTAAAGTGTTTAAGTAGGACAAATGTGCACGTATAGCATGTTAAGCGTGTTGATGTTGTACCAACATCCAAACCACCAGGTTCAATAGGAATCAATAGGAATCAAATCATAGTCTTCCAAGCAGTTATTATAGCATAGCCAGCTGGAGCATAAACCATGGCTCATAGTAATATAGGAATCAATAGTCATCAACCAACATCAAGTAGTTTTTGCATATATGTCACATAAGTTGTCCAAAAGAAATAAGAAATAGTCATCACAGCATAAAAAGTTTAAAAGAGAGTTTGAGTGTCATTCTCCCCAGAGAAATTTAGTAAAAAGTGGCCACGAGTACTCACCATAGTAAATAGCTTGGTCAATCGAGTCTTAGCGCGCTCACAAATCTACAAACAATTATTTCATATAGGTTATATTCGATTCACGAGTAATAGTCTTTTTATGCGTTATCCTTGAGCTATTAAATTTATTAGCATTCGTGATTATCTTTTACACTAGGTTGCATAAGTGCATCCATCTCTTGGGTCTAACCCCAATATGAATATTTTAGTTTTGAAATTTTGTTTATTTCCCTTTTTAAATTGTGTAGATTAAATACTGAAATTTTCGGTACTCTTCGTATATTTTTAAATTAATCCAAACGTCCCAATTATTTTCCTAACTTTTTATGGAAGAGACCTTTATGCCTCTATTATTTTATATAAATTTTTCCAGAGATGAAATTATTGTTTATTATTTTTAAGAAAATCTTTAATTGATGTTGGTCAGAAAATGCCTCCAGCTCGCGTGACATAAAGTTATTATTTATTTAAAATACTAAACAACCTTAAAAAAATATTAAAATTTTAGAGTAATTTAAAACACGGGAAAATACATTCATGCACATCTTTATCCTCTAATTCGGATTTTTGAATGGTTTACTATATTATAAAACTCTGATTTAAGAATTTCCTTACACTTCCAGATTTGATAACTAAAATGTTTTTACCCAATTAAAATAGAAAGAAAATCCAATAAATTCTAATATTTTATACAGTGCTTATAAACACCCTAAAGTTTATTCATATTATGTTTTGGCCTCTAATTTGAGACCTAGGATTAATTATGATAGTTCAAAGTCTGTTATAGAAAACCCTAGGTTTTCCAGATTCAACCACAAAAATGTTTTTATTTAATTAAAATAGTAAAAAAACTTAATATATTCTAAACTTCTTACAGGAATTTTAGAACTCATGAAATAGGTTTTAGGAATTTCAAAGTTGGTAGACTAAACTGTCAGAAAAAACAGTTTTGCGCAACTAAACGATTTTGGTTATTTGAGTGACCAAATCAATTTCTTTTTGTATGAAACCAGTTGGAGATGAAAATAGACTCAGATTAATTCATTCTGGAATCAAAAATCGATTTATTTAGATTTGGTTTGGTTTAGATATGAACTCTTAAAATTCATCCATGTTTTCTGTCTAGATTCACCAATCCTTGTTCTTCATGTTTTTGATTAGTTAATGCCATTCTTTGGGTTTGTTACTCTCCCAAACACATCAAAATCATTACTTTATGTGTTATTAGGATGTCTTTGATTCATTTGATAATCCATCAGTTAGGGTTATCGAAGAGAAACAAGAAAAGAGATTAAAGATGTATAGTAACCGACTACATACCTAAAACTCTTCGAATGGAACCGATTTTTGACTAGGCTTCTTGAAGCTTTGAAGAACCAATCTAATGGTCATTTTGGGGCTGGGAATTTCATGAATGATTAGAAGAAAGAGAGAAATTGTGTGTGTGTTTATGGTTTTTGAGTATTTATGGTAACTAGTAGATACTTAGGTAGGTTTTTGAATAGTTTGTATTATTTTGGAAACATTGGTTTGTTTCCTCCTTCCTTGGCTGATTTTCTTCTAATTTATTTGTATTATTACTATTATTATTTTTAATTTAATCATATTTATTATTATTTTCTTGAGTTTTACACTTACATTTCTTGTTGGTGCATTTTATTTTTAATGTATGGTACAACTTACTAGAGTTCTTGAGTGAAGTTTATGATGTTTTATTTGATTTAATATATTAGTTATTATTTTTGTACATCATTAACATAGTTCATTAAGTCACGGAATTAACTTGTCATTGCGTTCTTCTATAGACATTTGTTTATTTAATCGGTGTACAAGGAGTTAGTTCAACTTTCGTAGTATAAAGACTTCGCCCTGACTCTATTGTTAGTACAACCCAAGTATTTTGAGTAATTAGCCATACTTGGCACCCTGAATTTAGCATTTACTAGGTTTTAGAATCATATTAGAACACAAGTTTAAGTTAAATGACTAGCGATCGGCTACAAGTCAAGCCAACCAATTGGATTTGGTGACGGATGTCACAGCATTCCCCCGTTAGAAGAATTTCGTCCCGAAATTCAGCTTGCATAGTGGTTTGAATTTTACTTGTCAAATAGATGTTGGTATTTGATTCTCATTTGCTCTTCCCGCTCCCAAGTAAACTCCGGTCCGCGATTGGAGTTCAAGCGAACCTTGACTATCGGGATTCTGCTCCTTTTTAATTTCTTCACTTCTCGACCCAAATTTTCGATGGGTTTTTCTATGAAATGCAAGGTGTTGTCTATTTTGATTTCAATTAAAGGCAAATGTAGGTTCGCATCCGCCAGACACTTCTTAGTCGATAGGCGACAGTGCCAACCTATTCAATGATTTCGAAAGGTCTCACATATCTTGGTGCTAGCTTACCCTTCTTATAATCTTCCCAGATTACTAAGAAGTGGGCTACTTTACTTTTCTAACCATGATGACCCACATTGAATCATGTCCACTACCAATCCTGGGTAATTTGTGATGAAATCCATGGTTATGTTTTCCCATTTCCATTCAGGAATCTCCGCCTACTGCAATAGGACTGAAGGTCTTTGATGCTCGGCCTTTACCTTTGAGTAAGTCTGGCACTTGCTGCCATAGATGGCTATGTCCTTTTTCATCCCTAGCCACCAATACATGTCCTTGAGATCTTGGTACATCTTATCCGCTCCTAGGTGAAGGGAATACTTCGTCAGGTTAGCTTCATCCATTATTAATGTCCTTAAATATCCTGCCCTTGGAATCCATATCCCTTCCACAAAGTACAAACCATGGTCCTCTCCTTTCTATAGTTGTTTGTCCAATCCTAGTAACATATCATTTTGAGCATTCACGTCATTAATTGCTTATTTCTGAGCTTCAAGTATCTTATCCTTGATACCCGATTGCATTGTCACACTCATTGCCCATATTCTCCTTGGCTTGACCCTCTCCTTCCTACTTAAGGCATCAGCTACCACGTTCGGCTTACCTGGGTCGTAATGAATTTTACAATCGTAGTCACTAAAGAGCTTGATCCAATGCTTCTGTATCATGTTTAACTCCATTTGGTCGGAAACGTGCTAAGTGTAAATAATAGTTTTCGTCCCACACAAGTAGTGCCTCCAACTTTTGAGTGCAAAGACCACGGCACCCAGTTCTAAATCATGGGTAGTGTAGTTTTTCTCGTGGATCTTTAGTTGTCGGGATACATATGCAATTACTTTACCCCTCTTCATCAACACCCATCCAAGACCTTGATTCTACGCGTTGCAGTACACTACAAAGCCGTCGGGTCCGTCGGGAAGCGTCAGTATTGGAGCGTTGCACCACTTCTCCTTTAGGGTCTAAAGCGCTCCCTCTTGTTTCTACTTTCCAATCAAATCTTGTGTCCTTATGGGTTAGTAGGGTAAGGGGTTGGCGATCTTTGAGAAGTTCTCGATGAACCTGCGGTAGTAGCCTGCTAATCCTACGAACAAGCAGATTTCTAAGGGTGTAGTTGGGGTTTTCCCATTTTTTTTGCGTTAATCTTACTGGGAGGTCTACATGTATTCCTTGTAGCAAAAATTTGCATTTCAAAATTAGTGAATAGCTTCTCCTTCCCAATTAACTCCAAATCGATCCCAAATGTACCTCGTGTTCCTCCTTAAACTTGGAATAAATCATAATGTTGTCAATAGAGAAGATAACGAATTTGTCCAAGAATGGCTCGCATACACGGTTCATTAAAACGATAGGTACTACGGGTGTGTTATTTAACCCAAAAGGCATAACGGTGAACTCAAAATGTCCATAACGAGTTCTAAATGCGGTCTTTGGGATGTCAACCTCGCGTAATCTTAGTTGATGGTAATCGGAACGAAGATCTGTCTTGGAACAACATCGCGAGCCTTTCAACTGGTTGAACAAATCTTGTATCCTAGGAAGAGGATATCGTTCCTTGATAGTGAGTTTATTCAGCTTATGGTAGTCGATGCACATCCGAAACGAATCATCCTTCTTTTGACGAATAGAACATGTACTCCCTAAGGCAATTGACTAGGTTGGATGAACCCTTGTCATGTAGTTCCTGAAGTTGGCTAGACAACTCTTGCATTTCTAATAGTGCAAATCGGTATGGTGATCTTGCTATAGGAGTCGCTCCTTGTATCAAGTTGATGCCAATTTCTACTTGTCGAATAGGGGTATTCCGGATAGGTTGTTGGGAAATACTTTTGTAAATTCTTGGACCACTGGAATCCCTTTGAGTTTCTTCTCTTATGCATTTTGTGCTCATAGGGTACTTCTGTTCCCCATGGGTTGGTCTCCACGAAGCATAAACATTTTGTCGTTTGATAAGGGAATTCGAACTACCTTCTCGTGACAAATGACCTCGGCCTTGTACTTTGACAATTAGTCCATCCCCCCCACCCACCCAACAAGAATCTCATGCCCAAAAGGAATCAAATCTATACCGAAGGAAACACCCTCCAATTCTAAGTTGCACCCACGTTTAATCGTACTGGCTTATACCTTTTAAACATTGGCTATCTCTATTAAGTAACTAGTGCCTAAATTACTAGGTTCTATATCTGTTAAAATTATGATTTTAACATAATTGTTCAAAGAGAATGCACCCGTAACCATGATGAGGTCCTAGCGAGCTTCATTAGCCAACATATCGAACGCTCTCCCACGAGCTTGGTTCCCTTGTCAATGTCCCATTCTTTACGATCTCATCTATTAGCACCCCAACTTTTAGTATCGCGCTTTGTATCGTAAGTAGTTCAGTTTCCTTAACCATTGCCATGATTTGGGGTATCCGCCCTGATATGTATCTCTCTATCCGTTTGAACTTGGGGATAACCAGGTGTAGATCTAGCTTGGCCAGCTTGTGAAATATGTTAGTATAACCTGCTATGTGTTCTTATGATTTATGTGCTTGTAAGATGATATGATGCATGAACATGAGTTTAAATATGTTTAAACATGTTTCTAGTGAGTTTTGATGAATGTTATAAAGTTCTGGAAATAAGCTATGGTTGAAGATATGAGGTTGGCGGATTTGGTAGAATGAAGAAGATGATTAAATCCGATTGTTGAAATCCGGTACCTTGAAAATCGACTCTTTTTATGAATTCCGATTCTTTGAGAAACCGATACATAGAATCCGAGAAACCAGAATCCGACATACCCCAAATTCGATTGTTATATATATGAAATCCTACACTTGAAAACCAAGAACCTAGAATCCGATACATGTAAAATCCGGAACCCAAAACCAATTGTTTGGAAATCCGATTGATAGAATCGAATTGCTTGGAATCCGATTCAACCCAAATCCGACAAGGGTGAAATCCGACAGTTTGTAAAATCTGACACTCAGAGTTGCGGATTTTTAGAAATCCGAGTTTCAAATCCGATTATTTAAGAATCCAACATTTTGTGTTTTGAAATTGCAATTGTTATTGTTTGTTGTTTATTTGGAGAATGATTAACTTATAATTATATGTGGACAGATATATTTATGAGGTTGAGACTGATTGGTTATTGATGTGCTTTCAGGCAATCCAAAGACTCAGTAACATTAGACATCTGAGTTCGTGCTACATTTGAGGTGAGTGAACGTTAATCGCGGATGGTAAAGATTTCGGTTAATGTTATTGATGTGATGCATGATGTGATTGAGATTGGATTGATTGATTGAACTGTTGATTGTGATTAATGATTGTTGATATCTGCTACATGACTATTTGGTCGATACGCGCTCTTAGGATGATTTTGAGTTGCGTTTGAGAAGTCAGCTATACGTGGAATTGGGTTGGACTCGTCTACTGGTTGGTTGAACAGTGGTAGCCTTACTGTTGCATATGTTGCTTCAGAGGAGGATTTCACTGTGCCAATTCAGTAGAGAGCTATCACTAAACCTTTGCTTTGGCCGGCATTGGTTGTAGGTTCTGCGCCGAACCGCTGATCTTCTTGGATATGTGATTACATGCTTTGATATTGACTGTGAATGTTTGCTTTTGGTGTTTAGCCTCTACTCACTTAGCTTTGTGCTAATTCCCCTCAGTTGAAGTTTTGCAGGTTTGTGTGGTTTAGGTCGAAGAAGGAAGAGTTGACCCCACTCTGATATTCTGTTTAAATGAAATGAGCCAATTGTTTTTGTAACACCAAACAGTTGTAGTTGTTGTTGGTTTTTGAACAAGTATTTTATATTTGTTAATATTGGTTTATATGTAATTAAGTTTGTTTAACTAAAGTGACCTCCAAGTCCTTGTTACAGAACCGACCAATGCTAAACATATTATGGCCAAGTCCTTATACAAAAGAAACCTTCTTTATTTTGATATTCTTTTTTACTATATCTCCGTACCCCATAATCAGTGCAACATTGTCATTCCCAAAACGAACATTCCCGGAGTACTTGGGAACCAAGTTGTTGACAAGACTCTAGTCACCTGTCATATGCTTGGAATGGGTCCTTGCGTGTTAGGTGATACATTGAGGTATTAATCCAGAATGGATCAGGAACAATTTTAAATTCAATGGTAAGTGGAATCTCTCCTCTTTCAAGACTTGTTGGACTGATGGTGCCCTTAAGATCCACTACCCGAACCACATATTTTCGTTGCCAAACTTGGAACATTTTTGGTTTTGCAACTGTTTGAGATGTGGGTGCTTGTTTGATGGTAACAGGTTCGTATCTTATGGTGTGTGGTTTGGATTCTTGGTTTGTGTTGGTTTTAACTTTTGAGCTGGATGTTTTTGAAGAATTCAACTTTGCCTTGGATGAGAGAAACTTGGTACATTGTGATTGAGATTTCCGTGTTTTGGATTCGGTATTATTCCAAGCCTTCAAAAACTCTTTGTACCTACCTTTTATGTATGCTTCTAACTCTTGAATTGTGATTAATCTATTTTCATAGTTCCAATAATTCATGAGTTTTTTAAAGCATTTTTGGTGACCCACAGATGAATGATTATTCCTTGTGATGTAATAAAGGTTGCATTTACTTGATTTGACCCTTGTGGTCTCCAATTCTCATAAGCACGAATTCCCGTTTGCTTTCGAAGTCCATCATATTCACATTTGTATTCACAATGGCCGTGCAAACAACCATGACTTGTGCAAAAACATGTACTTGCTTTCATTTCATTTGTGGAAAGTGAATTACAGTGACTAAAAAAATTTGAAATGTGATGACACTTCTTGGAAAAATCAAAACATGGCTTAGATAAATATGGTGGGAACTGTCGTTTGTTATCTTTTGTGCCAACACTTCTCTTGTTGTTGTCTTTTCTTCTTACATCTGAAACAATTGAGGAATGGTTAGTTGCGAGAGACTTTGAATTCTTGTTGACAACTTTGATTGGTGATTTTTGTTTGTACTTGTGAGAGTGTGTGAGATTGGTTTTCGAAATGGAATTTGGTTGCCTTTTGGTGGTTTCAGGTGAGTTGTGATTTTTTCTTGGAATCCATGGCCTTGCCACCTTTGATTTACCTTTTCTTCTCCGGTATACTTTCTTGTTGGATGGGAAGTAGTAGGAGTAGAAGTGCATGGTAGGGTTTCCTTTTTACAGTGACATGAAAGACTCTTTTTTTTAAAATAATAAGCTACAAGTATTTCGAGTTGCCTTTGTAAAACCATATGTCGTATATATACTATGGCTTCTAGTACCACTTGCGGCTGTTTAAGATCATTAGGATAGGTGAAACCAGTATACTCTTCTGTCTGAATGAGCTTTTGAGGCTCAGATGAGATAGATTCATTTAATTCTTGATAGTCAAAAGAAATTTCAGATTTTAGTTTAGAATTTCTTTTAAAATCCTCTTCCACAACCTCTTCTTCTTAACCAACAAATACCATTCTTTTAGTGATGCCATCATTCATTAAGTTGAAATCATATAATTGTTTGGAGGTCACTTTCTCACTGATTCGAGGGTTTTCAAATCCAAGACAATCATCGGTCAATTTTGAGAATTTTCGTTCTTATCAGTGTGTATTCAAGTTCTTTGATTTTTTAGTACAATTCACCCTTCTTTTTGAGAATAAATTTTGTGTCATTTTCTGCGCATGCTTCACGACCTGTGGAGCATCCTTCACGGTCGTGAAGCCTAGGTCAACTGGAATTTGACCATTTTGACTCTCTCTTCTTATAGTAGGCTGTCGAGATTGAAACTTGGCGTGTGACCCAATAGGCCCGTGCTTCATTGGCAGTGATGCTGGCCTACGTGTGTTAGTGGGCAGATACCAATAGATTCCGTCCTCGGAATCTGCTCAGCTGGAAATAAATGAGGGTATTGTTCCTTCATATCATCCTCAGTTTCCCATGTCATGTTAGGACCTAGGCTGTGCTTCCATTTGACAAGAACCAGTCTGATCAGCTTCTTACGCAACTTCTTTGTCTTTGCGTTAAGAATTTCAACTGGCTCCTCTACAAGACGTTTAGCTGAATCAACCTTCAGCTCTTGCAGAGGTAGAACTTGATCTTCATCGACTTTATACTTTCTTAGATAGCATACATTGAAAGTGTTGTGAATACCAGATAGCTCAGGAGGCAATTCAAGAGATACAGTCTGCTCGTTGACCTTTGGGATAATCCTCAATGGACCAATATAACGTGGACTCAGCTTACCCTTACGTCCAAACTGAATCACCCCCTTCCAAGGAGATACCTTCAAGAATACCCTATCGCGTTCACATAATTCAACAGGTCGGCGCTTTGGGTTTGCATAAAACTTTTGACGATCACGAGCTGCTTTTTATTTTCTCCAGAGCTATTTTAACCTTATCTGAAGTAATCTACACAATTTCGGGTCCGGCATACTGCTTCTCACCCGGTTCCAGCCAACAAGTGGGAGTTCGACAATGCCTCCCGTATAACATCTCATATGGTGGCATCCCGATACTAGAATGATAAGAGTTATTATAAGCAAACTCTATCAACGGGAGATGAGAATCCCAAGAACCACCATATTCGAGCACGCATGCCCGCAACATATCTTCTAGAGTCTGAATTGTTCTTTCAGACTGGCCATCCGTTTGTGGATGACAAGCAGTACTCAGATGAACCCGTGTACCAAGCTCACATTGCAAGCTTTGCCAGAAATTTGACACGAAACGAGAGTCATGGTCAGAAACAATAGAACAAGGTAAACCATGACGAGTGACAATCTCGTTAATATAAAGTTGAGCTAGGCGTGTCAATGATGCAGATTCGTTTGTAGCAAGAAAATGAGCACTCTTAGTCAATCGGTCAACTATGACCCAAATCATGTTGTGCCCTCTGAGTGTCTTGGGTAACTTGGTACCAAAATCCATAGTAATATGATCCCACTTCCACTCTGGAATATCAAGCTGTTGCAGATTTCCATAAGGCCTTTGATGCTCGGTTTTGACTTGTGCACAGATTTGACAGTTCTCCACGAATGAAGCAATGTCTCTTTTAAGTGTAGGCCACCAATATAGCTTTTTGAGATCATAATACATCTTGGTTATACTTGGGTGAATAGACAACCTGGAATTATGTGCTTCTTGTAATATTAGATCACGGTTGTCTCCAATAAATGGTACCCAGATTCGGGATTGAAAAGTCTTCAAACCTTGGCTGTCATCAATAGGCTGATCTTTAAGCTTTCTCATAGTCTCTGCCTTCAGATTTTCCTCATGTAGAGCCAATTGTTGTGCTTCCCTCAATTTGGAAATAATATCAGGAACCACAGTAAGCTTCATGAACTTGGCTTCAGTTGAAACCGCTTTTCTGCTTAAGGCATCAGCTACTACATTAGCTTTGCCTGGATGATAACGGATCTCACAATCATAGTCTTTAATCAGCTCAATCCAGCGTCGTTGCCTCATATTGAGTTCTTTCTGAGAAAAGACATATTGCAAGCTTTTATGATCCGTACATATAACACATTTTGTGCCATATAAGTAATGCCTCCACAGCTTCAATGCAAATACAACTGTTACGAGTTCAAGATCATGTGTTGGGTAGTTCTTTTCATGTGGTTTTAATTGCCTTGAAGCATAGGCAATCACCTTGTCGCGTTGCATTAGAACACAACCAAAACCAGAATAAGAAGCATCACAACATACTATGAAATCCTCCGACCCGTTTGGCAGAGTAAGAATCGGAGCTTCACAAAGTAGCCGCTTTAAAGTTTGAAAGGATTGCTCCTATGCATCAGACCACACATAAGCAACATCCTTCCGTGTCAATTTAGTAAGAGGACCAACAAGTTTAGAAAAATCGCGAATAAATCGCCCATAATAACCAGCAAGACCAGGGAAACTCTTGATCTCTATAGGAGTTTTAGGAACCTTCCAGTACATCACCGCTTCAATTTTAGAAAGGTCTACTTTTACACCTTCCTTGCAAATAACATGACCAAGAAAATGCACCTCTCGAAGCCAGAACTCACATTTAGAAAACGTGGCATAGAGTTGTTCTCACTTAAGAGTTTCGAGAACTTGTCGAAGATGTGATTAATGTTCTGCTTCAGTCTTGGAATAGATCAAGATATCATCAATAAATACTATCACAAATTTGTCTAGAAACGGACGACAAATTCGATTCATTAAATCCATAAAGATAGCTGGTGCATTGGTAGAGCCGAATGGCATCACCAAGAATTCAAAATGATCGTAGCGTGTACGGAAAGCCGTCTTTGGGATATCTGTAGCTTGGACCCGTACTTGATGGTACCCTGATCGGAGATCGATTTTAGAAAAGCACGTTGCTCCCTGCAATTGATCAAATAAATCATCTATGCGCGGGAGTGGGTATTTGTTCTTTATAGTTCGCTTGTTAAGCTCCCTATAATCTATGCACATACGCATAGTCCCATACTTCTTCTAGACAAAAAGAACTGGAGCTCCCCAAGGTGAAGAGCTCGGGCGTGTGAAGCCTTTGTCAAGTAGTTCTTGTATCTGATTCATCATCTCGCGGATTTAAGAAGGTGCGAGATGATACGGAGCTTTAGCCACTGGAGTAACTCCGGGAACAAGATCAATCCTGTAATCTACATCCCTGACTGGAGGTAGTCCGGGTAATTCATCTCGAAAGACTTCAGGATATTCTGACACTACCCTGATATGTTCAATTGGTTGAATCACTGAAATGATAGGAATATTAGACTCCCGTCCTTCTCCCCTCGCTATAGCATAAGACCCGTCAATTAGAGGAAACCTGATAATCTTCTTGGAACATATAATCTCAGCATCTTTACTGCTGAGCCAATCTATCCCGATCACATCATCAAATCCCGCAATAGGCATAATAAAGAATGAAATTGAAAAGCTATGCCCATCGATAAAAACAAGTGCTACCGGGACTTTCTCGGTAACATGAACTACTTTACCGTCAGCTACTTCTACTTTAATTGGATAAGTTAATGGGATAACAGGTAGTTGCAGCTTCTTACGACAAGATATTGAGATAAAAGAATAAGTAGCTCCAGAATCAAATAATATACATGCTGGGGTAGATTCAATAAGAAAAGTACCCGTGATCACATCACCTGCAGCTTTGGCCTCTTCGGCCGTCATCTGGAACGCACGCGCTTTTGCACGTGAGGCGCCGTCTTTCTTTGGCTTGGACGAGGATCCTCCAGGTCTAGGGTTGGGATTTTTAAAACACTGAGCTATTTGATGTCTAGATTGGTGACATCTGAAACAGACATCCTCCTTGTACCTGCACTCCTCCACCGGGTGCCCTCTAGTTCCACTCCTAACACACCTCCTGGTAGCTTTAGAACATTCCCCAGAATGGTAGGTGCGGCATGTGTTACACCAACTTCCATCAGACCTGGGCTTTTTAGAATCGCCCAATTTGGTACCTACAGAAAACTGTCCTTTTGCAGGACTTGGATTATAAGAGGATTGAAATTTCCTCTTGCCGCTGCCCTCTGCAGATTCACCTCTACACTGGATGCGATCACCATCCATCTGTCTTGCTATCTCGAAGGCTCTATCCAGATCAACTGCTGCTCAGACATGTGCCCGAAACTCGAGTGGTAATGTGGCAACAAATTTCCTTTTCTTCAGGTTTTCATCAGTAAGCAAATGAGGTACAAACCGCATTTTGTTAGTGAAAGCACCAATATGTTGCTCCATGGATTTATCTCCTCTTCGGAGATTATTAAACTCGCGTTCCAGCCGCTCCATATCATATTCAGTGCAGTATTTCTTCTGTACTTTCTCCGAGAATTGCTCCCAAGACAGAGCTTCCAACACCTCTTTTCTAACTGAGGCCTTGACCGTGTCCCACCAGAATATGGCACGACCCTTCAGCATCCTAACTGCATACCTGACACGGTATTCAGCTTCGCATTCACACGATTCAAAGGCCTGCTCCGTCTCATGAAGCCACCTCATAGTAACCACGGGGTCATCACTCCCCTCAAAAGTAGGTGGTTTGTAAGTCAAAAATTTCTTGAAAGAACAAGGCTTGCGTGGTGCTTTACCCAGAGCCAAGTTAAATAATAGCTCCTTTGCAACACAGAGCTCCTTCTCGAGGCGTCTAATGTACTCCTGTTGTACCTATTCAGCTGGAGCACCCTGAGTATGGTGCTGAGACTGCGCGTCTCCAGCCTGTTGTGGTATATGTGAGGCCTCATCTTCCATTTCCTTTAAAGCCTGTTCAGTTGCATCACGTGGTGCAGACATCTCTATCGATTTGCTATAAGAAACGAAGGTATTCATTTTAGCATTTATACTTGTATACCGACATACAAACTTAACTATTAACAAACCTTCATCATAAAACACTCATACTCAATCCCCTTTACTTAATAAGGAACACTTCATAATGGTCGGACCCGAGTTTGAGATTGAATACTCTTTCAAGTACCCAATTCCCTCGAACTTAGGCTCTGATACCTAACTTGTAACACCGCCTCAGCTATTGCCAAATCCATTTAAATTTAAGTTTTTAAACTGCGTGGTTAGGTTTGTAACAAAAGGGTTTACCTGTTCGATTAACTAGCTAGTAATTTAAAACAACGCAGCGGAAATGTTTATACCAGACATACAAACCTATTAGTTATTAAAGAGTTAAAACCATAATGATTTGGCGATTATATTTACATATAAAAAATAGTGCCAAATCACATACTATCAGTGTTACTACACCATCGACCGACCATTGTACAAATTGTACCAGTAACAGTGTTTCTTTCCAAAAGATATATACAACTCCCAGCAGAGAATCCCATTTCACTAGGCACACCTACTCCTTATCTGTAAAAACATAATATCAACGGGATTAGGTATATAAAATAGTTAGTGAGTACTAATAGGCATGAAAAGCAATAAAGCAAGTCATATACATATCAAGAGTTAGCAAATAATGCTATCTTATCACATTGCAGAGTGTTGACATGTCCAACAAGTGTATTATATTGCCGGGTTGCAAATCCAGCTCAAAACACTAACCTAAAGGGTGCAGTACCTAAAGGAGTCTCATAGGCAGTCCAAAACGCCCAGAGTGCGTCATCGAGTTTATCTGCCCATTCCTTACGGTTCCCGTTCACCGATCGTTCTAGAATTCGTTTCAGCACGCGATTGGTAACCTCGGTTTGCCCGCTCATTTGCGGATGATAGGGCGTTGCAAATCTATGGTTCACATCATATTTTTGCAACGCTTTCTCCATTAGGCTGTTAGCGAAGTGCGTACCCCTATCACTGATCAAGGCTTTAGGGATACCAAACCGAGAGAATAGCTTCTTTAGGAATTTCACTACGACTCAGGAATCGTTAGTGGGTAAGGCTTGTGCCTCGGCCCACTTCGACACATAGTCGACAACTATTAGGATATATTTATTTCCGCGGGATGAAGGAAACGGACGCATAAATTCTATACCCCACACATCGAAGATTTCACAGACATGGATGTTGTGTTGGGGCATCTCGTTTCAGGAAGATATATTACCGGCACTCTAACAAGCATCACACTCCTTTACAAGGGTGTGTGCGTCTTTAAAGATGGTGGGCCAATAAAATCCGGCTTCAAATACCTTCTTTGCGGTGTAGACCGCACCGTGGTGTCCACCGGTGGGCCCACTATGGCAATCCCTCAGTATTTCCCTCGCCTCATCTCCCGAAATGCATCTCCGGATGATGTTGTCTGCGCAGTGTCGAAACAGATAGGGTTCATCCCATAAATAGTACTTCACAGCTGCCATGAATTTCTTCTTTTGCTGATGTGTCATACCTTTCAGGAGAACCCCTGCAGCCAGATAGTTCACAAAGTCTGCAAACCAGGGAGGCTCATCGCTGACCTTCATGAGATGCTCGTCTGGGAAGTTGTCAACAATGTCCGACTCTCGTAATTCGTCTAGAGAACTCAAATTTAACGTATTAAAAGCCGTTAAACACTCGTCGGAGAACTCAAATTTAACGTCTTTTAATAGGAGTTGTGTCAGAGGCCTTGTGATTTTTGAAAAATATTTGATGAAGCGGCGATAATATCCCGCGTGGCCTAGGAAACTCCTCACCCCTTTCACATTAGTAGGCGGTGGTAACTTAGAAATAGTGTCTATCTTAGCTCTATCCACCGCTATGCCTGCTTGTGAAACTTTGTTTTCCAACACTATGCCTTCACGTACCATGAAATGGCACTTTTCCCAGTTTAGCACAAGGTTGGTTTCTTCACAACGGGCGAGCATTTTATCAAGATTAGATAAGCACGAGTCGAAAGAATTTTCGAACACCAAGAAGTCCTCCATGAATACTTCCATGAAATCTTCCACCATATCGTGGAATATGGCGGTCATGCATCGTTGGAAGGTTGCTGGAGCATTACACAGAACAAACGGCATCCTCCAGTAAGCAAACGTCCCGTATGGACATGTGAAGGTCGTCTTTTCCTGGTCCTTAGGTGTGATGGGAATCTGGAAGTGACCAGAGAAACCATCTAGGAAGCAATAGAATGCATTACCAGAAAGACGTTCAAGCATTTGATCTATAAATGGGAGGGGAAAGTGGTCTTTACGAGTGGCATCATTTAATCTTCGGTAATCAATGCACACTCGCCAACTAGTGACAGTTCTGGCAGGAATGAGTTCATTCTTTTCATTAGTTACCACTATCATCCCTCCCTTTTTAGGAACCACGTGGATTGGACTAACCCACGGGCTGTCTGAAATTGGATAAATCATACCGGCGTCTAAGAGTTTGACGATTTCTTTCTTCACAACCTCTTTCATTTTAGGATTTAAACGGCGCTGAGGTTGGACTACCGGTTTGGAATCATCTTCCATGAGGATCTTATGCGAACAATATGATGGATTAATTCCTTTGATGTCGGAAATGGACCAGGCGATCGCATTTTTCCGCTGTTTCAGGACATCGACAAGTTGATTTACTCAGACTAGGATAGTGCCGATGATATGATAACGGGCAATGTGGAATTCTCCCCCAGATAGGCATACTCCAAGTTTGGAGGTAATACCTTGAGCTCAGGAGTAGGACCCGAGAGTGGAGGTGCCTCCTCGGATATGTCTGGAGGTTCTGGATCCTCCTTTACTTCTACAGCTTCTATGTGCGATGATGCAACCTATCGCGACGCGTTCATCGCGCTGCGCGCCGTGACGGCTGAAAATCCTGGACACATGACGTCGGCTCTAGCCCTTCTACCAGCAGCCTCTCCAACTGCTCCAGGTCTCTCTCAGCATCCAAGAGACCTTCCCCCAGTGGCATCTGCCCTTCATCTCCATGTGTGTCAAACTTCTGCAGCTCGCTCTCAAGAAGGATATCGACTATATCCACAAAGAAAGCAGAATCATCACAGATTTTGGAATGTTTCATGGATTTATCAATCCCAAATGTGATAGCATATGTGCCTACCCTGAGTGTCAGTTGTGACTCATGAATATCGAATAATGCACGAGCTTTACTCAGGAAGGGTTTGCCCAAGATGATGGGAACTGTATTATCCTCCTCTACTTCTATAACGATAAAATCCGCAGGAAAGATGAATTTGTATACATTAACTAGCAAGTCCTCCACTATCCCGCGTGGATAGGTGACGGACTTGTTTGCCAGATGTATAGCCATGCGAATGGGTTTAGGCTCGGGCAAATCTAGTCTGGCGAAGAAATAATATGGCATCAGGTTCACGCTCGCTCCCGAGTCAGCAAGTGCATGACTCACGGGAAGTTTGCCAAATTGGCATGGCAAAGTAAGACTCCCAGGATCAGTCATCTTCTTTGGGATCTTATTGAGCACGGCTATTGAACATTGATCATTCAAAGTGACACTCGACACTTCTTCCATTTTCTTGCTGTTGGTAAGAAGGTCTTTCATGAATTTAGAATATTTTGGCATTTGTGCCATAGCCTCAACAAACGGGATGTTGATGTGAAGGGATTTCAGGTGCTCCAGAAATTTCCGGTACTACTCATCTTGTTTGTCTTGCTGAAGACGCTGCGGATAAGGTATCGGAGGACGGTAAGGTTTAACTGGAGGTGGAACAGATGGAAAGGATGGAGTAGGTGGGATAGGTTCTGGATCAAGAGTGACCTCCTTCTCCTTACCCTTCCCTTTATCTGGCTGAGTGGATAGTGGCTCGATAAGATCAGGATGGGAGATGGAAGGGGGTGGGCCTGCAACTTCTTTTCCACTCCTGGTGGTCACAGCTTTAATTTCGGCCTTTGGGTTAGGTTCAGTGTTACTAGGAAGAGTGCCAGGAAAACAGTCCTGGAGAACCCTAGAGATCTGCCCAATCTAGGTCTCTATGTTGTGGATAGACACCTGCAGATTCCTCAGTGCGGCCTCAGTAGAAACGCCTATCTTCCTTACTAACTCCTCAGTCTCCTTATGCCTCTGATCTGATGCTCCTACGAAGCGCGTGAGCATATCCTCGAAGTTGGGCTTCTTCTCTGGCAGTGGCCCCTTTGGCTGGTCTCTCTGATAGAATCCTGGGCCAGACTACCTGAATCGCCCCTCCATCTCCTTGCGGTATTCAGGATATGGTTTCCAGTTTAGCTTTCTATTGTAGAAGAAAGCCTCATCCTCTGGATAATCATATTTATCTCCAGCTGAATAACACGCAGATTCTTTGAGATCCCCATTCTCGTCATATGGGCAATCTCTCGCAAGATGAGGTCCACTGCAGTTGTCACAACCGACCTGCATAGCGTGAATGTTTTGATTCACCTTTTTCATGTCACACCCTAGTGCATAGAACGTCTGGACAACCTGGTGAGCATTGAGATCATGCTGTGGACAATATTGGAGCATCTCCTTATATCTGTCCATGGCGTCATAGAGGGTTTCGTCCTCAGATTGAATGAAATTTTGGATTTGCATCTTCATTTTGGCAATCTTTGATGGAGGACTGAATTGTTTAATGAAGCGAGTTTTGAGCGCATCCCATGTACGGATGGTGGGCTTGGATCGTAGCCAACGTTTGGCTGCACCCTGTAGTGTTATCGGAAACACTCGCATCATGACAGTGTCACGACTAACTCCCGGCATGTGGAAGTAGTCAGCAATCTCGAGAACGGCCTTGACATGCTCGTTGGCATCCTCGTTATCCTTTCCGGTAAAAGGAGTCTCGCGCAAAAGGTGAAGGAACTAGCCTTTGATTTCGAAGGTTCTCTCCTCGGGTATCTCAGGTCGGTGAATACCCACTCCGGTGCCCTCCGCACACGGCTCGCGTACTCCTCGAGTGACAATTCGTCGATGTTCTCTGCCATTATGCGTGCTCGCTCTCTCTCACGTTTAACTCGTAGGCGTCGATGAAACTCGCGTTCCGGTTCGTCAAAAGGCTGAACAAAAACAGGAGTGGGGTCTAAGGACATACACTACCCTAAAAACCTAAAAGAGTCTATAGAATTAAAGTACTAATCCTAAACAGGCCCAGAAATAATAATTAACTAAAGCAGCAATTAAAAAAAGAAAGTCTTCTGTTCTGGTCGCGACGCGTCGCGGCGCGATCGGTGGACAGAAATCAAAAGTTTGTTCCTTTTGAGCCGAAACTCGTGGGAAACAACGCTTAACACTAAATTAACTTAATAAAAACAGATTAAGACCGTTCCCCGACAACAGCGCCAAAAACTTGATGTGCGTTTTACGTACTAGTTTTAAATTTATATTTTACCGAATTAATTACCAAAAATTGCACGAATAGGCAAGTGTACCTAATCGGTTCGTATTATGGTTAGTAAGTCTGGTGTCGAACTCTTAGGGAACGGGAGCTAAACTGATTTTTATCAAATTAACTAAAATAAACTAATTAAAGACAAATAAGGCAATTAAACTAAAAAATGCAATAAAATACTAAACTAAAGCAATTAAACTAAATTAAGAGGAATTTGGTATCAAGATTCAAACTTTATTAACCTAAATGATTACTAACACTATTAAATTACCAAAAACATTCAAAGAGAACAAAAAGCAATGAACTTTGTTGGATTAAATATCAATTAAAAGCTTTCCCTTCCTAGATTCAATTCAACCCTTTTCAAGTTGGTTTTAAATATCAAAAGTGACGCATTGGACCATTAATTAACACTATACTAATTCCTATATTGTTAGACTCTTGATCCGAGTATCCAACTTATCTAATCATGTAACTAACTAATCAATTGGTCATTAAATCAATTAACTACACAATTAAGCATATTTAAGTTCGTATTAATCAAGATCTAATCTTTAATGATTGATTAAGTCACCAAATCATTCAATTAACACATGAAGGTCGTCATATATCAATTCTAACACATTAAAGTTCCTATCTTGATTGTTTAACCCTAGGTTTTGATCAAACACTAGTCAACCCTAATTATTGGTCCTAATTAGCATTGATTAAAGTCATATAAATGGATTGGTCCTCCAATTTACATTAACTCAGATTCTAAACATATCAAAAACAGAATTAAAACATGCTAGGATCATTTATTAGACTTGAAAGATGAATATAATGCCATTAAAGTCAAAAACTATGTAAAATTAACCAACTTGATATCTAGGGAGGAAAACAGAAAACTTAGCCTATTACAAGCATAATCAACTTTTGGAATTCAAGAATAAACATTAAAAACGAAAAGAAGTAGAAAAACCGTAAAAAGCAAGAACTCCAAGCCTTTAATCTTCAATTGTTTGCTTAAATACACCAAATCCGAGCTCAAGCCTTCTGGGATGTGTTCTTGGACGTGTTTAGCAGAGGAATGGTGGAAGAAATCGAGTGGTTAACCCTTTCTCAGATCTGGAAGTTCGTTTAAATAGATATCTGAAAACAGGGGTGTCGTGCCGCGACGACCAAGTGTTGCGCCGTGACGAGGAAATTTACCCCGATCCTAACTCTTTCAAATTTCAAAGTTGTCGTCATCTAAACGCGTCGCGCCGCGACGGGTATTTTGGTCGCGCCACGACGGCATGTGGCGAAGAGTTGGGCATTATGCGGACACTTCGTAGTGCCGAGACAGTTGAGGTTGTCGCGCCGCGAACACTTCTATTTCGCCCGGATCTTTCTTTTTCTTTGGGCTGGGCCAGTTGGGCTTAGACTTCTCTTTCCTTTTCTTTTATTCTTTGGGATTTCTTTTTATTTCTTTCTTTTTTCATTTGGGCCCATTTATTTTCTTGATTACTCGGACTATTTTCTCGACTTTCTTGGGCTTCCTTTATTTTTCTCGATTATTTGGACATTTCGCCTTTTTAGCCTGTAAAACATAAAAGAAACGGTAAACATACTTTTTACAATTAAATGCACATTTTTCTGGCTAAAACCAACCCGATATCGCATACTATTTATATATATTTATCTCGATATCAACTTCACTTTAGTAAATCACCACTTGTGACTTTACCACTTATTTTCAAACACACTTAATCTTTCTTAACTTACCTCATAAGGGTCTCTACTCTTCTAATCACAATTAAACCCGTAGGTGAAATCATTTCTGGAAATTCATACGATACATGAATTCCCATGCCCATTGCAATTTTACACATATGCATTACTTTATACACCTCATAATCTTAGATTTCATTTACTACCAAATGGGACTATGTGTCCCCATTTTTGTCTTAGTCATTAACTTCATTCGTTTACTTGTAACAACCGATTATTCAGGATTACCTTCATATTCATTTCACTCTAAACTTTTAGAAATTATTGTCTCTTTACTTATACATTTGGACTTTTATGTCCTTATGTCATTGTTCATTTGAACCATGACATATCATTACTTATACTTTCTAGAAATCACTCACGTTTGATTAGTTAGACACATAATCAATAATCAAGCATTGAGCTCATTACATGAAATTCTAACAATGATTTTATGACTACAATTTGTTCTCACGTTCGATCTCACGAATGGTTCAACTGTGAAGTGTTAATTACACTTACACATTTTTTTATTCCGAAAAAAAAACTTATGACTTTCTTTCTAATATCAAGGAAAACCGCTAACTCAATAGAGTTAATCTTACTTCTGTTCAATCTCATTCAGCATTTTGGGTTAACTAATCGTGAATCCACAATTCTTCTTCTGTTAATCACTTAGATTTCATTAACACGCTTATAGCGTTTCACATGTCATTTAGAGTTGCATCTATCATAAGACATCATGTACCGTTGAGGTACCACATCACATCTAAAGTATACTTCTTCAATATCTTTGTATTTCAAATTCAATTCTTATCAACCCATGTTAGTTTAACATTTCCTCATCAATCTTTCTAATTCTTTAAAATTAGAACGATTGTATTTAATCAACACTCGACTTCAATCAACATTTATCTTAGCATAGCTATTCATCAACACACTTCTTCATACTTGTCATCAAACGCACCTATAACATGTTATTCATATTTAAGACATTAACACACATGAATAACAACTAAAACACAATAATTAATCCCCTAATGATGTCTTTAATCTATTTATTAGTCTAAACAAACTTCCCATAAGTCAACGTACAGAAAACAGCAAACTATCTGCTGAAACAAGGCTCTTTGTGGCCACAAGCAATGTTACTTGCGCCCACAAGGGCAGAAGACTACTTGTGCCCACAAGGACAAAAGACTGCTTGTCCCCACAAGGGCAAAAGCCTGCTTGCGCCGACAAGCATTCTCTTTGCGGCTGTAAGCAATCGTTCCCTTGCGGCCGCAAGCAGTATTTTCTTCCTTACACCCGCAAGCAAGTCTGTTTCAGACTAGTGACAAGTTTTAGTACTCAGTTCACACCATTTTTCAACCAACACACTTCCAATAAATTTTCAATCAACTTCTTGTAACATCCGTAAACCTGGCCTAGTTGTGGGCGGGTCAAAGGTAAGTTGGAATGCGTTTATTTATGATTAATTATGTGATTATTTTGGGATTAATTAATCATATTGTTAAGTTAATTAATTAATTAAAAGATTTAATTAGTTAATTAAGGACATGAGTTACTATATATATTTAATTATGTATGTGCATGCATGAAGTAAAGTATATGGTATGTTTGCATGTAAGTATGGGCATACGTGGTGATGGGTATGCAAATTTAGTTTAAGGATTTGCCACCTCCTTCTTTGATGCTTTCAAACGGTTGTGTACGTGTGTATGTATATATCAAGCTTATCCTCTGCTTATTTGAAATAAAGGAAAAGTGTTTGTGTGTGTGTGTTTTGAGAGAAAGAACAACGAAGAACGTAAACTTGAAATTTGAAAGAAAGGATTTGGTGGTTTATAATTCAAACTGAAGGTATGGTTATGTTTCTTGTATGATCCTGGTCATGTTGATATGTTTTGTTGCTAAGTTATGCTTGTAACATGAGAAACACCATTGATGAACTTATATGAAAACTTGATAAATGGGTTATGTCGGTTTTACTATGTTCTTGAGTTTTTATGGTGTTTTGATGCATGAAAGCATGTTTATAGATGATTGAAAATGTTTTGGTATAACTTCAATATGATTTGTTAAGCTGTGGAAATGATCCATGGAGGTATTGAAGTTGGCGGATTGTATATTGAAGAAGAAGATGATGGAATCCGACATTGAGAAATCCGATTACCCCAAATCCGACAAACCCAAAAATCCGGGAATAAGAAATCCGATAATGATGGATTCTGACAATATTGGAAACCGGGGTTGATGAAAACCGATGGTCAAGAATCCGGAACCTAAATCCGACAAATGTGAAATCCGATGATGGATTCTGATAGTTGAAATCTGAATGAGTTTAAATCCGACACATGATATCGGATTTTCTCAAATCCGATGGTTTTTGATGATTATTGATGCTGAGTTGATTCTTGGATGCTATATGCTATATGTAAATTCTTATGTAACTTTAGTTTACTGTTTATGACTAAAGAAGATATAAAAATATGTTTGATATATATTTATGAACTGAATATTGATTTCAGTTTGTTGTGTTCTCAGGAACTACGAAGACTCAGTGATATTAGACAACTGACCAAGGGCGATTCAGGACTGAGGTGAGTGGAGGTTTACTAACGAGTGCTGTTGGTGGTAACGGTTGTGGTTACTTGATTTTGAGATATTGTTATGCTTGAATAGACTGTTTAGTCTGATTTGCCATGATAGACTAAGTAGTCAGATATTTATTGATTGTTGATAGCATGCTAGACTGTTTAGTCTGAATGCCTTGATAGATTACCTTAACTGTTATTCGTTTTTAGTTGATTGTTGATTGTTGTTTGAGATCTCTATGGTATGTGTGACCCGTGTACATGGTTAATTGTATGTGCACGCGGTGTGACCTGTACGTATGGTTAACAGTATGCATACATGGTTGTGGAGGTTAGCTAACGTGTGTTATTAGGCTGGGCTTATCTGCTATTGGTTGCACAGTTCTTGATCTTATGATGCATTTGTTGCAACGGAAGGGGTTTAACTGTACCAAGTAGCAAATAGCTATCGGTAAACCTTTGCTTTGGCCTGCATCGGTTGCAGGTTCTGCATAACTGCCATTCCTCTAGAGATTGGTTTGGTTTGTGAGATTTGTGTGTAGATCTCTTTGTTTGATCTGTGAGAGATTTGTACGCTTGATCGATTGAGGATTTCTTGTACTTGTTGTTAGGGGTAGCTTGTTTGTAGCTTTCATTCACTTAGCTTTGTGCTAATTCCCCATGGTTGATTTCTTTTTCCAGGTTTGGTTGTTTGGCAGTGTTTGTGAAAAAGGGGAATTTGACCAACGCTCTGATATTACGTTTTGAGAAGAGACGAGTCGTGTTTTATAAATATTTTGTAACACAACTTGATGTAGTGGTTTGTCAATAGTACTTTGTGGATGTTTGTTTTAATGAATTCAGTAAACTCTTCAGCGGCAATTTAAAACAAAAAAATGGCTTGAGAATTTACAGTGTTACAAGTTGGTATCAGGGGCTTGGTTTGGCGATGCAGGCACTGCTAGAGTGTTGCATTCCCAAATCTTGGCTCGTGTTGGGTCAAACATTCCTTGGGGAATTAGAGTGAATTGGAGAAGCTGTGTTAGTTAGTATGTTATGTACTAACTGTTTAATCTAATGAGTTTGTTAGATGATGTGATTGTACAGAGAGATATGGCTAACAGAGATATTCCCATTCTTCCTCCTGTGACCCTAAGCGACATCAAAAGCACCGGTACTTGAAGAATTAGCTACTACGAATTTGGCAGGAGCGTTTGATCAGGAACAGGAAGGAGATCAGAGTGAATATATCTATAAGCTTGAAAATGAGCTCTTGGAGCTTCGAAACAAAGTTCTTATTATGGAACAACAAAAACAAAATCAACTCTAGTTCTAACTATGATCAATACTCAATCAACCCCTGTACGAGTAACGACACCACTACCACCGGTAAATCAGATTATGCAACAACCGTTTTATTACCCATTTACATCACAAGGATCTTTGCCTTTTGCGTTTCCTGGATACAAACAACCTTGTACGTACAATCAATTTTTAGATTGCAAACCTTCAGAGTACGAGGGAGTTTTGACCCTAACATCACATTGAACTGGTTGAGAGAGATGGTCAAGGCGTTAGACGCCTTTATTGTGAAAATGAACTGAGAGTGAAGTATGCAACAAGAATGTTAAAGGGGGATGCGATGGTATGGTGGGATTCAATAACCCGACATTTTACCGGAACAGCAGGAGAGTATCATTTGGAATCAATTTGAGGAGAAGTTGGTCGAACAATACTACAGCTCATTCGAGATTGCAAAAATCAAGAAAGAGTTCATGGACATGAAGATGGCAGGAAACATGTATGTAGACGATTTGATAAAACAATTCAATGAGAGATTGCGATTTGTGAAACAACGGGTGCCTGATGAGGCATCACAGATACAACATTTTGTGGGAGCTTTGCCTCCTGAATAACGAGGTGTTACTAGATGGGCGAGTACATTATCACAATCATTTACTTTATCCAAGTCGGCTGAGGGTGATGGAAAGGCAAGAGATAAAATGAGTCGAGAACATATTTCACAGCAGAAGTCTAAATTTGAACATTTTAATGCTCAGCAAAGACAGATCAGGAGAAGTGGCCAGAAACAAAGGAATCAAAATAATAGACCTTTGATAGGTAGGTCTAAACAAAGTTCACAATGGTGTCGTCGTGTAACACTCTCAAACCTGGGCTAAAAGATTAGCGGGTTTGTGGTATGTGCTTAATTGTTTTAATATGATTTAGTGATTAATTAAATGTTAATTGGATTACATAGATTAATTGTATGTATGTATGATACCGTATGTATGCATGAATATTTGTGTGTGTGCACGTGTATGTGTGTAAAGAGAGATTATGCCACCTCCTCCTTAGTTGCTTGAATACGTGTTAGGGGATTAGCTATTTATTCATTATCCCAAATTTAGCAAAGGTGTAAGTGTGTGTATGTGAATTTCTCTCTGCCAACAAACCGAAGAAGAAGAAGAAAGATCCATCGGATTTTCAGATTAAGTGTGTTTGAATTCAAGATAAAGGTTAGATATATATTTGAAGTGTTTACATGCTAGTTTGATAAGCTTGATGATTAAAATAAACACGAAAATACGAAGAACACAAGAATCGGTTTTGATGAAATATGAGTTTTTATGGGTTTTATGTGTTCATATGATTTATGTGTTTAAATGGTGTTTTGATGCATGAAATATGTGTTTTATGTTGTTTAAACATGTTTCAGGAATGACATTAGAAATTTATAAAATCTGGGTTTGAGATATGTTGACTTGAAAGATGGCGGATTTGATATATCCATGAACTGTCAGTTTTGGTGAAGAAGATGAATTCCAATAGTTTAGAAAACCGATACTTGTAAACCAAAGCCTATAATCCGATTAATGCTTGAATCCGGGAATGAATCCGAGATATGAAATCCTATACTTGGTAATCCGAGAGGCATGAAAACCGACACCCAAAATCCTAAACTTCTAAATCCGATACTCAAAACCTATACCCAAATCCGCTACATGTGAAGACCGATACTCTTAAATCCGGGTACTTGAAATCCGATTAAGCAAAATCCGACAGTTTGAAATCCAACGGATTCCCAAATCCGATAAGTGGCAAATCCGACACAGAGTTGCGGATTCTTGGAATCAGACAGTTTTGAGAAATCCGATACTTTATGTTTTGGAAATTGTAATTGTTTGTTATTTGTTTCATGAATGAATTAAAAATATATGGATAGATATATTTATGAGGTTGAGACTGATTTGGTTATTGATGTGTTTTCAGGCAATCCAAAAGCTTAGTAAAATTACATATCTGAGTTCAAGCTGAAACTGAGGTGAGTAGACGTTAATCGCGAATGGTAAAGATTGCAATTAATATTGTTTATGGGATACATGATTGTGGATTGAGATTGGATTGATTGAACTGCTGATTGTAATATTGATTGTTGATAACTGCTGCATGACTATTTGGTCGATACACGCTCTTAGGATGATTTTGAGTTGCGTTTGAGAAGTCAGCTATACGTGGACTTGGGCTGGGCTTGTCTAACTAGTTGGCCATGACTTGAAGAATTGCAGACTGCCGAGGAGCATATGTTCGAACTGTCAGAAAGAGAGACACCGGGTTGGTGACTGCCCATTGAGCAAGAATACAGGGTCGGGTTCTGGAGGGGGGGGAGCTGGGGGGACATCTACAGCTGGGTAGAAAAGGAAGAACCCACCCATTCCCGAGTGTTGGGCATTTAGAATGACTGTGGATGATGTCACTAACAGACGATGTTATAACCGGTATGTTTTTGATAAACGCTACTCCTGCTAGAGTGTTATTTGATTCAGGGGCAAATCGCTCATTTGTATCTGTAGAATTCTATGGTAGGTTGATGGTATGATGGTTCCGGTCACGACTGTTGTGGCTGGAACCAAGATAGATATAGATGGTATTTGTTTTCCTGTTTATTTCCTTGTAATGCCGTTATCTGGGTTCGATGTGGTGCTCGGAATGGATTGGCTGAGTCTGAATCAGGCCAGTATCAAATGCCACAAGAAGTTGATCTCCTTCCCATTGCCTGATGGCACAAGAATGATAGAAAGGGGAGAGAAGGCTGGGTCTGTAGTTCCGATTATCTCATGTTTGAAGGCTAAAAAGGCGTTGGATAAAGGTTGCGAATCGTACCTAGCATATGTAATTGATGGAAAGAAAGAGAAGCAGACAATGAATGACATCCAGGTGGTAACGGAATACCCGGAAGTATTTCGAGAGGAATTACCGGGTCTACCTCCAGTTTGTGAGGTAGAGTTCAAGATAGATCTGATTCCTGGATCCCGACCAGTGGCGAAAGCACTGTACAGGTTGGCACCTTCAGAGATCCGGGAGATGACTCAGATACTGGATCTGTTAGACAAGGGCTTTATTCGTCCAAGTTCATCTATGTGGGGTGCGTCAATGTTGTTTGTAAAGAAGAAAGACGGTACATTGCGAATGTGTATCGACTATCGTGAGCTGAATAAGAGAACAATAAAGAACAAGTACCCACTTGTAACACCGTATTTTCACCCATAAAATTTACACTTTTTAAATACACTGCGGAAGCGAATTAAATAACAAAAGTACATAAACCAGGTTTTAAAAAACCTTTCCCTTTAAATTACAGTATTACAAAAACTATGGCTCGTCCCAATTCCAATCAGAGTGCCTGTCAATTATTCCCGAGGCTACACCCCCTCACAACTAAACCGCAGAACTCCCAAGCCACCTTTAAAAGTAGTTAGAGATGGGGGATTAGCACAAAGCTAAGTGAATGGAAGTAAACCACCACAGATATACTAGCAAATAACCGCATGATATCAACAACAGTAAACACATAATCACCCTTTGCCTCACGAGAAGACCGGCGGTTCTGTAAGAACCTACAACCAATGCCGCCCAAAGCAAAGGTTTACCGATAGCCTATTTGCTATTCTCACACACTATTATCTTAAGTTGCAATAAATGCATCAAAAGACCACCATACTGATTAGCCGATAGCAAATAAACTCAGCGCAATATGCCCAGCCGGAAGCTGACTTCACAATAGGCGCAACAATCAGTTAACATAACACGGTTAATCAATTAGCAGACAAACAGTGTATGCATGCATCAATCCACATACATGTGCAACCAAACTAGTTACAACTAATATCACCCGTGAGTAAACATCCACTCACCTCGAGTCCTCGAACTCCCACTCAGTGGTCTAATATTACTGAGGCTTGTCCTTTCCTGAGATCAGAATAAACTGAAATCAGTAACCGATTCATAAATATATACCAAACACATATATTTATATCCTTTAATCAAACATAAACATGTATGATTCACATATGCATAAACATATAACCCATAGCATTAAATAATGCAATTAACCAAGAAATCCACAAATCGGAGAACGCGTCGCGTCGCGACCATCAACGCGTCGTGTCGCGACGTTCCTTCGAGTAGCCCCTTCGCACAACAATGGACTTCGAACAGCCCATTACAAATTGGAACCCGACGCGTCGTGTCGCGACCCTAGACCCGTCGCGTCGCGATAAAACTTCGAGCGGCCAACCTTCGAATGCGAAGTCCTCTTCTTTGAACCACAATATTTCGAATTCGAAACCCATGGTCGCGCCGCGACGTCGCACTTTCCAGAATCTTTCTTCTTCTTCTTCATCGTAAAACCCACAAACTCCATAGCCACAATATGCAGTTTATTTATAACTTCTGGAAATCAAGTTCTAACACTTCTAAACACAAATAATTATCATTTAACATGTTTAGAAATATCAAGAACACATTTAAATCATTAAAATCCACAAGAACCACAAAACCCACTTGTGAAGGTTTTCTTCATATTCAACCATGGTGATTCACCATATAACCATGTATATCATTAGAAAAGCATACCAAATCAATACTACGCATGATATAAACATCATCTTACCTTTGTTTTGATTTATCAATCAACAATCTTCAACTCCACAAATTCAAGTATGTGTCCTCCTTGTTCTTTCTCTCTCAAAACACACACAACACACTTTACAACTTGAATATTGAGAAGATAGAATTTCAAATATATGTACACGTACACACTTACACTCCTAACCTACAGGAGGTGGTTCATGCATACACATATTTACATGCTATACTCACATACACACATACTTTCCAGTACATATATAATTCCACATATATATATAGATACTTTTCTTAATTAATTTACTAACTTTAAATTAATTCCATTAACTTAATTCATTTAATTAAATGCCAATCAAGTAAATAATCAAATAATAATCACGTATAAACATACCTTGGCCTACGTAACGACTAGGCCCAAAATCAGGATGTTATAAATCCTTCCTCCTTAATCCGTCCTCGGAATCTCACTGTACACACATCATCCACGATGTCAACTCTTCATGTCTTATTCCGACAGTTTAACCAAATAAACTCCATCGCACTTTCAACTGTCACTCTATATCCACACAAGCCTCACAACTTATCTTTCTGAACTCATTTAATACTAACAGTTAGTTCAAGCATCCATTGAATTTATGTTTAACTCAATCATAAATCCCAATAGCTTTCAATCAGTTACTGTCTGTCATACGAAAGCATTCACATGCACTTTATCACTTACTTCAAATCAACAAGTTGAAGTATTATCACCATAATCTCATCCCTTCACACAAGGTATTCTGATATCTCACTATCAGAAATTAGTTCACCCACACAATCATAATAGACATGAGTTCCACAAATCGTCGTGTTTCAATCACACCCTCAATTATCTATCAGGAAAAAATTTTGTCACATCGTCCAACTCTCGTTTCAATCTTCGTTTGTAAAGTCTTCATAAGTTTAAACCAATCTCCACTTTTCATCACAAGCCATCAAAATATGAATCGTCATATCTTTAAATCATCCCTTTCAAACATTCAGTTAAATCCATCTGTCCAACAGATACCGTCTCACTTGTCATCATCATGCCTCAGGTATCTCAAATATCTCAAGGGTACATAAGTTTCCGGTATACCACTTCAATTTGCACTCCATATGTCAAACCTCATATCACATAATATCTCAGTTCTCACAGTACACCATCAGTACTCAACCCTCAGGACATTATTTCACAATATTGCATTGGAAATAAAATTCATCAATCTCTGTAATGTTCAACTCCAGTGTTTAGCAAAGGCACTTCCTAGCAAAGGCATCTCCAAGCACAGGCATTTCCGAGCAAAGGCAATCTCCAAGCATAGGCATCTCCAAATAAAAGCATCTTCACACATAAGATCCACGAGTTGTCACTCCATAAGTTCAGGCCATTGCAATCCTCTTCTCTCTTTCTCTATCTCAAAGATTTCAACCTTTTCGTTCTTCAAGACTTTCTCACAAAGGAAATCTTGATTTATCCACTAAGTCAGAGATACTTCCAACTCGCATATACAAGATGTTATCATCACCAGCTCTTTCACATATCATCATATCTGTCATCACGTCGACTTTCAAGGTAACATCAAATTTCACAATCACTTTCTCTGATTTAACCCAATCATCGTCTCAATCTTCCGGATATCCTCTTCCAATTAGTCATCTAATACATCTCTCATTGACCAAGTCAATCACACATGTCTTCTCTTACAGTTATTATAACATCACAGCACTTATATCAGCTGCAATTTCCAAGTCATGGTAAAATTTCGTCTCATGATATCTTAATTAACACAAGGTATCCACTATACATCCAATTTTAAAGCATAACATCACATTTCAAACCAACAAATGCGATTTCCGTCGTACTACAAAATTCGTTAAAAATCATCATTCATCCTCATGAATCAATTGTACTCAGTAGATTATACATCCACTTATAATCTCCAACACACCTTTTACCTGAACAATACTGCACATCCCAGACTTGCAGCAATTCAACTCTGTCTTCTTTCTTTACACAGTTGAATTCACATAAACACCTAACGTATATAAATCACACAATACACATTATATCATGCAATTCAATTTATCTAAACATATATCTCTATGGTATATCATGCTCACTTAGCATTTAATCAAGTATCACACATACTTATCATCATACCATATCTTGATATATAACACATAACTCATAATAGAAAATCATCTATTATCATTTAGTTTTATTTCTAGAGAATCAATCTCATCTGAAATTAACTCAAAAATTTTAGCACATACTATGCATAAAATATCCACAATTAACTTGAAAGTTAATTAACACTCATATACAGGTATAAAGTTTAATCAAAACATACCCGTTTCATCTTCGTCGGTGGTGGTATTATCACTAGCCATCATATTGTACACCCCACCCTCTCGCACAGTAGGGTTCTTTCTCTTATGCCCTCTTACTGACGAGGATCCCCCACTTGCCTCTACACCTGACCCTGACCCCGATCCCTTTTCTTCACAACAGTCACCTACTTTATGACCCTCTTTCTGACAATTCCAACAAACTTGTCGAGGAAAACCACAGTCATTACTTTTATGACCAAATAATCCACATCGAATACAACGCAGGTCTCAAGTGTGCAAGGCCCTAAATGAAGAGATTTGCATTGACAACGCCACTGGAACTTTTGGTTAGATTCATCCATCACTAACTTAGAGCGTTGTTTCTTTCCTTTCTGACTTTTTACTGACGAAGGCTCTCCAATCGTCCCCACTTCTGATCCAGACTTGTGTTTTCTTTTAACCCCACAATCCATTAATCTGTGATCTTCCCCATAGCAATGCCAGCAAACATTCCGAGGGAAGCCACAAACTTTCATCTCATGACCAAACTGGCCACATTTAAAACATCGCATAGTGTGGGCTGTACAAAATCATGTATGCTGAGACTTACATTTTTCACACAGTGACACTTGATGATTTAATCCACCAAATGTAGGTCTATAATTTAGATTTCCTTGCTCTATTTGATTTTGGGTATTATTTTGTTCAAATATGGATTTATGTGAAGAAATCCAATCTCGAGCCATTATATCATTAGCTTCCACATTGCTCTTATTCAACTCAGTTAAAGTAAATGCTTGGGAGGAAACACCATCCCATCTTATATTGATAAGCCGGAAGCACAGCTCCCTGTAAATTAACAGGATAATAGTACGGTTGTCTATATCCCATGTAAGGATATGAAAATGATCCCTAAGGACATATTGGGTAGAAAAATGGTTGGGACATCGGTTGAGACATCCGTGGAAACGGTATCGTCACAGGAAGCATTTCTGTTTGTATAATACCGGCCAGAATGGTCGGTGGAGTCTCTGATATGGTTGAAATAGTTGAATTTACCGGATACGTCTCCATTCGAACATTTTGGGTAATCCTCTCTTGTTCCAAACGTTGAACAGTATCTCTAAGATCTTGCATCTCTTTTTCTAACTTATTAATGTACTTACTCCTTTCAACTTCCAGTTCACACCCTGAAGTACCGGTTTGATTTGTTATATCCAAAGCCTTGACTATTGAAGTTCCAGCCACTTCTTGGGTCACAGGAGTATTAGCAAGGGTATCTCTATCAACTATATCTGTACAATCACAACATCTCACCAACTTATTAGCTTAAAACCGTTAGTATAACACATACTAACTACCCAAGCAATACTCACATTCACCCTAATCCCCACACTCAAGGAATAATTGACCCCCAACTCGAGCCAAGATTTGGGAATGCAACACTTCCACTATGCCTACATCACCAAACCAAGGCTCTGATACCAAACTTGTAACACCGTATTTTCAACCATAAAATTTACACTTTTGAAATACACGGCGGAAGCGAATTAAATACCAAAAGTACATAAACCAGGTTTTAAAAAACCTTTCCCTTTAAATTACAGTATTACAAAAACTATGGCTCGTCACAATTCCAATCAGAGTGCCTGTCAATTATTCCCGAGGCTACACCCCCTCACAACTAAACCGCAGAACTCACAAGCCACCTTTAAAAGTAGTTAGATATGGGGGATTAGCACAAAGCTAAGTGAATGGAAGTAAACCACCACAGATATACTAGCAAATAACCGCATGATATCAACAACAGTAAACACATAATCACCCTTTAAAAGTAGTCCGAGAACGCGTCGCGTCGCGACCATCAATGCGTCGCGTCGTGACGTTCCTTTGAGCAGCCCCTTCACACCACAATGGAATTCGAACAACCCATTACAAATTCGAACCCGACGCGTCGCGTCGTGACCTTGTACCTGTCGCGTCGCGACAACCTTCGAGTGGCCAACGATCGAATGCGATGTCCTCTTCTTCGAACCACAATATTTCGAATTCGAAACCCATGGTCGTGCCGCGACGTCGCTATTTCCAGAATCTTTCTTCTTCTTCTTCATCATAAAACCCACAAACTCCATTGCCACAATATGCAGTTTATTTATAACTTCTGGAAATCAAATTCTAACACTTCTAAACACAAATAATCATCACTTAACATGTTTAGAAATATAAAGAACAAATTTAAATCATTAAAATCCACAAGAACCACAAAACCCACTTGTGAAGGTTTTCTTCATATTCGACCATGGTGATTCACCATATAACCATGTATATCATCAGAAAAGCATACCAAATCAATACTAAGCATGATATAAACATCATATTACCTTTGTTTTGATTTATCAATCAACAATCTTAAATTCTACAAAATCAAGTATGTGTCCTCCTTGTTCTTTCTCTCTCAAAACACACATAGCACACTTTACAACTTGAATATTGAGAAGATAGAATTTCATATATATGTACACATACACACTTACACTCCTAACCAAGCAGGAGGTGGTTCATGCATACACATATTTAATTCATTTAATTAAATGCCAATCAATCAAATAAACAAATAATAATCATGTATAAACATACATTGGCTTACGTAACGACTAGGACCAAAATCAACTATAGGGAGCTTCGTTCTTTTTTAAGATAGATTTAAGATCAGGGTATCACCTAAGTGCGGGTTTCAGAGGAAGACGTGTCAAAGACGGATTTTCGTACGCGCTACGGGCACTACGAGTTCTTGGTTATGCCGTTCGGCTTAACCAATGCACCTGCGATTTTTATGGATTTAATGAAGAGGGTCTGTCGACAATTCTTGGATAATTTTGTGATAGTCTTCATCGATGACATGCTGGTATATAGGGAGCTTCGTTCTTTGCTAAGTTCTTAAAGTGCGAATTCTTGTTGAGAGAGGTTCAGTTCTTAGGGCATGTGATCTCTGAAGAGGGAGTAAAAGTGAATCCTTCGAAAGTGGAGGCAGTTATGAATTGGAACGCTACAAAGACACCATCCGAGATCAAGAGTTTTATGGGTTTAGCTGGATACTACCGCAGGTTTATTAAAGACTTCTCCAAGATTGCGGGTCCATTGACTAAGTTGACTCGAAAAGACGTGAAGTTTGTATGGGGCAGTGAGCAGGACAAAGCCTTCCAGATGTTAAAGTAGTTATTGTGTCAGGCCCCTATTCTTGCATTGCCAAATGGATCAGAAGATTTCATTGTTTATTGCGATGCGTCGTTTGCTGGATTGGGTTGTGTACTTATGCAGAGGGATCCGGTGATTGCATATGTTTCAAGACAGTTGAAACCCGATGAGATGAATTACCCGACACATGACTTGGAGCTGGCAGCAGTTGTATTTGCCCTTAAGCTGTGGAGACACTACTTGTATGGCATTAAGTGCGTGATTTGTACAGATCATAAGAGCCTACAATACTTATTTACATAGAAAGAGTTGAACATGAGACAGAGACGATGGGTGGAATTGATTAAAGACTATGATTGCGGAATCAGATATCTCCTAGGGAAAGCAAACGTGGTAGCAGATGCCATGAGCCGCAAGGGAGCGGGAAGTTCTATCCAGTTCATGCGTATGGAGATTGTATTTGACTCAGTGGATAGACTAAAGTCTGCACAGTTGGAAGCATTAAAAGAATAAAATTTAAAGAATCACCTGATATAGAAATGTAAGAACATCAGAAGTGAAGGGAGAACATCAGAAGCCTTACGGATCCTTAAAACAATTGGAAATTCCTGATTGGAAGTGGGAACATATAACGATGGATTTCGTGACAAAACTTCCGTGAACTCAGAAGAATAATGATATGATATGGGTGATTGTGGATCGGCTGACAAAGAGCGCTCATTTTCTGGCTACGTGTGAGACGGCTTCTCTAAGTAAGTTGGCTCAACTTTATGTTAATGAGATTGTTGCGAGGCATGGTATGCCCTTGTCAATAGTGGCTGACAGAGACTCCATATTCATTTCTAACTTCTGGAGGAGTTTACAGAGAGAATTGGGGACGAGGATTAACCTGAGTACTGCCTATCATACCCTGACTGACGGTCAGACTGAAGGAACCATACAAACATTTGAGGATATGTTGCGTGCTTGTGTCACTGAGTATGGTGGATCTTGGGATTCGCACCTGCCGTTGATAGAGTTTGCGTACAATAATTCTTACCACTCCAGTATTGGGATGCCTCCGTACAAGATGTTATACGGCCGTCATTGCCGTACTCCGACGTGTTGGTTAGAGGCGGGTGAGAAACAATTTGCAGGGCCCGGGATAGTTCAGATAACTGCTGATAAGGTTGCTATCGCCAGAGACAAATTGAAAGCTGCCAGAGATAGGCAGAAAATGTATGCATATCCACGCTGTCGCCCAATTAAGTTTGATGTAGGAGAGTTAGTGTACTTAAAGGTTTCTCCGTGGAAGGGTGTGATTCGTTTCGGTAAACGTAGGAAGTTAGCTCCCCGTTACATTGGTCCCTTCCGCATACGTCAGATTGTGAATGACCAGTTGGGTACACTGGATCTTCCAGCAGATCTTGCAGGAATTCATGATACGTTTAACGTCTGTTATCTGAGAAAATGCAAAGTTAACGATGAAAGTCAGATTCTCCCAGTATAGAACTGAAAGTTGATTCAAAGAAGAGGTTGATAGAGGAACTAGTAGAACTGTTAGATCAAAAAGTGACCAAGCTCCGTAAGAAGCAGATACCAATGGTATTGGTCAAATGGAAACACAGTTTAGGTTCTGACCTAACTTGGGAGACTGAATCAAAGATGAAAGAAAGATACCCTCATTTGTTTGAGCAAGAAAGGATTCCGAGGACGGAATCCTCTTAAGGGGGAGAGATTTGTAACACTCTCAAACCTGGGCTAAAAGATTAGCGGGTTTGTGGTACGTGCTTAATTGTTTTAATATGATTTAGTGGTTAATTAAATATTAATTGGATTACATAGATTAATTGTATGTATGTATGATAGCGTATGTATGCATGAATATTTGTGTGTGTGCACGTGTATGTGTGTTAAGAGAGATTATGCCACCTCCTCCTTAGTTACTTGAATATGTGTTAGTGGATTAGCTAATTATTCATTATCCCAAATTTAGTAAAGGTGTAAGTGTGTGTATGTGAATTTCTCTCTGCCAACAAACCGAAGAAGAAGAAGAAAGATCCATTGTATTTTCAGATTTAGTGTGTTTGAATTCAAGATAAAGGTTAGATATATATTTGAAGTGTTTGCATGCTAGTTTGATTAGCTTGATGATTAAAATAAACACGAATATATGAAGAACACAAGAATCGGTTTTGATGAAATATGAGTTTTTATGGGTTTTATGTGTTCATATGATTTATGTGTTTAAATGGTGTTTTGATGCATGAAATATGTGTTTTATGTTGTTTAAACATGTTTCTGGAATGACATTAGAAATTTATAAAATCTGGGTTTGAGATATGTTGACTTGACAGATGGCGGATTTGATATATCCATGAACTGTCAGTTTTGGTGAAGAAGATGAATTCCGATAGTTTAGAAAACCGATACTTGTAAACCAAAGCCTAAAATCCGATTAATGCTAGAATCCGGGAATGAATCCGAGATATGAAATCCTATACTTGGTAATCAGAGAGGCATGAAAACGACACCCAAAATCCTAAACTTCTAAATACGATACTCAAAACCTATACCCAAATCCGCTACATGTGAAGACCGATACTCTTGAATCCGGGTACTTGAAATCCGGTTAAGGAAAATCCAAGAGTTTGAAATCCATGGGATTCCCAAATCCGATAAGTGGCAAATCCGACACAGAGTTGCGGATTCTTGGAATCCGACAGTTTTGAGAAATCCGATACTTTATGTTTTGGAAATTGTAATTGTTTGTTATTTGTTTCATGAATGAATTATAAATATATGGATAGATATATTTATGAGGTTGAGACTGATTTGGTTATTGCAGTGTTTTCAGGCAATCCAAAAGCTCAGTAAAATTAGATATCTGAGTTCTAGCTGAAACTGAGGTGAGTGGACGTTAATCGCGAATGGTAAAGATTGCAGTTAATATTCTTGATGTGATGCATAATTGTGGATTGAGATTGGATTTATTGAACTGCTGATTGTAATATTGATTGTTGATAACTGCTGCATGACTATTTGGTCGATACGCGCTCTTAGGGTGATTTTAAGTTGCGTTTGAGAAGTCAGCTATACGTGGACTTGGGTTGGGCTTGTTTAACTGGTTGGTTTAACAGTAGTAGCCTTTCTGTTGCATTTGTTGTTCAGAGGGGAGTTAACTGTGCCAATTTAGTGGAAATCTATTGGTAAACCTTTGCTTTGGCTGCCATTGGTTGTAGGTTCTGCGCCGAACCGCCGGTCTTCTCGTGATATGTGATTACATGATTGATGTTGATTGTGAATGTTTGCATTTGATGTTTTAGCCTCTACTCACTTAGCTTTGTGCTAATTCACCCCAGTTGATATTTTTCAGGTTCGTGTTTGAGTTGAAGAAGTAAGAGTTGACCACACTCTGATACTTATTTTGAAAAAGAGACGGGCCAGTTATTTTTGTAACACCAAACAATAGTAGATGTTGATGTTAACTTTTGAACAAGATTGTATATTTGTAAATATTGATTTATGTTATTAAGTTGATTTGAATTAAGCTTCTGCAACGTTTTTTAAAAAAATGGCTTGTGATTTTCCGGTGTTACACGTCAGTGTAGATCTGTTCATACGGAGCCTTGCACACCCCAGACTTTGCGTTGTGTTCAATGTGGAATTTTCGGACATGTGATTAAGGATTGTGGTTTCCCTCGGAGCGTGTATTGGAATTGTCAAAAAGAGAGTCATCGTATGGGTGAATGTTATGAGCAAAGGAAAATGGGGTCGGGGCAGGAGTGGATGCAGGTGGGGGATTCTCGTCAGTAAGTGGACGAAAGAGAAAGAACCCTTCTGCGCAAGAGGGTAGAACTTTTCATATGATGGCTGACGACATTGCCAATATCGAAGATGTTGTAACGGGTACGTTTTGATAACCTTTATGTCTGTATGTGTGTTTATTAACTTAAGAGTTAATTATTAATGTTGATGCCTATGTGTGCTAAGTGTATATGCTTACTTATGAAGAGGATGATTCTTTAGAAGTAGAGATAGATGATACATGTTATCTAAATCATGAAATTATTTGATGTTTATGTCAGAAAATGATATGATGATACGTATGTGATATTTGAAATGATGTGAATTGGGTATGAGTGTCACACCCCGCCAAGGCGGAATCGCGAAGTGTGACGGAGAGGATCGTCATAACACATTGATATCAAATAGAGACAAACCACTAAATGCAAATATTCCAACGTGTCAGTACGTTTCCCCGACACAAGAGGGTACTTGTGCCGTGTTAAGTCGATTCCACGGCAACATAGCCAAACAACAAGAAAAGAACGTGCAAATGTAAACCCCACAACCCGGGTCAAGTATACGGGCAACAAGCCCAAAACTAAATAATAGTTTTGAAATATTTACAAGCATCCACATCACAAAATAAATAAATATATCAGATTCGCGCTATTAGACACACTAAGACCCGACTAGAGTCTTCTAAGCACCTTAAGCGTTAGCGTTAGGATTACCTGAGAATGAACACTCGAAAATGTCAACATAAAGTTGGTGAGCTCGTAGGTTTATAGAAATAGAATAGTTGCCGTGTAAAGTGTTTAAGTAGGACAAATGTGCACGTATAGCATGTTAAGCGTGTTGATGTTGTACCAACATCCAAACCACCAGGTTCAATAGGAATCAATAGGAATCAAATCATAGTCTTCCAAGTAGTTATTATAGCATACCCAGCTGGAGCATAAATCATTGGCTCATAGTAATATAGGAATCAATAGTCATCAACCAACATCAAGTAGTTTTTACATATACGTCACATAAGTTGTCTAAAAGAAATAAGAAATAGTCATCACGGCATAAAAAGTTTAAAAGAGAGTTTGAGTGTCATTTTCCCCCGAGAAATATAGTAAAAATTGGCCACGAGTACTCACCTTAGTAAATAGCTTGGTCAATCGAGTCTTAGCGCGCTCACAAATCTACAAACAATTATTTCATATAGGTTATATTAGATTCATGAGTAATAGTCTTTTTATGCGTTATCCTTGAGCTATTAAATTTATTTAGCATTCGTGATTAGCTTTTACACTAGGTTGCATAAGTGCATCCATCTCTTGGGTCTAACCCCAATATGTATATTTTAGTTTTGAAATTTTGTTTATATTGTGTAGATTAAATACTAAAATTTTGGGTACTCTTCGTATATTTTTAAATTAATCCAAACGTACCAATTATTTTCCTAAGTTTTTATGGCATAAACCTTTATGCCTCTATTATTTTATATAAATTTTCCCAGAGATGAAAATACGGGAAAATACATTCATGCGCATTTTTATCCTCTAATTCGAATTTTTGAATGGTTTACTATATTATAAAACTCTGATTTGAGAATTTCCTTACACTTCCAGATTTGATAACTAAAATGTTTTTACTCAATTAAAATAGAAAACAAATCCAATAAATTCTAATATTTTATACAGTGCTTATAGACACCCTAAAGTGTATTCATATTATGTTTTGGCCTCTAAATTGAGACCTCTGATTAATTATGATAGTTCAAAGTCTGTTATAGAAAACCCTAGGTTTTCCAGATTCAACCACAAAAATGTTTTTATTTAATTAAAATAGTAAAACAACTTAATAAATTCTAAACTTTTACAGGACTTTTAAAACTCATGAAATATGCCCCAGATTCATTTTGAAAATTTTTCGTGATGTTTAGAATAGGTTTTAGGAATTTCAAAGTTGGTAGATTAAACTGCCAGAAATTAGAGATTTGGGCAACTAAAAGATTTTGGATATTTGAGTGACCAAATTAATTTCTTTTTGTATGAAACCAGTTAGAGATGAAAATAGACTCAGAATACTTCATTCTAGAATCAAAAATCGATTTATTTAGGTTTGGTTTGATGTAGATATGAACTCTTAAAGTTCATCCATGTTTTCTGTCCAGATTCACCTATCCTTGTTCTTCATGTTTTTGATTAGTTAATCCCATTCTTTGGGTTTGTTACTCACCCAAACACATCAAAATCATTACTTTATGTGTTATTAGGATGTGTTTGATTCATTTGATAATCCATCAATTAGGGTTATAGAAGAGAAGCAAGAAAAGAGATTAAAGATGTATAGGAACCGAATACGTACCTAAAACTCTTCAAATGGAACCCATTTTTGACTAGGCTTCTTGAAGCTTTGAAGAACCACTCTAATGGTCATTTTGCGGCTGAGAATTTCGTGAATGATGAGAAGAAAGAGAGAAATTGTGTGTGTTTTAATGGTTTTTGAGTATTTATGGTAACTAGATAGGTACTTAGGTAGGTTTTTGAATAGTTTGTATTATTTTGTAAACATTGGTTTGTTTCCTCCTTCCTTGGCTGATTTTCTTCTAATTTATTTGTATTATTAATATTATTATTTTTAATTAATCATATTTATTATTATTTTCTTGAGTTTTACACTTACATTTCTTGTTGGTGCATTTTATTTTTAATGTATGGTACAACTTACTAGAGTTCTTGAGTGAAGTTTTAGATGTTTTATTTGATTTAGTATATTAGTTATTATTTTTGTACATCATTAACATAGTTCATTAAGTCATGGAATTAACTTTTCATTGCGTTCTTCTATAGACATTTGTTTATTTAGCCGGTGCACAAGGAGTTAGTTCAACTTTCGTAGTATAAAGACTTCGCCCTGACTCTATTGTTAGTACAACCCAAGTATTTTGAGTAATTAGCCATACTTGGCACCCTGAATTTAGCATTTACTAGGTTTTAGAAATCACATGAGCACATGAGTTTAAGTTAAATGACTAGCGATCGGCTACAAGTCAAGCCAACCAATTGGATTTGGTGACGGATGTCACAACATTCCCCCGTTAGAAGAATTTCATCACGAAATTCAGCTTCCATAGTGGTTTGAATTTTACTTGTCAAATAGATGATGGTATTTGATTCTCATTTGCTCTTCCCGCTCCCAAGTAAACTCCGGTCCGCGATTGGAGTTCAAGCGAACCTTGACTATCGGGATTCTGCTCCTTTTTAATTTCTTCACCTCTTGACCCAAATTTTCCGTGGGTTCTTCTATGAAATGCAAGGGTTGTCTATTTTGATTTCAATTAAAGGCACATGTAGGTTTGCATCCGCCAGACACTTCTTAGTCGATAGGCCACAGTGCCAACCTATTCAATGATTTCGATAGGTCCCACATATCTTGGTGCTAGCTTACCCTTCTTATAATTTTGCCAAATTACTAGGAAGTGGGCTACTTTGCTTTTCTATCCATGATAACCCACATTGAATCATGTCCACCACCAGTCCTGGGTAATTTGTGATGAAATCCATGGTTATGTTTTCCCATTTCCATTCAAGAATCTCCAGCTGTTGCAATAGGCCTGAAGGTCTTTGATGCTCGGCCTTTACCTCTGAGTAAGTCTGGCACTTGCTGACATAAATGGCTATGTCCTTTTTCATCCCTGGCCACCAATACATGTCCTTGAGATCATGGTACATCTTATCCGCTCTTGGGTAAACGGAATACTTAAAGTTAGCTTCATCCATTATTAATGTCCTTAAATATCCTGCCCTTGGAATCCAAATCCCTTCCACAAAGTACAAACCACGGTCCTCTCCTTTCTCTAGTTGTTTGTCCAATCCTAGTAACATCTCATTTGGAGCATTCATGTCATTAATTGCTTCTTTCTGAGCTTCAAGTATCTTATCCTTGATACCTTATTGTATTGTCACACTCAGTGCCCGTATTCTCCTTGGCTTGACCCTCTCCTTCCTACTTAAGGCATCAGCTACCACGTTCGCCTTACGTGGGTTGTAATGAATTTCACAATCGTAGTCCATAAAGATCTTGATCCAATGCTTCTGTATCATGTTTAACTCCATTTGGTCGAAAACGTGCTAAGTGTAAATAATAGTTTTCGTCCCATACAAGTAGTGTCTCCAACTTTTGAGTGCAAAGACCGGCTCCCAGTTCTAAATCATAGGTAGTGTAGTTTTTCTCATGGATCTTTAGTTGTCGGGATACATATGCAAGTACTTTACCCCTCTTCATCAACACCCATCCAAGACATTGATTCGACGCGTCGCAGTACACTACAAAGCCGTTGGGTCCGTCGGGAAGCGTCAGTATTGGAGCGTTGCACTACTTCTCCTTTAGGGTCTAAAACGCTCCCTCTTGTTTCTACTTTCCAATCAAATCTCGTGTCCTTATGGGTTAGTAGGGTAAGTGTAACATCCTCAACTTGGGCCTAGTTGTAAATTGTACATACGTGTGTGCAATTAATGTAATATGAGTTTTTGTTGTAAGACTTTGTGAGTTAGTTGAGGTTAGGTTAATATATGTATATTTGTATATGTGTATTTGTGTTTGTGTGTTAAGTATATATATATGTACTAGTAATAAAGAAGAAATAAGGAAATGAAGAAATGAAATAACTATATTTAGATATTTATCCAGAGGCGGTTTGCCTCTGGATAAGATAAGAATGATATATATGAAAGTTTTGAGGTAATTGACTGTTAAAGTCAAATAAAGCTAATGTTTTGAAAACACACATACAAACACACACTTGCTCTCTCTGCTCTCGTGAGTTTTGAAGAAGAGATTTGAAGTTTGAATCTTTGGATTCATATAAGGTGAGCTTGTGATTGTAGTAAAGTCTAGATGTGTTTTTTATTGGTTTTGTGTTTGAAACATGGAAAAACTTCAAGTTCATTCAAGAACACCATTAAAAAACATGAAGCTTGCTTCTCAAGTGGGTTTTGGTTGATATGGTGTTTTGTTTGGATTTGATGATTTTATGAAGCTTGTATAAGTGTTGTTTGAAGTTTAAAAGTGTTTTGGAAGTAAAACAACAAGTTTAAGATTCTGGTTTGATCTACAAGTGATCAAGAAATAAAACCAGACAAGTCACGTAATTGCCAGCTGACAGTCGCATGGGTCATGCGACCTATGCTATGCGACTCTCGGATGAATAATTGTTCCATTTCATACGACTTGTTGTTTGTCCATGCGACTTTGGTTGAACATCATACGACAGTCGCATGGATGAGGGAACAGGCCATGCGACTTTCATAGCCCAGTCATTTGACTGTCGCATAGTTCTAACGCGACGCGACGCGTTCGGTGCTTGGACGCGACGCGTTGGGTGAATTTAAGAAAAGTTTAGTTTCAAATAGAACTTAACGCATGCAGACGCTTAACGCGATTTCCGAATGTTTTAGGTGAACGTGTCAGCTGAACCAGCTTAAGTAAACGAACGCTGTAAGCGAAACAGGTGAGTGCCTAGTTTTATGAGACTCAGTATGAGTAAGTCTTGCTTGTAAGATGACTATGTGTGAACATGTGAATGTGTATATATGTATGTATGACTAACCTGTTTATGCAGGTACGCTTAAGAAGATGAGTGTATGTTTCTGAACTATGTTATGATTGCTTGTAAGATGTATAGTAGGTGCATGCCAGCGGGTCCAGATTGGAACTGCTTAGTTAATATTGATAATGTGCATGAATGATGGACTGTATGATGATAGCATGTGAAAGTATGAATGAATGATTGAATGACGGATTCCTATGGAATCTCATGTACGATATATGACTATATGAATGAATTATAAAGATGGATCCCTGTGGGATCGAATGTACGTATATGTGTGTATGAACTGTCTGCAGACAATCTGACGCATGGTTAAAGTCAGCCAACCGGCTGGATCTTAACAGGATTTCGGTCATATCTGGATTCACGGTGATTCGGGGTGCATCCTGGATCGAGGTTCTGCAGAACCGCCGTGCTTTAACGTAAGACCGTAATCAGCCAGGATCTGGCCGTGATTACCTGGGAACCTTGTGTTCTGTAAATGATGCTTGGTGGACTGCTTTATGCTCCCCCACCAGCGGATTAGTTGTGACTGATTTCCCCGGTTTGAGTTGTTGCGCAGGACACCCCTGCAAGACATGACTCTTACCGATCTTGTCCGCACACCGCTTTGTGCTAAGCTAGCAATGATTGTTTATGATATGACGCATGACTTGCTATATTGATGCTTATGATTGTATGTACTCACTAGCTAGTGTAGCTAATGATGCTATGATTTCCCTTTTCAGGTAAAGACTAGATGGCCTGCGAGGTGGGATGCTTTTGGGAATATTGTTGCCCCTTGTGGGTGGAACACTTATATTGAATGATGTAATGTAATAGATGTTATGGTCGGTTCTTGTACTCGGTAACACCTGCGATATTTTGAGAAGTAATTAATGTAAATTAATTGTTTGGTTGTTTTAAATGAAAAATTTCCGCTGCTAAATTTGTTTTGTCATTAAAGCAACTGAATTCAGAAGCGGTGTTACAGTAAGGGGTTGGCGATCTTTCAGAAGTTCTCGATGAACCTGTGGTGGTAGCCTGCTAATCCTACGAACGAGTGGATTTCTGAGGGTGTAGTTGGGGTTTTCCCATTTCTTTTCTTTTTTTGCCCTTAATCTTACTGGGAGGTCCACATGTATTCCTTATAGCCAAAATTTGCATTTCAAATTTAGTGAATAGCTTCTCCTTCACAATTAACTCCAAAATCGATCCCAAATGTACCTCATGTTCCTCCTTAAACTTGGAATAAATCAGAATGTTGTCAATAGAAAAGATAACTAATTTGTCCAAGAATGACTTGCATACGTGGTTCATTAAAACGATAGGTACTGCGGGTGTGTTAGTTAACCCGAAAGGCATAACGGTGAACTCAAAATGTCCATAAGGAGTTCTAAATGCGGTCTTTGGGATGACAACCTCGCGTAATCTTAGTTGATGGTAATCGGAACGAAGATCTGTCTTGGAACAACATCGCGAGCCTTTCAACCGGTCGAACAAATCTTGTATCCTATGAAGAGGATATCGTTCCTTGATAGTGAGTTTATTCAGCTTATGGTAGTCGATGCACATTCGAAACGAATCATCCTTCTTTTGACGAATAGAACATGTGCTCCCTAAGGCAATTGACTGGGTTGGATGAACCCTTGTCCTGTAGTTCCTGAAGTTGGCTAGACATCTCTTGCATTTCTAATAGTGCAAATCGGTATGGTGATCTTGCTACAGGAGTCGCTCCTTGTATCAAGTTGATGCCAATTTCTACTTGTCGAATAGGGATATTCCTGATAGGTTTTCAGGAAATACTTTTGGAAATTCTCAGACCACTGGAATCCCTTCGAGTTTCTTCTCTTATGAATTTTGTGCTCATAGGGTACTTCGGTTCCCCTTGGGTTGGTCTCCACGGACCATAAACATTTTGTCGTTCGATATTGGAATTCGAACTACCTTCTCATGACAAATGACCTTGGCCCAAAAGGACTCAAATCTATACCGCAGGAAACACCCTCCAATTCTAAGTTGCACCCACGTTTAATCGTACTGGCTTATACCTTTTTACCATTAGCTATCTCTATTAAGTAACTAGTGCCTAAATTACTAGGTTCTATACCTGTTAAAATTATGATTTCAGTGAAAATATAGCTATATTCATCACCAGAATTAAATAACACCGTAGCATATTAATTGTTCAAAGAGAATGCACCCATAACCATGATGAGGTCCTAGCGAGCTTCATTAGCCCCCATCAAATGCTCTCCCATGAGCTTGGTTCCCTTGTCAACGTCCCATTCTTTACCATCTCATCTACTTGCACCCCAACCTTAACCATTGCCATGATTTGGGGTATCCGCCCTAATATGTATCTCTCCATCCGTTTGAACATGGGGGTAAGCAGTTGTAGATCTAGCTTGGCCAGCTTGTGAAATCTGTTAGTATAGGCAGCGTGGTATGCCCCCACAATAGTGAGATCCCACAACTCATCCTCCAAACTTTGCATCTCGGTACTTGGGTAGGGTTTCTCCACTAACAATGCCTTGAGCTTTTTCTAAATAATCCCTAACACCGCATGCCTTCCCTTGGCCTAAATCTGGGTGTTCCACCAAGTTAGAGCTTTATCAACTAAAGAACTTGCTGCATACTTCACCTTCTAGTGATAAACACAGTTGCTGCTGTCCATCTCTGATTCCATCTTCTCGAACCAGCGGGTAAGCGCCATTGCACCCCCTTGCCGTCGAAGTCCCTTGGTTTACAAACTCGAAATTTCTTATAAATGTAGCCGCTGCCATTTCTGGCATTGGTGTTCTCAATGAAGGTTTATCATGAACGTCATAAACCCAAGCACAACGGAAGCAAGAAGTAAAACAAACAATTTTCGGGTTTATAAAACACATGCATGTTAGACACTTAGTGAGATCTAGCTACAAAACATGACAGCAACAGGAAGAACAAAGGAAGCCAGAAAATGAGACCATACCCTTGATGTCTCTGGTGGTTGTGATGTTGTAGATGCAATACTTGAACTCCAAATCGAGCTCCTCTATTGATATCCACACCAAGCTCTTCGTGAATCTCCTTTGCTAAAGCTTAAAGCACAATGCTTGTTCCCACGTGAATAATACTTCAAGAACAATAGGAGAACTCTTGTAATGACCAACACAAACTCCTAGCTTCAAAGACTACTTTAAAGCTCTCTTTAATGTGTGTTTTTAAATTTGGCAAAAGGTTCTCACAAGCAAGAATGAAGGGGCTTATATAAGCTGAAGGGAAGTCCAGGTGACACCAGGGTCAGCCAAAATGGCTAGCTCTCATTGGACCAAACAAAAGGTCCAATAAGATTTAAGTGTCACTTGGACTTCTGCCTTCACGGGCTCTCACGGCCCGTGAGGAAGTCGTGAAGGCATAACCCCCACGATCCTCTACCGGCCCATGATGCTTCTTGATGTCCTTCACGTCATGACCTCTTCACGACCCGTGAGGGCCCGTGAAGGTCGACAAAAACCCTTATTTATTCTCTTGACTTGTGCTGTCGGATTCATTGCTTGGCGTGTGACCCAATCGGCCCGTGCCTCATCGGCAGTGATCCAATATACGTGTATTAGTGGGAATTGTTGGGGTTTGTTCGGTTTTTTCAAAATATATTTTAGCAACAGAAGCATGAACAACAATTTTAACTTGTAAAACTCCCCACCAATGATCCATATGACAGCCTTAAGAAACAAAACAACCATAGGGTGTTTAGAACTACAACCTTTGTAGCGTGAGTAAACCGTTGATGAAGTGGTTGATCTATGAGAAGCCAAGAAAAGACTTCCTCCAAGGTATCCACAAATCAATGAGTCCAACACCTCCAAGATGCTAGTCTCTCCAACCCTTGAAATTCAAGCAAGCAAGCAACAACCTCTTGTTCTTCTTCTTGAACTTACTATGTATGTATATGAGTATGTATTCTAGTACCACACTTTGCTCACTTGAAACACCAATACTATAAAGTAAGGATGTTTTAAATATCTAAGAACACTTACATGTTTTCTTGAAGAATAGCAAAGGTGGTAGCATGTAGTAGTAAACACAAAAGGGACATACATGCATATAAAAACCAAGAAAACACCACAACAAGAGGGAGGCCCCTCTTTGGCTTACTTTGGCCGTAAAAAGGAGGGAGAGGGAGGCCCCCTCTTTGCTTGTCTTCCTTTCTTGATTTCTTGGTACCATACTTGTCTAATTGTTGCATACAAGAAGTCAACATGGCCCCCCTTTGGTTTATTGTGATGATTTTTAGTTTTATATCTTTAAAATATATAAAGATATACTAGACCATGCCATACAATGTATAAAATACATCTACATGTATTTTATATACATACTTGATTGTTACTAGTAACTCTTTACTTGTAACAAGGATATACATACATTTATATAATTGTTACTAGTAACAATTTACTTGTAACAAATATACATTTATACATATATATATACATATATAAAATCATATGTTTATATTTATGTATTTCATATGCATTATCTTATATTAATATATAAGAGTGATATTATTATTTCACATAAATAATAATATGCAACAATGCATATATATACTTATATATATAATGAGTTGGAAACATATTTAAATCATATTCAAATATGTAATTGGTGTCCATTGATTGTAAATGTGTGACCCTATGGGTTTATTTATTATTAGTAATATCGTATTAATTTGTGTCTTGTGCACATAGAACCAACAATCTCCCACTTGCACAAGTTACAACTTAAGCCGATATAGACAATGGTAAGAACGTCTAGCAACATCCCATTGCCCCTAACAATAAATAAAGTGTGTTGATCAACACTTTCACCAACGAAGTTAACTCACTAGCTACAAATCGTTGTTATAGGTAAGTCATCAATTATCCCTTTGTTTTAACATCTCGTTGAACATGAGACATGGATCGTCATCAATTCTCATATAATGTTCAACTTGTTTTAGGGCCCAGAGATATTATACTCCCAATTAAATGAGAGAAACAAATTCCATCTTGACCACATACGTCTCTTATAAGACTCATATCATACCTAATAATGGCCTTTATAACTACCCGGTTAAAAATAGCGTTTAACCACATTAAAGCATGATACTCCTCATACTCGAGTCCCAATATGTGTCTCAGGTCTAAGGATACAAAGATACCACCTTTTTCTCAAGAATTACTTATGACACTAATCCATGAAGCGATCTTAAGAGCGGGTCATGTCCAATGTTTGTTCCCTAACAAACATTAGTGAATTTGGCTGCAAACCCTTTTGCCTACTTTCATCACGAATGAAAGTCAACCAACTTATTCACATTAGTCTTAATTCATAACTATTCCCATAGTTATAACCGACTATGGACGTTTTAGAATAAAGAATTATTCATGGATTTAAACATGCTAATAAAGAACACAATATATATTAATGAAGTGATCATATCCCATACATCATTCAGATAAAATAGATATTGTCATAATGTTCCAAAATATCCAAATACTAAATTACAATTGAAATCCAATCCCTTGCAAAGCGAAGACCTATTGCCCTAGTATGAGACTCATGCTTAGTCGAGGCAAGAGGTTTTGTAAAAGGATCTGCACGATTCTGATCTGTATGAACTTTGCGAATACACACATCGCCTCTATCCACTATATCCCGTATGTAGTGGAAACGCTTGAGGATGTGTTTGGTGCTGTGATGTGATCTAGGTTCTTTTGCCTGGGCAATAGCACCTTCATTATCACAAAATATTTCTATGGGGTCTTCAATGCTTGTTACTACCCCAAGGTCAGCAATGAACTTCTTCATCCATGCAGCTTCTTGTCCAGCCTCAGAAGCAGCAATGTATTCAGATTCTGTGGTGGATTGTGCAACTACACTTTGCTTAGAACTTTTCCAAGCAACCGCGCCTCCATTCATAACGAAGACATAGCCCGATTGTGATCGAGAATCATCTCGATCCGTTTGGAAACTAGCATCTGTGTAACACTTTACACGAAGATCTTCTTCCGAACCCCCATAGATCAAGAACATGTCTTTGGTTCTTCTTAAGTATTTTAAAATGTTCTTGACTGCCATCCAATGGCTATCTCCTGGGTTTTGCTGGTATCTACTCGTCATGCTCAAAGCATACGAGACATCTGGCCTAGTGCATAGCATGGCATACATGATGGATCCAATTGCAGAAGCATATGGGATGCAAGAAGAGCTGACAGAGTTCAAAAGAAATAATGTATGGACCTTGGTACCCAAGCCAAACGATAAAACCATCATTAGAACAAAGTTCGTCTTGAGAAACAAATTAGATAAAAATGGGTAGATGAACAAGAATAAAGCAAGGCTAGTGGCACAGGGGTACTATAAAGAGGAAGGTATTGATTTTCATGAAACATTTGCCCCTGTTGCAAGATTGGAAGCCCTTAGATTATTCCTAGCCTATGTTGCCTTCAAAAACATCATGGAATTCCAAATGCATGTGAAGAGTTCTTTTCTAAGTGGAGATTTGAAAACAAAGGTGTATGTCAAACAACCTCCTGGTTTTGAGGATTCCAACTTACCTGATCATGTATTCTTTCTCAACAAATCCTTATATGGTCTTAAACAAGCTCCAAGAGCCTGGTATGATATGCTCTCTTCTTTTCTCACTAACAACGGTTTTACTAGAGGATGCATAGATAGCACTTTGTTTATTAGGAAGTACAAAGGAGATGTGATACTTGTACAAATTTATGTAGATGATATAATATTTGGTTCTACAAATTTGGAACTATGCAAAAAGTTTTCTAAACTCATGTCTTATAATGGGCGAATTAAACTATTTTCTTGGTTTACAAATTAAACAAGAGGTTGATGGTATTTTCATACATCAAAGAGTTACTCAAAAAGTTTGATTTTGAGAATTGCTCTTTAATGAAAATACCTATGTCAACTGCTCATAAGCTAGCGAAGGACATTGACTGCTTATAGAGGAATGATTGGGTCACTTTTATACACCACTACTAGTAGACCAGATACAATGTTTTCAACATGTCTCTGTGCAGAATATCAAGCAGATCCTAAGGAATCTCATCTTGCATTAATGGCTCAAACATTACAAGCGGTACAAAGGACAAAGGTCTATGGTCTATTTATAGGCCATGCCTATAAAGTAGGCTTTCCTACATTTTTCTAAAATAACAATCTTCCCCTAAATGGAGAGAAAGCCAATTACATTGAAACGAAATGCAAAAAGTAAACAATTACATAATAGACCTATTCCTTATTCCAAACATCATCTGCCACCTTGGAATAATCCGACGGCTGTCCAACGTCCTTTTGACCTGTTCTATTGTTCGTTTCAGCCCAGTCCTTTCAATCTCACTTAAAGTAGATTGATCCCTTTCAGCCTTTTCTTAGAGACGGTGAAATAACAGTTTCAGAGTCTCATCTGAGTATGCCATCAAGTCTATCATCCGAACAATGATCTTTCGGCGGCGTTGGTTGACAAAGATGACACCTCTTTGACCCGCAAAGCTTGAATCTTTTTCATCAATAACTGTGAGCTCTTCTAGGGATTGTAGATAAATATGATCTTTCAGTGGTCTGAGCAGATTCACCTTGAGTTGATTACTCTCAACGCCTAGTTGTAGATCGTGCTCTTGGATAAACTCTATGAATCTCCTCACATATTTCATTAGAGCTGATCGTCCTTGTTGTCCCTCGTAGGACTTGTTGATCTTTGTGGATAGCTCCTCGTATATGAACTCAATGTCGTGCAGCTTGACATGTCTGAAGCCAGCTTCATTGAGAGATATTTTGTGACCATCTGCTCTTTGAACATCATACACAGCAAATCTGTACCTTAGTGATTTTTGTATGCTTACGCGAAGTACTTTGCTGATGGGGTACTCTGACACAATCTGCTCCCTCAGTGTTTTGTATTCGTTGAAGATATGAGTGTATCGTCTCCTTTGTGCATCATCAAGACCTCTCAGTTCAGGAGTAGTCTTGTCTCTAATTTCAGAAGCATAAATAGTAGGGATCCGATCCTCGAGGTAAGCAGCATTCACATGATATTGACCCCATACAGGGTTTCTCATTGCTTCCCTTGTGAACATATTGTGTCGATCTAGGCCTGGGTCTGACGAAGTTGAGATTAGATGAGCTGGTTGGACATTCGGAGGGATAGGCCATTCGGATGATGATTGTTGTAGTTGTTGAGCCTGCTTAGCTTCTTGATTCTTTCTCAGGATGTCGCCAGCTGACACCTGGAATTTCTTTGATTCAGGAGGAAATAGTTGATGAACCTCCTCATATACGCCCCGGAGAACCCTTGTAAGATCTAGCTTTCTAATGGTTTCCTTCATCTACTTTTTGGTGATTAACTCCCTCGCAGGCCTTGCAACCTTTGAATGAGCTAGCTTCTGAACAGTAGGCACCTGCATATCCTCAAACCTGTCCACGATCTGGACTTCGTCGGTTCTTTCAGGTAATTTTGCAAAAGAGAACCCCTCAATTTGTTTCATTAATTCATCTGACTCATCCCTTTCATCAATATCAGAAGTTTCCGTTTCGAATTCAAACACTGGGATGTCAGGTTCTGGCTTAGTTAGTTATTGTTGTTGTTGCTGTTGCTGTTGTTGTTGTTGTTGTTGTTGTTGTTGTGATTCTGCCCCGATCCCTATTGTGGCTGCTAATCGTTCGGTCAAAGGGGTAAAGGTCAAAACGCGGGGTCTTTTCTTCCCCTCGTGACGATCATGATCGGGATCATCGTCAGCTTGTTTTCCACATAATCTGGCTTTTGAAAGACCACATTACCCAAATCATCCATTGAGTTCATTACAGTTTCTTTGAATTCGTTAAGGTTGCTACCCTTATAAGTTTGTTCGTTGCGAAGGGTTTCAAGGAGATCTAAGTTCTGTTCACGGTCTAGGGCCTTTTCCAACAAACGGGCATATAGCATGGATTTTAATGTATCTGTCGATAAGCTCGAGCCATCATCAACTTTGGACTTTAGAGAAGCAATAGTTTGTTTTATGTCGGCTATGCCCTCAGTGATTGGGGTTAGGGCCTCCTACAATTCCTCTTTTGTAACAAACCGAGACTCACTCAGAGTACTTGTTGAAGTCTATGCCATAGAGGCAGAGCTACTCGCATGCGGAGCTAAAGTGGTGAACACTCCGCCGAGATTTCCACCTGATGTAACGCCCCAAATTCTTAAATAAAGTAAAGCTCTAAAATAGAAGTATTTTAGAATAAAAAGAGTCTACATAAAAGGGGAAGCCACAAAGTAACACAAAACCCTGTGGTTCATATAAAAGAGTAGCATTATATATTTACAACAAAAGTCTTGTTTTTCAAAATACAAGCAGGCGTTACGTTTCAAAATAGAGAGTTTTCATCATACAACAACCTCCGTCAAACTGGGGCCTTGCCTTTGGATGAATCACGCCCTTCAAAACAACAGTAAGCAGTATCTGATAAGCTACGAGGGCTTAGTGAGAAAACTAAACTGTAAATCATATAAGCATGCACATACACATATAAGGATGTTGTAACAGTTCTTATGGACATAGTAATGCACCATCTTAGCATCCGCTATGAAGGTTAAAACGCTATCTGTAGCAATTACTGCACAAAGCAGCATGCTACAGCTCTCTCTCTCTGTGATCCTTTGATCAATAATATATCACATTGCAATGTATCACACACATATCACAGATATGAATCAGAGTTTAGAAAACTCACCTCAACAATATTATCACACAGAGATATGTCAGGTAAACTCAGAATACGTCAAATAGTAATCCATACAATCATATACAGTTGTAGTATCAAGATATGCTCAACTCAGCACTTAAACACTTTGACCAGGGACAGGGCACGTCCGTACCCCCAGGCCCAAGGCCCAAAAGTAGGCCCTAACAAGCATGGGGGCACCGGGTCAGGCACACCCTGAACCGGACCCAGGCACACCCGTACCCTACCCGGATACGCCCGGACTTCAAGAACAGAGGCGGTCATGGCCACGAGGCATGGCCGTACCCCTCAAAGGCACGCCCGTGCCTTTCTACTTATAGCATTAGTTCGCCCACTATCTACTGTGAATCCAATTGAAACCTCAAAAATACTTACTATCAATCCATAAAAACACTACTGGGGTGTTTTCCTACACCCCAAACAACTTATAGACCAATAAGAATAACCAAAACATGCTTTAATCTTGATTCACCATGAATCAATCTTAAAACCCAACTAAAACTTCAAGAACAACAAACAAGAAACCTTACCTCAGCTTGTGCCTAACTAGAATCAGATGGAAATCACTTGTTCTTGCTGTTCATGCTCAAATACTTCAAAGAAAACTCTGTTCTAAACTCTCTCTCGTAGAAGCAGATGAAGAAAAATGAAAGGTTTGACTCAGTAAAGTCAAATCTGCCTATATATATAAAACTTTGAAAGTTGTCACAAATGCTCCCTGTACTTTTCTAGTTTCAATATGACAACACAGAGTCCCTCAAGTTTCTAACCACCTCCTAATCTCAATTAGGCAATACCAAAACACATCATATCGAAAGGTTACTAATTATAGGAAATTCCGAACCTTGGGTGTTACAACTCTTCCCCACTTGAAAACGATTTCGTCCCTGAAATCAACTGCTGAAGAGTTCTGGGTAGTTACGTATCATCTCATCCTCCGGTTCCCAAGTATAATCCGTCCCTTTTCGGTGTTTCCACTGAACTTTAACCAACACAATCTGTTTATTACGTAGATCTTTAACTTTTCTTTCCAATATAGCAACATGTTGCTCGACATAATTCAACTTTTCATCAACGCATACATCCCCCAGTGGCACAAATGCATACTCGTCTGCTAAACATTTCCGATGATGAGACACGTGAAAGGTATTGTGTATCTTGGATTAATCTTCTGGTAGTTCCAGTATGTATGCAACTTTCACTACACGAGCAAAAAACCTCGGACCCAGTTTACCTCTCTTTCTGAATCTAATAACTCTCTTCCACGGTGACACTTTTAATAGTACATAATCACCCACTTGGAACTCTAGTGGTGATCTTCTTTTATCCATATAACTCTTTTGTCTACTCTGAGCTGCTAGCAATCTATCTCTGATCTGCTGAATCTGCTCTGTCGTACGTTGTACCACCTCAGTACTTCTCAACTCTCTTTGTCCCACTTCACCCTAACAAACATTGGAGTCCGACACTTTCTACCATACAACATCTCGTAAGGCAGCATTCCCAAACTGGAATGATAACTATTATAATAAGAAAACTCTGCAAGTGGTAGATAAGAATCCCAATCCTCCAGGGTTTGAACCGTCCTCTCACTTTGACCATCAGTCTGCAGATGAAATGCGGTACTAAGATGAAGCTTAGTCCCCATTTCGCCATGAAATTTATTCCAAAACCTGGAAGTAAATCAAGTATCTCTATCTGACACAATAGACACTGGCACACCATGACGAGATACTATTTATTTCATATACACCTCTCATAGCTTCTATGATGAGTAAGTCTCCATATTGGGAATAAAATGCACGCTCTTGGTTAATCTATCCACAATTACCCAAATAGCATCGTAACCTCCAGGGGTCTTAGGTAATTTAGTGATTAGATCCATAGTAATATTCTCCCACTTCCAGACCGGTATATCCAAAGGTTGTAACTTCCCATGTGGTTTTTGGTGTTCAGCTTTCACTTGCAGACACGTAAGGCACCTCTCCACATACTTAGCTACATCTCGCTTCATACCTGGCCACAAATACTCTACCTTCTGATCTTTATACATTTTAGTCGCCCCCGGGTGAATAGAGAACTTAGATCTGTGAGCGTCACTCAAAAGAGTTTGTCTGACTTCTCCATGATTAGGTACCCACACTGGTCCATAGCATAAGAATAAATCACCACTATCCTTAGCAAAATTGGTTACTTGCCCTTTAATTCGCTCTTTATTATCGTTTTCTTCTTTAATTGCTTCCAGCTGAGCATCTCTTATAACATTCAACAATGGCGTAGTCACTGTCATTCGTAACGACTCATTCTTCGAAAGTACCGACCCCGACTTCCTGCTCAGAGCATCTGCCACAACATTGGCTTTCCCCGGGTGATAAAGTATTTCACAATCATAATCCTTAAGAAGCTCTAACCACCTTCTCTGCCTCATATTAAGATTCTTCTGATCCACAAAAAATTTCAGAATTTTGTGATCAGTTTAAATAGTACACTTTACTCCATACAAATAGTGTCTCCAGATCTTCAATGCAAAAACCACCGCTGCTAACTCCAAATCATGAGTTGGGTAATTAGTCTCATTCGGCTTAAGCTGTCGAGAAGCATAAGCAATAACTCTACCTCTCTGCATCAAAACACATCCCAACCCCAAATAAGAAGCATCACAAAACACTATCATGTCTTCCATTCCTTCTAGCAAAGCAAGAACACGTGCCTCACATAATCTTTGCTTAAGAGTTGAAAACGCAGCCTCTTGTTCATCTCCCCATACAAACTCTGCCTTCTTCCTAGTTAGCTTGGTTAATGGAACTGCAGTCTTTGAAAAATTCTTAATGAATCTCCTTTAATAACCTACTAACCCTAAAAAGCTTCTAATTTCGGTAGGGTTCCTTGGAGGTTCCCACTTCATTACTGCATCAACCTTCGCAGGATCAACTTTAATTCCTTCCTTATTAATCAGATGACCCAAGAATTACACCTCTTGAATCCAGAATTCACACTAGGAGAATTTAGCATACAGCTTCTCTCTTCGCAGCGTCTCCAATACTTCTTTCAAATGTCTTTCGTGTTCTGTCGGGTTCCTTGAGTAAATGAGAATATCATCAATAAACACAATTACAGATTTGTCCAACATCGGACGACAAACTCTATTCATAAGATCCATAAATGTTGCAGGTGCGTTTGTAAGACCAAGTGGCATAACAACAAACTCAAAATGCCCGTACTGCGTCCTAAACGCAGTTTTAGGAATATCTTCCTCCTGGACTTATTCTTCACAGTCACTTTGTTAAGTTCACGATAATCAATACACATTCGAAACGTACCGTCTTTCTTCTTTACAAACAAAATGGGAGCGCCCCACGGTGAACTGCTAGGTCTAATAAAACCTTTATCTAACAACTCTTGCAACTGTTTCATCAATTCCTGCATCTCTGGAGGTGCAAGTCTAAACGGAGCTCTGGCAATCGGTGCAGCCCCTGGTATTAACTCAATTCTGAACTTTACTTGCCTATCAGGCGGTATACCAGGCAGATCATCTGGAAAAACATCAGGATATTCACGTACCACTGCTACATCATCCACACTCTCCTATCTCTTTTCTAATTTCGAATTAATAATATGAGCTAAAAAGGTTGTGCACCCATGCTGAAGGTATTTCCGAGCTCTAGTCACTTAACACAACCACATTCTCTCACCTTTTCTATCACCAAAAATTGATAGTTCTTCCCCACTTAGAGTCTGAACTCGAATCAATTTTTGCCCACACAAAATGGTTGCTTGGTAACACCCAAGCCAATGCATTCCTACTACCACTTGAAACTCTCTCATAGTCATAGGTATAAGCTCAATAGGAAATCTAACAGAGTCTATCTGTAGCACATTATCTCTATACACATCAGTCACGAGCACAGATTTATCATCAGCTATTTCTACCTCGAGAGAGGGATTCAGTTTACCACATAACTGCTTGAAATTTTTACAGAAAGAAACAGATACAAATGATTTGCTAGCACCCGAATCGAATAATACTAAAGTAGGTAGATAATTTACGAGATATGTACCTGCAACCACATCAGGTTTCCTCTGCAGTTAATTGGAAGGCTCTCCCCTTGCTCTTGGAAGTATCCTCTTTCTTAATCTCCTTATTCTAATTAATCCGTAGTGGTGGTAGAGATGGAGTATTTCTTGAACCTGTTAAACGGTTGGATGCAACCAGTTGGGGACAGTTGGCTTTCTGGTGGCCTGGCTGAAAACAATGAAAACACACGCTCAATGCACTGCGACAATCTTTACCTATATGGCCTGGCTTGCCACATTTAAAACAACAAACAACATTTGTCTGGCAATTCCCATAACGACTCTTCTTGCACCTCTAACATACCCTCGGTGCTTCCTTCTTCTCCCCATAATCTACCCTCGACCTCTTATTCTGTGGTGCTGATCCTTCCACATGCCTTTTCTCCTTCACCTGTCTCTCTAGCTCTAACTCTCTAGCCCGCGCAGCGTCCATCATGGACTTCAGGTTCTGATGTTTGCTCGAATCAATAACCTCTCTAATTCTCGGCTTCAAAACCATCATGTAGCGATACATCTTCATCTTCTCGTTGGCTACATAGTTAGGACAGAACCGTGCCTTTTCATGAAACTTGCCATTAATCTCTGGAACGGTCTCTATAGTCTGCTTCAGTTTGTGGAATTCATCAACAATACGGTCAATCTCGGATTGCGGAACAAACTGCTCCGTAGTAATCTCTTTAAATTCTGCTCAGGTCATGGCCTCAATCTGAGTCTCGCCCCTCATCTTCTTTTCCAGTTCCTAACAATCTTTGGCAACACCTCTCAACTGGTTTGTAGCAAACCTCACTTTATTTTCCGGAGCACACGAACAAGTATGGAATGCTCCTTCTAACTCTGATATCCACCTCTGACTAACAATCGGATCAGTGGATCCATTAAACAACGATGGCTGGCACGCAACAAAATCTCTGAAAGTACACCCTTTTGGTGCATCTCTGATAATCACTTGCCGTTGAGGATTAACCCTTTATTCCCTCCCAGCTAACGCACCTGCTACTTCCTGTCGTACAACCTCCCCTGTAGTCTCTTTCAAATGATCTACCACTTGGATAATAATAAACGGTATAGCCTTCTCCAAAGCTTTGCCAATTTCCTCAGCAATACCCACTCTGGGTTGAGTCTCAGCAAACCTCTAATTCAACTCTGGAGTCTCATCTGCTTGAGTATTACGGGCCACAGGTGGCCTCCTCCTACCACTTGCACTGGTATCTACCCCCTCTCGTCTATTACTAGGACCACCCTCATGACGATCCGTAGCTCGTGAACCTCTATTATTCACCATCCTAGTAGCATAGATAAAGCATTAAGACAAAAGGTAGCTTTACCACGCCATCCTCTATATCAAACAATCTCAAGTATATACAATATCTCAGTACACTTATCCTTAGATCCAAAGTAGTACTATACAGACTAAGGCATCTAAAATCTTAAGTGCACTACCTCTTACAAGTACCCCTCACCCGATTTACAAGATTCCTCATGATTCCATCAAGTTCTAACATGTACCATGTGTCTATAATAATATGGGCCCTTATATTACTCATAACACACTACACACGTTCGATCTTAACTTTATCACAAAAAGTCCCGATTCACAGGCTTACAGCTCCAGTTCGCCGACTGTCTGCTATGAATCCGATTGAAACTTTAAAAATACTTACTATCAATTCATAAAAACACTACTGGGGTGTTTTCCTACATCCCAAACAACTTATAGACCAATAAGAATAACCAAAACATGCTTTAATCTTGATTCACCAGGAATCAATCTTAAAACCCAACTAAAACATAAAGAACAACAAACAAGAAACCTTACCTCAGCTTGTGCCTAACTAGAATCAGATGGAAATCACTTGTTCTTGTTGTTCTTGCTCTAATACTTCAAAGAAAACTCTATTCTAAACTCTCTCTCGTGGAAGCAGATGCAGAAAAATGAAAGGTTTGACTAACTAAAGTCAAATATGCCTATATATATAAAACTTTGAAAGTTGGCACAAATGGTCCCTGTACTTTTCTAGTTTCAAAATGATAACACAAGTCCCTCAAGTTTCTAAACACCTCCTAATCTCAATTTGGCAATACTAAAACACATCATATCGAAAGGTTACTAATTATAGAAAATTCCGAACCTTGGGTGATGCACCTGATCCTCGAATGGCACATTCAGTAGTGCCACCTACAGGTTTTCTGGACTGTTGTCTGTTAAACAACGTCGTTATTTGTTCTAGTGTAGATTGGTGTCTAGAAAGGAAAGTAGATATATGCGGTATATCAATGTGCATTGAAGAGATGGTCAAGGTCGGGAGAGGCAGACCTCTAGTTTCAATACCAACAATATCCGAATGAGAGGCCGGTAGAGTATGGGCAATTTCTCCGTGGAATAAAGCAAGTGTCTATTGAGAGACACTTGAGTGGCTGGTGGGGTGAATGTGTCTGTTCCAAAGTCAGAGGCTACTGAACCAGCATGTAGGTCAGGCACAGGAGATTCCGGCATTGATTCGGGTAGTACATCATATAATGAGGCAATCATAGCTTGGATCTGTGCAGGGTCATACTCCGCCCCCTCTCACTATGTGTTTCACCTTCATACTCTTCACCACCCCTCTCAACGCTTTTCTCTCTCATCACTTCCCTCTCAGCTTCCCTCATGGAAGACTGAGGCCTATGTATTATATCCTCTCTTGGATCTACTGGCCCTGGGGTAGGTGCAACCGGCTCTGGTTGCTCCATAGGGCCGAGTCCTACACTCTGCCTATATATTCTCACAACTTCATTCTGTGTACAAATTGTAACGCCCCAATTTCAGTAAAAGATATAAAAGTAGGATATTTTCTTAAAAGCACTCAAATCAATTGCGTTACATAAGCGGAAACATTTTTATACAAAACCATGCCATTATCAAAAGATAAACCCACAAGTATAGACTTAGTGTACTGTCAAGGTTAAATATTTACACAAAACGGGCATTAAGTGTTTATCGTTCAAAAACTGAAAAGCAGTCAAACAGGAGCTTTGCCTTTGCCTTTGCTGCAACCTGCAAAAGATTTTAAAAACAGTATCTGATAAGCTACGAGAGCTTAGTGAGTAATCTAAACATAACATCGTATGAGCACACGTATACATTCACATGAAGATAATACACGCATGTCTGGCAATCAAAGCTAGCCTCTGGTTCTAGACCCAGGGCAGCATCGTAGGTCACAGTACTGTACCTCATCTGAGCACTACTTCATATAGCAGTAAGCTTACATATTCACATGTATAACATAGCATGTTAGCAATCTGATATGAAACTACGCATGCTGCTGATATGAAGTGAAGTCTAGAAGACTCACCTTATAACTGTAATATGAAAGGCTTCACAGACCACTAATACCACTAATACAGGTACTATGTAAATCACCTCCTATATAAGCAATGCATAAATCACATAAGGCATTCTGATCTGAAATAGGGCCTACACGGGCCGTGTATCCCTACACGGGCGGTCTCCCATCAATGCTACACGACCTAAGCTGGCAACATGGCCAGTGTGGTCTAGTCACACTACACGGGCCGTGTACCTCTACACGGGCAGTGTACCTTTTACACTACACGACCATGTAACCTTACATGGCCCAATGACCGCCTTTACCGCTACACGGGCCGTGTACCTTTTACACTACACGAGCATGTATCCTTACATGGCCTTGTGACCGTCATAACTACTACACGGCTGTGTACCGCTACACGGGCCATGTACATAACAGTTCAGCTGACTGTTCTTGCCAAGAACTGTCGGATTTCACCAAGAAATCCCATATATTCTTCATAAAACGACTAGAGGTGTTTTACTACACCTCCTACAACTGATATACATAAACCAAATCATATAAAACAATCCTAACATGAATTCACCATTGAATCATGTGTTTAATCCTACAAAACCTTAAGAACAATGGTTTGAAAGCTTACCTCAAGTTATACACTTGCTAGATCTTAGCTAAAAGCACTTGGTTCTGCTGCTTTGGCTTGCAAAAAAAGAGCTTATGGGCGGCTTGAATGAAATCGTGAACTGGCAGGAAGCAAATGACTAACTTTGACTTCTAAGTCAAAGTTGGTGTTTATATATAAATAGTTTCACTAATTGTCATAACTGCCCCTTGGACTATACTAACTTATAATTTGACGATTTTAGCCCCTCTAGTTTTAAAAACACATCTAGTATCATAAGGGTAACTTATATAAACATGTAACACCTCCTAATAAAATACAATAAAACGATTTCGAACCTTAGGTGTTACAACTCTTCCCCATTTGGAATGATTTCGTCTTCGAAATCAACTGTTGAAGAGTTCTGGATAATTCTGCATCATTTCCTGTCCAGGCTCCCAAGTAAAGTCTGAGCCTTTTCTGTGCTTCCATTAAACCTTGACCAGTCCAATCTGTTTGTTACGTAGGGTTTTAATCTTTCTTTCTAGTATAGCTATAGGTTTCTCCACATAATTCAGTCTATCATCTATGGTAACATCTTCCAACGGTACGATTGCAGACTCGTCTGCTAAACATTTTATGAGATGCGATACATGGAAGGTGTTATGAATCTGAGACAATTCAGCTAGTAACTCTAATCTGTATCCAACCTTTCCCACACGTGCAACAATCTTGAATGGTCCAATAAACCTTGGACCGAGCTTTCCTCTCTTTCTGAATCTGATAATGCCTTTCCACGGCGATACTTTCAACAATACATAGTCTCCCACTTGAAACTCAAGCGGTGATCTGCGTCTATCTGCATAACTTTTCTGTCTACTCTGGGCAGTTAACAATCTGTCTCTGATAAGTTGAATCTGTTCTGTCGTTTGCTAAACTATTTCTGTACTGCCCAACTCTCTCTAACCCACTTCACCCTAGCATACCGGAGTTCTGCACTTTCTACCATAAAGCATTTCATACGGGGGCATCCCGATACTGGAATGATAACTGTTATTATACGAGAATTCTGCTAATGGCAAATAAGAATCCCAGCTTCCCCCGAAATCAATAGCACATGCCCGCAACATATCTTCTAGAGTCTTAATAGTTCTTTCGCTTTGGCCATATGTCTGAGGATGATACGCTGTGCTGAGATGTAATTTAGTTCCAAAATCCTTATGAAATTTGCTCCAGAATCTAGAAGTAAATCTGGTATCTCTGTCTGACACAATTGAAACTGGTACACCATGGCGAGTCACAATTTCTTTAACATAAACATTTGCTAACCTTTCTGAAGGATAAGTCTCTTTGATGGGAATAAAATGAGCACTTTTGGTTAACTTGTCTACGATTACCCATATAGCATCATAACCACGTGGGGTTCTAGGTAACTTGGTAATCATGTCCATAGTAATGTTTTCCCATTTCCAGACTGGAATTTCTAACGGCTGTAACTTCCCGTGAGGTTTCTGATCTTCAGCTTTCACTTGCAAACAAGTAAGACATCATTCTACATATCTGGCTACATCACGTTGCATGCCCGGCCACCAAAAATCAACCTTCAGATCCTTATACATTTTAGTAGCTCCTGGATGAATGGAGAATCTAGACTGATGAGCTTCACTAAGAAGTGTCTGACGTGCATCGTCATATACCGTCACCCATATACGACCATAGCGACTCCATACATCGCGACTGTCTTTAACAAAACTCGCTACCTGCCCCTTAATTCGTTCAGACTTATGGTTTTCATCTCTAATTGCTTCTAACTGAGCTTTTCGAATAACATCAATGATAGGCGCCGTGATTGTCATCTTTAAAAACTGGTTCTTCACAAGCACCATTCCTGACTTTCTGCTCAGAGCGTCAGCTACCACATTTGCCTTCCGTGGATGATAGAGTATATCACAATCATAATTTTTCAACAACTCTAGCCAACGCCTCTTCCTCATGTTGAGATTCTTCTGATCTTTGAAATACTACAAACTTTCATGATCTGTGTAAATAGTGAATCTCACGCCATATAAATAATGCCTCCATATCTTGTGTGCAAAGACTACTGCTACTAACTCCAAATCATGAGTTGGGTAATTACTTTCATGTGGCTTCAACTGCCGTGAAGCATAAGCTATAACTCTGCCTTTCTGCATCAGTACACAACCCAATCCACGATATGAAGCGTCACAAAATACTACCATATCTTCAACCCCTTCTGGTAAAGCAAGAACTGGTGCTTCACATAACTTCTGTTTAAGAGTTGAGAAAGCAGACTGCTGTTCACTACCCCAAATAAATTCGGCATTCTTCTTAGTTAATTGGGTTAGAGGAATGGCGGTTTTGAAAAAATTCTGAATGAATCTTCGGTAATAGCCTGCCAATCCCAGAAAACTTCGGACTTCAGTAGGGTTCCTTGGCGGTTCCCATTTCATCACAGCATCCACCTTCATAGGGTCCACCTTAATCCCATCTTGATTAATTAAATGACCCAAAAACTGCACTTCTTGAATCCAAAATTCACATTTAGAGAATTTGGCATATAATTGTTCTCTTCTCAGTGCTTCTAAAACATCTCTGAGATGCCTTTCGTGATCCTCCAGATTCTTGGAATAAATCAATATATAATCAATAAAGACAATTACCGATTTATCTAACATCGGTCTGCAAACTATGTTCATCAGATCCATAAATGCTGCTCGTGCATTCATAAGACCAAACGGCATCACCACGAACTCAAAATGTCCGTATCGGGTTCTGAATGCGGTTTTAGGAATATCTTCCTTTCTAATTTTCAACTGATGGTAGCCCGACCATAAGTCGATTTTAGAAAACCACGATGCTCCCTGTAATTGATCAAACATATCATCTATTCTGGGTAACGGGTATTTATTCTTAATGGTCACCTTTATGAAGCTCACGATAGTCAATGCACATACAAAAGGTACCATCTTTCTTCTTAACGAACAATATTGGAGCACCCCGGGGAGAACTACTAGGTCTAATAAACCCCTTATCTAACAGTTCCTGCAGCTGTTTCATCAATTCTTGCATCTCTGGTGGAGCAAGTCTGTACGGAGCTCTGGCTACTGATGAAGCTCCTGGTACTAAATCAATTCTGAACTCTACTTGTCTGTCTGGTGGCACGCCTGGTAAGTCTTCAACTGAGAAATGGATTATAAAGAAAGTGGTTAACAAAGAAAGTTTGAATCTTGTTAAAACATCTGAAGCATTTAACACGAAAGATCAAACTAGTTTCTTTTCCATGTACAGAAGGATCATCTTTGGTACATGGAGTCTGGCTGCACAAAACACATGACGGGTAACAAAGGTCTTCTCAAACATTTTGTGAGCAAGTACACAAGAAATGTTAAGTTTGGGAATGACCAAGTTTCACGGATTCTAGGCCATGGGGTAATAGAAACTGGTAATCTGAAGATAGAAAAGGTGTCATATGTTGAAGGCTTAGGCCATAATCTGTTTAGCATAGGACAATTCTGCGATAAAGGAATGGAGGTCGTCTTCAAGAAAAGCTCATGTTCTCTAAGAACAGAAGATGGAGCAGAAATTTTGGGTGGCAACAGAAAGTCAAATTTGTATACAATTGACTTGTCTGAGAAAGGTTCTGGCTCACCAGTATGCTTGCTGTCAAAAGCTTCATCAGATCTAAACTGGTCATGGCATCGCAAGTTGTCGCATCTAAATTTCATGAATATAAACAAGCCGGTGAATGGTAATTTGGTCAGAGGTCTACCGAAACTCAAATTTGAAAAAGATCATCTGTGTAAGGACTGCGAAGCGGGAAAAATGAAGAGAGTACCACATAAAGTGATTCAGATATCTTCAACTACCACACCTTTACAGCTGATCCACATAGACCTCTGTGGACCAATGAAAGTCCAGTCCAAAAACAAAAAGAGATATATTCTGGTGATGGTGGATGATTATTCCCGGTACACATGGGTCCGGTTCGTGAGTCACAACAGTGAAGTACCACAACAAGTAATTTGGTTTCTAAAGAAATACAAGACTCAGAACGGACAACCGGTGAAAAGTATTCGAATTGACAATGGGACAGAGTTCAAAAACAGAACATTAGACTCTTAGTTGGACTCTGAGGGAATTTCTCATCAGTTCTTGGCAGCATAGTTGAAAGGAAAAACAGAACATTGGTTGAAGCTGCCAGAACAATGTTACAATACTCGAAGCTACCACCATCTTACTGGGCTGAAGCCGTGAACACTGCATGCTACACCCAAAAAAGATCTTTAATACATCATCGCTTCAATAAAACTCCATATGAATTATGTAATGGAGTAGTACCTAATATAAAATACTTTCATGTATTTGGTAATAGTTGCTTCGTACTAAATGAATCGAACAAACTGTCAAAGTTTGATTCGAAAGCTGACGAAGGAGTATTTTTAGGTTACTCAATGGATAAAAAGGCTTTTAGAATTCTGAATCGGAGAACTAACATGATTGTCGAAAGCATGAATGTTACGTTTGACGATTTGGTAAATCTACATTCTTTAATGAGTAAACCTAGCTCATCTAAAGAACCAATTTTCAAAATTAACAAAACAGATGAGTCATTCAGTCGTGAAAAATATATTAGTTTGGACTTTATGTTTGATTTCTTTAAAAAGAATGATAACTCCTCTAATGTTTTGCAGGATATTCAACAAGAGTCTGTGTCAATAACTGAGCCACTAGTGTATCTACAGTTCAATAGACTACAAATTCTGATAACTTGGAGTTTGAAGCTACGAATTTTCATGCAATTGAAAAAAGTCCTAGATACGATCAAACAGCAGAAGATAATAACTTAAACGACCTTCAAAACATAAATGACTGTTAGGTTTATTGTTGGTCCCAAAGAGGGTGAACAAGCAACCGATACAGTGTAGAAGGGGGGGGGGGTTGAATACACTTTAAACAATCAAACAAATTAATCAAATTTATATTCAATTATCAATCAGTACAATAACTTTTATCACTCTCTAATCAAATCAACAGGATGATTTGATATTACAATGATTATAACCTCAACTCTCTCTAAATACTCTTGAATCACAAACTAATTGATGATCGAATTTCTTTTTAAACTGATTAACAAGAACTCTTGAAAAACTCTCTCGAACTTTGAACTTACAAAGTTATCGCAACACATGCGTATCAAGTATCACGATCACACGTATGTTTTGGAACTTATGCAGTCGTCATTGTGTATCGCGTATCTGTTCTCGTACACACGTAAGAACATCTATGTAAAACCCATGAGAAGGTTTATACTTATACTTGATATATCTACGAACAAATCGTAGTTTAAAGATAGAACTTATCTTTTCTTTAAAACCATAACAAACTCCTTAATTAGAACATATCTAATTAATTTCGTTTAAGATTTCTATCCAACTAATAGATAGTTTAAATTAGGTTTAGATATTCTAATTTAAATGACGTAGATATAGAGAGTTTATAACATAATTTAAAACATACTTAAATTCTGAACTGACTTCTGACGCTGAGCTGACATACTCAGTCTTGACCTTGTCAAGCTGACTTCTTGAATCTTGGATTATTGAATCTTTAAGTCTTCAAATCTTCACGTCTTCAAGTCTTCATTCTTAAGACCTATCTTAGCTTAGAAGTCACTGAGTTATCTAGTACTTACATAGAAAACTCTATATCTGTTTTTACGCTGACTACTCAGCTGAAGCTGACTAGTCAGTCTATAACAGACTTATATAATTCCTAACTCTTAACCTATCATCTATTCATATTGATAGTTTGTCAACGCCCTCCTGTCCAGTAGAAGAGTGTATTTCCACCATAGGAGTGGCTGTTGAGTGTTCCTCAATCGGTAAGGACCATATGTGCAAATAAGTTAAAATAGTGCAGGGACCATATGTGCAAATAACCTAAACTTTTAGATATACATGGCTTTTATGAACATGGACTCCATTAGTCAAACACACAAACACAGCTGCAAACTCTCTTGTTCTGGCGACTTTTGAGATCAATTTACATCAAGATCCGCAACTAATTAGCACCAAGCAATCTAGCATAGTAGAGGTAAGAGTTCTTGAATTGGTTGTTGTGTTCTTAGCCTTTTTATGGGTCAAAGATTGATCACAAGGATCAAATCTTGTTAATTTTTACTTTGTTATGTTATATAGGTGTTATGGGTGTAGGAAAACACTCCATACATGTCTTAGAATGTTAAAGTTGAGTTTTTATGAAGTTTTGGCCGGATTCACAGTTGTTGTCGGTCAGAACTGTGCAGACCAGGGGAGGGCACGGGCGTACCCAAGGAGGGTACGGGCGTGCCTTTCGCCCCATGACAAACCCTAGTTCATCAGGTACCCCGTGCTTTCAGGCATAGGTACGGGCGTACCTTAGCAAGGCATGCCAGAGGAGAGTTTAACCGTGCCTAGGTTACAGGCACGGGCATGCCTCTGAAAGGTACGGCCGTGCCTTAGCCTTGTTCACTTCAGTTTGGTCCTCTAGCATATAATTTAATGTTTATATTATCAATATTACATTGTAGATGCTAATTGTAGACCTAATCTCTGAATCATACTCAATTGTGGATCATATCATATCATATCATAAGTAAACATAAGGTGAGTCTTCCAGACTTCACTTCATATCTGCAGCATGTATGCTATTATATCAGATTACAAACATGTAATGTTATGCATATGTGTATATAAACTGAACTGCTATGTGCAGTAAGTTTCAAAGGTGATACAGTACTGTTACAAAGGTGGCTGCCCTGGGTCTAGAACCAGTGGCTAGCATTTATTATCTGACATACATGTACTATCTTTATATCATTCTGTACGTGTGTTTATATGATGTTTAGTCTGGAATACTCACTAAGCTCTCGTAGCTTATCAGATATTGTTTTTAAAACCTTTTGCAGGACACGGCAAGGATAAGGGCAAGTCTCATGTTTGACTGCTTTTGATTACTCTTTTGAAAGCAACTTAACGCCCAGTTTGTAAATATTTGACTATCTAAGTACACTAAGCATGTACTCGCGTATATATCTTTTGGCAGCAACTTGGTTTAGTAGTAAAATGCTTCCGCGTGTCTTATAAAATAAATGCATATTTTATAAATGAGTTTTATTTAGTATTATATTACTTTTTGAAATTTGGGGTGTTACAACTTGGTATCAGAGCCACGGTTTGAGGGATCTGGGTTGTGTGAAGCACAGTCTGGACTTGAACCATGGTTTTGAAATTTTTTTGTCAAACTGGAGGCCTGCTACTTGCAGCTTAATGAGTATACTGACAAATGTTATCTATTATATGTGTTACATGAGGAATATATCTGATTATTTGAATAGTCAAAGATTGATATGTTATATGTGAAATCTTTATGAATTACATGATTACGTTGTTTTACATATATGATACTTGGCCTAAGCCTATGAATCGTGACTTTTTTGTGATAAAGTTAAGATCAAATGTGTGTAGTGTGTTTAGAATAATATAGGGCCCATATTATTACAAACACATGATACATGTTAGAACTTAATGAAATCATGAAGATTCTTGTGAATCGGGTGAGGGGTACTTGTTAGAAGATAGTGTACCTGAGAATGTAAGTATGAAGAGAATGCCTTAGTATGTATAGAATACTTTGGTTTTAAAGATAAGGTATACTACGTTGATAGATATATGAGTATATAATTGATAGAGGGTGGTGTGATAAAGCTACCATATTACCTTAACGCTTTATCTATACTATCAGGATGGTTAACACGAGAGGATCTCGCGCAACAATTAGGCACGAGGGTGGTCCTAGTCGTAGACCCGAGGGTGTAGAAACTAGTGTTACTGGTGAACAGATTCCTATTAGAGCCCCTGATCTCAATGAGAGGGTGGTAGAACCTACAGTATGGGAGATCGTTGCCCGGGAAATTGGCAAGGCGATGGAACAAAGTATTACTTTCATTGTTACACAAGTAGTTGAGAAGATGAAGGAATAGAATCAAGCTATGATCACACAGGAACTTACTACAAGGTTCGCTGCAGGTGGAGAAGGGTTTAATCCTCAACCACAAGTAATTATTCGTGATTCTCCAAAAGTGTGTTCGTTTAGAGACTTTTCTACATGTCAACCCCCGTTGTTTCATGGGTCTACAGATCCGGTTATAAGCCACAGGTGGATCTCTGAGATAGAGGGTGCGTTTCATACATGCTCATGTGCACCTGAATTCAAAGTTAGATACGCAACCAATCAGATGCGCGGTGCGGCAAAAGATTGGTGGGATATGGAAATCAAACAGAGGGGTTATGCCAGGATTGAAACCATGACTTGGGAGGAATTCAAGGAGTTAGTTATTGAACAGTTCGTTCCTCAATCCGAGATTGATAGGATTGTGGATGAATTTCATAGGTTGAAGCAGACGACAGAGACGATTCCTGAGATCAATGCAAAGTTTTTGGAACAAGCACGTTTTTGTCCTGATTACGTGGTGAATGAAAAGATGAAGATGTACCGATACATGATGGTACTCAAACCTAGCATCAGAGAATTCATTGATGCCAGTAAACATCAGACGTTAAAGTCCATGATGGACGCGGCCAGAGCGAGGGGATTAGAGTTGGAAAGGCAGGATAAAGAAAAGAAGTCTGCATAGAAAGCTGCACCAGTGTACAAGAAACAAAAAACTGAGCAGTCTGAGAAGAAAGGAATGCAGAAAACCTACCCCATATGCCCGACTTGGAAGAAACATCACTTGGGAGAATGCTGGTTTGGTCCTCCCACATGTTACAAATGTGGAAAATTAGGTCACGCATGGAAAGATTGTAGAACTCCACTGCGTGTGTGTTTCAACTATTATCAGCCGGGCCATCAGAAATCAGAATGCCCGAAATTGTCTTCTAATGCACAGTCTACTGGATCTAAACCTACTCCAGCTCTGCCTGCACCACGAAGCTCAGGAGCAAAAGATATAAAGAGAGAGGATGCTCAAAAACCCAAAGGAAGAGCTTTCCAGCTTATAGCTGAGGAAGCTAAAACTGAGCCTGATGTAGTTACAGGTACATATCTTGTCAACAATTTGCCTGCTCTTGTGCTATTTGATTCTGGTGCAAGTAAATCCTTCGTATCTGTTTCTTTCTGCAAAAACATCAGTCATATATGTGAAAAGCTAGATTCTCCTCTTGAAGTTGAAATAGCTGATGATAAATCTGTAATTGTATCAGATGTGTATAAACATAATGTGTTAGAAATAAATACAGTTAGATTTCCTATAGAACTTAGACCCATGACTATGAGAGAATTCCAAGTAGTAGTTGGAATGGAATGGTTAGGTTATAACCAGGCTACCATTATGTGTGGGAAAAAGGTGATACAAGTTCATACCCCAAGTGGGAAAGAACTATCTATATGTGGTGATAATAAAAAGGGAAAGTCATATGTGTGTTCGGTGTCAAAAGCTTGAAAATATTTGCAGCATGGGTATACAGCTTTCCAAGCTCATGTGGTAGATACAAAATTAGAAAAGAGGTAGATAAGTCTTGAAGATGTGAAAACAGTGTGTGAGTATCCTGATGTATTTTCTGAAGATTTACCTGGGGTACCGCCAGATAGACAGGTTGAGTTCAGAATCGACTTAATACCTGGAGTTTCGCCAGTTGCAAGGGCTCCATACAGACTTGCTCCACCAGAGATGTAGGAGTTAGTGAAGCAACTTCAGGAACTGCTAGAGAAAGGGTTCATTAGACCCAGTAGTTCACCCTGGGGTGCTCCAATCTTATTTGTCAAAAAGAAGGATGGTACTTTTCGCACGTGCATTGATTACCGTGAACTTAATAAAATGATCATCAAGAACAAATATCCTTTACCCAGGATAGACGACTTGTTCGATCAGTTACAAGGAGCATCGTGGTTCTTAAAAATCGACTTAAGGTCGGGGTATCATCAGTTAAAGATCAAGAAAGAAGATATTCCTAAAACCGCCTTCAGAACACGATACGGGCATTTTGAGTTTGTGGTGATGCCGTTTCGTCTTACGAATGCACCAGCAGCATTCATGGATCTGATGAACAGAGTTTGTAGACCAATGCTAGACAAATCGGTGATTGTGTTTATTGATGATATCCTTATTTATTCAGAGAATCCGGGGGATCATGAGAAGCATCTCAAAGAGGTTTTGGAAACTTCGAGGAGAGAACGGTTATATGCCAAATTCTCTAAATGTGAATTTTGGATCCAGGAAGTACAATTTCTGGGTCATCTAATTAACCAAAGTGGAATCAAAGTAGATCCTGCGAAGGTAGAGGCTGTGATGAAGTGGGAGCCACCAAAGAACCCTACTGAAATTCGAAGTTTCTTGTGATTGGCAGGTTATTATAGGAGGTTCATTCAGAACTTTTCAAAAACTGTCGTTCCTTTGACTCAACTGACAAAAAAGAATGCTGAATTCGTATGGGGAAGCGAACAACAGTCTACTTTCTCAACTCTCAAGAAGAAGTTGTGTGAGGCGCCAGTTCTTGCATTACCTGAAGGGGTTGAAGATATGGTGGTATTTTGTGACACTTCATATCGTGGGCTGGGTTGTGTTTTGATGTAGAAAGGGAGAGTTATTGCTTATGTTTCACGGCAATTGAAGTCACATGAAAGTAATTACCCAACACATGATTTGGAGTTGGCAGCGGTGGTGTTTGCACTTAAGATTTGGAGACACTATCTGTATGGTGTGAGATTTGCTATTTTCACTGATCATGAAAGTTTAAAGTATTTCAAGGATCAGAAGAATCTCAATATGAGGCAAAGGCGTTGGCTGGAATTACTAAAAGATTATGATTGTGATATTCTTTACCATCTAGGAAAAGCAAATGTGGTAGCAGACGCTTTAAGCAGAAAGTTAGGAACAGTTCTGGTGATGAATCAAACTTTAAAGATGACTGTTACTACGCCTATTATTGATGTAATACGAACCGCTCAGCTTGAAGCAGTCAAAGATGAGAATCATAACTCTGAGCGAATCAAAGGGCAGGTAGTTAACTTTATTAAAGACGGTCGTGATGTTTGGACCTGTTATGGTCGTATATGGGTACCGGCTTATGGTGATGCACGCCACATACTTCTTAGTGAAGCTCATAAATCCAGATTTTCTATTCATCCAGGAGCTACTAATATGTATAAGGATCTAAAAGTTGATTATTGGTGGCCGGGTATGAAACGTGATGTAGCAAAGTATGTGGAAAAATGTCTTACGTGCTTACAAGTAAAAGCTGAACACCAGAAATCTCACGGGAAGTTACAGCCCTTAGAAATTCCAATTTGGAAATGGAAAAACATTACAATGGACCTGATTACCAAATTACCCAAAACCCCACGCGGTTATGATGCAATATGGGTAATTGTAGACAGGTTAACTAAAAGTGCTCATTTTATTCCCATCAAGGAGACCTATCCTTCAGAAAGATTGTTAGATATATATGTGAAAGAAATTGTGACTCGTCATGGCGTGCCAGTTTCTATTGTATCAGACAGAGACACAAGATTTACTTCTAGGTTCTGGAGTAAGTTTCACGAAGATCTCGGAACTAAATTACATCTCAACACAACATATCATCCTCAGACTGATGGTCAGAGTGAAAGAACTATTCAAACCTTAGAGGACATGCTGCGGGCATGTGTTATAGATTTTGGAGGTAGCTGAGATTCTTATTTACCTTTAGCAAAATTTTCATACAACAACAGTTATCATTCCAGTATTGGGATGCCACCATACGAAATGCTATATGGTAGAAAATGCAGAATTCCGGTATGTTGGGGTGAAGTGGGTCAGAAAGAATTGGGTAGTACAGAGGTGGTACAACGAACGACTGAACAGATTCAGCTCATCAGAGATAGGCTGTTAACCGTCCAGAGTAGACAGAAAAGTTATGCAGATAGACGCAGGTCACCACTTGAGTTTCAAGTGGGAGATTTTGTATTGTTAAAAGTGTCGCCGTGGAAAGGAGTTATCAGGTTCAGAAAAAGAGGGAAACTTGGTCCAAGGTTTATTGGACCTTTTAAGATCATTGCACGGGTGGGAAAGGTTGCATACAGATTGGAATTGCCAGATGAATTGTCTCAGATTCACAACACCTTCCACGTCTTGCACCTTAGAAAATGTTTAGCAGACGAGTTTGCAATTGTACCGTTGGAAGATGTTACTATCGATGACAAACTGAACTATGTGGAGCAACCTATAGCTATATTGGAAAGAAAGATCAAAACCCTACGTAATAAACAGATTGGACTGGTCAAGGTCCAATGGAAACACAGGAAAGGCTCAGACTTTACTTGGGAGCCTGTACAGGAGATGATGCACAACTATCCAGAATTATTCAACAATTGATTTCGAGGACGAAATCATTCCAAGTGGGGAAGAGTTGTAACACTCAAGGTTCGAAATCCCTAAATTATTATTTAATGGAAAGTGTTAGATATTATTGTAAGTTGCCTTTATGAGATTAGATGTCTTTATAAAACTAGAGGGGCCAAAATTGTTATTTTATAAGTTAAAATAGTGCAGGGACCATATGTGCAAATAACCTAAAATTTTAGATATACATGGCTTTTATGAACATGGACTCAGTCAAACACACAAACACAACTGCAAACTCTCTTGTTCTGGCGATTTTTGAGATCAAATTACATCAAGATCAGCAACTAATTAGCACCAAGCAATCTAGCATAGTAGAGGTAAGAGTTCTTGAATTGGTTGTTGTGTTCTTAGCCTTTTTTTGGGTCAAAGATTGATCACAAGGATCAAATCTTGTTAATTTGTAGTTTGTTATGTTATATAGGTGTTATGGGTGTAGGAAAACACCCCATACATGTCTTAGAATGTTAAAGTTGAGTTTTTTATGAAGTTTTGGCCGGATTCATAGTTGCTGTCGGTCAGAACTATGCAGACCAGGGGAGGGCACGGGCGTACCCAAGGAGGGTACGGGCGTGCCTTTCGCCCCGTGGCAAACCCTAGTTCATCAGGTACCCCCGTGCTTTCAGGCATAGGGACGGGCGTACCTTAGCAAGGCACGGGCGTAATTGCAGGATAGGTACGCCCATGCTAGATGAGAGTTTAACCGTTCCTAGGTTGCAGGCACGGGCGTGCCTCTGAAAGGTACGGCCGTGCCTTAGCCTTGTTCACTTCAGTTTGGTCCTCTAGCATATAAATTAATGTTTATATTATCAATATTACATTGTAGAGGCTAATTATGGACCTAATCTCTGAATCATACTCAATTGTGGATCATATGATATCATAAGTAAACATAAGGTGAGTCTTCTAGACTTCACTTCAAATCTGCAGCATGTATGCTATTATATCAGATTACAGACATGTAATGTTATGCATATGTGTATATAAACCGAACTGCTATGTGCAGTAAGGTTCAAAGGTGATACAGTACTGTTACAAAGGTGGCTGCCCTCGGTCTAGAACTAGTGGCTAGCATTTATTATCTGACATACGTGTACTATCTTTATATGATTCTATACGTATGTTTATATGATGTTTAGTCTGGAATACTCACTAAGCTCTCGTAGCTTATCAGATACTGTTTTTAAAACCTTTTGCAGGACGCGGCAAGGATAAGGGCAACGCTCCTGTTTGACTGCTTTTGATTACTCTTTTGAAAACAACTTAATGCCCAGTTTGTAAATATTTGACTATCTAAGTACACTAAACATGTACTCGCGTATATATCTTTTGGCAGCAACTTGGTTTAGTATTAAAATGCTTTCGCGTGTCTTATAACATAAATGCATATTTTATAAATGAGTTTTATTTAGTATTATATTACTTTTTGAAATTTGGGGCGTTACACATCAGCTTCATCACTTGAGTCAGAGTCATGTGCAACTAATTGAGACTTACCCTGCTGCTCAGGCTTAGGCTCAACAATGATGACCTTTCTTTTCTTTGCTAATGGCATAACACTTCTTTTCTTTCTTTTTACCATCTCAAACACCTTACTCTTCCCTTTATTTATTTGTGAAGTTGGAACGGACTCAGCTTCACCAAATCTTGGCAAATTGGCTTGAGGAAGGTTGGTGTGAACAGCTTGAGATGTTTCTTCAAGTGGAGTTTCTGGTTGAGCTTGTGAAGTTGTGGTTATTTGGACTGTTGGAGCCTGTTATTGTTGAGAAGGCTGATCTACAGTACTCATGAACTGATCATGAGCTTGTTCAAATTGTACTTCCTCTGTATGCTCCCCCTCAACCTTATAATCATGCTTCTTTGATTCTTCCTCCCCCTTTTTGTCATCATCAATAGGGGAGGGTCTGAGTTTGAACATGAAGCTTTCCAAGTTGGCAACTGAAGTTGACAAATCATTAAGTTTGCGCATCAACTTGGCTTTGTCAGCTTTCCATTGTTTATGCAGGAGCTCAAACTGGGATTGTAGATAGTCCATAATGACTTTAGCATCGGTAGTCATCAGTGTGGGCTCCGCAGGTCTTCTTCTTACTTCAACGTCCTCCTGTCCAGTGGAAGAGTGTATTTCCACCGTAGGAGTGGCTGTTGAGTGTTCCTCAATCGGTAAGGATGTGGGTCCCATATCCAAATGTTGCAGAAGACCTATGGAATCAAGGGAGCCAGAATGGAGACCCTGTAAACCTTCCTGGTGTGTGAAAGGTTCATTGACAGGTCGTGTGAGAGTGTGTGAGAATAGAAGAGAAGAATGACCAAGTTCGTGAGGTATGATATTGGGGTAAGCTAGGCTTATTGGTGAGGAGGGGGTAATTGACCCTGGGGATTGGTCAGTATTTTAGTGTTACCTTCATGGGGTTGTGAAGGCACATAAGTAGGCTCTCCCATGGCACTAGTAAGTATGGGCTTAGTAGACACCATACCCGGTATAGGCTTAAGGGTTGAACTGATCCTAGAGGTTGGCACCTTAAGAGAAGGTGTTTCCCCCTCAGCTCCTACCGGTGAAGGTATCAATGTGATATCAACTCCAGTGTCCTTTTGAGGTGAAGGACCACCTTTGGCAGTTTTCCTTGTATAGGTATAGGAAATATCCTTGGTAGCAGTGGGCTGACCAAGGTTGGCTGTAGATTGTAAAATAGATGGAGATGTTTGAAGTGGAGGAGAGGGGTTAGACTGAGTTGGGCTTGACTCAGTCCTATCTCCTAAGTTTGGAGATGGAGAAGTAAAAGAGAGAGAAGGAGATAAGGGTTGAGAAATCATACCTGTTGCACCTAGCAGTGAAGACTCAGAGCTAGGAAACAAACTCCTTTGCTTAGAACTCGAAGTGGAAGATGAAATTATTTGAGTACGAGGTCTGAACTGAGTCCTAGGTTTATCAGTTTGAGAAGTCTCAGCCTCAGAACCTACATCGTCACCTACTTCTTCCGCAGCTTCCCCCTCTGTCTCAGCTTCACTTGACTCAGGAGTCGGAAGCTGTACATACGCCCTCATCTGAGCACTCAATGTAGGGTGCCCAGGGAAAATGTCATGTGCGAACATCCTGTAGCTGAGAACAGGAGTAGGGATTGACTCATATTGAGCATTATATCTTCCACCCAACCTGTCCTCGATGACCATTGATATGAATCTTGCAAAGGGTACAATGGTGTCCCTTACGTTCTTGGTCACCAATGACTTGAATGCTTCAAAGATCAACTCAGCGTAATCCACTCGTTGATCATAAAATAAGTTGTATAATAATTGCATTTCAAAGTCATTTACATTATCCAGGCCTCCCACCTTGTATCCAAGGGAATGAACCATAGTGGATACCATAAATCCCCATGCCGTCTGGAAAACAGATTTCCGTATGACGCCAATCACTTGAGGATGACCTATTAAGGGTAACACACTTCGTAATGTCTCCCTAGAAACCATCGCTTCATATTGATTGTGAATTGGGAGATGAAGAATTCGGCGGAGACAGTTTGCATCGACTTCTATCGCCACTTGTCCACTTAGGACTGTGCCCCGTATAACCGGTTGAGTTGCATCCAGTTTACATGTATACCAGAATTCCGTAAGAAGTTGAGGGATGAGCACAGCAGGTCCACGAAGAAATGCATGTGCCAAAGGTCCCTTGCGAATGTAGGAAACCCACTCCTCATATCCCCTGCCAATTTTGTACTTTGGAATATCGGTACAGGCGATGACGTTGTTTTGTTTGTAGATGGGGAGTGCGTTGTTCTTGAAATCTCCTCCACGGATCATTTGTTCAGTTAGATGTAGAGTATACCCCTCCATTGAAATCGAACTTATCGAAATGAATTGCACTTAGCAGTAGTAAGCACTTAGCAATAAATTATGCACACATCAACGTTAGGGTTTAAGAGAGAAGAATATTATGGAAGTTTAAACGAAATATGATTAACAATCTCTCTTATTTATACGTTTTCAATGGAAGAGAAAAGTTACCGTTATCCGAGGGTAATAAATGTGACCGTTACCGTAAAACTTCTACGCAGTTTGTTACAACGGCTAAATTTATTGTTAGTTACCCAAACTCACACTGTTATATTGAAAAAAAATTATCATAAAAAATTTCTAAACGACTAACGTTTATTTACCGGACACACCGGAAATATATTGGACTTACCATATTATTAGACTTACCATTGTGATAGGACTAACCTAGACTTGTGGAACTGATTACTGAGCTGATCCTGAACGTTCAGCTTGTATGAAGCACTCAGCTGATCCTGAACGTTCAGCTTATGTGAAGCACTCAGCTTCAGCTTGAGCACTTAGCTCAGATTGAGCACTCAGCTCAGTTTTTGACACTTAGTCAGATGTAGCACTTAGCAAAACTTAAACATAGATAAATAATGGAACATACCAATTAAAGGTTGAGCATTCCAAGCTTGCCGAGTAGAGTTGTAAATCTTGTGCCTTCAATTGGTTTCGTGAAAATATTCGCAAGCTGATCTTCAGTTTCAATGAAGACTAACTCTATGTTTCCCTTTTCTACAATATCTCTGATGAAGTGATGTCTTATTTCAATGTGTTTGGTTCTTGAGTGAAACACTGGGTTGTGTGTAATGGCAATAGCACTTTGATTGTCACAAAATATGGGAGTCTTTGAAAAATGCAGATCAAAGTCCTTCAGCTGATGTTGCATCCAGAGTATTTGAGCACAACAGCTCCCTACAGCTACATATTCAGCTTCAGCTGTTGAAATTGCCACAGAGTTTTGTTTCTTGCTCGTCCAGCTAACTAATTTTCCACCCAAAAGTTGACATCGTCCAGTAGTACTCTTTCTATCAAGACCACATCCTGCGAAGTCTAAATCGGAGTACCCTATCAGCTCAAATCCTGATCCTTTCGGATACCACAAACCTAATTTTGGTGTTCCCTTCAGATATTGGAGTATTCTTTTTACAGCTAGCAAGTGAGATTCTTTTGGATTTGCCTGATATCGTGCATAAACACATGTAGCAAATATTATATCAGGTCTACTTGCTGTTAAATAGAGTAATGAACCTATCATTCCTCTGTATGTAGTCTGACATACATACTTTCCATCAATGTCCTTGTGAAGCTTGACATTGTGTAACATTGGAGACTTTGTAGGATGGCTTGAGTCTAATCCATATTTCTTAATCAGATCAAAGACATACTTGCTCTGAATAATGAATATACCATCTTCTTTTTGATAAATTTGAAGTCCCAAAAAAATATGTCATCTCACCCATCATGCTCATTCTGCATTGATTAGACATTATCTTGGAGAACCAATCACACAGATCTTGGTTTGTTGACACAAAGATAATGTCATCCACATAGATTTGAACCAGAATGACATGTCCTCTGCTCTTTCCTATGAAAAGAGTTTTGTCAATACTTCCTCTGACAAAATCAGTTTAGAGCGGATAGGTGGATAGTGTATCATACCAGGCCCTTGGAGCTTGCCCAGAAGCTCAGTTTGAACTTTGCCTCACATAGCATGGTTCTAGCAGCTTCAATTAAGGTTCTGTTTCTCCTTTCAGCAACTCCATTTTGTTGTGGAGTTCTTACACATGAGAAATTCTGGATAATTCCTTTCTCTTCACAAAAGCCTTCAAGGGTTGAGTTTCTGAACTCAGTCCCATGATCACTTCTGAGTTGTTTAAGAAACTTACCCTTTTGCAACTCTTCTTGTCTTATGAAGCCGATTAACTCATATGCAGCTTCACTTTTGGCTTTTAAGAAGATTACCCAAGTGAATCTTGTGAACTCATCAACAATCACTAGAGTATACTTTTTGCCACTTAGGCTTGGGGTGCTGATAGGTCCAAATAGGTCCAAATGTTTCTGTGATTGAGAAATTCTGTTTGGACTTGAAGGATCCCTTATGATGTTTTCCCATTTCACAGACTGAGCAAAGTTTGTCTTTAGCAAATGTGATCTTAGGTAGACCAGAGACTAACTCTTTGCTGGACAACTTGTTAATATATTTGAAATTTAAATGAGACAGTCTATTGTGCCATAACCAACTCAGCTTGGGAGTTAAGTGAGAGTACAAGCAGGTTTCAGTTAAAGGATCTGCGGAGCTGAGATCTAACAAATAGATATCTCTCTATCTTTTTGCCATTAATATTGGCTTTCCCTTCTTATCATAAATTGTTCCTGCATGCTTTCTGAAGGTGACTTCATAATCCTCATCACACAGTTGACTGATACTTATCAGGTTGTGTTTAAGGCCTTCAACATATGCTACCTCTTTGAAAGTGACTTTTCCAGCAGTTATCTTTCCATAACCTTTAGTCCTTCTTTGAGAATTATCCCCAAATGTAACGTTGGGTCCTTCATTGTCTTGGAATTCACTTAGAATCCCCTTGCTTCATGTCATGTGCCTTGAGCATCCACTATCGAGATACCACTTGTAGGAGCCCTGCACATGATCAACTAAACATGTTAGTTTCTTTTTGGAACCCACTGTTTGATGGGTCCTGAGGATGAGCACTTAGCTGATCCTTTGGAGTTCGATTGATCAGCTCGAACATATTTTGGTTCTGTTTTGGACTGGTCATCCTTTTCATTTTCAGGTCTGAGATTGGTACTTACACAATCTTTGGCCTCATGACCTCTATCACCACACTTATAGCATTTTCTTCTATAGATGGGTGTTTGGGTGATTTCTTTCAGTTTTCCAACATTAAATTTGGATTCAGATTTAGGGTCACATGATATGGATAACCTTTCAATCCTCTTCGACAATTTGTCTACTTGATTTTCACTAACTTTGGACTTACCTTTGTCAGCTTTATGGTTACCTCTATTTGGTGAGGTCTGACTTACAGACAACTTCCTGTTTTTAGACATTCTTTCATGTATAACTTGAGAATTATGTCTTTTTGAATTAACATGAGATATTCTATCAAAAACAGTTGTTCTCACCGGATTGTAATCCAATCTTTTGAAAACTGACTTACAGTTTCTGTTGGATCTCGAACATTTAGCTTGATGGTTTGAGTGAATAACCTGAGGACTTTGGGTTGGTCTCACAAACTTATTGGTCTTGACCTGTTTCCCTTCCTTGTTCCTTAAGAATGTTCTTGGGAGCATGTCATCTGATTTCATCGATTTGTCTTCATGACTGACTTGATCTTCGATGATTTCAGCAGCAACACTATAATCTCCCCCTAGTACTGCTTTTACTTGATTTGGTATTTGCTGGTTAATGCACTTTTCTGATTCTCTTGATGACTTACACCAAGATTCACAACTTTTTTCTTAGACTGTCAGCTTTTTCTTTTGATTCTTGCAGTTCTTCACTTAGAAGTTTATTTATATGAAGCTGACATTCATAATCACTTTGGATCTTTTTACCAGCATTCAAGAGAGTTTCAAAGTGTTTAAGTTCATCTTTTAGTTTTGAAATTTCAGTTTTCAAACTAGATTGGACTGTGAGAGAGGTTTTGAAGTCATTCAACAAATAGTTGAACATTAGACATTTTTGTTCATCAGTGGAAGAGCTAAAGTTATTTACCTTATACATTGAGGCAGGATCCCAGTTACTAGTTTGCTTACTCAGCTTAGCCGCTTCTGCTAGATCCTCATCAAAGGAACTGTCTTCTAACTCATAGTCAACTTGTTCCTCTTCATCCTCAATGGCCACCAAACACCTATCTGGCTCATCATCATCTGAAGTAGATGATTCAGTATCCCAAGTTTCAGTAAGGAGGCCTTTGGTGTTTTCATCTGGCTTGCCTTTGAGTCTTTGATATTTCTTTTTATATTTATCAGCTCTGTAGGCATTCTTGTCAGCTACTGAAGTTGATTCTCCCTTCTTTACTCTGCACTCAGCAGCTATGTGTCTTATCCTCTGACAGTTATAGCACTTAGCTTTCTTAGGATCAAAAGTAGACTTACCACTTTTGCTTCTGTCAGATTGACCCCTTCCTCTTCTGAACTTCTTTTTCTTTTCTGCAATTAATGCAGATCCAGCATCGTTTATAGATTATTTTAGTTGTTGCTGGGCCACTTTCTTCTGTTTCATAATCTGTTGATGATTTAGAAGGAAACCATAGATAGATCCGAGATCATATTTTCCTAAGGTTCCTCCAGCATGAAGTGCAATGGTGATCTCATTGAATTATTCTGGTAACACATCTAATAGCTTGAGTGCCAACTCATTCTCATCTTTCTTGACACCTACCAAGATCAGATCATTTATCAAGCATTGAAATCTGGTAAACAAATCTGCCAGAGTTTCATTCTTTTTAGCAAGGAAAGTTTCATAAGAACGACTTAGATTTGTCTTCTTATGTTGCTTGACCAGGTCAGTCCCTTCATACGTGACCCTGAGAGTATCCCACATCTCTTTTGCAGTTTGGTACCCAGCCACAGTATGCAGAAGAGGGTTTGTTAAAGCATTTGCTATAATTCTTTGTGCCTTGTCATCGAGATTAAACACTTTACGATCTTCCTTAGTCCCGGATGCTTCAGGCTTGGGAGTTTCTCCAGAGGGAACACTTTTGTCAGTGGCAGTAATATGGATCATTGGTATGATTGGGCCATCTGAATCACGGTACTCATCCTGTGATCCACAGACTTCAGATATAACATGGCTCTAAACTTCCACATAGGATAGTCAGTGCTATCAAAGATAGGACACCCTTTTGCCGCCATTGTTGGTATGTGACTTGATTTCTTGCTAGTAGACATCTTAACCTCTTGACAGTGGATCTTGAGCTTCAACTTATGAAGAAACTTGCTCTGATACCAGTTGTTGGTCCCAGAGAGGGTGAACAAGCAACCGATACAGTGTAGAAGGGGGGGTTGAATACACTTTAAACAATCAAAAAAATTAATCAAATGTATATTCAATTATCAATCAGTATAATAACTTTTATCACTCTCTAATCAAATCAACTGGATAATTTGATATTACAATGATTATAAGCTCAACTCTCACTAAACACTCTTGATTCACAAAATAATTGATGATCGAATTTCTTGTTAAAACTGATTAACAAGAACTCTTGAAAAACTCTCTCGAACTTTGAACTTACAAAGTTATCACAACACACACATATCAAGTATCACGATCACACGTACGTTTTGCAACTTATGCAGTCGTCGTTGTGTATCGCGTATCTGTTCTCGTACACACGTAAGAACATCTATGTAAAACCCATGAGAAGGTTTATACTTATACTTGATATATCTACGAACAAATCGTAGTTTAAAGATAAAACATATATTTTCTTTAAAACCGTAACAAACTCCTTAATTAGAACATATCTAATTAATTTCGTTTAAGATTTCTATCCAACTAATAGATAGTTTAAATATCCTAATTTAAATGTTGTAGATATAGAGAGTTTATAACAGAATTTAGAACTTACTTAAATTCTGAACTGACTTCTGACGCTAAGCTGACATACTCAGTCTTGACCTTGTCAAACTGACTTCTTGAATCTTGGATTGAATCTTCAAGTCTTCAAATCTTCAAGTCTTCAAGTCTTCATTCTTAAGACCTATCTCAGCTTAGAAGTCACTGAGTTATCTAGTACTTACATAGAAAACTCTATATCTGTTTATACGCTGACTAGTCAGTCTATAACAGACTTACATAATTCCTAACTCTTAACCTATCATCTATTCATATCGATAGTTTGTCTCATCAAATCTAACTATTCTAAACATGGGACTAACAATTATTAATTGTATAGAATAGAAGATTACATTTTGAGTGAAGTTTGTACTAATTACAAACTAGAGGGTCTTAGTTGTAAATATACTTGTGGAGTATATAAGCCTATGATTAAGGCTAATCATGTATCAATTGCCATAATCAATTATATGAACTATGTGTTAATCAAGGTGTAATTAGTATTCTCTCATAGTTCTACACATGCAATTGAAGATTAGCTTGATACTTGAAGAATTAAGGGATTATCAATTGGTATCAGAGCCTAAGGAGTGATTTGATTGAAGATTGGATCAAGAATTGCAAGAAATTTTGAAGATTTTTTGAAATTTTCGGATTAGTTTTGGGCAGAAACTTTGAAAAATTCAAGAAAATTCATACGATCTTCATTTGATCTAATTTTGGGATATGTTGTTGTGTATGATAGCAGGAACCTACAGTAAAATTTTCAAGTGCAAAATCCTTTCCATGTGAGAGAAATCTAAGAATTACGAATCTGGGTTTTTGGAAGATGTTCTTGAGACTTGAATTTTGAAATTCGTGATTTAGTTAGAATTAATTGCTCAATTTTTGAACGAGTGTTAGTAATCATATCATGAATCAATCTGCAAACTTTCATATCAATTCATCAATCACACATGGAGTAATTTGAAAATTAAGTTTGTTGTGTTCTTGGTGTTCTTTGTTAATTTTGGTTAAATTCGTGATTCTTGATTCAAATTGGTACAAAAGGAGTGTTTTAAAAGTATTTGTGAAGGTGGATATTGATAAATTTGAAAATAAAATCCGATTTTGGTGTGTTTTGAAAATTCAAGATTGATGGTGTTCTTGATGTTCTTGAGTAGAAGATGAAGAAAGGAGGAGTTTGATCCAAAAATTTTAAGTCAAAAAGTGTTATTGGTGTTTGTGGGTCAAAAAGTATCGGATTTACGGATTTGGTAAGTATCGGATTTTTGAAAAGTGTCGGATATTTTTTAAAGTGTCGGATTTTTTTTAAAGTGTCGGATTTTTGAAAGTGTCGGATTTTTTTGAAAGTGTCAAATTTTTTAAAAGTGTCGGATTTTTTTTGAAAGTGTCGGATTTTTTTAAAGTTTCGGATTTTTTTGAAAGTGTCGGATTTTTGAAAATGTCAGATTTTTGAATTCTCCATAGACATTTTTAATGGCTCAAAATTTGAATTTTCTGGCATTTTTTAATTCTTCAGGTCCGCTCGACCCCAGCCAGGGGCTCTACCCCTTGGACCCCGCTATCAGGTGTGCTGCCCCTGAACCCCCGTCGTCGTTGTGACTGAATTAGAATAAAATTTTCTCAACTCATTGTCACTTTAATTGATTTTCCTAGTACACTTTTATCGTTGTTGATCATTACCAACTCATTCTTAATTGATCAAATCATTGTTGTTGATTAAATTCTTGATCAAATCAAATCATTCCTAAACGACCGTATATTTTTAAGGTATCAAGATAAATATCAAGATGTCAATGAATTTCAGCACAACAGAATCAAGTGAATAAGAGATTGACAAATAGAGAAAAAACAAATATCAATTAAGTGAAAATGAATCATTTCTCTTGTGTAGATTAAGAAAAATGTTTGACATTCATAAACCTGCGTATAATGCTTGTTTTGAGAAAGGTGATTTAATTGTAAAGCTACAAAATGAAAATTTAGCTCTTATTAATGAAAATACCAAATTGATTGTTAAACTTCAAGTGAGAGAAACAGAGATTTCACAACTTGAAGTAAATTCTGTAGTGGAGAAAAACAAAGCAGAGATTTTGTCAGAAGAGAATGACAAGTTCAAAGAGCAAATGTCTAGAGTGTCTGAGGAACTTCAACTTTTGGAAAGGAAATGTCAAGAGTATAAAGTTGAAGTTGAGAAGAAGGAAGCAAGTATAGAACAGGTACAGAAGAGATCAAATGATCTGTAAGAAGAGCATGTCAAGTTTAAAAACCTCATATCTGAATTTCTGTTGAATGTGGAGATTTTTAAAGGATGTTACAGAATGATGATAAGTTGATAGCGAGTTTAGATATTGAAAAGGTTGAACTACAAAGAAAAGACACAGGACTTGAGCAACAACTTCTTGCTTCTTCTAAACTATATATTCTAGCTCAGTTCTGAAAAACAAAATATCTGAGCTTCAAAAGTCTCTTGACACAGAAAAGAAAACATTGGAGAAAGAGAGACTACAGTTTTTGGCTAAACTCAAGTTCGCAATGCTTCTTGCTGAAAAAGCTTCTGAATCTACAACGACTTCCGCTAACAATATCAATTTTGATTCAGAAACACATTGTGGTAGCGATACTAACTCTTATTTTTTCTGTTGCAGATGCTAAAAGTAGAAAATCAGATGACGATTTTGTTAGAACCTAGAAGGGGGTGAATAGGTTATATGCCCACTTTTTGAAGTCTTTACCACTATTTGCGAATAATTATAGAGTTTAGGGAAGGAAGATATCACCAATGAAGTAGTTTGGACACAATGATTTATAGTGGTTCAAGCAAGGGTTAACAACCTTGCTCTACATCCACTCCTTGGCCTCACCCACCAAGAGTTGCTCCACTATCTTCTCTCTTTGAAGGTAGAGATAAACCTTTTACACCTTCTCTCTTTAGCTTACAAGAATTACACTTCACTCTTGCAAACAAGGTTAAGATAAACCTCACTTCACTCTAATTGGAAAGGCTATAGTTGATCCTCACTTCTCTCTAATTCTAAGGCTAGAGATTATCCTCACACTATTACAAATGTTTATGAATGTAATAAAGTATATGAACTTGAGGACTTTCACTCTTGCTTGATTCTTGATCTTGAAAGATTGAATTATCAAGGAATATGAGCTCACAAGATTTTTATGTATTCTGTGTTTTTTCAGATTGCAAGAGGTGAGTAAAACACAAGACTTGAGTTGCTTTAAATAAGGAAAAAGTTTGATGCTGGAGATTTTTGAGCTTTGTGCATATAGACGTTGGGCTTTTACCAAAACCACACACAACCCATTTTTACCATAAAAATGCACTGAAAAGAAGCTTAAGAAAAGTTGGGTTAGTGTCATACTTCTTAATTTTGAATTTAATCATAAAAATGGTAGTTTAGAAACCAAATGCACAAAGAATGTTGGAAGTTTACCTCTTTGAGAGATTCCTTTTGCTAAATATGGTTTTGGCTTATTTCAATAGAAGATTATGTTTAGTATTTGCCAAAATAGGAATTCATTTGCTTTGACTACCAAGCTTGTGATTTTATAAAAAAATTCTCAATTTTTATAAAAGTTTTTATAGAGATTATTTTATAAAAACTTAAACTCATTTAATTATTTATTTTGTAAGCTCATAAAGTTTGAACGTTTATTTGTAGGAGGCTTCAACATCGGCTTCTACTTGAACTCGGATCTTGACGATTGGAGCTTGGCCATTTGATGAAGCTTGTTTTGTAGATTATAGATGAGAATATATTTGATTGAATATATATATATATATATGTATATGTGCACATATGTTAATGTTAATACATACAATTATATAAACAAGTTGTATATTTTTGTGTCAACAAAAGAGGATATATTTATAAGCATATTTTTCCCAACAATCTCCCCCTTTTTGTTGAAGACAAAAATTTTAAACTTGTATAAGAATTGTATATATAACTTTAACATGTTAACATGTGCATATATACACATATATGTATATATTCTACTATCTTCTATATATTACTATCTTCTATATTCTTTTATCTTCTCCCCCTTTTTGTCTTTAATAAAAAGGAGACTCCCCCTTGACATAAGCTCCCCCTTGATGTGAGAACTCCACTTCTTGAGGTAAATGGAAATACTACCAAAAACTTGACAAGGAAATGTGAGTATGAACAATATTCTAATCATGCAATTATCACAACCCAAATAGCAAATAGCATAATGTAAGATGTCCATAGCAAGATGTAGTAAAGAAATAGCAATCTAGTATATTAAGGCAACAAGCAATCATAAAATATAGAAAATACCGATTGTTGCAATAGTTAATGTTTGGTTAAGAAAATAAAAATAAAAATAATTGTTTTACAATCCATTCATCCATAGAAAATCAAGATGGTTCACCCCTGTGTGTCCCGGCATTGCACCTAAGTGCATTCATGATTGACCGCAGCATCCCTTTTACCCCTTTGACTTCCTTCCGTAGAGATCGGGTTTCATTCCGCAACTCGTTGATGTTGCGATTGAGTGCAGCAATTCGTTCGTCGGTAGAGCCTTCAACCATGCCGTGATCCGGAGGAATTGAACCCTCCTCTTCACCCTCCTCCTCTTCACCAAAGTTGAATGCGTCAATTTCGGCTTCCGTATCTCCGGAGGATGATGAATGAGCTCGCTTCTTCCCTTTATGGGAAGACATCTTGCGAAGTGTCGCAAGGTCGATGGGCATGGAGGATCCCGGAGTTGAGACAATGCGAGAAACATCCGGTAGATTCGTAAAAAGAAGAGATAGAAGACGGCCATAGGGAAGATCCCTACGACTTGTCACGAGACCACTCATGCGTTTAGCAAGAATGTGCGTGAGGTTGATCTCGCTCCCCGTTTTAAGAGCATGAAGAAGAACAACTTGAATAGCACTTATTTCAGAATGATTCCCAGATTTGGGAAAGATATTGGAATCAATGATTTTGTTCCAAACGGCACATTCGGGAAGAAGATCTCTTCCGAAAAGATTGGTTGTGGTGTGGGGAACATTTGGTTTGCAAATTGACCCAATGATTTCAGGAATGGTGAAGGCGGTTGGAAGGTTTGTGAGGCTATGACCGGTATGATAGTATTTGAGGCCGGAGGATGGGATGTGTAGAATCCTACCTAGTTGGACAAGAGTGAAGGTAAAGTCCTTACCTTCAATGTTGAAGGTGATTACTTCATCATCCTCATTATAGATGAAGGAGGCATAAAATTCATAGAGACGATTTTTATAAATGACATTTGAGAGAGAAAGGAAAATAGTCCACCCAATAGCCTCAAAGGTGGCTTGGGTCCTATATTGGTCAAGTTGATTGACCGCAACTACACGACCCTCGTTTATGGCCCGTTTCTTTAGAGCATTGGCGGATTAACGAGGGGTAGGGTTGTCGGGTTTTCTTGAAGCCGATGTGCGAACACGTGGCATGATTATCTATAGAGACAATAATTATATGAATAAGTACAAATATATAGTATTAGGACTAGTGTGTGCCTAATGTGTACGACATGTTCAATTTATCTAGTCATGATACGAAAAAGAGTTTGGTTTTGGAAATTTATAACTAGATATATGATATTTCAATGTAGATGAGACATATTTGAAAGTGTGCTTAAAAAAATATAGCAAACTCTTTGAGAATATGTCCATGCGATGTGGTTGTGTCCTAGGTGTGAGAAAATTTTGAAAATTTTGATGAATCATGCGATGTCAAGTGTTTGTTGGAGTATATGAAGCATGAATAAAGTGAATTTGAGCATTAATAGTTGAAATACGAAAAGATGAAGAGTTCAAAAATTTCCAGATTGCTGACGGTCGATTCACGGTATCGACCGTGGATCGACCGTGGTTGTGCTGGATTTTTGTACAATCGCTACGGTTGAGTTACGGTCGACCGTAATATCGACCGCCAGACGATTTTCAAAATTTTTGATTTTGTTTGTCCTTTTTGAAAGCTCTGATTTTATTACTTTAAGATACATCAACAACCCTATGTATAAGAAAACTACTACAAAAGTTAAACCAAACCCAAACAAAGTCTACTTTATCATCCTTAAGCCATTTATAACAAAAACTACCAAAAAATCTTCCCAAAATCAAGCCTAATCATGAAAAAATAACAGAAATCTTGAGGTACACATGATTCATTGGTGCAAAAAAAATAGAATCCTAAGGAGATGAAGAAGAAAGAAAAAAAAAATTTACCTTTGAGAGAGAGAAGACCGTGGATCGACCGCGAAGGAAGGAGGAAATTGTGTTCAACCGTAGATTGACCGTGAGCAGAGCCGTGCCTTCGACCGTAAGTGAATAATTTTGCTTGTAATGATTTGTTTTTATTTTTAAGCTTTTTAGAGAGTAAAATGGTAAAAATGACGGCTAGGGTTTGATGAGGAAGATGAGGAGGATGAAAGTGGGAGGAAAGAGAGAGGAAAAGGGGAAGGTAGGGTTAAGTTTCGTTAGGTGTATAACGGTCGATACACGGTCGACCGTGGTATCGACCGCGTGTTCCTCAAACTTTTGGCAGTTCCCCGACGGTCGAGACACGGTTGACCGTGGTATCGACCGCGTGTTTCTCAAACTTTTGGCAGTGCCCCTACGGTCGATACATGGTATCGACCGTGGTTCGACCGTGGAGGCACTGGATAGCATTTTTTTTTGTTTTTCAGTTTTTAAGTGTTTATCTCTTAAGGTACGTGTTCCATCATTCCCAAACCAAGTCTTAATGTGTCAAATACTTCCTTTTTTAGTGGTTTAGTGAATATGTCAGCAATATTTTCACATGACGTAACTTTTTCTAAGCTTATATTGCCTTTTTGCACATTATCACGTAGAAAGTGATGTCTAATTTCGATGTGTTTAGTTCTTGAATGCAATACATGATTTTTACTTAAATCAATGGCACTTTTATTATCACACATAATAGGAATTTCGGATAGATGTACCTCATAGTCCAATAAAGATTGTTGCATCCATAAGACCTGAGCGCATGCTCTTCCGGCGGCTACATATTTGGCTTCGGTTGTTGACAAGGCAACGGATGTTCGCTTTTTCGAGAACCATGATGTAAGTGCCATTCCAATAAAGGCACATACTCCACTTGTACTTTTTCTTTCCAAGTAGCATCCACCGAGATCCGAATCCGCATAGCATATTATATCTAAGCCGCTCCACTTTGGATACCACAATCCCAAGTTGATTGTTCCTTTAATGTATCGGAATATTCGTTTGACGGCCTCATAGTGTGATTTCTTTGGATTTTCCTGAAAACGAGCACACACACATACACTATACATAATATCGGGACGACTTGCCGTTAGATAAAGCAAGCTCCCGATCATACCACGATATCTTGTACTATCAAATCTTTCACCCTCTTCATCTTGTGTCAAGTGTGTGTTTGTAGCCATAGGTGTATTCATTGGTTTCACATTTTCGAAATCGAATTTTTTAAGCATGTCTTTAATATACTTCTATTGATTTATGAATGTACCATATTCATATTATTTTATTTGAAGTCCAAGAAAGTAATTCAATTCACCCATCATACTCATTTCAAATTCATTATGCATAAGTTTTGAAAATTCATCACACAAGTCTTTGCATGTTGATCCAAATATGATATCATCCACATAAATTTGTACAAGCAAGATGTCATCTTTTCTTTTCTTTGTGAACAATGTATTATCAACTTTACCCATATTATATTCATTTTTCAACAAGAATGATTTTAATCTATCATACCAAGCTCTAGGAGCTTGTTTAAGGCCATACAATGCTTTTCTAAGTTTATATACATAAGATGGATGAATGGGGTCTTCAAAACGGGGAGGTTGACATACATAAACTTCTTCATTTATAAACCCGTTTAAAAAAGCACTTTTGACATCCATTTGATATAGTTTAAAATTTTGAGCACAAGCATAAGCAAGTAGAATCCTTATGGATTCTAATCTAGCAACCGGAGCAAAGGTTTCATCATAATCTATTCCTTCTTGTTGGTTATATCCTTGGGCTACTAGTCTAGCTTTGTTTCTAGTGATATTTCCATTTTCATCAACTTTGTTTCTAAGAACCCATTTAGTTCCAATTATTGTGTGACCACTAGGTAAAGGTACTAAGTCCCAAACTTGGCTTCTAGTGAATTGATTTAACTCTTCTTGCATTGCCATTACCCAATTTTCATCTTTAATTACCTCTTTAATATTTTTGGGTTCTATGTGTGACACAAAGGCAAAGAAAGTATTAAGGTTTTGGGCTTGGGATCTAGTGAGTCTTTGATTCAAGTTTCCTATGACTTGAGTTATTGGATGGTTCCTATTTTCTTTAATTTCATTTTCATTACTTGTGGTTTTGTTATCTATTATTGGGATTTGAACACTATGATGATTTATGTCTAATTTTGAGAGTTGTTGTTCTATGGCTTCTTCTTCTAATTTGTCATCATCTACTAAGGGTTGAGTCTTAGGAGGAAGTGGAGATTCATCAAATGTGACATTAAGGGATTCCTCCACCACCATAGTGGATTTGTTTAATACTCTATAGGCTTTACTATTCAAGGAGTATCCTAAGAAGACACCCTCATATGCTTTAGGATCAAATTTTGTCAAGTAGTCTTTGGTATTAAGGATATAGCATTTACTACCAAATACCTTAAGATGTCCTAAGGATGGTTTTCTACCTTTGATGATTTCATAGGGTGTTTTATTTAGCATTGGTCTAATCAAGACTCTATTTAGGATGTATGTAGCCGTTGAGACCGCATCGCACCAAAACTTTTGTGGAATGGATTGTTCATTTAGCATTGTCCTACTCATTTCTTGTAAAGTCCTATTTTTCCTTTCAACAACCCCATTTGATTGGGGAGTGCGAGGAGCCGAAAAGTTATGAGACACTCCATGTTTTTCACAAAATGCTCCAAATTGCGCTTCATTGTCAAATTCTCTTCCATGGTCGGTACGAATTGAAATGATCGTACAACTAAATTGGTTTTGAATTTTCTTGCCAAGAGTTTTAAATTTGTCAAAAGATTCATTTTTGTTTTTCAAAAATAGTGTCCATGTATATCTAGAAAAGTCATCTACAACAACTAGTGTGTAGAAGTTTCCCCCATAACTTTGAATTGATGAAGGGCCAAAAAGATCCATATGCAATAGTTCAAGACATCTCTTTGTAGTTATAGCATTTTTAGATTTATGAGATGAATGTGCTTGTTTTCCTATTTTACATGCATCACAAAAATGATTATCGAATTTAATATTTGGTAAGTCTCTAACAAGCTCATTTCTAGTCAACGTTTGTAGTAGTCTCATGTTGGCATGACCTAGTCTTCTATGCCATAATGTTGAATTATCAATTATAGATGCAAGACATACTTGTGTGTTAGGATTATCACCAAGTCTACATGTATATAGTCCATTTCTCCTAACACCTTTTACTAAAACTTTATCATCTTTGCATATTAAGCTTTCATGTTTGGTGAATTTAACATTTAGATCTTTATCACATAGTTGACCAATACTTATTAAATTGTAAGCTAAACCACTAACATGCTCAACATTCAAGAATTTGATATTGTCATGAGGAATGTTACCTTTACCAATCACCTTTCCTCTTAGATTGCTTCCAAACACAACATGTCCTCCATCATACTCCTTGTATGAGGTGAAGAGTTCTCTATTACCGGTCATGTGTTTTGAACAACCACTATCAAGAATCCATTCATGAGACATATTCTCACTTTTATTGCAGCCCTACACATATGAAGTTTTCATTCAAGCTTTTGGTACCCAATGTTTCATGGGTCCTGGATGGTTAGCATCAAAAACTCCTATTCTAATCCATCTTTGTGTGATTCTAAAACTTTTATAATACCATGTGTTCTTAGGGTTTATGGATTGAGAGTATTTTGGTTTTTGAGTCACATTTGATGTAGGTTTCTTGAATCCAAGTCCATGCTTTGTTGTTGGAGTATAAAACTTTCTCATTAACTCATTACTTGCAACCTTGGGCATACAAGTGGAAGAGCTAGAGACAATGTTTACATTTTTGTTCTTTTGAAAATTCTAGTGACCCGACGGTCGATGCACGGTATCGACCGTGGGTCGACCGTGGAGGTCCTGGATTTTTTCTTTCCCTTTTTCTTTCACAAATTGGATGGTTTTCAAGTGACTTATTGGCATGTTGTTTGAGTGCCCAGAGAATCCAATGCCACCCTTATCTTTTGATGATTTTTGAATCTTTAACATTTCATCTAACTTTGTTGAACTATTCTCAAATTTTGACAGTGTGGTTATATCCAAGTTTGTTTTTAGCTTACTCTCCAAATCTTTTATGCTTGTATGTGTATGATATGCAATTTTGTTTTCTAGATCTTTTATCTTTATAACTAAGTCATCATTTTCATTTTTCAATTTGATATTTTCCTTTTTCAAACTTTTATTCTCATTTTTTAACTCCTCAATTTTAGTAAGTATTTTTGAGCTAAAATCACATAATTGATCATATTGATGGCCATTATTGTCACTATAGTAGCTAGAATCGGAGTGTACCTCACTTGTCTCAAAGGCCATGAGACATTTTTCTTCTTTTGTTTCTTCTTGGTTTTCATCACCACTATCACTCCATGCACCTCCTAGGAAGGCTTTGTGATTTTCCTTTTTCTTTGAAGCTACCTTTGGACAATCACTTATGAGATGTGAAGAGTCTCCACATCCATAGCATTCTCTAGATGATTTCTTTTCTTTCTTGGCATCCATGGCTTGCTTGTACTTCTTAGGATCAAATGGAGCTTTCACATGCTTTCCTTTTCTTTTGAAGAACTTTTTAAAGTTCCTCACCATCATGGCATACTCTTCATCCTCATCACTATTTGTTTCATCTCCTTCATCACTAAAGGAATCTTTGATATGTTTGGCTTTAAGTGCAATGGACTTGCTCTTCTCTTTCTTTAGCTTGGCAATCTCATCATCCTTTTGCATGATCACTTCATACACTTTGAGATTTCCTATAAGCTCATCCATTTGAAGTATGTTCAAATCTTTTGACTCCTCAATAGCCGTTCCCTTTGCCCTCCATTTTGGTGAAAGAGCCCTAAGAAACTTTCTTACAATCTTTTTGTTAGAGTAAGTAGTCCCAAGTGACTTGAGACTAGTAACAATAGTATTAAACTTTGCAAAAGCCTCATCAATTTTCATATCATCTAGTATTTGAAATTGTTCATATTGTTGCACAAGTAATTCAATTTTGTTATCTAGAACTTGGGCATTTCCTTGATGTGTGGTGACAAGAGATTTCCAAATAGCATTTGCACTTTCACACATAAACACTCTTTCAAATTCTTTTCTAGGCAAAGCATTGTAAAGAAAGAGTTTTGCTTCAAAATTTTTAGAAACCATTTTCTTATCCTCTTGATCCCATTTTTCATTAGGAAGTGGAACAAAGGCATCTTGTTTGGAATCAAAGGTTTTTGGTACATAATCTCCTTCTTCAATAATATCCCAAAGATCAACATCTTTGGCTTTGACATAAGTCATGAATCTTTGTTTCCAATAACAAAACCCTTCTTCTTCAAGAAGTGGAGGTCTAACCATAGAATTCCCCTCTACAAAATTTTGTCCCATTTTGTCAACTCAAAAATTTTTGAAAATTTTTTTTTAGAAGATTTAAAATGACTTTTCAAAAATTATCTAGATCAACTTGCTCTGATACCAATTGTTAGAACCTAGAGGGGGGGTGAATAGGTTATATGCCCACTTTTTGAAGTCTTTACCACTATTTGCAAATAATTATAGAGTTTAGGGAAGGAAGATATCACCAATGAAGTAGTTTGAACACAATGATTTATAGTGGTTCAAGCAAGGGTTAACAACCTTGCTCTACATCCACTGCTTGGCCTCACCCACCAAGAGTTGCTCCACTATCTTCTCTCTTTGAAGGTAGAGATAAACCTTTTACACCTTCTCTCTTTAGCTTACAAGAATTACACTTCACTCTTGCAAACAAGGTTAAGATAAACCTCACTTCACTCTAATTGGAAAGGCTAGAGTTGATCCTCACTTCTCTCTAATTCTAAGGCTAGAGATTATCCTCACACTATTACAAATGTTTATGAATGTAATAAAGTATATGAACTTGAGGACTTTCACTCTTGCTTGATTCTTGATCTTGAAAGATTGAATTATCAAGGAATATGAGCTCACAAGATTTTTATGTATTCTGTGTTTTTTCAGATTGCAAGAGGTGAGTAAAACACAAGACTTGAGTTGCTTTAAATAAGGAAAAAGTTTGATGCTCAAAAAGTGTCCAGACGATCCACGGTCGACCGTGGCATCGACCGTCGGCCTGCTGGAGATTTTTGAGCTTTGTGCATATAGACGTTGGGCTTTTACCAAAACCACACACAACCCATTTTTATCATAAAAATGCACTGAAAAGAAGCTTAAGAAAAGTTGGGTTAGTGTCATACTTCTTAAGTTTGAATTTAATCATAAAAATGGTAGTTTAGAAACCAAATGCACAAAGCATGTTGGAAGTTTACCTCTTTGAGAGATTCCTTTTGCTAAATATGGTTTTGGCTTATTTCAATAGAAGATTATGTTTAGTATTTGCCAAAATAGGAATTCATTTGCTTTGACTACCAAGCTTGTGATTTTATAAAAAATTTCTCAATTTTTATAAATGTTTTTATAGAAATTATTTTATAAAAACTTAAACTCATTTAATTATTTATTTTGTAAGCTCATAAAGTTTGAACGTTTATTTGTAGGAGGCTTCAACATCGGCTTCTACTTGAACTCGGATCTGGACGATTGGAGCTTGGCCATTTGATGAAGCTTGTTTTGTAGATTATAGATGAGAATATATTTGATTGAATATATATATATATGTATATGTGCACATATGTTAATGTTAATACATACAATTATATAAACAAGTTGTATATTTTTGTGTCAACAAAAGAGGATATATTTATAAGCATATTTTTCCCAACAGATTTCATTGATGCTTCTACTCCCAAAGCAACTATTTCTTCTCAAAAGCCAAAAGTAACTGAATGCATCTTATTCAAGTTATATTGAGTCTGAATTTTCAGTAAACTCATATGATTCTTTATCAAAGACCAAACAAGCTTGGATTCGAAAGAAGAATCTAGGTGACAAGTTTGTAAAGATATCATCATTCTGGACTGAAAAGAAGACAACCACAGAAACCTCAATCTTTAATTCACCATGTGGTTCAATCAATCCGGTGCATTCAAATGCATGTTTTTCATCATCAGAATTCCGTATCAAAAATGTCATAACTGATGAATTCTCATCCAACACAATACCTACAGAGACATCTTCAGAAACTAAACCTAGAGCATCTGAGTTTCGAATGAAGAATGTCATCAATGATGGTTTTAAGTCCAATGCTGTACCACAAAGAAGAATGCATAGACAACATCATTCTCGTAACAAAAATCATGCTGATATGCAATATCATTCATTTAAACATCTAAATACCAAAAGTTTTTCTAAAGCAAAGCATAATTGAAATTTTGTGCTCAAAACTGATGTCAAATATCCTTTTCTGGTATACTCAGTCAAGCACTTAATCAGACTTTCAAAAGAGAAGATTTGTAAAACTTCAAGAACAAATCATAAAATTACTGTTCAAAATGGTATTCCGGAATGGCACACAGGGCCAATGCAAAGAAAGGTTCATAAACCTAACATAGTTGACTCATAATGTCAAAAGAATTGCAAAACACAAACACAAACACACTTCTCTCTGCTCGGAAGTTGTTGAAGAAGGATTCTTAAAGTTTAGAGATTTGAAGTTTTAGGACCTAAAGCAAGGTTAGTATAGTGTTTGTAGTGTAAATTATATATGTATTATGCTAGAAACATGTGTGTTTTGTGGCTAGAAGTTGTGTTAGAATGGAAAACACCATGGATGAACATGAAGCTTACTTTAGAAGTGGGTTTATCATGTTTTGATGTTTTCAAAAGGTGTTAATGTGTTCATGACGGTCTTATAGGTGGTATAACAAGTTTAGAAGTGTTTTAAAGGTGAAAATGACATGTTTAGAAATCTGGGTTTTTGAGTTGGATAAATGAAGGTCGCATGCATGTCAATGAAGAAGATAATAAAATCTGGAAAACGCATGATCGCGGCGCAATAGTATATTGGTCGCGGCGCGACCCCGTCTAAATTTAACCATCCGACTTTTTGATCCGACATTCGTATGAACCGTCTGACCTTTTGGTCCGATAGTCGGATGACCCATCCGACTTTTTGGTCCGACTGTCGGATAGTTCAAATGAACCTTTGGTCCGACTTTCGCATGAACCATTCATGATTGGTCCAACTTTCACGCGCCGCGGTGCGACGCCTTATATGGTCGCGGCGCGACGGGGCCTTTTCAGTAAGAATGTGTTTTAGGTAACTTATGTAGTATTTAAGGTAAGTTTAATGAATGATTTATGAGTTTTAGAGAGGTCTTGCAAGTGTTCTAGTAATAGAACTTAACGCGTGCAAACGCTTAACGCGATTGTCGATGTTTTAGGTGAACGTGTCAGCTGAACCAACATTAAGTGAACAAACACTATAAGCTAATTAGGTGAGTGCCTGCTTTCATGAGACTCAGTAGGGTAAGGCCTTGCATGCTATGTGAATGTATTTTGTGTATTTAACTTCCTTTTGCAGGTACGCTCGAGGAGGTAAGTTTATGACTTACAAGATGTTAGAATATGTGTCAGGTACATGCCAGTAGGTCCAGATTGGAACCACTTAGTTAGTACATGATGATATGTATGTATGAATAACTGTATGATGCTATATGTAAGATGATGGATCCCTGTGGGATTAAATGTACGTATTATGTGTATGTGCACTGTCTGCAGACTATCTGACGCATGGTTAAGGTCAGTCGGTTGTAACTGGATCCCTTAGGATTTCTTGGTGATTCAGGAGGCATCCTGGATCATAGGTTCTGCAGAACCACCGTGCCTTAACGTGAGTGGTGATCAGCCGGTTGTAGCTGGATTACCTGTGGAGTCTTTGACTCTGTGAACGATGCTTGGTGGACTGCTTTATGCTCCCCCATCAGCGCGGATTGGTCGTGTCTGATCCCCCGGTCTGATTTGTGGAGCGGGATTGATTACCCTACAAGACACGATTCTTACAGATCTTGTCAGCACACCACTATGTGCTAAGCTAGCAATGATTGTTTATGATGCGATGCATGACTTTCTATATTGATGCTTATGATTGTATGTACTCACTAGCTAGTGTAGCTAATGATACTATGTTTCCCTTTTCAGGTAAAGACTAGATGCCCGGAGTGGCGGGATGCTTTTGGGAAATATGTTGCCCCTTGTGGGTGGAATACTTGTATTTTTATGATGATGTAATGTAAATAGATACTATGGTCGGTTCCTATATTTGGTAACACCAACGTTGTTCTAATAAGTTGTTAATGTAAATAAATGTTTGTTGTTTTAAAAAGAAAATTTCCGTTGCTAAAACCTGATTTGCCATTAAAGTATCTGAATTCGGAAGCGGTGTTACGCCTGGTAAATTCTGAACAACTCCTTTAAACGTCAGAAAACAAAAACAAAAAGAAAGTCAAATCAGTGAACTATCAAAGCAATTTGAATGGAAAAATCCTAAAACCGCTCAAATAGATCCGGTTCACACTGGGTCTTTAACAAATGTAAAGAAAAGTTATGTGCTGACTAGGGAGGCCCTGAAAAAGACAGTCAGAAACTGGAGGTATCAAGATATTCCAGTGGCCTTCCTAGAAGAAAGGTTTGTCAACATTTACACCGATGAAATTGAAGAGATGTTGGATATAAATATGATGGGTGTAAAGAATGCAGATGAAGCCAGAACAAAAATGATTCTTAATATGCACACTGGAAAGAAAGAGGAAATCAAATCAGCACACAAGATCATAAAGCTTAACTATGTTGGAATTCAGAAAGTCTTATACAAAGATATGATCAGCTTTCTCGTCACAAGGTCAGATATGAAGAATTATACAATTGGGCATGTGGACCTAAAATTTATAAGCCTTGGTGACGTCAACTTTCTGCTAGAGCAACTTGAAGTTAAATTGGAAAAGAATGCTGAGGATTCAACTGGCTATCAAAAGCTCAGGGAGTTCATCAGACATCATTGCCAAATAGCATAATACACTGATCTTCAGTTGGGAGTTGAATCTGATAATGCCAAAATCAATTTGTTGAAGCCAAACACGAAGCATTCCAAAACAGACCAACTAGAGATGCATCAACTTGTCTGGAGTTGTGATGAAGAGTTTGATGGAGATGAGGGAATTGTACTATTCAATAGTAAAGAAGAAAAGTTCTTCCTGAGGGAAGAAGTTGATCAAGCACCCAGGGTTAGACTTACAGAAGTTATAAAACAATTTGATGCCAAACGCAACGAACGAAAGATGATAAGACATTGGCAGAGAAAGATTGGGCAGAGAAATACAGAATAGACATAAACAAGAGGGAGAATGTTAGAACTATATTTGTCTTTGTGTTCTAGATAGAATTTAGTGTTTTTATGGTTAATTTTGTACTTAGTATAAATAGTATCATTATCCTTCTATCAATGTAACCTTTGACATATATTGAAATAGAATACACACACTTAAAGGTGTTTCAACATATTCTCTCATCTTGATTTCTACTTATACTGGTTTATTGTTTTACATAGTCAGACAAGACTTTGTTCTAGAACTCAGTTCCATTATCTGTTCGAATGGAGGCAACATTTGTTCAAACTTTTTCAGCTGTTGTTTGATGAAGCTGATGATAGTAGGAGTTGCTTCATCTTTCGACCTTAAGAACTTGACCCAAGTATACCTAGAGTAGTCATCGACAATGACTAGGATATACTTCTTCCCATTGCGTGTTTGGACTCTCATCGGACCGCATAGATCCATGTACAGAAGCTCCATTGTTTTCTTTGTACTGGAGACTTACTTGGCTTTGTAAGATGAACGTTTCATCTTCCCTTTTTCACAGTCTAAACATAGATGATCTTTGGTCAATTTTAACTTACGCAGGCCTCTCACCAGATCTCCAGTAACTAGTTTGTTGATGTTGTGGAAGTTGAGATGTGAGAGTTTCCTGTGCCACTACAAAGTTAAGTCCGATGAGGCCTTGCTGAATAGACAAACGGAGGTCTTCGTGTTGTAGTTGTTCAGATCAATTAATACAAGATAGACTTTCGTGTCCCCGCGAGAAGTACATCACCTATTTCTTTTTTCACTGAAAATGAATTCTTTTTAATGTAACCTCCAAATCTTTGTCACAGAACTGACCATTGCTAAACACATTATGGCCCAGTCCTTCTACAAAGGAAACCTTTTTAATTTTGATAATCTTCTTCACTATATCTCTGTACCCCAGTATTGGTGCAACATTATCATATGCTTGGTGTAGCCTGAGTCCAGGTATCAGAGATTAGGTTACTGCACACATAAAAGAATGAAGATTTTGGTCCCCATGTTTAAATGGGTCCTTGCGTGTTAGGTGATACACTGGTGTCAACAACCTCTTGAAAAATACAATGTATTCTTTTCTTTGTGTTCCATTGAATCTTTTGTTGTTCTTTGTTAAACTTTGAGGTATTAATCCAGAATGGATCAGAAACAATTTTAGATTCAATGGTCAGAGGAATCTCTCCTCCTTCAAGAATTGGTGGACTGTTGATGTCTTTGATGTCCACTACCTAAACCACATCTTTTCGTTGCCAAACTTGAATCATTTTGGGTTTTGTAACTGTTTGAGATTTGGGTGCTTGTTTGGTGGTAACAGGTTTGTATCTTATGGTGGGTGGTTTTGATTCTTGATGTTTGTTTGGTTTAACTTTTGAGCTTGATGTTTATGAAGAATTTGACTTGGCCTTTGATGAGAGAAACTTGGTATGTTGGGATTGAGATTTCCTTGTTCATGAGTTTTAAAGCATGTCTAGTCACCCACTGATGAATGACTATTCCGTGTGATGTAATAAATGGGGCATTTATTTGATTCGACCCTTGTGGTCTCCATTTCTCACAAGCACAAATTCCCATTTGTTTTCGAAGCCTATCATATTCACACTTGTACTCACAATGTCCGTGCAAACAACCATGACTTGTGCAAAAGTATGTACTTGCTTTCATTTCATTTGTGGAAAGTGAATTACAGTGACTGAAGAAATTTGAAATATGATGACACTTCTTGGAAAAATCAAAACAAGGCTTAGAGAAACTCGGTTTAAACTTTCTTCTTTTTTCATTTGTGCAAACACTCTTCTTGTTGTTGTCTTTTCTTCTCACATCTGAAACAGTTGAAAAGTGGTTAGTTGTGAGTGGTTTTGAGCTCTTTTTGACAACCTTTGTTTGTAACTTTGATTTGTACTTGGTAGAGTGTGTGATATTTGCTTTGGGAATGGCATTTGGTTGCCTTTTGGTGGGTTCAGTTGATTTGTGATGTGATCTTGGAGTCCATAACTCTTCCACCTTTGTTTTACTTATTTTTCTCTGGTATATTTTCTTGTTGGTTGGGAAGTAAATGGAGTAGAAGTATATGTCAAGATTTTCTTTTGAAAGTGACATGGAAGACTCTTTTCTGATTTAGTTATTTCCTTTTCTGAATCATCTGTGATAATGGTTTGAAAATAATAAGATACAAGTATTACGAGTTGCCTTTGTAAAACCATATGTGGTATATATACTCGGGCTTCCAGAACTACTTGCGGCTTTTTAAGATCATCAGGATAGGTGAAACCAGTAGACTCATCTGTCTCATTAAGCTTTTGAGACTCAGATGAGATAGATTCATTTAGTTCCTAAAAATCAAAAGGAATTTCATATTTTAGTTTAGAGTTTCTTTTAAAATCTTCTTCCAAAACCTCTTCTTCTTGACCAACAAATACCATTTTGTTAGTGATGCCAACATTCATTAAGTTGAAATCAGATAATTGTTTGGCCATCACTTTCTCACTGATTCGAGGGTTTTCAACTACTAGACCATCACAGGTCCATTTTGAGAATTTTCTTTCTTTGGATTTATTGAGAAAAATGGTTTGTTCTGTTTGACCCCTTTTTATCAGTGTGTCTTCTAGTTCTTTTATTTTTGAGTACATCTCACCCTTTTCCTTGAGAATAAATTTTGTGCCATTTTCTGCGCTGATCTTTTCTGCTTTGAGGTCATGTAATTGTGTACTCATGTTTGCAGTTAGCTCAATCAATTTGTTTTCTTTTTCCATGATTTTGATTTTGAGTTCTTCAATTTCTTTATCAACCTGGAATGTTTCCATTTGTTGATTTCTTATGATTTTTTTAGTTTTTCTTTATCTGATTTTGATTTTTGTACCTTTTTCTCTAACTTTTTCATTCGCGACATGATGATCTGAACATGTTCCATGCTCAGACCACAACCTGTTAAAGTGTTAGAGTGTACCTCATCATCAACATTTTTAGCATCAAGCCCTTCATCATCGGTATTGTCATAATGTGCCTCTGGCTCTTCATCTTCATCAGTGAACTCATCCTCAATATCAACCATTAGACAGAATTGAGCTTGTGCTTTCTCATCTAGATCACTATCATCAGTATCATTGAGGAACGGGTCTTCTTCCACCATCACGGCCCTTCCTGCACTATTTCTTTTTGCTAGATTGAGTTTTTGCTTATAATACTAAGCGTCTTTCTTCTTTTTCTGAGTGCAGTCTTTTATGAAGTGGCCATTTCCCCCACAATTGTAGCATTTTCGTTCTTGTTTCCTCTCCTCCTTGGCAAACCTATGTTTCCTAGCAACCTTAACGTTTTCTGGTCTTCGAGACCCAGAAGTGTACCTTTGACGATTATTGGTTTTGGAATACCTATTCTTGAATGCCTTTGTGATGAATGACATGGCCTTGATGCCTTGTTCCATTTCTGTACCATCTGATTCATCAGATTCTGAGTCAGACAGGGCCACCTGTTTGTATTTTTGTGTTCTAGAGGACTCGTGGGGTGATGGTTCTGAAGCTACTAGTGCTAAGGGATCAGCAGAAAGTCTGGGAGATGACTTTGAGACCTCATCTTGGTATTGCTGAAGGTCCTCAAAGATATTGTGGTATGTGACAATTGTAAGGTTTCGGTTGATGTGTTTGTAAAGCTTCACCTGCTCTTTCCATCCAGGACCTAGAGCACGAAGAAACATGCAGTTGATATCCAAATTTGTCCTCTCAACCTTGTTAGTTTTGAGTTCATTCTGGAGCTTGCAGAAACGACTGTAAGTGTCAATTAACAGTTCGTTATCCCTGACAGTAAATTCGTGAAACATGTTCACCAATTATGTTTGTTTTATATGTTCTCCTTGCTCAGTTCCTTGCAATTGTCTCTTGATCTCATCCCAGATCTCCTTGGTTGTTGCTAAACTGTCAACCTTCATGTACATCTCAGAAGATAAACCTTGTTTGAGATAGTACTTAGCAAGCCTATCTACTTTCTTCCTTTCCTTCTCAGCAGCATTTAACTCGTCATGAGTTTTCTCTCTCACCACTCCAGGAATGGGAGGGTTGTTGTTTGGTTGTGCATCAATGATTCTAAACAATTTCTTCTCTCCGTTGAGTATAGAATCAATCATCATCTTACCATACACTTCGTTGTGTTCCAGAAAGTCCATAAAACTCCCATTCAATACTAAATAGTCATTGCATAAGAGAACAGGGGGTTTCGAGTCTGTGCCAATGGCCAAAATATCGTTGGAACTTGACATTTTGATTAATTACTTGAAAGTTTAGAAGTGATCGTTAACTTGGAAAAAGTTGGTGATTGGGGTTCGAAGATGGTTTCTTCGAATTGGTAGTATTGGTTTGAAGTGATCAATGAGTTCGAAGTGAATGTTCGAGGAATTCGAAGTGAATTAATCAAGGAATTGGAAGTTAACTTGGAAGTTGACTTCGAATGAAACAGTAGTACTTGGTCTTCGAAGGTATGTTGCAAAATGTTTTTCGAACAAGTGATCTTCAAATGCGAATTGTAGTAAGTTTAAGTGATTTCAAAGTACTATTTGAAGTACTATTCGAACACGAAGTATTTGGAATGGAGAACACGCTCGAAGGCAAATTGTTTTGGTATTTGAAGTGGATTTGTAACTCTGAATGCGCTCGAAGTCAAGGTGTGATAGTAACTTTCGAGTTCGAAGTTAACTTGGGAATTTATGTCCGCTCGAAGTTGTCTAGTGAGTTTCGAACATGGAACTTTGGATGTTGATTTCAAACTCGAAGCGTTAAGGCTTCGAATTCGAGATGGGCTTTCTTCGAATTTTGTGAACAAATACGCTCGAAGTATACTTTGAGCAACAAATTCCGGATTTTACGGGACCTGTTCTCAACTGCAAAGCTCGAAGTCTTCTTTGAAATAACTAACCCGCTCGAACTCCACAGTAAAACACCAAAAACTTCGAAAGGTTAATCCAACTCGATCAAAAACTCAGATATAGGCTGTTCTTCACCATCTTCAAGTGTTCTTTACTAAAATATTATTTCTTATAAAAAACAATGAAAAATCACTCGAATTTTATATCCTCACACTCGCAATTCTTTGCAGATCAATACTATTCCAATGAATCCATCATCCTCATTAAATCTTATGATCTTTTGAAGCAAAAACCGTAGATGTTCCCACGAAAAACATCAAAACTCAATCGATTTTGATCTAAATCAAGACATATTTGATTGTTATCGAACAAAGAATTAATTTATAGAAGAATGGGATCAGATTCAATACGAAAAACACTAAAACCTTCATGATTTCGAATTCTGAATAGTAACCTCTTCGATGTAGCTTGTTAATTGATGATTCACCCAATCATGAGCCAACTTAGATGAAGTTTGGCTCTGATACCAATTGAAATGTCTAATTTGTGATGATGAACCTTCAAGTAACGTGTAGAGATATGATAGTTGAGAGAGAATACACACACTTCACATTTTGCTTTCAATATTAATATTGCATTAATGGCTCAAACGTTACAAGCGGTACAAAGGCCAACGGCCTATGGGCTATTTATAGGCCATGCCTATAAAGTAGGCTTTCCTACATTTTTCTAAAATAACACAAATATCTCAAAGGAACCCTTAATCTTGGTCTTTGGTACCCCAAAGACTTAGATTTTGAGTTAGTTAGATATTCTGATTCTGACTTTTGCAGGATGTACATTGGATAGAAAAAGTACTTCTGGAGGATGTTAACTTCTAGGTGGAAGATTAATCAGTTGGTCAAGCAAGAAGCATAACTCAGTTTCAAACTCTACTGCAGAAGCAGGAAACATTGCTACAGGTAGTTGTTATGCTCAAATTCTATGGTTACAAAATCAATTACTTAACTATGATGTGATGTTTGAAGGCACTCCAATTTTGTGTGACAATACAAGTGCCATCTCCATCTCAAACAATCCAGTCATGCACTAAAAAACAAAGCATATTGAAATCAGGCATAATTTCTTAAGAGATAATGTGCAGAAGAAGAATGTATTCTTGTACTACATCAACACTGATTTATAACTTGCAAATTTGTTCACCGAACCATTGGATGAAGCAAGGTTCAATTTTCTAATATCCAGACTAGGTATGTTTAATTTCTAGATTAGATTAGTGGTAGTTGTATTTCTATTAATTGATAAGTGTTGAATGTGATGATTTACTTATCTAAGCATCTCTAAGTCTTACTGGACATGAAAAAGCAAAGTTATTTTGCTCAGCTGATCACACTCAGCTAAGGAAGAAACGCTCAGCTGATGTAACTAAAATTCTCTCTATCAGCTAATGCTTTCTCTATCAGCTGATGTTTCTCAACTAATACTTTTCAATGCTCCGTTGATAACTCAACGCATGTTCAATTTTTCCTTGTTTTTGCTCAGTTAATGCTTTTTAACCATAGATATTTACTTGTCAGATTTCGTTTAATAGCTTTAATTTTTTTTCCGTTAGAGATATTTTTTCAGTATTTAACGATCTCTGTTATCTTTACTTCATAAATACCTCATTCCCTCTCTCATACACCTTTACCTGTTCAAATTCACAAACCCTCTCTCTCTCTCTCTAAAAAGCTTCAACCTAAAATCGCTATCGCCATTTCTCTACAAAACCACACTGTTCATCATCCCTGCCAAATGGCAAATTGTATTCCTGACCCTGATGTCACTCCCGGTGAGAATGTTGTACCCAACCAAGCCATAAACATCACACCCAGCAAAATTCTTCTCTATACCTCAATCTAAGCCTCTCGAGAAAAACAAGGCTATGAACCAATGGTTGAGTTTTTACCTGCTTATCCCCTGTTTGAATGCCTCACTACCGATCCTCACTATATCTTCCCCAGTATCATCAGTGAAATATGGTACTTTGTCGTATACAACGCAAATGAAAGCACCATCACCTATTCCATGGCGCGTGGAGCTTACCACTTTCACATATCTGTCGATACTTTGCGTGAAGCTCTTAACATTCCCAACTATGACCCATTCACTTCCTTTCCATCTAAAGCTCAAATACAAACAATGCTTCGCACAATAAGCTACAATGATCCTATTGTTCACGGTCAGGTCAAGGTTTCTACTCTCTCATACCCCTAAAAATATCTTGCGAATGTGGTTATAAGGTATTTCGGTCCCAAATCTGGAATCACCATCTAATCAACAAACTGGGATCTTAATGATATATGCCCTCGTCTTTGGAATCAACATTGATTTTGCTCAAGTCATTTTCTCTAACCTTGTTAATAAAATCACTTAGAGCACCAAGAAAAAGTCATCCGGGTCTCAAGTTCCTTACATTTGATTTCTAAGTATTTTGGCTATGCAAGAAATTGGTGAAGATGGCTATGTTAGCCTGAATGACTACTTGGAGAGCATCTCTGTTCCGGCTATGGGTGAAAAGGTGTTCCATTTTTCTAAGAGCGGACATGGGTCCTGAAATCACTCCACAAATGTGTAATACTCGATTTTCGAAATTTAGTAAAAAGTATTTTATTTGGATATTTATTGTGACTTTAGCTATATATATTGATGAGTGGGAAATTTATTAAAATTGTTGGGCTTATATGTTTAAACTAATGAGAGTTTAATAGTGGAAATTGGGCTTGACAATGTGATTTGGGCTTAGGCCCCACAAGGTGTATGCATATGAGTATAAATATGAAATTAGGGCATAACCCTAGAGGGTTGCTACTACTGTTCCGTTACTTTCAAGATTAGTGTGTACTTGTGTGTGGAAGCTTCTCTTGAAGAACAGAGAAAATAAGGGTCAGGAATCATCTTGGAACATAAGAAATTTGTCAAGGAAATCAACAGGTATTCTTTTTCACATCATTATGGTTATGTAGAGTCTATGTTTTTTCATAGTGATAAACTGACTATAGAGTCTATGTTTTTTCATAGTGATAAACTGACAGGGAAGACTTGTAGTCCATGCGACAGTCACATGGAAATATTTAGTCCATGTGACATTCACATAGGAAAAAATATTTAGTCCATGTGACAGTCACATAGGCAAAAATATTTAGTCCACGTGACACTCACATAGGCAAATATATTTAGTCCATGTGACACTCACATAGGCAAATATATTTAGTCCATGTGACAGCCACATAGGCAAATACAATTGGTTCATGCGACAGTCAACTAGAAGTGTACATATGTTCATGCGATAGTCACCTAGAAGTGTACTATTCATGCGACTTTCACCTAGAAGTGTACTATTCCATGCGACAGTCACATGGCTATATATATATATATATATATATTCCATGCGATACTCACATGGATATATATATATATATATTCCATGCGATAGTCACATGGATGTATATATATATATATATATATATATATATATATATATTCCATGTGGCAGTCACCTAGGCATATATGTATTCCATGTGACAGTCACCTAGGCATAAATGTTTAGTCCATGTGACAGTCACCTAGTATATGTATATATATGTATACACACCCATCCGACTTATGGGAGTTGTGTAAGTGAACATAACTGAGACGAACATATACGCAAACACCACTACCACCGTTACAACCTTTAACCACAGCCACTGCCACCGCCATCGCCACCACCACCCCCACCTTCTTCTTCAACCACCACAGCCACTGCCACCGCCATCGCCACCACCACCACCACCTTCTTCTTCAACCACCACAACCGCCGCCACCACCTGCTGCTTTAACCACCGCCGTCATGACCTTTATCTACAACAAGCACTCCATCTTCAACACCACAACCACCACTTACAACAGATCTGAGACGAAAACCGTAAAAACATTCAACCACCACCAACAGATCTGAAACGAAAACTAATTTTCTCACATCGATGAAAACCCTAATTTGTTCAACAAAACAAATCGATGAAATCCCTAATATTTTCAAACGATCGAAGAAAACCTTAATTTTTTCAAACGATCGATGAAAACCATAATTTTTTCAACGATTTGAAGTTTGCTTCAAAATAGATCTAATGAACTACAAAGAAACAAAACACACATATGGGATTTTTGAGTTATTCTCTTTAGGGGTTTTCTCACCTCTCATTTACCAAGTCCAACAAGTAAGAGGTACCTGGAGCATCAATCGAATGAGGGATATTGTTCCTTACATCTTCACGAGTAGCTTGGGGGTTGAAGGTGATGGTGGCCGGTGCTCGCACATCAAGCGACGGTTGAAGTTTTTAAGAAACCCAGAAATCGATTGAGTCGAACGTGGTGGCGGAGGTGATTTCATGAGACCGGGGAGAAGAGGACATCACATAGTGGTCACTTCTCCGGCGATGGTGGCGGTCTTCTACTCCGGTGATGGCGACGATTGAGAATGCAATGAGGGTGGTGGTGATGATGGGTGGTCCGCCGGCGCATGTCATGTTCAAAGAGTGCCCAGTTATAAACTTAAAAAGAATAAAAAATCTTAATAATAACCCTAATAATAATAATAATAATAATGACGATGATGATGATGATGATGATAATAATAATAATAATAATAATAATAATAATTAATAATAATAATAATAATAATAATAATAACAAGGGTTAAGTGCACCGAAATGTAATGAACTATCCCTGGTTTAATATTGTATGATAAGGTAACCGGACATGTCATTAGTGACCTAGAAAGCAGGTCAAAATTACACAAATTGCAATTTTTTGGTAGTTTAATGCATTTTAGCAAAGAAAGTTTAGTTTGTTACACACAATATTAAAATGGGGATAGTTCATTACACGTCGGTGCACTTAACCCCTGTAAAAATGGGATATAAACCGACATCTGATGCACCCTCTCAAAAGGGTGTTATCATTGAAAAACACACCTTAACCCAAGGTCACACTATGTCAACCGATCCATTGAGTCAGCCTATACCATCTACATTCTCCTAACAAAATGTAGATCCGATAAGGGATACCCTACTACTGAGTGCATCCTACACTCCATCCACTTTCATTGCACCAATTATTGATTTCTTACACTTGCATAACCTGTCAAGGCCAGTGGTATAAACCAACCATTGGTATAAGGTTTAACTCTCTTTCTAAATGAATTTGAGATTATACACTAATGCTCAAATGAGAGGACACAAACCATACCCTATTTGTTGGAACATTACCTACCTCATCTTCTCAACCTTCAACTTCAACTTCAACCTCACCCTCAACTGACACGAACATTCTATTTCTTCACACCCTTCAAACCATTAACGTGAAACTTGAAAACCTAACTCAAACATTTACCCAATTTCAAAACCAAACAGATAGGCGACTGTCCAATCTAGCCAAGGACATAGAGTCACTCAAATCCCCAACCCAACTCTCCCCTGCCCCTACACCACAACTTGATCTCACCCCACTTCTAACTAAACTTAACCAAATCCTAGCCCATATCTCCTCACTACCTACTACTCCTCTGTTATCACAATCCACTATCACCTCCCAAAACCAAACCATCTCGAACCTTCTTACCAACATCCAAAGCCTAAACCTGTTAACCCCAATGTAACAGTAGCCATTCCTGAGAAACTACTTCCCATGCCTTCATTCCTTAAAGGCATCCTTGATGAGCTCGAAACCCTCACTACGAAAGGCAACTGAAGTCACCTCACTCTGTGGAAAGCCATAAACGATCATAAGGATGACTTTCACATCAAATACATTCAACCCCTTAGCCCCTCTCCTACTCCTGTTCCAACCTATAACCTTTTTAACCAATCGCATAGACCCTTCTCTCTCACACCCACTCCTACTCCATCCGCCTCCAAACCTACTACCTCCATTCCTACACCTTCTTCTACTCCCTTTTCCAGTCCAAAATCTCATGGTGACTCCCCTCCTCCTTTTGATGATGAAAAAAAGGGGGAGAGCTCAAAAAGTACACAATCAAGGGAGGATGGTCCCTTAAAAGGAAGGATGTTGATGATGCCTACATTGAAACATCAACAAATATTCTGCAGCAGGAAGCACTTCAAGCAATAGCTCCTCCATCTTCTTAAAGGAAATCATCTACTAAGGGGGTGAAAAGATTTCCCAAAAGATTCAAAACTATGGCAAGAAGCCCAAAGCCAAAGAAAAAAAAGTTGTTGAAAGTTGCTCTCCTACAATCAACATCCAGTCTGATTTTGATGATGAGGATGACACTCCTATATCTTAACCCCTCATAAGAAGACAAAGCCCTAAATCTTCCCCTGCTCCAATAGTCCAATCAACTCCATGAGTCAAAATTCCTTCAACCTATGCTCCTAAAGACAAAGGGAAAAGAACAATGACCTCTTAGCAAGTTGAGGAAGAGGAGAACAGAAAGAAAGAACTTATAGAAAAAGAAAAAAGAAGAAAGGGTGATTACTTAAGTAGCTTAAGCATTGGGTGTTCCAGTTAAAGAGATCTTGTAACACCCTGATTTTCGATACAAATTTAAACTTTTCAAAAATCAGTTGAAAACATGGTTTATATAAAACTCATTAAATTTTAGCAGAAGCATTACATTATCTCTAAAGTATTTCATCAAAATACAGTGCCATCTAACTATAAACTTTATCACTGAATATGACCAAAGACTTTTGGTGTTACCACAGTCAATCTCACGACCATAAACATATGAGTAGGAAATCCAAGATTACCAGAAATTCAAACAACCAAAGCTATGTCCAAGGCATCTACCCGCCACACCAAGGCCACTAGACATCCTTCGGATACAAAACATCTTACACACAAGCTTAGCTATAAACATAGCTAGTAAGTACAACCAAAAACTTTAATCTTTTCAAAACCAAGTCATCATCTTTGAAAACACAAGTTTGGCATTAAACTTACTATAATGACATTCACATAAGCACATAAGGATGCGGGTTTGTCCATTGAGCCACAATGTCTCTACGTGGTAGTTAGCCACGGTCAACATGTGCCCACATAAGGGATAACCACATCTCCCCGTCAAGGTGGGGGAAGTACGAAGCAGTTCACAATACAACGGTTATCTGGAGTGAATGACCTGTTCCCCAAATCCACTTGTGTTGCTTAGGTTCGGTGGCTCGTTAGCCCATTGAACCCACACAGTCATGATGGGTACTATCATCCCCCTCCACTCTCTGTACCAATTCCTCAACCACCCGTGTATCGAGGTTCCTCAATTGCCGAAGCCACATGAACTAGTACACGTCTCAATGGCTAGGAACCATCATGGTACAAAGTACATATCTCAACACTGGTCTCGACCAAAGCACATACCACAAGGGCCACATATATCTCATGCCATAAAGGCCAAATAATGCAAGCATCAAGCATAACAATAAACACATAAGTGTCACACATCACGTAGCTCTAGAGCATAAATGCTCATCAAACAATATCACAATTGGCATCACAATGCCCACAATACACCATAGGTGTAAACATGATTTTCACTGACTCAAAACCATATTTGTTAATACGAAATAAAAGCTCACTCCTATATGGAGTATCATGTTTCAAGAATTTATCAAGTAAAACCCTAACATTAACATAGACCATCTCCGAAATGGAGCATTGGTCTTACTTTGAAAACCATTGTTAATAAACACATTATAACATAAATTCATAATGTTCACATCCTTTGTTTCAACAAGTTTCATAAAAACATTTTCCAAACAATCAAAACACAATCAATATGACTTGTAAACTTTAACAAAAGTTGGGTATCCGTAGGGTGTACTCACCTGAAGGGTGTGATGAGGATCACCACCCAAACCAAAGGTAACAAGCTTACAAGTAGCTCCAATAAACTCTCTCATCTAAACAAGAGCAAAACCATTTACCACTTAAACATTATTACTCAAACGAATGACCCAAGTTTCTTCTATGGTTATATAATGTCCAAATCTTCCATAACATTCGTTTTCTAATCGCTTCACAATTCAATGATGTCCAAGCCGAACAACCCATATGAACAAAGTCCTAATTGGGATCAAGGACTTTTAATATACAGTAAAGATGGTATCATTGCATACCAAGATGCTTGAAGGGAGTTTAGAGTTCAAACTTATTGAATATTTAACTTAAACATCCTTCAAAATTGACCCTTATGTATTGTACCAGAATTTTACCATTTAAAATTGAACTTAAACATCCTTCAAAATTGACCCTTATATATAATATGACTTCTAACGATTTTTGATTGATTTTATATGATTTTTACCAAAACTGGCCATATTTCATAGTCGGGCTCGCGGCGTGAAACATTATCTTTGCGCCGTGAGGAAATCTCTGGAACCCCAAAACTCAACCAAACGACGTCCTTGCGCCGCGAGACATTTGCAGGTCAAATTTTGCTTATTTTCATGTCTAAAACTCATCTTTTGAAACCCAAATCAAACTCAAATAAGTTAGACACTAAAAATGGTATCAAAACAGACCCAAATAAACTATAAACAAGAATCTAACATAAATCATATGAATCAAACTCAACTTGATGGGTTTTGACCCATTTGACTAATAAAGGCAACTAACAACAACATTAAATCATTGTTTACAAAGAGAATAACTAAAATCAAACACAAGTAAAGATTAAAACTTACTTGAAGCTTGAATCTCTCCTTGTCTAATACCAATCAAATTCAATCAACCATCAATGGAGATTATAGCACCCAACATCCCAAAATTGAAAAAGTCAACATCAAACCAACTAAAAGCAAACTTTTCTCCATGATTGTAACAACAGCTTTGCAAAACCACAAAATTAGCAAAAATTTGCGTTTTTATAAACGTGAACTCATTCACGATTAAATAACTTCAGGTTAAGCAGCAGAAAATTAAACCAAAAGGTTTACATTAGATATTTACATTCAAAACTTCACGTCAATTGTTTGGTGTTACTCTAACATATCGACCGACCATAATATCATAATATTACAAAAGTGTTCCATCCCAAATTAAACATCCAACAGAAGGCAACCCCACTCACCAGGCCACCTATTCTTTATCTGTAAAAAGAGTCAACATGGCACCATTAGCTATACACATAGCTAGTGAGTACAAACATAGCATAAACATCAATAAAGCAAGTCATGTATTACAGGAATAAGCATATAATGCTATGCTATCACATTGTGGTGTGCTGACAAGATCAGTATATGTCATTTCTTGAAGGATAGCCAGTCCCGCTCAACAACAATAAACTAGGGGATCAGACTCCGCGCTGGTGGGGTTGCATAAAGCAGTCCACCAAGCATCGTTTACGGAACCATAGGCTCCTTAGGTAACTCAGCTACATCCAGCTGATTACCCCTCATGATATAAGGCACGGCAGTTCTGGAGAACCTACGATCCGGAATGTTACCTCGAATCACCGTTAAGTCCCGAATCACCTGATCAAGGATCCCTGAGATCCAACTACAATGTTGACCTTAACTATGCTTGAAGATATCCGCGAACTTTTCACATACACATAGCTGACCCCATCTGGATCATTCACTTAGTATGCATATTCATTTAATAAGCATGCATATTCATTCATTTCATCATTATAGATCCAATCTAGATCCCTAGCATACATATCATTAATCTTTCACATAGTTTATCCATTCAGGATCAATATCATACATATCATTCATCTTAACTAGGCGGCTCTAATTCTGGATTCTGCTGGCATACACTCAATACACATTCAACAAATATTTAACATGGCAAAGTGCATTAAAGTAGCATGGCAATGCTTACGTATTTACTTTTAATCATACATAAAACTTTAAACATCTTTGAGATACAAACAATTCATTTAGCAAGCAAGTCTCCCTCTATTAAGACTTATGAAAGTCGGTACTCACCTGAGTAGCTTATATTACGGATTACTTTAACTCCGCTTCAGCTAATTTGGCAAGTTTACCTATATTCATTATCATTCGCGTTAAGCGTTTACACATATGGGATTCCATTACCTAGAACCCTTACAAGAACCTTTTAATGTTCATAAATCATTTATTAAACTTACTTTTGACATTATGTTACCATTCCAACAAGAACATGCAATAAAACCAAAGTTCTTGTTGAACAGGCCCCGGTCGCGTCGCGACCATTTACCCGTCTTGTCGCGACGTGCTAAAGTTGGACCTCCAAGAGTCGGATGACTCATGCGTAGGTCGGATAAAGTGTCGGATGACAAAGTCGCATAGCCCAGCAAGAGTCCATGACCCATGCGACTGTCGGATCCATGAGTTGGATGACCCGTCCGATAGTCGGACCAAATAAGTCGGATAGTTCTATTTTTTACGGGTCGCGCCGTGATCTTGGTTTTAACAGTTTATCATCTTCTTCATTTATACATACCAGCCGACTTATTTTAATCCTTTCAAAACCCAGAACCTCAAACTTGTTAAAATTATTCCAAAAACACTTTAGAGCTTCATATATCATCCATATGAATCTCAAAAACATATCAACATCAATTAAAAACATCAAACATACAAAACCCACTTTCAAAGTAAGCTTTGTATGTTCATCAATGGAGTTCTTCTTTTCAACATGGTGTTTTAACAACAAAACAACACATAACAACTCCAAACATGCTTGTATACACTTACTAACCTTAGCTTGATTCAAAGATAACACAAGATCCTTCAATCTCTTCTTCTTCTGAAACTTACGAGAGATTTTGTGTGTGTTTTTACTTCACTTATCAACTTTGACTATTTTAGTCAATTACCACATGCACACATATATCCAGAGGCAACCACCTCTGGATTTCCTTCTTATCTTTCTTAATATATATATATATTTATATATATTTACTTTAATCTAACTAATACATATTTACATATATATACGTATATATTTTCATTTATCAATCAACACAAATACTTTTCATTAATATAATTAACTTACATACATTTATAAAATTTGGACCCTTTACATAATCTACTAGCTTACGTACATTTACAAGCGATTTACAACTACGCCAAAATTGAGGATGTTACAATGATTTTCTTCTTTCCTTGCAAAAACCTTCTAGTCTCTTCTTCTCTCTCTCTCTCTCTTTACGATTTTCTCCAGCCAAGAAAATGAGGTTTTGACCTCAATTATTGAGGTCACTACACATATATACACACAATTACACAATTGGTCCCCCTTTTATCAAGTATTTGCTTGTAACATCCTCAATTCGGGTCTATTCGTGCGCTCCATTTGGTACGTGTATTAAATAAAAAGAATTAAATTAAGGATATATGTTAAGTGTTTTAAAGATAATAAGTTGTTGGTTAGTTAAATGAGAATTTAAAAATAATAAAGAAAATAGAAAGTAATGATTAAATATTAAATGGTTTCAAACGAGGTTTCCAAAAATATCCTCGTTACTTGAAACAGATAATCGGGTGTTAAGTTGTATGTTTAAAAGGGGAACAAAATAACCCTTGTGGATAAATGAGAACTAAAAGTAGTTCTTATGTATATCTCTCTGTACACACACACATCCACACATACATACATACACTAAGTTCTTGCTCTTTTTTCTCTTGCCTCTTGAAGATTGAAGAACTCCTTCAAGATTGGATTCAAAGTTGGAAATTGAACTCAACAATCTGCTGTAAATCCTTGTTGTAATCTATTCTACATCATCCTATTAATCTTTGTAAGTTCTTCCTTGAATTCTACCCAAATTCCAAGTTTAGGTTCAAATGGGTTATATTCAAATTAGCTTCAATCTTTGAAGTTAATTATTCTAAGTTGTTCCTAGATCAATTCCAGATGTTTAGGAATCAATATGTGTAATTGTATTGCTATTTAGGATTGAATTAGGTGATTTTGTGAAAATGGGTCAAATAATGAAATTGAGTCCCAAATTTGCTATATGTTGTTTAAGTGCATAAAGTTAGTGTTTTTAGAATGTTTTTACAGTGTTAGTTCACATATGAATGAAAGGGAACATCTGCAAATGACTTGGAATGAGTTTTGGTTATTTTGAAATGGTAAACAGCAGGTTCTGGTCGAACCTTCTGCTGTGTGTCAAAGGGCATGGGCGTACCCTTCAAGATCCAACCGTGCCCTAGGGCGTACCCGGGTAGGCACGGGCGTACCTCGAAAAGGTACGGGCGTGCCTAACCCTAGAAGGCCCGGGGGAGTGCTTTTGGTCACGGGGCGTACCTATGACCAGGGTACGGGGCGTGCCCCTTGAGTCACGGGCGTGCCTTGCCCTGTGACAGTTCTGTTTTACAGCTTATCTGATATGTAAAATCTGTAATCAGGTATTCCAACTATACCAGGAGTGCCACCACTGTAGTTTGCCTAATACTATCCTATAAGGTGAGTATTGACTTTCATGAGATCAGTAAAGGGAGGTTTAATTGGTAAATGCACTACACGGTTATTATATGCTAAATATGGTACACACGATAGTTATATGTATGTATGTTTGCAAAGTCATGATTATTTGATATGTGAACATGTATTTATTACAAGTGCATATATATGTTGATGAATACAAGTTAACTGTAAAAGCATGCATGCAATTGTTCCTGAAAAGGATTTCTGATGAGCTATGCGTATGTCCGGACAGTTTCTTGATTGAGGTCAGCTTCAGCTGGGTCCAGAGCCTTTAGGCATAATGTTTCTGGACTAACGGTACTCGAGTGCCGTTCCTTAGAGTACTTCGGAGGTGATTGCCTTAACTGGCTAGCCTATGATTCTTGGTTCCAAAACGAGCTTGGTAATTCACTTATGTGATGAGACCGGCAAGGGATGGTAGTGTTTGATTCCTCCGGTAGTAGTGGTTTGAGCTGGATTTGCAACCCGGCAATATAATACACTCGCTGGACATGTCAACACTCCGCAATGTGATAGGATAGCATTGTTTGCTAATTCTTGATATGTATATGACTTGCTTTATTGCTTTTCATGCCTGTTAGTACTCACTAGCTATTTTATATAGCTAATCCCGTTGATGTTATCTTTTTACAGGTAAGGAATAGGTGTGCCTGGTGAGATGGGATTCTCTGCTGGGAATTGTGTATATCTTTTGGCAAGGAACACTATAACTGGTACAATGTGTACAATGGTCGGTTGATGATGTAGTAACACTGATACAATGTGATTTGGCATTAATTTTTTTATGTAAATATAATCGCCAAATCATTATGGTTTTAACTCTGTAATAACTAATAGGTTTGTATGTTTGATATAAACATTTCCGCTACGTTGTTTTAAATTACTAGCTAGTTAATCAATCAGGTAAACCCTTTTGTTACAAACCTAACCATGCAGTTTAAAAGTTTAAATTTACACGGATTTTGGCAATAGCCGAGGCGGTGTTACATTGCTCTCACACCCCTTAAAGCTTCATCCAATATACCCATATAACCCTTAACTCATAGTATTTATAACACCAAATATTTAAAGCTTTAGTCATTTGTACCTTGTACATTATTAATTATACTTCATGGCCAAATATTATTAGATAACTATACTTACTCTTGTAATTGATAAATTTTCCAAATTATCTTTAATATACCATAATTTATTTAACTTGCATATAAAACACCTCTTTAACCAATAATGATAATATTTAAAATTTTGGAATATTACAATTCCTCCCTCCTTAAAAAGATTCCGTCCTTGGAATCGAATCAATCCACCAGCTTAGGTATTTCCACATATTTATACTAAGATCCTAACTAGGATCATTTAATTTAACTGACAGTATCAACTCTTTCATAGCCTCCTAACCTTACTTTCTACAAGAGCAATCAATACACTCATACAGACTCAAGCTTAATCATCAATTGAGACACTTAATCAATGATATTACCCGTTTATACAGGTTTTCTAAATTAAAATTAAAATCAGTTCTTTTAACTAGACCTTCAAGAAAAGTCTAGTAACTTACCAATAAGTGGTTCGTAAATGACTCCCAATTGGACTATCCGAGTTTTATACCGATAACCTAAGTTTGATGGCTCTTTAGTCATCCAACCCCATGACTAGTTATTGCCATCACTAATTCGTGAGCTATCATTTACTTTTCAATTCTCAATACCAAAATAACTCATAAGGGTTCTTTACAATATATCTTGTTTCCAATTATTCTTTGGCAATCTCAGTCATCAAATGGGTAATTGCATTACCTCTCCAATAACTCAATTGGAATTATTCCCATTTCTCAAACACTAAGGCAATATCAAACAAACTTGAACAAACAACCCACACATAAACATAAGTGTTCCTCATGAACATTTCCCCAATAATTGGAGTAACACAAGGAATATCTATTCAAAGATGAATATCATGGTTCCATGTCTTGACACCATCAAAATTATATAAAATCTTTCCCACAGAGCTGGAGAGAAAACTCATAATTATCCCAGAATGAAATCATTCTTTTATCAATTGATTAACAATGACCTAATCATATCATCTTCTCTCAAGGATCTTGACATCCTTATCACATGGCCAAAAGAATACAAACTAACTTCTATTTCAGAAGTCTCCAACAGTATATAATTTACCACCAGAACCATGGTGCTTCTCATAGCTTACATGTTTAAAATATCACACCTTAATTCCAATGGCAATACTTGCCATCAACAACAATAGCTAATGCACAAGTTCAAATTTCTATGCATAAATAGCATAATATCAAAGAAAGGTTCACCAGAACCAGTATACATCAAACACGAATATCTCATAATTCATATCAACCTTAAAGCTCAAATCTTCCCAGCAGCCATAAATGACACAATTACCGTCCTTAAGACGATTGTAGTCTAAAGACACCACACTATGTCTAACGACATATAAGTCAATTTCTCTGTCACAAAGGACATCTATCATCACGATAGAAGAGCCATAACTCTATCTCATTGTCAGAGAACCTGCCCCAATTCATATATATAGGAGCTTCACTTTTGAAATCAACTTCTTTGATCTATAAAATCTACTTTAGGTATCAACCTCATAAACAGAGTGAATCACTTCTTTGGGTATCAAGCCACACATTATTCTAAGGTAACACAGTCAAAACTAGTTTAACCCAAATAATCACATTTGCTCACGATAGCAATAACCATTAGGTTATAAAGGTTCCTCATCTTAGAGGAAGGTTTATAGACTTCCCATTACAATATCACTTGTAATTTTATGATCTTAAAATATTTTACCTTCATAAACCATTTGGGTCATTGAGTAGGCCATAAATAGATATAGCCATCAAAAGCTCTTTCAACTTTACCAAAAAATGGGCCACATACTCAACTTATCAAGTTCTAAATCATTAACACTTATCCCAGTTTTTAATGAGCTTACATGAAGCTTACAATACAACAATTTGTAAATCAATATTTTCATATCCAAAAGAATAACTTTACAATTTGTACATCCTCATAAGAGGTTCAACATTCTAACAATTATGTTTCTTTTAAACAACTCTCTAAGTTGTCAAAGGAAATAGGCTTGGTTACACGGATTCTTATGTGAACACATCAGTAATCAATAACACCATATTCTTATTTTCAGAAAAAGTCTCAAACACTAGAGAGTTTTAAATCTCAAAGGTTATTCAACAACTTAATTACAAAGATTACTCAATATACAACCTTACTTAAACATTCATTACATGATCTCAATCACAAAATACAATTGGAATCCACCAACTGATTTTATACTTCTTATCTCTTCTAAGCACTTAACTGAGGGCTAAGGGTAGTTTATAACTCATATCTATAAACTTTAGAGCTTATGTGACTAAAAGATTTAAAACTCAAACTTAAGCCCTGTATTTCACATCTCAAATTGAAACTCATTAGATCACATGACCCATAAATGCTTTCAATAAGAAATTCAACTTATTCGAACCAGGTCACATCATTACAATGGTGACATGATGTCTATTCTTATTTCTTTCGATGAAACACACAAACACTATTTCACTTATAACATAGCTTTATCCATAATAACATTAGTGATTCAAACCCATATCCGTAGTCGCATAAAGGATTAATTCTATAGGCTAAATCATCTTTTATATCACTTCACATAAGGTGCCTCCCTCCTTGAACCGAGGATAAACGACACATTTCTGATCCAACTCCCTTCTATGATGTTCATCACTTCTTCACCTTATTAACTAAGGAAAACTAAACAAGGCTTTAATGAGATAATCTCATGTTTAATGAGATAATCTCATGCTCGAAGCATCTTGTACAACATCAAGGAAATCTTTCCTTCTAAACTAGTACATCATTACAAAGGAGTCCACCAAGGACTTAACAATAATAAATGTTTCAATATACAGACTTAAACAACTCATTATCCCAAGGTTCAATCTAAACAAGGACCACTATTCTTAGTACCCGACAGTACAATTTACTTCTAAACCGCTACCCAAGGTAGACTATTACATTAGACTTAACACATATCTGAGGTCAAGCTTGGTAACATAGGGCTAGAAACTCACTTGAGTTACCTAACACTCAGGAAACTCTCATCCTAACCCAAGTTACTTCTAGTCTCTTCTTCTCTCTCTCTCTTTACGATTTTCTCCAGCCAAGAAAATGAGGTTTTGACCTCAATTATTGAGGTCACTACACATATATACACACAATTACACAATTGGTCCCCCCTTTATCAAGTATTTGCTCTCACACCCCTTAAAGCTTCATCCAATATACACATATAACCCTTAACTCATAGTATTTATAACACCAGATATTTAAAGCTTTAGCCATTTGTACCTTGTGCATTAGTAATTATACCTCATGGCCAAATATTATTAAATAACTATAATCACTCTTATAAATGCTAAATTTTCCAAATTATCCATAATTTATTTCATCAACATATAATTAGGAAATATATATAGTGTTCTAAAATTTGGAATATTACAATTCCTCCCTCCTTAAAAACAATCCGTCCTCGGAATCGAATCACTCCATGATTTCACACAATAACACATCTTTTGCTAAGATCATAGATAGGATCACATAACTTACTCACGGTATCAACCTTTTCATAATATCTTAATCTTTTTTTACAAGAGTAATCATTACTCTTATCTAGACTCAAGTTCTTAATCATCGATTAAGACACTTAATCACCGATATAGTCCGGCTATACAACTTTTCTTAATCAAAACCCAAAATCAACTTCTTTAACTAAACCTTTTAAAATAGCCTAGTATCTCACCACTAAATGGTTCATAATTCACTCCCAATTGGACTATTAGGAATTAAACATGTTAACCCAAGATTTATGACCCTTAAGTCATATAGTCTCATGGCTAGCTATTGATCACACTAATTAGTGATCTACCAATCACTTTTCAATTCTCAATTATAAGCTAGCTCGTAAAGGTTCTTTTCATTATATCCCGTTTTCCAATTATTCTTTGGAAATCAAAGTCAATCGAATGGTAGTTGCATTATCTCTCCATTAAATCAATGGGAATTACTCGCACATGAACATATGTGTTCCTTATAAGTATTTCTCCAATACTTGGAGTAACACAAAATGTTTATCCATTAGGAATACCATAATCCCATACTTTGACACAGTCATAACAACGAAGAACTTGCCCACATGGCTGGGAAAGTAATCTCATAAGTATCACAAAATGAAATCATTCCTTTTAACAATCTGTCAGTAATGACTTAAATCGTATCATCTCCTCTCAAGGTTTCTAACAACCTTGACACTTTGCATAACTTAATTGTTCCGAGGATCATATCTTAATTCACTGGCTATACTTACCACTAACAATCAATAGCTAATGCACAAGTTCAAATATGTGCATAATAACAACACACTATCAAAGAAAGATTAGCCAGAACCGGTATACATTAAGCACCAATAACTCATGATTCATATCAAACCTTGATGCTCGCATCAACCCAGCAACAAAATATTACAATTATGTCCTCAAGATGATTGCTGTTACAAGTAAAAACTCTACTTAGAGATCTTTATCCCGCAAGGCCTCTCGCCGCCTCTAAGTCGCCTCAAGAAGCCCACAACAACTTTTGGTCTAACAGGCCCACGATATTACTATTAGGACTTTAACCTTGTGACTCCAACTTAATTCACAACACATGCCATGCCTAGATAAAACAGATCTAAAGATCAAAACTCTCGACCAACTCAAGCTATCGGCATCGCCATATGCTTCCCTACGGTCGAATACCCAATCAACTCTTGAGGTCCATTGATACCACACTATGTCTAACAACAAATGACTCAACTACTCTTTCACAACGGGTATCTATCAACAAGATCAAAGAGTTTTAACTCTATCTCACTGTCAAAGAATATGCCCCAATTCATACATAGGAGTATCACTTTCAAAATAAACTCCTCTAATCTCTAAAAATTTACTTTAGGTATCAATATCATAAGTAAAGTGAATCACTCCTTAGGTATCAAACGACATGTTATTCTATAGTAACTCAAACAAAACTAATTGAACTCACATAATCACATTTGATTATGACAACAATAATCATTAGGTTCTAAAGGTTTTCTATATCAGAGAAAGGCATGTAGACTTCTGATTACAATATCACCTGTAATCCTTACGATCTTAACATATTTGACCTTCATAATCCATCATGATCATTGAGTAGACCATAACTAAATTTTGCTATTAAGAAACTATTTCAACCTTACCCCAAAAATGGGCCACTTTCTCAACTTATCAAGTTCTTACTCATTAAGAGTTATCCAAATTTAATGGACTTACAAAGACTTATAATACATCAACCTACTATCTGGTTTGACTAATTCATAAGATTGCATCAAATTATGAATTAAGTTTCCATACCATAAGATTGACCATACAATTTGTCCATCCTCATAAAATGTTCAACAATCTAGCATTTATCTTTCTTTTAACAATCCTCTAAGTCATTAAAAGAATAGACTTGATTACAAAAATTCTTAAGTGAACACACCACTAATCAATGTTGGAATCTACCCACTGACACACGTATGCCGGTATCACTGCTAATGAAGCGCGAGCCTATTGGGTCACACGCCAAGGATTGATCCCGACAGCTTAATGTGGAAAGAGAATGTCAAAGAATCAAAAGTGTTTTGATTCGGGGCTTCACGACCGTGAAGGATGCTCCACGGGTCGTGAAGCAGGCTACCCTAACGATTGTTCGACGGTCGCCACGCGTCGTGATGCCTTTGGGCTTCATGGCCTGTGACGAGGTCGTGAGGGGTCGTGGAGGAGATGCCCTCACGAGTCTCGACCGGGCGGCAAGGCTCGTGGAGTTCTAAGTCCCCTCATGGCGCACTTAGGCTTCACGACCCGTGAGAGCCCGTGAGGGATCGTGAAAAGGGTAGCTGTAATGACACTTGTGTTTTATTGGACCATTTGATGGTCCAATCACTTGGGTTGCTTTATGGCTGGCCAAAAGAGAGTCTTGAGGCTGGTTAGGGCAGAAAAACACATGAGAACACATGGAAATTCTTTCAACTTGATATTCTCTCTTGGCTCCAAAGATTTCATGCTTCTAACACTAAGTTGGTGAACTTGAGTGTGATGATGAAGATCAATGGTGCAAGAGGAGTTGCTACATGGGCTGTTCTAGATGATGAAGTCGCTCTAGGATGTTCATCTATGGTTCACTAGCATTTGGGGATCAAGCTTCTCTTGGTGTGGACTAGCAATCGAGGAGGAAGCCCTTTGTTTCCTCAAGCTCATCCCACACACATGGAGGTCGATTTCCAGCATGGTAAGAAGGTATATTTTTTGTTCCTTCTTCTTCCTTTTAGTTGCAATTTGCTTTGTAGTGTGTTCCACCATTGGAACTAGTTGTGGGCTTTGTGTGTGCTTTTTTTTGTCTTGCATGCTACTTTCTTGTTTGGTTCCGTTGCGTTTGTGCCCACCACGAGTTCCAACAATCAATAACACCATATTCATAATTTCAGAAAAAGGTCTCATACTCTAGAGAGTTTTAGTCTCAAACATTATATAATAACTCAATCACATAAATTACTAATTATCTAGTCTTACTCAAACATTTTATAAAATGATCTCAATCGCAAGATACAATTGGAATCCACCAATTGATTTTATACCTCTCGTCTCCACTAAGCACCTAAATAAGTGCTGAGAGCGGTTTATAATTTTTGACTATAAATTAAGAACTTATATGACTGAAAGATTTTAACTCAACTTAAGCCTTCTAGTTCACATCTCAACATGAAACTCATTAGATCATATGATCCATAAATGATTTCAATAAGAAATTCAACTTATCCGAACTAGTTCAGACCATTACTATGGTGACACTATATTTATTCCTCTATTGAAGAAGATACGATTTAAAAGGAGATTTCTTGTTTCTTTCAAAGAAATACACGCCAACACTATTTCTCTTATAACATGACTCATCAAAGGAAGTTTGTCACACCTAGAACAATAACTCTAGTTCGGATTTCATCTTAACCAATAATCTCAATGAGATTCATACTTAGAGAATCAATTCTCAAGTCAAAAAAAATAGATTGACGCTAGTAGATAATTCTATCAATAATTCATTAATGATCCAAACCAGCAACCACAGTCGCATAAAGGGTCCATTCTACAGACTAAGTCATCCTCTATATCACTTCACATAAAGTGCCTCCCTCCTTGAGCCAAGGATAATGGCACTTTTATGATCTGACTCCTTTCTATGAAGTTCATCACATGCTCACCTTATTAACTAAGGTATACCAAACAAGGTTTTTAATAACGTATTCCCATGTTTCTATTCATGAAACATATCTTAATCCAGACTTAGTTTCTCATTTTAGTGCTCAAAACATCTTTACCCCATCAAGGAAATCTTTCCTTCTAAACTAGTACATTAATACAATGAAGTCCATCTAGGACTTAACAATATTAAATGTCTCAATTTACAAGCTTAAACAACTTTCTTTCACTATCCCACAGTTCAATCTGAACATGGATCACTGTTCTTAGGACTTAATGGTACAATTCGCTTCTAAACCGCTACCCAAGGTAGGCTTTTACATAACATGAAACACACTTGAGTTACCTAGCACTCAGGCAACTCTCATCCTAACCCAAGTTACCCTCCCAGCTCAAATGGATTTCCTTTAATGGTCGGCCTGGTTTGAGACCAAACACTAGCTCCACTGCAGGGTGTTCCAGTTGAAGATATCTTCTAACACCCTGATTTTCAGTACAAATTTAAACTTTTCAAAAATTAGTTGAAAACATGGTTTATATAAAACTCTTTAAATTTTAGCGGAAGTATTACATAATCTCTAAAGTATTTCAACAAAATATAGTACCATCTAACTATAAACTTTATCACTGAATATGAACAAAGACTTTTTGTGCTACCACGGTCAATTTCACGACCATAAACATATGAGTAGGAAATCCAAGATTACCGGAAATTCAAACAACCAAAGCTATGCCGAAGGCATCTACCTGTCTAACCAAGGCCATTAGACATCCCCTGGATACAAAAAATTTTACACATAAGGTTAGCTATAAACATAACTAGTGAGTACAACCAAAAACTTTAATCTTTTCCAAACCAATTCATCATCTTTGAAAATACAAGTTTGGCATTAAACTTATTATAATGACATTAACATAAGAACATAAGGATGCGGGTCTGTCCATTGAGCCACAATGTCTCCACATGTTAGCTAGCCATGGTCAACACGTGCCCACATGGTGGATAACCACATCTCCCCGTCAAGGTGGGGGAAGCACGAAGCAGTCCACCATACAACAGTTATCTGGAGTGAATTACCTATTCCCCAAATCCACTTGTCTTGCTTAGGTTCGGTGGCTCTTTAGCCCATTGAACCCACACGGTCATGATGGGTACTATCATCCTCCTCCACTCTCTTTACTGATTCCTCAACCACCGTGTATTGAGGTTCCTCAATTGCCGAAGCCACATGAACCAGTACATGTCTCAATGGCTAGGAACCATCATGGTACAAAGTACATATCTCAACACTGGTCCGGACCAAAGCACATACCACAAGGGTCACATATATCTCATGCTATACAGGCCAAATAATCCAAGCATCAAGCATAACAATAAACACATAAGTGTCACACATCACGTAGCTCTTGAGCATAAATGCTCATCAAACAATATCACAATGCCCACAATACACCATAGGTGTAAATATGATTTTCACTCACTCAAAACCATATTTGTTAATACAAAATCAAAGCTCACTCCTATATGGAGTATCAGGTTTGAAGAATTTATCAAGTAAAACCCCAACATTAACATACACCATCTCCGAAATGGAGCATTGGTCTTACTTTGAAAACCATTGTTAATAAACACATTATAACATAAATCCATAATGTTCACATCCTTTGTTTCAACAAGTTTCATAAAAATATTTGCCAAACAATCAAAACACAATCAAGATGACTTGTAAACTTTAACAAAAGTTGGGTATCCGCAGGGTGTACTCATCTGAAAGGGTGTGATGAGGATCTCCACCCAAACCAAAGGCAACAAGCTTACAAGTAGCTCCAATAAACTCTCTCATCTAAACAAGAGCAAAACCATTTACCACTTAATCATTATTACTCAAACGAATGACCAAAGTTTCTTCTATGGTTATATAATGTCCAAATCTTCCATAAGATTCGTTTCCTAATCGCTTGACAATTCAATGATGTCCAAGCCGAACAACCCATATGAACAAAGTCCTAATTAGGATTAAGGACTTTTAATATACATTAAAGATGGTATCATTGCATACCAAGATGCTTGAAGGGAGTTTAGAGTTCAAACTTATTGAAAGTTGAACTTGCTTGGATGAAAACATCCTTTAAAATTGACCCTTATGTATTGTACCAATATTTTACCATTTAAAACATTTGATTTTGCCTCTGATGTCTGAAAGTAACTTAACGTACACTGAAAAAGCTTTCCGGCAATATATAATATGACTTCTAACCATTTTTCTTTGATTTTATATGATTTTTACAAAACTGGCCATATTTCACAGTCGGGCTCGCGGCGCGAAAAATGATTCTCGCGTCGCGAGACATCTGCAGGTCAAATTTTTCTTATTTTCATGTCCAAAACTCCTCTTTTGCAACCCAATCAAACTCAAATAAGTTGTACACTAAAAATGGTATCAAAACAGATACAAATACACCATAAACAAGAATCTAACATAAATCATATGATTCAAACTCAACTTGATGGGTTTTGACCTATTTGACTAATAAAGTCAACTAACAACAACATTAAATCATTCTTTACAAAGAGAATAACTAAAATCAAACACAAGTGAAGATTAAAACTTACTTGAATCTTGAATCCCTCCTTGTCTAACACCAATCAAATTCAATCAACTATCAATGGAGATTATAGCACCCAACATTGACTTTAAACTCAACATCAAACTAACCAAAAGCAAACTTTTCTCCATGATTTTCTTCTGTCCTTGCAAAAAGCCTTCTAGTCTATTTTTCTATCTCTCTTTACGATTTTCTCCAACCAAGAAAATGAGGTATTGACCTCAATTATTGAGGTCACTACACATATATACACACAATTACACAATTGGTCCCCCCTTTATCAAGTGTTTGCTCTCACACCCCTTAAAGCTTCATCCAATATACCCATATAAGCCTTAAGTCATAGTGTTTATAACACCAAATATTTAAAGCTCTAGTCATTTGTACCTTGTGCATTATTAATTATACTTCATGGCCAAATATTATTAGATAACTATACATACTCTTGTAATTGATAAATTTTCCAAATTATCTTTAATATACCATCATTTATTTAACCTGCATATAAAACGCCTCATTAACCAATAATGATACTATTTAAATTTTTGGGATATTACAGATCTTCAATTCCAGAGAGCTAGATTATGCTGAAGAACAAGAAAAACTTCAAACTCAAGTAGATGCTCAAACTGAATTACTTAAGGCAAAGTCACACAATGAATCAATCGAAACCCTCCTCGGCTTTATCTTTCTGCTCCTTACAAATGAAGTCAAGAGAGAATAAGAAACTTCAGGGAGAGAATTGACATTATAAGAAGAAGGATTTAGCCTACACCAATCTCTAGAGCCTCGGTGCATAAGGGTGATAAGGATACATACATCAAGCTGATAAGAAATAATAGCTCCAACAATTGTGAAGTCGTGTCTTATGACAGAGACCAAATTTATGGCTTCACATAACTTATTGAAATCCTCTACCTTCTCTACTAATCCAAGAACAAGCTCAAAGTTCAATTTATTTAAAACTTACAAGCTTGGAATACTCTTGCTATTTCCCAGAATGCCTACTCCAAAGATGACTACTACATGCATGTCTGTCAAGTGAAAACTCTTCATAAGAAAGGATCAAAGCTTTTTATTCCATTTGAGCAGAGAGAGGTACACCCTGATCATGTATACCTGTCTGACTTTAAGGGTCTAGACTCCAGTGTGCCACTCAACATAAACCCTGTAATCTTCAAATTCATATATGTACCTGTTGAGGGGATTTTCTTCCTTGACAGAAGCGGACATGGCGCTTCTTTAGGCAGTCTAAAATCAATAAAGGCTAGTAAGAACTTCATATTCAATGTAAGGATCACTACAAGAGACATAACTGGAAATGAAAACTTTGAAGACAATGTACAAGCTTAATGCCAAGCACTTGCTGCAACAGATCCTGTTTCTGAAGCCTTCCCTGATATAAAAGAAGAAAAATGGTGGGAAGATTGAAGACTAGCGTAGATAACCCTCCTAAAGACTTTTTCTACACTTTCCTGATTATGTATGTAGTTGTAAATTCCGTTAGCTTCTTTCTAGATTAGTTTGGTTTGTAGTTAATCTCTTGTAAAATGTTTTGTATTCTCTTTGTCCTGTAATTCAAGGTCATTTAGTGTAATTCGGAAAATAAAAAAGAACATAAGAATGGAAAAACAGAAAAGTTACCACAAAAACATAACAAAATGGTACAACAAAGAAAAGATTCCTTAAAAATAGAACAAAAGGTAACACTTGAAAAGAAACCAAAAATAGAACAAGATTCAATTAAAAAGAGCTTCCAAAAACACATAGCTAGGTAACCAAAGGCACTTATAAAGTTTTATGAAATTTTGTATTTGAAGTCAAACTGATTCTTCAAAAGGAAAAGGTTTTGTAATCATTAAATAGGGGGAGATTGTTAGGGAGATAATCACTTTACCTTAATAATCAACTCTATCTATTATAAAATATTGAATTTGATGATAACCAAACACTACATTCAGTATGAATTAGAAAGTATTCAAACATGTGTTGTTTGAGTCAGTTTATTGAAATTTTGCTAAGTATAAAATCATTTGCTGAGAAGTAGCCCCTACGCAAAGCATCAGCCGAAGGACATCAATTGAGGATCTTCAGGATAAAAAGACAAGTGTAGAAGACCATCAGCTGAGGAAAAACAACCATCAGCTGAGTAAAGTAATTCGATCAGCTAAGCGTTTACAACCATTGTTAGATATTAATTAGTTTGTTTGCCTTGTGCTCTTTTGTATGTAATTTATATATTTCTAGACGAGTATATGTTATGAGCTTGGCCCACTTTCTTTATGTATTTCCTAGTCTAGTTTAAGTGTTTAGACTTGGGCCCATGTGGCTTTTAAGCCTATGTGGCGTGTGTATTAATAACCTTGCAAACGGTTTGCAAGGTAACCTTTGCCATAGTATTCTCTGTAATCTCACGTTCAAGCTAATACAAAGAGAGAATCTTCAAGTTCATGCAAGGTGTTCATACTAAACTTCATCATCTTTACTTCAAGTATTCATTGTTTAATCATCTTCTTCACAACAAAGGACTTTCAATTGGTATCAGAGCCAACTCCCTACTAGATTGGTTCAACATTACCTAAAAGAAACATCTGTGTGTGAGAAACAAAACCCAGAAGCCGCTTCTGTTCTTGTTTACGTAAAGCTTTGCAAGACAAAAAACTCATTGGTCAAAACCTCTTGTTTTTCAAGTTATTTGTTGTATCTAAGAAGTATTTAATAAGGATAAAACCTGGGTAGTGTTCTTGAAAATTTAGTGTTCTTCAAGTTCTTAGAGTTTTCTACCGTTTCATCAAATTTTCAAAGAATTTGTTGTTGTTTTGGGTTGAAATCAGTAAAGGGAAGTCTTTCTAGTAAAAAGGAAGCTCAAAACAAAAGCTTAGTGAGTTTTTAGTGTGTTTTGGGCAAAAGTAGCAGTCTGTTCGATAACAGAGTACAGACGTGCAAGTTTTGGATTATTACCCATCCGACAGTCGTGCGACTCTTAGCTCATCCGACTTTGGCTCATCCGACCGTCGTGCGACTTTCCCAAAGGTCATGTGACTCTTGTTCTAGGTTCATCCGATCATTGTTTAAAAGGCATACGAATTTTGCCTCATCCGACCTTCGGATTGTAAAACTCATCCAAATTTCAATTCTAAAAGTTTTATCACACTTGCGGATCACTAGTCTCATCCGACCTTCGGATTGAAAAACTCATCCGACTTTCGGATCACTAGTCTCATCCGACTTTCAGATCACTAGTCTCATCCGACATTCGGATCACTAAGGTTCAACCGACTTTCGTATCCAAAATCGATAGTCACCAAAATCCGATAGTCAATAAAATCCGATAGTCGAACCACACTAAAAATCCGATAGTCCCAATCCAAAAGTCACAGAAACACAAATCCGATAATCTTTAGTCCATCCGACCTTTGGATCATCCGACAGTCGCATCAAATCCGACAGTTGCATAAGCAAACAATCCGACAATCGGATAACCTCACTCAACCATCAAACACTTCACAGTTTTTCTCACACAATACTAACCATTCTACTTCAGGGAGAAAGATCCAAAGAAAAGATTAGTTCAAGCAACAAAATTCTTGCCATAGGAATAGACACTAAACCTCCAGTACTTTTCAGAAATGAGTACAATGTATGGAAAGGAAGGTTTATGGACTTCATAGAACACAATGAGAAGTATGGTGAGATGATGAAAGACAGCATCTTAAACGGTGATGCCATTTTTGAGAAAATTATCAAGGCTGTTCCAGATAACAACCCACCAATTGTTGCTGAAAGGAGACGGAAGCTCCCATCAGAACTAACTGCGGAAGAGAAAGACCGTACACGCGCCGACGAAGACGCAAAATATTACTTGAAACAAGGGCTATGAGTAGAAATCTACTCAAAAATAGACAGTTTGACTTCTGCCAAACAGATTTGGGACGAAGTAAAACAACAGCTGCAGGGTACCGAACAAGGGTCATTCATCAGGGAAACGCAACTTGTTAACACCTTCAGGGAATTCAAGGCCAGGGAGGGAGAATTGTTGCAGGATACTTATAGTCGTTTCTGCACACTGTTGAATGAAATGAGGAATCATGGCGTAACGAGATCCGATCTAGATATAAATGTCAACTGAATCAATGCACTTGGTCCAGAATGGAGTGAACATGTTCGCCTGTATAAACATGTTAATCGGAATCTCAAGGCGGTATCTCACCACTCGATTTATGAGGACTTGAATCAATTTCAAGATGAGGTCCTCACCAAACTCTCAATGAAGCAACCATCTGACCCGGTTGCACTAGTGGCTGAAAGGAGACCGCGGGAATCATCAAGGGGAAGCAAGGGAAAGCAGATTGTGGTTGACTCTGACTCCTCGGAAGGAGAGATGGAGATGTCAAAAAAGGATGCAGTGCTGAAGGCCATGTCACTGATTACGAGAGCTTTCTAGAACAACTATTGAAAGACCAACAACCGACAGCGGTACACATCCGGATCAAGAAAAGGTGAAGGGATGGTAGCTGATGAGAAGATGAAGACTGACAAACCCGTAGAACCTCAGGAGGAGGAAAAGAAATGTTACAATTGTGGTAGAACGGGACATTATATCAAAGACTGCAGAAAACCGAAGACCAAAGATGCCGAATACTACCGTAACAAACTGCGGTTGACAAAGAAAATGGAGAGTGGGAGAGCGATGCTTGTAGAAGAAGACCAATTTCTGACTGACACTGATGAGTCAAACGAAGACGGAACTAATCAAGCTCACTTTTGCTTGATGGCTTACGATGGGGTCTCCTCAGATGACGAGGATGAGAATGAAGCTGATGGTGCTGACGAGTTCGAAGAAACTCACAATGATGATGCAGGTATTTCTAGGAAGGTAAACATCGAGTATGCACAAACATTAGTTGAACACATCGAAAGACAAAACCGTAAAATCTCTAAGTTGGAACACATAATCAAGAATCAATCAACATCTAACTTAGACAATCTTCAAATAGAATTAGCCGCAAAAGAAAACGAACTAAACACCTTAAGAAGTGAAAATGAGGTAATCATTCATAACTTAAAAGCGGCAAAAATCTCAGTTGAAGAAGATTTCAAGTTTTTGCAAAAGGAACGATGTCAACTATACTCAAAAATAAAAGATCTCGAAGACTTGTTAATTAAAAGAGATCAAATAGCAAAAACCATTTTTCTAAACAAACCTAAGGTTGTTAAATTTTCTAAATGGACATACGAAGGTTTAAGTTACGTTAATCCTCACATAAGTGACAAGATAAGTGCTAAATAGCTATATGACTTTGAAAGCATGAATCTGGGGTTAACCGAGAAAATGGTGTTCGTTGGACAAGTCGACCAACTCACCGAGGAGGAACACAAGAGACGCATCACGAACAGAGCTTCAACCTCATACGACTACGAAAGCCTAAATCGGTCATACATAACCGAAGTTTTCAAACCCACAATCTCTGATGACTACTTCCGAAGCTACTCCCAAACAAAAATGGAGTCATTACCATCAATCTCAGATTCTCCACCCGAGCCTCGCGTCTATATTCCTCATATGGATCTACAACGACGCCTTGAGTTAGTTGAACTTGAGCTTGTCCATAGATCCGTTATCTTTCACTTTGAAAAGGCAATTCTTCATAACCTGATTGATCACCTTGCTACTAAAAATTCCAAACCACAAAATTTCGCTGCTCTAAGCACGTCCGAAACCCCGATTCCACACGTGCAAGAAGGTGAATGTTCTACATCTACAAATTCAAGATCCGAAATACATACAAGTGATGTGTCCTTAATAAATCTTGGTAAAAATTGTGAAAAATGCACAGAATCAGAAAAGTCATTGTTCACTCTTCATGAGAAACTTAATTCACTTGAGAATGATTTTTTCAGAATGAAAACAATTGAATCCATCAACTTTAAGAGAAAAGCCAAGGTAATTGATACACGGTTATCACGTAATAAAAGTATCTCAAAACCATCCAAATCCAAAACAAAGCTATTCAAGAAACTAACAACTCACTCTCGTTCCAAGAATGATCGTTTGGGAATGCCTGCTTCTAACCCAAATGTCCTTCTAGGTGGAAATGTGAAGAGCGAAAGAAAACAGACTTTTGGATGGAGGAAGAAGCCAGAAGAGAAGGATGGAGGAAGACAAGACGAAGAGTGTTTTATTTACCCTGCTACTTTCAATAAACAACCAACTCTGTTACTTTGTAATGATTCGTCAATTTTGATTGTTAAACCTTTTCGAATTCCAATTAATTTCGTTCAAGCTAAAATATTTTGCATGAGTGATGGTTGTATGGATGGTCATTGTACTTTCAAATGTGTGTATGATGATGATCGAAAAAACCGAGGCATTAAACCGAATCTGAACTATAAATCGTTTGAATCCACCCATGAACAAGTTTCCTTCATAAACAGAAGAGGTAACAAAATTACCTATTGGCGTAAGAAACGCTCCACAAGAGCAAAATTCCAAATGAGTAATGAATGTGTACACTTTAAACATAATTCTGAAACAAGTTCCACCAATCGACACACTTCATGGACTCCAAATCACAGATACCACAACAATTGGAATCACGCCAATCAAAATGTTGTCAAACCGACTGTCACAAATCAATTGAGTAAGAAAACTCAAGTCACACAGCATAATCCACCTACAGTTCATTATAAACCCACCAAAGTGATAACGGCAATAACCAAAACAAGCATTTTAAAGAAACAAAGTGAATACATCGACGATGATGTGTCACTACCAAAAGGCTGCAGTCACTTGGTAATTGAACAATTTATCATCACATCCAGAGCAACTAATACCCCCGCCATATCCAAAGAAAGCATAACACCATCATCGTCTCAACCACAAACAGTCTCACAAGATTGTACTCCCAACACACTAGCTACGAATTCATTAACGGATGATACATATGATATTGTTGCTTTTGCTAACAGCCAAGGACCCATTTCACAATGGGTACCTCAAAAAATTTTGTCTTCAATGTGCAGATATCTAGCCGGTGGTACCTGGACTCCGGCTGCTCGAAGCATATGACGGATGAAAAGAGTCTCCTTACGAAGTATGTCCCAAAATACTCGAGAAATGTTCGTTTTGGAAACGACCACGTGGCACCAATAATGGGAACATGAGACATTATTAAAGAAAATATAAAAATAAGCAAAGTATCGTATGTAGAGGGATTAGGACACAATCTATTCAGTATTGGGCAATTTTGTGACAAGGGGTTAGAAGTTAACTTCAAGGCCAAAACTTGCTCGGTTAAGACTGAAAACGGTGGTGTGGTACTGACTGGGTCCAGAAGGTCAAATCTATACACCATTGATCTCGCAGATCTGGAAGGAAAACAGTTAGTATGTCTTCTGTCCAAGGCCTCATCGGAGCTGACATGGATGTGGCATCGCAAATTGTTTCACCTAAACTTCAAGAATATCAACAAACTGGTCAATGGTGATTTAGTTCGCGGATTGCCCAAACTGAAGTTTGAAAAAGAGCACCTTTGTGAGCATTGTGAGAGGGGCAAAATGAAACTGTCATCTCACAAAATCAAACAGGTGTCCAACACAAAAGCACCTCTCCAACTGTTGCACATGGACTTGTGCGGACCGATGAGGGTTCAATCTCGAAATGGGAAGAAGTACATTCTCGTGATAGTTGATGACTATTCGAGATACACATGGGTCAAGTTTTTGAGGGCAAATGATGAAGCTCCATCTACAATTATCTCATTCCTCAAACAGGTGCAGAATCAATCACAAGGAAAGGTCGGTACCATTCGAACCGACAATGACACCGAATTCAAGAACAAAGTCTTTGATTCTTTTCTTGATTCAGTGGGAATCACACATCAATTCTCCGCAGCATATACTCCAGAACAAAATGGGGTTGTCGAACGAAGAAATCAAACGCTTGTAGAAGTAGCTCGAACCATGTTGTCCTATGCTGATTTGCCACCTTCGTATTGGGCAGAAGCTGTCAACACATCATGCTACACGCAAAACCGCAAATTTTTGCACCGTCACTTTAACAAAACTCCCTACGAATTTGCAAATGGCAGAGTGCCCAATATTAAACACTTTCACGTGTTTTGTAGTCGGTTCTTTGTTCTTAATGAAAAGGCTAACCAGGGAAAATTTGACCCCAAAGCTAATGAGGGAATTTTCCTTGGTTATTCTTTAGAGTCTGAAGCGTTTCATGTGTTAAATAAATGAACAAATGCTATGATTGAAAGTATTAATGTGACTTTTAATGATACCTTAACCACTACATCTTTATCACCCGAGTCACGTGCTATCATTTCTGAACACATCAGTTCAGGACCGGGACATAATCGACAAGAAACAAATATAACATACGCAAATGAATCTTCAGATTTAAAGTATATATTTGATTTCTTAGATGCTGATGACTTTGGAACTAATAGTCTACCTCTTGACAGGCCTATAGATGTTGTTCAGGAATCCCACGAACTCACGCAACAAACAGCCACTGCATCTACATCAGGGCCTGCTAATTCATCTGCTGACCCATTCCTCGTTTTGGGTGAACGGTACACTGCATCCAACTCTACAGTGAACACTGTCGACGATACTGACACTGAGGATCACAAAAATAGTACACTTAAGTCCCCCAGAGTCATTTACTCATGAGGGTGAAACATCTATTCAACAACGCCTGGATGAATTCTTCCCTCAGGATAGTACTGATGAAATAGCTGATAACCTCCTTCCCCATACCACCAAGTGGACGGCTGCACATCCTGAAACGCAAATCATTGGCAACAAAGATGACGGCGTTCAGACCATATCTGCCACAGCAAATGAGTGTCAGTTCTCCAGCTTTCTTAGTTTGATAGAACCGACACGAACTACTGATGCCCTGCAGGACCCAAACTGGATTCTTGCTATGCAAGAAGAGTTAGATCAGTTCACCCGTTTAAAGGTTTGGAGACTAGTGCCCCGACCCACTGACAAGACTATCGTTGGCACCAAGTGGGTCTTCAAGAACAAGAAAGATTCCGATGGTGTGGTGATTCGGAACAAATCCAGACTGGTAGCTAAAGGATACAACCAGCAGGTAGGTATTGACTACGATGAAACCTTCGCTCCTGTTTCCCGTATTGAAGCCATTCGAGTTTTTCTCGCGTATGCTGCTTACAGGGACTTCAAGGTATACCAGATGGATGTCAAAACGGCATTTCTGAATGAAATCCTTAAGGAGGAAGCCTATGTATCTCAACCAGAAGGATTTGTTGATCCCAAACACCCAAATGACGTTTGCATACTTGATAAGGCCCTCTACGGAATCAAACAGGCTCCACGGGCTTGGTATGATGTTCTCTCGGCCTATCTGGTTGGTGAAGGCTATTCAAGGGGACGAATTGACACCACAATCTTCACCAAGAAAATTGGGGATGGCTATATCTTAGTCCAGATATATGTAGATGATATTATTACTGGCTTTACGAACCCACAGTACAGTCTAGAGTTTTCCAAACTAATGGCGAGCAACTTTGAAATGAGCATGATGGGTGAAATGAATTTCATCCTCGGCTTACAAGTCAAACAACTTTCCAATGGAATTTTCATAAATAAGTCTAAATATATTAACGATTTATTAAGAAAATATGAAATGCTAGACTGCTCGTCCAAATCAACCCCCATGTCTTCCAAAACCAAGTTGTCTGCTGCTCCTGATGGAAAGGCAGTCGACTTGAAAACCTATCGGGGAATGATCGGCTCTTTACTGTACCTCACGGCTAGTAGACCAGACATAATGTTTTCTACCTGTCCTGTGCTCGTTTCCAGAAAAATCCAAAAGAATCACATTTACTTGTCGTGAAACGTATCCTCAAATACCTAAGAGGGACCCCTGACCTTGGTCTGTGGTATCCCCGCGACTCGTCATTTGAACTACTTGCGTATTCCGACTCGGATTATGCCAGGTGTATGTTAGACAGGAAAAGCACGTCAGGGAGTGCACACTTCTTGGATGATCGCTTGGTCTGCTGGATTTCAACGAAACAGAACTATGTGTCTACATCAACTGTTGAAACTGAATTTGTGGCCGTTGCCAGTTGCTGCTCTCAGAGTCTGTAGATGCGAACTCAGCTACGGGACTTTGGTCTTACCTACTCTAAGATTCCACTGTTGTGTGATTCTCAAAGTGCAATTGCCATTTCTTACAATCATGTCCATCACTCTAAAACCAAGCACATTGATATCAGGTATCACTTCTTGAAAGACAACGTCGAAAAGGGTTTGATTGAGCTACAATACGTTCCTACTGATCATCAACTGGCTGATCTGTTCACTAAACCACTGGACGAAGCCCGATTCTAATTTCTGGTATCAAAAATTGGAATGCTGAATCTCAAACTGTAATTCATTACTGTTTTCCTGTATTGAACAGATTTATGCGTTGTTTTTGTTCTCTGTGCAACTATACAGATGCTACTGTCTAGGGGGAGCGATGCGGTTCACTGGTTAACACGAATGTTTTCTGTGCATTCGTGTCGCGGGAGAAATGTTTAGAATTCATCTTCTCAGATGATTTATTGTCTGTTGTTCATTTTATGTGTTTTTAATTTAGTAGAAAACAACAAAAAGAAATAATAATCACTTTTTGGGCTTAAAGAATGCTAAAGTTTAAGCCTTGGGCTTAAATAGAATAGATTGGTCCAACCATAAAGTTTGTGCCAAACCGGGTCGATCCGACAGTCGGATCAAAGCCCCGACCCACCCGATTGTCGGATAGTCTATAAAAGGGGACTACTTAACTTTCTTTCCTTTCACACTTTCAAAACTTTGAAATTTTTCAAAAATTTGTTCATCTTCTTGCCTTCATAACTGCTCTCGGTCGAAATCTTGTTCTAGTGAATTCCTTGTGTTGTTTAAACATCAAACTGAAAGGTAAGAAGTTTTGAACAAGAAATGGTGAATCATTTCCACATTTACACATCAAAATCATTTTTTTGGGTTATTGAACCCCTGTTTATCAAATAGTTGGGTTTTTTTGGGTTTTTGAATCAAAAACACCATTAATGGTGTTGTTGGTGGTGTTTGAATGGTATAGAGTAATTCTTGAATGTATGCGAACACAATGACACACATTTCCCGTTAAATATCACACACAATCGAGTCATTTGGAAGTTTCTTGTTTGGTTTTTGGGTACTGTTCTTCGCTTTGAAGAACAGAGTTCTTCGAGTCAAAATGTGTAAAAGATAGGGCTGTTTAGGTTTGATTGAGTTTACAAAATTGTTTGAGGTTAAAATCCGAGTCTATTGATACTAAACTTGAGTCCATAAGTTTACATTTTGTCAAAAATCATGCTTGGACTTAATATGAACAAACTGAGTGTTCATAACAGTCGGATGACTTTGGTCTATCCGACTTTTGGATGAACTTTGTTCTATGCGACTTTCATATAAGGAAATTTAAACCATGAAACAATAACTATGAAAAGACTAAGTGTTAAGTCATCCGACTTTCGCATGAAACAATTCCATCCGACTTTTGCATGACTCATTTGTCCATCCGACTTTCTGATGAATTTCTTTCATTTGACTTTGGAATGTGTTCATCCGACTTTCGCATGGAATATGTTCATCCGACTTTCGAATGCAACTTGGGTTATCCGACCTTCACATATTTCAAACCATCCAACTTTCGCATGAATTAAGCCCAACCGACTTTCACATGACTATTAAACTCATGCGACTTTCAAGTTAAACATTTCATGCGAATTTCAACATCAATATTTCATGTGACTTACACCCCATGCGACTTTCACCTCATGCAACTTTTGCATGAATTAAGTCCATCCGACTTTCACATGACTGTTAAAATCATGCGACTTTCAAGTTAAATATTTCATGCGACTGACACCTCATGCGACCTTCATCTCATGCGACTTTCTCATGACTTAGGTCCATTCGACTTTCAAAACATAGGAAATTTTTGACTTGATTCCAAAAACTCCAATTAAGAGTCAAAATTCATAAGTCACAAAATCAAGGTCAAAGTCAAAACCAAACATTCACATGTGCATTGAACTACAAAACACATATTCATTCATATGTTCACATGTGTATTAGACACTATCTATTTCTCCTGTACTGATCCGATCTATCTTTTTTGTGACAGATGGCTGCTAACCAACCCCTTCCCGAGGAAAGCCTAGTCCCTGCTGCTGACAGGCTTGAAACACTGAGTAACAACCTGTACTTTGACTTAGCCACAGATACCAAAATCCCTATCATCTCTGAAATTATGCGTGCCCATCCTCTCCGCTAAGCCATCACTGAAAACCCAAACACATCAGCCACCCACGTACCTGAAATTTACCTGCAACAACTGTGGTATACCTTTACTGAGGGTGTCACTCGCTTGGCACACAAGTGCCTCCGTGGCAGAATTGAGAATCTTCGCACTACTCTTTCTGCTGTCAGGCTGAGAAATCTACTAAACCTACTTGCTGCTGATCACTATCCAGACAAAGCTGACTTTGATGAAAATCCTGGAGTTCATGTAGTACTAGACCTAATCAGAGGTCTTGGATATCAAGGGGAGCTGAACCAGATTAACCAATTCAGACGAACAAACCTTGCGCCTCTCTGGCAGACGCTTTCCACTATAATCTCCCGTACGCTTATTGGTATTCACCGAGGTACAGATGGCGGATCCTACTACTCCCTACTGCTATTGGCTGGTGTTGCTTACCACCGCCACCTAGACTACGCCACAATCATTTTTGAGAAGATCGTTCGCATGGTCAAGGAAAAGGAAACCACTCGCCAGAAAACCTTCATACCCTTTCAACGATTCCTGACCATATTTATCGCCACCAATCTGGAAACCTACCACACAATTCCTCGGCGACTCAACAACCCGCAGGTCCAAGTACAAGGCATCACCAAATTCCTACGAATCAGAGACCTCCCCAACATCGTAGCCATGACCGTGCCTGTTGCCCTTCTTCGAATCCTGAATCACGAAAGTGAGGCAGTGTGTTAGTACATGAGAGTCAATAGGATTGCTCCTCTGGCGCAACCAGAGCCGGTTGTACCTGCCCCGGGAGCAGTAGCACCTGGTGAGGGTCCTAGCGGTATTAGGACTCGGGTGCGCAGGGGTGCCCCGAGCAGGGTTGTGGTTGAGAGGGAAGAATCAGTAGAGAGGGGTGGTGGAAGTGGTGAGGGAGCAGAGATACACAAGACCGAGGGTGATGTGATAAGTGACTCAGAGGCCTCCACCCATGCCGAATCAGAGAATAAGTCCTCAACAGAAAGGACTCAAACAGAATCGTCCTCCTCCGGGCAATCAATCTCATTTGGCCCGCGACCTTCTCCGGTCCGTGCTGAATCCACTGGCACGCGGCAAGTATTTGATCATCCCGACGACATCCATCACGATCTATCTGACATATCTGCCACCTTTGGTGATGTACCGTCTATGGAAAGAGAAGATGCAGAAGTAGATGTTGTGGTGAGCTATAGTGAAAGTGAGAACGAAAAGAATGAGGGTGAGAGTACCCCAGACCAAGAAAGCCGGGAAGCCTCATCCACTACCGGTCGGGACACTGTTCCGTCTCGTATTGAAACAGACGCTGGCATCCCACCAGTGCATGCACCTCACCCCACCAGCCACTCTGCTTCCACTCAAATGGAAGTAGTTTCATTGCACGGGGATTTATCACATACGCATTCGGCAACTCATTCGAAGTTTGGTGGCTTTGAAATCAGTGGACAGCCTCCACCGTCCACATCTTCTTTCCATGCACAATCGAGTCTAGCACCAATCTTGACAGGTTTCCAATCTTTTGCTAGGACACAATCACCACTAGCACGTCTTCGTGACGTTGCCGGAATGCCCATAGTGGCCTCTACTACAAAGGTAACACGAGGATTGAGCAGAAGTTCTTCCAGTGCTACCATTTTGCCAACACTACTTGAGGGCCACGGGTCAGAAAGACCAGTGTCAACCGAGCCTCTTAGTGAGGTCGGGGTTATATTGGAATATGCCCGCTGACAAGAACGAGTTAATTGCACTGCTGATGAAGTATAAGCCTATTGGGTCACACACCAAGTATTGATTCCGGCAACACGATCAAGCAAAAGAGAGAGAAAAGGCCAAAATGGGTTTTGGCAGCATGGTACACGGGCCGTGTTCTTGAACACGGGCCGTGTCCAGCCCAACTAGCACGGGGCATTTTGGCCCAAGTAGAGACCGTGTGCTTTGGGCCTACACGGACGTGTAGATGAACACGGGCCGTGTTGGGTCTGTTAGACACGGGCTAACTTGGGCCAATTGAGGCCGTGGGCTTTGGGCCTACATGGCTGTGTTGACCAACACGGGCCGTGTAGAGTGCCTGTAACAGCAGAATTAACATCTTTTAAGTCACTTTTTAATGGGATTAACTAGAAGTTAATAGGGGCTACGTTTTCCTCTGCATATGAACAGACTTGAGAGAGTTCAAGAGCTTCTTGAAAGTTCATATTCTCTCTCGGTTCTTCTTCTTGAATGTGATGAAGTTTGATGCACTAGAGAAGGTAACATACACTTTGTGATCAAGCTTTGATGCACAAAGGTGTTGCTTGTTCTTGTATTGTGTTGTTTTGGTGGCTACATCAACCTACTAGCATTGGGGAATCAAGTGTGCTTGGGGTGGACTACTCTAGAGGAATTCTTCCTTGAATTCTACACACTTTGAACAAGAAGAAAGCTTTGGTGATCTTGCATTATGGTATAACCTTTCTTCTTCCTTGTTTATTTTATTTAGTTGCATTTCCATGTCTAGATATTGGTCCATGTGAAGTGTTTGTTTGGTTAGCTTATTATTTTGTATTATATCTTGCTTCCGTTGCTACTCGATTATGCCAAACAAATACCTTCGGTGGTATCAGAGCCATATCTAACATGGTGTCATGGAGTAGGGAACCGGGTGTTATTGATCCGGTTTATGACGGGTCGATAATGTGTGTCCGGTTTGTTGGGGTATTCATTTGCCATTGTGACTAAGTCCTCAAATCCAAATTCAATTGATAGTCTATTTAGCATTTGTTGAGATACGACTAGAAAGGTTCTATGCTTGTCTATCTTATAGTTCGAAGTTATCCATTCTACGTTCAGTGGGAGATGGATAAACTTGAAATCAAGAAGTGCTAATACATTTGAGGAGTTCTTCTAAGTTTTAGTTATTTAACCTTTTGAGAACAATTTTTGTTGCTTAAAAGGGGAAGAAGAAATAAACTAAAACTAAGGCATTCCAGTGGAAGAACGTGGAACTTAAATGAAGACTTGATGATGATACTAGCATATAATCTGATATCTTTGATAGATGATCAGCATGGTTATGCTGGTATGCCTGACTAAGAATCATTACTTCTTTTAATTCTGATTTGAGTCATATAGAGCCAAAGAGATATGGGTTTCTCATATCTAAGTGGTAATGACTTAATGGTGAGTCTTGTTGAGTTCGCCACATATCGGAAGACGTAGTGGATCCAGAATTTGCTAAAAATAAAAGAAGTAAATGATAAAGAGATGCAATCCATTTGGAATGTCCAAGTGCTTGACTTGACTTGATCCCATACCTAGGTGTATACCAAGGTGGTAGTGATGGGATTAACATGGATGGAATTGTAGACAACTTCAAATACCGACTAGTGGTAAAGTTTTTCATGGTGGTTATGGAGAAACTTGTCCTAGTGGCTATGTTGAAGAATGTTTGATACTCGTGGATATTAATGACCACGTTTCGTCATGAAACAACATGTTGAGGAAGTGCTTATAACACTCTCCGAGGGTCTTAATATACGTACTTAGTATCCGAATTATGTCTACAAAAGTGGATAAGACCTAAGACCACTTCGGGCTTATTTTTGCATTTTGAAGGAAAGATATCTTTGCTTACTATTAGAAGATCATGGTGATGAGTTTTCTAAAAGCATAGATAATGCCTTTTACGTATGTCAGGGCAAGTGGGAGCTTTATTATATTCCTAGTGTTAAATGTCTATGCAAGATAATGTCCCGATATTAGGTTATCTGCAAACCTAATTCAGGAATTATTGCTTCATAGGGGCATTTAAGAGATACAAAATTGGATAGTATTTAGTTCAAGAAATATAGAGATATGTTCGTGATATTTGACGACTTGAATAGACTTGGAGTAAGTAGTTACTCTAATGTGTGTTTCTGCTAGGATAACGGTTGATCTTTGATCAAAGTTGATGATCCTAACTTGCGGTGTTGTTTATTGGGTCTTAAGTATCACTAACCCTATTGTGGGCTTTTGAGACAATGAGGGAGTGATTACTTTAACTTTTTGAAAAGTAAGATCTCTTTGATGCATACTTTTGAAGTAGTTTTGTCAAAAGAGATATAATTGAATAACAAAAGATCTTGTGGATGTTGTGGGACAAATCCACTAGTTAAGCCGTTGTTATGGACTAGTGGTGTTTGTCATACTAGGTCCATTAGCATGTCTAATGCGTATAACTTGGCTTGAATATGTTTTGGTTTATGTTTGATTTGTATTTATATTTTGGGGACATTAAGCAATATTGCAATTCATACCATATCGATTATTAAATGGAGATTTAATAATACGCCGAGGGCGGGTATTTTATGAATCCTTATTGTGTTCCATCTTATCATGTTTAAACACTTCCGAGAATGTTTATCATTCTAAAATCTCCACAATCGGTTATACTTTATGGGAAGGAAGTATAAATTAAGATTGAGGTAAAGAGTTGGTTTTGTTAAACGTGATTCTTGCCTATACTTGAAAGGGGTTTCAAGTGATTGGAGGACCCGCACCCGAGTTCGCTTCATGGTTCTAGTCATAAGAAACTCGGGATGATGATGACGCTTCATGGTTCTAGCCCAATTGAGGCCGTGGTCTTTGGGCCTACACGGCCGTGTTGACCAACTCTGGCCGTGTAGAGTGCCTGTAACAGCAGAATTAACATCTTTTAAGTCACTTTTTAATGGGATTAAGTCTAAGATCCTAACCACATGGATCTATGTGATACTTATCTTATTTACATGGTTAAGTAGATTATGACAAAGAGCCGACTAATCCAAACTATTTTGGACTTAGAATCAATCATTCATGATTAATTATTACTTGTAACATGTATGTCTTGACATGGATAATTTTAATTTCTATCAAACAACAAATATTTTTCTAAAACAAGATTCAAATTTCAAGTACGAATTCATCGTCATCAAATGTAGAATGATGCGCCTTGAAGGCCAAAATAAAACATAAGCTATGACATGAACAAACTTCGAAATCGAATAAGTAATGCGAAAAAACCTTTTACAACCCAAAAATTCAAAAACTCATCCATCGTCTTCATGAACATACAACAAAAACTAAACTTGCCTCACAGGGCATCAAAAACAAAGTAATAATGAAACCGGTCAGAATAGGCGAGATCAAAACTCCCAATTCCCTTGTAGAGGTCCATCTTCCGAGTTACCTGTTTTAGAGACCTGGTTCTTCATGCTTTTGGTTCTTTTTTTAAATGGTACCTACACTTTGTAACAAAATTAATTTGTGACAAACGTGAGTTAATTAGCTCGGGTGAACAACCCAGCAAAATAGAAGAATTAGCAATGAATCATGAATGTACCTTGAGAGGGGAAATTAACTCTCTCTTTCCTTAGAAGTTTAATATCATCTCGGCACGATGGGCATGCGTGACGGCCCCAATCTCCAAATCTTCCACAGAAGTAGCAAACCACTTTTTCTCGAATCTCTTCTTGAGGCACACAATCATGGTCCTCAGATTCAATGTAGGGAATAATAGGCTTGGACACTCCAACCTTTTCCCTTCGTGTCGGTTTCTTCTTCTTTTTCTTTTGTTCCCTAGAATTCGTGGTAGTAATGGAAGAGGTAGATTCATGTTTGGCCATGTCAGACTCCGCAGTCTTCAACATACCATGCAATTCACCTAAGGTTTTCTCCATGTCATGTATGTGATAGTTCATGACAAACTGATCATATGATGCGGGTAGGGACTGGAGTACTATATCCACAACAAGCTCCCTCCCCATGGGAAATCCTAGTCTCTCCATTTGGTCCACGTACACCTTCATCTTAAGGACGTGGACACTCACACTCCTACCTTCCTGCATTCTACAACCGACTAGGTTTTTAACACACTCATAGTGTTCCTCCCTAACTTGTTGTTGGAACATGTCCTTCAACTTGTTCATCATATCCTACACACTCATGTGCTCAAAGTGTTTTTGCAACTCCGAGCTCATAGTTGATAACATGAGGCAGGCAACATCGTGTGTGTCCTCAACACGCTTTTCATAGGTGTATCATACGGACCAAGTCGCGTCGCTAGCAGGTGGTTCCGGAAAAGGTTCCTCGAGGATGTGCAACTTTGACTCATAGCCAAGACAATTCTCAATTGCCTAAGCCAGTCAACGAAGTTCACTCCCGTGAGTTTCTCCCTATGTAGGAACATACGAAGCGAATTGTCTGACGTGGTGTTATTATCGTTTGAAATCTATACATAACAAGAATACACATTTTAGTTAGTTTGATATAATCCTCGTTAAAATAATTACCCATAAAGTTTTAGAAAAACATTTATCTTAACAAGGGCTAAGAACCATATTTTACTCCACTACATGACGGGTTTACCGCGGATCACTTCATGAAGCTATTTAGGCCTGTAACCATTTTACCGATTGCAATCTCCATTGCAACTCTTAGACACTTGCGGGATCCAACGATGTAAAAGGGTCGGTTGGCATGTTTGATCCCTACTTACACCAATCCCAAATTAAAATTCTTGGTTGACTCGTGCTTAGCTCGACAATCACACAAGGATTTTAGTTTGCAATTGTAAATCGTCCAACAAGATACATGGCAGCAAACTCGACAATCATTGGCTCGTGCTAAGCTCGACAACCAACAACTCCAAGTCGCCACTCTCACCTTCCACACAGATCCGCATGGAATAACTCGTGCTTAGCTCGACAATTATCCCATGCTTCACTAGAATCGGGTGTGTCATCTTATGGATGGTGCGTGATTTACGTTTTAGGAAACGGGCTTTTGTTTCTTGATTAAAACCAAGTTTTAATATTTGATTAACAAAGTAAGTGACAAAAACGTTTTTCACTTTAAATATAAATACCAAGTTTATATTGTCTTGTTAATCGTTTACGCGCGAGAGTTTGTTAACCAATTTAAAAACTCTTGTGATTTTATTAACTTAGAAAAGTTATCAAGCATGCGAGGAAACATAAACAACCAGGCAAGAAATATAAATCACATCACACGCATACAAAGAGGTTGGTAACCATGCCAAAAACCTATGCGTCCTACCCGCGAGCCAAGCCAGGATGACTAGGTCTACTAAAGACACTAACCTAGACCATGGAGTGCTCCCACTGAATCGGCTACTTCCATCGGGACTAACCGGACCCAAGGTCTTCAAGACGTCTCCTCTTGACTCTTGATTGTGGTCTTCAAAACACAAGTACACAAAAGAAAGGAAATGGCATGCAAGCCACGCGCTTTCTATCAATCTAGTACAAGTATATATGAACAAATGAAACGGCATGCGAGCCGCGATAATTAATTACAAACCGAACGAATAAATAATTAATTACATCACACGTGAGACCAAGGTCACCAAATAAATCCGAACAACCAAACAAACCACAAGGCACAACCACAAGGTCTAGGGTGATGGTTACCAACTAAAAGCAACAAACAACAACAACAAAGCACGGTGTGCCAAAACCGTGACCAAAGGAATATTTCGGAAAGAATTTCCAACACAAACACTCAAGGCACAACAAGGAAATTCTTGTACGTATGCATTAGGGCACAAAACCAACTTTTATACACATATTCATATATACACAACATATGTGTATGCATGTATGCATCTCATGCCAAGACCATACCTTACATACCCATATTTGTACCAAAATATTACGAGGGGCTAAAAAAAACGGAATCTGCCAGAAAACAAAAACTCCTCCATGACCCGAAAAACCACGAAAAATTTTCTTTTAAGGACAAAAATTGCCCAGAAGCTCCTTCACGGCCCCTCACGGCTCGTGACTACAAACGAGTATAGTCCACACCAAGTGAGTGAGATTCTGTCTTGCTATTGACCCGACACACGAACCACACAATGTCCTCGTGCTTCTGGAACAGCTACACCGTATCGAACTTGCCTTCACTAGATACACCAAACTTAACTCACCATGTAAGGTTCAAGTACCAAACATATGTGTGTATTGTAAGTAGAAGCAAGAGTTCTAACAAGAGAGCATGAAATGGCCTTATATAAAGTCTGGGAGAAGCTCCAAGGCCACCAGGGTCGGCCACATCAGTTTGCAATAATTGGACCAACACAAAGGTCCAATAAACACAAAGTGTCACTTTGACTTCTGCCTTCACGGGCTCTCACGGGCCGTGAAGCCCTCGTGAAGGCCTCATAGGCCGGGTTCCACCGCTCACTCTCATTGGGCCATCAAGTGGTCCAATAAAAGCATGGCACCTGCCTTCACGGGCTCTCACGGGCCGTGAAGCACTCGTGAAGGCACTGCTCCCACGACTACTTGTTCGGGTGGTGAAGGCTCATGGAGGGTTCCTCTTCACGACCTCTTCATGGTCCATGAAGGCCGCCAGAAACCTTAATTTCATATTCTCTCTTTTTTGGGTTTTGCTGCCGGAATCTGCCCTTGGTGTGTAACCCAATAGGCCCGTACCTCATCAGCAGTGATGCTAGTACACGTGTATCAGTGGGCATATTCCAACAATAACACAGTCATTCCTCTCATACATAAGAAACCTGAGATGAAGTAGAAAGCTAGGTGCATTCCACATGGATCCACTAAGTAGTAGATTCCTACTTGTGTCACTAACTCTTCTTTCATTCAATCTGTCCAGGGTGTTGGTTCTTGGTTTCTTGATAGTGGATGTTCAAGAACCATGACAGGTAACAAGGCTTTGCTCAGTAACTACAAGAAAGAGAAAGGTCCAAGGGTGACCTTTGGTGACAACAACCATGGGCAAACAAAAGGCTATGGTGAACTTCATAATGGGAACCTCAAACTGTCCAAGGTTTCATATATCAAAGGGCTAAAATACAATCTCATAAGCATAAGTCAATTGTGTGATGGAGATAATGAAGTCCACTTGACAAAGACATGAGGCTCCATAATAAATAAAGAAGGTAATACAGTGTTTAGTGCCAAGAGAACCAAGGATGTTTATACACTTGACATGTCCTCTGGTGACCCTTCAAAGGAAACATGTTTGTACTCCAAGAATAATGAGGATACAAATTGGATGTGGCACAAGAGGCTTTCTGTAACATCCTCAACTTGGGCCTAGTTGTAAATTGTACCTACGCGTGAGTGATTGATGTAATAGGAAAGTATTTTGTAAGATCTTGTTGAAATTAATGAAGATTAAGTTAATATATGTATACGTGTTATTTGTATGTATGTTAAGTATATATAGATATATATATACATGTATACTAGTACTTAGAAAATAAAAGAATAAAGAGAAATAAAAGAAAAGAAGAATGAGAGATAAAGACATATATATATATATATATATATAGATATTTATCCAGAGGCGGTTTTCCTCTGGATAAGAATGATATATATATGTATAGGATTGTGTATTTGACTCACAAAAGTCAAATAAAGCTAAACTCTTGAAAACACACATACAAAGAAGAAGAAGATTTGGAGTTTGAATCTTTGCATTCAAATAAGGTGAGCATGTGTTTGTAGCAGAATCTAGATGTGTTTTGTATTTGTTTTGTGTTTGAATCATGGCAAAACTTCAAGTTCATTCAAGAACACCATTAAAGAACATGAAGCTTGCTTCTCAAGTGGGTTTTGGTTGATATGGTGTTTTGTTTGGATTTGATGATTTTATGAAGCTTGTATAAATGTTGTTGGAAGTTTAAAAGTGGTTTGGAAGTAAAAACAACAAGTTTAAGATTCTGGTTTGATCTGCAAGTGATCAAAGAAATGAACCAGACAAGTCACGTAATTACCAGCTGACAGTCGCATGGGTCATGCGACCAATGCCATGCGACTATCGCATGGTTGGTGTGACTGTCGCATGAAGCCATGCGACTTTCGCATGGAGTCATGCGACTTTCTAATAAGCAGTGTTCCATTTCATGTGACTTTTGAAGCAAGTGTCGTGCGACTCTTAGTTGGTTCATGCGACTGTCGCATGGATTGAGAGACAATGCCATGCGACTTTCATATGGGATCATGCGACTGTCGCATGGATGTAGGAACAGGCCATGCGACTTTCATAGCCCAGTCATGTGACTGTCGCATAGTTGTAACGCGACGCGACGCGTTCGGTGTTTGGACGCGACGCGTTGGGTGAATTTAAGAAAAGTTCAGTTTCAAATAGAACTTAACGCGTGCAGACGCTTAACGCGATTGCCGAATGTTTTAGGTGAACGTGTCAGCTGAATCGGCACTAAGCAAACGAACGTTTGTAAGCTAGTCAGGTGAGTGCCTACTTTCATGAGACTCAGTAGAGTAAGGCTTGCCTGATAGATGATTATGTACTATGTATGACTAACTTGCTTATGCAGGTACGCTCTAAGAGGTAAGTGTATGACTTGTAAGATGTTAGTATACATGTCAGGAGCATGTCAGTGGGTCCAGTTTGGAACCACTTAGTTAATTTATGTTGCTATGCATGAATGACTGTTCGAAAGATGTCGGATCCCTGTGGGATCAAATGTACGTATATGTGTATGTGAACTATCTGTAGACTATCAGAAGCATGGTTAAGGTCATCCGGTTGTAGCTGAATCCTTTGGGATTTCACGGGGATTCAGGAGGCATCCTCGATCATAGGTTCTGCAGAACCACCATGCCTTAACGTGAGTGGTAATCGGCCGGTTGTAGCCGGATTACCTGTAGAGCCTCTGGCTCTGTGAACGATGCTTGGTGGACTGCCTTGTGCTCCCCCACTAGCGCGGATTGGTAGTGTCTAATTCCCCGGTCTGAGTTGTTGAGCGGGAGTGATTTCCCTGCAAGACACGATTCTTACCAATCTTGTCAGCACACCGCAATATTCTAAACTAGCAATGACTGTTTATGATATGACGCATGACTTAGTCTGTTGATGCTTATGACTGTATGTACTCACTAGCTAGTGTAGCTAATGATGCTATGATTTTCCCTTTTTAGGATAAGACTAGATGGCCTGCGAGGCGGGATGCTTTTGGGAATTTGTTGCCCCTTGTGGGTGGAACACTTATATTGTATGATGTAATGTAATTAGATACTATGGTCGGTTCCTGAACTAGGTAACACCCGGATGTTTTGAAGAATGACATTGTAAATAACTGTTTGGTTGTTTTAAAAATGAAAAATTTCCGCTGCTAAATCTGTTTTGACATTAAAGCAACTGAATTTAGAAGCGGTGTTACACTTTCCCACCTTAATTTCAAAAATATCAACAAGTTGAGCAAGGGTAAACTAGTGTCAGGATTACCTTCTCTGACTTATCTTAAGCCTATACCTTGCTGTGCTTGTGAGAAGGGAAAGTAGCATAAGCCATCATTTCCATCCAAGCAGGCCTTCTCAATTACAGAACCTTTCTATATGTTAAACATGGATCTCTTTGGTCCTGTTGCAACTGCTAGTATTGGTGGAAGTAAGTATGCTCTTGTATTGGTTATTGAATTCTCAAGATTCAGTTGGGTTTTCTTTCTTAAAGCAAAGAGTGAGGCGGCTAAATAAATTATTTGTTTTATCAAGAAGATGGAAGTGTTGAATGGAAATCTGGTGAGGAGTTTTAGAAGTGATTATGGAACTGAATTCAGAAATCAAACTCTGGAATCCTTCTGTGATGAGAAAGGGATATCTCAAAACTTTTCTGCTCCAAGAACCCCACAATAAAATGTTGTAGCTGAAAGAAGAAATAGAACATTGATTGAAGCTGGTGTGAAAGTGGGTTATCCTTTAATTTCTCGGCTGAGGCTGTAAGTTGTGCATGTTTCACACAGAACAGGTCCCTTATTATCAAGAGGCACAACAAAACTCCATATGAAGTGCTCAAGGGAAGGAAGCCAAGCATCAACTTTCTGCATATTTTTTGTTGTCAATGTTTCATACTCAATCAACAGAATCAATTGCAGAAGTTTGCTCCTAAAGCTAATGAAGGAGTGTTTGTAGGTTACTCAGTGATTTCTAAAGCATACAGAGTATACAACCTCAGAACCAAAGTCATAGAAGAATCCATCAATATAAGTTTCAATGAAAATGACTTTGTTGCTTCCTGTTCTTCTAATCATGTTTCAGGTGAAGAATTTAATGATCTCATGCAAACTGGAGAAGACACTCCAGAGCAAATAGATCCCTCTCCACCAGCTGCTCATGATGTAGATGAACATGTTCCTATCCAAATCTTTAACCATGTACAATCATCCTCATCAAATCCTATACCTCTACTGAATCATGTGGAAGGTGACTTAACATCATTGGACTCTAATTCCATATCACACATTCCCTCTTCAGTAGAGATTCCCACAGATTGCAACCATGAAGTTATATCAGCCACTCAAAATGAACTCACTTCTACTGCTGATAGCCAACATATAACTTCTTTCCCAAATCTAAATGAATCCCAATTCCCAAGAAATTTAAAAAGCCTTCAAAGACGTCAAGCACCATCCTCATAATTTGGTGATAGGCAACATAGATGATCCAGTTAGAACAAGATCAAAATCTTGCAACATCTACTTGTATTCTGGATTTGTCTCAATGATTAAACCAAAGAAGGTTGATGAAGCTCTCAATGATCCCCACTGGGTGTCTGCCATGCAAGAGGAACTGGCAGAATTCAAAAGAAATAATGTATGGACTTTGGTGCCCAAACAAAAGGATAAATCCATCATTGGAACAAAGTGGGTGTTCAGAAATAAGCTAGATGAAAATGGGCAAATCATAAGAAACAAAGCAAGGCTAGTGGCACAGGAGTATTGTCAAGAAGAAGGTATTGATTTTGATGAAACCTTTGCCCTTGTTGCAAGATTGGAAGCTATCAGACTGTTCCTAGCCTATATTGCCTTCAAAAACTTCAAGGTGTTCCAAATGGATGTGAAGAGTGCATTTCTGAATGGAGATCTGAAAGAGGAGGTGTATGTGAAACAACCTCCTGGTTTTGAGGAGTCAATCTTACCTGATCATGTTTACTTTCTAGACAAAGCTTTATATGGTCTTAAGCAAGCTCCAAGAGCCTGGTATGATACCCTCTCTTCTTTTCTCATTAACAAAGGTTTTACAAGAGGATGCATTGATAGCACTTTATTTATAACAAAGTACAAAGGTGATGTGATACTTGTGCAGATATATGTAGATGATATAATATTTGGGTCTACTAATTTGGAACTATGCAAAAAGTTTTCTAAACTCATGTCTGATAATTATCAGATGAGCATGATGGGTGAGTTAAACTATTTTCTTGGTTTGCAAATTAAACAAGAGGTTGATGGTATTTTCATTCATCAAACAAAGTATGTCAAAGATTTACTCAAGAAGTTTGATTTTGAAAATTGTTCTTCAATGAAAACACCTATGTCTACTTCTATCAAGTTAGGAAATGACACTGATGGCAAATCAGTGAACATTACTACTTATAAAGGAATGATTAGGTCACTTTTATACCTCACTTCAAGTAGACCAGATATAATGTTTTCAACATGTATTTGTGCAAGATATCAAGCAGATCCTAAGGAATCACATCTTGCTGCTGTTAAGAGAATATTCAAATATCTCAAAGGAACTCCTAATCTTGGTCTTTGGTACCCCAAACACTCAGATTTTGAGTTAGTTGGATATTCTTATTCTGATTTTGCAGGGTGTACATTAGACATAAAAAGTACTTCGGGTGGTTGTCAACTTCTAGGCGGAAGATTGATTAGTTGGTCTAGTAATAAACAGAATTCAGTGTCAACATCCACTGCAGAGGCAGAATACATTGCTGCATGGAGCTGTTGTGCTCATATTTTGTGGTTACAAAATCAACTACTTGACTATGATGTGAAGTTTGAAGACACCCTAATTCTATGTGACAATACAAGTGCAATCTCCATCTCAAATAATCCAGTCATGCATTCAAAGACAAAGCATATTGAAACCAGACATCATTTTCTCAGAGACAATGTGCAAAAGAAGAAGGTAACTTTGCACTACATCAACACTGATTTGCAACTTGCAGATTTATTCACAAAGCCATTAGATAAAGAAAGGTTCAATTTCCTAATATCCAAACTAGGTATGCTTAATTTTTAGTTTAGAATAGTGGTAATTTAGTTTGTGTTAATTTATAAGTGTTGAATATCATGAGTTACTTATTTAAGCATATCTAAGTCTTACTTAATCTATGTAAACTGAGTAACTATGCTCAGCTAATACCTATCAGCTAATCAAACTTACTCAGCTGATCACCCTAAGATAAGAAGGAAATGCTCAGCTAAGTACTTTCCTCAGCTGATACACCAAATTTTCACTATCAGCTGATAGTTTTTCATCAGCTAATACCTCTCAGCTGATACATTTCTATGATTAACTGATGGTTCAACACTTAGTAAATTTTCACTTCTTACGTTTATTTAATGCTTTTTAACCCTAGTTATTTACTCCGTTTGTCAGATTTCATTTAATAGCTAATTAATTTATTTTCCGTTAGAATTTTTGTCAGTATCTAACGATCTATGTTAACTAACCTTCATAAATATCCCTCTTCCTCTCTCATTCACCTTTACCTGTTCAAACTTTCTAAATTCCCTCTCTCTCTCTCTACAAAGAACTACCCTAACTTCTCTCTCGATACTCGCTGTTCATCATCCCTACCAAATGGCCACCTATATTCCAGACCCCGCTGTCAACCCTTGCGAGAATGTTGCACCCAACCAACCAATGAATATAACTCCAAACAACATTCTACTCTGCACCACCATCCCTGCCTCACGAGAAAACCAAGGTTATGAGCCAATGGTTCTGTTTCTTCAGGCTCATCCTTTGTTCGATAGTCTCACTGCTAATCCACACTACATATACCCTACAATTAATGGTGAGCTATGGTACTCCATAACCTACATCCTAAACGACAACACCATCCACTACACCCTAGCCCAAGGAAACTACCATCTCCAAATCACCACAGAAACACTTCGAGTCTCAGGTGCCCTTCATTTGATTCTTAAGCCTGATAGCCATGAGGGAGATTGGAGAAAATGATTATGTAGGATTAACTGAACATCAAGAGCATATTCCTGTCCCTGCCATGGGTGAAAAGGTATTCCACTTTAGTAAGGCAAACAGTGGTCCTCCAATCACTGCCTAAATGCAAGAGCTGATTGATGCTGCAAATGATAATGCCAATGTTGGTGATGATAATGATGATGATAATAATGATGATAATGATAGTGATGATGCTGAGGAAAGTCACACTGGCACTAATAATGAAGATGATGACGCTGATGATGGTGATGCTGGTAAATTTACTCCTATCAGTTCAATGGTATTAAGTCCTCTTGGTGGTGATGGTGATGCCCAAGAACAAGAAATTTCTGAGCAACTTCTGGAGCTCATTGAGAGGAGCAGGCACATCATGTCCCAAGGTATGGAAAATTCTGATTCCACCTCGGAGGATATTCAAATGGTAGTCCCAACCTTTGATAGCCCATCCTCCTCTCCAGTCCATACACCAATCCAACAGCCAAGCTCTAGTAAACCTCATGTGGTCACTAGTTCTACTCCAATTCGTAGCCCCGTATATACAAGGTCACCAGAAGTGACTCATTATGAGCACTTTGAGGGAGTGCAATCCACACCTCTGACCTCAACTCCAATTACCCTTCCTCATGTTGAGGGGGAGCAATTGGATGTTGCCACCTTTAAGCCGGTGGATGTATCCTCAAAATAGGATACATCTGTAAAAATGGGATCTAAACCGCAATCTGAGACAATCTCCCAACAGGTTGATCTCATTGAAAGACAAACCTCCACCCAAGGTTATACTGTGTCTATCCCACTATTGAGTCAGCCTATACCATTCACATTCTCACAACAGAATGTGGATCCAATAAGGGATTCCCTATTATTGAGTGCATCCCACACTCAATCCACTTATCTTGCACCTCTTATCAATTCAATTCTTACACAAACACAGCCTGCCAATGCTAGTGGTACAAACCAACCACTTGTACAGGGCTCAACAATCCTTCGCAATGAGTTTGAGCTTATACACCAAGGCTCAAATGAGGGGACACACACCTTACCCAACTTTTTTGAACCTATCTCCACCCCTTACAATTCTCAACCATCTACCTCTACTCAAACACCAAACCTTACCCTTGTCCAAACCATAAACCAAAACCTTGATAACCTAACCCAAACCTTCCAAGCCTTCCAAACCCAAACCTCTGCTCAACTGTCTAGACTTATAAAAGACATTGAGTCACTCAAGACCCCACCCCAACTCTCCCCTGCACCTACTGCCTCTCCCATTGATCTTACCCCCATCATAACCAAAATAGACCATCTCTCTACCCTTCTCCCATCTCAATCACACATTCCCAAACTTCCTCCATCCACTATCTCTTCCCTTAACCAAACCATCTCAAACCTAATATCCCAACTCCAAACCCTACGCCCAATCAATCCTAACATTTCTGTCCCCATACCTGACCAATTCCTACCATGCCTTCCTACCATAAAGGCATCCTTGATGGCCTTGAAGCCTTAACTGAACGATCCAGAATGAGTCATCTTTGATTGTGGAAAGTACTAAAAGATCTCAAGGATGGCCTCTCCCTTCAACTCTCTAAACTTACCTCTACCCCATCCTATACCCCTTCCTCAACCCATACAACTACCCCTGTCCCTACCCCATCCCTAAAGCAACCACATGTGACTCCCCTCCTCCTTTTGATGATGCCAAAAAGAGGGAGAAATTATTAAGTTCATCTAGGGAGGATGATCCTGATTTTGAAGAAGTGGATGCTGCTTATTATGAAACTGCTACAAAGATCTTGCAGAAAGAAGCATCCAAAGTAACAGCTCCTCTTCCTCTCAAAAGAAAAGCACCTTCTAAGGGGAGCAAAGGTTACCAGAGAGATTAAAAAGAATGGCTAATAGGCCAAAGCTAAGAAGGAAAGTTGCAGAGGGTTGCTCTCCACCAATAGCCATTGAGTATGATTCTGATGATGAGGATGATACTCCACTCTCTGACATCCTCAGAAGAAGAAGACAGAGCCCAAAACCATCTGCTCCACCAGTCCAATCAACTCCATCAGTCCAAAAGGCTTCAACCTCTACTCCTAAAGACAAAGGCAAACCGAAAATGACATATGAGCAAGCTGAAGTAGATGATCAAATGCAAAGGGAGCTTGCACTTAAAGAGCAAGAAGAAAGGGAAAATGCCTAAATGGCTCAAGCATTGGGTCTTCCAGTTGAAGAGATCTACCAAGCCAAGGAGCTAGCATATCAGCAAGAACAAGAACAAGTTCAAAATCAAGTTGCTGCTCAACACAAATTAGTAAGGGAGAAATCTCAGTCTGAACTGCTCAAAGCTAGATCTCATACGGATGCCATCAAAACCCTCTTCAACCTTGATCTATCTGCTCCCTAAAATCTAAGTCAACAAAAGCTTCAAAGCTTCACAGAAAAGATTAACATTTTAAGAAACAGAACAGAACCAACTCCAATCACAAGAGTCACTGTCCACAAAGGTGATGGTGAACCCTACCTCAAAGCTATAAGGCAGAACAACTTCAACAGCTGTGAAGTTGTATCATATGAGAGGTTTCATATCTATGGGTTCACAGAGTTAGTTGATATCATGTACCTTCTCTTCAAATCCAAATCCAAGCTCAAAGTTCAATTCATTCAAAAAATTCAAAATTGGATAGCTCTAGCTGTGTCACAAAGGGTCTTCACTCCAGATGACTATTACAGACATGTGCACACAGTTGATAATCTTCACAAGAAAGGTTCCAAACCTTTTAAACCATTTGAGCTAAGGGAGGTACTACCCCAGCATGAATACTTATCTGATTTTGAGGGTCTCAACACAACTCTGCCATTGAACATCACTCCTAAGCTGTACAAATTTATAGTTATGCCTGTTGAAGGTATATTCTTCTTGGACAAAGTTGGCACTTAGAGGTTCTTTAGACAGTCTAAAATCCACAAAGCTAGCAAGAAGTTTCTCTTTGGGCTAAGGATATCCACAAGAGGCAGAACTGGAAATGAACATTTTGAAGCCCTTGTACAAGCCCAATGTGAAGTCTTAGCTGAAGCAGATCCCCATGCCAAAGACTTTGAAGTAAAAGAAGAACCATGGTGGGATGATTGAAGACTGATCTAACTCTGAAGATTTGTTGATATCTAGTTGATTGTATATTATAGACTAGTTAGAGTAGTTAATCTCTGTAAATACTTCTGTACATTTCTTTATTCTGTTGTTTCAAGTGATGTTTATGTAAATCAGAAAATCAAAACATATAAAAATGGAAAAATGAAAAGATACCACAAAAACAGAACAAAATGGTACAACACATAAAAGGATTCCACAAAAACATACAAAATGGAACACTAGAAAAGAAACCAAAAACAGAATAAGGTTCGAAATATAAAGAGCTACCAAAAGCTGATAGCTAGGTAGCCAAATGTACTTAAAAGTTCAAATCTTTTGTATTCGAAGTCAAACTGGTGCTTCAAAAAGAAAAAGGTTTTGTCATCATCAAATAGGGGGAGATTGTTGGTGAGATAATCACTTCAACCTAATAATCAACTCTGCCTATCCTAAAACATAGAATTTGATGATAACCAAACCCTACATTTAGTATGACTTAGAAAGAATTCAAACATGTGTTGTTTGAATCAGTTTATGTAAAAATATGCTAAGTATGGAACCATCAGCTGACCATTAGCTGAGCATCAGATCCTACTCAATGTATCAGCGAAGGGATATCAACCAAGGAGCATTAGATGAAGAAAACAAGTAAAGAAGACCATCAGCTGAGGAAAATAAACCATCAGCTGTGTGAAGAAAGTTGATCAGCTGAGTGCCTACACCCTCAGCTGAGCAAGGACTTTGCACAGCTACTCCATCAGCTGAGTGAACAAATGGATCAGCTCAGCTAAGTAAGTCTTCTCTTACACAAGTCATATCTCCACATAAACTAATGTATTTGAATGATCAACTGAGCATTCTTGATCAACTGATCATACAAATACATGAGCTTATGCCCTCCTAAGCTTACTATTGATTAGCTGAGCATCTATATGATCAGCTGAGCAATACGTATCAACTGAGTCCTAGCAAAAATTGATCAACTAATATGTTTTGTCAACTGAGTAGTGAAAATCAGAGTTCCTAGTACAATCTGTTAGCTGAGTCGTGCAAAATGTCAAATCTACACTATCTTTTCAGATTGTAAGTCATATGTAAAAGGCAGAACATGTGTTGTTCCATTATGCCTTAGATCTTTGTTTGTAAAAGTAAAAATTCACTTTTTGGATCAAGTATGAGACAACAAGGTTTTATCTTATCCTCTGGAAAAGGATAATGATACCTCAAACAGACAAAGATCTTGAAGATTTGTTCAAACAAATAAGTATGGCTGGCAATCCCATACTTGGTAAAGTCAAATCAAACAGAAGCATGGTGTTGATTAAAGTACACGCATGGAAAGGGAAAAAACTTCTACACGACAGTAGATGTGGGTTTTAATATTTTATATTGTTAGTGGCTTGCACTTTTGCAGAAAAGTACAATTACTTTTATCAATCTATTGATTAAAGTATCTTTACTTTTCACCCACTACCTTTACAAATAAAATATTATATTTCCACATCCTCTTTGTCTCCTACCTTCATGCAATCGGATACACCAAGATTTCTATAAATATACTCATGCATGGTGGCCATGCAAAGACACAACACAGTGAAGTCTCTACTCCACAGAAAGAAAATCTCATCAGTTGAGAAATTCCTAGAGTTTAAGCATTGTGTAGAATCAAACTTGTTCATGTGTTGAACACTCTATATAGATTAGTTGTTTTAGAGATAGCTTGTCTATATGTTAGACAAATAGATTGCCACCTTTTATTGTACTTAGAATTTCCGCTTCTAGTACATGTAATTCTTGATTCAATATCAATAAGAGTTATATAAAAGTATATCATTGTGTCTTTAAATTTTTAAAAAAGCTAAAGTTTGTATTCAACCCCCCCCCCCTTCTACAAACATTTGTTGTTGTGTACTCAATCTGTGACTTACACTTGCAGCACTACAACAACAACCCCAGCCCTCCTCCTCCAGCTCCACTACCTTCCAAGATATAGTCCTACAAGCCTTGAATGACTTAACCTCCACCGTATCAAGTTTAATCAAAAGAATGAAAGTAGTGGAGGAGTCCTGCAAAGCTCATTCCGAATCTCTCAAGTGTAGGCATGATGATCCTGAAGATCCAGGACATCATGAGGGGGAGAAGCGGGAGCGGCGATACATTGGGGCTCAAAGCACCGTACTCAGAATTGAAGCCGCCCCAGTGACAAGGCCGTCAGAGGGTCAAAGCGGCAGTGGTAGTGGGGGTAAACAACAACTAGCTGAGCTTGCAATGATAGATTTTGAGTTTGAAGCGGGTCAGGGGGCAGAGTCAGAGACGGAAAGACAAGAGACCCCAACAATCCAAACTCCATCAATCCAAATCCCGCAAATCGAAACACATCCAAAAGAACCAGAATCCTCCCTTCCTGAATCTTCAACAGAAAAATCCAAAGGCAAAAGGCCGATTACTAAGGAAGTAGAAGAGACTCCACTGATCAACATACGCAAGGTCTTTACAACTGTAAACAGGGAGCTGCTTGACATTTTTCCACCTGAACAGGGGCAATTCAACATCGCACCCATCGATCTTATAAGTCAGCAGCAACCTCAAGGATCTAAGCAGAAAAAGGGTGAGTGGCCGGTACCTGCAACTTATCATGGAGGACCTATGCCCTTGGCCACTCACGAAAGAGTAATAGCAGAAAGGTCAAATATCAGAAACATCAGGCCTAGGGAAACTCTACCAAAAGACGAACCTCGTTGGCCTACTCAATGGCTAAATACTCCTTATCTTGAATAAAGAATTCCGGGTATCTTCTCAGTGGTGGTTAAAGAGGTTGACGATCTGTATGTACTAAACTCAGAAGAGCATGAAAAGTCCGTTCGATTCGCCGCCACCTTCCATACAAGCAAATAACAACAAGTGGCCTCCAAATATCCAATTGTCAAGATCAAGTTCGTGTACTTGCATAACTTCCTCAACTACCAAATGGTTCACTTTCACGTAACCAGAGCAGATGGGAAAAGGTATACATTTCACGAGGTCGAGCTTAAATTTCTGAATTTGGGGGATATAACACATATGGAAGATGAGCTGGCCTGTAAGCTTGAAAAGAATCGAGAGGAACAAAGAGCTCTCCAAGTCCTCAGAGACTTCATGCAAAAGAAGATCATCCTGTGTACAGAACCCATGATCTACAGCTTGGTGCTGAGGCTGATCTTTCGAAAAGATAAATCTTCAAAGGCCCAACCAACAGCATTCCAAGCTAGATAGACACAGAAAATACACTATCATAGAGAAATTTGAGGAAGATTATGAAGGAGCCGATGGATTCGTCATGTCAAATCTCAACGGCGACAAAGCATTCCTTCGACTCTCAGAGCTCAGTGCATATTCTAACGGGACGCTTCAAAGATGCATATCTAAATTCCGCAGAATATGCTTCAGAAACCGACTCTTGCCTGATCAATCAGAATTGGTGAAAATGACCAGAATTGCAGATCAGTTGGAGGATAAGGTTCAAGAGAGAAAGTCCATCCGTAGTTGGGAAAGACTCCTAGGTCAGAGAAGCAGATGAAAAATACCTGCTTCAGCACAAGGCAACAAACGGGGGAGATTGTTAGATATTAATTAGCTTGTTTGCCTTATGTTCTTTTGTATGTAATTTATATATTTCTAGACTAGTATATGTTATGGGCTTGACCCACTTTCTTTATGTATTTCCTAGTCTAGTTTAAGTGTTTAGACTTGGGCCCATGTGGCTTGTGTATTAATAACCTTGCAAACTAGGTTTGCAAGGTAACCTTTGCTATAGTATTCTCTGTAATCTCACGTTCAAGCTAATACAAAGAGATAATCTTTCAGTTCATGCAAGGTGTTCATATGTGTTCATACTAAACTTCATCATCTTTACTTCAAGTATTCATTGTTTACTCATCTTCTTCACAACAAAGGACTTTCAACCATCAGCTGAGCAAAGTTCTTTGATCAGCTAGATTCATAAGCTTCAGCTGAGTGAAAAAAATGGATTAGCTAAGGCCACATGCATTAGCTTAGTAAGTCTTTCATAACACAAGTCATCATCTTGCATAAACTTATCTATTTAAATGATCAGCTCAGCATACTTGATCAACTGATCATATAAATAGATGAGCTTATGCTTTCCTACTATAATTGTGGATCAGCTGAGCATCTATATGATCAGCTGAGCATCTATATGATCAGCTGAGCATCAGTTATCTACTAAGCCTTTTGCAAAATGATCAACTAATCATTTCCTTCAACTGAGTAGTTTAATTTCAAAGGACTTAGTACTTTCTGTCAACTGAGTCGAACAAAGATGCCATATCTGCTCAGTATTTCTGTTTGTACATTTCATATGTAAAAGGCAAAATATGGGTTGTTCTATTATGCCTTTAGATCTTTGATTACAAAAGCACAAAGCACTTTTTGGAACAAGCATGAGACAAAAACGATAGATCTTATCCTTTGGAAAAGGAGAAAGATACTTTTAAAGATGAAGATCTCGAAGATTTGCAACCTCAATTAAGTATGGGCGGCAATTCTAAACTTGGTAAAGTCAAATTTGAAAGAAGAATTGTTGTTGATAAAAGTTTAATCATGAAAGAGGAAACTTAAACTTCCAAGGCAAAAAGCACAAGAGATAATGTTATTTTAATGTTAGTGGGCATAACTTTTCTGAAAAGCAAACTTACTTTACGCAATCCTTCATTAAAGTAAGCCTACTTTTCACCCACTGGCTTTACAAATATTATATTATTTTCTTTAGCTCTTTGGTCTCCTTCCTTCAACCAACTGGACACGCCAAAGCCTTTATAGATTCCCATGCATGGTGGACAGCAAAAACAACACTTCTACACAATACATAGCAATCTTATTAGTTGTGAAAATTTGTAGAGTTAGCAATTTGTGTTCAATCAAATTTGTTCATGTGTTGACCACTCTAAGACATTAGTTGTTATAGAGTTAGCTTGTGTATGTGTTAGATAAATTAATTAGATAAATTAATTGCCACCTTTATTGTACTAAGAATTTCCGCTTCTAGATCATTTAATTGTTGATTCATCATTAATAAGAATTATATAAAAGTATCATTGTGTGTCTTTAATTTCAAAAAGCTAAAGTTTGTATTTAACCCCCCCCCCCTTCTACAAACATTAGTTCTTGTGTACTCACTCTGGAACTAACATAGCCTATGTTCAAGTACTAATCCAAAGGCGTCGGAAGCTTGATGATAGGAGTGAGAAGCATGTGTTTGTTGGCTACGACAAGCTATCAAAGGGTTACAAGATTTACAATCCAAACAAGGGCAAGGTGATCAAGAGTGAAGATGTGGAGTTCTATGAAGAAGGAACTTAGGATTGGAACACAAACAACAAGGATACGAGTTTCCTCCCATTATTAGTGACAGAGAAGAGGCCTGCGACACTATGTTTAATCACCTACAAGTCCAACTCTAACTCAATTTTCACGTTCAATTTCAAGCGAAGCATCTCCAACAATGTGAAGCCTGCAGGAACTCTATGAGGTAACAAATGAGCTAACACTCTTTCGTTTATATGTTGATCATGACCCTTTAGGTTTTGAGGAGGCCATGCAAAGCAAGAAGTGAAGACAAGCAATGGATGAGGAGATTAAGTCCAGATAGAAGAATGACACATGGGAGTTGACATCTCTTCCATGAGGTCAAAAGGCTATCGGAGTCAAGTGGGTGTACAAAGCAAAGAAAAATGCTAAAGTCAAGCTGGAGAAGTACAAGGCAAGACTCATGGCAAAAGGTTACAAGCAAAAACATGATGTCGATTATGAAGAGGTATTTGCTCCTGTCGCTCGTCTTGAAACAATAGGAATGATAATTGCTATTGCTGCCCAATATAAATGGAAAATTCAGCAAATGGATGTGAAGTCCGCTTTCCTAAACGGACTTCATGAAGAAGTTTATGTGGAACAACATGAAGGGTACGTTGTCAAAGGACCAGAAGGTAAGGTGCTAAGGTTGAAAAGGCCTTATATGGCCTAAAGCAAGAACCACGTGCTTGGAATACTCGAATTGATAAGTACGTCGAATATAATGGTTTCACGAAATGTTTAACCGAGTATGCACTCTATGTGAAATTTTGAAATAAAGAAATATTGGTTGTTTGTTTGTATGTGGATGATCTTATTGTCACACGAAATTCTCCCCACATGATGGATGAATTCAAGAAGTCTATGGCCCGGGAGTTTGAAATGACTGATATTGGGTTGATGTCTTATTATCTTGGTATGGAGGTAAAGCAAACATAAGAAGGATTGGCATGGAGAATTGCAAACTTATCAACACCCCCATCGAATACGGAGCAAAGATCTCAAAGCATGACAAAGGAGAGCTGGTTGATGGAACATTATTCAAGTGTCTTCTTGGAAGCTTGTGCTATCTAACATGTATAAGACCTGACATTCTCTTTGTTGTGGGATTAATTAGTCGCTATATGGAAGCACCAACTACATCCCACTTCAAGGGTGCCAAGAGGATTCTTCGTTATATCAAAGGTACCATTGACTATGCTATTTTCTATTCATTATTTAACGATTTCAAGCTTGTTGGCTATAGTGATAGTGACTGGGCTGGATATTATGATGATAATAAGAGCACAATAGGATTTCTATTCTTCCTTGGGGACATAGCCTTTACGTAGTCATCAAAGAAGCAACCTATTGTTACGTTGTCCACTTGTGAAGCAGAGTACATAGCCACAACTTCATGTGTATGTCATGCTCTTTGGCTCACGAACATGTTAAAGGAGTTGCAGATGCCACAAGAAGCTGCAACTGAAATCTATGTGGATAACAAGTCAGCGATTGATCTAGCTAAAAATCCAGTTTATTATGACCGAAGTAAGTATATCAACACTCGATATCACGTCATTCAAGAATGAATCGCAAGGAATGATGTTCAACTAATACTTACAAGATCAGAAGATCAAGTCGAAGTCATTTTCACCAAGCCACTCAGGGAGAAAGAGTTTTCAAGACTCAAAATGATACTTGGAGTCGGATTTTGGATCATAAACTTGATTTGATCCAACAATAATGGTCTAGGCCCAATCCATATACATGAAATTTCTAGAAGTATGTATCTTGAAAATATCTAGATATGTATAAGAAAAATTTTAGAGATATATCAAGAAATATCTAGATAAATCCATGGAAATATCTACCTTCTAGATTCATCCATGGAGTAGCATAAATAGGTGTAAGTTTCACTCATTGTAATTAAGCAAAATCAATCAAGCAAAGCTTAAGAAATACACTTCCTTTCTAAACATTCAATTCTTCCTCTCTTCAAAATTCCCTTTACACCCCTTCATCACAAAAACCCTAAAAGGCACCTTCCTAATTTCCAACAGAACCATGTTTTTATCGACCATGTGCTCCAAAACATGAAAATTCATGTGCCCGAGTCTAGCATGCCATAGCCACGCTTCTGTTGGAATATGCCTACTGATACACGTGCACTAGCATCACTACTGATTAGGTACGGGCCTATTGGGTCACACGCCAAGCGTAGATTCCGGCAGCACAACGCAAACATGAGAGAATATGAAATTAGGATTTCTGGCAACCTTCACGGGCCGTGAAGTGGTCGTGAAGAGAAACCCTCCGCGAGGCTTCACCACCTGAACAAGTAGTCGTGGGAACACTGCCTTCACGAAGGCTTCATGGCCCGTGAGAGCCCGTAAAGGCAGGTGCCATGCTTTTATTGGACCACTCGTTGCCCCAATGAGAGTGTGCGGTGGAACCCATCCTATGAGGCCTTCACGGGTGCTTCACGGACCATGAGAGCCCGTGAAGGTAGAAGTGAAAGTGTCACTTTGTTTTTATTGGACCTTTGTGTTGGTCCAATGAGTGAGTGGCAAGGTGTCCAACTCTGGTGGCTTTGGGACTTCTCCAGCCTTTATAAAAGGCAACTTAAACTCTCTCATTAGTCTCTCTTGCCAATTTGAACATACACACACACAATATGGTACTTGAACTCATATGGTGAGTTGAGTGAGTGTAACAAGAGCAAGAGGAACTTTCTTAGTGTTATTGCTGCTCCAGAAACGCGAGGACTTAGTGTGGTTCGTGTCTCGGGTTGTTAGCAAGACGGAATCTCGGTAACTTGGTGTGGATATCAATAGAGGAGCTCGGATTCGAGTTCTTGAAGATCTTCCTAGCTCGGTGGATAGCTGTTAGATATTAAATAGTTTGTTAGCCTTGTGTTCTTTTGTATGTAATATGTTTAACTAGATTAGTTTATTATATGGGCTAGGCCCACTTTTCTTATATGTATTAGTTAGTCTAGTTAATAGATGGTATTGGGCCATAAGGCTTTAGGGCCCATGTGCCTACTAGTATTTAAATCCTTGCAAACCTAGTTTGCAAGGCAACTCTTTGTAATATAAATCTCTGCATTCATGTTCAAGAAATACTAAGAGAGATTCTTCAAAGTTTATACAAAGTGTTCATACTTTTTCATATCAACTTCATCATCTTTTCCTCAAGTATTCGTGTTTACTCATCTTCTACACCACAAAGGACTTTCAATTTGTATCAGAGCCAACTCCCCACTGGATTGGTTCAACATTACCTGAAAGAAACATCTGTGTGTGAGAAGCAAACCCAGAAGCTGCTTCTGTTCTTGTTTACGTGAGGCTTAGAAAGAAGAAAACCCATTTAGCCAAAATCTCTTGTTTTTTCTAATTTATTTGTTGTATATAAGAAGTATTTAAAAAGGATAAAACCTTTTTAAGTGTTTTTTAGGATAAACAGACAACATCTGGGTAGTGTTCTTGAAAATTTAGTGTTCTTCAAGTTCTTAAAGTTGTCTACTGTTTCATCAAATTTTCAAAAAATTTGTTGTTGTTTTGGGTTGAAATCAGTAAAGAGAAGGGTTTCTAGTAAAAGAAAAGGTCAAAACAAAAGTTTAGTGAGTTTTTAGTGTGTTTTGGGCAAATTAGCAGTCTGTTATCGAACAGAGTACAAACCTGCAAGTTTTGGATTATTATCCATCCGACAGTCGTGCGACTCTAGGCTCATCCGACTTTGGCCCATCCGACTGTCGTGCGACTTTCACAAAACAAACCATCCGAACTTACTTTTGAAAACTCATCCGACCTTTAGGCTCGAAGCTCATCCGACTTTCGGACGAAAATCTCATCCGACCTTCGGATCACCTAGAACTTCATCCGACCTTCGGATCACATAGAATTTCATCCGACCTTCGGATCACCTAGAACTTCATCCGACTTTCGGACCAAAAGCTCATCCGACTTTCGGATAACAATCAATCCATTCGACAGTCAAAGAAACACAAATCCAATAACTCTCAGTCCATCCGACTTTCGGACCATTCGACAGTCGCATCAAGTCACACTTGGACAACTTCACCCAATTCTCAAACACTTAAACCAACGTCACAAGTTTTGTCACACACACACTAACCATTCGATTTCAGGGAGAAAGATCCAGAGTAAAGATGAGTTCAAGCAACGAAATCCTCACCATAGGAACAGACACTAAACCTCCAGTACTTTTCAGAAATGAGTACAATGTATGGAAAGGAAGGTTTATGGACTTCATAGAGAATAATGAAAAATATGGTGAAATGATGAAAGACAACATCCTAAACGGTGATGCTATTTTTGAAAAATTTGTCGAGGCTGTTCCAGAAAGCAATCCACCAATTCTTGCTGAAAGGAGACGGAAGCTCCCATCAGAACTAACTGCAGAAGGAAAGACCGTGCACGCGCTGACAAAGACGCAAAATATTACTTGAAACAAGGGCTATGCGCGGAAATCTACTCAAAGATAGACAGTTTGACTTCTGCCAAAGAGATTTGGGACGAAGTAAAACAACAAATGCAGGGTACTGAGCAAGGGTCATTTATCCGGGAAACACAACTTGTTAACACCTTCCGGGAATTCAAGGCCAGGGAGGGTGAACTGTTACAGGACACTTACAGTCGCTTCTGCACACTGTTGAATGAAATGAGGAATCATGGCGTAACGAGATCCGATCTAGATATAAACATCAACTGGATCAATGCACTTGGTCCTGAATGGAGTGAACATGTTCGCTTGTATAAACATGTTAATCGGAATCTCAAGGCGGTATCCCACCACTCGATTTATGAGGACTTGAATCAGTTTCAAGATGGAGTTCTCACCAAACTTTCGATGAAGCAACCATCTGACCCGGTTGCACTAGTGGCTGAAAGGAGACCGCGGGAATCATCCAGGGGTAGCAAAGGGAAGCAGGTTGTGATTGACTCCGACTCCTCGGAAGGAGAGATGGAGATGTCAGAAAAAGATGCAGTATTGAAAGCTATGTCATTGATTACGAGGGCTTTCTAGAACAAGTGTAGAAAGACCAACAACCGACAGCGGTACACATCCGGACCTAGAAAAGGTGAGGGGATGGTAGCTGATGAGAAGAAGAAGACGGACAAACCCGCAGAACCTCAAGAAGAGGAAAAGAAATGCTACAACTGCGGTAGAACAGGGCATTTTATCAAAGATTGTCGAAAACCCAAGACTAAAGATGCCGAATACTACCGTAACAAACTGCGCTTGACAAAGAAAAGGGAGAGTGGGAGAGCAATGCTTGTTGAAGAAGATCAATTTTTGTCCGATACAGATGATTCGGACGAAGATAGTACTGATCAAGCTCATTTTTGCTTGATGGCTCATGATGTGGTCTCCTCAGATGATGAGGATGAGAATGAAGCTGATGGGGCTGAGGACTTTGAAGAAACACACACTGATGATGCAGGTGTTTCTGGAAAGGTAAACATTGAGTATGCTCAAACACTGGTTGAACACATCGAACGACAAAACCGTAAAATCTCTAAGTTGGAACACCGAATCAAGAATCAATCAACTTCTAACTTAGACAACCTTCAAATAGAATTAACCGCGAAAGAAAATGAACTAAATACCTTAAAAAGTGAAAATGAGGTAATAATTCATAACTTAAAAGCGGCCAAAGTCTCAGCTGAAGAAGATTTTAAGTTTTTGCAAAAAGAACGATGTCAACTGTACTCAAAAATAAAAGATCTCGAAGACCTATTAATTAAAAGAGATCAAACGGCATAAACCATTTTTCTGAACAAACCTAAGGATGTTAAATTTTCTAAATGGACATACGAAGGTTTAGGTTACGTTAATCCTCACATAAGTGACAAGATAAGTGCTAAACAGTTATACGACTTTGAATGCATGAATATGGGATTAACCAAGCAAATGGTGTTCGTTGGACAAGTCGACGAAGTGGCCGAGGAGGAACACAAGAGACGCATCACGAATAGAGCTTCAACCTCGTACGACTGCGAAAGCCTAAATCAGTCCTACATAACCGAAGTCTTCAAACCCACAATTTCCGATGACTGCTTCCGAAGCTACTCCCAAACAGAAATGGAGTCATTATCATCAATCTTGGATTCTCCACCCGAGCCTCGCCTCTATATTCCCCGTATGGATCTACAACAATACCTTAAGTTAGTTGAACTTGAACTTGTCCATAGATCCATTGTCTTTGACTTTGAAAAAGCAATTCTTCATAACCTGATTGATCACCTTGCCACTGAAAATACCAAATCACAAAATTCCGCTGCCATAAGCACGTCTAGAATCTCATTTCCACACGTGCAAGAAGGTGAATGTTCAACATCTTGAAACTCAAATTTCGACATACATGCAAGTGATGTATCTCCAATGAATCTTGGTGAATATTGTGAACAATGCAGAAAATCAGAAAAATCATTATTCACTCTTCATGAGAAACTTAATACACTTGAGAATGATTTTTTCAGAATGCAAACAATTGAATCCAATTACTTTAAAGGAAAAGCTAAGATAATTGATACTCCGTTATCACGAAAGAATAGTACATCGAAACCATCCAAATCAAAAACAAAGCTAATCAAGAAACAAACAACACGCTCTCGCCCTAAGAATGATAGTTTGGAAATGTCTTCTTCTAACCCAAATGTCCTTCTAGGTGGAAATGTGAGGAGCAAGAGAAAACAGATTTTTGGATGGCGAAAGAAGCCAGAAGAGAAAGATGGAGGAAGACAAGACGAAGAGTGTTTGATTTACCCAGCTACTTTCAATAAACAAACAACTTTGTTACCTTGTAATGATTCGTCAATCGTACATGTTAAATCTGTTCGAACTCCACTTGATTCTGTTAAAACTGAAATATTTTGCATGAGTGATGGTTGCATGGAAGGTCACTATACTTTCAAATGTGTGTATGATGATGATAGAAAGAAACGAGGGATCAAACCGAATTCAAACTATAAATCCTTTGAATCCACTCATGAACAAGCTTCCTTCATAAACAAACGAGGTAACAAAATTACCTATTGGCGAAAGAAACGCTCCACAAGAGCAAAATTCCAAATAAGTAACATAAGTGTGTCTGTTAAACAAAATCTAGAATCAAAATCTACCAATGGGCACACTTCATGGACTCCAAATCGCAGATATCACAATAACTGGAATCACGCAAATCCTAATGCTGCCAAACCAACTGTCACAAATCACTTGAGTAAGCAAACTCAATTCAAACAGCATAAACAACCTACAGTTAAATACAAACCCATCAAAGTGATAACTGAAACAACCAAAGCAAGACTTCCAAAGAAATCAAGTGCATACATCGACGATGATGTCTCACTACCAAAAGGTTGTACTCACGTGGTTATTGAACAATCCGTCACCACATCTCGAACAACAAATTCCCCCGCAATATCCAAAGTAACCATAATACCATCACCGTCTCAACCACAAACGGTGTCACAAGTTTGCACCTCCAACATTCTAACACCAAACTCGTTAACTGAAAATACATGTGATACTGTTATTTTTGCTAATAGTCAAGGACCCAATACACAATGGGTACCTCAACAACTTTTGTCTTCAATGTGCAGATATCTAGCCGGTGGTACTTGGACTCCGGCTGCTCGAAGCACATGACGGGTCAAAAGAGTCTCCTTACGAACTATGTCCCAAAATACTCGGGAAATGTTCGTTTCGGAAATGACCACGTACCTCCAATAATGGGCACTGGAGACATTATCAATGAAAATATAAAAATAAGCAAAGTAACATATGTAGAAGGGTTGGGACACAACTTATTCAGTATTGGGCAATTTTGTGACAAGGGGTTAGAAGTTAACTTCAAGGCCAAAACTTGCTCAGTTAAGACTGAAAATGGTGATGTGGTACTGACTGGGTCCAGAAGGTCAAATCTGTATACCATTGATCTTGCAGATCTAGAAGGCAAACAGTCTGTATGTCTTCTATCCAAGGCCTCATCGGAACTGACATGGATGTTGCATCGCAAACTCTCTCACCTCAACTTCAAGAATATCAACAAATTGGTCAACGGTGATCTGGTTCGCGGACTGCCCAAACTGAAGTTTCAAAAAGAGCACCTCTGTGAGCATTGTGAGAGAGGGAAAATGAAATGGGCATCTCACAAAATCAAACAGGTGTCCAGCACAAAAGCTCCTCTCCAACTGTTGCACATGGACTTGTGCGGGCCAATGAGGGTTCAGTCTCGTAATAGGAAGAAGTACATTCTCGTGGTAGTTGATGACTATTCGAGATACACTTGGGTCAAGTTCTTGAGGGCAAAGGATGAAGCTCCATCTACATCATCTCGTTCCTCAAACAGGTGCAGAATCAATCACAAGGAAAGGTTGGAGCTATTCGAACCAACAATGGCACCTAATTCAAGAACAAAGTCTTGGATTCTTTTCTTGAATCTGTGGGAATCATGCATCAGCTCTCCGCAGCATACACTCCAGAGCAAAATGGAGTAGTCGAACGAAGAAATCGAACGCTTGTAGAAGCAGCTCGAACCATGCTGTCCTATGCAGATTTGCCACCTTCCTATTGGGCAGAAGCTGTCAACACAGCGTGCTACATACAAAACCGCACAATTTTGCATTGTCTATTTAACAAAACTCCTTATGAACATGCAAATGGCAGAGTGCCCAATATTAAACACTTTCACGTGTTTGGTAATCGGTGCTTTGTTCTAAATGAGAAGGCTAACCTGGGAAAGTTTGACCCCAAAGCTGATGAGGGAATTTTCCTTGGTTATTCCTCAGAGTCTAAAGCGTTTCATGTGTTAAATAAACGAACAAATGTTGTGATTGAAAGTATAAATGTGACTTTTGATGATACTTTAACCACTACATCTTTATCACCTGAGTCACTTGCAATCATTTCTGGACATATCAGTTCAGGACCGGGACTTAATCGACAGGAAACAAATATAACACACGCTAATGAATCTTCTAATTTTAAGTATATATTTGATTTCTTAGACTCTGATGATTCTAGAACTAATAGTGTACCTATTGACAGGCCCACAGATGTTGTTCAGGAATCCCTTGAACTCACACAGCAAACTGCCACCACATCCACAACCGGGGCTGTTAATTCATCTGCCAACCCACTCCTTATTCTAGGTGACCGGTACACTGCATCCAACTCCACAGTAAATACTGTCAGCGATGCTGCCACTGAGGATCACGAAGATAGCACTCCTCAGTCCTTCCCAGAATCATCCACTCTTGAGGGTGAACCATTCATTCAACAACGTCTGGATGAATTCTTTCCCTAGGATGTTACTGATGAAATCACTGATAACACTCTTCCTCATTACACCAGATGGACGGCTGCACATCCAGAGACGCAAATCATTGGAGACAAAGATGCCGGCGTTCAGACCAGATCTGCCACAGCAAATGAGTGTCAGTTCTCCAGCTTTCTTAGTATGTTAGAACCCACACGAACAGCTGACACACTACAAGACCCAGACTGGATTCTTGCCATGCAAGAAGAGCTAGATCAGTTTACCCGTTTAAAGGTTTGGAGACTGGTGCCTCGACCCCACGACAAGACCATTGTTGGCACCAAATGGGTCTTCAGGAACAAGAAAGATTCCGACGGTGTGGTAATTTGGAACAAAGCCAGACTAGTAGCGAAAGGATACAATCAACAGGAGGGTATTGAATACGATGAAACCTTTGCTCATGTTGCCCGTATTGAAGCCATTCGAGTTTTTCTCGCGTATGCTGCTTACAGGGACTTCAAGGTGTACCAGATGGATGTCAAAACGGCATTTCTGAATGGAATTCTTAAGGAGGAAGTTTATGTATCTCAACCAGAAGGCTTTGTTGATCCCAAATGACCGACTGACGTTTACATCCTTGATAAGGCCCTCTATGGACTCAAACAGGCTCCACGAGCTTGGTATGATGTTCTCTCGGCCTACCTGGTTCGTTAAGGATATTCGAAAGGACGAATTGACACCACACTCTTCACCAAGAGAATTGGGGATAACTATATTTTGGTTCAGATATATGTAGATGATATCATATTTGGCTCTACAAACTCAAAGTACAGCCTAGAGTTTTCAAATTTAATGGCGAGCAATTTTGAAATGAGCATGATGGGAGAAATGAATTTCTTCCTCAGCTTACAAGTCAAATAGATTTCCAATGGCATTTTAATAAATCAGTCCAAATATATTAACGATTTATTAAGAAAATATGAAATGTCGGACTGCTCGTCCAAATCAACCCCCATGTCTTCTAAAACCAAATTGTCTGCTGATTCTGATGGAAAGGCAGTCGATTTGAAAACCTATCGGGGTATGATCGGCTCACTACTGTATCTCACGGCTAGTAGACCAATTATAATGTTTTCTACATGTCTTTGTGCTCGTTTTCAGGAAAATCCCAAAGAATCACATTTACTTGCCGTGAAACGTATCCTCAAATACCTGAAAGGGACCCCCAACCTTGGTCTGTGGTATCCCTGTGACTCATCATTTGAACTGCCTGCGTATTCCGACTCGGACTATGCCGGGTGCATGTTAGATAGGAAAAGTACGTCCGGGAGTGCACACTTCTTGGGCGATCGTTTGGTCTGCTGGATTTCAAAGAAACAAAACTGTGTTTCTACATCAACTGCCGAGGCTGAATTTGTGGCAGCTGCAAGTTGCTACTCTCAGAGTCTGTGGATGCGAACTCAGCTGCGGGACTTTGGTCTTACCTACTCCAAGATTCCCCTGTTGTGTGATTCTCAGAGTGCCATTGCCATTTCCTACAATCCTGTCCATCACTCCAAAACCAAGCATATTGATATCAGGTATCACTTCTTGAAAGACAACGTTGAAAAGGGTCTGATTGAGCTCCAGTACGTTCCCACTGATCATCAGCTGGCTGATTTGTTCACTAAACCACTGGACGAAGCCCGCTTATTATTTCTGGTTTCCAAGATCGGCATGCTTAATCTCACACTCTAATTCTCTACTGTTTTCATGTCTTTAACAGCTTAACTGTTTTCTCTGTGCAGTTATACAGGTGCTCCTGTCTAGGGGGAGCGTTGCGAATTCACTGGTGAACACGAATGTTTTCCGTGCATTCGTGTAGGGGGGAAATGTGCATCTTCACCGATGATACTTCGTCAGATGTTAATTTTACTATCTGTGTTTATGTCACCAAAAATGAAATAGAAAAATCACAAAAAGAATAACAAAAAAAATAAATAATAATAATAACTTTTGTCATGGTGAAATTGAAAACCATAATGAAAATCACAAAAAGAAGGAAAATCACCTCTTGGGCTTAAATAATGCTGCAATTTAAGTCATGGGCCTAAACATCCAATTTGGACCAAACCGGGTTGATCCGACAGTTGGATCAAAGCCCCGATCCATCCGACCGTCGGATAGTTCTATTTATAGGTAACCCGACGGTTTCTTTCCTTTTACGCTTTCAAGAATTCCAAAAGCCAAAACCACTATTCATTTTCTTCCCTCTCAACTACTTTCGATCGAACTTACTTGAAGTGAAATCTGTTGTGTTTAAATCACACAAAACTGAAAGGTAAGAGGATTGAAACAAGAATGGGTGAATCTTCTGTGGTTTAAATGTCAAAAATCCATTTTCTTTTGGTTTAACAACCCCTGTTTATCGAACAGTGGGTTTCTCTGGTTCTTCTTGAATCAAAACACCATTAATGGTGTTGTTTGTAATGTTTGACTAATATAATGTGATTTTGAATGTATGCGCACACAGTGGCACAAATTTCATGTTCTAGGTTACACAAAATCGAGTTATTTGCAAATCCTTTGTTTGGGTTTTGGGCACTGTTCTTCGCTATGAAGAACAGAGGGTTTCAAGTTCAAATGTGTTTAAAATAGCTTTGTTTAGGCTTGTTTGAGAGTGTAAACTTGTTTGGGGTTAAATTTTGAGTAATTTGGTACCAACATTGAGTCTCTGAACTTAGTCTATGTCAAAATTCAATTTGGACTTAATATGAACTAAGCTAGGTGTTCTTAACAGTCGGATGAAGGAAATGGCATTTCATCCGACAGTCGGATGAAATTGGACTATCCGACTTTCGGATGAAGTTTGGTCTATGCGACTTTCGAATGGATAAGTTAACACCATGCGACCTTTGAAATAAAATAACTCTGAAAAAGACCAAGTCGTTGGTCCATCCAACTTTCGGACGAAACAGTCCCATCCGACTTTCAGATGAAACATGTCCATCCGACTTTCGGATGAAACATGTTCATCCGACTTTCTAGTGGAACATGTTCATCCGACTTTCAACTTAAACAAATTCATCTGACTTTCGTATGAAACCAAATCCTTTTCGACTTTCACATAACTCTTACATTCATGCGACTTTGATGCGACTTTTGGATAAAATTAACCCATTCGACTGTCAAGTTAACCTTCATGCGACTTTCACCTCATCCGACTGTCGCATAACTTAAGCTCATCCGACTTTCAACACTTAGAAATTTTTGTGCCTTGGTTCAAATTTCATAGGTTACATAATCAAAGTCAAAGTCAACGCCCAACATTCACATGTGCATAAAACTTAACACACATATTCATTCATGAGTTCACATGTTCATTAGCAAATATCTGTCTTTCCTCTTATGCTAATATGATCTATCTTATCTGTGACAGATGGCTGCTAATCAACCCCTTCCCAAGGAAAGCCTAGTCCCTGCTGCTAAGAGGCTTGAAACTCTGAGCAACAACGTATACTTTGATGTAGCCACCGATACCAAGATCCCCATAATCACTGAAATTATCCGTGCCCATCCTCTCCGCCAAGCCATCACTGAAAACCCAAACACATCACCCACCCATGTACCTGAGATCTATCTGCAATAACTGTGGTACACTTTTACTGAGGGTGTCACCCGCTTGGGACACAAGTGCCTCCGGGGTCGTATTGAGAATATCCGCACAACTCTTTCTGCCGTCCGACTGAGAAACCTATTGGACCTACCTGCTGCTGATCACTATCTAGGGAGAGATGACTTTGATGAAAATCCAAGTGTAGATGCGATACTAGACCTAATCAGAGGTCTTGGATATCACGGAGAACTAAACCAAATTCATCAGTTCAGACAAACAAATCTTGCGCCTCTCTGGCAGACGCTAGCCACAATTATCTCCCGTACCCTGACTGGTATTCACCGAGGCACCGATGGCGGCTCCTACTACTCCCTACTCTTGTTGGCTGGTGTTGCTTACCACCGCCACTTGGACTATGCCACCATCATATTCAAGGATATCGTCCGAATGGTCAAGGAAAAGGACACCTCTCGCCAGAAAACCTTTATACCTTTTCAACGATTCCTGACCAACTTCATTGCCACAGACCTGGAAACCTACCACACCATCCCTCGGCGACTTAATAGCCCACAAGTCCAAGTACAACGCATCGGCAGATTCTTACGAATCAGAGACCTTCCCGATGTTGTAGCCATGCCCGTACCAGTTGCCCTTCTTCGAACGCTGAATCAGGAAAGTGAGGTAGTGCGCGAGTATATGAGGGTTAATAGGATTGCTCCTCCGGCGCAACCAGAGCCGGTTGTGCCTGCCCCGGGAGCAGTAGTACCTGGTGAGGGTCCTAGTGGTATTAGGGCTCGGGTGCGCAGGGGTGCCCCGAGCAGGGTTGTGATTGAGAGAGAAGAATTTGTTGAGAGGGGCGGTGGAACTGGTGAGGGAGGAGAGATACAAGAGAGTGAGGAAGTTGTAATCAGTGACTCGGAGGCCTCCACCCATGCTGAACCAGAGAATAAGTCCTCCACAGAAAGGACTCAAACCGAATCCTCCTCCTCAGGACAATCCATCTCCTTTGGTCCACGACCTTCACCAGTCCGTGTCAAATCCACCGGCACGCGACAAGTTTCTGATCACCCCGAGGACATCCATCATGATTTATCAGACATATCTGCCACCTTTGGTGATGTACCGGTTATGGAAAGAGAAGACGAAGAAGTAGAGGTTGTAGTGAGTGATAGCGCGAGTGAGAAAGAAAATGATGAGAGTGAGAGTACACCAGACCGAGAAAGCCGGGAAGCCTCATCTACTACCGGTCAGGACACTGTTCCGACTAGTATTGAAACAGACACTGGCATCCCACCAGTGCATGCACGTCACCCCACCAACCACTCTGCTTCCACTCAAATGGAAGTGGTTTCATTGCACGGGGATCTATCACATACGCAGTCAGCAACTCGCTCGGAGTTTGCTGGCTTTGAATTCAGTGGACCGCCTCCCTCGTCCACATCTTCTTTCGGAGCACCATTGAGTCTAGTGCCACCCTTAACTGGTTTTCAATCATTTGCTAGGACACAATCTGCATTAGCACGTCTTCGTAACGTTTCCAGAACGCCCGTAGCGGCCTCTACTACAGAGGTAACGCGAGGATCGAGCAGAAGTCCCTCCATTGCTACAATTGTGCCAACACTGCGTGAGGGCCACGGGTTTGAAAGACCTGTGCCAACCAAGCCTATTGGTGAGGTTGGGGTTAACCGGAGCTTAGGTCTTTCCTAAACTCTAAGTTCTCTTCACTAGACTCTGGCCTGAGGGAGTATGTCAACGCACAACTCCACTCTGAAATCGACTCCCTCATAGCCCAAATCCGAGCCTTGGAAAACCGCCCACCTACCGTCATTGAGCGAGATTATTCAATCGATGAACTCAAAGACCTCCTACATGCTAAACTGAACACTGTTGCCCATCCTACACCCCAACAACCAACACATGAATATAACATCATTTCATATCAGAGTAAATGCGGAAGTATCAAAAGACATTACAAGTTCCAAATTTAAGTCTACATGAGTTCAACTGAGATAAGTTTCAAAAACAAGTTGAAATTCTTTTGGCTGCGAGCTGTCGTCACTGCCCTGGAGCTCTACCATGGTCCCGACCTGAAAGATAAGAAATTGTTGTGGAGGAGTCGTGTAAGGCTCAATCGGAAACACGCAAGCGTAAGCATGATGATCCTGAGGATCCAGGACATCATGAGGGGGAGAAGCGGAAGCGGCGTTACATTAGGGCCCAAAGCACAGTACTCCGAATCGAAGCCACCCCAGTGTCAAAGCCGTCAGAGGGTCAAAGCGGCAGTAGGAGTGGGGGTAAACAACAACAAACTGAGCCTGCTACTGAGCCTACAATGGCAGAATTTGAATTTGAAGCAGGTCAGGGGGCAGAGTCAGAGGTAGAAAGACAAGAAACCCCAACAATCATCCCAACAATCCAAACTCCTACAATCCAAATCCCACAAATCTAAACACACTCAAAAGAGCCAGATTCCTCTCTTCTTGAATTCTCAACAGAAAAATCCAAAGGCAAAAGGCCAATTACAGAGGAAGTAGAAGAGACTCCGCTAATCAACATCCGCAAAGTCTTCACAACGGTAAACAGGGAACTTCTTGACTTCTTTCCACCTGAACAAGGGCAATTCAACATTGCGCCCATCGATCTTATAAGTCAGCAGCAACCTCAAGGGTCTAAACAGAAAGAGGGTGAGTGGCCGGTACCTGCAACTTACCATGGAGGACCTATGCCCTTGGCTAGTCACGAAAGAGTAATAGCGGAAAGGCCAAACATTAGAAATATCAGGCCTAGGGAAGCTCTGGCTAAAGACCAACCTCGATGGCCCACACAATGGTTAAATACTCCGTATCTTGTATGTGCTAAACTATATGTGCTAAACTAAGCAGAGAGGTTGATGATCTATATGTGCTAAACTAAGCACATGTATGTGCTAAACTAAGCAGAGAGGTTGATGATCTATATGTGCTAAACTAAGCACATGTATGTGCTAAACTAAGCAGAGAGGTTGATGATCTATATGTGCTAAACTAAGCACATATATGTGCTAAATTCCGGGTATCTTCTCAGAGGTTGTCAGAGAGGTTGATGATCTATATGTGCTAAACTAAGCAGAACATGAAAAAGCCGTCAGATTCGCTGCCACCTTCCATACAAGTGAGAAACAACAAGTGGCCTCCAAATATCCAATTGTCAAGATCGAGTTCGTGTACTTGCGTAACTTCCTCAACTATCAAATGGTTCACTTCCATGTAACCAGAGCAGATGGGAAAAAGATATACATTTCACGAGGTTGAGCTTAGATTCTTGAATTTGGGAGACATAACTCATATGGAAGATGAGCTGGCTTGCAAGCTTGAAAAGACCCGAGAAGAACAAAGGGCTCTCCAAATTGTCAGAGACTTTATGAGAAAGAAAATCATTCTGTGCAGAACCCACGATTTACACCCGAGAAGAACAAAGGGCTCTCCAAATTGTCAGAGACTTTATGAGAAAGAAAATCATTCTGTGTAGAACCCACGATTTACAGCTTGGTGCTGAGGCTGATCTTGCAAAAATAAATCTTCAAAGGCCTAACAAACAGCATTCAAAGCTAGACAAACACAGAAAATACACGATTATAGAATAATATGATGAAGAATACGAAGGAGCGGATGGATTCTTCATGCCAAATCTAAACGGAGAGAAAGTATTCCTTCGACTTTCAGAACTCAGTGCATATTCTGACAGAACGCTTCAAAGATGCATATCCAAATTCCACAGAACATGCTTCAGAAACCGCCACCTTCCTGATCAATCAGAATTGGTAAAAATGACCAGAATAGCAGATCTGTTGGAGGATAAGATTCAGGAAAGAAAGGCCATCCGGAGTTGGGAAAGACTCATGGGTCAGAGGAGCAAATGAAATCAAGATTACCTGCTTCAGCACAAGGCAACAAAAGGGAGAGATTGTTAGATATTAAATAGTTTGTTAGCCTTGTGTTCTTTTGTATGTAATATGTTTAACTAGATTAGTTTATTATATGGGCTAGGCCCACTTTTCTTATATGTATTAGTTAGTCTAGTTAATAGATGGTATTCGGCCATAAGGCTTTAGGGCCCATGTGCCTACTAGTATTTAAATCCTTGCAAACCTAGTTTGCAAGGCAACTCTTTGTAATATCAATCTCTGCATTCACGTTCAAGAAATACTAAGAGAGATTCTTCAAAGTTTATACAAAGTGTTCATACTTGTTCATATCAACTTCATCATCTTTACCTCAAGTATTCGTGTTTACTCATCTTCTACACCACAAAGGACTTTCAATAGCTCCATCCATGTGATGCTATATTTCTCCTCTTTTTCTTTTAGTTTCAGTTGCTATATTTGTTTGTAGTCATGATCCCCACTTGGGGAATACATGCATGTCGGTTTTTAAATACCCGAAAACCCCGATTTTGATGTCGTTGCTTCCGCTGCGTACGGGTGTTGGCATGCATGGATTTCCTACAGTGGTATCAGATCCTAGGCTACAAAGATATAGCACAAAAATGGTTCGAAAAACCATTTTGGAAGATTCGTTTTTCTGTCTAGTAGGCCTTCACGCGTCGTGAAGAGTTCTTCACGAGCCGTGAAGGCCACATGACCAATGTTCGTGAGGAGTCTGGTTCTGGGAAGTGTTTTCAGACTTCACGAGTCCTTATGGCCCGTAACAGGTCGTGAAGCTCCTGGGCTTCACGAGCCGTGAGGTGCCGTGAAGCCTCTCGTGAACAGTATAGTCGTGAAACTTGTTTTTTAGGCTCATGATCCCTTCTGACCCGTGATCGGTCATGAGGCCCTTGGGCTTCACGAGCCGTGAGGGGTCGTGAAGGTGCTTCTGGGCACTTTTTGTCATTAAAAGAAAATTTTATGGTTTTTCGGGTAATGGAGGAGTTTCTGTTTTTCTGGCAGATTCCGTTTGAAACCCCTTATAATATTTTGGTACAAATATAGGTATTTAAGGTATGGTCTTGGCATGAGATGCATACATGCATACACATATGTTGTGTATATATGAATATGGGTATAAAAATTGGTTTTGTGCCCTAATGCATATGTACAAGAATTTTCTTGTTGTGCCTTGAGTGTTTGTGTTGGAAATTCTTACCGAAATATTTGTTTAGTCACGGTTTTGGCACACCATGCTTTGTAGTTGTTGTTTGTTGCTTTTGGTTGGTAAACTTTGCCCTAGACCTTGTGGTTGTGCTTTGTGGTTTGTGTGGTTATTTGGTGACCTTAGTGTCACGTGTGTTGTAATTAATTATTTTATTCATTTGGTATGTAATTAATTATCACGGCTTGCATGCCGTTTCATTTATCCATATGTACTTGTACTAGATTGATAGGAAGCATGTGGCTTCCATGCCATTTCCTTTCTCTTGTGTACTTGTGTTTTGAAGACCACAATCAAGAGTCAAGAGGAGAAGTCTTCGAGACCTTGGATCCGGTTAGTCCCGATGGGGGTAGCGGATTCAGTGGGAGCATTCCATGGTCTAGGTTTGTGTCCTTAGTTGACCTAGTCCTCCCGGCTTGGCTCACGGGTAGGACGCATAGGTTTTTGGCTTGGTTACCAACACCTTTATGTGCGTGTGATGTGATTTATATTTCTTGCATGGTTGTTTATGTTTCTTCGCATGCTTGATAACTTTTTTAAAGTTAATAAAATCACAAGAGTTCTTAAATTGGTTAACAAACTCTTGCGCGTACATGATTAACAAGACAATATAAACTTGGTATTTATATTTAAAGTGAAAATCGGTTTTGTAAATTACTTTGTTAATCAAATATTAAAACTTGGTTTTAATCAAGAAACAAAAGCCCGTTTCCTAAAAACGTAAATCACGCACCATCCATAAGATGACACCACCTGATTCTAGTGAAGCATGGGATGATTGTCGAGCTAAGCACGAGTTATTCCATGTGGATCTATGTAGAAGGTGAGTGTGGCGACTTGGGGTTATTGGTTGTCGAGCTTAGCACGAGCCAATAATTGTCGAGTGTGCTATCGTGTATCTTGTTGGACGATTTACAATTGCAAACTAAAATCCTTGTGTGATTGTCGAGCTAAGCACGAGTCAACCAAGAATTTTAATTTGGGATTGGTGTAAGTAGGGATCAAACATGCCAACCGACCGTTTTATGTCGTTGGATCCCGCAAGTGTCTAAGAGTTGCATTATAGATTGCAATCGGTAAAATGGTTACCAGCCTAAAGAGCTTCATGAAGTGATCCGCGGTAAACCCGTCATGTAGTGGAGTGAAATAAGGTTCTTAGCCCTTGTTATGATAAATTGTTTTTCTAAAATGGGTAATTATTTTAACGAGGATTATATCAAAGTAACTAAAACTTGTGTTCTTTTGTTAATAGATGTAAAACCATAATAACACCACGTCAAATATTCGCTTCGTATGTTCCTACATAGGGAGAAACTCACGGGAGTGAACTTCGTTGACTAGCTTAGGCAATTGAGTCAAAGTTGCACATCCTTAAGGAACCTCTTTCGGAGCCACCTGCTACCGACGCAACTTGGTCCGTCCGATACACGTATGAAAAGCGTGTTGAGCACACACACGATGTTGGCTGCCTCATGTTGTCAACTATGAGCTCGGAGTTACAAAAGCACTTTCAGCACATGAGTGTGTACGATATGATGAACAAGTTGAAGGACATGTTCCAACAACAAGTTAGGGAGGAACACTATGAGTGAGTGTAAAGTATAAAATTCTATAGAAATAGGAGTTTGCTTGAGAAAATACTCATAGAGTATAAATAGGGATATGACCCTTGTAATATGTGAGTTTTTGCCATAATCAAAATTTAAGTGTGTGTTTTGTATGGTGTAAATCATCTCTCACACTACATTCTTGCATTACTCCATTCATACTCGAACCACTTGGGACTAACAAGTGGTATCAGAGCCTAAGGAGTGTGATTTGATTCTAAATTCAACATACAAATTTAAGATTTTTGAAGAATTTGAAGAAAACCGAGAACACATTTTGAGATTTTTGGGTTTTCATCAAATTTTGTGATTTTCGTGAAGATTACGGTTGATTGATGCTCGTTTATCATTTTAGAATCATTCTGGAGTGAACGAGATCAAATTAAGAACAAAACAGCAAGCAAATCGAAGATTTTAGTATGTTTTGTGAAAAACGATTTTTGGGGAAAATAGTCTAATTCGATATGAATTCGTTGTTGTTATCAGAAAAATTGATATAGGATTGATTGAAGTTGATAGGCGAAGTGATCTGGGCAAGAAATATATAGATTCGTGCAAATTTGAAGAATTTTTGAATCTGAACGGGATGAAGATGAAGGTACCGGATTTTGAATATGAATGTATCGGATTTGAAAGATGAAGTTATCGGATTTCCTAAATCCGATCGTGTTTACCGGATTTGGTTTATGCGGATTTCATAAATCCGATTGTGTGTTCCGGATTCTATCGGATTTGCCTTTCTTCCGGATTTGAAAGTCTCGGATTTGGTTTCTTCTGGATTTGAAAGTCTCGAATATGGTTTCTTCCGGATTTGAAAGTCTCGGATTTGGTTTCTTCCGGATTTGAAAGTCTCGGATTTTGAAAGTACCGGATTTGGGTTTTGGCGGATTTGGGAATATTTTCAATTTTCTTATCATTTTCTCCATAGCAATTTTAACCATAATAAAAAATTTTAGCAATTTTCCTAGCCAGGGGCTCTGCCCCTTCGACCCCGCCAGGGGTTGCCACCCCTTGGACCCCGCTATCAGGGGCGATGCCCCCGAACCCCCGTAGACGTTGTGACTGAATTATCTGGTCACCTTGATTCCTAAGAAAAGTGTTTGGATTTTTTAGCTGAGTCAAGAGTTCTCAAAGTTTTAGTTATCATTCTTATGTTTCTAGATTTGGTTTACTTTGGGTCATTGCTATCATATGCTGATTGTCTAGTACCTTATGTCTAGTCATCCTACCCTTTCTTAACTGATTTTTGGTTCTTCTTTCTTAGTGTCACCAATTTTTGGTCTCAAAACCAGATTTTGGCCATCTATTCCTTGTTTCTTTTGAATCCTGGTTATCTTATATCAGTCATTTATGACGTCCTAAATCACATTATTGGTGAAATTGTTTGAAGGATTGACCAACATCAAATTACTACAGGTTTTTGAGAAAATTTTGTATTACATGCGAATGGTCTAAAATAAGGATGGGTCCGACTCACTGATTATTATATCAAAGTCATCTACCCACTTATGTGTACCCAAGTTCTTTTGCACCCGTATATCTTCCAAAAATTTTTGGGACTTGCGGTGATCTGGTCAAGGTTGATTACACGGTATTGGGAGACTTACTTGAAAACATTAATCGCCAATGAACATACAACAAATGGACATCTTTTTGACATGAATATGTAGGATCCTCCCTATCCCTTTTCCATGTTTGTTACAACTGAATCTCATAGTGATGTCCTTTATGCATGATGCTTATAATGTATCATAATCATCATGAGGGGGAGAATAAAAAAAATAAGTAAAGATATTTTACATTGTTGATTCAGTTGTTGAGGGAAAGTAAAAGAACATATTGAAAAGTTATTGTCTACTCAAGGGGGAGAGAGAAAAAGAAACGTCAGTCTATATCATGTCTAGGGGGAGTCAAGATTGTTAGATTTATGAAGACATGGGAACAATCTGAGCTACATTGTAGGGGGAGACAAAAAGAAGATTCTTCCCAACACATCAAAAGTGTTTATGCTTCTTCTGTCAAAAGAACAAGATAAAGCATTGTTTCAGACTGATGTATTTGGTGGGACGCTACATCCAAAACTACTTATATAATCTAAGGAAGACAGATAGAATACTTAGGTTACTGGCCAAACATGAATCCACCTCTTCCATTCCTACCATGAGTTTAAGGGAACAAGAGAAAAGGAAGAAGAAACTGACACAAATAGGAAAAGTTGGAGTGTCCAACCCTATCCTCAACGTTGAATCTAAGGACATAGGTTATGTGCCTCATGAAGAGATTCAAGGAGTGGTTTGCTACTTCTGTGGAAGATTTAGAGATTTGGGCCGTCACGCCTACCCTTTGTGCCGAGAGGATATTAAACTTCTAAGGAAAGAGAGAGTTAATTTCCCCTCTTAAGGTACATTCATGATTCATTGCTAATTCTTCTGTTTTGCTGGGTTGTTCACCCGAGCTAATTAACTCACGTTTGTCACAAATTTATTTTGTTACAAAGAGTAGGTACCATTTAAAAGAAGAAAGAAGAGCATGAAGAACTGGATCTCTAAAAGAGGAAACTTGATAGATTGACCTCTAAAAGAGAATTGGGAGTTGAGATCTCGCCTATTGTTACCGGTTTAATTATTACTTTGTTTTGATGCCCTGCGAGGCAAGTTGAGCTTTTATTGTATGTTCATGAAGACGATGGATGAAATTTTGAATTTTGGGTTGTAAAACTTTTTCGCATTACTTATTCAATTTCGAAGTTTATTCATGTCATAGCTTATGTTTTATTTTGGCCTCAATGGTGCATCACTCAACATTTGATGACGATGGATTTATACTTGAAATTTGAATTTTGTTATGAAAAATATCTTGTTGATTGTTAAAACGAAAAATTATCCATGTCACTACATACATGTTACAAGTAATAAAAATCATGAATAATTGATTCTAAGTCCAAAGTAGTTTGGATTAGTTGTCTCTATGTCATAATCTACTTAACCATATAAATAAGACAAGTATCGCCTAGATCTATGTGGTTCGGATCTTGGAATGGTTTAACCTCGGGTTGAACACTTGATGTTAATCTTATTTATTAGGGTAAGATGATTATGAATCCCTTCACCGTGTTTAATGTGAGAGGGATGACTGCTTGTAAGATATTGATCACACTTCGCTGAAAATTCCGTACAAGCGCATAACAAAGAGAAACTAATTAAAGAATCAATTGGGACATATAGATAGGATGCTTAGATCTAGTTGAGATGCTAAGATACCTTAAATCTATATCTATGACCACATTATGAATTGCGGGATTATCTCACAATTCATTCCTTACATAGACACATTCGTACATGGTGTCCCGTTGAAGGAAACCGGATATTAATGAATATGATCTGGTACATAATGGGTCAAATATGTGTATTCGACTTGTTAGCATACACATTGAATGTGACGAGCCAAGTCCTTAATCTTAATCCAACTTGAAAGTCTATTTAGCACCTTATGAGATATATCTTGAAAGAGTTCTTTACTTATATATATCAATGTTTTGTTGCTCTAAAGGAAGATAATAACTAAAACATTCCAGTGGAAGAACGTGAAACTTAAATGATAAACTTGATGTTGGCGCTAGCATATGATCAAGTGTCGGCATAAGAATGTCAGTTATCTTGACCATGAGTAATTACTTTCAAGGCTGATAAAAGTCATGTAGCCAAAGAGATATGGGTTCCTCACATCTAAGTGGCAATGATTTGATGGTGAGTCTTGTTCATGTCACCATCTATCGGAAGGCATAGTGGGCCCTGTGTTCACTAAGGTTATGAGAAGTAATTAATCATGAGATAAAAACCATTTTAAGTATGCGAATACTTTGCTTAATTCCATACCAAGGTGCAAACCGAGATAGTGTAAATGGAATTAACATGGATTGTATTGTAGACTACTTCAAATACCGACTAGGGGTAAAAGTTTCATGATGATTATTGTGGAAACTTTTCCTAGTGCTCATGTTGAAGGTCATTTGATACTCCTTGCTATTATTGCATTCTTATGGCAATAAAAGATTGAACGGATATACAAGACCGCGTTCCTTCATGGAACTATGTATTGAGGAAGTGCTTACCACACTCTCCGAGGGTCTTAGATATCCGTAGTATCCAAATTAAGTCTACAAGTGTGGGTAAGTCCTTTAGACTTATGCTAACATCGTAAAAGTAAGATCTTTGCTTTCGTGAGAAGATCAAAGTCATGAGTTTTCTAGAAGCATAGATAAGACTTTTACATATGTCAGGGCTAGTGGGAGCTTTTGTTGTATACCTAAGAGTATGTATCGATTGAAGATAATGTCCCATAGTTATGCGTTCTATGAACCTGAAATAGCAATTACTGTATCATGATAATACTTAGGAGATACAAAAATTTTGAAATTTTTAATTACAAGAAATACTTGTATATGTTCTTGATGTTTGACGACAAGAAATAAGACGTGGAGTAATTATTACTCTAATACTAATTTCTAATGGGATGAACTATCGATCATGATCGAAGTCGATGATCTTACTTTGTGGTGTTGATTATTGATTAGAAAAGTATTTAAGTATCACTGATCCTATTGTGAACTCTTGTAACAATGAGGACATGAGTACTTTAGCACATTGTTATATAATCTCTTTGACGGATACTTTGAATAGTAGTCTGGTCAAAAGAAAGTTATGAAGTTAACAAGAATACAAATGGATGTTTCATGGCAAATCCATTAAATAAGCCGTTGCCATAATGACTAGTGATGTTTGACATAATAGGTCATGTAGCATTTCTTATGCATATGATTTGGCTTGAAATATTGTTTTAGTAGTTGATTTTTTTATGTTAGCTTTGGGAACTGCAAGCAGTATCGTAACTTTTGATTGCTTTCGATATATAGTGGGGACTATATATACGCAGATGCAGTTACTTTCATTTGTCTTTACTGTGTTCCATCTTAGCATGTTTAACCACTTCCCTGAGTACTTATGCATTCTAGATTTCCACATTCAGTCATTTCTTAAGGGGAAGGAAGTTTAAGCTAAGACTAAGGTTAGGGTTTGGTCATGCATTAATCAAGGATTGAATGCAAGTGACGCAAAACTAACCTGTGCTTGAAATGAGTTTCAAGTGATTAGAAGACCCACACCTGAGTTCACTTCATGGATTATGGTCACAAGTGACTCGGGATGATAATATCATTTCATCCTTAGACCGGAGATACATGTGTATCCAAAGCATGAGTCTGCTTTATTTTGATTACTTTCAAACGTGGTTCGTGACTGGCCACTATAAAGGGAGTTTTCAAATAAAGTATGAAGCATGTGGTGGGGCTATGTAGTCAAAAGGATTTGTTCCTCTAGTTAGAGAGATATCCTTGGGCCCCTCGATGATTTGGCCCTGACACCAAATATGCATGGCCGTGCTCAAGTTACAATGATTTTAGATCAGTTGCAAACTTGTTATTTTGGTCACCACCAATCTAGAATTGAGAAACAGAATCGTGAACGATCTGGAGATTGATATCTTTCCATGTCTCGTGTTCACACGGATATCGCGAACAAAGGGATGTTTATGATCGCTTATCTATAGGACCGTTTAGCCTTTCTAGGCTACCAGGATTTGTCGATGATGACGTAACTCGTACCAACTTTGGGGCAAGCATGCTTTGCTAGAGCCGCTGCTTGTCTATGATGTTAGCAACGCTGTATCATGTGCAAGTGGGAGTCTGTTGGAATATGCCCACTGATACACGTGCACTAGCATCACTGCTGATGAGGTACGGGCCTATTGGGTCACACGCCAAGGGTAGATTCCAGCAGCACAACGCAAACATGAGAGAATATGAAATTAGGTTCCTGGCGACCTTCACGGGCCATGAAGTGGTCGTGAAGAGAAACCTTCCCGAGGCTTCACCACATGGACAAGTAGTCTTGAGAACACTACCTTCACGAGGGCTTCATGGCCCGTGAGAGCCCATGAAGGCAGGCACCAAGCTTTTATTGGACCACTCGTTGGCCCAATGAGAGTGTGCGGTGGAACCCGGCCTATGAGGCCTTCACGAGTGCTTTACGGCCCGTGAGAGCCTGTGAAGGCAGAAGTCAAAGCGTCACTTTGTTTTTATTGGACCTTTGTGTTGGTCCAATGAGAGAGTGGCAAGGTGGCCAACTCTGGTGGCTTTGGGACTTCTCTAGCCGTTATAAAAGGCAACTCAAACTCTCTCATTAGTCTTTCTTGCCAATTTGAACATACACACACACAATATGGTACTTGAACTCATATGGTGAGTTAAGTGAGTGTAACAAGAGCAAGAGGAACTTTCTTAGTGTTGTTGCTACTCCAGAAACGCGAGGACTTAGTGTGGTTCGTGTCTTGGGTCGTTAGCAAGACGGAATCTCGGTAAATTGGTGTGGACTATCAATAGAGGAGCTCGGATTCGAGTTCTTGAAGATCTTCCTAGCTCAGTGCATAGCTCCAGCCATGTGATGGTATATTTCTCCTCCTTCTCTTTTAGTTTCAGTTGCTATATTCGTTTGTAGTCACGATCCCCACTAGGGGAATACATGCATGTCGGTTTTAAATACTCGAAAACCCCGGTTTTGATGTCGTTGCTTCCGCTGCGTACGGGTGTTGGCGTGCATGTATTTCCTACAGCTTCTCATCTAAACTCGTGGCTAGACACACAAGGCTGACAGCGTGAAATTTTATTTTGTACAACCTATTTTTTGACCAAACCTTCTTTATCAATTTGCATGTTGCATCATGCACTCTTAAGTGCTCGTTCAACATCTCAATATTATACCCTAATTCTGTTAATTGAGCCAAGCTAAGTATATTACTATTTAATGTAGGAATGTAATATAACTCAGACACGACGTATTGCTCTCGAGTCTTGCTCTTGAATAAAAGAGTTTCCTTGACCTTAATCTGAACTTTTGACCCGTCACTAAAATGAAACTGTCCCGTCACCCTTTCATCAAGCTCGGGAAAAATACTTCGTACTCCCGTCATGAGACTGCTAGCCCCATTATCTAATTACCACGTGTTCACGTCCGTCTCGACATGGTGATCGGGGAAAACTTTGTCTTCATTTAGAAGCACCATAGAGGTCTGCTTCTCGTTGCACATAGTGAACATCAACACAGGTTCATCCTTCCGCGTCTGGGTCAAGTTGGCTTTAGCATTTTTTTTCCTTCGGTGGTGACCTACATTCCGACGCATACTGGCCATACCTACCACAATTAAAATACTTTATGTGTTTCTTTTCTCTAACTTTCTCTATGTGATGGTTGTTGTTTGAGTCTCGAGAAGCCGTAAAATTCCCACGAACCCCTCTTCCTCAACCACGATCACCACTCCAGCCACCTCTGTTGTGGTGGGACGTACCCCGTCCTCTTACTCACGTCGAACCATTTCCTCTTGAGTTCTTTTGGGTCGACCGACCCTCGGTCTTTGATAGTAACAAATTCCAGTGGTTGCTCGTGCTTCTGCGTCGATGTTTCAACCTGTCTTCGTAGGCTTTAATCATACCCATTGTCTCCTCGAATGGCATTGTGTCGAAGGGAGCCGCCCTAATAGCATGAGATGACAGCCTTGCATAGGAGTAGTTCTGACTCCGAGAATAGAATCTTATCCCCGCCGACTAAGCCCGGACTCTTTCGCATCACGCTAATTCAGTGCCAGCCGTTGGTGAAAGACCTGCATGGAGGGAATTAGTCTCCACTAGCCTCATTCAAAGAACGAAAAAGAAAAGGCTTACTGTTTAGGTAGGATAGATCGATGTGGTCCAATGGCTAAAGCTCTGCCAGCTTCTTGTAGACTTACTTCTCTTTAGGCTCCGAGTTATTTTTTTTTATGGTGAAATTCAACATCTGAGTACTGCTCAATATATTGAAGCCATCAATCGGAGGTACTTATGTGATACAGAGTCAAGAAGCGTTCTCACAGTATGCTGTCTTCGAGAGTGGCTCCAAGACTGCAATACCTTCATGCCATTCCACTAAGTTTACCAGCGAAATCATTCACGGTATCATTCTCTTTCATCTGAAGGGCCTCAAGCTTACCCTTCAACGTGTGTAGCCTTGCTTTCTACACTCGTTCTGCTCCAAGGTATCTGACTCTAAGAGATTCCCATATATCTTTTGTTGTTTTCTTCGTTGCAATCTACATCATTGAAAATGAAGGCCCGTGCCATCTTGTTCATCATCTTGTCCACCTCCTCCCCGGTATGTGGTTCAATGGATTCCCAAATCCCTTGTGCATCCATAATAGCCTCCATTTTTATAGCCCATTTTGTGTAGTTTGTCCACATCAACATCGGGCATTGAAATGGGACACTACCGCCCTCCCTTCCCTGTCAGTGACATATTCTTGGTTGGAGATACTTGGGCATCAACCTTTGGCTCCGATCACCAAGGCAGATTACCAAGCTACATAGAAACATTAATGAACGATACAAGAAATGTTGTTCTTTTGTGAAAGTTTTCACTGTATTTCTTGGAGTAAAAAATGAGTACATTACTTCTTCAAAATGAGAATAAAAATTAATAAATAAACTAGGAAACTTACAACTACCAACCTAAAAATATCGGAACAAACCCCCACATGCGGTACCCATTTAACAACTAACCCACAACCGTTTATTCTTCCATTAACTTGGTCAAACACATACCAAGTTAGAACTATTCCAACAGATGATTGCTAGTGCCCGGTGGAGTTGAAGTTGCTATTCTCACCATGAAAGTTGATGGTCTTGCTGCTAGTACAAAAACTTCAAAAAGAAACTATGATCCCCAAACCGCTTCCATACCATGGGATAAAGATATAGATGGTTTTGTCATTGGGGAAGGCGCTGGTGTTTTGTTAAACTAACAACCTAGTTTTACCAAAATAAATAAATAAAAGAATATCCTGTTTAGTAGGTTATCAAGGAAGTCAAGCTATGCTGTTAGTATGTGGTTTAAAATTTTATGTGACCATTTCTTATACTATTCGTGACCATACAAGATGTTTGTCCCCGTGAAGATTGAACTTAGGTCTCTTATGAGACTTTCCGGACATTCTACTATTAGACTATTTTAAGATGATTTCTCATTGGATCATATATATTCATTATTTGGTGTATATGTAGGTAATGGAGAGTTTAGAACATGCAATGAAAAAGGAGCACCCATAGTTGTGGATACTTGGGAGGTGCAATGAACTATGATGCTCATCATATGACTAGTCCACAACGAGATGGTTTGTGTGTTTCATCCTGCATTCAGAAAAGTCTTGTGGATGCTTGTGTATCCGTAGAGAAGGTATTTTAATTTTTTTTTGGATTTTTTAATTTACTTATATCATGCCAAATCTTAGGATATTTAACTCATAAAATTTTCACTAGATCCAAACAAGAAATAAGGGATTAAAGTAATCTCTTTTAGTTTCTAAATCTTATAGACGGTCTTGGTTTAGTAATATTAACCATTCAACCAATGTGTTCGCATGAAAAATGGCATAAACAAGAGTAAGAAAGAATGGAAGTACTAGATCTAGTGAGAAAGGTTATTGGGTAACACAAAAAGGCACTATGTAGACACATCTTGAACATCAATATTGACCTTCCCTCTTTGTTGAAAAGTAAGTTCTAAAAGTTGGTGCTATAACTAGATCGATTGGTGGGTATACTTTGGGGTCCAAGCCTAGCTACTACCCATCCTTAACATTTGACATTGAACTACTCAAATTAAAAAAAGTCCGATCAAGTAGCTTCTCATGGAATGGTGATGATAAGGTAGGCTTGCATAGGGATGGTCCCGAAAGCAATTAAGGAACTAAAAGAACTATTATCCCTAAATCCTAATTAACTGTCTCTTAATGACTAAAACAATTATAGGCAATGCACTCTAAATGGAAAAAAATGGTTCATGTTCAAGTTTTTCTGAAAGTTTGTTAAGGAACCCTCCCTTGAGGGCCTCATCATCAGTATCATGGTTAATATGGAGATGCTAAATCATGTAACACATGCTGGCATGTATCATGGTTTGATTCTTGAAGCTCCACTAGATTGCCATTGAAGACGATAAAATCTCTTACCTCACAGCCAAAGAACATGTGTTAGGGATTGAACAACATTTCATATCCACAAGCACGAAACTACTGGTCTCCATGATGAAAATAACTTGTCCCCATAACGTTTTGCGTAGTAGTGAACCAATGTGATTAGATGTAAGGTGCTTTACTCCTGTATAAAGTAACACGTTATCTTTTATGCCCAATCATGGTAAGACGTAGTTTTTGTTCTTCTATTCCATGAGAGGCTTGTTCCTCCACATTGTAATTCACCACAAGAAACAAAGGAATTAGAAGGAGATTTCCTACATACCGAATTCCGTAAAAGGGCATTTGGTTCACAGATTGTTTTTCAATGGAATTGGAATTCATTAAGGAATTGGAATTCAAAAGATTTTTATTTGGAATCTAGATCCTAGCTTATTGTGTTTGGAGGTTCCAGGAATTGGAATTCTTTTCCCCACCACAAAATACCAATGAGACCTACCACCATCATCCCACCACCATCGCTACCTTCACCACCGCCTCACCGTCGTTGCCGCCACCCCAATGTCGCCCACCATTTCGCCACTGTCGAAGCAAGGAAATTCCGTTACCCATTGTCGACAAAAAAGGTGGTGTTGTGTTGGGGTGATTGTTCTTTATACTATAGTGCCTCACTATTAGTGATTTTTTATTGCAATATTTTCGGGAAACGTGATGTGATCATGTTATTAAGGAGTTAACAAGTGTAATTTTACCACAATATGGTGATCAGAAAAGATGGAAGAACGTAAACTGAGTTTTCAATAGAAACTAATTAAATCATGGTGAATTAAAGGTAAGAGAACGAAAATGGGTCATTGGAAGAGAGTTCTACTTTCAATCTGGAAATTGTAGAATAATGAAAACCCCGTAGGTATTTTGTATTACATTGACAACTATTTATAGAGTACAAAGGGTAAAATAGAAACCCTAATGGGCCGTAGCCTATCTATACAATTGTGCTAGGTCATCCTAGACTAAACTCTAATCTATATTCTATAATACTCCCCCGCAGTGAGAGTGGTAGAAGATCGGACGCTCTCATTGTAGCAAAAAATACAATGAAAGAAATTAAAAACATAAGAAAAAAAAGATATGTAGAAAAAAAACAAAGATAAAATGAAAAGAATATAGATATATAGAAAAGAACACTCCGTGGCAGCAAGGTGGCGACGAGTTAGCGGCCAAAGAGGGTGGCAAGAAGAGCGGCAGCGATGGTAGGAGCTACGACTGCAGCAGCAGGAGCTACAACTATGGCGGCGGCGGCAAGAGGCGCGGCGGCTACGGGCGGCAACGGTAGGAGCTACGACTGCAATGGCAGGAGCTACAACTAAGATGGTGGCAAGAAGCGTAGCGGTGGCAAGGGAGAGAAAACTAATAATTTTTTATTAACAATGCGTCCCCGGGGTAGGACGAGAGGGTAAAGAACCGAATTTTTTATATATAGAACCGAGATCACCTGCGAACACCACAAAACGTTCGTATTTTTACCAAATTTTGCGAACACCCAAAACTTTTCACCAAAATCAATTTTTTATATATAGTCAATTATTGTGTACTGTGATTTATATATTTATTTTATTATTATTATTATTATATATTTATTATTATTATTATATATTTATAATTATTATTGTGTTTATAAACATAAGATGCAGCGACTTTATATAAGATGCAGTAATTTTATACTAGATGCAGTTATTTTATGTTAGATGCAGTGGTTTTTAAAACAAGATGTATTGGTTCTTAAATGAGAATCTATCGATTAATTCGTGCACGATGAACTAGTTTTAAGAGATTTCCGTATTTTTTAGATATTATGTAATGATTTTAAGTTGGATGCAATGATTTTATAAACTAGATGCAGGGGTTCCTAAAGTTTTAATTTTAAGGGGTGTTATTATTGGATCCTCATCCTATATATATATATATATATATATATATATATATATATATATATATATATACACCAAGAAAATATACGTAGGTTCACTATCTTTAACTTCACTCTCTTGTAAAAAAATGGAAGCTCGAGCTTTACTCCGGTTCACACCTCTGCCCGTGTGCCCCCTTCACAAGAACTCTTTACCCCTACTCGTCAAATTATCATCGCGCACCACCACTAAAAACCGCCCCGTACTAGCATTACTGGCCTCCGCCACTGCTCCAAAACGGGAAAAAGATTCATCAAAACGGGTAGTAATTACGGGTATGGGACTGGTCTCGGTGTTCGGAAACAACATTGACACATTTTATGACAGACTCTTAACCGGGGAGAACGGAATCACGTTAATAGATAGATTCAATACTTCGAATCTCCCGTTAAAATTTGCTGGCCAGATTCGAGACTTTCAGTCAAATGGGTATATTGATAAAGAAAACGACCAGAAACTTGATGATTGTCAAAGATATTCTATTGTTGCAGGGAAAAAAGCTCTTGAACATGCAGCTCTTGGTGGTGATGAACTCCACAAGGTTTGAAACTTAATATTCTTTTTTTCATGTTTCAGAATGTTGAATAATAACCGGGAAGGCATGAAGCGGTCTCTCTACCTACGGGTAACAATATGATCGTCTATTTTACATCCTTATGCTCTACCTCTTGCGAGATTGGGTATTATTGTTATTGACTAAAATTTTGAATAATTGCTTACCATAATTTCTAGTCGTTTTTTTTTTGGATCAGATCGTTAAGGAGCGTGCGGGTGTGATTATCGGGTCAGGAATGGGAGGTATATCTGCATTTTCAGATGGTGTGGAGGGTATGATAAAGAGTGATAATAAAATCACCCCATTTTTCACACCTTATTACATAACAAACATGGCTCCAGCCTTACTTGCAATTGATCTCGGGTTTATGGGACCAAACTACTCAATATCTGCTGCTTGTGCAACATCAAACTATTGCTTTTGTGCTGCTGCCAATCATATCCGTGAAGGGGATGCTGATTTGATGATTGCTGGTGGAGTTGAAGCTGGTATTCTCCCCGTCGGAGTTGCAGGTCTAGCTGCTAGTACAGCAACTTCAAAAAGAAACCATGATCCCCAGACTGCTTCCAGACCGTGGGATAAAGATAGAGATGGTTTTGTCATTGGGGAAGGCGCTGGTGTTTTGGTAAACTACCACCCTCGTTTTATAAGGAAAAATTTTTTTTAAGCATTTCTTGTTTTAGCAGGTTATCATTGAAATCATGCTATGCCAAGATGTTTGTCCTAGTGTGGATTGAACCTGGTCTCTTACCTTCGATCATATATATATATATATATATATATACCGAAAAATGATCAAATAATCATCTCTTTTACGCTATTTACTTTAATTTTCTTTTTATTTGATCCCATCCCTATATATATATATATATATTGAAATGTTTATTTGAGAATCGTTTTATTGCGAGAACCAATCTTAGCCGTCTAATTCCCCCTCCTTCAATCCCTCCACGCTCTTCATCCATGAATTCCATTATCCAAAATCAACGGCTAAGATTGGTTCTCGCAGTTCTCGCAATAAAAACCGTTCTCAAATGAACCTTTCCATATATATATATATATATATATTAATTATTTGGTGTGTATGTAGGTAATGGAGAGTTTAGAACACGCAATGAATAGGGGAGCACCCATAGTTGCAGAATACTTGGGAGGTGTAGTAAACTGTGATGCTCATCATATGACTAGTCCACGACCGGATGGTTTGTGTGTTTCATCTTGCATTCAGAAAAGCCTGGTCGATGCTCGTGTATCCTTAGAGGAGGCATTTTATTTTTTTCTCTATGCTTTTAATTTACTTGTATCATGTCAAATTTTAGGGATATTTAACCGATAAAATTTCACTAGATCCAAACAAGAAATAAGGGATTAAAGTAATTCCTTTTTGTTTCTAAATCTTATAGACGTACGGTCTTGGTTTAGTAATATTAACCGTTCAATTAATGCATTAGTGTGGAAAATGGCAGAAACAAAACTAGGAGATAATGTACGTACTAAGATATGATGTGAAAGATTATTGGGTAACACAACAAGGGACCATGGAGACACATCTTGATTGAACATCAACATTGACGAGTTAGGCCTGGTAATTCGGGTCGTGTTCGTGTTAAATAGTTCATGTCGTGTTTGTATCAACCATTTTCGTATCGACCCATTTTCGACTCAGTTTAGTTTGGTGTCGTGTTCGGTTTGTGTCACTTAATTCGTGTTCGATTCGGGTCGTGTTTTTGTGTCGACCCGCTTTTTGGATAAAAAATCAAATTATGTTTTTGGTCAAATAACTTGATTTTCATGTCGGGTTTCATATCGAATTATTTTTCAGAAAAATGTTGGATATTCTTCTTATGTTGCAGACAACGGGCGAGGGACTACCAAACGATGTACGACAACGATGGAGATGGGTTGTCGGTGTCGTAAGGGAGGTCTGGAGGATAGGGTTAGGAGTTCCTCTTTTCTTCTCCCTTATTTTCATATTTCTATTATTGTTAATTGTAATCTTGTTACATATTAACTTGTTTTTTTAAATAATATTTATTAATTTATCAAAATAAAAATTTTAAATGATAACAATCCACCAACTTTGGAGGTAAAAAAATTAAAAATTGTAAAAGTACCACCACTTTTATATTGTAATTAGTTATTTATTTATAATTTCAAATTTCTAAATATTTTAAGTTAAATGTTTTTAGGTTATTTTTATTATTATTAAAAAAATCGTGGTAAAGAGGTTATCTTCGGGTTATCGTGTTCGTGTCGTGTTCGTGTCGACCAGTTTCGTGTCATTTTCGGATCAACCTATTTCTGACCCAATTCAGTTTCATGTCGTGTTCGTGTCGACCTAGATCGTGTTCGGTTCAGGTTGGGTTTCGGGTCGTGTTAGAATTTTCCAGCCCTAATTGACCTTCCCTCTTTGTTTGAAAAGTAGGAAATAATGTAAGTGCTAAAAGTTGGTGTGATAACTAGATGGCTTGGTGGGTATATATACTTTGGGGTTCTAGCCTAGCTACTACCCATCTTTAACGCTTGACCTTGACAATGTACTCAAATTAGAAAAAAAATCCAATCAAGTAGCTTGTCATGGATAAGTTAGGCTTGCGTAGGGATGGTCGATCCTGAATTGAAAGCAAGAAACTAAAAGAACTCTCATCCCTAATTCCTAATTAACTTGCGTAAGGGTCCTAGCTTTTTTGGGCCGGCCCTGCACATAGTTGAAATCCATCTTCTCATATGACTAAAATCGTTATACCAATTGAAATTATTCCTCCTTTTGAACTCACGAGTGCAACTTCTTCAAGGAGAATTCCTTCTTAATCTCCATATGATTTGGTCATTGAGGTATAAACATCCTGTGTGAAAAGTTCATTTGAGAACCGTTTTTATTGCGAGAACCGCGAGAACCAATTTTAGCCGTCCAATTCCCCCTTCTTCAATTAGATTGTCCACCCATGAATTCCTTACATGCACCCTGCCACACTCAATCCCCCCACGCTCTTTATCCATAAATTTCATTATCCAAAATGAACGGCTAAGATTGGTTCTCACGATTCTTGCAATAAAAACGGTTCTCAAATGAACCTTCCCCAACATCCTATTTAGTATAGTCTCCTTACATCAAGGGTAAGTAGTACATGTATATTTTAGACAGCGCTGATATGTGTAGCTAGATCCTCGCATAACACAATCACTGCCAAGGTGGTGTTAGTTGTTTAAGACAAATGGTCTTATCTCTTATTCCATATATGTAGGAAAAGATGTGGCACAAAGATCTGAAATCTAAGAATCCAAGGTTTGTAAGGTTGAAATAACAATTGACTACTTCTAAGATTAAGTGAAAAAAGATTTGTGTAGTGCTTGATTATGTCTGATCTTAAGTAAACATTCTTTATATTGAAATTAAAATAAACAAGTCCTTAATTAGTTAATTTAACCCCTCAAATGAATGTTGATATGTTTTATTTCTACATCAAACCTCTAGTGTTTTTCTGTTGGATTGTTAGGTAAACTACATTAACGCACATGCAACTTCCACTGTAGTTGGGGATTTGGCTGAAGTAAAGGCGATCAAAAATGTTTTTAAGAACACTAATGAAATCAAAGTGAACTCTACAAAGGTGATCAAACCCTCTCACGATTCTCCATTTCTTGATACACAACAGCAACTCGATTTGATATTTTCTTCTTCTTTATGCTTAATCAGTCTATTATTGGACATACTATGGGCGCAGCCGGAGGTATGGAAGCTATTGCCACAATTAAAGCCATTCAAACCGGATGGTTGCATCCTACCATTAATCAGTTTGTACGTGCATGAGATCCATATCTCGTAAATTATAGGATTAAGAGCATCTCAAGTTGAGGGGTCACGGCAAGAATTAAGCCCTTGTTTAAAGTAAAGTTGGACCTTTGTAAGACTTATGGATTTTTGTTATAAAGGAACATGACAGACCATGTTTCCTTCAACTTGAGAGGATCCTAATCAATATGATGTCCTTAATTTGTGTCCCTAATTATTGATTATATAATTCATTTTCTTTTCTCAATTGTAGAATCTGGAACCTGTTGTAGATTTTGATACTGTTGCAAATGAAAAGCAGCAACATGATATCAACGTTGGTGAGTTTATTGTTTATTCTCCCTCATATGGCAGGTTACGGTATGTTTTTAAGCTCATTTATTTGACGTTTCTTTCTTATGCAGCCATTTCAAATTCATTTGGTTTTGGTGGACACAACTCCGTTATAGTACTGTGTGCATTCAATCTTTGATAGAGATATATCTCTGTGTATTGTATACACACAGATACATCATGTGTATGCATGGAAGGCCATTGGGTACGCGTTCAGGGGTGGATGACCTAAGAATTTATATAACTTATATATGTTTAATATATATCTTTTCAAGCACACTCAATTAGAAACTATTTGGAAGCGCAAGTTTAATACGATTAATCTATAACTCAATAGCCGGGGCATGCCACAAAAATACTAGATAAACCATTTGATAGTGTTCTTTTGTTTTGGTTGTTAGTGTTGAATTGTGGAAAAACCCTCTTAGGGGAAGTTTCATTTGAAAACCAATTTTATTGCGAGAACATCGAGAACCGTTTGTGGCCATTGCTCATAATTAATCAAGGATTAATATTAATTGTAGCAAACATGTAATTAATTAAAAACACATCCGTCATTTTAAATTTCAAAAAATGTTGGATGGGTATTTTAGGCAAATTGCCTAAATAGGGGGGGGGGGCACTTACCCCCACTTTCTTAGACCATTCGTTATGCTTCACTCGATTACACTGGTAGCATTGGGTAAGGTATGGGAATATCATTACGTGATTTTTGAGTTGAATATCGGGTAGACCTTTCGAGTATATACACTCGATGGAAAAAGTCTACACAACCCCCACCCCCACCCCCTCTCAACCTATAACACACACACGTCTAATTTTTTAATATAAAAATAAAAAAAGTGGGAAGAGTTTAAATGAGAAGTATAACACTTAATTTGGGTAGGGAGAAGGAAATGGAATAGGAAATGATGTGGCGTTGATGTGACATTGGGTAAGGGAGAGGAAAAGGGAAGGAATAACCCATGGCCTTAAAACTAAAATATCTATCAAATGGAAAAGTATTAAAATATGAAAATTATACCAAATTAACGAAAAAAATATGCTCTTTAATATGACATCCATATTGCTATACTTTTTCAAAAGAAAAATCGTTTTTGCCAGTTTTTTTTTCTAGCACAGCATAAAATATTTGCACATGTGCATATAACACTCAATTTTTTCAAACACATGTGCATATGTGCACTACCTGTTCATACTGCATATGTGCATCTTGGTGCATATATGCACCGTGCACGTGTACATTTCGTGCATATATGCACATGCACGTGTATATGTACCACTCACTTTTCTTTCAAAGAAAAAAATTAGTTTTTCGTAGGTTTTTTTCTAACACATCATCACATATATACCACTCGTTTTTTTCCAGCACATGTGCATATTACAGTAGGATTGTTTTAGCAAACACAGTAAAGTCACATACGCACGATGCATATTACTATAAATTGTGCACATTACAGTGAATTTTTTAGCACGTACAATACGTCACATATGCACAGTTCATATGTGCACCACGTGTCCGTATTCTTGGGTTTTGTTCTAGCACATCGGTGCACGTGTGCATTGTACATATGGAAATTTTCTTTGATTTTGGCAAAGAAATAAATGTGCATATATGCACCTAAATGCACGTGTGCACAAGCACATATGCATATAAACCAAAATCAAGGACTAGTCATAGTCTATATACAAATCTTGCTAAATTAGTTTTTTACTAATTTTAGTCATAGATAAACAAAAAATAATATAATATATAAGATGAGATAACAGTGTTATATGGTAGATATTGTTAAAGAAACAAAAATAAAAAATAAGTTTGATATTAATTCGATGTGACCATCCCATTGACAAGTCAAATAATTCAAGTGGGAATGGTTTATTTGTGATTCTTGTTGAATTAGTAGTACGGTCCCCATCATTATAATCAAAGAACTCTTCATTATAAAAATCTCATGTAATCATTTCTTCTAGCGTATGGCACACAAAATTCAATTTATAAAGAAAACTCCTTTTTCTCTATCATTCTCGAAACTCACTGTTTTTCCCAACGAAGTATAAAACTAACAATGATTATTATCAAAATGCGGAAATAGTTTTAAAATAACGAACATACGAAAGTTTTGAAAGTAAGATTATATTAATAACCAGACTTCAAAGAGTGCACAAGAACAAAATTGAGAACCGAGTACAAACTAAACAAGAACAAACTTGAATGCAAATTAGCGAACAAATGCTTAACCTTTTCTCGAACAATGAGAAGGTATTTATACGCTAAGTAAATTAATCCTGACCATCTAATTTAATTACACGTGTACTGCTCTTCATAAAGCTAGGAACAGAAAATAAGATTTTCGTTTCAAGTTCCCTCGGATGGGCTGATTGCGCACTTTACATAACAAGAAGAAGCAAGTATGCTGGCATGTCTTCAGTGATGAAGACCCTTTGATAACTGAAGACTAACTTCAGTTGACGTTCACTTCAGAACAAATCTTCAGATGAACGTTAGGTTTCTTTCTTCGGATGTGGTGCGTCAGAACAATTTACAAAAGAATAATGTATACTCCTTCAGGTGCTTTCTTTGAAAGCTCCTTCAGAAATGGAGTATATACAAATAAAGGACTAACAATCTCCCCCTATTTGTTTATAATCCATGACTATTTACAAGAATGAATAAAGAATAAAGAAAGTTACTCTACAAAATAATAGGTTTGAACTCATCAGGAGTGGGTTCACTTGGAGTTTTGAGCTCCACTTGTTTCAGATACTCATCCAAAATGTCTTTGATAGCAGGATCTTTATGATCAATGAAGTATCTGAGAGATTTCAGATGAAGAAGATTAGCCCTAGGAAATTCTGATACTCTCTGAAAACGAATCTTATCGTTAGCATCAAGGAAGTAGAACCCTCTTGGATTAGAGAGAACCTTTCCTACGTCAGGAATGAATCCGGGAGGTAAGGAAGTGTCGACGTCTTTGCAGTTGGGAGGCTCTCCAATAGAAATCAGCTCTAGAATCTGTTGCTAAGACTTTTTGTTTGTGAGCTTTCTTCTTTGAAATTTTAATTTTTCAGCTCTTGAGGGTCTATCCTTTTGATGTAAGACATCAACGTCAGATCCTCTCTTCTTTATTCCCTCTTGGTAATACTCGATCACTTTGGTGATCTCTCTTTGAACAAATTCAACATCCTCAGTTAGCTTGTGTTTTGATAGACAAGCCATGATTTTAGCCCATTCGGTGAAGGCACACTTTAGCTTGACTTACCTGACAGAGTATGCAACAAAGATAGGAAGGTTTCTACGTTGAAGGTTCAGAAAAATTTCATTTTTAACTTTCTTCAGTCTCACTGAAGTGATCTTCTCTGGATGTATTCTTTGATATCGAGAAACCAACCATTCTTCTTTTTTAGCATTCATTATATGTTTCTTCTTTTCTAGCATAGCCTTTTCAGCTTCGATCTCCTCCTAAAGCTGTTTTTGGTGTTCCAAAGGTGATAAATCGATTTTATTTGCAGCAACTTCTTCAAGAGCCAACTTTTCTGCTGCTTGTCTTCCAAGTTCATCAGCCATTCTCTTTTCTTTGGCATTCAGATTTTCATCATCTGAGTCATCGTCACCATATGTACCTATTCTCATCAGATTATCCGGAAAACTTATTATTACTTTCCCTTTACTTTTGTCAACATGGCTAGGTTGACCACTAAAGGATGGAGCCGCTGATTGTATGGGGATCTGAGAGACATTCTGTTCAGTCAATACGCTTGTTTCAACATCCCTAATTATTTGCTGACATTCAGCTCCGTCTATCTCTGATCTGAACATTTCAGCTTTCCTTTGATCAAGTAGACGTTTGAGCTCCCCCTCAGTATGTGCCTTAGCTTCTTCAGCTTTGGCTTTTTCTTCTTCAAGGCTTTATTTTTATTTTCTTCAGTGGCTTTGAGGTGAGCCACTTCATTTTCTAATCTTTGCATTGCCTCAACTCTGGAAAATTTTCTCTGCCATTTGATAATTTTGCGATCAGTGATAACTTTTTTCTTATAATTTGACAGATTTTGGACTGTCTTCAAAATTTATCCCCCTTAAAAGCTGCAGAGATTCTTGAAGCTTCTATTGAGCGGGACAGGGCCGAAATCTCATTTGAGAGACCAGAGAAGGAGGGAGCAAATAGATCCTGTAAATGACGTATTAATGCTGCTTCTGACAGATTTACATCATGAAATTTGTCGACTTTGGAGGAGAGAGAATGCACAGAATGAAGGAATTTGTTTGGCATAACCGAGTAGCAATGGAAGCAAGATATGATAAAACAATCTAAGTTAACCAAACAAACACACATCCATGGACCAAAATCTAACAATGAACTTGCAACTAAATAAAAGAACAAGATGGATATAAATGTACCACAATGAAAGCACAACAATCTTCCCCTTGTCAAGCTTCAAGAATCCAAACAAGTCTAGCTTCAAGAATCCAAACAAGGATTCCTCTAATGAAGTCCACCCCAAGTTGTGTTGATTCCCAAATGCTAGTTAGTTGATGTGTAACCACCAAGACAACAATCAAGTATATTCTTACACTCTTGTGCACCAAAAGAACACCAAGAAGAAGATCAAGTTTGAGAGAACTTTCTTGTGCATGATCTAACTCCAAGAACACCTAAAAGCCTGTTCTTGAGCAGAGAAAAACGTAGCCTCTTTGTCTACCCAAGTTAATGACAAAACACCATTAAATCAAGTGTTTAAGGCTATTAATTCTACTGTTACAGCGAACGTACACAGCCCGTGTTGATCAACACGGCCGTGTAGGCCCAAAGCCCATGGCCTCAATTGGGCCAAGATAGCCCGTGTCTAGTAGGCTCAACACGGCCCGTGTTCACCTACACGGCCGTGTTGGCCCAAAGCACACAACCCTGTTTTGTGCCTAAACGCCCCGTGTTAGTTGGGCTAGACACGGTCCGTGTTCAAGAACACGGCCCGTGTACCATGATGCCAAAACCTATTTTGGCCTTTTCTCTCTTTTGCTTGATCGTGTTGCTGGAATCAATACTTGATGTGTGACCCAATAGGCTTATACTTCATCAGCAGCGCTATTAACTCGTTCGTGTCAGCGGGCATATTCCAACAGACTCCCACTTGTACGTGACACGACTACGAAAAATAACACAAACATAGAGCGGCCTCTAGCAAGACATCTATGCTCTCAAGTCAGTATAGGGTATGCCACTCTTGACAAGATCCCAATCATGAAATGATTGTCCTAAAGACAAATGAACATGTACATCCCTTTGTTCGCGATATCCTATGTGAACACAAGGCATGGAATAAAGTCAACCTTCAGATCGTTCACGATTATGTTTCTCGATTCTAGATTAGTGGTGACCAACAAACCAAGTTAACATTGATCCATCATCAATATAACTTGAGCACGGCCATGCGTATGAACGTCAGCACTCAATCATCGAGGGGCCCATGGATATCTTCTCTATACACAGAGGAACAAATTCCTTTCGACTACATAGTCCCGCCACATAGACAATACTCTACCCAATCATCTCCCTTATAACGACCAATTACGGACCGCGTTAGCAAACGATCAAAGCAAAGCAGATCTATGCTTTGGGATCACATGTATCTCTAGTTTAAGGATGAAACGCCATCATCATCCCGAGTTACTTATGACCAAAACCATGAATCGAACTCGGGCGCGGGTCCTCCAATCACTTGAAACCCCTTTCAAGTATAGGCAAGAATCACGTTTTAACAAAACCAACTCTTTACCTCAACCTTACCATAAAGTATAACCGATTGTGGAGATTTTAGAACGGAAAACATTCTCGGAAGTGTTTAAACATGCTAAGATGGAACACAATAAGGATTCATAAAATACCCGCCCTCGGCGTATTATTAAATCTCCATTTAATAATCGATGTAGTATGAATTGCAATACTGCTTAACGTCCCCAAAATATATGTACAAATCAAACATAAACCAAAACATATTCAAGCCAAGTTATATGCATTAGAAATGCTAATTGACCTAGTATGATAAACATCACTAGTCCATAACAACGGCTTAACTAGTGGATTTGTACCACAACACCCACAAGTACTTTTGTTATTCAATTATATATCTTTTGACAAGACTACTTCAAAAGTATGCATCAAAGAGATCTTACTTTTCAAAAAGGTTAAAGTAATCACACCTTCATTGTCTCAAAAACCCGCAATAGGGTTAGTGATACTTAAGAACCAACAATCAACACCACAAGTTAGGACCATAAACTCTGATCAAAATCAGCGGTTTATCCTAACAAAAACACGCATTAGAGTAACTACTTACTCCAAGCCTATTCCATTTGTCAAACACCAAGAACATACCTCTATATTTCTTGAACTAAATACTATCCAATTTTGTATCTCCTAAATGCCCTTATGAAGCAGTAACTCCTGAATTAGGTTTGTAGATAACCTAATATCGGGACATTATCTTCAATAGACATTTAACACTAGGAATACAACAAAGCTCCCACTAGCCCTGACATACATAAAAAGTTTTATCTACGCTTCTAGAAAACTCGTCACTATGTTTTTCTAATAGTAAGCAAAGATATTTCCTTTAAGATGCTAGCATTAGTCCGAATTGGACTTATCCACTTTTGTAGACATAACACGGATACTACAGACGTATATTAAGACCCTCGGAGAGTGTTATAAGCACTTCCTCATCATATTGTTCCATGACGGAACACGGTCATTAATCTTAATCCAACTTGAAAGTCTATTTAGCACCTTATGAGATATATCTTGAAAGAGTTCTTTACTTATATATATCAATGTTTTGTTGCTCTAAAGGAAGATAATAACTAAAACATTCCAGTGGAAGAACGTGAAACTTAAATGATAAACTTGATGTTGGCGCTAGCATATGATCAAGTGTCGGCATAAGAATGCCAGTTATCTTGACCATGAGTAATTACTTTCAAGGCTGATAAAAGTCATGTAGCCAAAGAGATATGGGTTCCTCACATCTAAGTGGCAATGATTTGATGGTGAGTCTTGTTCATGTCACCATCTATCGGAAGGCATAGTGGGCCCTGTGTTCACTAAGGTTATGAGAAGTAATTAATCATGAGATAAAAACCATTTTAAGTATGCGAATACTTTGCTTAATTCCATACCAAGGTGCAAACCGAGATAGTGTAAATGGAATTAACATGGATTGTATTGTAGACTACTTCAAATACCGACTAGGGGTAAAAGTTTCATGATGATTATTGTGGAAACTTTTCCTAGTGCTCATGTTGAAGGTCATTTGATACTCCTTGCTATTATTGCATTCTTATGGCAATAAAAGATAGTGAACGGATATACAAGACCGCGTTCCTTCATGGAACTATGTATTGAGGAAGTGCTTACCACACTCTCCGAGGGTCTTAGATATCCGTAGTATCCAAATTAAGTCTACAAGTGTGGGTAAGTCCTTTAGACTTATGCTAACATCGTAAAAGTAAGATCTTTGCTTTCGTGAGAAGATCAAAGTCATGAGTTTTCTAGAAGCATAGATAAGACTTTTACATATGTCAGGGCTAGTGGGAGCTTTTGTTGTATACCTAAGAGTATGTATCGATTGAAGATAATGTCCCATAGTTATGCGTTCTATGAACCTGAAATAGCAATTACTGTATCATGATAATACTTAGGAGATACAAAAATTTTGAAATTTTTAATTACAAGAAATACTTGTATATGTTCTTGATGTTTGACGACAAGAAATAAGACTTGGAGTAATTATTACTCTAATACTAATTTCTAATGGGATGAACTATCGATCATGATCGAAGTCGATGATCTTACTTTGTGGTGTTGATTATTGATTAGAAAAGTATTTAAGTATCACTGATCCTATTGTGAACTCTTGTAACAATGAGGACATGAGTACTTTAGCACATTGTTATATAATCTCTTTGACGGATACTTTGAATAGTAGTCTGGTCAAAAGAAAGTTATGAAGTTAACAAGAATACAAATGGATGTTTCATGGCAAATCCATTAAATAAGCCGTTGCCATAATGACTAGTGATGTTTGACATAATAGGTCATGTAGCATTTCTTATGCATATGATTTGGCTTGAAATATTGTTTTAGTAGTTGATTTTTTTATGTTAGCTTTGGGAACTGCAAGCAGTATCGTAACTTTTGATTGCTTTCGATATATAGTGGGGACTATATATACGCAGATGCAGTTACTTTCATTTGTCTTTACTGTGTTCCATCTTAGCATGTTTAACCACTTCCCTGAGTACTTATGCATTCTAGATTTCCACATTCAGTCATTTCTTAAGGGGAAGGAAGTTTAAGCTAAGACTAAGGTTAGGGTTTGGTCATGCATTAATCAAGGATTGAATGCAAGTGACGCAAAACTAACCTGTGCTTGAAATGAGTTTCAAGTGATTAGAAGACCCACACCTGAGTTCACTTCATGGATTATGGTCACAAGTGACTCGGGATGATAATATCATTTCATCCTTAGACCGGAGATACATGTGTATCCAAAGCATGAGTCTGCTTTATTTTGATTACTTTCAAACGTGGTTCGTGACTGGCCACTATAAAGGGAGTTTTCAAATAAAGTATGAAGCATGTGGTGGGGCTATGTAGTCAAAAGGATTTGTTCCTCTAGTTAGAGAGATATCCTTGGGCCCCTCGATGATTTGGCCTTGACACCAAATATGCATGGCCGTGCTCAAGTTACAATGATTTTAGATCAGTTGCAAACTTGTTATTTTGGTCACCACCAATCTAGAATTGAGAAACAGAATCGTGAACGATCTGGAGATTGATATCTTTCCATGTCTCGTGTTCACACGGATATCGCGAACAAAGGGATGTTTATGATCGCTTATCTATAGGACCTTTTAGCCTTTCTAGGCTACCAGGATTTGTCGATGATGACGTAACTCGTACCAACTTTGGGGAAAGCATGCTTTGCTAGAGTCGCTGCTTGTCTATGATGTTAGCAACGCTGTATCATGTGCAAGTGGGAGTCTGTTGGAATATGCCCACTGATACACGTGCACTAGCATCACTGTTGATGAGGTACAGGCCTATTGGGTCACACGCCAAGGGTAGATTCCAGCAGCACAACGCAAACATGAGAGAATATGAAATTAGGTTCCTGGCGACCTTCACGGGCCATGAAGTGGTCGTGAAGAGAAACCTTCCCGAGGCTTCACCACCTGGACAAGTAGTCGTGAGAACACTACCTTCACGAGGGCTTCATGGCCCGTGAGAGCCCATGAAGGCAGGCACCAAGCTTTTATTGGACCACTCGTTGGCCCAATGAGAGTGTGCGGTGGAACCCGGCCTATGAGGCCTTCACGAGTGCTTTACGGCCCGTGAGAGCCTGTGAAGGCAGAAGTCAAAGTGTCACTTTGTTTTTATTGGACCTTTGTGTTGGTCCAATGAGAGAGTGGCAAGGTGGCCAACTCTGGTGGCTTTGGGACTTCTCCAGCCTTTATAAAAGGCAACTCAAACTCTCTCATTAGTCTTTCTTGCCAATTTGAACATACACACACACAATATGGTACTTGAACTCATATGATGAGTTAAGTGAGTGTAACAAGAGCAAGAGGAACTTTCTTAGTGTTGTTGCTACTCCAGAAACGCGAGGACTTAGTGTGGTTCGTGTCTTGGGTCGTTAGCAAGACGGAATCTCGGTAAATTGGTGTGGACTATCAATAGAGGAGCTCGGATTCGAGTTCTTGAAGATCTTCCTAGCTCAGTGCATAGCTCCAGCCATGTGATGGTATATTTCTCCTCCTTCTCTTTTAGTTTCAGTTGCTATATTCGTTTGTAGTCACGATCCCCACTAGGGGAATACATGCATGTCGGTTTTAAATACTCGAAAACCCCGGTTTTGATGTCGTTGCTTCCGCTGCGTACGGGTGTTGGCGTGCATGTATTTCCTACAGCTTCTCATCTAAACTCGTGGCTAGACACACAAGGCTGACAGCGTGAAATTTTATTTTGTACAACCTATTTTTTGACCAAACCTTCTTTATCAATTTGCATGTTGCATCATGCACTCTTAAGTGCTCGTTCAACATCTCAATATTATACCCTAATTCTGTTAATTGAGCCAAGCTAAGTATATTACTATTTAATGTAGGAATGTAATATAACTCAGACACGACGTATTGCTCTCGAGTCTTGCTCTTGAATAAAAGAGTTTCCTTGACCTTAATCTGAACTTTTGACCCGTCACTAAAATGAAACTGTCCCGTCACCCTTTCATCAAGCTCGGGAAAAATACTTCGTACTCCCGTCATGAGACTGCTAGCCCCATTATCTAATTACCACGTGTTCACGTCCGTCTCGACATGGTGATCGGGGAAAACTTTGTCTTCATTTAGAAGCACCATAGAGGTCTGCTTCTCATTGCACATAGTGAACATCAACACAGGTTCATCCTTCTGCGTCTGGGTCAAGTTGGCTTTAGCATTTTTTTTCCTTCGGTGGTGACCTACATTCCGACGCATACTGGCCATACCTACCACAATTAAAATACTTTATGTGTTTCTTTTCTCTAACTTTCTCTATGTGATGGTTGTTGTTTGAGTCTCGAGAAGCCGTAAAATTCCCACGACCCCTCTTCCTCAACCACGATCACCACTCCAGCCACCTCTGTTGTGGTGGGACGTACCCCGTCCTCTTACTCACGTCGAACCATTTCCTCTTGAGTTCTTTTGGGTCGACCGACCCTCGGTCTTTGATAGTAACAAATTCCAGTGGTTGCTCGTGCTTCTGCGTCGATGTTTCAACCTGTCTTCGTAGGCTTTAATCATACCCATTGTCTCCTCGAATGGCATTGTGTCGAAGGGAGCCGCCCTAATAGCATGAGATGACAGCCTTGCATAGGAGTAGTTCTGACTCCGAGAATAGAATCTTATCCCCGCCGACTAAGCCCGGACTCTTTCGCATCACGCTAATTCAGTGCCAGCCGTTGGTGAAAGACCTGCATGGAGGGAATTAGTCTCCACTAGCCTCATTCAAAGAACGAAAAAGAAAAGGCTTACTGTTTAGGTAGGATAGATCGATGTGGTCCAATGGCTAAAGCTCTGCCAGCTTCTTGTAGACTTACTTCTCTTTAGGCTCCGAGTTATTTTTTTTAATGGTGAAATTCAACATCTGAGTACTGCTCAATATATTGAAGCCATCAATCGGAGGTACTTATGTGATACAGAGTCAAGAAGCGTTCTCACAGTATGCTGTCTTCGAGAGTGGCTCCAAGACTGCAATACCTTCATGCCATTCCACTAAGTTTACCAGCGAAATCATTCACGGTATCATTCTCTTTCATCTGAAGGGCCTCAAGCTTACCCTTCAACGTGTGTAGCCTTGCTTTCTACACTCGTTCTGCTCCAAGGTATCTGACTCTAAGAGATTCCCATATATCTTTTGTTGTTTTCTTCGTTGCAATCTACATCATTGAAAATGAAGGCCCGTGCCATCTTGTTCATCATCTTGTCCACCTCCTCCCCGGTATGTGGTTCAATGGATTCCCAAATCCCTTGTGCATCCATAATAGCCTCCATTTTTATAACCCATTTTGTGTAGTTTGTCCACATCAACATCGGGCATTGAAATGGGACACTACCGCCCTCCCTTCCCTGTCAGTGACATATTCTTGGTTGGAGATACTTGGGCATCAACCTTTGGCTCCGATCACCAAGGCAGATTACCAAGCTACATAGAAACATTAATGAACGATACAAGAAATGTTGTTCTTTTGTGAAAGTTTTCACTGTATTTCTTGGAGTAAAAAATGAGTACATTACTTCTTCAAAATGAGAATAAAAATTAATAAATAAACTAGGAAACTTACAACTACCAACCTAAAAATATCGGAACAAACCCCCACATGCGGTACCCATTTAACAACTAACCCACAACCGTTTATTCTTCCATTAACTTGGTCAAACACATACCAAGTTAGAACTATTCCAACAGATGATTGCTAGTGCCCGGTGGAGTTGAAGTTGCTATTCTCACCATGAAAGTTGATGGTCTTGCTGCTAGTACAAAAACTTCAAAAAGAAACTATGATCCCCAAACCGCTTCCATACCATGGGATAAAGATATAGATGGTTTTGTCATTGGGGAAGGCGCTGGTGTTTTGTTAAACTAACAACCTAGTTTTACCAAAATAAATAAATAAAAGAATATCCTGTTTAGTAGGTTATCAAGGAAGTCAAGCTATGCTGTTAGTATGTGGTTTAAAATTTTATGTGACCATTTCTTATACTATTCGTGACCATACAAGATGTTTGTCCCCGTGAAGATTGAACTTAGGTCTCTTATGAGACTTTCCGGACATTCTACTATTAGACTATTTTAAGATGATTTCTCATTGGATCATATATATTCATTATTTGGTGTATATGTAGGTAATGGAGAGTTTAGAACATGCAATGAAAAAGGAGCACCCATAGTTGTGGATACTTGGGAGGTGCAATGAACTATGATGCTCATCATATGACTAGTCCACAACGAGATGGTTTGTGTGTTTCATCCTGCATTCAGAAAAGTCTTGTGGATGCTTGTGTATCCGTAGAGAAGGTATTTTAATTTTTTTTTGGATTTTTTAATTTACTTATATCATGCCAAATCTTAGGATATTTAACTCATAAAATTTTCACTAGATCCAAACAAGAAATAAGGGATTAAAGTAATCTCTTTTAGTTTCTAAATCTTATAGACGGTCTTGGTTTAGTAATATTAACCATTCAACCAATGTGTTCGCATGAAAAATGGCATAAACAAGAGTAAGAAAGAATGGAAGTACTAGATCTAGTGAGAAAGGTTATTGGGTAACACAAAAAGGCACTATGTAGACACATCTTGAACATCAATATTGACCTTCCCTCTTTGTTGAAAAGTAAGTTCTAAAAGTTGGTGCTATAACTAGATCGATTGGTGGGTATACTTTGGGGTCCAAGCCTAGCTACTACCCATCCTTAACATTTGACATTGAACTACTCAAATTAAAAAAAGTCCGATCAAGTAGCTTCTCATGGAATGGTGATGATAAGGTAGGCTTGCATAGGGATGGTCCCGAAAGCAATTAAGGAACTAAAAGAACTATTATCCCTAAATCCTAATTAACTGTCTCTTAATGACTAAAACAATTATAGGCAATGCACTCTAAATGGAAAAAAATGGTTCATGTTCAAGTTTTTCTGAAAGTTTGTTAAGGAACCCTCCCTTGAGGGCCTCATCATCAGTATCATGGTTAATATGGAGATGCTAAATCATGTAACACATGCTGGCATGTATCATGGTTTGATTCTTGAAGCTCCACTAGATTGCCATTGAAGACGATAAAATCTCTTACCTCACAGCCAAAGAACATGTGTTAGGGATTGAACAACATTTCATATCCACAAGCACGAAACTACTGGTCTCCATGATGAAAATAACTTGTCCCCATAACGTTTTGCGTAGTAGTGAACCAATGTGATTAGATGTAAGGTGCTTTACTCCTGTATAAAGTAACACGTTATCTTTTATGCCCAATCATGGTAAGACGTAGTTTTTGTTCTTCTATTCCATGAGAGGCTTGTTCCTCCACATTGTAATTCACCACAAGAAACAAAGGAATTAGAAGGAGATTTCCTACATACCGAATTCCGTAAAAGGGCATTTGGTTCACAGATTGTTTTTCAATGGAATTGGAATTCATTAAGGAATTGGAATTCAAAAGATTTTTATTTGGAATCTAGATCCTAGCTTATTGTGTTTGGAGGTTCCAGGAATTGGAATTCTTTTCCCCACCACAAAATACCAATGAGACCTACCACCATCATCCCACCACCATCGCTACCTTCACCACCGCCTCACCGTCGTTGCCGCCACCCCAATGTCGCCCACCATTTCGCCACTGTCGAAGCAAGGAAATTCCGTTACCCATTGTCGACAAAAAAGGTGGTGTTGTGTTGGGGTGATTGTTCTTTATACTATAGTGCCTCACTATTAGTGATTTTTTATTGCAATATTTTCGGGAAACGTGATGTGATCATGTTATTAAGGAGTTAACAAGTGTAATTTTACCACAATATGGTGATCAGAAAAGATGGAAGAACGTAAACTGAGTTTTCAATAGAAACTAATTAAATCATGGTGAATTAAAGGTAAGAGAACGAAAATGGGTCATTGGAAGAGAGTTCTACTTTCAATCTGGAAATTGTAGAATAATGAAAACCCCGTAGGTATTTTGTATTACATTGACAACTATTTATAGAGTACAAAGGGTAAAATAGAAACCCTAATGGGCCGTAGCCTATCTATACAATTGTGCTAGGTCATCCTAGACTAAACTCTAATCTATATTCTATAATACTCCCCCGCAGTGAGAGTGGTAGAAGATCGGACGCTCTCATTGTAGCAAAAAATACAATGAAAGAAATTAAAAACATAAGAAAAAAAAGATATGTAGAAAAAAAACAAAGATAAAATGAAAAGAATATAGATATATAGAAAAGAACACTCCGTGGCAGCAAGGTGGCGACGAGTTAGCGGCCAAAGAGGGTGGCAAGAAGAGCGGCAGCGATGGTAGGAGCTACGACTGCAGCAGCAGGAGCTACAACTATGGCGGCGGCGGCAAGAGGCGCGGCGGCTACGGGCGGCAACGGTAGGAGCTACGACTGCAATGGCAGGAGCTACAACTAAGATGGTGGCAAGAAGCGTAGCGGTGGCAAGGGAGAGAAAACTAATAATTTTTTATTAACAATGCGTCCCCGGGGTAGGACGAGAGGGTAAAGAACCGAATTTTTTATATATAGAACCGAGATCACCTGCGAACACCACAAAACGTTCGTATTTTTACCAAATTTTGCGAACACCCAAAACTTTTCACCAAAATCAATTTTTTATATATAGTCAATTATTGTGTACTGTGATTTATATATTTATTTTATTATTATTATTATTATATATTTATTATTATTATTATATATTTATAATTATTATTGTGTTTATAAACATAAGATGCAGCGACTTTATATAAGATGCAGTAATTTTATACTAGATGCAGTTATTTTATGTTAGATGCAGTGGTTTTTAAAACAAGATGTATTGGTTCTTAAATGAGAATCTATCGATTAATTCGTACACGATGAACTAGTTTTAAGAGATTTCCGTATTTTTTAGATATTATGTAATGATTTTAGGTTGGATGCAATGATTTTATAGACTAGATGCAGGGGTTCCTAAAGTTTTAATTTTAAGGGGTGTTATTATTGGATCCTCATCCTATATATATATATATATACACCAAGAAAATATACGTAGGTTCACTATCTTTAACTTCACTCTCTTGTAAAAAAATGGAAGCTCGAGCTTTACTCCGGTTCACACCTCTGCCCGTGTGCCCCCTTCACAAGAACTCTTTACCCCTACTCGTCAAATTATCATCGCGCACCACCACTAAAAACCGCCCCGTACTAGCATTACAGGCCTCCGCCACTGCTCCAAAACGGGAAAAAGATTCATCAAAACGGGTAGTAATTACGGGTATGGGACTGGTCTCGGTGTTCGGAAACAACATTGACACATTTTATGACAGACTCTTAACCGGGGAGAACGGAATCACGTTAATAGATAGATTCAATACTTCGAATCTCCCGTTAAAATTTGCTGGCCAGATTCGAGACTTTCAGTCAAATGGGTATATTGATAAAGAAAACGACCAGAAACTTGATGATTGTCAAAGATATTCTATTGTTGCAGGGAAAAAAGCTCTTGAACATGCAGCTCTTGGTGGTGATGAACTCCACAAGGTTTGAAACTTAATATTCTTTTTTTCATGTTTCAGAATGTTGAATAATAACCGGGAAGGCATGAAGCGGTCTCTCTACCTACGGGTAACAATATGATCGTCTATTTTACATCCTTATGCTCTACCTCTTGCGAGATTGGGTATTATTGTTATTGACTAAAATTTTGAATAATTGCTTACCATAATTTCTAGTCGTTTTTTTTTTGGATCAGATCGTTAAGGAGCGTGCGGGTGTGATTATCGGGTCAGGAATGGGAGGTATATCTGCATTTTCAGATGGTGTGGAGGGTATGATAAAGAGTGATAATAAAATCACCCCATTTTTCACACCTTATTACATAACAAACATGGCTCCAGCCTTACTTGCAATTGATCTCGGGTTTATGGGACCAAACTACTCAATATCTGCTGCTTGTGCAACATCAAACTATTGCTTTTGTGCTGCTGCCAATCATATCCGTGAAGGGGATGCTGATTTGATGATTGCTGGTGGAGTTGAAGCTGGTATTCTCCCCGTCGGAGTTGCAGGTCTAGCTGCTAGTACAGCAACTTCAAAAAGAAACCATGATCCCCAGACTGCTTCCAGACCGTGGGATAAAGATAGAGATGGTTTTGTCATTGGGGAAGGCGCTGGTGTTTTGGTAAACTACCACCCTCGTTTTATAAGGAAAAAATTTTTTTAAGCATTTCTTGTTTTAGCAGGTTATCAACGAAATCATGCTATGCCAAGATGTTTGTCCTAGTGTGGATTGAACCTGGTCTCTTACCTTCGATCATATATATATATATATATATATATACCGAAAAATGATCAAATAATCATCTCTTTTACGCTATTTACTTTAATTTTCTTTTTATTTGATCCCATCCCTATATATATATATATATTGAAATGTTTATTTGAGAATCGTTTTATTGCGAGAACCAATCTTAGCCGTCTAATTCCCCCTCCTTCAATCCCTCCACGCTCTTCATCCATGAATTCCATTATCCAAAATCAACGGCTAAGATTGGTTCTCGCAGTTCTCGCAATAAAAACCGTTCTCAAATGAACCTTTCCATATATATATATATATATATATATATATATATTAATTATTTGGTGTGTATGTAGGTAATGGAGAGTTTAGAACACGCAATGAATAGGGGAGCACCCATAGTTGCAGAATACTTGGGAGGTGCAGTAAACTGTGATGCTCATCATATGACTAGTCCACGACCGGATGGTTTGTGTGTTTCATCTTGCATTCAGAAAAGCCTGGTCGATGCTCGTGTATCCTTAGAGGAGGTATTTTATTTTTTTCTCTATGCTTTTAATTTACTTGTATCATGTCAAATTTTAGGGATATTTAACCGATAAAATTTCACTAGATCCAAACAAGAAATAAGGGATTAAAGTAATTCCTTTTTGTTTCTAAATCTTATAGACGTACGGTCTTGGTTTAGTAATATTAACCGTTCAATTAATGCATTAGTGTGGAAAATGGCAGAAACAAAACTAGGAGATAATGTACGTACTAAGATATGATGTGAAAGATTATTGGGTAACACAACAAGGGACCATGGAGACACATCTTGATTGAACATCAACATTGACGAGTTAGGCCTGGTAATTCGGGTCGTGTTCGTGTTAAATAGTTCATGTCGTGTTTGTATCAACCATTTTCGTATCGACCCATTTTCGACTCAGTTTAGTTTGGTGTCGTGTTCGGTTTGTGTCACTTAATTCGTGTTCGATTCGGGTCGTGTTTTCGTGTCGACCCGCTTTTTGGATAAAAAATCAAATTATGTTTTTGGTCAAATAACTTGATTTTCATGTCGGGTTTCATATCGAATTATTTTTCAGAAAAATGTTGGATATTCTTCTTATGTTGCAGACAACGGGCGAGGGACTACCAAACGATGTACGACAACGATGGAGATGGGTTGTCGGTGTCGTAAGGGAGGTCTGGAGGATAGGGTTAGGAGTTCCTCTTTTCTTCTCCCTTATTTTCATATTTCTATTCTTGTTAATTGTAATCTTGTTACATATTAACTTGTTTTTTTAAATAATATTTATTAATTTATCAAAATAAAAATTTTAAATGATAACAATCCACCAACTTTGGAGGTAAAAAAATTAAAAATTGTAAAAGTACCACCACTTTTATATTGTAATTAGTTATTTATTTATAATTTCAAATTTCTAAATATTTTAAGTTAAATGTTTTTAGGTTATTTTTATTATTATTAAAAAAATCGTGGTAAAGAGGTTATCTTCGGGTTATCGTGTTCGTGTCGACCAGTTTCGTGTCATTTTCGGATCAACCTATTTCTGACCCAATTCAGTTTCATGTCGTGTTCGTGTCGACCTAGATCGTGTTCGGTTCAGGTTGGGTTTCGGGTCGTGTTAGAATTTTCCAGCCCTAATTGACCTTCCCTCTTTGTTTGAAAAGTAGGAAATAATGTAAGTGCTAAAAGTTGGTGTGATAACTAGATGGCTTGGTGGGTATATATACTTTGGGGTTCTAGCCTAGCTACTACCCATCTTTAACGCTTGACCTTGACAATGTACTCAAATTAGAAAAAAAATCCAATCAAGTAGCTTGTCATGGATAAGTTAGGCTTGCGTAGGGATGGTCGATCCTGAATTGAAAGCAAGAAACTAAAAGAACTCTCATCCCTAATTCCTAATTAACTTGCGTAAGGGTCCTAGCTTTTTTGGGCCGGCCCTGCACATAGTTGAAATCCATCTTCTCATATGACTAAAATCGTTATACCAATTGAAATTATTCCTCCTTTTGAACTCACGAGTGCAACTTCTTCAAGGAGAATTCCTTCTTAATCTCCATATGATTTGGTCATTGAGGTATAAACATCCTGTGTGAAAAGTTCATTTGAGAACCGTTTTTATTGCGAGAACCGCGAGAACCAATTTTAGCCGTCCAATTCCCCCTTCTTCAATTAGATTGTCCACCCATGAATTCCTTACATGCACCCTGCCACACTCAATCCCCCCATGCTCTTTATCCATAAATTTCATTATCCAAAATGAACGGCTAAGATTGGTTCTCACGATTCTTGCAATAAAAACGGTTCTCAAATGAACCTTCCCCAACATCCTATTTAGTATAGTCTCCTTACATCAAGGGTAAGTAGTACATGTATATTTTAGACAGCGCTGATATGTGTAGCTAGATCCTCGCATAACACAATCACTGCCAAGGTGGTGTTAGTTGTTTAAGACAAATGGTCTTATCTCTTATTCCATATATGTAGGAAAAGATGTGGCACAAAGATCTGAAATCTAAGAATCCAAGGTTTGTAAGGTTGAAATAACAATTGACTACTTCTAAGATTAAGTGAAAAAAGATTTGTGTAGTGCTTGATTATGTCTGATCTTAAGTAAACATTCTTTATATTGAAATTAAAATAAACAAGTCCTTAATTAGTTAATTTAACCCCTCAAATGAATGTTGATATGTTTTATTTCTACATCAAACCTCTAGTGTTTTTCTGTTGGATTGTTAGGTAAACTACATTAACGCACATGCAACTTCCACTGTAGTTGGGGATTTGGCTGAAGTAAAGGCGATCAAAAATGTTTTTAAGAACACTAATGAAATCAAAGTGAACTCTACAAAGGTGATCAAACCCTCTCACGATTCTCCATTTCTTGATACACAACAGCAACTCGATTTGATATTTTCTTCTTCTTTATGCTTAATCAGTCTATTATTGGACATACTATGGGCGCAGCCGGAGGTATGGAAGCTATTGCCACAATTAAAGCCATTCAAACCGGATGGTTGCATCCTACCATTAATCAGTTTGTACGTGCATGAGATCCATATCTCGTAAATTATAGGATTAAGAGCATCTCAAGTTGAGGGGTCACGGCAAGAATTAAGCCCTTGTTTAAAGTAAAGTTGGACCTTTGTAAGACTTATGGATTTTTGTTATAAAGGAACATGACAGACCATGTTTCCTTCAACTTGAGAGGATCCTAATCAATATGATGTCCTTAATTTGTGTCCCTAATTATTGATTATATAATTCATTTTCTTTTCTCAATTGTAGAATCTGGAACCTGTTGTAGATTTTGATACTGTTGCAAATGAAAAGCAGCAACATGATATCAACGTTGGTGAGTTTATTGTTTATTCTCCCTCATATGGCAGGTTACGGTATGTTTTTAAGCTCATTTATTTGACGTTTCTTTCTTATGCAGCCATTTCAAATTCATTTGGTTTTGGTGGACACAACTCCGTTATAGTACTGTGTGCATTCAATCTTTGATAGAGATATATATCTCTGTGTATTGTATACACACAGATACATCATGTGTATGCATGGAAGGCCATTGGGTACGCGTTCAGGGGTGGATGACCTAAGAATTTATATAACTTATATATGTTTAATATATATCTTTTCAAGCACACTCAATTAGAAACTATTTGGAAGCGCAAGTTTAATACGATTAATCTATAACTCAATAGCCGGGGCATGCCACAAAAATACTAGATAAACCATTTGATAGTGTTCTTTTGTTTTGGTTGTTAGTGTTGAATTGTGGAAAAACCCTCTTAGGGGAAGTTTCATTTGAAAACCAATTTTATTGCGAGAACATCGAGAACCGTTTGTGGCCATTGCTCATAATTAATCAAGGATTAATATTAATTGTAGCAAACATGTAATTAATTAAAAACACATCCGTCATTTTAAATTTCAAAAAATGTTGGATGGGTATTTTAGGCAAATTGCCTAAATAGGGGGGGGGGGCATTTACCCCCACTTTCTTAGACCATTCGTTATGCTTCACTCGATTACACTGGTAGCATTGGGTAAGGTATGGGAATATCATTACGTGATTTTTGAGTTGAATATCGGGTAGACCTTTCGAGTATATACACTCGATGGAAAAAGTCTACACAACCCCCACCCCCACCCCCTCTCAACCTATAACACACACACGTCTAATTTTTTAATATAAAAATAAAAAAGTGGGAAGAGTTTAAATGAGAAGTATAACACTTAATTTGGGTAGGGAGAAGGAAATGGAATAGGAAATGATGTGGCGTTGATGTGACATTGGGTAAGGGAGAGGAAAAGGGAAGGAATAACCCATGGCCTTAAAACTAAAATATCTATCAAATGGAAAAGTATTAAAATATGAAAATTATACCAAATTAACGAAAAAAATATGCTCTTTAATATGACATCCATATTGCTATACTTTTTCAAAAGAAAAATCGTTTTTGCCAGTTTTTTTTCTAGCACAGCATAAAATATTTGCACATGTGCATATAACACTCAATTTTTTCAAACACATGTGCATATGTGCACTACCTGTTCATACTGCATATGTGCATCTTGGTGCATATATGCACCGTGCACGTGTACATTTCGTGCATATATGCACATGCACGTGTATATGTACCACTCACTTTTCTTTCAAAGAAAAAAATTAGTTTTTCGTAGGTTTTTTTCTAACACATCATCACATATATGCCACTCGTTTTTTTCCAGCACATGTGCATATTACAGTAGGATTGTTTTAGCAAACACAGTAAAGTCACATACGCACGATGCATATTACTATAAATTGTGCACATTACAGTGAATTTTTTAGCACGTACAATACGTCACATATGCACAGTTCATATGTGCACCACGTGTCCGTATTCTTGGGTTTTGTTCTAGCACATCGGTGCACGTGTGCATTGTACATATGGAAATTTTCTTTGATTTTGGCAAAGAAATAAATGTGCATATATGCACCTAAATGCACGTGTGCACAAGCACATATGCATATAAACCAAAATCAAGGACTAGTCATAGTCTATATACAAATCTTGCTAAATTAGTTTTTTACTAATTTTAGTCATAGATAAACAAAAAATAATATAATATATAAGATGAGATAACAGTGTTATATGGTAGATATTGTTAAAGAAACAAAAATAAAAAATAAGTTTGATATTAATTCGATGTGACCATCCCATTGACAAGTCAAATAATTCAAGTGGGAATGGTTTATTTGTGATTCTTGTTGAATTAGTAGTACGGTCCCCATCATTATAATCAAAGAACTCTTCATTATAAAAATCTCATGTAATCATTTCTTCTAGCGTATGGCACACAAAATTCAATTTATAAAGAAAACTCCTTTTTCTCTATCATTCTCGAAACTCACTGTTTTTCCCAACGAAGTATAAAACTAACAATGATTATTATCAAAATGCGGAAATAGTTTTAAAATAACGAACATACGAAAGTTTTGAAAGTAAGATTATATTAATAACCAGACTTCAAAGAGTGCACAAGAACAAAATTGAGAACCGAGTACAAACTAAACAAGAACAAACTTGAATGCAAATTAGCGAACAAATGCTTAACCTTTTCTCGAACAATGAGAAGGTATTTATACGCTAAGTAAATTAATCCTGACCATCTAATTTAATTACACGTGTACTGCTCTTCATAAAGCTAGGAACAGAAAATAAGATTTTCGTTTCAAGTTCCCTCGGATGGGCTGATTGCGCACTTTACATAACAAGAAGAAGCAAGTATGCTGGCATGTCTTCAGTGATGAAGACCCTTTGATAACTGAAGACTAACTTCAGTTGACGTTCACTTCAGAACAAATCTTCAGATGAACGTTAGGTTTCTTTCTTCGGATGTGGTGCGTCAGAACAATTTACAAAAGAATAATGTATACTCCTTCAGGTGCTTTCTTTGAAAGCTCCTTCAGAAATGGAGTATATACAAATAAAGGACTAACAATCTCCCCCTATTTGTTTATAATCCATGACTATTTACAAGAATGAATAAAGAATAAAGAAAGTTACTCTACAAAATAATAGGTTTGAACTCATCAGGAGTGGGTTCACTTGGAGTTTTGAGCTCCACTTGTTTCAGATACTCATCCAAAATGTCTTTGATAGCAGGATCTTTATGATCAATGAAGTATCTGAGAGATTTCAGATGAAGAAGATTAGCCCTAGGAAATTCTGATACTCTCTGAAAACGAATCTTATCGTTAGCATCAAGGAAGTAGAACCCTCTTGGATTAGAGAGAACCTTTCCTACGTCAGGAATGAATCCGGGAGGTAAGGAAGTGTCGACGTCTTTGCAGTTGGGAGGCTCTCCAATAGAAATCAGCTCTAGAATCTGTTGCTAAGACTTTTTGTTTGTGAGCTTTCTTCTTTGAAATTTTAATTTTTCAGCTCTTGAGGGTCTATCCTTTTGATGTAAGACATCAACGTCAGATCCTCTCTTCTTTATTCCCTCTTGGTAATACTCGATCACTTTGGTGATCTCTCTTTGAACAAATTCAACATCCTCAGTTAGCTTGTGTTTTGATAGACAAGCCATGATTTTAGCCCATTCGGTGAAGGCACACTTTAGCTTGACTTACCTGACAGAGTATGCAACAAAGATAGGAAGGTTTCTACGTTGAAGGTTCAGAAAAATTTCATTTTTAACTTTCTTCAGTCTCACTGAAGTGATCTTCTCTGGATGTATTCTTTGATATCGAGAAACCAACCATTCTTCTTTTTTAGCATTCATTATATGTTTCTTCTTTTCTAGCATAGCCTTTTCAGCTTCGATCTCCTCCTAAAGCTGTTTTTGGTGTTCCAAAGGTGATAAATCGATTTTATTTGCAGCAACTTCTTCAAGAGCCAACTTTTCTGCTGCTTGTCTTCCAAGTTCATCAGCCATTCTCTTTTCTTTGGCATTCAGATTTTCATCATCTGAGTCATCGTCACCATATGTACCTATTCTCATCAGATTATCCGGAAAACTTATTATTACTTTCCCTTTACTTTTGTCAACATGGCTAGGTTGACCACTAAAGGATGGAGCCGCTGATTGTATGGGGATCTGAGAGACATTCTGTTCAGTCAATACGCTTGTTTCAACATCCCTAATTATTTGCTGACATTCAGCTCCGTCTATCTCTGATCTGAACATTTCAGCTTTCCTTTGATCAAGTAGACGTTTGAGCTCCCCCTCAGTATGTGCCTTAGCTTCTTCAGCTTTGGCTTTTTCTTCTTCAAGGCTTTATTTTTATTTTCTTCAGTGGCTTTGAGGTGAGCCACTTCATTTTCTAATCTTTGCATTGCCTCAACTCTGGAAAATTTTCTCTGCCATTTGATAATTTTGCGATCAGTGATAGCTTTTTTCTTATAATTTGACAGATTTTGGACTGTCTTCAAAATTTATCCCCCTTAAAAGCTGCAGAGATTCTTGAAGCTTCTATTGAGCGGGACAGGGCCGAAATCTCATTTGAGAGACCAGAGAAGGAGGGAGCAAATAGATCCTGTAAATGACGTATTAATGCTGCTTCTGACAGATTTACATCATGAAATTTGTCGACTTTGGAGGAGAGAGAATGCACAGAATGAAGGAATTTGTTTGGCATAACCGAGTAGCAATGGAAGCAAGATATGATACAACAATCTAAGTTAACCAAACAAACACACATCCATGGACCAAAATCTAACAATGAACTTGCAACTAAATAAAAGAACAAGATGGATAGAAATGTACCACAATGAAAGCACAACAATCTTCCCCTTGTCAAGCTTCAAGAATCCAAACAAGTCTAGCTTCAAGAATCCAAACAAGGATTCCTCTAATGAAGTCCACCCCAAGTTGTGTTGATTCCCAAATGCTAGTTAGTTGATGTGTAACCACCAAGACAACAATCAAGTATATTCTTACACTCTTGTGCACCAAAAGAACACCAAGAAGAAGATCAAGTTTGAGAGAACTTTCTTGTGCATGATCTAACTCCAAGAACACCTAAAAGCCTGTTCTTGAGCAGAGAAAAACGTAGCCTCTTTGTCTACCCAAGTTAATGACAAAACACCATTAAATCAAGTGTTTAAGGCTGTTAATTCTACTGTTACAGCGAACGTACACAGCCCGTGTTGATCAACACGGCCGTGTAGGCCCAAAGCCCATGGCCTCAATTGGGCCAAGATAGCCCGTGTCTAGTAGGCTCAACACGGCCCGTGTTCACCTACACGGCCGTGTTGGCCCAAAGCACACAACCCTGTTTTGTGCCTAAACGCCCCGTGTTAGTTGGGCTAGACACGGTCCGTGTTCAAGAACACGGCCCGTGTACCATGATGCCAAAACCTATTTTGGCCTTTTCTCTCTTTTGCTTGATCGTGTTGCTGGAATCAATACTTGATGTGTGACCCAATAGGCTTATACTTCATCAGCAGCGCTATTAACTCGTTCGTGTCAGCGGGCATATTCCAACAGACTCCCACTTGTACGTGACACGACTACGAAAAATAACACAAACATAGAGCGGCCTCTAGCAAGACATCTATGCTCTCAAGTCAGTATAGGGTATGCCACTCTTGACAAGATCCCAATCATGAAATGATTGTCCTAAAGACAAATGAACATGTACATCCCTTTGTTCGCGATATCCTATGTGAACACAAGGCATGGAATAAAGTCAACCTTCAGATCGTTCACGATTATGTTTCTCGATTCTAGATTAGTGGTGACCAACAAACCAAGTTAACATTGATCCATCATCAATATAACTTGAGCACGGCCATGCGTATGAACGTCAGCACTCAATCATCGAGGGGCCCATGGATATCTTCTCTATACACAGAGGAACAAATTCCTTTCGACTACATAGTCCCGCCACATAGACAATACTCTACCCAATCATCTCCCTTATAACGACCAATTACGGACCGCGTTAGCAAACGATCAAAGCAAAGCAGATCTATGCTTTGGGATCACATGTATCTCTAGTTTAAGGATGAAACGCCATCATCATCCCGAGTTACTTATGACCAAAACCATGAATCGAACTCGGGCGCGGGTCCTCCAATCACTTGAAACCCCTTTCAAGTATAGGCAAGAATCACGTTTTAACAAAACCAACTCTTTACCTCAACCTTACCATAAAGTATAACCGATTGTGGAGATTTTAGAACGGAAAACATTCTCGGAAGTGTTTAAACATGCTAAGATGGAACACAATAAGGATTCATAAAATACCCGCCCTCGGCGTATTATTAAATCTCCATTTAATAATCGATGTAGTATGAATTGCAATACTGCTTAACGTCCCCAAAATATATGTACAAATCAAACATAAACCAAAACATATTCAAGCCAAGTTATATGCATTAGAAATGCTAATTGACCTAGTATGATAAACATCACTAGTCCATAACAACGGCTTAACTAGTGGATTTGTACCACAACACCCACAAGTACTTTTGTTATTCAATTATATATCTTTTGACAAGACTACTTCAAAAGTATGCATCAAAGAGATCTTACTTTTCAAAAAGGTTAAAGTAATCACACCTTCATTGTCTCAAAAACCCGCAATAGGGTTAGTGATACTTAAGAACCAACAATCAACACCACAAGTTAGGACCATAAACTCTGATCAAAATCAGCGGTTTATCCTAACAAAAACACGCATTAGAGTAACTACTTACTCCAAGCCTATTCCATTTGTCAAACACCAAGAACATACCTCTATATTTCTTGAACTAAATACTATCCAATTTTGTATCTCCTAAATGCCCTTATGAAGCAGTAACTCCTGAATTAGGTTTGTAGATAACCTAATATCGGGACATTATCTTCAATAGACATTTAACACTAGGAATACAACAAAGCTCCCACTAGCCCTGACATACATAAAAAGTTTTATCTACGCTTCTAGAAAACTCGTCACTATGTTTTTCTAATAGTAAGCAAAGATATTTCCTTTAAGATGCTAGCATTAGTCCGAATTGGACTTATCCACTTTTGTAGACATAACACGGATACTACAGACGTATATTAAGACCCTCGGAGAGTGTTATAAGCACTTCCTCATCATATTGTTCCATGACGGAACACGGTCATTAATCTTAATCCAACTTGAAAGTCTATTTAGCACCTTATGAGATATATCTTGAAAGAGTTCTTTACTTATATATATCAATGTTTTGTTGCTCTAAAGGAAGATAATAACTAAAACATTCCAGTGGAAGAACGTGAAACTTAAATGATAAACTTGATGTTGGCGCTAGCATATGATCAAGTGTCGGCATAAGAATGTCAGTTATCTTGACCATGAGTAATTACTTTCAAGGCTGATAAAAGTCATGTAGCCAAAGAGATATGGGTTCCTCACATCTAAGTGGCAATGATTTGATGGTGAGTCTTGTTCATGTCACCATCTATCGGAAGGCATAGTGGGCCCTGTGTTCACTAAGGTTATGAGAAGTAATTAATCATGAGATAAAAACCATTTTAAGTATGCGAATACTTTGCTTAATTCCATACCAAGGTGCAAACCGAGATAGTGTAAATGGAATTAACATGGATTGTATTGTAGACTACTTCAAATACCGACTAGGGGTAAAAGTTTCATGATGATTATTGTGGAAACTTTTCCTAGTGCTCATGTTGAAGGTCATTTGATACTCCTTGCTATTATTGCATTCTTATGGCAATAAAAGATAGTGAACGGATATACAAGACCGCGTTCCTTCATGGAACTATGTATTGAGGAAGTGCTTACCACACTCTCCGAGGGTCTTAGATATCCGTAGTATCCAAATTAAGTCTACAAGTGTGGGTAAGTCCTTTAGACTTATGCTAACATCGTAAAAGTAAGATCTTTGCTTTCGTGAGAAGATCAAAGTCATGAGTTTTCTAGAAGCATAGATAAGACTTTTACATATGTCAGGGCTAGTGGGAGCTTTTGTTGTATACCTAAGAGTATGTATCGATTGAAGATAATGTCCCATAGTTATGCGTTCTATGAACCTGAAATAGCAATTACTGTATCATGATAATACTTAGGAGATACAAAAATTTTGAAATTTTTAATTACAAGAAATACTTGTATATGTTCTTGATGTTTGACGACAAGAAATAAGACTTGGAGTAATTATTACTCTAATACTAATTTCTAATGGGATGAACTATCGATCATGATCGAAGTCGATGATCTTACTTTGTGGTGTTGATTATTGATTAGAAAAGTATTTAAGTATCACTGATCCTATTGTGAACTCTTGTAACAATGAGGACATGAGTACTTTAGCACATTGTTATATAATCTCTTTGACGGATACTTTGAATAGTAGTCTGGTCAAAAGAAAGTTATGAAGTTAACAAGAATACAAATGGATGTTTCATGGCAAATCCATTAAATAAGCCGTTGCCATAATGACTAGTGATGTTTGACATAATAGGTCATGTAGCATTTCTTATGCATATGATTTGGCTTGAAATATTGTTTTAGTAGTTGATTTTTTTATGTTAGCTTTGGGAACTGCAAGCAGTATCGTAACTTTTGATTGCTTTCGATATATAGTGGGGACTATATATACGCAGATGCAGTTACTTTCATTTGTCTTTACTGTGTTCCATCTTAGCATGTTTAACCACTTCCCTGAGTACTTATGCATTCTAGATTTCCACATTCAGTCATTTCTTAAGGGGAAGGAAGTTTAAGCTAAGACTAAGGTTAGGGTTTGGTCATGCATTAATCAAGGATTGAATGCAAGTGACGCAAAACTAACCTGTGCTTGAAATGAGTTTCAAGTGATTAGAAGACCCACACCTGAGTTCACTTCATGGATTATGGTCACAAGTGACTCGGGATGATAATATCATTTCATCCTTAGACCGGAGATACATGTGTATCCAAAGCATGAGTCTGCTTTATTTTGATTACTTTCAAACGTGGTTCGTGACTGGCCACTATAAAGGGAGTTTTCAAATAAAGTATGAAGCATGTGGTGGGGCTATGTAGTCAAAAGGATTTGTTCCTCTAGTTAGAGAGATATCCTTGGGCCCCTCGATGATTTGGCCTTGACACCAAATATGCATGGCCGTGCTCAAGTTACAATGATTTTAGATCAGTTGCAAACTTGTTATTTTGGTCACCACCAATCTAGAATTGAGAAACAGAATCGTGAACGATCTGGAGATTGATATCTTTCCATGTCTCGTGTTCACACGGATATCGCGAACAAAGGGATGTTTATGATCGCTTATCTATAGGACCTTTTAGCCTTTCTAGGCTACCAGGATTTGTCGATGATGACGTAACTCGTACCAACTTTGGGGAAAGCATGCTTTGCTAGAGTCGCTGCTTGTCTATGATGTTAGCAACGCTGTATCATGTGCAAGTGGGAGTCTGTTGGAATATGCCCACTGATACACGTGCACTAGCATCACTGTTGATGAGGTACAGGCCTATTGGGTCACACGCCAAGGGTAGATTCCAGCAGCACAACGCAAACATGAGAGAATATGAAATTAGGTTCCTGGCGACCTTCACGGGCCATGAAGTGGTCGTGAAGAGAAACCTTCCCGAGGCTTCACCACCTGGACAAGTAGTCGTGAGAACACTACCTTCACGAGGGCTTCATGGCCCGTGAGAGCCCATGAAGGCAGGCACCAAGCTTTTATTGGACCACTCGTTGGCCCAATGAGAGTGTGCGGTGGAACCCGGCCTATGAGGCCTTCACGAGTGCTTTACGGCCCGTGAGAGCCTGTGAAGGCAGAAGTCAAAGTGTCACTTTGTTTTTATTGGACCTTTGTGTTGGTCCAATGAGAGAGTGGCAAGGTGGCCAACTCTGGTGGCTTTGGGACTTCTCCAGCCTTTATAAAAGGCAACTCAAACTCTCTCATTAGTCTTTCTTGCCAATTTGAACATACACACACACAATATGGTACTTGAACTCATATGATGAGTTAAGTGAGTGTAACAAGAGCAAGAGGAACTTTCTTAGTGTTGTTGCTACTCCAGAAACGCGAGGACTTAGTGTGGTTCGTGTCTTGGGTCGTTAGCAAGACGGAATCTCGGTAAATTGGTGTGGACTATCAATAGAGGAGCTCGGATTCGAGTTCTTGAAGATCTTCCTAGCTCAGTGCATAGCTCCAGCCATGTGATGGTATATTTCTCCTCCTTCTCTTTTAGTTTCAGTTGCTATATTCGTTTGTAGTCACGATCCCCACTAGGGGAATACATGCATGTCGGTTTTAAATACTCGAAAACCCCGGTTTTGATGTCGTTGCTTCCGCTGCGTACGGGTGTTGGCGTGCATGTATTTCCTACAGCTTCTCATCTAAACTCGTGGCTAGACACACAAGGCTGACAGCGTGAAATTTTATTTTGTACAACCTATTTTTTGACCAAACCTTCTTTATCAATTTGCATGTTGCATCATGCACTCTTAAGTGCTCGTTCAACATCTCAATATTATACCCTAATTCTGTTAATTGAGCCAAGCTAAGTATATTACTATTTAATGTAGGAATGTAATATAACTCAGACACGACGTATTGCTCTCGAGTCTTGCTCTTGAATAAAAGAGTTTCCTTGACCTTAATCTGAACTTTTGACCCGTCACTAAAATGAAACTGTCCCGTCACCCTTTCATCAAGCTCGGGAAAAATACTTCGTACTCCCGTCATGAGAATGCTAGCCCCATTATCTAATTACCACGTGTTCACGTCCGTCTCGACATGGTGATCGGGGAAAACTTTGTCTTCATTTAGAAGCACCATAGAGGTCTGCTTCTCATTGCACATAGTGAACATCAACACAGGTTCATCCTTCTGCGTCTGGGTCAAGTTGGCTTTAGCATTTTTTTTCCTTCGGTGGTGACCTACATTCCGACGCATACTGGCCATACCTACCACAATTAAAATACTTTATGTGTTTCTTTTCTCTAACTTTCTCTATGTGATGGTTGTTGTTTGAGTCTCGAGAAGCCGTAAAATTCCCACGACCCCCTCTTCCTCAACCACGATCACCACTCCAGCCACCTCTGTTGTGGTGGGACGTACCCCGTCCTCTTACTCACGTCGAACCATTTCCTCTTGAGTTCTTTTGGGTCGACCGACCCTCGGTCTTTGATAGTAACAAATTCCAGTGGTTGCTCGTGCTTCTGCGTCGATGTTTCAACCTGTCTTCGTAGGCTTTAATCATACCCATTGTCTCCTCGAATGGCATTGTGTCGAAGGGAGCCGCCCTAATAGCATGAGATGACAGCCTTGCATAGGAGTAGTTCTGACTCCGAGAATAGAATCTTATCCCCGCCGACTAAGCCCGGACTCTTTCGCATCACGCTAATTCAGTGCCAGCCGTTGGTGAAAGACCTGCATGGAGGGAATTAGTCTCCACTAGCCTCATTCAAAGAACGAAAAAGAAAAGGCTTACTGTTTAGGTAGGATAGATCGATGTGGTCCAATGGCTAAAGCTCTGCCAGCTTCTTGTAGACTTACTTCTCTTTAGGCTCCGAGTTATTTTTTTTAATGGTGAAATTCAACATCTGAGTACTGCTCAATATATTGAAGCCATCAATCGGAGGTACTTATGTGATACAGAGTCAAGAAGCGTTCTCACAGTATGCTGTCTTCGAGAGTGGCTCCAAGACTGCAATACCTTCATGCCATTCCACTAAGTTTACCAGCGAAATCATTCACGGTATCATTCTCTTTCATCTGAAGGGCCTCAAGCTTACCCTTCAACGTGTGTAGCCTTGCTTTCTACACTCGTTCTGCTCCAAGGTATCTGACTCTAAGAGATTCCCATATATCTTTTGTTGTTTTCTTCGTTGCAATCTACATCATTGAAAATGAAGGCCCGTGCCATCTTGTTCATCATCTTGTCCACCTCCTCCCCGGTATGTGGTTCAATGGATTCCCAAATCCCTTGTGCATCCATAATAGCCTCCATTTTTATAACCCATTTTGTGTAGTTTGTCCACATCAACATCGGGCATTGAAATGGGACACTACCGCCCTCCCTTCCCTGTCAGTGACATATTCTTGGTTGGAGATACTTGGGCATCAACCTTTGGCTCCGATCACCAAGGCAGATTACCAAGCTACATAGAAACATTAATGAACGATACAAGAAATGTTGTTCTTTTGTGAAAGTTTTCACTGTATTTCTTGGAGTAAAAAATGAGTACATTACTTCTTCAAAATGAGAATAAAAATTAATAAATAAACTAGGAAACTTACAACTACCAACCTAAAAATATCGGAACAAATCCCCACATGCGGTACCCATTTAACAACTAACCCACAACCGTTTATTCTTCCATTAACTTGGTCAAACACATACCAAGTTAGAACTATTCCAACAGATGATTGCTAGTGCCCGGTGGAGTTGAAGTTGCTATTCTCACCATGAAAGTTGATGGTCTTGCTGCTAGTACAAAAACTTCAAAAAGAAACTATGATCCCCAAACCGCTTCCATACCATGGGATAAAGATATAGATGGTTTTGTCATTGGGGAAGGCGCTGGTGTTTTGTTAAACTAACAACCTAGTTTTACCAAAATAAATAAATAAAAGAATATCCTGTTTAGTAGGTTATCAAGGAAGTCAAGCTATGCTGTTAGTATGTGGTTTAAAATTTTATGTGACCATTTCTTATACTATTCGTGACCATACAAGATGTTTGTCCCCGTGAAGATTGAACTTAGGTCTCTTATGAGACTTTCCGGACATTCTACTATTAGACTATTTTAAGATGATTTCTCATTGGATCATATATATTCATTATTTGGTGTATATGTAGGTAATGGAGAGTTTAGAACATGCAATGAAAAAGGAGCACCCATAGTTGTGGATACTTGGGAGGTGCAATGAACTATGATGCTCATCATATGACTAGTCCACAACGAGATGGTTTGTGTGTTTCATCCTGCATTCAGAAAAGTCTTGTGGATGCTTGTGTATCCGTAGAGAAGGTATTTTAATTTTTTTTTGGATTTTTTAATTTACTTATATCATGCCAAATCTTAGGATATTTAACTCATAAAATTTTCACTAGATCCAAACAAGAAATAAGGGATTAAAGTAATCTCTTTTAGTTTCTAAATCTTATAGACGGTCTTGGTTTAGTAATATTAACCATTCAACCAATGTGTTCGCATGAAAAATGGCATAAACAAGAGTAAGAAAGAATGGAAGTACTAGATCTAGTGAGAAAGGTTATTGGGTAACACAAAAAGGCACTATGTAGACACATCTTGAACATCAATATTGACCTTCCCTCTTTGTTGAAAAGTAAGTTCTAAAAGTTGGTGCTATAACTAGATCGATTGGTGGGTATACTTTGGGGTCCAAGCCTAGCTACTACCCATCCTTAACATTTGACATTGAACTACTCAAATTAAAAAAAGTCCGATCAAGTAGCTTCTCATGGAATGGTGATGATAAGGTAGGCTTGCATAGGGATGGTCCCGAAAGCAATTAAGGAACTAAAAGAACTATTATCCCTAAATCCTAATTAACTGTCTCTTAATGACTAAAACAATTATAGGCAATGCACTCTAAATGGAAAAAAATGGTTCATGTTCAAGTTTTTCTGAAAGTTTGTTAAGGAACCCTCCCTTGAGGGCCTCATCATCAGTATCATGGTTAATATGGAGATGCTAAATCATGTAACACATGCTGGCATGTATCATGGTTTGATTCTTGAAGCTCCACTAGATTGCCATTGAAGACGATAAAATCTCTTACCTCACAGCCAAAGAACATGTGTTAGGGATTGAACAACATTTCATATCCACAAGCACGAAACTACTGGTCTCCATGATGAAAATAACTTGTCCCCATAACGTTTTGCGTAGTAGTGAACCAATGTGATTAGATGTAAGGTGCTTTACTCCTGTATAAAGTAACACGTTATCTTTTATGCCCAATCATGGTAAGACGTAGTTTTTGTTCTTCTATTCCATGAGAGGCTTGTTCCTCCACATTGTAATTCACCACAAGAAACAAAGGAATTAGAAGGAGATTTCCTACATACCGAATTCCGTAAAAGGGCATTTGGTTCACAGATTGTTTTTCAATGGAATTGGAATTCATTAAGGAATTGGAATTCAAAAGATTTTTATTTGGAATCTAGATCCTAGCTTATTGTGTTTGGAGGTTCCAGGAATTGGAATTCTTTTCCCCACCACAAAATACCAATGAGACCTACCACCATCATCCCACCACCATCGCTACCTTCACCACCGCCTCACCGTCGTTGCCGCCACCCCAATGTCGCCCACCATTTCGCCACTGTCGAAGCAAGGAAATTCCGTTACCCATTGTCGACAAAAAAGGTGGTGTTGTGTTGGGGTGATTGTTCTTTATACTATAGTGCCTCACTATTAGTGATTTTTTATTGCAATATTTTCGGGAAACGTGATGTGATCATGTTATTAAGGAGTTAACAAGTGTAATTTTACCACAATATGGTGATCAGAAAAGATGGAAGAACGTAAACTGAGTTTTCAATAGAAACTAATTAAATCATGGTGAATTAAAGGTAAGAGAACGAAAATGGGTCATTGGAAGAGAGTTCTACTTTCAATCTGGAAATTGTAGAATAATGAAAACCCCGTAGGTATTTTGTATTACATTGACAACTATTTATAGAGTACAAAGGGTAAAATAGAAACCCTAATGGGCCGTAGCCTATCTATACAATTGTGCTAGGTCATCCTAGACTAAACTCTAATCTATATTCTATAATACTCCCCCGCAGTGAGAGTGGTAGAAGATCGGACGCTCTCATTGTAGCAAAAAATACAATGAAAGAAATTAAAAACATAAGAAAAAAAAGATATGTAGAAAAAAAACAAAGATAAAATGAAAAGAATATAGATATATAGAAAAGAACACTCCGTGGCAGCAAGGTGGCGACGAGTTAGCGGCCAAAGAGGGTGGCAAGAAGAGCGGCAGCGATGGTAGGAGCTACGACTGCAGCAGCAGGAGCTACAACTATGGCGGCGGCGGCAAGAGGCGCGGCGGCTACGGGCGGCAACGGTAGGAGCTACGACTGCAATGGCAGGAGCTACAACTAAGATGGTGGCAAGAAGCGTAGCGGTGGCAAGGGAGAGAAAACTAATAATTTTTTATTAACAATGCGTCCCCGGGGTAGGACGAGAGGGTAAAGAACCGAATTTTTTATATATAGAACCGAGATCACCTGCGAACACCACAAAACGTTCGTATTTTTACCAAATTTTGCGAACACCCAAAACTTTTCACCAAAATCAATTTTTTATATATAGTCAATTATTGTGTACTGTGATTTATATATTTATTTTATTATTATTATTATTATATATTTATTATTATTATTATATATTTATAATTATTATTGTGTTTATAAACATAAGATGCAGCGACTTTATATAAGATGCAGTAATTTTATACTATATGCAGTTATTTTATGTTAGATGCAGTGGTTTTTAAAACAAGATGTATTGGTTCTTAAATGAGAATCTATCGATTAATTCGTGCACGATGAACTAGTTTTAAGAGATTTCCGTATTTTTTAGATATTATGTAATGATTTTAAGTTGGATGCAATGATTTTATAGACTAGATGCAGGGGTTCCTAAAGTTTTAATTTTATGGGGTGTTATTATTGGATCCTCATCCTATATATATATATATATATATACACCAAGAAAATATACGTAGGTTCACTATCTTTAACTTCACTCTCTTGTAAAAAAATGGAAGCTCGAGCTTTACTCCGGTTCACACCTCTGCCCGTGTGCCCCCTTCACAAGAACTCTTTACCCCTACTCGTCAAATTATCATCGCGCACCACCACTAAAAACCGCCCCGTACTAGCATTACAGGCCTCCGCCACTGCTCCAAAACGGGAAAAAGATTCATCAAAACGGGTAGTAATTACGGGTATGGGACTGGTCTCGGTGTTCGGAAACAACATTGACACATTTTATGACAGACTCTTAACCGGGGAGAACGGAATCACGTTAATAGATAGATTCAATACTTCGAATCTCCCGTTAAAATTTGCTGGCCAGATTCGAGACTTTCAGTCAAATGGGTATATTGATAAAGAAAACGACCAGAAACTTGATGATTGTCAAAGATATTCTATTGTTGCAGGGAAAAAAGCTCTTGAACATGCAGCTCTTGGTGGTGATGAACTCCACAAGGTTTGAAACTTAATATTCTTTTTTTCATGTTTCAGAATGTTGAATAATAACCGGGAAGGCATGAAGCGGTCTCTCTACCTACGGGTAACAATATGATCGTCTATTTTACATCCTTATGCTCTACCTCTTGCGAGATTGGGTATTATTGTTATTGACTAAAATTTTGAATAATTGCTTACCATAATTTCTAGTCGTTTTTTTTTTGGATCAGATCGTTAAGGAGCGTGCGGGTGTGATTATCGGGTCAGGAATGGGAGGTATATCTGCATTTTCAGATGGTGTGGAGGGTATGATAAAGAGTGATAATAAAATCACCCCATTTTTCACACCTTATTACATAACAAACATGGCTCCAGCCTTACTTGCAATTGATCTCGGGTTTATGGGACCAAACTACTCAATATCTGCTGCTTGTGCAACATCAAACTATTGCTTTTGTGCTGCTGCCAATCATATCCGTGAAGGGGATGCTGATTTGATGATTGCTGGTGGAGTTGAAGCTGGTATTCTCCCCGTCGGAGTTGCAGGTCTAGCTGCTAGTACAGCAACTTCAAAAAGAAACCATGATCCCCAGACTGCTTCCAGACCGTGGGATAAAGATAGAGATGGTTTTGTCATTGGGGAAGGCGCTGGTGTTTTGGTAAACTACCACCCTCGTTTTATAAGGAAAAAATTTTTTTAAGCATTTCTTGTTTTAGCAGGTTATCAACGAAATCATGCTATGCCAAGATGTTTGTCCTAGTGTGGATTGAACCTGGTCTCTTACCTTCGATCATATATATATATATATATATATACCGAAAAATGATCAAATAATCATCTCTTTTACGCTATTTACTTTAATTTTCTTTTTATTTGATCCCATCCCTATATATATATATATATTGAAATGTTTATTTGAGAATCGTTTTATTGCGAGAACCAATCTTAGCCGTCTAATTCCCCCTCCTTCAATCCCTCCACGCTCTTCATCCATGAATTCCATTATCCAAAATCAACGGCTAAGATTGGTTCTCGCAGTTCTCGCAATAAAAACCGTTCTCAAATGAACCTTTCCATATATATATATATATATATATATATATATATATTAATTATTTGGTGTGTATGTAGGTAATGGAGAGTTTAGAACACGCAATGAATAGGGGAGCACCCATAGTTGCAGAATACTTGGGAGGTGCAGTAAACTGTGATGCTCATCATATGACTAGTCCACGACCGGATGGTTTGTGTGTTTCATCTTGCATTCAGAAAAGCCTGGTCGATGCTCGTGTATCCTTAGAGGAGGTATTTTATTTTTTTCTCTATGCTTTTAATTTACTTGTATCATGTCAAATTTTAGGGATATTTAACCGATAAAATTTCACTAGATCCAAACAAGAAATAAGGGATTAAAGTAATTCCTTTTTGTTTCTAAATCTTATAGACGTACGGTCTTGGTTTAGTAATATTAACCGTTCAATTAATGCATTAGTGTGGAAAATGGCAGAAACAAAACTAGGAGATAATGTACGTACTAAGATATGATGTGAAAGATTATTGGGTAACACAACAAGGGACCATGGAGACACATCTTGATTGAACATCAACATTGACGAGTTAGGCCTGGTAATTCGGGTCGTGTTCGTGTTAAATAGTTCATGTCGTGTTTGTATCAACCATTTTCGTATCGACCCATTTTCGACTCAGTTTAGTTTGGTGTCGTGTTCGGTTTGTGTCACTTAATTCGTGTTCGATTCGGGTCGTGTTTTCGTGTCGACCCGCTTTTTGGATAAAAAATCAAATTATGTTTTTGGTCAAATAACTTGATTTTCATGTCGGGTTTCATATCGAATTATTTTTCAGAAAAATGTTGGATATTCTTCTTATGTTGCAGACAACGGGCGAGGGACTACCAAACGATGTACGACAACGATGGAGATGGGTTGTCGGTGTCGTAAGGGAGGTCTGGAGGATAGGGTTAGGAGTTCCTCTTTTCTTCTCCCTTATTTTCATATTTCTATTCTTGTTAATTGTAATCTTGTTACATATTAACTTGTTTTTTTAAATAATATTTATTAATTTATCAAAATAAAAATTTTAAATGATAACAATCCACCAACTTTGGAGGTAAAAAAATTAAAAATTGTAAAAGTACCACCACTTTTATATTGTAATTAGTTATTTATTTATAATTTCAAATTTCTAAATATTTTAAGTTAAATGTTTTTAGGTTATTTTTATTATTATTAAAAAAATCGTGGTAAAGAGGTTATCTTCGGGTTATCGTGTTCGTGTCGTGTTCGTGTCGACCAGTTTCGTGTCATTTTCGGATCAACCTATTTCTGACCCAATTCAGTTTCATGTCGTGTTCGTGTCGACCTAGATCGTGTTCGGTTCAGGTTGGGTTTCGGGTCGTGTTAGAATTTTCCAGCCCTAATTGACCTTCCCTCTTTGTTTGAAAAGTAGGAAATAATGTAAGTGCTAAAAGTTGGTGTGATAACTAGATGGCTTGGTGGGTATATATACTTTGGGGTTCTAGCCTAGCTACTACCCATCTTTAACGCTTGACCTTGACAATGTACTCAAATTAGAAAAAAAATCCAATCAAGTAGCTTGTCATGGATAAGTTAGGCTTGCGTAGGGATGGTCGATCCTGAATTGAAAGCAAGAAACTAAAAGAACTCTCATCCCTAATTCCTAATTAACTTGCGTAAGGGTCCTAGCTTTTTTGGGCCGGCCCTGCACATAGTTGAAATCCATCTTCTCATATGACTAAAATCGTTATACCAATTGAAATTATTCCTCCTTTTGAACTCACGAGTGCAACTTCTTCAAGGAGAATTCCTTCTTAATCTCCATATGATTTGGTCATTGAGGTATAAACATCCTGTGTGAAAAGTTCATTTGAGAACCGTTTTTATTGCGAGAACCGCGAGAACCAATTTTAGCCGTCCAATTCCCCCTTCTTCAATTAGATTGTCCACCCATGAATTCCTTACATGCACCCTGCCACACTCAATCCCCCCACGCTCTTTATCCATAAATTTCATTATCCAAAATGAACGGCTAAGATTGGTTCTCACGATTCTTGCAATAAAAACGGTTCTCAAATGAACCTTCCCCAACATCCTATTTAGTATAGTCTCCTTACATCAAGGGTAAGTAGTACATGTATATTTTAGACAGCGCTGATATGTGTAGCTAGATCCTCGCATAACACAATCACTGCCAAGGTGGTGTTAGTTGTTTAAGACAAATGGTCTTATCTCTTATTCCATATATGTAGGAAAAGATGTGGCACAAAGATCTGAAATCTAAGAATCCAAGGTTTGTAAGGTTGAAATAACAATTGACTACTTCTAAGATTAAGTGAAAAAAGATTTGTGTAGTGCTTGATTATGTCTGATCTTAAGTAAACATTCTTTATATTGAAATTAAAATAAACAAGTCCTTAATTAGTTAATTTAACCCCTCAAATGAATGTTGATATGTTTTATTTCTACATCAAACCTCTAGTGTTTTTCTGTTGGATTGTTAGGTAAACTACATTAACGCACATGCAACTTCCACTGTAGTTGGGGATTTGGCTGAAGTAAAGGCGATCAAAAATGTTTTTAAGAACACTAATGAAATCAAAGTGAACTCTACAAAGGTGATCAAACCCTCTCACGATTCTCCATTTCTTGATACACAACAGCAACTCGATTTGATATTTTCTTCTTCTTTATGCTTAATCAGTCTATTATTGGACATACTATGGGCGCAGCCGGAGGTATGGAAGCTATTGCCACAATTAAAGCCATTCAAACCGGATGGTTGCATCCTACCATTAATCAGTTTGTACGTGCATGAGATCCATATCTCGTAAATTATAGGATTAAGAGCATCTCAAGTTGAGGGGTCACGGCAAGAATTAAGCCCTTGTTTAAAGTAAAGTTGGACCTTTGTAAGACTTATGGATTTTTGTTATAAAGGAACATGACAGACCATGTTTCCTTCAACTTGAGAGGATCCTAATCAATATGATGTCCTTAATTTGTGTCCCTAATTATTGATTATATAATTCATTTTCTTTTCTCAATTGTAGAATCTGGAACCTGTTGTAGATTTTGATACTGTTGCAAATGAAAAGCAGCAACATGATATCAACGTTGGTGAGTTTATTGTTTATTCTCCCTCATATGGCAGGTTACGGTATGTTTTTAAGCTCATTTATTTGACGTTTCTTTCTTATGCAGCCATTTCAAATTCATTTGGTTTTGGTGGACACAACTCCGTTATAGTACTGTGTGCATTCAATCTTTGATAGAGATATATATCTCTGTGTATTGTATACACACAGATACATCATGTGTATGCATGGAAGGCCATTGGGTACGCGTTCAGGGGTGGATGACCTAAGAATTTATATAACTTATATATGTTTAATATATATCTTTTCAAGCACACTCAATTAGAAACTATTTGGAAGCGCAAGTTTAATACGATTAATCTATAACTCAATAGCCGGGGCATGCCACAAAAATACTAGATAAACCATTTGATAGTGTTCTTTTGTTTTGGTTGTTAGTGTTGAATTGTGGAAAAACCCTCTTAGGGGAAGTTTCATTTGAAAACCAATTTTATTGCGAGAACATCGAGAACCGTTTGTGGCCATTGCTCATAATTAATCAAGGATTAATATTAATTGTAGCAAACATGTAATTAATTAAAAACACATCCGTCATTTTAAATTTCAAAAAATGTTGGATGGGTATTTTAGGCAAATTGCCTAAATAGGGGGGGGGGGGCATTTACCCCCACTTTCTTAGACCATTCGTTATGCTTCACTCGATTACACTGGTAGCATTGGGTAAGGTATGGGAATATCATTACGTGATTTTTGAGTTGAATATCGGGTAGACCTTTCGAGTATATACACTCGATGGAAAAAGTCTACACAACCCCCACCCCCACCCCCTCTCAACCTATAACACACACACGTCTAATTTTTTAATATAAAAATAAAAAAGTGGGAAGAGTTTAAATGAGAAGTATAACACTTAATTTGGGTAGGGAGAAGGAAATGGAATAGGAAATGATGTGGCGTTGATGTGACATTGGGTAAGGGAGAGGAAAAGGGAAGGAATAACCCATGGCCTTAAAACTAAAATATCTATCAAATGGAAAAGTATTAAAATATGAAAATTATACCAAATTAACGAAAAAAATATGCTCTTTAATATGACATCCATATTGCTATACTTTTTCAAAAGAAAAATCGTTTTTGCCAGTTTTTTTTTCTAGCACAGCATAAAATATTTGCACATGTGCATATAACACTCAATTTTTTCAAACACATGTGCATATGTGCACTACCTGTTCATACTGAATATGTGCATCTTGGTGCATATATGCACCGTGCACGTGTACATTTCGTGCATATATGCACATGCACGTGTATATGTACCACTCACTTTTCTTTCAAAGAAAAAAATTAGTTTTTCGTAGGTTTTTTTCTAACACATCATCACATATATGCCACTCGTTTTTTTCCAGCACATGTGCATATTACAGTAGGATTGTTTTAGCAAACACAGTAAAGTCACATACGCACGATGCATATTACTATAAATTGTGCACATTACAGTGAATTTTTTAGCACGTACAATACGTCACATATGCACAGTTCATATGTGCACCACGTGTCCGTATTCTTGGGTTTTGTTCTAGCACATCGGTGCACGTGTGCATTGTACATATGGAAATTTTCTTTGATTTTGGCAAAGAAATAAATGTGCATATATGCACCTAAATGCACGTGTGCACAAGCACATATGCATATAAACCAAAATCAAGGACTAGTCATAGTCTATATACAAATCTTGCTAAATTAGTTTTTTACTAATTTTAGTCATAGATAAACAAAAAATAATATAATATATAAGATGAGATAACAGTGTTATATGGTAGATATTGTTAAAGAAACAAAAATAAAAAATAAGTTTGATATTAATTCGATGTGACCATCCCATTGACAAGTCAAATAATTCAAGTGGGAATGGTTTATTTGTGATTCTTGTTGAATTAGTAGTACGGTCCCCATCATTATAATCAAAGAACTCTTCATTATAAAAATCTCATGTAATCATTTCTTCTAGCGTATGGCACACAAAATTCAATTTATAAAGAAAACTCCTTTTTCTCTATCATTCTCGAAACTCACTGTTTTTCCCAACGAAGTATAAAACTAACAATGATTATTATCAAAATGCGGAAATAGTTTTAAAATAACGAACATACGAAAGTTTTGAAAGTAAGATTATATTAATAACCAGACTTCAAAGAGTGCACAAGAACAAAATTGAGAACCGAGTACAAACTAAACAAGAACAAACTTGAATGCAAATTAGCGAACAAATGCTTAACCTTTTCTCGAACAATGAGAAGGTATTTATACGCTAAGTAAATTAATCCTGACCATCTAATTTAATTACACGTGTACTGCTCTTCATAAAGCTAGGAACAGAAAATAAGATTTTCGTTTCAAGTTCCCTCGGATGGGCTGATTGCGCACTTTACATAACAAGAAGAAGCAAGTATGCTGGCATGTCTTCAGTGATGAAGACCCTTTGATAACTGAAGACTAACTTCAGTTGACGTTCACTTCAGAACAAATCTTCAGATGAACGTTAGGTTTCTTTCTTCGGATGTGGTGCGTCAGAACAATTTACAAAAGAATAATGTATACTCCTTCAGGTGCTTTCTTTGAAAGCTCCTTCAGAAATGGAGTATATACAAATAAAGGACTAACAATCTCCCCCTATTTGTTTATAATCCATGACTATTTACAAGAATGAATAAAGAATAAAGAAAGTTACTCTACAAAATAATAGGTTTGAACTCATCAGGAGTGGGTTCACTTGGAGTTTTGAGCTCCACTTGTTTCAGATACTCATCCAAAATGTCTTTGATAGCAGGATCTTTATGATCAATGAAGTATCTGAGAGATTTCAGATGAAGAAGATTAGCCCTAGGAAATTCTGATACTCTCTGAAAACGAATCTTATCGTTAGCATCAAGGAAGTAGAACCCTCTTGGATTAGAGAGAACCTTTCCTACGTCAGGAATGAATCCGGGAGGTAAGGAAGTGTCGACGTCTTTGCAGTTGGGAGGCTCTCCAATAGAAATCAGCTCTAGAATCTGTTGCTAAGACTTTTTGTTTGTGAGCTTTCTTCTTTGAAATTTTAATTTTTCAGCTCTTGAGGGTCTATCCTTTTGATGTAAGACATCAACGTCAGATCCTCTCTTCTTTATTCCCTCTTGGTAATACTCGATCACTTTGGTGATCTCTCTTTGAACAAATTCAACATCCTCAGTTAGCTTGTGTTTTGATAGACAAGCCATGATTTTAGCCCATTCGGTGAAGGCACACTTTAGCTTGACTTACCTGACAGAGTATGCAACAAAGATAGGAAGGTTTCTACGTTGAAGGTTCAGAAAAATTTCATTTTTAACTTTCTTCAGTCTCACTGAAGTGATCTTCTCTGGATGTATTCTTTGATATCGAGAAACCAACCATTCTTCTTTTTTAGCATTCATTATATGTTTCTTCTTTTCTAGCATAGCCTTTTCAGCTTCGATCTCCTCCTAAAGCTGTTTTTGGTGTTCCAAAGGTGATAAATCGATTTTATTTGCAGCAACTTCTTCAAGAGCCAACTTTTCTGCTGCTTGTCTTCCAAGTTCATCAGCCATTCTCTTTTCTTTGGCATTCGGATTTTCATCATCTGAGTCATCGTCACCATATGTACCTATTCTCATCAGATTATCCGGAAAACTTATTATTACTTTCCCTTTACTTTTGTCAACATGGCTAGGTTGACCACTAAAGGATGGAGCCGCTGATTGTATGGGGATCTGAGAGACATTCTGTTCAGTCAATACGCTTGTTTCAACATCCCTAATTATTTGCTGACATTCAGCTCCGTCTATCTCTGATCTGAACATTTCAGCTTTCCTTTTATCAAGTAGACGTTTGAGCTCCCCCTCAGTATGTGCCTTAGCTTCTTCAGCTTTGGCTTTTTCTTCTTCAAGGCTTTATTTTTATTTTCTTCAGTGGCTTTGAGGTGAGCCACTTCATTTTCTAATCTTTGCATTGCCTCAACTCTGGAAAATTTTCTCTGCCATTTGATAATTTTGCGATCAGTGATAGCTTTTTTCTTATAATTTGACAGATTTTGGACTGTCTTCAAAATTTATCCCCCTTAAAAGCTGCAGAGATTCTTGAAGCTTCTATTGAGCGGGACAGGGCCGAAATCTCATTTGAGAGACCAGAGAAGGAGGGAGCAAATAGATCCTGTAAATGACGTATTAATGCTGCTTCTGACAGATTTACATCATGAAATTTGTCGACTTTGGAGGAGAGAGAATGCACAGAATGAAGGAATTTGTTTGGCATAACCGAGTAGCAATGGAAGCAAGATATGATACAACAATCTAAGTTAACCAAACAAACACACATCCATGGACCAAAATCTAACAATGAACTTGCAACTAAATAAAAGAACAAGATGGATATAAATGTACCACAATGAAAGCACAACAATCTTCCCCTTGTCAAGCTTCAAGAATCCAAACAAGTCTAGCTTCAAGAATCCAAACAAGGATTCCTCTAATGAAGTCCACCCCAAGTTGTGTTGATTCCCAAATGCTAGTTAGTTGATGTGTAACCACCAAGACAACAATCAAGTATATTCTTACACTCTTGTGCACCAAAAGAACACCAAGAAGAAGATCAAGTTTGAGAGAACTTTCTTGTGCATGATCTAACTCCAAGAACACCTAAAAGCCTGTTCTTGAGCAGAGAAAAACGTAGCCTCTTTGTCTACCCAAGTTAATGACAAAACACCATTAAATCAAGTGTTTAAGGCTGTTAATTCTACTGTTACAGCGAACGTACACAGCCCGTGTTGATCAACACGGCCGTGTAGGCCCAAAGCCCATGGCCTCAATTGGGCCAAGATAGCCCGTGTCTAGTAGGCTCAACACGGCCCGTGTTCACCTACACGGCCGTGTTGGCCCAAAGCACACAACCCTGTTTTGTGCCTAAACGCCCCGTGTTAGTTGGGCTAGACATGGTCCGTGTTCAAGAACACGGCCCGTGTACCATGATGCCAAAACCTATTTTGGCCTTTTCTCTCTTTTGCTTGATCGTGTTGCTGGAATCAATACTTGATGTGTGACCCAATAGGCTTATACTTCATCAGCAGCGCTATTAACTCGTTCGTGTCAGCGGGCATATTCCAACAGACTCCCACTTGTACGTGACACGACTACGAAAAATAACACAAACATAGAGCGGCCTCTAGCAAGACATCTATGCTCTCAAGTCAGTATAGGGTATGCCACTCTTGACAAGATCCCAATCATGAAATGATTGTCCTAAAGACAAATGAACATGTACATCCCTTTGTTCGCGATATCCTATGTGAACACAAGGCATGGAATAAAGTCAACCTTCAGATCGTTCACGATTATGTTTCTCGATTCTAGATTAGTGGTGACCAACAAACCAAGTTAACATTGATCCATCATCAATATAACTTGAGCACGGCCATGCGTATGAACGTCAGCACTCAATCATCGAGGGGCCCATGGATATCTTCTCTATACACAGAGGAACAAATTCCTTTCGACTACATAGTCCCGCCACATAGACAATACTCTACCCAATCATCTCCCTTATAACGACCAATTACGGACCGCGTTAGCAAACGATCAAAGCAAAGCAGATCTATGCTTTGGGATCACATGTATCTCTAGTTTAAGGATGAAACGCCATCATCATCCCGAGTTACTTATGACCAAAACCATGAATCGAACTCGGGCGCGGGTCCTCCAATCACTTGAAACCCCTTTCAAGTATAGGCAAGAATCACGTTTTAACAAAACCAACTCTTTACCTCAACCTTACCATAAAGTATAACCGATTGTGGAGATTTTAGAACGGAAAACATTCTCGGAAGTGTTTAAACATGCTAAGATGGAACACAATAAGGATTCATAAAATACCCGCCCTCGGCGTATTATTAAATCTCCATTTAATAATCGATGTAGTATGAATTGCAATACTGCTTAACGTCCCCAAAATATATGTACAAATCAAACATAAACCAAAACATATTCAAGCCAAGTTATATGCATTAGAAATGCTAATTGACCTAGTATGATAAACATCACTAGTCCATAACAACGGCTTAACTAGTGGATTTGTACCACAACACCCACAAGTACTTTTGTTATTCAATTATATATCTTTTGACAAGACTACTTCAAAAGTATGCATCAAAGAGATCTTACTTTTCAAAAAGGTTAAAGTAATCACACCTTCATTGTCTCAAAAACCCGCAATAGGGTTAGTGATACTTAAGAACCAACAATCAACACCACAAGTTAGGACCATAAACTCTGATCAAAATCAGCGGTTTATCCTAACAAAAACACGCATTAGAGTAACTACTTACTCCAAGCCTATTCCATTTGTCAAACACCAAGAACATACCTCTATATTTCTTGAACTAAATACTATCCAATTTTGTATCTCCTAAATGCCCTTATGAAGCAGTAACTCCTGAATTAGGTATGTAGATAACCTAATATCGGGACATTATCTTCAATAGACATTTAACACTAGGAATACAACAAAGCTCCCACTAGCCCTGACATACATAAAAAGTTTTATCTACGCTTCTAGAAAACTCGTCACTATGTTTTTCTAATAGTAAGCAAAGATATTTCCTTTAAGATGCTAGCATTAGTCCGAATTGGACTTATCCACTTTTGTAGACATAACACGGATACTACGGACGTATATTAAGACCCTCGGAGAGTGTTATAAGCACTTCCTCATCATATTGTTCCATGACGGAACACGGTCATTAATCTTAATCCAACTTGAAAGTCTATTTAGCACCTTATGAGATATATCTTGAAAGAGTTCTTTACTTATATATATCAATGTTTTGTTGCTCTAAAGGAAGATAATAACTAAAACATTCCAGTGGAAGAACGTGAAACTTAAATGATAAACTTGATGTTGGCGCTAGCATATGATCAAGTGTCGGCATAAGAATGTCAGTTATCTTGACCATGAGTAATTACTTTCAAGGCTGATAAAAGTCATGTAGCCAAAGAGATATGGGTTCCTCACATCTAAGTGGCAATGATTTGATGGTGAGTCTTGTTCATGTCACCATCTATCGGAAGGCATAGTGGGCCCTGTGTTCACTAAGGTTATGAGAAGTAATTAATCATGAGATAAAAACCATTTTAAGTATGCGAATACTTTGCTTAATTCCATACCAAGGTGCAAACCGAGATAGTGTAAATGGAATTAACATGGATTGTATTGTAGACTACTTCAAATACCGACTAGGGGTAAAAGTTTCATGATGATTATTGTGGAAACTTTTCCTAGTGCTCATGTTGAAGGTCATTTGATACTCCTTGCTATTATTGCATTCTTATGGCAATAAAAGATAGTGAACGGATATACAAGACCGCGTTCCTTCATGGAACTATGTATTGAGGAAGTGCTTACCACACTCTCCGAGGGTCTTAGATATCCGTAGTATCCAAATTAAGTCTACAAGTGTGGGTAAGTCCTTTAGACTTATGCTAACATCGTAAAAGTAAGATCTTTGCTTTCGTGAGAAGATCAAAGTCATGAGTTTTCTAGAAGCATAGATAAGACTTTTACATATGTCAGGGCTAGTGGGAGCTTTTGTTGTATACCTAAGAGTATGTATCGATTGAAGATAATGTCCCATAGTTATGCGTTCTATGAACCTGAAATAGCAATTACTGTATCATGATAATACTTAGGAGATACAAAAATTTTGAAATTTTTAATTACAAGAAATACTTGTATATGTTCTTGATGTTTGACGACAAGAAATAAGACTTGGAGTAATTATTACTCTAATACTAATTTCTAATGGGATGAACTATCGATCATGATCGAAGTCGATGATCTTACTTTGTGGTGTTGATTATTGATTAGAAAAGTATTTAAGTATCACTGATCCTATTGTGAACTCTTGTAACAATGAGGACATGAGTACTTTAGCACATTGTTATATAATCTCTTTGACGGATACTTTGAATAGTAGTCTGGTCAAAAGAAAGTTATGAAGTTAACAAGAATACAAATGGATGTTTCATGGCAAATCCATTAAATAAGCCGTTGCCATAATGACTAGTGATGTTTGACATAATAGGTCATGTAGCATTTCTTATGCATATGATTTGGCTTGAAATATTGTTTTAGTAGTTGATTTTTTTATGTTAGCTTTGGGAACTGCAAGCAGTATCGTAACTTTTGATTGCTTTCGATATATAGTGGGGACTATATATACGCAGATGCAGTTACTTTCATTTGTCTTTACTGTGTTCCATCTTAGCATGTTTAACCACTTCCCTGAGTACTTATGCATTCTAGATTTCCACATTCAGTCATTTCTTAAGGGGAAGGAAGTTTAAGCTAAGACTAAGGTTAGGGTTTGGTCATGCATTAATCAAGGATTGAATGCAAGTGACGCAAAACTAACCTGTGCTTGAAATGAGTTTCAAGTGATTAGAAGACCCACACCTGAGTTCACTTCATGGATTATGGTCACAAGTGACTCGGGATGATAATATCATTTCATCCTTAGACCGGAGATACATGTGTATCCAAAGCATGAGTCTGCTTTATTTTGATTACTTTCAAACGTGGTTCGTGACTGGCCACTATAAAGGGAGTTTTCAAATAAAGTATGAAGCATGTGGTGGGGCTATGTAGTCAAAAGGATTTGTTCCTCTAGTTAGAGAGATATCCTTGGGCCCCTCGATGATTTGGCCCTGACACCAAATATGCATGGCCGTGCTCAAGTTACAATGATTTTAGATCAGTTGCAAACTTGTTATTTTGGTCACCACCAATCTAGAATTGAGAAACAGAATCGTGAACGATCTGGAGATTGATATCTTTCCATGTCTCGTGTTCACACGGATATCGCGAACAAAGGGATGTTTATGATCGCTTATCTATAGGACCTTTTAGCCTTTCTAGGCTACCAGGATTTGTCGATGATGACGTAACTCGTACCAACTTTGGGGAAAGCATGCTTTGCTAGAGTCGCTGCTTGTCTATGATGTTAGCAACGCTGTATCATGTGCAAGTGGGAGTCTGTTGGAATATGCCCACTGATACACGTGCACTAGCATCACTGTTGATGAGGTACAGGCCTATTGGGTCACACGCCAAGGGTAGATTCCAGCAGCACAACGCAAACATGAGAGAATATGAAATTAGGTTCCTGGCGACCTTCACGGGCCATGAAGTGGTCGTGAAGAGAAACCTTCCCGAGGCTTCACCACCTGGACAAGTAGTCGTGAGAACACTACCTTCACGAGGGCTTCATGGCCCGTGAGAGCCCATGAAGGCAGGCACCAAGCTTTTATTGGACCACTCGTTGGCCCAATGAGAGTGTGCGGTGGAACCCGGCCTATGAGGCCTTCACGAGTGCTTTACGGCCCGTGAGAGCCTGTGAAGGCAGAAGTCAAAGTGTCACTTTGTTTTTATTGGACCTTTGTGTTGGTCCAATGAGAGAGTGGCAAGGTGGCCAACTCTGGTGGCTTTGGGACTTCTCCAGCCTTTATAAAAGGCAACTCAAACTCTCTCATTAGTCTTTCTTGCCAATTTGAACATACACACACACAATATGGTACTTGAACTCATATGATGAGTTAAGTGAGTGTAACAAGAGCAAGAGGAACTTTCTTAGTGTTGTTGCTACTCCAGAAACGCGAGGACTTAGTGTGGTTCGTGTCTTGGGTCGTTAGCAAGACGGAATCTCGGTAAATTGGTGTAGACTATCAATAGAGGAGCTCGGATTCGAGTTCTTGAAGATCTTCCTAGCTCAGTGCATAGCTCCAGCCATGTGATGGTATATTTCTCCTCCTTCTCTTTTAGTTTCAGTTGCTATATTCGTTTGTAGTCACGATCCCCACTAGGGGAATACATGCATGTCGGTTTTAAATACTCGAAAACCCCGGTTTTGATGTCGTTGCTTCCGCTGCGTACGGGTGTTGGCGTGCATGTATTTCCTACAGCTTCTCATCTAAACTCGTGGCTAGACACACAAGGCTGACAGCGTGAAATTTTATTTTATACAACCTATTTTTTGACCAAACCTTCTTTATCAATTTGCATGTTGCATCATGCACTCTTAAGTGCTCGTTCAACATCTCAATATTATACCCTAATTCTGTTAATTGAGCCAAGCTAAGTATATTACTATTTAATGTAGGAATGTAATATAACTCAGACACGACGTATTGCTCTCGAGTCTTGCTCTTGAATAAAAGAGTTTCCTTGACCTTAATCTGAACTTTTGACCCGTCACTAAAATGAAACTGTCCCGTCACCCTTTCATCAAGCTCGGGAAAAATACTTCGTACTCCCGTCATGAGACTGCTAGCCCCATTATCTAATTACCACGTGTTCACGTCCGTCTCGACATGGTGATCGGGGAAAACTTTGTCTTCATTTAGAAGCACCATAGAGGTCTGCTTCTCATTGCACATAGTGAACATCAACACAGGTTCATCCTTCTGCGTCTGGGTCAAGTTGGCTTTAGCATTTTTTTTCCTTCGGTGGTGACCTACATTCCGACGCATACTGGCCATACCTACCACAATTAAAATACTTTATGTGTTTCTTTTCTCTAACTTTCTCTATGTGATGGTTGTTGTTTGAGTCTCGAGAAGCCGTAAAATTCCCACGACCCCCTCTTCCTCAACCACGATCACCACTCCAGCCACCTCTGTTGTGGTGGGACGTACCCCGTCCTCTTACTCACATCGAACCATTTCCTCTTGAGTTCTTTTGGGTCGACCGACCCTCGGTCTTTGATAGTAACAAATTCCAGTGGTTGCTCGTGCTTCTGCGTCGATGTTTCAACCTGTCTTCGTAGGCTTTAATCATACCCATTGTCTCCTCGAATGGCATTGTGTCGAAGGGAGCCGCCCTAATAGCATGAGATGACAGCCTTGCATAGGAGTAGTTCTGACTCCGAGAATAGAATCTTATCCCCGCCGACTAAGCCCGGACTCTTTCGCATCACGCTAATTCAGTGCCAGCCGTTGGTGAAAGACCTGCATGGAGGGAATTAGTCTCCACTAGCCTCATTCAAAGAACGAAAAAGAAAAGGCTTACTGTTTAGGTAGGATAGATCGATGTGGTCCAATGGCTAAAGCTCTGCCAGCTTCTTGTAGACTTACTTCTCTTTAGGCTCCGAGTTATTTTTTTTTATGGTGAAATTCAACATCTGAGTACTGCTCAATATATTGAAGCCATCAATCGGAGGTACTTATGTGATACAGAGTCAAGAAGCGTTCTCACAGTATGCTGTCTTCGAGAGTGGCTCCAAGACTGCAATACCTTCATGCCATTCCACTAAGTTTACCAGCGAAATCATTCACGGTATCATTCTCTTTCATCTGAAGGGCCTCAAGCTTACCCTTCAACGTGTGTAGCCTTGCTTTCTACACTCGTTCTGCTCCAAGGTATCTGACTCTAAGAGATTCCCATATATCTTTTGTTGTTTTCTTCGTTGCAATCTACATCATTGAAAATGAAGGCCCGTGCCATCTTGTTCATCATCTTGTCCACCTCCTCCCCGGTATGTGGTTCAATGGATTCCCAAATCCCTTGTGCATCCATAATAGCCTCCATTTTTATAGCCCATTTTGTGTAGTTTGTCCACATCAACATCGGGCATTGAAATGGGACACTACCGCCCTCCCTTCCCTGTCAGTGACATATTCTTGGTTGGAGATACTTGGGCATCAACCTTTGGCTCCGATCACCAAGGCAGATTACCAAGCTACATAGAAACATTAATGAACGATACAAGAAATGTTGTTCTTTTGTGAAAGTTTTCACTGTATTTCTTGGAGTAAAAAATGAGTACATTACTTCTTCAAAATGAGAATAAAAATTAATAAATAAACTAGGAAACTTACAACTACCAACCTAAAAATATCGGAACAAACCCCCACATGCGTTACCCATTTAACAACTAACCCACAACCGTTTATTCTTCCATTAACTTGGTCAAACACATACCAAGTTAGAACTATTCCAACAGATGATTGCTAGTGCCCGGTGGAGTTGAAGTTGCTATTCTCACCATGAAAGTTGATGGTCTTGCTGCTAGTACAAAAACTTCAAAAAGAAACTATGATCCCCAAACCGCTTCCATACCATGGGATAAAGATATAGATGGTTTTGTCATTGGGGAAGGCGCTGGTGTTTTGTTAAACTAACAACCTAGTTTTACCAAAATAAATAAATAAAAGAATATCCTGTTTAGTAGGTTATCAAGGAAGTCAAGCTATGCTGTTAGTATGTGGTTTAAAATTTTATGTGACCATTTCTTATACTATTCGTGACCATACAAGATGTTTGTCCCCGTGAAGATTGAACTTAGGTCTCTTATGAGACTTTCCGGACATTCTACTATTAGACTATTTTAAGATGATTTCTCATTGGATCATATATATTCATTATTTGGTGTATATGTAGGTAATGGAGAGTTTAGAACATGCAATGAAAAAGGAGCACCCATAGTTGTGGATACTTGGGAGGTGCAATGAACTATGATGCTCATCATATGACTAGTCCACAACGAGATGGTTTGTGTGTTTCATCCTACATTCAGAAAAGTCTTGTGGATGCTTGTGTATCCGTAGAGAAGGTATTTTAATTTTTTTTTGGATTTTTTAATTTACTTATATCATGCCAAATCTTAGGATATTTAACTCATAAAATTTTCACTAGATCCAAACAAGAAATAAGGGATTAAAGTAATCTCTTTTAGTTTCTAAATCTTATAGACGGTCTTGGTTTAGTAATATTAACCATTCAACCAAAGTGTTCGCATGAAAAATGGCATAAACAAGAGTAAGAAAGAATGGAAGTACTAGATCTAGTGAGAAAGGTTATTGGGTAACACAAAAAGGCACTATGTAGACACATCTTGAACATCAATATTGACCTTCCCTCTTTGTTGAAAAGTAAGTTCTAAAAGTTGGTGCTATAACTAGATCGATTGGTGGGTATACTTTGGGGTCCAAGCCTAGCTACTACCCATCCTTAACATTTGACATTGAACTACTCAAATTAAAAAAAGTCCGATCAAGTAGCTTCTCATGGAATGGTGATGATAAGGTAGGCTTGCATAGGGATGGTCCCGAAAGCAATTAAGGAACTAAAAGAACTATTATCCCTAAATCCTAATTAACTGTCTCTTAATGACTAAAACAATTATAGGCAATGCACTCTAAATGGAAAAAAATGGTTCATGTTCAAGTTTTTCTGAAAGTTTGTTAAGGAACCCTCCCTTGAGGGCCTCATCATCAGTATCATGGTTAATATGGAGATGCTAAATCATGTAACACATGCTGGCATGTATCATGGTTTGATTCTTGAAGCTCCACTAGATTGCCATTGAAGACGATAAAATCTCTTACCTCACAGCCAAAGAACATGTGTTAGGGATTGAACAACATTTCATATCCACAAGCACGAAACTACTGGTCTCCATGATGAAAATAACTTGTCCCCATAATGTTTTGCGTAGTAGTGAACCAATGTGATTAGATGTAAGGTGCTTTACTCCTGTATAAAGTAACACGTTATCTTTTATGCCCAATCATGGTAAGACGTAGTTTTTGTTCTTCTATTCCATGAGAGGCTTGTTCCTCCACATTGTAATTCACCACAAGAAACAAAGGAATTAGAAGGAGATTTCCTACATACCGAATTCCGTAAAAGGGCATTTGGTTCACGGATTGTTTTTCAATGGAATTGGAATTCATTAAGGAATTGGAATTCAAAAGATTTTTATTTGGAATCTAGATCCTAGCTTATTGTGTTTGGAGGTTCCAGGAATTGGAATTCTTTTCCCCACCACAAAATACCAATGAGACCTACCACCATCATCCCACCACCATCGCTACCTTCACCACCGCCTCACCGTCGTTGCCGCCACCCCAATGTCGCCCACCATTTCGCCACTGTCGAAGCAAGGAAATTCCGTTACCCATTGTCGACAAAAAAGGTGGTGTTGTGTTGGGGTGATTGTTCTTTATACTATAGTGCCTCACTATTAGTGATTTTTTATTGCAATATTTTCGGGAAACGTGATGTGATCATGTTATTAAGGAGTTAACAAGTGTAATTTTACCACAATATGGTGATCAGAAAAGATGGAAGAACGTAGAACTGAGTTTTCAATAGAAACTAATTAAATCATGGTGAATTAAAGGTAAGAGAACGAAAATGGGTCATTGGAAGAGAGTTCTACTTTCAATCTGGAAATTGTAGAATAATGAAAACCCCGTAGGTATTTTGTATTACATTGACAACTATTTATAGAGTACAAAGGGTAAAATAGAAACCCTAATGGGCCGTAGCCTATCTATACAATTGTGCTAGGTCATCCTATACTAAACTCTAATCTATATTCTATAATACTCCCCCGCCGTGAGAGTGGTAGAAGATCGGACGCTCTCATTGTAGCAAAAAATACAATGAAAGAAATTAAAAACATAAGAAAAAAAAGATATGTAGAAAAAAAACAAAGATAAAATGAAAAGAATATAGATATATAGAAAAGAACACTCCGTGGCAGCAAGGTGGCGACGAGTTAGCGGCCAAAGAGGGTGGCAAGAAGAGCGGCAGCGATGGTAGGAGCTACGACTGCAGCAGCAGGAGCTACAACTATGGCGGCGGCGGCAAGAGGCGCGGCGGCTACGGGTGGCAACGGTAGGAGCTACGACTGCAATGGCAGGAGCTACAACTAAGATGGTGGCAAGAAGCGTAGCGGTGGCAAGGGAGAGAAAACTAATAATTTTTTATTAACAATGCGTCCCCGGGGTAGGACGAGAGGGTAAAGAACCGAATTTTTTATATATAGAACCGAGATCACCTGCGAACACCACAAAACGTTCGTATTTTTACCAAATTTTGCGAACACCCAAAACTTTTCACCAAAATCAATTTTTTATATATAGTCAATTATTGTGTACTGTGATTTATATATTTATTTTATTTTTATTATTATTATATATTTATTATTATTATTATATATTTATAATTATTATTGTGTTTATAAACATAAGATGCAGCGACTTTATATAAGATGCAGTAATTTTATACTAGATGCAGTTATTTTATGTTAGATGCAGTGGTTTTTAAAACAAGATGTATTGGTTCTTAAATGAGAATCTATCGATTAATTCGTGCACGATGAACTAGTTTTAAGAGATTTCCGTATTTTTTAGATATTATGTAATGATTTTAAGTTGGATGCAATGATTTTATAGACTAGATGCAGGGGTTCCTAAAGTTTTAATTTTAAGGGGTGTTATTATTGGATCCTCATCCTATATATATATATATATATACACCAAGAAAATATACGTAGGTTCACTATCTTTAACTTCACTCTCTTGTAAAAAAATGGAAGCTCGAGCTTTACTCCGGTTCACACCTCTGCCCGTGTGCCCCCTTCACAAGAACTCTTTACCCCTACTCGTCAAATTATCATCGCGCACCACCACTAAAAACCGCCCCGTACTAGCATTACAGGCCTCCGCCACTGCTCCAAAACGGGAAAAAGATTCATCAAAACGGGTAGTAATTACGGGTATGGGACTGGTCTCGGTGTTCGGAAACAACATTGACACATTTTATGACAGACTCTTAACCGGGGAGAACGGAATCACGTTAATAGATAGATTCAATACTTCGAATCTCCCGTTAAAATTTGCTGGCCAGATTCGAGACTTTCAGTCAAATGGGTATATTGATAAAGAAAACGACCAGAAACTTGATGATTGTCAAAGATATTCTATTGTTGCAGGGAAAAAAGCTCTTGAACATGCAGCTCTTGGTGGTGATGAACTCCACAAGGTTTGAAACTTAATATTCTTTTTTTCATGTTTCAGAATGTTGAATAATAACCGGGAAGGCATGAAGCGGTCTCTCTACCTACGGGTAACAATATGATCGTCTATTTTACATCCTTATGCTCTACCTCTTGCGAGATTGGGTATTATTGTTATTGACTAAAATTTTGAATAATTGCTTACCATAATTTCTAGTCGTTTTTTTTTTGGATCAGATCGTTAAGGAGCGTGCGGGTGTGATTATCGGGTCAGGAATGGGAGGTATATCTGCATTTTCAGATGGTGTGGAGGGTATGATAAAGAGTGATAATAAAATCACCCCATTTTTCACACCTTATTACATAACAAACATGGCTCCAGCCTTACTTGCAATTGATCTTGGGTTTATGGGACCAAACTACTCAATATCTGCTGCTTGTGCAACATCAAACTATTGCTTTTGTGCTGCTGCCAATCATATCCGTGAAGGGGATGCTGATTTGATGATTGCTGGTGGAGTTGAAGCTGGTATTCTCCCCGTCGGAGTTGCAGGTCTAGCTGCTAGTACAGCAACTTCAAAAAGAAACCATGATCCCCAGACTGCTTCCAGACCGTGGGATAAAGATAGAGATGGTTTTGTCATTGGGGAAGGCGCTGGTGTTTTGGTAAACTACCACCCTCGTTTTATAAGGAAAATTTTTTTTTAAGCATTTCTTGTTTTAGCAGGTTATCAACGAAATCATGCTATGCCAAGATGTTTGTCCTAGTGTGGATTGAACCTGGTCTCTTACCTTCGATCATATATATATATATATATATACCGAAAAATGATCAAATAATCATCTCTTTTACGCTATTTACTTTAATTTTCTTTTTATTTGATCCCATCCCTATATATATATATATATTGAAATGTTTATTTGAGAATCGTTTTATTGCGAGAACCAATCTTAGCCGTCTAATTCCCCCTCCTTCAATCCCTCCACGCTCTTCATCCATGAATTCCATTATCCAAAATCAACGGCTAAGATTGGTTCTCGCAGTTCTCGCAATAAAAACCGTTCTCAAATGAACCTTTCCATATATATATATATATATATATATATATATTAATTATTTGGTGTGTATGTAGGTAATGGAGAGTTTAGAACACGCAATGAATAGGGGAGCACCCATAGTTGCAGAATACTTGGGAGGTGCAGTAAACTGTGATGCTCATCATATGACTAGTCCACGACCGGATGGTTTGTGTGTTTCATCTTGCATTCAGAAAAGCCTGGTCGATGCTCGTGTATCCTTAGAGGAGGTATTTTATTTTTTTCTCTATGCTTTTAATTTACTTGTATCATGTCAAATTTTAGGGATATTTAACCGATAAAATTTCACTAGATCCAAACAAGAAATAAGGGATTAAAGTAATTCCTTTTTGTTTCTAAATCTTATAGACGTACGGTCTTGGTTTAGTAATATTAACCGTTCAATTAATGCATTAGTGTGGAAAATGGCAGAAACAAAACTAGGAGATAATGTACGTACTAAGATATGATGTGAAAGATTATTGGGTAACACAACAAGGGACCATGGAGACACATCTTGATTGAACATCAACATTGACGAGTTAGGCCTGGTAATTCGGGTCGTGTTCGTGTTAAATAGTTCATGTCGTGTTTGTATCAACCATTTTCGTATCGACCCATTTTCGACTCAGTTTAGTTTGGTGTCGTGTTCGGTTTGTGTCACTTAATTCGTGTTCGATTCGGGTCGTGTTTTCGTGTCGACCCGCTTTTTGGATAAAAAATCAAATTATGTTTTTGGTCAAATAACTTGATTTTCATGTCGGGTTTCATATCGAATTATTTTTCAGAAAAATGTTGGATATTCTTCTTATGTTGCAGACAACGGGCGAGGGACTACCAAACGATGTACGACAACGATGGAGATGGGTTGTCGGTGTCGTAAGGGAGGTCTGGAGGATAGGGTTAGGAGTTCCTCTTTTCTTCTCCCTTATTTTCATATTTCTATTCTTGTTAATTGTAATCTTGTTACATATTAACTTGTTTTTTTAAATAATATATATTAATTTATCAAAATAAAAATTTTAAATGACAACAATCCACCAACTTTGGAGGTAAAAAAATTAAAAATTGTAAAAGTACCACCACTTTTATATTGTAATTAGTTATTTATTTATAATTTCAAATTTCTAAATATTTTAAGTTAAATGTTTTTAGGTTATTTTTATTATTATTAAAAAAATCGTGGTAAAGAGGTTATCTTCGGGTTATCGTGTTCGTGTCGTGTTCGTGTCGACCAGTTTCGTGTCATTTTCGGATCAACCTATTTCTGACCCAATTCAGTTTCATGTCGTGTTCGTGTCGACCTAGATCGTGTTCGGTTCAGGTTGGGTTTCGGGTCGTGTTAGAATTTTCCAGCCCTAATTGACCTTCCCTCTTTGTTTGAAAAGTAGGAAATAATGTAAGTGCTAAAAGTTGGTGTGATAACTAGATGGCTTGGTGGGTATATATACTTTGGGGTTCTAGCCTAGCTACTACCCATGTTTAACGCTTGACCTTGACAATGTACTCAAATTAGAAAAAAAATCCAATCAAGTAGCTTGTCATGGATAAGTTAGGCTTGCGTAGGGATGGTCGATCCTGAATTGAAAGCAAGAAACTAAAAGAACTCTCATCCCTAATTCCTAATTAACTTGCGTAAGGGTCCTAGCTTTTTTGGGCCGGCCCTGCACATAGTTGAAATCCATCTTCTCATATGACTAAAATCGTTATACCAATTGAAATTATTCCTCCTTTTGAACTCACGAGTGCAACTTCTTCAAGGAGAATTCCTTCTTAATCTCCATATGATTTGGTCATTGAGGTATAAACATCCTGTGTGAAAAGTTCATTTGAGAACCGTTTTTATTGCGAGAACCGCGAGAACCAATTTTAGCCGTCCAATTCCCCCTTCTTCAATTAGATTGTCCACCCATGAATTCCTTACATGCACCCTGCCACACTCAATCCCCCCACGCTCTTTATCCATAAATTTCATTATCCAAAATGAACGGCTAAGATTGGTTCTCACGATTCTTGCAATAAAAACGGTTCTCAAATGAACCTTCCCCAACATCCTATTTAGTATAGTCTCCTTACATCAAGGGTAAGTAGTACATGTATATTTTAGACAGCGCTGATATGTGTAGCTAGATCCTCGCATAACACAATCACTGCCAAGGTGGTGTTAGTTGTTTAAGACAAATGGTCTTATCTCTTATTCCATATATGTAGGAAAAGATGTGGCACAAAGATCTGAAATCTAAGAATCCAAGGTTTGTAAGGTTGAAATAACAATTGACTACTTCTAAGATTAAGTGAAAAAAGATTTGTGTAGTGCTTGATTATGTCTGATCTTAAGTAAACATTCTTTATATTGAAATTAAAATAAACAAGTCCTTAATTAGTTAATTTAACCCCTCAAATGAATGTTGATATGTTTTATTTCTACATCAAACCTCTAGTGTTTTTCTGTTGGATTGTTAGGTAAACTACATTAACGCACATGCAACTTCCACTGTAGTTGGGGATTTGGCTGAAGTAAAGGCGATCAAAAATGTTTTTAAGAACACTAATGAAATCAAAGTGAACTCTACAAAGGTGATCAAACCCTCTCACGATTCTCCATTTCTTGATACACAACAGCAACTCGATTTGATATTTTCTTCTTCTTTATGCTTAATCAGTCTATTATTGGACATACTATGGGCGCAGCCGGAGGTATGGAAGCTATTGCCACAATTAAAGCCATTCAAACCGGATGGTTGCATCCTACCATTAATCAGTTTGTACGTGCATGAGATCCATATCTCGTAAATTATAGGATTAAGAGCATCTCAAGTTGAGGGGTCACGGCAAGAATTAAGCCCTTGTTTAAAGTAAAGTTGGACCTTTGTAAGACTTATGGATTTTTGTTATAAAGGAACATGACAGACCATGTTTCCTTCAACTTGAGAGGATCCTAATCAATATGATGTCCTTAATTTGTGTCCCTAATTATTGATTATATAATTCATTTTCTTTTCTCAATTGTAGAATCTGGAACCTGTTGTAGATTTTGATACTGTTGCAAATGAAAAGCAGCAACATGATATCAACGTTGGTGAGTTTATTGTTTATTCTCCCTCATATGGCAGGTTACGGTATGTTTTTAAGCTCATTTATTTGACGTTTCTTTCTTATGCAGCCATTTCAAATTCATTTGGTTTTGGTGGACACAACTCCGTTATAGTACTGTGTGCATTCAATCTTTGATAGAGATATATCTCTGTGTATTGTATACACACAGATACATCATGTGTATGCATGGAAGGCCATTGGGTACGCGTTCAGGGGTGGATGACCTAAGAATTTATATAACTTAAATATGTTTAATATATATCTTTTCAAGCACACTCAATTAGAAACTATTTGGAAGCGCAAGTTTAATACGATTAATCTATAACTCAATAGCCGGGGCATGCCACAAAAATACTAGATAAACCATTTGATAGTGTTCTTTTGTTTTGGTTGTTAGTGTTGAATTGTGGAAAAACCCTCTTAGGGGAAGTTTCATTTGAAAACCAATTTTATTGCGAGAACATCGAGAACCGTTTGTGGCCATTGCTCATAATTAATCAAGGATTAATATTAATTGTAGCAAACATGTAATTAATTAAAAACACATCCGTCATTTTAAATTTCAAAAAATGTTGGATGGGTATTTTAGGCAAATTGCCTAAATAGGGGGGGGGGGCATTTACCCCCACTTTCTTAGACCATTCGTTATGCTTCACTCGATTACACTGGTAGCATTGGGTAAGGTATGGGAATATCATTACGTGATTTTTGAGTTGAATATCGGGTAGACCTTTCGAGTATATACACTCGATGGAAAAAGTCTACACAACCCCCACCCCCACCCCCTCTCAACCTATAACACACACACGTCTAATTTTTTAATATAAAAATAAAAAAAGTGGGAAGAGTTTAAATGAGAAGTATAACACTTAATTTGGGTAGGGAGAAGGAAATGGAATAGGAAATGATGTGGCGTTGATGTGACATTGGGTAAGGGAGAGGAAAAGGGAAGGAATAACCCATGGCCTTAAAACTAAAATATCTATCAAATGGAAAAGTATTAAAATATGAAAATTATACCAAATTAACGAAAAAAATATGCTCTTTAATATGACATCCATATTGCTATACTTTTTCAAAAGAAAAATCGTTTTTGCCAGTTTTTTTTTCTAGCACAGCATAAAATATTTGCACATGTGCATATAACACTCAATTTTTTCAAACACATGTGCATATGTGCACTACCTGTTCATACTGCATATGTGCTTCTTGGTGCATATATGCACCGTGCACGTGTACATTTCGTGCATATATGCACATGCACGTGTATATGTACCACTCACTTTTCTTTCAAAGAAAAAAATTAGTTTTTCGTAGGTTTTTTTCTAACACATCATCACATATATGCCACTCGTTTTTTTCCAGCACATGTGCATATTACAGTAGGATTGTTTTAGCAAACACAGTAAAGTCACATACGCACGATGCATATTACTATAAATTGTGCACATTACAGTGAATTTTTTAGCACGTACAATACGTCACATATGCACAGTTCATATGTGCACAACGTGTCCGTATTCTTGGGTTTTGTTCTAGCACATCGGTGCACGTGTGCATTGTACATATGGAAATTTTCTTTGATTTTGGCAAAGAAATAAATGTGCATATATGCACCTAAATGCACGTGTGCACAAGCACATATGCATATAAACCAAAATCAAGGACTAGTCATAGTCTATATACAAATCTTGCTAAATTAGTTTTTTACTAATTTTAGTCATAGATAAACAAAAAATAATATAATATATAAGATGAGATAACAGTGTTATATGGTAGATATTGTTAAAGAAACAAAAATAAAAAATAAGTTTGATATTAATTCGATGTGACCATCCCATTGACAAGTCAAATAATTCAAGTGGGAATGGTTTATTTGTGATTCTTGTTGAATTAGTAGTACGGTCCCCATCATTATAATCAAAGAACTCTTCATTAAAAAAATCTCATGTAATCATTTCTTCTAGCGTATGGCACACAAAATTCAATTTATAAAGAAAACTCCTTTTTCTCTATCATTCTCGAAACTCACTGTTTTTCCCAACGAAGTATAAAACTAACAATGATTATTATCAAAATGCGGAAATAGTTTTAAAATAACGAACATACGAAAGTTTTGAAAGTAAGATTATATTAATAACCAGACTTCAAAGAGTGCACAAGAACAAAATTGAGAACCGAGTACAAACTAAACAAGAACAAACTTGAATGCAAATTAGCGAACAAATGCTTAACCTTTTCTCGAACAATGAGAAGGTATTTATACGCTAAGTAAATTAATCCTGACCATCTAATTTAATTACACGTGTACTGCTCTTCATAAAGCTAGGAACAGAAAATAAGATTTTCATTTCAAGTTCCCTCGGATGGGCTGATTGCGCACTTTACATAACAAGAAGAAGCAAGTATGCTGGCATGTCTTCAGTGATGAAGACCCTTTGATAACTGAAGACTAACTTCAGTTGACGTTCACTTCAGAATAAATCTTCAGATGAACGTTAGGTTTCTTTCTTCGGATGTGGTGCGTCAGAACAATTTACAAAAGAATAATGTATACTCCTTCAGGTGCTTTCTTTGAAAGCTCCTTCAGGAATGGAGTATATACAAATAAAGGACTAACAATCTCCCCCTATTTGTTTATAATCCATGACTATTTACAAGAATGAATAAAGAATAAAGAAAGTTACTCTACAAAATAATAGGTTTGAACTCATCAGGAGTGGGTTCACTTGGAGTTTTGAGCTCCACTTGTTTCAGATACTCATCCAAAATGTCTTTGATAGCAGGATCTTTATGATCAATGAAGTACCTGAGAGATTTCAGATGAAGAAGATTAGCCCTAGGAAATTCTGATACTCTCTGAAAACGAATCTTATCGTTAGCATCAAGGAAGTAGAACCCTCTTGGATTAGAGAGAACCTTTCCTACGTCAGGAATGAATCCGGGAATAAGGAAGTGTCGACGTCTTTGCAGTTGGGAGGCTCTCCAATAGAAATCAGCTCTAGAATCTGTTGCTGAGACTTTTTGTGTGTGAACTTCTTCTTTGAAATTTTAATTTTTCAGCTCTTGAGGGTCTATCCTTTTGATGTAAGACATCAACGTCAGATCCTCTTTTCTTTATTCCCTCTTGGTAATACTCGATCACTTTGGTGATCTCTCTTTGAACAAATTCAACATCCTCAGTTAGCTTGTGTTTTGATAGACAAGCCATGATTTTAGCCCATTCGGTGAAGGCACACTTTAGCTTGACTTACCTGACAGAGTATGCAACAAAGATAGGAAGGTTTCTACGTTGAAGGTTCAGAAAAATTTCATTTTTAACTTTCTTCAGTCTCACTGAAGTGATCTTCTCTGGATGTATTCTTTGATATCGAGAAACTAACCATTCTTCTTTTTTAGCATTCATTATATGTTTCTTCTTTTCTAGCATAGCCTTTTCAGCTTCGATCTCCTCCTACAGCTGTTTTTGGTGTTCCAAAGGTGATAAATCGATTTTATTTGCAGCAACTTCTTCAAGAGCCAACTTTTCTGCTGCTTGTCTTCCAAGTTCATCAGCCATTCTCTTTTCTTTGGCATTCGGATTTTCATCATCTAAGTCATCGTCACCATATGTACCTATTCTCATCAGATTATCCGGAAAACTTATTATTACTTTCCCTTTACTTTTGTCAACATGGCTAGGTTGACCACTAAAGGATGGAGCCGCTGATTGTATGGGGATCTGAGAGACATTCTGTTCAGTCAATACGCTTGTTTCAACATCCCTAATTATTTGCTGACATTCAGCTCCGTCTATCTCTGATCTGAACATTTCAGCTTTCCTTTGATCAAGTAGACGTTTGAGCTCCCCCTCAGTATGTGCCTTAGCTTCTTCAGCTTTGGCTTTTTCTTCTTCAAGGCTTTATTTTTATTTTCTTCAGTGGCTTTGAGGTGAGCCACTTCATTTTCTAATCTTTGCATTGCCTCAACTCTGGAAAATTTTCTCTGCCCTTTGATAATTTTGCGATCAGTGATAGCTTTTTTCTTATAATTTGACAGATTTTGGACTGTCTTCAAAATTTATCCCCCTTAAAAGCTGCAGAGATTCTTGAAGCTTCTATTGAGCGGGACAGGGCCGAAATCTCATTTGAGAGACCAGAGAAGGAGGGAGCAAATAGATCCTGTAAATGACGTATTAATGCTGCTTCTGACAGATTTACATCATGAAATTTGTCGACTTTGGAGGAGAGAGAATGCACAGAATGAAGGAATTTGTTTGGCATAACCGAGTAGCAATGGAAGCAAGATATGATACAACAATCTAAGTTAACCAAACAAACACACATCCATGGACCAAAATCTAACAATGATCTTGCAACTAAATAAAAGAACAAGATGGATAGAAATGTACCACAATGAAAGCACAACAATCTTCCCCTTGTCAAGCTTCAAGAATCCAAACAAGTCTAGCTTCAAGAATCCAAACAAGGATTCCTCTAATGAAGTCCACCCCAAGTTGTGTTGATTCCCAAATGCTAGTTAGTTGATGTGTAACCACCAAGACAACAATCAAGTATATTCTTACACTCTTGTGCACCAAAAGAACACCAAGAAGAAGATCAAGTTTGAGAGAACTTTCTTGTGCATGATTTAACTCCAAGAACACCTAAAAGCCTGTTTTTGAGCAGAGAAAAACGTAGCCTCTTTGTCTACCCAAGTTAATGACAAAACACCATTAAATCAAGTGTTTAAGGCTGTTAATTCTACTGTTACAGCGAACGTACACAGCCCGTGTTGATCAACACGGCCGTGTAGGCCCAAAGCCCATGGCCTCAATTGGGCCAAGATAGCCCGTGTCTAGTAGGCTCAACACGGCCCGTGTTCACCTACACGGCCGTGTTGGCCCAAAGCACACAACCCTGTTTTGTGCCTAAACGCCCCGTGTTAGTTGGGCTAGACACGGTCCGTGTTCAAGAACACGGCCCGTGTACCATGATGCCAAAACCTATTTTGGCCTTTTCTCTCTTTTGCTTGATCGTGTTGCTGGAATCAATACTTGATGTGTGACCCAATAGGCTTATACCTCATCAGCAGCGCTATTAACTCGTTCGTGTCAGCGGGCATATTCCAACAGACTCCCACTTGCACGTGACACGACTACGAAAAATAACACAAACATAGAGCGGCCTCTAGCAAGACATCTATGCTCTCAAGTCAGTATAGGGTATGCCACTCTTGACAAGATCCCAATCATGAAATGATTGTCCTAAAGACAAATGAACATGTACATCCCTTTGTTCGCGATATCCTATGTGAACACAAGGCATGGAATAAAGTCAACCTTCAGATCGTTCACGATTATGTTTCTCGATTCTAGATTAGTGGTGACCAACAAACCAAGTTAACATTGATCCATCATCAATATAACTTGAGCACGGCCATGCGTATGAACGTCAGCACTCAATCATCGAGGGGCCCATGGATATCTTCTCTATACACAGAGGAACAAATTCCTTTCGACTACATAGTCCCGCCACATAGACAATACTCTACCCAATCATCTCCCTTATAACGACCAATTACGGACCGCGTTAGCAAACGATCAAAGCAAAGCAGATCTATGCTTTGGGATCACATGTATCTCTAGTTTAAGGATGAAACGCCATCATCATCCCGAGTTACTTATGACCAAAACCATGAATCGAACTCGGGCGCGGGTCCTCCAATCACTTGAAACCCCTTTCAAGTATAGGCAAGAATCACGTTTTAACAAAACCAACTCTTTACCTCAACCTTACCATAAAGTATAACCGATTGTGGAGATTTTAGAACGGAAAACATTCTCGGAAGTGTTTAAACATGCTAAGATGGAACACAATAAGGATTCATAAAATACCCGCCCTCGGCGTATTATTAAATCTCCATTTAATAATCGATGTAGTATGAATTGCAATACTGCTTAACGTCCCCAAAATATATGTACAAATCAAACATAAACCAAAACATATTCAAGCCAAGTTATATGCATTAGAAATGCTAATTGACCTAGTATGATAAACATCACTAGTCCATAACAACGGCTTAACTAGTGGATTTGTACCACAACACCCACAAGTACTTTTGTTATTCAATTATATATCTTTTGACAAGACTACTTCAAAAGTATGCATCAAAGAGATCTTACTTTTCAAAAAGGTTAAAGTAATCACACCTTCATTGTCTCAAAAACCCGCAATAGGGTTAGTGATACTTAAGAACCAACAATCAACACCACAAGTTAGGACCATAAACTCTGATCAAAATCAGCGGTTTATCCTAACAAAAACACGCATTAGAGTAACTACTTACTCCAAGCCTATTCCATTTGTCAAACACCAAGAACATACCTCTATATTTCTTGAACTAAATACTATCCAATTTTGTATCTCCTAAATGCCCTTATGAAGCAGTAACTCCTGAATTAGGTTTGTAGATAACCTAATATCGGGACATTATCTTCAATAGACAACACTAGGAATACAACAAAGCTCCCACTAGCCCTGACATACATAAAAGGTTTTATCTACGCTTCTAGAAAACTCGTCACTATGTTTTTCTAATAGTAAGCAAAGATATTTCCTTTAAGATGCTAGCATTAGTCCGAATTGGACTTATCCACTTTTGTAGACATAACACGGATACTACGGACGTATATTAAGACCCTCGGAGAGTGTTATAAGCACTTCCTCATTATATTGTTCCATGACGGAACACGGTAATTAATATCCCCAAGTATCAAACATTCTTCAACATAGCCACTAGGACAAGTTTCTCCATAACCATCATGAATAACTTTACCACTAGTCGGTATTTGAAGTTGTCTACAACCCTATCCATCTTAATCCCATCACTTCCACCTTGGTATACACCTAGGTATGGGATCAAGCCAAGTCAAGTACTTGGACATTTCAAATGGATTGCATCTCTTTATCATTTACTTCTTTTATTTTTAGTGAATTCTGGATCCACTACGTCTTCCGATAGGTGTTGAACTCTAGATGACTCACTATCAAGTCATTGCCACTTAGATATGAGAAACCCATATCTCTTTGGCTCTATATGACTCTTATCAGAATTAAAAAAAGTAATGACTTTTATCATCTATCAAAAACATCAGATTATATGCTAGTATCATCATCAAGTCTTCATTTAAGTTCCACGTTCTTCAACTGTAATGCCTTAGTTTTAGTTTCTCTCTTCTTCCCCTTTTAAGCAACAAACATAGTTCTCAAAAGGTTAAATAGCTAAAACTTAGAAGAACTCCTCAAATGTATTAGCACTTCTTGATTTCAAGTTTATCCATCTCCCACTGAATGTAGAATGGATAACTTTGAACTATAAGATAGACAAGCAAAGAACCTTTCTAGTCGTATCTTAATAAATGCTAAATAGACTCTCAATTTAGTTTGGATTTGAGAACTTAGTCACAATGACAAATGACTATCCTAACAAATTGGACACACATTTTTGACCCGTCATAAACCGGATCAAAAACACCCGGTTCCCTACTCCATGACACCATGTACCAATGCGTCTTAGCAGGATATGAATTGTGAAACAATTCCACAATTCACTATATGGTCATCCAATATATAGATAGTAGGGTATCTTAGCATCTTAACTAGATCTAAGTATCTTGATCTAAATGCCTTATTGATTCTGAATTTTGTCTTGGTTAATTTTGAACACCAATAAGGTTTCAGACATATACCCAAACTAGTAAACGTCTCGCAACTACTACCATCAAGGTACTAACGAAGAAGTTTCTCGTTCGTTATTCTTTGTGGTGTGCTTGAACGGATTATCCACAAAATGTGATCAATATCCAACAAGCCTATAATCCTCTCACAAACTCCGGTGAAGGATCTCATAATTATCTTAGCCTAATAAACAAAATTAACATCAAAGCGTTTAGCCCGAGGCTAAACTATTCCGAGATCCCAACCACACGGATCTAGGTGATATATCTCTTGTTTATGTGGTTAAGTTGATTATCACACAAAGATAGTTTATCCAAACTATTTTGGATTCAGGATCAATTATTCATGAATATTCTATTACTTGTTACAAAACCTTGTGTATGCCATGACATAGAAAATTTTGAACAAAATATCTCACAACAAATTTTCATAATAAATTTCATATTTTAAGAATAAACTCATCGTCACCACATGAAAAGCTGTGTGCCACGCAGAGCAAGACGACACATGATCTATAACATAAAAACCTTGAACAAATAACGCTTAAAAAGGTTATACATAAATTCTTAAATCTTCAAAATTATGTCCATCGTAATTGAAAACGAGCATGCAAAGAGATGTTACTTGCCACGCAGGGTAATAAAACAAAGTAATAAATAAACCGGCGACAAAAGCGAGATCAAGTCTCCTTATCTTCTCTTAGAGGACAATCACCATGGTTTCCTCATTCGATATCCGGTTCTTCATGCTTTTCTCTCACCAAAGGACCTACACTTTGTAACAAAATAAATTTGTGACAAATGTGAGTCAATCAGCTCGGGTCAACTACCCAGCTTATATAAGAATAGCAATGAATCATGAACGTACCTGAAGATGGAAAGTTAACTCTCTCTTTTTCCTGAGAAGTTTTATATCCTCTCGTCACGTAGGGCAGGCGTGACGGCCCCAATTTCCAAATCTTCCACAGAAGTAGCAAACCACCTTTTCTTGAGTCTCTTCTTGAGGCACATTCTCTATGTCCTTCGACTCAATATCAAGGATAGGCTTGGAAACTCCAACCTTTCCTTTTAGCGTCGGTTTCTTCTTCCTTTTCTTTTGTTTCTTTAAACCCAAGACGGTAGTGGTTGAGGTGGAACTATGCTTGGCCATGTCAGACTCCGCAAACTTCAACATGCCATGCAATTCGCTTAAGGATTTCTCCATTCCTTGCATATGATAGTTTGTGACAAACTGATCATATGATGTGGGCAGAGAATAGAGTACAATATCCATAGCGAGCTCTCTCCCAATAGGAAATCCTAACCTCTCCATTTGGTCCACGTTCGCCTTCATCTTAAGGACATGAAGACCAACATTCCCGCCTTCCTGCAGCCTACAACCGACTAGGCTTTTAACACATTCATAGTGTTCCTGACTAACTTGCTGTTGGAACATGTCCTTGAGCTTGTTTAACATATTGTACACACTCATGTGCTCGAGCTGCTTTCGCAACTCCGAGCTCATAGTTGACAACATAAGGCAGGCAACATCGTGCGTGTCCTCAACACGTTTTTCATATCCGTATCGGACGGCCCAAGTCGCGTCGGTAGCAGGTGGCTCCGGAAGGGGTTCCTCAAGGATGTGCAACTTTGACTCATGGCGTAGGACACTCCTCAATTGCCTAAGCCATGCAATAAAGTTCACCCCCGTGAGTTTCTCCCTTTCTAGGAACCCACGAAGTGAGATGTTTGACGTGGTGTTGTTATGGTTTGACATCTATAAATAACAATAATATGAGTTTTGGTTAGTTTTATTTAAACCTTGTTAAAATAATTACCCCATAGTTTTAGATAAAAACAATTATTTATAACAAGGGCTAAGAACCTTATTTCACCTCGCACCGTGACGGGTTTACCGCAGATCACGTGGCGAAGCTATTTAGGCCGGCAACCATTTTACCAATTGTAATCTCTATTACAACTCTTAGACACTTGCCGGATCCGTTGACATCCATTATGTCGGTTGGCATGTTTGATCCCTTCCTTACACCAATCTTAATATATAATTTTTTGTTTAGCTCGTGCTTAGCTCGACAACTAATCAAGAATTATATACTAACATTGTAAACCGTCCGATAAGACAAACGGGTGGCACTCTCGACCATCAATTGGCTCGTGCTTAGCTCGACAACCAATCATGCGAGTTACCCCACTCACCTTCCACACAAATACACAAGGAATGACTCGTGCTTAGCTCGACAATCATCCTTGTTATGTTAGATTCGGGTGGTGTCGTCTTACAGATGGTGCGTGATTTACAATTTAAAAATGGGATTTTGTTTCCGGTTTACAAAAACCTTTTTGTGAACTAACAAAGTAAGTGTCAAAATGATTTTAAGCACTTTTAAATATAATACCAACTTTATATTTTCTTTGTCAATTCTATTCGCGCGAGATTGTTAACCATTTTAACAAACGTTGTGTTTTATTTAATTTTATAGAAAAATTGTCTAGCATGCGAATTCTAATCCATGCATAGAAAAATAAAACACAACCACGCAAATATATATATATATATATATATATATATATATATATATAATTCGGTAACATGCCCAAAAATCCTATGCGTCTTCCCCGTGAGCCACAACGGGGAAAACGAGGCCAAAACTTAAGGACAAGCTAAAGTCTCGTTGGGTGAGCTCCCACCGAATCCAAGACCTTCAATAGCGTGTCGATTCCTTCTCGCCAAGACGTCATCACCATGACTCTCGTTGATTTCTCCGGTTCTAATTCTATACTATATACTAATACATAGAATATATATAAACGACACGCAGGTCGCATTCCTACACTATTTATACAAATACACGGAATCAAATAAACGGCATGCAAGCCGCACCAAAAACCAAATCAACCAACCACCACAACACATAGGTCTAAGGGCATATCGCGTTACCGAATCAAACCAAACGCAACAAATAAAAACATGGTGTGCCACACAAAACCATGATATAAATGTATATCTATATTTTAGTCAACATTGTCAACAACATCAAAGGCACCAAAATGACAATCCTTGTACATATGCATTGGTGAACCAAACCATTTTTGTGACACATATTCATATATACATTTATAAGTATATATTTGTGTACACTTCATGCCAAGTTACAACAAATATATAAATATAAAAACTAAAATATTAACAAGGCTACAAATATAACAATTCTTGCACAACAAGAGCCTCAATAAAAAACCAATTTTAAGAAAACAATTTTCTTATATAAAAGTAATTATATGGCTTTTCTATACTTGATATAAAAACTAACATATTAGGTAGGCTACAAATATACCAATTTTAGCATAACAAGAATCTACACGAAAAGACATTTCTAAAAAACAATTTTCTAATATAAAAATATTTATATGTTTATGGTTTTTCTAAACTCAATAGTGCAAAGCCATGTTAGATACGGCTCTCATACCACCGGCGGAATTTGTTTGGCATAACCGAGTAGCAACGGAAGCAAGATATGATACAAAAATCTAAGTTAACCAAACAAACACACATCCATGGACCAAAATCTAACAATGAACTTGCAACTAAATAAAAGAACAAGATGGATAGAAATGAACCACAATGCAAGCACAACAATCTTCCCCTTGTCAAGCTTCAAGAATCCAAACAAGTGTAACTTCAAGAATCCAAACAAGGATTCCTCTAATGAAGTCCACCCCAAGTTGTGTTGATTCCCAAATGCTAGTTAGTTGATGTGTAACCACCAAGACAACAATCAAGTATATTCTTACACTCTTGTGCACCAAAAGAACACCAAGAAGAAGATCAAGTTTGAGAGAACTTTCTTGTGCATGAACTAACTCCAAGAACACCCAAAAGCCTGTTCTTGAGTAGAGAAAAACGTAGCCTCTTTGTCTACCCAAGTTAATGATAAAACACCATTAAATCAAGTGTTTAAGGCTGTTAATTCTGCTGTTACAGCGAATGTACACGGCCCGTGTTGATCAACACGGCCGTGTAGGCCCAAAGCCCACGACCTCAATTGGGCCAAGATAGCCGGTGTCTAGTAGGCTTAACATGGCCCGTGTTCACCTACAGGGCCGTGTTGGCCCAAAGCACACGGCCCTGTTTTGTGCCTAAACGCCCCGTGTTAGTTGGGCTGGACACGGCCCGTGTTCAAGAACACGGCCCTTGTACTATGCTGCCAAAACCCATTTCGGTCTTTTCTCTCTTTTGCTTGATCATGTTGCCGGAATCAATACTTGGTGTGTGACCCAATAGGCCTATACTTCATCAGCAACACTATTAACTCGTTCGTGTCAGTGGGCATATTCCAACACAAAATGGGAAAGGGTGGAGAGTTGTGAATTTATTTTGGAGAATTCATTAGTGGCAGAATCAGCCTTAGAGGTGACAAGGCTGTGGAATTGCTTGAACATCCCTAGACATGTTAGATTTTGACGATCAATGGTTGTGGTTAGAGAGGTGAGTTGGTGGGTAAGAGAATCAACAAGAGATTTGAATTCTCATTCAAACTTGGTTTGATTATTTACGACGCAAGACACATGAAAAGAATTTGATTTAACTAGCTGAGAAACAGAAAGAAGAATTTCAGATAGACTTTGCAGAGAGGAGGCAATGTCTATTGAAGGCTCAGAGGGTGGGGACTGTACTGATTTAGGGGATTGAAGAAAGTCAAAAGCATCAATGTCATCAAAAGGATTGACATTTGTTTGAGGAAAGGAGAGGTCAAAGAGTTTGGCTAGAAGAGATTGGGAGGCCATAACATCAGTAGGATTGACCGATGCATCAGGGGCCTTGGGCAGAGTTGCTTCAGTTACAGTCTGGTTTAAGACTGTGTCTTCATTAGCATGGGTAATCTCTACTGATGGTGGTGGAGCTTCAGTTTCATTGATTTTGGGAGGTTAGGCATCACTCTCAGTTTGGTATGTAACTGATAAATCATCTGCCCTGGATGAATCCATAGTGTCAATTAGGTTTTGTGACATGTCAAGGGATTTGGGTACAGTTTCTTCGTTAGGGAGAACTAAAGTGTCATGAACTGGTGGGACCTTAGAAACTAGGGAATTGTAGTTTCATCATTGGTAATAGGCTGATCATCAAAGTCAGTTGGTCTAAGTGCTGACACATTATGTGCTTTGTCTGTATCCATAGCCTCAGTTGGGTTTACTAACGCTTCAAGGGATCGTGGGGTAGTTTCAGCAGAAGCAGGAATGGTAATTTCCTGAACTGGTGGAACCTGAGTTGTAGTGGGTGTGCTAGCAGACTCATAGGTAGGGATATGGAAAGTCTCGGCTGACTGGTGTTTGTCAGTGTCCTGAACTTGTGGAAGTGGGACCTCAGGGACAGCATGGGTTTTGGCTATCACCTCATCAGTCGTGACATGTTTAGAAAGCAAAAGTAAAGGAGATTTTACCTGAGCAGCTCCAGTAGTTGTTAATTTCTGAATCTGAATTTTTCTGAGTACCAAAGGAGTTTCATCAACAGATTCTAAGGATGAGCTTTTTGACCGAAAAACCAATCCGGAACCGGAACCGAACCGGAACCGGATTAGAGTTTTCGGTCCGGTTCCACCGGTTATCGGGTATTTCGGTCTTAGAACGGAACCGGTTTTTATGAAATTTTGTATTTGTCATATAGTTTGCTATGAACTATTATTTTTGGTGATATTGTTAGTTATTGAACTATTATCATTAGCGATATGGCTAATGGTTATTATTTTATGAACGAAGTCAACGAACTATTATTTATTGGTCATATGTTAGTGTCGACGATGCATGCATGTTCACTTACGATTTCAAGTATTTTTAGTGTTAAATTTAAACCGTTTAGTTTTTTTTGTTATTAGTTAATCTTTATAGGTAAAAAATAACTAATATATATGTATCATATTTGCTTTTAATAACAAAAATATTCAACGGTTATCGGTAATTTCGGTTCGGTTTTTGGTTATAATTTTTACCAATTTTGGTTATCGGTTATTTCGGTTCGGTCCGGTTCGGTCCGGTTCCAGAACCGAACACATCCCTAGCAGATTTCTCACCTGAAGCAGAGTAGGAGAGGATTGGACTGGAGGGAATGACTGATTTTTGTCGTTTGGCTATTGTGGTTGCTTTTGGTGGGACAATGGGAGCTGCTGAAGGTTTGCTTATTGGTTTGAAAGAGGTAGACATCATTTTCTTTTTCTTTGTTTTAGGAGAGGAAGAGGGAAGCACAGGTTTTTAGGGGTTTATTGGGTGCAGTTTCAGACGACAAACCTGAAAGTGGTAGAGGGATGGTAGGAGAGGGTTCCAGAGATGCAAATCCAAGCATTGGTGCAGTTAATGCGGGATTGAATGCTAAAGAGGATACTGTCCATACTGAACCCGGCAGAGAAGGAGAAGAAAGCAGAACTGAAGCAGAGTGGTATTCTTAAGTTGTCAGCAGAAAGAAGATGATTAAGGACACAAATCTGGGGGAAAGGAATGTGTTGAGACCTAGAATGTGCGGTTAGCGAAACCACAAGACTTTCCAATATGAGGTCAGCGTAGTCAATGTTGTGACTATGAACGATGGCATAAGCCATTTTTAAAACCACTTCATTAACTTGGTCAAGACCACCTGTGTTGCTTGTCATACAGAAATTTAGATGAGCAATTAGACAGTTCAACTCCTTTGGGAGGCGAGTGCGAACCATCGAGTTACCTTTCACCTTGTGCTCATAAGCAGACTGAAAGAATGAGAAGAGAAGCTCCTTAGCATTTGTAGTGGATGGAGTAAGATCTTGGCGGGGAAGATGCGGAACAGTTGCAAGAAAATATTAGGATATTTCAGCGGGCTTACTGCCGGAGAGCATGCTAAAATGAATACACTGGGCGGAGGTTTTAGGGTTTACGACTTCAGCGGTCATCTAGAACTCACCGAGAGTTCTTCAAACATTGGAACCTTTACTAAGAGAGCAAAGTTCAATGGGCAGTTGTGGAGATAGGACATGATCTGGTGAAGAGGTGAGGATGGGGGAGGAATGGTAAGATCAGCGGGGTAGTTGTTGTCCTTGAAACAGATGGAAGCGAGGGGAATTTTGGGAATGATATCATCAGGGAGAGTGACCTTAGCGGTAGCAATTTTGGGAGCCATGGTAGCAAGCACAGAAAAAAGATTTGTATTTGCAAAAGGGAAATCACCGGAGAAGATGAATTGCAGGTGGGTAAGTTGAGGAGATGATTTGGGGATTTTAGAGGGGTTTAAAATCAGGAAATCTGAATGGTTGAGTAAATCAAGGGTGAAAAATGGGCGCGTGAATGCGAAAAAAGCGCAAGGCTAACTTTTGTGATGTCAAACAGTTTTTGGTAAAACCATTTCACGGGGCGTGGAGCTTTTGGCTTCATGGGTCATGAAGCCTACACGAGTGGCTTCATGGGGTGTTGCTCGTGAAAGGTTTTGACTGTGTCAGAGTCGTGGAGCTCATGGGCTTCACGGGCCGTGTGGGCCCGTGAAGGTCTCGTGAACAGTGTTTTTATCCTTGTTTATAAAAGAAATAAATTTTCGGTTTTAGCACCTTTCGATTCTATTTTTCTAGAATCTGTCCTTTTGTTTGGACACTTGAAAAGCCCCTTTTATGTGTCTTGATTCATATATTTATATGTATTGGGTGGTTTTGGCATAAAATGCACACATGCATATACTTATATTGTGTATATATGAATATGTGTTCTCAAAGTGTTTGGGATACTAATGCATATGTACAAGGATTGTTCCTTTTGTGCCTTGAGTGCTTTGCTTGTTTGAACAATCTTAATTGAGATGCATTTTGCATGGTTTTGTTGTGGCACACCATGATTTGTTTGTGGTTGTTGTTGTGTCCGGTAACGCCTTGCCCGTTAGACCTATGTGTTGGTTGTTTGGTTGTTTATTTATGTATTCATTCATTTGGTGACTTTTAGTCACAATGGTTTGTAATAATAATTAATTCGGTTTGTAAATTTGTAAATTTATTTATGGCTTGCATGCCATTGGTTTCCTTTGTACTTGTTGTAAGTAGCTTAGAATAGCAATCGCGGCTTGCACGCCGTTTCTTTTCAAATTGTTTGTAATTGTGAAAAGAAGACCGAAGACATCCATCGAGAGTCGTGGAGAGACGTCTCGGCTATATTGGATCCGGTGAATCATTTCGAGATGACGGATTCAGTGGGAGCACTTCCGGCGTGGCCATTTGGTTGTGTCCTTAGTTTGGCCTTGCTCTCTCCGTTTGGCTCACGGGGAGGGCACATAGGGTTTAGGGGCGTGTTACCGGATATTTGCTTTGTGCGTGGTTGTGATTTATTTTGTTATTTTCTTGCGTGGTTGTTAGGATCTTCGCATGCTAGAAAACTTTTCAAAATAATAAAATCACAAGAGTTGTTAAATTGTTTAACAAACCCCACGCGCTCACGATTAACAAATAAATATAAATTGGTTTATATTAAAGTGAAAAATGCGTTTTGTCACTTGTTTGTTAATCAACTTGAAAAGAGGTTTTTTAAAACCGGAAAGACAAAAGTCCCGTTTTTCTCAAACGTAAATAACACGCCACCCATAAGATGACACCACCCGAATCTAGTGATGCATGGGATGATTGTCGAGCTAAGCACGAGTTGTTCCATGTGGATCTGTGTGGAAGGTGAGTGTGGCGACTTGAAATTATTGGTTGTCGAGCTAAGCACGAGCCAATGATTGTCAAGGTTGTCACTGTGTATCTTGACGGACGATTTACAGTTTCAACTTAATACGCCTTGGTAATTGTCGTGCCTATACCGAGTTGCCAAAGCGGCTTAACAAGGAATTGGTGTGAGAAGGGATCAAACATGCCAAACCAACGCTATGAGTGTTGATGGATCCCGCAAGTGTCTAAGAGTTGTAATCTCGGATTACAATTGGTAAAGCGTTTACCGGCCTAAATAACTTCATGAAGTGATCCGCGGCAAACCCGTCATGTAGTGAAGTGAAATAAGGTTCTTAGCCCTTGTTAAGATAATTGGTTTTCTTAAAATTAAATGGGTAATTATCGTAACGAGGATTGTATCAAAACTAACTAAAACGTGTATTCTTATATCTTTAATTGGCAAACGTTAACGACACCGCTTTAACTTAAAACTCCGTTCGTTCCTAAAGAAGGTGAGACTCACCAATGTGGACTTCATGGACTAGGATTGGTTGTTGAGGATTGTCTTCCACCATGAGTCAAAGTTGCACATTATAGAGAAATCCCTTCTAGAGCCAAAATGCTACCAACGCGACCTAGACCTCTATATGCATGTAAAAGTGCATCATGGCCTTGATCGGTTGAAGGATGCATGAAGGCAGAAATATTAGTGTCCATATCCTTGAGATGAAGGCGTATGTGGACCTAAAGGAGAGGCATGGATTTGTCATAGGGAGGGAGCTTGTGGTGAATGTAAATTCTCCAAAGTCCCTGCCCACGTGATGTAAATAATTCATTGTGAACTATCACATGCACAATATGGAGAAGTCCTTGATAAAGCATTATGGCATGTTATGGACTCCTAAGTCCTGCATGGCCAAAGTATGGCTCGCCTCACCGACTCCCGCTAACATTATAAAGGAACAAGAAACCGAGAAGAAGAAATTGACCTCAAATAGAAAGTTTGGTTTTACCAAGCCTATCTTATATGTGAAGTCAGAGGGCAATGAGATTGCGCCTCAAGATAAGACTCCACAAGAGGTAATTTGCTACTTCTACGGAAAGATTGGAAAGTTGGCGCCACCACGACTGCCCTATGAGCCTGAAAGAGCTGAAATCACTTATGAGTAAGAGAAATTAGCTCCTTGACTTCAGGAACATTCATGATCAAACTCCATTGCTCTTCTACTTCTAAAGGCTAGGTTTTGAACGCTAGCAATAACGCTCACGTTTGTCACAAATTTGTTTGTTACAAAGTGAAGGTGTTAAAAGAGAAGTAGGCGGATCAGGCATGGAGAGTTGGAATTCGAAAAGGGAAACATAGTTGTTGTCCCTATTGAGAGGATTGGAAGTTTGTATCTTGTCTTTCCTTCCAGCTATTCTATTACTTTATTGGATGTATGTTTATGCCATGTATGGCTAGAAACATTATATCTAAACGCCTTTGTTGACGATGGATATTACTTTGACTTTCGAAATTAGTGGTGATTTATTTCAAAGTTTATCCATGTAGTGGCATTCAAAGTAAGCTTATGCTTAAGGAGTAATAGAACGATCATAAATGTACTAATAAGTTATCCTTATGTAGAAGTCGATTTAGCTATATAAACAAGACTTGCTGCACCAAGATCTGTGAGGTTTAGAAACTTAGAACCCTTTGACCATGGGTCAAATGTTGAATGCATATCTTGTTTGTTATGCTAGATGACTTAAACATCCTTCACTTGAGTATGTGAGAGGATTGAAAGCTTGTTGGATTTCGTTCACACTTTTAATGTGTTGACCGTTCAAGCAAACATTAAGGAGTAACTTTAGATACCTTGTTACCTTTACCGGTGATGGTAGAAGGGATGGTAAATCTATTTTAATGGACTAGTTTTGAAACCTTGGATGTGTTCAAAACTCACCATAACGAGGTACATGATAGAGAGGGCAATGCAACTATGATACTTGGATCTAGTTAAGATGTTGAGTACCTTAGCTTTATATATCATGTGACTATCATAAGAATTATGGGATTGTCTCACAATTCATTCCTCTTAAGACACATTGTTACATGTGGTCGTCTAAAGGAGGAACCGGACATTTTGATATGGTCCGACAAGTGATAGGTTACACTTTTATGTCCAAAATTGTTTTGGGTCATTCTCCAAATGGTGGGCATGAGTTCTAAATCTTATAAACAACAAAGATGGTCATGTAAACGCCTTAGAGGATATGACAAAAAGGAGGATCCTTGTTTGTCTATTCCAAAGTCTGGATTGTCTAGCCTACGTTTAGACGTGAGGTGGAGGAACCCAGGATCTAGAGGTATTTACTCCATTAGGTACTCTACTATGACCATGGGATATTTGTCTTGACAATCCTTGTTAGAACTTGTAAGTTGCTCAAAGGTAGAGTCTCTTAAGAAATTAATATCCATGGATGCTAGTGAGAGTAAAGTATACCTTGAATGGAAGAACCTGATGTTGACACTAGAATCCAATCAGAAATGATTGAAACTCAGCATGGCAATGCTGGAGAACCTGGCATAAAATCATTACCTCTTGGTAGAAGTTGTCATAAGACCAGAAAGATATAACTCGTTATATCTGAGGAAGACAACTTAATGATGATTCATGATGAATGCGTCAACTACCGGAAAGTGTAGTGGGCTTGGAGTCCGCTAGGAGAAAGGAGGAAATGATAAGATGAGATGCTATCCATGATGGATATCCAAGGTTTCGACTTGGTTGATCCTACACGTAGGTGTGAACCCGCGAGGTGTGATTGGTTATTTGAGGAAATAGACCAAACATGGATAAGTTTGTAGACTACTTCAAATACCGACTAGTAGGAATGGTTTCAAGATGATTGACCATGAGGAAGGTATCATCTAGAGACATTCTCCCGGTGGTTATGTTGAAGTCCACACGGATACTTATTTTATAAGTGCCTTTTAGGCTGTATTGGATAGAAGTGAAGACTACATTCCTTAACAGGAATTTCTGAGGAAATGCTCACAACATTTTTGAGGGTCTTTCACTATCAATAAGTATCCTAATGAAATCTACAAACCCTAAGTAGTCCACTTGTGGACTTACGTTGCCATCTCAATGTTAGAATCTTTGCGTTGATATGAAAATCATTTGTTTGAGTTTTCAAATAGCAATGATGAAACATGGAAGAATGCCAGAGCTAGTGGGAGCATTTTGTAATCCTATTCTAAATATGTCTAGTACATACATCGTATTGGAAATAATGTCCTGATTTCACTTGAAAAGCCTGAATCAAGAATTATGCATCCATAACGATTATAGGATATACAAAACCTATGAAAGGAGTTAAAGAAATATTAAAATATGTTCTCGTTGATCTATAGTAAGAAGAAACATAGAATAAGTTGTTACTCAAATGCTTGCTTATATACTTCTTAGGATAACTGCCGATCTTTATCGGGGTTCGTGATCCTACTAAATATGGTGTTAATAAGTATGCTTCTCAAAGCATCGCTGAATCTATTGGGATATTGTGAGACAATGAGAGTACGATGGCTTATGAAAGATAACCTTTATCTCAAGCATCCTTGATCTTATTGAGTTCTGATGAATCAATGAAGGTGCGATAGCTTGACAAAAGACCATTATCTCACCAACGCACACTTTTGAGTGATTGGTTGAGGTAGAGATATGGTCATCTTACGAATACATACGGATAGCATGGTGGCGGATCCGTTTTGCTAAAGCCATAGTTGCAAGATAGTGATGATTGTCATACTAGAGCTTGCAAAGACTTGGCTTGAGTTTGTTTTGGTTAAAATTTTGATATGCTGATTTTGGGAACGTTAAGAAACATTGTGCTTCTGCTAGTATCGATTATCAAATTGGGATTTGTTAATACGCGTATAGCGGGTACTCTCAGTTGCCTTTATTGTGTTCCATCTTAGCATGTTTACCACTTCCCTGAATGTTTTACATTCTAAATGTCCACAGTCAGTCACTCTTCATCGGAAGGAAGTTTGAACGAAGACTGAGGGAAAGCATTGGTCGTGTATTCAATAGGGATTGGATACGAGAGACGCAATACTTTACCTATACTTGAAAAGAGTTTCAAGTGATTGGATGACCCACATCTGAGTTTACTTCATGGTACATGTCAAGAGTAACTCAGGATGATAATATCATTTCGTCCTTAGACCGGAGATACATGTGTTTCCGCGACATTGGTCTGCCTTGTTCTGATTGCTTTCAAACGCAGTCCGTGACTGGTTGTTATAAAGGAAGCTTTTGGGGAAGGTATTACCGATGTAATGGGGCAATGTAGTCGAAGGAATTTGTTCCTCTGCTTAGAGAGATATCCCTGGGCCCCTCGAAGATTGGGCGCTGACACCAAAATGCACGGCCATGCTCATGCTTGCAATGATAGTTGATTAGTTGCAACTTGTACATTTTGGTCACCACCAATCTTGATCGAGAAACATAATCGTGAACGATCGGAGAATGACTTTGTACCATGTCTCGTGTTCACCCGGATATCGCGAAAAATAGGATGATTGATCACTTATCTATAGGACCTTTTCAAACCCGTTTGTATTGTGATTAGGTACTTGTCAGGGATGACATACCTCGTGTTGATTTGGAGGCAGGGATGTCTTGCTAGAGGCCCCTCCCTGTCTGTGATGCATATGGGTACGGTGTGTCATGTGCAAGTGGGAGTTTGTTGGAGATCTGCCCACTGACACACGTATGCCGGTATCACTGCTTCATGGGCTATTCCAGAAGGTAGAATCATGATGGATGTCTACATGATGGTTTACTAGCATTTGGGGATCAAATTCTTCTTGGTGTGGACTAGCAATGGAGGAGGAAGCCTTTTGTTTCCTCAAGTTCATCCCACATTTGAAGAGCTCGAATTCCATCCATGGTAAGGAGGTACTTTCTACTCCTTCTTCTTGTTCTTTTGTTGAAATTTGCTTTGTAGTGTGTTCCACCATTGGAACTAGTTGTGGGCTTTGTGTGTGCTTTTGTTTTATGTCTTGCATGCTACTTTATTGTTTGCTTCCACTGCGTTTGTGCCCACCACGAGATCCAACAGTTTTTAGCTCTTGAGAGTAGTCATCTAAATCATCATTGAGTGACTCATGTAAAAGGGTATCAAATTCTTCAGAAATAACCTGATCAGTATGATTTGAGCTTGACTAAACATCAAATTCATCAAAGGTGACATTTACAGTTTCAACCACATAACTTTTCTTGGGAAGAAACGCACGATAAGCTTTAGAAATGTCAGAGTAACCCAGAAATACAGATTGTTCTCCTTTGGGGTCAAATTTACTTTTCTGATCTTTAGTGTTAAGAATGAAACATGTGCTTCCAAATATTCTGAAGTATCCAACATTGGGTGACTTCAGATAAAGTAACTCATAGGGAGTTTTACTATGTCGTTTGACAATTATGGACCTGTTTTGAGTGTAACATGCAGCATTAACCCGCTTCAGCCCAGAAATGCCCTTTCAGGAATGCTTTAGCTAGCATAGTGCGGGTTGCTTCAATTAAAGTCCTGTTTCTTCTTTCATTACAAAATTCATGAAGAGTTGAGTTTCTAAACTTTTTTCCATGATCACTGTGAAGCTGTTTGACTTGAGTATCAAACTGTCATTGAACACAACGAATGAAATTCATCAGAATTTCATCAGTATCACTCTTGTTGCGCAAGAAAAATACCCATGTGAATGTGGTGTATTCATTAACAACCACCAAAGTATATTTGTTGCCTCCCATACTAGGTGAGCTCACAAGGCCAAAGAGATCCATGTGAAGTAATTGAAAAGCGGAGTTGACTTGGTTACAGTGTTTGGATTTGAAGACTGGCTTCTTTTGCTTTCCTTTCTCACAAGCGTGACACAACTTGTCTTTTTGAAACCGAACTGACGGTAGTCCTCTGGTAAGTTGAAGCTTTGAGAGTTTGCTAATGTTTTTGAAGTTGAGATGGGATAACCGTTTGTGCCATAAACAATTTACTTTGGAGTCAGCTTCTGAAAAGAAGTAGGCATCTCTTTCAGAGGAGTCAGAGTTAAAGTCAACAACATACATATTTCCCTGCCTTTTTGCTTATAGGACCTCCTTGCCTTCTTGTTGAAAATGGAACCCTTGGTCTTTTTGAAATGAACTTCGTAATCTGCATCACATTGCTGACTGATGCTGATAAGGTTATGTTCGAGCCCTGTAACATGAGCAATATTTTTAATGTTGACTGAACCTTGTTTCAAGTAACCATATCCATCTGTTTTGCCACACTTTCCTCCCCCAAACGTAACTTTAGGGCCATTTGCTGCTTGAACCCCATTCAGTAGGGACTTACATCCAGTTATATGCCTTATACATCCACTGTCAAGGTACCAAATGTTATCATGGTGATCGCCCTTGTACATCATTGTGGGATTCCATCCTTCTACTAAGCTCAATCTTTCAGCCTCAGCTAGATCACTGTTGAAGTTGCTCTTAGTAGCCATTAAGCACATTTCAGGATGAGCAAATCCGAGGATTTCTTTAGCCACCAGGCACTTTCCACTCACTTCACTCTATTCATCCTCATCTGAAGAGGTTTCAGAATTTGTCCAGTTCAGATCATCGGCAATCATGGCCTTTTCTTTTTTTTCACTGGATCCTTTCAGGGCCTTGTACTTAGCCTTGTATTTATCGGCCTTAGATGGAAAACCTTTCTTTGGATTTAAAGAAGTTTCCTTGACAAAGCAATTTGCTGCATAGTGACCGGGCTTTCCACATTTAAAGACCCTTCAGATGAGCCCTTTTTGTCGGAAGAAAACTTCTTCTCGAACTTCCTTCTTCCATTAGATCTGAACTTTTGAAATTTTTGTAGTTTTTCATGATGAAGGCTTTTTCTTAGCATTCATCATCAGATCTTTCTTCCTCCTCAGCATCATTCATCTAAAGTTCATCTTCAGATTCAGAGTCTTCAGTTGACCTGTACTTGGCTCTTGGAGGATTTTTAGCTACGAGAGCCAAAGATTTCTTGAAGGCTTTCTTCAAGTCATTTTTCTGAATGCGGGTTTGTTCGTCATTTAGCAGAATTCCATAGAGTTTATGCATGTTCATGTCCTTGAGCATGTTGTTGGTTCTCAAGATCATGCACATGGTATCCCACTCAGATGGAAGAGAATTGAGAAATCTGTTTAAGATTTGAAATTGTTCTCTGACGACTCCAACTTCAGTCATGTCATTTAGAAGACATGTCAATCTTGTGCTTACCTCAGTGAGAGACTCTGAGTCCTTAGCACAAAAGCTTTCATACTTGCGTATGATGTTGGTCCTTTTGTTTTCACGAACTTCAATAGTTCCTTCAAAAGATATGCATATACTTTCCCACATATCCTTGGTAGTTTTCAGATTGCAAACAGTATGGAATATTTCATTTGGTAAAGCAATAACAATACTGTTTCTTATCTTGGCATCTAACCCAACAAGCTTCTTCTCCTCCTTAGTCCATTGAGATCTTGCTTTTGGACTGGAGGGAATGGAGGTTTCAGCAGAACCAGTCTCCATGGAGATGGTTTAAGGAATAAAATGACCTTCCTCCAAAATGGTAAGAGAATTGCAAATAATGTTTTCCAAATAAAGTAACATGCGATTCTTCCAACTTGAAAAATGTTCTATAGAAAACTTTGGGGGTTTGGCAAAAGATCCTTTTTCGATGTATTCAAACTTCGACATTTTGAACAGATCACTAATTTATAGATTAAATTAGAACCTGCTTTGATACCAATTGTTTTTCCCAATGAAGTATAAAACTAACAATGATTATTATCAAAGTGCGGAAATAGTTTTAAAATAACGAACACACGAAAGTTTTCAAAGTAAGATTATATTAATAACAAGACTTCAAAGAGTGCACAAGAACAAACTTGAGCACCGAGTACAATTTAAACAAGAACAAATTTGAATGGAAATTAGCGAACAAACGCTTAACCTTTTCTCGAACAATGAGAAGGTATTTATACGCTAAGTAAACTAATCCTGACCATCTAATTTAATTACACGTGTACTGCTCTTCATAAAGTTAGGAACAGAAAACAAGATTCCCGTTTCAAGTTCCTTCAGATGCGCTGATTGCGCAGTTTACATAACAAGAAGAAGCAAGTACGTTGACGTGTCTTCAGTGATGAAGACCCTTTGATAACTGAAGACTAACTTCAGTTGAAGTTCACTTCGGAACAAATCTTAAGATGAACTTTAGGCTTCTTTCTTCAGATGTGGTGCGTCACAACAATTTACAAAAGAATAATGTATACTCCTTCAGGCGCTTTCTTCAAAAGCTCCTTTAGGAATGGAGTATATACAAATAAAGGACTAACACTCACTTCCATAACCATTTGCATTGCAAAATGAGAAACAATTCCAAAGCTAAAAGCCACTAGCAACCAAGATCAATACCTCTAAACGGTGAGATCTTCGTTTTATCTTACTTTTGATTTTACAGGTTTTAAGCCCTAATTGAGATGAGGGTTTGAGAAATTACAGCATGACGCTGGCTCGGATAAAGCATCTGATGAACAAGAGACAAGTAGTGTTGAGGCAAATCATTTACCTGTTAAAAAGACGTGAATTAGAGATGCAGATCTGGGGAGAATATGGTTCACAACTCCTGTAAGGGTGAATGGCGTAGACATCAACGCAACTATCATGGAAGCCAGCAGCGGTCAGCACTCACAATGGTGGTCAGAGGAGTATGTTACTGGTGGTGATGTGAGGGGGTAGGAAGAAAGCACCGTTGGTTATTGTGTTTGAAGGGCGAGAGAGAAAGAGAGAGAGTGTGTGTATGTGTGTGTGTGTCTGAGAGAGAGAGAGAGAGAGAGAGAAAGTGAGTAAGTGAGTGTAAAAGGAACGTATATGGTGAACTAGGGTTAACACTTTATATACATACAAAAATAACATTCCCATATTTACCCTTTGTATTTAATTAATAATAAAAAAGACAAGTTAATAAACGATTGGTGCATAATGGTTTTCGCGGTTCACACAATAAAAATGGTTCTCAAATAATCTTTTCTCTCTCTCTCTCTCTCTATATATATATATAGACAAAGTAATTACACAAAGGAACTTATACTATATACTAGTGTAACATAATAACATACATACCTCCTATCTAACATACCCTTTCAGTTTGAGTAGGAGGTTCTTGAATGCTCAAACTGTTTCTGACGTCCAAGAACAGTTGTGTAGGAAGTCCTTTGGTAAAGATGTATGTAAATTGATATGCTTATGGAACATGTTGCACTTGCACATGTCTAGTAGCAATACGTTCCCTAACAAAATGAAAGTCTATTTCCACATGTTTGGTTCTTTGATGTTTAACTAGGTTAGAAGCTAAAAGTCCAAAGATGTGATAATAGATGAGTAAACCTGAAGATACTTGTAAGAAAGATGATGAACTAGTCAAGAACACAAGTATGAACACTTTGCTTGAATGTTTCATGATGTATTGCAATTACTTTGAACGTGTATTACAAGCTGGAGAATTACAAATGCAAAGTTTACCTTGCACACTAGGTTTGCAAGGTATATAAAGAAAATGCCTCATGAGCCTAAAGCTTCATGGGCTTCTACTTCTAAACTAGATAATGTTATAAGTGTGGGCCAAGCCCAATATATTAAACTAGTATAGAAAGCTTGTAATAATAATACAAAAGAACACAAGGCCTACAAACATATATTTAACTAACAATCTCCCCCTTTTGTAGCCTTGTGTTGAGCATGGATGTATCATCTGCTCCTTTGACCAAGAAGTCTTTCCCAACTTCTAATGGTCTTTCTTTCCTGAACCTTTCCATCCATTTGTTCAGAAACCCTTGTCATCTTTACGAGCAAGTCCTGTTCTTTCACGTTTCTGTTGTGGTAGCAGGTTCTGTGGTACTTTGAGTTGAAACGTTGGAGAGTACCGTCAGAATAGGCATTGAGCTCTGAAAGTCTGAGGAAGGCTTTGGCACCATTAAGAGTAGGCATTATGAATCCATCGGCAACCTCGTAGTCTTCGTCATACTCCTCCACATATTTTCTGTATTTGTCAAGTTTAGGGTACTTTTGGTTAGGCTTGAGAACATTTATATTTGCAAGATCAGACGCAACTCTCAACTGTAGATCATGAGTACGACTCAGGAGTATTTTCTTTCTCATGAACTCCCTAATAACTACCAGCCCCCTTTTCTCCTCTCTACTTTTACCAGATTTGCAGGCCAACTCATCCTCAAGATGTGTGATGTCTCCCAAGTTTAGATGCCTCAATTCGACATCATGAAATGTATATCTCTTCCCATCTGTTCTTGTAACATGGAAATGAACCATTGAGTATTTGAGGAAGTTCCGCATGTAGACTAGGTCAATCTTGGAGATCAGGAACTTGGAAGCCACCTTTTCCTTTGATCTTGCATGGAATGTGGCAGCAAACCTCATAGTTTTTTCGTGCTCGGTAGAGTTTAGAATATATATATCATCCACCTCCCTGAGCTCCTCCGCAAATTTCTGGGGAATCCTTCCTTCAAAATAAGGTAACCCTAGCCATTGGGTTGGCCAGCCAGGTTAGGACCGAGCAAGTGCTTCTCTTGGCCTGATGTTTTCCATAGTTGGCCTTTCAGCTATAACTCTTTCGTGAGTGGTCAACAGTCTAGGTCCTCCATGATACGTTTCAGGTACCGGCCACTCACCTTCCTTTGTTGTTGATTGTTGATTGTTGCGGTTGCTGCTGACTGATCAGATCTATTGGGGCTATGTTAAGCTGCCCTTGAGTTGGGGGAAAGATGTCAAGCATTGTAAACACCCTTCTAATACTGATCAAGGGTTGCTCCTCGTCTTCCTCTGCCTCAGATGCTGGTCTTTTGCCTGTTGCTTTGTCAGTTGAGGTTTCAAGGAGGGAAGGTTCTGGTTCAGGAATTTCTGTTTGGATTGGAGGGATTTGGATTTGCAGGAATTCGATTGACGGGGTTTCTTGGACCTCTGCCTCTACCTCTGCCTCAGCCCCTTGATGGAACTCAAACTCAAAATCCATACCCTTCTCACAACCTCTAATGCCACTACCACTTGGGCCCTCCTGAGGCGTTCATACAGGAGTGGCTTCAATTTGTAGAGTTGAGCTTTAAGCGCTGATGTATCTCCTACCAACCCTTTGCCACTTCTCCCCCTTATGATGTCCTAGATCCTCAGGATCATCATGCCTCCTCTTATGTGAATCTTCCTGTGGTTAGCAAGAGGTTTCCAGTACTTCTAGCCTCAGCCCTATCCCGGATACGGCTGTGGTTAGGGAATTTAGGGCTTGTAATATAGTGTCGTTGTAAGTGTTTGAGCTAGAAGGTGGGGCTTGGGGTTGTTGAGATTGCAATGTTGGTAGTAGATTGGATTGTTCTGATGTGGGTTCAGCAACACTGTTAAGTTTGGCCTGGAGTAGGTCCTTGACTTTGTTGACCGTATAATCTTGCTCAATGACGGTGGGTGGTTTGGTGGCTAGGTGTTGTAATGGAGCTTTGGGGTGTTGAGTTAATTCTGTAGGGCATCGGTTCGGTAAGTGACATAGTCTTTCAGATTTTATTCAAGGTGGGAGAACTTAGAATCTATGTAGATCCTAAGTTCGGTGGTAACCCCGAGCTCACGTAGAGGCCCGGTTCGCCTATGAGTTGTAGCAACCCTGTGGCCCACACTCAGTGTTGGCATAATTGTAGCACTAGTGGGACTTCAACCTGATCCTCGAGTTACCTCTGCCGGAGAGGCCGCTACAAGTGTTCCAGCAACATCACAAAGATGTGTACTAGCAGATCGTGTCCTAGAAAGAAATTTATACCAGTGCGAGTAGTTTCTAGACTCGATTGTGATGAAAAGAAGGATGTGGATGGAGGAGGCGATCCACAAATTTCAAAGCCAGCGAACTCCGAATGAACCACCGACTGTGTATGCGTTAAGTCCTCATGGAATGAAACAACCCTCATTTGAGTAAAGGCCAAGTGGATGGTGGGGATAGGTGCTTGCACCGGTGGGATGCTAGTGGCTATTTCAATACCAGCCTGAACAGTGTCCAGACCGGTAGCAGATGTGGTTGCCCGGCTATTTTTGGCTGCGGATCCCTCTCTCTCCTCTTTTTCTTTCTCACTTTCTCTCCTACTCACTCCTTCTCCAAACACACCACCCTTAAAACTGGCAGATATTTCTGATTGGCTATGGTGGATATTATCATGCACATCGGACATCTGCCAAGTCCAAGTTGACTTAACAGGTACTGCTTGTTGTTCTGGAGCTGAGGGGGACGACTGGTCATTGTCTGAGGACTCAGTATCTGTCCTTTATCAAGAGGACTTACTCACAGATTTGTCGCTGATGGAGTCCTCAGAATTACATATGTTTAGCTGGTCAAAGGCTGATGCAGTATGATCATCGTCACTCTCGTGTTTATCACCACCCTTACCACTTCCTCCACTCCTCTCACTATCATGTTCCCGCGCTTGCTGGACCCTTCTCGAGGCACCCCCGTGCTCACGAGCTCCTAGACCACTAGTACCCTCACAAGGTTCTACAGCTCCTGGGGCAGGCATAACCGGCTCTGGTCGCGCCATGGGAGCTATCCATGTTCCATCATATACTCTCTCACTGGCTCACTCTCTTGATTAAGCCTTTCGAGTAGAGCTGTTGGCACCTGCATGGTTGCAATATTGGGAAAGTCCTTGATTCTTAGGAATATGGTGATGTGTTATATAGGGACATGAGGGTTTTCCAGCCTGCGGGGGATGGTACGGTAGCCTTCCAGATCATTTATTAACATTATTGTAAGGAACCACTAGAACGGTATGAAAGCTTTTCGTCTGGTGGTGGCCTTTTCTTTGACCATTCTGACGATCTACTCAAAGATTATGGTGGCATAGTCTAGGTGCATATGGTATGCAACACCTTCCAGTAGCAGTAAAGAATAGTAGGAGCCGCCGTATGTTCCTGTGGATTCTAGTGAGGGTTTTGAAGAAGATGGTTGCAAGTGTTTGCCAGAAAGGGACAAGATTTGTCCTCTTGAACTGGCGTATTTGGGTCAGTTCTCCATCGTAAACCAGCCCATGAATGAGCTCTAGTAATTCATCAAGTCCCGGAGATTCGTTGAAGTCAGTTTTGCCAGGGTAATGGGTGGCTCCTGGTAGATTCAGCAGGTTGTGGAGTCTGGTGACTGAGAAGGGTACACGACTATTTTCAATTCTGCCGTGGAGGCATTGGTTTCCCCTCCGGGTTACTCCTTCCCTAAAGGTATACCACAGTTACTAAAGGTAGATTTCAAGGACGTGAGGGGATGAGGTGTTTGGGTTTTCAGTAATGGCTTGGCATAAAGGGTGAGCTCGGATGATTTCATTTATAAGGGGTATTTTAGTGTCGGTCTCAAGGTCAAAATACTCATTGTTTCTACTAGTTTCGAGATGAGCATCAGAAGGTACTAGAGATTCCTCTGGAAGAGGTTTAGCGGGTTGGTTTGCAGCCATCTGAAACAAGTAGAGAAAACACATCAGTCATGCAGTTATGGCAAATAGTTTATTGATTGTTTTCATATGTGAATGTGTTTAGTTATGAGTTGTTTGGTTTCACTTGTGAATGTTTAATTTTGACTTTGACTTATGATTGAATTTTGACATTTGGGTTTGAAGTGTAATACTTTGAGTACTTCAAAATTTTGCTAAATGTTGAAAGTCGGATCATGTGTCCAACTGAAAGTCAGATTAGTATGGTTAATCGAAGGTTGGACCATTTTCAAACTGAAAGTCGGATCAACGTTTGAACTGAAAGTCAAATAAGTGAACACTTAGCAATTTTCAAGTGAAAGTCGGATCAAAAGTATGTTGAACTGAAAGTCGGATCAGTGAACACTTAGCAGTTTTCAAGTGAAAGTCGGATCAAAAGTATGTTGAACTGAAAGTCGGATCAGTGAACACATAGCAATTTTCAAGTGAAAGTCGGATGAATCTAAAAGCCGGACCAAGTATCTATCCGAAAGTCGGATGAAGTGTTTGGAAGTTTTCCATTTTGAACAATATTTTGAATGTCGGATACTGTTGTTTATCCGAAAGTTGGATCTATCAATAATTAATAGTTTCTAAGTGAATGTCGGATAGACTTGTTTCTCTGAAAGTCGGATAGACTTGTTCATCTGAAAGTCGGATAGATTTGTTCATCTGAAAGTCGGATAGACTAGTTCATACGAAAGTCAGATTAACTAGCTTATCTGAAAGTCGGATCATTCAAAGTTCAAAGGTTAGACCATTTCCCAACTGAGAATCGATTTTTGTTCAAAAGTTATGTTTATCGACTCAAATTTGGTACCAATAGTCTTGGAATTCAACCAATAACACTTGCATTCCAAGATTTAACATTGTTCTAATAAAGAACGCTAACTGTGGAAAACCCTTTTTCAAAATCACACATTCAGTCAATGTTCGAGTCTTATTTGTGCATCTAGTTGTTCGCACATGCTCAGAACATGATTACGATGAGGGTTAAACTTCAGAAACCACCATTGTTGTTTACCTTAGTTGTTTGATGAAGAAAGATTCGTTTGTTGTTTACGAATTCACACACCGAGACTGAAATTTTCGAAGAAGGAAGATGAGGATGAAGAAGATGAACAGTTTTTTTTGCTTTTTGAAGTTTGATAGCGAGAGAACGAAATGTCGGATCAACTCCTTTTATAGAGTGATCCGACTTTCGGTTAACCCTAGTCGGCCCATTTGTGCTTTGTTGGCCCGGTCCAACCCAAAATCAGACTTGTCTAACTTTATCTTTGTTTTTCTGGATTTATATATTTTTTTGTTTTATATTTTGTTTTATTTTATTTTTGATACAATAAAGTCAACTCCCTTTTGACAGTTGAACAGATATAAAATTTGGAGTTCTTCGGCTGCGAATGTTTTTCTGGTTTCAGCTGATTTTCTCCCCCTACATGAAATCATAGGAATGCATTCGTGTAGACCAGTGAATCACAATGCTCCCCCTAGACTGGAGCATTCCTATTTCTACACACTAAACACAACCACGCGTAATACTATTTGATGAATTAAAGATAAATCAGAATGAGGAGAGACTTGTGGAATAATGAATTACATTTTCAAATTCAACATTCCGATTTTAGACCCCAAATAGTTAAACCGTGATTCATCTAACGGTTCGGTGAATAAGTCAGTTAACTGGTCCTGTAATTCAATGTGACCCTTCTCCACATTGTCTTTTAGAAATGATACCTGATATCAAAGTGCTTGGTTTTGGAGTAATGTACCGAATTGTAGGAAATGGCAATTGCACTTTGAGAGTCACGCAGCAAGGGAATCTTAGAGTATGTCAGGCCAAGTCTCTGAGTTGAGTTCTCATCCACAAACTCTGTGAGCAGCAACTGGCAGTAGCTAGAAATTCAGCTTCTGTAGTTGATGTGGATACACAGTTCTGTTTCTTCGAACTCCAGCAGACTAAACGATCTCCGAAGAAGTGTGAACTACCTATGTGCTTTTTCAGTCTAACATGCATCCGGTGTAATCTGAATCTGAGTACCCAAGCAATTCAAAGGACGAGTCGCGGTGATACCACGGACCAAGGTCAGGAGTTCCCTTCAGGTACTTTAAGATGCGATTAACAACAAGGAGATGTGATTCTTTAGGGTTTGCTTGAAAGCAGCCACATAGACATGTAGAGAACATTACACCTGGTCTACTAGCCGTTAGAGACAGTAAAGAGCCAATCATACCCTAATAAGTTTTCAAGTCAAGTGCCTTTCCGTCAAGATCAGCAGATAACTTGGTTTTAGAGGACATTGGGTGGCATTAGACGAGTAGTCGGACATTTCATATTTTCTTAGTAAATCATTGATGTACTCGGCATTAGATATTTGTTTGACTTGCAATTCAAGGAAGAAATTCATCTCCCCCATCATGCTCATTTCGAAATTTCTCGCTATTAGTTTTGAAACCGCAAGACTGTACTTCGGGTTTGTAGAACCAAAGATAATATCGTCTACATAAATCTAGAATAGAATATAGTCATCTCCTATCTTCTTAGTGAATAAGGTGGTGTCTATCCTTCCTTTGGAGCACCCTTCCTTGGCCAGATAGGTTGAGAGGACATCATATCATGCTCATGGAGCTTGTTTAAGTCCATAGAGAACCTTTTCAAAAATATAAACATCGTTGGGTCTTTTAGGGTCAACAAATCCCTCTGGTTGGGGTACATATACTTCCTCCTTTAGGATTCCATTTAGAAAGGCCGTCTAAACATCCATTTGGTAAACTATGAAATCCTTATAGGCAGCATAAGCTAGAAATACCCGAATAGCGTCTATGCGGGCAACAAGAGCGAAGGTTTCATCATAGTCAATCCCTTCCTGTTGATTGTATCCTTTAGCTACCATGACAAGACTTATTGTGTATCATTACTCTAATAGAGTCCTTCTTTGTAACACCCGCAAACCTAGGCTAGGAGATTAGCAGGTAAACCTAGGCTAGGAGATTAGCAGGTTTGTGGTATGTGCTTATCTGTTTTAATTTAATTAAGTGGTTAATTAAATGCTAATTGATTTAATTAAGAGTAATTAAAAGATGATTATATGTATGTATGTTAATAACCGTTTGTATGTATGTATTTAAATGTATGCGTATGCATGAGGATGTACACCTCATGCTTTGGTAAATTAATCAAGTATGTGTACGTGTATGTATATGGTAACATGAAGGATCACCTGCTCACTTTTATCAAAACAAAGAAAGTGTAAGTGTGTGTTTGTGTGAAAGCTCTCGGCTGAAGAAAGAACAAGAAACAAGAAGATAATCAGATTTTCAAAGTTTATGTGTTTTAATTCATTCAAAGGTTAGATTTATTCTTTGGTATGGTTACATGATAGTTTGGGTAAGATTGATGGTAGAAATAACATGAATTTATGAAGAAACACTAGAATCGGTTTTTGAAGAAAATATGAGTTTTGTTGGGTTTTGATGTGTTTTCATGAAATACATGTTTATATGATGTTTCAAGACATGAATATGTGTTTAACTGTTTTAAAACATGTTTCTGGAATGATTAGATGAGTTAGGAAATTCTGGTTTTTTTGGAGATTTGATGAAGTTATGAAGTTATCGGATTTATGAGGAAGAAGATGGTGAAAACCGACACTTGAAATCCCATTGTGAGAAAACCGGAAGTCTTGAAAACCGACACTCAATCCTATACTCCAAAATCCTATACTTGAGAAACCGAGACTCAAAACCGATACAATCCAAAAATCCGAGTATATAAATCCGATACCCAAATCCGGTACTTGAAATCCGGGAATGAAGAATCCGATACTCTTGAATCCGAGAACCTTAAATCCGGTTCATGCCAAAATCCGAGACTAGAAAACCTATACTCAAATCCGATTAAGTCAAATCCGACACTTCTAAATCCGAGCCTCAGAAATCCGACAGTTTTGGAATCCGTCGGATTCCTAAATCCGACATTGGTGAAATCCGATACTTTGAAGAATCCGACACTTGTGATTTGCGGATTCTTGGAAATCCGATATTTTGGTGTTTGGACTTGTGATTGTTTATTGTTTGTTGTTTATTTGGTGAATGAATTATAAATATATGAGATCATATATATTTATAAGATTGAGACTGGTTTGGTAATTGCTGTGTTTTCAGGCAATCCAAAAGCTCAGTAATATTAGACATCTGAGTTCGTGCTGAAATAGAGGTGAGTGGACGTCAACTGCGGATGGTAAAGATTGCAGTTAATGTTATTGATGTGATGCATGATGAGATTGAGATTGGATTGATTGAACTGTTGATTGTGATATTGATTGTTGATATTTGTTGCATGACTATTTGGTCGATACGCGCTCTTACGATGATTTTGAGTTGCGTTTGAGAAATTAGCTATACGTAGACTTGGGCTGGGCTCATCTACTGGTTGGTTGAACAGTAGTAGCCTTCTGTTGCATATGTTGCTTCAGAGGTGGAGTTTACTGTGCCAATTCAGTAGAGAGCTATCGGTAAACCTTTGCTTTGGCCGGCATTGGTTGTAGGTTCTGCGCCGAACCGCTGGTCTTCTCAGATATGTGATTACATGCTTTGATGTTGATTGTGAATGTTTCCTTTTGGTGTTTAGCCTCTACTCACTTAGCTTTGTGCTAATTCCCCTCGGTTGATGTTTTGCAGGTTCGTGTTTGTAGTTGCTAAAGGAAGAGTTGACCACACTCTGATACTTGTAGTTGCTAATTCCTTTTGGTGTTTAGCCTCTACTCACTTAGCCAGTTATTTTGTAACACCAAACAGTTATGTTTATTATGGTTTTGAACAAGTATTGTATATTTGTATATATTGGTTTATATGTAATTAAGTTTGTTGAATTAAAGCTTCTGCAGCGTTTTAAATTAAAAGGCTTGTGATTTTCCGGTATTACATTCTTGTTCTTGAAGACCCACTTGGTATCGACAACAGTTTTGCCTTCAAGTCGAGGTTTCAGTCTCCAAACTTTTAGCCGTGTAAACTGATCCAATTCGTCTTGCATTGCTAGGATCCAGTCGGCATCTTGTAGAGCATCAATAGTGCGCATAGGTTCTATCAAGCTTAAAAAACTTGAGAACTGACACTTATTGGCTATGGCAGATCGGGTTTGAACGCCAACGTCTTTGTTGCCAATTATCTGAGTCTTAGGGTGTGTGGTTGTCCACGTGGTAACATCGGTAGTTGGTGTGTCATTTGCGGGGGCGTCATCTGTGTGAGGAAAGAAGTCATCCAATTGGTGTTGAGTGGATGTTTCCCCTGCTGGTGTTGATGATTATGGATTTTAATGAGGGGTAGTATCTTAATGGACCTCAGTGTCAGCATCTTCATCAGTGTTGGCAAGAGAATTTGATGCAGTGTACCTTTCACCCAGAATAAGGAGTAGGTCAACAGCAAAACCGAAAAGTCTTGATATATATGCAGTTTCCGTTTGCTGTGAGAGTTCAAGAGATTCTTGAACAACATCTGTAGATCTGTCATTTGGTACACAATTAGATCTAGAATTAGTATCTAAGAAATCAAATATATATTTCAAGTCAGAAGACTCTTTTGCATTAGGTATATTTGTTTCTTGTCGACTAACTGCCGGTCCTGAACTGATATGTCGAGAAACGATTGCCGGTGACTCTTGTGATAAAGATGTTCTAATTATAGTATCATCAAAAGTCACATTTATACTTTCAACCATAGCGTTAGTTCTTGTATTCAACACTCGAAATGCCATTGACTCTTGCGAATAACCAAGGAAAATTCCTTCATCTGCTTTTGAATCAATATTTCCAAGGTTAGCTCTTTCATTAAGAACAAAGCACCTATTACCAAACACATGTAAATGTTTGATATTAGGAACTCTGCCATTTGCAAGTTCATAAGGAGTTTTGTTAAAGCGGTGGTGTAGAATAGATCTGTTTTGCGTATAGCACGTTGTGTTGACTGCTTCCGCCCAGTAAGAAGGTGGTAGATCAGCATAGGATAACATGGTTCAAGCAGCTTCAACCAGCATTCGATTTCGTCGTTCAACTACCCCGTTCTATTCAAGGGTGTATGCTGCTGAAAGATGATGTGTGATCCCCATAGAGTCAAGAAAGGAATCCAAGATTTTATTCTTGAATTCAGTGCCATGTTCGATTATGATCGTTTTAACTTTTGCTTGCGACTGATTCTGCACCTACTTGAGAAAAGAGACGATTGTTGATGAATGTTCATCTTTAGTTCTCAAGAACTTGACCCAGGTATATTGTGAATAGTCATCTACTATCACGAGGATATATCTCTTCCCATTCCTAGACTGCACTCGTATCGGCCCACACAAATCCATGTGGAGCAATTGTAGATGGATTTTTGTGCTTGACACTTGTTTTACCTTGTGTGAAGCTCTTTTCATCTTACCCTTCTCATAATGCTCGCACAGATGTTCTTTTTCAAACTTTAGTTTAGGCATCCCACGAACTAAATCACCTGTTACCAACTTGTTGATGTTTTTAAAGTGAAGGTTAGATAGTTTTGATGTGGAGGTGAGCTCCGATGATGCCTTGGACAAAAGAAAGACTGACTGTTACCTTCCAGGTCGGCTAGATCAATAGTGTACAAGTTCAATCTCCTGGAACCAGTCAGGAAATGAGTGTTTACCTTCTAGGTCAGCTAGATCACAAAACTGCCCTATACCGAACAAGTTGTGACCTAACCCTTCCATGTACGAGACTTTTCTTATTTTTATATTTTCTTTTACTATATCCAGGTTCCCATTATTGGTGCAACGTGGTCGTTCCCAAAACAAACATTTCCTGAGTAGTGCGGGACAAAGTTCGTGAGAAGACCCATTTCTCCAGTCATATGCTTTGAGCAGCAGGAGTCCAAGTACCACCGGCTAGATACCCGCACATAGAAGACAAGAGTTGTTAAGGTACTCAGTTTGAAGTGGGTCCTTGAGCGTTAGCACATGCAACAGGTTCTATTAATTTTTCAGTTGGTAATGTAGTTGCTTTTATTTTTGGAACCCATTTTTGTGTCGTGACTTGTGATTAGGTTGGTGATTGAGTTGTGAGTTGTTTGGATATTTTAGGGGTTGATGTACACTTGTTTGTTCGATTACAAAACGGTTAAACCCTTTTGGGAGAGATATGTCATCAACTATGTATTCAATTTGTTTCTTTTGTTCTCTCAATTCTCCTTTCTTTGATTTGGATGATGTTGGAATGGCGGGTTGACTTTGATTTTATTGTGTTGAATCGATTGTTTCTTTGGCCGTGAGATCTGAGCTTGCTAATCTCTCTAATTTGTTGAACATGTTTTGTTCTCAATAGTGTTGTTATTGGCGAGATTCCAATTATTGTGGTACCTATAGTTTGGTGTCCAATTGTTTGTTAAAGTTTTACTTGTGGTTTGGTGATTAAAAAACCGCGATTTTGAGTTGTGCTTAGCTGTCACACATGCTTCGTTTGTTTGGAACCATGCTCTGTTGGAGCGTTTCTTTCGCCAGTAGGTAATTTTATTACCCTTTCGATTTATGAAGGACACCTGCTCGTGACATGATTCAAATGACGTGTACTCTAGATTTGGTTTGATCTCACGATTCTTGCGATCTTGATTGTATTCGCAATGATAGGAACAATGTCCTTCAATACAACCATCATTCATACAAAATGTTTCAGGTTCAACGGAATCAATACGAGTTTTAATAGGATTAACACGCAAAATAGTCAAATCATTACACAACAATAAATTTTCTATTTTCAAAAATTATCAAGATAAACTAAGTTGTCTTTGCAGCGTCTACATCTCAGTACATGCTTCTTGGCCCTATTCACTTCAGTACCTAGATGTACACTTGAGTTAGAAGAAAAATTTACTAATAGATCATCTTTGGTTGGTTGTTTGCGGGGTCGTGTTGTCTGTTGTTTGGTACGTTTGACTTTCGACTAAGATGGTTTAGATGTGCTTGCCTTATGTGATGAGTGCGAATCGCTGATTTTAGCTTTGCCTTTTAATGCGGTGGACTCAGGTGTATGCATTTTAAAGAACTCATTTTCGAAAGAGTTGAGTTCCAATTGAAGTTCAAAAAGATTGTATTCTAATTAGCTAAAATTTATTTCTCCTTGTTATCGTTACTAATTAGTAGTTCAATTTCCTCGTTTGCTTCTACTAATTTTGAGTTTGTGGAAGACAGATCAATTGCAGTTGTGATGAGTTTGGAATCAGTAAATGAGAAACAATCGTTAGTGTGAACATGAGGGGTGTGTCAACCAGATGTGCTTGGTGCAGCGGAATTATGAAGGTGAGTGTTTTCATTTACAAAGAGTCCGATTACGTCATTCAAAACTATAGTTTCCAATTCGTGATTGATTGATTTATTGAAAAGTTCTGTTTCAACCAATTCAAATCTTTGCTATAATTCCATGTGAGGAATATATATGCGGGGTTCTATTTGAATATTAGAAACTGACGTTATTGACTCCATTTCTATTTGTGCATAACTTCGAAAGTAATCATCTGAAATTATTAGTTCGAATTTAGTTGTTTCGTATGATTGATTTAAAATTTCATAGTCATAAGAGGTTGATGCCTTTTTCGAGGTGCGTCTATTGTGATCCTCCTCTTCAAGTTCATTGACATGTCCCATGAAAACCATTTTCTTCGTTAATCCTAGATTCAAGCAACAAAATTGTACAGTTCTTTAGTAGTAATCTTGTCACTAATATGAGGATTAACAAAACCTAAGCCTTCGTATGTCCATTTTGAAAATTTGATGTCTTTAGGTTTGTTAGGGAAAATGGTTTGTGCCGTTTGGTCTCGTTTTATTAACAAGTCTTCAAGACTTTTTATTTTTGAGTATACCTGACATCTTTCCTTTTGTAAGAACTTAAAATCCTCTTCTACCGATACTTTGTCTGCTTTTAGATCATGAATGATTACCTCGTTTTCATTTCTTAAGGTTATTAATTCATTTTCTTTGGCAGTAAGTTCTGATTGAAGGTTGTATAAATTAAAAGTGGTTGGTTTCTGTTTTTAGATTCTAATTTAGTGATTTTTCGGTTCTATTTTTCAATATGATCAACCAATGTCTGTGTATACTCAATACTTACCTTACCTTGGGCAACCACATCTTCGGTTTGAGTTTCCTCAAACTCTTCATCATTCTCCTCCTCTTCCTCAGCACTGTCTTCCGAGAAACCTGCGTCTTAAGCCATTAGGCAGAAATGGGCGTGATTCGTGTCGTCTTCGTCCGAATCATGAGTGTCACTCAAGAACTGGTCCTCCTCCACTAGCTTTCTTCTTTGTTATCCTCAACTTTTTTTTGTAGTACTCGGCATCTTTGGTTTTTGGTTTTCTACAATCCTTGATGAAGTGCCTAGTTCTATCGCGGTTGTAGCATTTCTTCTCTTCCTCTTGAGTTTCAGTAGGCTTTTTGAAGCGCTTCTTCTCCTCTAGTTGACTCCCTTCTATTCTTCTGGACCCTGAAGTGAATCTTTGACGGTTATTAGGCTTTCTGTATTTGTTTTGGAAAGCCTTGGTGATCAGTGACATTGCCTTCATGACAACTTCCATGTCCGAGGATTCAATTTCTCCCTGGGATGAGTCAGATTCGATTGCAACCTATTTTCCTTTTGATGACCTGGAGCTCTCTCTTGATCTTCTCTTAGCTATGAGTGCAACAGGATCAGTTGTTTGCTTCATAGGGATCTTTGCTAGCACTTCAACCTGAAATTGATTTACGTCTTCGTAGATTGAGTGGTGAGACACTGCTTTGAGGTTTCGGTTCACATGTTTGTATAGACGGACGTGTTCTTGCCTTTCTAGACCCAATGCATTGATCCAGTTAACATTGATGTCCAGATCCGATCTCGTGACACCGTGATTTCTCATTTCGTTGAGTAGCCGACATAAGCGACTATACGTGTCTTGCAGCAGTTCCCCTTCTCTTGCCTTGAACTCCCGACAGGTGTTTACAAGTTGGGTTCTCTGATAAACACTCCCTGTTCAGTGTCCTTCATCTTCCTTCATATGTTGCTTAACTTCGTCCCGAACTGCTTTAGCTGAAGTTAAATTGTCTATTTTGGAGTAAATCTCAGCACGTAAACCCTACTTAGTATTTGGCATCTTTGTTAGCACGTGTCTTATCTCTCTCCTCGGCAGTTAGTTCAGATGGAAGCCTTCGTCTTCGTTCAACAGCTATTGGTTGGTTGTTGTCGGGAACAGCCTCCATGATCTTTTCGAAAACAGCATCACCGTTGAGAATACTATCTTTCATCATTTCCCCATACTGTTCGTTATGTTTGATGAAATCCATGAAACGTCCTTTCCATAATGTATATTCATTCTTTAATAGGACTGGGGGTTTTGTATGTGTCCCGATTGCAAGGATTTCATTACTAGAACTCACCTTATCACTTGTGGATCTTTTCGCTAAAATGAATTAGTTAGCTTACTAGAATTTTGGTTTTTATGAAAAACCTTGATTTTTGAGAAAAACCTTGACTTTTGACTTTCAAAGTTGGAAGTCGGATAGTGTAAGTATAAAGTTGGATGAACTTAAAAGTCGGATGAACTTCAAAGATCGGATGAACTTCAAAGGTCGGATGAAGTTGTAAGTTTGATAGATAAGAAAAGTCGGATGGTTGAGTTTTAATGTGACTTTCGGATGGAAGAGTTTAAGTGAAGGTAAGATGGTTTTAGGTTAAAGTTGGATGAGTGGTGCGAATGTTGGATGACTAAGCAAAGGTCGGATCACCAAACTTTTGAAGGTCGGATGAACCTAAAGTCGGATGCACTACAAAAGTCGGATGAGGTAAAAGTTGGATGGCCTGAAAGTCGGATGATGCTAGTAATTCAAAAACTTGTAGGTCTGGCCTCTACTTATTGAACAAACTGCTGAATTTGCCTAAAACACACTAAAATTTCAACCAACTTTTGTTTTGACCTTCCTTTGCTATAAAAACACTTTCCAAAACAAATTTGGCTCCAAACAACAACAAATTCTTCAAATATTTGATGAAACAGTGAAGAACACCAAGATCTTGAAGGACAGGAAAATTTTAAAATATGGACTCAAATGTTGTTTTTTATGAAATAAACACTACCAGATGTTTTCTCCTACCCAAATGCTTCGAAATATCCAAAAAGAACTTGAAAAACAAGAAGATTTGAGAAAAATGAGTTTTTACTTGTATGGGTTCTGACGAACAAGAACAGAGAATACTTCTGGGTTTTTGTTTCTCACACTTTGATGTTACTTCCACGTAATGTTGAACCAATCCAGCAAGGAGTTGGCTCTGATACTAATTGACAGTCCAAAGTTGTGATAATAGATGAGTAAACTTGAAGAAACTTTAAGAAAGATGAAGAACTAGTCAAGAACACAAGTATGAACACTTTTCTTGAATGCTTGAAGATGTATTGCAATTACTTTGAACGTGTATTACAAGCTGGAGAATTACAAATGCAAAGGTTACCTTGCAAACTAGGTTTGCAAGGTATATAAAGACAATGCCTCATGGGCCTAAAGCCTCATGGGCTTCTAGTTCTAAACTAGACATGTTATAAGTGTGGGCCAAGCACAATATATTAAACTAGTCTAGAAAGCTTGTAATAATAATACAAAAGAACACAAGGCCTACAAATATATATTTGACTAACAGAAGCTAAGTATATGGCACTAACATTGTCACACAAAAAAAATTGTAGTATTATTTAAAGAATATGACAACTACATAAGAAGGTTGCGAAGCAAGCTACTTCTACGATAACATTTACCACCTCCCGGTACTCAGCTTCGGTGCTCGACCGAGAGACAACATGTTGGCATTTAGATGACCAGGAAACAAGATTATCACCTAAAAAGACGCAGAACCCAGAAATAGACCGACGATTCTTAGGAAAGCTGGCCCAGTAAGCATGAGGATAGGAGACCAAACGATCGACATGGGACGGATGGAGATAAAGACCATGCGAGAGAGTACCTTGAATATAGAGTAGGATCCGTTTGAGGTCAAGGAAATGAGATTTGTTCTACAAACCTTCCGAGAACAAGGTGTTTGTTGCTCGAAGGGCGGTTTTCCTTGAAAGAGAACTGCTATCCAAAGACGCTAGTGGGATAAAGGTAGATCTTGAAGAAATTCAAGAACCTTCCAATGACCAACCTGAAGTTGGCACTAGTTCACAACCTGATTTTCAGCACGGCGCTGCTGGAGAACCTGACATGGATCCTTTACATCTTAGGATATCCGATAGGAGTCGCTTTGAGCTAGAGAGATATGGGTTTCTCATGTCTGAGGGCAGCGACCTTGTGGTGGATCATGATGAACCATCATCTTATTGGGACGCAGTGGTGGGCCCTGAGTCCGCTAGGTGTAAAGAGGCGATGCAGTCTGAGATGCAATCTATGTCGGATAACCAAGTCCGGGATTTGGTAGATCCGGTACCCGGGTGTAGACCCGTAGGGTGCAAATGGGTCTTTAAGAAAAAGTACGGCATAGATGGAGTGGTAGACACCTTCAAGACCCGACTGGTGGCTAAGGGTTTCACGCAAACTCATGGTGTAGACTATGATGAATCCTTTTCCGCGGTGGCTATGTTGAAGTCTATCCGGATACTCATGGCAATTACCGCTTTTCATGATTAAGAAATTTGGCAAATGGATGTAAAAACCGAGTTCCTTAATGGGACACTAAATGAGGAATTCTTTATGACTCAACCGAGCGTTTTGTACATGCCAAGCATCCGGATAGAATCTGCAAGCTTAGGAAGTCCATTTATGGACTTAAGCAAGCATCGCGCAGCTGGAACCTATGCTTGAAGGTATTCGTTTGGCAAAAAAAAGTAGCAACGGAAGCAATGTGTATGACAAAATTTAAAGCCAAACAAACGAATATACTCCCATGGACCAAAATCTAAGCATGAACTTGCAACTAAGATAAACAGGATGAGAAGAAAAGATTATACCTCAAAGCAAAACAACGATCTTTTCTTGTCAAGCACCAAGAATCCAAAGAAGGACTCTCTAGTGTAGTCCACCCCAAGCTACCTTGATTCCCAAATGCTAGTAGGTTGGTGTAAACACCAAAACAACAATCAAGTATGTGTTTCTTGCTTCTTGTGCACCAAGAACACCAAGCACAAGATGAACAAGAGAGAGAGAGAGTTCTAGTATCAACCAAGAGACAAAGAACAAGCCAAAAGCCTCTACAAGAGCAGAGAATTCATTGTCCCTTTCTCTACCACAATTATTAGAAGTTAACACCATTAAACCAAGTGTTTAAGGCTGCTAATTTTGCTGTTACAGCGGACATACACGGCCCGTGTTGACCAACACGGCCGTGTAGGCCCAAAGTCCACGGCCCCGATTAGGCTAAGACGGCCCGTGTTTGATAGGCATAACACGGCCCGTATTCACCTACACGGCCCATGTAGGCCCAAACTACACGACCTTGAACTGGACCAATACGCCTCCTGTATGTTGGACTGGACACGGCCCGTGTACTATCCTATCAAAACCTATTTTGGCCTTTTCTTCTCTTTTGCTTGTTCGTGTTGCCGGAATCAATACTTGGTGTATGACCCAATAGTCCTATACCTCATCGGTAGTACCATTAACTCATTCGTGTCAGCGGGCATATTCCAACAGACTCCCACTTGCACGTGACACGAATACGAAAAATAACACAAACATAGAGCGGCCTCTAGCAAGACATCTATGCTCCCAAGTTAGTATAGGGTATGCCACTCTTGACAAGATACCCAATCATAAAATGATTGTCCTAAAGATAAATGAACATGTACATCCTTTTGTTCGCAATTATGTTTCTCGATTCTAGATTAGTGGTGACCAACAAATCAAGTCAACATTGACCGATCATCAATATAACTTGAGCACGGCCATGCATATGAATGTCAGCACTCAATCATCGAGGGGCCCATGGATATTCTCTCTATACATAGAGGAACAAATACCTGTCAACTACATAGTCCCGCCACATAGATAATACTCTAACCAATCATCTCCCTTATAACGACCAGTTTCGGACCGTGTTAGAAAATGATTAAAGCAAAGCAGACCTATGCTTTGAGATCACATGTATCTCTAGTTTAAGGATGAAATGTAATTACCATCCCGAGTTACTTGTGACTAAAACCATGAAGTAAACTTGGGTAAGGGTCCTCCAATCACTTGAAACCCCTTTCAAGTATAGGCAAGAATCACGTTTTATCAAAACCAATTCTTTACCTCAATCTTAATTCATACTTCCTTCCCAAAAGGTATGACCGATTGTGGAGATTTAAGGATTGCAAAGCAATCTAGGGAAGAAATTAAATATGCAAAGATAGAACACAATAAAGACTAAATGTAAGTAACCGCAACACGCGTATATATAGATCTCTACTATATAAATCGAAACAAACATTAGTGACATTATTTCTTAATGTTCCCAAATACATAACGGTCCAAATATAAATTAAAATCAAATCTAAACTAAGTCATGAGCAAATCTAACACCTATCGCCGTAGTGTGAGAATCATGAGAAGCTTGTGACAACGGTTTAGTAAATGGATCGGCCAAATTGCCTTCCGAGGTTAGACTACTAATAGCGACTTCACCACTTTCAATCATCTCTCTAATCAAGTGGTAATTACGAGGTATATGCCTCGTTCTCTTGTGAGCTCTTGGTTCCTTCGCTAAGGCTACCGCACCCTCATTGTCACAAAAGATCTCAATAGGGTCGGATATGCTAGGAACCACTCCAAGGTCTCGGATGAACTTCCTTATCCACACAACTTCTTTAGCAGCTTCACTTGCCGCAATGTATTCTGACTCTGTAGTAGAATCAGCTAATGTGCCTTGCTTTGAACTTCTCCAAGTAATAGCCCCACCATTCAATAGGAACACAAACCCCGATTGTGATCGGTAGTCATCCCTATCAGTTTGGAAGCTAGCATCAGAGTAACCCTTTACTTTGAGCTCTTCCTCACCACCAAAGATTAAGAACATCTATTTAGTCCTCCTAAGATACCTAAGAATGTTCTTTACCGCAACCCAATGGGCTTGCCTTGGGTTTCCCTGATATCTACTAGTCAAGCTCAAAGCACATGACACATCGGGACGAGTACTTAACATGGCGTACATAATCGAGCCCACGGCCGAAGCATATGGTACTCGCCTCATTACTTCTAGTTCCTCTTGAGAACTAGGACATTAAGACTTACTCAATATCACTCCATGTGACATAGGAAGATTTCCTTTCTTGGAGTCCTCCATCTTGAACCGCTTCAAGACTTTGTCAATGTATGTACTTTAACTCAACCCGAGAAGTTTTCTAGATCTATCTCTATAGATATTGATACCCAGAATGTATGCTGCTTCTCCTAAGTCTTTCATTGAAAACCATTTTCCAAGCCAAGTTTTGACACTTCGCAAGGTTGGAATATCCTTTCTAAGGAGTAGGATATCATCCACATACAAGACTAAGAAAACAACGGCGTTCCCACTAGCCCTAACATATACACATGGCTCGTCTACACTCTTCGAAAAAACAAACTCTTTGATTTTCTCATCAAAGCATAGATTCCAACTACGAGATGCTTGTTTAAGTCCATAAATGGACTTATTTAGTCAACACACTCTATTAGGATGCTTCGGATGCACAAAACCCTCAGGCTGCGTCATTTACACCTCTTCGGAGAGCTTCCCATTAAGGAAGACAGTTTTGACATCCATTTGCCATATTTCGTAATCATGAAATGCGGAGATTGCCAAAAGTATCCTAATAGATTTCAACATGGCCACTCGGGAGAAAGTTTTGTCATAATCGACACCATGTGTCTGGGTGAGACCTTTAGCCAACAGTCGGGCTTTGAAAGTGTTGACTTTTCCATCCATGTCGGTCTTCTTGAAGACCCACTTACACCCTATTGGTTTACAACCGGGTGTAGGATCAACCAGTTCCCAAACCTGGTTATCCTCCATGGATTGCATCTCGTTATCCATTGCCTCCTTCCATTTAGCAGACTCGTGGCCCGCTGCCGCTTCCCGCTAGTTTGTGGGGTCATTAAGATCCACCAATAACTCGTCGCCCTCTGATATGAGAAACCCATATCTCTCTGGCTCATGGCGAGTTCTACCGGATCTACGGGGAGGTAACGGATGTATGTTAGTCTCCGCATTGTCATGCTCAGACTCAACCTCACTAGGTTGTTAGCTTGTGCCAACGTCAGGTCTTTCATCCGTTGACTCTTGAACTTCTTCAAGATCAATCTTAGTCCCGCCTTGCTGATTGGATATTAATTCTATTTCCAAAAAGAGCGCCCTCCGAGCAACAAATACTTTGTTCTCGGAAGGTTTATAGAATATATATCCAATACCCGCAGCTGGATATCCGATGAAATAACACTTTTCGGATCGGGACTCTAACTTGTCATCTACCTCACGTCGTACGTAGGCTTGACAACCCCAAACCTTTAGATAGGCAAGAACGGGAGGTTTCCCATGCCACATCTTGAAAGGTGTTTTCTCGACCTTCTTCGTTGGAACGAGATTAAGGATTCTTGTTGCCGTTTCATGAGCATAACCCCAAAGGCTTATAGGCACTTGGGTGTGACTCATCATAGACCGAACCATATCTAACAATGTTCGGTTCTTCCTCTCGGTGACACCATTTAATTATGGCGTCCTAGGACGTGTAAGTTGTGAGATAATTCCACAACCCTTGAGATGATCACGAAACTCTTGACTAAGATACTCACCACCCCTATCGGATCTAAGAATCTTAATCTTTTTGCCCAATTGATTCTCTACTTCATTTTGGAAAGTCTTAAAGACCTCAAAGGTCTCGGACTTTTGTCTAACCAAGTAGACATACCCATACCTACTATAATCATCTATAAAGGAAACAGAGTATCTAGAATTGTCTCTTGTGATATGCTTAAATGGACCACACACATCGGAATGTATGATATCCAATAAGTCTTTTCCCCTCTCATTCACGCCGGAAAAGGGTTCTTTTGTCATCTTGCCTAATAAACAAGATTCACATACTTCATTTGACCCGTGATCAAATGATTCCAAGATCCCATCCGCTTGGAGCTTGGCGATACGAGTCTTGTTTATATGGCCAAGTCAACCATGCCACAAAGACAATTTGTCTAAACCATTTTTAGACGTTGAATCAATATTCATGATTGAACGATTATCACTAACGTACGCATCTACTTCATAAATATCACGACAAGGATAAGCTTCAAAATAACAAATATCATTTTTAAAACAAACAATAACTCCATTGTCAAATGAAAAACCAAAACCATTGTCGTGTAATGCATGAAAAGAGATAATGTTTCACGCCACAAGCGGCGAATAGCATACATTCAATAATAATATGGAAAAACTGGAATTAAAATATAATTCAACTTCTCCTCGAGCCTTGACCGGGACAATCTCCTTGTTTCCCATTATCAAGTCAAGCTCGCCACTCTCCATACTTCTACTTGTCCTTAGCACCTGCACAATATTACAAACGTGAGTGCCACAGCCGGTATCTAATACCCAACTACCAGATGTAGAACTATGATGGAGTTCAATCATGTACGTACCTGAATCGGAAGTTCCTCCGATGCTCAACCCCTTGAGCTTCTTAAGACCTTCTAGGTACTCCGGGCAGTTACGGCGCCAATGGCCCTTCTTCCCGCAGAAGAAGGATTCTGCATCATTAGGAGTTTTAGCTTGGGGAACCATCTTCCCCTTACCTTTACCCTCCGAAGCGGGGTTAGACTTGGCAGCACCAATCTTCCCCTCCCCTTACCCTTAGGGGTATAAACGGATCTCTTCTTCTTCTGGATTCGCCCCTCCCTTATAGCAAGAACGGGATTTGGAATGGCGGGCTTATTTTTGGTCATGCTAGACTCAGTTGTCTTAAGCATACTGTGAAGCTCCATAATGGACTTATCCATATTATGCATATGATAATTCATAACGAATTGATCATACACGGTGGGCAGGGACCATAGGATCAAATCCATGGCTAGCTCCCATCCATATGGTATATCAGAGCCGTTCCATGCGCTCCACGTTTGCTTTCATGCACAACACGTGAGCACTCACATTCCCGCCATCGACCATCTTACTACCAAGTACCATCTTAAGACACTCAAACCTTTCTTGTCTCGCTTGCTGCTGGAACATTTCCTTAAGCTGAGCATCAAGTCAAAAGCACTCAAATGATCCATTTTCTTTTGAAGCTCGGGGATCATAGTACTTAGGATGATGCAAGTAATGTCCTCAGTATCTTTGACACGCTTGTCATAAGCGTCTCGGATAGCTCGAGTGGCATTGGCAGTAGGGGCCTCGGGTAGGGCCTCCTCTATGGTAACCATCTTCCCTTCTTGGCTTAAGACAAGTTTAAGTTGCCTAAACCAATCCAAGAGTTGTTACCATTGAGTTTCTCCTTTTCAAGGAAAACTCTAAGAGAAAAATGGTTGGTGGTGTTGGTGTTGCTTGAAGACGCCATCTAAAATAGCAAAGTAGTTTTAGTTAGTTTGGAAATCCTTGTTAAAATAAGTACCCATAGTTTTAAACAAAACAATTTATTTATAACAAGGGCTATGAACCGTATTTCACCTCATACCGTGACGGGTTTACCACGGATCACGTGGCGAAACTATTTAGGCCGGCAACCATTTTACCAATTATAATCACTATTACAACTCTTAGACACTTGCGGGATCCGTTGACATCCACTATGTCGGTTGGCATGTTTGATCCCTATCTTACACCAATCTTAATATATAATTTTTGTTTAGCTCGTGCTTAGCTCGACAACGGGATGGTGCGTGATTTACATTTTGAAAAACGAGATTTTGTTTCCGGTTTATAAAAACCCTTTTGTGAATTAACAAAGTAAGAGTCAAAACCATTTTAAGCAGTTTTAATATAATACCATTTTTATATTTTCTTTGTCAATTCTATTCGCGCGCAATTGTTAACCATTTTAACAAACATTGTATTTTATTTAATTTTATAGAAAAATTGTCTAGCATGCGAATCCTAATCCATGCATAGAAAAATAAAATACAACCACGCAAATATATATATATATATATATGATTCGGTAACATGCCCAAAAATCCTATGCGTTTTCCCCGTGAGCCACAACGGGGAAAACGAGGCCAAAAAATCTAAGGACAAGATATGGTCTCGTTGGGTAATCTCCCATTGAATCCAACACCTCCAATAGCATGTTGATTCCTTCTCGCCAAGATGTCATCACCATGACTCCCATTGACTATTCCGGTTTTAATTCTATACTATATACAAATACATAGAATATATATATAAACGACATGCAGGTCGCAATCCTATGCTATTTATACAAATACATAGAATAACAGAAACGGCGTGCAAGCCGCACCAATAAATAAATAAAAAAATATTGTTACAACAATACAGCACGCAGGCCGCCAAAAACCAAAATAATCAACCACCACAACACATAGGTCTAAGGGCATATTGTAACACCGGAAAACTCAAGCCATTTTTTTTAAATGCACTGCGGAAGCTTTAAGTAAACGAACTTAATTACATACAAACCAATATTAACAAATATACATCATTGTTCAAACAAAAATATCATTGTTGTGTTACAAAAACTGAAGGCTCGTTTCTTTTCAAAACTAATATGAGAGTCAGGTCAACTTATCCTTCAGCCAACCTCACAAACACGAACCTGCAAAAGCAACAACTGAGGGGAATTAGCATGAAGCTAAGTGAGTAGAGGCTAAACACAAAAAGCAAACATCCAAAGTCAATATCAAAGCATGTAATCACATATCTCGAGAAGACCGGCGGTTCGGCGCATAACCTACATCCAATGCTAGCCAAACAAAGGTTTACTGATAGCCCTCCACTGAATTGGCACAGTAAACTCCACCTCTGAAGCAACATATGCAACAGAAGGGATACTACTGTTCAACCAACCAGTAAACGAGCCCAGCCCAATTCTACGTATAGCTGACTTCCCAACGCAACTCAAAATCATCCTAAAAGTGCGTATCGACCAAATAGTCATGTAGAAGATATCAATCATCAATAATCACAATCAAAAGTTCAATCAATCCAATCCAATCTCTATTTCAGTCATGCATCACATCAATAACATTAACCGAAATCTTTACCATCCGCGATTAATGTCCACTCACCTCAAAACCAGTACGAGCTCAGAAATCTAATTTTACTGAGTCTTTTGATTTTCTAAAAACACAACAACAATCAAATAAGTCTCGAATTTATAAATATATATTCACATATATTTATATCCAATAAAACCATAACCAATATGCTAAAGAACACTTTTGAAAAGAAACATAAAAAGTCGGGCCCGTTTAGGTTGCACGGGGCCTAACCCGGACCCTTTTTAGCTTGCGTGGAGCCTAAGGTCGGATGACCCGGGGCCGGGGCCTAAAAGTCGGATGACCCGGTGCTGGGGCCGAAAGTCGGATGACAAATAAAACGCAACAAATCACATACCGCCAACCCGCTAATCTCCTAGCCCTAGGTTGCGGGTGTTACAAATCTCCCCTCCTTAAGAGGATTCCGTCCTCGGAATCCTTTCTTGCTCAAACAAACGAGGGTATCTATTTTTCATTTCCGCCTCAGTCTCCCATGTCAAATCAGAACCTAAACTGTGTATCCACTTGACCAACACAGTTTAGGTTCTGATTTGAGATGGGAGACTGAGGCGGAAATGAAAAATAGATACCCTCGTTTGTTTGAGCAAGAAAGGATTCTGAGGACGGAATCCTCTTAAGGAAGGGAGATTTGCAACACCCGCAACCTAGGGCTAGGAGATTAGCGGGTTGGCGGTATGTGATTTGTTGCATTTTATTTGTTATGTGTTTATTTAAGAGTTAATTAAATTAATTAACTTAATCTAATATATATATATACATATATATATATATATATATATAAATGTTAGTGCAGGAGAAAAATATAGAAAGAAAAGCTAAGAAATATGTATGTATGTTAGTTATGGCTCTGATACCACTGAAGGTATTCATTTGGCAAAAACAAGTAGCAACGGAAGCAATGTGTATGACAAAATTTAAAGCCAAACAAACGAATACACTCCCATGGACCAAAATCTAAGCATGAACTTGCAACTAAGGTAAACAAGATGACAAGAAAAGATTATACCTCAATGCAAAACAATGATCTTTTCTTGTCAAGCTCCAAGAATCCAAAGAAGGACTCCTTTAGTGTAGTCCACCCCAAGCTACCTTGATTCCCAAATGCTAGTAGGTTGGTGTAAACACAAAAACAACAATCAAGTATGTGTTTCTTGCTTGTTGTGCACCAAGAACACCAAGAACAAGATGAACAAGAGAGAGAGAGAGAGTTCAAGTATCAACCAAGAGACAAAGAACAAGCCAAAAGCCTCTACAAGAGCAGAGAATTTGTTGTCCCTTTGTCTACCACAATTATTAGAAGTTAACACCAATAAACCAAGTGTTTAAGGCTGTTAATTCTGCTGTTACAGCGGCCGTACACGGCCCATGTTGACCAACACGGCCATGTAGACCCAAAGTCCACGGCCCCGATTGGGCTAAGACGGCCCATGTCTAATAGGCACAACAAGGCCCGTGTAGTCCTAAACTACACAACCTTGAACTGGGCCAATACGCCTCGTGTATGTTGGACAGGACACGGCCCTTGTACCATCCTTCCAAAACCCATTTTTGCCTTTTCCTCTCTTTTGCTTGATCGTGTCGCCGGAATCAATACTTGGTGTGTGACCCAATAGGCCTATACCTCATCGGTAGTGCCATTAACTCGTTCGTGTTAGCGGGCATATTCCAAAAATGCTTTGATGAGAAAGTCAAAGAGTTTGGCTTTTCGAAAAGCAAGAATTAGCCATGCGTATATGTCAGGGCTAGTGGTGTAGGAAATCCATGCCATGCCAACACCCGTACGCAGTGGAAGCAACGACATAAAAAACCGGGGTTTTCGGGTATTTAAACCGACATGCATGTATTCCTCAAGTGGGGATCGTGATTACAAAAGAATATAGCAACTAAAACAAACGAGTGGGAAGCACTCATGAAGGCCCTACTCCCACGACTACTTGTCCGGGTGGTGAAGGCTCGTGGAGGGTTTCTCTTCACGGCCCGTGAGGGCCCGTGAAGGCCGCCAGAAACCCTAATCTCATATTCTCTCATGTTTGCGTTGTGCTGCCGGAATCTACCGTTGGCGTGTTACCCAATAAGCCCGTACCTCATCAGCAGTGATGCTAGTACACGTGTATCAGTGGGCATATTCCAACAGACTCCCACTTGCACATGATACAGCGTTACCAACACCACAGTCAAGCAGTGGCTCTAGCAAAGCATACTTGCCCCCAAGTCAGTACGAGTTACGTCATCCTTGACAAATCCTGGTAGCCTAGAAAGGCTAAAAGGTCCTATAGATAAGTGATCATAAACATCCCTTTGTTCGCGATATCCGTGTGAACACGAGACATGGAAAAATGTCAATCTCCAGATCGTTCACGATTCTGTTTCTCAATTCTAGATTGGTGGTGACCAAAATAACAAGTTTACAACTGATCTAAAATCATTGTAACTTGAGCATGGCCATGCATTTTTGATGTCAGCGCCCAATCATCGAGGGGCCCAGGGATATCTCTCTAACCAGAGAAACAAATCCTTTTGACTACATAGCCCCGCCACATGCTTCATACTTTATTTGATAACTCCCTTTATAGCAGCCAGTTACGAACCACGTTTGAAAGTAATCAAAACAAAGTAGACTCATGCTTTGGATACACATGTATCTCCGGTCTAAGGATGAAATGATATTATCATCCCGAGTCACTTGTGACCATAATCCATGAAGTGAACTCAGGTGTGTGTCTTCCAATCACTTGAAACTCATTTCAAGCACATATTAGTTTTGCGTCACTTGTATTCAATCCTTGATTAATGCATGACCAAACCCTAACCTCAGTCTTAGTTCAAACTTCCTTCCCTTGAAGAATGATTGACTGTGGAAATCTAGAATGCATAAGCACTCAGGGAAATGGTTAAACAAGCTAAGATGGAACACAGTAAAGACTAATGAAAGTAACCGCATCTGCGTATATATAGTCCCCACTATATATCGAAAGCAATCAAAAGTAATGATACTGCTTGCAGTTCCCAAAGCAAAAATAAAACAATCAACAACTAAAACAATATTTCAAGTCAAATCATATGCATAAGAAATGCTCATGACCTAGTATGACAAACATCACTAGTCATTATGACTACGGCTTATTCAATGGATTTGCCATGCAACATCCATTTGTATTCTTGTTATCCTCTCAATTATCTTTTGAACAAACTACTTTATTCAAAGTATCCGTCAAAGAGATCATATAACGAAGCACTAAGGTACTCATATTCTCATTGTTACAAAAGTTCACAATAGGATCAGTGATACTTTAGAACTTCTCTAATTAAGACCATATAGTAGGATCGTATACTTCGATCAAGATCAACAATTATCCTATTAGAAATTAGAATTAGAGTAAAAAACCTACTCCAAGGCTTATTTCTCGTCGTCAAACATCAAGAACATACACAAGTATTTCTTGTAATTCAAAGTTTTTGTATCTCCTAAGTATTATCATGATACAATAATTCCCTATTTTAGGTTCATAGAACACTTAACAATGGGACATTATCTTCAATCGATACATACTTCTAGGTATACAATAAAAGCTCCCACTAGCCCTGACATATGTGTGGTAAGCACTTCCTCAATACATAGTTCCATAAAGGAACACGGTCTTGCATATCCGTGTACTATCTTTCATTGCCATAAGAAGGCAACAATAGCAACGAGTATCAAATGACCTTCAACATGACCACTAGGAAAAGTTTCCACAATAACCATCATGAAACCTTTACCCTTAGTCGGTATTTGAAGTAGTCTACAATACAATCCATGTTAATTCCATATATACCATCTCGGTTTGCACCTTGGTATGGAATTAAGCAAAGTATTAGCATACTTAAAATGGATTTCATCTTATGATTAATTACTTCTCATAACTTTAGTGAACACAGGGCCCACTATGTCTTCCGATAGATGGTGATATGAACAAAACTCACCATCAAGTCATTGCTACTTAGATATGAGGAACTCATATCTCTTTGGCTACATGACTTCTATCAGCCTTCAAAGTAATTACTCATGGTCAGGATAACCGGCATTCTCATGCTGATATTTGATCATATGCTAGTGCCAACATTAAGTCTTTCATTTAAGTTGCACGTTCTTCCACTAGAATGCTCTAGTTATTATCTTCCTTTCGAGCCACAAAACATTGTCCTCGTAAGGTCAAATATCTAAAACCTATAAGAACCTTCTAAATGTATTAGCACCATTTAAGTCTTTCAATCTCCCACCACATGTAGATTGAAAATCTCCAAACTTTGATATATATATATATATATACAAGCAAAGAACTCTTTCAAGATATATCTCATAAGGTGCTAAATAGACTTTCAAGTTGGACTAAGATTAAGGACTTGGCTCGTCACATTCAATGTGTATACTAGCAAGTCGAACACGCATATTTGACCCACCAGATCATTTTCAACAATATCCGGTTTACTTCAACGTGACACCATGTACAAATGTGTCTATGTTAAGGAACGAATTGCGAGATAATCCCGCAATTCATAATATGGTCATTGATATAGGTTTAAGGTATCTTAGCATCTCAACTAGATCTAAGCATCCTATCTATATGTCCCAATTGATTATTTTAATTAGTTTCTCTTTGTTATGTGCTTGTACGGATTATCCACCAAAGGTGATCAATATCTTACAAGCTAGCATCCCTCTCACATATACCGTGAAGGGTTTCATAATCATCTTACCCTAATAGATAAGATTAGCATCTAATGATTAACCCAAGGTTAACCTAGTCCAAGATCCTAACCACATGGATCTAGGCAATACTTATCTTATTTATATGGTTAAGTAGATTATGACAAAGAGCCGACTAATCCAAACTATTTTGGACTTAGAATCAATCATTCATGATTAATTATTACTTGTAGCATGTATGTCTTGACACGGACAATTTTGATTTTTATCAATCAGCAAATATTTTTCAAAAACAAGATTCAAATTTCAAGTATGAATTCATCGTCATCAAATGTAGAATAATGCGCCTTGAAGGCCAAAATAAAACATAAGCTATGATATGAATAAACTTCGATATTGAATAAGTAATGCAAAAAAATCTTTTACAACCCAAAATTCAAAATCTCACGTCTTCATGAACATACAACAAAAACTAAACTTGCCTCGCAAGGCATCAAAAACAATGTAATAATTAAACCGGTAACAATAGGCGAGATCAAAACTCTCAGTTCTCTTTTAGAGGTCAATCTATCAAGTTTCCTCTTTTAGAGATCCGGTTCTTCATGCTCTTCTTGTTGGAGATCTGCCCACTGACACACGTATGCCGGTATCACTGCTAATGAAGGGCGAGCCTATTGGGTCACACGCCAAGGATTGATCCCGACAGTTTTATGTGGATGGATAAAGTCAAAGAATCAAAAGTGTTTTGATTTGGGGGTTCACGACCGTGAAGGGTGCTCCACGGGTCGTGAAGCAGGCTGCCCTAACGATTGTTCGACGGCCGCCACGCGTCGTGATGCCTTTGGGCTTCACGACCCATGACGAGGTCGTGAGGGTTTGTGAAGGAGATTCCCTCACGAGTCTCGACCGGGCGGCACGGCTCGTGGAGTTCTAAGTCCCCTCGTGGCGCACTTAGGCTTCACGACCCATGAGAGCCCGTGAGGGGTCGTGAAGAGGGTAGCTGCAGTGACAGTTGTGTTTTATTGGACCATTTGATGGTCCAATCAAGATCCATGCTTTGTGGCCGGGTTTTTGAGGTTAGATGTTGGTCATTGAGGCATGGAGACTATGAGAACACATGAAAGAACTCTCTCTTCATACTATCTCTCTCTTGGCTCCAAAGATTTCATGCTTCTAACACTAAGTTGGTGATCTTGAGTGTGATGATGAAGATCAATGGTGCAAGAGGAGATGCTTTATGGGCTGTTCCAGAAGGTAGAATCGTGATGGATGTCTACATGATGGTATACTAGCATTTGGGGATCAAATTCTTCTTGGTGTGGACTAGCAATGGAGGAGGAAGCCTTTTGTTTCCTCAAGTTCATCCCACATTTGAAGAGCTCGAATTCCAGCCATGGTAAGGAGGTACTTTCTACTCCTTCTTCTTGTTCTTTTGTTGCAATTTGCTTTGTAGTGTGTTCCACCATTGGAACTAGTTGTGGGCTTTGTATGTGCTTTTGTTTTATGTCTTGCATGCTACTTTCTTGTTTGCTTTCGCTGTGTTTGTGCCCACCACGAATTCCAACAGTGGTATCAGAGCCATCTCTACAAAGAAATTGCACTTTGATGGCTTGAAAACCGAAAATGGACATTCTGTCCAGAAGAGCTTCACGGGCCGTGGAGCTTTTGGCTTCATGGGTCGTGAAGCCTACATGAGTGGCTTCATGGGGTGTTGCTCGTGAAAGGTTTTGACTGTGTCAGAGTCATGGAGGTCATGGGCTTCACGGGCTGTGAGGGCTCGTGAAGGCTTCTGGGCCGTGAAGGTCTAGTGAACAGTGTTTTTATCCTTGTTTATAATAGAAATAGATTTTCGGTTTTAGCACCTTTCGATTCTGTTTTTCCAGAATCTGTCCTTTTGTTTGGACACTTGAAAAGCCCCGTTTATGTGTTTTGATTCGTATATTTATATGTATTAGGTGGTTTTGGCATAAAATGCACACATGCATATACTTATATTGTGTATATATGAATATGTGTTCTCAAAGTGTTTGGGATACTAATGCATATGTACAAGGATTGTTCCTTTTGTGCCTTGAGTGCTTTGCTTGTTTGAACAATCTTAATTAAGATACATTTTGCATGGTTTTGTTGTGGCACACCATGTTTTTGTTTGTGGTTGTTGTTGTGTCCAGTAATGTCTTTCCCGTTAGACCTATGTGTTGGTTGTTTATTTATGTATTCATTCATTTGGTGACTTTTAGTCACAATGGTTTGTAATAATATTTAATTCGGTTTGTAAATTTGTAAATTTATTATGGCTTGCATGCCATTGCTTTCCTTTGTACTTGTTGTAAGTAGCTTAGAATAGCAATCGCGGCTTGCATGTTGTTTCTTTTCAAATTGTTTGTAGTTGTGAAAAGAAGACCGAAGACAACCATCAAGAGTCGTGGAGGAGACGTCTTGGCTACCTTGAATCCGGTTGAGATGACGGATTCAGTGGGAGCACTTCCAGCGAGGCCATTTGGTTGTGTCCTTAGTTTGGCCTTGCTCTCTCCGTTTGGCTCACGGGGAGGGCGCATAGGGTTTAGGGGCGTGTTACCGGATATTTGCTTTGTGCGTGGTTGTGATTTATTTTGTTATTTTCTTGCGTGGTTGTTAGGATCTTCGCATGCTAGAAAACTTTTCAAAATAATAAAATCACAAGAGTTGTTAAATTGTTAAACAAACCCCGCGCGCTCACGATTAACAAATAAATATAAATTGGTTTATATTAAAGTGAAAATTGCGTTTTGTCACTTGTTTGTTAATCAACTTGAAAAGAGGTTTTTTAAACCGGAAAGACAAAAGTCCCGTTTTTCTCAAACGTAAATCACACGCCACCCGTAAGATGACACCACCCGAATCTAGTGATGCATGGGATGATTGTCGAGCTAAGCACGAGTTGTTCCATGTGGATCTGTGTGGAAGGTGAGTGTGGCGACTTGAAATTATTGGTGGTTGAGCTAAGCACGAGCCAATGATTGTCAAGGGTGTCACCGTGTATCTTGACGGACGCTATGAGTGTTGATGGATCCCGCAAGTGTGAGAAGGGATCAAAATGCCAAACCGACGCTATGAGTGTTGATGGATCCCGCAAGTGTCTAAGAGTTGTAGTCACGGATTACAATTGGTAAAGCGTTTACCGGCCTAAATAACTTCATGAAGTGATCCGCGGCAAACCCGTCATGTAGTGAAGTGAAATAAGGTTCTTAGCCCTTGTTAAGATAATTGGTTTTTCTTAAAACTGAATGGGTAATTACCGTAACGAGGATTGTATCAAAACTAACTAAAACGTGTATTCTTATATCTTTAATTGGCAAACGTTAACGACACCGCTTCAACTTAAAACTCCGTTCGTTCCTAAAGAAGGTGAGACTCACCAATGTGGACTTCGTGGACTAGGATTGGTTGTTGAGGATTGTCTTCCACCATGAGTCAAAGTTGCACATTTTAGAGAAATCCTTTCTAGAGCCAAGATGCTACCAACACGACCTAGACCTCTACATGCATGTAAAAGTGCATTGTGGTCTTGATCGGTTGAAGGATGCATGAAGGCGGGAAAATTAGTGTCCATATCCTTGAGTTGGAAAGGTACATGGACCTAAAGGAGAGGCATGGATTCGCCATAGGGAGGGAGCTTGTGGTGAATGAAAATTCTCCAAAGTCCCTGCCCACATGATGTAAATAGTTCATTATGAACTATCACATGCACAATATGGAGAAGTCCTTGATAAAGCATTATGGCATGTTATGGACTCCTAAGTCCTGCATCGACAAAGTATGGCTCGCCTCACCGACTCCTGCTAACATTATAAGGAACAAGAAACTGAGAAGAAGAAATTGACCTCAAGTGGAAAGTTTGGTTTTACCAAACATACCATATATGTGAAGTCAGAGGGCAATGAGATTGCGCCTCAAGATAAGACTCCACAAGGGGTAATTTGCTACTTCTACGGAAAGATTGGAAAATTGGCGCCACCACGCTTGCCCTATGAGCCTGAAAGAGCTAAAATCACTTATATGTAAGAGAAATTAGCTCCTTGACTTCAGGAACATTCATGATCAAACTCCATTGCTCTTCTACTTCTATAGGCTAGGTTTTAAACGCTAGCAATAACGCTCACGTTTGTCACAAATTTGTTTGTCACAAAGTGAAGGTGTTAAAAGAGAAGTAGGCGGATGAGGCATGGAGAGTTGGAATTGTTGGGAATCAATGGGGATCAAAGCACGCAACGGAAGCAACAAAACACACAAAACCGATCCCATGATTTCCCAATGGTGGTGAAAACTTGCAATAACATGCATGCAACCAAAACAAACACAAAGAGAAGAAGGTAAGCAATCCATACCCTTGAAGACTTTGATAATATTCTGGAACAACTTTGAATTTGGGATGAGCTCTTGAAACAAAAGGCTCCAAGCACCAAAGAAGTCCACACCAAGCTTAGCTTCTTTCTCCTTGTACTAGCAAGCCACCAAACCACCAACACTTGACGATTTGGTTTAGGAACAACCCTTGAACAACACTAGAAGATCACCAACACAAGGTCTTGTGCTTCTCTCAACTTAGAACACTCACTTGTGTATATCTCTAATGTGTATAATTGCAAGAATTAACCAAAAGAGAAGAATGCATCAAAAGAACCTCTTTTATAGACATTCTATCTGTTCAAAGAGCCCAAAGTCGGAGCTAAGTGGCATACCATCATTGGACCAACAAAATGGTCCAACCAAATACAAGTGTCATTTAGAATTCTGCCTTCACGACTTCTTCACGGGCTCTCACGGGCCGTGAAGGATAAATGCGCCACGACCGGCCATTTATCCTCCACGACTCGTGCCGCTCCGTGCAAGAATCGTGAGGGTTCGTGTCTTCACGACCTCCTTCACGGGCCGTGTAGGGTCGTGAAGCTCTAGGGTTTCACGAACCATGTGGCCCACGACAAGACTCGTGGACACGAGCTGCTTCACGACCCGTGGAGCATCCTTCACGGTCGTGAAGCCTAGGTCAACTGGAATTTGAACCATTTTGACTCTTTCTTCTTATAGTAGGTTGTCGAGATTGAAACTTGGCATGTGACCCAATAGGCCCGTGCTTCATTGGCAGTGATGCTGGCCTACGTGTGTCAGTGGGCAGATACCAACAGGAATTCGAAAAGGGAAACATAGTTGTTGTCCCTATTGAGAGGATTGGAAGTTTGTATCTTGCCTTTCCTTCCAGCTATTCTATTACTTTAATGGATGTATGTTTTATGCCATGTGTGACTAGAAACATTGTATCTAAACGCCTTTGTTGACGATGGATATTACTTTGACTTTTGAAATTAGTGGTGATTTATATCAAAGTTTATCCATGTCGTGGCATTTAAATTAAGCTTTTGCTTAAAGTGTAATAGAACGATCATAAATATATTGATAAGTTATCCTTATGTAGAAGTCGATTTAGCTATATAAACAAGACTTGCTTCACCAAGATCCGTGAGGTTTAGGAACTTGGAACCCTTTGACCATGGGTCAAATGTTGAATGCATATCTTGTTTGTTACGCTAGATGACTTCAACATCCTTCACTTGAGTATGTGAGAGGATTGAAAGCTTGTTGGATTTCGTTCACACTTTTAGTGTGTTGACCGTTCAAGCAAACATTAAGGAGTAACTTCAGATACCTTGTTACCTTTACCGGTGATGGTAGAAGGGATGGTATGTCTATTTTAATGGACTAGTTTTTGAAACCTTATAGGTGTTCAAAACTCACCATAACGAGGTACATGATAGAGGGGGCAATGCAACTATGATACTTGGATCTAGTTAAGATGCTAAGTACCTTAGTTTTATATATTATGTGACTATCATAAGAATTATGGGATTGTCTCACAATTCATTCCAATTAAGACACATTGTTACATGTGGTCGTCTAAAGGAGGAACCGGACATTTTGATATGGTCTGACAAGTGATAGGTTACACTTTTATGTCCAAAATTGTTTTGGGTCATTCTCCAAATGGTGGGCATGAGTTCTAAATCTTATAAACAACAAAGATGGTCATGTAAACGCCTTAGAGGATATGACAAAAAGGAGGATCCTTGTTTGTCTATTCCAAAGTCTGGATTGTCTAGCCTACGTTTAGATGTGAGGTGGAGGAACCCAGGATCTAGAGGTATTTACTCCATTAGGTACTTTACTAAGACCATGGGATATTTGTCTTGACAAACCTTGTGAGAACTTGTAAGTTGCTCAAAGGTAGAGTCTCTAAAGAAATTAATATCCATGGATGCCAGTGAGAGTAAAGTATACCTTGAATGGAAGAACCTGATGTTGACACTAGAATCCAATCAGAAATGATTGAAACTCAGCATGGAAATGCTGGAGAACCTGGCATAAAATCACTACCTCTTGGTAGAAGTTGTCATAAGACCAGAAAGATATAACTCGTTATATCTGAGGAAGACAACTTAATGATGATTCATGATGAATGCTTCAACTACCGGAAAGCGTAGTTGGCTTGGAGTCCGCTAGGAGAAAGGAGGAAATGATAAGATGAGATTCTATCCATGATGGATATCCAAGGTTTCGACTTGGTTGATCCTACACCTGGGTGCGAACCCGCGAGGTGTGATTGGTTATTTGGGGAAATAGACCAAACATGGATAAGTTTGTAGTGTACCTCAAATACCGACTGGTAGGAATGGTTTCACGATGATTGACCATGAGGAAGGTATCATCTAGAAACATTCTCCCGGTGGTTATGTTGAAGTCCACACGGATACTTATTTTATAAGTGCCTTTTAGGCTACATTGGATAGAAGTGAAGACTACATTCCTTAGCCTCTTTCCACCTAGCGGACTCAGGGCCCACCATGGCGTTCCGATAAGATGATGGTTCATCATGATCCACCACTAGGTCGCAGCCCTCAGACATGAGAAACTCATATCTCTCTGGCTCGTTGCGACTCTTACCGGATCTCCTAAGAGGTAAAGGATCCGTGTCAGGTTCTCCAGCAGCGCCGTGCTGAGAATCATCTTGTGAACTAGTGCCAACTTCAGGTTGGTCATTGGAGGGTTCTTGAATCTCTTCAAGATCTACCTTTCTCCCACTAGCGTCTTTGGATAGCATCTCCCTTTCAAGAAAGACGGCCCTCCGAGCAACAAATACCTTGTTCTCGGACGGTTTGTAAAACAAATATCCCATAGACCCGGCAGGGTATCCAATGAACAAACACCTCTCGGCTCGGGGTTGCAATTTTTCCTCCACCTCACGTCTCACGTAGGCAGGACAACCCCAAACCTTTAGATATGAAAGCGATGGAACCTTTCCATGCCACATCTCAAAAGGTGTCTTCTTGACCTTCTTAGTTGGTACGAGGTTAAGGATTCTAACGGCCGTTTCCAATGCATAGCCCTAAAAGCTAATGGGTACATCCGTACGACTCATCATACACCGAACCATATCTAATAATGTTCGGTTCCTCCTCTCGGCGACACCATTTAATTGTGGTGTCCTAGGAGGTGTCAATTGCGAAACAATTCCACAATCTTTTAGATAGTCACGGAATTCCGAACTTAGATACTCACCACCACGATCCGATCTGAGCATCTTAATTCGTTTACCCAATTGGTTCTCAACTTCGTTTTTGAAAGTCTTGAAAACCTCAAAGGTTTCCGACTTTTGTCTCACCAAGTAGACATACCCATACCTACTAAAATCATCAGTAAAGGTTACGAAGTACCTTGAGTTATCCCTAGTGACATGCTTGAACGGACCACACACATCCGTGTGAACGATATCCAACAAGTCTTTGCCCCTCTCACAAACGCCGGTGAAGGGTACTTTGGTTATTTTGCCTAACAAGCAAGATTCGCATACATCATCCGACCCATGGTCAAATGATTCCAAGATCCCATCCGCTTGGTGCTTGGCGATGCGTTTCTTGTTTATGTGGCCCAAACGACCATGCCATAAAGATAACTTATCCAAATCACATTTGGATTTAGAACCAACATTCATGATTGATCTATTACTTTGCAAGCATACGCTTGTCTCATATATGCCACAACATGGATGTGCTTTAAAATAAAATAAATCATTTTTAAAGCATGAAATAATTCAATTTGAGAAATTAAAGTCAAATCCATCATCAACAAGTGCATAAAATGATAAAATGTTTCTTGCCACGCAGGGCGAATAAGATACATTCAATAAAGTAATAAATAAGCCGGATGGAAAGGCGAGGTCCACGCTCCCTATCTTCTCAACCGGGACATTAACTATGTGAGTACCACACCCGGTGTCCAAGACCCAAGCGTTAGAAGTAGAAGTGTTATGGAGTTCAATCATATACGTACCGGAGGTGCCTTGTCCCTTGGCGCGAAGCCTCTTGAGCTCCTCCGTGTACTTGGGGCAACTACGCCGGTAGTGTCCCTTCTCCCCGCAGAAGAAGCAGGTGGCCTCATCCGGTGAGGGGGCTATAGGAGCGGGTTCCTTCCCCTTCGGCTCCGGCACCGGGAGTGGCTTGGGCTTGGGTGTTGCCACCTTCGCCTTTCCCTTTCCCTTGCCCTTGGAGTTTGAAGTGGGCCGCTTCCTCTTAGCACCACCCTCATGGATGGCTAGGACGGGTGCGGAGGTCGATGGCTTCGCCTTGGCCATGTTAGACTCGGCGGTCTTCAACATGCCGTGCAACTCTATCAAGGACTTATCAATATTATGCATATGGTAGTTCACAATGAACGGACCATATGCTTGAGGCAAAGATTGGAAGATTATCTCCGTAGCCAACTATTTCCCCATAGGAAAGCCCAACCTCTCGAGCTGGTCCACGTATTGCTTCATACGAAGCACGTGGGAGCTCACGTTCCCACCTTCCTGCATCCGACACCCCACAAAGGCCTTGACACACTCGTAGAGTTCTTGCCTCGCTTGCTGCTGGAACATTTCCTTAAGCTGCGAGATCATGTCAAACGCACCAACGTCCTCGAATTGCCTTTGCAACTCGGAACTCATGGTCGTCAACATGAGGCAAGTAACCTCATTGGTGTCTTTAAGGCGCTTCTCATAAGCATCCTTAATGGCCCGCGTAGCGGTGGTAGCAGGAGCCTCCGGAAGAGGTTCCTCTAGGACGTACAACTTACTTTCATGGCGTAAGACAATTCTCAATTGCCTAAACCAATCCATGAAGTTTACGCCTACGAGTTTCTCTTTTTCCAAAAATGGACGGAGTGAAATGTGTGTCGCGGTGTTGCTTGTAGATGCCATCTAAAAGAAGGCAAAGCACACAAAAGGTTAGTTCGACGTATTTTAATCCTTGTTAAATAATTACCCAATAGTTTAACACTTAAATTTAACAAGGGCTAAGAACCCAACATAACTTCACTACATGACGGGTTTACCACGGATCACTTCGTGAAGGTATTTAGGCCGGTAAACGCTTTACCAATTGCAATCCGTGATTACAACTCTTAGGCACTTGAGGGATCCTTCGGTACTCATAGCACCGGTTTGGCATGTTTGATCCCTTCCCACACCGATTCCTCAATAAGCCGCTTTGATAACTCGGTATAGGCACGACAATTATCAAGGCGTATTAAATTAGAATTGCAAATCGTCCAACAAGATACACGATGACGCCCTTGACAATAATTGGCTCGTGCTAAGCTCGACAACCAAAGATTTCAAGACGCCACACGCACCTTCCACACAAGTCCACATGGAACAACTCGTGCTAAGCTCGACAATTTTCCCATGCTTCATTAGATTCGGGTGGTGTCATCTTTTGGATGGCGTGTGATTTACGTGTTTAAGAAAAACGGGACTTTTGTTTTTTTTCGGTTAAAAACCTCTTTTCGTTTTGATTAACAAATAAGTGACAAAACGCATTTTTCACCAATTGAACATAAACACTTTTTTTTCGTTTGTTAATCATATGAGCGAGCGGGGTTTGTTAACCAGTTAAGGAAAACTATATACTTTTATTATTTTCAAAAAATTTTCTAGCATGCGAAGATCCTACAACCACGCAAGAAAAACAAATAAATAAAACTACACAACCACGCATACAAAACCGATTTGAGCCAACCTAAGTGTTCCCCGGTGAGCCAACCGAGGAACTAAGTCTACTAAGGACAAGCAATCCAAGACTTCGTGGCGTGCTCCCACTCAATCCCGCGCCTCCGGATCCGAGGTAGCCAAGACGTCTCCCAAGATTCCCGTTGGTGCCTCCGGTCTTCTCTTCTCATTACATACATAATTTAAAGAGAAATGGCATGCAAGCCACATAATCTATTCTAAGCTAATATACAATTACAAAGAATAAATACTTTGGCGTGCAAGCCACAAATAAATAAATTATTACAAACTGGATTAAATAAATTATTACAAACCAAATGTGATACAAACCACCAAATGAATGAACAACAAATAAAGCAACCAAACAACCACACAAAGGTCTAGGCTCAAACCGGTGCTCACGAAAACGAAACAAACCACAAAGCATGGTGTGCCACACCAAACCATGCACAAAACAACATCCCAATTAAGTTTACTCAAAAACTAAAGGCACAAGAATAAACCTTGTACATATGCATTAGGATTCCAAACACTTTGAAATCCAATTTCATATATACACAATTTATATGTATGCATGTGTGCATTTTATGCCAAAACCACCCAATACATACACATAAAAGAATTAGGATATTATGGGGCTTAATCTACAAGGCAAAACAGCCTAAAATGATTCTGGAAACACCAAAATCATGTGCCAAAATCCATATCAAGTTTTCTTTTCCAAAAGGCCAAAAACAGCCTGTTCACGACGCCTTCACGAGCTACTGCTCTTCACGGGCCCTCAAGGGCCGTTAAAAACCTTTCACGACCACCACCCCACGAGACTGGTCGTGTGGCCTTCACGACTCGTGAAGCAAGCTCCACGGCCCGTGAAGGCCTCCTGGACAGAATGTCCAAAATAAAAAATATGGATTTTCAAGCCACAAAGGTGCATGCATCTTACAAGTATGGCTCTGATACCACTGTTGGGAATCCATGGGGATCAAAGCACGCAACGGAAGCAACAAAACAAACAAAAACGATCCCATGATTTCCCAATGGTGGTGAAAACTTGCAAAAACATGCATGCAACCAAAACAAACACAAAGAGAAGAAGGTAAGCAATCCATACCCTTGAAGACTTTGATAATTCTGGAACAACTTGGAGATTTGGGATGAGCTCTTGAAACAAAAGGCTTCAAGCACCAAAGAAGTCCATACCAAGCTAACCTTCTTTCTCCTTATACTAGCAAGCCACCAAATCACCAACACTTGAAGGGTGCTCCACGGGTCGTGAAGCAGGCTGCCCTAACGATTGTTCGACGGCCACCACGCGTCGTGACGCCTTTGGGCTTCACAACCCGTGACGAGGTCGTGAGGGGTCGTGAAGGAGATGCCCTCACGAGTCTCGACCGGGCGGCACGGCTCGTGGAGTTCTAAGTCCCCTCGTGGCGCACTTAGGCTTCACGACCCGTGAGAGCCCGTGAGGGGTCGTGAAGAGGGTAGCTGCAGTCACAGTTGTGTTTTATTGGACCATTTGATGGTCCAATCAAGATCCATGCTTTATGGCCGGGTTTTTGAGGTTAGATGCTGGTCATTGAGGCATGGAGACTATGAGAACACATGAAAGAACTCTCTCTTCATACTATCTCTCTCTTGGCTCCAAAGATTTCATGCTTCTAACACTAAGTTGGTGATCTTGAGTGTGATGATGAAGATCAAGGGTGCAAGAGGAGATGCTTCATGGGCTGTTCCAGAAGGTAGAATCGTGATGGATGTCTACATGATGGTTTACTAGCATTTGGGGATCAAATTCTTCTTGGTGTGGACTAGCAATGGAGGAGGATGCCTTTTGTTTCCTTAAGTTCATCCCACATTTGAAGAGCTCGAATTCCAGCCATGGTAAGGAGGTACTTTCTACTCCTTCTTCTTGTTCTTTTGTTGCAATTTGCTTTGTAGTGTGTTCCACCATTGGAACTAGTTGTGGGCTTTGTGTGTTCTTTTGTTTTATGTCTTGCATGCTACTTTCTTGTTTGCTTCCGCTGTGTTTGTGCCCACCACGAGTTCCAATAGTTTTTACCTCTTTTAGGGACCCGGTTCTTCATGCTTTTGGTTCTTTTTTTAAATGGTACCTACACTTTGTAACAAAATAAATTTGTGACAAACGTGAGTTAATTAGCTCGGGTGAACAACTTAGCGAAATAGAAGAATTAGCAATGAATCATGAATGTACCTTGAGAGGGGAAATTAACTCTCTTTCCTTAGAAGTTTAATATCCTCTCGGCACGATGGGCAAGCGTGACGGCCCCAATCTCCAAATCTTCCATAGAAGTAGCAAACCATTTTTTCGTGAATCTCTTCTTGAGGCACACAATCATTGTCCTCAGATTCAACATAGGGAATAGGCTTGGACACTCCAACCTTTTCCTTTCGTTTCAGTTTCTTCTTCTTTTTCTTTTGTTCCCTAGAACTCGTGGTAGGAATGGAAGAGGTGGATTGATGTTAGACTCCGCAGTCTTCAACATACCATGTAATTCACCTAAGGTTTTCTCCATGTCATGCATGTGATAGTTCATGACAAACTGATCATGTGATGCGGGCAGGGACTGGAGTATTATATCCACAGCAAGCTCCCTCCCCATGGGAAAATCTAATCTCTCCATTTGGTCCACGTATGCCTTTATCTTAAGGACGTGGGCACTCACACTCTTACCTTCCTGCATTCTACAACCGACTAGGTTTTTAACACACTCATAGTGTTCCTCCCTAACTTGTTGCTCGAACATGTCCTTCAACTTGTTCATCATATCGTGCCTACTCATGTGCTCAAAGTGCTTTTGCAACTCTGAGCTCATAATTGACAACATGAGGCAGGCAACATCGTGTGTGTCCTCAACACGCTTTTCATACATGTATCGGACGGACCAAGTCGCGTTGGTAGCAGGTGGCTCCGGAAGAGGTTCCTCAAGGATGTGCAACTTTGACTCATAGCGAAGGACAATTCTCAATTGCCTAAGCCAGTCAACGAAGTTCACTCCCGTGAGTTTCTCCCTATGTAGGAACATACGAAGCGAATTGTTTGACGTGGTGTTATTATGGTTTGACATCTATAAATAAGAAGAATACACGTTTTAGTTAGTTTGATATAATCATCGTTAAAATAATTACCCATAAAGTTTTAGAAAAACAATTTATCTTAACAAGGGCTAAGAACCATATTTTACTCCACTACATGACGGGTTTACCGCGGATCACTTCATGAAGCTATTTAGGCCGATAACCAATTTACCGATTGCAATCTCCATTGCAACACTTAGACACTTGCGGGATCCAACGACGTAAAAGGGTCGGTTGGCATGTTTGATCCCTACTTACACCAATTCTAAATTAAAATTTTTGGTTGACTCGTGCTTAGCTCGACAATCACACAAGGATTTTAGTTTGCAATTGTAAATCGTCCAACAAGATACATGGTAGCACACTCGACAATCATTGGCTCGTGCTAAGCTCGACAACCAATAACTCCAAGTCGCCACTCTCACCTTCCACACAGATCCACATTGAATAACTCGTGCTTAGCTCGAAAATTATCCCATGCTACACTAGAATCGGGTGTGTCATCTTATGGATGGTGCGTGATTTACGATTTAGGAAACGGGCTTTTGTTTCTTGATTAAAACCAAGTTTTAATATTTGATTAACAAAGTAAGTGACAAAAACGATTTTCACTTTAAATATAAATACCAAGTTTATATTGTCTTGTTAATCGTTTACGCGCGAGAGTTTGTGAACCAATTTAAAAATTCTTGTGATTTTATTAACTTAGAAAAGTTATCAAGCATGCGAGGAAACATAAATAACCATGCAAGAAAAATAAATCAAATCACACGCATACAAGGGGTTGGTAACCATGCCAAAAAAACCTATGCGTCCTACCCGCGAGCCAAGCCGGGAGGACTAGGTCTACTAAGGACACAAACCTAGACCATGGAGTGCTCCCACTGAATCCGCTACCTCCATCGGGACTAACCGGATCCAAGGTCTTCAAGACGTCTCCTCTTGACTCTTGATTGTGGTCTTCAAAACATAAGTACACAAAAGAAATGAAATGGCATGCAAGCCATGCTCTTCCTATCAATCTAGCACAAGTACATATGGATAAATGAAACGGCATGCAAGCCGCGATAATCAATTACATACCGAATGAATAAATAATTAATTACATCACACGTGACACTAAGGTCACCAAATAAATCCAAACAACCAAACAAACCACAAGGCACAACCACAAGGCACAACCACAAGGTCTAGGGCGATGGTTACCAACTAAAAGCAACAAACAACAACTACAAAGCACGGTGTGCCAAAACCGTGACCAAAGAATATTTCGGTAAGAATTTCCAACATAAATACTCAAGGCACAACAAGGAAATTCTTGTACATATGCATTAGGGCACAAAACCAACTTTTATACCCGTATTCATATATACACAACATATGTGTATGCATGTATGCATCTCATGCCAAGACCATACCTTACATACCCATATTTGTACCAAAATATTACGAGGGGTTAACCAAACGGAATCTGCCAGAAAACAGAAACACCTCCATGACCCGAAAAACCACGAAAATTTTTTCTTTTAAGGAAAAAAACTGACCAGAAGCTCCTTCACGGCCCCTCACGTCTCGTGAAGCCCAAGGGCCTCACGACCGATCACGGGTCAGAAGGGCTCGTGAGCCTAAAAACCAAGTTTTACGACTAAACTGTTCACGAGTGCCTTCACGACCTCTCACGGCTCGTGAAGCCCAAGAGCTTCACGACCGGTCACGGGACATGAGGACTCGTGAAGCCTGAAAACACTTCACGACCAGACCCCTCACGAACACTGGTCGTGTGGCCTTCACGACTCGTGAAGATCACTTCACGGCCAGTGAAGGCCTACTGGACAGAAAAACGAATCTTCCAAAAATGGTTTTTCGAGCCATTTTCGTGCTATATCTTTGTAGCCTAGGCTCTAATACCACTGTAGGAAATCCATGCCATGCCAACACCCGTACGCAGCGGAAGCAACGACATCAAAAACCGGGGTTTTCGGGTATTTAAACCGACATGCATGTATTCCCCAAGTAGGGGTCGTGACTACAAACGAATATAGCAACTAAAACAAACGAGAGGGAGGAGAAATTATACCATCACGGGGCTGGAGCTATCCACCGAGCTAGAAAGATCTTCGAGAACCCGAAACCGAGCTCCTCTATTGATAGTCCACACCAAGTAGCCGAGATTCCGCCTTGCTAACAACCCGAGACACGAACCACACGTCGTCTTTGTGAATCTGGAGCAGCCACAACACTTGAACAACTTTCCTTCACTTGATACACTACCTTGCTCTCTTAGAACCAAGAACCATGTATGTATATGTGTATATAATGAGCATCAAGCAAGAAGAAGATACATGAGAGAGTTATATGCCTCTTATAAACTCTGAAATGAGATAAAGGGATACCAGAATCGGCCACCTAGCCATTCCTCTATTGGACCAACACAAATGTCCAATAAAAACCAAGTGTCACTTTGACTTCTGTCTTCACGGGCTCTCACGGGCCGTGAAGCACTCGTGAAGGCCTCATAGGCCGGGTTCCACTACACACTCTCATTGGGCTAACGAGTGGTCCAATTAAAATAATGGTGCCTGCCTTCACGGGCTCTCACGGGCCGTGAAGCACTCGTGAAGGCCCTGCTCCCACGACTACTTGTGTGGGTGGTGAGGGCCCGTGAAGGTCGATAGAAACCCTAATATCATATTCTCTCATGTTTGCGTTGTGCTGCCGGAATCTACCCTTGGCGTGTAACTCAATAGGCCCGTACCTCATCAACAGTGATGCTAGTACATGTGTATCAGTGGGCATATTCAAACAAGTGGGACCATAGTTGTATTACCAGTCTTGTATGTCGATGACATACTCCTCATTGGGAATGATATCCCGACCCTTCAAGGTGTAAAAACCTGGTTAGGCAATTGTTTTTCGATGAAGGATCTAGGAGATGAGACTTATATTCTTGGGATCAAGATTTATAGAGATAGATCCAAGAGGCTAATTGGGCTTAGCCAAAGTGCTTATATTAACAAAGTCCTTTAGGATGGAAGACTCCAAGAAGGGGTTTCTTCCAATGTCACATGGTTTGGTATAAAGTAAGACTCAATCCCCTGGTTCCCCTGAGGAACAGAATGTAACGAAGTAGGTGCCATATGCTTCGGTTGTGGGCTCGATCATGTATGCCATGCTATGCACTAGGCTTGATGTCTCGTGTGCTTTGAGCATCATGAGTAGATATCAAGCCAACCTAGGCGAAGCCCATTTGACGACGGTGAAGAGCATTCTCAAGTATCTTCGGAGGACTAAGGAGATGTTCTTGGTGTACGGAGGTAAGGAAGAGCTTAGAGTAAAGGGTTATTCTGACGCAAGCTTCTAAACCGATAGGGATGACTGCCGATCTCAATCGGGGATCGTATTCCTATTAAATGGCGGTGCTATATCCTGGAGGACCTCCAAGCAAGACACCATGGCCGATTCCACTATAGAGTCGAAATACATCGTGGCCAGTGAAGCTACTAAGGAGGCCGTATGGATGAGAAAATTTGTGCTTCATTTTGGTGTGGTTCCTAGCATCAGCGACCCTGTTGAGATCTTTTGTGAGAACAGAGACATAGTCATCAGCAGAGTACACACGGATAGCAATTTGGCGAATCCATTCACTAAACCATTGTCACAAGCTGCTATTAGGATTAGATTTGCTAGTGACTTGGTTTGAGTTAATATGTATTGGTTATTGTATTTGATGTATTTGTTATGTAATTGTGAACATTAAACAATATTGTATTTTTTAATGTATTGATTATTAAATGGAGATTTAATGATACGCGTGTAGCGAATACTTTCTTTAAAATCATTATTGGGTTCCAACTTTTCATGTTTTATCTCTTCCTTGAATATTTTACATTCTAAATAGTCCACGGTTGGTCATTCTTCATTGGAAGGAAGTATGAACGAAGATCGAGGGAAATGATTGGTCATAGTGTTCAATGAGGATTGAATACAAGGGACGCAATATTTCACCTATACTTGAAAAGAGTTTCAAGTGATTGGGCGACCCACACCTGACTTTACTTCATGGTACATGTCAAGAGTAAATCAGGATGATAATATCATTTATCCTTAGACAGGAGATGCATGTGTTTCCACTATTTTTGTAACATCCTCAAACCTGGGCTTGTCTAACTGCTTGGTTGAACAGTAGTAGCCTTTCTGTTGCATTGGTTGCTCAGAGGGTAGTTTACTGTGCCAATCTAGTGGAGAGCTATTGTTAAACCTTTGCTTTGGCCGGTATTGGTTGTAGGTTCTGTGCCGAACCGCCGGTCTTCTTTGGATATTTGATTACATGATTGTTGATTGATTGTGAATGTTTGCATTTGTTGATTTAGCCTCTACTCACTTAGCTTTGTGCTAATTCCCCTCAGTTGATGTTTTGCATGTTCGTGTTAGATTTGAAGAAGGAAGAGTTGACCACACTCTGATACTTGTTTTTGAAAACGAGACGAGCCAGTATTTTGTAACACCAAACAATTGTAGATGTGGTTTTCTTTGAAACAAATGAATGTATATTTTTTATTACTTATTATATGTAATCAAGTTGTTTTAATTAGCTTCCGCAGTGCGTTTTAAAAAAAATGGCTTGTAAATTACCGGTGTTACAGTTTGGTATCAGAGCCTAGGTTTGGCGATGCATGCATGGCTAGAGTGTTGCATTCCCAAATCTTGGCTCGTGACGGGTCAAGCTTTCATTCGGGGAAATTAGGGTGAGTTAGAGTTGTTGTAGTAGTTAGTATTTTGGATACTAACGGTTTATGCTAATGAGATATGAGGTGATGTGATTGTAACAGATTATAGTTGAAAGAGAGACTCCCATATTACCTCCTGTGACCCAATCTAAAGAGGCAACGGTTATTGAAGAAGTAAACCAAGCAGGAACATCTGGGCAAGAGCAAGGAGAAGATCAAAGTGAGTATATCTATAAATTGGAGAACGAATTGATGGATCTTCGAAATAAAGTTCTTAACTTGGAACAGAGATTAAGTCAACCAGAACCACCACCTGTACCAATTGCGATAACCACACAAGCAACAGTACCACCAGTGTCAGTACATCTACCACCAATGACACATATGATGCAACAACCTTTCTTTTATCCATATCCACAACCTGGAGGTTATCCATTTGTGTTTCCAGGATATAAACAACCTTGTACATATAAGCAGTTCCTTGACTGCAAACCTTCTGAATACCGGGGAAGTTCTGATCCCAGTATCACTCTGAATTGGCTTAGGGAAATGACAAGACATTAGATGCTTGCAATTGTGAGAATGAACTGAAAGTAAAATACGAATCAAGAATGTTAAAAGGGGATGCAATGGTCTGGTGGGATTCAATTACCGGCCACTTTACAGAGCAACAGCAGGAGAGCATCACTTGGAGTCAATTTCAGGAGAAACTCTGTGAGCAGTACTGTGGTACTTTTGAGATTGCAAGAATAAAGAGGGAATTTATGGAGCTGCAGATGACCGGTAATATGACTGTGGATCAACTCATCAGTAAATTTAATGAGAAAATGAGGTTTGCCAAACATTGGGTGTCTGATGAAGAATCGAAGATTGCCCATTTTGTGGGGGCACTCCATCCAGATCTCCGTAGCGCCACCAGGTGGGCTACCACCCTATCCCAAGCCTTCACGTTAGCCAAGTCGGCTGAAGGAGATTTGATTGCGAAGAATAAGTTGAGTGGGGAAAGAATTTCCCAGCAAAAATCGAGGTTTGAACATTACAACACTCAACAAAGGCATGGAGGACAGGGCAGTGATAACTGTCAAAGTAATCAGAATAGAGCAACTATTGCGGGTGGTTCTGCTCAGAGGGCACCGTGGTGGAACAGGTGTAAGTCTTATCATCATGGGCAGTGTACGCCCCAGTCCATGAGATGTGTGAAATGTGGCCAGTATGGCCATGAATTAAAGAATTGCAGACTGCCGAGGAGCGTCTACTGGAATTGTCAGAAAGAGGGGCACCGAGTCGTTGATTGCCCATTAAGTAAGAAAGCGGGATTTGGGTCAGGAGGGGCAGGTGTTGGAGGATCTTCTTCAGCATGACAGAAAAGAAAGAACCCACCCACGACTGAGGGTCGGGCATTCAGGATGACAATGGATGATGCTACTACCACATATGATGTGATAACCGGTATGTTTTTAATAAACTCTATTCCTGCTAGAGTACTTTTTGATTCAGGGGCAAATCGCTCCTTTGTATCTGTAGAATTCTGTGGTAGGTTGAACATGCCTTTAACTGTACTTGCTACTGCTTTAGAAATTGAGGTAGCTGATGGTATGATGGTACCGGTCACAACTGCTGTGGCTGGAGCCAAGATAGATATAGACGGTATTTGTTTTCCTGTTTATTTCCTTGTAATGCCGTTATCTGGGTTCGATGTGGTGCTCGGAATGGATTACTTGAGTTTGAATCAGGCCAATATTAAATGCCACAAGAAGTTGATTTCATTCCCGTTGGCTGATGGCACAAGAGTGGTAGCAAGGGGTGAGAAGGTTGGGTCTGTAATTCCGATTATCTCGTGTTTAAAGGCTAGAAAGGCGTTAGATAAAGGTTGTGAATCGTATCTGGCTTATGTAATTGATGGAAAGAAAGAGAAGCAGACAGTAAACGACATCCGGGTGGTAACGGAATACCCGGAAGTGTTTCCAGAAGAATTGTTGGGATTGCCTCCTGTTCGAGAGGTGGAGTTTAAGATAGACCTGATTTCTGGTTCCCGACCAGTAGCAAAGGCACCTTACAGGTTGGCACCGTCAGAGATTTGGGAGATGATGACTCAGATACAGGATTTGTTGGATAAAGGGTTTATCCGTCCAAGTTCATCTCCTTGGGGAGCACCAGTTCTGTTTGTGAAGAAGAAAGACTGTACGTTGCGTATGTGTATCGACTACCGTGAGCTAAATAAGAGGATGATAAAGAACAAGTATCCATTGCCAAGAATGGATGATCTGTTTGATCAACTACATGGAGCTTCGTTCTTTTCCAAGATTGATTTGAGATCAGGGTATCACCAGGTGCGGGTTTCAGAGGAAGATGTATCAAAGAAGGCTTTTCGTACGTGCTACGGGCACTACGAGTTTTTGGTTATGCTGTTCGTCTTAACCAATGCACCTGCGATTTTCATGGATTTAATGAACAGAGTCTGTCGACCATTCCTTGATGATTTTGTAATAGTTTTCAGTGATGACATCCTGGTATATTCAAAGACTGAGGAAGAGCACGAGAAGCCTTTGAGACAGATTTTGGAGACACTGAAGAAAAAGCATCTGTTTGCTAAGTTCTCGAAATGCGAATTCTGGTTGAGAGAGGTACAGTTTTTGGGGCATGTGATATGTGACAAAGGAGTAAAAGTGGATCCTTCGAAGGTGGAGGCAGTTATGAATTGGAACGCTCCGAAGACACCGTTTGAGATCAAGAGTTTTCTGGGGTTAGCTGGATACTACCGCAGGTTTATAAAAGACTTCTCCAAGATTGCGGTTCCGTTGACAAAATTGACTCGTTAAGACGTGAAATTTGTATGGGGCAGTGAGCAGGATAAAGCTTTCCAAATGTTGAAACAGTTGTTATGTCAGGCCCCTATTCTAGCATTGCCAAGTGGCTCATATGATTTTATAGTATATTGCGATGCATCGTTTGCGGGATTGGGTTGTATACTTATGCAGAGGGATCGGGTGATAGCATATGCTTCAAGACAGTTGAAACCGCATGAGAAGAATTACCCGACACATGACTTGGAATTGGCAGCAGTTGTATTCGCTCTAAAGCTGTGGAGACACTACTTGTATGGCACCAAGTGTGTGATTTGTACCGACCATAAGAGCCTACAGTACGTATTTACACAGAAAGAATTGAACATGAGACAGAGACGCTGGGTGGAATTGATTAAAGATTATGATTGCGAAATTAGATATCATCCAGGGAAAGCAAACGTGGTAGCAGATGCCTTAAGCCGCAAGGGAGCGGTAAGTTCTATCCAGTTTATGCGAATAGAGATTGTATCTGATCTAGTAGATAGAATAAAGTCTGCACAGTTGGAGGCTCTGAAGGAAGAACAATTGAATAACAAACTGATGAAGAAACGTAAAGACGAACTTACTGATGACTCTCGTGGATTAAAAGTATACAAAACAAGTGTGTGGGTGCCTATGTTTGGAGACTTGAGGAGGCTGATTTTGACAGAAACACACAAATCCAGATTGTCAGTACACCCAGGAAGCACTAAAATGTATAACGATCTGAAAGTGCTTTACTGGTGGCCTACTATGAAAACCGATGTGGCACAGTTTGTAGAATCATGCCATATCTATGCACAGGTGAAGGCGGAGCATCAGAAGCCTTATGGATCTTTAAAATAGTTGGAAATTCCTAAGTGGAAATGGGAACATATAACGATGGATTTCGTGACCAAACTTCCACGAACTCAGAGAAATAATGATATGATTTGGGTGATTGTGGATCGACTGACCAAGAGCGCTCACTTCCTAGCTACATGTGAGACGGCTTCTCTGAGTAAACTGGTTGAACTTTATGTGAATGAGATTGTTGCAAGGCATGGTATGCCATTATCAATAGTATCTGACAGAGACTCCAGGTTCGTTTCTAATTTCTGTGGAGTTTACAGAGAGAATTGGGACGAGGATTAACCTAAGTACTGCTTATCATCACCAGACTGATGGTCAGACTGAACGTACCATACAAACACTTGAAGATATGTTGCGAGCCTGTGTGATTAAGTATGGTGGATCTTGGGATTCACACCTGCCATTTATTGAGTTTGCATATAATAACTCTTACCACTCCAGTATAGGGATGCTTCCGTACGAAATGTTATACGGTCGTTGTTTCCGTACTCCGACTTTTTGGATAGAGGCAGGTGAGAAATAGTTTGTAGGACTTGAGATAGTTCAGATAACAACTGATAAGGTTGCTATTGCCAGAGATAACTTGAAACCAGCCAGAGATAGGCAGAAAATGTATGCAGATCCACGTCGTCGCCCAGTTAAGTTTGAGGTGGGAGAATTAGTATACTTGAAAGTTTCTCCGTGGAAGGGGGTGATTCGATTAGGTAAACGTGGGAAGTTAGCTCCCCGTACATTGGTCCCTTCTGCATACGTCAAATTGTGAATGATTAAACTGTTACACTAGATCTTCCAGCAGAGCTTGTAGGAATACATGATACTTTTAATGTCTGTTATCTAAGAAAATGCAAGGTTGATGATGAAAGTCAAAACCTCCCAGTACAAGAGCTGATAGTAGATTCAAAGAAAAGGTTGATAGAAGAACTAGTTGAACTTTTGGATCGAAAGGTAACCAAGCTCCGAAAGAAGCAGATACCAATGGTATTGGTTAAGTGGAAGCACAGTTTAGGTTCCGATTTAACATGGGAGACTGAGTCAGAGATGAAGAATAGATATCCCCATCTGTTTGAGCTGGAAAGGATTTCGAGGACAGAATCCTCTTAAGGGGGAGAGATTTGTAACATCCTCAAACCTGGGCTTGTCTAACTGGTTGGTTGAACAGTAGTAGCCTTTCTGTTGCATTTGTTGCTCAGAGGGGAGTTTACTGTGCCAATCTAGTGGAGAGCTATCAGTAAACCTTTGCTTTGGCCGGCATTGGTTGTAGGTTGTGCGCCGAACCGCCGGTCTTCTCTGGATATGTGATTACATGATTGTTGATTGATTGTGAATGTTTGCATTTGTTGATTTAGCCTCTACTCACTTAGCTTTGTGCTAATTCCCCTCGGTTGATGTTTTGCAGGTTCGTGTTAGATTTGAAGAAGGAAGAGTTGACCACACTCTGATACTTGTTTTTGAAAACGAGACGAGCCAGTATTTTGTAACACCAAACAATTGTAGATGTGGTTGTCTTTTAAAACAAATGAATGTATATTTGTAATTACTGATTATATGTAATCAAGTTGTTTTAATTACCTTCCGCAGTGCGTTTAAAAAAATGGCTTGTAAATTACTGGTGTTACAATTTTGGTCTGCTTTATTCTGATTGCTTTCAAACGTAGTCCGTAACTGGTATTATAAATGAGGCTTTTGGTTAAGGTATTGCCAATGTAATAGGGCAATTTAGTCAAAGGAATTTGTTCCTATGATTAGAGAGATGTCTCTAGCACCTCGATGATTAGGCGCTGAAACCAAAATCCATGGCCATGCTCAAGCTTGCAATGATAGTTGATCAGTTGCAACTTAAATTTTGGTCACCACGAATCTTGATCGAGAAACATAATCGTGAACGATCGGAGAATGACTTTGTACTATGTCTCGTGTTCACATGGATATCGCAAATAATAGGATGATTAATCACGTATCTATAGGACTATATCAAACCTTTTAGGTTGTGATTTTGTACTTGCCAGGGATGACATACCCCGTGTTTAGTTGGGGGCAGGAATGCCTTGCTAGAGGCCACTCCCTGTCTGTGGTGCCCATGGATACGGTGTGTCATGTGCAAGTGAGAGTTTGTTGGAATCTGCCCACTGACACACGTAGGCTGGTATCACTGCCAATGAAGCGCGGGCCTATTGTGTCACGCGCCAAGTTTCAACTACGACAACCTGCTATAAGAAGAAAGCGTCAAAATGGTCAAATTCAATCTGACCTAAGCTTCATGACCGTGAAGGATGCTCCATGGGTCGTGAAGCAGCGTCTGTACATGTGTCTTGTCATGGCCACATGGTTCGTGAAACCCTAGGGCTTCACGAACCTACACGGCTCTTGAAGGAAGTCGTGAAGCAACGTGCCCTCACGATTCCTACTCGGTGCGGCACACATCGTGGAGGATTAATGGTCTGTTGTGGCGCACTTATCCTTCACGGCCCGTGAGAGCCCGTGAGGAAGTCGTGAAGGCAGAATCTCAAGTGAAACTTGTGTTTTATTGGACCATTTCATTGGACCAATGAGAGGAGTCCATTGGGTCTGACCCCAACTTCATCTAGACTATTGAGGGTCTTTAAAAGCATTCTTCCTTGTTCATTTGTAGCTCTTGCTTGAATTAAGCATACACATACAATAGACTAGTGAGTACCACCAAGAGTTAGAGTGTTACAAAACCTTTGTATTGTTGGTGTTCTTGATGTTGTTACAAGACCTTTGTATTGTTAGCTTGATTTTTGGACTTGCTAGTACAAGGGAAGTTGCAGGTCGCTTGTGTGGACTTTCTATAGATCTTGGATCCACTTGTTTCGAGTTTGTCATCCAACTCCTTTTGTTCTAGTCAAGAAATCAAAATCTTCAAGGGTATGACTTCTTCTCCTTCATTTTTGTTTTGGTTGGATGTTTCCTTTTGCAAGTTAGCACCACCTTTGGGACTTCATGGGATGTGTTTTGTGTGTTTTCTTTTGCTTCCGTTGCATGTTTGATCCCCATGGAATCCCAACAAAGTAATCATTAAATATTTTAATTGATTTAAAGTATTAACTATTATTTTGTATATTATTAACATGATTTATTTATTTGTGGGCTTAATTCATCACTACTTTGCACTAATGACATTTGTACAATTAAATCGTGCACTAGGAGTTTGTTTAACGTTCTAAGATGTAAAGACTTAGACTTCTCTCTATTTCTAGCACCACTTAAGTATTTGAGTAATTAGACATACTTAGCACCTAGAATTTAGCATTTACTAGGTTTTAGAAATCACACGAGCACATGAGTTTAAGTTAAATGACTAGCGGCGGGTTACAAGTCATGCCAAATAACCAACTTTGGTGACAGATGTCACAGCATTCCCTCGTTACAAGAATTTCGTCCCGAGATTCAGCTCGTAGTACACTTAGAGTTCTGATCTTCAAATAGATGCGGGTATTTGGTCCTCATTTGGTCTTCCTGCTCCTAAGTAAACTTCGGTACACGCCTTGAGTTCTAACGAACCTTGACGATTGGGATTTTACCGCATTTCAATTTCTTTACTTCTTGTTCAAAATTTTCAATGGGTTCCCCGGCGAAGCGTAAAGTGTTGTCTATCTTGATTTCGTCTAAGGGCACATGCAGGTTCGCACCCGCAATAAATTTCTTTAGATTTGATACGTGAAACCTATCGTGTAACCACTTAGTTTTGTTCGATAGGCCATGGGGCGGACCCATTCAATGATCTCGAAAGGGCCCACGTATCTTGGTGCTGATTTGCCTTTCATACTAAAACGCATCACGACTTTCGAATGTGACACTTTTAGTATCACCAGATCACCAACACTGAATTCTTGAGGTTTCCGCCGATTATCGGCCTAACTCTTTTGATGGTCTCTCGTTGACTTGAGTCTTTCCTTGATTTGAAAAATCTTATTTGTAGTCTCTTGTACAATTTATAGCCCCATAAGTTGACTTCCCCCCACTTCGGCCCAAACAACACGTGATCGACATTTCCACCCATACAATGCCTAAAACGAGGCACACTTAATGCTCATGTGGTAACTATTGTTATAGCAAAACTCGATTACAAGAAGATGTGCATCCCAGGTTTCTCTAAAGTCAATAACACATGCCCTCAGCATGTCTTCTAATGTCTGGATAGTACGCTCACTCTGACCATCAGTTTGAGGATGGTAAGTCGTACTCATGTCTAGTCTTTTCCTTAAGGCTTTGTGTAGTGTATGCCAAAATCGTGAAGTGAACCGACTCTCCCGGTCAGATATAATAGACACGGACATCCCATTCCTAGCCACTATCTCGTTTATGTAAATTCTTGCTAGCTTATACATGTAGTAATCTTCACAGATCGCTAAGAAGTGGGTTAACTTAGTCATTCTATCCATGATGACCCAGATTGAATTATGTCCACTACCGGTCCTGGTCAATTTCGTGATGAAATCCATGGTTATGTTTTTCCATTTCCATTCAGGAATCTCCGGCTGCTGCAATAGGCCCAAAGGTCTTTGATGCTCGGCCTTTACTTTTGAGCAAGTCAGGAACTTGGTAACATAGATGGCTATGTTCTTTTTAGTTCTTGGCCACCAATACACATCCCTGAGATCATGGGACATCTTATCCACTCCTGGATGGACGAAATACCTCGCCGTGTGAGCTTCATCCATTATTAGTGTCCTTAGATCTTCTGCCCTTGGAACCCAAATCCGTTACACAAAGTACAAACCACCATCCTCCTTTCTCTCCAGTAGTTTGTCCAACCCTCATAACATCTCATTTGGACGTTCATATCCTTAATTGCTTCTTCCTGAGCTTCAAGCATTATCTTACCCTTAATACCCAATTGTATTGTCATACTCATAGCCTATATTCTCCTTGTCTTAACCCTCTCCTTCCTTTAAGGCATCAGCTACCACGTTTTCCTTACCCGGATGGTAACGAATTTCACAATCGTAATCACTGAAAAGTTTAACCCAACGCATCTGCCTCCTATTTAACTCCTTTTGGTCGAAGATCTGTTGTAAGCTTTTATTATCAGTGTAAATAATACTTTTCGTCCCATGCAAATAGTGTCTCCAACTCTTGAGTACAAAGACCATGGCTCCTAGTTGTAAATCATGGGTGGTTAAGTTTAACTCATGGATTTTTAGTTGTCGGGATGCGTATGCTATTACCTTGCTCCTCTTCATCAACACGCATCCAAGAGCCTGTTGTGAGGCATCACAGTAGACCACAAAGTCATCTGGTCTGTCAGGAAGTTCCAATATTGGGGCATTACACAACTTATCTTTTAGGATCTTAAAATCTCTCTCTTGTTCCTCTTTTCAATCAAATCTTGTGTCCTTCTGGGTTAGTAGGGTAAGGGGTTTGGCAATATTTGAAAAGTTCTCGATGAACCGGCGGTAGTATCCTACTAATTCCAAGAACGAGCGAATTTCCGAGGTTGTCGTAGGGGTTCTCCAATTTTTATGGCCTCAATCTTACTGGGTCCACATGTATTCCGTTGTCGTTGACCACATGACCGAGAAAATGTACTTCTTGCAGCCAAAATTCGCATTTCGATTATTTAGCGAATAGATTCTCCTTCTCAAGTAACTCTAGAATTAATCTCAAATGTACTTCATGATCCTCCTTATACTTAGAATAGATCAGAATATCCCTAATAAAGACAATAACGAACTTATCTAGAAATGGCTTGCATACACGGTTCATTAAAATCCATAAAAAAGTACGGGTGTGTTAGTTAACCCGAAAGGCATAACCGTGAACTCAAAACGTCCATAACGGTTTCTAAACGCGGTCTTTGGAATATCAACCTCGCGTACCCTTAATTGATGGTAACTGGAATGAAGATCTATATTAGTAAAGCATTGCGAGCCTTGCATCTGGTCGAACAAATCATCTATCATAGGAAGTGGATAACAGTTCTTGATAGTTAGTTTATTTAGCTCTAGGTAGTCGATGCATATTCGAAACGAACCATCCTTCTTCTTGACGAATAGAACAAGTGCTCCCTAAGACAAATGACTGGGTCGGATGAAACCCTTGTTATGGTGATCTTGCTACAAGATCCGCTCCTGGTATCATGTCAATGCCAACTTCTACTTGTTAGATGAGGGGTATTCCAGATTGGTCTTCAGGGAATACTTTTTTTTCAAAGTCCTAGACCACTGGAATGTCTTCAAGTTTCTTCTCTTCTGCTTTTGTGCTCATAAGTTACTTCAAATCTCCTTTCGGTCGGTCACCATGGACCATAAGCACTTTGTTGTTCAATAAGGGAAATCGAACTATCTTCTCATAAGAAATGATCTTAGCCTTGTACCTTGACAAGCATTCCATCCATACAATCACATCAAAACTCCCGTGTCCGAAAGGTATCAAATATATACCGAAAGAAACACCCTCCAATTCCAAGTTGCACTCACGTATAACCTTACTGGCTTCTACCTTTTTACCATTAGCTATCTCTATCAAGTAACTAGTGCTTAATTTACTAGTTATCATATTTGATAACATTAAGAATTCAGTGGAAATAAAACTATAATCAGCACCAGAATCAAAAAACACAGTAGCATAGTAATTGTTCAAAGAGAAAGTACCCGTAACGATGTTGCGGTCCTTGTGAGCTTCATTGGCCCCAATAATGAATGCTCTCCCATGAGCTTGGATTCCCTTATTCCTTTAATTATGATTTCTTTCTATAGCCATGACTTAGTTTGGACTATTCTCTCCGTTAAGGTTACGGATTCTGTAACATCTAGAATTTTATTATTAATTTAATACGAGAAAATGTACAAAGTGTTATATGAGTTACAAATGGATAAATGTGCTAGTATGTGGTTATAAACTATAGGGGCCAAACCGTCAAATGGAACTTAAGTAGTCAAGGGACCAGTTATATAATTAAGGAAAACTTATATATATATATATATATATAAAGAGAGAGAGAGAGAGAGACTTTATAAGTCAAAGAGTTAGAAAGCAACAAACATATTCAGTACTTGTAAACAACTGCTATCCATTTCCTTTTCATGCGATTTTGATCAAGAACAGAGAGATTAAGAATTTGATATCAACATCTTAGCTCTATAATCATCAAGGTATGATTTATGGCTTTAGTTTTCAAGATAAATGGGTTTTAAAGAAGATTCAATTGTGAATCAAGGATTTGAGCATGTTAATGGTGTTATTACTTGTTTAGAAGTTGTTTGGGGTGTAGGAAAACATCCCAGTATCATTAGAATTGATTAAAATTGTGTTTTGAGGAGTTTTTGGCCAAAATAGCAAGTAAGTCGGCGAAACTGCTGCTGTAAGTTGAAGGGCACGGGCGTGCCCCTCATGATCGAACCTGCCTCAGGCCGTAAATGGTTAGGCATGGGCGTGACCCATAGGGTACCGGCATGTCGTGTTCTAGAAAGTCTGTGAGTGTGCCTTCTAAGGCACGGGGGTATCTAGGTATAAGGCACGGGCGTGCCTAGTGCTCTGTTCAGTTATTAAGTTCAGTAGTTACATGTGTTTGACATATAATTGGTATTATTTCATGTAGAGACTTGTCATTGGTGTGTTCACTAGATTATTATCATTTGTGGACTGTTATACAACATTATTGATTATAAGGTAAGTCTTTTAGACTACACTTCATATGTGCAGCATGTGTGTTATCATATCAGATTACTAACATGTAATGTTATTCATATGTGTATAAGCGTACTGCAGTGTAAAGTAGGGCTCAGATGTGGTATAGTACTCTGACCTATGTTGCTGCCCTGGGTCTAGAACCAGAGGCTAGCATTGGTTGCTAGACATGCGTGTACTATCTTCATATGATTTTATACGTGTGTTTATATGATGTTTAGTCTAGTTTACTCACTAAGCTCTCGTAGCTTATCAGATTGTATTTTTAAAATGTTTTGAAGGTTTTAGCAAGTCAAGGGCAAAGGTTCGATTTGACTATATTTTGATAAACTATTTGAAACACTTAACGTCTAGTTTATAAACATCAAGTTTTTTATACTAAACTTGTGGTTGTATTTATGTGCGTATCTTTTGATACAACAGGTTCTCAAACAAATTATGTTTCCACTTTTATGTAAATCTTCCAAATGTGAACACTTATATGTTATTTATTTCAAATATCAAATTTTAGAATTTGGGGCGTTACAACTTGGTATCAAAGCTACGGTTTGAGGGATCTGGATGTGTGCAATACACAGTCTGGACTTCAACCATGGTTTTAAAAATGTCAAACTGGAGGCTTGCAGCTTGGTGAGTATACTAGCAATTATACTGATTATGTATTATGTGAGCATTATATGCGAGTACAGGATATGTGTAAGACAGATATGTTATATATGTATACAACTGTTAAGAATTGGTTTTGTATGTGCATTAGTGATAAAGTAAATTGTTATATGAATATATGAGAACATGATGTATAAACTTTGGCCTAAGCCTGTGAATCGGGACTTTTTGTGATAAATTTAAGATCAAACGTGGGTAGTGTGTTTAGAGTAATATAAGGGCCCATATTATTACAAACACACGATACATGTTGGAACTTAATGGAATCATGAGAAATCTTATGAATCAGATGAGGGGTACTTGTAAAGGTAGTACACTTGAGAATATATATAGAATGCCTTAGTATCTATAGAAATGTTGGTATCTGCCCACTGACACACGTAGGCCAGCATCACTGCCGATGAAGTGCGGGCCTATTGGGTCACATGCCAAGTTTCAATCTCGACAGCATACTATAAGAAGAAAGAGTCAAAATGGTCAAATTCCAGTTGACCTAGGCTACATGACCGTGAACGATGCTCCACGGGTCGTGAAGCAGCTCGTGTCCACGAGTCCAGTCGTGGGCCGCATGGTTCGTGAAACCCTAGGGCTTCACGACCCTACACGGCCCGTGAAGGAGGTCGTGAAGGCACGAACCCTCACGATTCTTGCACGGCACGGCACGACTCGTGGAGGATAAATGGCCGGTCGTGGCGCATTTATCCTTCACGGCCCGTAAGAGCCCGTGAAGAAGTCGTGAAGGCAGAATTCCAAGTGACACTTGTGTTTTATTGGATCATTTGAGTTGGTCCAATGATATGGTGCCATTGGGGTCCGACTCTGGCTCTTTTGAATAGAATGGAGGTCTTTAAAAAGGGCTCTCTTAGTTCATTAGCCACTCTTGGTCCATTTTGTACAATACATATACTTGTGAGTTCTTCAATTGAGAGAGAGAGCAAGATCAAGTGTTGGTGATTTGTCCACAAGTGTTTCAAGGCTGTTCCAGAAGATATCCATCAAGTGTTGGTGGTGCTTCGGTTTGCTAGTACAAAGAGGTTGAAGGTTTCTTGGTGTGGATATACATTAGGGCTTGGAGCCTTTTCTTTCAAGCTTACATCCCAAATCCGAATTGTTCCAGCCAAGTATCAAAGTCTTCGAGGGTATGATTTGATCTCCTTCTTCTCTTTGTTCTTGTTTTTGGTTGCATGCATGTTCTTGCAAGTTTTCACCACCATTGGGAAATCATGGGATCGTTTTGTGTGTTTTTGTTGCTTCCGTTGCGTGCTTTGATCCCCATGGATTCCCAACAGTGGTATTAGAGCCATACTTGTAAGATGCATGCACCTTTGTGGCTTGAAAATCCATATTTTTTATTTTGGACATTCTGTCCAAAAGGCCTTCACGGGCCGTGGAGCTTCCTTCACGAGTCGTGAAGGCCACACGACCAGTCTCGTGGGGTGGTGGTCGTGAAAGGTTTTTAATCGGTTTCACGAGTCGTGGAGCGTACTGCCTTCACGGCCCGTGAGGGCCCGTGAAGAGCAGTAGCTCGTGAAGCCGTCGTGCACAGGCTGTTTTTGGCCTTTTTGGAAAAGAAAACTTGACATGGATTTTGGCACATGATTTTTGGCCTTGGGTACGGTGTGTCATGTGCAAGTGGGAGTTTGTTGGAATCTGCCCACCGACACACGTCGGCCGGCATCACTGCCAATGAAGCGCGGGCCTATTGGGTCACACGCCAAGTTTCAATCTCGACAGCCTACTATAAGATGAAAGAGTCAAAATGGTCAAATTCCAGTTGACCAAGGCTTCATGACCGTGAAGGATGCTCCACGGGTCGTGAAGCAACTCGTGTCCAAGAGTCCAGTCGTGGGCCGCATGGTTCGTGAAACCCTAGGGCTTCACGACCCTACACGGCCCGTGAAGGAGGTCGTGAGGGCACGAACCCTCATGATTCTTGCACGGCGCGGCACGACTCGTGGATGATAAATGGCCGGTCGTGGCGCATTTATCCTTCACGGCCGTGAGAGCCCGTGAAGAAGTCGTGAAGGCAGAATTCCAAGTGACACTTGTGTTTTATTGGACCATTTGTGTTGGTCCAATGATATGGTGCCATTGGGGTCCGACTCTAGCTCTTTTGAATAGAATGGAGGTCTTTAAAAAGGGCTCTCTTAGTTCATTAGCCACTCTTGGTCCATTTTGTGCAATACATATACTTGTGAGTTCTTCCATTGAGAGAGAGAGCAAGATCAAGTGTTGGTGATTTGTGCACAAGTGTTTCAAGGCTGTTCCAGAAGATATCCATCAAGTGTTGGTGGTGCTTCGGTCTGCTAGTACAAAGAGGTTGAAGGTTTCTTGGTGTGGACTTGCATTAGGGCTTGGAGCCTTTTGTTTCAAGCTTACATCCCAAATCCGAATTGTTCCAGCCAAGTATCAAAGTCTTCGAGGGTATGATTTGATCTCCTTCTTCTCTTTGTTCTTGTTTTTGGTTGCATGCATGTTCTTGCAAGTTTTCACCACCATTGGGAAATTATGGGATCGTTTTGTGTGTTTTTGTTGCTTCCGTTGCGTGCTTTGATCCTCATGGATTCCCAACAGTGGTATCAGAGCCATACTTGTAAGATGCATGCACCTTTGTGGCTTGAAAATCCATATTTTTGATTTTGGACATTCTGTCTAGAAGGCCTTCACGGGCCGTGGAGCTTGCTTCACGAGTCGTGAAGGCCACACGACCAGTCTCGTGGGGTGGTGGTCGTGAAAGGTTTTTAATCGGTTTCACGAGTCGTGGAGCATACTGCCTTCACGGCCCGTGAGGGGCCGTGAAGAGCAGTAGCTCGTGAAGGCGTCGTGAACAGACTGTTTTTGGCCTTTTTGGAAAAGAAAACTTGATATGGATTTTGGCACATGATTTTTGGCCTTGGGTACGGTGTGTCATGTGCAAGTGGGAGTTTGTTGGAATCTGCCCACCGACACACGTACGCCGGCATCACTGCCAAAGAAGCGTGAGCCTATTGGGTCACACGCCAAGTTTCAATCTCGACAGCCTACTATAAGAGGAAAGAGTCAAAATGGTCAAATTCCAGTTGACCAAGGCTTCATGACCATGAAGCAGCTCGTGTCCACGAGTCCTGTCGTGGGCCGCATGGTTCGTGAAACCCTAGGGCTTCACGACCCTACACGGCCCGTGAAGGAGGTCGTGAAGGCATAACCCTCACGATTCTTGCACTGTGCGGCACGGCTCGTGGAGGATTAATGGCCGGTCGTGGCGCATTTATCCTTCACGGCCCGTGAGAGCCCGTGAAGAAGTCATGAAGGCATAATTCTAAGTGACACTTGTATTTGGTTAGACCATTTTGTTTGTCCAATGATGGAGTGCCACTTAGCTCCGACTCTGGGCTCTTTAAACAGATAGAATGCTTATATTAGAGGTGTTCTTTGTTCATTCTATACTCGTGGTCATTTGGTGCATTACACACATATTGAAGTGTTGGTGGTCCAGAGGATTCTCATCAAGTGTTGGTGGTCCTTCGTTTGCTAGTACAAAGAGGTTTAAGATATTCTTGGTGTGGACTTGCATTAGGGCTTGGAGGCTTTTGTTTCAAACTTACATCCCAAGTTCATTTTGTGCCAGAATATCATCAAAGTCTTCGAGGGTATGGTTCACTTCCTTTCTTCTCTTTGTGCTTGTTTTGGTTGCATGTATGTTCTTGCAAGTTTTCACCACCATTAGGAATTCATGGGATCGTTTTGTGTGTTTTTGTTGCTTCCGTTGCGTGCTATGATCCCCATGGAATCCCAACAGTGGTACCAGAGCCATACTTGTAAGATGCATGCACCTTTGTGGCTTGAAAATCCATATTTTCGATTTTGGACATTCTGTCCAGAAGGTCTTCACAGGCCGTGGAGCTTTCTTCACGGGTCGTGAAGGCCACACGACCAGTCTCGTGGGGTGGTGGTCGTGAAAGGTTTTTGATCTGTTTCACGAGTCGTGGAGCGTACTGCCTTCACGGCCCGTGAGGGCCCGTGAAGAGTAGTAGCTCGTGAAGGCGTCGTGAACAGGATTTTTTTGCCCTTTTTGAAAAAGAAAACTTGATATGGATTTTAGCACATGGTTTTGGTGTTTCCAGAATCATTTTAGGCTGTTTAGCCTTGTAGATTAAGCCCCATAATATCCTAATTCTTTTATATGTATGTATTGGGTGGTTTTGGCATAAAATGCACACATGCATACATGTAAATTGTGTATATATGAATATGGATTTCAAAGTGTTTGGAATTCTAATGCATATGTACAAGGTTTATTCTTGTGCCTTTAGTTTTTGAATAAACTTAATTGGGATATTGTTTTATGCATGGTTTGGTGTGGCACACCATGCTTTGTGGTTGTTTCGTTTTTGTGAGCACCGGTTTGAGCCTAGACCTTTGTGTGGTTGTTTGGTTGCTTTATTTGTTGTTCATTCACTTGGTGGTTTGTACCACATTTGGTTTGTAATAATTTATTTAATCCGGTTTGTAATAATTTATTTATTTGTGGCTTGCATGCCAAAGTATTTATTCTTGGTAATTGTATATTAGCATAGAATAGATTGTGTGGCTTGCATGCCATTTCTCTTTGAATCATGTATGTAATGAGAAGAGAAGACCTGAGGCACCAACGGGAGTCTTGGGAGACGTCTTGGCTACCTCGGATCCGGAGGCGCGGGATCGAGTGGGAGCACACCACGAAGTCTTGGATTGTTTGTCCTTAGTAGACTTAGTTCCTCGGTTGGCTCACCGGGGAAGACTTAGGTTGGCTCAAATCGGTTTTGTGTGCGTGGTTGTGTAGTTTTATTTATTTGTTTTTCTTGCGTGGTTGTAGGATCTTCGCATGCTAGAAAATCTTTTGAAAATAATAAAACTATATAGTTTTCATTAATTGGTTAACTAACCCCGCTCGCTCACATGATTAACAAACGAATATAAAGTGTTTATGTTCAATTGGTGAAAAATGCGTTTTGTCACTTATTTTTTAATCAAAATGAAAAGAGGTTTTTTAACCGGAAAAACAAAAGTCCCGTTTTTCTCAAAAACGTAAATCACACGCCATCCAAAAGATGACACCACCCGAATCTAATGAAGCATGGGACAATTGTCGAGCTTAGCACGAGTTGTTCCATGTGGACTTATGTGGAAGGTGCGTGTGGCGTCTTGAAATCTTTGGTTGTCGAGCTTAGCATGAGCCAATTATTGTCAAGGGCATCATCGTGTATCTTGTTGGACGATTTGCAATTCCGATTTAATACTTCATTGATAATTGTCGTGCCTATACCGAGTTATCAAAGCGGCTTATTGAGGAATCGGTGTGGGAAGGGATCAAACATGCCAAACCGGTGCTATGAGTACTGAAGGATCCCGCAAGTGCCTAAGAGTTGTAGTCACGGATTGCAATTGGTAAAGTGTTTACCGTCCTAAATACCTTCACGAAGTGATCCGCGGTAAACCCGTCATGTAGTGAAGTTATGTTGGGTTCTTAGCCCTTGTTAAATTTAAGTGTTAAACTATTGGGTAATTATTTAACAAGGATTAAAATATGTAGAACTAACCTTTTATGTGCTTTGCCTTCTTTTAGATGGCATCTACAAGCAACACCGCGACACACATTTCACTCCATCCATTTTTGGAGAAAGAGAAACTCGTAGGCGTAAACTTCATGGATTGGCTTAGGCAATTGAGAATTGTCTTGCGCCATGAAAGTAAGTTGTGCGTCCTAGAGGAACCTCTTCCGGAGGCTCCCGCTACCACCGCTACGCGGGCCATTAAGGATGCTTATGAGAAGCGCCTTAAAGACACTAATGAGGTGACTTGCCTCATGTTGACGACCATGAGTTCTGAATTGCAAAGGCAATTCGAGGACGTTGGTGCGTTTTACATGATCTCGCAGCTAAAGGAAATGTTCCAGCAGCAAGCGAGGAAGAACTCTACGAGTGTGTCAAGGCCTTTGTAGGGTGTCGGATGCAGGAGGGCGGGAACGTGAGCTCCCACGTGCTTCGTATGAAGCAATACGTGGACCAGCTCGAGAGGTTAGGCTTTCCTATGGGGAAAGAGTTGGCTACAGAAATTATCCTCCAATCTTTGCCTCAAACATATGGTCCGTTCATTGTGAACTACCATATGCATAATATGGATAAGTCCTTGATGGAGTTGCACGGCATGTTGAAGACCGCCGAGTCTAACATGGCCAAGGCAAAACCATCGACCTCCACACCCATCCTAGCCATCCATGAGGGTGGTGCTAAGAGGAAGCGGCCCGCTTCAAGCTCCAAGGGCAAGGGAAAGAGGAAGGCAAATGTGGCAACACCCAAGCCCAAACCACTCCCGGCGCCGGAGCCGAACGGGAAGGAACCCGCTCCTATAGCCCCCTCACCGGAGGAGGCCACCCGCTTCTTCTGCGGGGAGAAGGGACACTACCGGCGTAGTTGCCCCAAGTACACGGAGGAGCTCAAGAGGCTTCGCGCCAAGGGACAAGGCGCCTCCGGTACGTACATGATTGAACTCCATAACACTTCCACTTCTAACGCTTGGGTCTTAGACACCGGGTGTGGTACTCACATAGTTAATAATGTGCAGGTACTAAGAAGAAGTAGGGACTTGGTTGATGGGGAGCTGGATCTCATCATGGGAAACAAGGTCGTTGTCCCGGTTGAGAAGATAGGGATCGTGGACCTCGCCTTTCCATCCGGCTTATCTATTACTTTATTAAATGTATCTTATTCGCCCTCCCACGTGCTTCGTATGAAGCAATACGTGGACCAGCTCGAGAGGTTGGGCTTTCCTATGGGGAAAGAGTTGGCTTCGGAAATTATCCTCCAATCTTTGCCTCAAGCATATGGTCCGTTCAATGTGAACTACCATATGCATAATATGGATAAGTCCTTGATGGAGTTGCACGGCATGTTGAAGACCGCCGAGTCTAACATGGCTAAGGCAAAACCATCGACCTCCGCACCCGTCCTAGCCATCCATGAGGGTGGTGCTAAGAGGAAGCGGCCCGCTTCAAGCTCCAAGGGCAAGGGAAAGGGGAAGGCAAAGGTGGCAACACCCAAGCCCAAACCACTCCCGGCGCCGGAGCCGAAGGGGAAGGAACCCGCTCCTATAGCCCCCTCACCGGAGGAGGCCACCCGCTTCTTCTGCGGGGAGAAGGGACACTACCGGCGTAGTTGCCCCAAGTACACGGAGGAGCTCAAGAGGCTTCGCACCAAGGGACAAGGCGCCTCCGGTACGTACATGATTGAACTCCATAACACTTCCACTTCTAACGCTTGGGTCTTAGACACCGGGTGTGGTACTCACATAGTTAATAATGTGCAGGTACTAAGAAGAAGTAGGGACTTGGTTGATGGGGAGCTGGATCTCATCATGGGAAACAAGGTGGTTGTCCCGGTTGAGAAGATAGGGAGCGTGGACCTCGCCTTTCCATCCGGCTTATCTATTACTTTATTAAATTTATCTTATTCGCCCTGCGTGGCAAGAAACATTTTATCATTTTATGCATTTGTTGACGATGGATTTGACTTTAATTTCTCTAATGGAATTGTTTCATGCTTTAAAAATGATTTATTTTATTTTAAAGCATATCCATGTCGTGGCAAATATGAGACAAGCGTGTGCTTGCAAAGTAATAGATCAATCATGAATGTTGGTTCTAAATCCAAATATGATTTGGATAAGTTATCTTTATGGCATGGTCGTTTGGGCCACATAAACAAGAAACGCATCGCCAAGCTCCAAGCGGATGGGATCTTGGAATCATTTGACCATGGGTCGGACGATGTATGCGAATCTTGCTTGTTGGGCAAAATGACCAAAGCACCCTTCACCGGCGTTTGTGAGAGGGGCAAAGACTTGTTGGATATCGTTCACACGGATGTGTGTGGTCCGTTCAAGCATGTCACTAGGGATAACTCAAGGTACTTCGTAACCTTTACCGATGATTTCAGTAGGTATGGGTATGTCTACTTGGTGAGACAAAAGTCGGAAACCTTTGAGGTTTTCAAGACTTTCAAAAACGAAGTTGAGAACCAATTGGGTAAACGAATTAAGATACTCAGATCGGATCGTGGTGGTGAGTATCTAAGTTCGGAATCCCGTGACTATCTAAAAGATTGTGGAATTGTTTCGCAATTGACACCTCCTAGGACACCACAATTAAATGGTGTCGCTGAGAGGAGGAACCAGGCAATATTGGATATGGTTTGGTGTATGATGAGTCGTACGGATGTACCCATTAGCTTTTGGGGCTATGCATTGGAAACGGCCGTTAGAATCCTTAACCTCGTACCAACTAAGAAGGTCAAGAAGACACCCTTTGAGATGTGGCATGGAAAGGTTCCATCGCTTTCATATCTAAAGGTTTGGGGTTGTCCTGCCTACGTGAGACGTGAGGTGGAGGACAAATTGAAACCCCGAGCCGAGAGGTGTTTGTTCATTGGATACCCTGCCGGGTCTATGGGATATTTGTTTTACAAACCATCCGAGAACAAGGTATTTGTTGCTCGGAGGGCCATATTTCTTGAAAGGGAGATGCTATCCAAAGACGCTAGTGGGAGAAAGGTAGATCTTCAAGAGATTCAAGAACCCTCCAATGACCAACCTGAAGTTGGCACTAGATCACAAGATGATTCTCAGCACGGCGATGCTGGAGAACCTAACACGGATCCTTTACTTCTTAGGATATCCGGTAGGAGTCGCAACGAGCCAGAGAGATATGGGTTTCTCATGTCTGAGGGCAGCGACTTAGTGGTGGATCATGATGAACCATCATCTTATCGGAACGCCGTGGTGGGCCCTGAGTCCGCTAGGTGGAAAGAGGCTATGGAGTCCGAGATGCAATCTATGTCGGATAACCAAGTCTGGGATTTGGTAGATCCGGTACCCGGGTGTAGACCCGTAGGGTGCAAATGGGTCTTTAAGAGAAAGACCGGCATAGATGGAGAGGTAGACACCTTCAAAGCCCGACTGGTGGCTAAGGGTTTCACGCAAACTCATGGTCTAGACTATGATGAAACCTTTTCCCCGGTGGCTATGTTGAAGTCTATCCGGTTACTCATGGCAATTGCCGCATTTCATGATAATGAGATTTGGCAAATGGATGTAAAAACTGCGTTCCTTAATGGGACACTTAGTGAGGAGGTCTATATGACTCAACCCGAGGGTTTTGTACATGCCAAGCATCCGGATAAAGTCTGCAAGCTTAAGAATTCCATTTATGGACTTAAGCAAACATCACGCAGTTCGAACCTGTGCTTTGATGAGAAAGTCAAAGAGTTTGGCTTTTCGAAAAGCAAGGATGAGCCATGCGTATATGTCAGTGCTAGTGGGAGCATAGTTGTGTTCCTAGTCTTGTATGTCGATGACATACTCCTCATTGGAAACGATGTCCCGACCCTTCAAGGTGTAAAAACTTGGTTAGGAAATTGTTTTTCAACGAAGGATCTAGGAGATGCAACTTATATTCTTGGGATCAAAATCTATAGAGATAGATCCAAGAGACTTATTGGGCTTAGCCAAAGTACATATGTTGACAAAGTCCTAAAGTGGTTTAGGATGGAAGACTCCAAGAAGGGGTTCATTCCAATGTCACATGGTTTGGTATTGAGTAAGACTCAATCCCCTAGTTCCCCAGAGGAACGGGAAGTAATGAAGCGAGAGCCATATGCTTCGGCTGTGGGCTCGATCATGTACGCCATGCTATGTACAAGGCCTGATGTATTGTGTACCTTGAGCATGACGAGTAGATATCAAGCCAGCCCTGGCGAAGCTCATTGGACGGCGGTGAAGAGCATTCTCAAGTATCTTCGGAGGACTAAGGAGATGTTCTTAGTGTACGGAGGTGAGGAAGAGCTTAGAGTAAAGGGTTACTCTGATGCAAGCTTCCAAACCGATAGGGATGACTGCCAATCACAATCGGGTTTCGTGTTCCTATTAAACGGCGGTGCTATATCCTGGAGGAGCTCCAACCAAGACACCGTGGCCGATTCCACTACTGATTCGGAATACATTGCGGCCAGTGAAGCTTCTAAGGAGGCCATATGGATAAGGAAATTTCTGCTTGATCTGGGAGTGGTTCCAAGCATCAGCGACCCTGTTGAGATCTTCTGTGACAACGAGGGTGCCGTAGCTTTAGCAAAGGAACCAAGGTCTCATCGACGCACGAGGCATATTCCGCGGAAATATCATTTTATCCGGGACGTGGTCGAAAATGGAGACATCGTCGTCAGCAAAGTACACACGAATAGCAATTTGGCGGATACGTTCACTAAACCGTTGTCGCAAGCCAAGCACGATGCCTACACACGTGCTATTGGGATTAGATTTGCTAGTGACTTGGTTTGAGTTGTTGGTTATTGTATTCAATGTATTTATTATGTTATTGGGAACATTAAGCAATATTGTATTTTTGAATGTATTGATTATTAAATGGAGATTTAATGATACGCGTGTAGCGAATACTTTCTTTAAATCATTATTGTGTTCCAACTGTGCATGTTTTATCACTTCCTTGAATGTTCTACATTCTAAACTGTCCACGATCGGTCGTTCTTCAAGGAAGGAAGTATGAACGAAGATCGAGGGAAATGATTGGTCATAGTGTTCAATGGGGATTGAATACAAGGGACGCAATATTTCGCCTATACTTGAAAAGAGTTTCAAGTGATTGGACGACCCACACCTGATCTTACTTCATGGTACATGTCAAGAGTAAATCAGGATGATAATATCTTTTATCCTTAGAACGGAGATGCATGTGTTTCACTATTTTGATTTGCTTTATTCTGACTGCTCTCAAACGTAACTGGCTATTATAAAGGAGGTATTTGGGTAAAGTATTTCCATTGTATTGGAGGCAATGTAGTCGAAGGAATTTGTTTCTCTGTAAACAGAGATATCCCTGGGCCCCTCGATGATTGGGCGCTGACACCAAAATGCATGGCCATGCTCGAGTTTGCAATGATATTTGATCAGTTGCAACTCACCTTTTGGTCACCACCAATCTTGATCGAGAAACATAATCGTGAACGATCGGAGAATGACTTTGTACCATGTCTCGTGTTCACTTGGATATCGCGAACAATAACATAATTGATCACTTATCTATAGGACCATGTCAAACTCTTTTAGTTTATCATGGTACTTGTCAGGGATGACATACCCCATGTTTAGTTGGGGGCAGGGATGTCTTGCTAGAGGCCGCTCCTTGTCTGTGGTGCCCATGGATACGGTGTGTCATGTGCAAGTGGGAGTTTGTTGGTATCTGCCCACTGACACACGTAGGCTAGCATCACTGCCGATGAAGCGCGGGCCTATTGGGTCACACGCCAAGTTTCAATCTCGACAGCATACTATAAGAAGAAAGAGTCAAAATGGTCAAATTCCAGTTGACCTAGGCTTCATGACCGTGAAGGATGCTCCACGGGTCGTGAAGCAGCTCGTGTCCACGAGTCCAATCATGGGCCGCATGGTTCGTGAAACCCTAGGGCTTCACGACCCTACACGGCCCGTGAAGGAGGTCGTTAAGGCACGAACCATCACGATTCTTGCACGGCGCGACACGACTCGTGGAGGATAAATGGCCAGTCGTGGCGCATTTATCCTTCACGGCCCGTGAGAGCCAGTGAAGAAGTCGTGAAGGCAGAATTCCAAGTGACACTTGTGTTTTATTGGACCATTTGAGTTGGTCCAATGATATGGTGCCATTGGGGTCAGACTCTGGCTCTTTTGAACAGAATGGAGGTCTTTAAAAAGGGCTCTCTTAGTTCATTAGCCACTCTTGGTCCATTTTGTGCAATACATATACTTATGAGTTCTTCCATTGAGAGAGAGAGCAAGATAAAGTGTTGGTGATTTGTGCACAAGTGTTTCAAGGCTGTTCCAGAAGATATTTATCAAGTGTTGGTGGTGCTTCGGTTTGCTAGTACAAAGAGGTTGAAGGTTTCTTGGTGTGGACTTGCATTAGGGCTTGGAGCCTTTTGTTTCAAGCTTACATCCCAAATCCGAATTGTTCTAGCCAAGTATCAAAGTCTTCTAGGGTATGATTTGATCTTCTTCTTCTCTTTGTTCTTGTTTTTTATTGCATGCATGTTCTTGCAAGTTTTCACCACCATTGGGAAATCATGGGATCGTTTTGTGTGTGTTTGTTGCTTCCCTTGCGTGCTTTGATCCCCATGGATTCCCAACAAGAAATACTTTTGGATCTCATGATAGGTATACTGATATGTGGATATACAAGTAATTGTTTGTTATAGAGGATAGTGTGGTAAAGCTAGCTATTACCTTAATGCTTTATCTATACTACCAGGATGGTAAACATAGGAGCTTCAAGAGTAGTGTATAACCCTAAGGGTGATTATAGTCACAATCTCGAAGGGATAAAAATCAGTATTATAAGTGAATGTATTTATATAAGGATATAGCATGACGGGGCTGTGAAACCCAGATTTAAATTGTTAAAAAAAATTAGAATATACACTTGGAGAATCTAGTGCAGAAAACTTAGTCATGTGATGGAACAAAATATATGCCATATATCAATGTACGAGTTGTAGAACAGATGAAAAAACAAAGAAGAGGTCAGATAAGAGCTAGTATCAAGATTAACTATAAAAGGTGACAGGGTTAACTATTAACCCCAAGTTATTATTCGTGAAGTATCAAAAGGTTGTACGTTCAAGGATTTTCCGCCTGTCAACCATCAATGATTACATGTTAACAAATCGATTGTCAGCCATAAGTAGATTTCAGAGATCAAGAGTGCATTTCATATGTGTACGTATGCGCCTGAGAATAAAGTGAAATATGCAAGAGATGTCAAATGAGTAGTGCAACAAAATATTAGTGCGATACATAAGAGTTACAGAAAAATGGAACGTATGGTGTGAGAAGAGTTTAAAGAAATTATAATCGGACAGTTTGTGCCATAGTAAATGAAAAGCATGAGTTAGAGAGACAAAAAAGAAAGAAACTGATAGAGAAAGTTGTATCAATGTTTAAGAAAACAAGAATGGAGATTCGAAAGAAGAAAGTGATGCAAAAGACCTACCCTATCTGTTCAGAATGCAAGAGACATCATATGGGGAATGCAGGCTTGATTCCCTAACATATTTAAATATGGGAACCCGGTCATATGAATAAGAATTGTGAGAACCCAACAAGGTGAATAAAGAGAATATATTAATAACCAAAAGTGAGAGCTTGCCAAACTATGACAGAGAAAGCTAGAACCGAATCATGTATTATTACAGAAACATCAGATGTGTATAAGTATGAGGTGACAGGAATGAATACTATTAAATTCCTTAGTGAATTTGTACCTATGAATATGAGGGAGTTCCAAATAGTAATTGGAATAGACTGGTTAGGTTGTAACCAGACTACTGTATTGTGTGAATAGAAAGTGATATGAGTTCGTATCCCAAGTGGGGAAGAACTAATTATATGTGTCAATATCAAAACCTGAAAGTCATATGTGTGGTTAGTTTCTAGAAATAGGAAGTATCTTTAGTATGGGTATACTACTTCCTTAGTGTATGTTATGAGTATTAGCTAGAAAAGAAACAAATGAGTTTAAAATATGTGGAAGTAGTATGTGAGTATCTTGACGTGTAAACGGAGGAATTACCAAGGTTACCGCCAGACAAACAGATTGTATTTAGAATTGATGTGGTGTTGAAAGCTTCACCGATTGTGAGGGCTTCATACAAACTTGCTCCTTCAGAACTATATGAACTATACAAACAATTCCAAGAATTGCTAAATGAGAGAGTATATTAGACCTAGTAGTTTTTCATGAGGTGTACCTATATTATGTGTGAAAAAGAAGGATGATACCTTGTATATATGTGTATTAGTTATTGTGAGTTTAATAAAGTGATCATCAAGAATATATATTCGTTGCTCAGAATATGTGAATTACTTGATCAGTTATAATGGAGTAAACTAATTTTTAAAGCTGACTCAAGGTTGAATTATCATCAGCTTAAGATCAGAATGCATGACATTTTTCAAATCGTGTTCAGATCATGTTTGGGCATTTTGAATTGGTTATGATGCCTTTTGGCCTTGCAGATGCACCAACATTATTTATGTATTAAATGAACTAGGTGTATAGGCCAATGTTAAATAAGTCAGTAATTATGTTCATAAACGATGTACGTATTTATTTCAAAGGTTTGGCACATCATGAGAAATATGTTTGAAAAGTCTTAGTGACATAGAGTAGATAACAGTTATATGTTAAGTTCTTCAAATGTAAATTTCAAGATACAAGAAATGCAATTCTTTAGACAATTTTTTAGTAGAAATAGAATTGAGATGAGTTCTGATGGTTTCTAAACATCAAGTTTTTGATACTAAACTTGTGGTTGTAATTATGTGTGTATCTTTTGATACAACTGGTTCTCAAAGAAATTATGCTTCCACTTTTATGTAAAACTTTCAAATGTGAACACTTATATGTGTTTTATTTCAAATATCAAATTTTAGAATTTGGGACGTTATAGATTCAGTGGAAATAAAATTATAATCGGTACCAGAATCAAAAAACACAGTAGCATAGTAATTGCTTAAAGAGAAAGTACACGTAACGACGTTGGGGTCCTTGTGAGCTTCATTGGCGCCCATAACGAATGCTCACCCATGAGCTTGATTTCCCTGATTCCCTTGATTACGATTTCCGTCTATGGCCATGACTTGGTTTGGCCTATTCTCTCCTGGACCAGGAGCTCGGTTTAGTCTTGGACATGTATTCATGTAGTGGTTAGCACTCCCACATTCATAACATGCCCCAAGGTTCCCGGTTAGGATAACAGGATTTGATAGTCCAAGGATGAGATTAAAGATGAGTAATCTGATGATTCTTGTGTATAAGATATGAAGAATAATGTATGAACACAAGAAGAACACTTTGCTTAAGAGAAAACACAGATGTGTTTGTTTCTTTTAATCTGAGAAATGCAAAGGTTACCTTGCAAACTAGGTTTGCACGGGTTTAAATACAAGTAGGCACATGGGCCTGAAGCCTCATGGGCTTTCATGATGGATTTCTCTAATCTAACATTTGGACTAGTCTATTACATACTAATGGACTAGACAATTAATATTAAATGGGCTAAGCCCTTACACAAGATGAACTAAACAAACAAAGCAATAATAGCAAGATAATTAAGATAGCTACACAAGGCCTACAAACACAAATAAGTCCTAACAATCTCCCCCTTTTGTTGCCTTGTGCGTGTTCATCTGCCTCTTTGGCTTTTGTTGAATCTCTCCCATTTTGATAATGCAGATATTCTTTTTCTTTCTGCATTCTTGTGAAGCTTTATGGGAATAAAATTTGATGACTTTGGAATGTCTTCTCATCTTGAAGTCTTGACTCTTCAATTTCTTGATGAGAACCTTGATCTTTAAAGCATGCAATGACATCCTTTTTCTTCTGTCTTCCATCTCGCACCAGTAACCTAAGGTAAAATACCTTTGGTTATTTGAACAATTTTGCATTTAGTGGTTTTCAGCATTATTTTTACAAGAGTATATCAGAAATTTAAGACAATTAACGCATCCTTTGTAGCACCGGGATCACATAGATTTCCTGTTAACACGTCAGTTAAAATTAACTGAGTGACCTACGTTCAGTGTTGGCTTGATGTTAGCACTGGTAGGATTTCCATTTATCACCGTAAATATCAAATGATATTACTCAAGATGTTCAGGCACTGTCATAGACAGGCAATTAATTCCATACGTGTCCTAGAAGAAAATAATATTACAATTGGTTCTAGACTCAATAAGTGCATGAAAGAAGACGAGGACCGGAGCTGCATGTCCTCCTTGTTTCAATATCAACAATTTCGAAATGAGATGTCAATAGAAATGTGCTATTTCTCCGTGAAAAGTTAAAACAATTATCTTTTAATAGATAATTGAGTAGTTTGGTGGGGTAAGTGCATTGCATCACTGGGTCCATGATGTCTATTTCAATACCAGTATAAAACTAGTAGTAGATTTGGCTTCCCAGATTGACATTGTTTAGTGAGGATCTTTCTTTTCTTTTGATCATGTCTCACCCTCAGCTGTCTTCTTATTTTTCAACTTCTCCCTCGATCTCTTTTTCCAGAATGAAATATTTGTATCTCTGTTTGGATACACTAGGACACTTGTTTCAAGAATGATTTTCAAGAATGAATATGTTGAAAACGATTGTTAAGAAAGATTTGATCAATCAAAGAATAGGAACAATCAAAATTTATGAAGAAAGATTTTCTCATGAAAGCTCAAGTCATTTGTTGATCATGTGCACCCCCATCTCCTATTCCATCCCTCTCTATTTTATTTTACCTCTGCACACCAACCAGTATCCTGTGATAACTGATTCTGCTCACCTATTTGACATATTAACCTTGAAGATCTCGTCTAAAGTATGGTGAGCTCCTGGGGAAGGTCCTTCCGGTTCTGGATTGACCATAGGAGTATAAAATGCCTACACTCCCTCACTCATAGTGTCATTTTGATCATTTGTACTTTGACAACTTTGACAGTGACACACGAATGAACGGTTTATGTGGAAGGATAACACGATGCTTTATGAGATGCAAAGAGAAAAGATCTTGCGAAAGATCAACAAGGAACAAGTAAGGTATATGATTTGATCAATGAGTTTATACCTTCTTGCAACAAAAATAAACTTTGAAAAGGAAAATATTTTTAGGTTGTAACGCCCCAATTTCAATAAAAGATATAAAAGTAGAATATTTTCGAAATAGCACGCATAACATTTAAAAATTCATAAGTGGAAACGTTTTCGAAACATAACCGTGCTAATACCAAAAGAAACACCCACAAGTACAGACTTAGTGTACTGTCAAGGTTAAATATTTACACAAAAGGCGTTAATTGTTTGTTCAAAAACTGAAAAGTAGTCAAACAAGAGCTTTGCCTTTACCTTTGCCTTTGCTGCAACCTGCAAAATATTTTAAAAACAGTATCTGATAAGCTACGAGAGCTTAGTGAGTAATCTAAACATAACATCATATGAGCACACGTATACAATCACATGAAGATAATACACGCATGTCTAGCAATCAAAGCTAGCCTCTGGTTCTAAACCCAGGGCAGCATCGTAGGTCACAGTACTGCATCGCATCTGAGCCCTACTGCACATAGCAGTACGCTTACATATTCACACGTATAACATAGCATGTTAACAATCTGATATGAAACTACACATGTTGCTGATATGAAGTGAAGTCTAGAAGACTCACCTTCTGATATATATAATCTGATAGATCCACAAACGATAAAGATCAATGTATAGGTCCACAACTTGTTTCTACAACATAATATCAATAATATATGTATTAACATCTGCTGACTTAATAAAACTGCACTGAAAAATGCTAGGGCACAGTCGTACCTGTCAAAGGTACGCCCGTGCCTGCAACTAAGGCACGACTGGGCTTGACCCAGGCATGGGCGTACCAATCCTGCAGTCATGCCCGTGCTTATCTAAGGTACGCCCGTGACTATGCTTAAAAGAACGGGGGTACCTGAAGAACTAGGGTTTGCCACGGGGCGAAAGGCACGCCCGTACCCTCCTTGGGTACGCCCGTCCCTCCCCTAGTCTACAGAGTTCTGACCGACAGAAACTGTAAATCTGGCCAAAACTCATTAAACTCAATACCAATTAATCTAAAAACGTAAATAGGGTGTTTTCCTACACCCATAACACCTAAACAACATAATAAACTGTAGGGAATACATGCACGCCAACACCCGTACGCAGCGGAAGCAACGACATCAAAAACCGGGGATTTCGGGTATTTAAACCGACATGCATGTACTCCCCAAGTGGGGATCGTGACTACAAACGAGTATAGCAACTAAAAAAAACGAGAGGGTGGAGAAATATACCATCACGGGGCTGAAGCTATCCACCGAGCTAGAAAGATCTTCGAGAACCCGAAACCGAGCTCCTCTATTGATAGTCCACACCAAGTGAGCGAGATTTTGTCTTGCTATTGACCCGACACACGAACCACACAACGTCCTCGTGCTTTTGGAATAGCTACAACCGTATGGAACTTGCCTTCACTAGATACACCAAACTTAACTCACCATGTAAGGTTCAAGTACCAAACATGTGTGTGTATTGTAAGTAGAAGCAAGAGTTCTAACAAGAGAGCATGAAATGGCCTTATATAAAGTCTGGGAGAAGCTCCAAGGCCACCAGGGTCGGCCACATCAGTTTGCAATAATTGGACCAACACAAAGGTCCAATAAACACAAAGTGTCACTTTGACTTCTGCCTTCACGGGCTCTCACGGGTCGTGAAGCCCTCGTGAAGGCCTCATAGGCCGGGTTCCACCGCTCACTCTCATTGGGCCATCAAGTGGTCCAATAAAAGCATGGCGCCTGCCTTCACGGGCTCTCACGGGCTGTGAAGCACTCGTGAAGGCACTCCTCCCACGACTACTCGTCCGGGTAGTGAAGGCTCGTGGAGGGTTCCTCTTCACGACCTCTTCACGGCCCGTGAAGGCCGCCAGAAACCCTAATTTCATATTCTCTCTTGTTTAGGGTGTGCTTCCGGAATCTACCCTTGGCGTGTGACCCAATAGGCCCTTACCTCATCAGTAGTGATGCTAGTACACGTGTATGAGTGGGCATATTCCAACAAACTCCCACTTGCACATGATACAGCGTTCCCAACACCACAGACAAGCAGCGGCTCTAGCAAAGCATACTTGCCCCAAGTCGGTACGAGTTACGTCATCCTCAACAAATCCTGGTTGCCCAGAAAGGCTAAAAGGTCCTATAGATAAGTGATCATAAAAATCCCTTTGTTCGCGATATCCGTGTGAACACGAGACATGGAAAAATGTCAATCTCCAGATCGTTCACGATTCTGTTTCTCGATTCTAGATTGGTGGTGACCAAAATAACAAGTTTGCAACTAATCTAAAATCATTGTAACTTGAGCACGGCCATGCATTTTTGGTGTCAGCGCCCAATCATCGAGGGGCCAGGGATATCTCTCTAACCAAAGGAACAAATCCTTTTGACTACATAGCCCCGCCACATACTTCATACTTTATTTGATAACTCCCTTTATAGCGGCCAGTTACGAACCACGTTTGAATGTAATCAAAATAAAGCAGACTCATGCTTTGGATGCACATGTATCTCCGGTCTAAGGATGAAATGATATTATCATCCCGAGTCACTTGTGACCATAATCCATGAAGTGAACTCAGGTGTGGGTCTTCCAATCACTTGAAACTTATTTCAAGTACAGGTTAGTTTTGCGTCACTTGCATTCAATCCTTGATTAATGCATGACCAAACCCTAACCTCAGTCTTAACTCAAACTTCCTTCCCTTGAAGAATGGCTGACTGTGGAAATCTAGAATGCATAAGCACTCAGGGAAGTGGTTAAACATGCTAAGATGGAACACAGTAAAGACTAATGAAAGTAACCGCATCTGCGTATATATAGTCCCCACTATATATCGAAAGCAATCAAGAGTAATGATAATGCTTGCAGTTCCCAAAGCAAATATAAAATAATCAACAACTAAAACAATATTTAAAGCCAAATCATATGCATAAGAAATGCTACATGACCTAGTATGTCAAACATCACTAGTCATTATGATAAAGGCTTATTCAATGGATTTGCCATGCAACATCCATTTTGTATTCTTGTTATCTTCTCAATTATCTTTTGACCAAACTACTTATTCAAAGTATAGAGATCATATGACGAAGAACTAGGGTACTCATATCCTCATTTTTACAAAAGATTACAATAGGATCAGTGATACTTAAGAACTTCTCTAATCAATAATTAACACCATATAGTAAGATCAAAGACTTCGATCAAGATCGACAGTTATCCTATTAGAAATTAGTATTAGAGTAAAAAACTTACTCCAAGGCTTATTTCTTGTCGTCAAACATTAAGAACATACACAAGTATTTCTTGTAATTCAAAATCTTGTATCTCCTAAGTATTATCATGATACAATAATTCCTTATTTTAGGTCCATAGAACACGTAACAATGGGACATTATCTTCAATCGATAAATACTTCTAGGTATACAATAAAAGATCCCACTAGCCCTGACATATGTAAAAGTCTTATCTATGCTCCTAGAAAACTCATGACTTTGATTTTCTCATGAAAGCAAAGATCTTACTTTTATGATGTTAGTATAAGTCCAAAGGACTTATCCACACTTGTAGACTTAATTTGGATACTACGGATATCTAAGACCCTCGGAGAGTGTAGTAAGCACTTCCTCAATACATAGTTCCATAAAGGAACGCGGTCTTGCATATCCGTGTACTATCTTTTATTGCCGTAAGAAGGCAACAATAGTAACAAGTATCAAATGATCTTCAACATAGCCACTAGGAAAAGCTTCCACAAAAACCATCACGAAACCTTTACCCCTAGTCGGTATTTGAAGTAGTCTACAGTACAATCCATGTTAATTCCATTTACACCATCTAGGTTTGCACCTTGGTATGGAATTAAGTAAAGTATTTGCATACTTGAAATGGATTTCATCTTATGATTAATTACTTCTTATAACCTCAGTGAACTCATGGCCCACTATGCTTTCCGATAGTTGGTGATTTGAACAAAACTCACCATCAAGTCATTGCCACTCACATGTGAGGAACCCATATCTCTTTGGCTACATGACTTCTATCAACCTTGAAAGTAATTACTCATGGTCAGGATAACCGGCATTCTCATGCCGATATTTGATCATATGCTAGTGCCAACATCAAGTCTTTCATTTAAGTTGCACGTTCTTCCACTGGAATGCTCTAGTTATTATCTTCCTTTTGAGCAACAAAACATTGTTCTCGTAAGGTCAAATATCCAAAACCTATAAGAACCTTTTAAATGTATTAGCAGCATTTAAGTTCTTCAATCTCCCACCAGATGTAGATTGAAAATCTCCAAACTTTGATATATATACAAGCAAAGAACTCTTTCAAGATATATCTCATAGTTGCTAAATAGACTTTCCAGTTGGATTAAGATTAAGGACTTGGCTCGTCACATTCAATGTGTATACTAACAAGTCGAATACACATATTTGACCTATTATTTACCAGATCATTTTCAACAATATCTGGTTTCCTTTAATGTGACACCATGTACAAATGTGTCTATGTTAAGGAATGAATTGTGAGATAATCCCGCAATTCATAATGTAGTCATTGATATAGATTTAAGGTATCTTAGCATCTTAACTAGATCTAACTATCCTATCTATATGTTCCAATTGATTCTTTTAATTAGTTTATCTTTGTTATGTGCTTGTACGGATTATCCACAAAAAGTGATCAATATCTTACAAGCTAGCATCCCTCTCACATATACCGTGAAGGAATTCATAATCATCTTACCCTTATAGATAAGATTAGCATCAAATGTTTAACCCGAGGTTAAACTAGTCCAAGATCCTAACCACATGGATCTAGGTGATACTTATCTTATTTACATGGTTAAGTAGATTATGACAAAGAGCCGACTAATCCAAACTATTTTGGACTTAGAATCAATCATTCATGATTAATTATTACTTGTAACATGTATGTCTTGACATGGATAATTTTAATTTCTATCAATCAACAAATATTTTTCTAAAACAAGATTCAAATTTCAAGTATGAATTCATCGTCATCAAATGTAGAATGATGCGCCTTGAAGGCCAAAATAAAACATAAGCTATGAGATGAACAAACTTCGAAATCGAATAAGTAATGCGAAAAAACCTTTTACAACCCAAAAATTCAAAAACTCATCCATCGTTTTCATGAACATACAACAAAAACTAGACTTGCCTCACAGGGCATCAAAAACAAAGTAATAATGAAACCGGTCAGAATAGGCGAGATCAAAACTCCCAATTCTCTTGTAGAGGTCAATCTTCCGAGTTACCTCTTTTAGAGACCCGGTTCTTCATGCTTTTGGTTCTTTTTTTAAATGGTACCTACACTTTGTAACAAAATTAATTTGTGACAAACGTGAGTTAATTAGCTCAGGTGAACAACCCAGCAAAATAGAAGAATTAGCAATGAATCATGAATGTACCTTGAGAGGGGAAATTAACTCTCTCTTTCCTTAGAAGTTTAATATCCTCTCGGCACGATGGGCATGCGTGACGGCCCCAATCTCCAAATCTTCCACAGAAGTAGCAAACCACTTTTCCTCGAATCTCTTCTTGAGGCACACAATTATGGTCCTCAGATTCAATGTGGGAAATAGGCTTGGACACTCCAACCTTTTCCCTTCGTGTTGGTTTCTTCTTCTTTTTCTTTTGTTCCCTAGAATTCGTGGTAGGAATGGAAGAGGTGGATTCATGTTTGGCCATGTCAGACTCCGCAGTCTTCAACATACCATGCAATTCACCTAAGGTTTTCTCCATGTCATGCATGTGATAGTTCATGACAAACTGATCATATGATGCGGGTAGGGACTGGAGTACTATATCCACAGCAAGCTCCCTCCCCATCGGAAATCCTAGTATCTCCATTTGGTCCACATACGCCTTCATCTTAAGGACGTGGGCACTCACACTCCTACCTTCCTGCATTCTACAACCGACTAGGTTTTTAACACACTCATAGTGTTCCTCCCTAACTTGTTGTTGGAACATGTCCTTCAACTTGTTCATCATATCGTACACACTCATGTGCTCAAAGTGTTTTTGCAACTCCGAGCTCATAGTTGACAACATGAGGCAGGCAACATCGTGTGTGTCCTCAACACGCTTTTCATACGTGTATCGTACGGACCTAGTCGCGTCGCTAGCAGGTAGTTCCGGAAGAGGTTCCTTAAGGATTTGCAACTTTGACTCATAGCGAAGGACAATTCTCAATTGCCTAAGCCAGTCAACGAAGTTCACTCCCGTGAGTTTCTCCCTATGTAGGAACATACGAAGCGAATTGTTTGACGTGGTGTTATTATCGTTTGACATCTATAAATAACAAGAATACACGTTTTAGTTAGTTTGATATAATCCTCGTTAAAATAATTACCCATAAATTTTTAGAAAAACATTTATCTTAACAAGGGCTAAGAAGCATATTTTACTCCACTACATGACGGGTTTACCATGGATCACTTCATGAAGCTATTTAGGCCGGTAACCATTTTACCGATTGCAATCTCCATTGCAACTCTTAGACACTTGCGGGATCCAACGATGTAAAAGGGTCGGTTGGCATGTTTGATCCCTACTTACACCAATCCCAAATTAAAATTCTTGGTTGACTCGTGCTTAGCTCGACAATCACACAAGCATTTTAGTTTGCAATTGTAAATCGTCCAACAAGATAAATGGTAGCAAACTCGACAATCATTGGCTCGTGCTAAACTCGACAACCAACAACTCCAAGTCGCCACTCTCACCTTCCACACAGATCCGCATGGAATAACTCGTGCTTAGCTCGACAATTATCCCATGCTTCACTAGAATCGGGTGTGTCATCTTATGGATGATGTGTGATTTACGTTTTAGGAAACGGGCTTTTGTTTCTTGATTAAAACCAAGTTTTAATATTTGATTAACAAAGTAAGTGACAAAAACGTTTTTCACTTTAAATATAAATACCAAGTTTATATTGTCTTGTTAATCGTTTACGCGCGACAGTTTGTTAACAAATTTAAAAACTCTTGTGATTTTATTAACTTAGAAAAGTTATCAAGCATGCGAGGAAACATAAACAACCATGCAAGAAATATAAATGACATCACACGCATACAAAGAGGTTGGTAACCATGCCAAAAACCTATGCGTCCTACCCGCGAGCCAAGCCGGGAGGACTAGGTCTACTAAGGACACAAACCTAGACCATGGAGTGCTCCCACTGAATCCGCTACTTCCATCGGGACTAACCGGACCTAAGGTCTTCAAGACGTCTCATCTTGACTCTTGATTGTGGTCTTCAAAACACAAGTACACAAAAGAAAGGAAACGGCATGCAAGCCACGCGCTTCCTATCAATCTAGTACAAGTACATATGAACAAATGAAACGGCATGCAAGCTGCGATAATTAATTACAAACCGAACGAATAAATAATTAATTATATCACACGTGACACCAAGGTCACCAAATAAATCCAAACAACCAAACAAACCACAAGGCACAACCACAAGGTCTAGGGCGATGGTTACCAACTAAAAGCAACAAACAACAACAACAAAGCACGGTGTGCCAAAACCGTGACCAATGGAATATTTCGGAAAGAATTTCCAACACAAACACTCAAGGCACAACAAGGAAATTCTTGTACGTATGCATTAGGGCACAAAACCAACTTTTATACCCATATTCATATATACGCAACATATGTGTATGCGTGTATGCATCTCATGCCAAGACCATACCTTACATACCTATATTTGTACCAAAATATTACGAGGGGCTAAAAAAAACGGAATCTGCCACAAAACAGAAACTCCTCCATGACCCGAAAAACCACGAAAAATTTTCTTTTAAGGACAAAAACTGCCTAGAAGCTCCTTCACGGCCCCTCACGGCTCGTGAAGCCCAAGGGCTTCACGACCGATCACGGGTCAGAAGGGCTCGTGAGCCTAAACACCAAGTTTCACGACTAAACTGTTCACGAGTGCCTTCATGACCGGTCACGGGCCATGTGGACTCGTGAAGCCTGAAAACACTTCCCACGACCAGACCCCTCACGAGCACTGGTCGTGTGGCCTTTACGACTCATGAAGAACACTTCACGACCCATGAAGACCTACTGGACAGAAAAACGAATCTTCCAAAAACGGTTTTTCGAGCCATTATCGTGCTATATCTTTGTAGCCTAGGCTGTAATACCACTGTAGCGAATCCATGCACGCCAACACCCATACGCAGCGGAAGCAACGACATCAAAAACCGGGGTTTTCGGGTATTTAAACCGACATGCATGTACTCCCCAAGTGGGGATTGTGACTACAAACGAGTATAACAACTAAAAAATGAGAGGGAGGAGAAATATACCATCACGGGGCTGGAGCTATCCACCGAGCTAGAAAGATCTTCGAGAACCCAAAACCGAGCTCCTCTATTGATAGTCCACACCAAGTGAGCGAGATTCCGTGTTGCTATTGACCCGACACACGAACCACACAACGTCCTCGTGCTTTTGGAACAGCTACAACCGTATGGAACTTGCCTTCACTAGATACACCAAACTTAACTCACCATGTAAGGTTCAAGTGCCAAACATATGTGTGTATTGTAAGTAGAAGCAAGAGTTCTAACAAGAGAGCATGAAATGGCCTTATATAAAGTCTGGGAGAAGCTCCAAGGCCACCAGGGTCGGCCACATCAGTTTGCAATAATTGGACCAACACAAAGGTCCAATAAACACAAAGTGTCACTTTGACTTCTGCCTTCACGGGCTCTCACGGGCCGTGAAGCCCTCGGGAAGGCCTCATAGGCCGGGTCCCACGACTACTTGTCCAGGTGGTGAAGACTCGTGGAGGGTTCCTCTTCACGAGCTCTTCACGGCCCGTGAAGGCCGCTAGAAACCCTAATTTCATATTCTCTCTTGTTTGGGTTGTGCTGCCGGAATCTACCCTTGGTGTGTGACCCAATAGGCCCGTACCTCATCAGCAGTGATGCTAGTACACATGTATCAGTGGGCATATTCCAACATAAACAACTATATAACATGGATTGATCCTTGTGATCAATTCATGACCCATATGAAAATGAAGAACATCAAAACTAATAAAACCACACATACCTCTACTAAGTTGGGTTGCTATGGTGCTAATAAACTGCTGTTCTTGCTGTGTTTCAAGTCCAAAAATCACCAGAAAGAGAGTGTAGCTGCTGTGTTTGTTCTTGAAGCATGTATGTAAGTGTGTTAGTTACTACAAAGGCAACCAAGTATATCTATAAGTATTTCTATATTACATAAATGGTCCCTGGACTTAAGTTAGCTTATAATCTGACATTTTAAGTCCCTCTAGTCTTAAAAACACATCTAATCTCATAACGGTAACTTATATAAACATATAACACCTCCTACTAAAATATAATAAAAGGATTTTCGAACCTTGGGTGTTACAACTCTTCCCCACTTGAAATGATTTCGTCCTCGAAATCAACTGTTGAAGAGTTCTGGATAATTCTGCATCATTTCTTGTTCAGGCTCCCAAGTAAAGTCTGAGCCTTTCCTGTGCTTCCAATGGACCCTGACCAGTCCAATCTATTTGTTACGTAGTGTCTTGATCTTTCTTTCCAGTATAGCTATAGGTTGCTCCACGTAGTTCAATTTATCATCGATAGTAACATCTTCCAACGGTATGATTGCAGACTCGTCTGCTAAACATTTTCTGAGGTGCGATACATGGAAAGTGTTATGAATCTGAGACAGTTCAGCTGGTAACTCTAATATGTAAGCAACCTTTCCCACATGTGCAATAATCTTGAATGGTCCAATAAACCTTGGACCGAGCTTTCCTCTCTTTCTAAATCTGATAATGCCTTTCCACGACGATACTTTTAACAATACATAGTCTCCCACCTGAAACTCAATCTGTGATCTGCGTCTATCTTCATAACTTTTTTGTCTACTCTGGGCAGTTAGCAATCTGTCTCTGATAAGTTGAATTTGTTCTGTCATTCGTTGAACCACTTCTGTACTACCCAGCTCTCTCTGACCCACTTCACCCCAGCATACCGGAGTTCTGCACTTTCTACCATAAAGCATTTCATACGGGGCATCCCGATACTGGAATGATAGTTGTTATTATATGAAAATTCTGCTAAAGGCAAATAAGAATCCCAGCTTCCCCCGAAATCAATAACACATGCTCGCAGCATATCTTCAAGAGTTTGAATGGTTCTCTCACTTTGACCATCAGTCTGAGGGTGATATGCTGTGCTGAGATGTAATCTAGTTCCAAGATCTTCATGAAATTTGATCCAGAATCTAGAAGTGAATCTGGTATCTCTATCTGACACAATTGACACTGGTACACCATGGCGAGTCACAATCTCTTTCACATAAACATCTGCCAGTCTTTCTGAAGGATAAGTCTCCTTGATGGGAATAAAATGAGCACTTTTGGTTAACCTGTCTACGATTACCCATATAGCATCATAACCACGTGGGGTCCTAGGTAACTTGGTAATCAGGTCCATAGTAAAGTTTTCCCATTTCCAAACTGGAATTTCTAACGGTTGTAATCTCCCATGAGGTTTCTGATGTTCAGCTTTCACTTGCAAACAAGTAAGACACTTTTCTACATATTTTGCTACATCACGCTTCATGCCTAGCCACCAATAATCAATCTTCAAATCCTTATACATTTTTGTAGCCCCTGGATGAATAGAGAATCTGGACTTATGAGCTTCATTAAGAAGTGTTTGGCGTGCATCACTATAAACCGGTACCCATATACGACCATAACGAGTCCATACATCACGACTGTCTTTAATAAAATCTGCCACCTGCCCCTTGATTCGCTTAGAGTTATGATTCTCACCTCTGATTGCTTATAACTGAGCTTTTTGTATAACATCAATGATAGGCGTCGTAACTGTCATCTTTAGAAATTGGTTCTTCAGAAGCACCATTCCTGACTTTCTGCTCAGAGCATCAGCTACCACATTTGCTTTCCCTGGATGATAGAGTATATCACAATCATAATCGTTCAACAATTCTAGCCAATGTCTCTGTTTCATGTTGAGATTCTTCTGATCTTTGAAATACTTCAAACTTTCATGATCTGTATAAATAGTGAATCTCACACCATATAAATAATGCCTCCATATCTTGAGTGCAAAGACTACTGCTGCTAACTCCAAGTCATGGGTTGGGTAATTACTTTCATGTGGCTTCAACTACCGTGAAACATAAGCTATAACTCTACCTTTTTGCATCAGTACACAACCCAATCCACGATATGAAGCGTCACAAAATACTACCATATCTTCAAACCCTTCTGGTAAAGCGAGAACTGGTGCTTCGCATAACTTCTGTTTAAGAGATGAGAAAGCAAACTGTTGTTCACTACCCCAAATAAATTCGGCATTCTTTTTAGTCAACTGAGTTAAAGGAACAACAGTTTTGGAAAAATTCTGAATAAATCTCCGGTAATAGTCTGCCAATCCGAGAAAACTTCGGACTTCTGTAGGGTTCCTTGGCGGTTCCCATTTCATCACAGCATCAACCTTCATAGGATCCACTTTAATCCCATCATGATTAATTAAATGACCCAGAAACTGCACTTCTTGAATCCAAAATTCACATTTAGAGAATTTGGCATATAATCGTTCTCTTCTCAAGGTCTCCAACACTTCTCTGAGATGTGTTTCATGATCCTCCGGATTCTTTGAATAAATCAGTATATCGTCAATAAACATAATCACTGATTTATCTAACATCGGTCTGCAAACTCTGTTCATCAAATCCATAAATATTGTTGGTGCATTCGTAAGACCAAACGGCATCACCACGAACTCAAAATGTCCGTATCGAGTTCTGAATGCGGTTTTAGGAATATCCTCCTTTCTGATTTTCAACTGGTGGTATCCTGACCTCAAGTCTATTTTAGAAAACCACGATGCTCCCTATAACTGATCAAACAGATCATCTATTTTGGGTAACGGGTATTTATTCTTGATGGTCACCTTATTAAGATCACGACAATCAATGCACATACGAAAGGTACCATCCTTCTTCTTAATGAATAATATTAGAGCACCCTAGGGAGAACTACTAGGTCTAATAAACCCCTTATCTAACAGTTCCTGCAGCTGTTTCATCAATTCTTGCATCTCTGGTGGAGCAAGTCTGTATGGAGATCTGGCAACTTATGAAGCTCCTGGTACTAAATCAATTATGAACTCAACTTGTCTGTGTGGTGGCACACCTGGTAAGTCTTCAGGGAAGACATCGGGGTATTCACATACTACCCTCACATCATCTAGACTCGTCTGTCTCTTTTCTAGTTTTGTATCTATCACATAAGCTAAGAAAGTTGTATACCCATGCTGCAAATACTTTCAGGCTCTAGACACTGAACATACGTATGACTTTCCTTTCCTGATATCACCACATATAGATAGTTCTTCCCCACTTGGGGTATGAACTCGTATAACTTTCTGCCCACACATAATGGTAGCCTGGTTAAAACCTAACCAATCCATTCCAACCACTACTTGGAATTCTCTCATAGTCATGGGTATAAGTTCAATAGGGAATCTAACTGTATCTATTTCTAACACATTACGCTTATACACATCAAATACAATAACAGTTTTATCATCAGCAATTTCAACTTCAAGAGGAGAATCTAGCTTTTCACACATTTGGTTGAATTTTTTGTAGAAAGAAACAGATACAAATGATTTACTTGCACCAGAATCAAATAGCACAAGAGCAGGCAAGTTGTTGACAAGATATGTACCTGTAACTACATCCGGTTCAGTTTTAGCTTCCTCAGCTGTAAGCTGGAAAGCTCTTCCTTTGGATTTGGGAGATTCTTCCTTTTTCATTTCTCTTACCCCAGAACTTCGTGGTGAGGGTAAGGCTGGAGTTGGTCTTGATCCGGTGGACTGTACATTTGATGCATGTTTCGGGCATTCGAACTTCTGGTGGCCCGGTTGATAACAATTGAAACATACCCGTAACGGAGTCTTACAATCTCTCCCCACATGACCTAGCTTACCACATTTATAACACGCGGAAGAACCAAACCGACATTCTCCCAAATGATGCTTCTTACATTTCTGACATAACGGGAAAGTCTTATGTACCACCTTCTTATCTGATGGCTCAACCCTCTGTTTCTTGTATGCTGGTGCAGCTTTCTCTATCACCTTCCTCTCTTTATCCTGTCTTTCCAGTTCCAACTCTCTTGCTCTGGCCGCGTCCATCATGGACTTCAACGTCTGATGCTTACAAGCATCAATAAACTCCCTCACACTGGGCTTAAGTACCATTATATACCTGTACATTTTCATCTTCTTGTTTGCAACATAATCTGGACAAAAGGGTGCTTGTTCCATAAATTTAGCATTGATCTCTGGAATAGTCTCTGTTGTCTGCTTCAATCTGTGAAACTCATCAACTATCCTGTTGATCTCGGACTGGGGAACAAACTGCTCTATCACCAGTTCTTTAAATTGCTCCCAAGTCATGGTTTCAATCTGCGTATAACCTCTCTGCTTCACCTCCATATCCCACCAATCTTTTGCAGCGCCACGCATCTGATTGGTAGCATACCTTACTTTAAACTCAGGTGCGCAAGAACATGTATGAAAGGCACCTTCTATCTCTGAGATCCATCTGTGGCTGAAAACTGGATTTGTTGACCCCTGAAACAACGGAGGTTGACATGCTGAAAAATCTCTAAACGTGCAAACCTTAGGGGCATCACGTATAATCACTTGTGGCTGGGGATTAAATCCTTCACCACCTGCAACAGATTTGGTTGCCAACTCTTGTCTGATCGTTTCTCTGTTCTGATCTTTTATCTGTTCCACCACCTGTGTAACGATAAAGGGAATGCTCTGTTCTAACGCTCTGCTAATTTCTCTTGCCACTGTCTCCTGTACCGTAGGCTCCACTACTCTTTCATTCAGATCTGGGGCTCCCTCATTCACAACCTGTTGATTCCTAATCGGAATCTGCTCACCAGTAACACTGGTTTCTATACCCTCTAGTCTATGGCTAGGACCACCAGTCTGTCTATTGGCTGTTCGTGAACCTCTAGTGTTAACCATCCTGATAGTATAGATAAAGCATTAAAATATAGGTAGCTTTATCGCACCACCCTCTATAAAACTAGATACTCATAAATCTAACAACTCGGTATACCTTATCTATAAAACCAAAGTATTTCTATACATACTAAGGCATTCTATTTAAGCATGCTATACCAGGTATACTATCTTCTTACAAGTACCCCTCACCCGATTCACAAGATCCTTCATGATTCCATTGAGTTCCAACATGTATCATGTGTTTGTAATAATATGGGCCCTATATTACTCTAAACACACTACACACGTTCGATCTTAACTTTATCACAAAAAGTCCTGATTCACAGGTTTAGGCCAAGTTTCATCAATATAATATCATATAATCACGTATGTCATAAAGATTCTGCATATCACATAGCAATCTTCATATAAAGTACAATAAACATACACTGTTAGTTTACTCACTAAGCTGCAAGTACAAGCCTCCAGTTTGACAAGATTTTCAAAACCATGGTTCAAGTCCAGACTGTCCTTCACACAATCCAGATCTCTTAAACCGTGGCTCTAATACCATGTTGTAACGCCCCAATTTCAATAAAAGATATAAAAGTAGAATATTTTCGAAATAGCACGCATAACATTTAAAAATTCATAAGCGGAAACTTTCGAAACATAACCGTGCTAATACCAAAAGAAACACCCACAAGTACAGACTTAGTGTACTGTCAAGGTTAAATATTTACACAAAAGGCGTTAATTGTTTGTTCAAAAACTAAAAAGCAGTCAAACAGGAGCTTTGCCTTTGCCTTTGCTGCAACCTGCAAAATATTTTAAAAACAGTATCTGATAAGCTATGAGAGCTTAGTGAGTAATCTAAACATAACATCCTATGAGCACACGTATACAATCACATGAAGATAATACACGCATGTCTAGCAATCAAAGATAGCCTCCGGTTCTAGACCCAGGGCAGCATCATAAGTCACAGCACTGCACCGCATCTGAGCCCTACTGCACATAGCAGTACGCTTACATATTCAGACGTATAACATAGCATATTAACAATCTGATATGAAACTACACATGCTGCTGATATGAAGTAAAGTCTAGAAGACTCACCTTCTAATATATATAATCTGATAGATTCACAAACGATAAAGATCAATGTATACGTCCACAACTTGTTTCTACAACATAATATCAATAATATATGTATTAACATCTGCTGACTTAATCAAACTGCACTGAAAAATGCTAGGGTACGGCCGTACCTGTCAAAGGTACGCCCGTGCCTACAACTAAGGCACGGCTGCGCTTGACCCAGGCATGGGCGTACCTATCCTGCAGTCACACCCGTGCCTATCTAAGGTACGCCCGTGACTATGCTTAAAAGCACGGGGGTACCCGAAGAACTAGGGTTTGCCATGAGGCGAAAGGCACGCCCGTACCCTCCTTGGGTACGCCCGTGCCCTCCCCTGGTCTGCACAGTTCTGACCGACAGAAACTGTAAATCCGGTCAAAAACTCATAAAACTCAATACCAATTAATCTAAAAACGTAAATAGGGTGTTTTCCTACACCCATAACACCTAAACAACATAATAAACAGCTATATAACATGGATTGATCCTTGTGATCAATCCTTGACCCATATGAACATGAAGAACATCAAAACTAATAAAACCACACATACCTCTACTAAGTTGGGTTGCTATGGTGCTAATAAACTGTTGTTCTTGCTGTGTTTCAAGTCCAAAAATCGCCAGAAAGAGAGTGTAGCTGCTGTGTTTGTTCTTGAAGCATGTATGTAAGTGTGTTGGTTACTACAAAGGCAACCAAGTATATCTATAAGTATTTCTATATTACATAAATGGTCCCTGGACTTAAGTTAGCTTATAATCTGACATTGTAAGTCCCTCTAGTTTTAAAAACACATCTAATCTCATAAGGGTAACTTATATAAACATATAACACCTCCTACTAAAATATAATAAAAGGATTTTCGAACCTTGGGTGTTACATAGGTTTTTGAAATATTTGAATGTTTTTAAATTTTCTGATTTCTCCCCCTACACGAATGCATATTAATGTATTTGTGTACACTTGAGCACTGACAAAATTACAACAAACTCCCCCTCGAATAGTGCTTGTTTCATTGATGCGAGCGAGGCAGAGATTTGTCAAATTTTCTCCCCCTACACGAATGCATATTAATGTATTCATGTAATTTTATGACAATGACACTCTCCTTAGAACCGAGCGTCTTTAATTTTTTTTTTATTATTTTTTTTCATGAAGCACATCCGTCATAGAAGTCTTGTTCCCGGTCATATGTTGGGGACAGCCGGAGTCCAAGTACCACGTGTTACATACCTGCACATGGAATATAACAACATTGTAGGTGCCCAGTTTGAGCTGGGTCCTTTCACGTTAGCGCATTTATCAACGGAATTTGATTTTGTTTTACGTAATGGTTCCGTTGATTTGGTGATTGGAACCCATATGCATTTAGGAGACGGTCTTTGGGTGGTTGATGGATATGCCTGCACTTTTGATTTATCTGTTATGGTCGTATCTCTTTCGTTATCGATCACAACGCAGTTGAAACCCTTCGGAAGTGACACATCATCCTGGATGAATTGAAATCTGGTTGGTTTCTCTTCCGCTTTTCCATTCCACGGTTGGTGAACCATACGATTGTTTATTCGTACAGTTGGGGTTGAACTGGACTGTGGGACTCTGGGTTTCGAGTGGTTGGTCGATTAGTACTGCCGTTGTGGAATCTGAGCTTGCTTAGGTTTAGCTCTCTGATTGGTTTGATGATGATGATTCCCCACGGCATCTAAATTGGCGTGATTCCAATTGTTGTGGTATCGACGGTTTGGAGTCCAATTATTTATAAAAATTTTATTTGATTTTTGTTTATTGGAAAACCGTGATTGTGAGTTACTCAATTTTGACAAAGGCGTGTCAATTGATTGGAATCTTGCTCTGCTTGAGCGTCTCTTTCACCGATAGGTTATCTTGTAACCTTTTCGATTTATGAAGGAAGCTTGTTCATGAAGTGATTCGAATGGTCTATATGATGGATCCGGTTTAATCCCACGATTCTTACGATCTTGGTTATACGCATAGTGAAAGGAGCAATGCCCTTCGATACAACCATCGCTCATGCAAAACATTTCAGGTTTAACCGAGTTAACAGGAGTTTTAACAAGATTAACGCATAAAACAGTCGAATCTTTAGAGAACAGTAAATTTGTTTGTTTAGAAAAATTAGCAGGGTAAATTAAACCGTCTTCTGGGCTTCCTTCGGCATCCTTCTCTTGATGCTTCTTCCTCCATCCCAGCACTTGCTTCTTTGCCCCATTCATGCTGGTACCTAGATGCACACATAAGTTAGATGTACAACTTCCTAACTTATCATCGTTGGTAGTTTGTTTGCGAGGTTTTGTTGTGTGTTGTTTGGTACGTTGAGCAGTTGACTAGGAAGATGTGGAGGTACTCGATTTATAGGATGAACGTGGTTCAATGAGTTTAGCCTTTCCTTTCAGTGTGGTTGACTCAGGTGTATGTGACTTGGAAAAATCATTTTCAAAAGAATTGAGTTTTAATTGGAGTTCCAAGAGTTTGGTTTCAAGATTGATACATTCTCCTCTATATTCTTTGCATCTTTCCTCTGAGTCGCTAATTTTGACTTTACTTCATCGTTCAGTCCTATTAGCAGTTTAATTATCTCATTTGCCCCTACTAGTTTGGAATTGGTTAGGGACAGTTCATCTGTGATGGTGATGGTACTGGAATCGGTGAATGAAAAACACTCATCTGTATGCGTGTGGGGGATGTGTGAGTCTGATGTGCTTGGTGCAGCGGAATTTTGTATGCGGGTGTTTTCATTTACAAGTTGATTAATCACATTATGAAGAATTGAACTCTCAAACTCAAAAACGATGGATCTATGGACAAGTTCGTGTTCAACCAATTTAAGATGTCTCTGTAGGTCCATATGGGGAATGTAGATGCGAGGCTCGGGTGGAGGATTTAGAATTGATGGTAAAGATTCCATTTCTGGTTGAGAATAACTGCGAAAGTAGTTATCAGAGATCGTGGGTTCAAAGGTATCGGTTGTGTACGACTGATTTAGACTTTCGTAGTCATATGGGGTTGAAGCTCTTTTAGAGATGCGTCTCTTGTGTTCCTCTTCAGCGAATTAGTCGACATGTCCAACGAATACCATTTTCTTTGTTAACCCTAGATTCATGATATTGAAATCGTACAGTTGTCTAGCACTAATCTTGTCACTCATGTGGGGATTAACAAAACCTAAACCTTCATATGTCCGTCCACTTTGAAAATTTAACATCCTTAGGTTTGTTCAAGAAAATGGTTTGTGCAGTTTGGTCTCGTTTGATGAGCAAATCTTCAAGACTTTTGATTTTGGAGTAGAGTTGACATCTCTCCTTTTGCAGGAACTTAGAGTCTTCCTCTGCCGAAACTTTTGCTGCTTTTAGATTATGAATTATTACCTCGTTTTCATTTCTTAAGGTGATTAATTCAGTTTCTTTAGCAGTTAATATCTGTTGAAGTTCATTTAAACTTGAGGAACTCATCTTTAAAATTGGATCTTTCCTTGAAATGAATTAGTCTTCTAGAAACTTGATCGTGTGAAAAATAGAGTTGTAAGAATGACCGATTTCTGTTAATTGTGATTTTCAGTTAACACTTGAAAATTGGTTGGCAGACTTTAGTTGACCGAATTAGAGTGAAAAATGATTTTAAGATCAAGAATTCTAATTCAGAACAACGGGGGTCCGGGGGCAGCGCCCCTGGAAATGGGGTCCAAGGGGTGTCAACCCCTGGCGGGGTCTAAGGGGCAGAGCCCCTAGCTGGGAAATTTTTTATTTTGGTTTAAATTGCTATATCAGAAAATGCAAGAAAATTCAAATTTTGGATTTTTAACCAAATTTCGAGCCATTTAAAATGTAAGTCGGATGGTTTATTTTGTGGAGACTCGGATGGCCTTGTGGTGCGAAAGTCGGATGGATTTGATGCGACTGTCGGATGGATTTGATGCGACTGTCGGATGGATATGATGCGACTGTCGGATGGATTGGAAGCGACTGTCGGATGGATTTGATGCGACTGTCGGATGAACTACTCTATCCGACTTTCGGATGAAATAAAAGTCGGATGTGAAGAACAGCTTCTTCTTCGCTGGTACACCTGTCCTCGAACCAGAAATCAAAAAAACCTTCAAAACTTGATGAAATTTGAAATTTCTTCTTCCTAAAGCTTTCTCCACTCTCGAAATATTTTTGCAAATCAACTCTTAGCACAAACAACAACAATAACAACAACAGATCTAGATTTTTGTAAGAATAGTGAAGAACACCAAAAACTTGAAAAAAATTTAAATTCAAATTTAGCTCACTAATGTTGTTTGTTTTTGAAAATGGTGATACCCAGATGATATCTCCACCTCAGATGCTTCTAAAACAACCAACAAACTTTGAAAAACAACAAGATTTTGGTAATATGGTTTTTCAAGTTTGTGGGTTTTCACGTGAAGAACAGAGAAGTTTTCAGAGTTGATTTTTCACACTTTGATGGTTGTTTCGAGATTATCTTGAACCAATCCAACAAGGAGTTGGCTCTGATACCACTTGATGGTCCAAGGATGAGATTAAAGATGAGTAATCTGATGATTCTTGTGTATAAGATATGAAGAACAATGTATGAACACAAGAAGAACACTTTGCTTGAGAGAAAACACAGATGTGTTTGTTTCTTTTAATATGAGAAATGCAAAGGTTACCTTGCAAACTAGGTTTGCAAGGGTTTAAATACAAGTAGGCACATGGGCCTCAAGCCTCATGGGCTTTCATGATGGATTTCTCTAATCTAACATTTGGACTAGTCTATTACATACTAATGGACTAGACAATTAATATTAAATGGGCTAAGCCCTTACACAAGATGAACTAAACTAACAAAGCAATAATAGCAAGATAATTAAGATAGCTGCACAAGGCCTACAAACACAAATAAGTCCTAACAGGATTCACCGGTGTTATCATTCTACCCCTACTCTTACAGAGCTTAACGTAGTGCCCTAAGAGGTTACATGTCATACAAGAGCGACATGGCCCGTTCTAATAGTGGTGATAGTTGCAATTGGCGCACTTAGGCGAAGGACCTGCATACTTCTTCCTAGCGGGTTTAGCTCATAAACCCAGTTGCCTCTTTGCCCATCTTGTGGTTGTTCCTGGGGTTCCCTTGTCTACTCGTCTCACTCTCGTCCTTCGTCTTTTCATTTCCCCTGGTTAACGCCTCATTCTTCACCATCTCATCTGATAGTGCTCCGGCATTCAATATCGCGCTCTGTATCATAGGTGGTACAGTTGCCTTAACCATAGCCCTGATTTGGGGTACCATCTCGGATATGTATCTCACAATCCATTTGGACTCGGGAGTAATCAGACGGGGAACTAGCCTGGCTAGCTGGTGAAATCTATGAGTAAAAGGGGGATTTGCTCCTACCATAGTGACATTCCACAATTCATCCTCCAACCTTTGCATCTCAGTACTTGGGCAGAATTCCTCTTCTAACAATTCCTTGAACTCTTCCCAAGTCATCCCTAACGCTACAGTCCTTCCCCTAGCCTGAATCTGGGTGTTTCACCAAGTCACCGATTCCATCTTCTTGACCCAATGGGTAAGCGCCAATGGCTTTGATACCAATCTGTCACACTCTGCCTAGGTGGAAACGTGAAGTGTGACAGAGAGGATCGTCATAACACATTGATATAGGAATAGAGAACTCACTAAATGATTTCAACCCAACGAGTCATGACGTTCCCCGACACAAGTGGGGACTCGGGTTGTGGTAAATCAATCCATGACAAGCATAGTCAACGAATAAAGTACGAAATAGTTCTTCCCACAACCCGGGAAAGGTATACAGGGCTTCAAGCCCAAAATTAACAAGTTCAAGTTCATACGAAAATAAATATAACTCTAATAAAATAGTCATGCAAATTTCAAGTCTCGCTAAGGACCACTAAGATGTGTCTAGACCCCTCAAGTATTATTGTTAGCGTTACCTAAAAATGAACACTCATAAATGTCAATATAAAGTTCATGAGCTGGCAGGTTTAAAACATGTGTGTTGTGCATAGTAAGTTATTATGACAATTAAGCAAATAATGACATGGCACGTAAATAGGAATATAACGGTACCAGAACACAACTTCACCGGGCAAGAGTGATTAGTTTTCCAACAATCGCCTACCAATAGGATAAGAAATCCAATAGGCATAACCCGATTACGGGTTCACATGTGCACAAACATGCCACAAACATGCCACATAATTGTCACATAATCCAATAGGCATAATTCGAATTTTAATCCCTAGAATTGGCAGGGTTATGCCCTCCCAAAGTCCACCAATCTTTCTGCCCATAATTCAAAATTAAAAAAAGAACACTCTTAACCAAACCAATCTATCCCATGGTTAGACATTTGATCAAAACTCATCATAATCATTATTTTATGTGTTATTAGAATGTGTTTGATTCAATTGATTTCTCATTAACAAAGATTATATAAGAGAAAGAGATTAAAGATGTATAGAAACGAATACATACCAAAACCCTTCGAATGGTAACCGATCTTGGATAGGTTTCTTGGAGCTTTGAAAAACACTCTAATGGTTGTTTTGGGGCTGGTAAAACTGAGTAAAGGGAGAAGAAAGAAGAGTGAAAAATGTGAATTTCGTTGGGGGTTGCGATTTCTTTTGTTTTTATCGTAAATTGATTAGTTAGGAAGGTTCTTAAAGAGGTTGATAACCTTTCCTCTTGGCCGATTTCTACCATATATGTATTATTATTATTATTATTATTATTATTATTATTATTATTATTATTATTATTATTATTATTATTATTAGTAGTAGTAGTAGTAGTGCATTTAATCTCTAATGTGTTATACAATTTTACTAAGTTCTTGAGTGATCATTAAATATTTTAATTGATTTAAAGTATTGACTATTATTTTGTATATTATTAGCATGATTTATTTAATTGTGGGCTTAATTCATCCCTACTTTGCACTAAAGACATTTGTTTAATTAAATCGTGCACTAGGAGTTAGTTTAACATTCTGAGATGTAAAGATTTAAACTTCTCTCTATTGCTAGCACCACTTAAGTATTTGAGCAATTAGACATACTTATCACCTTAAGTTTAGCATTTACTAGGTTTTAGGAATCACACGAGCACATGAGTTTAAGTTAAATGACTAGCGGTGGTTACAAGTCTAGCCAACCAACCAGCTTTGGTGACGGATGTCACATGATTGGAAGTAAGAGTTTCTTTTTCTGCATCCATGGTAGACTTTCCATGAGGATCACATAGAGCCTAAGAAGTGGAGCGAGGGATGGGGGAGACATCGTACTAACACAAGGATTGTTATCTATCGAGGGTGTAGAGAGCCCGTACGAGATCTGAGATGTCCGGTTGTCAATTTGGGGGCATGAGACACCGGTGGAGGAGGAAAGAGGGAGGGTAGGGGTAGTAATCCGAGGAGTGGGGTCACTCCTTTGAGTTATAGGGAGGAAGAATCATATTCCGATATGAAGGGAGGGGAGTGAAAATCACTATAAGGAAAGCAATCCTCATCGGAGACAACATGCTGTGAAATGAGGACATTTTGAGTGATAAGATTGAGGACTCGGTAGCCGTGATGATCAGGGGAAGGAATGAAGTAGACATAGGCCGAAGCTTATGTAGGTAGCTTGTGAGGAGCACAGGAAGATGTGTTGGGATAACAAAGGCACCTAAACATACATAGATGAGAGTATGAGGAAAAGAAACCAAATAGAATCTCAAAAGGGGTTTTATAAGAGAGTGTGGTGGTGGGAAGCAAAATTAGAGTGTGCACAGCAGTGTTTAAAGCTTGAACCCAAAGGGATGTAGGAAGCTTATCCTGAAACATGAATGTATGAAGTATGTTGTTCATAGAACGGATACTTCGTTCAGCTTTCCAATTTTGTTATGACGTGTATGGACAACAGAATCTTATTTTAATGCCACTATACTGCTTTAGATTTAACAAAGACCGATTATTAAATTCCTTACCATTGTCACACTTGAAAGATTGAATATCCGTTTTAAACTGATTTAATACACAAGCCCTGAATTTATTAAAAAGAAAAAACACATTAGACTTAACAAGCAGACTAAACAACCATAGGAAATAAGAAAAGTCATCTAGAAATAAAATTTTATATTTAAAACCACCACAACTTAAAAATGGAGATGTCCGTGAATCTGAATGAACAAGCTCAAGCACCAAAGAAGTTCTAGTACTAGCCGACAAGCATGACATAAATTAAACGTCTTAGTAGAACTAGAAATAAAATTACGAGAATTTAAAAACTAAATGATATGAGGGTCTGGATACCCAAGATGGGGATGCCATGTATTAAGTGACAACAACAAGAGCAAGAGCAAGGCTGGAAGGAAGTACGGATACAACTCTCCAATACTATCGTAAGATTGAGGAACGATACCTATTTTAAGATCCTTCATCGAGAAACCAGATGGATCAAATTCAGCATACACAGAATTGTTGGTGGTAAATTATCGAATAGAAATGAGATTTTTTTTTACCATTTGATTGAAAACTAGAACATTCTTTAAAATGAAATGGTTGTTATAGTGCTAAAAAACTATTGCAAATTAACTCAACCGGAAGTAAAGAACCATTCCTAACCATGACGTATATAGAACCATTACATTTTGTAAAAGAAAGTAAGTTACCCTTGTTGAAGAACATGTGTGAGCTTGCTCCCGTGTCCATGTAATAGTTTTTATCTGTAGGTTGTTGAAAAACAAAAGCTAGGTTAGTGTACTGAAATCCGGAAGGTGCAGCTACTAGATCACTGTAGGAGTGATTTTGGACCGGTTATTGGGCTGGTGTGGTAGACTGCACGGGCAAGGTCTGTATAACCCATAGGTAGGTGGGTCACTTAGCTGCGATGGCTAAAGTTATATGGCTTGTCGAGTCTGTAATTAAGGGCCATTAGGGCGAGGATATAGTGGTTGCAAAACCGGAAATGGTGACGGTGATACCTGTTGTTGAGCCAAGTAATATATAGGTGTAGAAGTAAACTGTGGCTCACTAAATAAAGCATGACCCGGACCAATAATTCCTGCATGTTGCTGAGCCGAATTGCTTGTACCTGTAAAATGGTTAGCAGTAAGAAAAACCACTAGAATTTAACCCCCCCCCCCCGTTTGGAACCAACAAGTGGCTCAAAATTTTCTTCACAGGATTCATGTAACAAATAGCATATTTTTGCTTCAAGAAACGAGCGAAATGGTTTAGTGTTGGTGATGACATCAACTATAGTGTTGTAAGATGGAGATAATTATATTAGGATTTGCATGACTAGTTCCATATCACTAACTTTAGAATCAACATCAGCTTAAGGCATCAGCTAGGTTTTTAAGACAATGACAAAACTCAGAAAGATTGCCTATTTTTAGTATTTCGAGATTGTTCTTGTAATTGAAGCATGCAAGACATTTTATTATTAAGGAAAAACTCATCAATGTTATCCCAAAGATCTTCATCACTAGAATTAATTTGCAAAAAAAATTGGGATCACATGTAATGTAAAACCAAGATTTTTCTCATGAGTCGATAGATCCCTAGTCTTCATCATCATCATTAGAAGGTTTAGAGTTTCCAATAATGTGACCATACACTTTTGCGTCTTTACTTATATCAATAAAAAATTCAACTCCACAATTTATATTTAGATCGATTGTGTATGAGTTTAGAAGAGAATTATGAGAAAACATTGGTTAAAGCGTAAACTAGTTGATGAAAGGAAGGGAACGGTGTTTGAGGCAGCATATGATGTGTAACACCCCAAAACTAGAAAATCTTTGTTTTATATCTAAAATTATTATTTTATATAATGGAGTATTGAGGATTGACCATTTAGGTCAAATTATTAATGATTAAACATAAGGGGCCAAAACTTTAAGTTATTAAAAATGGCGGAACGGTAATGGATAAGGGGTATTAGTACCCCACATCTAAGCTCCCTATAAAAATATGATTTTCACCCAAAAAACACTAATGTGTGCCGGAACATTTGGGTGTGTGTGTGTTTTAGAGAGAGGTTAGAGAGAGAAACACTATTCTAAAGAGAGAAAATGATGATTAAGCAAGTTTAAGTTTATAACAAGGTACCCGCACAATGCTACGGCGGCAAGTAGTTTCTATTTTACATCATGTTGCTTTTAAGAATGTAATAATATGTTATTCGCTCAATTCAATGTCACGAAAAAAGTATCATACAATGTTAGTTTTTTTTGTTTTTTTTATTTGCATAAACTATTTTACTAATTTTAAAAATAAATTCTAAAAGACATTAAAATAAGAAAAATATTTATATTTATGAAATACGGAGGGAGAAGTTAATAAAATTTTGAAAATTATGTTGATGTGGGTGGATAATTGTGTTTGTGTGAGATGGTGTTTTAGTGTTAGAGAGATATTTTAAATAGATAAAAAGTTAAAGTAAATTAGGAGAGAGGATGAAATGGTTAAAAAGGGGTATTTTAGTACATTCAAGTTAATTAAAATTAAGAGTTTTAATGTTATAAATGCATTATAAATGAGTAAGATATTCAAGATCAAAATCAAGATTTGGAGGCTATTTAGCACCATCTACAGATCTGGAAATTCACACACTAAGTTTGTGTTCTTGGTGCGAGAAAATCTAGAGAGAGAAAGTGTTATAAATTGAAGATTAAGGAGAGATTTTGCTCTGCATGTGGATGGATGTGATCTAGAAGCCAAGTGCTAATTCAACCTAAACAAGTGTTAATCTTCTAGATCAAAGGTTATAAATCTTTAATCTTTTGTGTTCTTATGTTTCTAGAGAGAGAAAGCTTGGATTTGAATTGCATGTAAGGTTTTATGAATGATTTGGTGATATAATGATTAGAGGAACATATATTAACAATTGCATGGTCTTAATTCGAGCTAAAATAATGAAATTTGATGATTTTAAGGGATAAAACGAAGTTGTGGTTTAATTGCATAAGCGTCGAGATGTGACGCGTACACGTTCGCGAAGCGACCGACACTGAGAGTGTTGTTTTGATCGATTTTCATGTGTTGATGTTTGGGTTCTAAGTATAGGTTAAAATCAGGATAAAGGACATTATTAGAGGATGGTTTCATATCTTGGACATCAGGTGACGGTACTTAGAGATGTTAATTACTTGCGATTGAAAGTTGGAATTGTTATGGGATTGCTATTAATTGTTGATGCTAAGAGATGTAGTAATAATTATTTAGTAAAAGTACATAGATGAATATGAGAGATATGAATAATTATATATGTGTACATATATAAGAGATGTGAATTAGAGATACATGATGAAGAGAATAATTAAATATATGAGAGACGTGAAGCAAAGATACATGATTATAGTAAGATATGAGTATTGTGAGAAAATACGAAATAGTAACAAATGAATTTGAGTGATTGAATAACAGTGAAAACCGTTGAGTATAAAGGAGAAGAGTTTGGAGAACATTATTTAATAATGTTGCTAGAATATTTTTATATGAGTGGTATATGAAGATTTAATTATATGATGATGATATGTATATTTATATAATGAAAGAGAATGAGCTAGTAAAAGAGATATACTATACACTTCAAGAGTTAACGTGAATAATTTAAAAGAGTAATATATTTTAGAGATACATAATAGAGAGTCAAAAATAAGAGTATATATATATATATGTCTATATATATATATATGTGTGTGTGTGTGTGTATATATATATATATATAGAAATGTGAAAAAATATAACATGTCTATATGTTTGTATATGAATATAAAAGAGAAATATGAGATGAGACAAATAAGAGATGAAGAATTAAATAGAGAAGGTGTAAAGATGCATATATATATATATATAATTTTCTTTTTATTTGATCTCATCCCTATATATATATATATATATATATCCTTATAATGAAAAGATAAATCAAAGAGTAAGAGGATAATTAGAGTTATGAATATTGCCTTTGTGGTAACAAATGTGATAATTATACATATTCCAATATGTTTATGTGTGGGATGACATAGCAATAGTTATATATGAATTTTATATACTTTTAAGAGAGATAATATGCAAACCGGTGTAATTATATATGATGTTAACCCGGATATATGGCTCACCTCGCCTGAGTGTCAATAAAGTTTTGGCGAAAGAGATGCCTCAGTGGCAATAGAGTAGTTTGAGAGACAAATTATAAATAGTGGCGTGCAGTGGGAGTAGCATGTGATGAGATCCTTGAGTTGATGAGATCAAAGGTCATATATTTATCTAGAGAATCTATACATTGATGCCCATGTTGGCATGCCTTGATGAGATCACAATTACTTGATAATTAATATCCTTGAGTTTCTTGGGGAGTTGCTCACAGGTTTTGTTGGTTAATTTTGTTCGGGTGTTGGATCGGATAAAGCTTCCGGAGGACAATTATTGAGAAAATTTGCTCACAATTACTTGATAATTAATATCCTTAAGTATCTCGAAACTATTTTATGTTGCACAACTTTAAAAAAATCCGGGCATTACATGATGACATAGTGAAGGGAAATAACTACTTGGAAACTAATAAGAACACACACAAATAAAAAAACGTAATGTAGGAAAGTGTGCTTACATCCGGTAGAGAGAATGTAGTAGTCCCCCATGTACAACCATGAGCATCAGTGACGGTGTTCAAGATAGCGGTGGCATGAAGGCAATGGTCGCAGGAAGTGCAGCGGTGGCAGCAAGACCAACGGCAGCACGAAGGCTAGCGGCGGTAGGAAGGTAGCAACGGTGTTGAGGCAGTGGTGGTTGCTCAGTGGTACATGGCTCAATAGTGATCGACGGGGAGGAAGGCAATCAATAACCCACGAAGATACGAACAGCCGCATAAAAGGGATAACCGAACAAGACACCAACAGCAGCGCAAGGTGGTGATGTAACATCCGTGGCACATTAGTTTGAGAGGGAAAGATGTAACATCCTCAAATCGGGCCAATTCGTGCGCTCCATTAGGTATGTGAAATTTATTTAAATGAATTAAATAAGAATATATTTGTAAGTATTAAAATAAAAATAGCTATTGGCCAGTTAAATGTCAATTTAAAAATAGTAATAAAAATATATAAGAATGATAAAATATTAACTGGTTTCAATCGACGTTTCCAAAAATATCCTCGTTAGATGAAACGGTTATTCAGGTGTCGTTTTGTATGTTGAAAAGGGGAACAAAATACCTTTTAAAGATAAATGAGAACTTGGGTCGGTTCTCACTTATATCATCTCAGACACACACACACTCTCACCCACGTTTACACACATACACACAAAAACTTCTCATCTCTTCTCTTGTTCTTGAAGAAGACAATTCAAAGCCAAGATCAAACAAAGAGGCTGGATTAAACAAGGATTCAAGTCTAAAAATCTGTTCTTGTTCTTCTCATCATCATCATCTTGCTACTTGTAAGCTCTCTTCATCCTTGTTCTTCATTCCAAGTTCTAGGTCATAAATGGGGCAAACGAAATTAACAATTGGAACTTGAGTTTGTGAGTTGTAATCTGTTTTAGAGTCATCTTTAAGTAGTTTAGAACTCATGTTATGAATTATAGAAGCTAACTTGATTGAATTTCAAGAATTTGACCAAATGGGCCTTTAATGGTGATTTGATGAGTCAAACTTGAATCTTATGTTAAAACATATTAGGTTAATGTTTATAGACTCCAAATGATGCCCCAAACTTAGTACATAACCTGGAAATAATTCAGAAAGGCTTGAAATTGGGTTTGGATGGAAACACAGCAGAACAGAGCTGCTGTTCGTCAGTCTGGACTGACTTCACGCCGTGAACTGCCCTCTGTTCACGCCGTGATGTCCTAGGCAGCTCACTGCTTTTCTATCGTTCGATGTTTTGGGTACATGGGTTATGCTTTGATCGTTTTGTAGCACTTTAATGATGTTTGGGGGTTAAAACTAGAACAATAGTACATGTACATGTTGTGTGGTAATCTAAATGAACTTCTATATATATGCAATAGGTAATTAAGCAATCAAGGAGATCCGAGTCCATATTGTCTTCTTTATAAGCACCAAGGTGAGTACCGGCTCTTATGAATCCAATAAAGGAAGTGTTTGAATGTTCTTTGGTTTAAACGAACCCGGTATGCTATTTATTGCACATATCCTTGTATAGTTATGTATATAAGCTTAGAAAACAAGTATTGACATGATGAATGGTATGAATGACATGTATTTAAGTACAAGTACATATATTGTGATAAATTGATGAATACAAGCTATATGTGAATGCATGCATGCTATGATCCCTGCAAAGGGTTAATGATGAACTCTATGTGTGTCCGGACAATTTGTTATTGAAGATCAGCTTCGGCTGGGTCCTAGGAGGCATTCGGGCGACAATTTGCGATCAATGGTACTCGAGTGCCATTCCTTTCAGCATATGAGGTGATCGCCTTAATTGGCTAAGCCTAATGAGCCTATGGCTCTGTAACGAGCACGTAGAGTCACTTATGTGATGAAACCAGCACGGTTGGCAGTGTTTGATTCCCCCGGTGGTTGTTATTGAGCTGGACTAGCTATTTGGCAAGATATAGCACTGCTGGACATGTCAACTTTACCACTATGTGTTACAACTTAGGTATCAGAGCCTAAGTTTGAGGGAATTGGGTACTTGAAAGAGTATTCAATCTGAAACTCGGGCCCGACCATTTTGAAGTGTTCCTAATTGGGTAAAGGGGTTTGAGTATGAGAGTTATATGATATGTACTTGTTAATAGTTAGTCTATATGTATATGTGTAAGTATAATTGCTATAATGAATGATCCTTCTTTCATATAGCAAAAGTTGAAATATGTCTGCCCAGCCGGGTGCTACTGAACAGGCCCTCAAGGAAATGGAGGATGAGGCCTCCCATATACCTCAGCAGGCTGCAGATGAGCAGTCTCGGCACCATTCTGAGGATGCTTCAGCTGATAATGTGCAACAGGCGTACATCAGACGCCTTGAGGAGGAGCTCCGTATTGCAAAGGAGCTTCTACTCAACTCTGCTTTGGGTAAACCAACCCGTAAGCCATGTTCATATAAGAAATTCTTATCGTGCCACCCACCTACCTTCGAGGGGAGTGATGACCCCACGGTTACTATGAGGTGGATTAGAGAGATGGAGCAGGCATTCGAGTCCTGCAACTACGAACCTGAATACTGCGTGAAATATGCAGTAAGGATGCTTCAAGGGTCGTGCCATCTTCTGGTGGGACACAGTCAAAGCCTCTGTCAAAAAGGAGGTACTTAATGCTCTGACTTGGTAGCAATTCAGTGAGAAAGTCCAGAGGAAGTACTGCACTGAGTATGATCTAGATAAATTGGAACATGAATTCAACAATCTCCGAAAAGGGGATAAATCTATGGAGGATCACATCGGTGCTTTTACTGATAAGATGAGGTTTGTTCCACATTGGATGACTGACAAGACTACAAAGATTCGGAGATTCGGAGATTCGTCAAAACATTACCTTTGGAGTTTTGAGATCATGTCAGAGCAGCTAGTGATATGGATCGAGCCTTTGAAACAGCTCGACTAATGGAGGGGGATCGCATCCAATGTAGGGATGAATCTGCAGGAGGAAGCAACAAGAGGAAGTTCCAATCTTCTTCTAACCCAAGTCCTTTAAAAGGACAATCTTCTGCAGGTACCAAAGTAGGCGATTACAAGAAGCCTAAATCTGATGGTCCGTGGTGCAACCAATGCCACTCCTCCCATTCTGGTGAATGTTCTAAAGCCACAAGGAGGTGTACGAGGTGTGGTATCAAAGGGCATCCGGTGGAGGAGTGCGGATACAGGGAGGATGTCTGTTTCAAATGTCACCAGTCGGGGCATAGAATAGCTAAATGCCCTCAGAACCCGAGTGCTCGAGCTGGTGGATCATCATATGAGCCGAAGAAAGACGGCGCCCCTTGTGCCAAAGGGCGTGCGTTCCAGATGACGGCCGAGGAGGCCAAGGCTGTGGGTGATGTGATTACGGGTACTTTCTTTGTTAATTATACCCCAGCATGTGTATTGTTTGATTCCGGGGCTACTTATTCTTTTGTCTCGGTATCTTTTTGTCATAAGCTGCAATTGCCTACATCTGCATTAACTGATCCGATTATAGTAGAGACCGCTAATGGTAGAATAGTTTCTATTGCTGATAAAGTTCCTATCGCGGTTATCTATATTGATGGCATTAGTTTCCCTATTTCATTCCTTAGCATGCCTATTGCTGGGTTTGATATTGTGATTGGAATGGACTGGCTCAGCACTCGCAATGCTGAGATTCTGTGTTCTAAGAAGATTATCAAGTTTCCTTTATCAGATGGGTCTTATGCAATAGCAAGGGGGAATGACGGGAATCTGACATTCCTATCATCTCAGTTATCAAAGCTTCTAAGTCATTGGCGAAAGGTTGTACATCCTACTTAGCATATGTTATTGAAGCTAAGATGGAGAAGCAACCAGTTGAAGACATCAGGGTAGTGTCAGAATATCCTAAGGTGTTTCCAAATGAATTACCCGGGCTGCCTCCAGTCAGGGATGTTGAATACAAGATCGATCTTGTTCTAGGAGCTACTCCGGTGGCTAAAGCTCCATATCGTCTCGCTCCTTCAGAGATCTGCGAGATGATGAATCAAATACAAGAACTACTTGACAAGGGCTTCATTCGCCCAAGCTCTTCTCCTAGGGGAGCTCCAATTCTATTCGTCAAGAAGAAAGATGGCACTATGCGAATGTGCATAGATTATAGGGAGCTTAATAAGCGAACTGTAAAGAACAAATACCTACTCCCGCACATAGATGATTTGTTTGATCAATTGCAGGGAGCAACGTGCTTTTCCAAGATTGACCTTCGATCAGGGTATCATCAGGTATGGGTTCATACTGAAGACATACCGAAGACTGCTTTCGTACACGCTACGGCCATTATGAATTCTTGGTTATGCCATTCAGCTTAACCAATGCACCAGCTATCTTCATGGATCTCATGAACCGAGTTTATCGTCCATTTCTGGACAGGTTCGTGATAGTCTTTATCGATGACATTCTAATCTTTTCAAAAACGAAAGCTGAACATGAATCACATCTTCATCAAGTTCTCGATACTCTCAGACGAGAACAACTTTATGCCAAACTTTCTAAATGTGAGTTTTGGCTTTAGGAGGTGCACTTTCTTGGCCATGTTATCTGCAGGGATGGTGTTAAAGCAGACCCTGCTAAAGTAGAGGCAGTGATGAATCGGGAGGTTCCCAAAACTCCTACAGAGATCAAGAGTTTTCTTGGTCTAGTTGGCTATTATCGGCTGTTTATCCACGATTTTTCTAAACTCGCTTGTCCTCTTACTAAACTGACACGGAAGGATGTTGCTTATGTGTGGTCTGATGCACAGGAGCAATCCTTTCAATCTTTGAAGCGGATCTTTTGTGAAGCTCCGATTCTTACATTGCCTAACGGGTCGGAGGATTTTATCGTTTATTATGATGCATCTTACTCTAGATTGGGTTGTGTTCTAATGCAACGCAATAATGTGATTGCCTATGCTTCAAGGCAATTAAAACCGCATGAAAAGAACTACCCAATACACGATCTTGAACTCGCAGTAGTTGTATTTGCACTGAAGCTGTGGAGACATTACTTATATGGCACAATATGCACGGATCACAAAAGCTTACAATATGTCTTTTCTCAAAAAGGACTCAATATAAGGCAATGACACTAGATTGAGTTAATCAAAGACTATGATTGTGATATCCGTTATCATCCGGGCAAAGCTAATGTAGTAGCTGATGCCTTGAGCAGAAAAGGGGTTTCAACTGAAGCCAAATTCATGAAGCTTACTGTGGTTCCTGATATTATTTTAAAATTGAGGGAATCACAGCAATTGGCTCTACAGGAGGAAATCTGAAAGCTGAGACTATGAGGAAGACAAAGGATCAGCTAGCTGAAGATAGTCAGGGTTTGAAGACTTTTCAATCCCGAATCTAGGTACCATTAATTGGAGACAACCGTGATCTGATATTATAGGAAGCACACAATTCCAGGTTGTCTATTCATCCATGTATTACAAAGATGTATTGGTGGCCTACTTTTAAAAGAGACATTGCTTCATTCGTGGAGAAGTGTCAAATATGTGCACAAGTGAAAACCAAGCATCAAAGGCCTTATGGCAATCTTCAAAAGCTTGACATTCTAGAATGTAAGTGGGATCATACTACAATGGATTTTGTCACCAAGTTACCTAAGACACTGAAGGGGCATAATATGATTTAGGTCATTGTTGACCGATTAACCAAAAGTGCCCATTTTCTTGCTACAAACGAATCTGCATCATTGACACGCCTAGTTCAACTCTATATCAACGAGATTGTCACACGTCATGGTTTACCTTATTCTATTGTTTCTGACCGTGACTCTCGTTTCGTGTCTAACTTCTGGCAAAGCTTGCAGCGTGAGCTTGGCACACGGGTTCATCTGAGTACTTCTTATCATCCACAAATGGATTGTCAGTCTGAAAGAACAATTTAGACTCTTGAAGACATGCTTAGGGCATGTGTACTTGAATATGGTGGTTCTTGGGATTCTCATCCCCTTTGATAGAGTTTGCTTATAATAACTCTTATCATTCTAGCATTGGGATGCCACCATATGAGATGTTATACGGGAGGCGTTGTCGCACTCCCACTTGTTTGCTTGAACCAGGTGAGAAGCAGTATGCCGGACCTGAAATTGTGCAGATTACTTTTGATAAGGTCAAGATAGCTCTGGAGAACTAAAAGCGGCTCGTGATCGTCAAAAGATATATGCAGACCCAAAGCGCTGACCTGTTGAATTCAGTGTGGGTGATCGGGTTTTCTTGAAGGTATCCCCTTGGAAGGGTGTAATTCGGTTTGGACGCAAAGGTAAGCTGAGTCCATGTTATATTGGTCCATTCAGAATTACCCGAAAAGTCAAAGAGCAGACTGTATCTTTTGAAATACCTTATGAGCTATCTAGTATTCACAACACTTTCAATGTATGCTATTTGAGAAAGTGTAAAGTTGAGGAAAACCAAGTTCTACCTCTGTAAGAGTTGAAGGTTGATTCAGCTAAACGTCTTGTAGGGGAGCAAGTTGAAATTCTTAATGCAAAGACAAAGAAGCTGCGTAAGAAGATGATCAGACTGGTTCTTGTCAAGTGGAAGCACAGCCTAGGTCCCAACATGACATAGGAAACTGAGGATGACATGAAGGCACGATACCCTCACCTAATCCCAGTTGAACAGATTCCGAGGAGGGAATCTTTTTACGGGAGGTAGAGTTGTAACATCCTCAAATCGGGCCTATTCGTGTGCTCCATTTGGTATGTGAAATTTATTTAAATGAATTAAATAAGAATATATTTGTAAGTATTAAAAGAAAAATAGCTATTGGCCAATTAAATGTGAATTTAAAAATAGTAATAAAAATATATAAGAATGATAAAATATTAACTGATTTCAAACGAGGTTTCAAAAAATATCCTCGTTAGTTGAAACGGTTATTCGGGTGTCGTGTTGTATGTTGAAAAGGGGAACAAAATACCTTTTAAAGATAAATGAGAACTTGGGTCGGTTCTCACTTATATCATCTCAGACACACACACTCTCACCCACGTTTACACACATACACACACACACAAACTGTAACGCCGTATTTCTAACCCAAAAATTTTCACTTTTAATTACACTGCGGAAGCGTTTATAAACACAAAAGTGATTACAACTAATTACAAACCACTGTTTACAAAATATCAGTATTACAAAACACGGCTCGTCACAAATACTTTATCAGAGTCCTAGGTGATTACTCCCCAAGCTAATCACTCTCAGCCGAGCCGCTGACTTACCAAAACCTGTAAAAAGAGTAAGAGGTAGGGGATTAGCACAAAGCTAAGTCAATTGAGTAACACACAACAGATATATCAGCCTGAACCGCATGTATCAACAACCACAAAATAAGCACCCTGGGAAGACCGGCGGTTCTGCAAGAACCTACAACCAATGCCGGCCAAAGCAAAGGTTTACCGATAGTTCATTTGCTATTCTCACACAGTATCATCCTCTTGTAACAACAAATGCATCCCAAGGTCCTGATACTGCTTAGCCAATAGCAAATGAACCCAGCCCATAAGCCCAGTCGTAAACTGACTTCCCTTCCAACATGTATACATATCACAGAATACAATAATTAACATTCACAGTTAATTAACCAACATATATACAATCTATCCAACAATAGTTGCAACCAAACCAGTACAACTAATATCATCCTTGAGTAATCATCCACTCACCTCAAGCTTTCAGCTTTCCACTCAGTGATCTAATGTTACTGAGCCTTGTCTGTCCGTGAGAACACAACAACCAACCATTAGTAACCAACTCATAAATATATATATATATATATATATTTCAACATATATATTTATATCCATTTAATCAAACATAAACATGTAAGATTCTCATATGAATGCACATATAACACATAGCATTAAACAATGCAAATCAACAAATCAAAACTGTCGGATTTCATATGAAATCTGACACTACTATCGGATTTGCACTAAATCCGCAACCACCATCGGAATCCGCCACTTTGTATCGGATTTGAAGGAATCCGATACACCCATCGGATTTCCACACTTGTATCTCAGCTTGGCATCCACAATCGGATTTCATGCTTGGAATCCACCATCGGATTCAAACACCCGGGTTTCACTAGTTTCGGATTTATCATGCTCCGGATTCAAGAGTATCGGATTTCATACATCCGGATTTCACAATCGGTTTTCATCATCATTACCACAATCCGCCATCTTCATAGCTTCAAGAATCCGATAACTTCAATCCTTGCATACATCTCATATCCAGATCATAAACAAGTTCATAGAACCACATATAAACATGTTTAAACACACAAGCATGCATCAAAACACCTTTAACACCCCATGAACACTAAATCCGATAACTTCATATGATGTTCACATTAAAACCGTAGCATGTTAATACTATCCAAAGCATATTAATAGGAATCAAATTAGAAACACAAACCTTTTTAACTTTGAATCACAAATCCACAATTATCAATAATCCGATTACTTTGTTCTTCCTTTCTTCTTTTGCTCTTAGTTTCACCCTCAAATTACACACACATACAATACTTCAAAGTGAAGTAATAGAAACACAAACCTACGTATACATGTTAATTAAGTATGAGGTGTCATTCTAATAACCCTTAGGCACATGCATACACACACCACAAAACGGAGCCAACTTTCCCCGCTTCCCAAAACGGAGAACCCCCTTCCATGGAGAAACCTTCAGATATACCAATTCCCCTTCAATAAATACAACTGAACTACGACGTGGATCAGCATACATCTTTTGTTGATCCCTCGCAGCTTTCAATTTATCTCGCACAATAGCTACTTTATGTGCGGTGATCTGCACAATATCAGGCCCAGCATATTGTTTCTCACCCACCTCTAACCAACACGTAGGAGTACGGCAGCGATGACCATATAACATCTCATAAGGCGGCATACCGATACTCGAATGATAAGAATTATTGTACGCGAATTCGATTAACGGCAGATGGGAATCCCAAGAACCTCCGTATTCTAACACACCTGCCCGCAGCATATCCTCAAGTGTTTGAATTGTTCACTCAGATTGCCTGTCTGTCTGGGGGTGGTAAGCTGTACTCAGATTCACACGTGTACCCAACTCCCGCTGTAAACTGTTCCAGAAGTTCGAAAAACCTGGAATCTCTATCTGATACGATCGAAAGCGGTATACCATGTCGGGAAACAACTTCATCTATATACAACTGAGCCAACTTACTGAGTGATGCCGTCTCACTGATAGCCAAGAAGTGAGCACTCTTGGTCAATCTGTCCACGATCACCCAAATCATATCATTATTCATCTACGTACGTGGAAGTTTCGTTACGAAATCCATCGTTATGTGCTCCCAATTCCACTCTGGGATCTGCAACTGTTTAAGTGATCCATAGGGTTTCTGGTGCTCTGCCTTAACCTGTGCACAAATATGGCAAGACTCCACAAACTGTGCAACATCCGTCTTCATTGTAGGCCACCAATACAGCACCTTTAGATCGTTATACATTTTTGTGCTACCTGGATGAACAGATAGTCTAGACTTGTGAGCTTCAGTCATAATCAAGTTCCGAAGACCTCCAAGCAAAGGCACCCAAACACGAGATTGATAAACCTTCAATCCCCTAGAATCATCAGTCAAGTCATTCTTTTTCTTAGTCATAATCTCAGACTTCAGGTTTTCATCCTTCAAGGCTTCCAACTGAGCTGCCTTTAATCTGTCAATCAAGTCGGAGACTATTTCAATTCGCATAAACTTGACATGTTCACTAACTCCCTTGCGACTCAAAGCATCGGCTACCACGTTGGCTTTCCCGGGATGATAGCGAATCTCGCAATCATAATCTTTAACAAGTTCCAGCCATCGTCTCTGTCGCATATTGAGTTCTTTCTGCAAAAATACATACTGCAGGTTTTTGTGATCCGTAAAAATGACGCACTTTGTACCATAAAGATAGTTTCTCCACAATTTTAACGCAAAAACCACAGCTGCCAACTCTAAATCATGGGTTGGATAGTTCTTCTCATTAGGTTTCAACAGACGAGAAGCATACGCAATCACTCTATCCCGTTGCATCAACACACAACCCAACCCTGCCAATGACGCGTCACAGTAAACTATGATGTCATCTGACCCATCCGGTAAAGCAAGAATAGGAGCCTGGCACAAGAGTCGTTTCAACGTCTGAAAGGCTCTCTCCTGTTCATCACGCCATCTAAATGGAACCTCCTTGCGAGTCAATTTAGTCATGGGATTTGCAATCTCAGAAAAGTCTTTAATAAATCTTCTGTAATACCCAGCCAAGCCCAAGAAGCTTTTAATCTCAGAAGGCGACTTCGGAGCCTCCCAGTTCATCACTGCTTCTATCTTTGCCGGATCAACCTTGACTCCATCACTGCAAATGACATGCTCCATAAAGTGAACTTCTCGCATCCACAATTCACACTTCGAATACTTGGCATACAACTGCTCTTGTTTTAACGTCTCAAGAACCTATCTCAAGTGAATCTCATGATCAGCTTCAGATTTTGAATAAACCAGAATGTCGTCAATAAATACTATCACGGCTTTATCCAGAAACGGTCGACAAACCCGGTTCATCAAATCCATAAACACTGCAGGTGCATTAGTCAAACCGAACGGCATGACTAAAAACTCATAATGGCCATACCTGGTACAGAAAGCAGTCTTAGCAACATCCCCGTCAGAAACTCGTACCTGGTGATAACCCGATCTCAAATCAATCTTTGAGAAATACGAAGCACCCTGCAACTGATCAAACAATCATCAATCCTGGGCAGAGGGTATTTATTCTTCACTGTCCGCTTATTCAGTTCCCTGTAATCTATACACATTCGTAGAGTACCATCTTTCTTTTTCACAAACAAGACTGGTGCACCTCACGGTGAAGAACTCGGACGAATAAATCCCCGGTCCAACAAATCCTCGATCTAACAAATCCTGAATCTCCCTCATCATCTCCCTTATCTCAGAAGGAGCCAACCGATAAGGAGATCTAGCCACTGGATTAGAACCTGGTATCAACTCAATCTTGTACTCTACCTCACGAACGGGAGGTAACCCAGGTAACTCATCCGGAAACACTTCAGGAAAATCTGATACAACCTCGCACATCAGTAACTGCCCTCTATTCTTTTCTAGCATCAATCGCATATGCTAGAAAACACTTGCATCCCTTACTCAAGGATTTCTTGGCTTTCAACATCGAAATGATAGGAAACACGGACTTGTTCCTTTCCCCTCGAGCCACCACACGCGACCCATCAAATAATGGAAACAAAATCAGCTTCCTATGACATTTAATACTCGCCCTGTGCTTACTCAGGCAATCCATCCCCAACACCACATCAAAACCCGCTAATGGCATCAACAAGAATGATACAGGAAAGCACTTACCATCTATGTCAATTTCAGCACCCGTCACAGAAGTCGTAACAGGTACTATCTTACCATCGGCTACTTCTATATCAATCGGCACAGAGATACTAGTAGTAGGCAATTTCAACTTAGCACAAAATGCTACAGAAATAAAGGAGTGATTCGCCCCAGAATCAAACAATACACGAGCAGGTAAGGAGTTTATAAAGAACGTACCGGTGATCACGTCATCAGTGACAGTAGCATCATCTACTGTCATCCGGAACGCCCTACCCTCCGGAGTCGGAAGATTCTTTCTTTCCTGCCTTCCCGCTGTAGACGATCCCCCAACCGCCCCTGCCCCTGTCCCTGACCCTGTCCCAACCCCGGGTCTCCTCCCTGTAAGGCAATCACCTGCCCTGTGCCCCTCCTGATGACAGTTCCAAAATACGTTACGGGGATACCTACAATCTTTCAATTCATGCCCGTGGGTTCCACATCTCACGCAACGCATAGTCTGAGCAGTACACTGCCCCGTGTGAGAAGACCTGCACCTCGTGCACCATTACAATTTACTCCCTGAATCCCCGGAAGATACCTTTCTGTTTTGGCTGCCCTGGGACTGGTTACCCTGCCATTTCTACTTCTGTTGGTTACCCCCACCCTGGTCATACCTCGGCTTCTGCAAAGCCGCCTCATCCTTGCTCTGTTTGTCTTTGGCCTGGATGTCCCCCTCAGCAGATTTTGCCAAGGTAAAAGCCTGGGACAGAGATCCAGCCAATCTCGTGGTGCTCCTGTACTCTGGCAACAATGCCCTGATAAAGTGCTGAAACTGGGAAGATTCATCAGGCACCCACTGAGTCACAAATCTCAGTTTAGAATTGAACTGTTCAATCAGTTCATCCACCGTCATCTTTCTCGTCATCTTCAGTTCCATGAACTCCTACCTAATTTTATTCAATTCGAAGGCATTGCAGTATTGTTCGCACAATTTATCTCTGAATTGATTCCACATAATCGAATCCATTTGTGCTCTTGATAAATATCTGGCAATGGAATCCCACAAAACCATTGCTTTGCCTTTGAGCATCCGGGTGGCAAAACACACTCTTATCTCATCTTCACAATTGCAAGCATCCAAAATCCTTGTAGTATCCCTCAGCCAGTTCAAAGTAACATTGGGATCCGTGCTTCCGTGGTATTCATCCGGTTTACAATCCAAGAACTGCTTGTAAGTACACGGCTGCCTGTATCCCATACCTGGTGGAAATCCAATAAATGGATAAGAATAAGATCCTTGTGGCATGGACCCCTGTGGAACAGATACTTACGGATAGGGTCCCTAAGGAAACAACGGATAATAAAAGGGTTGTGTCATCGGTTGAGTAAACGGTAGTATCGGCATTGACATCGGAGGAACCTCTGCCAATGTAGTCACTGCTGGAAAGATAGGGGGTATCGCAACCGTAGTTGATGTTATAGGAATAACCGGTGGTTGTGCTGCAGAAGCCTGCCTTTGCTGCTCCAATTCTGATCTCAAATCTTGCAGCTGACCTTCCAGTTGGAATATATACTCTTCCTTGTCATCAACCGCTGTACCAGATGTACCAGCGTTACTTGGAATCTCAACTGTTGCGGTAGGAACCTCAGCAGTAGTTGGGACAGTAGGGGTACCGGTTGAGTAATCACGTCCAACCATTGTTATTGGTAACAATCACATCACCTCACGATTTATTAGATAAATCCGTTAGTACACAACATACTAACCCCACCACAATCCAATTCACCCCAATCCCACACCCAAGGAGTAATCGACCTACCACGAGCCAAGATTTGGGAATGTAACACTTCCACTATGCCTACACTGCCAAACCAAGGCTCTGATACCAAACTTGTAACACCGTATTTTTAACCCAAAATTTTTCACTTTTAATTACACTGTGGAAGAATTTATAAACACCAAAGTAATTACAACTAATTACAAACCACTGTTTACAAAATATCAGTATTACAAAACACGGCTCGTCACAAATACTTTATCAGAGTCCTAGGTGATTACTCCCCAAGCTAACCACTCTCAGCCGAGCCGCTGACTTACCAAAACCTGTAAAAAGAGTGAGAGGTGGGGGATTAGCACAAAGCTAAGTGAATGGAGTAAAACACAATAGATATATCAGCCTGAACCGCATGATATCAACAAACACGAAATATGCACCCTGGGAAGACCGGCGGTTCTGCAGGAACCTACAACAAATGCCGGCCAAAGCAGAGGTTTACCGATAGTCCATTTGCTATTCTCACACAGTATCATCCTCTGGTAACAACAAATGCATCCCAAGGTCCTGATACTGCTTAGCCAATAGCAAATGAACCCATCCCATAAGCCCAATCGTAAACTGACTTCCCTTCCAACATGTATACATATCATAGAATACAATAATTGACATTAAGAGTTAATTAACCAACAGATATAAAATCTATCGAACAATAGTTGCAACCAAACCAGTACAACTAATATCACCCTTGAGTAAACATCCACTCACCTCAAGCTTTCAGCTTTCCACTAAGTGATCTAATGTTAATGAGCCTTGTCTGTCCCTGAGAACACAACAACCAACCATTAGTAACCAACTCATAAATATATATATATTTCAACATATATATTTATATCCATTTAATCAAACATAAACATGTAAGATTCTCATATGAATGCACATATAACACATAGCATTAAACAATGCAAATCAACAAATCAAAACTGTCGGATTTCATATGAAATATGACACTACTATCGGATTTGCACTAAATCCGCAACCACCATCGGAATCCGCCCCTTTGTATCGGATTTGAAGGAATCCGATACACCCGTCGGATTTCCACACTTGTATCTCAGGTTGGCATCCACAATCGGATTTCATGCTTGGAATCCACCATAGGATTCAAACACCCGGGTTTCACTAGTTTCGGATTTATCATGCTCCGGATTCAAGAGTATCGGATTTCATACATCCGGATTTCACAATCGGTTTTCATCATCATTACCACAATCCGCCATCTTCATAGCTTCAAGAATCCGATAACTTCAATCCTTGCATACATCTCATATCCAGATCATAAACAAGTTCATAGAACCACATATAAACATGTTTAAACACACAAGCATGCATCAAAACACCTTTAACACCCCAAGAACACTAAATCCGATAACTTCATATGATGTTCACATCGAAACCGTAGCATGTTAATACTATCCAAAGCATATTAACAGGAATCAAATTAGAAACACAAACCTTTTTAACTTTGAATCACAAATCCACAATTATCAACAATCCGATTACTTTGTTCTTCCTTTCTTCTTTTGCTCTTGGTTTCACACTCAAATTACACACACATACAATACTTCAAAGTGAAATAATACAAACACAAACCCACGTATACATGTTAATTAAGCATGAGGTGTCATTCTAATAACCCTTAGGCACATGCATACACACACCACAAATAAGAATTATTGCAGAACTTTAAAAAAATCTGGGCATTACATGATGACATAGTGAAGGGAAATAACTACTTGGAAACTAATAAGAACAAACACAAATAAAAAAAACGTAATGTAGGAAAGTGTGCTTACATCCGGTAGAGAGAATGTAGTAGTCCCCCATGTACAACCATGAGCAGCGGTGGCAGGAAGGCAGTAGTCGCAGGAAGTGCAGCGGTGGCAGCAAGACCAACGGCAGCACGAAGGCTAGCAGCGGTAGGAAGGTAGCAACGGTGTTGAGGCAGTGGTGGCTGCGTAGTGGTACATGGCTCAATAGTGATCGACGGGGAGGAAGACAATCAACAACCCACGAAGATACGAACAACCGCATAAAAGGGATAACCGAACAAGACACCAACCGCAGCGCAGGGTGGTGATGTAACATCCGTGGCACATCAGTTTGAGAGGGAAAGATGTAACATCCTCAAATCGGGCCTATTCATGCGCTCCATTAGGTATGTGAAATTTATTTAAATGAATTAAATAAGAATATATTTGTAAGTATTAAAAGAAAAATAGCTATTGGCCAGTTAAATGTCAATTTAAAAATAGTAATAAAAATATATAAGAATGACAAAATATTAACTGGTTTCAATGGACGTTTCCAAAAATATCCTCGTTAGTTGAAACGGTTATTCAGGTGTCGTGTTGTATGTTGAAAAGGGGAACAAAATACCTTTTAAAGATAAATGAGAACTTGGGTCGGTTCTCACTAATATCATCTCAGACACACACACACTCTCACCCACGTTTACACACATACACACTCACAAACTTCTCATCTCTTCTCTTGTTCTTGAAGAAGACAATTCAAAGCCAAGATCAAACAAAGAGGCTGGATTAAACAAGGATTCAATTCTAAAAATCTGTTCTTGTTCTTCTCATCATCATCATCTTGTTACTTGTAAGCTCTCTCCATCCTTGTTCTTCATTCCAAGTTCTAGGTCATAAATGGGGCAAACGAAATTAACAATTGGAACTTGAGTTTGTGAGCTGTAATCTGTTTTAGAGTCATCTATAAGTAGTTTAAAACTCATGTTATGAATTATAGAAGCTAACTTGATTGAATTTCAAGAATTTGGCCAAATGGGCCTTTAATGGTGATTTGATTATTCAATCATGAATCTTATGTTAAAACATGTTAGGTTAATGTTTATAGACTCCAAATGATGCCCCAAAGTTAGTACATAACCTGGAAATTATTAAGAAAGGCTTGAAATTGGGTTTGGATGGAAACACAGCAGAACAGAGCTGCTGTTCGTCAGTCTGGACTGACTTCACGCCGAGAACTGCCCTCTGTTCACGCCGTGAAAGCCAGGGCAGCTCACTGTTTTGCTGTCGTTAGATGTTTTGGGTACATGGGTTATGGTTTGATCGTTTTTAGCACTTTAATGGATGTTTGGGGGTTAAAACTAGAACAATAGTACATGTACATGTTGTGTGGTAATCTAAATGAACTTATATATATATGCCATAGGTAATTAAGCAATCAAGGAGAGCCGAGTCCATATTGTGTTGTTTATAAGCACCAAAGTGAGTACCGACTCTTATGAATCCAATAAAGGAAGTGTTTGAATGTTATTTGGTTTAAACGAACCCGGTATGCTATTTATTGCACATAGCCTTGTATAGTTATGTATATAAGCTTAGAAAACAAGTATTGACATGATAAATGGTATGAATGACATGTATTTAAGTACAAGTACATATATTGTGATAAATTGATTAATACAAGCTATATGTGAATGCATGCATGCTATGATCCCTGCAAAGGGTTAATGATGAACTGTATGTGTGTCCGGACAATTTGTTATTGAAGGTCAGCTTCGGCTGGGTCCTATGAGGCCTTCGGGCGACAATTCGGGATCAATGGTACTCGAGTGCCATTCCTTTCAGCATATGAGGTGATCGCCTTAATTGGCTAAGCCTAATGAGCCTATGGCTCCGTACCGAGCAGGTAGAGTCACTTATGTGATGAAACCAGCACGGTTGGCAGTGTTTGATTCCCCCGGTGGTTGTTATTGAGCTGGACTAGCTATCTGGCAATATATAGCACTACTGGACATGTCAGCATTACCGCTATGTGTTAGGATAGCACTGAATGCTCATTCTTGAATCATGACTTGCTATTATTGTACTCATACCTGTCAGTATTCACTAGCTATTTTAAATAGCTAATGTTGTTGTTGTTTCCCTTTTTCAGACAAAGAATAGGCAGGCCTGGTGAGTGGGGAACACTTGTAGCTGTTGTACAGACTTTTGTTGGAACACTGCTTTTTGGTAAATAATATACAATGGTCGGTTTAGTTAAAGTAACACCGGTTGGCATGTTTGGCTATTTTTGTATTGTATATTTGTATATACGTCAAATATGTGTTTTAAACTGTAATAGTTAATAGGCTTGGGTTTGTTTATTATTTCAAAATTCCGCTGCTTTGTTTTTCAAATTTGGTTAAGTTAACTAACAGGTAAACATTCAATTTACAAACGGATCCATGCAGTTTGAAAACTCAAATTTTATCTGATTTTAAGGTTTCAAAGGCGGTGTTACAAAAGAAACATGTCTTATAAGGGTGTAAATATCTCTCCTAGCATGAGGCCTTTTGGGCAAAGTGGACTATCGTGCTACGGGGTTTGTGTTGTTATAGGTGACGCAGTTGTGAACAACGGCGATAAAAACCATTCGAGCAGGAGAGGAAGCACGAGGGGGCTACGGATAATAAACTCATGAGGAGAGGAAGATGGCGGGAGGGCTGTAGAGAAGCACGACATGTGCTAGGAAAAAAGAAAGCAGGCAACGGAAGCTTTAGGTTATGCGAGACAAGGGAAAAGGCTCTGATACCATGTTGGATAAAACTCTCTTAGGTTTTGCATTGCATTACATGTCATTATATAAATAAAGTAATTACATAAAGGACCCATACTATATACAATTGTAAAAGAATAAAATACTTATCTCAAATCTAACACTTAGTAAGGCAAACAATTCTTGGCACGATGCAATACTCTACGTGAACTGAAGAGGACCAAATTCGACACAGGCATGACAAGAAATAGAGTTGAGTATGAAATAGGTCGACCCAAAAATAACATGAAAAAAGTTGACACGAACGTCTAAAGTTGCTCTCTTTAACGTGACTTATTTAATAATATTAAAAAACAAAAAACACATTTAACTTAAGATAATAAAAAATTTAAAAGTAATAAACTTATAATAAACATTGGCGATTTAAATGTTGGCGGTGTTTCAATACTTTAAATGTATAAGACCGGCCACATCGGCAGGTTACCCGAGGGCGGGTTTCCATCCCAATGCGATGGGAACACCATCGCCCCAACCCAATGAGTGCCGGAACCCGTTGCGGGTGTTTGTTTTTTTTTCTTTTTTACGGTTTTCCAACGGTGAAATATATATATATATATATATATATATATATATATCTTTTTTTCTAAAAAGTCCAACACAACATATCATTCAACCCCGAACACGGTGTCTTCTGATGCACGTGTTCACTTCGACCTCAACGACCAGGATGATGAGGTTCACATCGAGGAACCTCAATGAACGGGGCGGGACAAAGCAAAACGTGCAAACCGAGAAAGAAGCACGAATAAAGATGACGTGATGACGGGTGTATTGGTATATGTCGGCATGTTCAATTTAGAGAATGAAAAATTGCTCAACGTGGAGCAAGAGAAATTTCAACTTGCGAGGGAAAAAACCGAAGCTGCAAAGATGAAATCTGAAGCGGCAATGATGAAAGCGGAGGCGGCAAGAAAACGAGAGCTTCGAAAAGATTGCGAGTTTTTCTTATCTCCACGCACTCATCTCTCGGGTGAGCAATTGGATTTCGTTATTAAATAAAAAGAGGAGCTTCGAGGATAATACGGGTGGTAGATTGTAGTTTTTTATTTTATAAATTATGAATTTTTCACTTTTTAATTTGAAATTATTTAATGAAACTTATGAAATATTATTAATTATTTTATATTTTATTGTCTTTGAAATAATTAAATTATTTAAATTAAAACAAAAAATAGAAAAGAGATAGGGTTGAAGAGGGTTGGATGTGAGGACTTGTAAATTTGATAGGGTTGAAGGTAAAAGATGATATGGATGCTGATATGATAATAAGTTTGATGGAATAACTTGGGTTTAATACGTGGTCTAATAATATAATTGATAGTTAAATAAGGTGACACTTGGAACCTACATAAATCCTTTTACTTTTTAATTTATGCCAACATTTTCCTTATTATTCAATCTTTATATCTTGAACATGAAAAGCAAATATACAATACTTAAGATATTTTTAATTCATTTTCTGCTTCAAAACTCGTATAAATACGTACATGCATATATTTCACCATGAATGTAAGGATGGCCAACACATAAAAATTAAAATATAAATGCTTAAAATAAAATGAAAAAGATCGAAATGTTTAAGATTGGGAATGTACGTGGTGAGATATACTTCAGCGAATGTGAACCGACACTATGTGTAGATTTAAACCGATTCAAATTTTCGTTAACGCGTTACGCTCAACATAACGTTTAGGGGGTGTTTGTTTAAGCTTTTTTTAAAAGGCTTAAGCTTACGAGCTTAAGAGCTTTTGAGCTTATGAGCTTATAAGCTTTTGAGAAAAAAAAGTGTTTGGGTTAGCTTATAACTTATGAGTTAATAAATTTCTTTTAAAAATGTAGAAAATGACCAAAAAGGGCTTCCTTACATTAGCTTATTAATATATAATGACTAAAAAGGGGGTATAAAGGTAAAATTATAAAAATAAGCTCATATGAAAGAAAATAAGCTAGTTCAAGATAATTTATGAAAAATGACTTATTTTATTAAAAATAAGCCAATAAGCTTAAGCTAATAAGCTTAGCCAAACACCTAAAACATAATAAGCTCAAAATTATGAATTTTTTCAAACAACAAAAGATTTCACAAAGGAAAAAAGCGAAAGTATGGAAAAACTATTCTAACTAATTTATTGAAAAATATAAAAATGAAGTTTTGCAACAAAAATATTCATAAATTGATTTATTAGAATAGAAAAAAACAAACATGGAAAAAGAACACAAATAGAATAAAACAAATTAAATTTTAACTGTTAACAATAATAATTGAAAAATATGCTATACCATTTTGTTAAATCAGATAAAAAAACTTTATTAATTATTTATTTTTCTCTTGAAAGTTTTAATATATAATTTGTGGTGTAAATCAAAGTATAGATTGGTAACCAATCTTTATATACATTTCAATATAAATCTATATCTATATCTATTATTAAAAGTATTACTTTCTTACTAATAATAGTAATAAAAAAATTCTATCAACCAATGACAATCCTCTATTTTAAAATTTTGACCTTTATTGACTGAAATTTTGAAAAGATCTGGACTAAAAAAACACGGACCCTCTCTCATTTAGAGGATACAACTTCCAGACGTCCCGTATACGCCTCCTTCACTTTAAATTATATCCTTATCAAAAAAATACTCTCATAGAAACCTCTAAGCACCCGCCCTACCTCTGTCCAATCCATTGTCTCTTTGATTTCATTTTCGTCGATTCTCTCTCAAACCCTAGACGGCAAAGCGATTACCCATAGATCCTCTCCTTCTACAGAACTCGAAATTCACACGCTAAGTGTGTGTTTTTGGTGTGAGAAAATCTAGAGAGAGAGTGTTAGAAATTGAAGATTAAGAAAAGATTCTGCTTCGCATGTGGATGGATCCATCTAGAAGCTGTTATCAAGTGTTAATTCAACAGAAAAAAGTTTGAATCTCCTAGATCAAAGGTTAAAGCTTGGATGGTCTTAATTCGAGCTAAAATAATGGAATTTGATGATTTTTAGTGATAAAACTATTTGTTCCATTTATATACACAACCTGAATGTTTTTGCCCAATGTTCTACATTTATAGTTTGAACTCATTTAATATGAATTCTTATATATTTAGTTTAAGTTGATTTGTTTCTTTGATTCCAAGTAATTTAGAATTCCCCAATGAAAATGTAGTAAAATATTATAGTCACTACCACAATTGCCTTTCAACCAAGTAAAATAAGATGATGATAGTTGAAGACTTTGGCAAGCGCAAACATTTATTCCATGCTTATATTCATTTAGAAATGTAGTTATACTTTACCACTGATATGATAAATATTTGTCTGTATGAGGAGTAATCAATCCTAATAGATGTTGTTTTGATTTGGTCTTGTGTAAAGAAAGCAATTTGAGTGCTTATTTCATGACTGTTACTCCTGTTTATCACCATGTTTTTTTTTTTTTTTGAAAAAAACTTCCATTTTTTCAAAAATTGAGAAGATATAAAGTGAATTTATGTGTTAAAGACTATTTATAACTTGTGGGTTGTTTCTTTTAGGTTCATAACTTGCATTTTTGAGAAGTAGAGAAGATATATATTGAATTTCCCAAAGCAGTAGTGCTACTTGATCTTTTAGCTTTCAACATAAACTTACGAAAGTGAACGTCACCTAGAGAAGATGTTTTATTTGTATCATGCGCTAAACCAATTGTTTGTGCTCTTGACGTGCATGGTTACAATTTTTCTATCAAACCGAATTCCTTAAAACATTGTTGTTCGTGATTGTTTACTAGTTCTCTTTTATTATACATGTTTGTAGTATTTTACACTTTACATGTTTAAAGTTACGTTAAGTATCCCCATTATTTTATATTTTTGGTAATAGTCTTATACACTGTAACATGTTTAATGTATCTCAAGATTTATTATTCAATAACTATTCTCGGCTCCCTTTTTCATATATGATGTTATATTTTTTTAGGTTTGCTTCTATGATGAATGTGATCTCCACGGCTCTATCAGCTAGTTTTAACATAATATTATAGTTATCTATTGGAATCATTCTTTTTATCTGCAAAAAATGTGAGAAGTAATCTCATGCACTTATTTATATTTGATCTAGTGATCTAGATTAATCATGTTTTTTAATTTTTTTTAATCAAAAAGGGTATAATAATAAATCAAAACTTCTCTCTCTCTCCAATCTATTTCCCTCTCCTAATTTTTCAAACAAAATAAATTATAAATAATTTAATATTAAATTAACAATTTTACAGTGTTCAACGATGAACACCTATTACAGGTTTTCCATTGTTACTATGTTCAATAATGAACACAACAAAAACTATACGAGTTTTAGGATGAATTTTGTAATATTCAATGCCGAACACATCTATGCAAGCCTTTACATTATTTTTATTTTAGGTCAGTTATTTTTTAATATGTTCACCATTGAATATATCCTCTATCACCTTTTTTAATTGTTCATCTGTCTCAATATTTTTAATACTATAATCATGTTCATTAATAAACAAAGATGTATTATCTACTGAGTCTATGAATTCAACAACGAATTATGTATATATTTCAATACACGAATTTATAAAAATGACATATTTTCAAATACACATAATCATAATATACAAGAATTAAAAAAATTAAAAATATAAATTTGCATTTATGGTTTGTTAAATCTCAAGAAACATGATAAAATCATAAAATATGGTATAACATAAATAAAAAATAATATAAATTCACAAAAATATCATGTAATACCCCAACCCCCGAACGTAATTATATGTCATGTAAATCGAATTGTAAATATTAGAAGTATCATTTAAAATGATGTAAACTAGGTTGTGAATACTATTATGGTTGTTATTAATGGATTTCAAGAGTTGTAAATTTAGTTGGGCTTAAGCAATTAAAGGGAGTATATATATATATATATATATATATATATATATATATATAATGGACTTAGGGAACAACCCCTAAGTTCTTGTTAGTGTTTCATTCATCTGTTCATACTCTGAAGACAGAGTGTGTGCCTGTGATGGCGGTGCTCTACCGAGAAGAAGAGGAAGTAGGGAGTAGAGCTTGGAATCAATTCTGTTAGAACCTAGAGGGGGGTGAATAGGTTATATGCCCACTTTGTAAAGTTTTTAACAATATTTGCAAATAATTAAAGAGTTTAAGGAAGAAAGATATCACCAATGAAGTAGCTAGGACACAATGATTTATAGTGGTTCAAGCAAGGGTTAACAACCTTACTCTACATCCACTCCTTGGCCTCATCCACCAAGAGTTGCTCCACTAACTTCTCTCTTTAAAGGTAGAGATAAACCTTTTACAACTTCTCTCTTTAGCTTACAAGAATTACACTTCACTCTTGCAAACAAGGTTAAGATAAACCTCACTTCACTCTAATTGGAAAGGCTAGAGTTGATCCTCACTTCTCTGTAATTCTATAGGCTAGAGATGATCCTTACTTCTCTCTAATTCTAAGGCTAGAGATGATCCTCACTCTATTACAAATATATAAGAAGGTAATGTAGTGTTTGAACTTTGAAGGCTTTCACTCTTGCTTCATTCTTGATCTTGAAAGATTGAATATTTATCAAATAATATGAGCTCACAAGATTTTGTATGTGTTATGTGTTTTTCAGATTGCAAGAGCTTGGTAAAAAACAAGACTTGAGTTTCCTTAAATAAGGAAAAAGGTGCAAGCTCAAAAAGTGTCCAGACTGTCCACGGTCGATCCACGGTCGACCGTGGCATCGACCGTCAGCCTGCTGGAACTTTTTGAGCCTTGTGAATATAGACGTTGGCTTTTTACCAAAACCACACACAACCCATTTTTACCATAAAAATGCACTGAAAAGAAGCTTTAGAAAAGTTGGGTAAGTGCCATACTTCTTAAGTTTGAATTTAATCATGAAAATGGTAGTTTGGAAACCAAATGCACAAAGTATGTTGGAAGTTTACCTCTTTGGGAGATTCCTTTTGCTAAATATGGTTTTGGCTTATTTCAATAGAAGATTGTGTTTAGTATTTGCCAAAATAGGAATTTCATTTGCTTTGACTACCAAGCTTGTGATTTTATAAAAAATTGTCTCAATTTTTATAAAAGTTTTTATAAATATTATTTTATAAAAACTTAAACTCATTTGATTATTTATTTTGTAAGCTCATAAACTTCAAACGTTTGTTTGTAGGAATCTTCGACATCAGCTTCTACTTGAACTCGGATCTTGACGATTGGAGCTTGGACATTTGATAAAGCTTGTTTTGTAGATTATAGATAAGAATATATTTGATTGAATATATATATATATATATATATGTATACGTGCACATATGTTGATGTTAATACATACAATTATATAAACAAGTTGTATATTTTTGTGTCAACAAAAGAGGATATATTTATAAGCCTATTTTTCCCAACAATCTCCCCCCTTTTTGTTGAAGACAAAAATTTATAACTTGTATAAGAATTGTATATATAACTTTAACATGTTAACATGTGCATATATACATATATATGTATATATTCTTCTATCTTCTATATACTCTTCTATCTTCTCCCCCTTTTTTGTCTTAACAAAAAGCAGACTCCCCATTGACATAAGCTCCCCCTTGAACATAGAGCTCCACTTCTTGAGATGTTTGATCTATAATATATGGAAATACTACCAAGAACTTGCCAAAGAGATGTGAGTATAAACAATATTCTAAATATACATTTATTACAAGCCAAGGTTCAAGTAACATAATTCATGGCATAAGAATCATAGCAAATAGTAGCAAATATCATATCAACAAACAATCACCATAACTACTTCCCCTTGAATCACCACAATTTATCTTGTCATGACACTAGATTTGTAAAAGACCTTTGCTTTGTAAAAGCATGACAAGAGGTAATATACTTCAACATAATTGAGAGTGTGTTCAAGAATATAGCAAACTCCTTGACAATATGTTCATAATGTGTATGTGTCCTAAAGTGGAGAATGATTTGAAACTTTTATTAATCATGTGATAGCTAATGTTAGTTAAGATATATTAAGCATGAATAGATTGAGTTTGGGCATTAAAAGTCAAGAAAAATAAAAATTGAAAATCTCAAAAATTTCAGTGGGCTGACGGTCGATGCACGGTATTGACCCGTGGATCGACCGTGGATCGCCTGGAATTTTCATGTACACGACGGTCGATGCTACGGTCGACCGTGTATCAACCGTAGGTGAGCTGTTTGAAATTTGATTTTTTGTCCTTTGTGACATGATATTTATATACTTATCATACTTAACCAACACCAATATCATCTATTATTTTTCTTTTACACAAAGAAAAACATCATTTTCAAACCAAATATACTTTCTTCTTAGAAATCTCCCAAATCCTATAGATTACATGATTCTTTGGTGCACAAAGAGAGTTCTAAGAAAAGGAGGAAGAGATAAAAGTATACCTTTAACAAGAAATTTGTGAAGATAAGAAATCACGAGACGAAGAATCTTCAACCGTGAATCCAACCGAGCCTTTGACCGCTACTTTAACCGTAAGGTAAAGTATTTTTTTCTTGTGATGATTTTCAAGCTTTTTGAAAGATAAATGTTGAAAATGGCTGCTAGGGTTTGTGGGGGAACATGAGATGAGATGTAGTGGAGAGCAAAGAGAGAGAAAAGGCAAAATAGAGTCAAAAATCCGTCAGGCCCACGACGGTCGATCCACGGTCGACCGTGATATCGACCGTGCCTATTTGCTTAGTTTTTGAATTTAGGCAGTGATCTGATGGTCGATCCACGATATCGACCGTGAGTCGACCGTGGTGCTTCTGGAATGTATATTTTGACCATTTTCATGCATTTAGGTGTAATTTTTAAGGAACATGTTCTATCATTCCTAAACCAAGTCGTAATGTATCAAACATTTCAATTTTTAGTGGTTTAGTGAATATGTTGACAATATTTTCACATGAAGCAACCTTTTCTAAATTTATATTTCCTTTTTGCATATTGTCACGTAGGAAATGATGCCTAATTTGAATGTATCATCTTCATATTGTTTTATTTGAAGTCCAAGAAAGTAATTTAACTCATCCATCATTCTCATTTCAATTTCATTATGTATAAGATTTGAAAACTCATCACACAAATCTTGACATGTTGACCCAAATATGATATCATCCACATAAATTTGCACAAGCAAGATGTCATTTTTCTTTTTCCTTGTGAATAATGTATTATCAACTTGACCTATATTATATTCATTTTTTAACAAGAATGATTTTAATTTATCATACCATGCTCTAGGTGCTTATTTAAGGTCATACAATGCTTTTCTAAGATTATATACATATGACGGGGTCTTCAAAAATCAAAACCGGGAGGTTGACATACATAAACTTCCTCATTTATAAAGTCATTTAGAAAAGCACTTTTGACATCCATTTGATATAATTTAAAATTTTGAGCACAACCATAAGCAAGTAGACTCTAAATGGATTCAAATCTAGTAACCGGAGCAAAGGATTCATCAAAGTCTATCACTTCTTGTTGATTATATCATCGGGCTACTAGTCTAGCTTTGTTTCTAAAAACTCATTTAGTTCCAATTATTGTGCGACCACTAGGTAAAAGTACTAAGTCCCAAACATGGCTTCTAGTGAATTGATTAAACTCTTCTTGCATTGCCATTGCCCAATTTTTATCCTTAATTGCCTCTTTAATATTCTTGGGTTCTATGTGTGACACAAAGGCAAAGAAGGTATTAAGGTTTTGGGCTTGGGATCTAGTGAGTCTTTGATTTAGGTTTCCTATAACTTGAGTTATTGAATCGTTTTCTACCTTTGATGATTTCATATGGTGTTTTACTTAGAATTGGTCTAATCAAAGATTGTAAAGACCTATTTTTCCTTTCAACAACCTCATTAGATTGGGGAGTGTAAGGAGCCGAAAAGTTATGAGGAACACCATGTTTATCACAAAATGCTCCAAATTACGCTTTATTGACAATTTCTCTTTCATGGTTAGTATGAATTTGGATAATCATTCAACCCAATTGGTTTTGAATTTTTTTATTTTTTGAGTTTGTCAAAAGCTTCAATTTTTGTTTTCAAAAATAATGTCCATGTATATCTAGAAAAGTCATCTACAACAACTAGTGTGTAGAAGTTTCCCCCATAACTTTGAATTGATGAAGGCCCAAAGACATCTCTTAGTACAACAACTAGAGATGTCTTTGGGCCTTCATCAATTCAAAGTTATGGGGGAAACTTCTACACACTAGTTGTTGTAGATGACTTTTCTAGATATACATGGACATTATTTTTGAAAACAAAAATTGAAGCTTTTGACAAACTCAAAAAAAAAATTCAAAACCAATTGGGTTGAATGATTATCCTAATTCATACTAACCATGAAAGAGAAATTGTCAATAAAGTGTAATTTGGAGCATTTTGTGATAAACATGGTATTCCTCATAACTTTTTGGCTCCTTACACTCCCCAATCTAATGAGGTTGTTGAAAGGAAAAATAGGTCTTTACAAGCTTTGATTAGACCAATGTTAAGTAAAACACCATATGAAATCATCAAAGGTAGAAAACGATCCAATAACTCAAGTTATAGGAAACCTAAATCAAAGACTCACTAGATCCCAAGCCCAAAACCTTAATACCTTCTTTGCCTTTGTGTCACACATAGAACCCAAGAATATTAAAGAGGCAATTAAGGATAAAAATTGGGCAATGGCAATGCAAGAAGAGTTTAATCAATTCACTAGAAGCCAAGTTTGGAACTTAGTACCTTTACCTAGTGGTCGCACAATAATTGGAAATAAATGAGTATTTAGAAACAAAGCTAGACTAGTAGCCCGATGATATAATCAACAAGAAGTGATAGACTTTGATGAATCCTTTGCTCCGGTTACTAGATTTGAATCCATTTGGAGTCTACTTGCTTATGGTTGTGCTCAAAATTTTAAATTATATCAAATGGATGTCAAAAGTGCTTTTCTAAATGACTTTATAAATGAGGAAGTTTATGTATGTTAACCTCCCGGTTTTGATTTTTGAAGACCCCATCATATGTATATAATCTTAGAAAAGCATTGTATGACCTTAAATAAGCACCTAGAGCATGGTATGATAAATTAAAATCATTCTTGTTGAAAAATGAATATAGTATAAGTAAAGTTGATATTACATTATTCACAAAGAAAAAGAAAAATGACATCTTGCTTGTGCAAATTTATGTGGATGATATCATATTTGGGTCAACATGTCAAGATTTGTGTGATGAGTTTTCAAATCTTATACATAATGAAATTGAAATGAGAATGATGGATGAGTTGAATTACTTTCTTGGACTTCAAATAAAACAATATGAAGATGGTACATTCAAATTAGGCATCATTTCCTATGTGACAATATGCAAAAAGGAAATATAGATTTAGAAAAGGTTGCTTCATGTGAAAATATTGTCAACATATTCGCTAAACCGCTAAAAATTGAAATGTTACGACTTGGTTTAGGAATGATGGAACATGTTCCTTGAAAATAATACCTAAATGCATGAAAATGGTCAAAATATACATTCCAGAAGTACCACGGTCGACTGACGGTTGATACCGTGGATCGACCGTCGGATCACTGCCTAAATTCAAAAACTAAGCAAAAGGCGCGGTCGATATCACGGTCGACCGTGGATCGACCGTCGTAGGCCTGACGGATTTTTGACCCTATTTTGCCTTTTCTCTCCACTTCATCTCATCTTATCTTCCCCCACAAACCCTAGCCGCCATTTTCAACATTTATCTTTCAAAAAGCTTAAAAATCATCACAAGAAAAAGAAAAAATACTTTACCTTACGGTTGAAGTTGCGTTCAAAGGCTCGGTTGGATTCACGGTTGAAGATTCTTCGTCTCGTGATTTCTTATCTTCACAAGTTTCTTGATAAAGGTATACTTTTATCTCTTCCTCGCTTTCTTAGAACTCTTTTTGTGCACTAAAGAAACATGTGATCTATAGAATTTGGGAGATTTCTAAGAAAAAAGTATATTTGCTTTGAAAATGATTTTTTCGTTGTGTAAAGAAAAATAAATAGATGATATTGGTGTTGGTGTTGGTTAAATATGATAAGTATATAAATATCATGTCACAAAGGACAAAAAGTCAAATTTCAAACAGCTCACCTACGGTCGATACACGGTCGACCGTAGCATCGACCATCGTGCACATGAAAATTCCAGGCGAACCACGGTCGATCCACGGGTCGATACCGTGCATCGACCGTCAGCCCACTTAAATTTTTGAGATTTTCAATTTTTATATTTTGACTTTTAATGCCCAAACTCAATCTATTCATGCTTAATATATCTTAACTAACATTAGCTATCACATGATTAATAAAAGTTTCAAATCATTCTCCACTTTAAGACACATACACATTATGAACATATTGTCAAGGAGTTTGCTATATTCTTTGAACACACTCGCAATTATGTTGAAGTATATTACCTCTTGTCATGCTTTTACAAAGCAAAGGTCTTTTACAAATCTAGTGTCATGACAAGATATATTGTGGCGATTCAAGGGGAAGTAGTTATGGTGATTGTTTGTTGATATGATAATTGCTACTATTTGCTATGATTCTTATGCCATGAATTATGTTACTTGAACCTTGGCTTGTAATAAATGCATATTTAGAATATTGTTTATACTCACATCTCTTTTGCAAGTTCTTGGTAGTATTTCCATATATTATAGATCAAACATCTCAAGAAGTAGAGATCTACGTTCAAGGGGGAGCTTATGTCAAGGGGGAGTCTCCTTTTTGCTAAGACAAAAAAGGGGGAGAAGATAGAAGAATATATACATATATATATGTATATATGCACATGTTAGCATATTAAAGTTATATATACAATTCTTATACAAGTTATAAATTTTTGTCTTCAACAAAAAGGGGGAGATTGTTGGGAAAAATAGGCTTATAAATATATCCTCTTTTGTTGACACAAAAATATATAACTTGTTTATATAATTGTATGTATTAACATTAACATATGTGCACATATACATATATATATATATATATATTCAATCAAATATATTCTTATCTATAATCTACAAAACAAGCTTTATCAAATGTCCAAGCTCCAATCGTCAAGATCCGAGTTCAAGTAGAAGCTGATGTCAAAGATTCCTACAAACAAACGTTTGAAGTTTATGAGCTTACAAAATAAATAATCAAACGAGTTTAAGTTTTTATAAAATAATTTTTATAAAAACTTTTATAAAAATTGAGACAATTTTTTTTAAAATCACAAGCTTGGTAGTCAAAGCAAATGAAATTCCTATTTTGGCAAATACTAAACACAATCTTCTATTGAAATTAGCCAAAACCATATTTAGCAAAAGGAATCTCCCAAAGAGGTAACTTCCAACATGCTTTGTGCATTTGGTTTCCAAACTACCATTTTCATGATTAAATTCAAACTTAAAAAGTATGGCACTTACCCAACTTTTCTAAAGCTTCTTTTCAGTGCATTTTTATGGTAAAAATGGGTTGTGTGTGGTTTTGGTAAAAGGCCAACGTCTATATTCATAAGGCTCAAAAAGTCCCAGCAGGCTGACGGTCGATGCCACGGTCGACCGTAGATCGACCGTGGACAGTCTGGACACTTTTTGAGCTTGCACCTTTTTCCTTATTTAAGGCAACTCAAGTCTTGTTTTTTACCAAGCTCTTGCAATCTGAAAAACACAGAATACATACAAAATCTTGTGAGCTCATATTCTTTGATAATATATTCAATCTTTCAAGATCAAGAATGAAGCAAGAGTGAAAGTCTTCAAAGTTTAAACACTACATTACCTTCTTACATATTTGTAATAGTGTGAGGATCATCTCTAGCCTTAGAATTAGAGAGAAGTGAGGATCATCTCTAGCCTTAGAATTAGAGAGCAATGAGGATCAACTCTAGCCTTTCCAATTAGAGTGAACTGGGGTTTATCTTAACCTTGTTTGCAAGAGTGAAGTGTAATTCTTGTAAGCTAAAGAGAGAAGTTGTAAAAGGTTTATCTCTACCTTTAAAAAGAGAAGTTAGTGGAGCAACTCTTGGTGGGTGAGGCCAAGGAGTGGATGTAGAGTAAGGTTGTTAACCCTTGCTTGAACCACTATAAATCATTGTGTCCTAGATACTTCATTGGTGATATCTTTCTTCCTTAAACTCTTTAATTACTTGCAAATATTGTTAAAAACTTCAAAAAGTGGGCATATAACCTATTCATCCCCCTCTAGGTTCTAACAAACATATATATATATACATATATATATATATATATACTAGCATCATACCCGCGCAATGCTGCGACGGTAAATAGTTTTTGGTTTACAATATTTCGCTTTCAAGAATGTAATGATATGTTATTCACGCGAGTCAAAGTCACGAAAAGTTCTCTACAACAACATGTCCGGTTTTTATTCAAATTTTCTTTTATTTACATTTAACTATTTTATTAAATTTAGAAATAAATTCTAAAAGACAATAAAATAAGAAAAAAGATTTATATTGATGAAATAAAGAGAAGAGTTAATAAGATTTTAAAAATTATGTTGATGTGGGTGGATAATTGTGTTAGTATGAGAGAATATATTTTAAATAAAGTTAAAGTAAATTAGGAGAGAATAAAATAGTTACAGATTGAGTGGATAAGATTAATTTAGATTATGTGAAGGGTCAAGATTTTATATTGATTGAATTTTAAGAAGTCTTAAAATTTAAAAGGAGAGAGAATGTTAAATGCTTTATATAGTAGTATAGATAGGGGAAGGTTTATTTGAGAACCGCTTTTATTACGAGAATCGCGAGAACCAATTTTAGCCGTTCATTTTGGATAATGAGATTCATGGATGAAGAGCGTGGAGGGATTGGGTGTGGTAGGGTGCATGTAAGGAATTCATGGGTGGGAAATCCAATTGAAGGAGGGGGAATTGGACGGCTAGGATTGGTTCTCGCGGTTCTCGTAATAAAAACGGTTCTCGTTTGAACTTTTGCGTATATATATATATATATATATATATATATATATATGTAGGGGAGGGTTCATTTGAGAACCGTTTTTATTGCGAGAACCGCGAGAACCAATCTTAGCCGTTCATTTTGGATAATGGAATTAATGGATGAAGAGTGTGGGGGGATTGAGTGTGGCAGGGTGCATGTAAGGAATTCATGGGTAGGCAATCCAATTGAAGGAGGGAGAATTGGACGGCTAAGATTGGTTCTCGCGGTTCTCGCAATAAAAACAGTTCCAAATGATAAAATAAAAAATAAAATGGTATAGTTTATAAAAATATATCCAATTTGTGACGTTTTGTTATTATATAGACCCAACTTTTACATTTATCATTTAGTGTGCTAAACTTTTGTAAAGTTCCCGATTAATGTACTCAATCTGGTATACTAGGTTGTATGATGATTTGTCATAGGTTTGGTTAGGGTGGTAAATATGCGGAAGATGACATGGATTTTTCAATAAAAAATTAATTCAAAATAATATAAAATTTATTTTCTTATCTTCTTCAATCACTTACCCCTTTTTTAGTATTTCGTCTTCTTCAAATCATTGAGAACATCAACCAATTTGAAGGTTCCAGCCAGATCGGATAATCGACCAAAGTTAACGATTTCATCTATCATCTTTATGGACAAGATTTAGGGTTTGCGATGTTTGAAGGTGCACTTAACAGGCATGTGTTTTTTTTTGAGATCGTAGGGTATACGAGTTCTTGGTTACTGGATTTAGGGTTGTGATTCTTCATCTGTGATGGTTTTCTTTATAGTGATGCATATTATTTGCTTCAATCGTTCATCCTTTGCTTAAATTTTTACGGTTCTTTGTTAATATATTTTAGGAGTTCTTGTTAATCTGAGTTCCGAGTTTACTAATTTCATATGTTTTTATTCGATTTCTGAGTGATTTATGTTCCATTTGCGCTTTGTGATAACGATTTTAGGTTCTTGATAATGATTTCAGCTTTCTAGCTTGTAGTTCTTATCTTCATCATTTATTGAACTCCCCAACACACAAGTTTGATGAATTCATTTCAGATCTATGTCTAAGATGTATTGATATTGGTTCTTGGTGTTTGCGGTTTTGTTTTTACGGTTTATGTTTGATACATCCATAGATTTCTATGTTTGAATGCTTCTTCATGGAGAGCTTTTGTGTTCCAAAGTCTCAAATCGAACATATCCTTGAAGATGTTCTTCATAAAATAAAATAAAAAAGAAAGAATAAATGAGGTGGAAACCTTTATTAAGGTGCAAGTATATAATTTAAAATAAATGAAAAATAAAAGAAATCACGGGTTACATGTTGTGTAGGTACCGAGTGCCTTAAACAGTCATTTTTATGAAAGATAGATTAATTAAAAGGTAAGTTTCAAAGTCCAATATACACAATAGGAAAACGTAATAAGTTGGATACACTTTTATAAACTAGCTAGATGCAAAATAAAAAGCACATAGATTTTATTATTTTAATAAATAATAAGAAAAATATATATATTAAATTAAAGAGTTTAATTCATTAAAATGGATCTGACTTGTTAGGTTTTGCTAATATGTGTATCAAACTTTAAAATTTTCTATGGCTAGTGTGTATATTGAAATTTCGATTGTATGTACCGAAATCATACATTAGTTTTCTATTTTCTATGTAACCAAAATATAAATAATAACAACATATTAAAAGTTTCATACACACAATAGAAAATTTTAAATTTCGATACACACAATAGCAAAACGTGACAAGTTAGATAGATTTTTGTGAACTAAACCCTAAATTAAAAGGATGGATGTGTCAAAGGAAACAAAAAAGTTATCAAATGTTGAATATAAGAGTTAAACCCTTGATCTTAAGAGTATTATGCCGAGTTTGGTACCGGAACCGGACAAAAGCACCAAAAATACTCAAAGCAAATTTCTTAAATTTGTGGTACCAAATTTAAAACCGAAATTCTTAAATTCATATTACCGAATTCCGAACCTAAATACAAGACCAGTACAAGTTTGGTTCGAGAAATTCGATTAATACCCACAACCCTAGTATTATGAGTTGACAAGGGGTTCACACGTGATGCAAGCCAAGGCCGGCCCTGGGCCTATGCCACCAGTCCCACAATACTAGGGGCCCAATTAGTCTATTATATATATATATATATATATGTGTGTGTGTGTGTGTGTGTGGAAGCCTAGTAAAATTAAAGGTATAGCCTATTAAATAGCTCAAACAGATTAAAGGAAGGCAACTTGCTAGTGGCGCTTTATTTTTGGTGTGAAGAAGTGGTAACGGCAAATTGGATGTCGCAAACATTAAATCACTAAATGTTTGATTCTGATTGTAACACTGTAACTCTCAGGCATTTTTTTAAATCATAGCGGAAGCGTTGAATAACATATCACCCAATAACACCCATAACAAATACATACTGTTTACAAAAATAATACAGTATCTAGTTTCGTGTTACAAAAGATTATAAAAGTGGCTTATCAAATGTCAAAACAATATCAGAGCATCTAGTTAAATTTCCCTTTCACACAAAACTTCTAGCTAAATAGCTGCAATTACCGAAACCTGTAAAAACAGAGTTAAAGGTAGGGAATTAGCACAATCCTAATTTATTTGAAGCTACAATCACAAACAGCAATGGGCATCAACCAATACAATACAACAGAAAAAGACCATCACATAAATCTAGAGGACCGGCGGTTTGACATAGAACCTACAACCGATGCGGCCAAAGCAAAGTGTACCCATAGCCCTTTGCTAATTGGTATAGTTAAACCCCTTCTGTTACAACGAATGCATAAGAAGATCTAGAACTGTTCAACCAATAGCAAACAAGCCCAACCCCATCTAGTAGCCGACCCTTAATTGTACCATGCACACATATCTATACCATGTGCACATATCTTTTGACTCGATCAAATAACACACAAAGAGTTATTTAATCATCAATCATCATCATCAGACTAAACAGTCTATCAAAGTATCAATCATATCAATTCCATATGACCATATTAGTTACAACCAATATCACTCGTGAGTTAACGTTCACTTAACTCGGTTCTCATTCTTTGAACTCAGTTATCTAATCTTTCCGAGTCTTCGCGTTCCATGAGAACACAATAACACCAATATCAGTCTTCGACTCATAAATATATATACACATATATTTATTTTTTTATAACATAAACAACGTGTTAAAATCACATAAGAAGCAACATATAACATGCAACATGATCAAACAGTAACAAAACTCCAAAACTGATCCTCTGCGACGCCGTCCAAGGCCCCGACGTATTGCATCGCACCAAGAGTAGCATTAACCCAAAACTCCAAAACTCAGACCCAAGGCACAGTCGGACCAACATCAAATCAGACCACCCTTCCCAAAGACGGACCTCATCAAAAGTCACACCAATCGATGAGAGTCGGACCAACCACTATGATAAAACCATTAGTCAAACCTCCAATCTCCAAGTCGCACACCAAAGTCGGACCACAATTCGCATGGGGCCTATGTCGGACCAAACTCCTAAGTCGCACCGGGTGTAAGTTGGACGAGGGACCCTCCCCCCTCCCTAAGTCGCCTGGGTAACAGATACTTGTTCTTAATCTTCCTCTTATTCAACTCACGATAGTCAATACACACATTCGAAGAGTACCGTCTTTCTTCTTAAAAACACCCCATAGAGAAGAACTCGGATGAATAAAACCTTTATCCAGCAAATGTTGAATCTACATCAATATCTCTCTAACAGATACTTGTTCTCTACCTCTCGCACCGGAGGAAACCAAGGCAATTCCTTTGGAAACACTTTCGGTTATTCAGAAACCACTCGAATGTCAGAAACTATATGCTTTTCCTTTTTGGCATAAATAGCATAGGCAAGGATTAATTCAAACCCTTTGGCTAGAGATTTTCTAGCCTTCAGAAATGAGATTATAGGAAACGTAGACTTAGCCTTCTCACCTCGAGCCACTACATGTGACCCGTCGCTAAAGGAAATAAAGTCAGTTTCTTATGGCATTTAATACAATAATACTCGCTCTATGTTGGCTCAACCAATCAATACCTAACACAACATCAAAACCAGATAAAGGCATCAATAAGAAAGAATATGGAAAACATACACCATCAATATCAATTTTAGCTTTAGACATAATGGTTGTGACCTGAACAATCATCCCATGAGCTACCTTTACTTCTAATGGAGCAGTAATATCAGAATTAGGCATATTCAACTTATCGCTGAAAGCCACAAAAATAAATGAGCGATTAGCTCCATAGTCAAATAGCACTCTTGCAAGAATAGAGTTTATAAAAAACATACCCGTGATGACATCATCGGTAGTGGTAGCATCATCTACTGTCATCCGGAAAGCCCCACCTTCTAGAGTACGAGGGTTCTTTCTCTTTTGCCCAGTTGCCGACGAGGATCCCCCAACTGTTCCTGCTCCTGACCCTGAACCAGTCTTTTTGTCAACACGACGTTCACCCGCCCGGTGACCTTCCTTCTAAAAACTCCAGCAAACATTTCGAGGAAATCTACAGTCTTTAATAGAATGACAAAATTGACCGCATTTAATATAGCGCATGGTTTGGGGTGTGCAAGGTCCTCTGTGAAAATATTTGCACTTGTCACACCTTGGCGATCGTTGATTAGACCCACCAGACATAGGCCTACGGTTTTGATTTCCCTGCTTCTAGCCACCTTGCCCACTCTGCCGTTGTTAAGTATTAAAATGTTCAAACCTGGAATTCTGTTGAAAAATACGATCTCAGGTCATCTTGTCTTTAGCTTTCAAATCACTCTCCGTAGACTTAGATAGGGTAAAAGCTTAGGATAAAGTGCTAGCTTATGTGGGAGCACTCATGTAATCTGGAAGTAAAGCTCCCACAAAGTGTTGCATGTGTGATGCTTCATCAGGTACCCACTGCTTCACGAATCGCAGTTTCTCGTTAAATTGCCTTATCAATTCACCTACAGACATGTTTCCAGTCATCTTCAAGTCCATAAACTCCTTCTTGATACGGGATATCTCAAAAGTACTGCAATATTGTTCACACACTTTCTCCTAAAATTGCTCGTTATTGCTTAGTAAAATGGTCTGTAAGAGCATCCCACCTGACAATTGCGTCTCCATCCGAGTTACATACCGTACTCTCAACTCATTTTCACAATTACACGCATCCAAATCCTTCACCATCCCTCGCAGCCAGTTCAAGGTTATATTCGGATCAGTACTACCATGGTACTCCGAAGGTATACAATCCAAAAATTTCTTATACGTGCAGGGTTGTTTGAATCCCAGATATGAAAAAGGATAAGCTCCCTGAGAAATAAATGGATATAAGAATGGTTGCTGCGTCACTTGTGATACTAGAGGAAGCGGAACTATAACCGGTAAAGTTGAGTAGTAATAGCCAGAGGAATTTGAGCTTGCACATTCTGATTAATCCTCTATTCTTCCAGGTTGTGAACAGTATTTCTGAGTTCTTATAGTTCACTTTCCGGTTTGTAAATGTATTCACTATGATCAACTTCGGGTTCAGAGCCCGAAGTACCGGTTTGATTAGTTTCCATAACGTTAACGACTGGAGTTCCCTGGATCACTAGAGTCTCAGTAAGGGTATCTCTATCAGCCATATCTATAACAATGACATCACCTCACCAGTCATTAGATAAACCATTAGTACATAACATACTAACTACCACACAACAAATCCAATCACTCTAATTCCCCCACACAAGGAAAGTTTGACCCAACTCGAGCCAAGATTTAGGACGTGAACACTCTATCCCTGCACGCATCACAAACCAATACTTTGATACCAAATTGTAACGCCGTAAATCTTAAGCCATTTTTTTAAATCACGGCGGAAGCCTTGAATAAAATATCATACAATAACACCAACAACAAATACATACTGATCAAAAAAGTAATATTGTATCTAGTTTCGTGCTACAAAAGATTATAAAAGTGGCTTATCAAATCACAAAACAATATCAGAGCGTCTAGTCAAATTTCCCTTTCACACAAAACTCCTAGCTAAACATCTGCACTTACCGAAACCTGCAAAAATGGAGTTAAAGGTGGGAAATTAGCACAAAGCTAAGTGAATGGAAGCTACAATCACAAACAGTAATGGGCGGATAACCCAGAACCGATGCGGGCCAAAGCAAAGGTTTAATGATAACCCTTTGCTACTTGGTACAGTTAAAACCCTTCCGTTGTAATGAATGCATCAGAAGATCTAGAACTGTTCAACCAATAGCAAATGAGCCTAGCCCCATCTAGCAGCCAACTTACATACAAACACACAGTTCTCAAGTTTCCACCATAGACAATCATAAAAAACACACCAAAACCAATTAAAAACATCAAAATCTTCAAAACCCACTTCTAAAGTTTCATATTTTCTTCATATCTCCACTAATGGAGTTTCAAGCTTCTAACATCAAAAACTCAAGAATTACATGTCACAGATTAGTAAGAATCATGATAAAAGCAAATACCAACCTTTGTTTTGCAACACTACTTCACAAAATCAAAACTCAAAGATTCAGGTTTGTGTTTAGTTTTCTTGTTCTTCAAAACCACGGTGTCACCAGATCAGACCTTGACATCGACGTCAACTGGATCAATGGCTTGGGTCCGGAATGGCAAGAACATGTCAGACTGTACAAGTGTGAACCGCAATCTTAAGGTAGTCTCCCACCATTCAATATACAAAGACCTGAATCAGTTTCAGGATAAAGTATTGGCTAAAGATTCTATTAAGCAAAGACCTGACCCAGTTGCTCTTGTGGCAGAAAGAAGACCAAGAGACAACTCCCGATCCTCCAAGTGAAAACATTTTGCGGTTGAATGTGAGTCATCCGAGGGAGAAGCTGAATCCTCAGAAATAGAAGTGGTGACGAAAGCAATGTCACCCACTACTAAGGCTTTCCAAAACAAATATGGAAAGTCTAACAACCCACAGATATACACTTCCGCATAAAGGAGAACTGAAGGTGGTTAGATAGAGGATAAGAAATGCTTTGAGAAGCCGGCTGAACCTCGGGAGGTGGAAAAGAAGTGCTACAATTGTGGTGGGAATGGGCATTTTATCAAGGAGTGTAGAAAACCCAAAATGAAGGATGCGGAGTACTACAAAAACAAGCTCAGGTTAACGAGAAAGAAAGCAAGTGGGAAAGCCATTCTTGTAGAAGAAGACAATTTCTTGAGCGATACAAACGATTTAGATGAGGATGACTCGACCCAAGCTCACTTAGGTTCCTCTTATGGTAGTGATGATGACGAGACGGAGAATGATGATGGGTTTGAGGAAACTCAAATTGAGGAAGTGGTAGCCCAAGGGAAGGTAAGTATGTAACACGCTCAAACACTAGTTGACCATATCGAAAGACGAAACAGACAAATAACTAAATTTTAATCTAAAATCCGTAATCATCCAGAATCTAATTTAGATGATCTTCAATTAGTACCGACTTCAAAGAAACTGAATTAATGACCTTAAGAGAAGAAAATGAGGTAATCATTCACAACCTTAAAGTAGCTAAAGTATCGGTAGAAAAAGATTTTAAATTCCTACAAAAGGAAAGGTGTTAACTATACACAAAGATAAAAAGTCTCGAAGACCTGCTAATAAAAGGAGACCAAACATCACAAACCATTTTTCTTAACAAACCTAAGGACACAAAATTTTCAAGATGGACATACGAAGGTCTAGGTTTCCTTAATTCGCACATTAGTGACAAGATTATTGCTAAACAATTATACGATTTTGAAAACATGAATCTAGGACTAACTGCAAAAGTGGTGTTTGTGGGACAAGCCAACGAACTTGAGGAGGAAGAGTACAAGAGAGGTACTTCAAACAAAGCCTTAATATCATATAACTACGAAAGTCTAAATCGATCATATGAAACAACAGAATTGGAACCACCTATTTCAGATAATTACTTTCGAAGTTACACACAACCCGAAATAGAATCACTACCAACAGTTTCTAACACTCAAACAGAATCTCGTGTACACATTCCTCACATAGAATTACAACGAAGTTTGAATTGGTTGAAAGCAAACTTTTTAATACATCAATCAACCACAAACTAGAAACTACAGTTTTACATGATAAAATTGGCTATCTTGAAAATGAAAACACTCGCATACAAAATTCCGCTGCACCAAGAACCTCTGGTTCACAGACCCTCCACGTGCATACACATGACTATTTTTCATTTATTGATTCTAGCCCCATCACCTTCACAGATGAATTGTCCCTAACCAACTCTAAACTAGTAGGGGCAAATAAGAGAGTTAAACTACTAATTGGACTGAATGGTGAAGTAAAGTCAAAATTATCCAACTCCGAGGAAAGATGCAAAGACTATATAGGGGAGTGTATCAATCCGGAAACCAAACTTTTTGAACTCAAGTTAAGACTCAACTTTTTGGAAAATGAGTTCTTCAATTCATATACACCTGAGTCAACTACACTAAAAGAAAAAACTAAACTCTTTGAACCACGTTCATCCGATGAACCGAGCACATCCAAATCCTCCCGGTCAAAAGCTCAAAGAACCAAACAACGCACTGTAAAATCCTGCAAGCGACTCACCAAAGATGATAAGTTACCAAGTCATACATCTAACTTAAATGTGCATCTAGGTACAAGTTTGAAAGAGGGAAGGAAACAAGTGCTGGGATGGAGAAAGAAGCATCATGAGAAGGAAAGCAAGCTGCGAAGACAATTTAGTTTATCTAGGTACAATTTAATGTTGGGTAATGATTCGACTATCATGCATGTTAAAACTCTTGTTGATTTCGTTGAAACTGAAACTTTTTGCATGAATGATGGTTGTATGGAAGGACATTGTTCCTATCATTGTGCATACGACCAAGATCGTAAGAAATGCGAAATTAAACAAAACCCAGAGTACAAATCATTTGAATTACTTCATGAATGGGCTTCCTTCATAAACAAAAAGGGTTACAAAATAACCTACTTGCGAAAGAAACGCCCAGACAGAGCTAGATTCCAAACAAATGAAACATCTTTGTCAACGGTACATAACTCGTAATCATGGGTTTCCAATAAACAAAAATCAAACAAACTTTTCATAAATAGTTGGACCCCAAACCATCGATACCACAACAACTAGAATCACGCCAATGTAGATGCTATAAGGAATCATCCCCATCAAACAAATTCGAGAGCTAAATCCAAACAAGCTCCGGTTCCACAGCGGTAGCATCAATCAATCGATCACATAAAATCAAAGTCCAACTGACCTCTCCAATCTTATCCAAGTCAAGAAATGGAGAACCAAGAGACCAAAAGAAACGATTTGAATTCATTGAAGATGATGTGTCTCTTCCAAAGGACTTCAAACATGTGGTGATCGAGTTAACAGTTCCACCAATACTTGACTAATCCAAAGAACTCACAACTCCGTAACCAACTCAACCTCCACCTCTAAAACAAACTTGGGTTCGCATTCCTAAAACAACAGAATCAGTAATAGTTACAAATATAGAATCTGTTGAATGTGCTGAATTTCCCTAGCAGGTGGTATCTAGACTCTGGTTGCTCTAAACATATGACCGGGGAGAAGAGTTTTCTCACGAAATTTGTCCCACGATACTTGGGAAATATTCGATTTAGGAATGAACACGTGGCATCAATAATGGGAACTGGCGATATAATAAAAGAAAATATAAAAATAAGTAAGGTACCGTATGTGGAAGGGTTGAGTCATGATCTATTTAGTATGAGGTAGTTTTGTGACAGAGGGCTAGAAGTAAATTTCAATGCCAAGACTTTCTCTATTCGAACAGAAACCGTGATGTAATGATGACTAGGAAGATCAAACCTATACATAATAAATCTAGCTGACGTGGAGGGCAAATAGTCAGTCTGTTTTCTGTCTAAGGCCTTATAAGAGCTAACGTGGATGTGGCACCAAAAACTATCTCATCTTAACTTCACAAACATCAACAAGTTGGTTAAAGATGATTTAGTTTGTGGGATGCCCAAGTTGAAGTTTGAAAAAGAACACCCGTGTGAGCATTGTGAATGAGGTAAGATGAAACAGGCTTCTCACAAGGTAAAGCAAGTGCCAAGCACTAAATCCCCTCTATAGTTTCTCCACATGGACCTATGTGGGTGGATGAGAGTACAATCAAGAAATTGGAAGAGGTATATTGTCGTGATAGTGGATGACTATTCATGATATACCTGGGTCAAGTTCTTGAGAGATGAAACTTCATCAATCATCATCTCGTTTCTCAAGCTAGTTCAAAATCAATCGCAAGGAAAGGTAGGTACTATAAGAACCGATAACGGCACCAAATTCAAGAACAAAATCTTGGATGGTTTTCTTGACTCCGTGGGGATCATGCATCAACTCTCCACAGCATACACCCCTGAACAAAACGGGGTTATAGAACGAAGAAATCAAACGCTCGTTGAAGCTGCTTGAACTATGCTATCTTATGTTGATCTACCACCCTTATATTGGGCAGAAGTAGTCAACACAACATGCTACACTCAGAATTGATCTATTATTCACCGTTGCTTTTATAAAACTCCATATGAAGTTGCTAATGGAATAGTTCCTAATATCAAATAATTTCATGTGTTTGGTAATAGGTGCTTTGTCCTTAACGAAAAGGATAACCTTAGGAAATTCGAAACCAAAGCAGACTAGGGAGTTTTCCTTGGTTACTCTTAAGAGTCAAAAGCTTTTCGCGTGTTGAATAAACGAACAAACGCCGTTGTTGAAAGTATCAATGTGACCTTTGATGATACACTAAATACAACATCTTTATCACAAGAGTCACCTGCTATCGTTTTTGAACATGTCAGTTCAGGACCGGGTCTTAGTCGAAAGGAAACAAATGAACTTAATGCGAAAGAGTCCTCTGACTTAAACTACATATTTGATTTCTTAGATGATGTTTCTGGATCTAATCGTGTACTAAATAGCAGGTCTGAGGATGTTGTTCAAGAATCTCTTGAACTGTCATACCAACTGCATGTACCTCAAGACTAGTCGACTCAGCTGTTGACCCATTTCTTATTTTGGATTAGAGGTACACAACATCAAATTCCCCCTCAAACACTAAAGAAAATGCTAACAATAAGGTCCAATGTGAATCAACCCCGCAGTATGATCCGAATCAGCAACACCAGCCAAGGAAACATCTATTCAACAACGAATGGATGAATTCTTTCCTCACACAAATGATACCCCAACAAACGACACACCAACTCCCACCGTCCAAAGTGGACAAATGCACACCCTAAGACTCAGATTATTGGCAACAAAGACACTGGCGTTCAAACCTGATCTGCCACATCCAATGAGTGTGAGTTTTCAAGTTTCCTAAGCTTGATCGAACCAATGCCCATTGTCGATGCCTTACAGTTTGGAGATTGGTACCTCGACCTAAAGGAAAATCTATTGTAAGTACCAAGTGGGTCTTCAAGAACAAGAAGGACTCAGATGGAGTAGTTATTTGCAACATAGCTCGTCTGGTAGCAAAGGGATACAACCAACAGGAGGGCATCGACTATGATGAAACCTTTTCTCCCGTTGCTAGCATAGAGGCTATTCGTGTATTCCTAGCCTATGCTACCGTCAAGGATTTCAAAGTTTATTAAATGGACATCAAGACGGCCTTCCGAAATGGAATTCTAAAGGAAGAAGTATATGTGTCCCAGCCAGAGGGATTTGTTGACCCGAAAAGACCAAATGATGTATGCATTCTTGATAAAGCTCTTTATTGACTCAAACAAGCTCCACGAGGAAGGATCGACACCACATTGTTCACAAAGAAAATAGAAGATGAGTACATTTTAGTCCAAATATATGTAGACGATATTATCTTTGGTTCTACGAACCCGTCGTACAGTCTAGAGTTTCCAAAAATCATGGCGAGCAATTTTGAAATGAGCATGATGGGGGAGATGAACTTCTTCCTTGGATTGCAAGTCAAACAAATATCAAACGGAATTTTCATAAATCAATCTAAGTACATCAACGATTTACTAAGAAAATATGATATGTCCGACTGTTCATCCAAAGCAAGCCCCATGTCTTCAAAACCCAAGTTATCTACTTATCTTGATGGAAAAGTAGTTGACTTGAAAACCTAACGGGGTATGACTGGATCTCTAATGTACTTGAAGACTAGTCAACCGGATATAATGTTTTCTACGTGTTTGTCTGCACGCTTTTAAGCCAATCCCAAAGAATTACATCTACTACCAATTAATCATATACAGAAATACCAAAAAAGAACCCCTGACCTTGGTCTATGGTATCCCCGAGATTCATCGTTTGAACTGCTTGCGTACTCAAGTTTGGACTATGCCGGATGTATGATTAACAGAAAAATCACTTCTGGTAGTGCACACTTCCCGGGGGACCATCTTGTCTGCTAGAGTTTAAAGAAATAAAACTGTGTATCCACTTCAATTATGGATGCTGAATTCATAGCTGCCGCTAGCTGTTGCTCACAAAGTCCGTCGATGCGAACCCAACTCTAAGATTTAAGTCTAAAGTACTCTAAAATCCCATTGTTGTGTGATTCCCAAAGTGCAATTGCCATTTCGTGCAATCCGGTACATCATTCTAAAACTAAGCATATCGACATCAGTTGTCATTTTTTGAAAGAAAATGTGGAAAAGGGGCTCATTGAATTACAAAATGACCACACAGAAAAACGGATGGATGACTTATTTTCCAAACCATTTGATGAATCTCGGTTCAACTACTTGGTGTCTAAGTTAGATATGCTCAACTTGAAAACGTAATTCATTACAATACAGTCTCTTATTCTTTGTTTGTTCCGTCAATATTACTTCAAACGATATTACGCGTGGTAGTTTTATGTGTGCAGGAATAAAGATGCTCCAGTTTAGGGGGAGCGTTGTCATTTGCGAGTCTACAAGAATACATTGATACGCATTCATGTAAGGGGAGAAAACGGAAAACCCGACACGGAAACTACAGACGAAAACTCCAAATTTCCACATTTGGAAATTCTTTTATCTGTTCAGAAGTCGAGGGGGAGTTCATCTTAATTATGACAACAAAATTATAAAAACAAAAATTTATATAAAATTCAGAAAATCAAAAACAAAAACTGAATGAGTTTGGATTTGGGTTGGACCGGGCTCATAAAATTGGGCCGGCTCGGTTTGAATCAAAAGTCGGATCCCTCTATAAAAGGGTCATCCGACTTCCACTTTCTTTTCACGCTTTAAAAAAATCAAACCTTCAACATTTCATCTTCTTCTCCCTTTCAAAGCTCAATCCGGCTATTTTAGAATTTTTGTGTGAAATTTCTCGTCTTCTTCATCGATTACACTTAAGGTATTACACCTTTGATGATGATTGAACTAAACATCAAAGGATTGGAGATGTTTTCTTCCTTCTCTACTCTGTTTTTGTTAAAAACTCGGTATCACAACTTTTTGAACTTAAATCCACTGAAATGGTGTTGCTTGGGGTGTTTTAGATGTCGTAAATAGGTTTTTGACGTATGTGAACCTCTCGGTACAAATTTCCTTCTCAAACGGCACACATTTGATTGATTTTGAAAATGGGTTTTCACTAGTTTAGCGTCGTTTCATTAGAACGGGGTTTTTGGGTCAAAAATTCGTTCAATATGTTGATATTTTGGGTTACCACAGGAAGTAAACTTGTTTTAGAACGAATGTTGATAGTGATTTGCTTGAAAAATGAAGTTCAAATTGGAAATAGTTAAGTAGAATGTTTGGTTTGACTTATCACATTCGTCATTTGGTCCAACTTTTTGTGTTCTTCGTTTGGCCCGACTTTCAATATTCTTCACTGGTCTGACTTAAGGTTTAAACAATTCATCCGAACTACGTGTTAAACACTTGGTCCGACTTAAGTCTTAAACACTTGGTCCGACTTAAGTGTTAACACTTGGTCTGATTTAAGTACATCAACGATTTACTAAGAAAATATGATATGTCCAACTGTTCTTCCAAAGCAAGCCCCATGTTTTCAAAAACCAAGTTATCTACTGATCTTGGTGGAAAAGTAGTTGACTTGAAAACCTCACGGGGTATGACTGGATCTCTAATGTACTTGAAGACTAGTCGACCTGATATAATGTTTTCTACGTGTTTGTGTGCACGCTTTTAAGCCAATCCCAAAGAATTACATCTACTACAAATAAGCATATACTGAAATACCAAAAGGGAACCCTTGACCTTGGTCTATGGTATCCCGTAGATTCTTCGTTTGAACTGCTTGTGTACTCAAGTTTGGACTATGCCGGATGTATGATTAATAGAAAAAGCACTTCTGGTAGTGCACACTTCCCGGGGGACCATCAATTATGGATGCTGAATTCATAGCTGCCGCTAGCTGCTGCTCACAAAGTCCGTCGATGCGAACCCAACTCTAAGATTTAAGTCTAAAGTACTCTAAAATCCCATTGTTGTGTGATTCCCAAAGTGCAATTGCCATTTCGTGCAATCCGGTACATCATTCTAAAACTAAGCATATCAACATTAGTTGTCATTTTTTGAGAGAAAATGTGGAAAAGGGGCTCATTGAATTACAAAATGACCACACGGAAAAAGAGCTGGCTGACTTATTTGCTAAACCATTTGATAAATCTCGGTTCAACTACTTGGTGTCTAAGTTAGATATGCTCAACTTGAAAACGTAATTCATCACAAAATAGTCTCTTATTCTTTGTTTGTTCCGTCAATATTACTTCAAACGATATTACGCATGGTAGTTTTATGTGTGAAGGAATAAAGATGCTCTAGTTTAGGGGGAGCGTTGTCATTTGCGAGTCTACAAGAATACATTGCTACGCATTCATGTAAGGGGAAAAAACGGAAAACCAGACACAGAAACTACAGACGAAAACTCCAAATTTCCACATTTTGAAATTCTTTTATCTGTTCACAAGTCGAGGGGGAGTTCATCTTAATTATGACAACAACATTATAAAAAACAAAAATTTATATAAAATTCAGAAAATCAAAAACAAAAATTGAATGAGTTTGGATTTGGATTAGACCGGGCACATAAAATTGGGCCGGCCCGGTTTGAATCAAAAGTCGGATCCCTCTCTAAAAGGGTCATCTGACTTCCACTTTCTTTTCACGCTTTAAAAAAAATCAACCCTTCAACATTTCATCTTCTTCTCCCTTTCAAAGCTCAATCCGGCTATTTTAGAATTTTTGTGTGAAATTTCTCGTCTTCTTCATCGATTACACTTAAGGTATAACACTTTTGATGATGATTGAAGTAAACATCAAAGGATTGGAGATGTTTTCTTCCTTCTCTACTATGTTTTTGTTAAAAAATCCGTATCACAACTTTTTGAACTTAAAACCACTGAAATGGTGTTGCTTGAGGTGTTTTAGATGTCGTAAATAGGTTTTCGACGTATGTGAACCTCTCGGTTCAAAATTCCTTCTCAAACGGCCCACATTTGATTGATTTTGAAAATAGGTTTTCACTAGTTTAGCGTCGTTTCATTAGAACGGGGTTTTTGGTTCAAAAATTCGTTCAATATGTTGATGTTTTGGGTTACCACAAGAAGTAAACTCGTTTTAGAACGAATGCTGAGACTGATTTGCTTGAAAAATGAAGTTCAAATTGGAAATAGTTAAGTAGAATGTTTGGTTTGACTTATCATATTATTCGTTTGGTCCGACTTTAGTGTTCTTCGTTTGGCTCGACTCTCAACGTTCTTCACTGGTCTAACTTAAGGTTTAAACAATTCATCCGAACTACGTGTTAAACACTTGGTCCGACTTAAGTGTTAAAACTTGGTCTGATTTAACTATATCAACGATTTACTAAGAAAATATGATATGTCCAACTGTTCGTCCAAAGCAAGCCCCATGTCTTCAAAAACCAAGTTAGCTACTGATCTTGATGGAAAAGTAGTTGAGCATATCTTGTCTGCTAGAGTTCAAAGAAATAAAACTGTGTATCCACTTCAATTATGGATGCTAAATTCATAGCTGCCGCTAGCAGTTGCTCACAAAGTCCGTCGATGCGAATCCAACTCTAAGATTTAAGTCTAAAGTACTCTAAAATCCCATTGTTGTGTGATTCCCAAAGTGCAATTGCTATTTCGTACAATCCGGTACATCATTCTAAAACTAAGCATATCAACATCAGTTGCCATTTTTTGAAAGAAAATGTGGAAAAGGGGCTCATTGAATTACAAAATGACCACACGGAAAAACAGCTGGCTGACTTATTTGCCAAACCATTTGATGAATCTCGGTTCAACTACTTGGTGTCTAAGTTAGATATGCTCAACTTGAAAACGTAATTCATCACAATACAGTCTCTTATTCTTTGTTTGTTCCGTCAATATTACTTCAAACGATATTAAGCATGGTAGTTTTAAGTGTGCAGGAATAAAGATGCTCCAGTTTAGGGGGAGCGTTGTCATTTGCGAGTCTACAAGAATACATTGCTACGCATTCATGTATGGGAATAAAACGGAAAACCACAAACAGAACTAACAGACGAAAAATCCAAATTTCCACATTTGGATATTCTTTTACCTGTTCACAAGTCGAGGTGGAGTTCATCTTAATTATGACAAAAAAATTATAAAAACAAAAATTTATATTAAATTCAGAAAATCAAAAACAAAAATTGAATGAGTTTGGATTTGGGTTGGACCGGGCCCATAAAATTGGGCCGGCACTGTTTGAATCAAAAGTCGGATCCCTCTATAAAAGGGTCATCAGACTTCCACTTTCTTTTCACGCTTCAAAAAAAATCAAGCCTTCAACATTTCATCTTCTTCTCCCTTTCGAAGCTCAATCCGGCTATTTTAGAATTTTTGTGTGAAATTTCTCGTCTTCTTCATCGATTACACTTAAGGTATAACACCTTTGATGATGATTGAACTAAACATCAAAGGATTGGAGATGTTTTCTTCCTTCGCTACTCTGTTTTTGTTAAAAACTCGGTAATACAACTTTTTGAACTTAAAACCACTAAAATGGTGTTGCTTGGGGTGTTTTAGATGTCGTAATTAGGTTTTCGACGTATGTGAACCTCTCGGTACAAAATTCCTTCTCAAACGGCACACATTTGATTGATTTTGAAAATGGGTTTTCACTAGTTTAGCGTCGTTTCATTAGAACGGGGTTTTTGGGTCAAAAATTCGTTCAATATGTTGATGTTTTGGGTTACCACAGGAAGTAAACTTGTTTTAGAACGAATGTTGATACTGATTTGCTTGAAAATTGAAGTTCAAACTCGAAATAGTTAAGTAGAATGTTTGGTTTGACTTATCATATTCTTCGTTTGGTCCGACTTTTAGTGTTCTTCGTTTGGCCTGACTTTCAATGTCCTTCACCGGTCTGACTTAAGGTTTAAACAATTCATCCGAACTACGTGTTAAACACTTGGTCCAACTTAAGTGTTAAACAGTTGGTCCGACTTAAGTGTTAACACGTGGTCTGATTTAAGTACATCAACGATTTACTAAGAAAATATGATATGTCCAACTGTTCGTCGAAAGCAAGCCCCATCTCTTGAAAAACCAAGTTATCAACTGATCTTGATGGAAAAGTAGTTGACTTGAAAACCTCACGGGATATGACTGGATCTCTAATGTACTTGAAGACTAGTCGACCTGATATAATGTTTTCTACGTGTTTGTGTGCACGCTTTTAAGCCAATCCCAAAGAATTACATCTACTACAAATAAGCATATACTGAAATACCAAAAGGGAACCCCTGACCTTGGTCTATGGTATCCCCGAGATTCTTCGTTTGAACTGCTTGCGTACTCAAGTTTGGACTATGCCGGATGTATGATTAACAGAAAAAGCATTTCTGGTAGTGCACACTTCCCGGGGGAGCATCTTGTCTGCAAGAGTTCAAAGAAATAAAACTGTGTATCCATTTCAATTATGGATGCTGAATTCATAGCTGCCGCTAGCTGTTGCTCACAAAGTCCGTCGATGCGAACCCAACTCTATGATTTAAGTCTAAAGTACTCTAAAATCCCATTGTTGTGTGATTCCCAAAGTGCAATTGCCATTTCGTGCAATCCGGTACGTCATTCTAAAACTAAGCATATCGACATCAGTTGTCATTTTTTGAAAGAAAATGTGGAAAAGGGGCTCATTGAATTACAAAATGACCACACGGATAAACAGTTGGCTGACTTATTTGCCAAACCATTTGATGAATCTCGGTTCAATTACTTGGTGTCTAAGTTAGATATGCTCAACTTGAAAACGTAATTCATCACAATACAGTCTCTTATTCTTTGTTTGTTCCGTCAATATTACTTCTAACGATATTACGCATGGTAGTTTTAAGTGTGCAGGAATAAAGATGCTCCAGTTTAGGGGGAGCGTTGTCATTTGCGAGTCTACAAGAATACATTGCTACGCATTCATGTAAGGGAATAAAACGGAAAACCACACACAGAACTAACAGACGAAAAATCCAAATTTTCACATTTGGAAATTCTTTTACCTGTTCACAAGTCGAGGTGGAGTTCATCTTAATTATGACAACAAAATTATAAAAACAAAAATTTATATTAAATTCAGAAAATCAAAAACAAAAATTGAATGAGTTTGGATTTGGGTTGGACCGGGCCCATAAAATTGGGCCGGCATTGTTTGACTCAAAAGTCGGATCCCTCTATAAAAGGGTCATCCGACTTCCACTTTCTTTTCACGCTTTAAAAAAAATCAAGCCTTCAACATTTCATCTTCTTCTCCCTTTCAAAGCTCAATCCGGCTATTTTAGAATTTTTGTGTGAAATTTCTCGTCTTCTTCATCGATTACACTTAAGGTATAACACCTTTGATGATGATTGAACTAAACATCAAAGGATTGGAGATGTTTTCTTCGTTCACTACTCTGTTTTTTTGTTAAAAACTCGGTATCACAACTTTTTGAACTTAAAACCACTGGAATGGTGTTGCTTGGGGTGTTTTAGATGTCGTAATTAGGTTTTCGACGTATGTGAACCTCTCTGTACAAAATTCCTTCTCAAACGGCACACATTTGATTGATTTTGAAAATGGGTTTTCACTAGTTTATCGTCGTTTCATTAGAACGGGGTTTTTGGGTCAAAAATTCGTTCAATATGTTGATGTTTTGGGTTACCATAGGAAGTAAACTTGTTTTAGAACGAATGTTGATACTGATTTGCTGGAAAATTGAAGTTCAAACTGGAAATAGTTAAGTAGAATGTTTGGTTTGACTTATCATATTCTTCGTTTGGTCCGACTTTTAGTGTTCTTCGTTTGGCCCGACTTTCAATGTTCTTCACCGGTCTGACTTAAGGTTTAAACAATTCATCCGAACTACGTGTTAAACACTTGGTCCGACTTAAGTGTTAAACACTTGGTCCGACTTAAGTGTTAACACTTGGTCTGATTTAAGTACATCAACGATTTACTAAGAAAATATGATATGTCCAACTGTTCGTCCAAAGCAAGCCCCATCTCTTGAAAAACCAAGTTATCAACTGATCTTGATGGAAAAGTAGTTGACTTGAAAACCTCACGGGATATGACTGGAACTCTAATGTACTTGAAGACTAGTCGACCTGATATAATGTTTTCTACGTGTTTGTGTGCACGCTTTTAAGCCAATCCCAAAGAATTACATCTACTACAAATAAGCATATACTGAAATACCAAAAGGGAACCCCTGACCTTGGTCTATGGTATCCCCGAGATTCTTCGTTTGAACTGCTTGCGTACTCAAGTTTGGACTATGCCGGATGTATGATTAACAGAAAAAGCACTTCTGGTAGTGCATACTTCCCGGGGGACCATCTTGTCTGCTAGAGTTCAAAGAAATAAAACTGTGTATCAACTTCAATTATGGATGCTAAATTCATAGCTGCCGCTAGCAGTTGCTCACAAAGTCCGTCGATGCGAACCCAACTCTAAGATTTAAGTCTAAAGTACTCTAAAATCCCATTGTTGTGTGATTCCCAAAGTGCAATTGCTATTTCGTACAATCCGGTACATCATTCTAAAACTAAGCATATCCACATCAGTTGTCATTTTTTGATAGAAAATGTGGAGAAGGGGCTCATTGAATTACAAAATGACCACACGGAAAAACAGCTGGCTAACTTATTTGCAAAACCATTTGATGAATCTCGGTTCAACTACTTGGTGTCTAAGTTAGATATGCTCAACTTGAAAACGTAATTCATCACAATACAGTCTCTTATTCTTTGTTTGTTCCGTCAATATTACTTCAAACGATATTACGCATGGTAGTTTTAAGTGTGTAGGAATAAAGATGCTCCAGTTTAGGGGGAGCGTTGTCATTTGCGAGTCTACAAGAATACATTGCTACGCATTCATGTAAGGGAATAAAACGGAAAACCACACACAAAACTAACAGACGAAAAATCCAAATTTCCACATTTGGAAATTCTATTACCTGTTCACAAGTCGAGGTGGAGTTCATGTTAATTATGACAACAAAATTATAAAAACAAAAATTTATATTAAATTCAGAAAATCAAAAACAAAAATTGAATGAGTTTGGATTTGGGTTGGACCGGGCCCATAAAATTGGGCCGGCACTGTTTGAATCAAAAGTCGGATCCCTCTATAAAAGGGTCATCCGACTTCCACTTTCTTTTCACGCTTTAAAAAAAATCAAGCCTTCAACATTTCATCTTCTTCTCCCTTTCAAAGCTCAATCCGGCTATTTTAGAATTTTTGTGTGAAATTTCTCATCTTCTTCATCGATTACACTTAAGGTATAACACCTTTGATGATGATTGAACTAAACATCAAAGGATTGGAGATGTTTTCTTCCTTCGCTACTCTGTTTTTGTTAAAAACTCGGTATCACAACTTTTTGAACTTAAAACCACTGAAATGGTGTTGCTTGGGGTGTTTTAGATGTCGTAATTAGGTTTTCGACGTATGTGAACCTCTCGGTACAAAATTCCTTCTCAAACGGCACACATTTGATTGATTTTGAAAATGGGTTTTCACTAGTTTAGCGTCGTTTCATTACAACGGGGTTTTTGGGTCAAAAATTCGTTCAATATGTTGATGTTTTGGGTTACCACATGAAGTAAACTTGTTTTAGAACGAATGTTGATACTGGTTTGCTTGAAAATTGAAGTTCAAACTGGAAATAGTTAAGTAGAATGTTTGGTTTGACTTATCATATTCTTCGTTTGGTCCGACTTTTAGTGTTCTTCGTTTGGCCCGACTTTCAATGTTCTTCACTGGTCTGACTTAAGGTTTAAACAATTCATCCGAACTACGTGTTAAACACTTGGTCCGACTTTAAGTGTTAAACACTTGGTCCGACTTAAGTGTTAACACTTTGTCTGATTTAAGTACATCAACGATTTACTAAGAGAATATGATATGTCCAGTTGTTCGTCCAAAGCAAGCCCCATCTCTTGAAAAATCAAGTTATCAACTGATCTTGATGGAAAAGTAGTTGACTTGAAAACCTCACGGGATATGACTGGATCTCTAATGTACTTGAAGACTAGTCGACCTGATATAATGTTTTCTACGTGTTTGTGTGCACGCTTTTAAGCCAATCCCAAAGAATTATATCTACTACAAATAAGCATATACTGAAATACCAAAAGGGAACCCCTTACCTTGGTCTATGGTATCCCCGAGATTCTTCGTTTGAACTGCTTGCGTACTCAAGTTTGGACTAGGCCGGATGTATGTTTAACAGAAAAAGCACTTCTGGTAGTGCACACTTCCCGGGGGACCATCTTATATGCTAGAGTTCAAAGAAATAAAACTGTGTATCCACTTCAATTATGGATGCTGAATTCATAGCTGCCGCTAGCTGTTGCTTACAAAGTCCGTTGATGCGAACCCAACTCTAAGATTTAAGTGTAAAGTACTCTAAAATCCCATTGTTGTGTGATTCCCAAAGTGCAATTGCCATTTCGTGCAATCCGGTACATCATTCTAAAACTAAGCATATCCACATCAGTTGTCATTTTTTTGAAAGAAAATGTGGAAAAGGGGCTCATTGAATTACAAAATGACCACACGGAAAAATAGCTGGCTGACTTATTTGCCAAACCATTTGATGAATCTCGGTTCAACTACTTGGTGTCTATGTTAGATATGCTCAACTTGAAAACGTATTCATCACAATACAGTCTCTTATTCTTTGTTTGTTCCGTCAATATTACTTCAAACGATATTACGCATGGTAGTTTTAAGTGTGCAGGAATAAAGATGCTCCAGTTTAGGGGGAGCGTTGTCATTTGCGAGTCTACAAGAATACATTGCTATGCATTCATGTAAGGGAATAAAACGGAAAACCACACACAGAACTAACAGACGAAAAATCCAAATTTCCACATTTGGAAATTCTTTTACCTGTTCACAAGTCGAGGTGGAGTTCCTCTTAATTATGACAACAAAATTATAAAAACAAAAAATTATATTAAATTCAGAAAATCAAAAACAAAAATTGAATGAGTTTGGATTTGGGTTGGACCGGGCCCATAAAATTGGGCTGGCACAGTTTGAATCAAAAGTCGGATCCCTCTATAAAAGGGTCATCCGACTTCCACTTTCTTTTCACGCTTTAAAAAAAATCAAGCCTTCAACATTTCATCTTCTTCTCCCTTTCAAAGCTCAAACCGGCTATTTTAGAATTTTTGTGTGAAATTTCTCGTCTTCTTCATCGATTACACTTAAGGTATAACACCTTTGATAATGATTGAACTAAACATCAATGGATTGGAGATGTTTTCTTCCTTCGCTACTCTGTTTTTGTTAAAAACTCGGTATCACAACTTTTTGAACTTAAAACCACTGAAATGGTGTTGCTTGATGTGTTTTAGATGTCGTAAATAGGTTTTCAACGTATGTGAACCACTCGGTACAAAGTTCCTTCTCAAACGGCACACATTCGATTGATTTTGAAAATGGGTTTTCACAAGTTTAGCGTCGTTTCATTAGAACGGGGTTTTTGGTTTAAAAATTCGTTCAATATGTTGATGTTTTGGGTTACCACAGGAAGTAAACTTGTTTTAGAACGAATGCTGATACTGATTTGCTTGAAAATTGAAGTTCAAATTGGAAATAGTTAAGTAGAATGTTTGGTTTGACTTATCATATTCTTCGTTTGGTCCGACTTTTAGTGTTCTTCGTTTGGCCCGATTTTCAATGTTCTTCACTGGTCTGACTTAAGATTTAAACAATTCATCCGAACTACGTGTTAAACACTTGGTCCGACTTAAGTGTTAAACACTTGGTCCGACTTAAGTGTTAAACACTTGGTCCGACTTAAGTGTTAAACACTTGGTCTGACTTAAGTGTTAACACTTGGTCTGATTTAAGTACATCAACGATTTACTAAGAGAATATGATATGTCCAATTGTTCGTCCAAAGCAAGCCCCATCTCTTGAAAAATCAAGTTATCAACTGATCTTGATGGAAAAGTAGTTGACTTGAAAACCTCACGGGATATGACTGGATCTCTAATGTACTTGAAGACTAGTCGACCTGATATAATGTTTTCTACGTGTTTGTGTGCACGCTTTTAAGCCAATCCCAAAGAATTATATCTACTACAAATAAGCATATACTGAAATACCAAAAGGGAACCCCTTACCTTGGTCTATGGTATCCCCGAGATTCTTCGTTTGAACTGCTTGCGTACTCAAGTTTGGACTAGGCCGGATGTATGTTTAACAGAAAAAGCACTTCTGGTAGTGCACACTTCCCGGGGGACCATCTTATATGCTAGAGTTCAAAGAAATAAAACTGTGTATCCACTTCAATTATGGATGCTGAATTCATAGCTGCCGCTAGCTGTTGCTCACAAAGTCCGTCGATGCGAACCCAACTCTAAGATTTAAGTCTAAAGTACTCTAAAATCCCATTGTTGTGTGATTTCCAAAGTGCAATTGCCATTTCGTGCAATCCGGTACGTCATTCTAAAACTAAGCATATCGACATTAGTTGTCATTTTTTGAAAGAAAATGTGGAAAAGGGGCTCATTGAATTACAAAATGACCACACGGAAAAACAGCTGGCTGACTTATTTGCCAAACCATTTGATGAATCTCGGTTCAACTACTTGGTGTCTAAGTTAGATATGCTCAACTTGAAAACGTAATTCATCACAATACAGTCTCATATTCATTGTTTGTTTCGTCAATATTACTTCAAACGATATTACGCATGGTAGTTTTAAGTGTGCAGGAATAAAGATGCTCCAGTTTAGGGGGAGCGTTGTCATTTGCGAGTCTACAAGAATACATTGCTACGCATTCATGTAAGGGGAGAAAACGGAAAACCAGACACATAAACAACAGACGAAAACTCCAAATTTCCACATTTGGAAATTCTTTTATCTATTCACAAGTCGAGGGGGAGTTCATCTTAATTATGACAACAAAATTATAAAAACAAAAATTTATATAAAATTCAGAAAATCAAAAACAAAAATTGAATGAGTTTGGATTTGGGTTGGACCGGGCGCATAAAATTGGGCCGGCCCGGTTTGAATCAATAGTCGGATCCCTATACAAAAGGGTCATCCGACATCCACTTTCTTTTCATGCTTTAAAAAAAATCAAACCTTCAACATTTCATCTTCTTCTCCCTTTCAAAGCTCAATCCGGCTATTTTAGAATTTTTGTGTGAAATTTCTCGTCTTCTTCATAGATTACACTTAAGGTATAACACCTTTGATAATGATTGAACTAAACATCAAAGGATTGGAGATGTTTTCTTCCTTCTCTACTTTGTTTTTGTTAAAAAATCGGTATCACAACTTTTTGAACTTAAAACCACTGAAATGGTGTTGCTTGAGGTGTTTTAGATGTCGTAAATAGGTTTTCGACGTATGTGAACCTCTCGGTACAAAATTCCTTCTCAAACGGCACACATTTGATTGATATTGAAAATGGGTTTTCACAAGTTTAGCGTCGTTACTTTAGAACGGGGTTTTTGGTTTAAAAATTCGTTCAATATGTTGATGTTTTGGGTTACCACAGGAAGTAAACTTGTTTTAGAACGAATGCTGATACTGATTTGCTTGAAAATTGAAGTTCAAATTGGAAATAGTTAAGTAGAATGTTTGGTTTGACTTATCATATTCTTCGTTTGGTCCGACTTTTAGTGTTCTTCGTTTGGCCCGATTTTCAATGTTCTTCACTGGTCTGACTTAAGATTTAAACAATTCATCCGAACTACGTGTTAAACACTTGGTCCGACTTAAGTGTTAAACACTTGGTCCGACTTAAGTGTTAAACACTTGGTCCGACTTAAGTGTTAAACACTTGGTCTGACTTAAGTGTTAACACTTGGTCTGATTTAAGTACATCAACGATTTAATAAGAAAATATGATATGTCCAACTATTCTTCCAAAGCAATCCCCATGTATTCAAAAACCAAGTTATCTACTGATCTTGTTGGAAAAGTAGTTGACTTGAAAACCTCACGGGGTATGAGTGGATCTCTAATGTACTTGAAGACTAGTCGACCTGAAATAATGTTTTCTACGTGTTTGTATGCACGCTTTTAGGCCAATCCCAAAGAATTACATCTACTACAAATAAGCATATACTGAAATACCAAAAGGGAACCCCTGACCTTGGTCTATGGTATCCCCGATATTCTTCGTTTGAACTGCTTGCGTACTCAAGTTTTCACTATGCCGGATGTATGATTAACAGAAAAATCACTTCTGGTAGTGCACACTTCCCGGGGGACCATCTTATCTCCTAGAGTTCAAAGAAATGAAACTGTGTATCCACTTCAAATATGGATGCTGAATTCATAGCTGCCGCTAGCTGTTGCTTACAAAGTCCGTTTATGCGAACCCAACTCTAAGATTTATGTCTAAAGTACTCTAAATCCCATTGTTGTGTGATTCCCAAAGTGCAATTGCCATTTCATGCAATCCGGTACATCATTCTAAAACTAAGCATATCGACATCAGTTGTCATTTTTTGAAAGAAAATGTGGAAAAGGGGCTCATTGAATTACAAAATGACCACACGGAAAAGCAAACCATTTGATGAATCTCGGTTCAACTACTTGGTCTCTAAGTTAGATATGCTCAACTTGAAAACGTAATTCATCACAATACAGTCTCTTATTCTTTGTTTGTTCCGTCAATATTACTTCAAACGATATTACGCATGGTAGTTTTAAGTGTGCAGGAAGAAAGATGCTCTAGTTTAGGGGGAGCATTGTCATTTGTGAGTCTACAAGAATACATTGCTACGCATTCATGTAAGGGGAGAAAACGGAAAACCAGACACATAAACTACAGACGAAAACTCTAAATTTCCACATTTGAAAATTCTTTTATCTGTTCACAAGTCGAGGGGGAGTTCATCTTAATTATGACAACAAAATTATAAAAACAAAAATTTATATAAAATTCAGAAAATCAAAAACAAAAATTGAATGAGTTTGGATTTGGGTTGGACCGGGCGCATAAAATTGGGCCGGCCCGGTTTGAATCAATAGTCGGATCCCTCTATAAAAGGGTCATCCGACTTCCACTTTCTTTTCATGCTTTAAAAAAAATCAAACCTTCAACATTTCATCTTCTTCTCCCTATCAAAGCTCAATCCGGCTATTTTAGAATTTTTGTGTGAAATTTCTCGTCTTCTTCATCGATTACACTTAAGGTATAACACCTTTGATAATGATTGAACTAAACATCAAAGGATTGGAGATGTTTTCTTCCTTCTCTACTCTGTTTTTGTTAAAAAATCGGTATCACAACTTTTTGAACTTAAAACCACTGAAATGGTGTTGCTTGAGGTGTTTTAGATGTCGTAAATAGGTTTTCGACGTATGTGAATCTCTCGGTATATCATTCTAAAACTAAGCATATCGACATCGGTTGTAATTTTTTGAAAGAAAATGTGGAAAAGGGGCTCATTGAATTACAAAATGACCACACGGAAAAACAGCTGGCTGACTTATTTGCCAAACCATTTGATGAATCTCGGTTCAACTACTTGGTCTCTAAGTTAGATATGCTCAACTTGAAAACGTAATTCATAACAATACAGTCTCTTATTCTTTGTTTGGTCCGTCAATATTACTTCAAACGATATTACGCATGGTAGTTTTAAGTGTGCAGGAATAAAGATGCTCCAGTTTAGGGGGAGCGTTGTCATTTGCGAGTCTACAAGAAAACATTGCTACGCTTTCATGTAAGGGGAGAAAACGGAAAACCAGACACAGAAACTACAGACGAAAACTCCAAATTTCCACATTTGGAAATTCTTTTATCTGTTCACAAGTCGAGGGGGAGTTCATCTTAATTATGACAACAAAATTATAAAAACAAAAATTTATATAAAATTCAGAAAATTAAAAACAAAAATTGAATGAGTTTGGATTTGGGTTGGACTGGGCCCATAAAATTGGGCTGGCCCGGTTTGAATCAAAATTCGGATCCCTCTATAATAGGGCCATCTGACTTCCACTTTCTTTTCATGCTTTAAAAAAAATCAAACCTTCAACATTTCATCTTCTTCTCCCTTTCAACGCTCAATCCGGCTATTTTAGAATTTTTGTGGGAAATTTCTCGTCTTCTTCATTGATTACACTTAAGGTATAACACCTTTGATGATAATTGAACTAAACATCAAAGGATTGGAGATGTTTTCTTCCTTCTCTACTCTATTTTTGTTAAAAATTCGGTATCACAACTTTTTGAACTTAAAACCACTGAAATGGTGTTGTTTGAGGTGTTTTAGATGTTGTAAATAGGTTTTCGACGTATGTGAACCTCTCGGTACAAAATTCCTTCTCAAACGGCACACATTTGATTGATTTTGAAAATGGGTTTTCACTGGTTTAGCGTCGTTTCATTAGAACGGGGTTTTTGGTTCAAAAATTCGTTCAATATGTTGATGTTTTGGGTTTCCACCAGAAGTAAACTTGTTTTAGAACGAATGCTGATACTGATTTGCTTGAAAAATGAAGTTCAAATTGGAAATAGTTAAGTAGAATGTTTGGTTTGACTTATCATATTCTTCGTTTGGTCCGACTTTTAGTGTTCTTCGTTTGGCCCGACTTTCAATGTTCTTCACTGGTCTGACTTAAGGTTTAAACAATTCATCCGAACTACGTGTTAAACACTTGGTCCGACTTAAGTGTTAAACACTTGGTCCGACTTAAGTGTTAACACTTGGTCTGATTTAAGTACATCAACGATTTACTAAGAAAATATGATATGTCCAACTGTTCGTCCAAAGCAAGCGCCATGTCTTCAAAAAACAAGTTATCTACTGATCTTGATGGAAAAGTAGTTGACTTGAAAACCTCACGGTGTATGACTGGATCTCTAATGTACTTGAAGACTAGTCGATCTGATATAATGTTTTCTACATGTTTGTGTGCACGCTTTTAAGCCAATCCCAAAGAATTACATCTACTACAAATAAGCATATACTGAAATACCAAAAGGGAACCCCTGACCTTGGTCTATGGTATCCCCGAGATTCATCGTTTGAACTGCTTGCGTACTCAAGTTTGGACTATGCCGGATGTATGATTAACAGAAAAATCACTTCTGGTAGTGCACACTTCCCGGGGGACCATCTTGTCTGCTAGAGTTTAAAGAAATAAAACTGTGTATCCACTTCAATTATGGATGCTGAATTCATAGCTGCCGCTAGCTGTTGCTCACAAAGTCCGTCGATGCGAACCCAACTCTAAGATTTAAGTCTAAAGTACTCTAAAATCCCATTGTTGTGTGATTCCCAAAGTGCAATTGCCATTTCGTGCAATCCGGTACATCATTCTAAAACTAAGCATATCGACATCAGTTGTTATTTTTTGAAAGAAAATGTGGAAAAGGGGCTCATTGAATTACAAAATGACCACACGGAGAAACAGCTGGCTGACTTATTTGCCAAACCATTTGATGAATCTCTGTTCAACTACTTGGTCTCTAAGTTAGATATGCTCAACTTGAAAACGTAATTCATAACAATACAATCTCTTATTCTTTGTTTGTACCGTCAATATTACTTCAAACGATATTACGCATGGTAGTTTTAAGTGTGTAGGAATAAAGATGCTCCAGTTTTGGGGGAGCGTTGTCATTTGCGAGTCTACAAGAAAACATTGCTACGCATTCATGTAAGGGGAGAAAACGGAAAACCAGACACATAAACTACAGACGAAAACTCCAAATTTCCACATTTGGAAATTCTTTTATCTGTTCACAAGTCGAGGGGGAGTTCATCTTAATTATGACAACAAAATTATAAAAATAAAAATTTATATAAAATTCAGAAAATCAAAAACAAAAATTGAATGAGTTTGGATTTGGGTTGGACCGGGCGCATAAAATTGGGCCGGCCCGGTTTGAATCAATAGTCGGATCCCTCTATAAAAGGGTCATCCGACTTCCACTTTCTTTTCATGCTTTAAAAAAAATTAAACCTTCAACATTTCATCTTCTTCTCCCTTTCAAAGCTCAATCCGGCTATTTTAGAATTTTTGTGTGAAATTTCTCGTCTTCTTCATAGATTACACTTAAGGTATAACACCTTTGATAATGATTGAACTAAACATCAGAGGATTGGAGATGTTTTCTTCCTTCTCTACTCTGTTTTTGTTAAAAAATCAGTATCACAACTTTTTGAACTTAAAACCACTGAAATGGTGTTGCTTGAGGTGTTTTAGATGTCGTAAATAGGTTTTCGACATATGTGAACCACTCGGTACAAAATTCCTTCTCAAACGGCACACATTCGATTGATTTTAAAAATGGGTTTTCACTCGTTTAGCGTCGTTCCATTAGAACGGGGTTTTTGGTTCAAAAATTCGTTCAATATGTTGATGTTTTGGGTTACCACCAGAAGTAAACTTGTTTTAGAACAAATGCTGATACTGATTTGCTTGAAAAATGAAGTTCAAATTGGAAATGGTTAAGTAGAATGTTTGGTTTGACTTATCATATTCTTCGTTTGGTCCGACTTTTAGTGTTCTTCGTTTGGCCCGACTTTCAATGTTCTTCACTGGTCAGACTTAAGGTTTAAACAATTCATCTGAACTATGTGTTAAACACTTGGTTCGACTTAAGTGTAAAACACTTGGTCCGACTTAAGTGTAAAACACTTGGTCCGACTTAAGTGTTAACACTTGGTCTGATTTAAGTACATCAACGATTTAATAAGAAAATATGATATGTCCAACTGTTCTTCCAAAGCAAGCCCCATGTCTTCAAAAACCAAGTTATCTACTGATCTTGATGGAAAAGTAGTTGACTTCAAAACCTCACGGGGTATGACTGGATCTCTAATGTACTTGAAGACTAGTCGACCTGATATGATGTTTTGTAAGTGTTTGTGTGCACGCTTTTAAGCCAATCCCAAAGAATTACATCTACTACAAATAAGCATATACTGAACTACCAACAGGGAACCCCTGACCTTGGTCTATGGTATCCCCGATATTCGTCGTTTGAACTGCTTGCGTACTCAAGTTTGGACTTTGCCGGATGTATGATTAACAGAAAAAGTACTTCTGGTAGTGCACACTTCCCCAGGGACCATCTTATCTGCTAGAGTTCAAAGAAATAAAACTGTGTATCCACTTCAATTATGGATGCTGAATTCATAGACGCCGCTAGCTGTTACTCACAAAGTCCGTCGATGCGAACCCAACTCTAAGATTTAAGTCTAAAGTACTCTAAAATCCCATTGTTGTGTGATTCCCAAAGTGCAATTGCCATTTCGTGCAATCCGGTACATCATTCTAAAACTAAGCATATCGACATCAGTTGTAATTTTTTGAAAGAAAATGTGGAAAAGGGGCTCATTGAATTAAAAAATGACCACACGGAAAAACAGCTGGCTGACTTATTTCCCAAACCATTTGATGAATCTCGGTTCAACTACTTGGTCTCTAAGTTAGATATGCTCAACTTGAAAACGTAATTCATAACAATACAGTCTCTTATTCTTTGTTTGGTCCGTCAATATTACTTCAAACGATATTACGCATGGTAGTTTTAAGTGTGCAGGAATAAAGATGCTCCAGTTTAGGGGGAGCGTTGTCATTTGCGAGTCTACAAGAAAACATTGCTACGCATTCATGTAAGGGGAGAAAACGGAAAACCAGACACAGAAACTACAGACGAAAACTCCAAATTTCCACATTTGGAAATTCTTTTATCTGTTCACAAGTCGAGGGGGAGTTCATCTTAATTATGACAACAAAATTATAAAAACAAAAATTTATATAAAATTCAGAAAATCAAAAACAAAAATTGAATGAGTTTGGATTTGGGTTGGACTGGGCCCATAAAATTGGGCTGGCCCGGTTTGAATCAAAAGTTGGATCCCTCTATAAAAGGGCCATCTGACTTCCACTTTCTTTTCATGCTTTAAAAAAAATCAAACCTTCAACATTTCATCTTCTTCTCCCTTTCAACGCTCAATCCGGCTATTTTAGAATTTTTGTGGGAAATTTCTCGTCTTCTTCATTGATTACACTTAAGGTATAACACCTTTGATGATGATTGAACTAAACATCAAAGGATTGGAGATGTTTTCTTCCTTCTCTACTCTATTTTTGTTAAAAATTCGGTATCACAACTTTTTGAACTTAAAACCACTGAAATGGTGTTGTTTGAGGTGTTTTAGATGTCGTAAATAGGTTTTCGACGTATGTGAACCTCTCGGTACAAAATTCCTTCTCAAACGGCACACATTTGATTGATTTTGAAAATGGGTTTTCACTGGTTTAGCGTCGTTTCATTAGAACGGGGTTTTTGGTTCAAAAATTCGTTCAATATGTTGATGTTTTGGGTTACCACCAGAAGTAAACTTGTTTTAGAACGAATGCTGATACTGATTTGCTTGAAAAATGAAGTTCAAATTGGAAATAGTTAAGTAGAATGTTTGGTTTGACTTATCATATTCTTCGTTTGGTCCGACTATTAGTGTTCTTCGTTTGGCCCGACTTTCAATGTTCTTCACTGGTCTGACTTAAGGTTTAAACAATTCATCCGAACTACGTGTTAAACACTTGGTCCGATTTAAGTGTTAAACACTTGGTCCGACTTAAGTGTTAACACTTGGTCTGATTTAAGTACATCAACGATTTACTAAGAAAATATGATATGTCCAACTGTTCGTCCAAAGCAAGCCCCATGTCTTCAAAAAACAAGTTATCTACTGATCTTGATGGAAAAGTAGTTGACTTGAAAACCTCACGGTGTATGACTGGATCTCTAATGTACTTGAAGACTAGTCGACCTGATATAATGTTTTCTACATGTTTGTGTGCACTCTTTTAAGCCAATCCCAAAGAATTACATCTACTACAAATAAGCATATACTGAAATACCAAAAGGGAACCCCTGACCTTGGTCTATGGTATCCCCGAGATTCATCGTTTGAACTGCTTGCGTACTCAAGTTTGGACTATGCCGGATGTATGATTAACAGAAAAATCACTTCTGGTAGTGCACACTTCCCGGGGGACCATCTTGTCTGCTAGAGTTTAAAGAAATAAAACTGTGTATCCACTTCAATTATGGATGCTGAATTCATAGCTGCCGCTAGCTGTTGCTCACAAAGTCCGTCTATGCGAACCCAGCTCTAAGATTTAAGTCTAAAGTACTCTAAAATCCCATTGTTGTGTGATTCCCAAAGTGCAATTGCCATTTCGTGCAATCCGGTACATCATTCTAAAACTAAGCATATCGACATCAGTTGTCATTTTTTGAAAGAAAATGTGGAAAAGGGGCTCATTGAATTACAAAATGACCACACGGAAAAACAGCTGGCTGACTTATTTGCCAAACCATTTGATGAATCTCGGTTCAACTACTTGGTGTCTAAGTTAGATATGCTCAACTTGAAAACGTAATTCATCACAATACAGTCTCATATTCTTTGTTTGTTTCGTCAATATTACTTCAAACGATATTACGCATGGTAGTTTTAAGTGTGCAGGAATAAAGATGCTCCAGTTTAGGGGGAGCGTTGTCATTTGCGAGTCTACAAGAATACATTGCTACGCATTCATGTAAGGGGAGAAAACGGAAAACCAGACACATAAACAACAGACGAAAACTCCAAATTTCCACATTTGGAAATTCTTTTATCTGTTCACAAGTCGAGGGGGAGTTCATCTTAATTATGACAACAAAATTATAAAAACAAAAATTTATATAAAATTCAGAAAATCAAAAACAAAAATTGAATGAGTTTGGATTTGGGTTGGACCGGGCGCATAAAATTGGGCCGGCCCGGTTTGAATCAATAGTCGGATCCCTATACAAAAGGGTCATCCGACATCCACTTTCTTTTCATGCTTTAAAAAAAATCAAACCTTCAACATTTCATCTTCTTCTCCCTTTCAAAGCTCAATCCGGCTATTTTAGAATTTTTGTGTGAAATTTCTCGTCTTCTTCATAGATTACACTTAAGGTATAACACCTTTGATAATGATTGAACTAAACATCAAAGGATTGGAGATGTTTTCTTCCTTCTCTACTTTGTTTTTGTTAAAAAATCGGTATCACAACTTTTTGAACTTAAAACCACTGAAATGGTGTTGCTTGAGGTGTTTTAGATGTCGTAAATAGGTTTTCGACGTATGTGAACCTCTCGGTACAAAATTCCTTCTCAAACGGCACACATTTGATTGATATTGAAAATGGGTTTTCACAAGTTTAGCGTCGTTTCTTTAGAACGGGGTTTTTGGTTTAAAAATTCGTTCAATATGTTGATGTTTTGGGTTACCACAAGAAGTAAACTTGTTTTAGAACGAATGCTGATACTGATTTGCTTGAAAAATGAAGTTCAAATTGGAAATAGTTAAGTAGAATGTTTGGTTTGACTTATCATATTCTTCGTTTGGTCCGACTTTTAGTGTTCTTCGTTTGGCCCGACTTTCAATGTTCTTCACTGGTCTGCCTTAAGGTTTAAACAATTTATCCGAACTACGTGTTAAACACTTGGTTCGACTTAAGTGTAAAACACTTGGTCCGACTTAAGTGTAAAACACTTGGTCCGACTTAAGTGTTAACACTTGGTCTGATTTAAGTACATCAACGATTTAATAAGAAAATATGATATGTCCAACTGTTCTTCCAAAGCAAGCCCCATGTCTTCAAAAACCAAGTTATCTACTGATCTTGATGGAAAAGTAGTTGACTTCAAAACCTCACGGGGTATGACTGGATCTCTAATGTACTTGAAGACTAGTCGACCTGATATGATGTTTTGTAAGTGTTTGTGTGCACGCTTTTAAGCCAATCCCAAAGAATTACATCTACTACAAATAAGCATATACTGAACTACCAACAGGGAACCCCTGACCTTGGTCTATGGTATCCCCGATATTCGTCGTTTGAACTGCTTGCGTACTCAAGTTTGGACTATGCCGGATGTATGATTAACAGAAAAAGTACTTCTGGTAGTGCACACTTCCCCAGGGACCATCTTATCTGCTAGAGTTCAAAGAAATAAAACTGTGTATCCACTTCAATTATGGATGCTGAATTCATAGACGCCGCTAGCTGTTACTCACAAAGTCCGTCGATGCGAACCCAACTCTAAGATTTAAGTCTAAAGTACTCTAAAATCCCATTGTTGTGTGATTCCCAAAGTGCAATTGCCATTTCGTGCAATCCGGTACATCATTCTAAAACTAAGCATATCGACATCAGTTGTAATTTTTTGAAAGAAAATGTGGAAAAGGGGCTCATTGAATTAAAAAATGACCACACGGAAAAACAGCTGGCTGACTTATTTCCCAAACCATTTGATGAATCTCGGTTCAACTACTTGGTCTCTAAGTTAGATATGCTCAACTTGAAAACGTAATTCATAACAATACAGTCTCTTATTCTTTGTTTGGTCCGTCAATATTACTTCAAACGATATTACGCATGGTAGTTTTAAGTGTGCAGGAATAAAGATGCTCCAGTTTAGGGGGAGCGTTGTCATTTGCGAGTCTACAAGAAAACATTGCTACGCATTCATGTAAGGGGAGAAAACGGAAAACCAGACACAGAAACTACAGACGAAAACTCCAAATTTCCACATTTGGAAATTCTTTTATCTGTTCACAAGTCGAGGGGGAGTTCATCTTAATTATGACAACAAAATTATAAAAACAAAAATTTATATAAAATTCAGAAAATCAAAAACAAAAATTGAATGAGTTTGGATTTGGGTTGGACTGGGCCCATAAAATTGGGCTGGCCCGGTTTGAATCAAAAGTTGGATCCCTCTATAAAAGGGCCATCTGACTTCCACTTTCTTTTCATGCTTTAAAAAAAATCAAACCTTCAACATTTCATCTTCTTCTCCCTTTCAACGCTCAATCCGGCTATTTTAGAATTTTTGTGGGAAATTTCTCGTCTTCTTCATTGATTACACTTAAGGTATAACACCTTTGATGATGATTGAACTAAACATCAAAGGATTGGAGATGTTTTCTTCCTTCTCTACTCTATTTTTGTTAAAAATTCGGTATCACAACTTTTTGAACTTAAAACCACTGAAATGGTGTTGTTTGAGGTGTTTTAGATGTCGTAAATAGGTTTTCGACGTATGTGAACCTCTCGGTACAAAATTCCTTCTCAAACGGCACACATTTGATTGATTTTGAAAATGGGTTTTCACTGGTTTAGCGTCGTTTCATTAGAACGGGGTTTTTGGTTCAAAAATTCGTTCAATATGTTGATGTTTTGGGTTACCACCAGAAGTAAACTTGTTTTAGAACGAATGCTGATACTGATTTGCTTGAAAAATGAAGTTCAAATTGGAAATAGTTAAGTAGAATGTTTGGTTTGACTTATCATATTCTTCGTTTGGTCCGACTTTTAGTGTTCTTCGTTTGGCCCGACTTTCAATGTTCTTCACTGGTCTGACTTAAGGTTTAAACAATTCATCCGAACTACGTGTTAAACACTTGGTCCGATTTAAGTGTTAAACACTTGGTCCGACTTAAGTGTTAACACTTGGTCTGATTTAAGTACATCAACGATTTACTAAGAAAATATGATATGTCCAACTGTTCGTCCAAAGCAAGCCCCATGTCTTCAAAAAACAAGTTATCTACTGATCTTGATGGAAAAGTAGTTGACTTGAAAACCTCACGGTGTATGACTGGATCTCTAATGTACTTGAAGACTAGTCGACCTGATATAATGTTTTCTACATGTTTGTGTGCACTCTTTTAAGCCAATCCCAAAGAATTACATCTACTACAAATAAGCATATACTGAAATACCAAAAGGGAACCCCTGACCTTGGTCTATGGTATCCCCGAGATTCATCGTTTGAACTGCTTGCGTACTCAAGTTTGGACTATGCCGGATGTATGATTAACAGAAAAATCACTTCTGGTAGTGCACACTTCCCGGGGGACCATCTTGTCTGCTAGAGTTTAAAGAAATAAAACTGTGTATCCACTTCAATTATGGATGCTGAATTCATAGCTGCCGCTAGCTGTTGCTCACAAAGTCCGTCTATGCGAACCCAGCTCTAAGATTTAAGTCTAAAGTACTCTAAAATCCCATTGTTGTGTGATTCCCAAAGTGCAATTGCCATTTCGTGCAATCCGGTACATCATTCTAAAACTAAGCATATCGACATCAGTTGTCATTTTTTGAAAGAAAATGTGGAAAAGGGGCTCATTGAATTACAAAATGACCACACGGAAAAACAGCTGGCTGACTTATTTGCCAAACCATTTGATGAATCTCGGTTCAACTACTTGGTGTCTAAGTTAGATATGCTCAACTTGAAAACGTAATTCATCACAATACAGTCTCATATTCTTTGTTTGTTTCGTCAATATTACTTCAAACGATATTACGCATGGTAGTTTTAAGTGTGCAGGAATAAAGATGCTCCAGTTTAGGGGGAGCGTTGTCATTTGCGAGTCTACAAGAATACATTGCTACGCATTCATGTAAGGGGAGAAAACGGAAAACCAGACACATAAACAACAGACGAAAACTCCAAATTTCCACATTTGGAAATTCTTTTATCTGTTCACAAGTCGAGGGGGAGTTCATCTTAATTATGACAACAAAATTATAAAAACAAAAATTTATATAAAATTCAGAAAATCAAAAACAAAAATTAAATGAGTTTGGATTTGGGTTGGACCGGGCGCATAAAATTGGGCCGGCCCGGTTTGAATCAATAGTCGGATCCCTATACAAAAGGGTCATCCGACATCCACTTTCTTTTCATGCTTTAAAAAAAATCAAACCTTCAACATTTCATCTTCTTCTCCCTTTCAAAGCTCAATCCGGCTATTTTAGAATTTTTGTGTGAAATTTCTCGTCTTCTTCATAGATTACACTTAAGGTATAACACCTTTGATAATGATTGAACTAAACATCAAAGGATTGGAGATGTTTTCTTCCTTCTCTACTTTGTTTTTGTTAAAAAATCGGTATCACAACTTTTTGAACTTAAAACCACTGAAATGGTGTTGCTTGAGGTGTTTTAGATGTCGTAAATAGGTTTTCGACGTATGTGAACCTCTCGGTACAAAATTCCTTCTCAAACGGCACACATTTGATTGATATTGAAAATGGGTTTTCACAAGTTTAGCGTCGTTTCTTTAGAACGGGGTTTTTGGTTTAAAAATTCGTTCAATATGTTGATGTTTTGGGTTACCACAAGAAGTAAACTTGTTTTAGAACGAATGCTGATACTGATTTGCTTGAAAAATGAAGTTCAAATTGGAAATAGTTAAGTAGAATGTTTGGTTTGACTTATCATATTCTTCGTTTGGTCCGACTTTTAGTGTTCTTCGTTTGGCCCGACTTTCAATGTTCTTCACTGGTCTGCCTTAAGGTTTAAACAATTTATCCGAACTACGTGTTAAACACTTGGTCTGACTTAAGTGTTAAACACTTGGTCCGACTTAAGTGTTAAACACTTGGTCCGACTTAAGTGTTAACACTTGGTCTGATTTAAGTACATCAACGATGTACTAAGAAAATATGATATGTCCAACTTTTCGTCCAAAGCAAGACCCATGTCTTCAAAAACCAAGTTATCTACTGATCTTGGTGGAAAAGTAGTTGACTTGAAAACCTCATGGGGTATGATTCCATCTCTAATTTACTTGAAGTCTAGTCGACCTGATATAATGTTTTCTACGTGTTTGTGTGCACGCTTTTAAGCCAATCCCAAAGAATTACATCTACTACAAATAAGCATATACTGAAATACCAAAAGGGAACCCCTGACCTTGGTCTATGGTATCCCCGATACTCTTCGTTTGAACTGCTTGCGTACTCAAGTTTGTACAATGCCGGATGTATGATTAACAGAAAAAGCACTTCTGGTAGTGCACACTTCCCGGGGGACCATCTTGTCTGCTAGAGTTCAAAGAAATAAAACTGTGTATCCACTTCAATTATGGATGCTGAATTCATAGCTGCCGCTAGCTGTTGCTCACATAGTCCGTCAATGCGAACCCAACTCTATGATTTAAGTCTAAAGTACTCTAAAATCCCATTGTTGTGTGATTCCCAAAGTGCAATTGCCATTTCGTGCAATCCGGTACATCATTCTAAAACTAAGCGTATCGACATCAGTTGTCATTTTTTGAAAGAAAATGTGGAAAAGGGACTCATTGAATTACAAAATGACCACACAAAAAAACAGCTGGCTGACTTATTTGCCAAACCATTTGATGAATCTCGGTTCAACTACTTGGTGTCTAAGTTAGATATGCTCAACTTGAAAACGTAATTCGTCACAATACAGTCTCTTATTCTTTGTTTGCTCCGTCAATATTACTTCAAACGATATTACGCATGGTTGTTTTAAGTGTGCAGGAATAAAGATGCTCCAGTTTAGGGGGAGTGTTGTCATTTGCGAGTCTACAAGAAAACATTGCTAAGCATTCATGTAAGGGGTGAAAACGGACAGACACAGAAACTACAGACGAGAACTCCAAATTTCCAAATTTGGAAATTCTTTTATCTGTTCACAAGTCGAGGGGGAGTTCATCTTAATTATGACAACAAAATTATAAAAACAAAAATTTATATAAAATTCAGAAGATCAAAAACAAAAATTGAATGAGATTGGATTTGGGTTGGACCGGGCCCATAAAATTGGGCCGGCACGGTTTGAATCAAAAGTCGGATCCCTCTATAAAAGGGTCATCCGACTTCCTCTTTTCTTTCATGCTTTAAAAAAAATCAAGCCTTCAACATTTCATCATCTTCTCCCTTTCAAAGCCTAATCCGGCTATTTTAGAATTTTTGTGTGAAATTTCTCGTCTTCTTCATCGATTACACTTAAGGTATAACACCTTTGATGATGATTGAACTAAACATCAAAGGATTGGAGATGTTTTCTTCCTTCTCTACTCTGTTTTTGTTAAAAACTCGGTATCACAACTTTTTGAACTTAAAACCACTGAAATGGTGTTGCTTGAGGTGTTTTAGATGTCGTAAATAGGTTTTCGACGTATGTGAACCTCTCGGTACAAAATTCCTTCTCAAACGGCACACATTTGATTGATTTTGAAAATGGGGTTTCACTAGTTTAGCGTCGTTTCATTTGAACGGGGTTTTTGGGTCAAAAATTCGTTCAATATGTTGATGTTTTGGGTTACCACAAGAAGTAAACTTGTTTTAGAACGACTATTGATACTGATTTGCTTGAAAAATGAAGTTCAAATTGGAAATAGTTAAGTAGAATGTTTGGTTTGACTTATCATATTCTTCGTTTGGTCCGACTTTCAATGTTCTTCACTGGTCTGACTTAAGGTTTAAACAATTCATCCGAACTACGTGTTAAACACTTGGTCCGACTTAAGTGTTAAACACTTGGTCCGACTTAAGTGTTAAACACTTGGTCCGACTTAAGTGTTAACACTTGGTCTGATTTAAGTACATCAACGATTTACTAAGAAAGTATGATATGTCCAACTTTTCGTCCAAAGCAAGCCCCATGTCTTCAAAAACCAAGTTATCTACTGATCTTGATGGAAAAGTAGTTGACTTGAAAACCTCATGGGGTATGATTCGATCTCTAATGTACTTGAAGTCTAGTCGACCTGATATAATGTTTTCTACGTGTTTGTGTGCACGCTTTTAAGCCAATCCCAAAGAATTACATCTACTACAAATAAGCATATACTGAAATACCAAAAGGGAACCCCTGAACTTGGTCTATGGTATCCCCGAGATTCTTCGTTTGAACTGCTTGTGTACTCAAGTTTGTACAATGCCGGATGTATGATTAACAGAAAAAGCACTTCTGGTAGTGCACACTTCCCGGGGGACCATCTTGTCTGCTAGAGTTCAAAGAAATAAAACTGTGTATCCACTTCAATTATGGATGCTGAATTCATAGCTGCCGCTAGCTGTTGCTCACAAAGTCCGTCAATGCGAACCCAACTCTATGATTTAAGTCTAAAGTACTCTAAAATCCCATTGTTGTGTGATTCCCAAAGTGCAATTGCCATTTCGTGCAATCCGGTACATCATTCTAAAACTAAGCGTATCGACATCAGTTGTCATTTTTTGAAAGAAAATATGGAAAAGGGACTCATTGAATTACAAAATGACCACACGAAAAAACAGCTGGCTGACTTATTTGCCAAACCATTTGATGAATCTCGGTTCAACTACTTGGTGTCTAAGTTAGTTATGCTCAACTTGAAAACGTAAATCATCACAATACAGTCTCTTATTCTTTGTTTGCTCCGTCAATATTACTTCAAACGATATTACGCATGGTTGTTTTAAGTGTGCAGGAATAAAGATGCTCCAGTTTAGGGGGAGTGTTGTCATTTGCGAGTCTACAAGAAAACATTGCTACGCATTCATGTAAGGGGAGAAAACGGACAGACACAGAAACTACAGACGAGAACTCCAAATTTCCACATTTGGAAATTCTTTTATCTGTTCACAAGTCGAGGGGGAGTTCATCTTAATTATGACAACAAAATTTTAAAAACAAAAATTTATATAAAATTCAGAAGATCAAAAACGAAAATTGAATGAGATTGGATTTGGTATCGACCGGGCCCATAAAATTGGGCCGGCACGGTTTGAATCAAAAGTCGGATCCCTCTATAAAAGGGTCATCCGACTTCCTCTTTTCTTTCATGCTTTAAAAAAAATCAAGCCTTCAACATTTCATCATCTTCTCCCTTTCAAAGCCTAATCCGGCTATTTTAGAATTTTTGTGTGAAATTTCTCGTCTTCTTCATCGATTACACTTAAGGTATAACACCTTTGATGATGATTGAACTAAACATCAAAGGATTGGAGATGTTTTCTTCCTTCTCTACTCTGTTTTTGTTAAAAACTCGGTATCACAACTTTTTGAACTTAAAACCACTGAAATGGTGTTGCTTGAGGTGTTTTAGATGTCGTAAATAGGTTTTCGACATATGTGAACCTCTCGGTACAAAATTCCTTCTCAAACGGCACACATTTGATTGATTTTGAAAATGGGGTTTCACTAGTTTAGCGTCGTTTCATTAGAACGGGGTTTTTGGGTCAAAAATTCGTTCAATATGTTGATGTTTTGGGTTACCACAAGAAGTAAACTTGTTTTAGAACGACTATTGATACTGATTTGCTTGAAAAATGAAGTTCAAATTGGAAATAGTTAAGTAGAATGTTTGGTTTGACTTATCATATTCTTCGTTTGGTCCGACTTTTAGTGTTCTTCGTTTGGCCCGACTTTCAATGTTCTTCACTGGTCTGACTTAAGGTTTAAACAATTCATCCGAACTATGTGTTAAACACTTGGTCCGACTTAAGTGTTAAACACTTGGTCTGACTTAAGTGTTAACACTTGGTCTGATTTAAGTGTTCAACACTTGGTCCGACTTAAGTGTTAGACACTTGGTCTGACTTAAGTATTAAACATTTGGTCCGACTTACATTTCATAAACTTGGTCTGACTTACACTCAAATCCTTTGGTCCGACTTAAACAAAGTTGAAAGTTTCGAATTGGTCCGACTTAGGATTAATACTGTTAGTTCAAATTGGTCTGACCTAAGTGTTTCACACTTGGTCCGACTTAATTTCCTATGTCCGTGCGACTTAATGAACTTGACACTGGTCTGGCTTAATGAACTTAACACTAGTTCGACTTTCAACACTCGTAATTTTTCAGTTTTCATATGTTCAAAATCAAATTCAAAGTCCAACCCAAAAGTCAAAGTCCAACCCAAAAGTCAAAGTCAATGTAAAGGTCATACTATTGTTCAAAGTTAGAAACAAAGATTTCAAATTCACATGTGAAAACATTCAAATCTACTTGTTTCAATCTATCTGTATACTGACTTGTTTAACCTTGTCATAACCAGATGGCAGCTGAAAATCAACCTATCCAACCAATTTAGGAGGAAACCCTTATGCCAACCGACGCTCGTCTTGATACCATCACCCACCTTGCCACGACATTACCTACAACCCAAATGTAACACCGGTCTTTGGAAATATCAGAGTATATTTTTTTTATTTTAAACACGCGCGGAAGCGATTATTATATTCACATTATACAACTTATATAAATATAAGTTGCAATTACAAAAGTATTGTTTTACAAACCTTCCAACGTTACCAACTAGTTCGACCATTACACTAATCATTTACACATTATCTTCTTTACATAGTGTTCCCCAAAACCTAACATGTCATCCCTGCAGGTACCCGTACTCACATTCTTTCTATTTACCTGCATATGGAATAAACAGGAGAGGGTTAGCTATAAATAGCTAGTGAATAACAATTAAAGCAGGAGCAGTACATTAACAGTATCATAACATATTTCATGCATCACATAACTTCATTCAAGTCTATCCTAACACACGTTGAAGTACCGGTTGTCAGCAGGCATCACGTCTTGCAGGGTTATAAGCCCGGCTCAATGATCCTCACAGGGGAAATCGTTACTTCCTCCGCGCCAGTGGAGAAGCGGGTAGCGGTCCACCATTGCGTTATCGGGAACATATCCCATTTCGGATCAGTGGGAAACTGAGAGCCCCGAGTTAGTATTAAGGGCGGCGGTTTAGCTAGAACCAAAATTCGTGATCATCGAATCCCGCACCACAATCTCTACAATGTAGTACTGGCACTCAAACAATGGCCTACTCTGGCCTCATCACAAACACAATGGCCTACTCCGGCCCATTACATATCAAGAGTGACCTAAACAGGCCTTTTCACATATCAACAATGACCTACAAGGTCTTTCACATGCATACATATCACTTGGTACTCATAATAAGTTCATAAACCTCTAAACATGCATATCTACAAATTCATGGATTGTAACATACAAAACATATTCTAATACTATTAATATCATACTCGAGTTAACTATTACTCACCGGTTGAGCTATAACAGGTAAACACTAAGCCACAGATGATTCTTGATCAACTTGTAAACCTAGACAAACATCCAAAGTATCAAAACAATGCGAGACAGCACACTGTGTGTTGGAACAGAGTCCCTTGCGGCCACAAGCAGAAATGCTTGCGCCCACAAAGGCTGACAGGTTCCTTGCGTCCGCAAGGCAGGCCTTACGGCGGAGATATTTTTGGAAACCTCGTTCTAAATCATATAATATTCTTTTATTCTTTTATATTTTCTCAATATTTTATTTATTCATTTAAATAACTATTTTAGTTATTTTTTCTTTGACATCTATAAATATATATATTTTATTCAATTTATTAATTAAATACACGTACCACATAAGCGTGCGTCTAGGCCCTTTGTGAGGATGTTACACCAAATATTTCTTCCACCCACGTACCCAAAATCTACCTACAACAACTTTGGTATACCTTCAAGGAAGGTGTCTCCCGTACAGGCGCTCGCTACATTACTTGCAGGATAGAAAAGTGTAGGGTTCAATTAACAGTGCATAGACTCCTCTATCTTCTAGACCTTCCCCAATGAGACCATTATCCAGGGAAGGATAGTTTTGACGATCCACCACCAAATAATGAACTGCTAGATGGAGTGATTGGCGTAGGATACATCAGAGAACTCACATAAATCAAGCACTTCAAAAGAACTAACTTGGTTCCGTTCTTGTAGACCCTGTCAACTATTATCTTCAGAACTTTGACTGGAATCCACAGAGGCACCGACGGTGGTTCTTTCTACTCACTACAACTACTGGTTGGGGTCGCATACCACATGCACTTAGACTATCCAGAAATCATTTTTGTAGAGATCGTGAGAATGGTGAATGAGAAGGACGCCTTCCGCAGCAAAACATTTATACGGTTTCAACCGTTTTTTACTATGATTATTGAGGATGAACTTGAGATATCCAAAACAATACCTCTGAGACTTGATAACCCACAAGTGCCCATTCAACGAATTGGTGAACTGCCAAGTTTTGAAAAGGATGACGTGGTCTTAATGGAAGTAGAGAGTGAGAGTGAGAGTGGCGAAAGAAATGAAAAAGATGAGGGTGAGGGATCCCCGAACCCAATAAGCCGGGAAGTCATAACTGCTACTGCTTGGACAATGTTCAAGCCGGTATTGAACAATACACTGGCATCCCACCAGTGCAAGCACTAATCCCCTCTATCCACTCGGCCTTCACTCAAATGAGGACCGTTTCATTCCACGGGGACATAGCACATAGACAATCGATAGCTCAATTGGATTTTGATGGCTTTGACGTTAGTGGACAGCCACCCACGACCATAACCATTCTTCTATCACAATTGAGTCTAGAGCCTACTCTTTCAGGAATAAATATCTTTGCTGGGACACAATCATCAACTACGCATCTTAGTAATGTCGTCGGCGCGCTTGTAGCGGCATCTCCTAAAGATGTAACGTGAGGATAGAGCGGAAGTCCCACCAGTGCTACTATCATGGCAGTGTTGACCGTAGGCCATAGAGTCTCCACGACTCTTGTGCTAACCGAGTCCCTTCGTGAGCTCGGGGTTACAACTGAACTTAGACGATACATGGACTCAAAATTCTTCCATGTAGACTCAAATCTAAAAGAATATGTAACCCAGAGAACCATAACCCTCCAGAACCAGCTCAAATCCCTCCAAACCTAAGTCACTACCCTCAACACCACTGTAAAAACACTAGCCACCAAACCACCAACCACCATTGAGCGAGATTATACAATCAATTAACTCAAAGAACTCCTACACGCAAAGCTTAATAGTGTTGCTGAGCCTTGAACTGAGCAGACAAATCTCCTAGCAGCTCTACAAAACCAACATCTACAAGCTCCAACTTCTAGCCAAAATAGTTACAGGGTTCGGACCAAGGTTGGAAGTGGTGGAAACCTCCTATAAAGTTAAAGCAGAGTCAAGAAAGAGGAGGCATGATTATCCTGAGGATCCAGGACATCATGAGGGGGAGAAAAGGCCGAGGGTTCGGCGGGTGCTCAAAGCTTAACTTTACGTTTAGAAGCAGCTCGAGCATCAACACCTCAGGCAGGTGGTAGTGGCAGTTGTGGTGAACAACAACAAGGGTTGGAGTTCGAGTTCCCAGTAGGAGAAAATGCAGGTCTGCAAGAGGCATTACAATCTAATTCCTAGATATCCAAAAAGAACCGACCCTTCCTAAACCAACCCTGCCAGAAACCTCAACCGCGAAAGCTAAAGGCAATAGGCCAGTATCAGAGGAGGAGGAGGATCAACCCTTGATTGACATACACAAGGTGTTTGCAACCATTAATAGAGAACTTCTTGAGATCTTCCCTCCCGCTCAAGAACAGTTCACCATCTCTACAATCGCACCGATCAATCAACAACAACAACAAAGACAACAAAATCAGGAAAGTGAGTGGCCCGTTCCAGAGACTTACCATGGGGGATCCAAACCTTTGGCCACTCACGAAAGGATTCTAGCTAACTAGACAAACATCGGAAACATCAGGCCCAGAGAAGCTCTTGCAAAGTCCCAACCTCGCTAACTAACCCAGTGGTTTGCGGAACCATATCTCTAAGAAAGGATCCCGCATATCTACTCGGAGTACCTAGTAGAGGTGGATGATGTCTACATGCTTAACTTACCACAACACGAAAGATCAGTAAGGTTTTTCGCCATGTTCCATGAAAGTCAAAAGGAGAAAGTGGCCTCCAAGTGTCCGATCATTAAAATCGACCTGGTGTACCTACGCGACTTCATCAACTATCAGATGGTTCATTTTGGGAAGAGGTATATGTTGGAATATGCCCGCTGAAACGAACGAGTTAATAGCACTGCTGATGAAGTATAGGCCTATTGGGTCACACACCAAGTATTGATTCCGGCAACACGATCAAACAAAAGGGAGAGAAAAGGCCAAAATGGGTTTTGGGAGGGTGGTACACGGGCCGTGTTCTTGAACACGGGCCGTGTCCAGCCCAACTAGCACGGGGCGTTTTGGCCCAAGTAGAGACCGTGTGCTTTCGGCCTACACGGCCGTGTAGATGAACACGGGCCGTGTTGGGTCTGTTAGACACGGGCTAACGTGGCCCAATTGAGGCCGTGGGCTTTGGGCCTACACGATCAAACAAAAGGGAGAGAAAGTGGTACACGGGCCGTGTTCTTGAACACGGGTCGTGTCCAGCCCAACTAGCACGGGGCGTTTTGGCCCAAGTAGAGACCGTGTGCTTTGGGCCTACACAGCTGTGTAGATGAACACGGGCCGTGTTGGGTCTGTTAGACACGGGCTAACGTGGCCCAATTGAGGCCGTGGGCTTTGGGCCTACATGATCAAACAAAAGGGAGAGAAAGTGGTACACGGGCCGTGTTCTTGAACACGGGCCGTGTCCAGCCCAACTAGCACGGGGCATTTTGGCCCAAGTAGAGACCGTGTGCTTTGGGCCTACACGGCCGTGTAGATGAACACGGGCCGTGTTGGGTCTGTTAGACACGGGCTAACGTGGCCCAATTAAGGCCGTAGGCTTTGGGCCTACACGGCCGTGTTGACCAACACGGGCCGTGTACAGTCCCTGTAACAGCAGAATTAACAGCCTTAAACACTTGGTTTAATGGTGTTTATGTCATTAACTTGGGTAGACTAAGAGGCTACGTTTTTCTCTGCTTAAGAACAGACTTTTGGTTGTTCTTGGAGTTAGTTCATGCACAAGAAAGCTCTCTCAATCTTGACTTTCTTCTTGGTGTTCTTTTGGGTGCACAAGAGTGTAAGAATATACTTGATTGTTGTTTTGGTGGTAACACCAACCTACTAGCATTTAGGAATCAACACAACTTGGGGTGGACTTCACTAGAGAAATCCTAGCTTGGGTTTTTGAAGCATGACTTATTTGATTCTTGAAGCTTGACAAGAGGGAGATTGTGGTGCTTGCATAGTGGTACATTCCTATCCATCTTGTTCTTATTTTAGTTGCAATTTCATGTATAGATATTGGTCCATGGCATGTGTGTTTGTTTGGCAAGTTTATTATTTTGTATTGTATCTTGCTTCCGTTGCTACTCGTTTATGCCAAAAAAGTACCTTCAGTATACCTTTCACGAGGTTGAGTTAAGGCATCTACACTTAGCTGACATCAACCGTCTTGAGAACTTGATCTTGAAAGCACTTAGTAACATCCTTTTGCTTATGTCTTCTATCTCACACCAGTCACCTAAGGCTTTTTGACCTTTGGTTATATAAACGGTTTAGCATAAAGTGGTTTTCAGCATCTTCTTTCTGATCTTGAGCTTCTTGAATTCACATAAGCTTTGCTTTTAGGAAGAACCTTTTGATCTCTCCCTCTAGAATGCAACTCTTGATCTTTTATCTCTTCTTTCAGTCTTGCACAAAAAAATCTTTTCTCTGCTACCCTTGGCTTGACATGTATTAACATTTTAAACACATTCAACTTTTCTTTTCTATGACTCCCCCTTAATATATGAATATTTTCTTCTTAAAATCAACTCATTAAATATTAACATTTTCTCCCCCCTATATTCATGGATATTCAGATTTTCTTCCCCTCATGTATAGATAATTCTCCCATGAGGATCATGATTCGTCATAAACATCATGCACATTAAATCTGCAGGCAACTTGATTTGACACGAATATATAACCATTTGTAAAATTGAAATTCTCATTATGAAAGTCAGTTGAAAAATATGAAGTATTGAAGGTATCACTACAATGATAGAACAGTGAAAATTAACCGAGATCACATAGATTGCTCATTAACACAAAAAGTAAAAACTGTGTGACATACTTTTGAACTGGCATTGCGTTGATTCTCGTAGAATTTCCATCTAATCATTGTTAATATCGCATTAGATATCACTCCAAGAGTTTTTGGTATCAGTCCCGAAGACTTGATACTTGTGATATTTTTACAACATGTGCTATGAATTGAAATTAATGTTGCAATAAGTTCTAGACTGTATAAGTGTATGAAAGAAGTCGGGGACAGGAGCATGTCCTCCTTGTTTCAATTTCAACAATCTCCAAATGAGATGTTGATAGAGATGTATTAATTCTCCGTGTTAAGTTTAAAAAATCATCCTATAAGAGATAATTGAGTACCTGGATGGGGTTAGTGCATTGCATCATTGGGTTGATGATGTCTTCTTCAATACTAAATCTCAACTAATGAGAATTAGTAGCATATGTGGCTACCTGGTTTGATATTGTTCAGTCAGGATCGTTCTTTTCTTTTGATTATTTCTCACCCACAACACTCTGAATATTTTTCAACTTCTCCCTTAAACTCTATTTCCAAATTGATGTATGTATCATTGTTTGGATACATTTAGGCACTTGTTATCAATTTATAGTTATATGAGCAATCATAGTGATTATCAATAGGAATGATTTCAAGGAAGAATTTGTTGAAAACGATTGTTAAGAATGTAACACCCGAAGTTCGAAATTTCATAATTTATAAATTAATCAAGTGATATGTTTAAGTGGTATTCCTAATTGAGATTAGGAGGTGTTTAGAAACTTGAGGGTTTAAATTGTCATTTTTGAAACTAGAAAAGTACATGGACCATTTGTGCCAACTTTCAAAGTTTTATATATAAATAAGCAGATTTGACTCTTAGTTAGTCAAACTTGTCATTTACTTCATCTGCTTCCAACAAGAGAGTTTAGAACAGAGCTTTTCCTTGAGTTTTTGAGCAATAACAGCAAGAGCAAGTGATTTCCATCTATTCCTAGTTAGACACAAGCTGAGGTAAGGTTCTTCTTTGTTATTCTTGAAGTTTAAGTTGGGTTTTAAGATTTATTCATGGTGAATCAAGATTAATGCATGTTTTGGTTGTTTATTTTGGTTTATAAGTTGTTTGGGGTGTAGGAAAATACCCCAGTAGTGTTTTTATGAATTGTTAGTAAGTGTTTTTGAGATTTCAATCGGATTCACAGCAGAAAGTCAGCGAACTGGAGCTGTAACCAGAAAGGCACAGGCGTGCCTTTGAGGGGTACGGCCGTGCCTCGTGGCCGTGACCACCTCTGTTCTTGAGGTCTGGGCGTACCTGGGTAGGGTACGGGTATGCCTTGGTCCGGTACAGGGTGTGCTTAGCCCGGTATGCCCATGCTTGTTTTGGGGCCTGTTTCTGGGCCTTGGGCCTAAGGGCACGGGCGTACCCTCAGGTTTGATGCCGAGTTTGATTATGTGATTAATACTATGATTATATATCTGTAGGAATTATTGTTTGACGTGTTGTGAGTATATATGGCATAACTCTGTGTGGTATTAATTGCGGAGGTGAGTTTTCTAAACTCTGATTCATATATGTGATATGTGTGTGATACATTGCAATGTGATATATTATTGATTATAGGATCATAGAGAGAGATCTGTAGCATGCTGCTTTGTGCAGTAGTGCTATGGATAGCGTTTTAGCCTTCTTGGCGGATGCTAAGATGGTGTAGTACTGTATCCATAAGACCTGTTGTGGCATTCGTATATGTGTATGCGCATGCTTATATGATTTACAGTTTAGCTTTCTCACTAAGCTCTTGTAGCTTAGCAAATACTGCTTGTTGCTGTTTTGCAGGTTGTGTTAGCATCAAGGCAAGGCCCCGATTTGACTGTTGATGGTTTATTGCTTAAAATGTGATTTGAAACAATAACGCTCTCAATTGTGTAACGGAAAGTACTTTTGATTTAAATGCACGCATATATCTTTTTGTGCAAACCCGAGGGTTTAAACGAAATGTTTTATTGGCTTATGCTGAGGTTAAGCTTATTGGAAACTGTTTTTGACATGAACTGTGGTTGTATTACTTTTTGTACGAACCAGAGGGTTCAAAAATACTTGGTTGGTTTCCATCAGCTTATCAAATTCGGCTTTAAACAAATACCTTCTGTTTCAAGCTTTATTTTAAATTTTGGAAATTGGGGCATTACAAAGAAAGATTTGATCAATAAAAGAATGTGAACAATTAATAATTTATGAAGCACGAAAATAACACAATGATTTTATAAAGTAATTTCAATAAAATTTGTTGATCATATGCACCCCCATCTCCTATTACACCCCTCTCTATTTCGTTTTACCTCGGCACACCAATTAGTATCATGTGATAACTGATTCTCCTCAGCTATTTAACGTATAAACCCTTATGATCTCATCTATGATAAGGTGAACTCATGGGGCAGGTCCTTCAGTTTCTCGCATGACCGTAGAAGTAGAAAATACCTACACTCCCTCACTCTTGGTGCCTTTTCGATCACTTGTATTTTGACAGATATTTAAGTGACACACGAATGAACGGTTTCCAGAAGTTATGGAATATCAATAACGAAGGAATGATACCTTCTTGAAAAATAAAGAATCAACACAGATCAACAAAGAATCAAGAAAGTTATTAGAATGAAACAATGATTGAGTACCTTCTTGAATAGATAATGGCAGATGAAAATGAAAAATCTTTTTGTAATTTAAAAACTTTCTAATGTTTTTAACTTTTCATTTTGAAAAGTTTTTGGTTTTTCTAAAAAGATTGCAGAACATAAACTTAAAAACTCCAAAATTCATGCATAAGAAAAACTTGTTTTTCCATCAATTAAGAGAGAGAGAGACAGAAAAATTTGCTCTCCCTGCAAAATACAAACCATTAGAACACACGTAATATCAATTAATGATATAGTGCACAAAATAAGCATCTCAAGTCATTAGACTCACGCTAATGCTGAAAAAATGAATGTAAATTTTATTGTAGGGAACTCCTTCTTTCTCTTAGTTATGAGATATAATCTTACCAGCCTAAGGAACACAATGATCTTGAATGCTATATGAATGATCTTCATTGTGCTCCAACAATATCTCTTATTTTCACCTAACTGTAAAAAGAATTGACAAACTTTGGTACCCATTTTGAGTTAGGTCCAGAAGGATTTGCAGTTTTTGGTATATATGTTTTTGTATTTTCAACAATTACTGGTTTATTGACCTTTTTGATCAATATTCTTGAATGCGATTGTGGAATTCTATTTTTCACAACAAACTCATGTTTTGTTCTTGATGATTTACAAATTTGCTCTTCTGATCATCTAATTAAGTGTTTGACTGAGTAAACCACAAAAAGGTACTTCTGTCTGTATTTAGCAGAAAATCACAATTTGTTTTTGTTTCGGAAAAAGATTTGTGTTTGTTGTTATTTTGAGTAAAGATGTTTGACTTATCAACTTGACTATTTTCTTTGGGAATTCTTGGTTTTGGAATAACATTAAACGAGAAATCATCCTTTACTACATTCTTCACTTTGAAATCTGATGTTCTTGGAGTTGTCACAGAAGTTTTCTTCTTATAAGTCCACGATGATTTCATCACAGAATGATTTAATGTTGGCACATTTCTCGGATAAATTATTTTTGGAATCCATGCGCGCTTCTTCTTTAGCAACGAATTATGTGTGAGAAGAGAAAAAGCTAGAACTAGAATTGTTCGAATAGTAAACATTTTGTGTAGCATTCAATTAAAGTTTCTTCTGTTTGTGAGAGAATTTTGTTGCTTTGATTGAAGGTTTCACCTATGAAGATACACCGGAAAATGTAATACTCTTCTTGACTTTTTCATCATAGGTGAAACTTCCATGTGACTTTTCAGATGCTGCAACACATAAATAAGAATAAGACTGACTACTACAATTAGAAACCGAATCTAAAGGTTTAGTTTTGTGAGCAGAAGTCTATTTATATTTAGCAAAATTTTCTACTATAAGTATAGCATTGATGATTTTTTCCATGAACTGTGTCTTTTCTTTCTCAAATCTCTTTCTCTCGGTGTCAATTGTCTTCTGAAACTCATATATTTTCTTCTCAAAATCTGAGCTGGAACATATGGTTGAGAAGAAGCAACAAGCAGTTGCTCTAGTCTTTTGACTTTTCTTTCAAAATCCGCTTTTTAAGTGTAAAATTTGTCATTGAACTTATCATCATTGTCTTCTTTTAGATCATTTGCTCTTATTTTCTCTTTTTCAAAATCAGCTCCTTTCTTTCGAATTTCAACTTCATACTTTTGGCATTTCTTCTCCACAAGTTGAAATTTCTCAAACACTTTGGTCATCTTCTCCTTAAGTGGTGTGCAGCCTGTGTTACGGGTTTTAGATGATAAAAATTGTTGTTACACACTTGTTTTAAATTTATAAAAACGATAATTACTTAGCAGATACTACAAATGACTTAGCTGATAAAAACGTATAGACTCTGTAAGACCGGATATCGAACCCCAAGGATAGGGAACTATCAATACTGTAACATTATTGTGGTTTGAATAGCAAATTCGTTAGCATGCGATTGACAAGATTAACTAGTTAAACTAAGTAAAACAATTCATATTAAACACACAAGGCATAAAAAGGCAAAACAATCGGATAAAGATTCACTCAGGCTTTCGACTCATCTTAACTAGTTGTTTTTCCCACAAAAGTATAAAACTAACAATGAATAATATCAAAGTGCGGAAATAGTTTTAAAGCAACAAACACACGAAAGTTTTCAAAGTAGGATTATATTAATAACCAAACTTCAAAGAGGGCACAAGAACAAACTTGAGCACCGAGTATAAACTAAATCAAGAACAAAATAGAATGCAAATTAACGAACAAATGCTTAACCTTTTCTCGTTTAACGAGCAGGTATTTATAGGCCAAGTAAACTAATACTGACCATCCAATCTGTTTACACGTGTACCGCTCTACACACAATTAGGAACAGAAACAAGATTGCCGGTTCGAGCTCCTTCAGAATGCGCAGATCATGTACTTTACGTAATAGGAAGATTCTGGTTGTCAGATGTATCTTGAGTGCAGAAGACCCTTTGATGACTGAAGACTAACTTCAGCTGACGTTCACTTCAGAACTAATCTTCAGATGAACTTCGGGTTTCTTTCTTCAGATGGCGCGTTAGAACAGTTTACAAAAGAATAAACTATTACACCTTAAGTCGCTTTCTTCAAAAGTTCCTTCAGGAATGGAATATACACAAATAAAGGACTAACAATCTCCACCTACTTGTTTATAATCCATGACTATTTACAAAACGAATAAAGAATAGAAAGAATAAAGAATGAAAGAATTACGATTCTAAATATCTGGTTTGAACTCCTTAGGAACGAGTTCCTTTGGAGTTTTGAGCTCCATTTGTTTCAAGTATTCAACCAGAATGTCTTTGACTGCCGGATCTTTATTGTCTATGAAGTATCGAAGTGATCTCAAATGAAGCCTATCAGCTTTGGAAAAATCTGAAACTCTCTGAAAGCGAATCTTGTCGTATGCATCAAGAAAGTAAAATCCCCTTGGATTTGAGAGAACTTTACCCACTTCAGGAATGAAACCAGAAGGTAACATAGTGTCAAAACCTTTGCAATTTGGAAGCTCTCCAATAGATATCAATTCCAAGATTTGTTGCTGAGACTTTTTGTGAGTGAGCCTCCTTCTCTGAAATTTTATCTTTTCAGCTCCAGTGGGCTTTTCGTTCTGTGGCATGACTACTGCACCAGATCCCCTCTTCTTCACTTCTTCTTCATAATATTCAATCACTTTGGTGATTTCTCGTTGAACAAACTCAATATCATCAGTCTGCATGCGTTTTGATAAATAACTAATTATTTCAGTCCATTCAGAAACAACACAATTGAGTTGAACAATCTTGACTGAGTGTACACTGTAGAGAGGAAGAATTCTGCACTGAATATTTAGAAAGATTTCATTGTTTACTTTCTTCAGCTTTATTGCCATGATTTTATTTGGATGCATTCTTTAATGCCGAGAGCTCAACCACTTTTCTTGTTTTTCCTCCATGATCTTTTTCTTCTCCTCTTGTAAGACTTTTTAGCTTCGATATCCTCCTGAATCTGTTTTTGGTGATCGAAGGGAGATAGATCAATTTTGTTTGCCGCAACTTCTTCAAGTGCCAATTTTTCTGCTGCATTTCTGCCAAGTTCATCAGCCACTTTCAAGTCTTTGTCTCTAGGATTTTCGTCATCTGAGTCATCTATATCATATATACCCTTACTCATCTGATCATCCGGAGAACTTTTTACCATCTTCCCTTTACCTTTATCAGACTGTGTTGGCTGACCACTAGATGAAGGAGCAGCTGATTGAATGGGAATTTGAGAGGCTTTAACTTCAGTTATGATTTGCTGACATTCAACTCCATCTAGCTCTAAATTTAAAAAGTTCAGCTTCAGCCTTTCTCTGATCAAGGAGACTCTTGAGCTCCCCCTTAGCAAGTGCCTTAGCTTCTTCAGCTTTGGCTAGCCTGGCCTCGAAATCGATCAAGGCTTTATTCTTGTTTTCTTCAACGGCTTTGAGGTGAGCCACTTCCTCTTCTAATCTTCGTAAGTATTCAACTCGTGAATACTTTCTTTCCCATTTGATAATTTTCCAATCAGTGGTAGCCTTCTTTCTAATAATCTGACAGATTTTGGACTGTCTTCAAACATTCTCCCCCTTAGAAGTTGTAGAGATTCCTGAAGCTTCTACCGACTGGGACAGGGCCGAAATCTATTTGGAGAGGCAAAGAAAGAGGGAGCAAATAAATCTTGCAACTGACGAGTTGCGGTTTTAGAGAGATTGACAGCATAAATGTTGTCAACTTTGGATGAAAGAGAATGTACAGATGTTGAGAGAGCTGAGAGTTGGGAGTTGAGGTTAGAAAACTCAATGGTGGCAGAATCAGCGATAATCTTCACAAGATTCTGAAGGTTTTTGAACATCCCATGACATGTTAGATTTTGAAAGTCAATGGTTTGTGTGAGAGTTGTGAACTGATTGGTGAGAGAACGGAGCTCAGTTTCAAGCTTGGTTTGATTATTGGTTGCGTAATACCCTTGAAAGGTGTTGGTTTTAACTAAATTGGAGACAGAAAGGACGAGTTCAGAGAGACTTTCCAATGAGGAAGCAATGTCTATTGATGGCTCAGAAGATTAGGAATGTACAGACTTGGGGGATTAAAGAAAATCAAAAGCATCACTATCATCAAAAGGATTGACAGTTGTATCAGGAGAAGGGAGGTCAAAAAGGTTATTAAGGAGAGATGTGGAGGCCGTAGCATCAGTAGGAGTGACTGATGCATCAAGGGCCTGGGTTACATTTGCTTCAGTTACAGTTTGGTTTAAGACTGTGTCTTCATTAGCATGGGTAATCTCAACTGAAGGAGGTTGAACTTCAGTGTCATTGATTTTGGATGGGTGGGCATCACTCTCAGTTTGGTATGGAACTGATAAATCATCTGCCCTGGTGGAAGCCATAGTGACAATTGGGTTTTGTGACACATCAAAGGATTTGGGTGCAGTTTCATCTTCAAGGTGGACTGAAGAGTCATCAACTGGTTGGATATCAGAAACTAAGGGAATTGTAGTTTCATCATTGGTAATAGGCGGAGCATTAGAGTCAACCGGTTTGGATGCTGACACATCATGTTCTTGGTCTATATCCATAATATCAGTTGGGTTTACTTATGCATTAAGGGATAAAGGGGGAATTTTAGTAGAAGCAGGAATGGTTGTTCCCTGTTCTGGTGGTACCTAAGTTGTAGTAGGTATGCTAGCAAACTCATTGGTGGGGATAGAAGAAGTCTCGGCTGACTGATGTTTGTCAGTGTCCTGAACCTGTTGTTGTAGAAGTGGGACCTCGGGAACAGCTTGGGTTGGAGCTATCTCTTCATCAGTCAGACTAGGTTTAGAAAATTTAAGTAAAGGAGATCTTACCTGAACAGCTTCAGAGGATTTTGACGTTTGAAGCTGAGTCTTGCGGAGAACCAATGGTGTATCATCAGGGGAATCCTCACCTGAAGCATAGTAGGAGATGATGGGACTGGAGGGAACGTTGGGTTTGTGGCGTTTGGAGGTTGAGAGTGATTTGGACGGTTGAGTGGTGGTGGTTTGTTTATTGGTGGTGGTGGATTTGGGTACAGTTGAAGGTTTGATGGATGGTTTAGACGAAGTGGACACCATATTCCTTTTCTTTGTTTTCGATGCCAAGGACTGGAGTACTTGGTGTTGGGTTTTAGAAGGTTCAGTTTCAGTTAATAACCCTGAATATGGTATTGGAATGGCAGGAGAAGGTTTCAGTGAGACCAGTGCAAGCATTGGTGTAGTCAAAGCTGGGTTGAAGGCAGACGAAGACCCTGTCCATACTGAACCTGGTAGGGAGGGAGATGGAAGCAGAACTGAAGCGGAATTGTATGCTTCAGTTGGTAGCAAGGAGTAGATAACCAATGACACAAACCTAGGAAAAGGAATGTGTTGAGACCTTGTGCGGGCCGTCAGTGAGACCACAAGACTTTCCATGATGAATTCAACGTAGTCAATGTTATGACCATGGATAATGGCGTATGCCATTTTCAGAACGTCTTCATTGACCTAGTCAAGACCACCGATTTTGCTTGTCATACAGAAGTTTAGATGAGCAATCAGACAGTTCAACTCCTTTGGAAGGCGAGTGCGAACCATAGAATTTCCTTTCACTTTGTGCTCATCAGCGTATTGAAAGAAGGAGAAGAGCAACTCCTTAGCGTTGGCAGTGGATGAGGTGAGTTCCCGGCGAGGAAGATGGAGAACAGATGCAAGAAATTTCTTGGTGATTTCAGGGGACTTTGGCCGGAGGTTTTGGGGTTAATGACTTCAGGGGTCATCCAGAACTCACAGAGGTGTTCTTCAAACATCTGAATCTTTGTGGAGAGAGCAAAGTTCAACGGGCAGTTACGAAGGTAGGTCATGATTTGGTGAAGTGGTGAGGATGAAGGAGGAATGGTTAGGTCAGCGGCGAAATTATTGTCCTTGAAACTGATGGACTCCAGTGGGATTTTGGGAATGACATCATTGGGAAGAGTTACATTCGCACAAGCAATTTTGGGGGCCATGGGATCAAGCACATGAGTTATTTTTACTGTTGAACAAAGAGAAATCGCCGGAGAAGATGATTTGCAGGTAAAGAACTTGAAAGGGCGATTTGGGGGTTTTAAAGGGTTTAAACTAAAGCAATCTTGGTGGTTGAGTAAATCTAGGGTAAAAAAGGGCGCGTGAAACCGGAAAATACGCAAGGATAACTTTTGTGATGTCAAACAGTTATTGGGTAAACCATTTTACCTGGTGTAATCTTGGAAACAGCTAAGTTTCATCAACAAACCATTAGCATGAAGATAAAATTTCACAATGCAAAAGGAAAAAAAATCCAAACTTTGCATTTGAAATTTTAATAAAAAAAAACTTAAAAGAGACGGAAGTAAATAACAAGAAGAAACACAATGCCAACAAGAATAAGAGGTAAGCTTGGAAATTACTAATTCCATATATAAACAAAAGATGATTACATGGTGTTAATCACGATTTACATAGACTCCCAAAAAAAAATTAAATCCATGTTTAAGATAAGAAAAATATTTGAGATGATACTTCAATCCTAATCCCTTCATCAGGAATGCGAACGGTGATCACGTAGTAAACCGGGAAGAAAACGAACGTAATAGTGAACTCCATGAGTTTTCAAAAAAGTTAAAGATTTCTGTGAAATTGTTTCTTGTTTTGCAGAAGATGAAAAAGGAAAGAAAATCTTTGGATGTTTATAAAGAAAATTACTCATGATTATGCTTCAGAGATGATTTGACAGTCAGAGAGAGGCAGGGTAAAAGTAATTATTCAAGCTTAGCTATTAGGGTGGCTAGCATTAAATGTGACAAGAAAGAATGAATAGTAACAATAAAATTTACCTAAAATAGCTACATTTCTGAAGGATTTAGCATTCCTATTTCTGCAACTAGTAGATTGAACCGGTATTCATCTAGGGCTTTCATGAAGATGTTAGCGAGCAAATGTTCCGTAGAGATGAAACGAAGTTCAATTTCATTCTTTGCTATGTGATCTCGAATAAAATGATGGCCTACATCAATGTGCTTTGTATGATAATGGAGCACATGATTATTGAAGATTACAATAGCACTTGTGTTATCACAATAAATGGGAGTGCGCTAAAAGGAGATGCCATAGTCAGCGAGCTGATGTTGCATCCATAAGACTTGTGCGCAACAACTCCCAGCTGAAATGTATTTAGCTTCAGGGTGGATAGTGAGATGGAGTTCTGCTTTTTGCTTTACCAACTTACTGGTTTTCCACCTAGTAGCTGACACCCACCTGTAGTACTCTTCCTGTCAATCTGACATCTGGCATAGTCTGAGTCTGAAAATCCAATTAATTCAAAGCCGGAGTCTCTGGAGTACCATATCCCTAGTTCAGGTGTACCTTTCAGGTTTTTGAAAATTCGTCTGACAGCCGTCAGATGTGATTCTTTTGGGTTCGCCTAAAACCTTGCACATAGGCATGTGGAGAACATTATATCAGGACGACTGGCCGTTAGATATAGCAAGGATCTTATCATCCCTCTGAATGTGGAAAGATCAACTGCTTTCCCATTCGGATCAGCTGTGAGCTTGGTTTTAGGAACAATGGGAGTTTTCATCGGGGAGGAGTCTGAAAAGTTGAACTTCTTGAGTAAGTCATTGACATATTTCCTTTGATTAATGAAGATGCCTTGGTCAGATTGCCTAATCTGAAGCCCAAGGAAGAAGTTCAGTTCTCCCATCATGCTCATCTTGAATTTCTCTGACATGATTTTCTCAAATTTCTTGCACAAACGTTTGTCAGTAGAACCAAATATAATATCATTAACATAAATTTGAACTAGAATGAGTTCACCTTTTTCTCTACACAGAAATAGAGTTTTGTCGATGTTCCCTCTCTGAAATCCATTCTTCAGAAGATGAGTGGACAATGTATCGTACTAGGCACGCGGAGCTTGCTTCAGTCCATAAAGAGCTTTGTCGAGCTTATACACATAATGTGGAAACTTGCGACTCTCGAATCCAGGAGGTTGTTGAACAAATACTTCTTCTTGAAGTTCTCCATTCAGAAAGGCGCTTTTAACGTCCATCTGAAAGACCTTGAGCCCCTTGAAAGCTGCAAAGGCTAGAAACATGCGTATTGCCTCCAGTCGAGCAACTGGAGCAAACGTTTCATCATAATCTATCCCTTCCTCTTGACAGTAGCCCTTTGCAACTAATCTGGCCTTGTTACGCACAATTGACCCTGTTTCATCACGTTTGTTTCTGAAGACCCACTTTGTACCAATAATGGACTTGTCTTCAGGTGGGGCAATCCTTCCAAACCCTGTTCCTTTTGAATTCGTTAAGCTCGTCTTACATAGTGACCACCCAGTTTGGGTCCTTCAGAGCTTCATCAACTTTCTTTGGCACGACCTGTGATATAAATTAAGAGAACATGTAGAATGCAGATGTAATCGAATTTCGGGTTTGCACAATACTATTTGGATTACCAATCACATTTGTGATTGGATGAGCTCGAGTCTATTTTGTCACTCTTTGTTGTTGCTCCTGTTGCTCATCAGCAGAAGAGACATTTGTTTCTAGCAGATCTTCAGTGACCTGATTCACATTAATAGAAGCAACATTATCGTCAGTTTTTACCTCCTGAGAGTAGTCATCCAAGTCATCATTGAATGACTCTTGTAGAAGAGCATCAAATTCATCAGAGACAACGCGATCAGTATGATTTGAGGTTGACTGTGCATCGAATTCGTCAAAGGTGACATTTATAGTTTCAACCATAGAGTTTTTCTTGGGAAGAAATACAAAATAAGCTTTGGAGATGTCAGAATAGCCCAGAAACACCCCTTGTTCCCCTTTTGGATCAAATTTGCTTTTCTGATCTTTGGTGTTTAGGATGAAGCAAGTGCTTCCAAAAACTTTGAAGTATCCAACGTTGGGTGACTTCAGATATAGTAAATCGTAGGGAGTTTTACTGTGGCGCCTGACAATGATAGACCTGTTTTGAGTGTAGAAAGCAGTATTAACAGCTTCAGCCTAAAAATGCCCTGTCAGAGATGCTTCAGCTAGCATAGTTCGGGCTGCTTCTATCAGGGTCCTATTTCTTCTTTCAGCAACCCCATTTTGCTGAGGGGTATATGGGGCTGAGAAGTTTTGGATGATGCCATTTTCATCACAGAAGTCTTGAAGAGTAGAGTTCCTGAACTCTGTTCCATGATCACTACGAAGCTGTTTAACTTGTGTGTCAAACTTTCTTTGAACACGACGAATAAAGCTCATCAGAACTTTAGCAGTATCACTTTTTTTGCTTAAAAAGAATACCCATGTGAATCTGGTGTATTCATCAAGAACCACCAGGGTATATTTCTTGCCTCCCATACTAGGTGAGCTTACAGGATCAAAGAGATCCATATGAAGTAACTGAAAGGCGGAGTTAACTTGGTTACAATGTTTAGATTTGAAGATAGACTTCTTTTGCTTTCCCTTCTCGGACGCATGACATAACTTGTCTTTCTAAAACCGAACTGATGGTAGACCTCTCGTAATCTTTTGTGCCATAACCAGTTAACTTTGGAATCAGCTTCTGAAAAGAAACATCCATCTTTTTCAGAGGTGGCCGAGTTGAAATCAACAACGTACATGTTTCCTTGCCTTTTTGCTTGTAAGACTTCTTTGCCTTTCTTGTTGAAGATAGAACCTTTGGTCTTCTTGAAATGCACTTCATAATCTGCATCACATAACTGACTAATGCTGATCAGGTTGTGTTCAAGTCCTGTAACATGAGCAACATTCTTAATGTTGACCGAACCTTGGGTTAAATAACCATAACCATTAGTTTTGCCACATGTTCCTCCACCAAATGTAACTTTGGGGCTATTTGCTGCTTGAACCCCATTCAGTAGGTACTTACATCCGGTCATGTGTCTTGAGCATCCACTGTCAAGGTACCACATGTTATCATGCTGATCGCCCTACACAGATAGTTTAAAAGTTAGTTCATTTGATGAGCCCAAAATTTACTGGGCTCTAAAACACAATGCTTAGAAGAGCAACTAGACACTCTGCCTTCATTAGAACAAGAAGTCACTTAGTGACCTCTTACTCCACATTTATAGCACTTTCGAGTTGATTTAGAATTATTTGCCTTAACTCTTTTATTCTTCTTGTTTTTCTCTTTTTCACCAATTAACTTTAAAACTTTGAAAAGAGAATCCTTAACTTCATTGAGTTTTGATACAGGCAGAGCAAAGGTTTTATAAATTTTTTTGGTTTTGGAGGGTTTAGAATTTCAGCTGTGGATTGTAAGGATTCAACTGATGAATCTTCACTTGACGAGATCATAGGGATGATAATGTCATAAAATACACTGGCTTCAGGAAGAAAGCTAGAGTTGGATAACTCAGCTATTTTGATATCAGAAGATATTTCACCAACTGATTCAGACAAAGACTAGTTGAGGGTTTCAGTACTTGTTTCAGACACAACTTTAGGTTGGGTTTCAGTAGGAATTGGTGTAATGGGTATTTCAGGGATTGGTTCAGGAGTTTTGTTGGCAAGGGTATCATACTCAGTAGGAAGTTGAAAATTTCTAATTTCAGAATTTGATCTTTTAGAAAAACTCGGATTTAAAACTTCAGATTTGGTGAATCTCTTGTTAAGGAGATTTCGATTTCCAACATCATTAATGCTTATGTCGTTAAAATCATTTCATCGACATTTTTACACTTTTTGCTGAAATCAGCAGCTTGTTTAATGTGTCCAATGCCTACTCTTTCTCTTTGAATAACCATATGCTGATTTATACTCTCAAATGCTAATTTATTAGGACTCAACCAAAGATCAATAATCGACTGACGATCTTTCACTTTTTCGTTAGAGTCTTGCAAATCCATTTTGACATTTTTGAGTTCATTTGTTAAAAATTCAAGATGATTTCTTAAGACATATGACTCTTGAAGAAATTGTTCATTTTCTTTTTCAATGACATTTATTTCAGAGGTGAGCTTGGTGATAGTTTGTTTAGATTTGTTTTGATTGTTATGCGCAACTGTTAGATCAGAACACAAATAAGCAAACATATCATCTTTTTCATTCATTGAATAATTTTTTAAATTAGATACCTTATACATCATGGTGGGATTCCATCCTTCTGCTGAGCTCAATTTTTCAGCCTCAGCCAGATCATTGCTGAACTTGCTTTCAGTGGCCATTAAGCACATTTCAAGATGAGCCTCACATTTCTGTACCTTCATCATCAGATCTTTCTATCTACAAAGCATCGTTCATCTGAGGCTCATCTTCAGAATAAGATTCTTCAGTTGGCCTATACTCGACTCTTTGAGGATTTTCAGCAACGAGGGCCAGAGTTTTCTTGAAAGCCTTTTTCAGAACAGTTTTCTGAATGCGGGTTTGTTCATCATTCAGCAGAATCCCGTATAGCTTACGCATGTTCATGTCCCTAAGGATGTTGTTTGTTCTCAGGATCATGCACATGGTATCCCATTCAGAAGGAATGGAATCTAGAAATCTGTTAAAGATTTGGAATTGCTCTCTGACAACTCCAACTTCAGTCATGTCGTTTAGTAGACATGTAAATCTGGTGTAGACCTCAGTGACAGACTCTGAGTCTTTTGCATAGAAGTTTTCATACTTGCGTATGATGTTGGTCTTCTTGTTCTCACGAACCTCAACAGTTCCTTCAAACGAAATGCATATGCTCTCCCACATATCCTTAGCAGTTTTCAGATTACAAACAGTATGAAATATTTCATTAGGTAAAGCAATAACTATACTGTTTCGTATCTTGGCATCTAGACCAACCAGCTTCTTCTCCTCCTCTGTCCATTGAGATCTTGGTTTCGGACGAGAGGGAATGGAGGTTTCAGCATAACCTGTCTCCATGGAGATGGTTTGAGGAATGTAAGGACCTTCCTCCAAAATAATAAGAGAGTTACAGTCAAGATTTTCCAAATACAATAACATTCTGTTTTTCCAGCTAGAAAAATGTTCGATTGAAAACTTTGGTGGTTTGGCATAGGAGCCATTGTCGATGTAATCAAACTTCGACATGTTGAACAGATCACTAATTTATAAATTAAATTAGAAGCTGCTCTGATACCAATTGTTTTTCCTGAATAATTATAAAACTAACAATGAATAATATCAAAGTACGGAAATAGTTTTAAAGCAACGAACACATGAAAGTTTTCAAAGTAAGATTATATTAATAACCAAACTTCAAAGAGTGCACAAGAACAAACTTGAGCACCGAGTACAAACTAAATCAAGAACAAAATTGAATGCAAATTAGCAAACAAACGCTTAACCTTTTATCGTTTAACGAGCAGGTATTTATAGGCTAAGTAAACTAATCCTGACCATTTAATCTATTTACACGTGTCCCGCTCTACAAACAATTAGGAACAGAAAACAAGATTGCCGTTTCGAGCTCCTTTAGAATGCGCAGATCATGCACTTTACATAACAGGAAGATTCTGGTTGTCAGATGTATCTTCAGAAGACCCTTTGATGACTGAAGACTAACTTCAGCTGACGTTCACTTCAGAACAAATCTTCAGATGAACTTGGGCTTCTTTCTTTAGATGGCGCGTCAGAACAGTTTACAAAAGAATAAACTATTACACCTTCAGTCGCTTTCTTCGAAAGCTCCTTCAGGAATGGAATATACAAAAATAAAGGACTAACACTAGTGATGACAATAACTACAACAAATCAGATAATGAAGACTTAAAGAAGATAACAAATTAAGCACAAATCATATTGTTCTACTACTTTTCACAACCACATCATCATGCACTGAATCATTACTCAAGTTATCGAGACTCTAATTCAACAATAAACATGATCATGCAAGCAATAGCATTTCCATGTTTTCACTTAAGACATGAAGACTAGAATTCAGTTACAGATCCACAAAAATGGGTCTAAGTCAGACTACATGAACATACATATTTTCAAATGACATATATAGTAGTCCCCAGAACCCAAAAAAGGTGTCAAAGTGGTTAAAAACAGTCGAAACAATCAAAAAACATCATACTGACATAAAAAAAGGTCCTTATGGCGACAAGGAGTTATCCGCGCGGCCACAAGCGGGGTATATGCTTGTGGGCGTAAGCAGTAATGCTTATAGCCACAAGGGCTAATCCGACAGAACACCTCGTTTTTTGCACAAAGAGATCCAACAACACAAAAATCTAGATTTTTATCTAAGATCATAAACACATATAAATGGGTACAATATAAACTCATCAAAGTTAAACCACACACGGGATTCAAGATTAAGCCACATGAATTTCCAAATATATAATCTTGTCAACCTACCATTTCTACGAAAGTTAACACACTTCAAGCATGAATCATGTGAATATTCACAATGAACACTTAAATCAACATATTCATGGCATATATGTGAGTTCATTTCAACACCTAACATACCCAAAAACACATTATGAATCCTTCATACATATATATAGCATATTTGACCCATTAATACACCAATTCACCTGTATTTGCATCTAGAATGCTAAGACATGCATAAAACCACAATATGAAGAACACAACCAATATGGACAGATCAGAATATGATCTAAAAGATGTTCCAAAAATGATTTCAAGTGACAATCATGCAAAATGTACCATTTCTAGTAACAAAATAACATGACATTTTATAAAATCAACATAACATTCTTGAATATCGACATACTTTGACATGTAGCATTACACCAACACATCACCAAACATGAACATGGTTAGATTAAACACACTAACATGATTAAGCACACTTGTACCGAAGATCAAACATGCTTGTTTACATTAAGTCAACATAGAAGTCAAACTAAAGATTATATTGCCATAACTAGCCTAGAATCATCTTGGCCCAAGGGAAATGAGTTTAGCTATCCATATACTTAAAAATAAGTACAACAACATCTTGAATACATGGATACATGATCAAAAATCAAAGATGGAAAGATTATACTAAGCTATTCTAAAGCTATGTATACTTTGACTTTCAGTTCCAAGCTTCCAAGTGTTGCTACAAGCCTTTTAGCAAGCTCTCTTTCCTTTGTGAAAGGATGACCCCGGGGTGAAAACCTTCAAGTATCAGTGTAGAGAGTAGATGATATTGGAGAGAATACACACACTACACCTTTTGCTTTTAATGTGGATATTGCATTAATGTCAAAAGCGTTAAAATGGCCAAGGGCCAATGACCTATTTATAGGCCACGCCTAGAAAGAAGGCTTTTCTACATTTTCTAAAACTAAAAATCTCCCCCTAAATGAAGAGAAAGCCTATTACATGAAAATAGACATGCAGAAAGGTAATATTTACAATAATGACCTATTCCTTATTCCAAACATCATCTACCACCTCTGAATTATCCGACGACTGTCCAACGTCCTTTTGACAGCATCAATAATTCTTATCAGCCCAGCCCGTTCCGACTCACTTGTAGTAGATTGTTCTTTGTCAGCCTTTTCCTGGAGTCTGTGGAACAGTAATTTCAAAGTACCATCAGAGTATGCCATCATGTCCACCATCCGAACGAAGATCTTTCGAAGACGTTGGTTGATGAAGACGACACCTCTTTGACCCGTAAAGCTTGGATGATTTTTACCATTAACGGATAGCTCTTCTAGGGTCTATAGATCAGGGTGATATTGCAGTGGTCTGAGCAGATTCACTTCGAGTTGATTACTCTCGGCTCCCAATTGTAGATCGTCATTGTTGGTCGTCATTGTTGTTCTTCATAGGACTTGTTGATCTTTGTGGATAGCTCCTCGTATATGAACTCAATGTCATGAAGCTTGATGTGTCTGAAGTCTACTTCATTGAGAGAGATCTTCTAACCATCTGCCCTTTGAACATCATAAACAGCAAACCTGTACCTTAAAGATTTTTGCATGCTGACACGAAGTACTTTGATGATGGGATACTTGACACAATCTGCTCCCTCGGTGTTTTGTATTCATTGAAGATATGACTGTATCGTCTCCTTTGAGCGTCATCAAGACCCCTCTGTTCAGGTGGAATCTTGTCTCTGATTTGAGAAGTATAGATAGTAGGGATCCGATCCTCGAGGTAAGCAGCATTCACCCCATATTTGCCCCATATAGGGTTTTTCATTACTTCCCTTGTGAACATGTTGTGTCGATCTAGGCCTGGGTCTGAAGATGTTGGAATTGGACGAGCTGGTTAGACATTCGGAGGGATAGGCCAATCAAATGATTGTTAGAGTTGTTGTGACTACTCAGCTTCAAGATTTTTCCTCAGGATGTCGGCAACTGACACCTACAATTTCTTTGATTCAGGAGAGAATAATTGATGAACCTCCTCAGAAATGCCTCGGAGAACCCTTGTTAAGTCTAGCTTTCTAATAGGTTCTTCCATCTACTTTTTGGTGACTAGCTCCTTCACAGGGTTTGCAACCCTTGAAAGAATGGCTTTTGTATCACAGGCACTAGCATATCATTAGATCTGTCCACTATCTGGACTTCCTCTGTTCTTTCTGGCAATTTGCCAAAAGAGAACTCATCAATCTATTTCAGCAGTTCATCTAACTCATCCCTTTCACCGATGTCAGCAATTTCAGTCTCAAATTCAAACATTAAGATGTCAGGTTTAGGTTCAGTTTGTGCTTGTTGCTGTTGTTGTGGTTGTGGCTGTTGTTGTAGTAATTGTTGTTGTTGTTATTGTTTTTGTTGTTGTTATTGTTTTTGTTGTTGTTATTGTTTTTGTTGTTGTTGTTGCTGTTGTCGTTGTTGCTGTTGTTGTTGAGATTCTGCCCCGATCCCCATTGCAGCCGCTAATCATTCGGTCAACGGAGTAAAGGTCAAAACGAGCGGTCTATTCTCCCCCTCGTGACAATCATGATCAGGATCATCGTCATCACGCCTGTGCTTTGACCCAACAGCTTAGGATTTGCATGTAGATTCAAGAATTCTCATCCTATTTTCCACCGAATCTAATTTTTGAAAGACCACATTACCCAGATCATCCATCGAGTTGATAACTGCTTCTTTGAATTCATTGAGATTGCTACCCTTGTAGGTTTGTCATTCTCAAGGGTTTGAAGGAGATCTAGATTCTGTTCATGGTCTCGAGCTTTCTCCAGTAATCGTACATAAAGCAGGGATTTCAAAGTGTTAGTAGATAAGCCCGAGCCATCATCAACTTTGGTTTTTAACGAAGCAAGTGTCTGCTTGATGTTTGCTAGGCTCTCAGTAATTGGGGTAAGGGCCTCCTGCAATTCCTCCTTTGTAACAAACCGAGACTCACTTAGAGTGCTTGTTGAAGTTTCTACCACGGAGGCAGAACTACTCGCGTGCAGAGCTGCAGTGATGTATACTCCGGCGAGATTTCCACCCGATCCTCGAATGGCACCCTCAGTAGTGCCACCTACACGTGTTCTGGACTGTTGTTGTGTAAACAAAGTCTTTATTTGTGCATATGTGGATTGGTGTCTAGGAAGAAATGCAGATATGTACAATATATCGATGTGCGGTGAAAGAACAGTCGAGGTCGGGAGAGGCAGACCTCTGGTTTCAATACCATCCGTCTCCGAAGGAGAGGCCGGTAGAGTATGAGTTAATTCTCCATGAGTTGAAACAATCATATGTTGAGAGACACTTGAGAGGCTGGAGGGGTAAATGTGCACTGTTGGGATGACAGTGACTATTTCAATACTAGAGCTAACAATGTCAGCTCCGGTAGCAGGTGTGGCTTCCTGGCTTTTTGGACTTGGGGTCCCTTAGTACTCGTTTGTTCTTTACTCACCTCTCTCTCGCCTACCTCTATCTCTTCCTCTTCCATCTCGATTTCATACTCATCATAGACATCCAGATCAGGATCAAATTCATGACTTGCACTTATTGTGTCAAGAGGAACCGTTTGATAGCTATACATGAATTCAGTTTCAGAGTCAAAGGCCTCGGGTAAATTTGAGAATATTTCAGAAAAGCTCAAATGCTCTTCCTCTGTCACCACTTGCAGTTTTGCTCGTTGTTCCACAGTGTTATAAATGACCAGAGCTGCTGCATCGGGAGTATATGTGGTCAGGGCGATGGTATCCATTTCAAAGTCAGGCGCCACTGAACCAGCATGCAAATCAGGAGACCCGGTTGTTGTTCAGGGTCGGGGAGCACATTAGAAGATGAATCAATCATAGCTTGTATTTGGGCATGATCATATTCAGCCCTCCCTCACTATGTGTTTCGCCCTCATCCCCTTCACCACCCCTCTCTGAGATTTTCTCTCTCTGCGCATCCCTCTCAGCTTCCCCCATGGAAGACTGGGGCCTATCTGCAATATTCTCACTTGGTGCTACAGGCCTTGGGGTAGGTGCAACCAACTCTGGTTGCACCATAGGACCTAATCTTACGCTCTGCCTATAATTTCTCACAATGTCATTCTGAGCACATAGATCCAGCAGAGAAACCGGGAATGGTTGCGGTTGAATAAGATGATGAGCAGTCATAACTTTGACATACATACACTATTTTGGCCTGATAGCAGTATGATTTGGCCTTCGAGGTATCTCCTCGTTTATGTCCATAGCAAATTGGACCAACATAGGTAAAAACCGTTGATATGGCATAAATATGCCTTTTGCTCTCTTTAGATCAGAGAGTTTGCCCTCCACCTGTTGCATAAGATCAAGAAAAACTAACGTGGCATGATCAATATGCAAGTGATTAGCCGCAACATATATAAGTTTGATTTGGTTGGAGTTGGGGTACTCGTACCCAGTGTGTTTGGGAGTGAGAGAATGTTGAAGTATTGTTAGGAAAGTATAATATATGGGGTGAAGGTTGGCTCTTTTGAAGTGGGAATGAAGTGGTAAGTTCCCAATATAACCCATGGCTCAAATGCCCACAAGGCTAGTGGTTTCATCAGGCATATCCTGAAAGTCAAGAAGAGGAGGCATGCTTCTGGTAGTAGGAAGCCGAATGATTTCCCTCATCGGCTTGCAGTTATGTTAAGGGTGAAGTGGTCTACCTCACCGCGAATAGATACGCGACCGGAGTCGGGGTTTGTATGAGTATGAGCTGTGTGCCAGAACTGTTGGACATATAATTCAGGACAAGAGTCCCAGAAGTGGATGGATCAAAGGTAAGAGCATGGTTTAATGGGTAGACACGAAGGATTTCAGTGATGATTGGAAAGTTAGGGTTTCGGAAGTTATCAATGTTGACAAAATAGTTGTTGTCATGCGTGACAACGGAAATAAATTGATTTGTGGGAAGGAGTTGATAATTAGGGTTATGGGATTGGCTAGCTATCGAAGAACGAAATGAGACAGATTCATCTTCCATAACCATGGTTAATCCTGTAAGAATAGCCAATAGGTTATATTTTTTCACTTTGAAGAATATCTCATTGAAATGTATTGACTTGTTAGGTCAAAACATTCAAGTGTGAAACACATTGACTTTTGTTGACATGGAAATATTGACTTTAAGTCAAATCTTAGAAAAATTTGTCAACTTCATAGTAAAATTGTACAATACCCAAAAATCCTTTATTGACGATGTGGTATTGTTGATGGACAAAAATGCGTTTTGACACATGTTATACAATGAATACATGTATCTAAACACTTTTGTAACACTGAGAATTTTCTTATTCGGTCCATTACATGAAGATCTATGCTAAAAATGAAATCAAGCTCAATCTTCAACCACTCGAAGAACACGAAGAACACTTTTCAATTTTTTTGAGTTTTTCGTTGACAAAAACCTTGTCCTAGTGTTCTTATGTCCCATCCCAAACCACATTTACATTAACAACTGCATTTGTACATCAAACAATGCATTTGAAGTCGGAAAAAGGTGTTTTCCGAGTTGAAAAGTGCATCTTCAAGTATGAGCATTTTTACCACTTTTACTCATGATTTGTTGCTTGTTAAATGTATACCTTGGTTTAGAATGCAAGTTTATCACAAAAAATTAAAATTTTGGCAGCAACATTGAGTAAAATCCACAAAACACGTAACCGGTAATTATATTCGTAAGTTGGAATGAATTAATAGCGTAAAGAGCACTCAAGAAAAACCACCTATTTATAGAAAAAAATGCAACGGCAAAATTTTGAAATTTTCACACTCGAAGTCCAAAGAGTTCGAGAGGGAAATGCGTGCTCGAAGTGGTCATTAAGACCACTGTTGACTTCGAAGTACAAGAGGCTTCGAGTTCGAAGTGTGAAGGCTTCGAACTCAAAGTGAGTTGATTTTTGTTTCGTTCAAAGGACTATTCATGCGCGCTCGAAGTGTATTGGAAATACAATTTAGAGTTTGAAGTCTACTTGCTTCGAATTGAGGCAAATAAACACGCTCGAAGTCTCTTAAAGGAATTGGTTTTGTATTTGGAGTCCATTGGCTTCGAATTCGAATGAAGGTATGCGCTCGAAGTCCCCAGACTCCGGTGTGCTTCGCATGCGAAGTCCATTGACTTCGAAAGCGAAGTTGAGTAACGCTCGAAGTCTTGATTTTCCTTTCGAATGTAAAATGCTTATTTTGAATACTAGGTCTAGGAAATTTTCGAAGTCTAACTTAAATGCTCACTTTGAATTGAAAGTCCAAGTGTTCGAACTCGAAGTGACTAAGACACTTAGGATTGAAATCTTTTTGTTCTTTTTCTTTTTATAAACCAAAAATTAAATATTTTTGTATTTTTCAATTTTAAAGAAATGATAACACATATTTTTGATATTTTAAAGAATTTTGCACATGTTTTTGAAATTTTCTTTGTTTAGTCAGACGTTTTTGGTATTTTCTCCCCTACAAGCATGCGTAGCTTGTACGAATGATTGACACTCCCCCTCAAATTGTGCTTTCTCTTATCTGTAATAGGAACAAACAAAGTGAAATACCCATTCGAAATAAATGACTGATGGTTAGACTTTATAATTCAACATTCCCAATTTGGATACTAACAAACTATAACGAGATTCGTCTAATGGTTTAGTAAACAGATTGAAGTTCTATCAGACCTTTTTCCACATTATCTTTAATAAAATTACACCGGATATCAATGTGTTTGGTCTTCGAGTGGTCGACTGGATTGCATGAGATAGCTATGGCAGATTGTGAATCACATAGGAGTGGGATATTGTCATATTGAAAGGCCAAAGTCAGAGAGCTGAGTCTTAACCCATAAACTCTGAGAGCAGCACATTGCAGCAGCAACATATTCAGCCTCAGTAGTTGAAGTAGAGACACAATTATGTTTCTTAAAAGCCCAACACACTAATCTATCACCCAAAAAGTGTGCAATACTAGATGTGCTCTTTGTGTCAAGCATGCAACCAGCATAATGTGCATCTGAATAGGCATATAGCTGTAGACTTGAATCTCTTGGATACCACGGACCTAGATCAGGAGTACCCTTGAGATACTTGAATATCATTTTTACTGCCAGAAGATGTGATTCCTTTGGATTAGTCTGAAATCTAGCACATAAGCATGTAGAGAACATTATATCTAGCCTACTAGCTGTCAAATACAGTAATGAGCCTATCATACCCCGATATGTTTTAAAATCAGATGCTTTTCCCTCAAGGTCAGCAGACAGTTTTGTTTCTGAAGAAATAGGGTAGATAAAGAGGAACAACTGAGCATGTCATATTTCTTCAACAAGTCTTTAATGTACTTGGATTGACTTTATAAAAATGCCATGACTCAACTGTTTCACTTGTAATCCGAGAAAGAAGTTCATCTCTCCCATCATACTCATTTGAAATCGATTTTGCATGGTTAGTGCAAACTCATCACTGTACTTTGGGTTTGTAGAACCAAAGATGATGTCATCCACATAAATTTGTACTAAGATTAGATCCTTTCCTTTGGCTTTTGTGAATAAAGTGGTGTCGGTTTTTCCTTTGCTGTATCCCTCACTCAGCAAATATTCAGATAGGACCTCATACCAAGCCCTCGAGGCTTGTTTTAGTCCATATAAAGCTTTGTCTAGAATATAAACATGTTGTGGGAATTTGGGATTGACGAAGCCTTCTGGCTGAGACACATAAACCTCCTCCTTCAGGATACCATTTAAGAATGTTGTCTTGACGTCCATTTGGAAAACCTTGAAGCTTTTGTAGGCAGCATAGGCTAAGAATAGTCTTATGGCTTCTATCATAGCTACAGGAGCAAATGTTTCATCGTAGTCTATTCCCTCCTATTAGTTGTAACCCTTAGCAACCAACCTAGCTTTGTTTCTAACCACAATTCCATCGGAATCCCGTTTGTTCTTAAATATCCACTTAGTACCAACCACTGATTTATCTTCCGGAAGTGGTACCAATCTCCAAACTTTGAGTCTTTCGAAATGGTTAAGTTCCTCTTGCATGGTAATGACCCAATCAGCATCTTGTAAAGCATCAGATATGTTGGTGGGTTCAATCATTGATAAGAAACTGGAATAAAGACACTCATTTGCCGTTGTAGAACGAGTCCTTACCCCTTCTTGAGCATTTCCTATAATCTGAGATTCGGGATGGGATTGTGTCCATCTTATTCCTCGGGGGTTTTTGATTGGAGGAAAGAACTCATTTAATCTGTTTGTGAGTTCAATAACTTCCTCATTTGTTATTGGCTCTAAATCATAGATGGGAGTACCCTCATAAATCGGCTCAGGAAGTACTATAATTGGACTAACAGTTGACATAGACGGAGAATCCACGATTGGATATGAAGACGAGTTGTCAACCTCCGTTGCAATTGTAGCAGGAGACAGTTCATCATTCATGTCACCAGCATTAGTAACATTAAATTCATACTGTAAGAAATCAAATAAGAAATCTAAATTGTGTTCTGTTGAATTTGGATTTATATTTATTTCTTTTCTTTGAAGTACTGGTCCTGAACTGAGTTGTCCAGAAGCAACTTCCTTTTTCTTTTGAAAGGTGTTACTATCCAACATATCATCGAATGTAACATTTATACTTTGAATAACATAGTTAGTTCTTTTATTTAAAACCCCGTAGGCTTTAGACTCATGTGAATAACCTAGGAAAACTGCTTCACCAGCCTTGGCCTCAAATTTTCTTATATTATCTTTTTCATTGAGTACAAAGCACCTATTACCAAATATATGAAGATATTTGATATTAGGTACAATGCCATTTTCCAATTCATAAGGAGTTTTATTGAAACATTTATGGATGAAAGAACGATTCTGTGTGTAACATGTTGTGCTGACTGCTTCATCCCAATAGGAAGGCGGGAGACCAGAGTATGATAGCATAGTACGAGCATCCTCAACCAGAGTTCAGTTGTGTCGTTCCACCACTCCATTCTGTTGTGGAGTGTATGCTGCAGAGAATTGATGTGTGATCCCCACAAGGTCAAGATAGTCAGACAAGATTTTGTTTTTGAACTCAGTTTCATTGTTCATTCGAATGGAGGTGACACTGTGTTCAAACTTGTTCTGTTGTTGTTTGATGAAGCTGATGATACTCGGAGTTGCTTCATCTTTTGACTTTAGGAACTTGACCCTTGTATACCTAGAGTAATCATCAACAATGACTAAGATATACTTCTTGTAACACTGTATTTTCATCCATAAAATTTTCATTTTAATTAACACTGCGGAAGCGTTCACAAAACATAAAAGTATTTACATCCGAAGATAAACCACTATTTAACAAAACCAATCAGTTTGAAATAACATTATTACAAAAACTACGGCTCGTCACAATTCAAATAAAAGTGCCCGCCAATTATTCCCCAGGCTACATCCCCTCACAACTGAACCGTAGAACTTACCAGCCACCTGTAAAGTAGTGAGAGGTGGGGGATTAGCACAAAGCTAGGTGAATGAAAGTAAACCACCACAGATATATCAATCACATAACCGCATGATATCAACAACCAGAAATAAGCACCCTGGGAAGACCGGCGGTTTTGCAGGAGCCTACAACCAATGCCGGCCAAAGGAAAGGTTTACCGATAGTTCATTTGCTATTCTCACACAGTATTACCTTAAGTTGCAACAAATGTATCAAAAGATCCCAATACTGATTAACCGATAGCAAACAAACCCAGCCCATAACCCCAGTCATAAACTGACTTCCCCACTATCATGTATACATATCACTGACGCAACAATTAATTAACAAACCACGAGTTAATCAATTAACAGATATACAATCTATCCATGCATCAATCCACATACAGTTGCAACGAAACCAGTTACATCTAATATCACCCGTGAGTAAACATCCACTCACCTTGAGTTCTCGAACTCTCACTCAGTGGTCTAATTTTACTAAGTTTTGTGTGTTCCTAAGAACACAACAAACTGAAATCAGTATCTGATTCATAAATATATATCAAACATATATTTATATCATCTTTAAATCAATCGTATCATATTAGATTCACATATCCATGAACACTTATCATATAATATCAAATATTCAACAAACAGCCAAACTATCGGATTTCAAGGGAAATCCGATACCCCTGTCGGATTTGAAGACAATCCGCAACTTCCATCGGATTTCAAGAAATCCGATACATCTGTCGGATTTCCACACTTGTCGGATTCAACTTGGAATCCACCATCGGATTTCATGATAACCGGATTTCACACTCGGATTTCACCATTAGTTCCGGATTTCTAAGTACCGGATTCATAAGTATCGGATTTCAACACTCAGTTTTCCAAGTTGTCGGTTTTCATCAATCCGGATTTCATCATCTTCACTACAATCCGACAATTTCATATTCCAACAATCCGATAACTTCAATCCTCCATGAATCATTTTCAACAAATCAAACAATTCATATAGCAGTTTACCAAAACATATACAAACATGATTAAACATACAATAATGCATCATAAACACGTATAAACCACATAAACATTTAAAGCACACAAAACCCACTATCGAAGGTTTCTATCATGTTTATACTTCGTGTTCATGAATAAAATCCAGCATGTTATTTAATCAGAATCATAGCATGCTAATCAAGAATCATGTTTCAAGCATCAAACAAGAATCAACAAACCTTTAACTTGAATTCACGAAGTTAATACCAAAATCTGATTGCTTCTTTTCTTCTTCTTGCTTCTCTCGGTTTTCACACAATTCACACACACACACAAGTAATTTGATAATAATAAGCTACATATCACATTATCCAGGTAATTAACCTTTCTTGAAACCACAAGCAGGAGGTGTCAACCTCCCACTCAACACATACACACGTAAACGTATATATATATAATATCTCATGCATACCTACATACATAGTTATATTTAATTAACATATGATAAACTCAACTTACTAAATAATCAAGTATCATAATCACATGTAAACATACCCCAAGCCTACGTGTCTACTAGGCCCAGATACAGGATGTTACAAATCCTCCCTCCTTAAAAGGATTCTGTCCTCGGAATCTCACTGCACAGTATAAACTCTTCATGTCTTCTTCTGGTATTTTAACCCAATAAACTCCACCGCGCTTTCAATTGTCAATCTTAACCACACAAGCCTTACAGCTTATCTTTCTGAACTTATTTACAAACCAATAATTAGTTCATAAATTCTATGTTCAAGCATCTCCTGAATTTATGTCTAGCTCAGTTATAAGTCCAATAGCTTTGAATCATTTACTATCTGCCATATCAAAGTATTCACATGTACTTTATCACTTACTTCAAGTCAACAGGTTGAAGTATTATCACCACAATCTCATACGTTCACACAAGGTATTCTGATATCCCACTCTCAGAAATTATTTCACACAACACAATCAAAGTAGATATTAGTTCCACGAATCATCGTGTTTCAATGTAACGCCCCAAATTCCATACTTTGAATTATTAAGATCAAACACATATACGTGATCGCATCTGAAATTTTAACATAAAAGCGGAAGCATAACTTGTTTTAAATCCTGATATATCAAAAGATACGCACGTAAATACTGACACAAGTTTAGTACATAAAACTTGATGTTTACAAACTAGGCGTTAAGTGTTTCAAGAGTTTATCAAAATGTAGTCAAACCGAAGCTTTGCCCTTGTCTTTGATAAAACCTGCAAAACATTTTAAAAATAGTATCTGATAAACTACGAGAGCTTAGTGAGTAAACCAGACTAAACATCATATAAACACACGTATAAAATCATATGAAGATAATACACGTATGTCTGCCAATCAATGCTAGCCTCTGGTTCTAGACCCAGGGCAGCAACATAGGTCACAGTACTGTACCACAATTGAGCCTTACTGAACATAGCAGTAAGCACCCCAACTCTAAGACTTACTGCACAAAGCAGCAAGCTTATACACACATATGAATAACATTACATGTCAGTAATCTGATATAATAGCATACATGCTGCAGATATAAAAAGTAGTCTAGAAGACTCACCTTTTGATTAATATGATATGTAGTGATCCACATATGATTATGATTCAGTGAATAACTCCACAATTTGTTTCTACAACATAATATCAATTGTATATATCAACACATGCTACTGCTGATCAAAAGTAAACTGAACAGGGCTAGGCACCCCCTAGGCATGGCTGTGTCTGTCCTAGGCATGGATGTGCCTTCCCCTTAGGCACGCCCATACCTTTCTCAGGCACGCTCGTGCCTCAACCAAATAGCACGGGAAGTACCGTATGAACTAGGTTTTGCCACGGGGAGTTAGGCACGCCCGTACCCTCCACAGGCACACTCGTGCCTCCCTTGGTCTGCACCCGAAAGTCGGCCAGAACACTGTTTTTCCGACCAAAAAACCATATACTTCATTTCTAATCAACTTTTAACATCTAAGAGGTGTTTTTTAACACCCATAACAGCTAAATAACATAATAAACTACAAATTAACATACTATGATCCTTGTAATCAATTATTGACTCATAAGAAAGTGAAGAACACAACAACAATTCAAACTAAACATACCTTAACTATACTAGGATGTTATGATGCTATCAAAATGATGTTATGGCTGTGTTCTAAGATCAAAATCGCCAGAGGAAGATGAAGTTTTGCGGCTGTGTTTGTAACAATGAAAGTCCATGTTCATGTGAAGCCATATATATCTATAAGTATTATCTAATTCTTATTTGGTCCCTTGACTATCCTATTTTCATTTTGACGGTTTTGGCCCCTCTAGTTTATAACCACATCTTATCACATATATCCATTATAACTTGTATAACACTTGGTACATTTCTTGTATTAAATTATAAATAAAATTTCGGATGTTACAACTCTTCCCCACTTGAAACGATTTCGTCCCCGACATCAACTGCCGAAGAGTTCTGAATAATTACTCATCATAATAAGTTCAGGCTTCTATATGTAATCTGACCCCTTTATATGCTTTTACCAGTCCTTGACCAGTCTAATCTGACTATTGAGTAAGATCTCATCTTTTCAAAATTGCTATAAAATGTTCCTTTTAAAATAATTTTATCATCCTTACTAACAGTTTTCAACAATACGATTGCAGATCTACCTGATAAACTTTTCGTGAGATATAATACACGAAAGGTGTTAGGAGTATATGATAACTCTTCTGGAAACTCTGATCTATAATCAACACTTTGTGAACCTAATAACGTCTTTCCATGGTGACACTTTTAATGATAAACATTTCATCCACCTAAACTCATACAGTGACCTCTACTTATATGTATAACCCTTTTTGTCTACTCTGAGCGGCTAACAATATATTACATACCTTCTGAGTCTGTTCTATCATTTACTGTACCATTTTTGTACTACCCAGCTCGTTCTGACCCACATCACCCAATACACTGACGTTTGGCAGTAATATCATACAAATTTCATACGTTGGCATCCCGGTACTGGACTGGTATCTGTTGTTAATACGAAACTCTGTCAAGCAAATATGTACCCTAGTTTTCCTTCTGAATCAATAACACAATCATAAATTTTGTTTTCCATCATCTGTATATTTGTTTCATTCTGACTGTACTAAGATGAAACTTAATCCTTAACTTTATATGAAATTTGTTCCAAATTCTGGAAGTGAATCTGGTATCACTGTTTGAATCAATAAACACTGATATACTATTACATAACACAATCTGTTTCACATACACATCTGTTAAATGTTCTAAAGAATAAGTTTCTCTAATGGAAACCAAATACACACTTTTAATTAACCTGCCTACAATCACACATATCACATTATAACCTCATAGGGTTTTTGGATAATTTGGTATTCAGGTTCATAGTAATAATTTCAGATATGATTTCTGACGTTTAACTTTCATTCGTACACATTTATAAATATTTCTCCACTTATCTGACTAGATCTTGTTTCACATCTGGCCACCAATAATCTACCCTCAGGTCTTTATACAGTTGGTAGCTTCTGAATGAATAGAAAACCTAAACTTGTGAGCTTCATGTAGATGTGTCTGAAATGCATCTCCATAACCTGATACTCATATACGGTAATATCTAATCAGTATATCACGACTGTCTTTAATCGGATTTATTACTTGTCATTTTCATCCATTCTTTAATATACTTTTCACTTTGGATCACTTTTGGCTGATCTATTCTCATTACATTTGAATATGAGCGTTGTAACTATCATTTAAATGACTAATCTCATTTAAGTATTGTTTCTGATTTTCTGCTCATACTGTCAGCTATAACATTAGCCTTTTCCGAATAATATAATATTTCAAACTTTTATAATTAGTGTAAACGGTACACTTCACATTGTAATAACAATGTCTCCATATTTATAGTAACAAAACCATTGCCGCTAGCTCTCTATCATGAGTTAGGTAACTATTTCTGTGCAGTTTAACTGTCTAGAAGTGAAAACAATAATTCTGCCCCTCTGCATTCATCCAAACATCTATACCAGGCATCACATAATGCTATAATCTCTTCAATCAATCCAGGTAGCGCAAACTGTTGCTTCACATAATTTTTGCAAATAATCCCATAAAACTATTGGTTACTGTCGAGTTCTTGGCGGATCCCACTTCATCACCCTCTCTATTTCTCAGAATTCATCTCAATTCCATTTCTACTAATAAATTGTCTAAGGAATTGCATTCCTTATATCTTGAAATTCACATTGAAACTTAACATATAACTATTCTCTATTCTGTGTCTCTATGACTTTTAAGATATGTTTCTCATGATCTACTAAATCTTTGAAATAAATATCAATATCATTTATGAACACAATTACTGACTTACTTAACATTGGTCTATACACCCTATTCATTTAATACATAATCACTACTGGTGCGTTAGCAGGGCCAAAAAGCATCATAACCACTTCAAAATACCTAAACATTTTTTGAACACAGTTTAAGGAATATCATCCATTCTGATCTTAGGCTGATGAAAATCCGATCTTGAGTCAGCTTTGACAACCACTTTACCCCATTATAACTGATCAAGTAATTCACATACTCTGAACAACGGACATATATTCCTGATCACCTTATTGAGCTCATACTAATTAACACACATAATATAAGTACAACTCATGAAAAGCTATTGGGTCTTATAAACCCCCACATTTAGCAATTCCTGGAGTTGTTTCAATAGTCCATGCATTTCTGAAGGAGCAAGTCTGTACGAAGCCCTCAAAATCAGTGAAGCTTTCAATACCACATAAATTCTAAACATAATCTGTATGTCTGGCGGTAACCTTGGTAACTCCTTGAGTTACATATCAAGATACTCACATACTACTTTCACATCTTTTAAACTTATCTACTCTTATTTAATTTAATATCTATAACACAAGTTGAGAAAATAATGTATCCATACTGAAGATACTCCCCGAGTTTTGAATCTGAACACCCATATAACCTTCCTGTTTTGACTTTAGCACATATAATTAGTTCTTCCCCACTTGGGATATGAACTTGTATCACTTCTGTTCGCATAATATCATAACCTGGTTACAATATAACCAGTCCATTCTAATTACTATTTGGAATTCTCTCATATTCATAGGTACAAATTCACTAAATAATTTAATAGTATTCATTTCTGTCACCTTATACTTATACACATCTAATCTTCATGTAATCATATTTTTTTATGTTCTAACTTCTTCAGTCGTTGTCTGGGAAGCTCTCACTCTTGGTTATTGATATATTCTTCTCTTTCACTTTCTTGGGTTCCCACAATTCTTACTCACATGACCCGGTTTCCATATTTAAAACATGTTAGTGAATCAAACTTGCTTTTCCCCCAGTCGGCATTTCTTGTATGCTAAGTAGATAGGGCAGACCTTTTGCATCATTTTCCTTTTCTAGAATCTCCATTCTTGTTTTCTTAAACATCAATACAACTTTCTCTATCGGTTTCCTTTCTTTCCTAGTTTCTCTAATTCCGGCTACATCCATCAGGGATTTCATATCTTGGTGTTTACAAACGTCTATAAATTCTCATATGCTGGACTGAAACGCTATCATATACCTATATATTTTTATCTTTTCATTGCCAATATAATCTGAACAAAATATGCGTTCTTCTGAAACATCATGTTAATTTCTGGAATTGTCTTTATCGTCTGTTCCACCTATGGTATTAATCCATAATTCTGCCTATCTCTGTCTATTGCATAAACTGCCCAAATATAATATCTTTAAACTCTTTTCACATCATGCTCTCAATTTGTCTGTGTATCGCACTAATCTTTTGTTACCATTCTCATCTGGTCTATTACATATTTCACTTTATTTTCAGGTACATACGTACATATATGAAATGCACTCTCGATCTCTGAAATTTACTTATGACTAACAGTCGACTTGCTAACCTGTATACATCGTCGGTTGACACGCGGAAAATCCTGAACGTACAACCTTTTGATATTTCACGAATAATAACTTGGGATTAATAATGAACCCTTTCACCTTGTATAGCTAATCTTGATATTAGCTCTTATCTAATCACTTCTTTGTCTTGTTCTTTATCTGTTCCATCATTTTACTAAGTTTTCTGCACTAGGCTCTCCAAGTGTAGATTCTGATATTTTAACAATTTAAATCTGGGTTTCACACCCCTGATACACTATATCCTTATAAAAGTACATTCACTAATAATACTGAATTTTAGCCCTTCGTGTCTGAGACTAAAATCACCCTTAAGGTTATACACTACTTTTGAACCTCTTGTGTTTACCATTCCGGTAGTATAGATAAAGCATTAAGGCAAAAGGTGGCTTAACCACACTATCCTCTATAACAAACACTTATTTGTATATCCACATATCAGTACACCTATCATTAGAGCCAAAGTATTTCTATACATACTAACGCATTCTATATATATATTCTCAGGTGTACTACCTTTACAAGTACCCCTCACCCGATTCACAAGATTCCTCATGACTCCATTAAGTTCCAACATGTATCATGTGTTTGTAATAATATGAGCCCTTATATTACTCTAAACACACTACACACGTTTGATCTTAACTTTATCACAAAAATTCCCGATTCACAGGCTTAGGTCATGTATCACCAATGAAATATATCACAGATTCATATAAAAATTTAATTTATCATGATTGCACATATAAATACAACCTTTAATAGTTGTATACACATATATCATATCTGTATTGAACACATCATGTACTCACACATAATGCTTACATAAAACATAATCAATAAAACTGCTATTATACTCACCAAGCTGCAAGCCTCCAGTTTGACAATTTTCAAAATCCGTAGAACCATAGTTTAAGTCCATAATGTGTCTTGTACACATCCAGATCCCTCAAACCTTGGCTCAGATACCAAGTTGTAACACCTTAAATTCCATACTTTGAATTAGTAAGATCAAACACATATAAGTGTTCGCATCTGAAATTTTAACATAAAAGCGGAAGCATAACTTGTTTTAAATCCTGATGTATCAAAAGATACGAACATAAATACTGACACAAGTTTAGTACCAAAAACTTGATGTTTACAAACTAGGCGTTAAGTGTTTCAAGAGTTTATCAAAAAGTAGTCAAACCGAAGCTTTGCCCTTGTCTTTGATAAAACATTCAAAACAATTTAGAAATAGTATCTGATAAGCTATGAGAGATTAGTGAGTAAACCAGACTAAGCATCATATAAACACACATATAAAATCATATGAAGATAATATACGTATGTCTGCCAATCAATGCTAGCCTCTGGTTCTAGACCCAGGGTAGCAACATAGGTCACAGTATTGTACCACAATTGAGCCTTACTGAACATAGCAACAAAGCAACAAGCTTATACACACATATGAATAACATTACATGTTACTAATCTGATATAATAGCATACATGCTACAGATATGAAGAGCAGTCTAGAAGACTCACCTTATGATTAATATGATATGTAGTAATCCACAAATGATTATTATTCAGTGAATAACTCCACAATTTGTTTCTACAACATAATATCAATTGTATATATCAACACATGCTACTGCTGATCAAAAGTAAACGGAACAGGGCTAGGCACCCCCTAGGCATGGCTGTGCCTTCCCCTCAGGCACGCCCATGCCTTTCTCAGGCACGCCCGTGCCTCAGCCAAAAAGCACGGGAAGTACCGTATGAACTAGGTTTTGCCATGGGGAGTTAGGCACGCCCGTACCCTCCACAGGCACGCCCGTGCCTCCCCTGGTCTACACCAGAAAGTCGGCCAGAACACTGTTTTTCCGACCAAAACCCCATATACTTCATTTCTAATCAACTTTTAACATCTAAGAGTTATTTTCTTACACCCATAACAACTAAATAACATAATAAACTATAAATTAACATACTATGATCCTTGTGATCAATTCTTGACTCATAAGAAAGTGAAGAACACAACAACAATTCAAAGCATCCGTACCTTAACTATACTAGGCTATTATGATGCTATCAAAATGATGTTATGACTGTGTTCTAAGATCAAAATCGCTAGAGGAAGATGAAGTTTTGCAGCTGTGTTTGTAACAATGAAAGTCCATGTTCATGTGAAGCCATATATATCTATAAGTATTAACTAATTTCTAATTTGGTCCCTTGACAATCCAATTTTCATTTTGACGGTTTTGGCCCCTCTAGTTTATAACCACATCTTATCATATATATCCGTTATAACTCGTATAACACTTGGTACATTTCTCGTATTAAATTATAAATAAAATTTCGGATGTTACATTCAATCACACCTTCGGCTATCCATCAGGAAAATCTAGTTACATTGTTCAACTCTCGTTTCAACCTTTGTTTGTAAAATCTTGATAAGTTTAAGCAAATCTCCATTTTCCATCACAAGCCATCAAATATGAATCATCATATCTTCAATTCATCCCTTTAAATATTCAATCAAGTCCATCTGTCCAACAGATGTCGTCTTACTGGTAGTAAAATACCGAACAATCAATAACCACTCATAACATATCCTGGTTTATACTATCAAGTTAAATACAATTTCCATCGTGTCTTGTCATCATCACCTCTCAGATATTTCAGAATATCTCAAGGTCTCATAAATTTCTAGTATACCACTTCAATTTGCACTCCATATGTCAAATTTCATATCACATATTATCTCTATTCTCATAGTATATCTTCTATACTCACCCTACAGGTCTTTACTCCACAATATAACATTGGCAATAAAATTCATAAATCCCTATAAAGTTCAACTCCAATGTTTAGCAAAGACACTTCCTAGCAAAGGCATCTCGAAGCTCAAGATTCACAAGTTTTCAGTCCATAAGTTCAAGCCATTACATTCCTCTTCTCTCTTTCTCATTCTCAAAGGTTTCAATCTTATCATTCTTCAAGACTTTCTTGTAAAGGAAATCTTGATTCATCCACTAAGTCAGAGATACTTCCAACTCGCATATACAAGATGTTATCATCACTAGCTCCTTCACAGATCAACACATCTGTCATCACGTTGTTTTTCCAAGGTAACATCAAATTCCACAATCAATTTCTCTGATTTAATCCAATCACCGTCTCAATCATTCGGATAACTTCTTCTAGTTAGGCATCTAATATATCTCTTATTGACCAAGTCAATCACACATGTCTTCTCTTACAGCTAATATGTTCATAACATCACTGCAATCATATCAACCGTAATTTCCAAGTTATGGTTAAAATTTAATCTCGTAATATCTCAATTAACACAAGATATCATTTATACATCCACTCTCAAAGCATAGAATCACATTTCAAACCAACAAATGCGATTTCCCATTATACTATAAAATTCTTTTACAACCATCATTCATCCTCATTGATCAACTGTATCTAGTAGATTAAATATCCACCTATTCTCTTAATCACATCTTCATCCAAACAATACAACACATTCCAAACTTACCCAATATGCAGCAATACATTTCTTTCTTCTTTCTTTGCACAATTGAACACACATAAACACATAATGTATATACATAAATCTTACTATACACATTATATCATGCCATTCAATGAATCTGAACCTATCTCTCTATGGTATATCATGCTCACTTAGCATTTAAATCAAGTATCACATACTTATCAACATACCATTTCTTTACATATATTAGATAACTCATGATAGAAAATCATCTACTATCATTTAGTTCTATTTCTAGAGAATCAGTTTCATCTGAAATAACCTCAAACATTTTAGCACATACTATGCATAAATATCCACAATTAACTTTAAAGTTAGTTAAAACACACAAACAGGTATACAGTTTTATCAAAACATACCCCTTTCATCTTTATCAGTGGTGGCATTATCATTAGCCATCATATTATATACCCCACCCTCTCGCGTAGTATGGTTCATTCTCTTTTGCCCTGCCGATGATGATCCCTCAACCGCTTCTTCCCCAATCCCCATCCCAGTCTTTCCTCCCAGAAGGACACTCACCAGCCCTGTGTCCCTCATTCTGACAGTTCCATCACACACTCCAGGGAAAATCGCATTCCCTAGCCTCATTCCCTAACGTTCCACAATGCATACATTGCATGGTCTGAGCAGTACACTGCCCAGAATGGGTAGACCTACACCGAATACACCATTGCGGTTTCTGACCTGAACTTCCAATGGTTATCACACTGTTCTGACTTCCCTATGACTAGTTCCCTTGCCAATTCCTCTTTTGCTAATTACAAGTCTGTTCATTCCTCGGCTTCTACAAAGCCACCTCATCTTAATTTTTCTTATCTCTTGCCTGTATGTGTCCCTCATCAGACTTGGCTAGGGTGAAGGCCTGGGACAATGATCCAGCCAACCGAGTTGTGCTCCTATACTCAGTAAGTAACGCCCCAATGAAATGTTGAACCTGGGAAGGTTCATTAGGTACCCACTGAGTCACAAACCTCAGTTTCGAATTGAACTGCTCTATCAATTCACACAGAGACATATTTGTTATTCGCAACTCCATAAACTCCTGCCTTATCTTGTTTAGCTCAAAAGCATTACAATACTGTTCACACAATTGGTTTCGAAATTGCTCCCATGTAATCGCATCCATCTGAGCTCTAGATAGATGTGTAGTGATAGAATCCCACCAAACCAGCTTTTCCCTTCAACATCCTTGTAGCAAAACAAACCCTCATTTCTTCTTCACAATTGTATTTATCCAGAATTCTAGAGATACCTCGCAACCAATTCAGGGTAACATTTGGATCGGTGCTACCATGATATTCCTCTGGTTTGCAATCCAAAAACTGTTTATAGGTACACGGTTATCTAAATCCCATACCAGGTGGAAATCCCATGAAAGGATATGGCATTGATCCTTGCGAAAACATCGGATAGTAGAATGGTTGAGATGTCAGTTGAGACACCGGTGGAAACGTTATTGACACAGAAGGTACCCCTTTAGGCCTAGTATTAACCGGAAAGATTGGTGGTATCTCAGGGGTAGTAGAAACTACTGTGGTAACCGGTGGTCGACTCGCAAAATCTTGTCTCTGTTGCTCCAATTCTTTCCTTAAATCCAACAATTGCCCTTCCAACTGAAAAATATATTCCTCCCTGTCGTCTACATTTGTACCTAACGTACCCGCATGTTGAGAAACTTCTGTTGCTACTATAGAAACTTCTACTGTTGATAGGACAATAGGGCCCGTTGAGTTCTCATTATCAGCCATTGTTTTTGGTAACAATCACAATATCTCACCAACTGATTAGTTTAACCCGTTAGTATATCACATACTAAACTCCAAAGCAACACTCTCATTCACCCCAATCCCACACTCAAAGAATAATTGACCCCAACTCGACCCAAGATTTGGGAATGCAACACTTCCACTGTGCCTACATTGCCAAACCAAGGCTCTGCTACCAAACTTGTAACACCGTATTTTCATCCATAAAATTTTCATTTTAATTAACACTGCAGAAGTGTTCACAAAACATAAAAGTATTTACAAACGAAGATAAACCACTATTTAACAAAACCAATCAGTTTGAAATAACAGTGTTACAAAAACTACGACTCGTCACAATTCAAATCAGAGTGCCCGCCAATTATTCCCCAGGCTACACCCCCTCACAACTAAACCGCAGAACTTACCAGCCACTTGTAAAAGTAGTGAGAGGTGGGGGATTAGCACAAAGCTAAGTGAATGAAAGTAAACCACCACAGATATATCAATCACATAACCGCATGATATCAACTACCACAAATAAGCATCCTAGGAAGACCGGTGGTTCTGCAGGAACCTACAACCAATGCCGACCAAAGCAAAGGTTTACCGATAGTTCATTTGCTATTCTCACGCAGTATTACCTTAAGTTGCAACAAATGCATCAAAATATCCCAATACTGATTAACTGATAGCAAACAAACCCAACCCATAAGCCCAGTCGTAAACTGACTTCCCCAATATCGTGTATACATATCACTAACGTAACAATTAATTAACAAACCACTAGTTAATCAATTAACAGATATACAATCTATCCATGCATTAATCCACATACAGTTGCAACCAAAGCAGTTACAACTAATATCACCCATGAGTAAACATCCACTCACCTTGAGTTCTCAAACTCCCACTCAGTGGTCTAATTTTACTAAGTCTTGTCTGTTCCTGAGAACACAACAAACTGAAATTAGTATCTGATTCATAAATATATATCAAACATATATTTATATCATCTTTAAATCAATCATATCATATTAGATTCACATAGGCATGAACACTTAGCATATAATATCAAATATTCAACAAACAGCCAAACTATCGGATTTCAAGGGAAATCCGATACCCCTGTTGGATTTGAAGACAATCCGCAACTTCCATTGGATTTCAACAAATCCGATACATCTGTCGGATTTCTACACTTGTCGGATTCAACTTGGAATCCACCATCGAATTTCATGATAACCGGATTTCACACTCAGATTTCAAGATCATCGGATTTCACCATTAGTTCCGGATTTCTAAGTACCGGATTCATAAGTATCGGAATTCAACACTCATTTTTCCCGGTTGTCGGTTTTCATTAATCCGGATTTCATCATCTTCACTACAATCCGACAACTTCATATTCCAACAATCCGATAACTTAATCCTCCATGATTCATTTTCCACAGATCAAACAATTCATATAGAAGTTTACCAAAACATATACAAACATGATTAAACATACAATCATGCATCATAATCACCTATAAACCACATAAACATTTAAAATACACAAAAACTACTATCAAAGGTTTCTATCATGTTTATACTTGGTGTTCATGAATAAAATCCAGCATGTTATTTAATCAGAATCATAGCATGCTAATCAAGAATCATGTTTCAAGCATCAACCAAGAATCAACAAACCTTTAACTTGAATTCATGAAGTCAATACCAAAATCCGATTGCTTCTTTTCTTCTTCTTGCTTCTTTTGGTTTTCACACATTTCACACACACACACACAAGGAATTTGATAATAATAAGCTACATATCACATTATCCACGTAATTAACATTTCTTGAAACCACAAGCAGGAGGTGTCAACCTCCCACTCAACACATACACACGTAAACATATATATAATATCTCATGCATACGTACATACATAGTTATATTTAATTAAACATATGATAAACTCAAGTTACTAAATAATCAAGTATCATAATCACATGTAAACATACCCCAAGCCTACGTGTGCCTAGATACAGGATGTTACACTTCTTCCCATTGCATGTTTGGACTCTCATCAGACCACATAGATCCATGTGGAGAGGCTCCATTGTCTTATTTGTACTAGAGACTTGCTTGGTTTTGTGTGATGATCGCTTCATCATGCCTTTTTCACAGTCTGCACACAGATGGTCTTTGTTGAATTTTAAGTTTGGATGGCCTCTCATTAGATCTCCAGTAACCAGTTTGTTGATGTTGTGGAAGTTCAGATGTGAAAGTTTCCGGTGCCACTGCCAAGTTAAGTCCGATAAGGCTTTACTTAGAAGACAAACGGAGGTCTTTGTGTTGTAGTTGTTCAAATCAATGGAATACAAGTTACACTTCCTTGTTCCTGCTAGAAGCACATCACCTGTTTTCGTTTTGACTGAACATGAATTCTTTTTAAAAGTGACCTCCAAGTCTTTGTCAAAGAACTGGCCAATGCTAAACATGTTATGGCCCAGCCCTTCTACAAAAGAAACCTTCTCTATTTTGATGCTCGTTTTCACTATATCTCCATACCTATCGGTGCTACATTGTCATTCCCAAAACGAACATTCCCGGAGTACTTGGAAACAATGTTTTTCAGAAGACTCTTGTCACCTGTCATATGCTTGGTGCACCCTGAGTTCAGGTACAAGAGATTAGGTTCCTGCACATAGAAAAGAATGAAGATTTAGGTCCCCATGTGGCAATGGGTCCTTGCGTGTTAGATGATGCATTGGTGTCAACAACTTCTTGAAAGATGCAATTATTCTTTTCTGTGTTTTCCATTGAATCTTTTGTTCTTCTCTATTAAACTTAGAGGTTTTAATCCAGAATGAATAAGGAACAATTTGAGATTCAATTTTTAGAGGGATCTCTCCTTTTTCATGAATTACGGACTCCGTTGAGTCGTTGAGGTCAAAGACCTAAACAATATCTTTTCGTCTCCTAACTTGTATCATCTTAGGTTTTGCAAGTGTTTGAGACTTAGGAATTTGTTTGGTTGTTTCACTAATGGTTGTGTTGTTTTTGGTGATGTGAGCTTTTGAGCTTGACGGTTTTGATGATTTAGATTTTTTTCTTGAAGGAGAATTGGTACATGGTGATTGAGATTTCCTTGCTTCGGATTCGTTTTTGTTCCATGCCTTAAAAAGTTCTTTCTACCCTCCTCTCCGATATGCTTCTAACTCTTGAATTGTGATTAATCTAGTTTCATAGTTTTATTAATTCATGAGGTTTAAAGCATGTCTTGTCACCCATTGATGAATGATTATTCCGTGTGATGTGATAAAGGGTGCATTGATTTGATTTTACCCTTGTGGTCTCCAATTCTCACAGGCATGAATTCCCAATTCTTTTCTAAGCCTATCATATTCACATTTGTATTTACAATGTCCATGCAAACAACCATGACTTGTGCAAAAACAAGTACTAGCTTTCTTTTCATTTTTGGAAAGTGAAATACAATGACAGAAGAAATTTGAAATGTGATGATAGTTCTTTGAAAAATCAAAACACGGCTTAGATAAACTGGGTGTGAACTGTTGTTTGTTATCTTTTGTGCCAACACTTCTCTTGTTGTTGTCTTTTCTTCTCATATCTGAAACAATTGAGTAATGGTTAGTTACGAGAGACTTTGAATTCTTGTTGACAACTTTGGTTGCTAATTTTGGTTTGTACTTGTGAGAGTGTGTGAGATTGGATGTTGAAATGGCATTTGGTTGCCTTTTGGTGGTTTCAGGTGAGTTGTCAAGTTTTCTTGGAATCCATGGTTCTTCCACCTTTGTTTTACTTTTTTCTTCTTTGGTATATTTTCTCGTTGGTTGAGAAGTAGGAGTATAAGTGCATGTCAGGGTTTCCTTTTTACAGTGACATGAAAGACTCTTTTCTGATTCGTTTGTTTCCTTTTCTAAATCATTTGTGATAATGGTTCGAAAATAATAAGCTACAAGTATTTCGAGTTGCCTTTGTTAAACCATATGTGGTATATATACATGGGCTTCCAGAACTACCTACGGCTTTTTAAGATTTTCGGGATATGTAAGTATAGAATCATTATCTAACTCATTGAGCTAGTGGGGCTCAGATGTGCTAGACTCTTTTAGTTCCTCATAGTTAAAATGAATTTCAGATTTTAAGTTTGTCTTTCTTTTGAAATCCTCTTCTACTACTTCCTCCTCCTGTCCAACAAATACCATATTCTTCGTGATGCCATCATTCATTCGATTGAAATCATATAGCTGTTTTGCAGTCACTTTTTCACTGATTCTTGGGTTTTCAAATCCAAGACCATCGTAGATCCATTTAGAGAATTTGCGTTCTTTGGATTTATTCAGAAATATTGTTTGTTCCGATTGTCCCCTCTTCATCAGTGTGTCTTCAAGTTCTTTAATCTTTGAGTATAGTTCACCCCTTTCTTTTATTACAAATTTAGTGCCCTTTTCAGCACTAATTTTCTCTACTTTGAGATCATGAATTTGTGTGCTCATGGTTGTTGTTAACTCAATCAACTCGTTTTCTTTTTCCATTATCTTGGTTTTAAGTTCTTCAATTTCTTTGTCAACATGCACTGATTCCATTTGTTGATTTCTTATTACTTGTTTTAGTTTTTCTTTGTTTGATTTAGATTTTTGTACCTTTTTCTCTAACTTTTTCATGCGAGCTATAATGATCTATGTTCCATGCTCAAACTACAACCGGTTAGGGAGTTAGAGTATACCTCATCCTTAGCATCCTCAGCAACCTCAACATCAAGCATTTCATCTTCTGAGTTATCATATTGTGCGTCTGGCTCTTCATCTTCTTCTGAGAATTCATCCTGAACATCACCCTTCAGGCAAAACTGTGCTTGTGCTTCCTCATCCAAATCACTGTCATGGGTATCTGTGAGGAACTGGTCTTCTTCAACCATCATGGCTTTTCCTGCACTTTTTCTTTTTGCTAGCCTGAGTTTTTGCTTGTAATACTCAACATCTTTTTTTTCTGAGTGCAGTCTTTTATAAAGTGGTCATTCCCCCCATAATTGTAACACTTTCTTTCTTTTTTCTTATCCTCCTTGGCAAATCTAGGTTTCTGAGCAACCTTGAAGTTCTTTAGTCTTGGGGACCCATAAGTGTACCTTTGTCGATTGATTGTTTTGGAATACCTATTCTTGAATGCCTTGGTAATAAACGACATGGCTTTTATCACTTGCTCCATTTCTGTACCATCTGACTCATCAGATTCGGAGTTAGACAGGGCAACATGTTTGTATTTTTGAGCTCTAGAGGATTCGCGGGGAGATGGTTCAGCAGCTACAAGAGCTAAGAGATTAGAAGACCTTCTAGGAGCAGACTTTGAGACCTCATCCTGATATTTTTGGAGGTCCTCAAAGATGTTGTGACATGTAACAATCGTGAGATTTCGATTGATATGCTTGTAAAGTTTCACATGCTCTTTCCACTCCGAACCAAGAGCTCTCAAAAATACACAGTTGATGTCAAGATCAGTTCTCTCAACATTGTTGGTTCTCAACTCATTTTGAAGCTTGTAGAAACGACTGTATGTATCGATCAACAGTTCATTCTCTTTAGAAGTGAATTCTTGAAACATGTTCACCAATTGTGTTCGTTTTATATGCTCTCCTTGCTCAGTCCCTTTGAGTTGTCTTTTGATCTCGTCCCATATTTATATGGCCATTGTTAAGCTATCTACTTTCATTTACATTTCAGAAGAGAAGTGTTGTTTTAGATAATACTTAGCAAGCCTGTCTGCTTTCTTTCTTTCTTTTTCCGCAGCATTCAACTCATCATGAGTTTTCCCTCTTACCACTCCAGGAATTTTAAGGTTGTTATCAGGTTATGTATCAATGATTCTGTAAAATTCCTTATCTCTGTTGAGAATAGAATCAATCATCATCTCGCCATACACTTTGTTGTGTTCCAGAAAGTCCATAAACCTCTCTTTCCATACTAAGTAATTATTGGGGAAGAGAACAGGGGGTTTCGAGTCTGTGCCAATTGCTAAAATCTCGTTGGAACTTGACATTTTTGTTCAAATCTTAGAAAGTTTGGAAATAATTGTTAACTTGAAAAAGTTGGTGATTGGGGTTCAAAGTTGTTTTCTTCGAAGACTGTTGAATTGATATGTTTGAAGTGATTTTCGAATTCGAAGATAGGTATGTTCGGAAGTATTGGTTCGAAGTGATGAATTCGAAGTGAATAACAGTACTCAAAGTGTCTAGCAAAGAATTCGAAGTGAACTTTGAAGTTGACTTCGAATATAGCAGTGGAATTTGAAAGATCAATTCAGAATTCAAACAAATGATGTTCGAATGCGAAATAAAGTAAGCACTTTGAAGTGAATTTTGGTTTTCGAAATGTGTTTGGAGTTTTGGTTGCAAAGGGATGAATACGCTCGAAGTCAATGAGTTGTGAATTCGAAGTGGATTGGAAACGTATGGATGTGCTGGAAGTTTGTGTTATAGGATTTTGAACTCGAAGTGAACTTGGGTTTGACTGCTCGAAGGTGTGTCGATCGTATTTCGAATTTTGGAACTTGTGGTATTGGTTTCGAACTCGAAGTGTTAAGGCTTCGAATTTGAGAATAAATACGCTCGAAGTCCACTATTAGCAATAAATTCCGGATTTTTAGGGATCTGTTCTCAACTGCCAAGCTCGAAGTCTTCTTAGGAATAACTAACCCGCTCGAAATCAACAGTAAAACACCAAAACCTTCGAAATGTTAATCCAACTCGATCAAAAACTCAGATCTTGGCTGTTCTTCATGATCTTCAAGTGTTCTTGACTGAAATTTTAATTCTTATAAAAAACAATGAAAAACCACTCGAATTTTATATCCTCTTACTCGCAATCCTTTGTAGATCAATAATATCCCAATGAATGCACCATTCTCATGATATATGATGACCTTTTGAAGCAAAAACCGTTGGTGTTTCCACGAAAAAACTTAAAAAACTCAATCGATTATGATCCAAATCAAATCATATCAGATTGTTTTCGAACTTAGAATTGATTTAGAGACGAATGGGATCAAATTTAACACAAAATACACTCAAACCTTCATAACTTCGAATTTTGAACAGTAGTTTCTTCGATTCAGCTTGTTATTCGTTGGTTCACCCAATCACGAGCCAACTTAGATCAAGTTTGGCTCTGATACCAATTGAAAGGATGATCCCATGGTGAAAACCTTCAAGTATTAGTGTAGAGAGAAGATGATATTGGAGAGAATGCACACACTACACCTTTTGCTTTGAATATGGATATTGCATTAATATCGAAAGCGTTACAATGGCCAAGGGCCAATGAACTATTTATAGGCCACGCCTAGAAAGAAGGCTTTTCTACATTTTCTAAAATTAAGACTTTGCTATCACCAAAGTATGCCTATGGAATATTTTGGGTCGTGGGAGAGTGTTTTGGTGGTGAAAATCTGAATTGGTGTCTCTAATCTTCAAATGGACAGAATCTGTCTATGTAACCACTGAAACAGAGATGCTTACGGCCGAAGAAAACTTTTACGGCCGCAAGATGGGCAGTGGATTTAACATATGCCAGGTGCAATTTGTTAAGTGGTGGATTAGTGGATAAGTGGCTCTTATTGCCGCAAGGGGAATCCTTTTCTGGAATTTACATTTTTGAAGGCCCTTACGGCCGCAAGGGTATTCCTTTGCTGGGGCAAGGGGCATTTTTTTTACCAATTCTTCAATTTTCTTCAGTTTTGCACCAGTTTTGTCCATTTTCTCACACCAAGTCCTTTTAAGCCTGCGTGGTGAATTATAAGCAAATTAGATCATTAAATAGACAATTCACCTTGGAAATGGGTTAAGAATGAGGCATTTAGGCATGTAAAACATGCATAAAAACGCATATATCAATCTCCCCACAGTTTGGCTTTGCTTGTCCTCAAGCAAATTCTAATGTAACAATCAAACCAGAGAATTCCAAAAGACGTAAATTAGTGCAAAAATGTATCCTTTCGACAAAGAAAATATCTAAAGGCATAACAGATATTTAAGCATAGCTGCAAGGATAAACTTCCATGTGTAAAGCAGAACTAACACGCATAAATAAATTTCAACAAGCATTTGACTACATACCTCATCGGGTGGTCACTCAAGCACTCAAAAATATATCAGGGTATGTGTATATGTTGGTCAGTTCTAGATTGAGACAAAGATTAGCATATGCTTGATCACATGTCAAATCTCCACAAAATAACATAAACATATGCAATCATAAAGAAGTTTTCATTCGGGTTGTAACATGGCTAAGGCTACGGGAAGGAACGGGAAATATTAAAAAGTGGCTAAATTAAAATCTAGAAACCAAGTTCAAAACCATCTAAGTTGCTATTATTATTTTTCTTGAAAACTACAATTCACCTAATAGTGATGGAATGAGACCCATCCAAATGTTGGTCGACATTCAAAAGAAATTGACAAATAATCGCAACTCAATGTATGAAAGACCAAAAAACGACCAAGCAAAGGCATGCCAAGCAAATGAAGTTCTCTCTTTTCGTTTTCTATTCTTTTTTCTTTTTCTGATTTTTTTTATTTCTAAGCAGTTGCATGCAACATAAACAAGATGAAATGAAGGGATATGTGAATTTTCAAATCCCATTATTTGGTGCATGAGCAACTGGAGAATAGTGAATAACAGAATCTACTAAGCAACATAAAACGGGTTGAACTGAATCTGGAAACTTAAATTTAAAATAGACAAAAACAGTATTAGCACGGGTGTTGAAACAAAAGGCTAAGGCTTAAAATGGCTAACTAGGGGCAAAATATAAAAAGTGGCTAAAAACAAAAGTATATAGGCATGAATGGGTTTCTATCATTTAATTGCAATAGTTTACTTCATGGTCTTGACATACATATTTGTGAGCAAGTTCTACAATCAAAGAAACAATCAACATATATGTGGTTAATTCCATTAGCTTATCATATAAGAAATGAAATGTTGTGGCTCAAATGCTCAGGAATGCTACTGTAGGTGTGGATCTGTAATTGAAGTCAAACAATTGTCAAAACTCAAGTAATTGTGCTAGATCAACTTCATGAAAGTTAAATATAATACCATCCTCTTAATGTTACTTGCTTACAATCTATCATGCGAGAGCGTCTAAACATGTTAAAAGGAAATAATTTTTGCAAAAAATTTAGGCCAAAATTCTTTTATAAGGTTCTATTGCATACTTAGCATACAAGAGTTTTCAACAGAACAAGAAAGAGTAAGCATGTTATAGCAATCTGCTCCCCACACTAAAAAATGTACATTGTCCTCAATGTACCACCAATACATAACAAGCGTAATAAGTGCTAGAAAATAGATGTAAAAACTCCTTGAATCACCGAGCATGTCCATAATGGCGAAAAGTAGAAGGCAATGGCAAACTCCCCATGTAACACCGGAAAACCAAAACCATTTTTTAATACGCTTTGCGGAAGCTCAATTAACAAACCATTACACATACCAAACAAAATTTACAACTTAAAACATTTTTTCACAAACTACAGCATCAACTGTTTTGGTGTTACAAAAACAACAGGCTCGTTTCCTTATGAAACAAAATCTTATTAGAGCGGGGTCGAGCTTTCCTTCTACAAATACCAATACTCACAAACCTGCAAAAGCAACAACTGAGGGGAATTAGCATAAAGCTAAGTGAGTAGAGGCTAAGCACAAACGCAAACATCAACAGTCAACATCAAAGCATGTAATCACACAAACAAGAAGACCGGCAGTTCGGCGCACAACCTACAACCAATGGAAGCAAAGGTTTACCGATAGCCCTCTACTAAATTGGCATAGTGAAATTCCCTTCTGATGCAACACATGGACCAGTAAGACTACTACTGTTCAACCAACCAGTAGACGAGCCCAGCCCAATTCCGTGCGTAGCTGACTTCTCAAACGCAACTCGATATCATCCAAAGAGTGCGTATCGGCCAAATAATCATGCAAGAGATATATTCACTCAATAATCACAATCAACAATTAGACCCAACAGTCTATCATTCACATATGCATGCATCACATCAATAACATTAACCATAATCTTTACCATCAGCCATTAACGTCCACTCACCTCTCTTTCTCAGAAACTACACTCAGATGTCTAAAATTACTGCGCCTTGGTATTGCTTGAAAATACAACAATCATCAATATTAGTTTCTGATTCATAAATATATATATCCACATATATTTATATCATACTACCCATAATAATCTCAGATATCATAAGCACATAAAATGCAATCCAAAAGATCTATTAAACAAAGTACACAAATACTGAAATTTGCCGGATGCGTCACGTCCAACATCTTGACACGTCGCCTCGGGACTTCGAGCGACCACTTCGCACGGAGGCTTCGAGCGCCTCATATTTCGAACCACCGACCACTTCGAGCCGTAGTTCACTTCGAGCACCCAGGCTTCTAGCGGACCCCAAGCTGACCTAGACTTCGAGCCGTAGCTCACTTCGTATGGGACTTCGAATTCGAAGGGAACGCGGCGCGTTCCTCCCTTTGATGCGTCGCGTCGCGCGTTTTTCAGTTTCAAACCTGCAACTTTTTTTACTTCCAGCTCGATCCAAAATCAACCCAACATATTTTTTTTCAAGCTAGAAAATGATTTCTAACATATCTAAACTCATACAAACATCAAATAACATATAAACATGCATCAAGAACTCATTAAAACCATGTTTTAACATCAAATAGTCAAAACCATCTTGATGAGTTTGAGCTTCAAGTTCCAACAATGGTGAATCTGTATATATTCATGTAAATCAACAATAAAACATACTAAGATGATCCTTAACATGATGTAATCATAAACTAACCTTGATTTTGTTTTATCAATCAACAAATCTTCACTTCTAATTTTTCAAGTATGCAAGCTTTGAGGTTTCTTCACAAAGAAGCTTAAGAACACACACACTACACCTTTCAAGTTGGTTTCAAATGAGCTGATACTTTCCTATCTTCTCACGTATGTACATAGTTTCATTCGAGAAAGTAGGAGGTGTCAATTTTATCTTATAAGATCTTTTCTATACTTCCACATGGATACATACCTATATATCTTTCTTTTTAATTAATTAACTTAATATAAATAACATAATTAACTTGGGATATCTGTCTCTCATATCCGCCTCAGTCCCCCAAGTTAAGTCAGAACCTAAACTGTGCTTCCACTTGACAACACCATCGGAATCTGTTTCTTATGGATCTTGGTCACTTTTCGATCCAACAATTCAATAGGTTACTCTATCAATCTTTTCTTTGAATCCAATTTCAAGTCATGTACCGGGAGAATCTGACTTTCATCTTCAACCTTACATTTTTGCAGATAACAAACGTTAACGTATCATGTATACCTACAAGTTCTACCGGGAGATCCAACGTAAGTGTCTGGTCATTCACTATCTGACGTATGCGGAAAGGACCAATAAAATGGGGAGCCAACTTCCCGTGTTTGCCGAAACGAATTATGCCTTTCCATAGAGAAATGTTCAGATACACCAACTCCTCCACATCAAACGATACTAGACGACATTATGGATCTGCATACATTTTTTGTCTATCCCTAGCAGCTTTCAACTTTTCTCTGGCAATATCAACCTTATCTGCTGTCAATTGAACAATCTCAGGCCCTTCAAACTATTTCTCACCAGCCTCTAACCAATATGTCGGAGTACGGCAGCAACGACCGTACACCATTTCATACGGAGGCATTCCAATATTGGAGTGGTAAGAATTGTTATACGCCAACTCTATCAATGGCAGGTGCGAATCCCAAGATCCACCATACTCAATTGCATAGGCATATAACATATCTTTGAGTGTATGTATGGTTCGTTCAGTCTGACCATCAATCTGGGGATGATAAGCAGTACTCAAGTTAATCCTTGTCCCAACTCTCTCTATAAACTCCTCCAGAAGTTAGAAAATAAATCTGGAGTCTATGTCAGATATAATGGACAACGGTATACCATTTCTTGCAACAATCTCGTCAATGTACAGTTGAGCCAACTTACTCAAGGAAGCCGTCTCACAAGTAGCCAGAAAGTGAGCACTCTTCGTCAGTCGATCTATAATCACCCATATCATATCATGGTTCTTCTGAGTATTCGAAAGTTTTGTTACAAAATCCATCGTTATGTGTTCCCACTTCCACTCAGGGATTTCTAACTGTTTCAAGGACCCGTAAGGCTTTTGATGTTCTGCCTTCACTTACGCACATATATGACACGATTTCATAAAGTGTGCCACATCCGCTTTCATCGTAGGCCACTAGTAAAGCAGTTTCAAATCGTCATACATTTTAGTGCTTCTTGGATGTACAGACAGTCTTGACTTGTGTGCTTCAGTTAAAATTAACTTTCTCAATTCTCCAAGCATAGGTACCCACACACGAGTCTTATATACTTTCAATCCACGAGAATCATTAGTAAGTTCATCCTTTCGTTTCTTCATCAATTCAGTCTTCAAATTCTCTTCGTTTAACGCTTCCAGCTGTGCAGACTTTAGTCTAACCACTAAATCTGATACTATTTCCATACGCATGAATGGGATAGAACTTCCAGCTCCTTTGCGACTCACGGCATCTGCCACTACATTTGCCTTTCTAGGATGGTATCTAATCTCGCAATAATAATATTTTATCAACTCCACCCATCGCCTCTGTCTCATATTCAATTCTTTCTAGGCAAATACATACTATAGGCTCTTATGATCAGTGCAGATTATGCATTTGGTACCATACAAGTAGTGCCTCCACAGTTTTAGCGCAAATACCATAGATGCTAGCTCCAAGTCGTAAGTCAGGTAATTCTTTTCATGAGGTTTCAATTCCCTTGAAGCATACGCAATCACCCGATCCCTTTGCATTAGCACACATCCTAATCTAGCAAATAAAGCATCGTAATACACGATAAAATCATCTGATCCACTTGGTAAAGCAAGGATAGGAGCCTGACATAACAACTGCTTTTAACATCTGGAAAGCTTTATCTTGCTCATCACTCCACACAAACTTCACATCCTTCTGAGTTAACTTAGTCAACAGACCCGCAATCTTGGAGAAATCCTTGATAAATCTGCAGTAGTATCCCGCCAAACCTGGAAAACTTTTTATCTCTAACGGTATCTTTGGAGCGTTCCAGTTCATCACTGCCTCTACCTTTGAAGGATCCACTTTCACTCCTTCATTGCAAATCACGTGCCCTAAGAACTGTACCTCTCTCAACCAGAATTTGCATTTTGAGAACTTCGTTTACAAATGTTCTTTCTTCAAAGTTTTCAGAACCTATCTCAAATGTTGTTCATGTTCCAACCCAGTCTTTGAATAGATCAGAATATCATCAATAAAAAAAATTAAAAAGTTATCCAAGAATGGTCAACAAGCTCTGTTCATAAGATCAATGAATATCGCAGGTGCATTAGTTAAGCCAAACGACATAACCAAGAACTCGTAATGACCATAGCGCATATGAAAAGTTGTCTTTGACACATCCTCTTCACATACACGTACCTGATGATAACCCGATCTCAAATGAATCTTCGAAAAGAATGAAGCTCTCTGTAGCTAATAGAATAAGTCAGCAATTCTGGGCAACGGATACAAGGTGCCAATCTGTACAGAGACTTCGCCACTGGTCGAGACCCAGGGATCAAGTCAATCTGGAACTCTACCTTACAAACTGGAGGCAACCCTGGTAATTCCTCTCGAAACACATCCGGGTATTCCGTTACCACCCGGATATAATTCATAGCTTGCTTCACTTTCTTCCCGTCAATAACATATGCCATGTAAGATTCACATCCCTATCCAACGCCTTCTTAGTTTTCAAACAAGAAGTAACCGGAATCACTGATCCAACCTTCTCACCCTTTGCTACCACCCGCATGCCATCCACCAACAGAAAGGAAATCAACTTCTTGTGGCACTTAATACTGGCTTGATTCAGACTCAACCAATCCGTCCCGAGCACCACATCGAAACCAGATAATGGCATAACAAGAAAGTAAACAGGAAAACACACGCCATCTATACCAATCTTAGCTCCAGCCACAGCAATCATGATAGGAACCATCATGCCATCATCTACTTCTATTTCTAAAGCATTAGCAAGCTTAATAACAGGCATGTTTTATCTATCACAGAACTCCACAAAAACAAATGAGCGATTAGCTCCAAAATTAAAAAAAAGACTCTAGCAGGAGTAGAGTTTATTAGAAACATACCGGTTATGACATCATCTGTGGTGGTGGCATCATCCACCGTCATTTTAAATGCCCTACCCTCAGTAGTGGGTGGGTTCTTTCTCTTTTGACCTTTCACTGAAGATGATCCCCCAGCCGCTCCCGCTCCTGACCCTGGCCCAGTTTTCTTACCCACTTGGCACTCACCAATCCTACGCCCCTCTTTCTGACAGTTCTAGTAGACACTCCTCGGTAGTCTATAACACTTCAAACACCTCAACGTCTGGGGTGTACACTACCCATTGTTGTATGACTTACACCTACCACACCACGGTGCCCGCTAGGTTGACCCACCCAAAGTAGGCCTCCTACTCTGATCTCCCTGCCTATTACCACCGCTCTGCCCTCCCTGCCTCTGTTGAGTACTGTAATGTTCAAACCTTTATTTCTGTTGGGAAATCCTCTCTTTGCTTAATCTGTCCATCGCAAGAATACCCTCTTCAACCGATTTGGCTAAAGTGAAAGCCTGAGATAGTGTGGTAGCCCACCTAGTGGCGTTGCAGTAATCCGGGTGTAAAGCTCCTACAAATGAGCAATCTTCGATGCCTAATCCGGCACGCAATGTTTCACAAATCTCAACTTTTCATTGAACTGTTTGATCAAATCATCCATAGACATATTCCCCGTCATCTGTAAATCCATAAATTCATTCTTAATCTTGGAAATCTTGAACGAACTGCTGTATTGTTCACATAGCTTTTCCTGGAATTGACTCCAGGTGATACTCTCTTGCTGTTGTTTAGTGAAATGACCGGTGATCGAGTCCCACCATACCATGGCATCTCCTTTCAACATCCTTGTTGTGTACTACACTTTTAATTCATTCTCACAGTTACAGGCATCTAATGCCTTAACCATATCTCTGAACGAGTTACCGGTAATGTTAGGATCAAATCTCCCTCGATATTCCGAAGGCTTGCAATCCAGGAATTGCTTGTAGGTGCAAGGTTGTTTGTATCCTGGGAACGCAAAAGGATAAGCTCCCGGTTGTGCATACGGATAGTAGAATGGTGGTTACATCATATGGGTTACCGGTGGTAGTGGTGTTGTTACTGGTGTTGTGGTTGATTATGTAGGAATCGCAGTCGGAACTGGGGTTGGTTCAGGTTGGGTATGCCTCTGCTGCTCCAAGTTGTGAACCAGATTCCTCGAATCTAACAACTCATTCTCAAGTTTAAAGATATTCTCACTCTGATCTTCCTCGTGAGCTTGAACTGATGTTCCAGCAATCTCTGTATTATCCAAGTTTTTGATCACAGGTGCTTACGACGTAGCTTGGGTCACAGGAGGAAGGACGGAGGTTTCTCTGTAAGCCATATCTGTTATAATCACATCATCTCACAACTCCTTACCATAAACCGTTAGTACCCAAAATACTAACTAATACAGACATCTCCAACTCACTCTAATTCCCCCAAAGGAAATTTTGACCCGTCACAAGCCAAGATTTAGGAATGCAACACTCTAGCCGTGCATGCATCGCCAAACCAAGGCTCTGATACCAAAACTGTAACACCGGAAAACCAAAACAATTTTTTAATACGCATTGAGGAAGCACAATTAACAAACCACTACAACTTAAAAACATTTGTGCACAAACTACAACATCAACTGTTTTGGTGTTACAAAAACAACAGGCTCGTTTCCTTTTAAAACAAAATCTTATCAAAGCGGGGTTGAGTTTTCCATCTACAAATACCAATACTCACAAACCTGCAAAAGCAACAACTGAGGGGAATTAGCACAAAGCTAAGTGAGTAGAGGCTAATCACAAACGCAAACATCAATAGTCAACATCAAAGCATGTAATCACACAAACAAGAAGACCGGCGGTTCGGCAAAGAACCTACAACCAATTCTAGCTAAAGCATAGGTTTACCGATAGCCCTCTACTAAATTGGCACAGTGAAATTCCCCTACGATGCAACGCATGCACCAGTAAGACTACCACTGTTCAACCAACTTGTAGACGAGCCCAGCCCAATTCCACGCATAGCTGACTTCTCAAACGCAACTCGATATCATCCAAAGAGTGCGGATCGGCCAAATAATCATGCAACAGATATATTCAATCAACAATCACAATCAACAATCAAACTCAACAGTCTATCATTCACATACACATGCATCACATCGATAACATCAACCATAATCTTTACCATCCGCAATTAACGTCCACTCACCTCTTGTTCTCAGAAACTGCACTCAAATGTCTAATATTACTAAGCCTTGGTATTGCCTGAAAATATAGCAATCACCAATATTAGTTTCTGATTCCTGAATATATATTTATACATGTATTTATATCATACTACCCATAATAATCTCACATATCATAAACACATAAAATGCAATCCAAAAGATCAATCAAACAAAGTTCACAAATACTGAAATTTGCCGAACGCATCGCGTCCAACAACTTGACGCGTCGCATCGGGCCTTCGAGCAGCCACTTCGCACTAAGGCTTCGAGTGCCTCATATTTCGAACCACCGACCACTTCGAGCCGTAGTTCACTCCGAGCGGATCCTTCGAGCACCCAGGCTTCGAGTAGACCCCAAACAGACATAGACTTCGAGCTGTAGCTCACTTTGTATGGGACTTCGAATTCGAAGGGAACGCGGCGCGTTCCACCCGTAGACGCATTGCGTCGCGCGTTTTCCAGTTTTAAACCCGCAACTTTCTTCATCTTCCAACTCGATCGAAAATCAAACCAACATATTTTTTTTCAAGCTAGAAAATGATTTCTAACATATCTACACTCATACAAACATCAAATAACATATAAGCATGCATCAAGAACAAATTAAATCCATGTTTTAACATCAAATAATCAAAACCCACTTGATGAGTTTGAGCTTCAAGCTCCATCAATGGTGAATCTTCATATATTCATGTAAATCAACAAGAAAACATACTAAGATGATCCTTAACATGTTGTAATCATAAAATAACCTTGATTTTGTTTTATCAATCAACAAATCTTCACTTCTAATTTTTCAACTATGCAAGCTTTGAGGTTTCTTCACAAAGAAGCTTAAGAACACACACACACTACACCTTTCAAGTTGGTTTCAAATGAGCTGATACCTTTCCATTTTCCCACGTATGTGTTGGAATATGCCCGCTGACACGAACGAGTTAATGGCACTACCGATGAGGTATAGGCCTATTGGTTCACACACCAAGTATTGATTCCGGCAACACGATGAAGCAAAAGAGAGGAAAAGGTCAAAATAGGTTTTGGCAGGATGGTACACGGGCCGTTTTCTAGAACACAGACCGTGTTCTAGAACACGGGTCGTGTCCAGTCCAACATACACGAGGCGTATTAGCCCAGTTCAAGGTCGTGTAGTTTGGGCCTAAACGGGCCGTGTTGTTCCTGTTAGACACGGGCTGTCTTAGCCCAATTAGGGCCTTGGACTTTGGGCCAACATGGCTGTGTTGACCAACACGGGCCGTGTACGTCTCCTGTAACAGCAGAATTAGCAGCCTTAAACACTTTGTTTAATGGGGTTAATTTCTAATAATTGTGGGAGAAAAAGAGGCTACGAGTTATCTGCTCTAAGAGAGGCTTTTTGCATGCTTTTTGTCTCTTGGTTGATACTAGAACTCTCTCTCTCTCTCTCTTGTTCATCTTGTTCTTGGTGTTCTTGAGCACAAGAAGCAAGAAATACACACACTTGATTGTTGTTTTGGTGATTGTGCATCAACAAACTAGCATTTGGGAATGAAGGAAGCTTAGGGTGGACAACACTAGAGGGATTCTATTTGGATTCTTAGCTTCTTGACAAGAAATGTTTTCTTTGTGGCTTACATTGAGGTATAAATCTTTCTTCCAATCTTGTTTATCTTTTAATTGCAATTTCATTGTTAGATGTTGGTCCATGGGAAGTATTCATTGTTTGGCATCGATTTTGTTATATGCTTTGCTTCCGTTGCTATTTGATTTTGCCAAACGAATACCTTCAGTGGTATCAGAGCCACATCTAACATGGCTTTGCACTATTGAGTGTAGAAAAACCATAAAAGTGTTTTTGGATAAGAAATGTGTTTTCTTAAAATTGGTTTTTCATTGAGACTCTTGTTGTGCTAGAATAGATTTATTCGTAGTCTTGTTAATATATTTTAGTTTTTATATTTATATATTTGTTGTAACTTGGCACGAAGTGTACACAAATATATACTTATAAATGTATATATGAATATGTGTCTCAAAAATGGTTTGGTACACTAATGCATATGTACAAGGATTGTTTTTTTTGTGCCTTTAATGTTTTGACAATCTTAACTAAAATATAGATATATATTTATATATCATGGTTATGTGTGGCACACCATGTTTCTATTTGATGTGTTTGGTTTGATTCGGTAACAAGATATGCCTTAGACCTATGTGTTGTGGTGGTTGATTATTTTTTGGTTTTTGGCGGCCTACGTGCTGTATTGTTGTAACAATATTTGTTTATTTACTTATTGGTGCGGCTTGCACGCCGTTTCTTTTATTCTATGTATTTGTATAAGTAGCATAGGATTGCGACCTGCGTGTCGTTTATACATATTCTATGTATTTGTATATAATATAGAATTAAAACCGGAATAGTCAACGGGAGTCATGGTGATGACGTCTTGGCGAGGAGGAGTCAACATGCTATTGGAGGTGTTGGATTCAGTGGGAGCTCACCGAACGAGACCATATCTTATCCTTAGATTTTTGGCCTCGTTTTTCCCGTTGTGGCTCACGGGGAAAACGCATAGGAATTTTGGTCATGTTACCGAATCATATATATATATATATATTTGCGTGGTTGTATTTTATTTTTGTATGCATGGATTATGATTCGCATGCTAGACAATTTTTCCTATAAAATTAAATAAAATACAATGTTTGTTAAAATGGTTAACAATTGCGCGTGAATAGAATTGACAAAGAAAATATAAAAATGGTATTATATTAAAAGTGCTTAAAATCGTTTTGACACTTACTTTGTTAATTCACAAAAGGGTTTTTTATAAACCAGAAACAAAATCCCGTTTTTCAAAATGTAAATCACGCACCATCCGTAAGATCACACCACCCGAATCTAACGAAGCAAGGATGATTGCCGAGCTAAGCACGAGTCATTCCTTGTGTAGTTGTGTGGAAGGTGAGTGGGGAACTCGCATGATTGGTTGTCGAGCTAAGCACGAGCCGATTAGTGGTCGAGAGTGCCACCCGTGTGTCTTGTCGGACGATTTACAATTTTAGTATATAAATTTTGGTTAGTTGTCGTGCTAAGCACGAGCTAAACTAAAATTGTATATTAAGATTGGTGTAAGATAGGGATCAAACATGTCAACCGACATAATGGATGTCAACGGATCCCGCAAGTGTCTAAGAGTTGTAATAGAGATTACAATTGGTAAAATGGTTGCCGGCCTAAATAGCTTCGCCACATGATCCGCGGTAAACCCGTCACGGTGCGAGGTGAAATAACGTTCTTAGCCCTTGTTACAAATAAATTGTTTTGTTTAAAACTATGGGTACTTATTTTAACAAGGATTTCCAAACTAACTAAAACTACTTTGCTATTTTAGATGGCGTCTTCAAGCAACACCAACAGAACCAACCATTTTTTGCTTAGAGTTTTCCTTGAAAAGGAGAAACTCAATGGTAACAACTTCTTGGACTGGTTTAGGCCACTTAAACTTGTCTTACGCCAAGAAGGGAAGATGGTTACCATAGAGGAGGCCCTACCTGAGGCTCCTGCTGCCAATGCCACTCGGGCTATCCGAGACGCTTATGAGAAGCGTATCAAGGATACCGAGGACATTACTTGACTCATCCTAAGTACTATGATCCCCGAGCTCCAAAAGCAAATGGATCATTTCAGTGATTTTGACTTGATCGCTCAGCTTAAGGAAATGTTCCAGCAGCAAGTGAGACAAGAGAGGTTCGAGTGTCTTAAGACGGTGCTTGTAGTAAGATGGCCGATGGCGGGAATGTGAGTGCTCACGTGTTGCGCATGAAAGCAAACGTGGAGCGCATGGAACGGCTCGGATTTACCATAGGGAGGGAGTTAGCCGAGGATTTGATCCTATGGTCCCTTCCTACCGCGTATGATCAATTCGTTATGAGTTATCATATGCATAGTATGGATAAGTCCATTATGGAGCTTCATGGTATGCTTAAGACAACGAAGTATAGCATGACAAAAAATAAGCCTGCCGTTCCAGATCCCGTTCTTGCTATAAGGGAGGGGCGAATACAGAAGAAGAAGAGGTCCACTTATACCCCTAAGGGTAAGGGGAAGGGGAAGATTGGCGCTGCCAAGTCTAGCCCCGCTTCGGAGGGTAAAGGCAAGGGGAAGATGGTTCCCCAAGCCAAACCTCCGAATTATGCGAAAAGCTTCTTCTGCGGGAAGAAGGGCCATTGGCGCCGTAACTGCCCGGAGTACCTAGAAGGTCTTAAGAAGCTCAAGGGGTTGAGCATGGTGGGAACTTCCGATTCAGGTACATATATGATTGAACTCCATCATACTTCTACATCTGGTAGTTGGGTATTTGATACCGGCTGTGGCACTCACGTTTGTAATATTGTGCATGTGCTAAGGACAGGTAGAAGGATGGAGAATGGGGAGCTTGACTTGATAATGGGAAACAAGGAGATTGTCCCGGTCAAGGCTCGAGGAGAAGTTGAATTATATTTTAATTCCGATTTTTCCATATTATTATTGAACGTATGCTATTCGCCACTTGTGGCGCGAAACATTATCTCTTTTCATGCATTACACGACAATGGTTTTGGTTTTTCTTTTGATAATGGAGTTATTGTTTGTTTTAAAAATAATATTTGTTATTTTAAAGCTTATCCTTGTCGTGGTATTTATGAAGTAGATGCGTACATTAGTGATAATCGTTCAATCATGAATATTGATTCAACGTCTAAAAATGGTTTAGACAAACTGTCTTTGTGGCATGGTCGACTTGGCCATATAAACAAGACTCGTATCGCCAAGCTCCAAGCGGATGGGATCTTGGAATCATTTGACCACGAGTCAAATGAAGTATGTGAATCTTGTTTATTAGGCAAGATGACTTAAGCACCCTTTTCCGGTGTGAATGAGAGGGGTAAAGACTTATTAGACATTATACATTCCGATGTGTGTGGTCCATTTAAGCACATCACAAAAGACAATTCTAAATACTTCGTTACCTTTATAGATGATTATAGTAGGTATGGGTATGTCTACTTGGTTAGACAAAAGTCCGAGACTTTTGAGGTCTTTAAGACTTTTCAAAACGAAGTAGAGAATCAATTGGGCAAAAAGATTAAGATACTTAGATCCGATAGGGGTGGTGAGTATATTAGTCAAGAGTATCGTGATCATCTTAAGGGTTGTGGAATTATCTTACAACTTACACCTCCTAGGACGCCACAATTAAATGGTGTCGCCGAGAGAAAGAACCGAACATTGTTAGATATGGTTCTGTCTATGACGAGTCACACCCAAGTGCCTATAAGCCTTTGGGGTTATGCTCTTGAAACGGCACCAAGAATCCTTAATCTCGTTCCAATGAAGAAGTTCGAGAAAACACCTTTCGAGATGTGGCATGAGAAACCTCCCGTTCTTGCCTATCTAATGGTTTGGGGTTGTCAAGCCTACGTACGACATGAGGTAGATGACAAGTTGGAGCCCCGATCCGAAAAGTGTTCTTTCATCGGATATCCAGCTGCGGGTATTGGATATATATTCTATAAACCTTCGGAGAACAAAGTATTTGTTGCTCGAAGGGTGGTCTTTTTAGAAAGAGAATTAGTATCCAATCAGCAAGGCGGGACTAAGATTGATCTTGAAGAAGTTCAAGAGTCAACGGATGAAACACCTGACGTTGGCACTAGCCAACAACCTAGTGAGGTTGAGTCTGAGCATGACAATGCGGAGACTAACGTACATCCGTTACCTCCCCGTAGATCTGGTAGAACTCGCCATAAGCCAGAGATATATGGGTTTCTCATATCTGAGGGTGACGAGTTATTGGTGGATCTTAATGAGCCCACCAACTATCGGGAAGCGGCAGCGGGCCACGAGTCTGCTAAGTGGAAGGAGGCAATGGATAACGAGATGCAGTCCATGGAGGATAACCAGGTTTAGGAACTGGTTGATCCTACACCGGGGTGCAAACCAATAGGGTGTAAGTGGGTCTTCAAGAAGAAGACCAACATGGATGGAACGGCAACACTTTCAAAGCCCGACTGGTGGCTAAAGGTTTCACCCAGACACATGGTGTCGACTATGATGAAACTTTCTCCCCAGTGGCCATGTTGAAATCTATTAGGATACTTTTGACAATTGCCTCATTTCATGATTACGAAATATGGCAAATGGATGTCAAAACCGCCTTCCTTAATGGGAATCTCTCCGAAGAGGTGTATATGACGCTGCCTGAGGGTTTTGTACATCCGGAGCATCCTAATAGAGTGTGTAGACTTAAGAAGTCCATTTATGGGCTTAAACAAGCATCTCGTAGTTGGAATCTATGCTTTGATGAGAAAATCAAAGAGTTTGGTATTTTGAAGAGTGTATACGAGCCATGTGTATACGTTAGGGCTAGTGGGAGCGCCGTTGTTTTCTTAGTCTTGTATGTGGATGATATCCTACTCATTGGTAAAGATATTCAAACCTTGCAAAGTGTTAAAACATGGCTTGGAAAATGCTTTTCGATGAAAGACTTAGCAGACGCGGCATATATTCTGGGTATCAAGATCTATAGAGATAGATCTAGAAAACTTCTCGGGTTGAGTCAATGTACATAAATTGACAAAGTCTTGAAGCGGTTCAAGATGGAGGACTCAAAGAAAGGAAATCTTCGTATGTCGCATGGGGTGATATTGAGTAGGACTCAATGCCCTAGTTCTCATGTAGAACTAGAAGTAATGAAGCGAGTACCATATGCTTCGGCCGTAGGCTCGATCATGTACGCCATGTTATGTACTCGACCTGATGTGTCATGTGCGTTGAGCTTGACTAGTAGATATCACGGAAACCCGGGGCACGCCCATTGGGTTGCGGTAATGAACATTCTTAAGTATTTTAGGAGGACTAAGGAGATGTTCTTGATCTTTGGTGGTGAGGAAGAGCTCAAAGTAAAAGGTTACTCTGATGCTAGCTTCCAAACTGATAGGGATGACTGTCGATCACAATCGAGGTTTTTGTTCCTATTGAATGGTGGGGCCATTACTTGGAGAAGTTCAAAGCAAGACATAGTGGCTGATTCTACTACAGAGCCAGAATACATTGCGGCAAGTGAAGCTGCTAAAGAGGTTGTGTGGATAAGGAAGTTCATCCGAGACCTTAGAGTGGTTCCTAGCATATCCGACCCTATTGAGTTCTTTTGTGACAATGAGGGTGCGGTAGCCTTAGCGAAGGAACAGAGAGCTCACAAGAGAATGAGGCATATACCTCGTAAGTACCACTTGATTAGAGAGATGATTGAAAGTGGTGAAGTCATAAGCCATTGTCAGAAGCTTCTCATGATTCTCACACTACGGCGATAGGTGTTAGATTTACTCATTACTTGGTTTAGATTTAGTTTTAATTCATGTTTGGACCATTATGTATTTGGGAATGTTAAGCAATAATGTTACTAATGTTTGTTTCGATTTATATAGTAGAGATCTATATATACGCGTGTTGCGGTTACTTACATTTAGTCTTTATTGTGTTCTATCTTTGCATATTTAATTTCTTCCCTAGATTGTTTTACAATCTTTAAATCTCCACAATCGGTCATACTTTGTGGGAAGGAAGTATGAATTAAGATTGAGGTAAAGAATTGGTTTTGATAAAACGTGATTCTTGCCTATACTTGAAAGGGGTTTCAAGTGATTGGAGGACCCACACCCGAGTTTACTTCATGGTTTTAGTCACAAGTAACTTGGGATGGTAATGACATTTCATCCTTAAACTAGAGATACATGTGATCTCAAAGCATAGGTCTGCTTTGCTTTGATCATTTTCTAACGCGGTCTGTAACTGGTCGTTATAAGGGAAATGATTTAGGAGAGTGTTATCTATGTGGTGGGACTATGTAGTCGAAACATATTTGTTCCTCTATGCATAGAGTGAATATCCATGGGCCCCTCGATGATTGAGTGCTGACGTTCATATGCATGGCCGTGCTCAAGTTATATTGATGGTGGATCAATGTTAGCTTGATTTGTTGGTCACCACTAATCTAGAATCGAGAAACATAATCGTGAACGATCTGAAGGTTGACTATATTCCATGCCTTGTGTTCACATTGGATATCGCGAACAAAGGGAAGTGCATGTTCATTTATCTTTAGGACAATGATTTTATGATTGGGGTTCTTGTCAAGAGTGGCATACCCTATACTAACTTGGGAGCATAGATGTCTTGCTAGAGGCCACTCTATGTTTGTGTTATTTTTCATAGTCGTGTCACGTGCAAGTGGGAGTCTGTTGGAATATGCCCGCTGACACGAACGAGTTAATGGCACTACCGATGAGGTATAGGCCTATTGGGTCACACACCAAGTATTGATTCTGGCAACACGATCAAGCAAAAGAGAGGAAAAGGACAAAATGGGTTTTGGCAGGATGGTATACGGGCCGTGCTCTAGAACATGGGCAGTGTCCAGTCCAACATACACGAGCGGTATTAGCCCAGTTCAAGGTCGTGTAGTTTGGGCATACACGGGCCGTGTAGATGAACACGGGCCGTGTTGTACCTGTTAGACACGGGCCATCTTAGCCCAATTGGGGCCATGGACTTTGGGCCTACAAGGCCGTGTTGACCAACACGGGCCGTGTACGTCTCCTGTAATAGCAGAATTAACAGCCTTAAGCACTTAGTTTAATGGGGTTAACTTCTAATAATTGTGGAGACAAAGAGGCTATGAGTTATCTGCTCTAAGAGAGGCTTTTTGCATGCTTTTTGTCTCTTGGTTGATACTAGAACTCTCTCTCTCTTGTTCATCTTGTTCTTGGGGTTCTTGAGCACAAGAAGCAAGAAATACATACACTTGATTGTTGTTTTGGTGATTGTGCATCAACAAACTAGCATTTGGGAATCAAGGAAGCTTGGGGTGTACAACACTAGAGGGATTCTATTTGGATTCTTAGCTTCTTGACAATAAAGGTTTTCTTTTTGGCTTGCATTGAGGTATAAATCTTTCTTCCAATCTAGTTTATCCTTTAGTTGCAATTTCATTGTTAGATGTTGGTCCATGGGAAGTATTCGTTGTTTGGCATCGATTTTGTTATACGCTTTGCTTGCGTTGCTATTTGATTCTGCCAAACGAATACCTTCAATATGTACATAGTTTCATTCAAGAAAGAAGGAGGTGTCAATTTTATCTTATGAGATCTTTTCTAAGCTTACACATGCATAAATACATATTACCATACATACATACATACCTATATAACTTTCTTTTCAATTAATTAACTTAATGTAAATAACATAATTAACTCATATTATCACACAAATAAATTAAACACGTTTAAACTCAAAATCACGTAGCCCTAACCAGTTAATCGACTAGCCCGGGTTTGCAGATGTTACACCCCACACTTTAGTTAAGTTGCAATCCTAAGATATCACCAGCAATACTTGCAAAACAACAAACTCAGCCACAAGTGAAATATCAAGAGGGACAAAAATAAGAACAGAAAAATGTATGGCAAGCAACAGAAGCTAAGAACACAAAAGAAAAAAGAAAAACTAGAAATATATACAAATGTTTTGATGTTAGAAAAAGTAGAAAACAATCATGTACATGAGCATAAAAAACATCCAATACAAATAAAGGCATGCACCGCTATAGAATAAAATTGTATATCCATGCTAATCTAGATAAACAAAAGTAAACTACTAATCTATCCCCAAAAGAACTACGAAGGCGGCTGCTGATGTGTTGCATGTGAAGGTCCGTCCCCGTCATTGAAATCTTGGAGTCTCTATGGAGGGACTGATTGCTCTTGAAGTGTGGCTGTAGATAAAGAATCAGCCACTAGAATTTGCATCATGCTGGTCATGCACTGTTGGTGACCTCCACATGAGCAAACTCCATCCTCTAGATCTCGTGAAATTCAGTAAAGAATCTCTCAATATCATCGATCCAGGCCCTATAATCACTCGTGTATACAATGCCGCCATGCTGATGCTGCTGTGGCTATTGTGTAGGTGGGGAGTCATGGTGCTCGTCATGATCAACCTCGTGCTCAACATGGACGTGATCACTTGCACCACCTCCTCCTGCGCCTACCTCATCTACTCGTCTGGGTGGGACCCAAGGTCAACCCTCATGGTCAAGCCAATGTATCCGACGGCTTACTAGCCACGCCACCCTAATCCGGCAGAGTACGTCCATATTGATTGGGATGGCCGGAGCAAAAAAAGTCAGCTCATCAGCAACTGCCTTAGGTAGTAGGTTAATGGTTGCAGCCAGGTGAGTCATGTACCCCCTCTATAAATGCCCTGTGTTACACGGGAGGTACAAATAGAGAACAGGAACTTCGCCATGCATAGAGCAAGCTGGCAAGGGCGGTCGTGCACCATGCAATATTGTTAGTCTATTATTTGTTTGTAGGCCTTGTGTATTTTGTTAATTATGTAATTTATCATTTACTAGTCGAGTTAATTGTAATGGGCTTGGCCCACATCTTTTGTAATAGTTAGACTAGCTAGTAAGCACATGTGGATTGAGGCCCATGTGCCTATTTGTATAAATAGTCTTGCGAACCTAGTTCGCAAGACAACCTTTGCATTCTCATAGTAATAGCAATATACACGTTACTCTGTTCTTCAAGCAAAGCGTTCATCTTGTGTTCTTACATTGTTCTTCATCTTCTACACAAGAATCTCTAAAATAACTCATCTTCTATCACATATTCGGACTTTCAATTGGTATTAGAGCCAATTCCTTGTTGAGTTGGTTCAAGACTACCCGGAAGAAACATCAAATTGTGAAAAATTAAGTCCTGGAAAGTACCCTACTTCTTCATCGTGAAAACCCACTTGGTCAAAAATCATTTTCTTCAAATATTTTTGTTTTACAAAGATTCTTAAGCATTTTAGAACCATTTGAGGTGGAGATAACACCTCGTAGTTTTCTTTTCCAAAAACAAACAACATTTAAGTATCTATTTTGATTTTTCTTGTTCTTCAAGTTCTTGGTGTTCTTTACTGTTTCATCAAAAATTTTTAAAATCTGTTGTTGCTTAGGCTCAAATTTGTTATTGGTAAGTGTTTTCGGAGTGGAGAAAGGTTCACGAAAAAGAAATTTTGAGTTTTAGTGTGTTTTGTGAAAATTTCAAAGTCTGTTTGTTGAGCAGAAGCGAAGACCAGCAAGTTTTGGACTGTTCTCATCCGACTTACATGCCATCCGACTTAACTTTGTCAACTCCTCCGACTTTCAGTTTGAAAGCATTTGGTGTGATTTATCTTGGAAAATCATAGTTAGTGCGACTAAACTCATCTGACTTAGTGTGTACGACTTTCCAGAACTTGTACTACTTGTTTTGTTTGTGTTGTTATGACTTGTGTGTGGTGTGACATAACTCATTCATCCGACTTAACACTTCACCCAACTCAACCTTATTCATCCGACTTTCAAACAAACACAAACTCATACGACTTTATTAAGCCATCCGACTTAACACTCCATTTACCTATCTCATCCAACTTTCTTACTTCATCTGACATACCCATTGGACTTTCTCACCCATCCGACTTATTAAATCCATACGACTTTCAAAAATAAACACATCCGACATTCTTTAACCTATCCGACTTAACTTCATCATCCGACTTTCCAAACAAAAACCAACCGACTTACCCAACATTCATCCGACATACCTTTCTCATCAGAGTTTCCAATCCATCCTTAACACCCCATCTGACTTTCTAAACCTCATCCAACTTACCTACATGAGATACTAGCCATTGGTACCGGCACAAAACCACCCATCCTATTCCGAAATGAATACACCGTATGGAAGGGTCGTTTTATGAATTTCATTGAGCACAATGAAAAGTATGGCGAAATGTTGAAGGATAATATAATTAATGGTGATGTTGTGTTGAGAATGTTATTGAAGATGTACTTGATAACAACCCACCGATTGCTGTAGAAAGATGATTAAAACTTTGATCTAAATTAACTGCTGAGGAAAGACACAGAGCTAGGGCTGAAAAAGGTGCAAAGTACTATCTTAAGCAAGGCCTATGTGCAGAAATCTACTGCAAGATAGACAGCTTAACCTTGGTGAAAGCCATATGGGATGAGGTTAAACAGCAAATGTAGGGCACGGAACAAGGAGTTTTCATCAAAGAAACTCATGTGGTCAACACCTTCCGTGAGTTCAAAACCAGAGAGGGAGAACTGCTACATGATACCTATAGTCGTTTTTGTTGACTACTAAACGAAATGAGAAACCACGGTGTCACCAGATTAGACCTTGACATCAACTGGATCAATGCCTTGGGTCCAGAATGGCATAAACATGTCAGACTGTACAAACATGTGAACCACAATATTAAGGCAGTCTCCCACCATTCAATATACGAAGACCTGAATCAGTTTCAGGTTGAAGTACTAGCTCAAGCTTCTATTAAGCAAACACCTGACATGTTGCTCTTGTGTCAGAAAGAAGACCAAGAGACAATTCCAGATCCTCCAAGGGTAAACATGTTACGGTTGAATGTGAATCATCCGAATGGGAAGCTGAATCCCTATAAATGGAAGTAGTGATGAAAGCAATGTCACTAATTACCAAGGCTTTCCAAAACGAATATGGAGAGTCTAACAACCGAAGGAGATACACTTTCGGGTCAAGGAGAACTGAAGGTAGTCAGATAGAGGAAAAGAAATGCTTTGAGAAGCCAGCTAAACAATTGGAGGAAGAAAAGAAATGCTACAATTGTGGTAGGACTGAGAATTTTATCAAGGAGTGTAGAAAACCCAAAAGGAAGGATGTCGAGTACTACAAAAACGAGCTCAGGTTGACGAGAAAGTAAGCAAGTGGGAAAGCCATGCTGGTAGAGGAAGACCAGTTCTTCAGCAATACAGACGATTCGGACGAGGATGACTCGACCTAAGCACACTTTTGTTTAATGACTCGTGATACAGGTTCCTCTGATGGTAGTGATGATGACGAGGCGGAGAATGATGATGCGTTTGAGGAAACACAAACTGAGGAAGTGGCAACCTAAGGGAAGGTAAGTATCGAACACGCTCAAACACTAGTTGACCATATCAAAAGACAAAATAAGAAAATAACTAAATTAGAATCTAAACTCCGCAACCAACCTATATCTAATATAGATGATCTTCAATCGATACTGACTGCCAAAGAAACTTAATTAATAACCTTAAGAGAAGAGAATGAGGTAATCATTCACAAGCTTAAAGTAGCTAAAGTATCAGTAGAAGAAGATTTTAAATTCTTACAAAAAGAAAGGTGTTAACTATATAAAAAAATAAAAAGTCTCGACGACCTGTTAATCAAACGAGACCAAACAACACTAACCATTTTTCTTAACAAACCTAAGGACACAAAATTTTCAAGATGGACATACGAAGGCCTAGGTTTTGTTAATCTGCACATTAGTGACAAGATTACTGCAAAACAATTGTACGACTTTGATAGCATGAATCTAGGACTAACTACAAAAATGGTGTTCGTGGGGCAAGCCAACGAACTTGAGGAGGAAGAGTACAAGAGACATACTTCGATCAATGCCTCAACATCATATAACTACAAAAGTCTAAATCAATCATATGAAACAACAGAATTTGAACCACTTATTTCAGATGATTACTTTTGAGGTTACACATAACCCGAAATGGAATCAATTCCATCAGTTTCTAATACTCAAACAGAACCTCATTTATACACTTCTCACATAGAATTACAGGGAAGATTTGAACTAGGTGAAACCAAACTTTTCAATAAAACAATCAACCACAAACAAGAAACTGTAGCTTTACATGATATAATTGGCTGTCTTGAAAATAAAAACACTCACATTCAAAATTCCGCTACACCAAGCACCTCTGGTTCACACACCCTCTACGTGCATACAGATGACTGTTTTTCATGTACTGATTCTAGCCCCATCACCTTCACCTTCATAGATGAACTGTCCCTAACCAACTCTAAACTATTTGGGCAAATGGGACAATTAAACTAATAATAGCACTGAAGGATGAGGTAAAATCAAAATTAGCCAACTCAGAGGAAAGATGTAAAGACTATAGATGAGAGTGCATCAATCTTGAAACCAAACTCTTTTAACTCCAACTAAAACACAACTTTATGAAAATGAATTCTTCAAGGCACATACACTTGAGTCAACCACACTGGAAGAAAAAGCTAAACTCATTGAACCACGTTCGTCCTACAAACCTAGCACATCCAAATCCTCCAAGTCAAAAGCTTAGAGAACCAAACAACACACTGTAAAACCCCGCAAGCAACCCACCAAAGATGATAAGTTACCAAGTTGTACATCTAACTTAAATGTACATCTACGTACAAGCTTGAAAGACGGAAGGAAACAAGTGCTGGGATGGTGAAAGTAGCATCAAGAGAAGTGTTAGAATCGAATTAATGTTTGTGTTCTAGTCATATTTTGTATGCTTTATTATTTGATATTGTACTTAGATGGTCACATATATGTAACTCTTGCATTATCAAACATATCAAACACACACTTTAAGGTGTTTTGACCTTTTGCTCTCAACTTGAATCTACATTCTACTCATTTTTGCTTGTACAATTGGAATCAGAGCCTAATCTTTGATAAGAGATGGCTCATGATTGAAGAATTTGAGAGATAACAGCAACAATCGAAGCAAATCCGTCGGATTTCTAAGTCTTGGGCCGATTTTTTGAGGTAATCTGATTTTGATTGATTCGAAAGTATAAATGGGAGATTTGTAGTTCATTTGACTCGCAATCAACTTTAGAATCGATCTGTATTGGTCTGCGATCATTCATTTTAACCGATTGTATTAAATTGTATTTTTTGTATTTTGTGAGTTCTTGACAATTTTGATCAAAAATGTATTCAATTGATTGAATTTTGTTGTAAAATTGTATTCTGAGTGTAATTCACTTATATACGAAGCTAGTTGAAGAAGAAATTATTGAATTTGATCAAGATTCGAAGATTTTCAAATTTTTGAAGTTGGCGGATTGCATAGTATAAGAACAGTCGGATTTTGACTCAAGAACTTGCGGATTTTTTCAAATACGAAGGAATTTATCAGATTCCGACAATATTCAGAGTGTCGGATTTGAGGGTTCATCGGATTTAAGTTGCGGATTTGAATTGGTTTTTGAGTTACGTATTAGAAGTTGAATTACGGATTTGAGTTGTAGATTTGTATAGATTCGGATTTAAGCATCGGATTTTGAGTGTTACTTATCGGATTTTGAGTTTGACTCAAATTTGATTATAGGATTTGTCTCGGATTTGAATAAATCGGATTCAATTGATGTTTATCGGATTAGTTATTGGATTTTAACACTTGAAGATTCTTCAATTTACATCTTTTCAAAGAAAAGATCCTATAGCAAAGATGGGTACTTACAGTGAAACACTATCATTTGGGTCTAATATAAAATCACATGTACCCTACAAAGGTGATGAAATGGTGAATGTATTCTCTGAAGAACTACCTTTATTTGTAACAGAAGATGTGATGGCGAGGTCTAATTCTGGATTTATGCTAAAATTTGATGAGTCAGATGTTGAGAGTGAGTTTGAGGAGAAAGAGGAAAAGATTGAAGCTATTGCTGAAAGCTCAAGCCAAATTGTTGCTGACCAACATGATGCAGGAGAATGAGTGATTCAACCTAAATTTTCTACATATTATATACAAACTCTGGTGCAACAGGTGGAGCATCTAACATCACATAATCAATCACTCACAATAAAGAATGAAAAGTTGTAAGAAAAGTACTTAAATCTTAAAATGGATCAGGCAGCCAAAAGTAAAGTTGAATTAACTAATCAATCTTCAAAAATAGTACAACTTCAACAAGCCATCAAAGACAAAGAAACTGAATTAATTAAACTGCAAAGAGAAACTGAATTAAAAGTTCATGATTCGAATTCTGCAAAGCTAACTGTAGAAATAAATTTAAACTTAATCCTGAAAGAGGAAAAGAACGTTGATGTGAAAGTACATACTCTAGAAGAAAGAGTAAAGAAACAAGTTACTACTCGTCATAATATTTTTTAAAATCTTGAACCAAATGTGAAGAATAGATACAAAGGTTTAGGATATGATGAAAACAATTTCCTCTCTAAAATAATTTGCACTCAATTATATCAACTTGAGAGGATGAATCAATGATGGACATCAAAAATGATATTTGTGGGAGAAGAGGAGATAAAACAAGAAGAAGAAGTAAAAAGAAAAAACACAAACGAACTTTAAAATACTCTGAATTATGATGAACTCAATGCATCGTATGAGATTGGTAAGACAAGTGTTGAATGTTCTTCATTTTATGAAGAGTGTTTTGTTCCTCACCCACAGGAAGAGAAATAGATTCTAAAAGTCATGAAACAAAATCAAAACAAACTGCAAGAATCTATATTCCACACATAGAATTGCACAAAAGGCAAGAATTGTTTGAAATATAATGTATTAATCAGAAAATTCTCTTTGAAGTGGGGAATGGTGTTTTTAAAGAAACAATCTTTAATCTCAACAAAAAGCTAAATATTTCCGTTGCATCTGATTCAGTTAAGAAGATAAAGATTGAAATAACTAAAAATGAAGTAAATAATTCTAATATTGCATAATACTTGATCCCACAATTCATTTCAAATGCAATTGAGAAGAGGATGCTTGAAGAGAAGGTTGAACGATTGCTAAAAGAATTGGACAAATATCTCGACATCGTGTATCCAGATTGTCCAAAGGCGTATAGGGAATTTGTCTCGCATTAGTGTAATCAATTCTATGATCCCAACAGTGTACAAGAGAAAGGATCAACTTCTACAACAACACAGATTCCCCAAGTGACAAAAATTTCAAAGTCATCAATTTCACAAGTTTCCAAGAATGTTAAACCAATTCATGTCTTTAACAAAACTTCTTTTTCTAAACTAAAATCAGATCAATCACAAAGAAAAGGAGTTTCAAGCAACAGTGTGAAGAAAACAATCAAGAAAGACGTGAAGAATGGTGGTGCAACAAAGGCTTCAATGAAGTGGAATGCAAAAAGAAAATGAAGGAAAAAGAAAAGAAGATTTTGAATGTAATCAAATCTGTGTTAAAGAACACAGTGAAACCTTTTTGTAATATTCATAAATCTTACTGTAATAAAGATTGCGAGTCGGTGTTTTCATGGCAAATCAAGACGGAAAAATCAAAAACAAAAACATCTGACGAGAAGATGTATTGTGCTGGAAATGAATGTTCAGAAGGTCATTGTGAGTTCAATTGTTGCTATCATCAAATACGGATGAAAAGAGGAACTAATCCAAAGAAAAATTGGAAGAATCCTAATGGAAATAAAATTTTATTTTGGTTTGTAAACAAACATGGTTACATCATTAATCAATGGATTCACAAGAATGAAAAAATTGAGTTCTTGAAAAGGTATGCTAATAGAAGAATACAAGTTAGGTTAGGCCAATGGAGAGAACATCTGAAGGTATTCGTTTGGCAAAATCAAATAGCAACGGAAGCAAAGTATATAACAAAATTGATGCCAAACAACGAATACTTCCCATGGACCAACATCTAACAATGATATTGCAACTAAAAGATAAACAAGATTGGAAGAAAGATTTATACCTCAACGCAAGCCACAAAGAAAACCTTTCTTGTCAAGAAGCTAAGAATCCAAATAGAATCCCTCTAGTGTTGTCCATCCCAAGCTTCCTTGATTCCCAAATGCTAGTTTGTTGATGCACACTCACCAAAACAACAATCAAGTGTATGTATTTCTTACTTCTTGTGCTCAAGAACACCAAGCACAAGATGAACAAGAGAGAGAGAGAGTTCTAGTATCAACCAAGAGCCAAAGTGCATGCAAAAAGCCTCTCTTAAAGCATATAACTCGTAGCCTCTTTGTCTCCCAAAATTATTAGAAGTTAACCCCATTAAACTAAGTATTTAAGGCTGTTAATTCTGCTGTTACAGGAGACGTACACGGCCCGTAATGGTCAACACGGCTGTGTAGGCCCAAAGTCCACGGCCCCAATTGGGCGAAGACAGCCCGTGTTCATCTACACGGCCCATTTAGGCCCAAACTACACGAACTTGAATTGGGCTAATACGCCTCGTGTATGTTGGACTGGAAACGGCCCGTGTTCAGGAACACGGCCCGTGTACCATCTTGCCAAAATCCATTTTGGCCTTTTTCTCTCTTTTGCTTGATCGTGTTGCCGGAATCAATACTTGGTGTGTGACCCAATAGGCCTATACCTCATCGGTAGTGCCATTAACTCGTTCGTGTCAGCGGGCATATTCCAACAGACTCCCACTTGCACATGACAAGACTACGAAAAACAACACAAACATAGAGCGGCCTCTAGCAAGACATCTATGCTCCCAAGTTAGTATAGGGTATGCCACTCTTGACAAGATCCCCAATCATAAAATGATTGTCCCAAAGATAAATGAAGATGTACATCCCTTTGTTCGCGATATCCAATGTGAACACAAGGCATAGAATATAGTCAACCTTCAGACCGTTCACGGTTATTTTTCTGGATTCTAGATTAGTGGTGACCAACAAATCAAGTCAACGTTGATCCATCATCAATATAACCTGAGCACGGCCATGCATATGAAAGTCAACACTCAATCATCGAGGGGCCCATGGATATTCTCTCTATACACAGAGGAACAAATACCTTTTGACTACATAGTCCCGCCACATAGATAATACTCTCCCTAATCATTTCCCTTATAACGACCAGTTATGGATCGCGTTAGAAAATGATCAAAGCAAAGCAGACCTATGCTTTGAGATCACATGTATCTCTAGTTTAAGGATGAAATGTCATTACCATCCCGAGTTACTTGTGACTAAAACCATGAAGTAAACTCGGGTGCGGGTCCTCCAATCACTTGAAACCCCTTTCAAGTATAGGCAAGAATCACGTTTTATCAAAACCAATTCTTTACCTCAATCTTAATTCATACTTCCTTCCCACAAAGTATGACCGATTGTGGAGATTTAAATATTGTAAAACAATCTAGGGAAGAAATTAAACATGCAAAGATAGAACACAATAAAGACTAAATGTAAGTAACCGCAACACGCATATATATAGATCTCTACTATATAAATCGAAACAAACATTAGTAACATTATTGCTTAACGTTCCCAAATACATAATGGTCCAACATGAATTAAAACTAAATCTAAACCAATTCATGAGCAAATCTAACACCTATCGCCGAACTGTGAGAATCATGAGAAGCTTGTGACAATGATTTAGTAAACGGATCGGCCAAATTGCCTTCCGAGGTTACTCTACTAATAGCGACTTCACCACTTTCAATCATCTCTCTAATCAAGTGGTACTTACGAGGTATATGCCTCGTTCTCTTGTGAGCTCTCGGTTCCTTCGCTAAGGCTACCTCACCCTCATTGTCACAAAAGATCTCAATTGGGTCGGATATGCTAGGAACCACTCCAAGGTCTCGGATGAACTTCCTTATCCACACAGCCTCTTTAGCATCTTCACTTGCCGCAATGTATTCTGACTCTGTAGTAGAATCAGCCACTTTGTCTTGCTTTGAACTTCTCCAAGTAATAGCCCCACCATTCAATAGGAACATAAACCTCGATTGTGATCGGCAGTCATCCCTATCAGTTTGGAAGCTAGCATTAGGGTAACCCTTTACTTTGAGCTCTTCCTCACCACCAAAGATCAAGAACATCTCCTTAGTCCTCCTAAGATACTTAAGAATGTTTTTTACCACTACCCAATGGGCTTTCCTCGGGTTTCCATGATATCTACTAGTCAAGCTCAAAGCGCATGACACATCAGGACGAGTACATAACATGGCGTACATGATCGAGCCCACGGCCGAAGCATATGGTACTCGCTTCATTACTTCTAGTTCCACTTGAGAACTAGGACATTGAGTGTTACACAATATCACCCCATGCGACATAGGAAGATTTCCTTTCTTGGAGTCCTCCATCTTGAACCGCTTCAAGACTTTGTCAATATATGTATGTACTTTGACTCAACCCGAGAAGTTTTCTAGATATATCTCTATAGATCTTGATACCCAAAATATATGCCGCCTCTCCTAAGTCTTTCATCAAAAAACATTTTCCAAGCCATGTTTTAACACTTTGCAAGGTTGGAATATCTTTACCAATGAGTAGCATATCATCCACACACAATACTAAGAAAACAACGGCGCTCCGACTAGCCTTAACGTATACACATGCCTCGTCTTCACTCTTCGAAAAACCAAACTCTTTGATTTTCTCATCAAAACATAGATTCCAACTACGAGATGCTAGTTTAAGCCCATAAATGGACTTCTTAAGTCTAAACACTCTATTAGGATGCATCGGATGTACAAAACCCTCAGGTTGCGTCATATACACCTCTTCGGAGAGCTTCCCATTAAAGAAGGCGGTTTTGACATCCATTTGCCATATTTCGTAATCATGAAATGCTGCAATTGCCAAATGTATCCTAATAGATTTCAACATGGCCACTGGGGAGAAAGTTTCATCATAGTCGACACCATGTGTCTGGGTGAAACATTTAGCCACCAGTCGGCCTTTGAAAGTGTTGACCTTTCCATCCATGTCGGTCTTCTTCTTGAAGACCCACTTACACCCTATTGGTTTGGACCCAGGTGTAGGATCAACCAGTTCCCAAACCTGGTTATCCTCCATGGACTGCATCTCGTTATCCATTGCCTCCTTCCACTTAGTAGACTCGTGGCCCGTTGCCGCTTCCCGATACTTGGTGGGCTGATTAAGATCCACCAATAACTCGTCGCCCTCAGATATGAGAAACCCATATCTCTATGGCTCATGGCGAGTTTTACCAGATCTACGGGGAGGTAACGGATGTACGTTAGTCTCCGCATTGTCATGCTCAGACTCAACCTCACTAGGTTGTTGGCTAATGCCAACGACAGGTCTTTCATCCGTTGACTCTAGAACTTCTTCAAGATCAATCTTAGTCCCGCCTTGCTGATTGGATACTAATTCTCTTTCTAAAAAGACCGCCCTCCGAGCAACAAATACTTTGTTCTCGGAAGGTTTATAGAATATATATCCAATACCCGCAGCTGGATATCCGATGAAATAACACTTTTCGGATCGGGGCTCTAACTTGTCATCTACCTCACGTCGTACGTAGGCTTGATAACCCCAAACCTTTAGATAGGCAAGAACAGGAGGTTTCCCATGCCACATCTCGAAAGGTGTTTTATCGACCTTTTTCGTTGGAACGAGATTAAGGATTCTTGTTGCCGTTTCAAGAGCATAACCCCAAAGGCTTATAGGCACTTGGGTGTGACTCATCATAGACCAAACCATATCTAGCAATGTTCGGTTCTTCCTCTCGGCGACACCATTTAATTGTGGCGTCCTAGGAGGAGTAAGTTGTGAGATAATTCCACAAACCTTAAGATGATCACGAAACTCTTTACTAAGATACTCACCACCCCTATCGGATCTAAGTATCTTAATCTTTTTGCCCAATTGATTCTCTACTTCGTTTTGGAAAGTCTTAAAGACCTCAAAGGTCTCGGACTTTTGTCTAACCAAGTAGACATATCCATACCTACTATAATCATCTATAAAGGTAACGAAGTATCTAGAATTGTCTCTTGTGATGTGCTTAAATGGACCACACACATCGGAATGTATAATGTCCAATAAGTCTTTACCCCTCTCATTCACGCCGGAAAAGGGTGATTTAGTCATCTTGCCTAATAAACAAGATTCGCATACTTCATTTGACTCGTGGTCAAATGATTCCAAGATCCCATCCGCTTGGAGCTTGGCGATACGAGTCTTGTTTATATGCCCAAGTCGACCATGCCACAAAGACAATTTGTCTAAACCATTTTTAGACGTTGAATCAATATTCATGATTGAACGATTATTACTAACGTATGCATCTATTTCATAAATACCATGACAAGGATAAGCTTTAAAATAACAAATATTATTTTTAAAACAAACAATAATTCCATTATCAAAAGAAAAACCAAAACCATTGCCGTGTAATGCATGAAAAGAGATAATGTTTCGCGCCACAAGTGGCGAATAGCATACGTTCAATAATAATATGGAAAAACCGGAATTAAAATATAATTCAACTTCTCCTCGAGCCTTGACCGGGACAATCTCCTTGTTTCCCATTATCAAGTCAAGCTCCCCATTCTCCATCCTTCTACTTGTCCTTATCACCTGCACAATATTACAAACGTGAGTGCCACAGCCGGTTTCTAATACCCAACTACCAGATGTAGAAGTATGATAGAGTTCAATCATAAACGTACCTCAATCGTAAGTTCCCCCGATGCTCAACTCCTAGAGCTTCTTAAGACCTTCTAGGTACCCTGGGCAGTTACAGCGCCAATGCCCTTCTTCCCGAAGAAGAAGCATTCCGCATCATTTGGACTTTTGGCTTGGGTAACCATCTTCCCCTTGCCTTTACCCTCCGAAACAGGGCTACACTTAGCAGCGCCAATCTTCCCCTTCCCCTTACCCTTAGGGGTATAAGCGGACCTCTTCTTCTGGATTCGCCCTTCCCTTATAGCAAGAACGGGATTTGGAACGGCAGGCTTATTTTTGGTCATTCTAGACTCCGTTGTCTTAAGCATACCATGAATCTCCATAACGGACTTATCCATACTATGCATATGATAACTCATAACGAATTGATCATACGCGGTAGGCAGGGACCATAGGATCAAATCCACGGCTAACTCCCTCCCTGTGGTGAATCCGAGCCGTTCCATGCACTCCACTTTTGCTTTCATGCGCAACACGTGAGCACTCACATTCCTTAAGACACTCGAACCTCGCTTGTCTCGTTTGTTGTTGGAACATTTCCTTAAGCTGAGCGATCAAGTCAAAAGCACTCAAATGATCCATTTGCTTTTGGAGCTCGGGGATCATAGTACTTAGAATGAGGCAAGTAATGTCCTTGGTATCCTTGACACGCTTCTCATAAACGTCTCGGATAGCCCGAGTGGCATTGGCAGCAGGCGCCTCGGGTAGGGCCTCCTCTATGGTAACCATCTTCCCTTCTTGGGGTAAGACAAGTTTAAGTTTCCTAAACCAATCCAAGAAGTTGTTACCATTGAGTTTCTCCTTTTCAAGGAAAACTCTAAGCGAAAAATGGTTGGTGGTGTTGGTGTTGCTTGAAGACGCCATCAAAAATAGCAAAGTAGTTTTAGTTAGTTTGGAATTCCTTGTTAAAATAAGTACCCATAGTTTTAAACAACACAATTTATTTGTAACAAGGGCTAAGAACCTTATTTCACCTCGCACCATGACGGGTTTACTGCGGATCACGTGGCGAAGCTATTTAGGCCGGCAACAATTTTACCAATTGTAATCTCTATTACAACTCTTAGACACTTGCGGGATCCGTTGACATCCATTATGTCGGTTGGCATGTTTGATCCCTATCTTACACCAATCTTAATATATAACTTTTGTTTAGCTCGTGCTTAGCTCGACAACTAACCAAGAATTATATACTAAAATTGTAAATCGTCTGACATGACACACGGGTGGCACTTTCGACCATTAATCGGCTCGTGCTTAGCTCGACAACCAATCATGCGAGTTACCCCACTCACCTTCCACACAACTACACAAGGAATGACTCGTGCTTAGCTCGACAATCATCCTTGCTTCGTTAGATTCGGGTGGTGTCATCTTACGGATGGTGCGTGATTTACATTTTAAAAAACGGGATTTTGTTTCCGGTTTATAAAAAACCCTTTTGTGAATTAACAAAGTAAGTGTCAAAATGATTTTAAGCACTTTTAATATAATACCATTTTTATATTTTCTTTGTCAATCTATTCACGCGCAATTGTTAACCATTTTAACAAACATTGTATTTTATAGAAAAATTGTCTAGCATGCGAATTCTAATCCATTCATAGAAAAATAAAATACAACCATGCAAATATATATATATATATATGATTCGGTAACATGCCCAAAATTCCTATGCGTTTTCCCCGTGAGCCACAACGGGGAAAACGAGGCCAAAAATCTAAGGATAAGATATGGTCTCGTTGGGTGAGCTCCCACTGAATCCAACACCTCCAATAGCATGTTGACTCCTCCTCGCCAAGATGTCATCACCATGACTCCCGTTGACTATTCCGGTTTTAATTCTATATTATATACAAATACATAGAATATATATAAACGACACGAATGTCACAATCCTATGCTACTTATACAAATACATAGAATAAAAGAAACGGCGTGCAAGCCGCACCAATAAGTAAATAAACAAATATTGTTACAACAATACAGTATATAGGCCGCCAAAAACCAAAAAATAATTAACCACCACAACGAATAAAATATATTAACAAGACTTCATGCCAAGGTATTCATTTGTGTACACTTTTATGGTTTTTCTAGACTCAATAGTGCAAAGCCATGTTAGATATGGCTCTCATACCACTGAAGGTGTTCGTTTGGCAAAATCAAATAGCAATGGAAGCAAAGTATATAACAAAATCTATGCCAAAGAACCAATACTTCCCATGGACCAACATCTAACAATCAAATTGCAACTAAAAGAGAAACAAGATTGGAAGAAAGATTTATACCTCAACGCAAGCCAAAAAGAAAACCTTTCTTGTCAAGAAGTTAAGAATCCAAATAGAATCCTTCTAGTGTTGTCCACCCCAAGCTTCCATGATTCCCAAATGCTAGTTTGTTGATGCACACTCACCAAAACAACAATCAAGTGTATGTATTTCTTACTTCTTGTGCTCAAGAACACCAAGAACAAGATGAACAAGAGAGAGAGAGGGAGAGAGAGTTCTAGTATCAACCAAGAGCCAAAGTGCATGCAAAAAGCCTCTCTTAGAGCAGATAACTCGTAGCCTCTTTGTCTCCCACAATTATTAGAAGTTAACCCCATTAAACTAAGTGTTTAAGACTGTTAATTCTGTTGTTACAGGAGACGTACACGGCCCGTGTTGGTTAACACGGCCATGTAGGCCCAAAGTCCACGACCCCAATTGGGCTAAGACGGCCCGTGTCTAAGAGGCACAACATGGCCCGTGTTCATCTACACGGCCCGTGTAGGTCCAAACTACACGACATTAAACTGGGCTAATACGCCTCGCGTATGTTGGACTGGACACGGCCCGTGTTTAGGAATACAACACGTGTACCATCCTGCCAAAACCCATTTTGGCCTTTTCCTCTCTTTTGCTTGATCGTGTTGCCGGAATCAATACTTGGTGTGTGACCCAATAGGCCTATACCTCATCGGTAGTGCCATTAACTCGTTCGTGTCAGCGGGCATATTCCAACAACATCTGCAAATAATGAATGTCAATCAAAAAGATAACACAACTCAATCATACCAAAACAAATTCATACTAATCAAACAAGTTCCATTGACTCCAAACTCAAAGGATGAATACAATTGCTTCATGCGAACCACAAGTGAAAAGTATGTATATTGAAAAAGCAAAGCAGTTTTCACCTATGAACAAACCAAAGTTTTTTGAAACAACTCAGTCACAGAACAAAAAAATATTAACTGAAAGATGGATCGTAAAAAGAACTGTAAAGAAAGAAAGTTTAATTTCTGATGTAGTGTCTGATGTTTCTAACACATAAAGTCTCAATTCTAGGTAGACATATCAATTTGGTTTCTTTACTATGTGTAGAAAGATATTATCTGGTAAATTGATTCCAACTGCATATTTATCTGTTTGATGTGTCATCATGCTTTATCAGATCTTACACGGTATTTGTTAGTGATGCAGGTTTTACCAGCTGGGTCAAAGGATAGAAACATCAAATACAAATTATGAATCACGAATGGATAATTGGAATCTTGGGATAAACGGATTTTGTAAGTATAGGATTGTAAGATATGGGACCGTCGGATTTACAAAAGATTTCATTGTGTTGGTTTTTCAAACAAATCCGATAACTATTGTCGGATTACAGTATGTCGGATTTCTAAGTGTCGGATTTCACTCCACACTTGGGAACTTTTGGGAAATTTGAAATTTTTCACAAAGATTTTTTTGCTTTGAATATAGTACTAACTGTTTTGAAATTTTTTTACTTACAGATGGCACAAACCCTTCTAAAACACTTTTCTCCCGAGCCAATTACGTGCCTGCCTAACCAATTGAACAATGCCTACTTCGTACCTGATATAACCAAAATCAAATACCCAATCATAACTGAGCTGATATCCTCACACCTACTAAACCATATATTCACTTTTAACCCGCTTGAGGCTAAACCACATGTCCTAGAAGTCTATGTTCAACAATTATGGGACTTGTTATCATTAATGGAAAGCGAACAAGGAAAACCTGTGAATGCTGGTCGAATTGACCAAGTTGATTTTGAAATGGGAGTTGATAGCTTAAGACGAATTCTCTGATTACCCAAACAAAACTCTTACCCTTCAAAACCTCATTTTGATACAACTCCAACTGATAAACAAATTTTACTTCATGTATTGGATCTTGGCTGGAACGGAGACGAGTTAACTGGAATGTCAAAATTTAAAAGGTCTGGTTTGGTACCTCAGTGGCAAACACTTTATGCCATCATTATGCGGTGTTTAACAAGCGTGACCAAAGGAATTGATGGCGCAAATGCCTTTGCTTTGAAAGTCCTTTTTGGTATGGTGAAGCATTTTCACTATGATTATGCAGAACTAGTGTTTGTTGAAATATCAAAGGTTATAAGGGAAAAGGTGATTGTAGGAAAAAGACGTAATTTTTTGCCGTTTCCGCGGTTCTTGAAAATGACCATTCAGAGGTTGATGACCAGAGATACTGAGATCTCTAGGCGTGATGGTGAACCAGCTTAGCAAATTCAAATGATGATTAAGCTCTATAAAATACCGGCGATGCCTAATGTTAATGTCTTGTGATGCCGGTTGAATTAGTTGAGTTATTGGATCTTGAAAGTGAAAGCATCCAGCGGTACATGAGGGATAACAATCTAGTTCTTATGAATCGGCAAGAGTCTGCTGATTGTTAGGTTTATTAATTGTATAGAATAGAAGATTACATTTTGAGTGAAGTTTGTATTAATTACAAACTAGAGGGTCTTAATTGTAAATATACACATGGATTATATAAGCCTATGACTAAGGCTAATCATGAATCAATTGTCATACACTTTAATCATTCTCCTACTACACTTTTAATCATTGTTGATCATTACCAACTCATTCTTAATTGATCAAATCATTGTTGTGGATTAATTTCTTTTTCAAATCAAATCATTCCTAAACGATTGTATAATTTTTCAAGTATCAAGATAAATATCAAGATGTCAACAAATTTCAGCACAACACATTTAATTGAACAAGAGATTGACAAATGGAGAAAGAACAAATATCACTTAAGTGAAAATGAATTATTTCTCTTGCTTAGACTAAGAAAAATGTTTGACATTCATAAACCTTGGTATAATGCTTGTTTTGAGACAATTGATTTAATTGTAAAGCTACAAAATGAAAATTTAGCTCTTGTTAATGAAAATGCCAAGTTGATTGTCAAACTTCAAGTGTGTCAAACGGAGAAAATCACACAACTTGAAGTACATTATGAAGTGGAGAAAAAGAAAGCTGACATTTTGAGAGAAGAAAACGAAAAGCTCAAAGAGCAAATGTCCAAAGTTTCAGAGGAATTTCAACTTCTTGAAAAGAAATATCAAATTTATCAAGTTGAAATTGGGAATAAAGAGGCAGGTGTTGAATCTGAGAAGCAAAGAGAAAATGATTTGCAAGATGAAAAAGAGAAATTGCAAAACAAGATCAAAAGACTTAAACAACAACTATTTGTTTTTTCTCAGCCATACATTCCCAATTCAGTCATGAGAAGAAAATCATAGAACTAGAAAGAAGTTTGGATAGTGAAAGAAAAATTTTTGAAGAAGAAAGAAGCAAGTCTGTGGAGAAAATCTCACAATTTGAAAACATTCTTGAAGAAGAGAGAAAGATATTGGAGAAAGAGAGACTACAGTTTTTAGCTAAACTCAAGTTTGCAATGCTTCTTGCTGAAAAAGCTTCTGAATCTACCAAGACTTCCGCTGACAATATCAATTTTGATTCAGAAACACATTGTGGTAGCGATACTGACTCTTATTTTTCTGTTCCAGATGCTGAAAGTAGAAAATCAGATGATGATTTAATTGATGCTTATACTCCCAAAGCAACTACTTCTCAAAAGCCAAAAGAAACTGAATTCAGAAGTCAACAGAATGCATCTTATTCAAGTTATATTGATTCTGAATTTTCAGTAAGCTTAAATGATTCTTTACCAAAGACTAAACAAGCTTGGATTCCAAAGAATAATCTAGTTGACATGTTTGTAAAGATATCATCATTCTGGACTGAAAAGAAGACAACCACACAAACCTCAATCTTTAATTCACCATGTGGTTCAATCAATCATTTGCATTCAAATGCATGTTTTTCATCATCAGAATTCCGTATAAAAAATGTCATAAGTGATGAATTGTCATCCAACGCAATACCTACCAGGACATCTTCAGAAACTAAACCTAGAGTATCTGAGTTTCGAATGAAGAATGTCATCAATGATGGTTTTAAGTCCAATGTTGTACCACAAAGAAGAATGCATAGACAACATCATTCTGGTAAGGATAATCATGCTGATATGCAGTATCATTCGTTTAAACATCTAAATACCAAATTATTTTCTAAAGCAAAGCATAATGGAAATTTTGTGCTCAAAATAGATGTCAAATATCCTTTTGTAGTATACTCAGTCAAGCACTTAATCAGACTTTCAAAAGAAAAGATTTGTAAAACTTCAAGAACAAATCATGACTTTGTTGTTCAGAATGGTATTCCCCAATGGCACACATGCCCAATGCATAGAAAGGTTCATAAACCTAACATAGCTGGACCTAACATCAAGTGGGTACCAAAATGTGCTTAATCAGTTTTACAGATCAGGTCAGAGACATTGTTGGAACACAATGAAGATCATTCAGAATGCGTTGAAAAGCACATTGTGTTCAGTATGCTAAGAAATTCAACATCCTGACTTGGAGAAAGAAGAGTGTTCCCCGCAGTCCATTTCACATGTCATTGTGTTCAGCATTAGCCCGAGTCTAATGATATGAGAAACTTAATGTTTGAAGTTTATCATTCATTGATATAACTTGTGTGATAATGGTTCATTTTTTGCAGGGGGAGCAAGAACGACATTGGTTCTTTGACAATTTCAAAAAGAATACAAAAATTTAAAATACAAAAACATTTTCATTCTCAAATATTATCGTTTTCCCATCGAGAAGGCATTCATTCGTCGATTCATTCTGATGTCTTTCTTGATTCATTTGATTGTTGATCTTTTGAACGCACATCTTTCATTTCTTGAATTCTATCCTGATAATAATTCTAGAAATCCTTCCTTTATTGTTGAAAATTTCCTTTATTGTCGAATATTTCATTCATTATGGAAACCGTTCATTCTTGTGTCAATCATTTTTTATGTGACACATACTTTTCAAGTGATCAATAAGGCACCAAAGAGTGAGGGAGTGTAATATAATTCTACTCCTATGGTCAATCCAGAACCGGAAGGACCTGCCCGAGGAGTTCACCTTATGCTTTATAAAAACATAGTAAGGGTTTAATAGGTCAACTAGGTGAGTAGAATCGGTTATCACGTGATACAGATTGGTGGGCAGAGATAAAATGAAAATGAGAGGGGTGGAACAAGAGATGTGGGTGCATATGATCAAAAAATCACTTTGAGCATACATGTCAAATCATATTTTAATTTCCTGCTTCAAAATTCTTTGATTGTTCATATTCTTTGATTGCTCAAATCATTGTTGACAATCTTTCTCAACTGAATATTTCATGAAAATCATTCTTGTTGACATCAATATGATTGCTCCTAATCATTTGAACAGATAACCAGTGTCCATTTGTATCAAACGGAGATATAAACATTCATTTCGGAAAGAGAGTTTGAGGGAGAAGTTGAAAAATATTTAGAGAACTGCGGGTGAGAGATAGGATCAAAAGAAAAGAAAGATCATCTCCAAACAATGTCAATTTGGGTAAACACATATACTACTAGATTTCATGTGTTGAAATTTGGTATTGAAGAAGACATTATGAACCCAGTGATGCAATGCACTAACCCCACCCAGCTACTCAATTATCTCTTAAAATATTATTGTTTCAACTTCACACGGAGAATTAGCACATCTCTATTGACATCTCACTCGGAGATTGTTAATATTGAAAGAAGGAGGACATGTTGCTGCGGTCCCCAACTTCTTTCATGCACATATTGAGTCTAGAGCTAATTGCAATATTATTCAATTCTTAGGACACATGTTCGAATTATCATAAGTATCCAGTTTTCATAACTGATACCGGAACATCTTGAAGTGATATCTTTGTGATATACACGATGATTAGATGGAAATCCTACCAGAATCAACGATATGCCAGTTCTGAGTGTGGGTCACACACTTTATTCAAACTGTTAGGTCAACGAGCAATCTATGTAATCTCGGTGTTAACATTTCCCAACGGGAACTTTGAGATGGTGTCTCAGATACTTTTATTGTAATATCATTATGGTCACAATATCAAAGAGATACATATTTGATAAATTCATCTGAATGTCATGAGAAGGAATTCTAAGCTATAAATGTTGAAGTATTCATGTACAAATCAAGCTGAATGTCAATTACAATTGCATTATGTTCATGAAGAATCCTAATCATCATGAGGGAGAGAAAGTTTAAAGAAATTGAAATTCAGTTGATCTTGAAAGAAGGAAACAAAAATATTAGCTGATTCTTATTGAGTTGAAGATGATGATGAGTTGAAGACCAGATTCATGTGTTGAGAGGGAGACAAAGAAAAGTTTAATTCTAAAAAATCAATATATGTCAAGTCAAGGGGGAGCAAAGAAAAGAAATATCTATCAAATTTGAAAAAGATCAAGAGATTCAAAAGAAAAGATAATTGTGTGATCAAGACATTATAATCAGGATAAACAAGATCAAGAGCTACATTCAAAGGGGAGAGAACAAAATATTCCTCGTACAAAAGCAAAGCTTATTTGAAGACAAGAGAGCTCAAGATCAGAAAGAATAGGTTGAAGATAGGATATAGCTGAAAATCACTACATGTTAAATTGATAATACAACCAAAGGTTGAAAAGCCTAAGGTTACCAATGCAAAAGAGGAGATTGAAGAGAAAAGATATCATTGTATGCTATCAAGTTTCAAGTTCTCATCAAGATGTTGAAGTGAATAATATTCTCGAAGTGAAGAGTCTCTATTTAAATATGAGAAGTCATTTTTGAAGACATCAAGTAAAGGTTTGAACATTCCCCAAAGCTTCAAAAGAATATTAACCGAAGAAAAAGAATATCTGCACGATTCAAAAGTGGAGATTGTTAAAGTTTGCGTTATATGCCAAAAAGACATAAAATCTTCTATTCCTATACAAAGGGGGAGATTGTTAGGTTTATTAATTGTATAGAATAGAATATTACATTTTGAGTGAAGTTTGTATTAATTACAAACTAGAGGGTCTTAATTGTAAATATACTCATGGAGTATATAAGCCTATGATTAAGGCTAATCATGTATTAATTGTCATAATCAATGATATGAACTATGTGTTAATCAAGGTGTAATTAGTATTCTCTCATAGTTCTACACATGAAATTGAAGATTAGCTTAATGCTTGAAGAATTTCAGGGATTATCGCTAATTCTACCCCAAGAACACTAGGTCCCGAGAGTAGTGCTACTAGGAGTCAGTCTTCTATGGGAGAAGCTGACAGGGATGTGGAGAGTGAAAAAATTATTGAGAGGGGTGGTGAAGTTGGTGAAGGTGGTGAGATTAGTGAGGGAGGTGCCGTGGACATCTCTGAAATAGTTCAAAAAGTAATTCAATCGGTGCATAGTTCCCAATCAAGCAAAACAGATTCATTTCATAGAGACATTGATAAAATGTTTGAGCAGAATGATGAGGAGGGCGAGGAGGATTTAGGTACTGATGGTCAGAAAATACATCTAATTTTTCCTACATATGATGATCAAATGATGAACTTTAATTTTGATTTTGAAAGTATTGATCCGAAAGAACTATATGAAAGTATTGGTGTACTTAACGTAGAAGAAGACTTTGAGCGGCAAAAACAAAGTCGGGGAGAGCGAGAAGTGAGAAAAGAAAAATAGAGGGCTAAGGGCAACCACTTTAAACCGGGACACCACATCTACTATTGGGTCTATACCTAGCATTGAAAAAGACTTTGGCTTACCACCAGAGCATGCACAAACCCCTCCCAGTGACTCAATTTATCTCAAAAGAAAATTGTTTCACAACACGGAGATTCAGCACCTAATCTATCAGCTCCTTATTCGGAGGTTACTAGTATTGAAACAAGTGACACACCGCTCCATGTCACGCCTATTCCTTCTGCGCACATTGAAAACAATCAACAAACAGTTAATTTTCTTTCTAAACACAAGCATACACTAGAAGTGCTTAGCAGTCTATTCCGTGATAGAACTACCGGAACTACTATAGGTGAAGCCCTTACAGGCCATATCCAAAGATTGGTAGGAAGTCTCGTCACAGTTACCACAACTCCAGCTGTGAATTTGGGCGGCCCTTCAATTTCTGAATTTGTTTCAGAAGGTGTTGGTGCTACAACAGGCAATCTAAGTGATCCCGGAAAGGTTACCCCAACTGAAACATAATCGGCTAAGGAATTTTTTTCCAAAGCGGATTTTGAAGCTGCACTTGAACACATACATGTCCGGATTGATAATACTCAATGGCTACAAGTTGAAAGGTTAACCGAATTAAAAAAGTAAAATGATCGCATTGAGGCAAAATTAGATGAGTTGCTTGAGAAAAGAGAAAGTGACCGATGCTATGACTGTGGATGGTTTAAAGAGTCTACTGCTGGTGAAATTGATTGGTAAGGATGATAGTTCTTGTGAGGATCTTGATATATTAATTTTGCTAAGAACAAAAGTGGAGTCTACATGCAAAACAGTTGTCGGGTCATAAAAGGCCTAGGGATGATGACGATGACTCAGACACTGATCGTCCTGAGGGGGAGAAAAGAGTAAGGACATATTTTAATACCCCGGCTGCTCTGCGAATTGGTGCAGTTGCTGCCAGATTGGAGGAAACTTCTTTCAAACAAAAATACAAAGGCAAGCAGACTGAAATGGTTGAATTTGAGAATGTTGGTACAACATGTGTTGAGGATGAGGATGAGGATTTGACTCTCGCTTTGTGGATGAGCAAACAGACTGTTGAAAAGCCTAATCTTGAAAAATATAAGTTGGAAATTTTATTGAAAGTAAACAAATAAGTTACAGAACAGTTTCTGCCTTCTCTAGGTAAATTCAGAACAACTCTTACTGATATTTTCAAACAACAACAGAAAGAAGCTCAAATAAGTGAAATATCTAATGAATCTGAATGGAAAATCCCTTTGACTACTCAAATAGATCTGGTTCATACTGGATCTTTGCCGAATATAAGAAAAAGTTATGTGCTGACAAGAGAGGCCCTGAAAAAGAAAGTCTGAAACTGGAGATAACAAGACATACCCGTGGCCTTTCTGGAGGAGAAATTTTTCAACATCTATGCATACCAGATTAAATAGATACTGGATATCAAATTGATGGGTGCTAAAAATGTTAATGATGCTAGAATGAAATTATTTCTTAGTATGCACACAGCAAAGAAAGAGGAAGTTGAATCAGCACACCAGATCATCAAACTTAATCATGTTGCGATTCAAAGAGTTTTATTCCATGATATGATCTGCTATCATGTTACAAGATCTGATTTAAAAAATTATTCATTTGGACATGTCGATTTGAAATTTCTAAGCCTTGCTAATGTAAACTTCCTAGTTGAGCAGCTTGAAATCAAATTAGAAAAGAATGTAGAGGAATCTACAGGGTATCAAAAGCTCTGGGAGTTTATTAGATATAGAAGCCAAATAGCTGAGATGAATGATCTCTAGTTGGGAGCAGAAGCTGACAAAGAAAAAATCAATGTACATAAACCAAAGACAAATCATTCAAAGCTCGACCAACTGGGTGATGACGAGTTCGAAGAAGATGAGGGGATTATTTTGTTTAATAGAAAAAATGATAAATTCTTTATAAGGTTTGATGAGGTAAATGCGTACTCAGACGATTCATTGAAAATTTGGTCTATCAAAATTATGGAGTATAGCATGAGCTTAAAAGAAAACATCAATCAAGCATCGAGAGTAAGATTGACAGAGGTGATCAAACTGTTTGATGCCAAATGTGATGAAAGAAAGATGGTCAGGCATTGGCAGAGAAAGACAAGGCAAAGAAACATGGATTAGACACAAACAAGTGGGAGATTGTTAGGAATCAAATTAGTGTTTGTGTTCTAGTCATTTTTTGTATGCTTTATTATATGATATTGTACTTAGATGGTCACATATATGAATATGTATATATAGTAACCATAGGCTTTCATTATTGTAACTCTTGCATTTTTAAATATATCAAACACACACTTTAAGGTGCTTTGACCTTTTTCTCTCAACTTCAATCTACATTCTACTCGTTTTTGCTTTTACAAAAAGGATGCCACACAAAGCCAAGAAGACAATTTAATTTATCCAGCAAAATTTTCAAACCAAACAAATTTATTGTTGTGTTATGATTCGACAGTCGTGCGTGTTAAATCTATTAAAACTACTATTAATTCAGCTGAAACTAAAAATTTTTGCATGAGCGATGGTTGTATGGAAGGACATTGTTCCTATCCTATACATACAACCAAGATTGTAAGAATCGCGGAATTAAACCAAATCGAGAGTACAAATCGTTCGAATCACTTCATTAACAGACTTCCTTCATAAACAAAAAGGGATAAAAAATAACCTGCTGGCGAAAGAAATGCTCGAACAGAGCTCAATTCCAAACAAATGAAACATCTTTGTCAACAACATAACTCGCAATCATAGTTTTCCAATAAACAAAAATCAAACAAAACTTTCATAAATAATTGGACCCCATACCATTAATAACACAACAACTGGAATTACGCCAATGTAGAGGCTGTGTGGAATAATCCCCATCGAACAAACGAGAGAGCTAAATCCAAACAAGCTGCAATTCCACAGTGGCAACATCAATCTATTGATTGCACAAAATCAAAGTCCAACACACTGCTGCAATCTCATCCAAGTAAAGAAATGGAGAACTAAAAGACCAAAAGAAACGATTTGAATTCATCAAATATGATGTGTCTCTTCCAAATGGCTTCAAACATGTGATGATCGAACAGCAAACAGTTTCACCAATACCCGACAAATCCAAAGAACTCACAACTCCATCACCAACTCAACCTCCACCCACAAAACAAATTTGGGTTACTGTTCTTAAAACAATAGGATTAGTATTGATACAAATATAGAATCTATTGAATATGCTGACTTGCAAGCACCCAATATAAACTGGGTACCTAAGCTATTTTTATCTTCCATGTGTAGGTATCTAGCACTTTGTACCTTGACTCCAGTTAATCTAAACATATGACCGGGGAGTAGAGTCTTCTCCCGAACTTTGTCCCACGATACTCGGGAACCCGAGTTCGCCTTGATAAATTTTGCCAACAAATCCATGGTCACGTAGACCAACTTCAACCAAGTCCGTTTCATGGCATCTCTTCTTCCAACCATACATGTAAAAATCTTGAGGAACTATTAAATAACGATTGTATACATCTTGAAAATCTTCTACGTAGCCATTGGGATATCCAAAATACATAGTTATTTCATTCCATCTTTCTTCTCTCGTAATTGATTCATGACCTCCGCAACTTGCTATGAGTTTATTCGAATCAAACAAGCAGATATCTATCCCATCGAGGTTTGGTGGCAAAGCAAGTTTGATTCCATTCTTCGTTCACGGAACCATTCTATAGCATTTTGAAATTTTTTGGCAAACAAGCTTCTATTCTTACCAACAATTTGATCATCAATTGCCAACTCCATAAACTTTATGAAGTCAACATAAGTTTCAACTTTCAAAGATACCAATTTCCCTTCACTTTCTATTTTATCTTCTTGATTTTTCTTCATAAAACGAACAAAAATTATATGAGATATTATACACGCAACATACTTTATATCAATTTCAAATCCTTGCAACACTAGTTGCTTCATGCTTAAAATATTTACGTTTAAGTTCGGTGCATAACCAACGTGTGCAACTTCATAAATAGCCTCATGTGTTTCCACATCAACTTGACCATAACCATGTGTGTTAACTTCATGATCACCTTCTCTATGAATGCTATGACCATGCTTAAAACTTGTAACTAAATCATTGTTAAAAGTCAAGTGATTTGAGATAACGGAGTTAAAGTACCACATCGTATTCCAAGATTTTCCTTCCGTGCCTTTAACTAAATAATCACAAAAATTTCTTCATGAGCTGGTGTCTAGTCAAAAGATTTTCCAATGAAATATGAGTTCTTACATGGACACTTCCATTCAAAATGACCAACTTCATGACATCGATAACATGTAACCTTTCGATTTCGTGTATCACCAATTTCATCAACAGAAAAACAAGTAAGTCTTGTTGGCAATTTTCCTACACTGATCCTTGGGGTCTTATTTGGATTTAACTTATCTAGAATTTATTATTTTTGCTTCTGCAATAGCCCTTCATACCATCGACCAGTCCCTTTTCGAAATTGACTTCAAAATTTGCACACGGGAGTTCTTTGAATTTTCTGTAGATCTGTTTTGTTGATCTACAGGTCATTTTACTTCTGATTCATGAATTCGAGAATTGGCTGCGACAAAAACGTGATCAGAATCGAGATCGAGCCTTAGGCTCTCATACCATGTTCAATAATATTGGGGAGGGAGAAATCGATCATGGGTATATGATTTAGGCATGTTAGTAAACGAAGTATGAAATAACAAAGGGAATACAAAATACAATTGAAAACTTATATCAACTTGGATTTCCTTTAGAACATAAAAAATTACATGTATACATAGTTGGTGGTGGTGGCAGTTTCTTGGGGGTTGTGGTGTAACTACCGGTGATGGTTTTTGGTGATGGTGGTGGCAGCCGCCACTGTTTCCCGCAAAAACCAACATACCTAAACTATTGTTATCTTCCATGTGTAGGCATCTAGCAACTGGTACCTGGTCTCCTATTGCTGCAAACAAATGACCGCTGAGAAAAGTCTTCTCACAAACTTTGTCCCACGTTATTCGGAAAATGTTAGGTTTTGGAATGACGACATGGAACCAATAATGGGAATAGGAGATATCATCAAAGAAAACATAAGAATAATTAAAGTTTCATATTTGAAAGGGTTAGGACACAATGTGTTTAGTCTTTAGCAGTTTTGTGAGAAGGGGCTAGAAGAGAACTTTAAGGCCAAAACTTGCTCGGTTAGAACATAAACAGGTGTTGTACTACTGACTGGCTCTAGAAGATCAAACCTATATACAATTGATCTAGCCAACCTGGAGGGAAAACAGTCAGTCTACCTTCTGTCCAATGCCTCATTAGAGTTCAGGTGGATGTGGCATTGAAAGTTATCTCACCTCAACTTCAAGAACATCAACAAGTTGGTAAAAGGTGATTTAGTTCGTGGGATGCCCAAGCTGAAGTTTGAAAAAGAACACCGGTGTGAGCATTGTGAGAGGGGTAAGATGAAAAGAGCTTTAAACAAAGTAAAACAAGTGTCAAGCACAAAAACTCCTCTATAGTTGCTCCACATGGATTTATGTAGGCCGATGAAAGTACGGTCAAATGGGAAGAGGTATCTCGTGGTGATAGTGGATGACTATTCACGATATACCTAGGTCAGGTTCTTCAGAACTAAGGATGAAGCTTCATCAATCATAATCTCGTTTCTCAAGCAGGTGCAAAATCAATCTCAAGGAAATGTCGGTACTATAAGAACCGACAACGGCAGCAAATTCAAGAACAAAATCTTGGATGGTTTTCTTGACTCCGTGGGGATCACGCATCAATTCTCTACAGCATACACCCCTGAATAGAATGGGTTGTAGAATGAAGAAATCGAACGCTCGTTGAAGCAGCTCGAACTATGCTGTCATATGCTAATCTACCACCCTCCTATTGGTTAGAAGCATTCAACACAGTATGCTACACTCAAAATAGATCTATTATTCACCATCACTTTAATAAAACTCCATATGAACTTGATAATGGCATAGTTACTAATATAAAATACTTACATGTGTTTGGTAATAGGTGTTTTGTACATAACGAAAGGGCTAACCTCGGAAAATTCGACATCAAAGCAGATGAGGGAATTTTTCTTGGTTACTCTTCAGAGTCAAAAGCATTTCACGTGTTGAATAAACGAACAAACGCTATTGTTGAAAGTATCAATGTGACTTTTGATGATACCTTATATGCAACATCTTTATCACAAGAGTCACCGCAATCGTTTCTAGACATATCGTTTCTAGACATCTTTATCAAGGACCGGATCTTAATGAACAAAAAATAAATGAACTTAATCCAAAAGAGTCTTCTATCTTAAAGTACATAGCTGATTTCTTAGATGATGATTATGGATCTAATCATGTACCAAATGACAGGTCTGAAGATGTTGTTCAAGAATCTCTTGAAATCTCATAGCAAACAGCTACTGCATCTAGATCAAGACCAGTTGACTCAGTTGTTGACCCATTCCTTATTTTGGGTGAGAGGTACACTACATTAAATTCACCCTCAACACTAAAGAACATGCTGACATTGAGGTCCAATATGAATCAAGCCCTTAGTATGATCCAGAATCAATAACACCAGCAGAGGAAATGTAATACCAGAACATCCTAAGCCATTTTTTTTAAAAACGTGCGGTGGAAGCTTTAAACAAACAAGATTTACATAAAACACAAATATTTACAATTGTTTACAAACATAATCCTTCAAAATTTGTTGTGTTACAAAACATAACATGGCTCGTTTCAAACTAAAACCAATATCAGAGCGGAGTCAACTTTTCCTTTCACAAACTTCACAGACTCACAAACCTACAAAAACAATCAACTGTGGGTAATTAGCACAAATCTAAGTGAGAGGAAACTAAACGCGAAAGCAAACATTATCAATCGATACAAAAGTATGTAACCACACAATCAAGAAGACCGGCGGTTCGGCGCAGAACCTACAACCAATGTCGGCCAAAGCAAAGGGTTACTGATGGCCCTTCGGTGAATTGGCACAGTCAAATTCCCCTCTGCCACAACGCATGCATCAGTAGGACTACAACTGTTCAACCAATCAGCAGACGAGCCCAGCCCAATTGCATGTATAGCTGACTTCTCAAACGCAACTCAATATCATCCAAAGAGTGCATATCGGCCAAATAATCATACAATCATAGAATCAATCAACAATCAACAATAATCAAACTCAACAGTCTATCAATCATATACGCATGCATTACATCAATCATATCAACCATAATTTTTACCAACCGTGAGTTAACATCCACTCACCTCTTGTTCTCAGACGCGACACTAAGATATCTAATGTTGTTAAGCCTTTGTGTTTCCTAAAAACACAACATTACTAAAATCAGTCTCCGAATCATAAATATATATATGCACATATATTTATATCGTAATACTCATAATAAACTCACATATCATAAACACACAGATATAAATTCAAAAGCTCAAATAAACAAAGTTCATATTTCTGAAATTCACCGGACGCATCACGTCCAATCATACGACGCACCACATCGGGCTTCGAGCAGCCCACTTCCGAACGGAGGCTTCGACCGCCCCAACACTTCGAACCACCAACCACTTAGAGCCCTAGCTCACTTCGAGTGGACCCTTCGAGCGCCCAGACATTGAGCGGACCTCAAACTGACTTAGCGTTCGAACCGTAGCTCACTTCGAGTTCGAAGGCAACGCGGTGCGTTCCATCCTTGGGTTCTTCACCTCGCGACTTTTCGAGTCTCAAACCTGCAACTTTTTTCATCTTCCAGCTCAAACCAAAATCAAACCAACATAATTTTCAAGCTGCAAACTTATTTCTAACATATCTAAACTTATAAAAACATCAAATAACATGTATACATGCATCATGAACACATCGAATCCATGTTTTAACATCCAATAATCAAAACTCATTTATCAAGTTTGAGCTTCAAGCTTCATCAATGGTGATTCTCGTATAAACTCATATAAATACAACAACAAACATATCAATATGATCAACAACGTGTTATAAACATACTTTAACCTTTAGCTTGAATTTTAGAGCTCTAAATCTTCAATACAAAATTCCAAGTTGCAAGTTTCTTAGCTTTCTTCACCAAGAAGTAATTTTACAAACACACACCTTCAAACGTTTGTTTATTCTATCATAACCCATGTATACACACTTATTCAAAATATCCAAGCACGAGGTGTCAACACCTTTTTATCCAAATACACATTCATAGATACATACATATTCTTGAGCATATTTACACATATACATTAATTTCAATTAGTTATTTAATTACTAAACATGATATATATAGGCAAAAGTTCAAACGCATCGTACGAGAACCGCAAGAACCAATTTTAGTCGTCCAATTCCCCCTCCTTTAACTGGATTGCCCCCCCATGAATTCCTACATTCACCCTGCCACACTCAATCCCTCCATGCTCTTCATCAATGAATTCCATTATCCAAAATGAACATCCAAGATTGGTTCTCGCAGTTCTTGTACGAAAACAGTTCTAATTTGAACCCTACCTTATATATATATATCAACTTCTAATTTAAAACACACAAATAAATAAAACACACATAAATACGTACCACTAACCCGCTAATGACTAGCCCGGGTTTGCGGATGTTACAAATCTCCCCTCCTTAAAAGGATTCCTTCATCGGAATCCCATCTTGTTCGAATAACTAAGTGTATCGATCTCTCAAATCATTCTCAGTCTCCCAGGTTAAATTAGAACCTAATTGTGCTTCCACTTGACTAGCACCATAGTATCTGCTTCTTACGGAGTTTGGTCACTTTACGATTCAAAAGTTCTACAGGTTCTTCTGCAAATCTCTTCTTTGAATGTACTTTTAAATCATGCACTAGGAGAATCCGACTTTCATCCTCAACTTTACATTTCCATAGATAACACGCATTGAACGTTTTGTAAATACCTGCCCATTCTGTTGGAAGATCCAACGTAACTGTCTGATCATTCACTACGTGCCGAATACAAACAAGGAGCTAACTTACCACACTTGCCAAAACGGATAACACCTTTCCACGGAGAAACTTTCAAATGCACCAGTTCACTCACCACGAACGATACAGGACGACGGCGCGTATCTTCATACATTTTCTACCAATCTCTTGCAACTTTCAACTTTTTTCTCGCAATAGCAATCTTATATGTTGTTAACTGAACAATCTCTGACCTGCAAACTGCTTCTCCCCATCCTCCAACAAACAAGTCGGGGTACGGCAACGATGACCGTACAACATTTCATATGGAGGCATCCCGATACTTGAGTAGTAAGAATTATTATACGCAAATTCAATCAATGGTAGGTACGAATCCCAAGAGCCACTATACTCAATTACACAGGCACGTAACATATCTTCAAGTGTCTATATGGTTCGATCAGTCTGACCATCGGTATGGGGATGATAAGCGGTACTCAAATTAATTCTTGCCCCCAATTCTCTCTCTAAACTCCTCTAGAAATTAGAAAAGAATCTGGAGTCTTGGTCTAATACAATGGATAATGGTATGCCATGTCTTGAAACAATCTCATCAATATACAGTTATGCAAGTTTACTCAAAGATGTTGTCTCACATGTAGCTAGAAAATGAGCACTCTTCGTTAGATGATCCACAATCACCCATATCATATCATGATTCTTCTGAGTACGCGGAAGTTTCGTTACAAAATCCATCGTTATGTGTTCCCACTTCCACTCGGGAATCTCCAACTGTTTTAATGATCCGTATGACTTTTGATGTTCTGCTTTCACTTGTGCACATATATGACAGGATTCCACAAACTGTGCCATATCCAATTTCATTGTTGGGCACCGGTAAAGCACTTTCAAATCGTTATACATTTTGGTGCTTCGTAGGTGTACTAATAGTCTAGACTTGTGTACTTCCATTAAAACCAACTTCCTCTGTTCTCCAAGCATAGGCACCCAGACACAAGTTTTGTATACTTTTTAATCCACGAGAATCGTCAGTTAATTCCTCTTTTCTTTTCTTCATCAGTTCTACTTTCATATTCTCTTCCTTTAGACCTTCCAACTGGGCATATTTGAGTCTATCCACTAAATCTGATATTATCTTCGTTTGCATGAATTGGATATGACTTCCGGCTCCTTCACGACTTAAGGCATCTGCCACCACATTTGCCTTTCTAGGATGGTATCTTATCTCGCAGTCATAATATTTAATTAGCTCTAGCCATCGTCTCTGTCTCATATTCAATTCCTTGTGGGTAAACACATACTGTAGGCTCTTATGATCAGTACAAATCATGCATTTGGTACAATATAGATAATCCCTCCAAAGTTTAAGCACAAAAACATTAGCTACTAGTTCTAAGTCGTGAGTCGGGTAATTCATTTCATGTGGTTTTTATTGTCTTGAAGCATACACAATTCCTCAATCTCTTTGCATTAAAACACATCCCAAACCAGCAAACGATGCATCGCAATACACAAGAAAGTCATCAAGTCCACTTGGCAACGCGAGGATAGGAGCTTGACATACCAACTGTTTCATAATCTGAAAAACATTATTCTGATCATTACCCCATACAAATTGCACATATTTCCGAGTCAACTTGGTCAACGGACCGGTAATCTTGGAGAAATCTTTTATAAATATGCGGTAATACCCAGCCAATCCAATAAAACTTTTTATTTCTGATGGTGTCTTTGGAGCATTCCAATTCATAACCGCTTCAACTTTGGAAGGATCAACTTTCACTCCTTCATTGCCCCCAAGAACTTGACTTCTCTCAACCAAAATTCACACTTCAAAAACTTGGCATACAACTATTCTTTCTTTAGAGTCTCCAAAACCCGTCTCAAGTGCTTCTCATGCTCTAACTCGGTCTTTGAATAGATTAAAATATCATCAATGAAGACAATCAAGAAATCATCCATAAATGGTCAACAGACTCTGTTCATTAAATCCATGAATACCGCAGTTGCATTAGTTAAGCTGAACGGCATAACTAAGAATTCATAATGACCATAACGTGTACAGAAACCTATCTTGGACACATCTTTATTAAATACACGCACCTGATATCAAATTGATTTTAGAAAAGAATGAAGCACCCTATAGCTGATAGAACAAATCATCAATTTTTGGCAACGGATACTTATTCTTTACTGTCTTCTTATTCAACTCACGGTAGTTGATACACATACGCAATGTATCATCTTTCTTCTTTACAAATAACACTGACGTACCCCACAGAGACGAATTTGGATGAATAAAACCTTTATCTAATAGATCCTGGTTCTGTGTCATCATCTCTTGAATTTCTCAAGGTGCCAATCTATATGGAGATTTTGCCACCAGTCGAGACCCATGGATTAAATCAGTCTAGAACTCTATGTCACAAACAGGAGGTAACCCTTGCAATTTGTCACACCCCACTAAACCGGAAACACAAGGTGTTACAGCACAAGATATCATCGCACAAGGTATATAGACAATAACCATTATATTAACTTAACAAAAATAAATAGTTCGGGTAAAACATAAATAAAAGTTACATAACCGAATAATAATTAAATGACATAGTCTTGTACGATGCGTAAATAAAATAGATAGTGTTTTCATAAAATGTGACGATGAAGATGGAAATGCCACACATCATGCTTGTATGCATAAGGTACCTAACGACGATCACCTGAAAGCACGGGTAAAAGAAAGAAAACGGTCAACTACTAGAGTTGGTGAGTTCATAGGTTTTTAATATATGCACAAAATACTTTTAAATGAGAAAAGTTTAAATAATTGATGGAGGCTTTTGGAATAAAATAAAAGTATGCATGAATGATAGAAGATGTATTATATTGCCCAATACGCTTACACATGGTACTAATAGACTATGATGATTGTTGCTTGAGCCATTATCCAACCTAGCCGACAACCAATTGCCCATGATAAACCTAACGGCTATATTAAATGACGTTAGTAGTGGTAAAATACATCTATAGTTCGTCAACCATAAATGGGAGATGTCGGAATCTCCAAATAGCGCTACTTACAAATACCATCGGCTCACTAGCGGAGTTAAGGAATAATGTCCAACGAAAGGGCCTTACAACGATCACCCAAGCACATCAAAGAATAATACCATAAGTGCTCAAAATAATATTTGAAATAAATAAGAAGATAGGCAATAAACTTTTCATGAAACGTATACACATGCTTTCACCCCAAAAATAATATGAAATACGGTAAAAAGGGGCTATGATACTCACTCGGTATGCAAATGTGTTCACTCGTAAGGATTTCTTGTTCCTACCGAAACTCTTTTCCTAATATAAGAGGTATGTAACTCTATTAGACTTATTTTATTTATTATTTTGTATTATTTATTTGTTGTTAACTTATTTATTAAATAGTTAAAGGTTGTCTCTATTTTTCCATAAATCATAAGTGTTCACTGGAATTTTCAGTTCTTTAAGTTGAACTTTAAAAATTAAAAACTGTAATTTAGGAGTCATATTAAGGCTTGATATTTTAATATAATATTAATACATGTTTTTAGAATGTCCAGTAAAAATATAGGAATTTATAATCCATGTTTAGTATTTTTAATAATTAAAAGTGTATAGGATGTCCACTGATCAGGGTCTGGATGATATGTTGTTACTAAAACGTCTGCTTAGGGCTCATACGACCTCTTTTCTACATCATTCAAACTGGGAAATAACCATGACTCAAATATTAAACTTTTAAAAAAAACTAGACGTATTTTGACACAAGAATGAGTAAGTTACACACGTTTAAAGTGTACCCTTCTAAATCTGCCAAATTCCAGATTCAACATATGGGTCTTTTTAAATATGTTTGAAGGATCAAACATTCATGAAAATTAGTGAATCCAGGTTTAAATGAAAGGTATCACTTTAAACTAAGATTACAAAAAAGAATCAACTGATTTTGATACCTATAACTCCAGATATAACAAAAACAAGTGGGGAGTTCTAGCATCAGAATCTGCCAGCTTGTTATTCTCTTTGCTTACGGGTCATAACTTTAATATGGCATGTTTATATTCATGATTAATCATATTGTATGAGTATAAGATTTGATAATCCATGTGTTCTTACAACAATGGTAGGATGATACACATTTTATGTGTTCCTTACAACATTTGTTAAGATGAAACACATGCATGATCAAAGTCTTATTTTCTTGATTTTTAGTTGATTAAGTTCCATACAACAATGGTAGGATGATTCACATTTCATGTGCTCCTTACAACATTGGTAGGATGTTTATATTTACATGATTATAGATATATATATAAAGGAAATAAGATGAACAACAAAGAAAATAAATAAAAGAAAGAAGAAAGAAGAAAAGAAGAAAGGTAGAAGAGTAGAGATGAGTGTTTTATGATCATCTTACCAACTATTTTCTTTGATTTTGTGTTTGATCTTCAAAAGATGATCAAGACTTGGATGTTCTTGGGAGATTTTTGTTGGTGAAAGAAGAAGAGAGAAAAGAGAAGAGATGGAGTGTGGTGGTAAAGGAAATGATGAAGAGTAGTAGGAGGCTTATATAGAGCATGGGGGAGATCAAGTGGTGATTCTTGGGAAGAGAAGGAGGCAAGAGAAATTTGAGGGGGGGGGGGGTAGGGTGGCCGGCCATGGAGGGGGGGGGATTTTTTTTTTTTGAATAATTAAGTGTAATTTGTTTAAATAAATTTTGTATAATTGTTTATTTTGTTTAAATCTTTTAATTACAAAGTTTTTATTACTTTTATGAGTTTATTTTTATATGTTTTATATTTTAACTTATTTATATTTATTATAATTTATTTAATTATTTTAATTGATATTATTTTTATTATTGTACCTGATTTGTAATTCTTGACTCGTAATAATTCGATTTTTCGAGCTACAGAAGGTTCTAACCATATAGGCGGGATTTCTATGAAATATAATATTATTATGGATGTATTTAAATCATAAATACTATTTTTAGTCATACTAGGCTTAAAATACAAATTTCTAAGGGCTAACCTGGGAAATTTGTTGCCGAATGTCACAGTCTCCCCTGATTAAAAGAATTTCGTCCCGAAATTAATCGTTGACGTCCTGGACTTGCTTTTTGGCGAAGAGGTGCGGATATTTGAGTTTCATATAATCCTCTCGCTCCCAAGTGTATTCAGGCCTGTGCCTTGAGTTCCAACGAACTTTTAAGATAGGGATCCTGCTTCTCCTCAGTCTTTTGACCTCCCGGTCAAGGATTTCGATTGGTTCTTCTACAAAGTGCAACCGGTCATCAACTTGCACATCTTTTAAATGTAAGACTAAGGTTTCCTCCATTTGGCATTTCTTTAAATTTGACACATGAATCGTGTCATGGATGGCGCTCAGTTCTTGTGGCAGTTTTATCTTGTAGGCTACCGGTCCAATCCTTTCGATTATCTCGAATGGCCCAACGTACCTGGGACTTAACTTGTTCTTTTTACCAAAACGCACTATCCCTTTCCAAGGTGATATCTTTAGTAGAACTTTATCGCCAACTGGAAACTCTAGGGGTTTCCTGCGATTGTCGGCGTAGCTCTTTTGTCGGTCCCTAGCGGTTTTGAGCCTTTCCTTGATAATCTTGAGCTTATCAGTGGTTTCCTGTACGACATCTAGTCTGGACAATTGTCGGTCTCCGATTTTCAACCAGCTGAGCGGGGATCTACATTTGCGTCCGTACAGTGCTTCATAGGGTGCACACTGGATACTGGTGTGATAACTATTATTGTATGAAAATTCAACCAATGGCAAATGCGAGTCCCAGCTCCCACCAAAATCTAACACACAAGCACGTGACATATCTTCCAGCGTTTGAATAGTCCTTTCCGATTGTCCGTCTGTTTAGGGGTGGTAAGAGGTGCTTAAATTGACTCGCGTTCCCAATGCTTTCTGAAGTGATTGCCAAAATCGGGAAGTGAAGCGACTATCCCTATCCGAGATGATAGAGATGGGCACTCCATGACGCATGACGATCTCATTGATGTAGATTCGTGCCAGCTTTTCCATCTTGTAATCTTCACGAATGGGTAGGAAATGTGCTGACTTTGTAAGCCGGTCTACTACTACCCAGATGGAATCGTACCCTTTTACGGATCGGGGTAGCTTAGTCACAAAATCCATAGTTATCTGTTCCCATTTCCATTCTGGGATTTCGGGTTGCTGCAGTAATCTAGAGGGTTTCTGGTGTTCTGCCTTAATCCTTGCACAAGTCAAACATTTCCCTACGTATAGGGCGACATCCTTCTTCATTCCGGGCCACCAATAGTATTCCTTCAAATCCTTGTACATTTTATCGGCTCCGGGATGAATAGAATACTTAGACTTATGTGCCTCATCCAATATCGTTAACCTTATGTTATTCACCTTGGGTATCCAAACCTTCTTTTCGAAGTAACGTACTCCATAGTTCCAATCTCGAACCTGTGCTCCAAATGATGGAGGGTTTCCTCTTTTAGATTTTTTGCTTTTAATGCTTGCTCCTGAGCTTCAAGGATCCTTCCTTTCAGACTTGTTTGCACAAATGCTCCTAATGCTCGTACTCTCATTGGTTTTACTCTTTCCTTCCTACTCAACGCAACGGCTACCACATTGGTCTTGCCTGGGTGATATTTGATTTCGCAATCATAATCATTGAGTTGTTCTACCCATCGCCTTTGTCTCATATTGAGCATCTTTTGATCAAAAATATGGTGGAGACTCTTATGGTAAGTGTAGACGGTACACTTGGTGCCATATAAGTAGTGTCTCCATATTTTGAGTGCAAACACTACCGCTCCTAGCTCCAAATCATGAGTAGTGTAGTTTTTCTCATGAACCTTCAATTGTCTCGAAGCGTAGGCGATAACTTTATCTCTTTGCATTAAAACACATCCCAACCCTTGGAGTGATGTGTCGCAATAGACCACAAAGTTTTCTGTTCCAGTTGGCAATGACAAGATATGTGCGTTGCATCGCTTCTGCTTTAAGGTTTGAAAGGCTTCTTCTTGCTTATCTCCCCAAATGAATTTCTTATCCTTCTGAGTCAAAGTCGTTAATGGTTGAGCCACGCGTGAAAAGTTTTCGATGAATCGCCTATAATATCCTACCAAACCCAGAAATTGTCGAATCTCAGTTGGTGTCTTTGGTGCTTCCCACTTTTTGATTGCTTCGATCTTTGCTGGATCGACATGAATTCCGTTGAATTAACTACATGACCAAGGAAGTGTACTTCTCGGATTCAAAATTCACACTTGGAGAATTTGGCATAAAACTTCTTGTCCTTGAGTAGTGTTAAGATTAATTTCAAATGCTGCTCATGATCTTCCTTGCTTCGCGAATAGATGAGAATGTCGTCTATGAACACTATTGCAAACTTATCTAAATATGGTCTACAGACCCTATTAATTCCATAAATACTGCTGGAGCATTAATCAACCCCAAAGGCATAACTAAGAACTCGTAATGTCCATAGCGGGTTCTAAAGGCGGTCTTGGGAAAGTCTTCTTCGCGAACTCTCAATTGGTGATATCCCGAGCGAAGATCGATTGTTGAAAAATAGATGGCGCCTTGAAGTTGGTCGAACAGGTCATCGATTCGAGGAAGAGGGTATTGATTTTTTATGGTCAATATGTTGAGTTCCCTATAGTCGAAGCACATTTGCAGCAATCCATCTTTCTTTTTGACGAATAGGACTAGGGCTCCCTATGGTGAGGTACTTGGTCGAATAATTCCTTTGTCGAGTAGCTCATGAAGATGTGCAAATAATTCCTACATTTCCAACGGGGCTAACCGATATGGAGCCTTTACTACGGGCGCGGCTCCAGGGATTAAATCAATCTAAATTTGTCTTGTCTAACTGAGGGTAATCCAAGTAATTCATCCGGAAACACCTTGAGAGAATCCCGAACGATTGGAAATCGTGAATGTGGTTTTCCTAAACCTCCGTTTCTACAACGTGCACGAAGAATGCGATATAGTCCTTTCCTAAATATTTTTGCATTTTCATGCATGATACCACCTTGACGTTCTTCCTGGTCTTTTCTCCTTATACGACAAGCGTTTTGTCTTGTGATAGTGGAATTTGAATGATCTTTGCAGAACAATATTTCAGCTTGATTTTTGGATAGCCAATGCATACCAACAACTACATCAAAGCTCCCTAGTTTGATTGGTATGGTCTACGTTAAAGTTTTTGCTGGCTAAGTTCAAGGTACAGTTAGTGATTATATCTCTAGTCTTGAATTCTTGTCCATTAGCAAATTCCATGAAATAGGCCTCTTTCAATATTTGAAATTTTAGATTGAGCTTTGGCCTAAAAACTAGTGGTACGAAGCTTCTATATATTCTAGAGTCAGATAGCATTGATGCATTATAATTGTTTAGAAGAAACATACTAGTAATCACATTCGGGTCTCTCCTTTGTACAAATTCTACTTAGCTAGGTTATGGTGATCCTAAGATATAATGTCTAACAACTAACACTCCCGTTCAATCATATAGCAATGCATGTAAAATTTTAAAATCATACATTTCATAACATGATTTAAGCAACACATGTTCAATCATATAGTTCCCAAAAGTACCAAAATGATTTCCTAAAAGACATCAAGTGATTAATGTTTAAAAAATCATCAAAATAAACCACCAAGTTTAATAATCGAAAGAAACTCCAAATCTTTCACTAATTCAATCTCCTTAAAAACAACGCTAGCGTACCATCATACTTACTAGCAATCTCACCATCACTATAAAAAAATATCCTCCCAAGCACATATATAATTAAATCATCTACACGGCCCTCCTTGTTGCAATGGTAGTCCCCACAGCTCTTAACGCTACACGGTGTTGCGACTCCGAGAGCATAGAAAAAAAAATTACATAGGACATGGTGCCAGTGGTCTAAACTAGTATGATGAATACTCAGTTCTAGTGATATGCTTTGTACCCACCTTCCGTCTTTGGGGGTCACCCTTAATGTCCTTACGATAGTTCCCGTTACTACTCAGGGTGCCTCTATGTGCTCCCTAAATCAGCAGTTCTCTCCCTCCTAATGAAAAGGTCACGATGTTACTCTCGTTGGTAAGGGGACTCTTTTCCTAGCCATGAGCCTAACACATGCTTCACACGAAATTGGTGTTGATAATACACTAGGTCGTGAAACTCGGGGACTCTCCTACTAAGTTTCTATTCTAACCTCCATGGATAAAGAATATGTAATCTTAGTGCGTCAACCTAATGATGACATTACATACTTCGATGTATATAAAATTGGTTACTAAGTGTGCTAATATATGCAAGTACTTATGATATGCCATGCTTATGCACACACACAATAATCGTGCTCCAGAAAGAAAATAAATGAAAAATTTTCTAAGTATATTTTTATTATGACTAACCTAAGTCCCATATTGTACATAGCTAAATTAGACATAGGTGATCAAGCTTTGTCTAATTGAGGTATAACAATGTGGTACTCAACTTAATTATATTATCAATACACTTGATGTATTTTAAACAAAATTATTTTGAAAACATTTTTATAAACCTTTGGTTATAGTTGGTGTTTTCCCCCCATAAGGAAAACATCATTCTCTAGAACCTTCGGCTCTGATACCAAATCTGTCACACCCCGCTAAAGCGGAAACACGAGGTGTCACAGCACAAGATATCATTGCACAAGGTATATAGACAATAACCATTATATTAACTTAACAAAATTAAATAGTTCGGGTAAAACATAAATAAAAGTTACATAACCGAATAATAATTAAATGACATAGTCTTGTACGATGCGTAAATAAAATAGATAGTGTTTTCATAAAATGTGACGATGAAGATGGAAATGCCACACATCATGCTTGTATGCATAAGGTACCTAATGACGATCACCTGAAAGCACGGGTAAAAGAAAGAAAACGGTCAACTACTAGAGTTGGTGAGCTCATAGGTTTTTAATATATGCACAAAATACTTTTAAATGAGAAAAGTTTAAATAATTGATGGAGGTTTTTGGAATAAAATAAAAGTATGCATGAATGATAGAAGATGTATTATATTGCCCAATACGCTTGCACATGATAGTAATAGACTATGATGTATGTTGCTTGAGCCATTATCCAACCTAGCCGACAACCAATTGCCCATAATAAACCTAACGCCTATATTAAATGACGTTAGTAGTGGTAAAGTACATCTATAGTTCGTCAACCATAAATGGGAGACGTCGGAATCTCCAAATAGCGCTACTTACAAATACCATCGGCTCACTAGCAGAGTTAAGGAATAATGTCCAACGAAAGGTCCTTACAACGATCACCCAAGCACATCAAAGAATAATACCATAAGTGCTCAAAATAATATTTGAAATAAATAAGAAGATAGGCAATAAACTTTTCATGAAACGTATACACATGCTTTCACCCCAAAAATAATATGAAATACGGTAAAAAGGGGCTATGATACTCACTCGGTATGCAAATGTGTTCACTCGTAAGGATTTCTTGTTCCTACCGAAGCTCCTTTCCTAATATAAGAGGTATGTAGCTATATTTGACTTATTTTATTTATTATTTTGTATTATTTATTTGTTGTTAACTTATTTATTAAATAGTTAAAGGTTGTCTCTATTTTTCCATAAATCATAAGTGTTCACTGGAATTTTCAGTTCTTTAAGTTGAACTTTAAAAATTAAAAACTGTAATTTCGGAGTCATATTAAGGCTTGATATTTTAATATAATCTTAATAAATGTTTCTAGAATGTCCAGTAAAAATATAGGAATTTATAATCCATGTTTAGTATTTTTAATAATTAAAAGTGTATAGGATGTCCACTGATCAGGGTCTGGATGACATGTTGTTACTAAAACGTCTGTTTAGGGCTCATACGACCTCGTTTCTACATGATTCAAACTGGGAAATAACCACGACTCAAAGATTAAACTTTTAAAAAAAACTAGACGTATTTTGACCCAAGAATGATTAAGTTACACGCGTTTAAAGTGTACCCTTCTAAATCTGCCAGATTTCCAGATTTAACATATTGAAGGATCAAACGTTCATGAAAATTAGTGAATCCAGGTTTAAATAAAAGGTAACTCTTTAAACTACAATTAGCAAAAAGAATCAACTGATTTTGATACCTAGAACACGAGATATAACAAAAACAAGGGAGTTCTAGCATCAGAATCTGCTTGTTATTCTCTTTGCTTATGGGTCATAACTCTAATGGCTAACTTGGGAAATTTGTTGCCGAATGTCACACAATTCAACTGGAAACACATTCAGGTATTCCACTACCACCCGAATGTCATTCACGGTCTGCTTTTCTGTAATACCCGAACTTCCAAAATTAATAGAAGCATATTCCATGAGTATCGATTTCTATTATTATGGTTGTTGAAAAAAATTGAATTTAATGGTGGACTAGTTAATCAATGGGCAAGAGTAAATAATTAATTGAGATAATTACTTGGTGGGCTCAAGTGGTTATGATGGGCCAAAGAATTTTAAAAGAAAGTATATAAGGGTGTTTAGGGCACAGCCCCAAAGGCATGATTACTGTTTCATTCATGCAAAGAACATCACTGTGTGTTGTGTGTGCATAACCTCTCGAGAAAACAAAGGAGGAAGGAGTCGAAAATCAAACTTGGACTTAAGGTATTGAAGGGAGAATCATCACGCAATGTTTTTCACTTCATTTTGAGCATGTAGACGTCAATTCCTACTCTATTAGAATGGTAAATGCTTTATGGACATCTAGGTTTTGGGATTGTAGTATATAAAAGAAAAACCAGGAAGAAATCAAAGCTAAACCCATTGATACTTGGTGAAATGTAAATCTTTCTAAAAAGGAATTGTTTAAATGGATGGAGAAATGTTTTACAATAAAAATGAAATGTTTTGGTTGAGTTTTGGAAAAGTTAGATTTTTGGAAATGGGGTTTATGAGATGCACGTGGAGTCTGACCAAGAAGATGAATCGTCCGTCTTTCAGCCTATATATGTGCTATCCGACTTTAAGCCTATATATGCTATCCGACTTTCAGTCTATATATGTACTATTCGACGTTCAACCTATATGTGTTACTCGACCTTCGGTTTATATGTATGATCCGACCTTCAGTTGGCATGTATGATCCGACTTTCAGTTGGCATGTACGATGTGACTTATGATTTCTAATGTGATACGACATACGGGGACTTTACTTGTGGTCCGGATTTTGTTGAGTCACATGGGACTTGATCCGACTTTTTAGATGAAGGTCGCATGGGACTTGGTCCGACTTTTGGGACCTCATCCGACGTTTGTAATTGTTATGGTCCGACTTTATTACTTTATTTGTTGTACAAGTTAGGGAGCCTAGTATGAAGGACCTCTGATAAGTTTATAAACGAGCAAACGATGGGACCATTCACTTTAGTGATGGGAATGAAGAGACCCTTTACTCCGGAGAAGGGAATGATGAGACCGTTCAGTTTGGTAACGGGAATGATGAGACCATTCACTTCTGTCACGGGAATGATGGGACCGTTCACTTCGGTGATGGAAATGATGTGACCGTTCCCTTCGGTGGCGGGAATGTGGGACCGTCAACTACGGTAGCGGGAATGAGGGACCGTCTACTATGATAGCGGGAATGAACGAGGTGGCATGTGTAAAACAAGTTGATGATGTGATGTTTGGTTTTAGTTGTATGTAAAGTACTCGCTAATCTTTGTACTTACGTTTAGTTCAATTGTTACTATGGGATGTAATTCATATTCAACAGTATCAGACTAGGTTGACTTCCGTATTTCCTAATTAAAAAAAATTTGGGACGTTACAACTTGGTATCAGAGCTTCAGTTTAAGAGATTCGAAAATGTTTCCACCTGTTTGGACTTAAACCTTGGTTCGTAAACAATTGTAAATAACACATTCGAAACCTTTTCAAGTGTAAATATTTACCATAAGCTATCGGCTGGAGCTAGTCCGGGTGGTTACAAGTGAGACGTAAGGTATACAATTAATAAATGATGATTATGTTTACATGAATTTTAACACTGAAACTATTTTAGTAAGAATAGTGATGATATAGCATTGCCTTGTTGACAAATGATTATGCATATACGAGACCCTATGTGTTTTATGAGATGACTGATACATGGGCCAAGCCAGTGAATCGGGATTTCTACTCGTAATGAACAGATTTGATACGTGTAGCGTGCTTGTAATAACAGGGCCCATATTATTATCTGCACACGACATTTGTTGAAACTTGTCAAAACCGGGAAATCTTGTGAATCCGGTGAGGGCTACTTGTAGGAATATAATGCCTATAGCTAGGGTTCCTTAGAACGCCTAGGGTTGCCTAATAAGCTATGTTGATCATGTGAACTATGCGAAATATGTGAAACATGGACTGATATAGTGTTGAGGATTAAATAGCAATGCCGCTTGTTAATTAAGTGCACTGTCTATACATCCAGTATGGTGACTACGAGAAATCGATCTGTGATACCAACGGGTTTTGGAAACCCACTGGATGGGGAGAATGCTAGTGTAACGGGGGAGAGGGACCCTCGCGCGCAACCAAAACTAAATGAACCTGAGAATGTGGCTCCGTAGAATGTTGTACTAGAAAATGCGTTGAATGAGGAGGAATATGGGGATTCGGCTATGACCAAATTGGTGACCACTATGGTTACCAACACACTGAAAGAGTTGCTGCCTAAGATTGTAGAGGATTTGAAGCATGACATGTGAACTATGATTGACCAGAAGCTGGGAGCCTTATGGGCTTCAAAGGAAGTTACTGCAACAGTCATTGTCGCTCAACCAACAACCCCAACCACTAAGTAGGTGGCTCTGGGGGGAACCTTTCAGGATTTCTCGGCTTATCAACTGCTCCTTTTTTATGGAGTGCCAGACCATGTGCAAAGCAGTAGATGGGTCTCAGCAATAGAGGGAGCCTTCTTTACCAGTTGTTGCACCGAAGACTCAAAGGTTTGGTTTGCTTCTAACTTCCTAACGGGAGCGGCCAAGGACTGGTAGAATCTGCTGAGGAAGATGAAAGGTGAGACAATCGCGAGCATGACATGGGAAGAATTTACAGCATTGTTTTACGAGGAGAATACTCCCAAGGTAGTGGTGGAGTGTGTGATGGATGAATTTATGAAGCTCACACAGACCACGGAGACTGTCAATCAAATCACTACGGTGTTTAAAGAAAAACTAATGTATTGCCCCGCATATGCAAGTGACGAGAGAATGCAGATTCACAGGTATACGCAAATGCTGACGGAGGATATCCAAGAGTTTGTATCGAATGGTCAGTATGCTACTCTGGATCAACTGATTGAGGGAGCGCGTAAGATGGAGTTATACTTAATGGAGAGAAACTAGAAAAGGTCAGCGGACCGAGCAGCCTTGGTTAACAATAATAGGAGAAAACTGTTCAAGAAGCGGAATGTTGAAAGTTTCAAGCCCGCCGGAAGAAACCCAGGGGAAAGGTGTGGGAAATGTGGAAAGGGGCACACGAGGAAGTGCCGGGTTGGAACTGTGAATTGTTTTGATTTTGGGAAGAGTGGGCATACGGGAAGGATTGTAGGGTCCACTTGAATGTGTTCTTCAAGTTTAACAAACTAGGGCACCGCATGGCTGAGTGCCCCCAAGTAACTCGGGGTAGCGGGAAGCCCGCCTTGTAACCACCACTCCAAATCACGAAAAGAGAAAAAGGAAAGAAACTAGAAGTCCCAAAGCCTCAGGGACGTGCATTCAAGATGACTGTGGAAGAGAGCAAGAAAGAGCCCAATGTGATTGCAGGTACATTTATTGTTAACTCTCTGCGTGCACTTGTATTATTTGATTCTGGGGCAAGTCAGTCCTTTGTTTCTTCTTCTTTTTGTAATAAATTAGTAATAGAGCCGGTGAAGTTAGAGACACAATTAGAGGTAGAAATAGCCGATGATAATGCCTAGTGTGTTACCACTGTTTATAGAGGTAACGTGTAAGTGATAGACGATGTAAAGTTTACTATAGACCTTCTCCCAACCCCCATGAGAGAATTTCAAGTGGTAGTGGGAATAGACTGGTTGGGTCGTCATCAGGCCAACATCTTGTGTAAGCAAGGAATCATACGGATTCAGAATCCAAGTAGGGGAAAAATCTCTATCTATGGTAAACGATAAAAGGGATTGACAACGTGCTCTACCGTAATAAAGGCTGCAAAGTATCTACGTAAGGGTTGCACGACATTTATAGCTCATGTGGTGGACTCGAGAATGGAAAAGAAGAAATTGACAATTGCAGATGTACTAGTGGTATGCGACTATTCGGAGGTGTTCCCTAAGATTTACTTGGAATACCGCCGGATATTCAAGTGGAGTTTCATATAGACTTAGTGCCGGGGGTTGCCCCTATCGCCAAGGCACCATACCGGCTAGCACCGCCGGAGATGCAAGAGTTGATGTCACAACTTCAGGAATTGCTCAATAAGGGTTTTATACGACCAATTAGCTCACCGTGGGGAGCGCCGATCCTTTTTGTTGGAAAAGAAAGATGCAACCTTCAAGATATGCATAGACTACCGCGAACTCAACATGGTGATAGTAAAGAATAGATATCCACTACCAAGGATTGACGACTTGTTCGATTAGCTGCAAGGAGCGGCTTGCTTTTCAAAGATAGACCTACGATCCTAGTATCATCAATTAAAGGTCCGGGAAGACGATATGGCCAACATAGCTTTTCACACGCGCTATGGGAACTTCGAGTTTGTGGTTATGCCCTTCGGACTTACAAACGCACCGGTAGCATTCATGGATCTAATGAACCACGTGAACAGACCTATGGTCGATAAGTCAGTAATAGTATTCACTGAAAACATCGTGATTTACTCAAAGACCAAGGCTGATCATGAGAACCATTTACGAGAAGTACTTGAAACCTTGATGAGGGAAAAGTTGTACGCAAAGTTTTCTAAATGCGAATTCTGGCTGTGGGAGGTTCAATTTCCCGGGCATTTGGTTGATCAAGAAGGGATTAAGGTCGACCCCGCAAAGATCGAGGCTGTGATGAATGGGAGACGCCAAAGAGTCGTATGGAAATCTGAAGCTTTCTAGGGTTTGCAGTTTACTACCGGAGGTTTATCAAGGATTTCTCCAAAATAGCCGTGCCTTTGACAAAACTGACGAAGAAGAGCGTTCGTTTCGATTAGGGAGAAAAACAACATAAAGCATTCGAAACCTTCTGAGGCAAATTTTGTGAGGCCCCAATACTGACTTTACCGGAGGGGATGGAGAATTTGGTACTTTATTGCGATGCATCACATGTGGGACTTTGTTGTGTTTTGATGCAAAGAGGAAAAGTGATCGCCTACGCCTCAAGACAACTGAATCAGCACGAGTGTAACTACCCGACTCATGATCTGGAACTGGTGGTCGTAGTATTCGTGCTCAAATTGTGGGACAATATTTATACAGAGTCAGGTGCACCATCTATACGGATTATAAAAGCTTAAAGTATTTCGCTGATGAAAAGAATCCGAACATGCACCAGCGGCGATGGCTATACTTAGTCAAGGTATATGATTGCGAGATTCTATATCACCCTAGAAAGGCCAACGTCGTGGCGGACGCTCTCAGTCGCAAGGTGAACCATGTATTGGATGTGAAATGTTTAAGGATGACGGTTGCAACCTCACTATTCGAAACGATTTTGGCAACCCAAACTGAAGCAATCAAGGAGGAAAACCATAAAACCGAACGGGTTAAGGGACAGATGGCACTGATGGTCAACAACAGTCGTGGATTATGGACCTAATATGGGAGAATCTAGGTACCAAGGACTACAAATATTCGAAATCTCATCTTAGATGAAGCACACAAGTCGAAATTCTCAATACACCCGTGAACCACAAAAATGTAAAGAGACTTAAGGATGTATTATTGGTGGCCAGGGATGAAAAGAGATGTAGCTAAGTACGTAGAGAAATGCCTCGCGTTCTTACGGGTGAAAGCCAAACACCAGCGACCGCATGGTAAACTAGAACCTCTGGAAATACCTGTGTGGAAAAGGGAACACATAACAATGGACTTGATTATGAATCTACCTAAAACACCTAGGAGCTACGACGCAATCTGGGTAGTGGTTTACCGATTAACTAAGAGTGCTCATTTCATACCGATCTGAGAAGCCAATTCATCCGAGAAATTGGCCGATATATACGTGAAGGAAGTGGTCTTAAGGAATGGGGTGCCAGTGTCTATTATTTCTGATCGAGCTGTGCGGTTCACATCTAGGTTTTGGAGAAAGTTTCACGTGGACATACTGAGGGCTTGTGTGATCGATTTCGGGGGAAGCTGGGATTTGTACTTGCCCCTAGCAGAGTTTTCGTACAATAACAGTTATCACGCGAGTATTGGTATGCCCCGGTACAAGATGGTGTAGGGAAGAAAGTGTAGGACCCGATCTGTTGGGGTGAGGTGGGATAGAAAGAGCTTAGTAGCATGGAAATAGTGTAGAAAACATTGGAATACGTCGAGCAAGTTCGTGAACAACTCAAAGCGGCTCAAAGCCGATAGAAAAGCTACGTAGATAAACCAAGGTCATTATTGGAATTCCAAGTGGGAGACTATGTATTGCTTAATGATGAGACCGTTCACTTCGGTGACGGGAATGATGAGACCATTCACTTTGGTGATGGGAATGATAGGACCGTTCACTTCGGTGACGGAAATGATGGGACATTTCACTTCGGTGAGGGGAATGATGAGACCATTCACTTCGGTGACTTTAATGAAGAGACCGTTCACTTCCGTGACGGGAATGATGGGACCGTTCACTTGGGTGACGGGAATGATGAGACCATTCACTTTGGTGGCCGGAATGTGGGACCGTCTATTACGGTAGCTGGAATCAGGGACCGTCTACTGTGGTAGCGGGAATGAATGAGGTGGCATGTGTAAAACAAGTGGATGATGTGATGCTTGGTTTTAGTTGTATGTAAATTACTCGTTAAGGTTTGGGCTTACAGTTGTTGTTTAAACCCGCTTTTAAGGTGTTGACCACGACTGGGCTGCAGCTCGTGCTTGATAGCTCATCTCCACAATATATTAATTTCCATTACATTTAAACGATTATTGCTATTTTAATTCAATACTTTAGTTCAATTGTTACTTTGGGATGTAATTCATATTTAACAATATCATACTAGAGTTGACTTCCGTATTTCCTAATTAAAAAAAAATTGGGATGTTACATTTTCTTTCTTTCCATCAATAACATACGCCATATAAGATTTGCATCCCTTATCTAATGCCATCTTAGCCTTTAAACATGAATTGACTAGGATAACAGACCCAACTTTCTCACCCCTTGCTACAACACGTGAGCCATCTGCCAATGGAAATGAGATCAACTTCTTATGACACTTAATACTAGCTTGATTCAGACTAAGCCAATCCATTCGGAGCACCACATCAAAAGCAGACAATGGCATAACAAGAAAATAAACAGGAAAGGATGCACCATCTATATCCGTCTTAGCTCTAGCCACAGCAGTCGTGACCGGAACCATCATACCATCTGCTACTTCTACTTCTAAGGAACTAGAAAGCTTATAAACGGGCATATTCAGTTTAGCACAAAATTCCACTAAAACAAATGAGCGATTAGCTCCAGAGTCAAATAATACTCTAGCAGGAGTAGAGTTTATCAAAATATACCTGTGACAACATCATACGTTGTAGTGGCATCATCCACCGTCATTTTAAAAGCCCTACCCTCAGCCGTGGGTGGGTTCTTTCTTTTTTGACCTAATGCTGAGGATGATCCCCCAACTGTTCTTTCTCCTGACCCCGTACCAGCCTTCTTTCCAACTTGGCACTCACCTACTTTGCGCCCCTCTTTCTGACAGTTCAAGCAAACATTCCTTGGAAACCGGCAATTCTTAAAATCTGGACCAAACTGACCACACTTCACATATCTCAAATTTTGCGGTGTACATTGACCATGGTGATAGGAGTTACACCTACCACACCACGGTGCTCGTTGAGTCGACCCACCTGAAGTAGGTCTCTTATTCTAATCTCCCTGCCTGGAACCACTCTTCCCTCCCTACCTTTGCTAAGTATTCTAATGTTCAAACCTAGATTTATGTTGAGAAATCCTATCCCTACTCTGCTTGTTTCTTGCTCTAATATCCCGTTCAGCCGACTTGGCTAAAGTGAAAGCTTGGGATAGAGTGCTGGCCCATCTAGTGCTGTTGCGGTAGTCAGGGAGCAAAGCTCCCACAAAATGTTGAATTTGCGATGACTCATCTGGCTCCCACTACTTCACAAACCTCAATCTCTCGTTGAATTGACTAATCAATTTATCAACTGACATGTACCTAGTCATCTGCAAATCCATAAACTCCTTCATGATATATGCAATCTCAAAAGAACTACAATACTACTCGCACAGTTTCTCTTGGAATTGATCCCAAGTAATAATCTCCTGTTAATGTTTAGTAAATTTCCCTATCAAAGAATCCCACCACACCATCGCATCTCCCTTTAACATCTGTAACATCCAAAAATACGGCTTACTTGTGAGCAGGTCAATGGTAAGTAAGAACGTGTTTCTTTTGAGAGTATTGATATTAATTTTGTGATTAAATGAATAATTGATATCTCATGATTTTATGAATTAGATTAACTAGGTTAATACAAGAGTTGTAGAAAATACCTCGTTGGGTGTTAAATTAATTAGTTAAGAAAAATTAATTAATTAGAAATGGTGATGCCACCTCATGTTATTATAAATGGTGGAATAGGTGTGTTTGTGATGACGTATGTGAGTATGTACGTACGTACGTATGTATGTATGAATGCATGTATGGATGAATTGATAGTCAAGTAACACCTCATGCTTGTTAAGATTTAGTTGGGAAAATACTATTAGAATATGCCCACTGACACACACGAGTTGTATCACTGCCGATGAGGCATAGGCCTATTGGGTCACACGCCAAGTATTGATTCCGACAACACCTTTGAGAAAGAGAGAGAGAAGATGCTAAAATTGGTTTTGGTTGGGCCGGGCACGGCCATGCCTTATGAAGGTAAGATCATGCCCTATGACAGGTACGGGCCCAAGGCCGGCGTGCCTAGAGCGTACCCATAGGGGCCGGCACGGGTGAGCCTTGTGGAGGTACGGCCGTGCCTAGTGCGAAAGCACGAGCCCAAGTCGGGCGTGACTTGGATGTGCCCGTAGGCTGGCACGGGCGTGCCCCGTGAGGCACGGCCATGCCTCATGCTGAAACAACCTATTAAATTAGCCTTTTAATACTAGATTAATGGAGTATTCATGACTATTGATGGTCATTACTCCTAGATCGGTTATAAACGTTTTTAGGCTTCAATGTGGAGTCTATATAAGTTCAAATGAGCTTATGGAACATGGTTGGTTACTACTAGTTGCTACTAGTTGTTTTTGATACATGAACTTGTAACTTATTTGTTAGTTCATGCACTCTCTCAAGGCAAACACACTTGAAGATTAGTAACAAGGTACTATTGATATTCAAGTTGTTTTAAGTTATTGGTGGAGCTTTCGGCAGCGTCCAAACATAGCTAGCACATGGGGATAATCACCACGTGGTGTGGATACCGATAGTGGTAGACTACTTTGTGTACACATCCAACAAAGGCGATAAGAAGAAGATATATTTTGAATGGTATAATTCCTATCACTTCTTCTCTTTGTTTTACTTTCTTTGTCATGTCTAGATTTTGGTCCGCTTGGTGGGAGTTGAATGGTTCACAAACGAAATTTTTTTTGCCGTCACGGTTGTGCCTCGTGGTGGTACGGCGATGCCTAGTGCGAAAGCATGAGCCCAAGTCGGGTGTGACTTGGGTGTGCCTGTGGGCAGGCACGGCCGTGCCTCATGCTGAAACAGCCTATTAAACTAGCCTTTTAAGACTAGATTAATGGAGTATTCATGACTATTGATGGGCAATACTCCTAGATCGGTTATAAACATTTTAGGCATCAATGAGGAGTCTATATAAGTTCAAATGAGCTTATGGAACATGGTTGGTTACTACTAGTTGCTAGTAGTTATTTTTGATACATGAACTTGTAACTTAAATGTTAGTTCATGCTCTCTCTCAAAGCAAACACACTTGAAGATTAGTAACAAGGTACTATTGATATTCAAGTTGTTGTAAGTTATTGGTGGAGCTTTTGGCGGCGTGCAAACATAGCTAGCACATGGGGATCATCAACACTTGGTGTGGATACCGATAGTGGTACACTACTTTGTGTACACATCCAACAAAGGCGATAAGAAGAAGATATATTTTGAATGGTATAATTCCTATCTCTTCTTCACTTTGTTTTACTTTCTTTGTCATGTCTAGAGTTTTGGTCCGCTTGGTGGGCGTTGAATGGTTCACAAACGAAATTTTTTTTGCCGTCACGGGTGTGCCTCGTGGTGGTACGGCGATGCCTAGTACGAAAGCACGAGCCCAAGTCGGGCGTGACTTGGGTGTGGTCGTGCCTCATGCTGCAACATCCTATTAAACTAGTCTTTTAAGACTAGATTAATGGAGTATTCATGACTATTGATGACCAATACTCCTAGATCGGTTATAAATGTTTTAGGCTTCAATGTGGAGTCTATATAAGTTCAAATGAGCTTATGGAACATGGTTGGTTACTACTAGTTACTAGTAGTTGTTTTTGATACATGAACTTGTAACTTATTTCTTAGTTCATGCTCTCTCTCAAAGCAAACACACTTGAAGATTAGTAACAAGGTACTATTGATATTCAAGTTGTTGTAAGTTATTGGTGGAGCTTTTGGTGGCGTGCAAACATAGCTAGCACATGGGGATCATCAACACTTGGTGTGGATACCGATAGTGGTACACTACTTTGTGTACACATCCAACAAAGGCGATAAGAAGAAGATATATTTTGAATGGTATAATTCCTATCTCTTCTTCTCTTTGTTTTACTTTCTTTGTCATGTCTATAGTTTTGGTCCGCTTGGTGGGCGTTGAATGGTTCACAAACGAAATTTTTTTTGCCGTCACGGGTGTGCCTCGTGGTGGTACGGCGATGCCTAGTGCGAAAGCACGAGCCCAAGTCGGGCGTGACTTGGGTGTGGCCGTCCCTCATGCTGCAACATCCTATTAAACTAGTCTTTTAAGACTAGATTAATGGAGTATTCATGACTATTGATGACCAATACTCCTAGATCGGTTATAAACGTTTTAGGCTTCAATGTGGAGTCTATATAAGTTCAAATGAGCTTATGGAACATGGTTGGTTACTACTAGTTACTAGTAGTTGTTTTTGATACATGAACTTGTAACTTATTTCTTAGTTCATGCTCTCTCTCAAAGCAAACACACTTGAAGATTAGTAACAAGGTACTATTGATATTCAAGTTGTTGTAAGTTATTGGTGGAGCTTTTGGTGGCGTGCAAACATAGCTAGCACATGGGGATCATCAACACTTGGTGTGGATACCAATAGTGGTACACTACTTTGTGTACACATCCAACAAAGGCGATAAGAAGAAGATGTATTTTGAATGGTATAACTCCTATCTCTTCTTCTCTTTGTTTTACTTGTTTTGTATTGTCTAGAGTTTTGGTCCGTTTGGTGGGCATTGAATAGTTCACAAACGAAAGTTTTTTTGCCGGCACACGCGTGCCTCGTGGATGTACGGTCATGCCTAGTGCGAAAGCACGATCCCAAGTCGGGCGTGACTTGAGTGTGCCCGTAGGCTGGCACGGGTGTGCCCTGTGAGGCCTCATGCTGAAACAGCCTCATGCAGAAACAGCCTATTAAACTAGCCTTTTAAGACTAGATTAATGGAGTATTCATGACTATTGATGGGCAATACTCCTAGATCGGTTATAAACGTTTTAGGCATCAATGAGGAGTCAATATAAGTTCAAATGAGCTTATGGAACATGGTTGGTTACTACTAGTTGCTAGTAGTTCTTTTTGATACATGAACTTGTAACTTATATGTTAGTTCATGCTCTCTCTCAAAGCAAACACACATGAAGATTAGTAACAAGGTACTATTGATATTCAAGTTGTTGTAAGTTATTGGTGGAGCTTTTGTCGGCGTGCAAACATAGCTAGCGCATGGGTGTGACATTCGGCAACAAATTTCCCAGGTTAGCCATTAGAAATTCTAATTTTAAGCCTAGTATGACTAAAAATAGTAATTATGACTTAAATACATCCATAATAATATTAGATTTCGTAGAAATCCCGTCTATATGGTTAGAACCTTCCGGAGCTCGAAGAATCGAATTATTACGAGTCAAGAATTACAAATCAGGTACAATAATAAAAATAATATCAATTAAAATAAATAAATAAATTATGATAAATATAAATAAGTTAAAATATAAAACATATAAAAATAAACTCATAAAAGTAATAAAAACTTTGTAATTAAAAGATTTAAACAAAATCAACAATTATACAAAATTCATTTAAACCAATTACACTTAATTATTCAAAAAATAATAATAAAAGAAACCCCCCCCCCCCCATGAGGCCGGCCACCCTACCCCCCCCCCCCTCAAATTTCTCTTGCCTCCTTCTCTTTCCAAGAACCACCACTTGATCTCCCCCATGCTCTATATAAGCCTCCTACTACTCCTTATCATTTCCTTTACCACCACACTCCATCTCTTCTCTTTTCTCTCTTCTTCTTTCACCAACAAATATCTCCCAAGAACATCAAAGTCTTGATCATCTTTTGAAGATCAAACACTAAATCAAAGAAAAGAGTTTGTAAGATGATCATAAACCCCCAAACAGACGGACAATCGGAGAGGACTATTCAAACGCTGGAAGATATGTTACGTGCTTGTGTGTTAGATTTTGGTGGGAGCTGGGACTCGCATTTGCCACTGGTTGAATTTTCATACAATAATAGTTATCACACCAGTATCCGGTGTGCACCCTATGAAGCATTGTACGGACGCAAATGTAGATCCCCGCTCAGCTGGTTGGAAATCGGAGACCGACAATTGTCCAGACCAGACGTCGTACAGGAAACCACTTATAAGATAAAGATTATCAGGGAAAGGCTCAAAACCGCTAGGGACCGACAAAAGAGCTACGCCGACAATCGCAGGAAACCCCTAGAGTTTCAAGTTGGCGATAAAGTCCTACTAAAGATATCACCTTGGAAAGGGATAGTGCGTTTTGGTAAAAAGAACAAGTTAAGTCCCAGGTATGTTGGGCCGTTCGAGATAATCGAAAGGATCGGACCGGTAGCCTACAAGCTAAAACTGCCACAAGAACTGAGCGCCATCCATGACACGTTCCATGTGTCGAATTTAAAGAAATGCCAAACGGAGGAAACCTTAGTCTTACCCTTAAAAGATGTGCAAGTTGATGACCGGTTGCACTTTGTAGAAGAACCAATCGAAATCCTTGACCGGGAGGTCAAAAGACTAAGGAGAAGCAGGATCCCCATCTTAAAAATTCGTTGGAACTCAAGGCACGGACCTGAATACACTTGGGAGCAAGAGGATTATATGAAACTCAAATATCCACACCTCTTCGCCAAAAAGCAAGTCCAAGACGTCAACGATTAATTTCGGGACGAAATTCTTTTAATCAGGGGAGACTGTGACATTCGGCAACAAATTTCCCAGGTTAGCCATTAGAAATTCTAATTTTAAGCCTAGTATGACTAAAAATAGTAATTATGACTTAAATACATCCATAATAATATTAGATTTCGTAGAAATCCCGTCTATATGGTTAGAACCTTCCGGAGCTCGAAGAATCGAATTATTACGAGTCAAGAATTACAAATCAGGTACAATAATAAAAATAATATCAATTAAAATAAATAAATAAATTATGATAAATATAAATAAGTTAAAATATAAAACATATAAAAATAAACTCATAAAAGTAATAAAAACTTTGTAATTAAAAGATTTAAACAAAATCAACAATTATACAAAATTCATTTAAACCAATTACACTTAATTATTCAAAAAATAATAATAAAAGAAACCCCCCCTCCCCCATGAGGCCGGCCACCCTACCCCCCCCCCCCCCTCAAATTTCTCTTGCCTCCTTCTCTTCCCAAGAACCACCACTTGATCTCCCCCATGCTCTATATAAGCCTCCTACTACTCCTTATCATTTCCTTTACCACCACACTCCATCTCTTCTCTTTTCTCTCTTCTTCTTTCACCAACAAATATCTCCCAAGAACATCAAAGTCTTGATCATCTTTTGAAGATCAAACACTAAATCAAAGAAAAGAGTTTGTAAGATGATCATAAACCCCCAAACAGACGGACAATCGGAGAGGACTATTCAAACGCTGGAAGATATGTTACGTGCTTGTGTGTTAGATTTTGGTGGGAGCTGGGACTCGCATTTGCCACTGGTTGAATTTTCATACAATAATAGTTATCACACCAGTATCCGGTGTGCACCCTATGAAGCATTGTACGGACGCAAATGTAGATCCCCGCTCAGCTGGTTGGAAATCGGAGACCGACAATTGTCCAGACCAGACGTCGTACAGGAAACCACTTATAAGATAAAGATTATCAGGGAAAGGCTCAAAACCGCTAGGGACCGACAAAAGAGCTACGCCGACAATCGCAGGAAACCCCTAGAGTTTCAAGTTGGCGATAAAGTCCTACTAAAGATATCACCTTGGAAAGGGATAGTGCGTTTTGGTAAAAAGAACAAGTTAAGTCCCAGGTATGTTGGGCCGTTCGAGATAATCGAAAGGATCGGACCGGTAGCCTACAAGCTAAAACTGCCACAAGAACTGAGCGCCATCCATGACACGTTCCATGTGTCGAATTTAAAGAAATGCCAAACGGAGGAAACCTTAGTCTTACCCTTAAAAGATGTGCAAGTTGATGACCGGTTGCACTTTGTAGAAGAACCAATCGAAATCCTTGACCGGGAGGTCAAAAGACTAAGGAGAAGCAGGATCCCCATCTTAAAAATTCGTTGGAACTCAAGGCACGGACCTGAATACACTTGGGAGCAAGAGGATTATATGAAACTCAAATATCCACACCTCTTCGCCAAAAAGCAAGTCCAAGACGTCAACGATTAATTTCGGGACGAAATTCTTTTAATCAGGGGAGACTGTGACATTCGGCAACAAATTTCCCAGGTTAGCCATTAGAAATTCTAATTTTAAGCCTAGTATGACTAAAAATAGTAATTATGACTTAAATACATCCATAATAATATTAGATTTCGTAGAAATCCCGCCTATATGGTTAGAACCTTCCGGAGCTCGAAGAATCGAATTATTACGAGTCAAGAATTACAAACCAAGTACAATAATAAAAATAATATCAATTAAAATAATTAAATAAATTATGATAAATATAAATAAGTTAAAATATAAAACATATAAAAATAAACTCATAAAAGTAATAAAAACTTTGTAATTAAAAGATTTAAACAAAATCAATAATTATACAAAATTCATTTAAACCAATTACACTTAATTATTCAAAAAAAAATAATTAAAGAAAACCCCCCCCCCCCCCCCATGAGGCTGGCCACCCTACCCCCCCCCCCCCCCCCCCTCAAATTTCTCTTGCCTCCTTCTCTTCCCAAGAACCACCACTTGATCTCCCCCATGCTCTATATAAGCCTCCTACTACTCCTTATCATTTCCTTTACCACCACACTCCATCTCTTCTCTTTTCTCTCATCTTCTTTCACCAACAAAAATCTCCCAAGAACATCCAAGTCTTGATCATGTTTTGAAGATCAAACACTAAATCAAAGAAAAGAGTTGGTAAGATGATCATAAAACACTCATCTCTACACTTCAACCTCTCTTCTCTTCTTCTTTCTTCTTTCTTTTATTTATTTTCTTTGTTGTTCATCTTATTTCCTTTATTTATATATATATAATCATGTAAATATAAACATCCTACCAATGTTGTAAGGAGAACATGAAATGTGCATCATCCTACCGTTGTTGTATGGAACTTAATCAACTAAAAATCAAGAAAATAAAACTTTGATCATGCATGTGTTTCATCTTAACAAATGTTGTAAGGAACACATAAAATGTGTATCATCCTACCATTGTTGTAAGAACACATGGATTATCAAAGCTTATACTCATACAATATGATTATTCATGAATATAAACATGTTATATTAAAGTTATGACCCATAAGCAAAAAGAATCACAAATCTGGCAGAATCTGATGTTAGAACTCCCCACTTGTTTTTGTTATATCTGGAGTTCTAGGTATCAAAATTAGTTGATTCTTTTGGATAATCTTAGTTAAAAGTGTTACCTTTCATTTAAACCTGGATTTACTAATTTTCATGAACGTTTGATCCTTCAAACATATTTAAAAAGACCCATATGTTGAATCTGGAAATCTGGCAGATTTAGAAGGGTACACTTTAAACGCGTGTAACTTACTCATTCTTAGGTCAAAATACGTCTAGTTTTTTTTAAAAGTTTACTCTTTGAGTAGTGGTTATTTCCCAGTTTGAATCATGTAAAAAGGAGGTCGTATGAGCCCTAAACAGACGTTTTAGTAACAACATGTCATCCAGACACTGATCAGTGGACATCCTATACACTTTTAATTATTACAAATACTAAACATGGATTATAAATTCCTATATTTTTACTGGACATTCTAGAAACATGTATTAAGATTATATTAAAATATCAAACCTTAATATGACTCCTAAATTACAGTTTTTAATTTTTAAAGTTCAACTCAAAGAACTGAAAATTTCAGTGAACACTTATGAATTATGGAAAAATAGAGACAACCTTTAACTATTTAAATAAATAAGTTAACAACAAATAAATAATACAAAATAATAAATAAAATAAGTCTAATAGAGCTACATACCTTTTATATTAGGAAAGGAGCTTCGGTAGGAACAAGAAATCCTTACAAGAAAACACCATTGCATACCGAGTGAGTATCATAGCCCCTTTTTACCGAGTGAGTATCATAGCCCCTTTCATGAAAAGTTTATTTCCTATCTTCTTATTTATTTCAAATATTATTTTGAGCACTTATGGTATTATTCTTTGATGTGCTTGGGTGATCGTTGTAAGGCCCTTTCGTTGGACATTATTCCTTAACTCCGCTAGTGAGCCGATGGTATTTGTAAGTAGCGCTATTTGGAGATTCCAACGTCTCCCATTTATGGTTGACGAACTATAGATGTACTTTACCCCTACTAACGTCATTTAATATAGGCGTTAGGTTTATCATGGGCAATTGGTTGTCGGCTAGGTTGGATAATGGCTCAAGCAACAAACCATCATAGTCTATTACTACCATGTGCAACGTATTGGGCAATATAATACATCTTCTATCATTATTTCATACTTGGATTTTTATCCAAAAACTTCCATCAATTATTTAAACTTTTCTCATGCAAAAGATATTTTGTGCATACATTAAAAACCTATGAACTCACCAACTCTAGTAGTTGACCCTTTTCTTTTACCCGTGCTTTCAGGTGACCGCCGTTAGGTACCTTATGCTTACAAACATGATGCGTGGCATCTACATCTTCATCGTCACATTTTATAAAAATAATATCTATTTTATTTACGCATCGTACAAGACAATGTCCTTTAAATATTATTCGGTTGTGTAACTTTTATTTATGTTTCATCCGAACTACTTATTTTGTTAAGTCAATATAATGGTTATTATCTATTTACCTTGTGCGATGATATCTTGTGTTGTGACACCTCGTGTTTCCGCTTTAGCGGGGTGTGACAGATTTTGTATCAGAGCCTAAGGTTATAGAGAATGTTGTTTTTCTTATGGGGGGAAAACAACAACTATGACCAAAGGTTTATAAAAATAATTTTTCCAAATAATTTGTTTAAAATGCATCAAGTGTATTGATAATATAATTAAGCTGAGTACCACATTGTTATACCTCAATTAGACAAAGCTTGATCACCTATGTCTAATTTAGCTATGTACGATATGGCACTTAGGTTAGTTATAATAAAAATATACTTAGAAACAAAATTTTATTTACTTTCTTTCTAGATCATGATCATTGTGTGTGTGCATGAGCATAACATTCATATATAGACAATTTAAGTTATGAATTTAGTAAATAAGTCTATTCAAACCTTGCAGATCATGTCAAGCAAAAGTGAACCTACCGAGAACGGCCAAAGATCTTCTACCGATAGTAACCAATCCCCACAATACCAGCTGCCTGAAGGGTTCTTAGAACCCCTACGTAGACCTGTAAGGATCTTTGACATTCCCTTCTCCCAACCAAACCAAAACCCAAACCCCGGAACAACCGGGCCTCGGGTTAGACAAACTGCCCGAAAGAGGGTGGCCATTCCAGTACGAGCAACCGTAGCACCACCCCAGCCTACCATGGGAGAAACTTCCCGGCAGGTGAACGAGCCAGTAAGAGCCCTCACGGGAATCCCGATGATACCTTCATCCGGAATGACCGACGAGGAAAAGAGGAGATTCCACCACATGTCTCTGGAGCTATATAACATGAGAGGCATGTTAGATTACCAAACCTACAGGGTTAGTTCGTGCTTAGACATGGCGGACCTTAACCACCATCACGCAATGCAAGCCTTAGAGGCGGCTCAAGAAGCCCGAAGACTAATTAGGCTAGTGCATACATGCCTAGTTTTAGGGGTTGTGTTGATGATGTTAGTGGGGCTAGCTTACATTGGAATTGGGTGCTAGATGGGTTGGAGTGGATCTACTTTGAGTTTTAATGTCTTTTTCTTTTGTTGATTATGAACTAAAATATCCTATGTTGGTTTGAAGGATGTATGATTGTATGGCTACTATTAACTCCCTATTAATATATATGGCATCGTTTAAAGAGCCGATTTTGGTAATTATTTTGTGCCAAGTGAATGATTGATTATTTAATTAAATCTCGTACTATTAAGTCATATTTAATGCCATGAATGAATTACACACGTTACACATAGAGTAGTATGATAAAACTGATTAGATTGAGTGACTAAAAATCGTCGTGTGATTATGTTCTAGAACGATGCCTCCACGAAGAGCAAACCCCGATTTAGATCAACTTGTCATGGAACAAGTGATTGCAACATTACCCAACATAGTTAGCCAAGTTGCTGCTGGGCTTCAAACAAACCAAGGAGCACCAACCCCAACCCAAGATTGCAACTACAAAACCTTTAGGGCCTGCAACCCTAAAGAATTCTTTGGAACGGAAGGAGGTGTGGGTCTACTAAACTGGATTGAAAGCATGGAATCAGTCATTAGCATCAGTAAATGTACGGAAGCAAACAAGGTGGAGTTTGCAGCATGTCTTCTACAAGGGCGAGCCCTATCGTGGTGGAATATCCAAGCGCAAACGCTTGGAAGAAATGCCGCGCACCAACTCACCTGGGATGCATTCCTCAGGCTATTAAGGGACGAATTTTGCTCGAAGAGTGAAATTCAAAAGCTAGAAGCCGAGCTGTGGAATCATGAAATGATCGGGGATGACATCAACTCCTACACCACCCGATTTCATGATTTGGCCAAGCTGGTGCCGCACTTGGTGACCCCGGAAGAAAACCGTATCGATAGATACATTTGGGGTCTAGCCCCTGAGATCCGGGCAAATGTCACGGCTGCAAACCCCAACACCATCCAAAGTGCGGTAAATCTAGCTACAAGACTTACCCACAATGCCATCCGATCGGGATCGCTTGGGAGCAACAAGGACAAGGGTAAGAGGAAGCATGAGGAGGTGCCGAGGAAGCCATCCGGTGGAGAAGCTGCGAGGACTCAAAAAAGGACTAGAAACTTTGGAGCTCAGGCGCAAGCAGCCGATAAAGGATGGAGATCCTACCCCAAATGTGACAAGTGCCACAAACACCACGAAGGGAAGTTCATGGTGTGCTTTAGGTGTAAGCGGCTAGGACACCTCAGCAAAACTTGCCGAGTAAAGCCATGCTTTAAATGCGGAAGTCTGGAGCACCATGGCACCGTTTGCTCGCGGCCAACTCATGGGGCTAATTATAATCAAGCACGTCCTGCAAGCCAAAGTAACCAAGGAAATCAAGCACGAGGCAGGGTGTTTGAAATTGGAGCAAATGAAGCTAGACAAAACCCTGATGTCGTTACAGGTACGTATCCTCTAAACGGTTATTACGCATCAGTACTATTTGATTCAGGGGCCGATAAAAGCTTCATATCATTAAGATTTAAGTTACGGCTAAATCTAAAAACCATAGAAATGAAAGAGCCTTACACCATTGAATTTGCTAACGGTCAGAAAACTAGCGTTAAGGACATAATCCCTGGTTGTACCTTGGGCTTAGCCGATAAAACATATACCATAGATTTAATCCCACTTGAAATGGGAAGTTTCGACGTAGTTGTTGGGATGGATTGGCTTTCTAGACATCGAGCGGAAATCTGTTGCTTCGAAAAGATCGTCCGAATTCCGATGCCTAATGGTGAGACACTTAAGGTGTATGGAGAAAAATCCGGAAGGAATTTCAAGATAATCTCATCCATCAAGATGAGAAAATGCTTAAGGAAAGGAAACAAGGCATTCCTAGCACATATAATCAATAAGAAAACCTGTGAGAAAAACATTCAAGAAATTCCCGTCGTGCGAAACTTTCTTGAAGTATTTCCGGAAGATTTGCCAGGATTACCCCCGAATCGGAAAGTCGAATTCCATATCGATCTAGTCCCTGGAGCGGCTCCCGTGGCAAAAGCACCATATCGACTCGCCCCATCAGAAATGCAAGAGCTATCGGCACAACTACAAGAATTACTCGACAAAGGTTTCATTCAACCAAGTTCATCCCCTTGGGGAGCCCCAGTTCTTTTCGTCAAAAAGAAGGACGGGTCGCTACGAATATGTATCGACTATCGGGAACTCAACAAGTTAACAATCAAGAACCGATACCCTCTCCCTCGAATCGATGATCTGTTCGACCAACTTGAAGGCGCCAAATATTTTTCAAAAATCGATCTTCGCTCGGGATATCACCAATTGAGAGTTCGCGAAGAAGACGTCCCCAAGACCGCCTTTAGAACCCGCTATGGACATTATGAGTTCTTAGTTATGCCTTTTGGGTTGACTAACGCTCTAGCAGTATTTATGGACTTAATGAATAGGGTCTGTAGACCATATCTAGATAAGTTTGCTATAGTGTTCATAGACGACATCCTCATCTATTCGAGAAGCAAGGAAGATCATGAGCAGCATTTGAAATTAATCTTAACACTACTCAAGGACCAGAAGTTGTATGCCAAATTCTCTAAGTGTGAATTTTGGATCCGAGAAGTACACTTCCTTGGTCATGTAGTTAATTCAAATGGAATTCATGTCGATCCAGCAAAGATCGAAGCAATCAAAAAGTGGGAAGCACCAAAGACGCCAACTGAGATTCGACAATTTCTGGGTCTGGCAGGATATTATAGGCGATTCATCGAAAACTTTTCACGCGTGGCTCAACCATTAACGACTTTGACTCAGAAGGATAAGAAATTCATTTGGGGAGATAAGCAAGAAGAAGCCTTTCAAACCTTAAAGCAAAAGCTATGCAACGCACCTATCTTGGCATTGCCAACTGGATCAGAAAACTTTGTGGTCTATTGCGACGCATCACACCAAGGGTTGGGATGTGTTTTAATCCAAAAAGACAAAGTTATCGCCTACGCTCCGAGACAATTGAAGGTTCATGAGAAAAACTACACTACACATGATTTGGAGCTAGGAGCGGTAGTGTTTGCACTCAAAATATGGAGACACTACTTATATGGCACCAAGTGTACCGTCTACACTGACCATAAGAGTCTCGAGCATATTTTTGATCAAAAGATGCTCAATATGAGACAAAGGCGATGGGTAGAACTACTCAATGATTATGATTGCGAAATCAAATATCACCCAGGTAAGGCCAATGTGGTAGCCGACGCGTTGAGTAGGAAGGAAAGAGTAAAACAAACGAGAGTACAAGCATTAGGAGCTGTTGTGCAAACAAGTCTGAAAGGAAGGATCCTTGAAGCTCAGGAGCAAGCATTAAAAGCAGAAAATCTAAAAGAGGAAACCCTTCGTCATTTGGAGCACAGGTTTGAGATTGGAACTGATGGAGTACGTTACTTCGAAAAGAAGGTTTGGATACCCAAGGTAGATAACATAAGGTTAACGATATTGGATGAGGCACATAAGTCTAAGTATTCTATTCATCCCGGAGCCGATAAAATGTACAAGGATTTGAAGGAATACTATTGGTGGCCCGGAATGAAGAAGGATGTCGCCCTATACGTGGGGAAATGTTTGACTTGTGCAAGGATTAAGGCAGATCACCAGAAACCCTCTGGATTACTGCAGCAACCCAAAATTCTGGAATGGAATGGGAACAGATAACTATGGATTTTGTGACTAAGTTACCCCGATCCGCAAAAGGGTACGATTCCATCTGGGTAGTAGTAGACCGGCTTACAAAGTCAGCACATTTCCTACCTATTCGTGAAGATTACAAGATGGAAAAGCTGGCACGAATCTACATCAATGAGATCGTCATGCGTCATGGAGTGCCCATCTCTATCATCTCGGATAGGGATAGTCGCTTCACTTCCCGATTTTGGCAATCACTTTAGAAAGCATTGGGAACGCGAGTCAATCTTAGCACCTCATACCACCCCCAAACAGACGGACAATCGGAAAGGACTATTCAAACGCTGGAAGATATGTTACGTGCTTGTGTGTTAGATTTTGGTGGGAGCTGGGACTCGCATTTGCCACTGGTTGAATTTTCATACAATAATAGTTATCACACCAGTATCCAGTGTGCACCCTATGAAGCATTGTACGGACGCAAATGTAGATCCCCGCTCAGCTGGTTGGAAATCGGAGACCGACAATTGTCCAGACCAGACGTCGTACATGAAACCACTGATAAGATAAAGATTATCAGGAAAAGGCTCAAAACCGCTAGGGACCGACAAAAGAGCTACGCCGACAATCGCAGGAAACCTCTAGAGTTTCAAGTTGGCGATAAAGTCCTACTAAAGATATCACCTTGGAAAGGGATAGTGCGTTTTGGTAAAAAGAACAAGTTAAGTCCCAGGTATGTTGGGCCGTTCGAGATAATCGAAAGGATCGGACCGGTAGCCTACAAGCTAAAACTGCCACAAGAACTGAGCGCCATCCATGACACGTTCCATGTGTCGAATTTAAAGAAATGCCAAACGGAGGAAACCTTAGTCTTACCCTTAAAATATGTGCAAGTTGATGACCGGTTGCACTTTGTAGAAGAACCAATCGAAATCCTTGACCGGGAGGTCAAAAGACTAAGGAGAAGCAGGATCCCCATCTTAAAAATTCGTTGGAACTCAAGGAACGGACCTGAATACACTTGGGAGCAAGAGGATTATATGAAACTCAAATATCCACACCTCTTCGCCAAAAAGCAAGTCCAAGACGTCAACGATTAATTTCGGGACGAAATTCTTTTAATCAGGGGAGACTGTGACATACGGCAACAAATTTCCCAGGTTAGCCATTAGAAATTCTAATTTTAAGCCTAGTATGACTAAAAATAGTAATTATGACTTAAATACATCCATAATAATATTAGATTTCGTAGAAATCCCGCCTATATGGTTAGAACCTTCCGGAGCTCGAAGAATCGAATTATTACGAGAACATGAAATGTGCATCATCCTACCGTTGTTGTATGGAACTTAATCAACTAAAAATCAAGAAAATAAGACTTTGATCATGCATATGTTTCATCTTAACAAATGTTGTAAGGAACACATAAAATGTGTATCATCCTACCATTGTTGTAAGAACACATGGATTATCAAAGCTTATACTCATACAATATGATTATTCATGAATATAAACATGTTATATTAAAGTTATGACCCATAAGCAAAAAGAATCACAAATCTGGCAGAATCTGATGTTACAACTCCCCACTTGTTTTTGTTATATCTGGAGTTCTAGGTATCAAAATTAGTTGATTCTTTTTGCTAATCTTAGTTTAAAGTGTTACCTTTCATTTAAACCTGGATTCACTAATTTTCATGAACGTTTGATCCTTCAAACATATTTAAAAAGACCCATATGTTGAATCTGGAAATCTGGCAGATTTAGAAGGGTACACTTTAAACGCGTGTAACTTACTCATTCTTAGGTCAAAATACGTCTAGTTTTTTTTAAAAGTTTACTCTTTGAGTAGTGGTTATTTCCCAGTTTGAATCATGTAAAACGGAGGTCGTATGAGCCCTAAACAGACGTTTTAGTAATAACATGTCATCCAGACACTGATCAGTGGACATCCTATACACTTTTAATTATTACAAATACTAAAAATGGATTATAAATTCCTATACTTTTACTGGACATTCTAGAAACATGTATTAAGATTATATTAAAATATCATAGCCCCTTTTTACCGTATTTTATATTATTTTTGGGGTGAAAGCATGTGTATACGTTTCATGAAAAGTTTATTGCCTATCTTCTTATTTATTTCAAATATTATTTTGAGCACTTATGGTATTATTCTTTGATGTGCTTGGGTGATCGTTGTAAGGCCCTTTCGTTGGACATTATTCCTTAACTCCGCTAGTGAGCCGATGGTATTTGTAAGTAGCGCTATTTGGAGATTCCGACGTCTCCCATTTATGGTTGACGAACTATAGATGTACTTTACCACTACTAACGTCATTTAATGTAGGCGTTAGGTTTATCATGGGCAATTGGTTGTCGGCTAGGTTGGATAATGGCTTAAGCAACAAACCATCATAGTCTATTACTACCATGTGCAACGTATTGGGCAATATAATACATCTTCTATCATTATTTCATACTTGGATTTTTATCCAAAAACTTCCATCAATTATTTAAACTTTTCTCATGCAAAAGATATTTTGTGCATACATTAAAAACCTATGAACTCACCAACTCTAGTAGTTGACCCTTTTCTTTTACCCGTGCTTTCAGGGTACCGCCGTTAGGTACCTTATGCTTACAAACATGATGCGTGGCATCTTCATCTTCATCGTCACATTTTATAAAAATAATATCTATTTTATTTACGCATCGTACAAGACAATGTCCTTTAAATATTATTCGGTTGTGTAACTTTTATATATGTTTCATCCGAACTACTTATTTTGTTAAGTCAATATAATGGTTATTATCTATTTACCTTGTGCGATGATATCTTGTGCTGTGACACCTCGTGTTTCCGCTTTAGCGGGGTGTGACAATGGGGATCATCAACACTTGGTGTGGATACTGATAGTGGTACACTACTTTGTGTACACATCCAACAAAGGCGATAAGAAGAAGATATATTTTGAATGGTATAATTCCTATCTCTTCTTCTCTTTGTTTTACTTTCTTTGTCATGTCTAGTGTTTTGGTCCGCTGGTGGGCGTTGAATGGTTCACAAACGAAATTTTTTTTCCTACTTTTGCGTCCGCTGTGTTTATTTGAACCATGAAAAGCCAACAAATACACGTGTTTTGTTTTGTGTGTGGATATACTTGACTAATATTAGCACCTCTTCATTTGATTTACTTGAAAGTCTTGTGTGTGAGTGTGTGTAAAAGTGTATGTGGATAATCATACTTTTGCTTTGAATAACAAGAACTTGGATCGTGGGATTGATAATTGAAGAATAAGGTTATATGTTTGTTATCTTGTGTATACTTTTATAAATTCATGTTGGGTTTTGAGGTTGACGACTAGAAACTCCATTGTTGAAAGTTTGAACAAATTTGATAAATGGGTTTCGATTGTTTAGTTGTTATACATGGATTTGAAGTGTTATAGATGTTTGTTGACATGATATATGAAGTTTAAACATGTTTTGGATAGGTTTTAGTAAGTTTGATTTACTGGTTAATTGTTGTTATTTGATTTTTCTATAGGCTAGAAATTTTGAAGAAGAAAGATGAAACTGGAACATTAATGTTTGTGGCACGACGTTGCTAAGGGTCGCTGCACGACCTAACTTGTTTCGAATTCGTAAGGTTTGTTTAAAGTGTGGTTCGAAGTCAAGTTCAAAGGTTTCACTCAAAACCTCATCGCGGCGCGACATTTAAGGGTCGCGGCGTGATCCTGTAACATTTCGAATTCGAAGTCCCCATTTGAAGAACGCGCTCGAAGTGATGTCGCGACGTGACGCGTTGACTAGTCGCCACGCGATTAGTATTTTGGTGCCAAGAAGCTTTTGTTTGTTTGTTATTTTGCTGCATGTATTGTTGTGGATTATATGTGAAGTAAAAAATGCTATTTATGAGCTTTTGAGATATAAATATATATGTGAATGTATATATATTTATGAATTGGAGACTGACATTGGTATGTTGTGTTCTTAGGAACTGCGAAGACTCAGTGACATTAGACAACTGAGTAAGTGCGATTGAGAATAGAGGTGAGTGGAGGTTTACTCACGAGTGGTGTTGGTGTTAACTATTAATGTTACTTGATATTGAGATGCTAATGCTTTGATAGATTGTTTAGTCTGATATCCGTTGATTAATGATAGTATGATAGACTGTTTTGTCTGTTAATTGCTGATAGTTGACTATTGATTGTTGTTTGAGATCTCTTTGTGTGTTATGGACTTGTGTACATGGTTAATGGTATGTACACAGGGTGTGTGTTGGTGTGACGTGTACGTATGGTTAATGGTATGCGTACATGGTTGTGGAGGTCAGCTAACGTGTGTCATTGGGCAGGGCTTATCTACTGTTTGTTGCACAGTTCTTGATCTTCTAATGAATTCGTTGCAACGGAAGGGGTTTAACTGTACCAAGTAGTCAATAGCTATGGGTAAACCTTTGCTTTGGCCCGCAACGGTTGCACGTTGTATAGAACCGCCGCTCCTCTAGGTTTGTGTGGTTTGTGAGATTTGTTGTTGATTGCTTGTGCTTGATTCTGCTGGTTGTTTGTTTGTAGCTTCCATTCACTTAGCTTTATGCTAATTCCCCACAGTTGATGCTTTTTGCAAGTTTGGTGCATTCAACTACTTAGCTGTGTTTTTGGGAAGGGAAATTTAACCAACACTCTGATATTGTGTTTTGATAAGAGACGAGACGTGTGTTATAAATCTTTTGTAACACAAGTGGATGTTGTGTTTTGTAAACAGTGATTTGTATTTTGTGGGTGTTTGTTTACATGAAATTATGAACACTACCGTAGCGGTTTAAAAAAATGGCTTGAGATTTTTGGTGTTACAAGTTGGTATCAAAGCCTTGGTTTGGTGATACAAGCACGGTTAGAAGTGTTGCATTCCCAAATCTTGTCTTGTGTTGGGTCAAACTTTCCTTGGGGGAATTAGAGTGAATTGGAGATTCTGTGCGTTAGTTAGTATGTTATGTACTAACGGTTTATCTAATGAGTTTCTGAGATACCCCTACTGATACTCCTGCGACCGACACTATGGTTGAGACTCTAGTGGTTGATAGTGTGGATACACTGAGTCATGCGGGTACTTCGGGTTATGAACAGGAAGATGATCGAGAGGAATATATTTTCAAGTTAGAAAATGAACTTCAGGAACTCAGAAATACAATTCGTGGTATGGAAACGGAGAAGATTAATCAGAGTATGTCATCACAGATATCAACAACTATTACCACCCAATCTACTACCTTGGCGGTTACCATTTCCTTTCCTCTAGTAAAGCAAGTGACTCAACCGTTGTTCTTCAATCCTTTCACTTCTCACGGAGATTATCCTTTTGGTTATCCGGGATTTAAATAGCCTTGCACATACAAACAATTTTTAGATTGTAAACCTTCAGAATATCATGGGAGTACTGACTCGAATATAACTTTGAATTGGTTGTGAGAAATGGTAAAAGGATATGCTTTGATTTAGTGGGATTCATTGACTAGTTATTTTAACAAGCAACATGTAACACCGGAAAACTAAAGCAATTTTTTTAAATCGCGTCACGGAAGCTTAATTAAACAATACTTACTTTACATACATTACAAATATTTACAAATCACAACATCTATTTACAAACACAAAACATCAGTCTTGGTGTTACAAAATATACTGGCTCGTTTCCTTTTAAAATATAAAATATATTAGAGCAGGGTCAATTTCTACTTCTACAAACACCACCGACACACAAAGATGCAAAAGCATCAACTGAGGGGAATTAGCACAAAGCTAAGTGAGTAGAAGCTAAACACAAATGCAAACATCAACAGTCAATATCAAAGCGTGTAACCACACAATCAAGAAGACCGGTGGTTCGGCGCAGAATCTCCAACCAATGCCGGCCAAAGCAAAGGTTTACCGATAGCCCTCTACTTAATTGGCACAGTGAAATTCCCCTCTGACACAACACATGCATCAGTAGGACTAGCACTGTTCAATCAACCAGTAGACGAGCCAAGTCCAATTCCACGTATAACTGACTTCTCAAATGCAACTCGATATCATCCCAAGAGTACGTATCGACCAAATAATCATGCAACAGGTATAATCAATCAATCAGACTCAACAGTCTATCAGTCACAAACGCATGCATCACATCAATCATATCAACCATAATATTTACTATTCGCGAGTTAACATCCACTTACCTCGTGATTTCAGACGTGAAACTCAGATAACTAACATCACCGAGTCTTTATATTTCCTAAAAACACAGTAACAACAAAATCAGTCTCGGATATATAAATGTATCTGCCCACATATATTTATATCTCAATTTCTCTTAAACACTAATATTAATCCTCATAAGATAGCATATATAACAAATAACATCAAAGAATCATCCGATAAGAACATATGCTGAAAAATCGGGGACGCGTCGCGTCCAGTGGAACTATCGGATTTCAAGGTCTGGGATTCCAAGTCTCCGGCTCTTGGTCCCGGATTCTGTTTGTCGGATTTGGTATCCGGATTTCATGTTCTCGGATTTGGGTATCTGAATTACTCATGTCAGATTCTAGAGTACCGGATTTAAGGGTTCAGATTCATATGTATTGGATTCTAGCATTGTCAGTTTCAGGGTTGTCGGATTTGGACTATCGGGTTTCGAAGAATCCGGCGGATTCTCACGAACCATCGGATTATGGGTCGGATTTCATCATCATCTTCTTCAACACATAACCAGCCAATAACATATACAAACTTAATTTCAACATCTGAATTCAATTGAACATACTTCCAAAACATATACAAACCTCAAATAACATGTATACAACCATCATAGACTACTCAAATTTCATTAAAACATGAAAACATGCAAAACCCATTTGGCAAGTATCGAGCTTCAAGCTCCATCAATGGTGACTTCTCGTATATTCATGGATTCTAACTAAAAAACATATGAGGATACATAATAACTTGCTAGAATCACATACTAACCTTCACTTTGATTTATTAACTAAAAATCTTCTATTTTGAATCTTCAAGTTGCAAGACTTTAGAAGGTTTCTTCACAAAGGGTTTCTCTAAACACAAACTACACTTTTCTTCTTTTGAAAATAATGAGTAGAGGATTACAAGAATACACGTAAGTATAAACTTCTTCAAAAACCAAAGCAGGAGGTGGAAGCTTTGTCATCTTATCTAAACACTTACATGCGCACATCCGTATTACACATACGTACAGACATCCATATTTTCATATCTATTTTATTCTTCTAGTAACTTATATATATATATATATATATATTCTTAATTAGTTAATTAACCAATTAACTTAAACTAACACAAAAACAAATCAATCATAATTAAATTAATGCAATTAAACACATATCGCTAACCCGCTAATCAACAATACCAGGTTTGCGGGTGTTACAAATCTCCCCTCCTTAAGGGGATTCCATCCTCGTAATCCCTTCTCCTTCAAACAACTGAGGGTACCTATCTCTCATATCTGCCTTAGTCTCCCAAGTCAAGTCAGAACCTAAATTGTGCTTTCACTTGACCAACACCATCAGAATTTGCTTCTTGCGGAGCTTAATCACCTTACGATTCAACAGTTGAATAGGTTCCTCTATTATTCTCTTATTATAATCCACTTTCAAATCATGTACCGGAAGAATCTGACTTTCATTTTCAACTTTACATTTCCTCAAATAACAAACGTTAAGAATGCCTTCAATCTCTACTTGAAGATCCAATGTAACCGTATGATCATTCATGATCTGTCGAATGCGGAAAGGACCAATAAAACGGGGAGCTAATTTCCCCCACTTGCCGAAGCGAATCACACCTTTCCATTGAGAAACTTTAACATACACTAACTCACCCACATCAAATGATACCGGACAACGTCGCAGATCTGCATACATCTTCTACCTATCCTTGGCAGCTTTCAACTTTTCTCTGGCGATAGCAACCTTTTCAGCAGATAACTGAACAATCTCTAACCCTGCAAACTGTTTCTCACCAGCCTATAACCAACAAGTCAGGGTACGGCAGCGACGATCATACAACATTTCATACTTAGGCATTCCAATACTAGAGTGGTAAGAATTGTTATACGCAAACTCTATCAATGGCAGGTACGAATCCCAAGATCCACCATACTCAATTACACAGGCATAACATATCTTCGAGTGTCTATATGGTTCATTCAATTTGACCATCAGTCTGGCGATGATAAGCAGTACTCATGTTAATCCTCATCCCCAACTCTCTCCGTAAACTCCTCTAGAAGTTAGAAACAAATATGTAGTCTCTTTCATATACTATGGATAACGGTATACCATGCCTTGAAACAATCTCATCGATATACGATTGTGTTAACTTACTCAAAGATGCTGTCTCACAGGTAGCAAGAAAGTGAGCACTCTTCGTTAATCGATCCAGTATCACCCATATTATATCATGATTCTTATGTGTGCGCTGAAGTTTCGTTACAAAATCCATCGTTATATGTTTCCACTTCCACTCAGGGATTTCCAACTTCTTCAAGGATCCATATGGCTTCTGATGTTCCGCCTTTACTTGCGCCCATATATGACAAGATTCCACAAAATGTGCTACATCTGATTTCATCGTTGGCCACCGGTAAAGCACTTTAGGTCGTTATACATTTTGGTGCTTCCTGGGTGTACTGATAGTCTCGACTTATGTACTTCTATTAAAATAAATTTCCTCAATTCTCCAAGCATAGGCACTCAAACACGGGTCTTATATATTTTCAATCCACGAGAATCGTTAGTCAGTTCTTCTTTTTGTTTCTTCATTAATTTTGCTTTCAAGTTTTCTTCTTTCAGAGCTTCCAACTAAGCAAATTTGAGTCTATCCACTAAATCTGATACTATCTCCATACACATGAATTGGATAGGACTTCGAGTTCCCTTGCGGCTCAAGGCATCTGCCACCACGTTTGCCTTTCCAGGATGGTGTCTGATCTCGCAATCATAATCTTTAATCATCTTGTTAGTCCCACATTTAGAATAGTTAGATTTGATGAGACAAACTATAGATATGTATAGATGATAGGTTAAAAGGTAGGAATTATGTAAGTCTGTTACAGATTGACTGGTCAGCTGAAGCTGAGTAGTCAGCGTATAAACAAATATAGAGTTTTCTATGTAAGTACTACATAGCTCAGTGACTTCTAAGCTGAGATAGGTTTTAAGAGTGAAGACTTGAAGACTTGAAAGATTCAAGAAGTCAGCTTGACAAGGTCAAGACTGAGTATGTCAGCTTAGCGTCAGAAGTCAGTTCAGAATTTAAGTAAGTTCTAAATTCAGTTATAAACTCTCCATATCTACGACATTTAAATTAGGATATATAAACCTAATTTAAACTATCTATTAGTTGGATAGAAATCTCAAACAGAATTAATTAGATATGTTCTAATTAAGAAGTTTGTTACGGTTTTAAAGAAAAGATAAGTTCTATCTTTAAACTGCGATTTGATTGTAGATATATCAAGTATAAGTATAAACCTTATTCTAGGTTTTTATACATGAATACACAAACGAACAGATACACAACGATGACTGCATAAGTTGCAAGACTGCATAAGTTGCAAAACATACATGTGTTCGTGATACTTGATACGCGTGTGTTGCGATAACTTTGTAAGTTCAAAGTTCGAGAGAGTTTTCAAGAGTTCTTGTTAATCAGTTTTAACAAGAAGTTCGATCATCAATTAGTTTGTGATTCAAGAGTGTTTAGAGAGTTGAGGTTATAATCATTGTAATATCAAATCATCTTGTTGATTTGATTAGAGAGTGATAATAGTTATTGTTCTGATTGATATTGGAACATACATTTGATTAATTTGTTTAATTGTTTAAAGTGTATTCAACCCCCCCCTTCTACACTGTATCGGTTGCTTGTTCACCCTCTTTGGGACCAACAACTGGTATCAGAGCAAGTTTCTTCATAAGTTGAAGATCAAGATCCGCTGTCAAGAGGTTAAGATGTCTACTAGCAAGCAATCAAGTCATATACCAACAATGGCGGCAAAAGGTTGTCCTATCTTTGATGGTACTGACTATCCTATGTGGAAGTTTAGAGCCATGCTATATCTGAAGTCCGTAGATCATAGGATGAGTACCGTGATTCAAGATGGCCCAATCATACCAATGATCCATATTACTACCACTGAAAAAACTGTTCCCTCTGGAGAAACTCCCAAGCCTGAAGCATCTTAGACTGAGGAAGATCGTAAACTATTCAATCTTGATGACAAGGCACAAAGCATTATAGCAAATGCTTTGACAAATGCTCATCTGCATACTGTGGTTGGGTGCCAAAGTGCAAAAGAGATGTGGGATACTCTCAGTGTCACATATAAAGGCACTGACTTGGTCAAGAAACATAAGAAGACAAATCTGAGTCGTTCTTATGAAACTTTCTTTGCTAAAAAGAATGAAAATCTAGCAGATTTGTTTACTAGATTTCAATGCTTGATAAATAATCTGATCTTCATAGGTGTCAAGAAAGATGAAAATGAGTTGGTACTCAAGTTCTTGGATGTGTTACCAGAACAATTCAATGAGATTACCATTGCACTTCATGCTGGAGGAACCTTAGGAAAATATGATCTCAGATCTATCTATGGTTTCCTTCTAAATCATCAATAGATCATGGAACGGAAGAAAGTGGCCCAGCAACAACTAAAAGAATCTATCAATAATGCTAGATCTGCATTAATTGCGGAAAAGAAAAAGAAGGGATCTAAAAAGTCTCAAGCTAAGACTGACTCTGAATCTAAATCTGTGGAGGTAAGTCTTAACTCCGGTTCAGATGATGAAGAGATAGATGCTCTTACTGAACAAATGGCAATGTTAGCAAGAAACTTTTGAAAGTTCAGAAGAGGAAGGGGTCAATCTGACAGAAGCAAAAGTGGTAAGTCTACTTTTGATCCTAAGAAAGCTAAGTGCTATAACTGTCAGAGGATAGGACACATAGCTGCTGAGTGAAGAATTAAGAAGGGAGAATCAGCTTCAGTAGCTGACAAGAATGCCTATAGAGCTGATAAGTATAAAAAGAAATATCAAAGACTCAAAGGCAAGCCAGATGAAAACACCAAAGGTCTTCTTGCTGAGACTTGGGATACTGGATCATCTACTTCAGATGATGATGAGCCAGATAGGTGTTTGATGGCCATTGAGGATGAAGAGGAACAAGTTGACTATAAGTTAGAAGACAGTTCCTTTGATGATGATCTAGCAGAAGCGGCTAAGCTGAGTAAGCAAACCAGTAACTGGGATCCTGCCTCAATGTATAAGGTAAATAACTTTAGCTCTTACACTGATGAACAAAAATGTCTAATGTTTAACTATCTGTTGAATGACTACAAAACTCTCACAGTTCAATCTAGTTTGAAAACTAAAATTTCAAAACTAAAAGATGAACTTAAACACTCTGAAACTCTCTTAAATGCTGGTAAAAAGATTGAAAGTGATTATGAATGCCAGCTTGACATAAACAAACTTCTAAGTGAAGAACTACAAGAATCAAAAGAACAAGCTGACAATCTAAGAAAAATCTGTGAATCTTGGTGTAAGTCATCAAGAGAAGCAGAAAAGTGTATTAACCAGCAGATACCAAATCAAGTAAAAGCAGTGCTAGGGGGAGATTATAGTGCTGCTGCTAATGAAATCATCGAAAATCAAGTCAGTCTTGAAGATAAAACGATGAAATCAGATGACATACTCCCAAGAACATTCTTAAGGAACAAGGAAGGGAAACACGTCAAAACCAATAAGTTTGTGAGACCAACCCAAAGTCCTCAGGTCATTCACTCAAACCATCAAGCTGAATGTTCCAGATCCAACAGAAACTGTAAGTCAGTTTTCAAAAGATTGGATTACAATCCTATGAGAACAACTGTTTTTGATAGAATATCTCATGTTAACTCAAAAAGACATAATTCTCAAGCCATATATGAAAGGATGTCTAAAAACAGGAAGTTGTCTGTAAGTGAGACTTCACTAAATAAAGGTAACCATAAAGCTGACAAAGGTAAGTCCAAAGTCAGTGAAAATGAAGTAGACAAACTGTTGAAGAGGATTGAAAGGTTATCCACATCATATGATCCTAAAACTGAATGCAAATTTAATGTTGGAAAACTCAAAGAAATCCCCCAAACACCCATCTTTAGAAGAAAATGCTATAAGTGTGGTGATAGAGATCACGAGGCCAAAGATTGTGTAAGTACCAATCTTAGACCTGAAAACGAAAAGGATGATCAGTCCAAAACAGACCCAGAATCTGTTCGAGCTGATCAATTGAACTCCAAAGGATCAGCTAAGTGCTCATCCTCAGGACCCACCAAACAGTGGGTTCCAAAAAGAAACTAATATGTTTAGTTGATCATGTGCAGGGCTCCTACAAGTGGTATCTTGATAGTGGATGCTTAAGGCACATGTTAGGAAGCAAGGGGATTCTAAGTGAATTCCAAAACAATGAAGGACCCAAGGTGACATTTGGGGATAATTCTCAAGGAAGGACTAAAGGGTATGGAAAGATAACTGCTGGAAAAGTCACTTTTAAAAAGGCAGCATAAGTTGAAGGCCTTAAACACAATCTGATAAGTATCAGTCAACCGTGTGATGAGGATTATGAAGTCACCTTCACAAAGCATGCAGGGACAATTTATGATAAGAAGGGAAAACCAATATTAATGGCAAAAAGAGAGAGAGATATCTATTTGTTAGATGTCAGCTCCGCAGATCCCTCAACTGAAACCTGCTTGTACTCTGACTTAACTCCCAAGCTGAGTTGGTTATGGCACAAGAGACTATCACATTTAAATTTCAAATATATTAACAAACTGTCTAGCAAAGAGTTAGTCTCTGGTCTGCCTAAGATCACATTCGCAACCTCAGTCTCCTACTACAACCTTCAGAGTTTTAAAAGATCACTCTCTTAATGATGTCATTGGAAACATTGAAGATGGTGTGTTAACTAGATCTAAGGCAAATGCAAACTATGCTGCCTAAACTAGTTTTCTATCTCAAATGGAACCAAAGAAGACTAAAGAGGCTCTAAAAGATGAAGATTGGATTGAAGCTATGCAAGAGGAGCTGACAGAATTTCAAAGAAATAAGGTCTGGACCCTTGTCCCTGCCCCCAAAGGAAAAACAATTATAGGCACTAAGTGGGTCTATAGAAATAAAATGGACAAGGATGAAGTAGTGATCAGAAACAAGGCAAGGCTAGTAGCTCAGGGGTATCGACAAGAAGAATGTATTGATTATGATGAGACCTTTGCCCCTGTTGCAAGGATTGAAGCTATAAGTTTATTTCTAGCCTATGCAGCCTTCAAAAACTTTAAAGTGTATCAAATGGATGTTAAAAGTGCATTCCTAAATGGAGCACTACAGGAGGAGGTCTATGTGAAACAACCCCCTGGTTTTATTGATGCTAAACATCCATATAATGTCTATAAGTTGGACAAGGCTTTGTATGGACTCAAGCAAGCTCCAAGAGCCTGGTATGATACACTATCCACCTATTTGCTCTCAATTGATTTTGTCAGTGGAAGTATTGACAAAAATCTTTTCATAAGAAAGAGTAGAGGACATGTCATTCTGGTTCAAATTTATGTGGATGACATTATCTTTGGATCAACAAACCAAGATCTGTGTGATTGGTTCTCCAAGATAATATCTAATCAATACAGAATGAGCATGATGGGTGAGATGACGTACTTTTTGGGACTTCAAATCTATCAGAAAAAAGATGGTACATTTATTAATCGGAGCAAGTATGTCTTTGATCTGATTAAGAAATATGGATTGGACTCAAGCCATCCCGTAAAGTCTCCAATGTTATACAATGTCAAGCTACACAAGGACATTGATGGAAAATCTGTATGTCAGACTACATATAGAGGAATGATAGGTTCATTACTCTATTTAACAGCAAGCAGACCTAATATAATGTTTGCTACATGTGTTTGTGCCCGATATCAGGCTGATCCAAAGGAATCACACTTGCTAGCTGTTAAAAGAATACTCAAATATCTGAAGGGAACACCAAACTTAGGTTTGTGGTATCCCAAAGGATCAGGATTTGAGCTGATAGGGTACTCCGATTCAGACTTCGCAGGATGTGGTCTTGATAGAAAGAATACTACTGGAGGATGTCAACTTTTGGGTGGAAAATTAGTTAGCTGGACAAGCAAGAAACAAAACTCAGTGGCAATTTCAACAGCTGAAGCTGAATACGTAGTTGCAGGGAGCTGTTGTGCTCAAATACTGTGGATGCAACATCAGCTTAAGGACTTTGATTTGCATTATTTGAAGACTCATATATTTTGTGACAATCAAAGTGCTATTGCCATTACACACAACTCAGTGTTTCACTAAAAAACCAAGCACATTGAGATAAGACATCACTTCATCAGAGATATTGTAGAAAAGGGAAAGATAGAGTTAGTCTTCGTTGAGACTGAAGATCAACTTGCAGATATCTTCACTAAACCAATTGAAGACACAAGATTTACAACTCTACTTGGCAAGCTTGGCATGCTCAACCTTTAATCGGTATGTTCCATTCTTTATCTCTGTTAAATTTCTGCTAAGTGCTATATTTGACTAAGTGTCAAAATTTGAGCTAAGTGCTCAAGCTGAGCTGAGTGCTACATCTGAAGCTGAGTGCTTCATCTCAGCTGAACACTCAAGATCAGCTGAGTATTCCGTTTCAAAGGGTGATCAGTTCCACATGGCTAGGTTAGTCCTAACAAATGGTATGTCCAATACTATGGTAAGTTCAACATATTTACGGTGTGTCCGGTAAATACTATGATATATTCTTTTCATAAAAATATCTTTTCAATATAACAGTGTGAGTTTGGGTAACTAACAATAAATTTAGCCGTTGTAACAAACTGCGTAAAAGTTTTTACGGTAACGGTCATATTTATTACCCTCAGATAACGGTAACTTTCCTGTCACATTGAAAAGGTATAAATAAGAGAGATTTTTCATCATATTTCGTTTAAACTTCGAAAATATTCTTCTCTCTTAAACCCTAACATTGATGTGTGCAGAGTTCATTGCTAAGTGCTAATCCTACTCTTGCTAAGTGCAATCCAATACGATAAGTTCGATTTCAATGGAGGGGTATACTATAAATCTAACTGAACAAATGATCCGTGGTGGAAATTTCAAGCACAACGCACTCCCCACCTACAAACAAAACAATGTCATCGCCTGTACCGACATTCCAAAGTCCAAAATTGGCAGGGGATATGAGGAGTGGGTCTCCTACATTCTCAAGGGACCCCTGACACATGCATTTCTTCATGGACCTGCTGTGCTCATCCCTCAACTTCTCACGGAATTCTGGTATACGTGTAAACTGGATGCAACTCAACCGGTCATACGTGGCACAGTCCTAAGTGGACAAGTGGCGATAGAAGTTGATGCAAACTGTCTCCGCCGAATTCTTCATCTCCCGATTCATAATCAGTATGAAGCAACGGTTTCTAGGGAAACATCACGAAGTGTTTTACCCTTAATGGGTCATCCTCAAGTGATTGGCGTCATAAGGAAATTTGTTTTCCAGACGGCATGGGGATTTATGGTATCCACTGTGGTTCTTTCCCTTGGATACAAGGTGGGAGGTCTGGATAATGTAAATGACTTTGAAATGCAACTACTATACAACTTATTTTATGATCGACGAGTGAATTACGCTAAGTTGATCTTTGAGGCATTCAAGTCATTGGTGACCAAGAACATAAGGGACACCATTGTACCCTTCGCAAGATTTATATCCATGGTCATCGAGGACAGGTTGGGTAGAAGATATACTGCTCAATATGAGTCAATCCCTACTCCTGTTCTCAGTTACATAATGTTCGCCCATGATATTTTCCCTGGGCACCCCACAATGAGTGCTCAGATGAGGGTGTATATACAGCTTCCGACTCCTGAGTCAAGTGAAGCTAAAACAGGGGAGGAAGCTGCGGAAGAAGTGGGTGACGATGTTGATTCAGAGGCTGAGTCCCCTCAAGCTGATCAAGCTAGGACTCAGCTCAAACCCAGTGCACAAGTAATCTCATCCACCATTCGAGTTTGGAGCAAAGGAGTCTGTTTCCTAGGTCTGAGTCTCCACTGCTAGGTGCAGTAGGTATAATTTCGCATCCCTTATCTCATTCTCTCTCTTTTACTTCTCCATCTCCAAACTTAGGAGATAGGACTGAGTCAAGCCCAACTCAGTCTAACCCCTCTCCTCCACCTCAAACATCTCCATCTATCTTACAATCTACAACCAACCTTGGTCAGCCCACTACTACCAAGGATATATCCTACACCTATGCAAGGAAAACTGCCAAAGGTGGTCCTTCATCTCAAAAGGACACTGGAGTTGATATCACATTGATACCTCCACCGGCAGGAGGTGAGGAGGAGACACCTTCTCTTAAGGTGCCACCTTCTAGGCTCAGTTCAACCCTTAAGCCTATACTAGGTATGGTGTCTACTCAGCCCATACTTACTAGTGCCATGGGAGAACCTATTTCTGTGCCTTCACAACCCCATGAAGGTAACATTGAAATACTGACCAATCCCCATGGTCAATTACCCCTCTCCTCACCAATAAGCCTAGCTTACCCCAATCATATACCTCACGACCTTGGTCATTCTTCTCTTCCATTCTTACACACTCTCGCACGACCTGTCAATGAACCTTTCATACACCAGGAAGGGTTACAAGGTCTCCATTCTGGCCCCCTTGATTCCATAGGTCATCACCAACCTTTGGATATGGGACTCACATCCTTACCTACTAAGAAACACTCAACAACCACTCCTACGGTGGAAATACACTCTTCCACTGGACAGGAGTACGTTGAGGTAAGAAGAAGACCTGGGGAGCCCAAGCTAATGACCACAGATGCTCAAGTCCTTATGGTCTATCTACAAACTCAGTTTGAGCTTCTACACACGAAGAGGAAAGATGACAAAGTCAAGTTGATGTGCAAATGTCACACCCCGCTAAAGCGGAAACACGAGGTGTCACAACACAAGATATCATTGCACAAGGTAAATAGACAATAACCATCATATTAAATTAACAAAAATAAGTAGTCCGGATAAAACATAAATAAAAGTTACACAACCGAATAATAATTAAATGACATTGTCTTGTACGATGCGTAAATAAAATAGATATTGTTTTTATAAAATGTGACGATGAAGATGAAGATGCCACACATCATGCTTCTATGCTTAAGGTACCTAACGACGATCACCTGAAAGCACGGTCAACTACTAGAGTTGGTGAGTTCATAGGTATTTAATATATGCACAATATAACTTTTAGATGAGAAAAAGTTTTTAAATAGTTTATGGAGGTTTTTGGAATAAAATAAAAGTATGCACAAATGATAGAAGGTGTATTATATTGCTCAATAATTTGCACATGGTAGTAATATACTATGATGATTGTTGCTTGAGCCATTATCCAACCTAGCCGACAACCAATTGCCCATGGATAAACCAAACACCTATATTAAATGACGTTAGTAGTGGTAAAGTACATCATAGTTCGTCAACCATAAATGGGAGACGTTGGAATCTCCAAATAGCGCTACGTACAAATACCATCGGCTCACTAGCGGAGTTAAGGGATAATGTCCAACGAAGGGCCTTACCACGATAACCCAAGCACATCAAAGAATAATACCATAAGTGCTCAAAATAATATTTGAAATATATAAGAAGATAGGCAATAAACTTTTCATGAAATATATACACATGCTTTCACCCCAGAAATAATATGCAATACGGTAAAAAGGGGCTATGATACTCACTCGGTATGCAAATGTGTTAACTTGTAAGGATTTCTTGTTCCTACCGAAGCTCCTTTCCTAATATAAGAGATATGTAGCTCTATTAGACTTATTTTATTTATTATTTCGTATTATTTATTTGTTGTTAACTTATTTATTAAATAGTTAAAGGTTGTCTCTATTTTTCCCATAAATTATAAGGGTACACTGGACTTTTTATTTCTTTAAGTTGAACTTTAAAAATTAAAAACTGTATTTTAGGAGTCATATTAAGGCTTAATATTTTAATATAATCTTAATACATGTTTCTAGAATGTCCAATAAAAATATAGGAATTTATAATCCATGTTTAATATTTTTAATAATTAAAAGTGTATAAGATGTCCACTGATTAGTGTCTAGATGACTAGTTGTTACTAAAACGTCTGTTTAGGGCTCATACGACCTCGTTTTTACATTATTCAAACTGGGAATTAACCACGACTCAAAGATGAAGCTTTTAAAAAACAATAGACGTATTTTGACCCAAGGATTGTTTTGTTTTCACTTCCTCTCCTTCTTCCTTCCATGTAGTCCCGATTACAAGGCATCACACTATCTAACATCACTCTGGTATGATTGTATATATATGCAATATGTATGTAAAAATGAATAGAAGGACAGAATTTAGACACTGAATAAATACATACGATTACTTGTTAATCTGTTTGTACAAGGCCTTTTATAGACCACTTTGTGGTAGTTAAAGTTGGCGCCAAACTGCAATATGGCAGTTAACAAATGGCGGCTAACATGGCTGCTAAATGGTGGCTTTCCACCCGCCAAAATACAAGTCACATAATTTAATACTATCCTAAGTTTAATACATAATAAAATAGATATAGGTTTAGTAAATGTTTTATCTAATTAAACCATTAAGTCTAACATATATATATTTAAAAAAATAAAATTTTAAAGGAAAGGGTTATTAACATTTAAATTTTTAAATGGCTGAAGGTGATGTAAATAAAGTGGAAACTTCCAAAAATAAAGAAATGGGATTAACAACTCATTCCAATGTTCAATATTAAAGTCAAATAATTATACCACATGAGCGATATGTTTGCAGTGAGTGCAGAATCATTTGCAGTGAGTGCATAATCAATTGCAGTGAGTGCATAATCAATTGCAGTGAGTGTAGAGCCAATTACAGGGAGTGCAGAATCAAAGGCAGTGAGTGCAGAAACAATTGCAGAGAGTGCAAAAATCATAGTGAGTACACGAACCAGGAATTACAGTGCACTGAATGCAGAAAACCAAGTGAAGTTATGTGAGACGACTACAAGAAAACCAAGTGAAGTTATGTGAGACAACTACAAAAAGGCAAAGTGAAGTTATGTGAGACGACTGCACAAAGAACAGTGGAGTTATGTGAGACGACTACACATGAAATGAAGATATAGTGATTGTCGAAAGCAATTTATTGGTATACTACCAACAATACGGGAGGTCAAACGGCCAACACGAGAGGGCGAACGGGAGATTCAGTTAGCCAATGGAGTGAGTCAAGTTTGAGCCACCAAAACCAGATGATATAGTTGTCGAGCACATTAGTGGAGATCAACAACGTGCAGATATAATTACAAAGCCGTTACCAAGAATGAGATTTGGCATTATGAGATAATTACTGGGAATCAAGGATCTACTACAAAATGATCGAGATTAAGGGGGAGAATGAAAGATTAACCTCGATCAAAAAGTACTTAGGATATAATAAAACTTTAGTGTATTATTATTATTATTATTTATGTTACAGCCGCCCGCACCCCTACCGGTGAGTAACTGCCGGCGGCTAAAACCCGATAACCGTCACCGGTGGCTAAGGCAAATAACCGCCACATATGTATGTCTATAAATACGAATGTATAGAAATATGTAATCTTTGGTGATGAACACGTTGTAAAACTTAGAATATATACAGAGAAGTTTATATAAATTTCTTGATATGAAACTTTAGTATGAACAGTGTGTTATAAATCGAGATTCGATCCAACAAGGATGAGTAAGTTACACGCGTTTAAAGTGTACCCTTTTAAATCTGTCAGATTTCCTGATTCAACATATGTGTCTTTTTTAATATGTTTGAAGGATCAAACGTTCATGAAAATTAGTGAATCCAGGTTTAAATGAAAGGTAACACTTTAAACTAAGATTAGCAAAAAGAATCAACTGATTTTTATACCTAGAACTCCAGATAACAAAAACAAATGGGGAGTTCTAACATCAGAATCTGCCAGATTTTTTATTCTTTTTGCTTATGGGTCATAACTTTAATATAACATGTTTATATTCATGATTAATCATCTTGTATGAGTATAAGCTTTGATAATCCATGTGTTCTTACAACAATGGTAGGATGTGTTGGGAATCCATGGGGATCAAAGCACGCAACGGAAGCAACAAAACACACAAAAACGATCCCATGATTTCCCAACGGTGGTGAAAACTTGCAAGAACATACATGCAACCAAAAACAAGAACAAAGAGAAGAAGGGAATCAAAACATACCCTTGAAGACTTTGATTTTATTCTGGAATAAAAGAGAACTTGGGATGTTAGCTTGAAACAAAAGGCTCCAAGCTCTAATGCAAGTCCACACCAAGAATATCTTCAACCTCTTTGTACTAGCAAACCAAGGACCACCAACACTTGATGAAAATCCTCTGGAACAGCCTTGTAACCACTTGTGCACTTACCACCTTCACTTGATCTTGCTCTCTCTCTCTCTCTATGGAAGAACTCACAATGTATCTGTAATGCACCAAAATGACCAAGAACCTTGAATGAACAAAGAACACTTCTAATATAAGCATTCTCTGTGTTCAAAGAGCCCAGAGTCAGAGCTAAGTGGCACTACATCATTGGACCAACAAAATGGTCCAACCAAATACAAGTGTCACTTAGAATTCTGCCTTCACGACTTCTTCACGGATCTCAGGGGCCGTGAAGGATAATTGCGCCACGACCGGCCATTAATCCTCCACGAGCCGTGCCGCGTAGTGCAAGAATCGTGAGGGTTGTGCCTTCACGACCTCCGTCACGGGCCGTGTAGGGTCGTGAAGCCCTAGGGTTTCACGAACCATGCGGCCCACGACAGGACTCGTGGACACGAGCTGCTTCACGACCCATGGAGCATCCCTCACGGTCATGAGGCCTAGGTCAACTGGAATTTGACCATTTTGACTCTATCCTCTTATAGTAGGCTGTCGAGATTGAAACTTGGCGTGTGACCCAATAGGCCCGCTCTTCATTGGCAGTGATGCCGGCCTACATGTGTCGGTGCGGAGATTCTAATAGGATCATTCACATTTTATGTGTTCCTTACAACATTTGTTAAGATGAAACACATGCATGATCAAAGTCTTATTTTCTTGATTTTTAGTTGATTAAGTTCCATACAACAATGGTAGGATGATACACATTTCATGTGCTCTTTACAACATTGGTACGATGTTTATATTTACATGATTATAGATATATATAAAGGAAATAAGATGAACATCAAAGAAAATAAATAAAAAGAAAGAAGAAATAAGAAAAGAAGAAAGGTAGAAGAGTAGAGATGAGTGTTTTATGATCATCTTACCCACTCTTGTCTTTGATTATGTGTTGAATCTTCATAAGATGAACAATCCTTGATGTTCTTGGGAGATTTTTGATGGTGAAAGAAGAAGAGAGAAAAGAGAAGAGCTGGAGTGTGGTGGTAAAGGAAGTGATGAAGAGTGGTAGGAGGTTTATATAGAGTATGCGGGCGATCAAGTGGTGAGTCTTGGGAAGAGAAGGAGGCAAGAGAAAAGAGAGGGGGGGTAGGCTTGGCCGGCCATGGGGGGGAGAGAGGCTTGGCCGGCCATGGGGGAGGGGGGGTGGGGGTTTATTATTATTTTTTTGAAATATTATATTTAATTTGTTTAAATAAATTTTGTATAATTGGTGATTTTGTTTAAATCTTTTAATTACAAAGTTTTAATTATTTTTATGAGTTTATATATATATATATGTTTTATATTTTAACTTATTTATATTTATTATGATGTATTTAATTATTTTTATTGATATTATTATTATTATTGTACATGATTTGTAATTCTTGACTTTTAATAATTCGATTTTTCGAGCTCGGGAAGGTTCTAATCATATATGCGGGATTTCTATGAAATCTAATATTATTATGGATGTATTTCAATCATAAATACTATTTTTAGTCATACCAGGCATAAAATTAGAATTTCTAATGACTAACCTAGGAAATTTGTTGCCGAATGTCACAGTCTCTCCTGATTAAAAGAATTTCATCCCGAAATTAATCGTTGACGTCCTGGACTTGCTTTTGGCGAAGAGGTGCGGATATTTGAGTTTCATATAATCCTCTCACTCCCAAGTGTATTCAGGCCCAAGCCTTGAGTTCCAACGAATTTTTAAAATGAGGATCTTGCTTCTCCTTAGTCTTTTGACCTCCTCGTCAAGGATTTCGATTGGTTCTTCTACAAAGTGCAACCGGTCATCAACTTGCACATCTTTTAAGGGTAAGACTAAGGTTACCTCCGTTTGGCATTTCTTTAAATTCGACACATGGAACGTGTCATGGATGGCGCTCAGTTCTTGTGGCAGTTTTAGCTTGTAGGCTACCGGTCCAATCCCTTCGATTATCTCGAATGGCCCAACATACATGGGACTTAATTTGTTCTTTTTCCCAAAACGCACTATCCCTTTCCAAGGTGATATCTTTAGTAGAAGTTTATCACCAACTTGAAACTCTAGGGGTTTCCTGCGATTGTCGGCGTAGCTCTTTTGTCGGTCCCTAGCGGTTTTGAGCCTTTCCTTGATAATCATTATCTTATCAGTGGTTTCCTGTACGACGTCGGGTCTGGACAATTGTCGGTCTCCGATTTCCAACCAGCTGAGCGGGGATCTACATTTGCGTCCGTACAATGCTTCATAGGGTGCACACTGGATACTGGTGTGATAACTATTTTTATACGAAAATTCAACCAGTGGCAAATGTGAGTCCTAGTTTCCACCAAAATCTAACACACAAGCACGTAACATATCTTCCAGCGTTTGAATTGTTCTTTCCGATTGACCGTCTGTTTAGGGGTGGTAAGAGGTGCTTAAATTGACTCGCGTTCCTAGTGCTTTCTGAAGTGATTGCCAAAATCGTGAAGTGAAGCGACTATCCCTATCCAAGATGATAGAGATGGGCACTCCATGACGCATGACGATCTCATTGATGTAGATTCGTGCCAGCTTTTCCATCTTGTAATCTTCACAAATGGGTAGGAAATGTGCTAACTTTGTAAGCCGGTCTACTACTACCCAGATGGAATCGTACCCTTTAGCGAATCTGGGTAACTTAGTCACAAAATCCATAGTTATTTGTTCCCATTTCCATTCCGGGATTTCTGGTTGCTGCAGTAATCCAGAGGGTTTCTGGTGTTCTGCCTTAATTCTTGCACAAGTCAAACATTTCCCCACATATAGGGCGACATCCTTCTTCATTCTGGGCCACCAATAGTATTCCTTCAAATCCTTGTTCATTTTATCGACTCCGGGATGAATAGAGTACTTAGACTTATGTGCCTCATCCAATATCGTTAACCGTATGTTATTCGCCTTAGGTATCCAAACCTTCTTTTCGAAGTAACGTACTCCATCAATTCCAATCTCAAATCTGTGCTCCAAATGATGGAGGGTTCCCTCTTTTAGATTTTCTGCTTTAAATGCTTGCTCCTAAGCTTCAAGGATCCTTCCTTTCAGACTTGTTTGCACAACAGCTCCTAATGCTTGTACTCACGTTGGTTTTACTCTTTCCTTCCTACTCAACACGTCGGATACCACATTGGCCTTGCCTGGGTGATATTTGATCTCGCAATCATAATCGTTGAGTAGTTCTACCCATCGCCTTTGTCTCATATTGAGCATCTTTTGATCAAAATTATGCTGGAGACTCTTATGGTCAGTGTAGACGGTACACTTGGTGCCATATAAATAGTGTCTCCATATTTTGAGTGCAAACACTACCGCTCCTAACTCCAAATCATGATTAGTGTAGCTTTTCTCATGAACCTTCAATTGTCTCGAAGCATAGGCGATAACTTTGTCTTTTTGCATTAAAACACATCCCAACCCTTGGTGTGATGCGTCGCAATAGACCACAAAGTTTTCTGATCCAGTTGGCAATGCCAAGATAGGTGCGTTGCATAGCTTCTGCTTTAAGGTTTGAAAGGCTTCTTCTTGCTTATCTCCCCAAATGAATTTCTTATCCTTCTGAGTCAGGGTCGTTAATGGTTGAGCCACGCGTGAAATGTTTTCGATGAATCACCTATAATATCCTGCCAAACCAAGAAATTGCCGAATCTCAGTTGGCGTCTTTGGTGCTTCCCACTTTTTGATTTCCTCGATCTTTGCTGGATCGACATGAATTCCATTTGAATTAACTACGTGACCAAGGAAGTGTACTTCTCGGATCCAAAATTCACACTTGGAGAATTTGGCATACAACTTCTGGTCCTTGAGTAGTGTTAAGGTTAATTTCAAATGCTACTCATGATCTTCTTTGCTTTGCGAATAGATGAGAATGTCGTCTATGAACACTATTGCAAACTTATCTAAATATGGTCTACAGACCCTATTCATTAAGTCCATAAATACTGTTGGAGCATTAGTCAACCCAAAAGGCAAAACTAAGAACTCATAATGTCCATAGCGGGTTCTAAAGGCGGTCTTAGGGACGTCTTCTTCGCGAACTCTCAATTGGTGATATCCCGAGCGAAGATCGATTTTTGAAAAATATTTGGCGCCTTCAAGTTGGTCGAATAGATCATCGATTCGAGGGAGAGGGTATCGGTTCTTGATAGTTAACTTGTTGAGTTCTCGATAGTCGATACACATTCGTAGCGACTCGTCCTTCTTTTTGACGAAAAGAACTGGGGCTCCCAAGGGGATGAACTTGGTTGAATGAAACCTTTGTCGAGTAGTTCATGTTGTTGTGCCGACAACTCTTGCTTTTCTGATGGGGCTAGTCGATATGGTGCTTTCGCCACGGGAGCTGCTCCAGGGACTAGATCAATATGGAATTCAACTTGCCGATTCGGGGGTAATCCTGGCAAATCTTCTTGAAATACTTCAAGAAAGTCTCGTAGGACGGGAATTTCTTGAATGTTTTTCTCACTGGGTTTCTTATTGATTATATGTGCCAGGAATGCCTCGTTTCCTTTCCTTAAAAATTTTCTCATCTTGATGGATGAAATTATCTTGAAATCCCTTCTGGATTTTTCTCCATACACGTTAAGTGTCTCACCATCAGGCGTCGGAATTCGGACGATCTTTTCGAAGCTACAAATTTCCGCTCGATGGCTAGAAAGCCAATCCATCCCAACAACTATGTCGAAACTTCCCATTTCAAGTGGGATTAAATCTATGGTATATGTTCTATCGGCTAAGCCCAAGGTACAACGAGGGATTATGTCCTTAACGCTAGTTTTCTGACCATTAGCAAACTCAATGGTGTAAGGCTCTTTCATTTCTACAGTTTTTAAATTTAGCCTTAACTTAAATCTTAATGATATGAAGCTTTTATCGGCCCCTGAATCAAATAGTACTGATGCATAATAACCGTTTAGAGGAAACGTACCTGTAACAACATCGGGGTTTTGTCTAGCTTCAGTCGCTCCAATCTCAAACACCCTGCCTCGTGATTGATTTCCTTGGTTACCTTGGCTTGCAGGACATGCTTGATTATAGTTAGACCCTTGAGTTGGCCGCGAGCAGGCAGTGCCATGGTGCTCCAGACTTCCACACTTAAAGCATGGCTTTACTCGGAAAGTTTTGCTGAGGTGACCTAGCCACTTACATCTAAAGCACACCATGCACTTCCCTTCGTGGTGTTTGTGGCACTTGTCACATTTAGGGTAGGATCTCCATCCTTTATCGGCTGCTTGCGTCTGAGCTCCAAAGTTTCTAGCCCTTTTGTGAGTTCTGGCATCTTCTCCACCGGATAGCTTCCTTGGCACCTCCTCAAGCTTCCTCTTACCCTTGTCCTTGTCGGTCGCAAGCGATCCCGAACGAATAGCATTGTGGGTAAGTCTTGTAGCTAGATTTACCACACATTGGATGGTGTTGGGGTTTGCAGCCGTGACATTTGCCCGGATCTCAGGGGATGGACCCTAAATGTATCTATCGATACGGTTTTCTTCCAGGGTCACCAAGTGCAGCACCAGCTTGGCCAAATCATGAAATCGGGTGGTGTAGGATTTGATGTCGCCCCCAACCATTTCATGATTCCACAGCTCGGCTTCTAGCTTTTGAATTTCACTCTTCGAGCAAAATTCGTCCCTTAATAGCTTGAGGAATGCATCCCAGGTGAGTTGGTGCGCAGCATTTCTTCCAAGCGTCTGCACTTGGATATTCCACCACGATAGGGCTCGCCCTTGCAGAAGACATGCTGCAAACTCTACCTTGTTTGCTTCCGTACATTTACTGATGCTAAGGACTGATTCCGTGCTTTCAATCTAGTTTAGTAGACCCACGGCTCCTTCCGTTCCAAAGAATTCTTTAGGGTTGCAAGCCCTAAAGGTTTTGTAGTTGCAATCTTGGGATGGGGTTGGTGCTCCTTGATTTGTTTGAAGCCCAGCAGCAACTTGGCTAGTTATGTTGGGTAATGTTGAAATCACTTGTTCCATGACAAGTTGGTCTAACTCGGGGTTTGCTCTTCGTGAAGGCATCGTTCTAGAGCATAATCACATGACGATTTTTAGTTACTCAACCTAATCAGTTTTATTATACTACTCTACGTGTAACGTGTTTAATTCATTCATGGCATTAAACATGACTAATAGTACAAGATTTAATTAAATAATCAATCATTCACTTTGCATAAAATAATTACCAAAATCGGCTCCTTAAAACATGCCATACATATTAATAGAGAGTTAATAATAGCCATACAATCATACATCCTTTAAACCAACATAGGATATTTTAGTTCATAATCAACAAAAAAAAGAAAGACATTAATACCCAAAGTCAATCCACTCCAACCCATCTAGCGCCCAAATCTAATGTAAACTAGTCCCACTAACATCATCAACATAACCCCTGAAACTAGGCATGTATGCACTAGCCTAATTAGTCTTCGGGCTTCTTGAGCCGCCTCTAAGGCTTGCATTGCGTGATGGTGATTAAGGTCCGCCATGTCTAAGCACAAACTAACACTTTAGGTTTGGTAATCTAACATGCCTTTCATGTTATATAGCTCCAGAGACATCTGGTGGAATCTCCTCTTTTCCTCGTCGGTCATCCCGGATGATGGCATCATCGGGATTCCCGTGACGACGGGGGCTCTTACCGGCTCGTTCACCTGCCGGGAAGATTCTCCCACGGTAGGTTGGGGTGGTGCTACGGTTTCTCGTACTGGAATGGCCACCCTCTTTCGGGCAGTTTGTCTAACTCGAGGTCCGGTTGTTCCGGGGTTTGGGTTTTGGTTTGGTTAGGAGGAGGGAATGTCAAAGATTCTTACGGGTCTACGTAGGGGTTCTAAGAACCCTTCAGGCAGCTGGTATTGAGGGGATTGGTTACTATCGGTGGAAGATCTTGGGCCATTCTCGGTAGGTTCACTTTCGCTTGACATGATCTACAAGGTTTGAGTAGACTTATTCACTAAATTCATAACTTAAATTGTCTATATATGAATGTTATGCTCATGCACACACACAATGATCATGATCTAGAAAGAAAATAAATAAAATTTGTTTCTAAGTATATTTTTATTATAACTAACCTAAGTCACATATCGTACATAGCTAAATTAGACATAGGTGATCAGGCTTTGTCTAATTGAGGTATAACAATATGGTACTCAACTTAATTATATTATCAATACACTTGATGTATTTTAAACAAAAATTATTTTGAAAATCATTTTTATAAACCTTTGGTTATAGTTGGTGTTTTCCCCCCATATGGAAAACAACATTCTCTATAACCTTAGGCTCTAATACCAAATCTGTCACAACCCGCTAAAGCGGAAACACGAGGTGTCATAGCACAAGATATCATCGCACAAGGTAAATAGACAATAACCATCATATTAAATTAACAAAAATAAGTAGTCCGGATAAAACATAAATAAAAGTTACACAACCGAATAATAATTAAATGACATTGTCTTGTACGATGCGTAAATAAAATTGATATTGTTTTTATAAAATGTGACGATGAAGATGCCACACATCATGCTTCTATGCTTAAGGTACCTGACGACTATCACCTAAAAGCATGGGTAAAAGAAAGAAAACGGTCAACTACTAGAGTTGGTGAGTTCATAGGTTTTTAATATATGCACAATATAACTTTTAGATGAGAAAAAGTTTTTAAATAGTTTATGGAGGTTTTTGGAATAAATAAAAGTATGCACAAATGATAGAAGATGTATTATATTGCCCAATACTTTGCACATGGTAGTAATATACTATGATGATTGTTGCTTGAGCCATTATCCAACCTAGCCGACAACCAATTGCCCATGGATAAACCTAACGCCTATATTAAATGACGTTAGTAGTGGTAAAGTACATCTATAGTTCGTCAACCATAAATGAGAGACGTCGGAATCTCCAAATAGCGCTACTTACAAATACCATCGGTGGAGTTAAGGGATAATCCCCAACGAAGGGCCTTACAACGATAACCCAAGCACATCAAAGAATAATATTATAAGTGCTCAAAATAATATTTGAAATATATAAGAAGATAGGCAATAAACTTTTCATGAAATATATACACATGCTTTCACCCCAAAAATAATATGAAATACGGTAAAAAGGGGCTATGATACTCACTCGGTATGCAAATGTGTTAACTTGTAAGGATTTCTTGTTCCTACCGAAGCTCCTTTCCCGAATATAAGAGATATGTAGCTCTATTAGAATTATTTTATTTATAATTTTGTATTATTTATTTGTTGTTAACTTATTTATTAAATAGTTCAAGGTTGTCTCTATTTTTCCATAAATCATAAGTGTTCACTGGAATTTTTATTTCTTTAAGTTGAACTGTAAAAATTAAAAACTGTATTTTAGGAGTCATATTAAGGCTTATTATTTTAATATAATCTTAATAAATGTTTCTAGAATGTCCAGTAAAAATATAGGAATTTATAATTCATGTTTAATATTTTTAATAATTAAAAGTGTATAAGATGTCCACTGATTAGTGTCTGGATGACAAGTTGTTACTAAAACGTCTGTTTAGGGCTCATACGACCTCATTTTTACATGATTCAAACTGGGAATTAACCACGACTCAAAGATGAAGCTTTTAAAAAATAATAGACATAGTTTGACACAAGGATGAGTAAGTTACACGCGTTTAAAATCTACCATTTTAAATCTGTCAGATTTCCAGATCAACACATGTGTCTTTTTAAATGTGTTTTGAAGGATCAAACGTTCATGAAAATTAGTGAATCCAGGTTTAAATGAAAGGTAACACTTTAAACTAAGATTAGAAAAAAGAATCAACTGATTTTGATACCTAGAACTCCAGATATAACAAAAACAAATGGGGAGTTCTAACATCAGAATCTACCAGATTTGTGATTCTTTTTGCTTATGGGTCATAACTTTAATATAACATGTTTATATTCATGATTAATCATCTTGTATGAGTATAAGCTTTGATAATCCATGTGTTCTTACAACAATGGTAGGATGATACACATTTTATGTGTTCCTTACAACATTTGTTAAGATGAAACACATGCATGATCGAAGTCTTATTTTCTTGATTTTTAGTTGATTAAGTTCCATACAACAATGGTAGGATGATGCACATTTCATGTGCTCCTTACAAAATTGGTAGGATGTTTATATTTACATAATTATAGATATATATAAAAGAAATAAGATGAACATCAAAGAAAATAAATAAAAAGAAAGAAGAAAGAAGAAAAGAAGAAAGGTAGAAGAGTAGAGATGAGTGTTTTATGATCATCTTACCAACTGTTGTCTTTGATTATGTGTTGGATCTTCACAAGATGAACAATCCTTGATGTTCTTGGGAGATTTTTGATGGTGAAAGAAGAAGAGAGAAGAGAAGAGATGGAGTGTGGTGGTAAATGAAATGATGAAGAGTGGTAGGAGGTTTATATAGAGTATGGGGGAGATCAAGTGGTGAGTCTTGAGAAGAGAAGGAGGCAAGAGAAAAGAGAAGGGGGGGGGGGGGTTAGGCTTGGCCGGCCATTGGGGGGGGGGGGGTTTCTTTTATTATTATATTTTTTGAAATATTATGTGTAATTTGTTTAAAGAAATTTTGTATAATTGGTGATTTTGTTTAAATCTTTTAATTACAAAGTTTTAATTATTTTTATGAGTTTATATATATATATATATATATGTTTTATATTTTAACTAATTTATATTTATTATGATGTATTTAATTATTTTTATTGATATTATTATTATTATTGTACATGATTTGTAATTCTTGACTTTTAATAATTCGATTTTTCGAGGTCTGGAAGGTTCTAATCATATAGGCGGGATTTCTATGAAATCTAATATTATTATGGATGTATTTAAATCACAAATACTATTTTTAGTCATACCATGCTTAAAATTAGAATTTCTAATGGCTAACCTGGGAAATTTGTTGCCGAATGTCACAGCAAACTTACTGATTTGTCAACTTCAGTAGTGAACTTGGAAAGCTTTATGCTCAAACTCAGACCCTCCCCTATTGATGATGACAAAAAGGGGGAGGAAGAATCAAAGAAGTGTGATGATAAGGTTGAGGGAGAGCATACAAAGGAAGTACAATTTGAACAAGCTCATGATCAGTTCATGAGCACTGTAGATCAACCTTCTCAACAACAACAGGCTCCAACAGTCCAAATTACAACAACTTCACAAGCTCAACCAGAAACTCCACTTGAAGAAACATCTCAAGCTGTTCACACCAACCTTCCTCAAGCTAATTTGCCAAAATTTGTTGAAGCTGAGTATGTTTCAACTTCACAAATAAATAAAGAAAATAGTAAGGTGTGTGAGATGGTAAAAAGAAAGAAAAGAAGTGTTATGCCTCTAGCAAAGAAAAGAAAGGTCATCATTACTGAGCCTGAGCCAGAGCAACAGGGTAAGTCTCAACTAGTTGCACATGAATCTGACTCAACTGATGAAGCTGATGCAGCACAGAAAGCCAATGACATACTTACTGAGCAAATGTTACAAGAGATGGCTAAAGAACTAGGCGTAATAGTGGAGGAAATAAAAGAGCAGCAACGACAAGCTGAAGTTCAATGAGTAAAGGCTAAAGTTGAGGCTGCCAGAGCTAAAGCTGAAGCTACCTACTCTGGTCCAAGAGCTGCCCCAATTCCCTACTCAGATGTGGATCTAAGGAATTGTTATAAAAGAACACATTTTAATAACAAGATTCAATCAATTACACAGAGTAGAAAAGGAGAATTGGTAATCATCAAGTTTGTACTAGACAATAAACAAGAAATTGGTCTAGATATGAGATGTCTATACAAGTTGGGGTTCTCAGAGTTGAAGATCATAGCCACAACTATCAAGCAGATGAAAAAGAGTCAAATCAGACAAGAGATAGTTGATGTGCTTAAGACAATCTTCATAAGAATCGATCAGCTAGGTGAGATCCCTGCTGGTGAAATTGATACTTTCCTTAATCGAGGCAGAGCTGCAAGAGTTAAAGTAGCAAGCCAGCGAGCTAAAAGAGACATCATTTTACAAGTTCCAGAGGGAGTTGAATTTAGAGAGAATACTTATATCACTCAACCTTTGGGAGGATTCTTGTATCTTGATGTGGAAGGTAATCAATGTTTCTTGAAAGTAACAGATCTTCATTTGGCAAATCTGGAATTGATTCTGTACTTGAGAATTCTATGTGATGACTCAATTCAGAACTCAGTATTCAGATATCATCTCAACAAAGAAATAAGATCAAGTAAAACTGAGATGAGAGAGCTGCCAGAAGGTGAAGAGATTGTGAATGATGCTATCAAGAAAGTTGCGATATGGGAACTTAAATGTTATGATATGTGGTTAGAAGTTGGAGATCCTATTGAGTAAATAGATTAGTTCTATAATTTTGTAAGCACTAAGTGTGCAGAAGCTAATCATAAAGATTAAGATACAGTGTAAATGATATGTTCATTAATACAAACTCAAGTTTGATATGTTTAACTTTTCATTATTTGATTTGTTCAAAATTATGTTTGATATGTTCAAACAAACAGCTTTGCAAGTTTAAGCTGATGATTGATATGTTCAATTATAAACTGATATGTTCAGTTGTATAAGTTTTTGTAAGTTCAGAACTTAAATTAATTCTGATAAGTTCAGAATCTGAGTAGTTGTATATTCAAATACTTAGAATACAATTCTTAAAATAGATTTGAAACATAAATATCCTGTAAGTTCAAGATACGTGAATAAGTATGGATCAGTTCAATACTTATTTCAAGAACTAACTTTGGTCAGTTCTAGAGATGTTAAGCATAATTCTGTTAACCTATAACTACTTTGATTCAATGTTTTGTCATCATCAAATAGGGGGAGATTGTTAGTCACATATTTAGAATAGTTAGATTTGATGAGACAAACTATAGATATGTATAGATGATAGGTTAAGAGGTAGGAATTATGTAAGTTTGTTATAGACTGACTGGTCAGCTGAAGCTGAGTAGTCAACGTATAAACAAATATAGAGTTTTCTATGTAAGTACTAGATAGCTCAGTGACTTCTAAGCTTAGATAAGTTTTAAGAGTGTAGACTTGAAGACTTGAAAGATTCAAGAATCCAAAATTCAAGAAGTCAGCTTGACAAGGTCAAGACTGAGTATGTCAGCTAAGCGTCAGAAGTCAGTTCAAAATTTAAGTAAGTTTTAAGTTCTGTTATAAACTCTCCATATCTATGACATTTAAATTAGGATATCTAAACCTAATTTAAACTATCTATTAGTTGGATAGAAATCTCAAACGGAATTAATTAGATATGTTCTAATTAAGAAGTTTGTTACGGTTTTAAAGAAAAGATAAGTTCTATCTTTAAACTGCGATTTGTTCGTAGATATATCAAGTATAAGTATAAACCTTCTTCTAGGTTTTTATACATGAATACACACACGAACAGATACACAACGACTGCATAAGTTGCAAGACTGCATAAGTTGCAAAACGTACGTGTGTTCGTGATACTTGATACGCATGTGTTGCGATAACTTTGTAAGTTCAAAGTTCGAGAGAGTTTTCAAGAGTTCTTGTTAATCTATTTTAACAAGAAGTTCGATCATCAATTAGTTTGTGATTCAAGAGTGTTTAGAGCGTTGAGGTTATAATCATTGTAATATCAAATCATCCTGTTGATTTGATTAGAAAGTGATAATAGTTATTGTTCTGATTGATAATTGAATATACATTTAATTAATTTGTGTAATTGTTTAAAGTGTATTCAACCCCCCCCCTACTACACTGTATCGGTTGCTTGTTCACCCTCTTTGGGACCAACACATCTCCACCCATCGCCTCTGTCTCATGTTCAATTCCTTCTGGGTAAACACATACTGTAGGTTCTTGTGATTGGTACAAATTACGCATCTAGACATCTAGTACTGTATAGACAATGTCTCTATAATTTAAGCGTAAAAACAACAACTGCTAATTCCAAGTCAAGGATTTAGATAATTCCTCTTATGAAGTTTCAAATGCCACCAAACATAAACAATCATCCGATTTCATTGTATTAAATCATATTCCAGAACTTGTCTAAATTAAATCTTAAGTTCTAACTCAATTTCAGATTAGATTAGGATATCGACAATGTAACAATCACGAGGTTATCCAGGAATGGTTTACTAACTCGATCCATCATATCCATAAACACTACAGACACGTTAATTATGCTAAACGACATAATTAAGAACTCATAATGACCACGTTGTATGTGAAAGGCTATCTTAGACACCTCATTATCAGATACACGCACTTGAGTGTAGTCAGATGTCAAATCAACTTTTAAAAGAATGAAGCACCCTATAACTGATCGAGCCGACCATTAGCTTTGAGTTTCAGATACTTGTTCTTTATCATTTTTCTTATTCAATTCGCCATAGTCAATTCGTATTCATAATATACCATTCTTTTATTTAATAAATAGAACCGTTGCATTCCACGGGAATAAACTTGGACATATAAATTCTTTATCCAATAAGTCTTGAATTTAAGTCATCATTACTTCTCAAACCTAGGACAATCCTTACAACTAATCGGGAAACACATCTGGGTATTCCGTTACCACCCAAATATTCGTCATAGTCTACTTTTCTTTCTTATTATTAATAACATATTCCATGAAACATTTACATCCCTTGATCAGAGTTCTTCTAGCCTTCAAACATGAATCATATAAAGATAGATCTAGCCTTCTCATATTGAGCCACCACGTGTGGCCCATTAATCCGAGAAAACTAAATCACTGGTTCTTTACTAGTTTAACCAATACATAATATAACATGCAGTTCAATTAATCTAAAAACATCTTCCTATAGTACTTCATGCCAATTTTGCATCAATTCATATAACACATAAGTCATGGAATATCAACAATTAACTCTAGGTTAATTAATACATATATGAATATAAAGTTTATTAAAACGTACCCATTACATCATTCTTGGTCGGGTAACATCATCTCTCGTCATACCGAATGCCCTACTCTCAGACGTAGTAGGGTTCTACCTATTCTGTTCACTTGTTGACAGAGATCCCCGAATTGCCTCATCTCCTGGCCCTAACCAAACTTTCTTATCTTCCCAACATCCCTTCGTCTGATGACCCTTTCTTTGACAATTCCAACAAACCCTTCGAGAAAAGATATAATCATTAATTCTATGACCAAACAATCTACATCGAACACAACGCAAAGTCTGGAGTGTGGAAAGCCCCGAATGAAGGAATCTACACCCATGACACCACTGTGAGTTTTGTTCAGACCCAACTAACATAGGTCTATTGTGTTGATTTTCTTGTTTCTGACCAATGGCTGACGAGGGCTCCCTATTTCTTGATCCTGATTCAACTTCTCTTTTAATACTACAATCCCTCACTATGTGATCTTCACCATAACAAATCCAACAAACATTCCTTAGAAACTAGTAATCTTTGACATGATGCCCAACCTGTCCACATCTGACACAACGAAGAGTTTGGGGTGCGTAATGCCCCATGTGGAAAGACGTACACTTGCCACACCATTGTGATCGCCGATTAGGCCCACCCGATGTAGGACTATGATTCTGGTTACTCTGATTCTGACTGCTCTGCCCTCCCTGCCTTTGTTGATTATATCAACTAATCATAGGTCCATAAGTCAAGCTCCCTTGTCTTTGATTACCTTGCTCTTTTCGCTTTTTAATATTGTATTGTTCAAACCTAGATTTTTGATGAGAAATTCCATCTCGAGTCATGTTGTTTTTGGATTCCACATTCCTCTTATCCAACTCAATAAGGCAACAGCTTGGGAGGAAGTACTATCCTACCTGGTAGCACTTTGATAATCTGGGAGCATAGCTCCCTGTAAAGGGACATGATAAAAGAACGGTTGTTGTGTTACTTGTGCTATAGGATGAAATGGAACTGGAACTAGAAATGTTGTAGTCTGGGTAGTAATAGCTTGAGAAATTTGAGTTTGAACTTTTTGGGTTATCCTCTCTCGTTCCATTCGGTGCACAGTATCTCGAAGTTCTTGCATCTCACTTTCCAATTTATGAATATACTTACTCTTTTCATCCTCCTTCACTGTTGAAGTTCTAGCCACTTCTTGTGTCATAGGAGTGTCACTAGGGGTATCTTTATCAGCCATATCTGTACAATCACATCATCTCACAATCTCATTAGCATAATCCATTAGTACACAAAATACTAACTACCACAAACATCTCCAAGGCACTCTATTTCCCCCGATTGAATGTTTGACCCGTCACGAGCCAAGATTTGTGAATGCAAGACTCTAGCCGTGCATGCATCGCCAAACCAAGGCTCTGATACCAAAACTGTAACACCGGAAAGGTTACCCCAACTAAAACATAATCGAATAAGGAATTCGTTTCCAAAGCTGATTTTGAAGCTGCACTTGAACACATACATGTCCGGATTGATGATACTCAACGGCTACAAGTTGAAAGGTTAACCGAATTAAAAAAGCAAAATGATCGCATTAAGGAAAAATTAGATGAGTTGCTTGAGAAAAGAGAAAGTGAAATAAAAGATAAAGTGACCGATGCTATGACTGTGAATGATTTAAAGAGTCTACTGCTGGTGAAATTGATTGGTAAGCGTGATAGTTCTTCTGAATCTTGATATATTAACTTTGTTAAGAACAGAAGTGGAATCTACAAGCAAAACAGCTGTGGGGTCATCAAAAAGGCCTAGGCATGATGACGATGACTCAGACACCGATCGTCCTGAGGGGGAGAAAAGAGTAAAGGCATATTTTGATACCCCGGCTAGTCAGCGAATCGGTGAAGTTGCTGCCAGATTAGAGGGAACTTCTTTCAAACAAAAATACAAAGGCAAGCAGACTGGAATGGTTGAATTTGAGAATGTTGGTACAACAGGTGTTGAGGATGAGGATGAGGATTTGACTCTAGCTTTGTGGATGAGCAAACAGACGGTTGAAAAGCCTAATCTTGAAAAATATAAGTTGGAAATTTTATTGAAAGTAAACAAAGAAGTTACAGAACAGTTTCCGCCATCTCCGGGTAAATTCAGAACAACTCCTACTCATATTATCAAACAACAACAGAAAGAAGCTCAAATAAGTGAAATATCTAAAGAATCTGAATAGAAAATCCCTTTGACTGCTCAAATAGATCCGGTTCATACTGGATCTTTGCCGAATATAAGAAAAACCTATGTGCTGACAAGAGAGGCCCTGAAAAAGAAAATCAGAAACTGGAGATACCAAGACATACCCGTGGCCTTTCTGGAAGAGAAATTTTTCAACATCTATGCATATCAGATTGAAGAGATACTAGATATCAAATTGATGGGTGCTAAAAATGTTAATGATGCTAGAATGAAATTATTTCTCAGTATGCGCACAGCAAAGAAAGAGGAAGTTGAATCAGCACATCAGATCATCAAACTTAATCATGTTGCAATTCAAAGAGTTTTATTCCTTGATATGATCTGCTATCATGTCACAAGATCTGGTTTAAAAAATTATTCATTTGGACATGTCGATTTGAAATTTCTAAACCTTGCTGATGTAAACTTCCTGGTTGAGCAACTTGAAATCAAATTAGAAAAGAATGTAGAGGAATCTACAGGGCATCAAAAGCTCTGGGAGTTTATTATATATAGAAGCCAAATAGCTGAGATGACTGATCTCTAGTTAGGAGCAGAAGCTGACAAAGAAAAAATCAATGTACCTAAACCAAAGACAAATCATTCAAAGCTTGACCAACTGGAAATGTTTTAGGTGATATGGAGTTGTGATGACGAGTTTGAAGGAGATGAGAGGATTATTCTGTTTAATAGCAAAAATGATAAATTCTTTATGAGGTTTGATGAGGTAAATGCGTACTCAGACGATTCATTGAAATTTTGGTCTATCAAAATTAAGGAGTATAGCATGAGCTTAAAAGAAAGCATCGATCAAGCACCGAGAGTAAGATTGACAGAGGTGATCAAACTGTTTGATGCCAAACGTGATGAAAGAAAGATGATCAAGCATTGGCAGAGAAAGACAGGGCAAAAAAACATGGATTAGACACAAACAAGGGGGAGATTGTTAGGAATCAAATTAGTGTTTGTGTTCTAGTCATATTTTGTATGCTTTATTATATGATATTGTACTTAGATGGTCACATATATGAATATGTATATATAGTGACCTTAGGCTTTCATTATTGTAACTCTTGCATTATCAAATATATCAAACACACACTTTAAGGTGTTTTGACCTTTTGCTCTCAACTTGAATCTACATTCTACTCGTATTTGCTTCTACAAGAAGGATGCCAGAGAAAGCCAAGAAGACAATTTAATTTATCCTCCAAAATTTTCAAAACAAACAAATTTATTGTTGTGTTATGATTTGACAGTCGTGCGTGTTAATTCTATTAAAACTACTATTAATTCAGCTAAAACTGAAACTTTTTGCATGTGCGATGGTTGTATGGAAGGACATTGTTCCTATCCCATACATACAACTAAGATTGTAAGAATTGCAGAATTAGACCAAATCCAGAGTACAAATCATTCGAATCACTTCATGAACAGGCTTCCTTCATAAACAAAAAGGGATAAAAATAATTTGTTGGCGAAAGAAATGCTCAAACAGAGCTCAATTCCAAACAAATGAAACATCTTTGTCAATAGTGCATAACTCGCAATCATAGTTTTCCAATAAACAAAAATCAAACAAAACATTCATAAATAATTGGACCCAAACCATTAATTGTTGGAATATGCCCGCTGACACGAACGAGTTAATAGCACTGCTGATGAAGTATATGCCTATTGGGTCACGCACCAAGTATTGATTCCAACAATACGAACAAGCAAAAGAGAGAGAAAGGCCAAAATGGGTTTTGGCAGGATGGTACACGGGTCGTGTTCAGTCCGACATACACGGCCTGATGTTTAACGACTTGAATAGGCTTGGAGTAAGTAGTTACTCTAATGCGTGTTTCTGCTAAGATAACTGTTGATCTTTGATCAAAGTTGATGATCCTAACTTGTTGTGTGGTTTGTTGATTCTTAAAGTATCGCTAACCTTATTGTGGGCTTTTGAGACAATGAGGGTGTGATTACTTTAACCTCTTGAAAAGTTGAGATCTTTTTGATGCATACTTTTGAAGTAGTCTTGTCAAAAGGGATATAATTGAATATCAAAATTATGTGTAGATGTTGTGGTACAAATCCACTAGTTAAGCCGTTGTTATGGACTAGTGATGTTTATCGTGCTAGGTCAATTAGCATTTCTAATGCATGTAACTTGGCTTGAGTATGTTTTGGTTCATGTTTGATTTTTACTTATATTGTGGGGACATTAAGCAGTACTGCAATTCATAATATATCGATTATTAAATGGAGATTTAATAATACGTCGAGGGTAGGTATTTTATGAATCCTTATTGTGTTCCATCTTAGCATGTTTAAACACTACCGAGAATGTTTTTCATTCGAAACTCTCCATAGTTGGTTATACTTTATGGCAAGGAAGTATAAATTAAGATTGAGGTAAAGAATTGGTTTTGTTAAACGTGGTTCTTGCCTATACTTGAAAGGGGTTTCAAGTGATTGGAGGACCCGCACCCGAGTTCGCTTCATGGTTCTGGTCATAAGTAACTCGGGATGATGATGGTGTTTCATCCTTAAACTAGAGATACATGTGATTCCAAAGCATAGGTCTGCTTTGCTTTGATCGTTTTCTAACACGGTCCATAACTGGTCGTTATAAGGGAGATGTTTGGTAGAGTATTATCTATATGGCGGGACTATGTAGTCGAAAGGAATTTGTTCCTCTATGTAAAGAGAATATATCCATGGGCCCCTCGATGATTGAGTGCTGACATTTATATGTATGGCCATGCTCAAGCTATATTGATGATGGATCAATGATAACTTGGTTTGTTGGTCACCACTAATCAAGAATCGAGAAACATAATCGTGAACGATCTGAAGGTTGACTTTATTCCATGCCTTGTGTTCACATAGAGTATCACGAACAAAGGGATGTACATGTTCATTTATCTTTAGGACAATCATTTTATGATTGGGGATCTTGTCAAGAGTGGCATACCCTATACTGACTTGGGAGCATAGATGTCTTGCTAGAGGCCGCTCTATGTTTGTGTTATTTTTCGTAGTCATGCCACGTGCAAGTGGGAGTCTGTTGGAATATGCCCGCTGACACGACTGATGAAGTATAGGCCTATTGGGTCACACACCAAGTATTGATTCCGACAACACGATCAAGCAAAAGAGAGAGAAAGATCAAAATGGGTTTTGGCAGGATGGTACACGGGCCGTGTTCAGTCCGACATACACGGCTGTGTAGGTGAACACGGGCCGTGTTGGGCCTACTAGACATGGGTTATCTTGTCCCAATTGAGGCTGTGGGCTTTGGGCCTACACGACCGTGTTCGCCAACACGGGTTGTGTATGATCCCTGTAACAGCAGAATTAACAGCCTGAAACACTTGATCTAATGGGGTTTTATGTCATTAACTTGGGGAGACTAAGAGGCTACGTTTTTCTCTGCTCAAGAACTGACTCTTGGGTGTTCTTGGAGGTAGTTCGTGCACAAGAAAGTTCTCTCAAACTTGATCTTCTTCTTGGTGTTCTTTTGGTGCACAAGAGTGAAAGATATACTTGATTGTTGTCTTGGTGATCACACACCAACCTACTAGCATTTGGGAATCAACACAACTTGGTGTGGACTTCACTAGAGGAATCCTAGTTTGGATTCTTGAAGCTTGACTTGGTTGGATTCTTGAAGCTTGACAAGAAGGAAGATTGTAGTACTTGCATAGTGGTATATTTCTATTCATCTTGTTCTTTTGATTAGTTGCAATTCCATCTCTTGGTGTTGGTCCATGGGAAGTGTTTGTTTGGTTAACTTAGTTTTTAGGTCTATATCTTGCTTCCGTTGCTACTCGATTATGCCAAACAAATACCTTCAGTGGTATCAGAGCCATATTTAACACGGCTTTGCACTACCGAGTCTAGAAAAACCATATAAATGTTTCACATAAGAAAATTGTTTTCTTGAAATGATTTCTCGTATGGATGGTTGCTAGGCTAAAATTGATATGTTTGTAGCCTACATAATATTCATATAAATATTTTTATATTAGAAAAAATTGTTTTCTAGAAATGGTTTTTCATGTAGATTCTTGCTAGGCTAAAATTGGTATATTCGTAGCCTACCTAATATGTTAGTTTTACATGGAGTTTAGAAAAGCCATATAAATATTTTTATATAGTAACATTGTTTTCTTAAAATTGGTTTTTCATTGAGACTCTTGTTGTACTCTTGTTGTGCTAGAATTGTTATATTTGTAGCCTTGTTAATATTTTAGTTTTTATATTTATATATTTGTTGTAACTTGGCATGAAGTGTACACAAATATATACTTATAAATGTACATATGAATATGTGTCACAAAAATGGTTTGGTACACTAATGCATATGTACAAGGATTGTCATTATGGTGCCTTTGTGTTGTTGACAATCTTAACTAAAATATAGATATATATTTGTATCATCGTTTTGTGTGGCACACTATGTTTCATTTATGTTGCGTTTGGTTAATTCGGTAACACGATATGCCCTTAGACCTATGTGTTGTGGTGATTGATTGATTTGGTTTTTTGGTGGCCTGCGTGCCGTATTGATGTAATTATTTGTTTATTTATTTGTTGGTGCGGCTTGCACGCCGTTTCTTTCATTCCGTGTATTTGTATAAATAGTGTAAGAATGCGACCTGCGTGTCGTTTATATATATTCTATGTATTTGTATGTAGTATAGAATTAGAACCGGAGAAATCAACGGGAGTCATGGCGAGAAGGAATCAACACGCTATTGGAGGTGTTGGATTCGGTGGGAGCTCACCCAACGAGACTTTACCTTGTCCTTAGGTTTTGGCCTCGTTTTCCCCGTTGTGGCTCACGGGGAAAACGCATAGGATTTTTGGGCATGTTACCGAATTATATATATATATATATATATATATATATATATATATATATTTGCGTGGTTGTGTTTTATTTTTCTATGCATGGATTAGGATTCGCATGCTAGACAATTTTTCTATAAAATTAAATAAAACACAACATTTGTTAAAATAGTTAACAATCTCGCGCTAATAGAATTGACAAAGAAAATATAAACTTGGTATTATATTTAAAAAAGTGCTTAAAATCGTTTTGACACTTACTTTGTTAACTCACAAAAGGGTTTTTATAAACCGGAAACAAAATCCCATTTTTAAAATGTAAATCACGCACCATCCGTAAGACGACACCACCCGAATATAACGAAACAAGGATGATTGTCGAGCTAAGCACGAGTCATTCCTTGCATAGTTGTGTGGAAGGTGAGTGGGGCAACTCGCATGGTTGGTTGTCGAGCTAAGCACGAGCCAATTGATGGTCGAGAGTGCCACCCATGTGTCTTGTCGGACGGTTTACAATTTTAGTATATAATTCTTGATTAGTTGTCGAGCTAAGCACGAGCTAAAAAAAATTATATATTAAGATTGGTGTAAGGAAGTGATCAAACATGCCAACCGACATAATGGATGTCAACGGATCCCTCAAGTGTCTAAGAGTTGTAATAGAGATTACAATTGGTAAAATGGTTACCGGCCTAAATATCTTCGCCACGTGATCCGCGGTAAACCCGTCACGGTGCGAGGTGAAATAAGGTTCTTAGCCCTTGTTATAAATAATTGTTTTTATCTAAAACTATGGGGTAATTATTTTAACAAGTTTTATCTAAACTAACCAAAACTCGTAGTATTGTTATTTATAGATGTCAAACCATAACAACACCACGTCAAACATCTCACTTCGTGTGTTCCTCGAAAGGGAGAAACTCACGGGGGTGAACTTTATTGCATGGCTTAGGCAATTGAGGATTGTCCTTCGCCATGAGTCAAAGTTGCACATCCTTAAGGAACCCCTTCCGGAGCCACCTGCTACAAACGCGACTTGGGCCGTCCGATACGGGTATTAAAAACGCGTTGAGGACACGCACGATGTTGCCTGCCTTATGTTGTCAACTATGAGCTCGGAATTGCGAAAGTAGCTCGAGCACATGAGTGTGTACAATATGTTAAACAAGCTCAAGGACATGTTCCAACAGCAAGTTAGGCAGGAATACTATGAGTGTGTTAAAAGTCTAGTCGGTTGTAGGCTGCAGGAAGGCGGGAATATTGGTCTTCACGTCCTTAAGATGAAGGCGAACGTGGACCAAATGGAGAGGTTAGGATTTCCTATTAGGAGAGAGCTCGCTGTGGATATTGTACTCCAGTCTCTGCCCGCATCATATGATCAGTTTGTCACAAACTATCATATACAAGGAATGGAGAAATCCTTAAGCGAATTGCATGGCATGTTGAAGTCTGCGGAGTCTGACATGGCCAAGCATAGTTCCACCTCAACCACTCCCGTCTTGGGTTTAAGGAAACAAAAGAAAAGGAAGAAGAGACCGACCCTAAAAGGAAAGGTTGGAGTTTCCAAGCCTATCCTTGATATTGAGTCGAATGACATAGAGAATGTGCCTCAAGAAGAGACTCAAGAAAAGGTGGTTTGCTACTTCTATGGAAGATTTGGAAATTGGGGCCGTCACGCCTGCCATACGTGTAGAGAGGATATAAAATTTCTCAGGAAAGAGAGAATTAACTTTCCATCTTCAGGTGCGTTCATGATTCATTGCTATTCTTATATAAGCTGGGTAGTTGACCCGAGCTGATTGACTCACGTTTGTCACAAATTTGTTTGTTACAAAGGGTAGGTCCTTTGGTGGAAGAAGAGCATGAAGAACCGGATCTCGGGCGAGGAAACCATGATGATTGTCCTCTAAGAGAAGATAAGGAGACTTGATCTCGCTTTTGTCGCCGGTTTATTTATTACTTTATTGGCAAGTAACATCTCTTTGTATGCTCGTTTTCAATTACGGTGGACATAATTTTGAAGTTTTAAGAATTGATGTAAAACCTTTTTAAGCGTTATTTATTCAATGTTTTTATGTCATAGCTCATGTGTTGTTTTGTCCTGCGTGGCACACAACTTTACATATGGTGACGATAAGTTTATTCTTAAAATACGAAAGTTATTATAGAAATTTGTTGTGAGATATTTTGTTCAAATTTTCCATGTCATGGCATACACGAGGTTTTTGTTACAAGTAATAGAATATTCATGAATAATCGATTCTTAATCCAACGTAGTTTGGATAAACCATCTTTGTGTGATAATCAACTTTACCACATAAACAAGAAATATATCACCTAGATCCATGTGGTTGGGGTCTCGGAATAGTTTAGCCTCGGGCTAAACGCGTTGATGTTGATCTTGTTTATTAGGCTAAGATGATTATGGGATCCTTCACCGGAGTTTATGAGAGGATTATAGGCTTGTTGGATATTGATCACATTTTGTGGATAATCCGTTAAGCACATCACAAAGAATAACGAAAGAGAAACCTCTTCATCACTACCTTGATGGTAGTAATTGCGAGACGTTTACTATTTTAGGCATATGTCTGAAACCTTGTTGGTGTTCAGAATTAGCGAAAACAACTTTAAGAATCAATAGGGCATATAGATCAAGGTACTTAGATCTAGTTAAGATGCTAAGGTATCTATTATCTATATATTGGATGACCATATAGTGAATTGTGGAATTGTTTCACAATTCATATCCTACTAAGACACATTGGTACATGGTGTCATGGAGTAGGGAACGGGGTGTTACTGATAATGATTCGGTTTATGATGGGTCAAGAGTGTGTGTCCGATTTGTTGGGACATTCATTCGCCATTGTGACTAAGTCCTCAAATCTAAATTCAAATGATGGTCTATTTAGCATTTATTAAGATACGACTAGAAAGGTTCTTTGCTTGTCTATCTTATAGTTCAAAGTTATTCATTCTACATTCAGTGGGAGAAGAATAAACTTGAAATCAAGAAGTGCTAATACATTTGAGGAGTTCTTCTAAGTTTTAGTTATTTAACCTTTTTGAGAACAATGTTTGTTGCTTAAAAGGGGAAGAAATGAAAGACTTGATGATGATACTAGCATATAATCTGATATCTTTGATAGATGATCAGCTTGGTTATGCTGGTATGCCTGACTAAGAATCATTACTTCTTTTCATTCTGATTAGAGTCATATAGAGCCAAAGAGATATGGGTTTCTCATATCTAAGTGGCAATGACTTGATGGTGAGTCATGTTGAGTTCACCACCTATTAGGAGACGTAGTGGATCCAGAGTTCATTAAAAATAAAAGAAGTAAATGATAAAGAGATGCAATCCATTTGAAATGTCCAAGTACTTGACTTGACTTGATCCCATACCTAGGTGTAAACCAAGGTGGTAGTGATGGGATTAACATGGATGGGGTTGTAGACAACTTCAAATACCGACTAGTGGTAAAGTTTTTCATGATGGTTATGGAGAAGCTTGTCCTAGTGGCTATGTTGAAGAATGTTTGATACTCGTGGATATTAATGACCGCGTTTCGTCATGAAACAATATGATGAGGAAGTGCTTATAACACTCTCCGAGGGTCTTAATATACGTCCGTAGTATCCGTGTTATGTCTACAAAAGTGGATAAGACCACTTTGACTTATTCTAGCATCTTGAAGGAAAGATCTTTGCTTGCTGATAGAAAATCAAAGTGATGAGTTTTCTAGAAGCGTAGATAAAACCTTTTATATATGTCAGGGCTAGTGGGGGCTTTGTTGTATTCCTCGTGTTAAATGTCTATGGAAGATAATGTCCTGATATTAGGTTGTCTGCAAACCTAATTCAGGAATTACTGCTTCATAGGGGCATTTAAGAGATACAAAATTGGATAGTATTTAGTTCAAGAAATATAGAGATATGTTTTTGATGTTTGAAGACTTGAATAGGCTTGGAGTAAGTAGTTACTCTAATGCTTGTTTCTGCTAGGATAACTGTTGATCTTTGATCAAAGTTGATGATCCTAACTTGTTGTGTTGTTTGTTGATTCTTAAAGTATCGCTAACCTTATTGTGGGCTTTTGAGACAATGCGGGTGTGATTACTTTAACCTCTTGAAAAGTTGAGATCTTTTTGATGCATACTTTTGAAGTAGTCTTGACAAAAGTGATATAATTGAATAACAAAAGTACGTGTGAATGTTGTGGTACAAATCCATTAGTTAAGCCATTGTTATGGACTAGTGATGTTTATCGTGCTAGGTCAATTAGCATTTCTAATGCATGTAACTTGGCTTGAATATGTTTTGGTTCATGTTTGATTTGTACTTATATTGTGGGGACGTTAAGCAGGTATTTTATGAATCCTTATTGTGTTCCATCTTAGCATGTTTAAACACTTCCGAGAATGTTTTTCATTCTAAAATCTCCATAGTCGGTTATACTTTATGGGAAGGAAGTATAAATTAAGATTGAGGTAAAGAATTGGTTTTGTTAAACGTGGTTCTTGCCTGTACTTGTAAGGGGTTTCAAGTGATTGGAGGACCCGCACCCGAGTTCGCTTCATGGTTCTGGTCATAAGTAACTCGGGATGATGATGGTGTTTCATCCTTAAACTAGAGATACATGTGATTCCAAAGCATAGGTCTGCTTTGCTTTGATTGTTTTCTAACGCGGTCCGTAACTGGTCGTCATAAGGGAGATGGTTGGGTAGAGTATTATCTATATGGCGGGACTATGTAGTCGAAAGGAATTTGTTCCTCTATGTAAAGAGAATATATCCATGGGCCCCTCGATGATTGAGTGCTGACATTCATATACACGGCCATGCTCAAGCTATATTAATGATGGATCAATGATAACTTGGTTTGTTGGTCACCACTAATCTAGAATCGAGAAATATAATCATGAACGATCTGAAGGTTGACTTTATTCCATGCCTTGTGTTCACATAGGGTATCGCGAACAAAGGGATGTACATGTTCATTTATCTTTAGGACAATCATTTTATGATTGGGGATCTTTTCAAGAGTGGCATACCCTATACTGACTTGGGAGCATAGATGTCTTGCTAGAGGCCGCTCTATGTTTGTGTTATTTTTCGTAGTCATGCCACGTGCAAGTGGAGTCTGTTGGAGTATGCCCGCTGACACGAACGAGCAAAAGAGAGAGAAAGGTCAAAATGGGTTTTGGCAGGATGGTACACGGGCCGTGTTCAGTCCGACATACACGGCTGTGTAGGTGAACACGGGCCGTGTTGGGCCTACTAGACATGGGTTATCTTGTCCCAATTGAGGCTGTGGGCTTTGGGCCTACACGACCGTGTTGGCCAACACGGGTTGTGTATGATCCCTGTAACAGCAGAATTAACAGCCTGAAACACTTGATTTAATGGGGTTTTATGTCATTAACTTGGGGAGACTAAGAGGCTATGTTTTTCTCTGCTCAAGAACTGACTCTTGGGTGTTCTTGGAGGTAGTTCGTGCACAAGAAAGTTCTCTCAAACTTGATCTTCTTCTTGGTGTTCTTTTGGTGCACAAGAGTGAAAGATATACTTGATTGTTGTCTTGGTGATCACACACCAACCTACTAGCATTTGGGAATCAACACAACTTGGTGTGGACTTCACTAGAGGAATCCTAGTTTGGATTCTTGAAGCTTGACTTGGTTGGATTCTTGAAGCTTGACAAGAAGGAAGATTGTAGTACTTGCATAGTGGTATATTTCTATTCATCTTGTTCTTTTGATTAGTTGCAATTCCATCTCTTGGTGTTGGTCCATGGGAAGTGTTTGTTTGGTTAACTTAGTTTTTAGGTCTATATCTTGCTTCCGTTGCTACTCGATTATGCCAAACAAATACCTTCATTAATAACACAACAACTGAATCACGCCAATGTAGAGGCTGTGAGGATTAATCTCCATCGAACAAATGAGAGAGCTAAATCCAAACAAGCTCCAGTTCCATAATGGCAACATCAATCTATTGATTGCACAAAATCAAAGTCCAACACACTGCTCCAATCTCATCTAAGTGAAGAAATGGAGAACTAGAAGACCAAAAGAAACGATTTGAATTCATCAAAGATGATGTGTCTCTTCCAAATGGCTTCAAACGTGTGATGATCGAATAGCCAACAGTTTCACCAATACCCGACAAATCCAAAGAACTTACAACTCCATCACCAACTCAACCTCCACCCTCTAATACCCATTATCAGCCAAAATTTTAAAAGTGTATTATTATTAGTATTAGTATTAGTATTAGTATTAGTATTATTATTATTATTATTATTATTATTATTATTATTATTATATACACTATTAAATATATATATTTATGATTAGGCTACTTGGGCTTAAGAGGTAGTGAGACCCATTGGTGAACTTAAGAATTAAGATATACTGGGCTTGGGCTTGCTAATAAAAGGTGTAAAGGTCCATTTAGGGAACAAAGCCCTAAAGGGGTATCATCAGTAGTCATTTTCCTTCTTTTTGGTTCCTGTGTGTCGTTCGTGATATACCACTAAGAGAGGGGCAAAAGATTGAGCAAGAACTTCACCAAGCATTTGGAGGAATCGAGTGTGTCTTCATCACGAACGATTTGAGGCATGTTTAACACAATATTTGAGGAGGGATCGATTTGAAGCTGTCAACTGTGTGTGGTGTCCTCATATGTGAGGCTGCAGAGAGGGAAGGGTGAGATCGTGAAGCCATCTCTCCACCAAGCTTGGGCAATCCATTGAGGAACTCTCAGGTATGTTATCTAAGCTTGCTACCACTGTTTATTGTGCAGAAATCATAGATTTAATTGGGTGTTTAGGTTTGTTTTGGGATTTTGTCGAGCCGAGAACCAACACACAAAGGGTTATGAGTTTTAGGTTCTAAATAGAAACATACTGGTTAAGAGACATGTTCATAGAGCTGGTAACATTATGATATGGATACAACATGATTTAATGTAGGATACATCGTCTGTGTGCGTGAAATCTACCGAGAGAAGGAGCAGGGCATCGAGATTAACTCTTTTAACCTTCATGAAATCAACTCAGCTGGAATCAAAGGTTAGTAATCCTTTAACCAACCTACTAACTTGTGTGCAGAAATCATAGAACAAATAGATTTAGGGGTTTGTTTTTGTGATGCCTAAACCGAGAGCAACTGTTGGTCGAAACCCATGAGTATGGTTTTATGAACTTCAAATTAGTTATGGTTTTATGAACCAAATTAGTTATGGTTTTATGAACTTCAAATTAGTTATGGTATGAGGAATTTCAAAGTAGTTATGGTTTGATGAATCACAAGTTGGTTTAAAGGAATTGAATCATAAACTGATTCATGGTTTTGCATAACAATTTGGTTAGTGTTATTGAATCATCAAATGGTTGTTGCTCTTGAATCATAAATTGCTTTATATGTTTGAACAATAAAATGGGTTTTGACTTTGATTTTGTAGATTGGTTCAAGTGTTGACTTACATATTGGTTTCAAGTGTTGAGTTACAAATTGGTTTCAAGTGTCGAGTTACAAGTTGGTTTCAAGTATTGAACCACAATTTGATTATTGGTATTGAATCACAAATTGTAGTGGCACATGGATTACAAGTTAGACTTGCCTACTTGAATGGCTAAAACTTGAAATTTATAAATTATATGAACATTTAAAATTAGTAGCTATTCTAGTTGATTTTGAGCATGCTTATAGAGGCTGTTGCAAGATGATACTGTTGGGAATATTTATGAATGCAAAAGAAGGGTAGATTATAGTTTTATACAATTTCCTTGAAACGGGTCGGTATGACCCGTTAAGTAAAGAAAGCGCAAATTAACTAAAAGATTGGCTTTTGCACTATTCAATGACCATAGACATGTTTCTTAGACTAAATATATAAGTGTGCAAGTGATGTAAGTCAGATTCGGGTTTAAATGGTGAAAATGTCGAAATATTTGCAAGTTTGACTTTTGGTTGACTTTTTTCGTCTTTTTGAGTTAGGAGCTCAAATTTTGCAGATAAATCCCTCATAATAAAAGGAACAAGCTGTATTTAGAAAGTTTTAGTCAAAAACGTCGTTTTGGGCACGATCCGTTAGAGTCAAAGTTGTGGATTTTTGACCCGTTTGGTCATAGAAGAGCTTTAAGCTTGGTTTCACCTTTTGGGCAGATTTCTTAGGAGAATACTTGCATTATAGTATGTTTCTAGTGAGATAAGTAAGTGGTAAAGTTTTGGTAGAAGTATGTTGGGTTGGTGGGCCGCCAAGCGAACTGGGCCTAATGTAACGTGGTAGGCCCAATGTGCATCATTAGCACACTTAGAGTACCATGAGAGATTAATTAAGAACCTAGTAATCTTACCAGCTGTATCTTGTACTTAAAACAATGTATATTAATTGTAGGATGTTATTGGTGAATTGTCGTGACTCGCAGATTTGCTGTTTTACTATGTTATGCTTTTATGCGAACATTCAGGTGAGTCACTCTAACCTACTTTATTTCCCGTAATGTGTAAGTGATATGCATGATGTGTATCGTTGCAATGTATGTTCTTAATCGTGATAAGTTATTATGTGTTATCGTTGTGAAATGTTAGTAACCAACCATGCCTTCGTGGTCGGTCGGGGCAGACGACTTCATCTAAAGGTGGGACCTGTGATGAATCATAGCGGGCAAGGCCCGGTTTAGGCATCAAACGGGTGGGATGAGAGATGCGGCAGAGGGCGAGTCCCTAGTTATGTGTTACATGATGGTAGGATGTGGTTTCAGTTTAGGCATCAAACGGGTGGGACCCGAGATGCGGCAGAGGGCGACTCCCTAGTTATGGGTTACATGATGGCAGGATGTGATTCCTGTGAAGGGTAAGGGTAGTGGTGATTCACTAAGCTTTGTGCTTAACCATTATTGTTATGTTTCAGGTTAACTTCAATAATCGCCTCATCTGTTTCCACTTCAACTTAACCATAACCATGTGTGTGTTAACTTCATGATCACCTTCTCTATGAATGCTATGACCATGCTTAAAACTTGTAAATAAATCATTGTTAAAAGTCAAGTGATTTGAGATAACGGAGTTAAAGTACCACATCGTATTCCAAGATTTCCCTTCCGTGCCTTTAACTAAATAATCACAACAATTTCTTCATTAGTTGGTGTCTAGTCAAAAGATTTTCCCACGAAATATGATTTCTTACATGAACACTTCCATTCAAAATGACCAACTTCATGAGATCGATAACATGTAACCATTCGATTTCATGTATCACCAATTTCATCAACAGAAAAACAAGTCCTGTTGGCAAATTTCCTACACTGATCCTTGGGGTCTTTTTTGAATTTAACTTATCTAGAATTAATTTTTTTTACTTTTGCAAAATGACTAGTCCCTTTTCGAAATTGACTTCAAAATCTGCGCACGGGAGTTCTTTGAATTTTCTGTAGATCGATCTTGTTGATCTACATGTCATTTTACTTCTGCTTCATGAATTCGAGAATTGGCTGCGACAAAAACGTGATCAAAATCGAGATCGAGCCTTAGGCTCTCATACCATGTTCGATAATATTGGGGAGGGAGAAATCGATCATGGGTATATGATTTAGGCATGCTAGTAAACAAAGTATGAAATAACAAAGGGAATACAAAATAAAATTGAAAAACTTATATTAACTTGGATTGCCTTTAGAACTTAAAAAATTACATGTGTACATAGTTGGTGGTGGTGGCAGTTTCTTGGTGGTTGCTGGTGTAACTACCGGTGGTGGTTGTTGGTGGTGGCGGTGGCAGCCGCCACTGTTTCCCGCCAAAACCAACATACCTAAACTATTGTTATCTTCCATGCATAGGAATCTAGCAATTGGTACCTGGACTCCAGTTGCTCCAAACAAATGATGGGTGAGAAAAGTCTTCTCACAAACTTTGTCCCACGTTATTCGGGAAATGTTAGGTTTTGGAATGACGACATGGCACCAATAATGGGAATAGAAGATATCATCAAAGAAAACATAAGAATAATTAAAGTTTCATAATTGAAAGGTTTAGGACACAACGTGTTTAGTATTTACCAGTTTTGTGAGAAGGGGCTTGAAGTGAACTTTAAGGCCAAAACTTGCTCGATTAGAACAGAAACAGGTAATGTACTACTGACTGGCTCTAGATGATCAAACCTATATACAATTGATCTAGCCGACCTGGAGGGAAAACAGTCAGTCTACCTTCTGTCAAATGCCTCATTAGAGCTCAGGTGGATGTGGCATTGAAAACTATCTCACCTCAACTTCAAGAACATCAACAAGTTGGTAAAAGGTGATTTAGTTCGTGGGATGCCCAAGCTGATGTTTGAAAAAGAACACCTGTGTGAGCATTGTGAGAGGGGTAAGATGAAAAGAGCTTTAAACAAAGTAAAACAAGTGTCAAGCACAAAAACTCCTCTATAGTTGCTCCACATGGATTTATGTAGGCCGATGAGAGTACGGTCAAATGGGAAGAGGTATCTCGTGGTGATAGTGGATGACTATTCACGATATACCTAGGTCAGGTTCTTGAGAAGTAAGGATGAAGCTTCATCAATCATCATCTCGTTTCTCAAGCAGGTTCAAAATCAATCTCAAGGAAATGTCGGTACTATAAGAACCCACAACGGCAGCAAATTCAAGAACAAAATCTTGGATGGTTTTTGTTGACTCCATGGGGATCACGCATCAATTCTCTGCAGCATACACCCCTGAACAAAATGAGTTGTAGAACGAAGAAATCCAACGCTCGTTGAAGCAGCTCGAACTATGCTGTCATATGCTAATCTACCACCCTCCTATTGGTTAGAAGCATTCAACACAGTATGCTACACTCAAAATCAATCTATTATTCACCGTCGCTTTAATAAAACTCCATATGAACCGGCTAATGGCATAGTTTCTAATATCAAATGTAACGACCCGAATATTTTAATAATATTTATTGAGAAATGAATATTATGTTCGAAGTTCAAATTGATAATAATAATAATGGAATATTATTATTTAAAAGAAAAGTAAAAGAATGGAAAAGAAAAGAAGGCAAATTAAAATAAAAGAAAAATAAAATTTATGGAAAATACGAGGTCGCGACGCGTCGGGGCGGACACTTGTCGGTGGCGTGTGTCGGGAGATGGCGTGTGGCAGACCGGTGGCGTGTGTCAGAACGTCGCGACGCGACGCGTCGGCCAGGTTCGAGGGGCTATATATTCAAGCTCATTTCAGCCAATTTTTACACACAAACTTCCACCTCTTAGTTACTCTGCCCATTTTTCGAGAGATATCAAGTTTAGCGAACTTTTAAGGGTGTCAGGTTTCGTTAGAACTCGTATTCGAGGTACGGGGTGAACGGAGATAGCGTTTCGGGCGTAGTTTTGAGTGTGGTTTCGCTTTGGTGACCCCGAAAGGTATATTCTTCTAGTCTTAAGCTAATATTTCGGTTGTGTGGCTTGATATTCTGTATGCATGTCATTCTAGCATGTTTTGATGGACTTTCTAAGTTCACGACGCGTATATCTTTGATCAAAAGTATTATTTTACATATCTAGGTTATTCGAGACGGTTGAGGTCGATTTCTTGACGATCCGAGAGTGTAGTTCGTCGAATCTAGATTGTGGGTTTATTTCTGTACTGAGGTGAGTTCAGTAGACTTCTACAAAACCGAGTACATAGACAAAACCTTATTTTCGAAATAAAGATGATTATACATATATCTATATATTGATTGATCATACATGTTATGTGTTCTAAGTTAAATACTCGTTGCATGCATGAACAAACACGAAATACGCATCTTACGATTATTCACGATTTTACTGCGATTTACATATGACCGCTTACGAGTTATTGCATGCATGTATTTTTGTGGCGGGGGTAGAATACGATATTACCCATATTGCGGATTTGCGAGCCTAGTTGGCATGATTGACCTTCTAGGATTAAAGTGCTAGCCAACAAGAGTCATTTGGTCTTTCTAGATGACTATTTTGACACGTGGTATTCGGACACTTCGGTGTTCAAGTATTGGAGTGATGTAGGCCAAGGAGGCTAGATCATACATCACATGGGTGTGAGGAGAAGCTGAAATACGATCGGCTTTGTTTGGACTCGTACTAGAACGACAACGCAGTACTTGTACTCGCACCGTCGGAGTAGCGAAAGTGGAGTCTCGGGATTTATGTTCTCGGGTGGGAGTCGTGCCCCGCTTGAAAACATAGGTTGGCCGGGCACGCAAGTAGTGAACCTTGGGTTTTCTAGTGTGGGTTTAGACTCTACATTAGAATCATCCTATTGATATGATCTATGCGATATGATATATGCGATTATGATGCGATATGATCTATGGAATATTATGCGGTTTGATTATGATTATGTCTGACTGAATTCATGAAATGATTTGTGAATATTTGACCCATTTGGTGCTATGTGATCTGCGGGTTCTCGGTACGGGTCAAATACGTTAAGGGTGGGATATGGTATTTATTTACATGTCGTACTCTACTTACGAACACGTTTTATGGTTTTTGATTACAACTCCTATTGACTCACTTAGCATAAGCTGACACTTGTTTCTTTCGAAATGTGTCTTGTACTCGCACAGGTGGCTTAGAGGTTGTGGTTCTGCGAGGACGGTAGTATTAGTTCTAGCTTATATTTTGGTATCAACAAACAATTCGGTTATGTAATAAATTCATAACATTGAACTAGTACTGACTTTTTGAATGACTGCGGTCGTAACCCCGTGGTTTATATTACGAAGGATTCTGTAATCGCCTCTATGGCGAAAACAACTATTTCCATTTATGACTTTTAAGACTTCCGCTGCATGTTTTTGCTATTAATTAAAGGTTTTTATAAATGGTGAAATTTAAAAAAAATCATGGGCGTTACAAGTTGGTATCAGAGCCACGTCATGAGTGAACTGAGTGCTGAGACCGGCATTTAGACTAATGACTAGATTGGCTCATATAAGAATGAACAAGACTTTAAGTGGGGGGAGGTGTGTGACTGAGTGCTTTAGGGATTACTTGTCTGTTACCTATAGGACTCTTCTCTCCTCTATTCCATTTAAAATCTCTCGATCTTCACTCGTGCTAACTTCTGAATTTCAACTCGTCATCGTGATGTCTTGCAGAAGAAATGGTAGGTACTCGTAGAAATAACAACAACGCTATGCCTGAAGCTGGTCAGGGAAGCGGTGGAGCGGGCGGTGGTGCACCAATTATTGAAGAAGTTCCCCGTGCAGAGGATACCTCTTCGATTTACCGCTCGAACCATAATTTAGCTGAGAACGAAGGTCGCAATAATGAGCCAGAGAGGACCCATCAGAGCTAGCGCAGTAGCGGTAGTATTTCGCGCCAGGCGCACTTGGAGGATTAACTACGAGCAAGGGATGCTGAGATTGCTCGATTGTGAAGAGAGGCACGAGGTGGAGGAGGGGACGAAAATGAGGAACGGTCTGTGCATAGTGAGGCAGACAGCGTCTCACGCCCCGTGTTGGAACATGGAAAAGCATAAGGTAAAGGAACCTTGTTTGAAAGTTTTATGAAATGCAAACCGGCAACATTCAAAGTGGGTGAGGACCCACTAGGATGCCTATGGTGGATCATGAAGGTGGAGCAAGTGTTTTGCGTTGGAAGTTACACTGATTACAAGCAGGTAAACTACGCGGTCATGCGATTCGAGGGAGAAGCCTTGGAATGGTAGCGAACGGTTAAGCGGACGCTTTCTAAAGCAGTGTTAGACAGTTTGACTTGGGAGATGTTTACTGATAAGATCAATATTAGATTTTGTAGCTTGGGGGCAAGGGAGAAGGCAAAAAGGGAGTTTTTGGAGTTAACGAAAGGAAACATGACGGTGGCAAAGTACAATGCTGCTTTCACCGACAAGCTGCAGTTTGCTGGTAGCTACTGTATTACTGAGGAAGAACAAATTGGAAGGTATGCTGAGGGATTGCCTTTTGATTATCAAGTGGCTGTGAGGATGAGGAGAACTTTGGGGGAGGCAATGGATGAGGCGAGTCGGGTTGAGCATGACTTAACCAAGCGTGAGAAGACCGTGTTCAAAAGGGAGGAGAAACGGAAATGGGAGGGACCATCTGGATCCTCTAAGAAAAAGGATTTCCCTCCAAGGAATGGTCAGCCAGGGGACAAACCCCGTTACTGTACAACTTGCCACTCTTCTCACAAGGGAGAGTGTAGCTGCCACACTCTGAGTTGCAGGCGATGTGGAAAGACTGGCCATAGGTTTGAGGATTGTAAGAGTACCGAACCTATATGCTACAACTGCAGGGAGATGGGGCACATCAGTACCAATTGCCCAAAACCAAAGGTTGAAGGTGGAGCTTCAGAGAGAAAGCAAGAGGCACCGAAAGCCAAAGGACGTGCCTTCAATATGACTGCGGAGGAGGCCAAGCGCAATGATGAGGTTATTTTCGGAACCTTTCTTATAAATTATATGCCTGCTAGAGTATTATTTGATTCAGGTGCAAGTAGGTCTATAGTGTCTACTTCTTTTTGCTCTAGTTTTATGTTACCACGAAGTACGTTAGAGTCGGTGTTCGAAATTGAGGTGGCGGTTGGAAAACCCGTCACTGTCAGGGAAAAATAAGAAAATTGTGCGGTTGAAATTAAGGAAAATATCTTCTCTCTAACACTGATTCCAATGGATCTCGAATGATTTGATATGGTTATCGGAATGGATTGGTTATCTTTTAATCGTGTGGAGATCCTTTGTGCCAATAAAATCGTGTGTGTACCTCTTACAGCGGGTGGTTATGCCATCGCTTACGGGGAGATATCTTCGGGGACTCTGTCCCTAATCTCGGTTCTCAAAGCACGAAAGTGCTTAGCGAAAGGTTGTTTGGCGTTCTTGGCTCACGTGGTCGAGACTTCTAGAAAGAAAGCGGTTTTATCCGAAGTGGAGGTGGTCCGGGATTATGCGGAAGTGTTTCCAGACGAGTTAATTGGGTTGCCACCACCACGACAGATAGAGTTTCAGATCGATCTTGTTCCTGTTGCGGCGCCCATTGCTAAAGCACCATATGGGCTAGCTCCATCGGAGATGAAGGAGATTATGACGCAGCTTCAAGAGCTTCTCGAAAAAGGCTTCATCAGGCCGAGCTCTTCACCGTGGGGAGCCCCGGTCCTGTTCGTTAAGAAGAAAGACGGTTCTATGCGGGTGTGCATATACTTCCGAGAGTTGAACAAAGTTTCAATCAAGAATAAGTATCCGATTCCAAGGATTGACGATCTTTTCGATCAACTCCAAGGGGCGAGTTACTTCTCGAAAATCGACTTGCGGTCTGGCTATCACCAAGTGAGGGTGAGAGATCAGGACATTCCTAAGACGCATTTAGAACTCGCTACGGTCACTATGAGTTCCTTGTGATGCCATTTGGTCTTACCAACGCTCCAGCAATTTTCATGGACTTGATGAATCGAGTTTGTCGTCCATTCTTGGACAAATCGGTTATAGTATTCATCGACGATATTCTTGTATACTCTCGTACTTCAGAAGATCATAGGCGACATTTACGTGAGGTTCTTGATACTCTTCGAACGGAGGAGCTCTACGCCAAATTCTCCAAGTGTGAATTTTGGTTGCAGGAAGTTCAGTTTCTCGAAAATTAGTTGGAATGGATGGGATCAAAGTAGATCCTACAAAGATTGAAGCGGTCAAAAAGTGGGAGACCACGAAAACCCCTACTGAGATTCGGAGTTTCTTAGGTTTGGCGGGTTACTATTGGAGGTTCATTCAGGACTTCTCGAAAATAGCTACGCCTTTGACAAAGTTGACAAGGAAAACGGAGCCGTTTGTATGGTCGGGTAAGCAAGAGGAAGCGTTCCTAACGCTTAACAACCTTTTGTCCGAGGCCCCTATTCTTTCCCTACCTGAGGGAAATGAGGACTTTGTTGTGTATAGTGATGCAACCTATTCTGGTTTGGGGTGTGTCCTTATGCAGCGAGGGAAAGTTATCGCATATGCCTCAAGACAGTTGAAGGACGCGGAGAAGAACTACCCTGTTCACAATTTAGAACTAGCAGCGGTGGTTTTTGCTTTGAAGCTTTGGCGACATTACCTTTATGGTACAAGATGTACAATCTACACGGATCATAAGAGTTTGCAACACATTCAAAATCAAAAAGAGCTAAACATGAGGCAACGACGATGGATAGAATTGTTAATTGATTATGACTGCGAAATTAGCTACCATCCGGGTAAAGCAAATGTTGTAGCTGATGCCCTAAGCCATAAGGAGCCTCGAGCGACTTATCGGCTGAAATCTATGGGATTGGTCATTATACCTGATAGAATTGAGAAGATTCGGATAGCTCAAAGTAAAGGGTTAAAGGATGAAAACCTAAAGGATGAGGTCATGGTCAAGCAAAAAATGATGCTCGAAGAGGATAATCGCGGGTTGAGGACTTTCAAGGGACAAGTTGGGATCCCTATGGTTGGAGGAGTTCGTGACAAGATATTGTGGGATGCCCATCGGTCCAAGTATTCTATACATCCGGGCAACGCAAAGATGTTCGTGACCTGCGACCTAGTTATTGGTGGTCGGGAATGAAATCAGACATAGCAGATTATGTGGCTAAGTGTGTTACTTGTTCGCAAGTGAAAGCGGAGCACGAGAAACCATACGGGTAGCTTCAATAGCTTGACATCCCCGAATGGAAGTGGGACAAAATCACGATAGATTTTGTTACAAAATTACCATGGACCCAATGCGGAAACGATATGATTTGGGTAATTATAGATCTTTGGACTAAGAGTGCTCACTTCTAAGCAACGAAGGAAAATGAGAAGCTGGAAAACCTAGCTAAACTCTACGTACGAGAAATGGTTACGAGGCATGGAGTTCCCGTATCCATTGTCTCTGATCGCGACAGCCGGTTCGCTTCACTGTTCTGGAAAAAGTTGCAAGAGGAGATGGGTACCAGGAGATGGGTACCAGGGTGCACTTGAGTACAGCTTATCATCCTCAAACGGACGGACAAAGCGAAAGAACGATTCAAACGCTTGAGGACATGTTGAGGGCCTGCGTGACTGAGTACGGTGGTAGTTGGGATACACACCTACCACTAGTGGAGTTCGCTTACAATAATACCTACCATGAAAGTATAGATATGGCACCATACGAAATGCTCTATGGAAGGAAGTGTCGAACCCCTACTTGGTGGTTGGAACCAGGAGAAAAGAAGTTTGTTGGGCCTGAGATAGTCCAGTTGACAGCACACAAAGTTGCGGTTGCTCGCGAACGATTACGAGTAGCCCGTGAACGACAAAAAAAGTATTTTGATAAGAAGCATAGGCCAAAGACATTCGAAGTAGACGAGAAAGTGATGCTCAAAGTTTCGCCATGGAAGGGCATCATTTTGTTTGGGAAGCATGGTAAACTAGGATCTCGATTTATTGGTCCATTCTTGGTACTTGAAAGAATTGGAGATCAGGCATACAAGTTAGAGTTGCTAGCGGAATTAGAGGGTATCCATAATGTGTTTCACGTTTTCTATTTACGAAAGTGTCTGGCAGAGGAGCCGAGTTTACTACATCTTGAGGAACTTCGAATAGATGAACATAAGCGGTTGATTGAAGAACCAGTGGCGATCCTAGATCGTAAAGTTAAGCAATTGAGGAAGAAACGGGTCAAGTTGGTGAAAGTCCAATGGAAGAATAAGCATGGAGGGGACATGACTTGGGAAACCGAAGAGGAGATGAAAGCTAGATATCCCCAAATTTTTTTTAATAGATTCCGAGGACGGAATCCTTTTAAGAAGGGGAGAATTGTAACGACCCGAATATTTTAATAATATTTATTGAGAAATGAATATTATGTTCGAAGTTCAAATTGATAATAATAATGGAATATTATTATCTAAAAGAAAAGTAAAAGAAAGGAAAAGAAAAGTAAAAGAAAATAAAAGAAAAGAAGGGAAATTAAAATAAAAGAAAAATAAAAATTCTGGAAAATACGAGGTCGCGACGCGACGCGTTAGAGGTTGCGGCGCGACGCGTCGGAGCGGACACGTGTCGGTGGCGTGTGTCGGGAGATGGCGTGTGTCAGGCGATGGCTAGGTTCGAGGGGCTATACATTCAAGCTCATTTCAGCCAATTTTTACACACACACTTCCACCTCTTTGTTACTCTGCCCATTTTTCGAGAGAAATCAAGTTTAGCGAACTTTTAGGGGTGTCGGGTTTCGTTAGAACTCGTATTCGAGGTGCGGGGTGAACGGAGATAGCGTTTCGGGCGTAGTTTTAAGCGTGGTTTCGCTTTGGGGACCCCGAAAGGTATATTATTCTAGTCTTAAGCTAATATTTCGGTTGTGTGGCTTGATAATCTACATGCATGTCGTTCTAGCATGTTTTGATGGACTTTCTAAGATCACGAGGCGTATATCTTTGATCGAAAGTATTATTTTACATATCTAGGTTATTCGAGACGGTTGAGGTCGATTTCTTGACGATCCGAGAGTGTAGTTCGTCGAATCTAGATTGTGGGTTTATTTCTGTACTGAGGTGAGTTCAGTAGACTTCTACAAAACCGAGTACATACACAAAACCTTATTTTCGAAATAAAGATGATTATACATATATATATATATATTGATTGATCATACATGTTATGTGTTCTAAGTTAAATACTCGTTGCATGCATGAACAAACACGAAATACGCATGTTACGATTATTCACAATTTTAGTGCGATTTACATATGACCGCTTACGAGTTATTGCATGCATTTATTTTTGTGGCGGGGGTAGAATACGATATTACCCATATTGCGGATTTACGGGCCTAGTTGGCATGATTGACCTTCTAGGATTAAAGTGCTAGCTAACAAGAGTCATTTGGTCTTTCTAGATGACTATTTTGACACGTGGTATGCGGACACTTCGGTGTTCAAGTACTGGAGTGATGTAGGCCAAGGAGGCTAGATCATACATCACATGAGTGTGAGGAGAAGCTGAAATATGATGGGCTTCGTTTGGACTCGTACTAGAACGACAACGCAGTACTTGTACTCGCACCGTCGGAGTAGCGAAAGTGGAGTCTCGGGATTTATGTTCTCGGGTGGGAGTCGCACCCCGCTTGAAAACATAGGTTGGCCGGGCACGCAAGTAGTGAACCTTGGGTTTTCTAGTGTGGGTTTAGACTCTACATTAGAATCATCCTATTGATATGATCTATGCGATATGATTTATGCGATATGATATATGCGATTATGAAGCGATATGATCTATGGAATATTATGCGGTATGATTATGATTATGTGCGATTGACTTCATGAAATGATTTGTGAATATTTGACCCATTTGGTGCTATGTGATCTGCGGGTTCTCGGTACGGGTTAGATACGTTAAGGGTGGGATATGGTATTTATTTACATTTCGTACTCTACTTACGAACACGTTTTATGGTTTTTGATTACAACTCCTATTGACTCACTTAGCATAAGCTGACACTTGTTTCTTTCGAAATGTGTCTTGTACTCGCACAGGTGGCTTAGGGGTTGTGGTTCTGCGAGGAGGGTAGTATTAGTTCTAGCTTATATTTTGGTATCAACAAACAATTTGGTTATGTAATAAATTCATAACATTGAACTAGTACTGACTTTTTGAATGACTGCGGTCGTAACCCCGTGGTTTATATTACGAAGGATTCTGTAATCGCCTCTATGGCGAAAACAACTATTTCCATTTATGACTTTTAAGACTTCCGCTGCATGTTTTTGCTATTAATTAAAAGTTTTTATAAATGGTGAAATTTTGAAAAGAAAAAAAAATCATGGGCGTTACATCAAATTCTTACATGTGTTTGGTAATAGGTGTTTTGTACTTAACGAAAGGGCTCACCTCGGAAAATTCGACTTTAAAGCAGATGAGGGATTTTTCTTGGTTACTCTTCAGAGTCAAAAGCATTTCACGTGTTGAATAAATGAACAAACGTTGTTGTTGAAAGTATCAATGTGACTTTTGATGATACCTTAATTACAACATCTTTATCACAAGAGTCACCGCAATCGTTTCTAGACATATCAGTCCAGGATCGGGTCTTAATCAACAAAAAACAAATGAACTTAATGCAAACGAGTCTTCTGTCTTAAAGTACATAATTGATTTCTTAGATGATGGTTCTGGATCTAATCATGTACCAATTGACAGGTCTGAAGATGTTGTTCAAGAATCTCTTGAACTCTCACAGCAAACAGCTACTGGATCTACATCAAGACCAATTGAGTCAGCTGTTGACCCATTCCTTATTTTGGGTGAGAGGTACACTGCATTAAATTCTCCCTCAACACTAAAGAACATGCTGACACTGAGGTCTAATATGAATCAAGCTCTCAGTATGATCCAGAATCAATAACACCAGCAGAGGAAATGTAATACCAGAACATCCTAAGCCGATTTTTTTTAAAACGCGCTGTGGAAGCTTTAAACAAACAAGATTTACATAAAACACAAATATTTACAACTGTTTACAAACATAATCCTTAAAACATATGTTGTGTTACAAAACATAACATGGCTTGTTTCAAACTAAAACCAATATCAGAGCGGAGTCAACTTTTCCTTTCACAAACTTGACAGACTCACAAACCTACAAAAACAATCAACTGTGGATGATTAGCACAAATCTAAGTGAGAGGAAACTAAACGTGAAAGCAAACATTATCAATCGATACAAAAGTATGTAACCACATAATCAGGAAGACCGGCGGTTCGGCACAGAACCTACAACCAATGTCGGCCAAAGCAAAGGTTTACTGGTAGCCCTTCGCTGAATTGGCACAGTCAAATTCCCCTCTGACACAATGCATGCATCAGTAGGACTACAACTGTTCAACCAATCAGCAGACGAGCCCAGCCTAATTCCACGTATAACTGACTTCTCAAACGTAACTCAATATCATCCAAAGAGTGCGTATCGGCCAAATAATCATACAATCATATAATCAATCAACAATAATCAAACTGAATATCCACGTATAACTGACTTCTCAAACGCAACTCAATATCATCCAAAGAGTGCGTATCGGCCAAATAATCATACAATCATATAATCAATCAACAATCAACAATAATCAAACTCAACAGTCTATCAATCATATACGCATGCATTACATCAATCATATCAACCATATTTTTTACCAACCGTGAGTTAACATCTACTCACCTCTTGTACGCGACCCTAAGATATCTAATGTTGTTGAGCCTTTGTGTTTCCTAAAAACACATCAATACTGAAATCAGTCTCCGACTCATAAATATATATATATCCACATATATTTATATCATAATACTCATAATAAACTCACATATCATAAACACACTGATTTAAATTCAAAAGCTCAATAAACAAAGTTCATGTTTCTGAAATTCACCGGACGCGTCACGTTCAACCATACAATGCATCACATCGGGCTTCAAGCAGCCCACTTCCGAACGGAGGCTTCGACCGCCCCAACACTTCGAACCACCAACCACTTCAAGCCGTAGCTCACTTCGGCGGACCCTTCGAGCGCCCATACTTTGAGCGGACCTCAAACTGACTTAGCCTTCGAACCGTAGCTCACTTCGAGTTCGAAGGCAACGCGGTGCATTCCATCCTTGGGTTTGTCACCTCGCGACTTTTCTAGTCTCAACCCTGCAACTTTCTTCATCTTCCAGCTCAAACCAACATAATTTTCTAGCTGGAAACTTATTTCTAACATATCTAAACTTATAAAAACATCAAATAACATGTATACATGCATCAAGAACACATCAAATCCATGTTTTAACATCCAATAATCAAAACCCATTTATCAAGTTTGAGCTTCAAGCTTCATCAATGGTGATTCTCATATAAACTCATATAAACACAACAACAAACATATCAATATGATCAACAACATGTTATAAACATACTTTAACCTTTAGCTTGAATTATAGAGCTCTAAATCTTCAATCCAAAATTCCAAGTTGCAAGTTTCTTAGCTTTCTTCACCAAGAAGTAATTTTACAAACACGCACCTTCAAACGTTTGTTTATTCTATCATAACTCATGTATATACACTTATTCAAATTATCCAAGCATGAGGTGTCAACACCTTTTTATCCAAATACACAAGCATAGATAGATACATACATACTTCATGCATACATATTCTTGAGCATATTAACACATATACATTAATCTCAATTAGTTATTTAATTACTAAACATGATATATATATATATAGGCAAAAGTTCAAACACATCGTACGAGAACCGCAAGAACCAATTTTAGTCGTCCAATTCCCCTCCTTTAATTGGATTGCCCACCCATGAATTCCTTACATGCACCCTGCCACACTCAATCCCTCCACACTCTTCATCAATGAATTCAATTATCTAAAATGAACATCCAAGATTGGTTCTCGCAGTTCTCGTACGAAAAACAATTCTCATTTGAACCCTCCCCTATATATATATATATATCAACTTCTAATTTAAAACACACAAATAAATTAAACACACATAAATACGTACCACTAACCCGCTAACGACTAGCCCGGGTTTGCGGATGTTAAAAATCTCCCTTCCTTAAAAGGATTCCTTCATCGGAATCCCATCTCGTTTGAATAACTAAGGGTATCGATCTCTCAAATCATTCTCAGTCTCCCAGGTTAAATTAGAACCTAAATTTTGCTTCCACTTGACTAGCACCATAGGAATCTGCTTCTTACGGAGTTTGGTCACTTTACGATTCAAAAGTTCTACAGGTTCTTCTACAAATCTCTTCTTTGAATCTACTTTTAAATCATGCACTAGGAGAATCCGACTTTCATCCTCAACTTTACATTTCCATAGATAACACGCATTGAACGTATTGTAAATACCTGCCAATTCTGTTGGAAGATCCAACGTAACTGTGTGATCATTCACTACTTGCCGAATACAGAAAGGACCAATAAAACAAGGAGCTAACTTCCCACGCTTGCCAAAACGGATAACACCTTTCCACGGAGAAACTTTCAAATACACCTGTCCACTCACCACAAACGATACAGGACGACGGCGCAGATCTTCATACATTTTCTACCAATCTCTTGCAGCTTCCAACTTTTCTCTCGCAACAACAACCTTATATGCTTTTAACTGGACAATCTCTGACCTGCAAACTACTTCTCACCATCCTCCAACCAACAAGTCGGGGTACGACAGCAATGACCGTAAAACATTTCATATGGAGGCATCCCAATACTTGAGTAGTAAGAATTATTATACGAAAATTCAATCAATGGTAAGTGCGAATCCCAAGAGCCACTATACTCAATTACACAGGTACATAACATATCTTCAAGTGTCTATATGGTTCGTTCACTCAGACCATCGGTATGGGGATGATAAGTAGTACTCAAATTAATTCTTGCCACTAATTCTCTCTCTAAACTCCTCTATAAATTAGAAACGAATTTGGAGTCTCGGTCAGATACAATGGATAATGGTATGCCATGTCATGAAACAATCTCATCAATATACAGTTGTGCAAGTTTGCTCAAAGATGTTGTCTCACATGTAGCTAGAAAATGAGCACTCTTCGTTAGACGATCCACAATCACCCATATCATATCATGATTCTTCTGAGTACGCGGAAGTTTCGTTACAAAATCCATCGTTATGTGTTCCCACTTCCACTCGGGAATCTCCAACTGTTTTAATGATCCGTATGACTTCTGATGTTCTGCTTTGACTTGTGCACATATATGACAGGATTCCACAAACTGTGCCATGTTCGCTTTCATTTTTGGCCACCAATATTGCACTTTCAAATCGTTGTACATTTTGGTGCTTCATGGGGTACTGATTGTCTAGACTTGTGTGCTTCCATTAAAATCAACTTCCTCAGTTCTCCAAGCATAGGCACCCAGACACAAGTTTTGTACACTTTTTAATCCACGAGAATCGTCAGTCAATTCCTCTTTTCTTTTCTTCATCAGTTCTACTTTTAGATTCTCTTCCTTTAGAGCTTCCAACTAAGCAGATTTGAGTCTATCCACTAAATCTGATATTATCTCCATTTGCATGAATTGGATATCACTTCCGGCTCCTTTACGACTTAAGGCATCTGCCACCACATTTGCCTTTCTAGGATGGTATCTGATCTCGCAGTCATAATCTTTAATTAGCTCTATCCATCATCTCTGTCTCATATTCAATTCCTTCTCGGTAAACACATACTGTAGGCTATTATGATCAGTACAAATCACGCATTTGGTACCATATAGATTATGCCTCCACATTTAAGCGCAAAAACAACAGCTGCTAGTTCCAAGTCGTGAGTCGGGTAATTCATTTCATGTGCTTTTTATTGTCTTGAAGCATACACAATTACTCGATCTCTTTGCATTAAAACACATCCCAAACCAGCAAACGATGCATCACAATACACAAGGAAGTCATCAAGTCCACTTGGCAACGCGAGGATAGGAGCTTGACATAAAAACTGTTTTATAATCTGAAAAACATTATTCTGATCATTACCCCATACAAAGTGCACATATTTCCGAGTCAACTTGGTCAACGGACCGACAATCTTGGAGAAATTGTTTATAAATATGCGGTAATACCCAGCCAATCCAATAAAACTTTTGATTTCTGATGGTGTCTTGGGAGCATTCCAATTCATAGCCGCTTCAACTTCGGAAAGATCAACTTTCACTCCTTCATTGCCCCAAGAACTTGACTTCTCTCAACCAGAATTCACACTTCAAAAACTTGGCATACAACTGTTCTTTCTTTAGAGTCTCCAAAACCTGTCTCGAGTGCTTCTCATGCTCTAACTCGGTCTTTGAATAGATTAAAATATCATCGATAAAGACAATCACGAAATCATCCAGAAATGGTCGACAGACTCTGTTCATTAAATCCATGAATACCACAGGTGCATTAGTTAAGCTGAACGGCATAACTAAGAATTCATAATGACCATAACATGTACAAAAAGCTATCTTGGACACATATTTATCAAATACACGCACCTGATATCAAATTGATTTTAGAAAAGAATGAAGCACCCTATAGCTGATCGAACATATCATCAATTTTTGGCAATGGATACTTATTCTTTATTGTCTTCTATTCAACTCACTTTAGTTGATACGCATACGCAACGTATCATCTTTCTTCTATACAAATAACACCGACGTACCCCATAGAGACGAATTTGGATGAATAAAACCTTTATCTAACAGATCCTGGTTCTGTGTCAACATCTCTTGAATTTCTGAAGGTACCAATATATATTTAGATTTTGCCACCGGTCGAGACCCATGGATTAAATCAATCTTGAACTCTATGTCACGAACAGGACGTAACCCTAGCAATTCAACTAGAAACACATCGAGGTATTCCACTACCACCCGAATGTCATTCACGGTCTGCTTTTCTGTAATACCTAAACTTCCAAAATAAATAGAAGCATATTCCATGAGTATCGATTTCTATTATTATGGTTGTTGAAAAAAATTGAATTTAATGGTGGACTAGTTGATCAATTGGTAAGAGTAAATAATTAATTGGGATAATTACTTGGTGGGCTCAAGTAGTTATGATGGGCCAAAGCCTTTTAAAATAAAGTATATAAGGATGTTTAGGGCACAACCCCCAAGGCATGATTACTATTTTATTCATGCAAAGAAGATCATTGTATGTTGTGTGTGCAAAACCTCTCGAGAAAACAGAGGAGGAAGGAGTCGAAAATCAACCTTGGACTTGAGGTATTGAAGGGAAAATCATCACGTAATGTTTTTCACTTCATTCTGAGCATGTAGACGTCAATTCCTACTCTGTTAGAATGGTAAATGCTTTATGGACATCTAGGTTTTGGGATTGTAGTATATACAAGAAAAACCAGGGAGAAATCGAAGCTAAACCCCTTGATACTTGGTGAAATGTAAATCTTCTAAAAAGGAACTGTTTAAATGGATGGAGAAATGTTTTACAACAAAAATGAAATGTTTTGGTTGAGTTTGGGAAAAGTTAGATTTTTGGAAATGGGGTTTAAGAGATGCACGTGGAATCTGACCAAGAAGATGAATGGTCCATCTTTTAGCCTATATATGTGCTATCTGACTTTCAGCCTATATATGCTATCCAACTTTCAGTCTATATATGTACTATTCGACTTTTAGCCTATATGTGTTATCCAATCTTCGATCTATATTTATGATCCGACCTTCACTTGGCATGTATTATCCGACTTTCTGTTAGCATGTACGATCCAACTTATGATTTCTAATGTGATCTGACATATGGGGACTTTACTTATGGTCCGACTTTTGGTGATTCGCATGGGACTTGATCCGAATTTCGAGTGCAACTACCGACTCATGATCTAGATCTGGTGGTTGTAGTATTCGTGCTCAAATTGTGGAGACAATATTTATACAGAGTCAGGTGCACCATATATACGGATTATAAAATCTTAAAGTATTTCGGTGATCAAAAGAATCCGAACATGCACCAGCGCCGATGGCTATACTTAGTCAAGGATTATGATTCCGAGATTCTATATCACCCTAGAAAGGCCAACGTCGTGGTGGACGCGCTCAGTAGCAAGGCGAACCATGTATAGTTGGATGTGAAATATTTAAGGATGACGGTTGCAACCTCACTATGCGAAACGATTTTGGCAACCCAAACTGAAGCAATCAAGGAGGAAAACCAGAAAATCGAACGGGTTAAGGGACAGATGGCAGTGATGGTCAAGGACAGTCGTGGATTATGGACCTAATATAGGAGAATCTAGGTACCAAGGACTACAAATATTCGAAATCTCATCTTAGATGAAACACACAAGTCGAAATTCTCAATACACCTGTGAACCACAAAAATATAAAGAGACTTAAGGATGTATTATTGGTGGCCAGGGATGAAAAGAGATGTAGGCAAGTACGTAGAGAAATGCCTCGCGTGCTTACGGGTGAAAGCCGAACACCAGCGACCGCATGGTAAACTAGAACCTCTGGAAATACCCATGTGGAAATGGGAACACATAACAATGGACTTGATTATGAAACTACCTAAAACACCTAGGAGCTACGACGCAATCTGGGTAGTGGTTGACCGATTAACTAAGAGTGCTCATTTCATACCGATCTGAGAAGCAAGTTCATCAGAGAAATTGGCCGAGATATACGTGAAGGAAGTGGTCTCAAGGCATGGGGTGCCAGTGTCTATGATTTCTGATCGAGATGTGCGGTTCACATCTAGGTTTTTGAGAAAGTTTCACGAGCATATGCTGAGAGATTATGTGATCGATTTCGGGGGAAGCTGGGATTTGTACTTACCCCCTAGCAAAGTTTTCGTACAATAACAGTTATCACGCGTGTATTGGTATGCCCCCGTACAAGATGCTGTACGGAAGAAAGTGTAGGACCCGATCTGTTGGGGTGAGGTGGGATAGAAAGAGCTTGGTATCATGGAAATAATGTAGAAAACCTTGGAATACGTCAAACAAGTTCGTGAATAACTCAAAGAGGTTCAAAGCCGATAGAAAAGCTACGTAGATAAACGAAGGTTATTATTGGAATTCCAAGTGGGAGACTATGTATTGCTTAAAGTATCCCTATGGAAGGGATTAATACGATTCAAAAAACGAGGAAAATTGAACGAGTTGGTAAGTTGGCTTATCGTTTATAGCTACCCACAGAGCTAACAAAGATTCACAACACCTTCCATGTATCTCACATGAGAAAATGCTTAACCGATGAGTCGGCGTTTATGCCATTGGAGGACATCACCATAGATGAGAGATTGAACTACATAGAGAAGCCGATTGCAATCATTGAAATGAAGATCAAACAGCTACGCAACAAACAAGTAGTGATGGTGAAGGTACAATGGGAGCACCATAAGGCCTCAGAGTTGACTTGGGAAGCAGAGGAAAAGATGAGAAGGAACTATCCCGCACTATTCAAGTAAATATTCGAGGACAAAACCGTGTGTAAATGAGGGAGAGTTGTAATAACCGAACTTCGAAATTTAATAGAAGCATATTCCATGAGTATCAGTTTATATTATTATGGCTGTTGAAATAAATTTCAATTTAATGGTGGACTAGTTGATCAATGGGCAGGAGTAAATAATTAATTGGGAAAATTACTTGGTGGGCTCAAGTGATTATGATGGGACAAGGCCTTTTAAAAAAAGTATATAAGGGTGTTTAGGGCATAGCCCCCAAGGCATGATTACTATTTCATTCATGCAAAGAAGATCACTGTGTGTAGTGTATGCAAAACCTCTCCAGCAAAACAGAGGAAGAAGGAGTCGAGAATCAACCTTGAACTTGAGGTATTGCAAGGAGAATCATCAGGTAATGTTTTTCAATTCATTTTAAACATGTAGACGTCAATTCCTACTCTGTTAGAACGGTAAATGCTTTATGGACAACTGGGTTTTGGGATTGTAGTATATACAAGAAAAACCTGGAAGAAATCGAAGCTAAACAACTCGATACGTGGTAAAATGTAAATCTTTCAAAAATGAATTGTTTAAATGGACCGAGAAATGTTTTACAACAAAAATGAAATGTTTTGGTTGAGTTTTGGAAAAGTTAGATTTTTGGAAATGGGGTTTAAAAGTTGTAGGTTGATTCTGACTAAGTAGATGAATGGTGTGACTTTCAGCCTATATATGTGTTATCCGACTTCCAGCCTATATATTGTAACACCCGCAAAGCTAGGCTAGGAGATTAGCGGGGTTTGTAGTAAGTGTTTAATTGTTATGTTATGTTTAAATGGTTAATTGAGTAGTTATATTTATATTATTAAATAATTATGCATGTATGTGTTGTATGTATGTATGAAGCCGTATGAATGCAGGTATGTATGTATTTAATTTGTGTACGTGGGAGATAGTTGGGGAGGTGATGCCACTTCCCATTTCTAAGTTGTATACGTGGGGGGGGGGGTTAATGAGTTAACATGCAAATCTCAAAATTAGAAAAGTGAAGTGTGTGTGTTTATGTGAAATTCTCTCTGCCAAAGAAACCGAAGAAGAAAAGAACCAACCATCAGATTTTTCTATATTTTGTGTTTGAGAGAAAGATTCAAGGTTAGATATTATTGATATTATGGTTAAATGTTGTTAGATTGAATTATGATTAGATTAACATGAGTGCATGAAGAGTCATAGAATCGGTTTTTGAAGAGCATAAGTTTTGAGTCGGTTTTGTGTGTTCATGTGGTTATATGTTAAAATAGTGTTTTGATTCATGAAATATGTGTTTTAGGATGTTAGAATATGTTCTTGATATGATTTTATGAACATTGTGAAATCTGGGTTTGGGATATGAAGTTTCGAAGATGGTAAGAATCAATGAGAATATGAACTATCGGTTTTGGTGAGGAAGAAGGTGAATTCCGATTGATTAGAAAACCGAGTGTTGGAAATCGATAGTTTTGAAAACCGGAAGTTGAAATCCGGAACCCTAAAACCGACACTATAAAATCCTATAATTCGATTGATGTGAAATCCTATACTTGAGAAACCGAAACCTTAAATCCGATTGTTGCAAACCAGTACTTCTAAATCCAATTGTTGTAAACCGAGACCCTAAATCCGATTCATTTAGAAATCCAAAACTTTTAGAATCCAAGTATTCTAAAACCGAGACTTGAAATCCGATACCCAAAACCTATACCCAAATCCGAGAAGTAGAATCCGAAGACATGATGAAATCCGATTGATCGAATCTGGGTACTTGAAATCCGACACCAATGATAGAATCCGACAAACCCAAATCCGATTGAAGTGAAATCCGACTGTGAGGAAATCCGATGCTGAGTTGCGGATTCTTGAAATCCGACAGTTTTTATAGAATCCGATATTTGTGTTTTGAACTTGTATTTGTTTATTGTTTGCTGTTTGTTTGATGAAGGATTTATAAATATAAGGATAAGATATATTTATGAGATTGAACCTGATTTAGTTATTGTTGTGTTTACAAGCAATCCAAAAGCTCAGTAATATTAGACATCTGAGTTCGTACCGAAATAGAGGTGAGTGGACGTTAGACGTGGATGGTAATGATTGCAATTAATTTTATTGATGTAAAGCATGATTGTGGTTTGAGATTGGATTAATTGAACTGTTGTTTGTGATTTTGAAATGTTGATAATTGCTGCATGACTATTTTGTCGATACGCACTCTTAGGATGATTTTGAGTTGCGTAGAGAAGTCAGCTACACGTGGACTTAGGCTGGGCTTGTCTAACTGGTTGGTTGAACAGTAGTAGCCTTTCTGTTGCATTTGTTGCTCAGAGGGGAGTTTACTGTGCCAATCTAGTGGAAAGCTATCGGTAAACCTTTGCTTTGGCCGGCATTGGTTGTAGGTTCTGCGCCGAACCACCGGTCTTCTCTGGATATGTGATTACATGATTGATGATTGATTGTGAATGTTTGCATTCGATGTTTTAGTCTCTACTCACTTAGCTCTGTGCTAATTCCCCACAGTTGATGTTTTGTAGGTTGGTGTTTGTGGTAGAAAAAGGCAGAGTTGACCATTACTCTGATACTTATTTTGAAAAAGAGACGAGCCAGTTATATTTTGTAACACCAGACTAATGTTGTCTTTTGAACAAATGAATGTATATTTGTGAATATTGGTTTTATGCAATCAAGATAGTTTTTAATTAGCTTTCGCAGTGCATGTTAAAAAAATGGCTTGTGCTTTTCCGGTGTTACATATATGCTATCCGACTTTCGGTCTATATATGTACTATCCGAATTTCAGCCTATATGTGTTATCCGATCTTCGATCTATATTTATGATCCGACCTTCAGTTGGTATGTATGATCCGACTTTCAGTTAGCATGTACGATCCGACTTATGATTTCTAATGTGATCCGACATATGGGGACTTTACTTATGGTCCGACTTTTGGTGATTCGCATGGGACTTGATCCGACTTTCGAGATGAAGGTGGCATGGGACTTGGTCCGACTTTTGGGACCTCATCCGACCTTCGTAAGTTGTTGTGGTCCGACTATATTACTTTATTTGTGGTCCGACTTATGGAACCTAGTATGAAGGACCTCCGATAAGTGTATAAACGAGGATTCCTAATCGATATTGATCCATTTAGACTTGTTGTAGGTGGAGGCCAACTAACAAGTAATCACAAGTGAATTTGTGAACTAGGAACCTTGTGAATTGGACTTCGAACAGGTGAGTACTCTTATTTGCAATCTAAACTGATGTTACACGACTATGACATGTGATACGTGTTGAATGATATGTTATTCCTTGCTAAAGGATGGGACCATTCACTTCGGTGACGGGAGTGATGGGACAGTTCACTTCAGTGACGGGAATGATGGGACCATTCACTTCGGTGACGGGAATGATGAGACCGTTCACTTCTGTGACGGGAATGATGGGACCGTTCACTTCGTTGACGGGAATGATGCGACCGTTCCCTTCGGTGGCGGGAATGTGGGACCGTCAACTACGGTAGCGGGAATGAGGGACCGTCTACTGTGATAGCGGGAATGAACGAGGTGGCATGTGTAAAACAAGTTGATGATGTGATGTTTTGTTTTAGTTGTATGTAAAGTACTTGCTAATCTTTGTACTTACGTTGTTGTTTAAACCTTCTATTCAGGTGTTGACCATGGCGGGACTCTAGCTCGTGCTTGATATCTCATATCCACAAGCTTCTGTAATTTTTCTAAACTAATTTAATTTCCATTACATTTAAACGATTATTGCAATTTGAATTCAATACTTCAGTTCAATTGTTACTATGGGATGTAATTCATATTTACAAGTATCATACTAGGTTGACTTCCATATTTCCTAATTAAAAAAAATTTTGGGACGTTACAACTTGGTATCAGAGCTTCGGTTTAAGAGATTCGAAAATTTTTCCATGTGTTTGAACTTCAACATTGGTTCGTAAACAATTGTAAATAACATATTCGAAACCTTTTCAAGTGTAAATATTTACGATAAGCTATCGGCTGGAGCTAGTCCGGGTGGTCACAAGTGAGATGTAAGGTATACAATTATTAAATGATGATTATGTTTACATGAATTCTAACACTCAAACTATTTTTGTAAGAATAGTGATGATATAACATTGCCTTGTTGACAAATGATTATGCATATACGAGACCCTATGTGTTTTATGAGATGACTGATACATGGCCCAAGCCAGTGAATCGGGATTTCTACTCGTAATGAACAGATTCGATATGTGTAGCGTGTTTGTAATAACAGGGCCCATATTATTATCTTCACACGACATTTGTTGAAACTTGTCAAAACCGGGGAATCTTGTGAATCCGGTGAGGGCTACTTGTAGGAATACAATGCCTATAGCTAGGGTGCCTTAGAACGCCTAGGGTTGCCTGATAAGCTATGCTGATCATGTGAACTATGCGAAATATGTGAAACATGAACTGATATAGTATTGAGGATTATATAGCAATGCCGCTAGTTAATTAAGTGAACTGTTTATACATCCAGTATGGTGACTACGAGAAATCGATCTATGATACCAACGGGTTTTGGAAACCCACCGGATGGGGAGAATGCTAGTGTAACGGCGGAGAGTGACCCTCGCGCGCAACCAAAACTAAATCAACTTGAGAATGTGGCTCCGTAGAATGTTGTACCGGAAAATTCGTTGAATGAGGAGGAATATGGGGATTCGGCTATGACCAAATTGGTGACTACTATGGTTACCAACACACTGAAAGAGTTGCTGCCTAAGATTTGGAGGATTTGAAGCAGGACATGGGAACTATGATTGACCAGAAGCTAGGAGCCTTATAGGCTGCAAAGTAAGCTACTGCAGCAGTCGTTGTCGCTCAACCGATAACCCCAGCCACTAACTAGGTGGCTCTGGGTGGAACCTTTCGGGATTTCTTGGCTTGTTAGCTACCCGTTTTTTATGGAGTGCCAGACCCTGAGCGAAGCAGTAGATGGGTCTCAACAATAAAGGGATCCTTCTTTACCATCCGTTGCACCGAAGATTTAATGGTTTGGTTTGCTTCTAACTTCATAAGGGGAGCGGCCAAGGACTGGTGGAATCTGCTGAGGAAGATGAAAGGTGAGACAATCGCGAGCATGACATGGGAAGAATTTACAGCATTGTTTTACGAGGAGTATACTCCCAAGGTAGTGGTGGAGCGTGTGATGGATGAATTTATGAAGCTCAAACAGACCACGAAGACTGTCAATCAAATTACTACGGTGTTTAAAGAAAAACTACTGCATTGCCCAGCGTATGCAAGTGACGAAAGACTGCAGATTCACAGGTATACGCAAATGCTAAGGGAGGATATCCAAGAGTTTGTATCGAATGGTCAGTATGCTACTCTGGATCAACTATTGAGGGAGCGCGTAAGAGGGAGTTATACTTAATGAAGAGAAACAAGGAAAGGTCAGCGGAACGAGCAGCCTTGGGTAACAATGCTAGGAGACAACTGATCAAGAAGCGTAATGTTGAAAGTTTCATGCCCGCCGGAAGAAACCCAGGGGCAAGGTGTGGGAAATGTGGATAGGGGGACGCGAGGAAGGCCGGGTTGGAACTGTGAATTGTTTTGTGTGTGGGAAGGGTGGGCACTACGGGAAGGATTGTAGGGTCCACTTGAATATGTTCTTCAAGTTTAACAAACTAGGGCACCGCATGGCTGAGTGCCCGCACGTAACTGGGGATAGCGGGAAGCCCGCCTTTTAACCACGACTCCAAATCACGGAAAGAGAAAAAGGAAAGAAACTAGAAGTGCCAAAGCCTCGGGGACGTGCATTCCAGATGACTGTGGAAGAGAGCAAGAAAGAGCCCGATGTGATTGCAGGTACATTTATTGTTAACCCTCTGCCTGCACTTGTATTATTTGATTCTGGGGCAAGTATGTCCTTTGTATCTTCTTCTTTTTGTAATAAATTTGTAATAGAGTCCGTGAAGTTAGAGACACAATTAGAGGTAGAAATAGACGATGATAATGCCTTGTGTGTTACCACTGTTTATAGAGGTAATGTGTAAGTGATAGACGATGTAAAGTTTACTATAGACCTTCTACCAACCCCCATGAGAGAATTTCAAGTGGTAGTGGGAATGGATTGGTTGGGTCGTCATCAGGCCAACATCCTGTGCAAGCAAGGAATCATACGGATTCAGAATCCAAGTAGGGGAGAAATCTTTATCTACGGTAAACGACAAAAGGGATTGACAACGTGCTCTACCGTAATAAAGGCTACAAAGTATCTACGCAAGGGTTGCACGACATTTATAGCTCATGTGGTGGACTCGAGAATGGAAAAGAAGAAATTGACAATTGCGGATGTACAAGTGGTATGCGACTATCCGAAGGTGTTCCCTAAAGATTTACCTGGAATACCGCCGAAATGCAAGTGGAATTTCATATAGACTTAGTGTCGGAGGTTGCACCTATCGCCAAGGCACCGTACCGGCTAGCACTGCCGGAGATGCAAGAGTTGATGTCACAACTTCAGGAACTGCTCGATAAGGGTTTTATACGACCAATTAGCTCACCGTGGGGAGCTCCGGTCCTTTTTGTGGAAAATAAAGACGGAACCTTCAAGATATACATAGACTACCGCGAACTCAACAAGGTGATAGTAAAGAATAGATATCCACTACCAAGGATTGACGACTTGTTTTATCAAGGATTGACGACTTGTTTTATCAACTGCAAGGAGCGGCTTGCTTTTCAAAGATAGACCTACAATCCTGGTATCATCAATTAAAGGTCCGGGAAGAGGATATGGCCAAGACAGCTTTTCGCACGCGCTATGGGAAGTTCGAGTTTGTGGTTATGCCCTTCGGACTCACAAACGCACCGGCAGCATTCATGGATCTAATGAACCATGTCTGTAGACCTATGGTCGATAAGTCAGTAATAGTATTCATTGACGACATCGTGATTTACTCAAAGACCAAGGCCGATCATGAGAACCATTTACGAGAAGTACTTGAAACCTTGAAGAGGGAAAAGTTGTACGCAAAGTTTTCTAAATGCGAATATCTGGCTGTGGGAGGTTCAATTTCCCAGGAATTTGGTTGATCAAGAAGGGATTAAAGTCGACCCCGCAAAGATCGAGGCTGTGATGAATGGGAGATGCCAAAGAGTCCTATGGAAATCTGAAGCTTTCTAGGGTTAGTAGTTTACTACCGAAGGTTTATCAAGGATTTCTATAAAATAGCCATGCCTTTGACCAAACTGACGAAGAAGAGCGTTCGTTTCGATTGGGGAGAAGAACAACAGAAAGCATTCAAAACCCTCTGAGGAAAATTTTGTGAGGCCCCGATACTGACTTTACCGGAGGGGATGGAGGATTTGGTAGTTTATTGCGATGCATCACATGTGGGACTTGGTTGTGTTTTGATGCAAAGAGGAAAAGTGATCGCCTACGCCTCAAGACAACTGAAACGGCATGAGTGTAACTACCCGACTCATGATCTGGAACTGGTGGTCGTAGTATTCGTGCTCAAATTGTGGAGACAATATTTATACAGAGTCAGGTTCACCATCTATACGGATTATAAAAGCTTAAAGTATTTCGCTAATCAAAAGAATCCAAACATGCGCCATCGCCGATGGCTATACTTAGTCAAGGATTATGATTCTGAGATTCTATATCACCCTAGAAAGGCCAACGTCGTGGCGGACGCGCTCAGTTGCAAGGCGAACCATGTATAGTTAGATGTGAAATATTTAAGGTTGACGGTTGCAACCTCACTATTCGAAACGATTTTGGCAACCCAAACTGAAGCAATCAAGGAGGAAAACTAGAAAACCGAACGGGTTAAGGGACATATGGCACTGATGGTCAAGGACAGTCGTGGATTATGGACCTAATATGGGAGAATCTAGGTACCAAGGACTACAAATATTCGAAATCTCATCTTAGATGAAACACACAAGTCGAAATTCTCAATACACCCGTGAACCACAAAAATATAAAGAGACTTAAGGATGTATTATTGGTGGCCAAGGATGAAAAGAGATGTAGGCAAGTACGTAGAGAAATGCCTCGCGTGCTTACGGGTGAAAGACGAACACCAGCGACCGCATGGTAAACTAGAACCTCTGGAAATACCCGTGTGGAAATGGGAACACATAACAATGTACTTGATTATGAAACTACCTAAAACACCTAGGAGCTACGACGCAATCTGGGTAGTGGTTGGCTGATTAACTAAGAGTGCTCATTTCATACCGATCTGAGAAGCAAGTTCATCAGAGAAATTGGCCGAGATATACGTGAAGGAAGTGGTCTCAAGGCATGGGGTGCCAGTGTCTATGATTTCTGATCGAGATGTGCGGTTCACATCTAGGTTTTGGAGAAATTTTCACGAGGATATGCTGAGGGCTTGTGTGATCGATTTCAGGGGAAGCTAGGATTTGTACTTGCCCCCTAGTAGAGTTTTCGTACAATAACAGTTATCACGCGAGTATTAGTATGCCCCTGTACAAGATGCCGTATGGAAGAAAGTGTAGGACCCGATCTGTTGGGGTGAGGTGGGACGGAAAGAGCTTGGTAGCATGGAAATAGTGTAGAATACCTTGGAATACGTCCAACAAGTTCGTGAACAACTCAAAGCGGCTCGAAGCCGATAGAAAAGCTATGTAGATAAACGAAGGTCGTTATTAGAATTCCAAGTGGGAGATTATGCATTGCTTAAAGTATCCCTATGGAAGGGAATAATATGATTCAGAAAACGAGGAAAATTGAACGAGTTGGTAAGTTGGCTTATCGTTTATAGCTACCCACAGAGCTAACGAAGATTCACAACACCTTCCATGTATCTCACCTAAGAAAATGCTTAGCCGATGAGTCGGCGTATATGCCATTGGAGGACATCACCATTGATGAGAGATTGAACTACATAGAGAGGCCGATTGCAATCATCGAAAGGAAGGTCAAACAGCTACGCAACAAACAAGTAGTGATGGTAAAGGTACAATGGGAGCACGATAAGGGCTCAGAGTTGACCTGGGAAGCAAAGGTAAAGATGAGAAGGAACTATCCCGCACTATTCGAGTAAAGATTCGAAGACAAAACCGTGCGTAAATGAGGGAGAGTTGTAATAACCGAACTTCTAAATTTAATAGAAGCATATTCCATGAGTATCCGTTTCTATTATTATGGCTGTTGAAATAAATTGCAATTTAATGGTGGACTAGTTGATCAATGGGCAAGAGTAAATAATTAATTGGGACAATTACTTGGTGGGCTCAAGTGATTATGATGGGACAAGGCCTTTTAAAAAAAGTATATAAGGGTGTTTAGGGCATAGCTCCCAATGCAAGATTACTATTTCATTCAAGGAAAGAAGATCACTGTGTGTAGTGTGTGCAAAACCTCTCCAGCAAAACAGAGGAAGAAGGAGTCGAGAATCAACCTTGAACTTGAGGTATTGCAAGGAGAATCATCAGGTAATGTTTTTCAATTCATTTTAAACATGTAGACATCAATTCCTACTCTGTTAGAACGGTAAATGCTTTATGGACAACTGGGTTTTGGGATTGTAGTATATACAAGAAAAACCTGGAAGAAATCGAAGCTAAACAACTTGATATGTGGTGAAATGTAAATCTTTCAAAAATGAATTGTTTAAATGGACCGAGAAATGTTTTACAACAAAAATGAAATGTTTTGGTTGAGTTTTAGAAAAGTTAGATTTTTGGAAATGGGGTTTAAAAGTTGTAGGTTGAGTCTGACCATGGAGATGAATGGTCCGACTTTCAGCCTATATATGTATTATCCGACTTCCAACCTATATATGCTATCCGACTTTTGGTTTATATATGTACTATACGAATTTCAGCCTATATGTGTTATCCGATCTTCGATCTATATTTATGATCCGACCTTCAGCTGGCATGTATGATCCGACTTTCAGTTAGCATGTACGATCCGACTTATGATTTCTAATGTGATCCGACATATGGGGACTTTACTTATGGTCCGACTTTTGGTGATTCACATGGAACTTGATCCGACTTTCGAGATGAAGGTCGCATGGGACTTGGTCCGACTTTTGGGACCTCATCCGACCTTCGTAAATTGTTGTGGTCCGACTATATTACTTTATTTGTGGTCCGACTTATGGAGCCTAGTATGAATGACCCCTCCGATAAGTGTATAAACGAGCAAAGGATTCCTAAACGATAATGATCCATTTAGACTTGTTGTAGGTGGCGGCCAACTAACAAGTAATCACAAGGGAATTTGTGAACTAGGAACCGTGTGACTGAGACTTCGAACAGGTGAGTACTCTTACTCATAATCTAAACTGATGTTACACGACTATGATATGTGATATGTGTTGAATGATATGTTATGACTTGCTAGATGATGGGACCGTTTACTTCGGTGACGGGAATGATGAGACCATTCACTTCGGTGATGGGAATGATAGGACCGTTCACTTCGCTGACGGAAATGATGGGATATTTCTGTTCGGTGAGGGGAATGATGAGACCATTCACTTCGGTGACTTTAATGATGAGACCGTTCACTTCGGTGACGGGAATGATGGGACCGTTCACTTCGGTGAACGGAATGATGAGACCTTTCACTTCGGTGGCCGGAATGTGGGATCGTCTATTACGGTAGCGGGAATCAGGGACCGTCTACTCTGGTAGCGGGAATGAATGGGGTGGCATGTGTAAAACAAGTTGATGATGTAATGTTTGGTTTTAGTTGTATGTAAAGTACTCACTAAGCTTTGTGCTCACGGTTGTTGTTTAAACCTGCTTTTCAGGTGTTGACCACGACGGGGCTGCAGCTCGTGCTTGATAGCTCATCTCCACAATAATTTAATTTCCATTACATTTAAACAATTATTGCTATTTGAATTCAATACTTTAGTTCAATTGTTACTATGGGATGTAATTCATATTTAACAATATCATACTAGAGTTGACTTCCGTATTTCCTAATTAAAAAAAAATTTGGGACGTTACATTTTCTTTCTTTCCATCAATAACATACGCCATATAAGATTTGCATCCCTTATCTAATGCCTTCTTAGCCTTTAAACATGAAATGATCGTACCCAGCTTTCTCACCCCTTGCTACAACACGTGAGCCATCTGCCAATGGAAATGAGATCATCTTCTTATGACACTTAATACTAGCTTGATTCAGACTAAGCCAATCCTTTCCGAGCACCACATCAAAAGCAGACAATGACATAACAAGAAAATAAACAGGAAAGCATGCACCATCTATATCCATCTTAGCTCCAGCCACAACAGTCGTGACCGGAACCATCATACCATCTGCTACTTCTACTTCTAAGGAATTAGTAAGCTTCTAAACAGGCATATTCAGTTTAGCACAAAATTCCACTAAAACAAATGAGCGATTAGCTCCAGAGTCAAATAATACTCTAGCAGGAGTAGAGTTTATCAAAATATACCCATGACAACATCATACGTTGTAGTGGCATCATCCACCGTTATTTTAAAAGCCCTACCCTCAGCCGTGGGTAGGTTCTTTCTTTTTTGACCTGATGCTGAAGATGATCCCCCAACTATTCCTTCTCCTGACCCCGTACCAGCCTTCTTTCCAACTTGGCACTCACCTACTCTGCGCCCCTCTTTCTGACAGTTCCAACAAACATTTCTTGGAAACCGGCAATTCTTAAAATCGTGACCAAACTGACCACACTTCACACATCTCAAAGTTTTCGGTGTACATTGACCATGGTGATAGGAGTTACACCTGCCACACCATGGTGCCCGTTGAGTCGACCCACCTTAAGTAGGTCTCCTATTCTGATCTCCCTGCCTGCAACCACTCTGTCCACCCTACCTTTGCTGAGTATTGTAATGTTCAAACCTAGATTTATGTTTAGAAATCCTATCCCTACTCAGCTTGTTTCTTGCTCTAATATCCCGTTCAGCCGACTTGGCTAAAGTGAAAGCTTGGGATAGAGTGCTGGCCCATCTAGTGGTGTTGCGGTAGTCAGGGAGCAAAGCTCCCACAAAATGTTGAATCTGCGATGACTCATCTGGCTGCCACTACTTCACAAACCTCAATCTCTCGTTGAATTGTCTAATCAATTTATCAACTGACATGTACCTAGTCATCTGCAAATCCATAAACTCCTTCTTGATCTATGCAATCTCAAAAGAACTACAATACTACTCGCACAGTTTCTCTTGGAATTGATCCCAAGTAAAACTCTCCTATTCTTGTTTAGTAAATTGCCCTGTCAAAGAATCCCACCACACCATCGCATCTCCCTTTAACATCTGTAACATCCAAAAATCTGGCCTACTTGTGGGCGGGTCAATGGTAAGTAGGAACGTGTTTGTTTTGAGAGTATTGATATTAATTATGTGATTAAATGAATAATTGATGTAACATGATTTTATGAATTAGATAAACTAGGTTAATCGAGAGTTGTAGAAAATACCTCGTTAGGTGTTAAATTAATTAGTTAAGAAAATTTAATTAATTAGAAATGGTGATGCCACCTCATGTTATTATAAATGGTGGAATATGTGTGTTTGTGATGAGTTATGTGAGTATGTACGTATGTATGTATGAATGCATGTATGGATGAATTGATAGTCAAGTAACACCTCATGCTTGTTGAGATTTAGTTGGGAAAATACACGTGTGTTGTTTTGTGTGTGGACATACTTGACTAATATTAGCACCTGTTCATTTGATTTACTTGAAAGTCTTGTGTATGTATGTGTGTGTAAAATTGTATGTGGATAATCATACTTTTGCTTTGAAGAACAAGAACTTGGATCGTGGGTTTGATAATTGAAGAAAAAGGTTAGTATATGTTTGTTATCTTGTGTATACTTTGATAAATTCATGTTGGGTTTTTAGGTTGAAGACTAGAAACTCCATTGTTGAAAGTTTGAACAAATTTGATAAATGGGTTTTGATTGTTTAGTTATTATACATGTATTTGGGGTGTTATAGATGTTTGTTGACATGATTATGAAGTTTAAACATGTTTTGGATAGGATTTAGTAAGTTTGATTTATTGGTTAATTGTTGTTATTGAGTTTTCTGTCGGCTAGAAATTTTGAAGAAGAAAGATGAAACTGGAACATTAAAGTTTGTGGTGCGACGTTGCTAAGGGTCGCTATGCGACCTAGCTTGTTTTGAATTCGTACGGTTTATTCAAAGTGTGGTTCGAAGTCCGAGTTCAAAGGTTTCACTCGAAACCTCGTCGCAGCGCGACATGTAAGGGTCGCGGCGTGATCCTGTAACATTTCGAATTCGAAGTCCCCATTTGAAGAACGCGCTCGATGTAATGTCGCGACATGACGCGTTGACTAGTCACCACGCGATTAGTATTTTGGTGCCCAGAAGCTTTTGTTTGTTGGTTATTTTGCTGCATGTATTGTTCTAGATTATACGTGAAGTAAAAATGCTATTTATGAGCTTTTGAGATATAAATATATATATGAATGTATATATTTATGAATTGGAGACTAACATTGGTATGGTGTGTTCTTAGAAACTGCGAAGACTCAGTGACATTAGACAACTGAGCAAGTGCGATTGAGAATAGAGGTGAGTGGAGGTTTACTCACGAGTGGTGTTGGTGTTAACGATTAATGTTACTTGATATTGAGATGCTAATGCTTTGATAGTTGACTGTTGATTGTTATTTGAGATTTCTTTGTGTGTTGTGGACTTGTGTTCATGGTTGATTGTATGTACACATGGTATGTGTGACCTGTATACCTGGTTAATGGTATGTGCACATGGTGTGACCTGTACGTATGGTTAATGGTATGCGTACATGGTTGTGGAGGTTAGCTAACGTGTGTCATTGGGCTGGGCTTATCTGCTATTGGTTGCACAGTTCTTGATCTTCTAATGCATTCGTTGCAACGGAAGGGGTTTAACTCTACCAAGTAGTCAATAGCTATCGGTAAACCTTTGATTTTGGCCCGCATCGGTTGCAGGTTCTGCAGAACCGCCGCTCCTCTAGGTTTGTGTGGTTTGTGAGATCTGTTTGTGTGATCAGTTGTTGATTGCTTGTGCTTGATTCTGCCGGTTTTTGTTTGTAGCTTCCATTCACTTAGCTTTGAGCTAATTCCCCACAGTTGATGCTTTTTGCAGGTTTGGTGCGTTCAACTGCTTAGCTGTGTTTTTGGGAAGGGAAATTTAACCAACACTCTGATATTGTGTTTTGATAAGAGACGAGACGTGTGTTATAAATCTTTTGTAACACAAGTGGATGTTGTATTTTGTTAACAGTGCTTTGTATTTTGTGGGTGTTTGTTTACATGAAATTATTAACGCTTCCGCAGCGATTTAAAAAAATGGATTGAGATTTTTGGTGTTACAAGTTGGTATCAGAGCCTTGGTTTGGCGATACAAGCATGGTTAGAAGTGTTGCATTCCCTAATCTTGGCTTGTGTTGGGTCAAACTTTCCTTGGGGGAATTAGAGTGAATTGGAGATGCTGTGTGTTAGTTAGTATGTTATGTACTAATGGTTTATCTAATGAGTTTGTGAGATACCCCTCCTGATACTCCTGTGACCCAAACTGTGGTTGAGACTCTAGTGGTTGATACAGTGGATACACTGAATCATGCGGGTACTTCGTGTTGGGGAAATAATCACTTCACCCTAATAATCAACTCTGCCTATCCTAAAACATAGAATTTGATGATAACCAAACCCTACATTCAGTATGACTTAGAAAGAATTCAAACATGTGTTGTTTGAATCATTTTATGTAAAAATATGTTAAGTATGGAATCATCAGCTGAGGAAAATAAGCCATCAGCTGAGCATCAGATCCTACTCAAAGTATCAGCCAAAGGATATCAGACAAGGAGCATCAGATGAAGAAAACAAGTAAAGAAGACCATCAGCTGAGGAAAACAGTCTATCAGCTTAGCGAAATTGTTGATCAGCTGATGAAAATATTTCATCAGCTGAGTAAACAGATTGATCAGCTGAGTGCCTACTCTATCAGCTGAGTGAACAATTGGATCAGCTGAGGCCCAGAGCATCAGCTAAGTAAGTCTTTCTTTACACAAGTCATCTCCCCTTATAAACTGATGTATTTGATTGATCAGCTGAGCATTCTTGATCAACTGATCATACAAATACATGAGCATTATGTCCTCCTAAGCTTACTATTGATCAGCTGAGCATCTATATGATCAGCTGAGCAATATGTGTCAACTGAGTCCTAGCAAAAAGTGATCAACTGATATATTTTGTCAACTGAGTAGTGAATATCAGAATTCCTTGTACAATATGTTAGCTGAGTCGTGAAAAATGTCAAATCTACTCTATCTTTTCAGATTGTAAGTCATATGTAAAAGGCAGAACATGTGTTGTTCTATTATGCCTTAGATCTTTGTTTGTAAAAGTAAAATGCACTTTTTAGATCAAGTATGAGACAAAAAGGTTTGATCTTATCCTCTGGAAAGGGATAATGATACCTCAAACAGACGAAGATCTTGAAGATTTGTTCAAACAACTAAGTATGGCTGGCAATCCCATACTTGGTAAAGTCAAATCAATCAGAAGCATGGTGTTGATTAAAGTACAATCATGGAAAGAAAAAGATACTTCTACACGACAGTAGATGTGGACTTTAATATTTTATATTGTGAATGGGTTACATTTTTGCAGAAAAGTACAATTACTTTTATCATACATTTGATTAAAGTAACTTTACTTTTCACCCACTACCTTTACAATTAAAATATTATATTTCCACATCCTCTTGGTCTCTTACCTTCATGCAACCGGATCCACCAAGACTTCTATATATACTCATGCATGGTGGACATGCAAATAGAGAATACTACACAATACAACAAAGTGAAGTCTCTACTACACTAAAAGAAAATCTCATCAGTTGAGAAACTTCGTAGAGTATAAGCATTGTGTAGAATCAAACTTGTTCATGTGTTGAACACTCTAAATACATTAGTTGTTTTAGAGTTAGCTTGTCTATGTGTTAGACAAATTGATTGCCACCTTTTATTGTACTTAGAATTTCCGCTTCTAGTACATGTAATTATTGATTCATATCAATAAGAATTATATAAAAGTATATAAGTGTGTCTTTAATTTTTAAAAGCTAAAGTTTGTATTCAACCCCCCCCCCCCCCCTTCTACAAACATTTGTTGTTGCGTACAGAATCTGGGACTAACAACTGGTATCAGAGCAGGTTAGATAATCAATATCTAGATCTGTTTTGCATACTCTACAACTACTTCTACCCCTCTCAATATGGCCTCATCCGCAAACAATATGAATATCTCAAACACTGGGTCCTTAACAAGATGTCCCATGTTTGACGCTGAAAATCCCTCCATGTGGAAAAGTATAGCACATCTTTTCCTATCCACCCTTGATATCCAAATGCTTGAAATAATCACTGATGGTCCTTATGTTCCAACATCAGTGTTATCTATCCCATCAGAATCTGAAGGTCAAACCTCTACAACTGAAAGAATCATAACCAAACCTATGCATCTGTGGACAGATGAGGATAAGAGGTTGGTTAGCCTAGATGTTAAGGCTAGATCAGCTCTTGTCTCTGCACTACCCAATGAAATCTATCATAAAGTGCTTAACTGTTCTTCTGCAAAGAGATGTTAGATACACTCACAGTTGCATATGAAGGGACTAAAGAGGTGAAGGAGAAGAAGAAGCTTCTCCTCAACAGAGAGTATGAATTCTTCTTTGCTCAGAAAGGTGAGAGTCTTACACAGACATACACCAGGTTCAACTGCCTAGTTAATGACTTGAAAAGGACAGACATAACCAAGAGCAACTTTGTCTTGGTGAACAAGTTTCTAGACTCCCTCCCTGAAACATGGGATCACTTTGTCACTGTTCTAAGACATAGTGAGAAGATTAAGGGAATGTCTCTGGTTGCTCTCTATGGTAACTTACTCAACCATGAGCAATCAGTCAAGCAAAGGAAATTGTCATCCAAGGAGATGAAGGAGGTAGTGAAAGCTGCACCAACTGCCCTTGTATCAAGAGATACAAAGATGAGAAGCTTTGTAGCTATTGATTCTGGTTCTGATGAAGAAGGAGATGGAGAGGAGAGTGCTGGAGAAAGTGATGAGGAGAAGGATTGTGAGGAAAGTAATCTGGAGGAGTTGGTTGAAGGTGTAGCTTTGCTGGTTAAGAAGTTCAGACCTTTCAAGAAGGGAAAGGGTGTTAAGAGGTTCAGCAAGAGGTCATCAAAGTTTGTCAACCCCAAATCCATTTTTGATGCCTCCACGGCAGAGTGTTATAAGTGTGGCAAGATTGGCCACATAGCCAGTGACTGTAAGTCCAAATATAACACTGGTTCTTCATCTGTGCAAAAGCAGGAGGGCAAGATTGATTCTGAAGCCAAGTATAAGAACCTCCTTGCTGCTATCCTTGATAAGAAGAAGAAAAAGAAAGCCCGGGGCCAAGTTCTTGTTGCCGAAGAAGAAGATTGGGCAGAAGAAGATCTCTCCTCAGATGAAGATGAGGTGATCTCTGCTCAGTTCTGCATGATGGCCAACAACAATGATGGTAGTTCCTTTGATGAAGACATGAAAAAGGCTGCTAAAGCTTGTTCAACTACCAACTGGGATCCTTCTTCTATGTATCAGGTTGGAAAATTTATTAACTATGATGATAATGAGAAGAATGCTATGTTTGATTACTTGTGTATTGATTTCCAGTCTGCTATTCAAAGAGAGAAGAAGCTAAAACTAGAAGTAGAATCACTAAAGGAAAAGTTAATTCTTAAGGATGAGGAACTTAAGCAGATAACAATCTTAAATGATGAACTAGCTAATCAAAAGATACTTAATGAGATCTTAGTAAAAGAAACTAGTGAAGCAACCGAAAAGTTTAATGACCTCCAAAAAGTAGTAAAGTCTTGGTGTGTATCTGCAGAAAAGACCACTCAGTTTGTCAAGGAGCATATACCCAAACAAGTTCAAGCTATTATTGGTGGAAATTACTCTAAGGCTGCTAACTATGTTGATTCTAGTAAGAACCTTAATATCTTAGACAAAGCTGACATCTTGCCACATACCTTTCACAAGACTGTTAAAGGCAAAAGTGTGTTCACAAATAAGTTTGTTAGAAGCAAGAGTTCCCACTTAAAAGAATCAATTATTCCTTCTGTTGAATCATCCTCTAGTAAGATTTCAGAATGTAAAAATACTAATAACAAAAAGTCAAAGGATGTGATTAAAGGAAAGGAATCATTAGTTGAGACCTCAGAGACATTATGTTGTCAAACCTTGAAAACAGATGACTTAATTCTTAGCATTTCACAAACTAAAGAATCATTAGCTAATACTACTCCCTCAACTTATAGGTTAGTAGATGATAAATGCTCAGCTGATAACCTGTCAGCTGATCATAGCTCATCTTCTAAACAATAAGTTGATCTAGAAGTAATCAACTCTCTTTTAATAGAAGAAACTATGAGTAAAAAGAATGATGTTCACATTGTTCCCATTTCTGCCACTCCAAACATTGGTCAAAAACTTTCCAAAAACAAAGATCAATCTAAGGTGCCTGTAAATAAAGACCTAAGAAATTTACAGGATAAGCTTCATAAGCTGAATGGTCAAATTAGTCAAATGATGACTGATAAGAAATCTCATAGGCATTCAAACCATGTTGTTCAATGCTCCAAGGCCACAAAATCTCAAAAATGTTATAAATGTGGAAGCAAAGAGCATAAGGCATTTGAATGTTCTTTAGAAGGGAATTCAAGACAGAGGACTTGTGATGATAACATAGTCACTCCTCCCATTCATAAGAAACCTGAGATAAAGTGGAAAGCTAGGTGCATTCCACAGGGATCCACTAAGTAGTGGATTCCTACTTGTGTCACAAACTCTTCTTTCATTCATATCTGTGCAGGGTGTTGGTTCTTGGTTTCTTGACAGTGGATGTTCAAGAACCATGACAGGTAACAAGACTTTGCTCAGTAACTACAAGAAAGAGAAAGGTCCAAGGGTGACTTTTGGTGACAACAACCATGGGCAAACTAAAGGCTATGGTGAGCTTCATAATTGGAACCTCAAGTTGTCAAAAGTTTCATATGTCAAAGGGCTGAAATATAATCTCATGAGCATAAGTCAATTGTGTGATGGAGATAATGAAGTCCACTTCACAAAGATAGGAGGCTCTATCATAAATAAAAAAGGTAATATAGTGTTCAGTGCCAAGAGAACCAAGGATGTGTATACACTTGACATGTCCTCTGGTGACCCTTCAAAGGAAACATGTTTGTACTCCAAGAATAATGAGGATACAAACTGGTTGTGGCACAAGAGGCTTTCCCACCTTAATTTTAAAAACATCAACAAGTTGAGCAAGGGTGAACTAGTGTTAGGACTACCTTCACTGACTTATCTTAAGCCTAAACCTTGCACTGCTTGTGAGAAGGGAAAGCATCATAAGACATCATTTCCATCCAAGCAGGCCTTCTCAATTATAGAACCTTTCTATATGTTGCACATGGATCTCTTTGGTCCTGTTGCAACTGCTAGTATTGGTGGAAGTAAGTATGCTCTTGTATTGGTTGATGAAGTCTCAAGATATACTTGGGTTTTCTTTCTTAAAGCAAAGAGTGAGGCTGCTAAAGAGATTATCTGTTTTATCAAGAAGATGGAAGTGTTGAATGGCAATCTGGTGAGGAGTCTTAGAAGTGATCATGGTGTAGCTAAAAGAAGAAATAAAATGGTGTAGCTAAAAGAAAGGGATATCTCAAAACTTTTCTTCTCCAAGAACCCCACAACAAAATGGTGTAGCTAAAAGAAGAAATAAAACATTGATTGAAGCTGCCAGAACCATGTTGTGTGAAAGTGGGTTACCATTTAATTTCTGGGCTGAGGCTATAAGTTATGCATGTTTCACACAGAACAGGTCCCTTATTATCAAGAGGCACAACAAAACTCCATATGAAGTGCTCAAGGGAAGGAAGCCAAACATCAGCTTTCTGCATATCTTTGGTTGTCAATGTTTCATACTTAATCAAAAAGATCAATTGCAGAAGTTTGCTCCTAAAGCTGATGAAGGAGTGTTTGTAGGTTACTCTGTGTTTTCTAAAGCATGCAGAGTATACAACCTCAGAACCAAAGTCATAGAAGAATCTATCAATGTAAGTTTTAATGAAAATGACTTTGTTGCTTCCTGTTCTTCTAATCATGTTTCAGGTGAAGAATTTAATGATCTTATGCAAATTGGAGAAGTTCCTTTAGAGCAAGTAGATCCCTCTCCACCAGCTGCTCATGATTTAGATGAACCTGTCACTATCCAAATTTTTAACCATGTACAACCATCCTCATCCAATCCTATACCTCTACTGAATCATGTGGAAAATGACTCAACATCATTAGATTCCAATTCCATATCACTCATTCCCTCTTCAGTAGAGATACCCACAGATTGTAATAATGAAGTTATATCAGCCACTCAAAATGAACTCATTTCTACTGCTGATAGCCAACATATAACTTCTTCTCCCCAAATCCAAATGAATCCCAATTCCCAAGAAATCCAAAAAGCCTTCAAAGACCTCAAGCACCATCCTCATAATTTGGTGATAGGCAACATAGATGAACCAGTTAGAACAAGATCAAAAGCTTGCAACATCTGTTTGTATTCTGGATTTGTCTCAATGATGGAACCAAAGAAGGTTGATGAAGCTCTCAATGATCCCCACTGGGTGTCTGCCATGCAATAGGAACTGGCAGAATTCAAAAGAAATAATGTATGGACTTTGGTACCCAAACCAAAGGATAAATCCATCATTGGAACAAAGTGGGTGTTCAGAAATAAGCTAGATGAAAATGGGAAAATCATCAGATACAAAGCAAGGCTAGTGGCACAGGGGTACTGTCAAGAAGAAGGTATTGATTTTGATGAAACCTTTGCCCCTGTTGCAAGATTGGAAGCCATCAGACTATTCCTAGCCTATGCTGCCTTCAAAAACTTCAAAGTGTTCCAAATGGATGTGAAGAGTGCATTTCTGAATGGATATTTGAAAGAAGAGGTGTATGTCAAACAACCTCCTGGTTTTGAGGAGTCAAGCTTACCTGATCATGTTTACTTTCTAAACAAAGCTTTATATGGTGTTAAGCAAGCTCCAAGAGCCTGGTATGATACCCTCTCTTCTTTTCTCATTAATAAAGGTTTTACAAGAGGATGCATAGATAGCACTTTATTTAATAGAAAGTACAAAGGTGATGTCATACTTGTACAGATATATGTAGATGATATAATATTTGGGTCTACTAAGTTGGAACTATGCAAAGAGTTTTCTAAATTCATGTCTGATAATTATCAAATGAGCATGATGGGTGAGTTAAACTATTTTCTTGGTTTGCAAATTAAACAAGAGGTTGATGGTATTTTCATTCATCAAACAAAGTATGTCAAAGATTTACTCAAGAAGTTTGATTTTGAAAACTGTTCTTCAATGAAAACACCTATGTCTACTTCTATTAAGTTAAGAAGGGACACTGATGGCAAATCAGTGAACATTACTACCTATAGAGGAATGATTGGGTCACTTTTATACCTCACTGCAAGTAGACCAGATATAATGTTTTCAACATGTCTCTGTGCAAGATATCAAGCAGATCCTAAAGAATCACATCTTGCTGCTGTTAAGAGAATTTTCAGATATCTCAAAGGAACTCCTAATCTTGGTCTTTGGTATCCCAAAGACTCAGATTTTGAGTTAGTTAAATATTCTGATTCTGATTTTGTAGGATGCACATTAGATAGAAAAAGTACTTCAGGTGGTTTTCAACTTCTAGGAGGAAGATTGATTAGTTGGTGTAGTAAGAAACAGAATTTAGTGTCAACATCTACTGCAGAAGCAGAATACATTGCTGCAAGAAGCTGTTGTGCTCAAATTTTGTGGTTACAAAATCAACTACTTGATTATGATATGAAGTGTGAAGACACCCCAATTCTTTGTGACAATACAAGTGCAATCTCTATCTCAAATAATCCAGTCATGCATTAAAAAACAAAGCATATTGAAATCAGACATCATTTTCTCAGAGATAATGTGCAAAAGAAGAAGGTAACTTTGCACTACATTAACACTGATTTACAACTTGCAGATTTTTTCACAAAGCCATTAGATGAAGCAAGGTTCAACTTCCTAATATCCAAACTAGGTATGCTAATTTTTTAGTTTAAAATAATGGTAATTTAGTTTGTGTCAATTTATAAGTGTTGAAAATTATAAGATACTTATCTAAGCATATCTGAGTCTTACTTGATTTGTGTAAAGTGAGTAACTATGCTCAGCTGATCAAATTTACTCAGCTGATCACTTTAAGATAAGGAAGGCATGCTCAGCTAAGTACTTTACTCAGCTGATACCCAAATTCTCACTATCAACTGATAGTTTTCCATCGGCTGATACCCCTTAGCTGATAGTTTTTCATCAGCTGATACCCTTCAACTAATAGTTTTTCATCAGCTGATACCCATCAGCTGATACTCTCCTTGATCAGCTAATGATTCTACACTTAGTAAATTTTCACCTTTTACTCTCTTTTAATGCTTTTTAACCCTAGTTATTTACTCCGTTTGTCAGTTTTCATTTAATTGCTATTTAATTTGTTTTCCGTTAGAACTTTTGGCAGTATCTAACGATCTCTGTTAACTAATCTTCATAAATATCCCAATTTCTCTCTCATTCACCTTTGCCTGTTCAAACTTTCCAAATTCCCTCTCTCTCTCTACAAAGAACTACCCTTCCTTCTCTCTCGATACTCACTGTTCATCATCCCTACCAAATGGCCACCTATATTCCAGACCCGGCTGTTAACCCTGGTGAGAATGTTGCACCCAATCAACCGTTGAATATAAGTCCCAACAACATTCTGCTTTGCACCACCATCCCTGCCTCGCGAGAAAACCAAGGTTATGAACCAATGGTTCAGGTCCTTCAAGCCCATCCCCTGTTTGAAAGTCTCACCGCTGATCCACACTACATTTACCCTACCATTATCGGTGAACTATGGTACTCCGCAACCTATAACCTAAACACCAACACCATCCACTACACCCTAGCCCAAGGAAACTATCATCTCCAGATCACCACCGAAACCCTTCGTGAAGCCTCTGCTATTCCTAACTTCCCACCGTACACCGCTTTTCCCTCCAGAGCAGAAGTTCAAACCGTTTTAGACACCATCGGCTACAATGAACCTGTAGTGCATGGTCAAGTCAAGGTCTCTACTCTCGCTCATCCATGGAAGTATTTGGCCAACGTGGTCATACGTTGCTTCGGTCCTAAATCTGGAAGCCATCATCTCATCAACCAAACCGAGCTTCTGGTGCTCTATGCCCTAGTCTTCGGGGTAAGTATCGACTTTGCTCAAGTGATATTTTCGGACCTTATTGATAAAATCACCCAGAGCACCAACAAGAAATCATCGAGGTCGTAGGTGCCCTACATTAGACTATTGAGCCTGATAGCTATGAGGGAGATTGGAGAGGATGATTATGTGGGCTTAACATAACATCTTGAGCATATACCTGTCCCTGCCATGGGTGAAAAGATATTCCATTTCTTAAAGGCAAACAGAGGCCCTCCAATCACTGCCCAAATGCAAGAGCTGATTGATGCTGCAAACGACAATGTAGATGAAAATGATGATGATAATGATGGTGATGATGATGCTGATGAAAGCCACATTGGCTCTAAGGATGATGATGATGATGCTGGTGATTTTGCTCCTCCCAGTCCAATGGAACTAAGTCCTCTTGGTGATGATGGTGATGCCCAAGAACAAGAGATCTCTGAGCAACTTCTGGAGCTCATTGACAGAAATAGGCACATCATGTCCCAAGGTATGGATAGTACTGATTCCACCTCTGAGGATATTCAAATGGTCGTCCCAACCTTTGATAGCCCATCCTCATCTCCAGTCCAAACACCACTCCAACAGCCAAGCTCTAGTGAACCTCCTGTGGTCACTAGTTCTACTCCTATCCGTAGCCCCATATATACAAGGTCACAAGAAGTGACTCATTATGAGCACTTTGAGGGAGTGCAATCCACACCTCTGACCTCAACTCCAATTACCCTTCCTCATGTTGAGGGGAAGCAATGGGATGTTGCAACCCTTCAGCCAGTGCATGTATCCTCACAACAGGATACATCTGTAAAAATGGGACTTAAACCGTTAGCTAAGACAACCTCCCAAAAGGTTGATCTCATTGAAAGACAGACCTCAACCCAAGGTCACACTGTGTATATCCCACAATTGAGTCAGCCTATACCATCTACATTCTCCCAACATATTGTGGATCCAATAAGGGATTCCCTGTTATTGAGTGCATCCCACACTCAGTCCACTTACCTTGCACCTATTATTAATTCAATTCTTACACTTGCACAGCCTGCCAATGCTAGTGGTACAAACCAACCACTTGCACAGGGCTCAACTCTCTTTCCCAATGAATTTGAGCTTATACACCAAGGCTCAAATGAGGGGACACAAACCTTACACAAGTTCTTTGAACCTCTATATATTCCTTCCACCTCTACCCCATCCATATCTACTCAAACCACAAACCTTACCCTTATCAAAACCATAAACCAGAACATTGATCACCTAACCCAAACCTTCCAAGCCTTCCAAACCCAAACCTCTACTCAACTGTCTAGACTTGCAAAACACATTGAGCTCCTCAAGACCCCACCCCAACCCTCCCCTGCACCTATTGATCTTACACCCATCCTAACCAAAATAGACCATCTTTCTACCCTTCTTCCCTCTCAACCACAAATTCCCAGCCTACCTCAATCTACCATATCTACCCTAAACCAAACCATATCCAACCTCCTATCCCAACTCCAAACCCTACGCCCAATAAACCCCAACATTTCTGTACCCATTCCTGAACAACTACTCCCTATGCCTTCTTTTCTCAAAGGCATCCTTGATGACATAGAGACGTTAACAGAACAATCCAGAATGAGTCATCTCTCATTGTGGAAAGCTATCAAAGATCTCAAGGATGACCTCTCCCTTCAACTCTCTAAAATATCCTCTACCCCTTAAGCCTACAGCAGGTGACTCCCCTCCTCCTTTTGATGATGCCAAAAAGGGGGAGAAATTCTCAAGTTCTTCTAGGGAGGATGATCTGACTCAGAGGATATTGATGCTGCCTATGCTGAAACAGCCACCAAAATCATGCAGCAGGAAGCACCCAAAGCAACAGCTCCCTCACCCATTAAAAGAAAAGCATCTTCTGAGGGGGAGAAAAGGTTTCCCAAAAGGCTGAAAAGGATGGCAAACAGGTCAAAGCCTTAAGGAAAAGTTGCTGAGGGTTGCTCTCCACAAATCAATATAGAGTCTGATTCTGATGATGAGGATGATACTCCACTTTCTGACATCTTCAGAAGAAGAAGACAGAACCCTAAGCCATCTGCTCCACCAGTCCAATCAACCCCATCAGTCCAAAAGGCTTCAACCCCTGCTCCTAAGGATAAAGGCAAACAAAAGATGACAGATGAGCAAGTTGAAGCAGATGATCAAATGAAAAGGGAGCTTGCTCTTAAAGAAAAGGAAGAAAGGGAGAATGCTCAAATGGCTCAAGCATTGGGTGTTTTAGTTGAGGAAATCTACCAAGCCAAAGAGCTAGCATATCAGCAAGAGCAACAACAAAGTCAAAATCAAGCTGCTGCTCAACACACATTGGCAAGGGAAAAATCTTAGGCTGAACTACTCAAAGCTAGATCCCATGCTGATGCCATCAAAACCCTCTTCAACCTTGATTTATCTGCTCCCATCAACCTAAGTCAACAAAGACTTCAAAGCTTCAGAGAAAGAATCAATATTTTGAGAAACAGAACAGAACCAACTCCAATAACAAGAGCCACTATCCATAAAGGTGATGGTGAACCCTACCTCAAAGCAATAAGACAGAACAACTTCAACAGCTGTGAAGTTGTATCCTATGAGAGGTGTCACATATATGGGTTCACAGAGTTAGTTGAGATCCTGTACCTTTACTTCAAATCCAAATCAAAGCTCAAAGTTCAATTCATTCAGAAAATTTAGAATTGGATAGCTCTAGCTGTGTCACAAAGGGCCTTCACTCCAGATGACTATTACAGGCATGTGCACACAGTTGATAATCTTCATAAGAAAGGCTCCAAGCCCTTCAAACCATTTGATCTAAGAGAGGTACTACCCCATCATGAATTCCTATCAGATTTTGAGGGTCTCAACACATCTCTTCCACTGAACATCACTCCTGAGTTGTACAAGTTTATAATTATGCCTATTGAAGGTATATTCTTTTTGGACAGAGCTGGCACATGGAGGTTCTTTAGACCATCTGAAATCCTTAAAGCTAGCAAGAAGTTTCTAATTTGGGCTAAGGATATCTACAAGAGGCAGAACTGGAAATGAAAACTTTGAAGCCCTTGTTCAAGCCCAATGTGAAGTCTTAGCTGAAGCTGATCCCCATGCCAAAGATTTTGAAGTTAAAGAAGAACCATGGTGGGATGATTGAAGACTGTTTCTAACTCTGAAGATTTTGTTGCTATTTAGTTGATTGTACATTATACAATAGTTAGTTAGTAGTTAATCTATGTAATCACTTATGTACATTTCTTTATTCTGTTATTTCAAGTGATGTTTATGTATATCAGAAAATCAAAAGCATATAAAAATGGAAAAATGAAAAGATACCACAAAAACAGAACAAAATGGTACAACACAGAAAAAGATTCCACAAAAACAGACAAAATGGAACATTAGAAAAGAGCTACCAAAAACAGATAGTTAGGTAGCCAAATGTACTTAAAAGTTTAAATCTTTTGTTATTCGAAGTCAAACTGATTCTTCAAAAAGAAAAAGGTTTTGTCATCATCAAATAGGGGGAGATTGTTGGGGAAATAATCACTTCACCCTAATAATCAACTCTGCCTATCCTAAAACATAGAATTTGATGATAACCAAACCCTACATTCAGTATGACTTAGAAAGAATTCAAACATGTGTTGTTTGAATAAGTTTATGTAAAAATATGCTAAGTATGGAATCATCAGCTGAGGATAATAAGCCATCGGCTGAGCATCAGATCCTACTCAAAGTATCAGCCAAAGGATATCAGCCAAGGAGCATCAGATGAAGAAAACAAGTAAAGAAGACCATCAGCTCAGGAAAATAGTCTTTCAGCTGAGCGAAATTGTTGATCAGCTGATGAAAATAATTCATCAGCTGAGTAAACAGATTGATCAGCTGAGTGAAGAATTTGATCAGCTGAGTGCCTACTCTATCAGCTGAGTGAACAATTGGATCAGCTGAGGCCCAGAGCATCAGCTAAGTAAGTCTTTATTTACACAAGTCATCTCCCCTTATAAACTGATGTATTTGATTTATCAGCTGAGCATTCTTGATCAACTGATCATACAAATACATGAGCATTATGTCCTCCTAAGCTTACTATTGATCAGCTGAGCATCTATATGATCAGCTGAGCAATATGTGTCAACTGAGTCCTAGCAAAAAGTGATCAACTTATATATTTTGTCAACTGAGTAGTGAATATCAGAGTTCCTTGTACAATCTGTTAGCTGAGTCGTGAAAAATGTCAAATCTACTCTATCTTTTCAGATTGTAAGTCATATGTAAAAGGTAGAACATGTGTTGTTCTATTATTCCTTAGATCTTTGTTTGTAAAAGTAAAATGCACTTTTTGGATCAAGTATGAGACAAAAAGGTTTGATCTTATCCTCTGGAAAGGGATAATGATACCACAAACAGACGAAGATCTTGAAGATTTGTTCAAACAACTAAGTATGGCTGGCAATCCCATACTTGGTAAAGTCAAATCAATCAAAAGTATGGTGTTGATTAAAGTACAATCATGGAAAGAGAAAGATACTTCTACACGACAGTAGATATGGACTTTAATATTTTATATTGTGAATGGGTTGCACTTTTGCAGAAAAGTACAATTACTTTTATCATACATTTGATTAAAGTAACTTTACTTTTCACCCACTACCTTTACAATTAAAATATTATATTTCCACATCCTCTTGGTCTCTTACCTTCATGCAACCGGATCCACCAAGACTTCTATATATACTCATGCATGGTGGACATGCAAATAGAGAATACTACACAATACAACAAAGTGAAGTCTCTACTACACTAAAAGAAAATCTCATCAGTTGAGAAATTTCGTAGAGTACAAGCATTGTGTAGAATCAAACTTGTTCATGTGTTGAACACTCTAAATACATTAGCTGTTTTAGAGTTAGCTTGTCTATGTGTTAGACAAATTGATTGCCACCTTTTATTGTACTTAGAATTTCCCCTTCTAGTACATGTAATTCTTGATTCATATCAATAAGAAATGTATAAAAGTATATAAGTGTGTCTTTAATTTTTAAAGCTAAAGTTTGTATTCAACCCCCCCTTCTACAAACATTTGTTGTTGCGTACTCAATCTGGGACTAACACTTCGGGTTATGAACAGGAAGATGATCGAGAGGAATATATTTTCAAGTTAGAAAATGAACTTCAGGAACTCAGAAATACAATTCGTGGTATGGAAAAGGAGAAGATTAATCAGAGTATATCATCATAGATACCAACAACTATTACCACCCAATACTACCTTGGCGGTTACCATTTCCTTTGCTCTAGTAATGCAAGTGACTCAACCATTGTTCTTTAATCCTTTCACTTCTCACGGAGATTATCCTTTTGGTTATCCAGGATTTAAACAGCCTAGCAGGTACAAACAATTTTTGGATTGTAAACCTTCCGAATATCATGGGAGTACTGACCCGAATATAACTTTGAATTGGTTGCGAGAAATGGTAAAAGGATATGCTATGATTTGGTGGGATTCATTGACTGTTATTTTAACAAGCAACATGTAACACCGGAAAACTAAAGCCATTTTTTTAAATCGAGTCACGGAAGCTTAATTAAACAATACTTACTTCACATACATTACAAACATTTACAAATCACAACATCTATTCACAAACACAAAACATCAGTCTTGGTGTTACAAAATATACTGGCTTGTTTCCTTTTCAAATATAAAACATATTAGAGCTGGGTCAATGTCTCCTTATACAAACACCACCGACACACAAACATGCAAAGCATCAACTGAGAGGAATTAGCACAAAGCTAAGTGAGTAGAAGCTAAACACAAATGCAAACATCAAAAGTCAATATCAAAGCGTGTAACCACACAATCAAGAAGACTGGTGGTTCGGCGCAGAACCTACAACCAATGCCGGCCTAAGCAAAGGTTTACCGATAGCCCTCTACTTAATTGGCACAGTGAAATTCCCCTCTGACACAACACATGCATCAGTAGGACTAGCACTGTTCAACCAACCAATAGACGAGCCAAGTCTAATTCCACGTATAACTAACTTCTCAAATGCAACTCGATATCATCCAAAGAGTGCGTATCGGCCATATAATCATGCAACAGATATAATCAATCAATCAGACTCAACAGTCTATCAATCACAAATGCATGCATCACATCAATCATATCAACCATAATCTTTACCATCCGCAAGTTAACATCCACTCACCTCGTGATTTCAGATGTGAAACTCAGATATCTAATATCACCGAGTATTTGTATTTCCTAAAAACATAGTAACAACAAAATCAGTCTCGGATATATAAATGTATCTGCCCACATATATTTATATCTCAATTTCTCTTAAACACTAACATTAATCCTCATAAGATAGCATATATAACAAATAACATCAACGAATCATCCAACAAGATCATATGCTGAAAAATCGGGGACGCGTCACGTCGAGTGGAATTATCGGATTTCAAGGTCTTGGATTCCATCTCTCGGATTCAAAGTCTCAGACTCTTGGTCCCGGATTCTGTTTGTCGGATTTGGTATCCGGATTTCATGTTCTCGGATTTGGGTATCGGAATTACTCATGTCGGATTCTAGGGTACCGGATTTAAGGATTCGGATTCATATGTATTGGATTCTAGCATTGTCAGTTTCAGGGATGTCGGATTTGGACTATCGGGTTTCGAAGAATCCGGCGGATTCCCACGAACCATCGGATTCTGGGTCGGATTTCATCATCATCTTCTTCAACACATAACCAGCCAACCTAAAACATATACAAACTTAATTTCAATATCTGAATTCAATTGAACATACATCCAAAACATATACAAACCTCTAATAACATGTATACAACCATCATAGACTACTCAAATTTCATTAAAACATCAAAACATGCAAAACCCATTTGGCAAGTATTGAGCTTCAACCTCCATCAATGGTGACTTCTCATATATTCATGGATTCTAACTGAAAAACATATGAGGATACATAATAACATGCTAGAATCTCATACTAACCTTCACTTTGATTTATTAACTACAAATCTTCTATTTTGTATGTTCAAGTTGCAAGACTTTAGAAGGTTTCTTCACAAAGGGTTTCTCTAAACACACACTACACTTTTCTTCTTTTGAAAATAATGAGTAGAGGATTACAAGAATACACGTAAATATAAACTTCTTCAAAAACCAAAGCTGGAGGTGGAAGCTTTGTCATCTTATCTAAACACTTACATGCGTACATCCGTATTACACATACGTACATACATCCATATTTTCATATCTATCGAATGCGGAAAGGACCAATAAAACGGGGAGCTAACTTCCCCCACTTGCCGAAGCGAATCACACCTTTCCATTGAGAAACTTTAAGATACACTTACTCACCCACATCAAATGATACCGGACAACGTTGCGGATCTGCATACATCTTCTGCCTATCCTTGGCAGCTTTCACCTTTTCTCTAGCGATAGCAACCTTTTCGGCAGTTAACTAAACAATCTCTGGCCCTGCAAACTGTTTCTCACCGGCCAATAACCAACAAGTCGGGGTACGGCAGTGACGACCGTACAACATATCATACTGACGCATTCCAATACTGGAGTGGTAAGAATTGTTATACGCAAACTCTATCAACGGCAAGTGCGAATCCCAAAATCCACCATACTCAATTACACAGGCACATAACATATCTTCGAGTGTCTATATGGTTCGTTCAATTTGACCATCAGTCTGGCGATGATAAGTAGTACTCATGTTAATCCTCGTCCCCAACTCTCTCCGTAAACTCCTCTAGAAGTTAGAAACAAATTTGTAGTCTCTGTCATATACTATGGATAACGGTATACCATGCCTTGAAACAATCTCATCGATATACATTTGTGTTAACTTACTCAAAGATGCTGCCTCATAGGTAGCAAGAAAGTGAGCACTCTTCGTCAATCGATCCAGTATCACCCATATTATATCATGATTCTTATGTGTACGTGGAAGTTTCGTTACAAAATCCATCGTTATATGTTCCCACTTCCACTCAGGGATTTCCAACTACTTCAAGGATCCGCATGGCTTCTGATGTTCCGCCTTTACTTACGCACATATATGACAAGATTCCACGAAATGTGCCACATCTAATTTCATCATTGGCCACCGGTAAAGCACTTTCAGGTCCTTATACATTTTGGTGCTTCCTGGTTGTACTGATAGTCTCGACTTATGTACTTCTGTTAAAATCAATTTCCTCAATTCTCCAAGCATAGGCACTCAAACACGGGTCTTATATATTTTCAATCCACGAGAATCATCAGTCAGTTCTTCTTTTTGTTTCTTCATTAATTTTTCTTCCAAGTTTTCTTCTTTCAGAGCTTCCAACTGAGCAAATTTGAGTCTATCCACTAAATCTGATACTATCTCCATACGCATGAATTAGATAGGACTTCCCGTTCCCTTACGGCTTAAGGCATCTGCCACCACGTTTGCCTTTCTAGGATGGTGTCTGATCTGAAAATCATAATCTTTAATCATCTCCACCCATCGCCTCTGTCTCATGTTCAATTCCTTCTGGGTAAACACATACTGTAGGTTCTTGTGATTGGTACAAATTACGCATCTAGTACTGTATAGACAATGTCTCTATAGTTTAAGCGCAAAAACAACACCTGCTAATTCCAAGTCACGGATTTAGATCATTCATCCTATGAAGTTTCAATTGCCACCAAACATAAACAATCATCCGATTTCATTGTATTAAATCATATTCCAGAACTTGTCTAAATTAAATCTCAAGTTCTAACTCAATTTCAGATTAGATTAGGATACCAACAGTGTAACAATCATGAGGTTATCCGGGAATGGTTTACTAACTCGATCCATCATATCAATAAACACTACAGACATATTAATTATGTTGAACGGCATAATTAAGAACTCATAATGACCACGTTGTATGTGAAAGGCTATCTTAGACACCTCATTATCAGATACACGCACTTGACGGTAGTCACATCTCAAATCAACTTTTAAAAGAATGAAGCACCCTATAACTGATCGAGCCGACCATTAACTTTGAGTTTCAGATACTTGTTCTTTATCTTTTTTCTTATTCAATTCGCCATAGTCAATTCTTATTCATAAAATACCATTCTTTTATTTAATAAATAGAACCATTGCATTCCACGGGAATAAACTTGGACATATAAATTCTTTATCCAATAAGTCTTGAATTTAAGTCATCATTACTTCTCAAACCGAGGACAATCCTTACAACTAATCGGGAAACACATCTGGGTATTCCGTTAACACCCAAATATCCATCATGATCTTCGTTTCTTTCTTATTATTAATAACATATTCCATGAAACATTTACATCCCTTGATCAGAGTTCTTCTAGCCTTCAAACATGAATCATATAAAGATAGATCTAGCCTTCTCACATTGAGCCACCACGTGTGACCCATTAATCCGAGAAAACGAAATCGCTGGGTCTTTACTAGTTTAACCAATACATAATATAACATGCAGTTAAATTAATCTAAAAACATCTTCCTATAGTAATTCATTCCAATTTTGCATCAATTCAAATAACACATAAGTCATGGAATATCAACAATTAACTCTAAGTTAATTAATACATATATGAATATAGAGTTTATTAAAATGTACCCGTTACATCATTCTTGGTCTGGTAACATCATCTCTCGTCATACCGAATGCCCTACTCTCAGATGTAGTAGGGTTCTATCTTTTCTGTTCACTTGTTGACAGAGATCCCCCAATTGCCTCAACTCCTGGCCCTAACCAAACTTTCTTATCTTCCCAACATCCCTTCGTCTGATGACCCTTTCTTTGACAATTCCAACAAACACTTCAAGAAAGGATATAATCATTGATTCTATGACCAAACAATCCACATCGAACACAACACAAAGTTTGGAGTGTGCAAAGCCCCGAATGAAGGAATCTACACCCGCGACACCACTGTGAGTTTTGTTCAGACCCAACTAACATAGGTCTATTGTGTTGATTTTCTTGTTTCTGACAAATGGTTGACGAGGGCTCCCTAATTCTTGATCCTGATTCAACTTCTCTTTTAATACTACAATCCCTCGCTCTGTGATCTTCACCATAACAAATCCAACAAACATTCCTTGGAAACTAGCAATCTTTGACTTGATGCCTAACCTGTCCCCATCTGACACAATGAAGAGTTTGGGGTGCATAATGCCACGTGTGGAAATACGTACACTTGCCACACCAATGTGATCGCCGATTAGGCCAACCCGATGTAGGACTACGATTCTGATTACTCTAATTCTGACTGCTCTACCCTCCCTACCTTTGTTGATTATATCCACTAATCATAGGTCCATAAGTCAAGCTCTCTTGTCTTTGATTACCTTGCTCTTTTCGCTTTTTAGTATTGTATTGTTCAAACCTGGATTTCTGCTTTCTAAATTCGATCTCGAGTCATGTTGTTTTTGGCTTCCACATTCCTCTTATCCAACTCAGCTAAGGCAACGGCTTGTGAGGAAGTACTATCCTACCTGGTAGCACTTTGATAATCTGGGAGCATAGCTCCCTGTAAAGGGACATGATAAAAGAACGGTTGTTGTGTTACTTGTGCTATAGGATGAAATGGAACTGGAACTAGAAATGTTGTAGTCCGGTTAGTAATAGCTTGAGAAATCTGAGTTTGAACTTTTTGGGTTATCTTCTCTCGTTCCATTCGGTGCACAATATCTCGAAGTTCATGCATCTCACTTTCCAATTTATGAATATACTTACTCTTTTCATCCTCCTGTTCACATCCCGATGTACTAGTTTCATTTGTTATATCCAACGCATTCACTGTTGAAGTTCCAGCCACTTCTTGGGTCATAGGAGTGTCACTAGGGGTATCTTTGTCAGCCATATCTGTACAAACACATCATCTCACAATCTCATTAGCATAATCCATTAGTACACAAAATACTAACTACCACAAACATCTCCAACTCACTCTAATTCCTTTGAAGGAAAGTTTGACCCGTCACGAGCCAAGATTTGTGAAGGCAAGACTCTAGCCGTGCATGCATCGCCAAACCAAAGCTCTCATACCAAAACTGTAACACCGGAAAGGTTACCCTAACTGAAACATAATCGGCTAAGGAATTTGTTTCAAAAGCTGATTTTGAAGCTGCACTTGAACACATACATGTCCGGATTGATGATACTCAACGGCTACAAGTTGAAAGGTTAATTGAATTAAAAAAGCAAAATGATCGCATTGAGGCAAAATTAGATGAGTTGCTTGAGAAAAAAGAAAGTGAGATAAAAGATAAAGTGACCGATGCTATGACTGTGGATGACTTAAAGAGTCTACTGCTGGTGAAATTGATTGATAAGGGTGATAGTTCTTCTAAGGATCTTGATATATTAAATTTGCTAAGAACAGAAGTGGAGTCTACATGCAAAACAACTGTCGGGTCATCAAAAAGGCCTAGGCATGATGACGATGACTCAGACACCGATCGTCCTAAGGGGGAGAAAAGAGTAAAGACATATTTTGATACCCCGGCTGCTTAGCGAATTGGTGCAGTTGCTGCCAGATTGGAGGAAACTTCTTTCAAACAAAAATACAAAGGCAAGTAGACTAAAATGGTTGAATTTGAGAATGTTGGTACAACTGGTGTTGATGATGAGGATGAGGATTTGACTCTAGCTTTGTGGATGAGCAAACAGACGGTTGAAAAGCCTAATCTTGAAAAATATAAGTTGGAAATTTTATTGAAAGTAAACAAAGAAGTTACAGAATAGTTTCCGCCATCTCCGGTAAATTCAGAACAACTCCTACTGATATTATCAAACAACAATAGAAAGAAGCTCAAATAAGTGAAATATCTAAAGAATATGAATGGAAAATCCCTTTGACTGCTCAAATAAATCCGGTTCATACTGGATCTTTGCCAAATATAAGAAAAAGTTATGTGCTGACAAGAGAGGCCCTAAAAAAGAAAGTCAGAAACCGGAGATACCAAGACATACCCGTGGCCTTTCTGGAGGAGAAATTTTTCTACGTCTATGCATATCAGATTAAAGAGATACTGGATATCAAATTGATGGGTGCTAAAAATGTTAATGATGCTAGAATGAAATTATTTCTCAGTATGCATACAGCAAGGAAAGAGGAAGTTAAATCAGCACATCAGATCATCAAACTTAATCATGTTGCGATTCAAAGAGTTTTATTCCATGATATGATCTACTATCATGTCACAAGATCTGATTTAAAAAATTATTCATTTGGACATGTCGATTTGAAATTTCTAAGCCTTGCTGATGTAAACTTCCTGGTTGAGCAGCTTGAAATCAAATTAGAAAAGAATGTAGAGGAATCTACAGGGTATCAAAAGCTCTCAGAGTTTATTAGATATAGAAACCAAATAGCTAAGATGACTGATCTCTAGTTGGAAGCAGAAGCTGACAAAGAAAAAATTAATGTACTTAAACCAAAGACAAATCATTCAAAGCTCGACCAACTGGAAATGTTTGAGGTGATATGGAGTTGTGATGACGAGTTCGAAGGAGATGAGGGGATTATTCTGTTTAATAGCAAAAATGATAAATTCTTTATGAGGTTTGATGAGGTAAATGCGTACTCAGACGATTCATTGAAAATTTGGTCTATCAAAATTAAGGAGTATAGCATGAGCTTAAAAGAAAACATCGATCAAGCACCGCGAGTAAGATTGACAGAGGTGATCAAACTGTTTGATGCCAAATGTGATGAAAGAAAGATGGTCATGCATTGGCAGAGAAAGACAGGGCAAAGAAACATGGATTAGACACAAACAATTGGGAGATTGTTAGGAATCAATTTAGTGTTTGTGTTCTAGTCATATTTTGTATGCTTTATTATATGATATTGTACTTAGATAGTCACATATATGAATATGTTTATATAGTGACCTTAGGCTTTCATTATTGTAACTCTTGCATTATCAAATATATCAAACACACTTTAAGGTACTTTGACCTTTTTCTCTCAACTTGAATCTACATTATACTCGTTTTTGCTTCAACAAGAAGGATGCCACAAAAAGCCAAGAAGAAAATTTAATTTATCCTGCAAAATTTTCAAAACAAACAAATTTATTGTTGTGTTATGATTCGACAGTCGTGCGTGTTAATTCTATTAAAACTACTATTAATTCAGCTGAAACCGAAACTTTTTACATGAGCGATGGTTGTATGGAAGGACATTGTTCCTATCCTATACATACAACCAAGATTGTAAGAATCGCGGAATTAAACCAAATCTAGAGTACAAATCATTCGAATCACTTTATGAACAGGCTTCCTTCATAAACAAAAGGGGATAAAAAATAACCTGCTGACGAAAGAAATGCTCAAACAGAGCTAAATTCCAAACAAATGAAACATCTTTGTCAATAGTGCATAACTCGCAATCATAGTTTTCTAATAAACAAAATTCAAATAAAACTTTCATAAATAATTAGACCCCAAACCATTAATAACACAACAACTGGAATCATGCCAATGTAGAGGCAGTGAGGAATTGTAACATCCGCAAACCCGGGCTAGTTGATTAGCGGGTAAGAGGTACGCAATTTTGGGTTGTTTGCATTTAATTGATTATGTGCTTACTAGAGTTATTGGATTAAATTGAAAATAAATATTTATGAAAATATATAATTGTGTTACTCGAAAAAAAAGGAAAGAAAGAAAAGTTTAAGTAGGATGTATTTATGTGTAGCATGTCATGTATGTAAGTATGTATGTATGAAAAATTTAAGACACCTCCTGCTTTGTGAAATGAAATAAGTGTGTGTACGTGTAGGTTTGTAGTAGATTTCAGATTATAATTCTGAAAGTATGAATTGTGTGTTTTGGAGAGAAAACCTTCAAAGAAAAGAAAGCTTACTAACTTGAATTTGCTAAGTCAAGATCTTGTGTCCTATAATTCAAAAAGGAGGTTAGTGTGTGTTTGTATTATGCTGTAGATTGTTTTGATGTGTTAATATACTGGAATCCATGACTATATGTGAAATCACCATTGTTGAAGCTTAGGTATAAACTTGATAGGTGGGTTTTACATGTTTTGGTGTTTTAATGAGTTTTAAAGTGTTTATGATGTTTGTGTACATGTTATAGAACGTTTATACATGTTTTGGAAGTGTTTTGGCAAGGATTACATGTGAAAATGGAGATTTAAAAGTTTAAGTCGGCTGGCGAAATTGAAGAAGATGATGCAGGTACGTCGCGACGCGACACGTTGTGCTCTTGGACGCGACGCGTTCTTGGTTTTATCGGATTCTTTGTTAATCCGAAGCCCAAATCCGATTGTTTGATTTCCGAGACCCAAAATCCAATTCTTGAATCCGACAAGTGAAATCTGAGACTCTGAAATCCGACACTTAGAATCCGGGATTTGAAATCCGACGGATTCTTGAAATCCGAAAGGGAAATCCGATACTTGAGGCGACGCGACGCGTTGTAGCACTGGACGCGACGCGTCTGGGCAATTTTCAGAAATTTTCGTTTTTGATATAAGTTCGATTGCGTAGCTTGTTGTATGTGTATTATGTGTAATCTTAACATATTGAATGTGATGATAATTGATATAAATATATGTGGATATATATTTATAAATGGAGATTGATTTCGGTTTGATGTGTTCTCAACATTTGCAAAGACTCAGTGATATTAGACAACTGAGCAGACGGGAACAAGGACTGGCGTGAGTGGAAGTGTACTCATGAGTGGTGATGGCGGTAACATTTGTGGTTACATGAATTGAGAAATTGTTATGATTTGAATTTGCCATGTTAGACTGTTTAGTCTAAGTTGACATGATAGACTGTTTAGTCTGATTTGCCTTGCTAGACTGTTTAGTCTGAGATGCTTTGATAGACTGTTTAGTCTAAGATGTCATGCTAGACTGAATAAATCCATGATGCCATGATGAACCGTTTAAGTTGAATGGCCAGTATGGAATGTGTTATTTGGTATGTGTTGACAGACTGTGTATATGTGATTCGTTGATTGTTGCTTGTTGATTGGGATTGTTTGGATTGTTGCGTGGCCAGTGTACATGGTTAATTATATGTACACATGACGAGACCTGTACGTATGGTTAATTATATGCGTGCATGGTTGGGGTCAGCTATCGCATGTTTTGGGCTGGGCTATCTGCTATTGGTTGCACAGTTCTAGACTTTCTATGCATTTGTTGCAGTAGAAGGGGCTTTAACTGTACCAATTAGCAAATAGCTAACGGTAAACCTTTGCTTTGGCCCGCATCGGTTGCAGGTTCTACAGAACCGCCATTCCTCTAGTGATTGGATTAGAGATTGGATTTGTTTGTGGAGATTGTTTGATCTGTTGAGATCGGTTTGCTTGTGCAATTGGTGATTGCTTGTGCTTGTTGTTTGAGGATGCTTGTTTGTAGCTTCCATTCACTTAGCTTTGTGCTAATTCCCCTCAGTTGATTGCTTTTTGCAGGTCTGGCTGTTTAGCTTTGTTTGTGGGGAAGGGAAATTTGTCCAATGCTCTGATATTATGTTTTGAGAAGAGACGAGCCACGTTTGTAAATATTTTGTAACACAACTTGACGTGATGTTTGTAAACGGTACTTTGTACTTTGTATTTGATTAAATGAAATCAGTTAACGCTTCCGCAGCGGTTTTAAAAAAAATGGCTTGAGAATTTAGGGTGTTACAAGTTGGTATCAGAGCCTAGGTTTGGCGATGCAGGCACGGCTAGAGTGTTGCATTCCCAAATCTTGGCTCGTGTTGGGTCAAACTTTCCTTGGGGGAATTAGAGTGAATTGGTGAAGCTGTTTGTTAGTTAGTATGTTATGTACTACAGGTTTATCTAATGAGATTGTGAGATGATGTGATTGTACAGATATGGCTGACAGAGATACCCCTGCTGCTGTGACGCAAATGGTGGTTGAGACTTCAGTGATTGATATTGTGGATATGACGAATCGTGTGAGTACTTCAAGTGAACAGGAAAATGATCGAGAGACATATATTCGCAAGTTAGAGGATGAACTTCAGGAACTCAGAGATATATTTGTGGTATCGGAAGAGAGAGGATTAATCCGAATATGACATCACAGATACCAACAACTGTTGTACCCAATCTACTACTTTACCGGTTATTGTTCCGTTTCCTCCGGTAACGCAAGTGATGCAACCGTTATTTTTCAATCCTTCCACCTTACAGGGAGATTATCCTTTTGGATATTCGGGATTTAAGCAACCTTGTTCGTACAAACAATTTTTGGATTGTAAACCATCAAGATATCATGGAAGTACTGATCCGAACGAGACTTTGAATTGGTTGCGAGAGATGGTAAGAACTCTTGATGCATGCAATTGTGAGGATGAATCCAGAGTTAAATTTGCGACTCATATGCTTAAAGGTGATGCGATGGTATGGTGGGATTCATTAACTGGGCATTTTACTGAAGCACAACTGAAAAGTATTACTTGGAATCAATTTCAAGAGAAGCTATGCGAACTAGTTCATTTGAGATTGAGAAAATCAGAAAAGAGTTTATGGATTTGAAAATGACAAGAGGCATGACAGTGGATGATTTGATTAAACAATTCAATGAGAGACTGCGATTTGTGAAACAGTGGGTGCCAGATGAGGCAACAAAGATACAACATTTTGTGGGAGCTTTGCTCCCAGAATATCGAAGTACTACCAGATGGGCAAGTACTTTATCACAAGCGTTTACTCTAGCCAAGACGGCTGAGGGTGATGGAAAGGCAAGGGATAGAATGAATAGAGCGTGTACCTTGCAGCATAAATCAATGATTGAACGTGTTAGTGAACCACAAAGACAAAGTGGACAGATTGGACAGAGTGGCCAAAGTGGCCAGAAACAGAAGAATCGAAATAAGAAATCTAAGGTAAGTAGACCTAAACAGAGTTCGTTGTGGTGCCGCCGGTGTAGATTTATTCATACGGGGCCTTGCACACCCCAAACTTTACGTTACATCCGATGTGGATTGTTTGAACATGAGATCAAGGAATGTGGTGTCTCTGTGTGTTGGAATTGTCAGAAAGAGGGTCATCATACGAATGATTGTACAGAGGAAAGAAAATGGGGTCGGGGTCAGGAGTGGATGCAGGTGGGGGATCCTCGTCAGCAGTTGGACGAAAGAGAAAGAACCCTTCTGTGCCAGAGGGTGGAACTTTTGATATAATGAATGATGACGATGTTGATATCAACGATGATATGACGGGTACGTTTTGATAACCTTTATATCTGTGCGTATGTTTATTAACTTTAGAGTTAATTGTTGATGTTTGATGCCTATGAGTGCTAAGTGTATATGCTTACTTCTGAAAGAGCATGATTCTTTAGAAGTAAAGATAATTGCTAATATGTTATCGTGAAAGTATCTAGTACTACTGTCAGGAAATGATACGATAGTGCATATGTGATATATGAAGTAATGTGAATTGGGTATGATTGCATGCTATGCAATGTGTTGTAAGATTGTTTTACAAATGGTATTTGTTTATGTGCATAGGAATGTTGTGTTTGTATATGTATATATGTGTCTTCATGTGTTATGCGATAATGTTGGAATATGCCCACTAACACACACGAGTTGGTATCACTGCCAATGAGGCATAGGCCTATTGGGTCACACACCAAGTATTGATTCTAGCAACACCTTTGAACAAGAGAGAGAAAAATACAAAAATGGATTTTGGTTGGGCCGGGCACGGCCCCGTGCCTTGTGAAGGTACGGGCGTGCCCTATGCCAGGTACGGGCCTAAGGCCGGCGTGCCGAGGGCGTACCCATTGGGGCCGGCACGGGCGTGCCTCATGGAGGTACGACCGTGCCTAGTGCGAAAGCACGAGCCCAAGTCGGGCGTGACTTGGGTGTGCCCGTGGGCTGGCACGGGCGTGCCTTGTGAGGCACGGCCGTGCCTCATGCTGAAACAACCTATTAAACTAGCTTTTTAAGACTAGTTTAATGGGGTATTCATGGACATTTATAGCCATTAATTCCTAAGTCGGTTATGGACGTTTTAGGCTTCATTTTGGAGTCTATATAAATCCAAATATGCTTATGGAACTTGGTTGGTTGAATTCTTGACATATGAACTTGTAACTCTAAGTTGGTTCATATTCTCTCTCAATACACACATTTAGAGGATAGATTGGCACATCAATCTTCTAGTGGTGTTAGGCTCAAGTTGGTGGTGCTTTTGGCGGCGTCCAAGCAAAGCTAGCACGTGGGAATCTAATACACTTGGTGTGGATACCGATAGAGGTGCACTATTTTGTGTACGCGTCTTTCAAAGGCTACAAGGAGAAGCTACATGTATGGTATACTTTCTCCCTCTTGTTTCTTTTTGAGTTGCATTGCTATTGTTTTAGAGTGTGGTCCATTGGGTGGTGTGATTGGTGGCATGAAATCCAAAAGTGTTTTATACTCGTTTTGTTTCCGCTGAGTTTTCTAGATGCCACCAAAACCCAACAGTGGTATCAGAGCCATCTCTAACATGGCTTTGCACTGAAACTGGAATTTTGAGTTTTCTGTCAAAATCTGTTTTGCCGACGGCCGGGGCACGGCCGTACCAGTGGGGGTACGGGCCGTGCCGGCAGAATATTCGTATGCTTAAAACTGTTTACACTGTACACTGACAAAAGGGAAAGCACGCCCGTACCCTTTGGGGTACGCCCGTGCCTTGTGGTTTTTGGTCAGATTTTTGTTCTTGAAACAGTGTTTTAAAATTATATTTAAATTCCGGATTTGTTGGTTGGGTTAGTCTTGGATCTAGTTTTTCCCCACTATATTTTGATTCCTTGAATTTATATATTTTGTATGGCTTGGCATGAAGTACATAAAAAATTACTAATGCATATGTAATTTTAAAGGTGTATTAAAATTACTAATGCATATGTACAAGGATTGCCTTTTGTGCCTTGGGTGTTTTGTTGGCAATCTTAATCAAAATATGTTTTACATGGTTTTGTGGCACACCATGGTTTTGTTTTGGTTGTGTTTGGTTGTGGTTCGGTAACTAGATGCCCTTTAGACCTATGTGTTGTGGTGTTTGGTTTATTTGATTTTGGTGGCCTGCGTGCCATATTGTTGTAATTTTTATGATTATTATTTGGTGCGGCTTGCATGCCGTTTATTTATTCCTTTGTACTTGTATTAGTAGCATAGGATTGTGGCTTGCATGCCATTTCTCCTTCTATGTATTTGTAAAATAGTATAGAAGTTGGTGCTATATGTAATAAACCATCGGGAATCACGGCGTTGATGTCTCGGCAACGTGGAGTCCAGATTGCCTTTTGGAGATGCCGAGTTCAGTGGGAGCACACCCGACTGGGTACTTTGGATCTTTGATTCCTTAGTTAACCTTGTTTTCCCCGTGTGGCTCGCGGGGAAGACGCATAGGATTTGGGCATGTTACCGAACTATTGTTTATGCGTGGTTGTTTTATATATTTATTATTTTGCATGGATGTGTAGGATATCGCATGCTAGATAATTTTTCCAAAATATATAAAACACAAAGATTTATAAAATTGGTTTATATTTCTTTCCGCGCGTATAGGATTAACAAGATAATATAAATTTGTATTATATTATAAGTGGATAAAAATTGTATTTATCACTTGATTTGTTAATTCGCAAAATGGGTTAAAATTGTTTTAACCGGAAAAACGAAATCTTGTTTTTAAAATGTAAATCACGCGCCATCCGTAAGACGACACCACCCGAATCTAGTGAAACTTGGATGATTGTTGAGCTTTAGCACGAGTCATGCCGAGTGGAACTGTGTGGAAGGTGAGTGTGGTAACTCGCAATATTGGTTGTCGAGCTTAGCACGAGCCAATTATTGGCGAGAGTTCCACCGTGTGTCTTGACGGGCGGTTTACAATTCTTTTTGTGACACTTAGGTGGCGTCGAGCTCTAGCCGAGTCATTTAAGGGGATCAAGTTAGAATTGGTGCGAGAAGGGATCAAACATGCCAAAAGACATTTTGATTGTCAATGGATCCCGCAAGGATCTAGAAGTTCCAAAGTGTTTGCAAACGGTAAAATGGTTACTGGCCTAAATAGCTTTGCTTTGTGATCCGCGGTAAACCCGTCATAAGGTAAAGTGAAATATGGTTTCTAGCCTTGTTTAAAGAATTGGTTTTGAAAACTATTTGGGTAATTATTTATACAAGGATTATATCTAAATTCACTAAAACGTGTACTCTAAAATTGTAGATGACAAACGTTAACAACGCAACACCGAATTTATCTCTCCGTTCGTTCCTAGAAAAAGAGAAACTCGTAGGTGTGAACTTTGTGGATTGGTATAGGCAATTGTGAATTGTCCTTCGCCATGAATCTAAGTTGCACATCCTCGAGGAACCTCTTCTGAAACCACCTGCTACCAACACAAGTTGGGCCACTAGATACGCCTTTGAAAAGCGTGTCGAGGACGCAAAAGATGTTTCTTCTTACATGTTATCGACTATAAGCTGCGAGCTGCGAAAGCAGCTCAGGCATATGAGTGCGTACGACATGATTAATCGGTTGAAGGACTTGTTCCAACATCATATTAGAGAGGAACACTTTATGTGTGTCAAGGCCCTTGTCGGTTGCCGGATGCAGGAAGGTGGGAAGGTTAGTGTTCATGTGCTTCGTATGAAGGCATACATTGACCAAATGGAAATACTAGGATTTCCCATTGGGAGGGAGCTTGCGGTGAATATGATTCTCCAATCCCTGCCCACGTCTTATGATGAGTTTATCAAAAACTATCAAAAGGATAAAATGGTAGAATCCTTAGACGAGTTGCATGTCATGCTTAAGACTTTCGAGTCTAACATGGCCAAACGCAAGTTCGTTCCCACCCGGTTATTTGAGGAACGTAAAACCGAGGAAAAGAATACGACTCCTAAGGGAGAAGTTTGCTATTTCTACGGTAAATATGGAGATTGGTGCCGCCACGCTTGTCCTGAGTGTTCGGAGGAGTTAAAGCTTCCTATGAGGCAAGGGAATAGCTCCTCGTCATCAGGTACATTCATGATTAGCTCCATGGCTTTTCTACTTCATAGCTAGATTTGTTGAAATGTTGGCTATAACACTCACGTTTGTTGCAAAATTGTTTTGTTACAAGGTGTAGGTGTTAAACGGAAGAAGTAACTGATAAGGCATGGAGAGCTAGAGCTCAAGATTGGGAAACTTGGACGTTGTCTCGATTGAGAGGATTGGGAGTTTTGATCTCGCCATTTCATCTAGCTATTTTATTACTTTATTAGATTTATATTTTGTCTGCCCTGCGTGGCGAGAAAAATATTAAGTCTATTATGCATTGGTTGACGATGGATATTACTTTGTATTTGATATATTTATATATTAGTGGTTTATTTGAAACCTTTGAGGTGTTCATTGATTACCTTAACGAGGTTTGTGGACGAAAGGTTAAGTTACTTAAATCTTGTAAAGATGTTGAGTATCTTAATTTATGAATTTTGTGATCATCATAAGAAATGTGGGATTTATCTCATAATTTATTTCCTCTAGGACACATTGGCATATGGGTCGCGTAGAGGAGGAACCGAATATTCGGGTCTTGATGGATCGCAAATTCATACCCAAAGTGTTGGGATGCTTAAGTGTGGCGGGCAATGTTCTATATATAAAATCAACAAAGATGGTTTAGTATGCATCTTAGGAGAAAAGACTAGAAAGAGTGTCTTTGTTTGTCTATCTTAAAACCTAGATTATCCAGCCTACGTGTAGACGTGAGGTGGTAGAATCCGGGGACAAAAGATGCTACTCCATTAGGCATGAGATATTTGTTTCACGAACTTTGGAGGACAAGTTTTGTCGCTCAATAGCAAGTGGAAGTCTAATATCTATGGGAGCCAGTGGGAGTAAAACCTGATGTTGGCGCTAGCATACAATCTGTAATGATTGGAACTTAGCATGGTGATGCTGGAGTACCTGGCATAATTCGTTACTCTTCCTATTTCTGATAGGAGTTGTCGTAAGGCCGGATAGATATATGTTTTATATCTAGAGGAAGATAACTCGATGATGGATTAGTTGAATTCATCGACTATTGGAAGTCGTAGTGGGCCTAGTGTCTAATAGGAGGAGAGAGGTAATGAGAATGGGATACAATCCATGTAGGATATTCAAGTATTGGACTTGGTTGATCCGATGACTTGGTGTAAATCTAAGGGTATGCATGGATTGAGATGTAGACAACTTCAAATGTTGACCGGTGGTAAAAAAAATTCTAATATGATTGACCATGAGGACGGTATCATAAAAGAAATTTTTTCCTGGTGGTTATGTTGAAGTCTACTTGGATGACTTATGGTGTATGACTACCTTTTCTTGATTGTGAAGGTATGATAGTGAAATGAAAAGACTCTATTCCTTTATAGGAATTTTGAGGAAGTGTTTTAATACTCTCTGAGAGTCTTGTACATCATTAGTATCCTCGTAAAGTCTACAAGCCCAAGAAGTCTATTCACGGACTTGAACTTTAAATGCCAACTAATGATAAATTTCTGTTATGATTGACCATGAGGATGGTATCATAGGGAAATTGTCCTAGTGGTTATGTTGAAGGTTACTCGGATACATGTGTTTATCACTACAATGTAAAGATCGTATTCCTTCGTGGGAATTTTGAGGAAGAGTGTTTCAACACTTTCCGAAGGTCTTGTACGTTGAAAGTATCCTCGTAGTCTTGGATAAATATCGCAAGGTTGTAATCTTCACTTTAATGAGAAAATCATAGATTTGAGTTTTAGAAAAGGGAAGATTAAACTTGGATGTATGCCAGAGCTAGTGGGAGCGCTTGTGTTCTTTAAATTGTGTATCCATAATATACTTCTTGTTGAAGATAATATCCTAACTTGGCGGTTCATAAAACCGGGGTTGAGGAATCATTGCTTTATAAGAAGAATTGGGAGGATACGAACGTGGATTTTTCGGAGTGAAAAACTAAGAGAGTGACATTGAAACATGATGGACTAGCGTGTTAATTTAATTAGAAACTTGGTTTATCACATGGTTTCTTTTCTCTCATTTTGACATACTTGGAAGAACTCTTGGTACATTGTTTTTCAAGTTGATGTTCGGTGGTAACAATGAACTTTGAGTAATGTATTATTCTTGGTGAATTGTTATTGTTGTGTTGTTAAGTGGAATGCTATCAACTAGAATGGTTCTTTAAGCATCATTGACTCTAATTGGGTTCTCTTGAGAAAATAAGAGTATGATGGCTTATATATGTGAACCATAGTCTTGTGCATTGTGACTCTATTGGATTCTTTGGAACAATGAGAACGCGAAGGCTTGGACAAAGGACCATGATCTTGCCGGCGCATACTTTGTAAGTGTTTGGTCGAGAGAAGATATGGTAATTGTTAGAGTATGCATGGATGTCACTTTGTGAATCCGCTTACTAAGCTTTAGTCGTGAGCTAGTGATGAGTTTTCATACTAGGCTTGCATACACTTGGTTTACAAGTGGCTTTAGCTTGGGTTTGTTTAGTTGAATTTGATATGTTTTGAGTTGGGAACATTAAAGAAATAATGTGCTTTGATCGTATCGATTATCAAATGGACATTTGATAATGCGCGCGGAGCGGGTACTTTCGTTAGCCTTTATTGTGTTCCATCTTAGCATGTTTAACTACTTCCTTGAATAAATTTATATATTCTAAATGCTCCACGATCGATCGTTCTTCATTGGAAGGAAGAAGTGAATTAAGATCGAGGCAAGTGGTTGGTAAAGTATTCATAGTGGATTGAGTACATATTTACGCAGCACTAGCCTGTGCTTGATAGTGATCAACTAATTGGAGGACCCGCACCTGAGTTTACTTCATGGACATGATTACAAGTAAATCAGGATGATAATATTGTTTTTCCTTCTACTAGAGATGCATTATTTCTTGAATAATGATATGGTCTTGTTTAAATTGCTTTCTAACATAATTCGTAACTGGCTGTTATAAGGGAAGTTTTCAGGCAAGAACATGTTGTTATGACGGAACGATGTAGTCAAAGGTATTCGTTCCTCTATAGAGAGATATCCCTGGCCCCTCGTTGAATTAACTGATGACATCAAAATGCATGGCCGTGCTCAAGTTGAATTGATAGTGGATCAATTTTGCAACTTGTTTTGTTCGTCATAGTTAGTATAGATCGAGAAACATAATCGTGGATGTTTTGGGGATGATGATGTTCCATGACCTACATTCACAATGGATATCTTGAACGAAGGGATGAATAATCACTTATCTGTAGGACCATTCTTTATAGGTTGGTACTTGTCATGGGCGACATACCCTATGCTGACTTGGGGGCATAGATGCCTTGCTAGAGGCCGCTCTATGTCGGTGTTACCATTCGTGAGTGTGTCATGTTCAAGTGGGAGTTTATTGGAATATGCCCACTGACACACACGAGTTGGTATCACTGCCGATGAGGCATAGGCCTATTGGGTCACACACCAAGTATTGATTCCGGCAACACCTTTGAACAAGAGAGAGAAAAATACCAAAATGGGTTTTGGTTGGGCCGGGCACGGCCGTGCCTTGTGAAGGTACGGGCGTGCCCTATGCCAGGTACGGGCGTGCCCTATGCCAGGTACGGGCCTAAGGCCGGCGTGCCGAGGGCGTACCCATTAGGGCCGGCACGGGCGTGCCTCGTGGAGGTACGGCCGTGCCTAGTGCGAAAGCACGAGCCCAAGTCGGGCGTGACTTGGGTGTACCCGTGGGCTGGCACGGGCGTGCCTTGTGAGGCACGGCCGTGCCTCATGCTGAAACAGCCTATTAAACTAGCTTTTTAAGACTAGTTTAATGGGGTATTCATGGACATTTATAGCCATTAATTCCTAAGTCGGTTATGGACGTTTTAGGCTTCATTTTGGAGTCTATATAAGTCCAAATATGCTTATGGAACTTGGTTGGTTGAATTCTTGACATATGAACTTGTAACTCTAAGTTGGTTCATATTCTCTCTTAATACACACATTTAGAAGATAGATTGGCACATCAATCTTCTAGTGGTGTTAGGCTCAAGTCGGTGGTGCTTTGGCGGCGTCCAAGCAAAGCTAGCACGTGGGAATCTAATACACTTGGTGTGGATACCGATAGAGGTGCATATTTTGTGTACGCGTCTTTCAAAGGCTACAAGGAGAAGCTACATGTATGGTATACTTTCTCCCTCTTGTTTCTTTTTGAGTTGCATTGCTATTGTTTTAGAGTGTGGTCCATTGGGTGGTGTGATTGGTGGCATGAAATCCAAAAGTGTTTTATACTCGTTTTTTTTCCGCTGCGTTTTCTAGATGCCACCAAAACCCAACAGATAATGAGGGGAAGAGAATTAATTGTTGAGGTTGGGGAGAAGTTGGTGTTAACCAAGAGATTTTTTGATGAAGATATGATTGAGATTACGGACTTTTGATATTAAATCTACTGGGTAAAGATAATTTGTGATGATGAATGATGAATCTGAAGAGATTAGGGTATGTTGAAATATGGAAACTGTTGGATCAATGAATGATGTTATACTATGAGATTAGAGAATGATTTAACCTATCACTTGAAGACATGATATGTTTGTACTGACTATGTAAGAAGTGTTGATTGTAAAGAATGATATATGTGATTGACATGAGTATTAAAAGAAGAAGTGAATGCTTATATACAGATGAATTGAAAATACATGATAGAGAGAGTTCAGAATGAATAGAAGAATGTGAATGAGGGATTGGAATATTATCTGGGTAGGATAATTGTTAGTGAACATGTGAAAATATGAGGGAGTTTATAATGATAACACTGGAGTTATGTGAATTGAAGTACACGTGACTTGATGAATGGAATTGAAATTGCCTTTGCTGGAAATTGATGACTTGGATGAATGAAAATTGATGAGTATAAGAACGAGATTGGTTGCTACAGAGTGAGTAAATATGATATATGTAGGATTGTTTGAGTAAAAGATGTAATTGATATCTATGAAGTGATGAATATCTGAAAGAATTAACTAAATAATAATGGTTATTTGTGAACTGAAGACATATGTGATTTGAAGAATGATGTAATGGCCTAAACATGTGAAATGAAGACTTGTGAATTTTATACATGAATTGCCTTTGCTAGGAAAATGCCTTTGCTTGGAATTGGAAATTTAATTCAAACAGAACTTATGAAACGAGATTGCCAATGCACTTGGAAGGGCTAAATGATATAATGCCATACAGAGTATTTAATGGATGAAATACTGAAGGAGTGAACATGATATATTTCATAGAAATGACATGATTGTGTATGAGTTAAGGCGAAGTATCAGAAAATTATGAATTGTTGAGATACCTGAGATACCAGAACGGTGATGATGGAATTTATATGTAAATTATTTTACATGATGGGGTTTGGATATATTACGGGTAATTGCCAGTGAGACGACATTGTTGAGCAGAATTGCGTACTGAGGATATCGGAATGATTGTGAGAACAAGTTACGATGGAGTTGATGCCCGATTTATTATATGAGAAGGAATTTGGATATATCATGAGTGGTTATTGATTGATCAGTAAGAAGTACTAGTATGATATCACCAGTGGGATGGCCTTGGTTGGGAAAATTATATTGATCTGATGATGCAAAGATATGATGATTTATATATTGAGACTGTTGATGAAAGATTGAGATGCAGTGAATAATTTCTAAATGCCTTATTACAAGAATTGAGACGTGAAATGAACAGTATGACTGAATCCTTGTGGATAGTGCAGTAGAAGAGTTGTGCAGATATGTGTAAGTGAACTTGTATATGTATTGAACTTTGATGTTTCGTGGAATTTATAAACAATTGATTAGACTGACGATATGTGAATTGTATCAAGTGGATGTTATCATTGTGAGTTGTTAAGTGAATATTGAAGTAATGTATCGACATGTTCGTTGGATGTAAGAAGAAAGCGATATGTGAGTATTTTACATGACAGACAGGGAATAAAAGGTATGTGAAATTTGTTATTAAGATAAACAGGGTTCTATGAGTGTGTCTTCAAGAAATGCGTTGACCTTGATTATATGCTTGAATGTGAAAGAGGATGAGTTGAAAGACAGACTAATCGAATCTATGAGTTACGTGTTGAGTTGAATGTGGAACTGAAGAAGAGGTTTGAAGGATAAATTGATAAAGAACTGATGATTGTAAACTGAGAAAGACAGGTAGAAAGAGATGTAGGTGGCTGGTAGTAAGATGAAGCTATGAATGAGTTACAATTGAATTGACGATCAGTGATGAATGAATATGAAGCGTGGAGAATTCATTTGATGTGTGCTAAAGGATTCCGAGGACGGAATCCCCTAAAGGAGGGAAGATTTGTAACATCCGCAAACCCGGGCTAGTTGATTAGCGGGTAAGCGGTACGCAATTTTGGGTTGTTTGCATTTAACTGATTATGTGGTTACTAGAGTTATTGGATTAAATTGAAAATACATATTTATGAAAATATATAACTGTGTTACTGGAAAAAAAAAGGAAAGAAAGAAAAGTTTAAGTAGGATGTATGTATGTGTAGCATGTCATGTATGTAAGTATGTATGTATGAAAAATTTAAGACACCTCCTGCTTTGTGAAATGAAATAAGTGTGTGTACGTGTAGGTTTGTAGTAGATTTCAGATTATAATTCTGAAAGTGTGAATTGTGTATTTTGGAGAGAAAACCTTCAAAGAAAAGAAAGCTTACTAACTTGAATTTTCTAAGTCAAGATCTTGTGTCCTATAATTCAAGAAGGAGGTTAGTGTGTGTTTGTATTATGCTGCAGATTGTTTTGATGTGTTAATATACTGGAATCCATGACTATATGTGAAATCACCATTGTTGAAGCTTAGGTATAAACTTGATAAGTGGGTTTTACATGTTTTGGTGTTTTAAAGAGTTTTAAAGTGTTTATGATGTTTGTGTACATGTTATAGAACGTTTATACATGTTTTGGAATTGTTTTGGCAAGGATTACATGTGAAAATGGAGATTTGAAAGTTTAAGTCGGCTGGGGAAATTGAAGAAGATGATTCAGGTACGTCGCGATGCGACGCGTTGTGCTCTTGGACGCGACGCGTTCTTGGTTTTATCGGATTCTTTGTTAATCCGAAGCCCAAATCCGATTGTTTAATTTCCGAGACCCAAAATCCGATTCTTGAATCCGACAAGTGAAATCCGAGACTCTGAAATCTGACACTTAGAATCCGGGATTTGAAATCCGGCGAATTCTTGAAATCCGAAAGGGAAATCCGATACTTGAGGCGACGCGACGCGTTGTAGCACTGGACGCGACGCGTCCGGGCAATTTTCAGAAATTGACGTTTTTGATACTAGTTCGATCGTGTAGCTTGTTGTATGTGTATTATGTGTAATCTTAACATATTGAATGTTATGATAATTGACATAAATATATGTGGATATATATTTATAAATGGAGATTGATTTCGGTTTGTTGTGTGGAAGTGGAAGTGTACTCACTGAGCAGACGGGAACGAGGACTGAGGTGAGTGGAAGTGTACTCACGAGTGGTGATGGTGGTAACATTTGTGGTTACATGAATTGAGAAATTGTTATGATTTGAATTTGCCATGTTAGACTGTTTAGTCTAAGTTGACATGATAGACTGTTTAGTCTGATTTGCCTTGCTAGACTGTTTAGTCTGAGATGCTTTGATAGACTGTTTAGTCTAAGATGTCATGCTAGACTGAATAAATCCATGATGCCATGATGAACCGTTTAAGTTGAATGGCCAGTATGGAATGTGTTATTTGGTATGTGTTGACAGATTGTGTATATGTGATTCATTGATTGTTGCTTGTTGATTGGGATTGTTTGGATTGTTGTGTGGCTAGTGTACATGGTTAATTATATGTACACGTGGCGAGACCTGTACGTATGGTTAATTATATGCGTGCATGGTTGGGGGCCAGCTATCGCATGTTTTGGGTTGGGCTATCTGCTATTGGTTGCACAGTTCTAGACTTTCTATGCATTTGTTGAAGTAGAAGAGGCTTTACTTGTACCAAGTAGCAAATAGCTAACGGTAAACCTTTGTTTTGGCCCGCATCGGTTGCAAGTTCTGCAGAACTGCCGTTCCTCTAGTGATTGGATTAGAGATTGGATTGGTTTGTGGAGATTGTTTGATCTGTTGAGATCGGTTTGCTTGTACAATTGGTGATTGCTTGTGCTTGTTGTTTGAGGATGCTTGTTTGTAGCTTCCATTCACTTAGCTTTGTGCTAATTCCCCTCAATTGATTGCTTTTTGCAGGTCTGGCTATTTAGCTTTGTTTGTGGGGAAGGGAAATTTGACCAATGCTCTGATATTATGTTTTGAGAAGAGACGAGCCACGTTTGTAAATATTTTGTAACACAACTTGACGTGATGTTTGTAAACAGTACTTTGTACTTTGTATTTGATTAAATGAAATCAGTTAACGCTTCCGCAGCGGTTTAAAAAAATGGCTTGAGAATTTACGGTGTTACAGGAATAATCCCCATCGAACAAATCAGAGAGCGAAATCTAAACAAGCTCCAGTTCCACAGTGGCAACATCAATCTATTGATTGCACAAAATCAAAGTCCAACACACTGCTCCAATCTCATCCAAGTCAAGAAATGGAGAACTAAAACACCAAAAGAAATGATTTGAATTCATCAAAGACGATGTGTCTCTTCCAAATGGCTTCAAACGTGTGATGATCGAAAAGCCAACAGTTTCACCAATACCCGACAAATCCAAAGAACTCACAACTCCATCACCAACTCAACCTCCACCCACAAAACAAACTTGGGTTACTTTTCTTAAAACAATAGGATTAGTATTGATACAAATATAGAATCTATTGAATATGCTGACTTGCAAGGACCCAACACAAACTGGGTACCTAAGCTATTGTTATCTTCCATGTGCAGGTATCTAGCAAGTTGTACCTTGACTCCGGTTGCTCTAAACATATGACCGGGGACTAGAGTCTTCTCCCGAACTTTGTCCCACAATACTCGGGAACCCGAGTTCGCCTTGACGAATTTTGCCAACAAATCCATGGTCACATAGACCAACTTCAACCAAGTCCGTTTCTTGGCATCTCTTCTTCCAACCATACACGTAAAAATCTTGAGGAACTATTAAATAATGATTGTATACATCTTGAAAAGCTTCTACGTAGCCATTGGGATATCCAAAATACATAGTCATTTCATTCCATCTTTCTTCTCTCATAATTGATTCATGACCTCCGCAACTTGCTATGAGTTTCTTCAAATCAAACAAGTAGATATCTATCCCAGCGAGGTTTGGTTGCAAAGCAAGTTTGATTCCATTCTTCATTCATGGAACCATTCTATAGCATCTTGAATTTTTTTGGCAAACAAGCTTCTATTCTTACCAACAATTTGATCATCATTTGCCAACTCCATAAACTTTATGAAGTCAACATAAGTTTCAACTTTCAAAGATACCAATTTCCCTTCACTTTCTATTTTATCTTCTTGATTTTTCTTCATAAAACGATCAAAACTTATATGAGATATTATACAAGCAACATACTTTATATCAATTTCAAATCCTTGCAACACTAGTTTGTTCATGTTTAAAATATTTACATTTAAGTTCGGTGCATAACCAACGTGTGCAACTTCATAAATAGCCTCATCTGTTTCCACTTCAACTTGACCATAACCATGTGTGTTAACTTCATGATCACCTTCTCTATGAATGCTATGACCATGCTTAAAACTTGTAAATAGATCATTGTTAAAAGTCAAGTGATTTGAGATAACGGAGTTAAAGTATCACATCGTATTCCAAGATTTTCCTTCCGTTCCTCTTACTAAATAATCACAACAATTTTTTATGAGTTGGTGTCTAGTCAAAAGATTTTCCCACGAAATATGATTTCTTACATGGACACTTCCATTCAAAATGACCAACTTCATGACATCAATAACATGTAACCTTTCGATTTCGTGTATCACCAATTTCATCAACAGAAAAACAAGTAAGTCCTGTTGGCAATTTTCCTACACTGATCCTTGGGGTCTTTTTTGGATTTAACTTATCTAGAATTAATTTTTTTGCTTTTGCAATAGCCCTTCATACCATCGACCAGTCCCTTTTCGAAATTGACTTCAAAATCAGCGCATGGGGAGTTCTTTGAATTTTCTGTAGATTGATCTTGTTGATCTACAAGTCATTTTACTTCTGATTCATGAATTTGAGAATTGGCTGCGACGAAAACGTGATCAGAATCGAGATCGAGCCTTAGGCTCTCATACCATGTTCGATAATATTGGGGAGAGAGAAATCGCTCATGGGTATATGATTTAGGCATGTTAGTAAACAAAGTATGAAATAACAGAGGGAATACAAAATAAAATTGAAAACTTATATCAACTTGGATTGCCTTTAGAACTTAAAAAATTGCATGTATACATAGTTAGTTTCTTGGTGGTTGCTGGTGTAACTACCGGTGGTGGTTGTTGGTGGTGGCGGTGGCAACTGCCACTGTTTCCCGCCAAAACCAACATACCTAAACTATTGTTATCTTCCATGTGTAGGCATCTAGCAACTGGTACCTGGACTCCTGTTGCTCCAAACAAATGACCGGTGAGAAAAGTCTTCTCACAAACTTTGTCCCACGTTATTCGGGAAATGTTAGGTTTTGGAATGACGACATGGCACCAATAATGGGAATAGGAGATATCATCAAAGAAAACATAAGAATAATTAAAGTTTCATATTTGAAAGGGTTAGGACACAACCTGTTTAGTATTTAGCAGTTTTGTGAGAAGGGGCTCGAAGAGAACTTTAAGGCCAAAACTTGCTTGGTTAGAACAGAAACATGTGATGTACTACTGACCGGATCTAGAAGACCAAACCTATATACAATTGATCTAGCCAACCTGGAGGGAAAACAATCGGTCTACCTTCTGTCCAATACCTCATTAGAGCTTAGGTGGATGTGGGATTGAAAATTATCTCACCTCAACTTCAAGAACATCAACAAGTTGGTTAAAGGTGATTTAGTTCGTGGGATGCCCAAGCTGAAGTTTGAAAAAGAACACCTGTGTAAGCATTGTGAGAGGGGTAAGATGAAAAGAGCTTTAAACAAAGTAAAACAAGTGTCAAGCACAAAAACCCCTCTATAGTTGCTCCACATGGATTTATGTGGGCCGATGAGAGTACGGTAAAATGGGAAGAGGTATATCGTGGTGATAGTGGATGACTATTCACGATATACCTAGGTCAAGTTTTTGAGAACTAAGGATGAAGCTTCATCAATCATCATCTCGTTTCTCAAGCAGGTGCAAAATCAATCTCAAGGAAATGTAGATACTATAAGAACCGACAACGGCAGCAAATTCAAGAACAAAATCTTGGATGGTTTTCTTGACTCCGATCAAGCATCAATTCTCTGCAGCATACACCCCTGAACAGAATGGGTTGTAGAACGAAGAAATCGAACACTCGTTGAAGCAGCTCGAACTATGTTGTTATATGCTAATCTACCACCCTCCTATTGGTTAAAAGCATTCAACACAGTATGCTACACTCAAAATAGATCTATTATTCACCGTCGCTTTAATAAAACTCCATATGAACTAGCTAATGGCATAGTTACTAATATCAAATACTTACATGTGTTTGGTAATAGGTGTTTTGTACTTAACGAAAGGGCTAACCTCGGAAAATTTGACTTCAAAGCAGATGAGGGAATTTTTCTTGGTTACTCTTCAGAGTCAAAAGCATTTCACGTGTTGAATAAATGAACAAACGCTGTTGTTGAAAGTATCAATGTGACTTTTGATGATACCTTAATTACAACATCTTTATCACAAGAGTCACCACAATCGTTTCTAGACATATCAGTCCAGGACCGGGTCTTAATCAATAAAAAACAAACGAACTTAATGCAAAAGAGTCTTCTGTCTTAAAGTACATAGTTGATTTCTTAGATGATGATTCTGGATCTAATCATGTACCAAATGACAGGTCTGAAGATGTTGTTCAAGAATCTCTTGAACTCTCACAGCAAACAGCTACTGCATCTACATCAAGACCAGTTGACGCAGCTGTTGACCCATTCCTTATTTTGGGTGAGAGGTACACTGCATTAAATTCTCCCTCAACACTAAAGAACATGATGACACTGAGGTCCAATATGAATCAAGCCCTTAGTATGATCCAGAATCAATATCACCAGCTGAGGAAATGTAATACCAGAACATCCTAAGCCATTTTTTTTTAAAACGCGCTGTGGAAGCTTTAAACAAACAAGATTTACATAAAACACAAATATTTACAACTATTTACAAACATAATCCTTAAAATATCTGTTGTGTTACAAAATATAACATGGCTCGTTTCAAACTAAAATCAATATCAGAGCGGAGTCAACTTTTCCTTTCACAAACTTCACAGACTCACAATGTAACATCTTCAGAAAGGGCCTAGACGCACGCTTACGTGGTACATCTATTAAATTAATAAATTGAATAAAATATATATATATTTGTAGATATTAAAGAAAAATAACTAAAATAGTTATTTAAATGAGTAAATAAAATATTGATAAAAATATAAAAGAATAAAAGAATATTAAATGATTTAGAACGAGGTTTCCAAAAAATATCCCCGTTAGTTAAAACGGGTACTCGTGCGTTAAGTTGTAAGTTGAAAAGGGAAACAAAACACCCACTTGTGAATAAATGAAACCCACAAGCCGGTCTCCCTCTTAATTCACGTGAGCTACCACAGGTAACTCATATGTGTGTGTGTTCTTTGTGTTCAAAGGCTTTTGAAAAAGAATTCAAGAGGAATCTACCAAGCTTTAGCAATCCGCTGTGAATCAAGTTAAATTCAAGCTACAATCTGATATTGTCATCTTCTTCAACTTACTTGTTCTTGTAAGTCCAATTCTCCATGTTCTTGATACTTTGACCATTTAGGTCAAATGGGTCAAATTCCCAAATTGATATCCTCAACTGAAATCAATGATTCCTACATGTTTCTACATCAATTCTAAGTGTTTAGTAATCTGAGTATTGAATTAAAGAAATGTTTTTGGATTGGATTTAGTTAGAAAGCTTAAATGGGTCAAAAATGGTGATTTTGGTCCATATCCTTGAATTGCATGTTAAAGTGTGAATTAAGTGTTGTTTCTAGCTTAATTGTATTGACCATTTCATATGTGAACACTGGAATTTGATTTGGAATCGTTTGGTTGAGTTTTGGGGTATAAAACAGCAAGAATAGAGGCTGGAAATCGCAGGTCTGCACAGCAGTCCTTGCAGGCGCAAGGAATACCCCTTGCGGCCACAAGGCTGCCTTGCTTACGGCCGTAAGCCTGCCTTGTGGGCGCAAGGGACCTGTCAGTCTTTGTGGGCGCAAGCATTTCTGCTTGTGGCCGCAAGGAACTCTGTTTCAGCAAACGGTTTGCTGTCTCGTGTTGTTTTGACATTCGGGATGTTTGTTTAGGTCTACTAGTTTATCAAGAATCACCTGTGACTTAGTGCTTACCTGTTATAACTACATAGGTGAGTAACAGTTAACTCGAGCATGATATTAATAGTATTGTAAAGATGTTTTGTATGTTACAAACCATGAAATTGTAGTTATACATGTTTAGAGGTTTCATAAACCAATTGTGATAATCAAATGATATGTATGCATGTTTAAAGACCAGAGTAGGTCATTGTTGATATATGAAAGGCCTGTTTAGGTCAATCTTGATATGTAAGGGCCGGAGTAGGCCATTTGTGTTTGTGCCAAGGCCGTAGTAGGCCATTGTTTGAGTGCCGGTACTATTTTGTAGAGATTGGGGCCAGATTATCTGGGTCTTGAGTTGGGGCCTTGTGTCGCTAGCTAGGATGTGCGGATATTCGATGATCACGAATCTTGGTTCTTGCTACACCGCCGCCCCTTGATACTAACTCGGGGCTCTCAGTTCCCACTAATCCCGAATGGGATATGTTTCCGATAACCATTGGTAGACCACTACCCGCTTCTCCACCGGCGTAGAGGAAGTATCGGTTTCCCAGTGAGGATCACTGAACCGGGCTCATTACCCTGCAAGACGTGATGCCTGCTGACTAACCGATGCTTCACCATGTGTTAGGATAGACTTGAATGAGATTATGTGATGCATGAAATGTGTTTTGATACTTTTAATATACTCACTAGAACAAAACTGTGATTTGGTCACACATAGCCAGAATTAAACGGCCACACATTCGAATGTTTATGTGGCTAAAGGTACCAAAATAAAATTCACGTTATTAGTTAGCCACATATGAACTCTGATCGTGTGACCATTCAGAAATGTATTGCTTCACCTTCGAACATTTATGTGGCTAAAGGTCAGTACTATTTTTTTGGCTAATTATTTAGCCACATGAATTTGGAACGCGTGACAAATGAAGAGTAAGTTCACAACATTAGTCACTATATACATATAAAACGTGACAAATGTATGTCACACAATTAAACACTATGACCAAATGCCATATATGGTCACATTAAGTAATTGTTTATGTGTCTAAATCATAAAGTCGAGTTTGTCACACATTATTTTAGTGTAGCCAAAATCCGGTACATATGGTCACGTAACTTATTATGTGTGTCTAAAGTTTAGCATGTGTTAGCTTGTCAGATCTAATTTGTATAGTCACATTTTATCTCTAGCACGATCATGTGACTATATGGTTTTATAATAGCTACACAATATCAAAAATATGTACCTAAATGAGGTTTATGGACACATTTTTGGTGCTTATATGTAACCAACATATTCATAACAGTCACGTCTTGAAATATTCATGTGGCTATTATTTAGAGCAAAATGGACAAAACTAATTAATTATCATTAAATTTGATATTAGTGACATTGAGTGTTTGTGTGTCTAAATCATGAGACTTTTTGTCATATGAAGTAATTATTTATGTGTCCAAGTCATAGAGTCGAGTTTGTCACACATGATTTAATTGTAGCCAAATTAATCCAGTATATATGATCACATAACTTATTTGTGTGTCTAAAGTTTAGTGCATGTTAGCTTGCCAAAAGCCAATGTGTATTGTCACATTTATTTCTAGCACGATCACGTGACTATATGGGTTTATAATAGCCACACCATATCACAAATGTGTATCTAAATGATGTTTATGGCCACATTTTAGGTGCTTATACGTGACCAATATATTCAAAACAGTCACGTCTTGAAATATTCATGTGGCTATTATTTAGAGCAAAAATGGGTAAAAATGATTAACTATTATTAAATTTGATATTAGTCACATTGAGTGTTTGTGTGTCTAAATTATGAGAATTTTGTCACATGAAGTAATTGTTTATGTGTCTAAATCATAGAGTCGTGTTTGTCACACATGATTTCAGTGTAGCCAATATCCGGTACATATGGTCACATAACGTATTATGTTTGTCTAATGTTTAGCATGTGTTAGCTTGCCAAAAGCCAATGTGTATGGTCACATTTATTTCTAGCACCATCATGTGACTGTATAGATTTATAATAGCCACACCATATCAGAAATGTGTATCTAAATGATGTTTATGACCACATTTTAGGTGCTTATATGTGACCAATATATTCATAACAGTCACGTCTTGAAATATTCATGTGGCTATTATTTAGAGCAAAAATGGGCAAAATGATTAAGTATCATTAACTTTGATGTTAATCACATTGAGTGTTTGTGTGTCTAAATCATGAGACTTTTTGTCACATGAAGTAATTGTTTATGTGTCCAAATCAGAGAGTCGAGTTTGTCACACATGATTTAATTGTAGTCAAAATCCGGTACATATGTTCACATGACTTATTATGTGTTTGTGTGTCTAAATTGTGAGACTTTTTGTCACATGAAGTTATTGTTTATGTGTCCAAATCATAGAGTCGAGTTTGTCACACATGATTTAAGTGTAGCCAAAATCCGGTACATATGGTCACATGATTTAAGTTTAGCGTGGGTTAACTTGTCAAAAACCAATGTGTATAGTCACATTTATTTCTATGGCTTTATAATAGTCACTCCATATCAGAAATGTGTATCTAAATCATGTTTTTGGTCACATTTTAGGTGCTTATATGTGACCAATATATTCATAACAGTCACGTATTGAAATATTCATGTGGCTATTATTTAGAGCAAAAATGATTAACTATTATTAAATTTGATATTAGTCACATTGAGTGTTTGTGTGTCCAAATCATGAGACTTTTTGTCACATGAAGTAATTGTTTATGTGTCTAAATCATAGAGTCGAGTTTGTCACACATGATTCCAGTATAGCCAATATCCGGTACATTTGGTCACATGACTTATTATGTGTGTCTAATGTTTAGCGTGTGTTAGCTTGCCAAAAGCCAATGTGTATGGTCACATTTATTTCTAGCACGGTCATATGACTATATGGCTTTATAATAGCCACACTATATCATAAATGTGTATCTAAATGATGTTTATGGCCACATTTTAGGTGCTTATATGTGACCAATATATTCATAACAGTCACGTCTTAAAATATTCATGTGGCTATTATTTAGAGCAAAAATTGGCAAAAATGATTAATTATCATTAATTTTGATATTAGTGTCATTAAGTATTTGTGTGTCTAAATCATGAGACTTTTTGTCACATGATGTAATATTTTATGTGTCTAAATCATAGAGTCGAAAACTCAATTACTGCAGGTATATAATAACCTTAGAATCGGTGGAGCAACAACAAATTAGAAATCACTAAGAGATGCAACATTAAATCACTTTGATGGAGGGGTTTAATTGTTTAGATTAATGAACAGATCAAAGACGTTGTCAATGACACATGCGTTTAATGAGCGTGTTGTTCAATTTTAATAAGGAGTGGCGTTCGAAAAAGATGGGGTATTTGGGTAACATGACTACCCCCAAATGATTATGATTTGGGCCATTTGGATTGTGAATTTTCCGGTGGAGTTGTTGAATGGTCGCATTAAGTGGCTAACAAACACACCCTTACACTTTTATAATAAAGAGTAAGAGGACTTATCCTCTACCGTCACGTCACTTTTTTATACATAGTTTTTTGCTGATGCTAAAATTAAAATTTCAAAACAGCATGTGCTAATTTAGGATCTGAAAATCAAAAATAACAGAAGCTACATTTGAAACAAAAATCATTTTCAAGCTGAAATTTTCATTGGTTCTAATTATTGTTATAGACTTATAGTACTGAATTACAAATGGGTACTACTAACAAAATGAAATTTGAGATGACCCCTACATCAAATAAATTCCAGAAAAGTTATTACACTTTGTGCCAAGTTGAGCAAAACACAAGCTACATACAACTCTGTATTCGGTCTAGGTCTACCTCTGAAAGGCTCAAAGTTGAACGAAAATCAACCCTTTCTCTCCATTATTATTGAGAGAAAGGGTTGATTTTGCCGTTCCCTTTGTGGCTATTTTGATGGACATTCAACTGTTTTCCACATGAACCCAAACTCGTAAGGTTCAATAGGCTTGCAGAAGTTGGCTCCAGCATAAACCGCTTCTAATCCAAGGTCTTCTTCAATTTGCAAAAGCTGTATACATTGAAAAAATGATCAATTTTGTCAACTGTGATTTTGTGAACATGTGTGTTGGGTAATCGGTTGAAGCTGTGTTATTAAAAATGGAAAGTAAACGTTGCAATACATAACAAAGACATGTACAGACAAACAGAAAGTGAAAATAGACCACACATATTGGAAGACCAATTCATACCATTTTGTAACTCTAAAGAAAATAAAATCAAAACATCAACTTGCCATCTTTACTTCCCATCTTCCACTTAGTCTAGCCTAATTGGCTTTAAATACTGGTCCATTGGTCCAACTAATGCCTTAAACCAGGCCCAAAACTAGAATTGTCCATTACTATTCATGCTTGAAAGCACTTACAGTTAAAAAGCCAAAATTTCCAGCCACTTTCAACCAATGTTTCACTGTTTTATTAATATTATTCTGCAAACACTCAATGCCAATATTCAAACTGTTTTCCAAATAAACGTATCTGCCATTACCATGGTACAATTACTAATACCAAACAACAGTAGTCATTTGTTCATAACACCCAAAGACACCAATCATCATCAAACTGTTTAATCAAATAGATCTAAAACCATTAATTCCCATAAACTAGTCATAACACCCAAAGACATAAATCTTGAAACAAAAAAAAATCACCTCAAATTATAATCATACGACATTATATCAACAATAAACAGTAAACCCCATGTGGGGTAGATTAACAAATTAAAGCATAGAAAATTAAAGCATATAATTAATGTTTATAGATCTAAGATCTTCAACATTTTAAGTTCAGTATGGATTATAAAATGGATTCTTTTGGAGGTGAGGGAAGTACTTTTAACAGTGGTAGTAATACCAAAACAATATCAAACAATCGGAATGGCGAGTTTGTTAGAGAAGAAAACACAAGAACTATGGTTGATTTATAGCTTCCCATTATTAAAGAAAAATGGTAGCAAACCTAGATGCAATTTAAAAAAAAAAGAATGAGAGAAGAAAACAATCGAATACCTGATGGATGATTCGTGCTGTAGCAGTTGAGATGGTGATTAGGACAATAAGCCGTAATGACACGCTACGGAACTTTGCCTGCCACCTGCATCATATGGATCATATTTTGTTCCTTTAATTAGATCGATCAATACTAATTAAAAACTTCTTCTAATTAAATATATATTATCTCAATTGAATGGATCATATAAATTGTCTGCTACAACCTATATATGTATATACAGATAAGTCCTGAATTAAAAATAAATGAAAAACAACAATTTGATGTATGATCTACGTGTATGTATGTGTGTGTGTGTGTATATATATATGTTTAATCCTTGAGCGTGAATTGATCTCAAAGGCCAGCAAGCAGCACGCAGGCTTAATTACACTTTTTCACCAGCTCTGTGCATATGAAGATGCCCGAAGCTAATATGCAAGTAATTGTAGAAACAGGGCAGATCCAAAGAGTTTTTATGGCTTATGCAAAGGGAGCTACTAATGCCCTTATGTATGGAACTTACCACACACAAACAAAATATATAACATAAATGAATAAATAAAAAGAATACAAAGTAAATCAAGTATGCAATCAATTAATCATGCAACTAAGCAATAAAGCAAAGAATATATACAAAGTAAATAACAAGCATAGAAGGATAAAACATGATTAAGCTAATAAACTTCAAGCCTTCAAAGTTTGTGTTTTATTGTTCTTTTGACTCTTAAGACAATTAGGCAAATATACTTTGATTAATTCTACAACATTTCAATATACAAAACACACATATAAAATCATATTAAATTTAAAATCAGATAAGATATAAAAAATCAGATAAGATATAAAAAATCAGATTAAATAAAATTATAATAAATTAGAATTTAGAAATTGAAGGATTAAATAGACCCGCTCATAGAGTCATAGTGGACTCAATGGATTAGTGTCAAGGACCTCAAGGTGTTACTCTTTAGCTAGGTGTCAATGTGTCATTCATTATTTCATCTTTCATCGGTCTATCACTAATAAAATAATAAATAAAATAAAATAATATCATATTAAAGCTTAAAAAGAGAAAGCAGATAGCAGAGCACTAGAGCAGCACACCTGCGATTCAAAAATAAAAGTAGAACTTACTTATCGCCGTGGAAACTTGAAGGATTGAAGTCGGCGACCGGCGAGAGACAACTGGCGACTGACGACTGACGACCGGTGAGCAGTGAGGCAGCGACCGAAGACCAGCGAGCTATGGAGGCATGGAGTAGGAGACAGACCGAAGACCAGCGAGCAGTGGAGCAGGAGGGTAGCGCTGTAGCTACCAAAGGATGGAACTGTGGAAGTGGACGACAAGAACTCAAGGTTGTAGGTTGGAACTTGAAAACTCAAAGCTGATTGTCGATTTTTCAAAACAGAGTTACACAGGTATGCAGTTGAGTGTAGATCTTTCAAAAAAGGAATGAGTATTGGGCCGGCCCTGTGTAGAGAGACTATACTAATAACGCAACAAACATTGCTACAAACATGGGCTCCATCACGTTCACAATCCCTACACGCTGCATTAATATCAACGGCCGTTTCCATGAGTCCAACCAATATCTTCTTCTGCCCAGACTACTCCTGCAAGCGGCAAGGTAGTAATTCATATATTATTAAATAATTAGTTTAATTGATCAATCACTAACAATTATTTTATTTGATATATGCATGATTAATTAGTAGCTATCTAGATTGACAGACTTAATTATTTTAAACCTAGCTCGATCGCTAATTAATTAATATAAGCTAATTATCCAAAACTGATAATTTCCCTCTAAATTAACCAGCTCCACACAAACACTCAGAACTGCAATTTGAAAACACAATAATAAGACAATCAGTTTGCAAACACAAGAACTATGGTTGATTTATAGCTTCCCATTACTAAAGAAAAATGGTAGCAAACCTAGATGCTATTAAGAGAAGAAAAAAATCAGGTGCAATTTGATTATAATTTAAAACAACCAACACCAAAGAATTGTATATGTACTTTCCAATTCTATACAAAACAGAATCTAATTAAAAAACATATGACCACAATAGACAGTAAGAAGACATCATATGCTGAAACATACATATGAGGTTCTCTGGTCCAATTCAATTTATCCATTAAAAAACGAGGAAGTAAACCATTTGAGTATGTCACTGAAGCATTTCATCAAACACCTTGTAGGCATTATTTTTGGCAAATAAATGTACTGATCTTCGAGACCCATGTTAGTAAACCATAAAATTGTGAGGTAATGTAATAAGCAGCCTACGTAACTATATATGTACGACCTTCCAGGAAAACAAAATTCCGATCCAATTTTGAACTTGGATGGAGATTAAGGTGCAAATAACAAATATACATGGATGAGGCAAAATTGTATCTGTAAGTAAATATATTTAGGGCAAACATGTAGATATTTAGGAGAGGGGATTTATACCTGGAATTCACATAAGCCAACAATTGATGACCATGAGAGGCGAGAACAAGATGAGATGGGCAGCTGTGTACGTACCTAAATAATCGTCCGACTTGAAGGGAAGTGGTTGCAGAGACGATATGTGGTAGTGAAGGATGGTGGTTGTCGATGTGGTGGTAGGGAATGATTTGTTAGTCTGTAACAAGTAACGATTGGTTATATTACAACTTACCCAAACACTACTATTGATCACTACCTTTTAAAAACCCAACCAAACACCAGACCAGGTAATTTGCTATAAACACAATTATGTTTTATTAGTACTTAAAAGTTAAATACTTGATTTGTTTCATTTGCCCCGCGCGTTGCGTCGGAATAAAAACGAATTAATATTGTAAGTTTGTGATAGGCGTGAGCATAAAAACTGTTTAACTAAACCATAACCAATTTAAGCGTAAAAACTAGGGATGTAAACGAGCAGAGTGGGCCTCATTTAGGATTTTTTTAAGCTAAAGCTTGAGATCGGCTCGTGTAGAGCTTTAGATGTTGAGCTCGAGCTCGGCTCGTTTAATATTTATAGAGCCCGGGCTCGGCTCGTTTAGGCTCGGGTATTATTTTGATATTTTTTATTAAAATGATATATATAATTACTAAAAATTAAACATATAAAATAAAAATTATATTACGTTTAGGCTCGTTTAGGCTCGTTTAAGCTCGCGAGCCCACTCTTTGTAGCTCAAGCCCAGCTCGTTTATTAAATGAGCTTTAATCTAGGCTGGAGCTCTAGCTTGTTAAGGCTCGGCTCGTTTCGAGCTCTTAACGATCCGAGCTCGAGTAACTCACGAGTAGCTCGGCTCGTTTACATCCCTAGTAAAAACTGACCCAAATTAACCAAACAAATTACATATCTACGGTTTAAAATTGGCCCCAAATAATATATTTTGTGGCCTTTCAAAAAATATATATTTCGTGATTTTTGTATATATGTAAGTAAATATATTTAGGGCAAACATGTAGATATTTAGGGGAAGGGATTTATACCTTGTAACATTCTCAAAACGGGCTTAAACGTGTCCGAATATGGTACGTCAATTATTCAATTCAATTGAATAATATATATATATATATATATATATATATATATTCTAGGAAATGATATAAAATATGGAAAAAATAATAAATAAAAGGGTTATTAAAAATATTAATAAATATAGATAAAGATTATAAAATATCGAACGGTTTCAAACGAGGATTCAAAAATATCCTCGTTAGTTGAAACGGTTAAACAAGAGATGAGTTGTAAGTTGGAAAGGGGAACAAAATACCCACTTGTGGATAATAATTACCCACAAGTCGGTTTTGATAAACACAGACTTCTGCACCCTCACGTATTCAAACACACACACTTAAATTCCTGTTCTTGCAAAATTTGAAGGAGAGATCAAAGATTCAAGCATACAAGCTGTGATTCCAGCAAGGAAACAAGATTAAATCAGCTTTAACTCATCATCTTCATCATCTCCATCACCTAGTAAGCTTCATCCATGGCTTTCTCTTCATTCTTGAATTTTGGGTTTTTGAATAAAACTCATAAAACTCTTGTTCCAGCAGATAAATAAGGATCAAAATCATCCCACAAGTTGTTTCTAATCATCCCTTGATCATTGTAAGTGTCAATTCATCCTTGTTCTTGATTTTGCCTTTCAAGACTTGAAATTCTAGGTTTACAAGTGGGTTCTTTGATTTAGCAATCAAGAACTGAAATTTATGATTGAAATAGGTTCTAATATCATTTATAAGTGTATAGGAATCAATTCCATGAATTAAAGTAGTGTTCTTGATGAGTTTTGAATTTTGGCTCAAATGGGTCAAAATTGGTCAAATACGGGTCAAACTGATTTTGACCTTCAAGAACTAAAATTTAGTGTTCTAATTGATCTTATAACTTGTTAGGATTGATTAGAACTCAATTGGTGCATTAGAAGTGGTGTTTATGCACAAATCCAATATTTAGCCTAAATGGGTCAAAATGGCCAAAATGGCCTAAATTTGTTTTTACACATCAAGAACTGATTGGGCAAGGTTTGCCCCGGACAAGGTTTGTCCTCTTCGGGTATAGCTGTGCCTGTACAACAGAGGAATCTGTTGATTCCAAAACACAACGGTGGACGCTTAACAGCTCCCCCACTGGTGCGGTTGATGTGTCTGGTACCCCAGTTTGGTGCATTGAGCCGGGTTAGCTCCCCTGCAAGATATGCTACCTCCTGACTACGCTAGCTCATCGCGAGATGCTAGGATAGAACTATCTGAGCATGATTGATGATATGTGATGTACTTATATTGATTGCATGCTATTTGGTACTCACTAGCTATTATAGCTAACAGATGCTACACTCCACATGTGCAGGTAATCCTTAGTGAGCTCGAGAGCCTGCGGGTAGTTAATTGCTTTGGGAGGAACACTGCTTTTATGTTTAAACTCTGTTGAACTATGTTTATGTCTGTTTAAGATAATGGTCAGCCGGTTATGTATTCCGTAACACCAACTGTCGTTTGTGGCATCATTTTGAATGTTTATATAGTTTGTCACGTGTTTTTACTTCCGCTGCATTTTTAAATTATAAGACAGGTTTGATTGTTCTATTTACAGTCAAACCCACGCAGTTTGAAATCTTAAATTGTATTTTAAAAAGAAAAATTTGGTTCTCAAAATCACGGTGTTACAAGCTGGTATCAGAGCCTAAGTTTGAGTGAATTGGATACTTGAAAGAGTATTCCGTCTCAAATTCGGGCTCGACCATTATTTAAAGTGTTCCTCGGGAGGTATTGGGGTGTGAGAGAGATTGATATGATTCACATGACTAACATAGTTGTTGATTATTTGTTTATTTGATTAACATGATTAATCAAGTATGGAAAAGTATACTAAGTATGTTTGACTTTAATGATCTAACAGAACTTAGAGATTGACTATGTCCGGAAGTGATGATCGGGAGGCGTATATTCGCGATTTGGAGGCTCGTCTTAAAGCCTCTAAGGAGCGTGTTCCCGAAAAGAAGATGGCCATGGGATTAAAGGCCTTCATGATGTGTTCACTACCGACCTTTGAAGGTAATATGGATATGGTGATCGCATAGCGGTGAATCCGCGATACTGAATTGGCCTTCGAGACATGTGAGGCTGATGAATCCAAAAAGGTGGCATATGCACGAAAGATGCAAACATTAAGCTAAGGTTATATACTTATAGCTTTATTGCATTATACCCCTGTTACTATAACTGTGTGACTAACATGATATGGTAGAATATGATAGTCATTCAAGCAGTTTTAAAGATGCTCTTGTCATATTTTTCTTTTCAATTAAATCTAAACAAAATGATTTTCGTGTACTCAACAATTGTACAACGTCATGAATTTATTGAGTGATTATAATAGTACAGGTCGTAGTAATTTATGTTAGTGAGATTAGTTTTTGTTGTAATAACTTAGTATATTGTTATATTAATCATTGCAAATTTTAGGTGTAGCTTATATATTTTAATTACTTCACTTCAAATTTGATAATATCATATTTGGGACTCTGATTCTTTTGTTTATCAGTTTTACTAACCAAATGCATATTCTTTTTTTAATGTAGAAGTCATGTTTAAAAATTAAAATAGCTACAAATCTGCATTTATGTTGAATTTTGACTGCCTCCTTCGGAATTCTCCATTATATCGACAACAGTATATGAAAGTATATGTGCAGTGTACAAACAATGAACTTAGAACGGCAATTAGGCACTGAAATATCATATACGAATACTTTATAAGAATCTGTTTATACATATTTATAGACCATGTAAATGGTAGTTTATCCTTGGCGCCAAAAACTGCATATGGCAGTTTCAAAATGACGGCTAATTTGTGGTGGCTAAATGTCCCGCTAAAGCTAATGTGTATATTTACACATATACACCTTATTAACATACATAATTGTCTTATAGGTACCTTTAACTTTAAACTAAAATAAGTTCAATTTTCACATTAAAAACATTAAGGTCTAACAATTTAGGCTATAGAATTATAGGACATTTCATGTATTTTAGCATGTGTCTAATCCCCTGCTCATAAGTTAAAAAAAATTAATGCACCTTGATAGAAATAATAATAATAATAATTAATTAAGAGGTTACTTAACTACATATGGTATCATTTTCATATCATGTCATGTGCTTATTGAATGATTTAAAAAAGGCATTGTTTAGAATAGGTTTAGATTATGAATGTTGCTTCACTTATAAGTATTTCAACATTCTTTTCTGGTTCTTCTACATTATATAAGAGCTTTATACTCGCTAAATGTTGGTTGACCAATTTTTCAATAATATTAGGCAGTTGTTAAAAGTTGTGTTTAGAATTATATGCATTTGTATTTTGATCCAGACATGTGCCTATGTTTTTGAATTTTTTTTAGGGATGGACTTTTTACCGATGAGGATAAAGTGTGAGTAGTTTATTAACTAAAAATATGCTCTTTATTCTTTTTCCTTTTGTTCTGTTATTGATTTCCAAGATTTTGTACAACTGAGCTTTTCTATTAAATTTGTCCATGCTTATTGCTTTTCATGGCATTAAGCTTTCAATAGATAGTGTTGTTCAATCTTGGTATATTATATGGAAATGGCTTAATAACAGTGTCTTTGTTATGTCATCTTAAATACTAAATAGTATTGACACATTACTTTAACTACTTTCTTAGTTATCATTTCAGTCAGATTCAGTTAGTACATAATATTTTCTAAATTCATATTATTTATTCTTTCTTTGAACCATAGCGTATTTTATTGTATTACATGAACTTCTTTACTAATCATTTATATTGAACAAGAACACACACACACACATATATATATATATATATATATAACAATCACTTATATATTGATTTTGCATTAAACTTGGAATTAATGTTAATTTTACACCGTTATTACATAACTATATATATATATATATATATATATATATATATATAACAATCACTTATATATTGATTCTGCATTAAACTTGGAATTAATGTTAATTTTACACCGTTATTACATAACTACCGCTATGTAGAACTAGCTACATAACTGTCTAGCTTACTTCAAACACTTCCCCTTAAGCATAGACGGATCCAATTCTCAATTTCCTAAAAAATTATGATTTTGATCTCGAATTTCACAGGTTGTAAACTTTAAAAACAGATTGTAACATATTAAATCAGTTAGTGACTTACTATAAACTTTAAATTTCTATAATGTTAAAAACAGATTGAAAGTTTGTAACATGATTAAAGTTTAAAGTTTAAATTCCGTGTACTGTTAGACTGTTAGTGTATATCACTATAATGTTAAAAATAGATTGTAAGTTATAGTTGAACATGTTTATAAACAGATTGTTAGACTTAGTGTATAATGTATATCATTATATTGTTAAAAAAGATTGTAAGTTGTAGTTGTAACATGTTTAAAAACACATTGTTAGACTTACTGTATAATGTATTGATCTATATTGTTAAAAACAGTATGCAATCTATTATCTGATTATTTTACATGTTTAAACAGATTGTAAATTTAAATAGATAGTTTTTAACATGTTTAAACTATGTAATTTTTGTTTTTATATATAGTCCGTGTGTTTATTTAGATAAATAATATTTTTTTATTTTGTTAATATTTATCTGTCAATCTTTTACATATTTCTGCTCAAGAATCATGGATAATCAAGCCGATGATTAGGATCCATTGATTCATTATGATAATGCCAACGAGGATTTAGGATATGAATCAGAGAAGTATGATGATGATGAGGCGGATGGAAACAACAATTCAGATCGGAAAGTAATTAAGAGGGGCATAACAAGGTTATCTAAGTTTTGCAACGACTATGGCAAACCTGGTGGATTAAAGCTCAGTGTAACCTTCGATGCAATGGGTAGAATATCAGGGCCAAACAGAGCATTGTTTTCTAGTTTTTTAGGAGATCTGGTTCGTGAGCATATAGGTTTGAGGATTTTATCCTGGAAGAAGGTCAATTCAGAAGCAAGAGATAAACTATGGGATGAAATCACGGTACACATATACTATTTTTTTAACCCACTACATAACTTTATCCTTTTGCATTTACATTATATGCAACTAACAACATTGTGTTAATTTTTGCAGCGATTTTTTGATGTTGACGAGACATTTAGAAAGTTACTAATGCATCGTCTTGGTGGACTTCTAAGGAATTTCAGAAGGAAATTGAGAGAAAGATACATATTGCCCAACCAAAATACACCTTCAAAACTAAATGAACTCCCGGCGAAGTATCATGCAATTGTGAAAGCTCCAGAATGGGCCGCTTTTGTAAAGTATACGAGCACCGTGAATACCAAGTTTTAGTCATTTTTATTTAAGTTCATATATCTTTCATAATATTCTGTTTGCATCTAAACGCCTTATGATTTTGTGTTGTAAGGGGAAGTCAGCTGCAACAAAAGTGGCACGTTCAAAGTCTGCTTATCAGCATACGATGGGACGAGGTGGATACATACATGTGAAAGAGAAAATGGTAAGATTATATAATGTGTTTTTTTCATTTTCTACATGTATAACAAAAACGGTACATTGTGTGTTTCTTTTGAAATCTTCTGTTAAATGTTAAGAGAAAAGAAAACCTAAGAGACATATCGTTTTTAGTCTTTTCATAGCATAAATAAGCCACCTCTAAATAAGTCATTCAAAACTCAATCTTATAACTTTAGCTTATTTAATTAAATAAGCCACTAAAAAAGCTAATAAGCTTAAGATCTTTAAAAAAAGCCATCCAAACACCCCCGTAATATCATCATACTTTCGTTTATCTTGGTTTAACTTTCATGTATATTTGATGATTATAAGATCAAAGATAAGGAAATTGAACCACATGAAGAACCCCTGCGTGGTTTAATGTGGTTGAAAGGAAGGCAAAACAACGCCGGAGAATTTCCAGATGATGAGATTAGATCAGTGAGAGATAAACTAGTAAGTTTGACGTTTTAGAATCTTTAATGTTGCCCGTTTTGTTAATATTGCTAGTGATAAGTTAATGAGTCATTTACATATATTATGTGTTGAAAGAAACCGAGGACAAGATCAAAGATGGAACCATAAAGGTTAATCAGGGCACTGATGCGATGACAGTTGTATTTGGTAAGGAAAAGGGGGGTTATGCAAGAGGAGTGGGAAGTGGAGTGACATACAACAAGTATTTTCATCTTCCTCGAAACAGACATGCATCAGATGAAAGACTTGCGTTACTTCAATGTCAACTTGATAACAAGAGACGCGAGCGTTCAGAAAAAGAAGAAGCAATGAAGAACTTGTCCGACCAGGTGGCACAAACATAGGGAATGGTTACTCAACTGGTGAGTCAATTGGTTGCACAGGGGGAGAAGTTACATTCATTATCAACTCAATTTCCAGCATCAGAGGTAAGACATTTATTGTAATTTTGCTAAAACTTTATTTTCTATTGCTAACAAATGCATTTCTTAATTTATATTGTAGGTGTCTCTAGTGGACATTAATCCTAAAGCTACGAGTACCGATCAAGAAGGTGGAACACCATTAACTGTTGTTGGATATGAGAAGGATGCGAGCTTTCATAAGTCTAGCGGACTTGCACCTTCGGAAAACGAAATGGAAACAATGGTAAGTAATAAAACATTTGAATTACATTGATTTTAATATTTCCCTTGTTATTTTTGAATTTTACATACGTGACTTATTTACCGTGTTTTATATAGGAAATTCATAACTCTGTGGGATCTAACAAAACTCCTAAATCACAACAAAACACGTTTACATGTCGAGAGTCCCAATCACAAGAAAATTTGTCTCCAACACTAGTACTACTACAAGTATGTATTTCAACATTTTCATATATTCTTTAGTTTAATTAATTTCTAATGCATATATGCCAAAAATCGTTATTTTTTAGGAACGGAAGTGTAGATTGTGGCACTTAAAGAGAGCAAGTATTATTACTTTGGGAACCGTATACATGTCTGATGGAAAACAAATGCTTCATAATAATTTACTCCCAAAGGATTGCTACAAAGTGTCAATTAATAAATCGTTAGTGGATGCAGCATGCATACCAGACGTAGGAAAAAATGGTTTCAAAACAGTTAAGGATGCACGTGGTGGTTTCTTTGCATGGCCAAAGAATCAAGTGATTTTTGATGAAAAGGTACATACACGTTTGTTTTAACCTACGTATATATAATTCTTCATATTAGATTTAATGTTTGATACATACGGCTTTTGTCTCCTACAGGTAACACCACCAACTACGATACAAAAGGTTGGTGAGAATAAAACTGCACCTAAATTACAAAATAAACGCAAAGCCACTTTTGTCTCTCGTGATACCATGCAAAAGCAAGCGAGGGCCAAATTGAAGAGTCAAAAGTCATTAAATTTGTGATTGAATGTATAAATATTTTGATATGTTAGTTTCAAATTTTATCATGTACGAAGTTCCAATTTTAGTTTTGGTTCAATTATGCACATTCCAGTTTTGTGGTGTTTGGTGTTTGTTTTGTGATTTTTCTTTTGTATTGTTATATATTGCACATATATATATATATACATATATTATAATATATAATATATATATATATATAATTTATAATTTATAATGTTACACAAACTATAGATTTTTTTTAATGTGACTAAAAGATGCACTCACATTATATTGTCACACTTATTCATTGTATAACTAAATATTTTAAAACATCACACAAACATTAAATTCATAGTTTTATTGGATGAACAATAGTCACACAAAAAATATATTTACTTGACTTTAAAAAGCATACGGTCACACTTATTAATATTTTTAGCCGTTGTTTTCTTAATTGAATATGACTAAATCCAAAAAAAAATCGTTGTGTAACTAAATATTACAAAATGTCACACAAATATAAAATTTATGTGGCCATTAGATGAACAATAGTCACATAAAATACATATTTATTTGTTTTTAAAAAGAATATGGTCACATTTATTAAAACTTTTGCCACTGTTTGCTTAATTATATGCGACTATATCCACCCAAAAAACAATCGTTGTGTGACTAAATATTACAAAACGCCACACAAACATAAAATTCACGTGACCACTGGACGAACAATAGTCACACAAAATACACATTTACTTGACTTTAAAAAGCATATGGCCACACTTATTAAGCCACTATTTGCATAATTGTATGTGACTAAATCCCAAAAAATAAATCGTTATGTGACTAAATATTACAAAACGCCACACAAACATAAAATTCATGTGACCATTAGATGAACTATAGTCACACAAAATACACATTTACTTGACCTTAAAAAGAATATGGTCACACTTATTAACACTTTTGGCCACTGTTTGCTTAATTGTATGTAACTAAATCCTACAAAAAAAATCGTTATGTGACTAAATATTACAAAACGCCACACAAACATAAAATTCATGTGACCATTAGATGAACAATAGTCACACAAAATACACATTTACTTGACTTTAAAAAGAATATAGTCACACTTATTAACACTTTTGGCCACTGTTTGCTTAATTGAATGTGACTAAATCCCCAAAAAAAAAATCGGTGTGTGACTAAATATTACAAAACGTCACACAAATATAAAATTCATGTGGCCATTGGACGAATAATAGCCACCAAAATAGACATTTACTTGACTTTAAAAAAGAATATGGTCACACTTATTAACACTTTTAGCCACTGTTTGCTTAATTATATGTGACTAAATCCAAAAAACAATCGTGTGTGACTAAATATTACAAAACGCCGCACAAACATAAAATTCATGTCACCATTCTATGAACAATAGTCACACAAAATACACATTTACTTGGTTTTAAAAAAGAATATGGTCACACTTATTAACACTTTTGGCTACTGTTTGTTCAATTGTATGTGACTAAATCCCCCAAAAAACCAATCGTTGTGTGATTAAATATTATAAAACGTCACAAAAACATAAAATTCATGTGGCCATCGGATGAACAATATTCACACAAAATATACATTTACTTAACTTTAGAAAGCATATGGTCACACATATTAACACTTTTGGCCACTTTTTGGCTAAATTGTAAGTGACGAAATCCCCCAAAAAAATCATTGTGTGTCTAAATCATCGAAAATGCCACATATATTATATATTCATGTGGCCAAAGGACGGGAATAGATACTCTAAAAAACCGCTCGTGTGACTATAAAGTGTTTACGGTCACTAAAACTATTAATCCAATATAAACTCGTACCCAGTTAGTCACACGTTTTATCGCTTTGGTTACTGTTTTTAAATGGATACGACCACTAACCCGTTAATGTACCCTACGTACCCTACGGTCACTCGACCTTTCGTCACACATACCCTGAAAACGCAAGTGTGACTATATGCATATCGTCACACTTTTTTGGTGTAACGAAATCCCAGTTTTGTTCTAGTGACGGCTTCCGCTTTAATTGTTATTCACTAGCTATCTATAGCTAACCCTCTCATGTACATTCCATATGCAGGTAAACAGATTGAAGGTGAGTATGGGTACCTGCAAGGATGTCATGTTAGGTCTTGGGGAACACTTTGTAAAGACAATATTATGTATTAATTAGTGTAATGGTCGAACGAGTTGGTAACGCTTGGTGTTTGTTAAACAATACTTTTGTATTACAACTTATATTTATATAAGTTGTAAAATGTGAATTAAATATTATAGCTTCCGCATACGTTTTGATAAAAAAAATATACTCTGATATTTGTGGACCGGCGTTACAAGTTGGTATCAGAGCCTTAGTTTGAGTGAATTGAGTACTTCAAATAGTATTCAGTCTCAAACTCAGGTTCAAACTCGACCATTACTATGTGTTCTCATGGTGGTATTGGGGTGTGAAGAGTAATTTGTATGTTTCATGCTAAATGATAAGAAAGTGTAAGATAAGAGTTATGTATTTGATGTATACTAAAGATTTTTATTTTGAATGTGTATAGAAGTCTAACTCAATATGGAAGGATCTTCCGGTGATAAGGATGCTTATATCCTTAAATTAGAGGCTCAACTTAAACAAGCAAATGAGCGCGAGTCTACCAGATCGGGCAAAGAAACTCAAAAGCCCATGAAATTTAAGACTTTCCTGAACTGTCAGCCTCCTACTTTCGCTGGCCCAACCAATGATCCATCAGCTATTGAGACTTGGATCAGGGAGATGCAAAATACCTTTGAGTCTAGCGAATGTGATGAGGACAAGAAGGTAAATTTTGCCAAACGTATGTTTAGAGGTCGTGCATTGGCATGGTGGGACATTGTGGTTGCTATCACACCACCAGCCATACTAGAGGCTATGACCTGGGAAGTGTTCAAGGAGAAGATTCGGGGAAAGTATTGCTCTGACTACGATAAGATAATGATCAATAATGAATTCAGGGCACTTCAAAAGGGTGACAAGCCTTTGGAGGATCCAATATCCAAATTTACTGACAAAATGAGGTTTGTTACTCATCTGTTGCCCAATTAAAAGGCAAAGATCACACACTTTGCCAATACTTTGCCTTTGGAATATCGATCAACTGTGAGATATGCAGCAACTCTGGATGACGCATTTAACAATGCTAGAACTACTGATGACGATTATAAGCAGAGGGCTAGATCTCAACAGCAACAACAACAATCTGGGGAGGTAAGAGGAAATTTGATCAGCAGTCTAGTCAGAAAGGAGGTGAGAGTGGATCTGGAGGTAAATCGCGTGGTAATACATCCCAGAAGTCTGAAGACTGGGATTCGAGGTGTGCAAAGTGTGGGAAGAAGGGGCATCAATTTAATGAATGCAGGTACAAGGAAAACGTGTGTTACAGGTGTCATAAACCTGGGCACCGAACTACAGTATGCCCGACATGGCCAGCCACGGGTGTTGGGGGTTCTTCGGCAGCTACGGCTCCGAACCAGGGAGGCCATCCTCGTGCACCAGGGAGAGCTTTCCAAATGGCGGGTGATGAAGCCAAGGATGCAGGTGATGTGATTACAGACACTTATCTCATTAATAATATTCCTGCATGCATTTTGTGTGATTCGGGAGCTACATACTCCTTTATCTCTATGTCTTATCGTGAAAAGCTATAATTGCCTGTTTCTCTGTTATTAGATCCTATTAAAGTTGATGTAGCTGATGGTAAGGTAGTAAATGTTACCGAAAAAGTTCAAACAACAATTTTGTATATTGATGGGAATAGTTTCACTATTTCCTTTCTTGTCATGCCGATAGCGGGCTTCGATGCTGTTATTGGTATGGATTGGCTCAGTAGTTGAGATGCTGAGATCTTGTGTTCCAAAAAGCTAATCAGATTTCCTTTATCCGATGGTTCGTTTGCTATAGCTCGTGGGAAGAAGAAGGAGTCTGCTATTCCTGTGATTTCTGTGATAAAAGTTCAAAAGCTAATTTCAAAAGATTGTATCTCCTACTTGGCATATGTGATTAATTCTGAGATAGGTGCAAAGACAGTTGATGATATTAGGGTTGTCTCTGAATACCCTAATGTCTTTCCTAAAGACCTACCGGGTTTGTATCCTGTCAGGGATGTAGAATACCGGATTGATCTTCTTCGTGGAGCTACACCTGTAGCAAAATCTCCCTATCGTCTCCCTCCATCTGAAATCCGGGAGATGATGACCCAAATCCAGGAACTACATGATAAGGGCTTTATTCGCCCAAGTTCTTCACCATGGGGAGCTCCTATTCTGTTGGTTAACAAGCGAATTGTAAAGAACAAATATTTGTTACCTCGCATAGACGATCTGTTTGATCAATTGCAAGGTGCCACGTGCTTTTAAAAGATTGATTTACGTTATGGCTATCATCAAGTCCGTGTTCGGGAAGATGATATCACTAAGACTGCATTCAAAACTCGATATGGGCGCTACGAATTCTTGGTTATGCCATTTGGTTTAACCAATGCTCCTGCTATCTTTATGGATATGATGAATCGCATATGTCGCCCTTTTCTTGATAAATTTGTAATCGTGTTCATCGATGATATTCTCATCTATTCTAAGTGCAAGGCAGAACACGAGCAACACCTTCGTCTTATTCTAGAGACACTTAAGCGAGAACAACTCTATGCAAAGCTATCTAAATGTGAGTTTTGGCTTAAGGAGGTCCATTTCTTGGGCCATGTTATATGTAGTGAAGGTGTCAAAGTTGATCCTGTGAAGAACTGGGAGTCTCCGCAGAATCCTTCTGAGATAAAGAGTTTCTTAGGTCTTGCTGGATATTACAGGCGATTTATCCAAAATTTCTCTAAACTTCCTGGTCCATTGACCAAATTGACCCGCAAAGATGTTGCATATGTATGGAGTGAAGATTAGGAGAAAGCATTCCAGACTCTGAAGCTATTGTTATGCCAAGCACCAATTCTAATATTGCCTAATGGGTCTGAAGACTTTATTGTCTATTGTGATGCCTCATATTTTGGTCTGGGTTGTGTTTTGATGCAACGAGACAAGGTGATTGCATATGCTTCTCGTCAATTGAAGACACACGAGAAGAGTTATCCTACACATGATCTGGAGCTTGCAGCTGTGGTATTTGCTTTGAAGATATGGCGTCATTACTTGTATGGCACCAAATGTATTGTATGCACAGATCATAAGAGTCTACAGTATGTGTTCACGCAGAAAGAGCTAAACATGAGACAAAGACGTTGGTTGAAGCTGATCAAGGATTATGATTGTGAGATCAAGTATCATCCGGGTAAAGCAAATGTGGTTGCTGATGCACTAAGTTGAAAGCTGAGAAAATGACTAAAGTATCAAAGCAATTGGGAGAAGACAGTCGGGGTCTAAAGACATTTCAATCCCGAAACTGGGAACCGAGTCTTGGTGGCAATCGGGAGACAATCTTACACGAGGCACACAAATCTAGATTGTCTATTCATCCCTGAAGCACGAAAATGTATCAAGACTTGAAATCTTTGTATTGGTGGCCTACATTGAAGTGTGATATAACTTCATTTGTAGAGAAATGCCAAGTCTGTGCGCAAGTTAAAACTGAACACCAAAAGCCCTATGGTAATCTATAACAACTAGACATCCTGGAGTGGAAATGGGATCACATTACCATGGACTTAGTTACTAAGCTACCCCGAACTACAAAGGGGCATTATATGATTTGGGTCGTGTTTGATCGTCTTACGAAGAGTGCACATTTTCTCGCAACTAATGAGTCTGCACCTATGAATCGTTTGGCTCAATTGTATATCAATGAGGTGGTGTCACGACATGGCATACCTCTATCTATTGTTTTTGATTGAGATTCACGGTTCACATCAAACTTTTGGCATAGTCTTCAACGTGAACTTGGTACGCGGGTGAATCTTAGCACAACATACCATCCCCAGACAGACAGACGGACAGTCCAAAAGGACTATTCAAACTCTTGAAGATATGTTGAGAGCTTGTATTTTGGAATTTGGTGGTTCTTAGGATTCACATCTTCCCTTGATTGAATTTGCCTATAACAACTCCTATCATTCGAGTATAGGCATGCCACCATACGAGATGTTGTACGGTAGGCGATGCCGTACACCTACATGTTGGTTAGAACATGGTGAAAAGCAATACGCAGGTCCTGACATTGTGCAGATGATAGCTGATAAAGTTAAGACGGCACGTGAAACGCTGAAAGCTGCATGAGACATGCAGAAAGCGGATCCAAAACAGAGGCCCATTACTTTTAAAGTGGGAGACCGGGTTTTCATGAAGATTTCACCTGGAAAGGGGTGATTCGATTTGGTCAAAAGGGTAAGCTAAGCCCTAGGTATATTGGTCCGTTTAAAATTCTACAACGGGTCATTGAACAAATTGTGTCACTTGAACTTCTACCTAGGTTGTCTGGTATTCATAACACATTCAATATGTGCTATTTGAGGAAGTGCAAGGTTGATGATGATTAGATCCTACCTTTGCAAGAGTTGAAAGTTGATTCAGCTAAACGCCTTGTGGAGGAACCTGTTGAGATTTTGGATTCCAAGATCAAAAAGCTGGGTAGAAAGATGATCAAGTTAGTGCTCGTCAAATGGAAGCACAATCTGGGTCCTAACTTGACATGGGAGGTCGAGGATGAGATGAAAGCACTCTACCCACACTTGTTCGTTACTGAACAGATTCCGAGGACGGAATCTTCTTAAGGGGGGTAGATTTGTAACATCCTCAGAAAGGGCGTAGACGCACGCTTACATGGTACGTCTATTAAATTAATAAATTCAATAAAATATATATTTGTAGATATTAAAGAAAAATAACTAAAATAGTTCTTTAAATGTGAAAATAAAATATTGATAAAAATATAAAAGAATAAAAGAATATTAAATGATTTAGAACGAGGTTTCTAAAAAATATCTCCATTAGTTAAAATGGGTACTCGTACGTTAAGTTGTAAGTTGAACAGGGGAACAAAATACCCACTTGTGGATAAATGAAACCCACAAGTCAGTCTCCCTCTTTATTCACGTGAGCTACCACACGTAACTCATATGTGTGTGTGTGTTCATTATGTTCAAAGGCTTTTGAAGAAGAATTCAAGAGGAATCTACCAAGCTTTAGCAATCTGCTGTGATTCAAGTTAAATTCAAGCTACAATCTGATATTGTCATCTTCTTCAACCTACTTGTTCTTGTAAGTCCAATTCTCTATGTTCTTGATACTTTGACCATTTAGGTCATGGGTCAAATTCCCAAATTGATAGCCTCAACTGAAATCAATGATTCCTACATGTTTCTACATCAGTTCTAAGTGTTTAGTAATCTGAGTATTGAATTAAAGAAGTGTTTTTGGATTGGATTTAGTTAGAAAGCTTAAATGGATCAAAATGGTGATTTTGGTCCATATCCTTGAATTGTATGTTAAAGTGTGAATTAAGTGTTGTTTCTAGCTTAGTTGTATTGATCATTTCATATGTGAACACTGGAATTTGATTTGGAATCGTTTGGTTGAGTTTTGGTGTATAAAACAACAAGAACAGAGGCTGGAAATCGCAGGTGTGCACAGCAGTCCTTGCGGGCGCAAGAAATACCCCTTGCGGCTGCAAGGGTACCTTGCTTACGGCCGTAAGGCCTGCCTTGCGGGCGCAAGGGACCTATCAGTCTTTGTGGACGCAAGCATTTCTGCTTGTGGCCGTAAGGAACTCTGTTTCAGCAAAGAGTTTGCTGTCTCGTGTTGTTTTGACATTCGGGATGTTTGTTTAGGTGTACCAGTTGATCAAGAATCACCTGTGACTTAGTGTTTGCATGTTATAACTACACACGTAAGTAACAGTTAACTCGAGCATGATAGTAATAGTATTGTAAAGATGTTTTGTATGTTACAAACCATGAAAGTATAGTTATGCATGTTTAGAGGTTTCATAAACCAATTGTGCTAATCAAATTATATGTATGCATGTTTAAAGACTAGAGTAGGTCATTGTTGATATATGAAAGGCCTGTTTAGGTCAATCTTGATATGCAAGGGCCGGAGTAGGCCAATTGTGTTTGTGCTAAGGCCGGAGTAGGCCATTGTTTGAGTGCCGATACTATTTTGTAGAGATTGGGGCCAGATTATCTAGGTCTTGAGTTGGGGCGTTGTGTCGCCAGCTAGGATGTGCGAGATTCGATGATCACGAATCTTGGTTCTTGCTAAACCGCCGCCCCTCGATACTAACTCGGGGCTCTCAGTTCCCACTGATCCCAAATGGGATATGTTCCCGATAACGCAATGGTGGACCGCTACCCGCTTCTCCACTGGCGCGGAGGAAGTATCTGTTTCCTAGTGAGGATCACTGATCCGTGCTTATTACCCTGCAAGACGTGATGCCTGCTGACTAACCGGTGCTTCACCATGTGTTAGGATAGACTTGAATGAGATTATGTGATGCATGAAATGTGTTTTGACACGGTTAATATACTGCTTCCGCTTTAATTGTTATTCACTAGCTATTTATACCAAACCCCTCATGTACATTCCATATGCAGGTAAACAGATTGAAGGTGAGTACGGGTACCTGCAGAGATGTCATGTTAGGTCTTGGGGAACACTTTGTAAAGACAATGTTATGTATTAATTAGTGTAATGGTCGAACGAGTTGGTAACGCTTGGTGTTTGTTAAACAATACTTTTGTATTACAACTTATATTTATATAAGTTGTAAAATGTGAATTAAATATTATAGCTTCCGCACGTGTTTTGATAATAAAATATACTCTGATATTTGAGGACCGGCGTTACAAGTTTGTATCACAGCCTTAGTTTGAGTGAATTGAGTACTTCAAATAGTATTCAGTCTCAAACTCAGGTTCAAACTCGACCATTACTATGTGTTCCCAGGGTGGTATTGGGGTATGAAGAGTGATTTGTATGTTTCATGCTAAATGTTAAGAAATTGTAAGATAAGAGTTATGTATATGATATATACTAAAGATTGTTATTTTGAATGTGTATAGAAGTCTAACTCAATATGGAAGGATCTTCCGGTGATAAGGATGCTTATATCCTTAAATTAGAGGCTCAGCTTAAACAAGCAAATGAGCAAGAGTCTACCAGATCGGGCAAAGAAACTCACAAGCCCACAAAATTTAAGACTTTCCTGAACTGTCAGCCTCCTACTTTCGCTGGCCCAACCAATGATCCATCCGCTGTTGAGACTTGGATCAGGGAGATGCAAAATACCTTTGAGTCTAACGAATGTGATGAGGACAAGAAGGTAAATTTTGCCAAACGTATGTTTAGAGGTCGTGCATTGGCATGGTGGGACACTGTGGTTTCTATCACACCACCAGCCACACTAGAGGCTATGACCTGGGAAGGGTTCAAGGAGAAGATTCGGGGAAAGTATTGCTCTGACTACGATATGATAATGATCAATAATGAATTCAGGGCACTTTAAAAGGGTGACAAGCCTTTGAAGGATCTAATATCCAAATTTACTGACAAAATGAGGTTTATTACTCATCTGCTGCCCAATGAAAAGGCAAAGATAACACACTTTGCCAATACTTTGCCTTCGGAATATCGATCAACTGTGAGATCTGCAGCAACTCTGGATGAAGCATTTAACAATACTAGAACTACTGATGACGATTATAAGCAGAGGGCTAGATCTCAACAGCAACAACAACAATCTGGGGAGGTAAGAGGAAATTTGATCAGCAGTCTAGTCAGAAAGGAGGTGAGAGTGGATCTGGTGGTAAATCGCGTGGTAATACATCACAGAAGTCTGAAGATTGGGATTCGAGGTGTGAAAAGTGTGGGAAGAAGGGGCATCAATTTAATGAATGAAGGTACAAGGAAAACGTGTGTTACAGGTGTCATAAACCTGGGCACCGAATTGCAGTATGCCCGACATGGCCAACCACGGGTGCTGGTGGTTCTTTGGCTGCTATGGCTCCGAACCAGGGAGGCGCTCCTCGTGCACCAGGGAAAGCTGTCCAAATGACGGCTGATGAAGCCAAGGATGCAGGTGATGTGATTACAGGCAATTATCTCATTAATAATATTCCTACATGCATTTTGTTTGATTCGGGAGCTACATACTCCTTTATCTCTATGTCTTATCGTGAAAAGCTACAATTGCCTGGTTCTCTGTTATCTGATCCTATTAAAGTTGAAGTAGTTGATGGTAAGGTAGTAAATGTTACCGAAAAAGTTCCAACCGCAATTTTGTATATTGATGGGAATAGTTTCACTATTTCCTTTCTTGTCATGCCCATAGCGGGCTTCGATGCTATTATTGGTATGGATTGGCTCAATAGTCGAGATGCTGAGATCTTGTGTTCCAAGAAGCTAATCAGATTCCCTTTATCCGATGGTTCGTTTGCTATAGCTCGCGGGGAGAAGAGGGAGTCTGCTATTCCTGTGATTTCTGGGATAAAAGCTCAAAAGCTAATTTCCAAAGATTGTATCTCCTACTTTGCATATGTGATTAACGCTGAGATAGGAGCAAAGATAGTTGATGATATCGGGGTTGTCTCTCAATATCCTGATGTCTTTCCTTAAGACCTACCGGGTTTGCCTCCTGTCAGGGATCTAGAATACCAGATTGATCTTGTTCCTACAGCTACACCTGTAGCAAAATCTCCCTATCGTCTCGCTCAATCTGAAATCCGGGAGATGATGTCCCAAATCCAGGAACTACTTGATAAGGGCTTTATTCGCCCAAGTTCTTCACCATGGGGAGCTCTCCGAATGTGCATTGATTACAGGGAGCTTAACAAGCGAACTGTAATGAACAAATATCCATTAACTCGCATAGATGATCTGTTTGATCAATTGCAAGGTGCCACGTGCTTTTCAAAGATTGATTTACGTTATGGCTATCATCAAGTCCGTGTTCGGGAAGATGATATCACTAAGACTGCATTCAGAACTCGATATGGGCGCTACGAATTCTTGGTTATGCCATTTGGTTTAACCAATGCTCCTGCTATCTTTATGGATATGATGAATCGCATATGTCGTCCTTTTCTTGATAAATTTGTAATTGTGTTCATCGATGATATTCTCATCTATTCTAAGTCCGAGGCAGAACATGAGCAACACCTTCGTCTTATTCTGGAGACACTTAAGCGAGAACAACTCTATGCAAAGCTATCTAAATGTGAGTTCTGGCTTATGGAGGTCCATTTCTTGGGCCATGTTATATGTAGTGAAGGTGTCAAAGTTGATCTTGTGAAGATTGAAGCTGTGATGAACTGGGAGACTCCGCAGAATCCTTCTGAGATAAAGAGTTTCTTAGGTCTTGCTGGATATTATAGGCGATTTATCCAGAATTTCTCTAAACTTGCTGGTCCATTGACCAAATTGACCTGCAAAGATGTTGCATATGTATGGAGTGAAGATTAGGAGAAAGCATTCAAGACTCTGAAGCAATTGTTATGCCAAGCACCAATTCTAACATTGCCTAATGGGTCTGAAGACTTTATTGTCTATTGTGATGCTTCATATGCAGGTTTGGGTTGTGTTTTGATGCAACGAGACAAGGTGATTGCATATGCTTCTCGTTAATTGAAGACACACGAGATGAGTTATCCTACACAAGATTTGGAGCTTGGAGCTATGGTATTTGCTTTGAATATATGTCGTCATTACTTGTATGGCACCAAATGTATTGTATGCACAGATCATAAGAGTCTGCAGTATGTGTTCACGCAGAAAGAGCTAAACATGAGACAAAGACGTTGGTTGGAGCTGATCAAGGATTATGATTGTGAGATCAAGTATCATCCGAGTAAAGCAAATGTGGTAGCTGATACACTGAGTTGAAAGAACTCTCCTGCAATGGCTAAATTCATGAAGATCGCTGTTGAATCTGATATTATTGCTCAGTTGAAAGTAGCACAACAAGAGGCATTGCAAGAAAACAAATTGAAAGCTGAGACAATGACTAAAATATCAAATCAATTGGGAGAAGACAGTCGGGGTCTGAAGACATTTCAATCCTGAATCTGGGAACCGAGTCTTGGTGGCAATTGGGAGACAATCTTACACGAGGCACACAAATCTAGATTGTCTATTCATCCCGGAAGCACGAAAATGTATCAAGACTTGAAATCTTTGTATTGGTGGCCTACATTGAAGCGTTATATAGCTTCATTTGTAAATAAATTCCAAGTCTGTGCTCAAGTTAAAACTAAACACCAAAAGCCCTATGGTAATCTTCAACAACTAGACATCCCGGAGTGCACCTATCGCCAATGCACCGTACCGGCTAGCACCGCTGGAGATGCAAGAGTTGATGTCACAACTTCAGGAACTGCTCGATAAGGGTTTTAAACGACCAATTAGCTCACCGTGGGGAGCGCCGGTCCTTTTTGTGGAAAAGAAAGACGGAACCTTCAAGATATGCATAGACTACTGCGAACTCAACAAGGTGATAGTAAAGAATAGATATCCACTACCAAGGATTGACGACTTGTTCGATCAGCTGCAAGGAGCGGCTTGCTTTTCAAAGATAGACCTACGATCCTGGTATCATCAATTAAAGGTCCGGGAAGAGGATATGGCCAAGACAGCTTTTCGCACACGCTATGGGAACTTCGAGTTTGTGGTTATCCCCTTTGGACTCACAAACGCACCGGCAGCATTCATGGATCTAATGAACCACGTCTGCAAACCTATGGTCGATAAGTCAGTAATAGTATTGATCGACGACATCGTGATTTACTCAAAGACCAAGGCCGATCATGAGAACCATTTACGAGAAATACTTGAAACCTTGAAGAGGGAAAAGTTGTACGCAAAGTTTTCTAAATGCGAATTCTGGCTGTGGGAGGTTCAATTTCCTGGGCATTTGGTTGATCAAGAAGGGATTAAGGTCGACCCCGCAAAGATCGAGGCTGTGATGAATGGGAGACACCAAAGAGTCCTATGGAAATCTGAAGCTTTCTAGGGTTAGCAGTTTACTACCGGAGGTTTATCAAGGATTTCTCCAAAATAGCCGTGCCTTTGTCCAAACTGACAAAGAAGAGCGTTTGTTTCGATTGGGGAGAAGAACAACAGAAAGCATTTGAAACCCTCTGAAGAAAATTTTGTGAGGCCCCGATACTGACTTTACCGGAGGGGATGGAGGATTTGGTAGTTTATTGCGATGCATCACATGTGGGACTTGGTTGTGTTTTGATGCAAAGAGGAAAAGTGACCGCCTACGCCTCAAGGAAACTGAAACGACAAGAGTGTAACTACCCGACTCATGATCTGGAACTGGTGGTCGTAGTATTCATGCTCAAACTGTGGAGACAGTATTTATACAGAGTCAAGTGCACCATCTATACGGATTATAAAATCTTAAAGTCTTTCGCTGATCAAAAGAATCCGAACATGCGCCAGCGGCGATGGCTATACTTAGTCAAGGATTATGATTCTGAGATTCTATATCACCCTAGAAAGACCAATGTCGTGGCGGACGCGCTCAGTCCCAAGGCAAACCATGTATAGTTAGATGTGAAATGTTTAAGGATGACAGTTGCAACCTCACTATTCGAAACGATTTTGGCAACCCAAACTGAAGCAATCAAGGAGGAAAACCAGAAAACCGAACGGGTTAAGGGACAGATGGCACTGATGGTCAAGGACAGTCGTGGACTATGGACCTAATATGGGAGAATCTAGGTACCAAGGACTACAAATATTCGAAATCTCATCTTAGATGAAGCACACAAGTCGAAATTCTCAATACACCCGTGAACCACAAAAATGTGAAGAGACTTAAGGATGTATTATTGGTGGCCAGGGATGAAAAGAGATGTAGCCAAGTACGTAGAGAAATGCCTCGCGTGCTTACGGGTGAAAGCCGAACACCAACGACCGCATGGTAAACTAGAACCTCTGGAAATACCCGTGTGGAAATGGGAACACATAACAATAGACTTGATTACGAAACTACTTTAAACACCTAGGAGCTACGACGCAATCTGGGTAGTGGTTGACCGATTAACTAAGAGTGCTCATTTCATACCGATCTGAGAAGCCAGTTCATCCGAGAAATTGGCCGAGATATACGTGAAGGAAGTGGTCTCAAGGCATGGGGTGCCAGTGTCTATTATTTCTGATCGAGATGTCCGGTTCACATCTAGGTTTTGGAGAAAGTTTCACGAGGATATGCTGAGGGCTTGTGTGATCGATTTTGGGGTAAGCTGGGATTTGTACTTGCCCCTAGCAGAGTTTTCGTACAATAACAGTTATCACGCGAGTATTGGTATGCCCCCGTACAAGATGCTGTACGGAAGAAAGTGTAGGACCCGATCTGTTGGGGTGAGGTGGGACAGAAAAAGCTTGGTAGCATGGAAATAGTGTAGAAAACCTTGGAATTGGTCCAGCAAGTTCGTGAATAACTCAAAGCAGCTCAAAGCCGATAGAAAAGCTATGTAGATAAACGAAGGTCGTTATTGGAATTCCAAGTGGGAGACTATGTATTGCTTAAAGAATCCCTATGGAAGGGAATAATACGATTCAGAAAATGAGGAAAACTGAACGAGTTGGTAAGTTGGCTTATCGTTTATAGCTCCCCGTAGAGCTAACGAAGATTCACAACACCTTCCATGTATCTCACCTGAGAAAATGCTTAGCCGATGAGTCGGCGTTTATGCCATTGGAGGATATCACCATAGATGAGAGATTGAACTACATAAAGAGGCCGATTGCCATCATTGAAAGGAAGGTCAAACAGCTACGCAACAAAACAGTAGTGATGGTGAAGGTACAATGGGAGCACCATAAGGGCTCAGAGTTTACTTTGGAAGCAGAGGAAAATATGAGAAGGAACTATCCCACACTATTCGAGTAAAGATTCGAGGACAAAACCGTGTGTAAATGAGGGAGAGTTGTAATAACTGAACTTCAAAATTTAATAGAAGCATATTCCATGAGTATCAATTTCTATTATTATGGCTGTTGAATAAATTGCAATTTAACGGTGGACTAGTTGATCAATGGGCAAGAGTAAATAATTAATTGGGACAATTAAGGGTGTTTAGGGCATAGCCCCAAGGCATGATTACTGTTTCATTCATGCAAAGAAGATCACTGTGTGTGGTATGTGCAAAATCTCTCGAGCAAAACAGAGGAAGAAGGAGTCGAGAATCAACCTTGGACTTGAGTTATTGCAAGGAGAATCATCAGATAATGTTTTTTCACTTCATTTTGGACATGTAGACGTCAATTCCTACTCTGTTAGAATGGTAATTGCTTTATGGACAACTGGGTTTTGGGATTGTAGTATATACAAGAAAAACCTGGAAGAAATCGAAGCTAAACAACTTGATACTTGGTGAAATGTAAATCTTTCAAAAAATGAGTTGTTTAAATGGACGGAGAAATGTTTTACAACAAAATGAAATGTTTTGGTTGAGTTTTGGAAAAGTTAGATTTTTGGAAATGGGGTTTAAAAGTTGTAGGTTGAGTCTGACCAAGTAGATGAATGGTCCGACTTTCAGCCTATATATGTGTTATCCGACTTCTAGCCTATATATGCTATCCGACTTTCGGTCTATGTATGTACTATCCGAATTTCAGCCTATATGTGTTATCCGATCTTCGAACTATATTTATGATCCGACCTTCAATTGGCATGTATGATTCGACTTTCAGTTAGCATGTACGATCCGACTTATGATTTCTAATGTGATCCGACATATGGGGACTTTACTTATGGTCCGAATTTTGGTGATTCGCATGGGACTTGATCCGACTTTCGAGATGAAGGTCGCATGGGACTTGGTCCGACTTTTGGGACCTCATCCGACCTTTGTAAATTGTTGTGGTCCGACTATATTACTTTATTTATGGTCCGACTGATGGAGCCTAGTATGAAGGACCTCCGATAAGTGTATAAACGAGCAAAGGATTCCTAACCGATATTGATCCATTTAGACTTGTTGTAGGTGACGGCCAACTAACATGTAATCACAAGTGAATTTGTGAAGTAGGAACTGTGTGACTGAGACTTTGAACAGGTGAGTACTCTTACTTACAATCTAAACTGATGTTACACGACTATGATATGTGATATGTGTTGAATGATATGTTATGCCTTGCTAGATGATGGGACCGTTAACTCCGGTGAAGGGAATGACGAGACCATTCATTTCAGTGATGGGAATGATAGGACCGGTCACTTCGGTGACGGAAATGATTGGACATTTCACTTCGGTGAGGGGAATGATGAGACCATTCACTTCTGTGACTTTAATGATGAGACCGTTCACTTCGGTGACGGGAATGATGGGACCGTTCACTTCGGTGACGGGAATGATGAGACCGTTCACTTCGGTGGCGGGAATGTGGGACCGTCTATTACGGTAGCGGGAATCAGGGACTGTCTACTCTGGTAGCGGGAATGAATGAGGTGGCATGTGTAAAACAAGTTCATGATGTGATGTTTGGTTTTAGTTGTATGTAAAGTACTCGCTAAGTTTTGTGCTTACGGTTGTTGTTTAACCCATTTTTCAGGTGTAGACCACGACGGACTGCAGCTCGTGCTTGATAGCTCATCTCCACAATAATTTAATTTACATTACATTTAAACGATTATTGCTATTTGAATTCAATACTTTAGTTCAATTGTTACTATGGGATGTAATTCATATTTAACAATATCATACTAGAGTTGACTTCCATATTTCCTAATTAAAAAAATTTTGGGACGTTACATTTTCTTTCTTTACATTAATAACATACGCCATATAAGATTTGCATCCCTTATCTAATGCCTTCTTAGCCTTTAAACATGAAATGATCAGGATAACAGACCCAACTTTCTCACCCCTTGCTACAACACGTGAGCCATCTGCCAATGGAAACGAGATCAACTTCTTATGACACTTAATACTAGCTTGATTTAGACTAAGCCAATCCATTCAGAGCACCACATCAAAAGCAGACAATGGCATAACAAGAAAATAAACAGGAAAGCATGCACCTTCTATATCCATCTTAGCTCCAGCCACAACAGTCGTGACCAGAACCATCATACCATCTGCTAGTTCTACTTCTAAGGAATTAGTAAGCTTATAAACAGGCATATTCAGTTTAGCACAAAATTCCACTAAAACAAATGAGCGATTAGCTCCAGAGTCAAATAATACTCTAGCAGGAGTAGAGTTTATCAAAATATACCCGTGACAACATCATACGTTGTAGTGGCATCATCCACCGTCATTTTAAAAGCCCTACCCTCAGCCGTGGGTGGGTTCTTTCTTTTTTGACCTGATGCTGAAAATGATCCCCCAACCGTTCCTTCTCCTGACCCCGTACCAGCCTTTTTTCCAACTTGGCACTTACCTACTCTGGCCCCTCTTTCTGACAATTCCAGCAAACATTCCTTGGAAACCGGCAATTCTTAAAATCATGACCAAACTTACCACACTTCACATATCTCAAAGTTTGCGGTTTACATTGACCATGGTGATAGGAGTTACACCTACCACACCACGGTGCCCCTTAAGTCGACCCACCTAAAGTAGGTCTCCTATTCTGATCTCCCTGACTGGAACCACTCTTCCCTCCCTACCTTTGCTGAGTATTGTAATGTTCAAACCTAGATTTATGTTGAAAATCCTATCCCTACTCAGCTTGTTTCTTGCTCTAATATCCCGTTCAGCCGACTTGGCTAAAGTGAAAGCCTGGGATAGAGTGTTGGCCCATCTAGTGGTGTTGCGGTAGTCAGGGAGCAAAGCTCCCACAAAATGTTGAATCTGCGATGACTCATCTGGCTCCCACTACTTCTCAAACCTCAATCTCTCCTTGAATTGTCTAATCAATTTATCAACTGACATGTACCTAGTCATCTGCAAATCCATAAACTCCTTCTTGATCTATGCAATCTCAAAAGAACTACAATACTACTCGCACAGTTTCTCTTGGAATTTATCCCAAGTAATACTCTCCTGTTACTGTTTAGTAAATTGCCCTGTCAAAGAATCCAACCACACCATCGCATCTCCCTTTAACATCTGTAACATCCAAAAATCCGGCCTACTTGTGGGCGGGTCAATGGTAAGTAGGAACGTGTTTGTTTTGAGAGTATTGATATTAATTATATGATTAAATGAATAATTGATATCACATGATTTTATGAATTAGATAAACTAGGTTAATACGAGAGTTATAGAAAATACCTCGTTGGGTGTTAAATTAATTAGTTAAGAAAAATCAATTAATTAGAAATGGTGATGCCACGTCATGTTATTATAAACGGTGGAATATGGTGTTTGTGATGAGGTATGTGAGTATGTACGTATGTACGTATGTATGTATGAATGCATGTATGGATGAATTGATAGTCACGTAACACCTCATGCTTGTTGAGATTTAGTTGGGAAAATACACATGTGTTGTTTTGTGTGTGGATATACTTGACTAATATTAGCACCTCTTCATTTGATTTACTTCAAAGTCTTGTGTGTGTGTGTGTGTGTAAAAGTGTATCTGGATAATCATACTTTTGCTTTGAAGAACAAGAACTTGGATCGTGGGTTTGGTAATTGAAGAAAAAGGTTAGTATATGTTTGTTATCTTGTGTATACTTTGATAAATTCATGTTGGGTTTTGAGGTTGAAGACTAGAAACTCCATTGTTGAAAGTTTGAATAATTTTATAAATGGGTTTTGATTGTTTAGTTGTTATACATGGATTTGGGGTGTTATAGATGTTTGTTGACATGATATATGAAGTTTAAACATGTTTTGGATAGGTTTTAGTAAGTTTGATTTACTGGTTAATTGTTGTTATTGAGTTTTCTGTTTGTTAGAAATTTTGAAGAAGAAAGATGAAACTGGAACATTAAAGTTTGCGGCGTGACGTTGCTAAGGTTCGTTGCGCGACCTAGCTTGTTTCGAATTCGTAAGGTTTGTTCGAAGTGTGGTTCGAAGTCCGAGTTTAAAGGTTTCACTCGAAACCTCGTCGCGGCGCGACATGTAAGGGTTGCGGCGTTATCCTGTAACATTTCGAATTCGAAGTCCCCATTTGAAGAACGCGCTCGAAGTGATGTCGCGACGTGAGGCGTTGACTAGTCGCCACGCGATTAGTATTTTGGTCTCCAGAAGCTTTTGTTTGTTGGTTATTTTGCTGCATGTATTGTTCTGGATTATATTGTTGGATATATGCCCACTGATACACGTATATTGGATCACTGCCGATGAGGCACGAGCCTATTGGGTCACACGCCAAGCGTTGAATCCGACAGCACATGTCAAGAGAGAAAATTAGGGTTTCTGTCGACCTTCACGGGCCCTCACGGGTCGTGAAGAGGTCGTGACGTGAAGCCCTTCACGAGGCTTCATGGGCCGGTCGGGGATCGTGGGGGTGATGCCTTCACGACTTCCTCATGGGCCGTGAGAGCCCGTGAAGGCAGAAGTCTAAGTGACACTTTGATATTATTGGACCTTTTGTTTGGTCCAATGGGAGGGTGCCATTATGGCCGACCCTGCTGTCACCTATAGAGATAATATGCTTATATAAACCCCTCTTGCTTCTCTCCATATGACCTTTTGCCAAATTCACAAACACACACACTAAAGAGAGCCTTGTAGGAGTCTTTTAGCAAAGAATGTTGTGTTGGTTGTGAGCAAGAGTTCTAGTGCTGTTCTTGAGTGCAAGTTGGAGTATCTCAAGCTTTAGCAAAGGAGATTCACGGTTTGCTTGGAGTCGATATCAATAGAGGAACTCGTCTTGGAGTTCAAGCCTTTCATTTACAACAACAAAAAACAACCAGAGACATCAAGGCTATGGTCTCACTTTCTGGTTCCTTTTGTTGCTCTTGTTGCTATCATTCTTTGTAGCTAGATCCCACTATGTGTTTCTTGTGCATAAGTGTTGAAAATCCGAAATGAACTCGTTTTTATCTTCATGCTTCCGTTGTGCTTGGCTTTTGCATGTGCATGAGAACCCTTCAGTGGTGTCAAAGCCATTGCTACAAGATGGTAGCACAAAATGGCTCAAAAAAGTCATTTTTTGGAAGCTTTGGCATTCTGTCCAGAAGGCCTTCACGAGCCGTGAAGTTCTCTTCATGGGTCGTGAAGGTCACACGACCAGTGTAGTTTGGGGTCTGGTCGTGAAAAGTTTTTTGGTGCTTCACGAGTTCATCTGGGCCGTGAGCGGTCGTGAAGCCCTCGGGCCTCACGAGCCGTGAAGGGTCGTGAAGGAGCTCATGAACAGTGTTTTTAGCCTTAAAAGAAATTTTTCGGTTTTTCGAGTCGTAGCTGTGTTTCTGTTTTTATTCAGTTGATTCTGGAAATCCCCAAATAATATTTTGGTACCACTATGGGTATGCATGGTATGGTCATGGCATTAGATGCATACATGCATACACATATGTGTGTGTATATATGAATATAGGTTTTAAAAATTGGTTTTATGCCTTAATGCATATGTACAAGAATTTCCATTGTGCCTTGAGTGTTTGCTTGGAAATTCTTATCAAAATATTTTCTTGTTGCGGTTTTTGGCACACCGTTTGTTTTGTGGTTGTTTGCCTTGTTCTTTGTTGGTAACCTTGGCCTTAGACCTTGTGGTTATTTGTGGTTGCTCCCCTTTTATTTGGTGACTTGGAGTCACATGGTTTGTAATAATTATTTATTTATTGATTGTTGTAATTATTATTGCGGTTTGCATACCGTTTCATTTATCCGTGTACTTGTAAATAGATGATAGAATTTTCGTGGCTTGCATGCCATTTCATTTCTATTTTTATGTACTTGTACTTATGGAGCATGGAGACCACAATCAAGAATCAAGGATGGTGTCTTGAAAATAGAAGATCCGGTGAATCCCTTTGGAGATGGCGGATCAAGTGGGAGCTATGACTTTTTGTATTGTGTCCCTAGTTGACCGCGTTCTTCCTGTAGGATCACGGGTAGAACGCATAGGTTTTGGCTTGGTTACCAACCCCTTGCTATGCGTGTGTTGTGATTTATTTTTTGCATGGATTGTTTAGGTTTTCGCATGCTAGAAAATTTTTCAATAAATTAAATCACAAGAGTTTTATAAAATTGGTTTATATTTCTCTAGCGCGCGCTCATGATTAACAAACCAACTAAAGTGAAAAATAAGTTTTTGTCACTCAAATATGTTAATCAAAATTAATCGGAAACAAAAGCCCGTTTTTTCCATGAAACATAAATCACGCACCATCCGTAAGACGATGCCACCCAAATCTAACAACACAATGATTGGTTGTCGAGCTTAGCACGAGCCAATCTTTGTGGAGTTGTGTGGAAGGTGAGCGTAGTAACTCGCAAACTTGGTTGTCGAGCTTAGCACGAGCCAATTCTTGTGAAGTGTACTTACTGCATGTCTTAGGGATGATTTATAATTTCAAATTGGAATTCTTGAAAGATTGTCAAGCTTAGCACGAGTCAATCAACAATTCTAAATTGGGATTGGTGTAAGAAGGGATCAAACATGCCAAACGACCGATACTTGTCGTAGGATCCCGCAAAGACCAAAGAGTTGCAATAATGGATTGCAATTGGCAATATGGTTGCCAACCCAAAATAACTTCCTTATATGATCCGCGGTAAACCCGTCATATACGGAAGTGAAATAAGGTTCTTTGCTTTGTTAAAATAATTAAAAATTTGTTTTGGGTAAATTGTTTTAACAAACTTAAATATCAAGCTAACCAAATCTACTTTGCTATTATAGATGGCATCTTCAAGTACCACCACCACGAGCAACATTTCTCTACGAGTTTTCCTTGAGAAGGAGAAACTCGACGGTAGCAATTTCATGGATTGGCATAGGCAACTTCGGATTGTCCTACGCCATGAAGGGAAATTGCATATCATTGAGGAAGCCTTGCCCGAAGCCCCTGCGACTACGGCACCTAGGGCCACCCGAGAGGCACATGAAAAACGCCTCAAGGACACGGAGGAAATAACGTGCCTTATGCTTAGCACAATGAGCTCCGATTTGCAAAAGCAAATGGATCATTTAAGTGCTTTCGACTTGCTCGCGCAGCTCAAGGACATGTTCCAACAGCAAGCGAGGCAAGAAAGGTACGAATGCCTCAAGTCCGTCCTAGGTTGCAAGCTCCAGGATGGCGGGAATGTAAGCGCTCATGTGTTGCGTATGAAAGCAAACATGGAGCGCATGGAGAGGTTAGGGTTCTCCATAGGGAGGGAGATGGCGGTTGATCTCATCCTCCAATCCTTGCCCAATGCATATGATCAATTCATCGTGAGTTATCATATGCATAGTATGGACAAAACCCTCATGGAGCTTCATGGGATGCTCAAGACCGCGGAGTCAAGCATCTCGAAGCCCAAGGCCACCTCATCCAACCCCGTCTTGGCTATCCGGGAGGGCCGCATCCAAAAGAAGAAGCCGAATCCTTCCCATAAGGGAAAGGGTAAGGGCAAGGTTGGTGCCACCAAGCCTACCCCTACCCCGGTGGCAAAGGGCAAGGGGAAGATTCCCCAAGCCAAGGCCCCGGAGGATGCGCAATGCTTCTTTTGCGGGGACAAGGGGCATTATCGCCGAAGCTGCCCAAAGTACCTAGATGGCCTCAAGAAGCTCAAGGCAATGAGCATCTCGGGACCTTCAAACCAAGGTACGTTCATGATTGAGCTCCATCAAACTTCTATTTCAAAGGGCTGGGTTTTAGATACCGGCTGCGGCACTCACATTTGTAATATGGTGCAGGTGCTAAGGGAAAGTAGAGGCTTGGAGCGTGGAGAGCTGGATCTAATTATGGGGAACCGAGAGGTTGTGCCCGTAGAAGCAAAAGGAAGTGTCAAGCTCTCTTTTAGAACCGGTCTTTCCATTGTTCTTATTAATGTATGCTATTTGCCCTACGTAGCAAGAAACATCTTATCTTTACATGCTTTGTATGACAATGGTTTTTCTTTTAAATTTATGGATGGATCGATTTTATGTTATAAAAATGATATTTGTTATTTTAAAGCTTTACCATGTCATGGCATATATGAAGTTGATGCATACATTGAAAATAAGAGACCTATCATGAATATTGATTCTCAATCCAAAAATTGTTTGGATAAATATTCCTTATGGCACGGTCGTCTTGCTCATGTAAACAAGACCCGCATCACCAAGCTCCAAGTGGACGGGATCTTGGAATCATTTGACCTTGGGTCAAAAGATGTATGCGAATCTTGTTTACTAGGCAAAATGACCAAAGAACCCTTCACCGGAGTTAGTGAGAGGGGAAAGGATCTTTTGGAAGTCATTCACACCGATGTGTGTGGTCCTTTCAAGAATGTCACAAGGAACAATACTAGATATTTCGGTACCTTCACGGATGATTATAGTAGGTATGGATATATCTACTTGATTAGACAAAAGTCTGAAACCTTTGAGGTGTTCAAGACATTTCAAAGTGAAATAGAGAATCAATCGGGTAAGAAGATTAAGATACTACGATCGGATAGAGGCGGTGAGTATCTTACTTCGGAGTTTCTGGACCATCTTAGAGAATGTGGGATTATCTCACAATTAACTCCTCCTAGGACTCTACAATTAAATGGAGTTGCCGAAAGGAGAAATCGGACATTATTAGATATGGTCCGTTCTATGACGAGTCAAACGGAGGTACCCATTAGTTTTTGGGGTTACGCTCTAGAGACGGCAGTAAGAATCCTTAACCTCATACCAACAAAGAAAGTTGAAACAACACCATATGAGTTGTGGCACAAGAAAAAGCCCACTCTCTCATATCTTCGTGTGTGGGGATGTCTAGCCTACGTGAGACGAATGACAAACTAGAACCCCGTTCCGAAAGGTGTTATTTAATCGGATATCCTCCTGCCGGTATTGGATATATTTTCTACAAACCTTCAGAGAACAAAGTTTTTGTTGCTCGAAGAGCCGTTTTCCTTGAAAGGGAACTTATATCCAACGTACCGAGGCAAAAGGAAATAGACCTTGAAGAAATTCAAGGTACACCCGATAAAGAACTTGATGTTGGCACTAGCAATCAACCATCAATGGTTGACACCGAGCAAAGTGAAGCTGCGGTACCTGACACACTTCCACTTCCTACCCCACGTAGATCCGGTAGAGCTCATCATGAGCCAGAGAGATATGGATTTCTCATATCTGAGGGCAATGAGCTATTGGTGGATCAAGATGAACCCACCAGCTACCGAGAAGCAATGGCGGGCCCTGAGTCTGCCAAATGGAGGGAGGCAATGGAAAGCGAAATAAACTCCATGTCGGATAACCAAGTTTGGGAACTAGTTGATCCAACACCCGGGTTTCGACCCGTTGGGTGTAAATGGGTTTTCAAGAAGAAAACCAACATGGACAATACCTTGGACACTTTCAAAGCCCGATTGGTAGCAAAAGGTTTCACGCAAACACCGGGTGTTGACTATGACGAAACTTTTTCACCAGTGGCCATGTTGAAGTCCATTAGGATCCTCCTTGCCATAGCTGCTTTTCATGATTATGAGATATGGCAAATGGATGTAAAAACCGCCTTCCTTAACGGGAAGCTTTCTGAAGAGGTGTATAGGACACAACCTGAAGGTTTTGTACATCCTAAGTATCCTAACAAGGTATGTAGGCTTAAGAAGTCCATTTATGGACTTAAGCAAGCCTCTCGAAGTTGGAATCTTTGTTTTGATGAAAAGATCAAGGAATTTGGATTTTTGAAAAACGAAGATGAACCATGCGTGTATGTCAGGGCTAGTGGGAGCTCAATAGTTTTCCTAGTTTTATATGTAGATGATATTCTACTCATAGGAAATCATATCCCAACCTTGCGTAGTGTCAAGGATTGGCTTGGGAATTGCTTTTCTATGAAAGACTTGGGAAATGCGGGATGCATTCTTGGAATTAAGATCTATAGGGATAGGTCTAGAAGGCTTATAGGTTTAAGCCAAAGTGCATATGTGGATAAAGTCGTTAAACGATTTAAGATGGAGGATTCTAAGAAAGGGAATCTCCCCATGATGCATGGATTGGCATTAAGCAAGGCTCAATGCCCCAACTCCCAAAAGGAGTTGAAGATAATGAAGCGAGTCCCATACGCTTCGGCTGTGGGATCGATCATGTATGCCATGTTATGCACACGCCCCGATGTCTCATGTGCCTTGAGCATGACTAGTAGATATCAGGCGAATCCGGGAGAGGCTCACTGGAGGGCTGTGAAGAACATTCTAAAGTACCTTAGGCATACAAAGGAAATGTTCTTGGTATACGGTGGCGAGGAAGAGCTTAGAGTAAAGGGTTACTCTGATGCTAGCTTCCAAACCAATAGGGACGACTGCCGATCTCAATCGGGGTTCGTGTTCCTATTGAATGGTGGTGCGGTAAGCTGGAGGAGCTCAAAGCAAGACACAATTGCTGATTCAACAACCGAGTCAGAATATATTGCAGCAAGTGAAGCTGCTAAAGAAGCTGTGTGGATGAAGAAATTCATCCAAGATCTAGGAGTGGTTCCGAGTATCACCGACCCTATTGAGATTTTTTGTGACAATGAGGGTGTGGTGGCTTTGGCAAGGGAACCAAGAGCTCACAAGAGGACAAGACACATTCTTCAAAAATATCACTTCATTAGAGAAGTAATCGAGAATGGTGACATTGCCATAAATAGAGTACCGATGGATGGGAACCTTGCGGACCCATTCACTAAGCCATTATCACAAGCTCCTCATGATTCTCACACCAAAGCTATAGTTGTTAGATTCGCTAGTGATTTGGCTTGACCTATGTATTTGGTTTGTTTGATTTGTATTTGTATTTATGGGAACATTTAAACGGTATTGTAACTTATGTTTGTTTCGATATATGAATAGAGATTTATATATTCGCTTGTTGCGGTCACAATCATCAAGTCCATACCGTGTTCCATCTTAGCATGTTCAAACACTTCCTTGAATGATTATCATTCTAAAACCTTCTGCAATCAGTTATTCTTCATATGGAAGGAAGAATGAAATAATATTGAAGTAAATGGTTGGCCCGGTATTCAAAATGGTTGAATAAGGGTGCAAGACTTACTTGTGCTTGAAAGGTGTTTCAAGTGACCAGAAGACCCACACCTGAGTTTACTTCATGGATCTATTAGTCACAAGTATCTCAGGATGATAATATCATTTCATCCTTAGACTTGAGACGCATAGGTTACCAGAATATGAATCTGCCTTACTCTAGTTATCTTCAAACGCAGTTCGTAACTGGCTGTTATAAAGGAAATAATTGGGTAAAGTATGAAACATACAATGGGACTATGTGGTCGAAAAGGATTTGTTCCTCTAGTAAGAGAGATATCCCTGGCCCCTCAATGATTGGGAGCTGACATCAAATATGCATGGCCGTGCTCAAGTTACATTGATTTTAGATCAGATGCAACTTGTCTATTTGGTCACCACCAATCTGTAATCGAGAAACATAATAGTGAACGATCTGGAGATTGACATATTCCATATCTCGTGTTCACAAGGATATCGCGAACAAAAGGATGCACATGATCACTTATCTATAGAACCTCATAAGCCTTTAAGGCCATTAGGTTTTTGTCGAAGATGACAACTCGCGCTGACTTGGGGGCATTGATGCTTAGCTAGAGCCGCTCTTTGTCTGTGATTAATATATGACGATGTATCATGTGCAAGTGGGAGTCTATTGGATATATGCCCACTGATACACGTATATTGGATCACTGCCGATGAGGCACGGGCCTATTGGGTCACACGCCAAGCGTTGAATCCGACAGCACATGTCAAGAGAGAAAATTAGGGTTTCTGTCAACCTTCACGGGCCCTCACGGGTCGTGAAGAGGTCGTGACGTGAAGCCCTTCACGAGGCTTCATGGGCCGGTCGGGGATCGTGGGGGTGATGCCTTCACGACTTCCTCACGGGCCGTGAGAGCCCATGAAGGCAGAAGTCTAAGTGACACTTTGATATTATTGGACCTTTTGTTTGGTCCAATGGGAGGGTGCCATTATGGCCGACCCTGCTGTCACGTACAGAGATAATATGCTTATATAAACCCCTCTTGCTTCTCTCCATATGACCTTTTGCCAAATTCACAAACACACACACTAAAGAGAGCCTTGTAGGAGTCTTTTAGCAAAGAAGTTTGTGTTGGTTGTGAGCAAGAGTTCTAGTGCTGTTCTTGAGTGCAAGTTGGAGTATCTCAAGCTTTAGCAAAGGAGATTCACGGTTTGCTTGGAGTGGATATCAATAGAGGAACTCGTCTTGGAGTTCAAGCCTTTCATCTACAATAACAAAAAACAACCAGAGACATCAAGGGTATGGTCTCACTTTCTGGTTCCTTTTGTTGTTCTTGTTGCTACCATTCTTTGTAGCTAGATCCCACTATGTGTTTCTTGTGCATAAGTGTTGAAAACCTGAAATGAACTCGTTTTTATCTTCATGCTTCCGTTGTGCTTGGGTTTTGCATGTGCATGAGAACCCTTCATATATGTGAAGTAAAAAATGTTATTTATGAGCTTTTGAGATATAAATATATATGTGAGTGTATATATTTATGAATTGGAGACTGATATTGGTATGTTGTGTTCTTAGGAACTGCGAAGACTCAGTGACATTAGACAACTGAGCAAGTGCGATTAAGAATAGAGGTGAGTGGAGGTTTACTCACGAGTGGTGTTGGTGTTAACGATTAATTTTACTTGGTATTGAGATGCTAATGCTTTGATATATTGTTTAGTCTGATATCCGTTGATTGATGATAGTATGATAGACTGTTTTGTCTGTTAATTGCTGATAGTTGACTGTTGATTATTGTTTGAGATCTCTTTGTGTGTTGTGGACTTGTATACATGGTTAATGGTATGTACACACGGTGTGTGTGACTTGTATACCTGGTTAATGGTATGTGCACATGGTGTGACCTGTACGTATGGTTAATGGTATGCGTACATGGTTGTGGAGGTTAGCTAACGTGTGTCATTGGGCTGGGCTTATCTGCTATTGGTTGCACAGTTCTTGATCTTCTAATGCATTCGTAGCAACGGAATGGGTTTAACTGTACCAAGTAGTCAATAGCTATCGGTAAACCTTTGCTTTTGGCCCGCATCGGTTGCAGGTTCTGTAGAACCGCCGCTCCTCTAGGTTTGTGTGGTTTGTGATATCTGTTTGTGTGATCAGTTGTTGATTGCTTGTGCTTGATTCTGCTGGTTGTTTGTTTGTAGCTTCCATTCACTTGGCTTTGTTCTAATTCCCCACAGTTGATGCTTTTTGAAGGTTTGGTGCGTTCAACTGCTTAGCTGTGTTTTTGGGAAGGGAAATTTAACCAACACTCTGATATTGTGTTTTGATAAGAAACGAGACGTGTGTTATAAATCTTTTGTAACACAAGTGGATGTTGTATTTTGTAAACAGTGCTTAGTATTTTGTGGGTGTTTGTTTAAATGAAATTATTAACGCTTCCGCAACGATTTAAAAAAATGGCTTGAGATTTTTGGTGTTACAAGTTGGTATCAGAGACTTGGTTTGGCGATACAAGCACGGTTAGAAGTATTGCATTCCCAAATCTTGGCTTGTGTTGGGTCAAACTTTCCTTGGGGGAATTAGAGTGAATTGGAGATGCTGTGTGTTAGTTAGTATGTTATGTACTAACGGTTTTGTTGGAATATGCCCGCTGACACGAACGAGTTAATGGCACTACCGATGAGTTATAGGCCTATTAGGTCACACACCAAGTATTGATTCCGGCAACATGGTCAAGCAAAGAAGAGGAAAAGGTCAAAATGGGTTTTGGCAGGATGGTACATGGGCCGTGTTCCTGAACACGGGCTGTGTCCAGTCCAACATACACGAGGCGTATTAGCCCAGTTCAAGGTCGTGTTGTTTGGGCCTACACGGGCCGTGTAGATGAACACGGGCCGTGTAGTGCTTGATAGACGCGGGCCGTCTTAGCCCAATTGGGGCCGTGGACTTTGGGCCTACACGGCCGTGTAGACCTACACGGGCCATGTATGTTCGCTGTAACAGCAGAAGTAACAGCCTTAAACACTTGGTTTAATGGTGTTAACTTCTAATAATGGTGGTAGACAAAGAGGCGACGAGTTATCTTCTTTAAGGGAGGTTTTTGGATGTCTCTTGGCTTTTGGTTGACACTTGAACTCTGTCTCACTTGTTCATCTTGTTCTTGGTGTTCTTGAACACAAGAAGCAAGAAACACATAGACTTGGGTGTTGTTTTGGTGGCTACACCAACTTACTAGCATTTGGGAATCAAGGTTGCTTGGGGTGGACTTCATTAGAGGAATCTTTGTTTGGATTCTTGAAGCCTTGACTTGCTTGAGTTCTTGAAGATTAACAAGAGGAAGACCATTGTACTTGAGTTGTGGTATAACTTTCTTTCTATCTTGTTTATTATATTTTAGTTGCAATTCCATGTCTAGATATTGGTCCATAGGAAGTGTTTGTTTGGTTAGCTTAATATTTTGTATTATATCTTGCTTCCGTTGCTACTCGATTATGCCACACAAATACCTTTAGTGGTATCAGAGCCATATCTAACATGACTTTGCACTAACGAGTCTAGAAAAACCATATGAATATTTTATACAAGAAAATTGTTTTCTTGAAAGTTTTTCGTGTAGATTTTTGTTAGGCTAAAATTGATATATTTGTAGCCTACATAATAATCATATAAATATTTTTATATTAGAAAATTGTTTTCTAGAAATGAATTTTCATGTAGATTCATGTTAGGCTAAAATTGGTATGTTTGTAGCCCACCTAAGATGTTAGTTTTTACATCAAGTCTCAAAAACCATATAAGTATATTTGTATAAGAAAATTGTTTTCTTAAAAATTGGTTTTTCCATTGAGACTCTTGTTGTGCTAGAATAGATTTATTCGTAGTTGTGTTAATATATTTTAGTTTTTATATTTATATATTTGTTGTAACTTGGCATGAAGTGTATACAAATATATACTTATAAATGTATATATGAATATGTGTCTCAAAAATGGTTTGGTACACTAATACATATGTACAAGGATTGTCCTTTTGGTGCCTTTGATGTTTTGACAATCTTGACTAAAATATAGATATATATATTTATATCATGGTTTTGTGTGGCATACCATGTTTCACTTATGGTGTGTTTGGTTAATTCGGTAACACGATATGCCCTTAGACCTATGTGTTGTGGTGGTTGATTGATTCGGTTTTTTGGTGGTCTGCGTGCCGTATTGATGTAAATATTTATTTGTATATTTGTTGGTGCGACTTGCACGCCGTTTATTTTATTCCGTGTATTTGTATAAATAGTGTAGGAATGCGACCTGCGTGTCGTTTATATATATATTCTATGTATTTGTAAATAGTATAAAATTAGAACCGGAGAAGTCAACGGGAGTCATGGTGATGACATCCTAGCGAGAAGGAATCAACACGCTATTAGAGGTGTTGGATTCGGTGGGAGCTCACCCAACGAGACTTTACCTTGTCCTTAGGTTTTGGCCTCGTTTTCCCCGTTGTGGCTCACGAGGAAAACGCATAGGAATTTTGGGCATGTTACCGAATTATACATATATATATTTGCGTGGTTGTATTTTATTTTTCTATGCATGGATTAGGATTCGCATGCTAGACAATTTTTCTATAAAATTAAATAAAATACAACGTTTGTAAAAAAGGTTAACAATCTCGCGCGAATAGAATTGACAAAGAAAATATAAACTTGGTATTATATTTAAAAGTGCTTAAAAATCGTTTTGACACTTACTTTGTTAATTCACAAAAAGTTTTTGAGAAACCGGAAACAAATTACCGTTTTTAAAAATGTAAATCACGCACCATCCGTAAGATGACACCACCCGAATCTAACGAAACAAGGATGATTGTCGAGCTAAGCACGAGTCATTCCTTGCGTAGTTGTGTGGAAGGTGAGTGGGGTAACTTGCATGATTGGTTGTCGAGCTAAGCACGAGCCAATTGATGGTCGGGAGTGCCACCCGTGTGTCTTGTCGGACGGTTTACAATTTTAGTATATAATTCTTTATTAGTTGTCGAGCTAAGCACGAGCTAAACAAAAATTATATATTAAGATTGGTGTAAGAAAGGGATCAAACATGCCAACCGACATAATGGATGTCAACGGATCCCGCAACTGTCTAAGAGTTGTAATAGAGATCACAATTGGTAAAATGGTTGCCGGCCTAAATAGCTTCGCCACGTGATCCGCGGCAAACCCGTCACGGTGCGAGGTGAAATAAGGTTCTTAGCCCTTGTTACGAATAATTGTTTTATCTAAAACTATGGGTTAATTATTTTAACAAGATTTATCTAAACTAACCAAAACTCGTGTTATTGTTATTTATAGATGTCAAATCATAACAATACCACGTCAAACATCTCACTTCTTGTGTTCCTAGAAAGGGAGAAACTCACGGGGGTGAACTTTATTGCATGGCTTAGGCAATTGAGGATTGTCCTTCGCCATGAGTCAAAGTTGCACATCCTTGAGGAACCCCTTCCGGAGCCACCTACTACCAACGCGACTTGGGCCGTCCGATACGGGTATGAAAAACGTGTTGAGGACATGCACGATGTTGCCTGCCTCATGTTGTCAAGTATGAGCTCGGAGTTGCGAAAGCAGCTCGAGCACATGAGTGTGTACAATATGTTAAACAAGCTCAAGGACATGTTCCAACAGCAAGTTAGGCAGGAACACTATGAGCGTGTTAAAAACCTAGTCGATTGTAGGCTGCAGGAAGGCGGGAATGTTGGTCTTCACGTCCTTAAGATGAAGGCGAACGTGTACCAAATGGAGAGGTTAGGATTTCCTATTGGGAGAGAGCTCGTTGTGGATATTGTACTCCAGTCTCTGCCCGCATCATATGAACAGTTTGTCACAAACTATCATATGCAAGGTTAGGAGAAGTCCTTAAGCGAATTGCATGACATGTTGAAGTCTGCGGAATCTAACATTGCCAAGCATAATTCCACCACAACCACTCCCGCATTGGTCTTAAAGAAACAAAAGAAAAGGAAGAAGAAACCGACCCTAAAAGGAAAGGTTGGAGTTTCCAAGCCTATCCTTAATGTTGATTCGAAGGACATAGAGAATGTGCCTCAAGATGAGACTCAAAAAAAGGTGGTTTGCTACTTCTGTGGAAGATTTGGAAATTGGGGCCGTCACGCCTGCCCTACGTGCCGTGAGGATATAAAACTTCTCAGTAAAGAGAGAGTTAACTTTCCATCTTCAGGTACGTTCATGATTCATTGCTATTCTTCTATAAGCTGGGTTGTTGACCCGAGCGGATTGACTCACGTTTGTCACAAATTTGTTTGTTACAAAGTGTAGGTCCTTTGTTGAAAGAAAAGCATGAAGAACCGGATCTCGAACGAGGAAACCATGGTGATTGTCCTCCAAGAGAAGATAAGGAGACTTGATCTCGCTTTTGTCACCGGTTTATTTATTACTTTATTGCCCTGCGTGGCAAGTAACATCTCTTTGTATGCTCGCTTTAATTACGTTGAACAAAAATTTTGAAGTTTTAAGAATTGATGTTGAACCTTTTTAAACGTTATTTATTCAAGGTTTTATGCTCATGTGTTGTTTTGCCCTGCGTGGCGTACAACTTTACATGTGGTAACGATGAGTTATTCTTAAAATACGAAATTTATTATGAAAATCTATTGTGAGATATTTTTGTTCAAAATTTCCCATGTCATGGCATACACAAGGATTTGTTACAAGTAATAGAATATTCATGAATAATTGATTCTGAATCCAAAATAGTTTGGATGAGTTATTTTTGTGTGATAATCAACTTAATCACATAAACAAGAAATATATCGCCTAGATCCATGTGGTTAGGATCTTGGAATAGTTTAGTTTCGGGCTAAACGCTTTGATGTTGATCTTGTTTATTAAGCTAAGATGATTATGAGATCATTCGCCGGAGTTTGTGAGAGGATTATAAGCTTGTTGGATATTGATCACATTTTGTGGATAATCCGTTCAAGCATACCACACAGAATAACGAAAGGGAAACCTCTTCATCACTACCTTGATGGTAGTAATTGCGAGACGTTTATTAGTTTAGGCATATGTCTGAAACCTTGTTGGTGTGCAGAATTAGCCAAAACAACTTTAAGAATCAATAGGGCATATAGATCAAGGTACTTAGATCTAGTTAAGATGCTAAGATATCTATTATCTATATATTGGATGACCATATAGTGAATTGTAGAATTGTTTCACAATTCCTATCTTACTAAGACGCATTGGTACATGGTGTCATGGAGTAGGGAACCGGGTGTTATTGATCCGGTTTATGACGGGTCGATAATGTGTGTCCGGTTTGTTGGGATATTCATTTGCCATTGTGACTAAGTCCTCAAATCCAAATTCAATTGATAGTCTATTTAGCATTTATTGAGATACGACTAGAAAGGTTCTATGCTTGTCTATCTTATAGTTCGGAGTTATCCATTCTACATTTAGTGGGAGAAGGATAAACTTGAAATCGAGAAGTGCTAATACATTTGAGGAGTTCTTCTAAGTTTTAGTTATTTAACCTTTTGAGAACAATGTTTGTTGCTTAAAAGGGGAAGAAGAAAGAAACTAACACTAAGGCATTCCAGTGGAAGAACGTGGAACTTAAATGAAGACTTGATGATGATACTAGCATATAATCTGATGTCTTTGATAGATGATCAGCCTGGTTATGCTGGTATGCCTGACTAAGAACCATTACTTCGTTTAATTCTGATTAGAGTCATATAGAGCCAAAGAGATATGGGTTTCTCATATCTAAGTGGTAATGACTTAATGGTGAGTCGTGGTAATGACTTGATGCTGAGTCATGTTGAGTTCGCCACCTATCGGAAGACATAGTGGATCCAGAATTCGCTAAAAATAAAAGAAGTAAATGATAAAGAGATGCAATTCATTTGAAATATCCAAGTACTTGACTTGACTTGATCCCATACCTAGGTGTAAGCCAAGGTGGTAGTGATGGGATTAACATGGATGGAATTATAGACAACTTCAAATACCGACTAGTGGTAAAGTTTTTCATGGTGGTTATGGAGAAACTTGTCCTAGTGGCTATGTTGTAGAATGTTTGATACTCGTGGATATTAATGACTGCGCTTCGTCATGAAACAATAGGATGAGGAAGTGCTTATAACACTCTTTGAGGGTCTTAATATACGTCCGTAGTATCCGAATTATGTCTACAAAAGTGAATAAGACCACTTCGGCCTTATCCTTGGCCTTATTCTTGCATCTTGAAGGAAAGATATCTTTGCTTACTATTAGAAGATCATAGTGATGAGTTTTCTAAAAGCATAGATAAAATCCTTTTACGTATGTCAGGGCTAGTGGGAGCTTTGTTGTATTCCTAGTGTTAAATGTCCATGGAAGATAATGTCCTGATATTAAGTTATCTACAAACCTAATTCAGGAATTACTGCTTCATAGGGGCATTTAAGAGATACAAAATTGGATAGTATTTAGAGTAAGAAATATAGAAATATGTTCTTGATGTTTGACGACTTGAATAGGCTAGGAGTAAGTAGTTACTCTAATGCATGTTTCTGCTAGGATAACTGTTGATCTTTGATCAAAGTTGATGATCCTAACTTGTGGTGTTGTTTGTAGATTCTTAAAGTATCACTAAACTTATTGTGGGTTTTTGAGACAATGAGTGTGTGATTACTTTTAATTTTTTGAAAAGTAAGATCTCTTTGATGCATACTTTTGAAGTAGTCTTGTCAAAAGAGATATAATTGAATAACAAAAGATCTTGTGGATGTTGTGGGACAAATCCACTAGTTAGGCCGTTGTTATGGACTAGTGGTGTTTGTCATACTAGGTCCATTAGCATGTTTAATGCGTATAACTTGGCTTGAATATGTTTTGGTTTATGTTTGATTTGTACTTATATTTTGGGGACATTAAGAAATATTGCAATTCATACCATATCGATTATTAAATGGAGATTTAATAATACGCCGACGGCGGGTATTTTATGAATCCTTATTGTGTTCCATCTTAGCATGTTTAAACACTTCCGAGAATGTTTATCATTCTAAAATCTCCACAATCGGTTATACTTTATGGGAAGGAAGTATAAATTAAGATTGAGGTAAAGAGTTGGTTTTGTTAAACGTGATTCTTGCCTATACTTGAAAGGGGTTTCAAGTGATTGGAGGACCCGCACTCGAGTTCGCTTCATGGTTCTAGTCATAAGAAACTCGGGATGATGATGACGTTTCATCCTTAAACTAGAGATGCATGTGATTCCAAAGCATAGGTCTGCTTTGCTTTGATCGTTTTCTAACGCGGTCCGTAACTGGTCGTTATAAGGGAGATGATTGGGTAGAGTATTATTTGTGTGGCAGGACAATGTAGTCGAAAGGAATTTTTCCTCTATGTATAGAGAAGATATCCATGGGCCCCTCGATGATTGAGTGCTGACGTTCGTATGCATGACCGTGCTCAAGTTATATTGATGATAGATCAATGTTAACTTGGTTTGTTGGTCACCACTAATCTACAATCAAGAAACATAATCGTGAACGATCTGAAGGTTGACTTTATTCCATGCCTTGTGTTCACATAGGATATTGCGAAAAAAGGGATGTATATGTTCATTTATCTTTAGGACAATCATTTTATGATTGGGATCTTGTCAAGAGTGGCATTCCCTATACTGACTTGGGTGCATAGATGTCTTGCTAGAGGCCGCTCTATGTTTGTGTTATTTTTCGTAGTCGTGCCACGTGCAAGTGTGAGTCTGTTGGAAGATGCCCGCTGACACGAACGAGTTAATGGCACTACCGATGAGGTATAGGCCTATTGGGTCACACACCAAGTATTGATTCTGGCAACACGGTCAAGAAAAAGAGAGGAAAAGGCCAAAATGGGTTTTGGCAGGATGGTACACGGGCCGTGTTCCTGAACACGGGCCGTGTCCAGTCCAACATACACGAGGCGTATTAGCCCAGTTCAAGGTCACGTAGTTTGGGCCTACACGGGCCGTGTAGATGAACACGGGCCGTGTAGTGCTTGATAGACACGGTCCGTCTTAGCCCAATTGGGGCCGTGGACTTTGGGCCTACACGGCCGTGTAGACCTACCCGGGCCGTGTACATTCGCTGTAATAACAGAATTAACAGCCTTAAACACTTGGTTTAATGGTGTTAACTTCTAATAATGGTGGTAGATAAAGAGGCTACGAGTTATCTGCTCTAAGGGAGGTTTTTGGATGTCTCTTGGCTTTTGGTTGACACTTGAACTCTCTCTCACTTGTTCATCTTGTTCTTGGTGTTCTTGAACACAAGAAGCAAGAAACACATAGACTTGGGTGTTGTTTTGGTGGCTACACCAACTTACTAGCATTTGGGAATCAAGGTTGCTTGGGGTGGACTTCATTAGAGGAATCCTTGTTTGGATTCTTGAAGCCTTGACTTGCTTAAGTTCTTGAAGATTAACAAGAGGAAGACCATTGTACTTGAGTTGTGGTATAACTTTCTTTCTATCTTGTTTATTATATTTTAGTTGCAATTCCATGTCTAGATATTGGTCCATGGGAAGTGTTTGTTTGGTTAGCTTAATATTTTGTATTATATCTTGCTTCCGTTGCTACTTGATTATGCCAAACAAATACCTTCAGGTTTATCTAATGAGTTTGTGAGTTACCCCTACCGATACTCCTGTGACCCAAACTGTGGTTGAGACTCTAGTGGTTGATACTGTCAATACACTGAATCATGCGAGTACTTTGGGTTATGAACAGGAAGATGATCGTGAGGAATATATTTTCAAGTTAGAAAATGAACTTCAGGAACTCAGAAATACAATTCATGGTATGGAAAAGGTGAAGATTAATCATAGTATGTCATCACAGTTACCAACAACTATTACCACCCATTCTACTATCTTGGCGGTTACCATTTCCTTTCCTCTAGTAATGCAAGTGACTCAACCGTTGTTCTTCAATCCTTTCACTTCTCACGGAGATTATCCTTTTGGTTATCCGCGATTTAAACAGCCTTGCACGTACAAACAATTTTTGGATTGTAAACCTTCAGAATATCATGGGAGTACTGACCCGAATATAACTTTGAATTGGTTACGAGAAATGGTAAAAGGATATGCTATGATTTGGTGGGATTCATTGACTAGTTATTTTAACGAGCAACATGTAACACCGGAAAACTAAAGCCATTTTTTTAAATCGCGTCATGGAAGCTTAATTAAACAATACTTACTTTACATACATTACAAATATTTACAAATCACAACATCTATTCACAAACATAAAACATCAGTCTTGGTGTTACAAAATATACTGGCTCGTTTCCTTTTAAAATATAAAACATATTAGAGTTTGGTCAATTTCTCCTTCTACAAACACCACCGACACACAAACATGCAAAAGCATCAACTGAGGGGAATTAGCACAAAGCTAAGTGAGTAGAGCTAAACACAAATGCAAACAACAACAGTCAATATCAAAGCGTGTAACCACACAATAAAGAAGAACGGTGGTTCGGCGCAGAACCTACAACCAATGCCGGCCAAAGCGAAGGTTTACCTATAGACCTCTACTTAATTGGCACAGTGAAATTCCCCTCTGACACAACACATGCATCAGTAGGACTAGCACTGTTCAACCAACCAGTAGACGAGCCAAGCCCAATTCCACGTATAACTGACTTCTCAAATGCAACTCGATATCATCCAAAGAGTGCGTATCAGCCAAATAATCATGCAACAGATATGATCAATCAATCAGACTCAACAGTCTATCAATCACAAATGCATGCATCACATCAATCATATCAACCATAATCTTTACCATCCGTGAGTTAACATCCATTCACCTCGTGATTTCAGACGTGAAACTCAGATATCTAATATCACCGAGTCTTTGTATTTCCTAAAAACACAATAACAACAAAATCAGTCTCGGATATATAAATGTATCTACCCACATATATTTATATCTCAATTTCTCTTAAACACTAATATTAATCCTCATAAGATAGCATATATAACAAATAACATCAAAGAATCATCCGACAAGAACATACGCTGAAAAATAGGGGACGCGTCGCGTCGAGTGGAATTATCGGATTTCAAGGTCTTGGATTCCATCTCTCGGATTCCAAGTCTCGGACTCTTGGTCCCGGATTCTGTTTGTCGGATTTGGTATCCGGATTTCATGTTCTCAGATTTGGGTATCGGAATTACTCATGTCGGATTCTAGGGTAGCGGATTCAAGGATTCAGATTCATGTGTATCGAATTCTAGCATTGTCGGTTTCAGGGTTGTCGGATTTGGACTATCGGGTTTCTAAGAATCCGGAGGATTATGGGGAACCATCGGATTTTGGGTCGGATTTCATCATCATCTTCTTTAAAACATAACCTGCCAACTTAAAACATATACAAACTTAATTTCAACATCCGAATTCAATTTCAACATATTTCCAAAACATATACAAACCTCAAATAACATGTATACAACCATCATAGACTACTCAAATTTCATTTAAACATCAAAACATGGAAAACCCATTTGGCAAGTATGAGCTTCAAGCTCCATCAATGGTGACTTCTCATATATTCATGGATTCTAACTGAAAAACATATCAGGATACATAATAACATGCTAGAATCACATACTAACCTTCACTTTGATTTATTAACTACAAATCTTCTATTTTAAATCTTCAAGTTGCAAGATTCTTGAAGGTTTCTTCACAAAGGGTTTCTCTAAACACACACTACACTTTTCATCTTTTGAAAATAATGAGCAGAGGATTACAAGAATACATGTAAACATAAACTTCTTCAAAAACCAAAGCAGGAGGTGGAAGCTTTGTCATCTTATCTAAACACTTACATGCATACATCCATACTACACATATGTACATACATCCATATTTTCATATCTATTTTATTCTTCCAGTAACTTATATATATATATATATTTCTTAATTAGTTAATTAACCAATTAACTTAAACTAACACATAAACAAATCAATCATAATTAAATTAATGCAATTAAACACATACCGCTAACCCGCTAATCGACTAGCCCAAGTTTGCGGGTGTTACACAACAACAGGATAATATTACGTGGGAACAATTTCAAGGAAAGCTTTGGGGGCAATATTGTAGTACATTTGAGATAGATCGAACCAAACGGGAATTCATGGAATTGTATATGGCAGGGGTGGATGATTTAATCAAGCCGTTTAATGAAAGGTTGCATTTCGTGAAATAGTGGGTGCCTGATGAGGCATCTCAGATACAGTATTTTGTGGGAGCTTTGCTTCCTGAATATCGAGGTTCTACCAGATGGGGGAGTACATTATTACTAGCATTTACCTTAGCCAAGTTGGCTGAGGCTGATGGGAAAGAAAGAGATAAAATGAATCAAGAACGTATTTCACAGCAAAAATCAAGGATTGAACATTATAATGTTCAGCAACATCAGAGTGGGCATAGTGGCCATAGAAAAAGGGATCAAAATAATAAACCTAAGTCACGTGGGTCTAATCAAAGTTCGCAATGGTGCCGTCGGTGTAGATCTGTTCATACGGGGCCTTGCACACCCTAGACTTTGCGTTGTGTTCGATGTGGGTTGTTCAAACATGAGATTAAGGATTGTGGTTTCTCGCGGAGTGTGTGTTGGAATTGGCAGAAAGAGGGACACCGAACACATGAATGTTATGAAGAAAGGAAAACGGGTTTAGGGTCAAGAGTGGATGCAGGTGGAGGATCCTCGTCAGCAGGTGGACAAAAGAGAAAGAACTAGTTTACGCAAGAGGGTAGAGCTTTCAATATGATAGCAAATTATATTACAACGGCTAATGATGATGTAACGGGTACGGTTTGATAAACTCTACACCTGTAAGTATGTTTATTAACTTCAGAGTTAATTATTGATGTTTAATGCCCATGAGTGTTAAGTGATTGTGCTTACTTCGGATGAGAATGATTCTCTAGAAGTAGAGATAGTTTATAGAAAATGTTTCTAAATCTGATTTATATGATGCTTATAACAGAAAGTGGTATGATGTTAAGTGTGTAATACTTGAATTGATGCAAATAGGGTATGAAATACCATAGGAAGATGTTTTTGGATTAGTTGAATCGCATGTTAGTTATGTGTTGCAAGACTTGTCATGCATTCTATGTTTGAATATATATACATGTTTGTACAAAGAAGAAGGAAAGTGCATAAATACTGAGGCTTGGAAGGTTTTGTGATAACTAAGATATGTTTTGATAAAGATATAACTGAAATTACGAGTTGATATTAAAGCTAGTGAGTAAAGATGTTCAATGATGATGGAATGATAAACATGAAATGGCATGTCAGCTTATGAAACAGTTGTTAAGAATGCAATAAAATGCAGTGAGACTGAGTAATTGATACCTTGTGACAATTGAAATTCATGAGAGGAATGATTCAATCTATAACTTGGAAGTTGTAGTAGATGTGTTTGCATTGATAACGTGGAAATATTGATTATATATAAAGGTATGTGTGATTGATCTCGATATTAAAAGGAGTAGCGAATGCTTATATACAAACGGTTAAACATATGACTAGGATGGTCATCAGAAAGAAATCAAAGAATGTGATAGAGGGATTTGATGTCACCTCGGAGTGATAAATTGTTGAGAGATATGTTGCAATACGAAGGAGCTAGTAATGATAACATTTGAATTATGTGAATTGAAGTATACTTGACTTAGTGGATAAAATTGAAATTGTCTTTACTCGAAGTTGATGGGTTAATGATTGAAATTATCAAATATGAGAAAGAAAAAAAAGAGGAATTAAATGCCGAAACATGTGGACTGGAAATTTGTAGATATTGTGTGTATGTGCATTTGCTTGAAATTTGGAGATTTATTTTGATAGAGACTTACGAATCTAAATTGCGAGTGCATTTGGAAGGGCTAAAGTTGTATAATGCCATGAAAGTATTATATTGATGACCTGCTAAGAAGAGTAGACAAGATATATTTTGTGGAATTATGACATGATTGTGTACGAGTTAAAGCAGAGTTTCAGAAATTTATGAATCTTTGAAATGATTAGAAATACCAGAATGGTGGTAATTACAAGTTACGATGGAGTTTGTATCTAACTTTACTGTATATGAAGGAATCCGGATATAATATGAGTGAATGAACAAAGAGTTACTTGGATTTTCTAATTAAGTTCCATGTATTAGTGACATGTATGATATTGATGATGCAAAGTATTAAAGAAAATATTGAAAGACAGATTTTCCTTATTTATGAGCTACAGGTTAATTTGACGAAGAGATTGGAAAAGAAGTTGTTGAATTCTTACGATTGAAAGATGATAAAGATGTGATAGAAACAAATTTCATGAGTTAGTATGATGAAAGTACATACGAATTTGAATTGTCTTGACAATCATAAATGGATATGTAGGGTTGATACTTCCGTATATGTGTGCTATGAGATTCCGAGGACGGAATCCTTTAAAGGAGGGAAGATTTATAACATCCGAAAACCCGGCCTAGTTGTGGGTGGGTCAATGGTAAGTAGGAACATGTTTGTTTTATGACTATTGGTATTAATTATGTCATTAAATGAATAATCGATATTACATGATTTTATGAATTAGATAAACTGAGTTTAATACGAGGGTGGTAGAAAATACCATGTTGGGTGTTAAATTAATTAGTTAAGAAAAATTAATTGACTAGAAATGGCGATGCCACCTCATGTTAGTATAAGTGGTGGAATATGTGTGTTTGTTATGAGGTATGTGAGTATGTATGTATGTATATATGTATGTATGAATGCATGTATGGATGAAATGATAGTCAGATAACACCTCATGCTTGTTGAGATTTAGTTGGGAAAATACATGTGTATTGTTTTGTGTGTGGATATACTTGACTAATATTAGCACCTCTTCATTTGATTTACTTGGAAGTCTTATGTATGTGTGTGTGTAAAAGTGTATGTGGATAATCATACTTTTGCTTTGAAGAACAAGAACTTGAATCATGGGTTTGATAATTGAAGAAAAAGGTTAGTTATGTTTGTTATCTTGTGTATGCTTTGATAAATTCATGTTGGGTTTTGAGGTTGAAGACTAGAAACTCCATTGTTGAAAGTTTGAAGAAATTTGGTAAATGGGTTTTGATTGTCTAGATGTTATACATGGATTTGGAGTGTTATAGATGTTTGTTGACATGATATATGAAGTTTAAACATGTTTTTGATAGGTTTTAGTAATTTTGATTTACTGGTTAATTGTTGTTATTGAGTTTTCTGTCGGCTGGAAATTTTGAAGAAGAAAGATAAAACTGGAACATTAAAGTTCGCGATGCGACGTTGCTAAGGGTCGCGGCACCACCTAGCTTGTTTCGAATTCGTAAGGTTTGTACGAAGTGTGTTTCGAAGTTGGAGTTCGAAGGGTCCGCTCGAAACCTCGTCGCGACGCGACAGGTAAATGTGGCGGCGCGATCCTGTATGATTTCGAATTCGAAGTCCCCATTCGAAGAACGCACTTGAAGTGACGTTGTGACGCGACACGTTGACTAATCTCGAACGTGACCAGTATTTTAGTGGCCAGAAGCTTTTGTTTGTTGGTTATTTTGCTGCATGTATTGTTCTGGATTATATGTGAAGTAAAAAATGCTATTTATGAGCTTTTGAGATATAAATATATATGTGAATGTATATATTTATGAATTAGAGAATGACATCGGTATGTTGTGTTCTCAGGAACTGCAAACACTCAGGGACATTAGAAAACTGAGTAAGTGCGATTGAGGACAGAGGTGACTGGAGGTTTACTCATGAGTGGTGTTGGTGGTAACGATTAATGTTACTTGATATTGAGATGCTAATGCTTTGATAGACTATTTAGTCTGATATCCGTTGATTGATGATAGTATGATAGACTGTTTTGTCTGTTAATTGTTAATAGTTGACTGTTGATTGTTGTTTGAGATCTCTTTGTGTGTTGTAGACGTGTGTACATGGTTAATGGTATGTCATGCGGTGTGACCTGTACGTATGGTTAATAGTATGTGTACATGGTTGTGGAGGTCAGCTAACATGTGTTATTGGGTTAGGTTTATTTGCTGTTGGTTGCATAGTTCTTGATTTTCTGATGCATTCGTTGCAACGGAAGGGGTTTAACTATACCAAGTAGTAAATAGCTATCGGTAAACCTTTGCTTTGGCCGGCATGAGTTGCAGATTCTACAGAACCGCCGGTCCTCTAGGTTTGTATGATTTGTGAGATCTGTGTGAGATCTGTTTGTGTGATCAGTTGTTGATTGCTTATGCTTGATTCTGCTAGCTGTTTGTTTGTAGCTTTCATGCATCAACAACACATCAAATCTGTAACACCGGGTTTGCATATACTACATTTTAGCAAAAATTTGCGTTTTTAAACAAACGTGAACTTAATCATGATTAATTAACATTAAGCAGCGGAATATTTACAACAAACTTGTTTCAATATCTGGTGTTACTCTACAAAAAAACCGATCATAATGTATTTATTACAATAACAAGTGTTCCCGCAAAATATCTTGAGGCAGGGGACCCGGCTCACCAGGCAATCTATCTTTGATCTGCAAAAGCAGTTAACATGGCACCATTAGCTACACTTAGCTAGTGAGCACAAACTTGGCATAAACTTCATTAGAGCAGAACATGTATATCAGGAATAAGCATACAATGCTATCCTATCACGTTGTGGTGTGCTGACATGATCGGTATAAGTTGTTTCTTGCAGGATAGCTAGTCCCACTCAACACCAATACACCGGGGGATCAGACACAACCCTCCGCGCTGGTGGGGGAGCATAAAGTAGTCCACCAAGCATCGTTAACGGAACCAGAGGCTCCTTAGGTAACTCAGCCATTTCTGACTGATTAACCCTCCTGATATAAGGCACGGCAGTTCTGCAGAACCTACGATCCGGAATGTTACCTCGAATCACCGTTAAATCCTGAATCTCCTGATCAAGGGTCCCTGTGATCCAGCTAACCGGCTGACCTTAACCATGCTTGGTGATGTTCGCGAACACATACACATATCTTGTTCATTTACTTAGCATGCATATTCAATTACTTCTTTTAACATGCATTTACATTCAGTTACATCTTTATGGATCCAATCTGGATCCCTGGCATACATATCATCATATCCTTACTTAACTGATTCATTCAGAATCAGTATCATACATAACATTTACTTAACTAAGCAGTTCCAGTTCTGGATCCCGCTGGCATGCACTTAACTTTATACACGACAAGTATTTAGCATGGCATTGTACTTTTAAGTGACATGGCAATTCTTACTTATCAACTTATGAGCACAATCGTACTCAAATCACTTAACACATAATTCTTCCCCTACTGAGGCTTATGGAAGTCGGTACTCACCTGAGTAACTTAACAGATAGTTAATTTACTTCTGCCTTGTCTAGGGTGTCAGTTCACCTAGAACATTAAGATTTACATTAATCATATACTTAAAATAGCTACAAAGCCAACAAAGGAAAATCCTAAATCCGAATCCCACTTAAATCCGACAGGCTGTCGGATTTCATGAAATCCGATATTTTTTTAAGGAAAATCCGACACTTTGCGAAATACTTATTGGATTTCAACACTTATGAACTTGGAAACTTTGACATGTAATTGGAAATCCGACCTTTAATCAGAATCCGATACTTCTATCGAAATCCGACACTTCTGTCGGAATCCGACACTTACAAAGAAATCCGATAGATACAAAGAAATCCGATACTTTCGGATTTCGACTTGCAATTTACATGTGGACTTTGGGAATCCGATACTTATCGGATTTAAAACAATAACACGGTTTTAAACATGCGGATTTAGACATGTGAATTCTGACACCCTAAAGTCTCGGAATCCGACACTTAATCCGATTGTCAACGTGCGGATTCCGACACCTTCATGTCTCGGAATCCGATTGTTCTAATCATGGAAACCGCCATCTTCAATGGCTTATTTCCAGAGCTTGTTTCTTGTTTGTTTTGACATTTATACATTCTGAAAACACTCATTTTTCGTTGGTATGGCTTTAAAAACACATCAAACCCACACAATAACACCAAACAACCAAAACCCACTTGCAAAGTAACCTTTGAATGTTCTAAGTGATGTTTTGCAAGGATTTGAGTTTCAATCATGCTTTTAATCATAAAAACAGTTTCATAGGTATTGATTCTTAACAACAAACAAGTATTTTACCTTTACTTGGAATAAAAAACCACCAATATCTGGGCTTCAAGAAAACCGAGAGAATGTAGAGAGAAAGAGAGAAATCCGAGAGCTTCTTGTGGTAATTGCTTTTGCAATGTTTGACCACATTTGACTTTTCACACTTATATGTGTCACAATCCAGAGGCACCGCCTCTGGATTTCCTTTTAATTCTTTTCCTTTCTTTTTTCTAATACATATACATATATACATTAAGCACCTTAAACACAAAACACATATACATACATTTAATATACAATTAACTCTTCATTAACATGGTCAACTTACAAGTTTACTAACTTAATTACACATCTAACAGCTAGGCCCAAATCGGGGATGTTACAAAATCCATGTTTTAACATCAAATAATCAAAACCCACTTATCAAATTTGAGCTTCAAGCTCCATCAATGGTGATTCTCATATAAACTCATAAAAACACAACAAGAAACATATCAATATGATCAACAACATGTTATAAACATACTCTAACCTTTAGCATGAATTATAAAGCTCTAAATCTTCAATCCAAAATTCCAAGTTGCAAGTTTCTTAGCTTTCTTCACCAAGAAGTAATTTTACACACACACACCTTCAAACTTTTGTTCAAATGAGCTGATGACTTCTATCATAACACACCCGTATACACACTTATTCAAAATATCCAAGCATGAGGTGTCAATACCTTTTTATCCAAATACACATGCATACATACATACATACTTCATGCATACATATTCTCCAGCATATTTACACATATACATTAATTTCAATTAGTTATTTAATTACTAAACATGATAAATATATATATATATATATGTGTGTGTGTGTGTGTATATCAAATTATAATTTAAAACACACAAATAAATTAAATACATATAAATACGTACCGCTAACCCGCTAACGACTAGCCCGGGTTTGCGGGTGTTATAGGAAACATCCACTCAACAGTGATTTGATGAATTATTTCCTCAAACAGATGATACCCCAACAAACAACACACTAACTCCCCACGTTACAAAGTGGACAAGGGCACACCTTGAGACTTAGATCACTAGCAACAAAGACACTCACGTTCAAACCAGATCTGCCACCACCAATGAGTGTCAGTTTTCAAGTTTTCTAAGCTTGATCAAACAAACGCGCACTGCCAATGCCTTACAGGATGCTGACTGGATCCTAGCAATGTAAGATGAATTGGACCAATTCGCACGGCTAAAAGTTTGGAAACCGGTACCTCAACCTAAAGGCAAATCTAATGTAGGTACCAAGTGGGTCTTGAAGAACAAGAAGGACTCAGATGGAGTAGTCATTCGCAACAAAGCTCGTCTGGTAGCAAAGGGATACAACCAATAGGAAGGTATCGAATAGGATGAACATTCGCTCCTGTTGTTCACATAGACGCCATTCATATATTCCTCACCTATGCTGCCTATAAGGATTTCAAAATTTATCATATGGACGTCAAGACGGCCTTCTTAAACGGAATCCTAAAGGAAGAAGTGTACGTGTCACTACCAGAGGGATTTGTTGACCCTAAAAGACCAAATGATGTATACATTCTTAATATAGCTCTGTATGGACTTAAACATACTCCTCAAGCATGGTATGATGTCCTCTCATCTTATCTGGTTAATGAGGGGTACTCCAAAGGAAGGATCGACACCACATCGTTCACAAAGAAAATCAGAGATGACTACATTTTAGTCCAGATCTACGTAGAAGATATTATCTTTGGTTTAACGAACCTGTCGTACAGTCTTGAGTTTTGAAAAATCATGACAAGAAATTTTGAAATCCGCATGATGGGGGAGATGAACTTCTTCCTTGGATTGCAAGTTAAACAAATATCAAATGGCATTTTCATAGTCAATCTAAGTACATCAACCAATTACTAAGAAAATATGAAATGTCTACATGTTCATCCAAAGCTACCCCTATGTCTTCAAAAAGCTTTATGTTGATCTTGATGGAAAAGCAGTTGACTTGAAAACCTATTAGGGTATGATTGGCTCCTTATTGTACTTGACGGCTAGTAGACTAGATATAATGTTCTCTACGTGTCTGTGTGCGCACTTTCAAGCCAATCCCAAAGAATCACATCTCCTGGATGTTAACCGTATACTAAAATCCCTAAAGGAAACCCATGACCTTGGTTATGGTATCCCCGAGACTCCTCTTTTGAATTTCTTGCATATTCGGATTCCGACTATATCGGTTGTATGATTGACAGAAACAACACTTTTGGTAGTGCACACTTCCTAGGGGACCCTCTTGTCTGTTGGAGTTCAAAGAAACAGAACCCTGTATCTACTTCAACTACAGAAGCTGAATTCGTAGCCACTGCTAGCTGTTGCTCACAAAGTTTGTGGATGCGGACCCAACTCCGAGATTTTGGCATAAAGTACCCTAAAATCCCATTGATGTGTGATTCCCAAAGTGCAATTGCCATTTCATGCAATCCGGTACATCACTCCAAAACCAAGCACATCAACATCAAGTATCATTTCTTAAAAGACAATATGGAAAAGGGACTCATTGAATTACAATATGTCAACACAAAAAACTAGTTGGATAACTTATTTTAGTAAGCCATTAGATGAATCTCGGTTCAACTACTTGGTGTCTAAGATTGGTATGCTGAATTTGAAAATGTAATTCATCACTTTACAGCTCCCTACGGTTTGATTATTATTTCCTTGATTTATCAAACGTTATTATGCGTGGTAGTGTTAAGTGTGCAGGAATAAAGGTGCTCCAGCTTAGGGGGAGCGTTGTTACTCGCGAGTCTACAAAATACATTTCTATGCATTTATGTAGGGGGAGAAACACAAAAGAAACAAATATAGACGAAACTCCAAATTTCCATATTTGGACATATTTTCTTTGTTCTTCTGTCAAGGGGGAGTTCATGTTAATCTTGATATATAAAAATAAAAACACAAAAATATATAAAATCCAGAAAAACAAAGTTGAAATTAAACAAGTTTGATTTTGGGTTGGACCGGGTCCACAAAACAAAATGGGCCGGACCGGTTTGAACCAAAAGTCGGATCCCTCTATAAAAGAGGTGATCCGACCTTTCTTTCTCTTCATGCCTTCAAGTTTTTCAAAATGCAAAAAATACAACCATCATTTTGCATCTTCTTCGTGTCTTCTCGATTTCAAAGTTGTCTGATCTTATGGTTTTAGTGTGAAATCGTCGTTTGTTATCATCAATCACTAAGGTAAACATCAAATGATGATGAATAACATGTTGAATCAAAGTGTTTCGTTTGTTTTCCCTCTGTTTCTACGCTGTTCATGCCATAGTTTACATCATATGAACTTTGGGTTCAAAACCCATCAAAATGGTGTTTTTTGTAGGATCAAAATTTTCGAAACCATGTTTTGAGAGTTTGTGAATCCCTCGGTACAAAAATCCTACTCAAACAACAAACATCTTACTGATTTTGAAAATGGGTTTTTACTGGTTATTGTTCTCGGTAGAATAGTTGTTTTTCATTCAAAATTTGCTCAAAATATTGATGTTTTGGTTTATCACAAGAAGCAAACTTGTTTTAGATCGGATTGGGACTTCAAAGGTAACAAATTTGGGTTAGTTGATACTAGTTTGCTTAAAATACAAAATTCAAATTGGAAACTGTCAAAGAAGAGTGTTTGGTCCGACTTATAGTGTTCTTCATTGGTTCGACTTTTGATGTTCTTCATGTGGTCCGCTTAAGGATTCAATACTTGGTCAAACTTATATTTTAAACCATTCGTCTGACCTTCGGTGCGACTTTAGTTTAAGTTGATTAGTCTGACTTAATGAACATATCACTTGTCTGACTTTTGTTGAATTAACTTGGTCCGACTTTCACTTGGTCCGACTTAATGAACAAACACTTGGTCCGACTTACATTTATTAAACTTGGTCGGACTTTCAACTTAGTCCGACTTAATGAACAAACACTTGGTCAAAACCTTGGTCCGGCTTAATGAACTTGGTCCGACTTTATTCTTAGTGTGGTCCGGCTTAATGAACTTGGTCCGACTTGAAATTTTCAACGTTTTCAAATGTACAACTTCAAAGGCAAAGTCAATATATCAAATTCACATATGAAACTTCCAAATCATTACTCAACATGACAAATTCATATATGAAAACTATCCATCAGCTGTCTGTCATATCTGCATGCTAACTTGTTTTTCATTACCTGTTTTAGATGGTAGTTGTGAACCAACCAACCTAACCTATACCCGAGGAAACCCTTGTTCCAGCTGATGCCCGCCTTGACACAAGCAGCAACAACCTATACTTTGACCTAAATACTGATACCAAAATTCCCCTGATTACTGAAATTCTAAAAGCTCACCCATTGTGCCATGCCATTACCTACAATCTAAACACCTTATCCACTCATGTACCCAAAATTTAACTGCAACAACTCTAGTATACCTTCAAGGAGGGTGTCTCCCGATGAGGCGCTCCTTGCCTCACTAGCCGGATTGAAAACCGAAAGGTGCAACTGACTGCCCGTAGACTCCTTCATCTCCTTGACCTTCCCCTACCCGACCACTATCCCGAGAAGGAAAGTTTTGACGATCCACCACCCAATGATGAACTCCTAGATGTTGTGATTGGCCTTGGATACAATGGGGGCTGACACAAATCAAACAATTCAAGAGAACCAACTTGGTTCCGTTCTGGAAAACTCTTATGACTATCATCTTCAGAACCTTGACGGGCATACACTTGGAACCGATGGATGATCTTTCTACTCCTTGCAACTGCTAGTTAGGGTTGCATATCATATGCACTTGGACTTTGCGGAGATAACTTTTGATGAAATAGTGAGAATGGTGAATGAAAAGGACACCTCCCATAGCAAAACGTTTACACCATTTCAATGGTTTCTGACAATGATCATTGAGGATGAACTCAAAATATCCCCTACCATACGTCGAAGACTTGATAATCCACAAATGCCCATGCAACAAATCAAACGATTTAAAAAAATAAAGGACATGTCGGGGATGTAGACGATGACTGTGCCCGTTGACCTGTTGCAGATGTTTGATCAGCAGACTGAGGTTGTGAGAGAGTATCTCAGAGCTCATTGGATTTCCCCTTCAGCGCAACCAGAACCGGTTGTGCCTACCCACGGGCAGTAGCACCAGGTGAGAGTCCTAGTGATAGGTCAATAGGAGCTCGAGAGCACAGGGGTGCCTCGAGCGGGGGAGAAGGAGCGGAAAAAGCTATTGAGAGGGGTGGTGGAAGTGGTGAAGGTGGTGAGAGACAAGAGAGCGAGGGTGGTCGTCCTAGTTCTGCATTCGATCAGTTAGATGTTAGTGACTTTGAGGCATCCACGAACGCTTCATCAGCAAGTAAGTCCTTATCAGAAAGAATAGAGACTGGCGCTTCTTCAAAATCATCATCAAAAAAGTCGTCCTCCTCTAAGTCAGTTCAACCAGAGGTTCCTGGTGAGTCTACATGCACTCGGCAGATGTCCGATCAACAGGAGAACATCCACCAGGGCTTATCAGAAATATCAGCAACTTTTAGTGACTTGTTGAGTTTTGAAAGGGACGACGTGGTTGTAGAGGAAGTTGTGAGTGAGAGTGAAAGAAAAAGAAAAGAATGAGGGTGAGGGATCTCAAGCCCAAATAAGTCGGGAAGCCACAACTGCTACTTGCCTTGACAATGTTTAGGTCGGTATTGAACAAGACGCTGGTATCCAACCAGTGCAAGCACCTATCCCCTCCATCCACTCGGCCTAGGGCCGTTTCATTCCACAGGAACATAGCACATACACATTCAGCAACTCAATTGGAGTTTGCTGGCTTTGAAGTCAATGGACTGCCTACCCCGTCCACAATCTTTCTTTCATCACAATCGAGTCTAGCGCCTACTCGTCCAGGTATACATATCTTTGCAAGAACACGATCTGCAACTGCGCATCTTAGTTATGTCGCTAGAACACTCGTATCGGCATCCCCTGGAGGTATGTTGCGAGTATCGAGTGGAAGTCCCACCATTGCCACCACTATCCTAGTGCTGACAGTAGGCCACAGAGTCTTCACGACTCCTGTGCAAACCTGGCCTCTTTCTGAACTTGGGGTTACAACCGAACTAAGACAATACATGGACTCCAAATTCTTCCATGTAAAGTCTAATTTAAAAGATTATGAAACCCAAAGAACCACAGCCCTTCAGAATCAACTCAACTCCCTTCAAACTCAAGTAACCAACTTAAACACCACTGTACAACAACTAGCCACCAAACCACCCACATTCATTGAGCGAGATTACACAATCAATAAACTCAAAGAACTGCTCCATGCCAAGCTAAACAGTGTTACCCAGCCCTCAACCAGGCAAACTAACCTTCTGATAGCACTACAAATCAGCAACCCCAAGCTTCCTCATCTAGCCAAAATACCTTCAACGATTATATCTTACAAGCCATCAATACCTTAACCACAACAATCACAAGGTTTGGGCAGAGGCTAGAAGTAGTGGAGTCCTCCTACAAAACTCACGCAGATTTATAAAAAAGGAGGCATGATGATCCTTAGGATCCAAGACATCATGAGGGGGAGAAGCGGCAGAGGATTCGGTGGAGATACATAGGAGCTCAAAGCTCAATCTTGCGTTTGGAAGCCGCTCCAGCATCAATGCCTCAAGCAGGGGGTAGTGGTGGTGAAAAGCAACAAGGTTGGAGTTTGAGTTCTTGGTTGGTCAAAGTGAAGGTCTTCAAGAGGTAGAGGACCCGGAAACCGCTACAATCCAAATCCCTGAAATCCAAACAGAAACAACCATTCCTCAACCCAAGCCTACCCTCCCAGAAACCTCAACCGCAAAAGCCAAAGGCTAAAGGCCTGTATCAGAGGAGGAGGAGCAACCACTGATTGACATACATAAGGCGTTCATAACCATAAACAAAGAACTTCTTGAGATTTTCCCTCCAGCTCAAGGGTAGTTCAACATTTCACCGATCGACCCGGTCAATCAGCAACATCAACAAAGGCGAGAATAGCAACAAAGTGAGTGTCCTATCCTAGAATGTTATCATGGAGGACCTAAACCCTTAGCCACTCACGAAAGAGTTATATCACAAAGGCTAACCATAGAAAACATCATGCCAAGGGAATCACTTCCAAAATCCCAACCTCGCTAGCCAACCTAGTGGTCCGTGTTACCATATCTAGAAGAAAGGATACCGCAAATCTACTCAGAACAACTAGCAGAGGTGGATGACATCTATATGCTTAACTCGCCACAACATGAAAGGTCTGTTAGGTTTGCCGCCATTTTCCGTGCAAGTCCAAAGGAAAAAGTGGCTTCCATGTTTCTGATCGTCAAAATTGACCTGGTGTATCTCCGCAACTTCATCAACTATCAAATGGTTCATTTTCATGTGACCAGGGCAAATAGAAATAGCTATACCTTCCACGAGGTTGAGTTGAGACATCTAAACTTGGCTGACATCACTCATCTGGATGACGAGCTGGCGTGCAAAGCCGAAAAGAACAGAGAAGAGCAAAGGGGGGTAGTCATAATAAGGGATTTCATGAGAAGAAAAATCAATCTCAGTCTACTTCATGATCTACAGTTGGGAGAAGAGGCCGATCTTGAAGAGTATGATGACGACTATGAGGGCACAGATGGATTCATAACGCCTACCTTCACAGGTGTAAAAGACTTCATCCGACTCTCAGAGCTGAATGCCTATTCCCATGGTACACTACAACGATGTATCTCTAAGTACCACAGAACCTGCTATAGAAACAGAAATGTCCAAAAGCAAGACTTGCTGGTCAAAATGACAAGGGTAGTTGATCTCAAAGGCTAAAGTTCAGGAGCGGAAAACCATTAGAAGTTAGGAGATACTTCTTGGTCAAAGGGGAAGATGATACATCCCTGTCCAGCACAAGGCTACAAAAGGGGAAGATGGTTAGTATATTATTTGTTTGTAGGCCTTGTGTAATTTTGTTATTTATATATTTGAATTAAACTAGTCTGGTTAGTTGTAATTGGCTTGGCCCACTTCCTATGTAATAGTTAGACTAGTTAGTTTTGGCCATGTGGCTATAGGGCCCATGTGCCTTGTTTATTTATAGTCTTGCAAACCTAGTTTGCAAAACAACCTTTGCAATATTCAAAGTAATAGCTGCTACACGTCTGTGTAATCTTCTAGCAAAGAGTTCATATTATTCAACTTGTATTCATACATAGTTCTTCATCTTCATACAAGAATCATCAAGTTAACTCATCTTATTTAACATCTTTGGACTTTCAATTAGTATCAGAGCCAATTCCTTGCCGAATTGGTACAAGAGTACCTATAAGTAACATCAAAGTGTGATAAGTCAAGTTCTAAAAGGTCTCTGTTCTTCATCTCGTAAAAACCCTAAAAACCCAGTTGGTCAAAAATCATCTTCTTCAAATCTTCTTGTTTTACAAAGTTTCTTAAGCATCTTAGACGCATTTGAGGTGGAGAAAACACGTGGTAGTCTTCTTTTTCAAAAACAAACAACATTTGAGTACCTATTTTGAATTTTCTTCTCCTTCAAGCATCTTAGAAGCATTTGAGCTGGAGAAAACACCTAGACTTTCAACAATATATAAATGTGCAAGTGACACATCAATAAGGCCGATTGGCGGTTAAGTAACGCCGGTAACCACCATCACCGGTAACCACCCACTAAATACCATTAAACGCCAATAACCACTAGCTAGAGCGTCTATATATAGGTGTGTAACTGTAATGTTTCAAACATCATGATGCACACACTTATACATACATACTGCACTTTCATTCTTGATGTGTTCAAGTCTGTTTCATTAAAAATACAAGGAAACACAAGGTAGTAACATTGATCATGATCTTGTGGGATTAGAACAACAGATGCATCACAAATCTAAAGCAATCGACCAACATAGGTCCTTTACATGGCCCGTGTAGGCCCTATTTTAGGATAGAATGTGTTATTTTTTATATGTTGTGATTTTAAATGTATAGGATCACGATTGGATACCTTATCAAGTCATATAAGTTGTTATTGACAAACACTAATTACAAGGTGAGTTTACTAGACTATTTCTCATATTTGCACCATGTGTGTTATCATACTGAAATATAATACATGTTGATTAATTATATGCATTGCTTAGCATACAACTTTGAGCAGTAGAGCTCAGATATAGTACAATATTGTGACTTGTGATTGTTGCCTTAGGGGCTGGCATAACTTCTTACTATATCTGTGGGCAAGGCTCCTATTTGACCACCATTTTACAAATCTTGACAAACTCTAACACCTCGTTGTGTAATATGTAAACCTTTTATCGTATGTTTCAGTTGTACATATGTGAATATCTTTTGAACGAACACGATTTTAAATGATGTACGCTTCAACTTTCCTTTTAAATATACTTGAACTCTTTAAATTGTATTCTATTTAAATATTAGTTTGATAAGTTGGGGCATTACATGAGACAAATCTAGAAAAAAATAAAACTTGTAGACTTTTGCTCTTATTCTCACTGGATCATCTATGTTACCTATTACCATATCACGATGATGATATCAGTGGTCTTTAAGGATATTTTTGATATTAGGAAAAGAAAAGGGATTTTGGATTTGGAGAGTTGAAATTGGAGGTTGATTAACTAATGAGATTTCTTCATAATGTGGGCCTTGCAAGCCCATATTAGGAAAAGAAAGGGATTTTGGATTGGGAGAGTTGAAATTGGAGGTTGATTAACTAATGAGATTTCTTCATATTGTGGGCCTTACAAGCCCAATGTTCCTCGAACAGTGTGGGGATCAGCTCACAGTAGTACCCAATTGAGTCTTTGACTTCATAACGCAATGGTGGACCACTTTCTGCTCGCCCACCCACTTGGTTGATGTGTCTAGTACCTCGGTTAGTAGCATTGAGCTGGGCTAGCTACCCTGCAAGATTATGTTGCGTTTTGATTACACCAACTTATTGCGAGATGCTAGGATTGCACTATCTAATGACTTTTGTGGATATGTTATATGCTTATGTTGATCTTTATGCTATCTTATGCTCACTAGCTTTTAAAGTTAATCCCCTCCTAGTTTGTATGCTTTTGAAGATGTGTATGATTGGTTGTGCTAGAGGTTGCTTTTGTGTTGTTGGGACACATTATGATTCGTGGGAAGGTAGGTCGGTATTGATGTTTGTAACACCCATTTGTAAAACAAAAACCCTGTTGGGTCGTTTTAGATAAAGAAAATATCCTATTAAGATTTCCGCTGCATGTTTATCAAACTGAATTAGGTTTGAATATAAGTTTTAAAAAGCGAAAATTTGACATTGAAAGCGCGGTGTTATAGACAACAAGTGCTTGGTAGTACAAAAGTGGTGCAAAAAACTACATAAAATATTCAATAATTTTGTGAAAGACTATGAGCTTCTCAGAGTAGACAAAAGAGTTATGCAGATAGGAAACGATCTCCATTGGAATTTCAAGTTGGGGTTTTTTTACTTTTGAAAGTTTCTCCATGGAAAGGGATTTTCCGCTTCCGAAAGAGGGGCAAGTTTGGCTCTAGGTACTTGGGACCTTTCAAACTTATTGCTCAAGTTGGGAAGGTGGCTTACAAATTGGAATTACTAGCAGAATTATCAACGATTCACAGTACTTTTCACATGTCGTAGTTACGAAAGTGTCTAGCTGATGAGTCAGGATTTGTGATTTTGGAAGATGTAACGATATATGAGAAGCTTAATTTTGTAGAACAATCTGTGACCATTATCGAGAGAAAGAAGAAGACTTTACGAAATAAAGTGATAGGAATTGTAAAGGTCTGGTGGAAGCACCACAAAGGTTCCGGTATACTTGGAAATTAGAAAATGAAATGAGATAAAACTTCCCAGAGTTTTTCAACAATTGGTTTTGGGGACGAAATCAAAATAAGTGGGAGAGAGTTGTAACGCCCTAATTCTATGAGTATTTAAGGTTAAAAGGGTTTTATTATTTAATTATAAATTATAGAATGACATGAGTTATAACACTACTAGAAAAACAGACCACAAAGGGATTTCCCACAACTAAATTCTATGGGAAAATTTGTATCGGATTTCCCACTTGAGTCTACAAGCACGTATATTCATTTCCCACAAATTTCCCAGGGTTTTGAAACAAAAATATTCTGAGGTAAAGTCGTTGGAAATTTTTAGAAATTTCCCACGGATTTTCGTCAAATTTGAGTTTGAAATCATAGGCAATGATTACAAAAGGATTTCCCACAGATTTTCAATAGATTTGAAACAGAATAATCTATATGAAAGTTGTTGGAAAAGTCATATAATTTTCACACAAATTTCCCACCGAATGGAGTAGATAACCAAATGTAAGAATTAAAGAGCGACTTCCCACTGATTCCAAGAGAATTCCGTTGAAAAATTGTTCGAGATATGTATAACTTTCCTAATGATTTCCCACGGAATTGAATAAAAGTAACCATTAAATAGCAATTCCTACATATTTCTCACTGAATTAAGTACAAAACCAAGTTAACCATTATGTTGGTCCCAAAGAGGGTGAACAAGCAACCGGTACAGTGCAGAAGGGGGGTTGAATACACTTTAAACAATTAAACAAATTAATCAAACGTATATTCAATTATCAAACAAGACAATAACTGTTATCACTCTCTAATCAAATCAACAGGATAATTTGATATTACAATGATTATAAACTCAACTCTCTCTCAACATTCTTGAATCGCAAACTAATTGATGATCGAATTTCTTGTTAAAACTGATTAACAAGAACTCTTGAAAACTCTCTCTAACTTTGAACTTACAAAGTTATCGCAACACACGTGTATCAAGTATCACGAACACACATACGATATGCAACTTATGCAGTCTTGCAACTTATGCAGTTTTCGTTGTGTATCGCCTATGTATTCATACACACAGTATGTAAACGTATCTGTTCTCGTACACACGTAAGAACATATGTAAAACCCATAAGAAGGTTTATACTTATACTTGATATATCTACGAGTAAATCGCAGTTTAAAGATATAACTTATCTTTTCTTTAAAACCATAACAAACTCCTTAATTAGAACATATCTAATTAATTCCGTTTGAGATTTCTATCCAACTAATAGATAGTTTAAATTAGGTTTAGATATCCTAACTTAAATGTCGTAGATATGGAGAGTTTATAACAGAATTTAGAAATTACTTAAATTCTGTAACTGACTTTTGACGCTGAGCTGACATACTCAGTCTTGACCTTGTCAAGCTGAGTTCTTGAATCTTGGGTTCTTGAATCTTTAAGTTTTCAAGTCTTCACTCTTAAGACCTATCTCAGCTTAGAAGTCACCGAGCTATCTAGTACTTACATAGAAAACTCTATATCTGTTTATACGCTGACTACTCAGCTTCAGCTGACCAGTCAGTCTATAAGAGATTTACATAATTCCTAACTCTTAACCTATCATCTATACATGGGACTAACAATCTCCCCCTATTTGATGATGACAAAATATTGAATCAAAGTAGGTATAGGTTAACAGAATTATGTTGAACCACTTTGGAACTGACCAAAGTTAGTTCTTGAAATAAGTATTTAACTAATCCATACTTATTCACGTATCTTGAACTTACAAGATGTTTATGTTACAAATCCATTATAAAACTTGTATTCTAAGTATTTGGATATACAACTACTTAGATACTGAACTTATCAGAATTAACTTAAGTTCTGAACTTACAAAACTTATGCTACTGAACACATCAGTTTATAATTGAACATATCAATCATCAGCTTAAACTTACAAAGCTGCATGTTTGAACATATCAAACATAATTTTAAACATATCAAATAATAAAACAGTTCAACATATCAAACATGAGTTTGTATTAATGAACATATCATTTACATTTTAGCTTAATATTTATAATTAGCTTCTACACACATAGTGCTTACAAAATCATAGAACTTAACTATTTAATCAATAGGATCTCCAACTTCTAACCACATATCATAACATTTAAGTTCCTATATTGCAGCTTTCTTGATAGCATCATTCACAATCTCTTCACCTTCTGGCATCTCTTTCATCTTAGTTTTTCTTGATCTGATTTTTTTGTTGAGATGATATCTGAATACTGAGTTCTGAGTTGAGTCATCACATAGAATTCTCAAGTACAGAATCAATTCCAGATTTGCCAAATGAAGATCTACTATCCTCAAGAAACATTTATTACCTTCCACATCAAGATACAAGAATCCTTCTAGCGGTTGAGTGATATAAGTGTTTTCTCTAAATTCAACTCCCTTTGGAACTTGTAAACCGATGTCTCTTTTAGCTCGCTAGCTCGCTGCTCTAACTCTTGCAGCTTTGCCTCGATTAAGGAAAGTATCAATTTCATCAGCAGGGATCTCACCTAGCTGGTCAATTCTAATGAAGATTGTCTTAAGCACATCAACTATCTCTTGTCTGATTTGACTCTTTTTCATCTGCTTGATAGATGTGGCTACGATCTTCAACTCTGAGAACCCCAACTTGTACAGACATCTCATATCTAGACCAATTTCTGGTTTGTTGTCTAGTACAAAGTTGATAATTACCAATTCTCCTTTTCTACTTAGTGTAATTGATTCAATCTTGTTATTAAAATGTGTTCTTTTATAACAATGCCTTAGATCCACATCTGAGTAGGGAATTGGGGCAGCTCTAGGTCCAGAATAGTCAGCTTCAGCTTCAGCTCTGGCAGCCTCAGCGTTAGCCTTTTCTCTTTGAATTTCAGCTTGTCGTTGCTGCTCTTTTATTTCCTCCACTGTTATGCCTAGTTCTTTAGCCATCTCTTGTAACATTTGCTCAGCAAGCATGTCACTAGCTTTCTGTGCTGCATCAGCTTCATCACTTGAGTCAGATTTATGTGCAACTAGTTGAGACTTACCTTGTTGCTCTGGCTCAGGCTCAACAATGATGACCTTTCTTCTTTTTGCTAGAGGCATAACACTTCTTTTCTTTCTTTTTACCATCTCAAACACCTTACTCTTCCCTTTGTCTATTTGTGAAGTTGGAACGGACTCAGCTTTAACAAATTTTGACAATTTAGCTTGAGGAAGGTTGGTGTGAACAGCTTGAGATGTTTCTTTATGTGGAGTTTCTGGTTGAGCTTGTGAAGTTGTGGTAATTTGGACTGTTGGAGCCTGTTGTTGTTGAGAAGGCTGATCTACAGTACTCATAAACTGATCATGAGCTTCTTCAAATTGTACTTCCTATGTATGCTCCCCCTCAACCTTATCATCACACTTCTTTGATTCTTCCTCCCCCTTTTTGTCATCATCAATAGGGGAGGGTCTAATTTTGAGCACAAAGCTTTCCAAGTTGACTACTAAAGTTGATAAATCATTAAGTTTGCGCATCAACTTGGCTTTATCATCTTTCCTCTTTTTATGCTGTAAAGTATAAAATGTATAGAAATAGGAGTTTACTTGAGAAAATACTCAGAGAGTATAAATAGGGATATGACCCTTGTAATAAGTGAGTTTTGCCATAATCAATGTTTAAGTGTGTGTTTTGTATTGTGTAAATCTACTACACACTACATTCTTGCATTACTCCATTCATACTCTAATCAGGGCCTAAGGAGTGTGATTTGATTCTGAGTTCAACATACAAGTTCAAGATTTTTGAAGAATTTGAAGAAAACCGAGAACACATTTTGAGATTTTTGGGTTTTCGTCAAATTTTGTGATTTTCGTGAAGATTATGGTTGATTGATGCTCGTTTGTCATTATAGAATCATTTTGGAGTGAACGAGATCAAATTAACAACAAAACAGAAAGCAAATCGAAGATTTTAGTATGTTGTGTGAAAAAGAAGTTTTGGAGAAGATCGTCTAATTCGATATCAATTCATTGTTGTTTATCAGAAAAATTGATATAGGATTGATTGAAGTTGATAGGCGAAGTGATCTGGGCAAGAAATATACAGATTCGTGCAAATTTGAAGAATTTTTGAATCTGAACGGGTTGAAGATGAAGGTACCGGATTTTGAATATGAATGTATCGGATTTAGAAGATGAAGTTATCGGATTTCATAAATCCGATTGTGTTTACCGGATTTGGTTTATGCGGATTTGAAAATTATCGGATTTCAAATTTGGCGGATTTGAAAGTGTCGGATTTGGCCTCTTCCGGATTTGAAAGTATCGGATTTGGCTTCTTCCGGATTTGAAAGTATCAGATTTTGCTTTTTCCGGATTTGAAAGTGTCGGATTTGCATTCTTCCGGATTTTGAAAGTGTCGGACTTTGAAAGTACCGGATTTGAGATTTGGCGGATTTAGGACTTGGCGGATTTGGGAAGATTTTCAATTTTCTTATCATTTTCTCCCAGCCAGGGGCTCTGCCCCTTGGACCCCGTTATCAGGGGCGCTGCCCCCGAACCCCCGTAGTTGTTGTGACTGTATTATCTATTCACCTTGATTCCTAAGACAAGTGTTTAGATTTTTTTGGCTGAGTCAGGAGTTCTCAAAGTTTCAGTTATCATTCTGATGTTTCTAGATTTGGTCTACTTTGGGTCATTGATACCATATGCTGAATGTCTAGTACCTTATTTCTAGTCATCCTACCCTTTCCTAACTGATTTTTGGTCCTTCTTTCTTAGTGTCACAAATATTTGGTCTCAAAACCAGATTTTGGCCATCTATTCCTTGTTTCTTTTGAATCTTGGTTATCTTATATCAGTCATTTCTGACAACCCAGATCACATTGTTGGTGAAATTGTTTGAAGAATTGACCAACATCAAATTACTTCAGGTTTTTGAGAAAAATTTGTATTACATGCGTATGCTCTTGAGTAAGGATGGATCCGACTCACTGATTATTATATAAAAGTCACCTACCCACTTATGTGTACCCAAGTTCTTTTGCACCCCTATGTCTTCCAAAAAATTTTTGGGACTTGCGGTGATTTGGTCAAGGTTGATTACACGGTATTTGGAGACTTACTTGACAACATTAATCTCCAATATCAGGTTACATCCAACACAAAGTTATAAATCTTCACGAATTCAGATCAAATCATTACCACTCCCTAACAATCGAGAGTGGTTCGGGTATCTACTCATGTCATACAACAAATGGAGATCTTTTTGACATGAATATGTAGGCTCCTCACCATCCATTTTTCCATATTTGTTACAACTGAATCTCAGAGTGATGTCCTTTATGCATGATGCTCATAATGTATCATAATCATCATGAGGGGGAGAATTAAAAAAATAAGTAAAGAAATTTTACATTGTTGATTCAATAGTTGTTGAGGGAGAGTAAAATAACATATTCAGAAGTTATTGTGTCTACTCAAGGGGGAGAGAGACAAAGAAACATCAGTCTATATCATGTCTAGGGGGAGTCAAGATTGTCAGACTTATGAAGACATGGGAACAATCTGAGCTACATTGTAGGGGGAGATAAAAAGAAGATTCTTCCCAACACATCAAAAGTGTTTATGCTTCCGCTGTCAAAAGCTCAAGATAAAGAATTGTTTCAGACTGATGTATTTGGTGGGACGCTACATCAAAAACTGCTTATATAATCTAAGGAAGACAGTCCTTAGGTTACTGGCGTTTACACTCCTATTTCAATACAAAGGGGGAGAATGTAAAGTATAAAATTGTATAGAAATAGGAATTTACTTGAGAAAATACTCAGAGAGTATAAATAGGGATATGACCCTTGCAATAAGTGAGTTTTGCCATAATCAATGTTTAAGTGTGTGTTTTGTATGGTGTAAATCTACTACACACTACATTCTTGCATTACTCCATTCATACTCGAACCACTTGGGACTAACATATGCAGGAGCTCAAACTGGGATTGTAGATAGTCCATAACGACTTTAGCATCGGTAGTCATCAGCTTGGGCTCCTCAGGTCTTCGTCTTACCTCAACTTCCTCATGTCCAGTGGAAGAGTGTATTTCCACCGTAGGAGTGGGTGTTGAGTATTCCTCAATAGGTAAGGATGTGGGTCCCATATCCAAAGGTTGGTGCTGACCTATGGAATCAAGGGAGCCAGAATGCGGACCCTGTAAACCTTCCTGGTTTATGAAAGGTTCATTGACAGGTCGTGCTAAAGTGTGTAAGAATAGAAGAGAAGAATGACCAAGTTCGTGAGGTATGGAAGTGGGGTGAGCTAGGCTTATTGGTGAGGAGGGGGGTAATTGACCCTGGGGATTGGTCAGTATTTCAATGTTACCTTCAACGGGCTGTGAAGGCACAGAAGTAGGCTCTCCCATGGTACTAGTAAGTATGGGCTGAGTAGACCCCATACCCGGTTTAGGCTTAAGGGTTGAACTGAGCCTAGAGGTTGGTACCTTAAGAGAAGGTGTTTCCCCCTCAGCTCCTGCCGGTGGAGGTATCAATGTGATATCAACTCCAGAGTCCTTTTGAGGTGAAGGACTACCTTTGGCAGTTTTCCTTGTATAGGTGTAGAATATATCCTTGGTAGCAGTGGGCTGATCAAGGTTGGCTGTAGATTGTAAGATAGATGGAGATGTGCGAGGTGGAGGAGAGGGGTTAGACTGAGTTGGGCTTGACTCAGTCTTATCTCCCAATTTTGGAGATGGAGATGTAAAAGAGAGAGAAGGAGATAAGGGTTGCGAAAGTAAACCTGCTGCACCTAGCAGTAGAGACTCGAAGCTAGGAAACAGACTCCTTTGCTCTGAACTCGAAGTGGTGGATGAAATTATTTGAGCACTGGGTCTGAGCTGAGTCCTAGGTTGATCAGCTTGAGGGGACTCAGCCTCAGAACCAACATCGTCACCTACTTCTTCCGCAGCTTCCTCCTCTGTCTTAGCTTCACTTCACTCAGGAGTCAGAAGCTGTATATACACCCTCATCTGAGCACTCATTGTAGGGTGCCCAGGGAAAATATCATGGGCAAACATTCTGTAGCTGAGAACAGGAGTAGGGATGGACTCATATTGAGCAGTATATCGTCTACCGAATCTGTCCTCGATGACCATGGGTAGAAATCTTGCGAAGGGTACAATGGTGTCCCTTATGGTCTTGGTCACCAATGACTTGAATGCCTCAAAGATCAACTCAGCGTAATCCACTCGTCGATCATAGAATAAGTTGTATAACAGTTGCATTTCAAAGTCATTCACATTATCCAGGCCTCCCACCTTGTATCCAAGGGAACGAACCACAGTGGATACCATAAATCCCCATGCCGTCTGGAAAACAGATTTCCGTATGACGCCAATAACTTGAGGATGACCCATTAAGGGTAAAACGCTTCGTGATATTTCCCTAGAAACCGTCGCTTCATACTGATTATGAATCTGGAGATGAAGAATTCGGCAGAGACAGTTTGCATCGACTTCTATCGCCACTTGTCGACTTAGGACTGTACCCCGTATAACCGGTTGTATTGCATCCAGTTTACGCGTATACCAGAATTCCGTGAGAAGTTGAGGGATGAGTACAGCAGGACCACGAAGAAATGCATGTGCCAAGGGTCCCTTGCGAATGTAGGAGACCCACTCCTCATATCCCCTACCAATTTTGGACTTTGGAATGTCGATACATGTGATGACATTGTTTTGTTTGTAGGTGGGGAGTGCGTTGTTCTTGAAATTTCTACCACGGATCATTTGTTCAGTTAGATTAAGAGTATAACCCTCCATGAAATCGAACTTATCGTATTGAATTGTACTTAGCAGTGGTAAGAATTAGCACTGAGCAATGAACTCTCCACACAGCAACGTTAGGGTTTAAGAGAAAAGAATATTTCTGAAGTTTAAACGAAATATGATGAAAATTTTCTCTTATTTATACCTTTTCAATGTGAGAGAAAAGTTACCGTTAACACAAGGTAATAAATATGACCGTTACCGTAAAAACTTCTACGTATTTTGTTACAACGGCTACATTTATTGTTAATTACTCAAACGCACACTGTTATATTGGAAAGATATTTTTATCAAAAAATTTCTAAACAACTGACGTTTATTTACCGGACACACCGTAAGTATTTTGGACTTACCATTTGTTAGGACTAACCTAGACATGTGGAACTGACCACACTTTGGAACAGAATACTCAGCTGATCCTGACTGTTCAGCTGAGATGGAGCACTTAGATTCAGATATAGCATTCAGCTCAGATGAAGCATTCAGCTCAGATTGAGCACTCAGCTCAGATTGAGCATTCAGCTTAGATTGAGCACTCAGCTAAAATTTAATAGAGATAAAGAGTGGAACATACCAATTAAGGGTTGAGCATTCCAAGATTGCCGAGTAGAGTTGTAAATCTTGTGCCTTCAATTGGTTTCGTGAAGATATCCGCAAGTTGATCTTCAGTCTCAATGAAGACTAACTCTATCTTTCCCTTTTCTACAATATCTCTGATGAAGTGATGTCTTATCTTAATGTGTTTGGTTCTTGAGTGAAACACTGGGTTGTGTGTAATAGCAATATCACTTTGATTGTCACAAAATATGGGAGTCTTTGAATAATGTAAATCAAAGTCCTTCAGCTGATGTTGCATCCACAGTATTTGAGCACAACAGCTCCCTGCAACTACGTATTCAGCTTCAGCTGTTGAAATTGCCACTGAGTTTTGTTTCTTGCTCGTCTAGCTAACTAATTTTCCACCCAAAAGTTGACATCCTCCAGTAGTACTCTTTCTATCTAGCCCACATCCTGCGAAGTCTGAATCTAAGTACCCTATCAGCTCAAATCCTGATCCTTTGGGATACCACAAACCTAAGTTAGGTGTTCCCTTCAGATATTTGAGTATTCTTTTAACAGCTAGCAAGTGTGATTCCTTTGGATCAGCCTGATATCGTGCACAGACATATGTAGCAAACATTATATCAGGTTTGCTTGCTGTTAAATAGAGTAATGAACATATCATTCCTCTATATGTAGTCTGACATACAGATTTCCCATCAATGTCCTTATGTAGCTTGACATTGTGTAACATTGGAGACTTTGCGGGATGGCTTGAGTCTAATCCATATTTCTTAATCAGATCAAAGACATACTTACTCTGATTAATAAATATACCATCTTCTTTTCGATAGATTTGAAGTCCCAAAAAAATAAGTCATCTCACCCATCATGCTCATTCTGTATTGATTGGACATTATCTTAGAGAACCAATCACACAGACCTTGGTTTGTTGAACCAAAGATAATGTCATCCACATAAATTTGAACCAGAATGACATGTCCTCTGTTCTTTCTTATGAATAAAGTTTTGTCAATACTTCCTCTAACAAAATCATTTGAGAGCAAATAGGTGGACAGTGTATCATACCAGGCTCTTGGAGCTTGCTTGAGTCCATACAAAGCCTTGTCCAACTTATAGACATAATCTGGATGTTTAGAATCAATAAAACCAGGGGGTTGTTTCACATAGACCTCCTCCTGTAGTGCTCCATTTAGGAATGCACTTTTAACATCTATTTTAGACACTTTAAAGTTTTTGAAGGCTAGAAACAACCTTATAGCTTCAATCCTTGCAACAGGGGCAAAGGTCTCATCATAATCAATACCTTCTTCTTGTCGATACCCCTGAGCTACTAACCTTGCCTTGTTTCGAATCACTACTCCATCCTTGTCCATTTTATTTCTATAGACCCACTTAGTGCCTATAATTGTTTTTCCTTTGGGGGCTGGGACAAGGGTCTAGACCTTATTTCTTTGTAATTCTGTCAGCTCCTCTTGCATAGCTTCAATCCAATCTTCATCTTTTAGAGCCTCTTTAGTCTTCTTTGGTTCCATTTGAGATAGAAAACTAGAGTAGGCAGCATAGGTTGCATTTGCTTTAGATCTAGTTAACACACCATCTTCAATGTTCCCAATGACATCATCAAGAGAATGATCTTTTAATACTCTGAAAGTTGTAGTGGGAGACTGAGGTTCTGGATCTGAGTCAGAGCAGTGTCTCTTAGGCTGAATAGGACTTACTTCTTCAGTCTGAGTAGGAATTTGATGATCACTTAGATCTTCAATCTGACATGTACCTGATGATTCACCGAGATTCTCAGGCTGATTATCTTCAATGTTGATAATTTCTTTCGATGATGCACCTTTGTCAGATTTACTATCATCATCATCATCAGAATCATCCATAACATACATGGGATTTGATGTGAGATCTTCTTTGTTCCTCTCAAGCTCACTCAGACTAACCAGGTCAGCTTGAGCTCTGTTGGATTTATCAATACTTGTCTCATCAAACGTAACATGTATTGACTCTTCAATTACCTTCCTTTTAAGATTAAAAACTCTGTAAGTTTTGGAGATTGAAGAATATCCAACAAATATACCTTGATCAGCTTTGGGTTCCAACTTATGGAGCTGATCTCTTTGGTTTAGCACATAGCATGTTGAACCAAAAATGTGGAAATATCCAAGGTTGGGTTTTCTGCCATGATACATCTCGTAAGGTGTTTTACCATGTCTTTTAACTATAATCGATCTATTCTGAGTATAGCATGATGTACTTACAGCTTCTGCCCAGAAGCTCAGCTTGAGCTTTGCCTTACATAGCATGGTTCTGGCAGCTTCAGTTAAGGTTCTATTTCTTCTTTCAGCAACTCCATTTTGTTGTGGAGTTCTTACGGATGAGAAATTTTGGTTAATTCCTTTTTCTTCACAAAAGCCTTCAAGATTTGAGTTTCTGATTAACTCATATGCAGCTTCACTTTTGGCTTTTAAGAAGACCACCCAAGTGAATCTTGTGAACTCATCAACAATCACTAGAGTATACTTTTTGCCACTTAGGCTTGGGGTGCTAATAGGTCCAAATAGGTCCAAATACAACATATGCAATGGTTCTGTAATTGAAAATTTTTGTTTGGACTTGAAGGATCCCTTATGATGTTTTCCCATTTCACAAGCTGAGCAGAGTTTGTCTTTAGCAAATGTGATCTTAGGCAGACCAGAGACTAACTCTTTGCTAGACAACTTGTTAATATATTTGAAGTTTAAATGAGACAGTCTCTTGTGCCATAACCAACTCAGCTTGGGAGTTAAGTCGGAATACAAGCAGGTTTCAGTTGAAGGATCTGCAGACTTATAGCATTTTCTTTTAAAGATGGGTGTTTGGGTGATTTCTTTGAGTTTTCCAACATTAAACTTGGATTCAGTTTTAGGGTCATAAGATGTAGATAACCTTTCAATTCTTTTAGACAGTTTGTCTAATTGGTTTTCACTGACTTTGGACTTACCTTTCTCATCTTTATGGTTACCTTTATTTGGTGAAGTCTGATTTACAGACAGCTTCCTGTTTTTAGACATCCTTTCAGATTTGTCTTGAGAGTTATGTCTTTTTGAGTTTACGTGAGATATTCTGTCAAATACAGTTGTTCTCATAGGATTGTAATCCAATCTTTTGAAAACTGACTTACAGTTTCTGTTGGATCTGGAACATTCAGCTAGATGGTTTGCATGAATAACCTGAGGACTTTGGGTTGGTCTCACAAACTTATTGGTTTTGACCTGTTTCCCATCCTTGTTTCTTAAGAATGTTCTTGGGAGTATATCATCTGATTTCATCGTTTTGTCTTCAAGACAGACTTGATCTTCGATGATTTCAGCAGCGGTACTATAATCTCCCCCTAGCACTGCTTTTACTTGATTTGGTATCTGCTGGTTAATACACTTTTCTGCTTCTTTTGATGACTTACACCAAGATTCACAGATCTTTCTTAGATTGTCAGATTGTTCATTTGATTCTTGCAGTTCTTCACTTAGAAGTTTGTTTATATGAAGCTGACATTCATAATCACTTTGAATCTTTTTACCAGCATTTAAGAGAGTTTCAGAGTGTTTAAGTTCATCTTTTAATTTAGAAATTTTAGTTTTCAAACTAGATTGAACTGTGAGAGAGGTTTTGAAATCATTCAACAGATAGTTGAACATAAGACATTTTTGTTCATCAATGTAAGAGCTAAAGTTATTTACCTTATACATTGAGGCAGGATCCAAGTTACTGGTTTGTTTACTCAGCTTAGCCACTTCTGCTAGATCCTCATCAAAGGAACTGTCTTCTAACTCATAGTCAACTTGTTCCTCTTCCTCCTCAATGGCCATCAAACACCTATCTGGCTCATCATCATCTAAAGTAGATGATTCAGTATCCCAAGTCTCAGCAAGAAGACCTTTGGTGTTTTCATCTGGCTTGCCTTTGAGTCTTTGATATTTCTTTTTATACTTATCAGCTCTGTAGGCATTCTTGTCAGCTACTGAAGTTGATTCTCCCTTCTTGACTCTACACTCAGCAGCTATGTGTCCTATCCTTTGACAGTTATAGCACTTAGCTTTCTTAGGATCAAAAGTAGACTTACCACTTTTGCTTCTGTAAGATTGACCCCTTCCTCTTCTGATCTTTCTAAAGTTTCTAGCTAACATTGCCATTTGTTCAGTAAGAGCATCCATCTCTTCATCATCTGAACCGGAGTTAAGACTTACCTCCTCAGATTCAGATTCAGAGTCGGTCTCAGCTTGAGACTTTTTAGATCCCTTCCTTTTCTTTTCTACAATTAATGCAGATCCAGCATTATTGATAGATTCTTTTAGTTGTTGCTGGACCACTTTCTTCTGTTCCATGATCTGTTGATGATTTAGAAGGAAACCATAGATAGATCTGAGATCATATTTTCCTAAGGTTCTTCCATCATGAAGTGCAATGGTGATCTCATTGAATTGTTCTGGTAACACATCCAAGAACTTGAGTACCAACTCATTCTCATCTTTCTTGACACCTACCAAGATCAGATCATTTAACAAGCATTGAAATCTGGTAAACAAATCTGCGAGAGTTTCATTCTTTTTAGCAAAGAAAGTTTCATAAGAACGACTTAGATTTGTCTTCTTATGATGCTTGACCAAGTCAGTGCCTTCATACGTAACCCTGAGAGTATCCCACATCTCTTTTGCAGTTTGGCACCCAGCCACAGTATGCAGAAGAGGATTTGTCAAAGCATTTGCTATAATGCTTTGTGCCTTGTCATCAAGGTTGAATAGTTTATGATCTTCCTCAGTCCAAGATGCTTCAGGCTTGGGAGTTTCTCCACAGGGAAAAGTTTTGTCAGTGGCAGTAATATGGATCATTGGTATGATTGGGCTATCTTGAATCACGGTACTTATCCTGTGATCCACGGACTTCAGATATAGCATGGCTCTAAACTTCCACATAGGATAGTCAGTGCCATCAAAGATAGGACACCCTTTTGCTGCCATTGTTGGTATATGACTTGATTGCTTGCTAGTAGACATCTTAACCTCTTGACAGCGGATCTTGATCTTCAACTTATGAAGTAACTTGCTCTGATACCAGTTGTTGGTCCCAAAGAGGGTGAATAAGCAACCGATACAGTGTAGAAGGGGGGGTTGAATACACTTTAAACAATTAAACAAATTAATCAAACGTTTATTCAATTATCAAACAAGACAATAACTGTTATCACTCTCTAATCAAATCAACAGGATGATTTGATATTACAATGATTATAAACTTAACTCTCTCTCAACATTCTTGAATCACAAACTAATTGATGATCGAATTTCTTGTTAAAACTAATTAACAAGAACTCTTGAAAACTCTCTCTAACTTTGAACTTACAAAGTTATCGCAATACACGCGTATCAAGTATCACGAACACACATACGATTTGCAACTTATGCAGTCTTGCAACTTATGCAGTTTTCGTTGTGTATCGCCTATGTATTCATACACACAGTATGTAAACGTATCTGTTCTCGTACACACGTAAGAACATATGTAAAACCCATAAGAAGGTTTATACTTATACTTGATATATATACGAGCAAATCGCAGTTTAAAGATAGAACTTATCTTTTCTTTAAAACCGTAACAAACTCCTTAATTAGAACATATCTAATTAATTCCGTTTGAGATTTCTATCCAACTAATAGATAGTTTAAATTAGGTTTAGATATCCTAATTTAAATATCGTAGATATGGAGAGTTTATAACAGAATTTAGAACTTACTTAAATTCTGTAACTGACTTCTGACGCTGAGCTGACATACTCAGTCTTGACCTTGTCAATCTGAGTTCTTGAATCTTGGGTTCTTGAATCTTTAAGTCTTCAAGTCTTCACTCTTAAGACCTATCTCAGCTTAGAAGTCACTGAGCTATCTAGTACTTACATAGAAAACTCTATATTTGTTTATACGTTGATTACTCAGCTTCAGCTGACCAGTCAGTCTATAAGAGACTTACATAATTCCTAACTCTTAACCTATCATCTATACATATCTATAGTTTGTCTCATCAAATCTAATTATTCTAAACATGGGACTAACACATTAATGACCACTAAAACCTACTAAGCTTCCAATTAACTCGACTTTTGTATGAAACTAATATAACCTAATATGATGTTATACAACTTATTAGTCAAACAATGTCATATTGTTCATGTACGTGAATTATAATCAATATTTGTCAATTATTGTAATACTTGAAACCAAATACGTCAATCATTACCAATATTAATGAATCAAATGCACAACCGGTTCAAACAAGCCGTTCGTAGTCATCATTGATCGTAATTTGTTCACTTGTCACGACATGTACGTATGTAATCCGACTGAAACATGCTTTAATCGCTTCTTTTTACACATGAAAACCTAATTTAACTAAAGATCTTATTTGAAATCACAAGCCGAGATCTCGTATAACACTTATGATCCATCAAAAACAATTACATATCAATATGACATAATACTTATTAAAAAAATATCAATCTTATATTAGTATAACACATTTTTAGTTATGTTTTAAATTAAAATTTAACAAAAAGGTTAATATGAATAAAAAACAAACAAATTATATCATATGAATTACTAAATATAACATATAAAGTACAACAAAAAATTCCTAAAATTTTCACCTTCCCAACACTTTTTACCTCCCCCGCCCCAAAAAAAAAAAAAAAATTCCCCCCATTCTAAATCTAACCCAAACCCTTGTATAACTTTCCGTCTCTTTTTCAAATTTCCCGAATCAAACAACCCTTCACTCAAAATTGTCTGGCTCAAAGCATCTCTACATTGAACAGCCCTTGTCCCAAATCGATAGTTCTCTCCTCACAGCTTCTCAATCAGTTCTCTCTTCACCAAATTGATGGTAGCGATTTTACGAGTTCATCATAAGAACTGATTTTGGTGACTTCTCTCACCAAATCATCAATTTTGTAGCTTCTCACCGGTAGCGATTCTGGTAAGAAACTACTTTATGGCTTTGACGGGTTTTAGAAAAATTAATTTTTACAAATTGAACCAACTGCTAATCATCCATACACAACCATGTTAAAGTTCTTGGATTGGTTGTATCCTCGGAAAGAGATTCTTTATTACTTAGTGTTTTGTATTTTATTAACACCTAAGTGTCATAACTATTCTTTTTTTCTCTTAGCAGTAAGCTGTTTTGTATTTTGTTCACACTCAGATTTGTATTTTACTATGACCCTGGTCATCAACTGAACACTATGTACATTGGGTATTTTTAATGATGCTCATTTATATGTACATTTGGTCATCAACTGAACACTCTATTCATAGACATTGTTGTGTTTCATATAAAATTATTTATATGTCTTCATTATATATATATATATATATATATATATATATCAAGTGCATATCAACATATTTTACATCTTAATTTTAGTTGCTTTGTAGAAGCAAGAATTAGTAAAATATTATTTTTGGTACTTTATATAGGAAGCATACAAGAGGCATGTGATTGACAAGTATGGGGAGGACACTCATGAACACTCATACGATGAAAGCATATAGGAGGAATGTGTGGGAGGGCGTAAGAAAGGGAGATTGTATAGGTTAGATAAGCATGCAGATCCAATATTCCTCTTCACCGGTAAATCAAGGTCATCTAGTAGTAGATCCTTTGTTAAGGTTGCAGGGTTTTTTGTTCATCTTTAAATTTTTTTGTCTCTTAATTATGTCAAGATGGGTTACTTCCAACGAGTACACCAATAACAAAACAAGGTTGCTCTAAATCTATTTTTATTATATTGGTGACAAGGAGTAAAATGACTCTTAACATTCAAATGATGCATGAACCGTTGTTCGTGTGTGTGCGTTCTAATGGTCTCGTTAGAATTGATTATTTCCTATCATTTATTCTATGTGTGTTCTGATGATCTCCATGAATTCTTGAGTTGAAACTTATTTATTTGAAAATAGTTGGAAGGTAAAAATGTACCAAGGGGTTGTGTCGTTACTACTACGGTACTACATGGGAATCTAACAAATCAGACCACATAATTAAACTTAGGTTTATTTGAATTTCAAATAGAATTCAGTCAAGTTATTGTTTAGCATATGGTTATGATGTTTAGTATAGATTGTGATATTCTTATGCAAATGGGTATGCTTTAAATGGGTCATGGACTTGTAGTAAATGGGTCATGGATCCACACTTTTATTTATTTATTTGAAATGGGTCATGGACTTGAATGAATTATGGGTTAAAATAGACTTGTGTTAGATTGGGTTAGTTGACCCGTTAACAATTAGTTTGTTCTTTATGTTCTTAGTAATGATTTTTGAAGGTGTAAAGATTAACACAATTGGTGGAGGATATGCAAGAACGAGAGGAACAAGAAAAAAGGGATAGAGAAGAACGTGAAAAGAGAGGGAAGAAAGTGAAAAAGAGAGGGAGGAGCTTGCTCGGAAAGAAATAAATAAGTACAAAACAATAATGGATGAGAAGCTTGCCTCTTTCTTTGAACGCTATTCAAATTCCGACCCTTCATATGATCGCAAAACTTTATTATATGCTTTATATATTATATAGTTAATATATTATTACCGAATCTTATATAATTTGGAATTATTATCCGGCCTTCACAACATTGCTATGAAAATTTTACCATCGGGAGTTGATATTTTGCGAAGTTAGTATCCGATGTTTTGAAACTTTACTAGGGGACTCATTGTCAAGGGAATATACTATCGGATATTATTAGTTTTAGAAATAGTTTACATAGTTCGTGTATTGAAACATTTAATTTATGAGAATTCTGTTACAAATAAGTGGGAAATACCTTCTTAATATTTGTTAGAAATCTGTGGGAAATTCCATACAAAAATCTCAATAATATCTGTTGTAAATTTGTGGGAAAGATGGGGTTGCAAATCCATGAGAAAGGTGGCTGTTACAAATCCGTGGGAAGATGTCCGTGGGTAATTTGTAGGTAAATATGGCCGTTGTAAATCCGTGGGTAAAAATGGCCGTTGCGAATCCGTGGGTGAAGATGGTTGTTGCAAATCCATGGTTAAAACAACAGTTGCAAATTTATGGGAAATTTTCCAACTGATTTCCCATGAACGAAATCCGAGGAGAATCCGTGGGAAATCCGAGGAAAATGGGTTTCTCACGAAGGTTTTATCCATGATCAAATTTCGTGGGAAATCCGAGTGAAACAGCCTGTTCTCACGGATTTCTCACAGATTTTTCCGACCCAAAAGGGGCATTGTTTTGTAGTGTAAAAATTAAAAGTAATGAAGTATAAATATATATAGAAGGGTTTTATTATTATTTAATGCCCTAATCCTGTGGACAGTGTATGAATGTTCTACATGGGTGTGTAGGATTAGGTTTTAACACTGCCTTGGTTTGGAATGTTTGACCATGTAGAGGTGGCCGTGTAGGCACACACGGGCCATGTAGATTTATGGCAGAATGCTCATTTCATTAATTTAGAGCTGAGAATTTATTTAATAATTAATTATAGGTGATCACTATGCTTATATCATTATTAAACTACCCTTGGAGATTAAATTGAGATCATATCAAATCATACTAACTTTCTTTTATGTAATCATGTTATGCATGGATGTGTTGCCTTATGTACTTGTGCTCTTTGCACATTTGAGTAATTGTGCTCGGTTGAGCATTTGAGAAATTGACTCGGTACCGGGTTCAGTGTTGAGGTTCTTGTATTTGTTATTAGGCCTTTTGAGAAATTGACTCGGTAGTCGGTACCGGGTTCAGTGTTAAGGTTCTTGTATTTGTTATTGGGCCTTTTGAGAATATTATTTATGTAACCATTGTGCTTACATGATTGTTGAGTATGCTCACTAAGCAATTTACTTATGAGTGTGTTCTTATGTTTTATAGGAAGCATAAAGAAAGATAAGGGCAAGGCCCCTGTGACATTCGGCAACAAATTTCCCAGGTTAGCCATTAGAAATTCTAATTTTAAGCCTAGTATGACTAAAAATAGTATTTATGATTTAAATACATCCATAATAATATTAGATTTCATAGAAATCCCGCCTATATGGTTAGAACCTTCCGGAGCTCGAAAAATTGAATTATTAAAAGTCAAGAATTACAAATCATGTACAATAATAAAAATAATATCAATAAAAATAATTAAATAAATCATAATAAATATAAATAAGTTAAAATATAAAACATATAAAAATAAACTCATAAAAGTAATTAAAAATTTGTAATTAAAAGATTTAAACAAAATCAACAATTATACAAAATTTATTTAAACAAATTACACTTAATTATTCAAAAAAAAATAAAATAAAAGAAAATCCCACTCCACCTTACCCCCCCCCCTCATAATTTTCTTGCCTACTTCTCTTCCCAAGAAACACCTTTTGATTTCCCTCATGTCCTATATAATCCCCCTTTACTCTCCTCATCATTTCCTTTACCACCACACTCAATCTCTTCTCTTTTCTCTCTTCTCTTTCACCACCAAAAATCTCCCAAGAACAACAAAAATTGTTCTTCTTGTGAAGATCAAACACTTGATCAAAGAAAAGAGTTGGTAAGATGATCATATAACACTCAACTCTACTCTTCTACTCTTCTACTTTTCTTTTTTTCTTCTTTCTTTTATTTATTTTCTTTGTTGTTCATCTTATTTCTTTTATATATATATATATATATCATGTAACTATAAACATCCAACCAATGTTGTAAGAAGCACATGAAATGTGCATCATCCTACCATTGTTGTATGAACTTAATCAACTAAAAATCAAGAAAATAAGACTTTGATCATGCATATGTTTCATCTTAATAAATGTTGTAAGGAACACATAAAATGTGTATCATCCTACCATTGTTGTAAGAACACATGGATTATCAAAGCTTATACTCATACAATATGATTATTCATGAATATAAACATGTTATATTAAAGTTATGACCCATAAACAAAAAGAATAACAATAGAACTCCCCATTTATTTTTGTTATATCTGGAGTTCTAGGTATCAAAATCAGTTGATTCTTTTTTCTAATCTTAGTTTAAAGTGTTACCTTTCATTTAAACATGGATTCACTAATTTTCATCAACGTTTGATCCTTCAAACATATTTAAAAAAACACATATGTTGAATCTGGAAATCTGACAGATTTAGAAGGGTACACTTTAGACGTGTGTAACTTACTCATTCTTGGGTCAAAATACGTCTAGGTTTTTTTAAAAGTTTCATATTTGAACCATGGTTAATTCCCATTTTAAATCATGTAAAAACAAGGTCGTATGAGCCCTAAACAGACGTTTTAGTAACAATATGTCATCCAGACATTTATCAGTGGACATCTTATACACTTTTAATTATTAAAAATACTAAACATGGATTATAAATTCTTATATTTACACTGGACATTCTAGAAACATGTATTAAGATTATATTAAAATATCAAGCCTTAATATGACTTCTAAAACACAATTTTTAATTTATAAAGTTCAACTTAAAGAACTGAAAATTTCAGTGAACACTTATGAATTTTGGAAAAATAGAAACAACCTTTAACTATTTAATAAATAAGTTAACAACAAATAAATAATACAAAATAATAAATAAAATAAGTCTGATAGAGCTACATACCTCTTATATTAGGAAAGGAGCTTCGGTAGGAACAAGAAATCCTTATGAGTAAACACCTTTGCATACCGAGTGAGTAACATAGCCCCTTTTTACCGTATTTCATATTATTTTTGGGGTGAAAGCAAGTGTATACATTTCATGAAAAGTTTATTGCCTATCTTCTTATATATTTAAAATATTATTTTGATCACTTATGGTATTATTGTTTGATGTGCTTGGGTTATCGTTGTAAGGCCCTTCGTTGGACATTATCCTTTAACTCCGCTAGTGAGCCGATGGTATTTGTAAGTAGCGCTATTTGGAGATTCCGACGTCTCCCATTTATGGTTGACGAACTATAGATGTACTTTACCACTACTAACGTCATTTAATATAGGCGTTAGGTTTATCATGGGCAATTGGTTGTCGGCTAGGTTGGATAATGGCTCAAGCAACCATCATCATAGTCTATTACTACCATGTGCAACGTATTGGGCAATATATAATACATCTTCTATAATTCATGCATACTTTTATTTTATTCCAAAAACCTCCATCAATTATTTAAAAACTTTTCTCATTTAAAAGATATTTTGTGCATATATTAAAAATCTATGAACTCACCAACTCTAGTAGTTGACCGTTTTCTTTCTTTTACCCGTGCTTTCAGGTGATCGTCGTTAGGTACCTTGCATAGAAGCATGATGTGTGGCATCTTCATCTTCATCGTCACGTTTTATAAAAACAATATCTATTTTATTTTCACATCGTACAAGACAATGTCATTTAAATTATTATTCGGTTGTGTAACTTTTATTTATGTTTTACCCGAACTACTTATTTTTGTTAAGTTAATATAATGGTTATTGTCTATTTACCTTGTGCGATGATATCTTCTGTTGTGACACCTCGTGTTTCCGCTTTAGCGGGGTGTGACAGATTTGGTATCAGAGCCTAAAGTTATAGAGAATGTTGTTTTCCTTATGGGGGGAAAACACCAACTATAACCAAAGGTTTATAAAAATGATTTTCAAAATAATTTTGTTTAAAATGCATCAAGTGTATTGATAATATAATTAAGTTGAGTACCACATTGTTATACCTCTATTAGACAAAGTTTGATCACCTATGTCTAATTTAGCTATGTACGATATGGGAGTTAGGTTAGCTATAATAAAAATATACTTAGAAACATTTTTCATTTATTTTCTTTCTGGAGCACGATTATTGTGTGTGTGCATAATCATGGCATATCATAAGTACTTGCATATATTGGCACACTTAGTAACCAATTTTATATATATCGAAGTCTGTAATGTCATCATTAGGTTGACACACTAAGATTACATATTCTTTACCCATGGAGGTTAGAATAGAAACTTAGTGGGAGAGTCCCCGAGTTTCACGACCTAGTGTATTATCAACACCAACTTCCTGTGGAGCATGTGTTAGGCTCATGGCTAGGAAAAGATTCTCCTTACCAACGAGAGTGACCTCGTGACCATTTCATTAGGAGGGAGAGAACTGCTGATTTAGGGAGCACATAGAGGCACCCTGAGTAGTAACGGGAACTATCGTAAGGACATTAAGGGTGACCCCCAAAGAGGGAAGGTGGGTACAAAGCATATCACTAGAACGGAGTATTCATCATACTAGTTTAGACCACCGACACCATGTCCTATGTAAATTTTCTATGCTCTCGGAGTCGCAACACCGTGAAGTGTTAAGAGTTGTGGGTACCACCATTGCAACAAGGAGGGCCGTGTAGATGATGTAATTATATATGTGCTTGGGAGGATATTTTTTATAGTGATGGTGAGATTGCTACTAAGTATGATGGTAAGCTAGGGTTGTTTTTAAGGAGATTGAATTAGTGAAAGATTTGGAGTTTCTTTCGATTATTAAACTTGGTGGTTTATTTTGATGATTTGTTAAACATTAATCACTTGATGTCTTTTAGGAAATCATTTTGGTACTTTTGGGAACTATATGATTGAACATGTGTTGCTTAAATCACGTTATGAAATGTATGATTTTAAAATTTTACATGCATTGCTATATGATTGAACGGGAGTGTTAGTTGTTAGACCTTATATCTTAGGATCACCATAACCTAGCTAAGTAGAATTTGTACAAAGGAGAGACCCGAATGTGATTACTAGTATGTTTCTTCTGAACAATTATAATGCATCAATGCTATCTGACTCTAGAATATATAGAAGCTTCGTACCACTAGTTTTTAGGCCAAAGCTCAATCTAAAATTTCAAATATTGAAAGAGGCCTATTTCATGGAATTTGCTAATGGACAAGAATTCAAGACTAGAGATATAATCACTAACTGTACCTTGAACTTAGCCAGCAAAAACTTTAACGTAGACCATACCAATCAAACTAGGGAGCTTTGATGTAGTTGTTGGTATGTATTGGCTATCCAAAAATCAAGCTGAAATATTGTTGTGCAAAGATCATTCAAATTCCACTATCACAAGACAAAACGCTTGTCGTATAAGGAGAAAAGACCAGGAAGAACGTCAAGGTGGTATCATGCATGAAAATGCAAAAATATTTAGGAAAGGACTATATCGCATTCTTCGTGCACGTTGTAGAAACGGAGGTTTAGGAAAAGCACATTCACGATTTTCCAATCGTTCGGGATTCTCCCAAGGTGTTTCCGGATGAATTACTTGGATTACCCTCAGTTAGACAAGACAAATTTAGATTGATTTAATCCCTGGAGCCGTGCCCGTAGCAAAGGCACCATATCGGTTAGCCCCGTTGGAAATGTAGGAATTCTCTACACATCTTCAAGAGCTTCTCGACAAAGGAATTATTCGACCAAGTACCTCACCATGGGGAGCCCTAGTCCTATTCGTCAAAAAAGAAAGATGGATCGCTACAAATGTGTATCGACTATCGGGAACTCAACAAGTTAACTATCAAGAACCGATACCCTCTCCCTCGAATCGATGACCTGTTCGACCAACTTGAAGGCGCCAACTATTTTTCAAAAATCGATCTTCGCTCGGGATATCACCAGTTCAGAGTTCACGAAGAAGACGTCCCTAAGACCGCCTTTAGAACCCTCTATGGACATTACGAGTTCTTAGTTTTGCCTTTTGGGTTGACTAATGCTCCAGCAGTATTTATGGACTTAATGAATAGGGTCTGTAGACCATATTTAGATAAGTTTGCAATAGTGTTCATAGACGACATTCTCATCTATTCGCGACGCAAGGAAGATCATGAGCAGCATTTGAAATTAATCTTAACACTACTCAAGGACCAAAAGTTGTATGCCAAATTCTCCAAGTGTGAATTTTGGATCCGAGAAGTACATTTCCTTGGTCACGTAATTAATTCAAACGGAATTCATGTCGATCCAGCAAAGATCGAAGCAATCAAAAAGTGGGAAGCACCAAAGACGCCAACCGAGATTCGACAATTTCTGGGTTTGGCAGGATATTATAGGCGATTCATCGAAAACTTTTCACGCGTGGCTCAACCATTAACGACTCTGACTCAAAAGGATAAGAAATTCATTTGGGGAGATAAGCAAGAAGAAGCCTTTCAAACCTTAAAGCAGAAGCTATGCAACGCACCTATCTTGTCATTGCCAACTGGAACAGAAAACTTTGTGGTCTATTGCGACGTATCACACCAAGGGTTGGGATGTGTTTTAATGCAAAAAGACAAAGTTATCGCCTACACTTCGAGACAATTGAAGGTTCATGAGAAAAACTACACTACTCATGATTTGGAGTTAGGAGCGATAGTGTTTGCACTCAAAATATGGAGAAACTATTTATATGGCATCAAGTGCACCGTCTACACCGACCATAAGAGTCTCCAGCATATTTTTGATCAAAAGATGCTCAATATGAGACAAAGGCGATGGGTAGAACTACTCAATGATTATGATTGCGAAATCAAATATCACCCAGGCAAGGCCAATGTGGTAGCCGACGCGTTGAGTAGGAAGGAAAGAGTAAAACCAACGCGAGTACGATCATTAGGAGCTGTTGTGCAAACCAGTCTGTAAGGAAGGATCCTCGAAGCTCAGGAGCAAGCATTAAAAACAAAAAATCTAAAAGAGGAAAACCTTCGTCATTTGGAGCACAGATTCGAGATTGGAACTGATGGAGTACGTTACTTCGAAAAGAAGGTTTGGATACCCAAGGCGAATAACATAAGGTTAGCGATAATGGATGAGGCACATAAGTCTAAGTATTCTATTCATCCCGGAGCCGATAAAATGTACAAGGATTTGAAGGAATACTATTGGTGGCCCGGAATGAAGAAGGATGTCGCCCTATACGTGGGGAAATGTTTGACTTGTGCAAGAATTAAGGCAGAACACCAGAAACCCTCTGGATTACTGCAGCAACTAGAAATCCCGGAATGGAAATGGGAACAGATAACTATGGATTTTGTGACTAAGTTACCCCGATCCGCTAAAGGGTACGATTCCATCTGGGTAGTAGTAGACCGGCTTACAAAGTCAGCACATTTGCTACCCATTCGTGAAGATTACAAGATGGAAAAGCTGGCACGAATCTACATCAATGAGATCGTCATGCGTCATGGAGTGCCCATCTCTATCATCTCGGATAGGGATAGTCGCTTCACTTCCCGATTTTGGCAATCACTTCAGAAAGCATTGGGAACGCGAGTCAATTTAAGCACCTCTTACCACCCCCAATCAGACGGACAATCGGAAAGGACTATTCAAACGCTGGAAGATATGTTACGTGCTTGTGTGTTAGATTTTGGTGGGAGCTGGGACTCGCATTTGCCACTGGTTGAATTTTCATACAATAATAGTTATCACACCAGTATCCAGTGTGCACCCTATGAAGCATTGTACGGACGCAAATGTAGATCCCCGCTCAGCTGGTTGGAAATCGGAGACCGAAAATTGTCCAGACCAGACGTCATACAGGAAACCACTGATAAGATAAAGATTATCAGGGAAAGGCTCAAAACCGCTAGGGACCGACAAAAGAGCTACGCCGACAATCGCAGGAAACCCCTAGAGTTTCAAGTTGGCGGTAAAGTTCTACTAAAGATATCACCTTGGAAAGGGATAGTGCGTTTTGGGAAAAAGAACAAGTTAAGTCCCAGGTACGTTGGGCCATTCGAGATAATCGAAAGGATTGGACCGGTAGCCTACAAGCTAAAACTACCACAAGAACTGAGCGCAATCCATGACACGTTCCATATGTCGAATTTAAAGAAATTCCAAACGGAGGAAACCTTAGTCTTACCCTTAAAAGATGTGCAAGTTGATGACCGGTTGCACTTTGTAGAAGAAGCAATAGAAATCCTTGACCGGGAGATCAAAAGACTAAGGAGAAGCAAGATCCCCATCTTAAAAATTCGTTGGAACTCAAGGCACGAGCCTGAATACACTTGGGAGAGAGAGGATTATATGAAACTCAAATATCCGCACCTCTTCGTCAAAAAGCAAGAACAGGACATCAACGATTAATTTCGGGACGAAATTCTTTTAATCAGGGGAGACTGTGACATTCGGCAACAAATTTCCCAGGTTAGCCATTAGAAATTCTAATTTTAAGCCTAGTATGACTAAAAATTGTATTTATGATTTAAATACATCCATAATAATATTAGATTTCATAGAAATCCCGCCTATATGGTTAGAACCTTCCGGAGCTCGAAAAATCGAATTATTAAAAGTCAAGAATTACAAATCATGTACAATAATAAAAATAATATCAATAAAAATAATTAAATAAATCATACTAAATATAAATAAGTTAAAATATAAAACATATAAAAATAAACTCATAAAAGTAATTAAAAATTTGTAATTAAAAGATTAAAACAAAATCACCAATTATACAAAATTTATTTAAACAAATTACACTTAATTATTCAAAAAAAATAAAATAAAAGAAAATCCCACTCCACCTTACCCCCCCCTCATAATTTTCTTGCCTACTTCTCTTCCCAAGAAACACCTTTCGATTTCCCCCATGTCCTATATAATCCCCCTTTACTCTCCTCATCATTTCCTTTACCACCACACTCAATCTCTTCTCTTTTCTCTCTTCTCTTTCACCACCAAAAATCTCCCTAGAACAACAAGAATTGTTCATCTTGTGAAGATCAAACACTTGATCAAAGAAAAGAGTTGGTAAGATGATCATATAACACTCAACTCTACTCTTCTACTCTTCTACTTTTCTTTTTTTCTTCTTTCTTTTATTTATTTTCTTTGTTGTTCATCTTATTTCTTTTATATATATATATATCATGTAACTATAAACATCCAACCAATGTTGTAAGAAGCACATGAAATGTGCATCATCCTACCATTGTTGTATGGAACTTAATCAACTAAAAATCAAGAAAATAAGACTTTGATCATGCATGTGTTTCATCTTAATAAATGTTGTAAGGAACACATAAAATGTGTATCATCCTACCATTGTTGTAAGAACACATGGATTATCAAAGCTTATACTCATACAATATGATTATTCATGAATATAAACATGTTATATTAAAGTTATGACCCATAAACAAAAAGAATAACAATCTGGCAGATTCTGATGCTAGAACTCCTCATTTATTTTTGTTATATCTGGAGTTCTAGGTATCAAAATCAGTTGATTCTTTTTGCTAATCTTAGTTTAAAGTGTTACCTTTCATTTAAACCTGGATTCACTAATTTTCATCAACGTTTGATCCTTCAAACATATTTAAAAAAACACATATGTTGAATCTGGAAATCTGACAGATTTAGAAGGGTATACTTTAGATGCGTGTAACTTACTCATTCTTGGGTCAAAATACGTCTAGGTTTTTTTAAGAGTTTCATATTTGAACCGTGGTTAATTCCCATTTTGAATCATGTAAAAACATGGTCGTATGAGCCCTAAACAGACGTTTTAGTAACAATATGTCATCCAGACACTTATCAGTGGACATCTTATACACTTTTAATTATTAAAAATACTAAACATGGATTATAAATTCCTATATTTACACTGGACATTCTAGAAACATGTATTAAGATTATATTAAAATATCAAGCCTTATTATGACTTCTAAAACACAATTTTTTATTTATAAAGTTTAACTTAAAGAACTGAAAATTTCAGTGAACACTTATGAATTTTGGAAAAATAGAAACAACCTTTAACTATTTAATAAATAAGTTAACAACAAATAAATAATACAAAATAATAAATAAAATAAGTCTGATAGAGCTACATATCTCTTATATTAGGAAAGGAGTTTCGGTAGGAATAAGAAATCCTTACGAGTGAACACCTTTGCATACCGAGTGAGTATCATAGCCCCTTTTTACCGTATTTCATATTATTTTTGGGGTGAAAGCATGTGTATACATTTCATGAAAAGTTTATTGCCTATCTTCTTATATATTTCAAATATTATTTTGAGCACTTATGGTATTATTCTTTGATGTGCTTGGGTTATCGTTGTAAGACCCTTCGTTGGACATTATCCTTTAACTCCGCTAGTGAGCCGATGGTATTTGTAAGTAGCGCTATTTGGAGATTCCGACGTCTCCCATTTATGGTTGACGAACTATAGATGTACTTTACCACTACTAACGTCATTTAATATAGGCGTTAGGTTTATCATGGGCAATTGGTTGTCGGCTAGGTTGGATAATGGCTCAAGCAACAATCATCATAGTCTATTACTACCATGTGCAACGTATTTGGCAATATATAATACATCTTCTATAATTCATGCATACTTTTATTTTATTCCAAAAACCTCCATCAATTATTTAAAAACTTTTCTCATTTAAAAGATATTTTGTGCATATATTAAAAATCTATGAACTCACCAACTCTAGTAGTTGACCATTTTCTTTCCTTTACTCGTACTTTCAGGTGATCGTCGTTAGGTACCTTGCATAGAAGCATGATGTGTGGCATCTTCATCTTCATCGTCACGTTTTATAAAAACAATATCTATTTTATTTTCACATCGTACAAGACAATGTCATTTAAATTATTATTCGGTTGTGTAACTTTTATTTATGTTTTACCCGAACTACTTATTTTTGTTAAGTTAATATAATGGTTATTGTCTATTTACCTTGTGCGATGATATCTTGTGCTGTGACACCTCGTATTTCCGCTTTAGCGGGTGTGACAGCCCCGGCTCCATGATCAAGATTGATGGCTCCTAACTATTGTGAAGTGTTTTATGAAAACTTATATAAATATTTTTAGATGTTTTGTAATTAAACTAAGATACACTTTGCTCCCACCTTTTGTGATCATCATACTACTTATAATTAGTATTAAATGTTTTTATTTTAAAATTTTGGGTCTTTACAAAATTGCCATCGCCTTACCATTAAAAAACCCATCACCCGGCACTACTCGCCATAGTTCCAGCCCTCCACTACCACCGCCGGTGCTCCACCTTGTCCTCAGCAGGTTCCTCCTCACCTCATATGCTCTAATTTTGAAGATTTTATGTTTATGGGGTAAACTATAGATTATTTTGGTGATTTGTTAGATTAGTTTTTTTGATAATTTTAGATTAGTGGGTTGTTAATTGTTGGAGTAAAAAATGTTGTTGGTTTTGCTAATTTTATAGATTGTTAAAGTATAAGTGTTGATAATTGTTAGATTAGATGGTAACAATCTAGTGTTTTGGTGTTTTGATCTTGCTAATGGTTTATATTACAAGATTAGATTATAACAATATTTTGTTATGGGTTATTGATTTTGCTAATTGTTTTAGATTAGATGACAACACTGTTTTTGGTTTTTCTTATGAAGTTAATAACATGTTGTAGAGTAAATTACATAAAAATACAATAAACTTTGTCTTAACTATCATTGTATACAACTAACTTTATTTTTTTTAAATAATACAATCAACTTTTATAATTCTCCCATTGTATGCAAGTTATTGTATATTATAGAAATTATGAATAAGTTTATTGTATACAATGGTAGTTAAATACTAGACACACAAAAAAAAGTTGTTTGCATACAGTGAAATAAATTTAAAAGTTGGTTGTATTATTTTTAAAAATTTAAAGTTAGTTGTATACAATGATAATTAAGACAAAGTTAATTGTATTTTCATGCATTTTGCCCTATGTTGTATGCATGGTTTAAGGTTTTCCTTGTAGGTGTTCTTAGAATCTTTGGATTTCTTCTAAAGATCTAATGTATTTGTGTTTTATAGATTAGGTTATTAATCATAAAGATTGTGATTTTTGGGCTTTGGATTAGCACATTACCTTTGTGTAGTCTGAATTGATTTTATCACATTGCCTCCACGTGCTTTTAATTACAATATTTTATTTAAAACTTAATATTTTTATGAATCTCTTTTCGGGTTTAGTTGTTGAAACTTTTCGGGAGCCATTAGAAGTGTAGTCTTGAGTTGTAATCACTTTGAAGGTTAGATCAATGGATTCTATATACTAAAATTGGAATATGATGAGTTAGTTTGGTTTTAATGGTTTCTACAAGTTGCTCTTGTTTCTCCTTTGCAATATCATTTACTCACTATCCAAGTTAGTGTGTATAATTTCTTTCTATAGGTTGCTTGTGGTTCTCCTCTGTACTTTTTTGTCTGTCAATTATGTGTTTAGTTTAGTTTAGTTTCGTTTAATCCATTGTTGTTGTTAGCTTAGTTTGATCGATTGATTGGTTGGTGCATTTGATTTGATATGTATATTAGTTTTTCAATATGTTTAATAGACCTAACATGTTTGTTCTATTATAAGGTTTAATTTTTATCAACCGGTCAATTTGGATCTGGTTATGGTTTAACTTGTATGAGTCAAATGGGTTAATGTATAGCTCATGTTTATTTATTAAAGTCTCGGGGTGAGCTCCATTTTATAAATGATAAGATAATCGGTCTTGAAAAGACTATGGATATAGTATTCCTTGTGATTTGATTATATTGTTAGTAATCCCTATCATTGATGTTGGTTTTTGACATATGTGTTTTGTTATAAATCATTTTCTTTGATGTCTTGCTTAAGCAAAGTAAGAGAAAAACCATCGATTATGATACTTCATAGAAGAAGTTGTAACAAGTTGTTTAGATTATAATGTGTAAATTATTAAGTTAAAAAATTAAGGGTAAATTGCATGAAAATATAATAAACTTTGTCTTAATTATCATTGTATACAATCAATTTTATTTTTTTTAAATAAATACAATCAACTTTTATAATTCTCCCATTGTATATAAGTTATTGTATACAATGAAAATTATAGAAAATTTGATTGTATACAATGGTAGTTAAATACTAGACACATAAAAAAGTTATTTGCATACAATGAGTGAATTATGAAAGTTGATTATATTATTTTTAAGAATTTAAAGTTGATTGTATACAATGATAATTAAGACAAAGTTAATTATATTTTTATGCATTTTGCCCATAATAAACAATTACAATACATCTTAGTTGACTTTTGACCCATTTAACTTATTATCTAAATTAATGACTATAATCCCTTCCAGTCAAAACACTCTCTCAAGCTAACATAACTTCCTATCCACATCAACACAATTTCTAAAACCATGCTATGTTTGTCTCACTTTACTTGCTTGTAACGAGGTATAATTTGTCACGTAAGCATTTCTTATGAATATGGTAGTTTGGTACGTTGTTAATTTGGTTTTTCGTTTCTTGCTTTAACTTATAAGTTTACTAATGTACATATTTATTTTGTAGCCCAATGATGTTGACACAATTCTTGGTAACCCAAAATTTAGCCCAACAATTTCAAAAATAATTCGATCGTTGTCGACCCAAAATGATGCTATGGGAAACGAGGAGGGCGACGATAAAGACGAGTAATTTATTGTGTAAAAACTTAATGGTGGTTTGTGTGTTTTATATAATATGAAGTTTTTCATCGTTTTCTTTAATTGTAGAACTAATATAAATACATTATCTGTGTTTTAAAAAAAAAGACAAATAGAAGCGACTTTAATTGTGACGACAAAAGGCAATAGCAACAACCTTAATAGTGAAGACACCAATAGCAACAAATTTTGAGCAATAGTGAAGAAGCACCATCAATGACTCAATACCGGCGACATGTCGTTGCTAAAGTCAATAGCCGTGACATTTCTGACTTTTAGCACCGACAAATGTCGCTGCTAATGCCCTTTTTTGTTGTAAAGTAAGGCATATGTATAAGTTTGTTATGATCATAGATGTAGATTAAAAAGTATATGTTAGCCATTCAAAAAATGTTATTATTTACAAACTTATTTAATCATATAAAACTACTATGCATTTTTTGAACCGATATTAAACCTTTGCTTTCACCCTTAACTTATACAAATTTTATTTAATATCATAAAATTACTTATTATTACTATTAATAGTAGTTCACAAACATGGTTTCTAAATCTAAAAATCAATTACAAGTATATAGCTTAATGGCCCATGTATAAACATAAAGGGTGAATAAATTAATTTTACACATTTATGGTGTTAAATATTATTAACATATATAGTAAAAATAATTTTAAAACATACATAGGGATATAACCGAAACCGACGGGGAAAACCGAAAACCAACATAAACGGGGCGGGGGCGGGGAAACCTGGTTTGTTAAACGGGGATGGGGACGGGGACGGGGACGGGTTTGATGATCACCGCCCCGATTACCTGACATACCCGATTATAATTTAAGATTAACTATATATATATATATTAATATACATAAAATTTATTATAAATATAAAATATACAAATCTTTATACACTTTCACACAACTAAATTTTAATCGTTGTCTTTATTTGAATTATTTGGTTTTGATATTTGGATGCATTTAAAATCTTTAAGACCTTAATTTCGGTTAAGATATGTTTGTATTCGATAATGTCATGTAATTTAGTATAATCATTTTCTAAAACTCGTGGTAAAATCTTAACGGTGACGATCCCCGTAGTGAAAAATCATAGTTTTAGGTTACGGGTATCTCTGCGATAAAAATTACCTATTTAATCACATGTTTATATTAAACGGGGATACCCGTTTCCCCGCGGTTTTCCCCGGATCCCCGAAGGGGATCCTCGTTTAATCCCCGAGATTTTTTAAGCGGGGACAGGGGGACCAATCCCTGCCCCGAATCCGCCCCGTTGTCATTCCTAAACAGAAGCGACTTTAATTGTGACGACAAAAGGCAATAGCAACAACCTTAATAGTGAAGACACCAATAGCAACAAATTTTGAGCAATAGTGAAGAAGCACCATCAATGAATCAATACCGGCGACATGTCGTTGCTAAAGTCAATAGCCGTGACATTTCTGACTTTTAGCAACGACAAATGTCGCTGCTAATGCCCTTTTTTGTTGTAAAGTAAGGCATATGTATAAGTTTGTCATGATCATAGATGTAGATTAAAAAGTATATGTTGGTCATTCAAAAAATGTTATTATTTACAAACTTATTTAATCATATAAAACTACTATGCATTTTTTGAACCGATATTAAACCTTTACTTATTATTACTATATATAGGGTAGAGATTAAGTAAAAAGAAAATTAAAGTAAAAAGGGTAAAAGGGATGATTATTTGATCATTTTTCGGTATATATATCAACTGATAATCGTTAGTTCATCATCTTTATTGATTAGAACTAGTTCTTCATCAATTTCTTTTTGATGAATCCAACATATTCATCACTTTTTAAATGAAAGCATTTTGTTCATCAACAAATTATTCCAAAATTTTGTTTTCAAAATCTGTATTTGAAATAAAAAATAAATTGATGAAGAACTAGTTTTAATCAATAAAGATGATGAACTAACGATTATCAGTTGATATATATACCGAAAAATGATCAAATAATTATCCCTTTTACACTTTTTACTTTAATTTTTCTTTTTATTTGATCTTATCCCTATATACACAAACATATATATATATATATATATATATAGGCATATTGTTTTATACATTAAAAAATTAATGGGTTTAGTTCACTAATTAAATGTATACAACTTATGACATTTTACTATTACGTGTATGAGACTTTAAAGTTTTTTTATTATGTTTTTCGAATATTTAGTTTTGGCTATATATTGTGCTTATTAAACTTTATAAACTTTTACATTTTTATTTACTTTTTTATGTACCAAAATACATAAAACGTAACAAATTTAAAATTTAATACACAAAATAAAACTTTTAAATTTCGATATACATAGCAAAATGTGACCAATAATCAATATCTCCTATTAATCTGCATATTCTCTTATAAGATTTTCTTTATATTGATTTGCAATCCATATCTTTGGGTTTTATTTGTTTAAAAACCAATCCAGATACTGTCTTAAGTTAAGTGGTTAAATTAAAAGTTAAAGCTATGTTTAATTTTAACTATTTAAAGTTAAAATTAAGTTTTTATTTTATTAAAAGTAACGACTAAAAATTTATTTTGATTAAGTGAAATGTTAAGATTCTTTGAGTTATTAATAAGGTTAGTCTTTTATTATTATTACTAGACTAAATGCCCATGTGATACACGAATTGTTTTAAACGATAATAAATATTAAACATTAATAAAAACGTATTAAATAATAATAAAACGTGAATTAAATGAGAATATAAAAAATGACAATGTACGACATCAACACTCTAACCAGCTGTGGAAACATCGACGGGAGTGGGACGGCAGATTTGACGGCAGAAACGTGGTATCATGATACGAAGAGACGTGATTGTAATTCTTATGTAAGTCATCAATCATTATTGTTACAATTAATGGTAATAAAATTAAACGTTATTGGTTATAATTAAAAAGAATTTAAAATGATTCTAAAATATTTGAGAATGATAAAACTAAGAATTTGGTTAATTATGATATTTTGAAATATTATAAAGGGTAAATATAATATTTGTAAATTAAGGTGGACAAATACGATTTTATAGGATTTAATAAGGACATTTATGAAATTATCTTTAATAATTTTGACTCTATAAAGTCAAAGTTGATTTTTTGAATTTAAGTGAATGAATGGTCAAGATTAAATATTTTTTTAAATGAATGGTTCAGATTATCTAATAAATTTTATCAAATTAGTCTTTTATTTATATTAATTAAAAGATTATTAAAATATCTTTTTTTTCACTTTTTTAGTCATATATAAAGATTATATTTGTAAACATAGAAATTAGAGTTATCGTGATCGATATTATAATATTTCTGCTCAAAAGAACAAATGATGTATCTCTTTACCTTATGTAATTATGTCTAGATGGAGATCCTTCTAAAAGTCAATATAGGAACTCAGTGATGTGATCCAAGATGATGTTACATTGTATAGGGCTTAAAAGGTCTCAAAACTTTCATAAGTGATTCATTCTTGACTACAATAATTTAATTGGTTAACGAAATTCCAAAATGACCGCTTTACATTTGCTTCACGTGCCTAAAGATTGGTATATTCCCTAAAATATTTATTATTATTAAATAACTATAAATAATAGATTAGGGTACAAGTGAGAACATAAAAGCCAAGCCTGTGCAGCCACTAATAAGGCCAAATCCGTTTATACAGTAAACCTAATATAAACTATATAGTATACACGGTAATAATGTATCTCCTTATTTTGAGCAGGAGACAAGGATTAAACGATCAAACTGTATCGAACTCTATGAACAAACTAGAAAAAAAAGACTATTCCTAATGATATCTACATATTGTGAGCTTGAGATAGCATAAAGGATGTAAACGTACTTAGACCGTGGCAACTTGGTCACTAACAAAATGAGAATATATATATCTCCACGTGCTTAGTACATTGGTGTTGAGACAGATTAGAAGACATGTATATTTCATTGACTTTATTAAGACAAACAATCGTAGCTTGAATGAGAGGACAGTGCACTTCGTGTAAGAGGTTTTTTACTTGAAATATTGGTAAATGATATGTCCGTTTAGAAGGAAAAATGATGCACATGGTGTGGCCACATAGTGCTTAAACCCCATACCCTGGTGGAAGATAAGCTTGAAAGTGTCAACATTAAAGAACAGTACTGTTAACTGAATGTATCATGTGTTCTAACTTTGCAATTGGTTAGGAAGTATTAGGGTAAGAGAAATGAAATTGCATGCATTGATTAGTAAGAAGTCAGGTAGGGACTTGTCAAATTCTCCACCCTCGATCATCACATTCAGAAGATTTGAGTTAGCTTGAAATTGAGTTGTTACATATGCAGGAAAATAAAGAAATTTAGACATGGCGTCATGTTCCTCCAACCATTGAAATAGTAGATGTTCATAATTTAGAATGACATACATCAAAGGATGACTAAATAACAGATTCGGGTTGATTAGAGAGAAGTTTAACTTGTATTCGTAGCTATCGTGTGTGGCATAAGGAGGTATTTTAAATTATTGCCTTGACAAGAAATAAGCAATTAGAGATACGAGGCTATAAGACCATGTTACCATGATGACCTAGTTAGCAATGCCAAATAGAATGACTATATATGACATAAGAGGGCAGTAGCGAATGCACTTAATTTGGGCCGAAACTGGATAGAGATCACTAGAAAATTATGAGGATCACACTCGATAAAATTTATTACCAGTGCTAAAAACAGGAACATTAATTGAACTAGTAATAATACCCGGTGACAATTTATAAGGTCCAAAGAATGATAACTATTGGATAACTGTCTGTGCCACATATTAGAAATTAGCAGGTATAAAGGATTCATCACTAACAAGAACAATATAACAATGTGAAACTATCATATACCTATATCCGATGTAAGATGAGAAGAAGTGCAAGTATCAATATAGTATTTCAATCCTCATATAGAATGAGCAAATCCCGTTGGTCCAAAGTCATAGTTTAGCATAATAATTTCATAATCAACTTAAAACAATTATGAAATTATCGTAGCCTATAACTTTAAAATTAAACTATGTTTAGTCTTCTATGTCCCAAACATGTGCATGTACAATCCATTGATTGCTCCTTCACTTTAAACCTGGATTTAAGTCAATTTGTAACAATCCACGGTCAGAGTTATGGTCTAGACTCGTAACATTGAAAATAGGAGGGATCCCTTGTTATATAGGAGGGATCCGGTGAGAACAATTTAAAGTAGAGAACGGTGAGAACCCTTGTAGGCCAAATATTTAAGATGTCTACTTGCTACCGTGTGTATCCCTTATTATATAGGAGGGATCCGGTGAGAACCCTTGCAAGCCAAATATTTAATTAGATAAATAAGAGATATAAACTTAAGATACCTTAATTAAACCAAGTTTAATATTAGTCATTAAATAAAGATCATCCAAAAGTTATAAATTGTTCTTCAAGTTCTCATTTTAAAAGGTATTCTCATTTGATCATGTCTCTCTCTCTCTCTATATATATATATATAGAGAGAGAGAGATGAATGTTCAAATGAGAATGGAAGACTCAATCACAGCGGTTTATTTTGTAAGTGAAATTCATGAATGAAGAGCGTGAGGATAGAGTGTGGCAAGGTACATGTGATAAATTCATAGGTGAGCATTGGAATTGAAGTATAAGAAATTGGACGGTTGAGATTGAGTGTCTAATTCTCATTTAATTTCTCCCTCTCTATATATACATATATATATATATATATATCTCGAGGTTGCCTGTTTAATGCTTACCACTATGACACCGGAGCTCCAAAAGGGCTTCAATGGTCGTAGCGCGTATGATATGATTGTGCAGTTGAAGGAAATGTTCCAACAACAAGCACATCAGGAACGGTTTGAGACAATGAGATCTCTCCTCACAATCAAGCTGCAAGAGGGTACTAGTGTCAGCAAACACGTCTTGAAAATCAAGTCATATGTTGACCAGCTTCAGAGGTTGGGTTTTGAAGTTCAGAAGGAGATGGTTGCTGACATCATCCTTAGTTCATTGACCAGGGCATATGAGCAGTTCATTACGAACTACGTCATGCATAACATGAACAAAACCCTAATGGAGTTGCATGGCATGCTAAAAAATGTTGAGGAGAACATGGCCAAGCACAAAACTCCTACCTCTAGTGCCACTTCTGTGTTAGCCATCCGTGAGGGTGGAGTCAAGAAGAAGAAGGGGTCTTCCAGGGCCAAGGGTAAGGGTAAAGCAATTGCTGAACCTAACCTGCAACCAAAGGGAATACCTCCAAAGCTCCTGCTCCTAAGGCTATGACGCTCGAAGATGCGACCTGCTACCAATGCGGTCTGAAGGGTCATATGAGGCGTACTTGTCCTATATATCTGGATGAGCTGAAGAAGCTTAAGGCCAAAGGTATTGGGCCTTCAGGTATATACATGATTGAACTTAATTCAACTTCTTTTTCTAACTCCTGGGTACTAGATACGGGATGTGGATCTCACATTTGTACAAATGTGCAGGGTCTAAAGGAAAGTAGAAAGTTGAAGAAAGGAGAGCTGGACCTGATCATGGGCAACAAGCATGTTGTTGCTGTGGAGAGGATTGGAAGCTATGAGCTGTCTTTTCCTTCCGGCTCCTCTATTTTATTTTTAGATTGTTGCTATTCTCCTAGTATATGTAGAAACATTATTTCTTTTCACACATTATTTAAGGATAATTTTGATTTTAGTTTTAATAAAGGAGTTAATATACACACATATATATATACACATATATATACACACACAATATAATTATATATACACACACAATATAATTACAAGTAAACTCGTTACATGTACATATGGTGTGTATTTATATTCAATGGGTTTTGTTCAATATAGTTCTTATTAAAATCATAGTTTCGAGATATAATTTTTAGCTATTAGATTTTAAGATCAATGATCTAGATTTAATCTTAGATAATAGTTAAAATTGATATAAGGAAGGACAATTCTGACTTTTTGCATACTGGTTCTCACTTTCTCTTTCCTCTAATTTATTTAAAATTAATTATCTCACAAACCGTTAATCGTGAAACGAAACCAATTATACCGTTACAATCCTCGTGTTTCCCTCTTTTATTAGAGAGGTCACTTGATATACTTTTGACAAACTTTTTTTTTCATTTTGTTAGGTTGGACAATTTTATTAATATATAATCACATGTGATTCATAACAATATTGCATGTGTTGTTTTATTAATTTTTTTATGTTCTTAAATTGTATATCATTTAACGTTTATTAATTTTGAATGTTTGCTTAAAAAATCAACGTTTGCTTAAAACCGTTTACACATGTATGTGCATATTCAATTTCACCCAATCCATTTGCATTGTCTACCTATGAATGCATATATTGTGTACTAGCAACACTCTATCCCCTCTATCAAAGGTCCAGATGTGTTCTTCGAATTCGATGTCTTTTATATTGGTTCTCATAATAAGAATGGTTCTCGTTTGAACAATCTCCTATGCAATCATATATGATTGAATACCAAATCTCATGTTTTTTGGTATTCAATCACATTTGAATCTGTACAAACTCTCGTGTGATTCTGTACAAAAACACATGTGATTAAATATGCAATCATATGTGATTGAATATCAAATCTTATGTTTTTGGTATTCAATCACATGTGATTGAATACGCAATCACATGTTACTGATTCTGTCAAATATGTGACATAAAAATGATACATTTAATCAAATCATCTATAATTATGTGCATGTATAAGATATAGATAATCACATGTGTTATGAAACAACTAATAACTTAGAATCACTTTCAATTGTTGATTTTTTGTTACTAAACCATATAACTTTGCCGGATTATCAAACACCAAACTATAATTTTATAAAGACTATATTGATCACACCTTTATGAATCACATGTGATTATAATTTAATAAAATTTAAGTCCAATCTAACAAAATGAGAAAATATTTTTTTGTCGAAAGTATATCAAGTGACCTCTCTAATAAAAGAGGGGAACACAAGGATCGCAACGGTATAATTCGTTTCATCTAATGATTAACGGATTGTGAGATAATTAATTTTAAATAAATTGGAGGAGAGAGAAAGTGAGGACCAATAGTTAAAAAGTCATAAGTGTCCTATTTCATACAAATATATCAATTTTGATTATAATCTAAAATTAAATCTGGACCATTAAATCTTTAAATCTAATAACTATAAGTTGTCTATTAGGGCTGTATTAAACATTTCTCTATATTCAATATACATATGGTATGTATATTTAAAGTATACATTATCTATGTATTCTTGTATTCCTTTGGTTAAAAATAAATAGAATTGCATACTCAATATTTGGAGGGATCCTTTTGACCAACCATCACTTTGTACACATATTTAACATTTTGTAGAACAAGCAACAAGAAAGGATGGGTCCACCCTCCCCCCTCCTCCTCTCCCTATAGTACTTTGTACACAATATTAGGTCTTTTTTGTTTTGCTACAAGTCGTTGCATTGCCCTCTAGTGGTTGTAGACTTGGAGTTTCCAAGTTTCCATGTAAGACTTGTTAGTGTCTTTTTCTTTATAAGGGTTCTTAATCACTCTTGGGGATAATATTTTAAAGGGTTAGAAAGATCGTAACAAATAGAGTGATAGAGATTATTGAGGGAGGCATAAATTGTGTTTTCTTTCAACACTTAAGGTGGTGTGCTTAAGGGTAGAAGAATTTCTATTATTGTAGCATTGGAGTCGTGCTTAACGTAAAGTCCTATTAGAGGGACACTTGCTTGACTCCTTTGTCATTTTTGGCTTCTAATAGACTAGTTAAAGAATGACTTAAAAGTTGTAATTTTAAACACCTTATGTTTTAGTTTAGATCTTATATTTATGCTTATGGATCTTCTTACATAATTTTAAAGACTTAAAAAAATTATTGTACTTATTTTCATGCTCTTGTAGCTTATAATGATCGTATAAAACCATATGTGTAATATCCGTAATTCATAAATGTACAAGAATATGTTAACGTGTATTAAAAGTGATGTTATGCGCATTATGGTTGGAAATTAATTAAGTAATGGGAATTATGTTTGTATATGTGTATATTGTGGATGGGAATTTATTGAGTAGATTGGGCTTTTGTATGTTAATCCAAAGAAAGTTAATGGATTTTGGACTAGAGGTTTGGGATGGGCCTAGGCCCACAAGAGTGGTTTTGAGGGTATATATAGGAGTTTAGGGCACAGCTTCCCACACAAAGCAATTTACTGTTTCATTCATTCTTGGTTGTGTGTGTGGTGTGTTTGCCATCTTGAGCATACGAGAAGAAGAAAAAGGAGGTGGCATCAATTTGTGGAAACCTGAGAGTTTGGCAAGGAAAATCACCAGGTAATGATTCTCCATCCCTTAGAGTTATGTGGACATCATTTCTTGCTACATTAAGGTGATAGTTGAATGATTTATAATATGGGGTTTTGGGTTTATAGGGTTTAAGAAAAACCCAGGAAAAGTAGCTCACCAAGAACACCATGTAAGTTGTTAAAATATGATTCTATGTTTAAAGGAAGGTTTTATATAAGTGGAGAAATGTTTTGCAACAAGTTTGAGTTGAATTGGTTGAGTTTTTAGAAAGCTTGATTATGGCTATGGAGTCTGGGTTTTTCAAATGTTGAAACTTACAGAGAAGATGTTATACCATGCGACAGTCGCATGGTCACTTGGGAGTGCCATGCGACAGTCGCATGAGCACTTGTTATGTGCCATGCAACTTTCAGTTGATGTATGTATGAGTTCATGCGACTTTGGCACTTTGTATGATATTCCATGCGACTTTTAGATGGGTTGTGTATACACCATGCGACTTTTAGTTCTTGAGATTTTATGCCATGCGACTTTCATATGGCTGAATGCTAGTTCATGAGACTTTTGGGACATGTTCCATGCGACCTTCATGTATTAAGTGTGTTTCCATGTGACCTTTGTATGTTGGATAGTAGTCCATGCGACTTTCAGATTTATGCAATGCTAGTTCATGCGATTTTTATGCCATAATAGTATGTCATGCGACTTTCGGATGGATACCATGCTAGTCCATGCGACTTTCAAATTGTTCTATGCGACATTCATATGATATATGCTAGTTCATGCGACTTTGAGAACAAATATGCAACTTTCATGTACTGTGTGCCGGTTCATGCGACTTTCAGTATGCATGGGTGACTCCATGCGACTTTCAGGCCATGCATGCGTGGCATGTGACTTCAATAAGTAACAGTTAAACACAGTAGTAACCAATGTTTAGACTTGGTCAGGTAGCAGTCAGTTACAGAGCTAAATAAGGAGAGTCTTTCAGTAAGAACCGAGTAGCTAAGACAGCTGACAGGTGAGTATTCTCACTTATAACTTGAATAGATTCCAGATGTTGTGTATTCATGTGAATACCAGATATTTATGAATATATGTGTTTGAGTTGATTGTGCTTAGACCGTTCACTCCGGTGACGGGTATGTTAGACCGTACACTTCGGTGTCGGGTATGTTAGACTGTACCCTTTGGTGTCGGGTATGTTATACCGTACACTTCGGTGTCGGGTATGGTAGACCGTACACTTCGGTGTCAGGTATGAGACCAGCACTTCGGTGTCAGGTATGAGACCAGCACTTCGGTGCCGGGTATGTTAGACCGTTGTGACGACAACGGGTGAGACGAGATCGTCCTAGGGACGGGTATGATGAGACCACTTACTACGGTAGTGGGTATGAGTTGAGTAGTATGTGAACTATTTTGGTTGTAAGTAGTATACTCGCTAAGCCTTGGGCTTACAGGTGTTGTTTCATATCTTTTCAGGTAGCGACGATGGCGGGGCTCCAGCACAGTGATGATAGCTCTAATCCCTAGCTTCCGCAATCTTTCTTCGTATTTTTCAACAGTAGTAGTTTTAATTACAGACAACGGCGATGATTGTAACTTAACAATTTATGGATGTTTATTCAGCAAACAACTTGATGTGCAATTACGTTATCAATGATTGAATGTCTTTTATGATTGAATTATGTCAAAAATTTTTTTTTTTTGGGATGTTAAAACTTGGTATCAGAGCCTAGGTTTAAGGGATCTAGATGCGTTTCGGCGTGTTTAGACTTAAACCTTGGTTCTTAAAGAATTTTCAAACAAAGTTCACAACTTCCAAATGATAAAATTTTAGTGAACTATCAATTGGAGCTAGTCCGAGTGGTCACGCGCGAGGTACAAGGTACTTACAGTATTATATTATATGCTAGTTTGTATATGATTTCTGATAGTAGGCTACTCTAGAAGGGTAGCAAGGGGTTAGTGAGACCTTTACATGATTACTATACATGAGAACCAGATACTGTAGAAAGTAATGATACATGGCCCAAGCCAGTGAATCGGGATATTCAAGGGTAATGCTAGGATCTAGTACGTATAGTGTGTTGGTAATAATAGGGCCCATATTATTAGTTGCACACAATACTTACGGGAACCTACCAGCATCCAAGGGAATATTGTGAATCCGGTGAGGGGTACTTGTAGAGGTAAGATGCCTGTAGCTAGGGTGCCTTAGAAATACTAGGGTTGCCTGCTAGCTAGGTTTTGACATGCGATACTTGTTATATGCTTTCATAGTAGTCAGGACTGTATGGCAATGCCGCCTATTGATTAAGTGCACTGTCTATACATCCAGTATGGTGAACACGAGAAACCGAAGGGTCATTCCAGCAGAAAGAGTTTTTGAAAACCCGCCAGACGGGGAAAATGCTAGTGTGACCGGGTAGAGTGACCCCCGCATGCAACCAGTTGTTAACCAGCCACTTCCTGAGAACGTGGCTCCTGAGAACGCAGTATCGAATGACCCTGAAAGTGAAGAGTTCGGGGAAGCAGACATGACTAAATTGGTAACCACATCGGTGACCAATGCGTTGAAAGAACTTCTACCTAAGGTGGTACAGGACCTGAAGCAGGATATGAGCACCATGATCGATCAGAAACTGGGTGCTCTGTGGGCCGCAAAACCATTAGGAAACTGAAGGTCGGACCACTCAAAATTTATGAAAGTCGGACCAAGTACTAACTTGGTCAGACTCAAACTTGGAACTCTCAGACTCCATTTCCAAAATCCAACTTTCAAAAAAACTTAATCATTCCATTTCAATTTTGTCAAAAAAAACATTTCTCCATACATTTAAACACTTCCTTATAAGATAGGTCATATTTTATCAGGTATAAGGGGATCTAATCTCAACCCCTTTTTCCTGGTGTATTCGACCAGTACAAAAACCCCCATAACCCAAATTATTAATGTAACACCGTATTTTTAACCCAAAATTTTTCACTTTTAATTACACCGCGGAAGCGTTTTAAACACCAAAGTAATTACAACTAATTACAAACCACGTTTACAAAATATCAATATTAGAAAACACGGCTCGTCACAAATACTTTATCAGAGTCCTAGGTGATTACTCCCCAAGCTAACCGGAGGATTAGCACAAAGCTAAGTAAATGGAGTAAAACCACAAGAGATCTATCAGAAAATAACCGCATGATATCAACAACACAAAACATATAATCATGCCCCGGGAAGACCAGCGATTCTGCAGGAACCTATAACCAATGCCGGCCAAAGCAAAGGTTTACCGATAGTTCATTTGCTATTCTCATACAGTATTACCTTAAGTTGCAACAAAAACATCAAAAGATCCTAATACTGATTAGCCGACAGCAAACAAACCCAGCCTATATGCCCAGCCGAAGCTGACTTCCCAACCAACATGTATACATAGCACTAACGCACAATTAATTAACAATCAACAGTTAATCAATTATCAGACACACAATCTATCCATGCGTCAAGCCAATAATAGTTGCAACCCAAGCCAATTACAACTAATAACATCTGTGAGTAAACGTCCACTTACCTCAAACTTTCAGTTTCTCCACTCAGTGATCTTATATTACTGAGCCTTGTTTGTTCCTGAGAACACAACAAACTGAAATCAGTAACCGATTCATAAATATACGTCCAACACACAATTTATATCCTTTTTAATCAAACATAAGCATGTATGATTCACATAATTATTATGCTAACTTAAACCAAGCAAAACATAATAAAAATAAGTAACTTTCTGAAACTGGGTCCGTCGCGCTGCGACTACATCGAATTTCAAATCCGGGAATCAACACTCGGATTCGGTGGCGGATTTCCAATATATCGGACTTGAGTGTTGGATTTGCCAAGTTTCGGATTTCCAAGGGTCAGTTTGCAAAATTGTCGGATTCTAACAATCCGAAACCCATCTATCGGATTTCACCCCTGTCGCGCCGCGACCTACAAGTGTAGCGCCACGACACGCAACTTTCAGGTTGTCTTCTTCATTTTGTGTCGGATTTCCAGCCAATTCTAACTTTCCAAATCCGATTTAAACCCTTAAAATCCATTATGAACACTTCTAAAACATGTATTAACATCTTATAACATGTATAGAACAACAAGAACACATCAAACCCTTTTTAACATGGCAAATCATACAAAACCCATCAAGCAAGTTTACTTCTAAACTTCAACCATGGCAACTTCATGTTCTAAGCATAACTTGACAAACAAAACATGTTAAGATGTTCAGAATCATGCAAGGAACATTATCATACCTTCGATTTGAATTAACACAACACAAATCTCAACTTCCACTTATCAAGTTAACTTGCTTCTTTTTGCCTTTTCTCTCAAACACATGCAAACACACATACAATCGGTTTTCCAAATGAGAGAATTCAGAAGTTAATTCAATTAAAACCCACGTATGCCTTTTTCTTAATTCTTGTAGCATGAGGTGGAAACTTAATATTAACATACTAACATGCATACTAACACCGATATATATAACCGTACATATATATATATATTCTACCCATAATTCATCATTTAATTTCAATTAATCAAATTAATTAAAACCATAAAATTAATATTAACAAATAATTAATCACAAGTTAACATACCAAGCCACTCTAATTACTAGGCCCGATCTTAGGATGTTACAATTAACTATGGAATCATCACATAAACATGGAAAGATTGATGCCTATAACATCATAATGGAGTAAGGAACATTACCTGATGATTTTTTTTAGCAATTCCTTATATTCCAAGCTGATTTTGATCCCTTCCTTCTCTGTTTTCTCGAAAGTATTACACACACCAACACATACACCAATTTGAAGGTGATGAAACAGTAGGAGCTAATTCTTGGGGGCTGTGCCCTAATTCCATATATATATATATATATATATATATACATCTTTCTTACAAGGCTTGGGCCCATCACACCCATTCAAGCCCACCAAGTGATTAACCCAATATCTACCTTATCTAATACAAAATGACCATCCAAGCCCAAATGGCTAACACAAAGTAACTCATAACTTTAATTAACTCAATATAACAACCATCGTTACTTCATAAAGTATTGTTTTATTAAATTTAGAAATTCGGATATTAAATAACCGTAACAAGTTTATGTTAGTCAAGTGACCTCACCATTCCTACCTGTTTGTTGGTAGTTGCCTAATCGTTCTGTCGATGATCACCACCGGCCGTTCAATGTAGTTCAATCTCTCATCTATGGTGATGTCCTCCAATAGCACAAACGCCGACTCATCGGCTAAGAATTTTCTCAAATTGGATACATTTAAGGTGTTATGTATCTTTGATAACTCTTTGGGTAGCTCTAATTGATAAGCCACCTCACCAACTCGTGCTATCACTTTAAATGGCTGAATAAACCTCGGGTTCAGTTTTCCTCGCTTTCTGAACCGTATCACTCCTTTCCATGGGGATACCTTAAGCAATACATAGTCGCCCACTTGGAATTCCAGCAATGATCGTATTTAGTCTGCATAGCTTTTCCGTTGGCTTTGAGCCGCTTTGAGTCATTCGCGAACCTGTTAGACGTACTCCAAGGTTTTCTGAACTATTTCCGTGCCACCAAGTTTCTTCTGTCCAACTTCACCCCAGCAGATCGGGGTCATACATTTCCTTCCGTACAACATCTCGTACCGTGGCATACCGATACTTGCGTGATAACTGTTGTTGTACGAAAACTCTGGTAGGGGTAGATACTATTAGTCCCATCTTTAGAATAGTTAAATTTGATGAGACAAACAATAGATATTTATAGATGATAGGTTAAATATTAGGAATTATATAACTCTGTTATAGACTGACTAGTCAGCTTAGGCTGAGTAGTCAGCGTATAAACAGACATAGAGTTTTCTATGTAAGTACTAGATAGCTCAGTGACTTCTAACTTGAGATAGGTTTCTAGAATGAAGACTTGAAGATTTGAAGAATCAAGAAGTCAAGAACTCAGCTTGATAACGTCAAGACTGAGTGAGTCAGCTCAGCGTCAGAAGTCAGTTTAAGAATTTAAGTAAGTTCTAAATTCTGCTATAATCTCTTCATATCTACGAAATTTAAATTAGGATATCTGAACCTAATTTAAACTATCTATTAGTTGGATAGAGATATCAAACGGAATTAATTAGATATGTTCTAATTAAGGAGTTTGTTACGGTAATAAAGAAAAAATAAGTTCTATCTTTAAACTGTGATTTTTTCGTAGATATATCAAGTACGAGAACTAATATTAGCCGTCCAATTCCCCTCCTTCAATTGGATTGCCCACCCATAAATTCTTTACATGCACTCTGCAACACTCAATCACCCCACGCTCTTCATCCATCAATTCCATTATTCATCAAAATGAACGGCTAATATTGGTTCTCGCAGTTCTGGTACGAAAAACAGTCATCTTTCAAACCATCCCCGGCCTATATATATATATAGGCATATTGTTTTATACATTAAAAAATTAATGGGTTTAGTTCACTAATTAAATGTATACAACTTATGACATTTTACTATTACGTGTATGAGACTTTAAAATTTTTTTATTATGTTTTTCGAATATTTAGTTTTGGCTATATATTGTGCTTATTAAACTTTATAAACTTATACATTTTTATTTACTTTTTAATGTACCAAAATACATAAAACGTAACAAATTAAAAATTTAATACACAAAATAAAACTTTTAAATTTCGATATACATAGCAAAATGTGACCAATATCAATATCTCCTAGTTCAAAAAATTAATCTGCATATTCTCTTATAAGATTTTTTTTATATTGATTTGCAATCCATATCTTTGGGTTTTATTTGTTTAAAAACCAATCCAGATACTGTCTTAACTTAAGTGGTTAAATTAAAAGTTAAAACTATGTTTAATTTTAACTATTTAAAGTTAAAATTAAGTTTTAATTTTATTAAAAGTAACGACTAAAAATTTATTTTGATTAAGTGAAATGTTAAGATTCTTTGAGTTATTAATAAGGTTAGTCTTTTATCATTATTACTAGACTAAATGCCCATGTGATACACGGATTGGTTTAAACGATAATAAATATTAAACATTAATAAAAACGTATTAAATAATAATAAAACGTGAATTAAATGAGAATTTAAAAAATGACAACGTACGACATCAACACTCTAACCAGCAGTGGAAACATCGACGGGTGTGGGAGGGCAGATTTGACGGTAGAAACGTGGTATCATGATACGAAGAGACGTGATTATAATTCTTATGTAAGTCATCAATCATTATTGTTACAATTAATGGTAATAAAGTTAAACGTTATTGGTTATAATTAAAAAGAATTTAAAATGATTGTAAAATATTTGAGAATGATAAAACTAAGAATTTGGTTAATTATGATATTTTGAAATATTATAAAGGGTAAATATAATATTTGTAAATTAAGGTGGGCAAATACGATCTTATATGATTTAATAAGGGCATTTATGAAATTAGCTCTAATAATTTTGACTCTATAAAGTCAAAGTTGATTTTTTGATTTTAAGTGAATGAATGGTCAAGATTAAATATTTTTTAAATGAATAGTTCAAATTATTTAATAAATTTTATCAAATTAGTCTTTTATTTATATTATTCAAAAGATTATTAAAAGTTGATTTTTTCACTTTTTTTAGTCATGTATAAAGATTATATGTGTAGGTACTAAGAAGAAATAGAGACCTGGTTGATGGGGAGCTGGATCTCATCATGGGAAACCAGACGGTTGTCCCGATTAAGAAGATTGGCAGCGTGGACCTCGCCTTTCAATCCGGCTTATCTATTTCTTTGTTAAATGTATCTTATTCGCCCTGCGTGGCAAGAAACATTATTTCATTTTATGCACTTGTTGACGATGGATTTAGTTTTAATTTCTCTAATGGAATTATCTCTTGCTTTAAGAATGATTTATTTTATTTTAAAGCATATCCATGTCGTGGCATATATGAAACAAGCGTATGCTTGCAAAGTAATAGATCAATCATGAATGTTGGTTCTAAATCCAAATGTGATTTGGATAAGTTAACTTTATGGTATAGTCATTTGGGCCACATAAACAAGAAACGCATCGCCAAGCTCCAAGTGGATGGGATCTTGGAATCATTTGACCATGGATCAAATGATGTGTGCGAATCTTGCTTATTGGGCAAAATGGCCAAAGCACCCTTCACCGGCGTTTGTGAGAGGGGCCAAGACTGGTTGGATATCGTTCACACGGATGTGTGTGGTCCGTTCAAGCATGTCACTAGGGATAACTCAAGGTACTTCGTAACGTTTACCGATGATTTTATTAGGTATGGGTATGTCTACTTGGTGAGACAAAAGTCGGAAACCTTTGAGGTTTTCAAGACATTCAAAAACGAAGTTGAGAACCAATTGGGTAAACAAATTAAGATGCTCAGATCGGATCGTGGTGGTGAGTATCTATGTTCGGAATTCCGTGACCATCTAAAAGATTGTGGAATTGTTTCGCAATTAACACCTCCTAGTACACCACAATTAAATGGTGTCGTCGAGAGGAGGAACCAGACATTGTTGGATATGGTCTGGTGTATGATGAGTCGTACGGATGTACCCATTAGCTTTTGGGGCTATGCATTGGAAACGGCCGTTAGAATCCTTAATTTGGTCAAGAAGACACCCTTTGAGATGTGGCATGGAAAGGTTCCATCGCTTTCATATCTAAAGGTTTGGGGTTGTCCTGCCTATGTGAGACGTGAGGTGGAGGACCAATTGGAACCCCGAGCCGAGAGTTGTTTGTTCATTGGATATCCTACCGGTCTATGGGATATTTGTTTTACAAACCTTCCGAGAACAAGGTATTTGTTGCTCGGAGGGTCATCTTCCTTGAAAGGGAGATGCTATCCAAAGACGCTAGTGGGAGAAAGGTTGATCTTGAAGAAATTCAAGAATCTTCCAATGACCAACCTGAAGTTGGCACTAGTTCACAAGATGATTCTCAGCACGGCGCTGCTGTAGAACCTGACACGGATCCTTTACCTCTTAAGAGATCCAATAGGAGTCACAGTGAGCCAGAGAGATATGGGTTTCTCATGTCTGAGGGTTGCGACCTAGTGGTGGATCATGATGAACCATCATCTTATCAGGACGCCGTGATGGGCGCTGAGTCCGCTAGGTGGAAAAAGGCAATGGAGTCCGAGATGCAATCTATGTCGGATAACCAAGTATGGGATTTGGTAGATCCGGTACCCGGGTGTAGACCCGTAGGGTGCAAATGGGTCTTTAAGAAAAAGACCGGCATAGATTGAGAGGTAGACACCTTCAAAGCCCGACTGGTGGCTAAGGGTTTCACGCAAACTCATGGCGTAGACTATGATGAAACCTGTTCCCCGGTAGCTATGTTGAAGTCTATCCGGATACTCATGGAAATTGCTGCATTTCATGATTATGAGATTTGGAAAATGGATGTAAAAACCGCGTTCCTTAATGGGACACTTAGCGAGGAAGTCTATATGACTCAACCCGGGGGTTTTGTACATGCTAAGCATCCGGATAAACTCTGCAAGCTTAAGAAGTCCATTTATGGACTTAAGCAAGCATCGTGTAGCTGGAACCTGTGCTTTGATGAGAAAGTCAAAGAGTTTGGCTTTTCGAAAAGCAAGGATGAGCCATGCGTATATGTCAGGTCTAGTGGGAGCATAGTTTTTTTCCTAGTCTTGTATGTCGATAACATACTCGTTATTCGGAACGATGTCCCAACCCTTCAAGGTGTAAAAACCTGGTTAGGCAATTGTTTTTGAATGAAGGATCTAGGAGATTCAACTTATATGCTTGGAATCAAAATCTATAGAGATAGATCCAAGAGGCTAATTGGGCTTAGCCAAAGTACATATGTTGACAAAGTCCTAAAGCGGTTTAGAATGGAAGACTCCAAGAAGGGGTTTATTCCTATGTCACATGGCTTGGTATTGAGTAAGACTCAATCCCCTAGTTCCCCAGAGGAACGGGAAGTAATGAAGCGGGTACGAGGCCTAATGTATCGTGTACTTTAAGCATGACGAGTAGATATCAAGCCAACCCAGGCGAAGCCCATTGGACGGCGGTGAAGAGCATTCTAAAGTATCTTCGGAGGACTAAGGAGATGTTCTTGGTGTACGGAGGTGAGGAAGAGCTTAGAGTAAACAGTTACTCTGATGCGAGCTTCCAAACCGATAGGGATGACTGCCGATCACAATCGGGGTTCGTGTTCCTATTAAACAGCTGTGCTATATCCTGGAGGAGCTCCAAGCAAGACACCGTGGCCGATTCCACTACAGAGTCGGAGTATATTGTGGCTAGTGAAGCTTCTAAAGAGGCCGTATGGATGAGGAAATTTGTGCTTGATTTGGGAGTGGTTCTAGCATCAGCGACCCTGTTGAGATCTTTTGTGCCAACGAGGGTGCCGTTGCTTTAGCCAAGGAACCAAGGTCTCACCGACGCACGAGGCATATTTCGCGGAAATATCATTTTATCCGGGACGTGGTCGAAAATGGAGACATTGTCATCAACAGAGTACACATGGATAGCAATTTGGCGGATCCGTTCACTAAACCGTTGTCACAAGCTAAGCACAATGCCCACACACGTGCTATTGGGATTAGATTTGCTGGTGACTTGTGGTGTGTAGGATTCGTTCGCGACAGCGGCACAAAAAACTTGGTGTATGCCCGCTGGTACGGGTTTTTGATGGTGAAAAGCTTTGTTACACACTAGTTTTAAATTTATAAGAAACGATTTTACGAAGCGGACACTACACACAACGTAGGCAAGTATGACCTGGTCGAGAACAGTATAGAGTCGATAAGACCGGATGTCGAACCACAGGGACAGAGAGCTATCGATACTCTATCCTAAATAGCATGCGAAAGACACGATTAAAATAAATTAAACTAAGAAAATAAATCAGATTTAACACTGAAGAAGCAGAGAGGCGGAATAATCAGATACAGATTCACTCAGGTATTCGAATCATCCTAAATAGTCATGGCAATAACTATAACGAACCAGATAATGAAGACTTGACGAATTATGACAGATTAAGCACAGAACATGTTGTTCTACTACTTATCACAACCACATCATCATGCAACGAATCATCACTCGAGTTATCAAGACTCTGACTCGACAATCAAACATGATCAATCAAGCAATAGCATATCCAAGTTTTCACTTAGGACACGAAGAATGGAATTCAACTACAGATTCACCAACTCGCGTCCAAATCAGACTAAAATGAACGTGCATCTTTTCAAATGACACATCCAGTAGTCCTCAGAATCCAAAAAGGTGTTAAAGTGGTTAAACACAGTCAAAACAATAAAAAAACAACACACTGATATAAAAAGAGGTCCTTACGGCCGCAAGGGGGGTACATGTTTGTGGCCGCAAACAGTTTTGCTTGTGGCCACAAGGGCTACTCTAACAAAACACCTCATTTTTGCACAAAGAGATCCAAAAACACAAACAATCTAGACTTTCATCTAAGATCATAAACACTTGTAAATGGGTACAATGAGGTCATAAACTCATCTAAACTCAAACCACGCATGGGATTCAAGATTAAGCCACATGGATTTTTAAATATATAATCATGTTAAACTACCATTTCTAGCAAAGTTAACACATTTAAAGCATAACACATGTGAATATGCGCAATGAACTCTTCAAACAGAATATTCATGGCATATATGCAAGTTCATTTAAACACTTAACATACCCAAAAACACATTATGAATCCTTCATACATATATATAGCATATTTAATCCATTAGTACACCAAATCACCTAGATTTGCATCTAAAGTGCTAAGGCATGCATAAAACCACAATATGAATAACAAAACCAACATGGATAGACCTTAAATGATCCATAACATGTCCCAAAAATGCTTTCAACCAACAATCATGCAAGATGTACCATTTCTAGTAACAAAATAACATGATGTTTTATAAAATCAATATACCATTCTTGAATATTCACATACTTTGACATGAAGGAGTTATCCTAACACATCATCACACATGAACATGGTTAGATTAAACACACAAACGTGATCATACACACTTGTATTGAAGATCAAACACACTTGTCTATATCAAGTCAACATAAAAGTCAAACTACATATTGTATTGCCATAACTAGCCAAGAATCATCTTGGCCGAAGTGATATAAGTTTAGCTACATAGAAATAAGTACAACAAACTATGGAATACATGGATACATGAAAATGGAAAGATTATACCAAGCAATTCCAAGAATATGTGCACTTTGACTTTGTGATTCCAAGCTTTCAAGTGTTGTTCCAAGCCTGCTAGCATGCTCTCCTCTCTTGGATATGACCAAAATATGGTACAGACGCTTTAAGGATCGTGGGAGAGTGTTTTGGTGGTAAAAAACCCGGGACTAAACCCAAAGGCAACCCACTTTTCTCTTAGACAGAATTCTGTATTTATAATGCTGAAACAGGGGTCCTTGCGGCCGTAAGCAAGCCTTTACGGCCGCAAGTTGGGCGGTGGATTTGACGTATGTCAGGTGCAAGTTTTCAAGTGGTGGATTAATGGATAAGAAGCCCTTACGGCCGCAAGGGGAATCCGTTGTGGCCGCAAGGGGTAGTCGTTACTAAACCATGATCACTGAACATGAAAAACTGAACTTTACATTTCTGAAGGCCCTTACGGCCGCAAGGGTAAGTATTCCCGTCTGTTACGCGGGTGACCTGTTGGATTATGCCTACTGACACATACACGAGTTGGTGTCATGGCTGATAAAGCAAGGGCCTATTGGGTCACACGCCAAGTATCGATTCCGACATCACGGATGGTCTAGTGAGAGAGAAAACCAGAAACTGGTTCTGGTGGGCCAAGGCACGCCCGTGCCTCTATGAGGTACGGCCGTGCCTTACGGGCAGGCACGATCCCAAGTCGGGCGTGACTTGGGCGTGGCCCGTGGCTAGGTACTCCCGTGCCTCTGGGAGGCACGCCCGTGCCTTGTGACCAATGGACAGGCACGAGCCCAAGTCAGACGTGACTTGGGCGTCGCCTTTTAGGCTGGCACGCCCGTGCCTTGTGAGGCAAGGCCGTGCCTTATGCAGTAACAACCTCTTTACTAGGCTTTCAAAGCTAGTTAAAGTGTGTTTATGTGCATTGATCATGTAACAGCCATGAGATTTATTGTTGCATGTTTTTTGAACTCAATTTGGAGTTCTATATAAACCACATGAACTCATATGGTTTTGGTTACTTGAAAGAAATACACAAAGTTGATATAATTTGCATAACTGTCTCAAACACACAAAATACATCCAAGGCTTTGGTTCTTTTGTGTTGATCATATTGGTGGTGTTTAGATACGCTTATCTAACACTCTAGCAAGTGGGAGGCGATAGTAGCTTGGTGTGGAATTCGATAGAGGTGTACACGTTAGTGCACGAGACTTCGAAACTCCAATCCCGCGCGTACAAAGAAGATAGCATCAAGGGTATGATTCTATTTCTTTGTATCTTTATTTTGATGCTTAACCATGTTTAGAGTTTTGGTCCATGTGGTGGGCATATTCGTGGTCAAATTTTGAAATTCTTTTTCTACTCGTTTTGCTTCCATTGCGATTTTAGACCACGAAAACCCAGCAGTGGTATGAGAGCCATCTCTAACATGGCCTTACACTTTTGGTGTTAAACCGAATTTTCTAAGTTTTCTGTCAAAAATGGTTTTCCGATGACCGGGCACGGTCGTACCTCTAGGGGCACGGTCCATGTCGGCGACCGGGGCACGGGCGTACTAGTGGGGGTACGGGCCGTGCCGGCAGAATTCGTAAACTGTTTAAATTTGTTTAAACTATACACTGACAGAAAGGGTAGGCACACCCGTACCTTCTGGGGTATGCCCGTGCCTTCTGGTTTTTTGGTCAGAATTGGTTTTTGAATCAATATGTTTATTAAAATCCGGGTTTTAGACTAGTCTTGATTCTGTTGATCCCCACTATATTTTGGTTCCTAATTCTATATATTTTGTGTGACTTGGCATGAAGTTCACAAAAACATATATTTTTAGGTGTATATATGAATATGGAATTTTAAAGGTGTATTAAAATTGCTAATGCAAATGTACAAGGATTGCTTGTTGTGCCTTAAGTGTTGTTTTGCAATCTTGATCAAAATATATCTTTGTTGGACATGGTTTTGTGGCACACCATTGCTTTCGTTTGGTTGTGTTTGTTGTGGTAGCTCAGTAACTTGATATGCCCATAGACTTTGTGATGTTTGTGGTTGGTTTTGGTTTTGGCCTGCGTGCCGTAGTGTTGTAATATTTATATTTGGTGCGACTTGCATGTCGTTTATTTAAATCTTTGTACTTTTAATAGATTATTAGGATCGCGACTTGCATGTCGTTTTCTTGTTATTATGTACTCGTACTTAGATTATCTCAAATATGTAAATATTGCTTCATACCAACCGGGAGACACGGTGTTGGCGTCTTGACGAACCAAATCCGGGAGATTCGCCGGTGTGGAGATCGTGACGGAGCATCCCTTGGTGTTGTCCCTAGATTGACCATGTTTTCCCCGTTTTGGCTCACGGGAAAAGCACTTAGGATTTGGGCATGTTACCGGGTCTTTATTTACATTTATGCGTGGTTGTTTTATATTTGAATTCTTTAGGAGTTGCATGTTAGAGAATTTTTGAAAATCTATAAAACAAAGAGATTTATAAAAGGATTTATATTTCTATGCGCATAAGAATTGGCAAACATTAATATAAAAGATGTTTATATTTACTGGTGATTAAAAGGAGTTTTTGTCACTTAAAAATTGCTAATTCGTAAAACTGTTAAAATATCATTTTAACCGGAAAAACAAAATCCCGTTTTTTGAAAAGTAAGTCACGCGCCACCCGTAAGACGACACCACCCAAATCTGACGAAACTTGGATGATTGTCGAGCTTTAGCACGAGTCATGCCTTGTGGAGTTGTGTGGAAGGTGAGTGTGACAACCCGCAATATTGGTAGTCGAGCTTAAGCACGAACCAATGATTGGGCTAGGGTACCAACATGTGTCTTGACGGGCGACTTACAAATTCTCTTATAAGGCTTAAATGATGTCGATCTCTAGCTGAGTCATTTAAGAATAATAAAAGGATTGGTGCATGAAGGGATCAAACGTGCCTTAGACTTTTGATGTCAAAAGGATCCCACAAGGATCTAAGAGTTGCAATGGTTGCAATCGGTAATTTGTCTACCAGCCTAAATAACTTATTTCGTGATCCGCGGTAAACCCGTCACGAGATAGAGTGAAATACGGTTCTTAGCCTTGTTCAAATAATTGAGTTTTTATAAATATTGGGTAATTATTTCAACAAGGATTTGACAACTAAAAATGGTACTCTAATTTTGTAGATGGCATCCAACAACGCTTCTACATCTTCATCGAACTCTATTTCCCTGAAATTGTTCCTCGAAAAGGCCAAACTCGATGGCCAAAACTTCATGGATTGGTTCATGCAACTAAGGATAGCCCTTAGGTATGAACAAAAGATGTGGGCCATTGAGGAGCCTTTGCCGGAAGCACCTGCGGCTAATGTGACTAGGGCGGTCTGAGACGCGTATGATAAGCGCGTCAAGGAAATGAACGAAGTGGCTTGCATTATGCTCTCGTCAATGATTCTTGAGCTTCAAAAGCAAATGGAACATTTAGGGGCATATGACATGCTTAACCAGCTGACGGAAATGTTCCAACAGCAGGCTAAGCTAGAGCGCTTCGAGTGCCTAAAGTCCCTTTTCGATTACCATATGCAGGAGGGCGGAAATGTGAGCGTTCACGTGCTTAAGATGAAAGCATTGGTTGATCGCTTGGAGAGGTTGGGATTCCCGTTAGGGAGGGAGTTGGCGGTGGATGTGATCCTCCGTTCTCTTCCTAGTTCGTTTTCACAATTTGTGTGGAACTATCATGTCCATGGCATGGACAAGTCCCTAATGGAGCTTCACGGAATGTTAAAGACCGTTGAGTCTGACATGTCCAAGAAGCCCTCCTCGTCTAAGCCCGTCCTAGCTATCTAGGGAGGCGGAACCAAAAGGAAAGGCGCTCCCCCTCTAAAGGAAAGGGTAAGGGGAAGGTTGTAAAATCTAACCCGAGTCCGGCCCCAAAGGGCAAGGGGAAAGCCGTGATAATTCCACTGGCTGAGGACCCTGCGGAAGCCGAGTGCTTCCACTGCAAGGAAAAGGGGCATTGGCGGCGTTCTTGCCCAAAGTACCTTGAGGAGCTCAAGCGGATAAAACCGAAGGGAGCGGGTAACTCAGGTACGTTTATGATTGAACTCCCCAATACCGCTACTTCTAACGGCTGGGTACTTGATACAGGTTGTGGCACTCATATTTGTTATAATGTGCAGGTGCTAAAAAGAAGTAGGGCGCTGGGTGCTGGAGAGCTTGACCTGATCATGGGAAACAAGGATGTGGTTCCCATGGAGCGGATAGGGAGTGTTGATCTCGCCTTTCCTTCAGGACTTGCTATTACCTTGTTGAATGTTTGCTTTTCGCCCCGCGTGGCACGAAACATTATTTCCTTTCACGCTTTGTATGACGATGGTTATGAGTTTAATTTTAATAATGGAATTATTTCTTGTTTGAGAAATGATGTTCATTACTTTAAAGCTTATCCATGTCGTGGGATTTATGAAACAAGTGTTTGTTTGGATGGTAATAAATCAATCATGAACATTGATTCTAAGTCCACAGGTGTATTGGACAAGTTGTCTTTGTGGCATAGTCGTCTTGGCCATATAAGCAAGAAACGTATCACCAAACTCCAAGTGGATGGGATTTTGGAATCGTTTGATCACGGGTCAAGCGAAGTATGCGATTCCTGTTTATTAGAAAAAATGACTAAAGCGCCCTTCACTGGCGTTAGTGAAAGGGGCAAAGACTTGTTGCACATTATTCACACGGATGTGTGTGGTCCGTTCAGGTCTGCTACAAGAAACAACTGTAGGTACTTCGTTACTTTTACTGATGATTTCAGTAGGTATGGTTATGTTTATTTGATTAAACATAAATCTGAAACCTTTGAGGTGTTTAAGGCATACCAAAACGAAGTGCAGAATCAATTGGGCAAGCGGACTAAGATTCTCAGATCCGATAGGGGTGGTGAGTATCTTAGTACCGAGTTTCTTGATCATCTTAGGGGTTGTGGAATTATTTCACAACTTACTCCACCCAGTACACCGCAATTAAATGGGGTTGCCGAGAGGAGGAACCGAACTTTATTGGATATGGTTTGGCCCATGATGAGTCGAACAAAGCTACCCGCAAGTTTTTGGGGTTATGCTTTGGAAACTGCTGCTAGGACCTTCAACCTTGTACCAACAAAGAAGGTTGCAAGTACACCATTCGAGATGTGGCATCCAAAGGTTTCCTTTGCTAGCCTATCTCAAGGTCTGGGGTTGTGAGGCTTACGTGAGACGTGAAGCTCAAGACAAACTTGAACCCAGAGCCGAGAAGTGTATTTTCATTGGCTACCCAGCTGGTTCTATGGGATGTTTGTTTTACAAACCTTCGGAGAACAAGGTGTTTGTTGCTCGAAGGGCGGTCTTCCTTGAAAGGGAGCTGATATCTGCAGAAGCCAGTGGGAGGCAAGTCGATCTAGAAGAAATTCTAGATGACACCAATGATCAACCTGATGTTGGCACTAGTACCGCTTCTGAGGTCGGCGTACCGGAAGAAGTAGAACCTCAACCAGTGGTGGATGAGGTTCCTGATACACAACCATTAGAGCTCCGTAGATCTGGTAAAGTTCGTAATGAGCCGGAAAGATATGGGTTTCTCATATCCGAAGGCGACGAACTATTGGTGGATCATAGTGAACCGACCAACTACCGGGAAGCCGTAGCGGGCCCTGAGTCTGCTAGGTGGAAGGAGGCAATGGACAATGAGATGCAATCCATGGCGGATAATCAAGTCCGGGACTTGGTTGATCCGGTACCCGGCCACAAGCAAGTAGGGTGCAAATAGGTCTTCAGGAAGAAGACTAACATGATGGATGTCAAGACTGCCTTCCTTAACGGGAAGTTGGCAGAGGAGATTTAATGGCCCAACCTGATGGTTACGTAAACCCCAAATATCCTAATAAAGTCTGCAAGCTTAAGAGGTCCATTTATGGACTTAAGCAAGCATCTCGGAGTTGGAACATTTGCTTTGATGAAAAGGTCAAAGAGTTTGGCTTTTCTAAAAGCAAGGATGAACCTTGTGTATATGTCAGGACTAGTGGGAGTGCTGTAGTTTTTCTAGTCTTGTATGTAGATGACATACTACTCATAGGAAGTGACGTGACTACCTTGCAGGAAGTGAAAACCTGGCTTTAGAGTTGCTTCTATATGAAAGACATGGGAGAAGTAGCATATATTTTGGGGATAAAGATCTATAGAGATAGATCTAAAAGACTCATTGGTTTGAGCTAGAGTACGTACATAGATAAAGTCTTGAAGAGGTTCAAGATGCAAGATTCCAAGAAAGGGAATTTGCCTATGTTGCATGGTATGGCGTTGAGCAAGTCTCAATGTCCTAGTTCTCAGAAGGAACTAGAGGAAATGAGTCGAGTCCCGTATTCTTTGGCAGTGGGATCGATCATGTATGCTATGCTATGTACTCGGCCTGATGTGTCGTATGCCTTGAGCATGACGAGCCGATATCAGGCTAACCCCGGTCAAAGTCATTGGGTTGCGGTTAAAAACATCCTTAAATATCTTCGGAGAACTAAGGAAATGTTTTTAGTGTTCGGTGGAATGGAGAAGCTCAGAGTTACTGGATATTCTGATGCTAGCTTGCAAACGGACAAGGATGATTGCCGGTCTCAATCGGGATTTGTATTCTTGTTAAATGGTGGAGGAATAAGTTGGAGAAGTTCCAAGCAAGATACCGTGGCCGATTCAACCATGGAGTCAGAGTATATTGCTGCAAGCGAGGCTGCTAAGGAAGCCGTCTGGATGAAGAAATTCATTCAAGACCTTGGAGTTGTTCCTACCATCGGTAGCCCTATTGAGATCTTCTGTGACAATGAGGGTGCAGTAGCTCTAGCTAAGGAACCAAGAGCGCATCGACGTACAAGACACATTGCTCGGAAATATCATTTTATTCGTGATATCATCGAGAATGGTGACATTGTGGTTAGTAGAGTACCGACCGAGGGGAACATGGCAGATCCACTCACCAAACCTTTCTCACAAGTTAAGCATTATTCTCATGCTAAGTCTATTGGTATTAGATTTGCTAGTGACTTGGTTTAATTTTTTAGTTGTATTTATTATTGAGAACATTGAAGCAATAATGTATTTCTTATTGTAATGACTATTAAATGGGGATTTAATATACGCATGGTGCGATTACTTTATGAAACATTATTGTGTTCTATCTTTGCATGTTTAGTAGTTCCATGAATAAAGTTGTTTATTCTAAATACTCCACGATCGGTCGTTCTTCATTGGAAGGAAGAAGTGAATTAAGATCGAGGCGAGTGGTTGGTAAATTTTTCATCTTGGATTGAATACTTGTTTACGCAACACTAGCCTGTGCTTAATGGTGATTAAGTAATTGGAGGACCCGTACCTGAGTTTACTTCATGGATATTATCACGAGTAAATTTGGATGATAATATTATTTATCCTTTTACTCGAGATGCATGCGTTGCTTGATTATTAACACGGACTTGTTTAGATTGATTTCTAACACAGTTCGTAACTGGCTGTTATAAGGGAAGTTTTCAGACAAGAACTTGCTATATGATAGGGCGGTGTAGTCAAAGGTATTCGATCCTCTTTTGAGACATATCCTTGAGCCCTTCGTTAACTAAGCTGATGACAAATTAAAATGCGTGGCCGTGCTCAAGTTGAATTGATAGTGGATCAATTGTGCAACTTGTTTTGTTAGTCATAGTTAGTCTATATCGAGAAACATAATCGTGAATGATTTAGGGTTGATCATGTTCCATGACCTGCATTCACAACGGACATCGTGAACGAAGGGGTATATAATCACTTATCTATAGGACCTTTCCTTTTGGTTAGGTATTTGTTTTGGGAAGACAAACCCTATGTTGACTTGGGGGCATAGATGCCTTGCTAGAGGCCGCTCTATGTCGGTGACGCCTTTCGTGAGTTTGTCATGTGCAAGTGAGAGTCTGTTGGATTATGCCCACTGACACACACACGAGTTGGTATCATGGCTGATGAAGCAAGGGCCTATTGGGTCACACGCCAAGTATCGATTCCGGCATCACGGATGGTCTAGTGAGAGAGAAAACCAGAAACTGGTTCTGGTGGGCCAAGGAACGGCCGTGCCTCTATGAGGTACGGCCGTGCCTCTATGAGGTACGGCCGTGCCTCTATGAGGTACGGCCGTGCCTTACGGGCAGGCACGATCCCAAGTCGAGCGTGACTTGGACGTGGCCTGTGGCTAGGTACGCCCGTGCCTCTGGGAGGCACGCCCGTGCCTTATGCAGTAACAGCCTCTTTACTAGGCTTTCGAAGCTAGTTAAAGTGTGTTTATGTGCATTGATCATGTAACAGCCATGAGATGTATTGTTGCACGTTTTTTGAACTCAATTTGGAGTTCTATATAAACCACATGAACTCATATGGTTTTGGTTACTTGAAAGAAATACACAAAGTTGATATAATTTGCATAACTCTCTCAAACACACAAAATACATCCAAGGCTTTGGTTCTTTTGTGTTGATCATCTTGGTGGTGTTTAGATAGGCTTATCTAACACTCTAGCAAGTGGGAGGCGATAGTAGCTTGGTGTGGACTTCAATAGAAGTGTACACGTTAGTGCACGAGACTTCCAAACTCGAATCCCGCGCGTACAAAGAAGATAGCATCAAGGGTATGATTCTATTTCTTTGTATCTTTATTTTGTTGCTTAACCATGTTTAGAGTTTTGGTCCATGTGGTGGGCATATTCGTGGACAAATTTTGAAACTCTTTTTCAACTCGTTTTGCTTCCGTTGCGATTTTAGACCACGAAAACCCAACATGACCCAGGTTTGATCCCCGACAACGGCGCCAAAAACTTGGTGTGCAGGATTCGTTCACGACAACGGCACCAAAAACTTGGTGTATGCCCGTTGGTACGGGTTTTTGATGCTGAAAAGCTTTGTTACACACTAGTTTTAAATTTATAAGAAACGATTTTACTAAGCGGAAACTACACACAACACAGGCAAGTATGACCTGGTCGAGAGCAGGTTAGACTCGGTAAGACCAGATGTCGAACTACAAGGACAGAGAGCTATCGATACTCTATAATCATTGTTGTTTGTTCAGCAGATAAATAGCATGCGAAAGACATGATTAAAATAAATTAAACTAAGAAAATAAGTCGGATTTAACACCAAAGAAGAAGAGAGGCGGAACAATCAGATACAGATTCACTCCGGCTTTTGAATCATCCTAACTAGTCATTGCAATAACTATAACGAACTAGATAATGAAGACTTGACGAATATGACAGATTAAGCATAGAGCATGTTGTTCTACTACTTATCACAACCACATCATCATGCATCGAATCATCATTCGAGTTATCAAGACTCTGACTCGACAATCAAACTTGATCTAGCAAGCAATAGCATATCCAAGTTTTCACTTAGGACACGAAGATTGGAATTCAACTACAGATTCACCAAACCGCGTCCAAATCAAACTAAAATGAACGTACATCTTTTCAAATGACACATTCAGTAGTCCTCAGAGCCCAAAAAGGTGTTAAACTGGTTAAAAACAGTCAAAACAATAAAAAAACAACACACTGATATAAAAAGAGGTCCTTACAGCCGCAAGGAGTTATCCTTGTGGCCGCAAAGGGGGGGGGGGGTACATGCTTGTGGCCGCAAGCAGTTTTGCTTGTGGCCACAAGGGCTACTATGACAGAACACCTCATTTTTGCACAAAGAGATCCAACAACACAGACAATCTAAACTTTCATCTAAGTTCATAAACACATGTAAATGGGTACAATGAAGTCATAAACTCATCAGAACTCAAACCACGCATGGGATTCAAGATTAAGCCACATGGATTTCTAAATATATAATCATGTATACCTACCATTTCTAGCAAAGTTAACACATTTAAAGCATAACACATGTGAATATGCACAATGAACACTTCAAACAGAATATTCATGGTATATATGCAAGTTCATTTCAATACTTAACATACCCAAAAACACATTATGAATCCTTCATACATATATATAGCATATTTAATCCGTTAGTACACCAAATCACCTAGATTTGCATCTAAAGTGCTAAGGCATGCATAAAACCACAATATGAATAACAAAACCAACATGGACAGACCTTAAATGATCCATAACATGTCCTAAAAATGCTTTCAAGCAACAATCATGCAAGATGTACCATTTCTAGTAACAAAATAACATGATGTTTTATAAAATCAATATACCATTCATGAATATTCACATACTTTGACATATAGGAGTTATCTAACACATCATCACACATGAACATGGTTAGATTAAACACACAAACGTGATCAAACACACTTGTATTGAAGATCAAACACACTTGTTTATATCAAGTCAACATAAAAGTCAAACTACATATTGTATTGCCATAACTAGCCAAGAATCATCTTGGCCGAAGTGATATAAGTTTAGCTACATAGAAATAAGTACAACAAACTCTAGAATACATGGATTCATGAAAATGGAAAGATTATACCAAGCAATTGCAAGAATATGTGCACTTTGACTTTGTGATTCCAAGCTTTCAAGTGTTGTTCTAAGCCTCCTAGCATGCTCTCCTCCCTTGGATATGACCAAAATATGGTACTGAAGCTTTAAGGATCGTGTGAGAGTGTTTTAGAGGTGAAAAACCCGGGACTAAACCAAAAGGCAGCCCACTCTTCTCTTAGACAGAATTCTGTATTTATAATGCTGAAACAGGGGTCCTTGCGGTGGTAAACAAGCCTTTACGGCCGCAAGATGGGCGGTGGATTTGACGTATGTCAAGTGCAAGTTGTCAAGTGGTGGATTAGTGGATAAGGTACCCTTACGGATGCTAGGGGAATCCATTGCGGCCGCAAGGGGTAGTCGTTACTGAACCATGATCACTGAACTTGAAAAATTGAACTTTACATTTCTGAAGGCTCCTACGGCCGCAAGGGTTTTCCCTTGCGGGGGTAAGGGGCACTTTTTACTAAATGTTCATTTTTCTTCAGTTTTGCACCAGTTTTGAACATTTTTCTCACACTTAACCCTTTTAAGCCTGCATGGTGAATTATAAGCATATTAGATCATTAAATATACTATTCACCTTGGAAATGGTTTAATAATGAGGCATTTCGGCATGTAAAATTTGCATAAAAACACATATATCAACTTGGTTTGAGTTGTATATTGGTTATTGTATTTGATATATTTGCTATGTAATTGGGAACATTAAGCAATATTTATTTTTGAGTGTATTGATTATTAATGAAGATTTAATGATACGCGTGTAGCGAATACTTTCTTTAAAATCATTATTGTGTTTCAACTTTGCATGTTTTCTCACTTCCTTGAATGTTTAACATTCTAAATTGTCCAAAGTTGGTCATTCTTCATTTGAAGGAAGTATGAACGAAGATCGAGGGAGATGATTGGTCAAAGTGTTCAGGGATTGAATACAAGGGACGCTATATTTTGCCTATACTTGAAAAGAGTTTCAAGTGATTGGATGACCCACACCTGATCTTACTTCATGGAACATGTCAAGAGTAAATTAGGATGATAATACCTTTTATCCTTAGACCGGAGATGCATGTGTTTCACTATTTTGGTTTGCTTTATTCTGACTACTTTCAAACGTAGTCCGTAACTGGCTATTATAAAGGAGGCTTTTGGGTAAAGTATAGCCAATGTAATGGAGGCAATGTGGTCGAAGGAATTTGTTCCTCTGTTTAGAGAGATGTCCCTTGGCCCCTCGATGATTGGGCGCTGACACCAAAAATGCATGGCCATGCTCAAGCTTGCAATGAATGTTAATCAGTTGCAGCTCACCTTTTGGTCACCACCAATCTTGATCGAGAAACATAATCGTGAACGATCGGAGAATGAATATGTACCATGTCTTGTGTTCACTTAGATATCGCGAACAATAGGATGATTGATCACTTATCTATAGGACCATGTCAAACTCTTTTAGTTTTGACTTGGTACTTGTCAGGGATGACATACCCCGTGTTTAGTTGAGGGCAGGGATGCCTTGCTAGAGGCCGCTGCCTGTCTGTGTGCCCATAGATATGGTGTGTCATGTGCAAGTGGGAGTTTGTTGGAATCTGCCCACTAACACACGTAGGCCGGCATCACTGTTGATCAAGCGCGGGCCTGTTGGGTCACACACCAAGTTTCAATCTCGACATCCTTCTATAAGAGGAAAGGGTCAAATTTAATCTGACCTAAGCTTCACGACCGTGAAGGATGCTCCACGGGTCGTGAAGTAGTTCGTGTACACGTAACCTGTCATGGCCGCATGGTTCGTGAAACCCTAGGGCTTCACGACCCTACACGAACCCTCACGATTCTTGCACGGCGCGGCAGAGCTCGAGGAGGATTAATGGCCGGTCATGGCGCATTCATCCTTCACGGCCCGTGAGAGCCCGTGAAGAAGTCGTGAAGGCAGAATTCCAAATGACACTTGTGTTTTATTGGACCATTTGAGTTGGTCCAATGAGAGGTAGCCATTTGGTCCGACTCTGGGTTCTTTTAAAAAGAAGTTGTGTCTTTAAAAGAGGCACACTAATTTCATTTGCCACTCTTGGTTAACTCTTGCAAGCTTACACATTAGAGATACATACAAGTGAGTGTTCTAAGTTGAGAGAGAACTACAAGACCTTGTGTTGGTGATCATCTAGTGTTCTTGAAGGGCTATTCCAGAAGTGTACCATCAAGTGTTGGTGGTTTCTTCGGTTTGCTAGTACAAAGGGATTGAAGGCTTTCTTGGTGTGGACTTGCATTAGGACTTGGAGCCACTTGTTTCAAGGTTACATCCCAAATCCATTTTGTTCCAGCCAAGAATTATGGTCTACGAGGGTATGACTCTATTTCCTTGTTCTCTTTGTTCTTGTTTTGGTTGCATGTAGCTTCTTACAAGTTTTCACCACCATTGGGACTTCATGGGATCGTTTGTGTGTGTTGTTCTTGCTTCCGTTACGTGCCTTGATCCCCATGGAATCCCAACACCTGCAGCCAGAACTCACATTTAGAAAACTTTGCATACAGCTTCTCCCTCTTCAATGTTTCAATCACTTCCCGCAAATGTCTCCCATGCTTGGCCTCAGTCTTGGAATAGATCAGGATGTCGTCGATGAATACTATTACCGGCTTATCGAGCATAGGTCTACGGATGCGGTTCATTAGATCCATGAATGCCACCGGCGCGTTAGTGAGACGGAAAGGCATAACGACAAACTCGAAGTGCCCATAGCACGTGCGAAAAGTTGTCTTGGCTATATCTTCCTCCCGGACCTTGAGTTGATGATAACCTGATAGCAAGTCTATCTTTGAAAAGCAAGCCGCTCCTTGTAGTTTATCAAACAAGTCGTCGATCCTTGGCAACGGTTTCTGTTCTTGACAGTCACCTTGTTGAGTTCACGGTAGTCTATGCACATTCTGAAAGTTTCGTCTTTCTTTTTCACAAAAAGGATTGGTGCTCCCCACAGCGAGCTACTTGGACGGATGAAACCCTTATAGAGAAGTTCCTGTAGGTGTGACATCAACTCTTGCATCTCCGTCGGTGCTAGTCGGTAGGGTGCCTTGGTGATAGGTGTAACTCCCGGCACTAAGTCTATACGAAACTCCACTTGCCTATTCGGTGGTATCCCGGGTAAATTCTCAGGAAACACTTCCGGGTAGTCGAATACCATGGGTACATCCGAAAATTTCAGTTTCTTCTTTTCCATTCTCGAGTCAACCACATGACCTATAAAGGCTGTGCACCCCTTGCGTAGATACTTTGCAACCTTGATTACGGTACAACATGCCGTCAATCCCTTTTATCGTTTACCGTAGATAGAGATTTCTCCCCCACTTGGATTCTGAATCCGTATAATACCTTGCTTGCACAATATGTTGGCTTGATGGCGACCCAACCAATCTATTCTCACAATTACTTGAAACTCTCTCATGGGGGTCGGTAAAAGGTCTATAGTAAACTTTACATCATCTATCACTAACGCATTGCCTCTATAAACAGTGGTACGACACAAGGCTCTATCATCGGCTATTTCTACTTTTAACGATGTCTCTAACTTCACCGGATCAATTACAAGTTTATTGCAAAACGAAGAAGATACAAAGGACTTACTTGCCCCGGAATCAAAAAGTACAAGTGCATGAAGAGAGTTAACAATGAATGTACCTGCGATCACATCAGGCTCTTTCTTGGCCTCCTCCACAGTCATCGAAAATGCGCATCCCTGAGGCTTCGGAACCTCGGGTTTCTTTCCCTTCTCCCCATCTGTGATCTAGAGTGGTGGTTGCCAGGCAGGCCTCACACTGCCTCCCGCTGCTTCTGGGCATTCAGTTATGTGATGCCCTAGTTTGTTGCACCTAAAACACACGTTCAGTTGAGCCTTGCAATCCTTTCAGTTGAGCCTCCCGCTGCTGCTTCGCGTGTCCCTTTCCACATTTTCTGCATTTTGCCCCCGGGTTCCTCTCGATAGGCCTAGGACCCCCAACTTTGTCCTTTTGAACGTTTGTCTCCCCACATTATTACCCAACGCCGTTCGTTTCGCTGACCTCTTCTTGTTTCTCTCTATCAAGTACAATTCCCTCTTTTGCGCTCCCTCGATATGTTGATCGAGAATAGCATACTGGCCATTCGATACAAACTCTTGGATATCCTCTCTCAGCATTTGGGTATACCTGTGAATCTGCAATCTCTCGTCGCCTACATACGCTGCGCAATACAATAGTTTCTCCTTCAATACCGCAGTGATCTGATTGACTGTTTAGTGGTCTATTTGAGCCTTATAAATTCATCCAACACACGCTCCAGCTTTATCTTGTGAGCACACTCCTTGTAAAACAATGCTATAAATTCTTCCCATGACATTCTTGCGATAGCTTCGCCCTTCATTTTCCTTAACAAATTCCACCAGTCCTTGGTCGCTCCCCTAAGAAAGTTAGAAGCAAAACAAACCTTTGAGTCTTCAACACAACAGCTGGTAAAGAAGGCTCCCTCTATCGTTGAAACCCATTTAGTGCTTCACACAGGGTTTGGCACTCCATCAACAACGGGCGGCTGACAAGCCGAGAAATCCCTAAAGGTCCCCCTGGAGCCACCTGGTTAGTGGCTAGAGTTGCCGGTTAAGCGACAACGACTGCTACAGTAGCTTCCTTTGTAGCCCATAAAGCTCCCAACTTTTGATCAACCATAGTTCCCATATCCTGCTTTAAATCCTCCACAATCTTAGGCATTAGCTCTTTCAGCGTGTTGGTAACCAATTTGGTCATAGCCGCATCTCTATATTCCTCCTCATTCAACACATTTTCTGGTACAACATTCTTCGGAGCCACATTCTCAGGGTGATTCAGTATTGGTTGCATGCGAGGGTCACTCTCCCCCGTTACACTAGCATTCTCTCCACCAGGTGGGTTTCTAAAACCCGTTGGAATCACAGATCGATTTCTCGTAGTCACCATACTAGATGTATAGATAATGCACTTAATTAACAGGCGGCACTGCCACACCATCGTTATCACTATATCAGCTCATGTTTCACGTATTTTATGTCATAGTTACAGCTTATCAGGCAGCCCTAGGCATTCTAAGGCACCCTAGCTATAGGCATTCTATTCTTACAAGTACCCTCACCGGATTCACAAGATTCCCCGGGTTTTGACAAGTTTCAACAAGTGTCGCGTGTAGATAATAATATGGCCCTAGTATTACAAACACGCTACACGTATTGGATCCGGTCATCACCATTAGGAGTACCGATTAACTGGCTTGGGCCATGTATCAGTCATCTCATAAAACACATAAGGTTCCGCATGTGCATAATCATTATGTTAGCTAAGCAATGCTATATCATCATTATCCTTACTAGAATAGTTTCAATGTCAGAATTTATGTAAACATAATCATAATGTAATAATCGCATACCTTACGTCTCGCTTGTGACCACCCTAACTAGCTCTAGCCGATAGCTCATCTCAATATTTAACACTTAAAAAATCGAATGTGTTGTTTAAAAATCCTTTGTGAACCAAGGTTTAAGTTCAAACACGCGAAAACGTATTCGAATCTCTTAAACCGAGGTTCTGATACCAAGTTGTAATATCCCAAATTTTCTTTTTTTTGTAAATAAGAATTCGGAAGTCAATGCTTGAATAATACTATTAAATGTTAATTACATTCCGAAGTAATAGTTGAACTAAGTCTTGTATTTGAATAACAATAATTGTCAAAATACAATGGAAATTAAAATAGATTAGGAAGGTCGCGGAAGCTTGTTGAAGATGAGCTATAAAGCACGAGCTAGAGCCCCGTCGTGGTCACCACCTGAAAAGATAACTACAACAACCGTAAGCACAAGGCTTAGCGAGCAGGTTACTTACAACAAAACCAATAATCACATAATCAACATCAATCATTCCCTACCACCGTAGTAGGCGGTCTCTCATCATTCCCGTCACTAAAGTGAACGGTCTCATCGTTCCCGTCATCGAAGTGAACGGTCTCATCGTTCCCGTGACCAAAGTGAATGGTCTCATCCTTCCCGTCACCGAAGTGAACGGTCTCATCGTTCCCGTAATCGAAGTGAACGGTCTCGTCATTCCAGTCAACGAAGTCGGATGGAACATAGGACCCGAAAGTCGGAACACATTATACACATGTAAGTCAGATGGCATCAAGGTCAGACCAATGAAACTGAAAGTCGGACCAATGAAGCTGAAAGTCGGACCATAAGAAAACTGAAGGTCGGACCACTCAAAATTTATGAAAGTCGGACCAAGTATCATCTTGGTCAGACTCAAACCTGGAACTCTCAGACTACATTTCCAAAATCCTACATTCAAAAAAAAACTTAATCATTCTATTTCAATTTTGTCACAAAACATTTCTCCATACATTTAAACATTTCCTTATAAGATATGTCACATTTTATCAAGTATTAGGGGATCTAAAACCCACCTCTTTTTTCTAGTGTATTCAACCACTACAAAACACTACAAAAACCCCCGGAACCTAAATCATTAATTATAGAATCATCACATAAACAAGGTAAGATTGATACCTATAACATTATAATGGGGTAAGGAACATCACCTGATGATTTTCTTAGCAATTCCTTATGTTCTAAGCTGATTTTGATCCCTTCATTCTCTATTTTCTCCAGAGTATTACACACATCAACACATACACCAGTTTGAAGGTGATGATACAGTAGGAGAAAATTCTTGGGGGCTGCGCCCTAATTCCATATATATATATATACATTTTTCTTACAAGGCTTGGACCCATCACACCCATTCAAGCCTACCAAGTGATTAACCCAATATCCACCTTATCTAATACAAAATGACTATCCAAGCCCAAATAGCTAACACAAAGTAACTCATAGCTCTAATTAACTCAATATAACAACCATCGTTACTTCATAAACTATTTTTTTATTAAATTTAGAAATTTGGATATTACATAACCGTAACAAGTTTATGTTAGTTAAATGACCTCATTATTATAGATTTGATGAAACAAAAGATAAGTCAAAACATAGCTTTCGAATTGTAACTTAGGAATTATTTAAGTCTATTTAGACTAACTAGTTAGAACTTTAATTTGTAGCATTGTGAATTAAATATGTGTGTGGTCCAGTTGTATAACAACCGAACTCGGTCACGCTTATTGGTCCTTAGAGGACTTTATAATGTAAACGGCGTGGCCTATAAATAGCCTTTATAAGCCTTCAAGCTGAAGCTTTCTTGAAATTCAATAGACATATTTTACACCTTTAAGTGTGTGTTGAGAGCCTTCTACTACCGAGTTCTATATTTCTCTAATAGATCTTCATCTAACTCTTTATCTTGGGACATTCAATTGGTATTAGTGCCAATTCTTTGAATGAATTGTTTCATGTCGGTTTGAGTTGTACTATTTTGTGTTGAAAATTGAGAGTTTCTTATGTTTCTTCGTAAAATGCAAAAATTCTTTAAGAAAACATGGTGTTTGATTGTGTCTTATTGATGTGTGATCCTTTAGTGTTTGTGAATCATTTCATATTGGTTTCAATCAAACTGGATCACAAATCACTAGTCAATTTTTGGATCTGGGCAGATTTGGTGTTGTTCATATGATTGAGGACTTTGGTCAAGTTAACACTTGATTTGGATCTGTTTTTTTATAAGAAATGGATTAGGAAGTGTTTATTCAGTTATGCGAATCAATTCATGAAGGAATTTTGGGTTTGCAAACAACTTTGAATCGAAATTAAAGATTGGTATTGATCGACTGAAGAACAACCAAAGACAAGATTGAAGATTCAAAGAATAGGAAAAATTGATACTTGAAAAACATACAAGTGAAATCCAACCGAATTTGGTCGCCAAAGGACCTCACAACAAAATTCTGTTACTTTAACTAGTTTAACCGAGTTTGAACTTCAACCGATTTCTATCACTAAATACATTCTGATACTTACAAATTTCTTCAAATTCACCCAAAATAGATCATCAACCGAAATCCTAGACAAACAAATTCATAATTAACTGGATTCGGTCATTATTTTAAACACCTGAATTTCAAATTTGAAGTTTCTTTCAAAGTTACCAAGTTCAATCGATTTTGGTCATTCCTTTGATACCCGAATTTTAAACCAAAACTTCACTCTTCAAACAACACCCGATATTGGTCCAACCATTTCCGGTCATTCTTTAACCGAAAAGCAATATAGCAAGTAACTTTTAGATTAAAACTATCAAAAATGTGAAGTATGTCTACTCAGACTTTAAATCACCTCTTCCATCTAGCTAGTGAAAGTGCAATGAATTAACATGTAATCATATACCGATTCCTAATATGGCTAGATCTCATCGTTAGAATCACTAGCCCTATAATTACAGAAAGATTAACCCAATGTTCATGACATTAACTATCCCTATAAGTAGTCAATTAATTTGTGTTATGCTAGACTTAATCTATTAATTTGTTTAAGTCAAAAAATCAATCAATTAACATTGAATGGTCCATATGCAATTGCAAACACATTAAAGTCGAATTATTTATAGCCTAACCCTAGGATATGGTCAATCACTAGTCATGAATCCTAATGGTCATAGAAACTCATGATTAAAGCAACATAGCTAAAATAGGCATAAAGTCAGCAACTTTAATGCATTTGGATCTTTGAAAAAGCTAAACATAACAAATATATAACTCCATGTTATCTAAATCATTGAAATCACACCAAATATCAAAGGTTTATCTAGTCTAAGTAGAGATTACAGAGACTTAGCCCATAATTCGAAAGTTACGACCATTGAAATTCATAGAAAGTAAACCAAACATGATTGTAATGGCTAATCGAATGTAGATCTATGACGTAAACTTTAAATCTTCACTTCATTAAGCCAAATCTTTAATATCCAAGCTCCACAACCTTCTAGATCTGAAAAATGTCGCCTCTAGAACTCCTAGGGCAGGCTAGATTTGATGTATATCCCCTATTCAAATCAAAATTAGTGTTTTAAATAGTATTTGAATTCGGCCGAAAACGCATCGCATTGGTATGTTGAACAAGTCGCGTCGTGTGAAGTTCGCCCGACTTTTAGACCTAATTTGCGGAAACGCGACTCGTTTTCACATTGAACATGTCTCCTTCGTCAATTTTCAGATTTTTTTATTTTTATTCAAAAGTTGAATTTTTTTCCGCTTTTTCGCTCAAACTTCTCGCCAATACTATTTTGCAACCTGATATTCACAAACACATAAATCAAGTACTGTTATCCAATTTTTGTGAAATATCAACCTAAATACCAAGATGCCGTGTATAAAATATATTGTAATTAAGCGGATATAAGAGAGATAGAGTTAAATAAGATAAATTGGCATGATACTGTCAAAGGCAAGTACTATGTACAGAGATATGTTCAAAAGTCGATAGTCTCTCTACTGCTAAGGAGATTTGGGATGATGTTAAAAGACAGACGCAAGGGATTGATCAAGGTGCACTAATAATGGAAACCTTACTTGTGAATACCTTTGATGATTTCAAAGCTAAAGATTCTAAACTCCTAATTGACACTTATGGGAGATTTTGCAAGTTACTAAATGAACTAAGAAACCATAAAATCCACAAATCCGAATTAGAGTAGTCTTGGACCGGAATGGAAGGCACACATCAAGTTGTACAAACAGATGAACAAGAACCTAAAAGTTGTGTCATTCCACGAGATTTATGAAGACTTAAATCAATACTAGGAGGATGTCTTGATGAATTCTACTCCTAATAAAACTGCAGATCCACTAGCCCTGGTTGCTGAGAGGAGATCAAGGGATCATTCAAGATCCTCAATGTAACACCGGCTTTGCAAACATCAAAATTAGCAAATAATTTGCATTTTTAATAAACGTGAACTCAATCACGATTAAATAATATAGAGTTAAGCAGCGGAAAACTAGCCAAAAGGTTTACATAAAATATTTAAAATCAAAACATTGTATCAAGTTTTGGTGTTACTCTAACATACAACCGACCATAATACCATATTACAGAAAGTGTTACAAATCACATTAAATATCCAATAGAAGACAACCCCGCTCACCAGTTATATGCAAAAAGAATCAACGTGGAACCATTAGCTATACACATAGCTAGTGAGTACAAACTTAACATAAGCATCATTAAAGCAAGTCATGCATCACAGGAATAAGCATACAATGCTATCCTATCACATGGCGGTGTGCTGACAAGATCGGTATAAGTCATTTCTTGCAGGATAACTAGCCTTGCTCAACAACAATAACAATAAACCGGGGGATCAGACACAACCATCCGCGCTGGTGGGGGAGCATAAAGCATTCCACCAAGCATCGTTTACGGAACCGTAGGTTCCTTAGGCAACTCAACTACATCCAGCTGATTATCCCTCATGATATAAGGCACGGCGGTTCTGCAGAACCTACGATCCGGAATGTTACCTCGAATCACCGTTAAGTCCCGAATCACCTGATCAAGGATCCCTGGAACCCAACTACAAAGTTGACCGTATCCATGCTTGAAGATGTCTGCGAACTTTTCACATACACATAGCTGATCCAATCTGGATCATTCACTTAGCATGCATATTCATTTAATTCATTAAGCATGCATATACATTCATTTCATCATTACGGATCCAATCTGGATCCCTAGCATGCATATCATTAAGTTTCCACATAATTGACCCATCCAGGATCAGTATTATGCATATCATTTATTTAAACTAGGCAGCTCCAGTTCTGGATTCCGCTGGCATGCACTTAACTCATATTCAACAAGTATTTAACATGGCATAATACATTAAAGTGGCATGGCAAGACTTACATATTTACTTTTAAACATACATGCACTTAAAACATCTTTACATTTAGCAAGTAAATCTTCCTCTACTGAAGCTTACGGAAGTTGGTACTCACCTGAGTAGCTTAATTAACCAGATTACTTTAACTCTGGTTCAGCTAATTCGGTAAATTTACCTAAACCATTACTTACATCAATCATCTCTCTCTCTCTCTCTATATATATATATATATATAAGGTATGACTACTAAACAACATAGGGATTCCAAATCCGGACTTAGCATAAATCCGCCAAGACTGTTGGATTTTGGGAAATCCGACACTATCCTTGCGGATTACAGAATTCCGACACATACTAGCGGAATCCGACACTTGCCTTGTGGATTCTGGAATTCCGATAGATTCTACCGGAATCCGACAAACTGACGGAATCCGGCACACATGAGGGAATCCGACATGTATGTGGAATCCGACAACTTGCGGATTTCGACACTAGCAGATTTGATAACTTGCGGGTTCCGATAGTTACAAGTCTCGGAATCCGACACATTCATAGGCAGGAATCCCACCACCTTCTTAATTCATTTCCAGGATTTCATTCTCGTTAGTTTTGCGTTTAAAACACTCTGAAACATCATATTCCATTTGTATAAACTTCACAAACTTATCAAATCCAAACAAGAACACCAAACAAACAAAACCCACTTCTGAAGTAGGCTTTGAATGTTTTTCAATGGTGTTTTGCATGAATTTGTACTTTAGCTATAATTTAAACACTAAAACCGATTTCCAACATGTTAAAACATTACAACAAATATATGTTTACCTTGAATTCCAAAACACAATTCTTCAATCTTTTGTTCTTTTCCAGAGGTTCACGAGAGAGAGAGAGAGAGAGTTTGTGTGATTGTATGTGTGTTTGTAAGCTATACCAACTTTGACTATCATTCACATACATACATATATATTTAAACACATCCAGAGGCAACCGCCTCTGGATCTTTTCTTTTCTTTTTCTTTCATTTTATTTCTTTTTCTTTTATTTCTAATATACATTTACATATATATACACATATACATTAAGATACAATTACACATATATACATATACATATATATATATACATTCAAACATTTTACACAAGTATACTTTCATTAATGTAATACGCTTACATATAATTATACAACATGGACTCGTTACATAATTCACTATCTTACGTATCCTTACAACGATTCACAACTAGGCCCAAATCGAGGATGTCACAAATCTACCCCCCTTAAGAAGATTTCGTCCTTGAAATCTACTCAGTGATAAATAGGTGAGGGTATCTTGTCTTCATCTCGTCCTCGACTTCCCACGTCAGGTTTGGACCCAAGCTGTGCTTCCACTTAACAAGAACCAGCTTGATCATCTTCTTTCGTAGCTTCTTGACCTTAATGTCAAGAATTTCAACAGGTTCTTCTACGAGTAGCTTAGAAGAGTCAACCTTTAGTTCTTACAATAGGAGAATTTGCTCATCTTCAACGTTGCACTTACACAAGTAGCATACGTTAAAGGTATCATGAATTCCAGCTAGTTCAGGCGGTAGCTCAAGAGTTACCGTATGATCATTAACCTTAGGCACGATTTTGAATGGGCCTATGAAACGTGGAGTTAGCTTCCCCTTGCGCCCAAAACGAATGACGCTTTTCCAGGGAGAAACCTTCAAAAATACACGATCACCAACAATAAATGTAGTGGGACGACGTTTGGGATCTGCATACATCGTTTGTCGGTCACGGGCTGCTTTTAGATTTTCTAGAGCCACATTCACTTTATCTGAAGTGATCTGAACAATTTCAGGTCCAGCAAACTGCTTTTCTTCAGGCTCCAACCAGCAAGTTGGAGTTCGACAACGTCTCCCATATAACATCTCGTATGGTGGCATTCCAATAGTGGAATGATATGAATTGTTATAAGAAAATTCAATCAATGGGAGATGAGAATCCCATGATCCACCAAATTCGAGTACACACGCACAAAGCATATCTTCCGGTGTCTGGATCATTCGTTCAGATTGGCCATCGGTCTGCGGGTGATAGGCAGTGCTCAGATGCACACGGGTGCCTAACTCACGTTGCAAACTTTGCCAGAAGTTAGATACGACTCGAGAATCACGATCAGAAACAATTGAACAAGGAAGACCGTGACGTGATACAATCTCATCGATGTAAAGTTGAGCCAAACGAGTCAATGAAGCATACTCGTTGGTTGCCAAGAAATGAGTACTTTTAGTTAATCAGTCAACAATGACCCAAATCATATCATGCCCTCTGAGCATCTTAGGCAACTTTGTCACGAAATCCTTCGTGATGTGATCCCATTTCCATTCCGGAATATCAAGCTGTTGCAGATTGCCGTAAGGCCTTTGGTGTTCCATCTTGACTTGTGCGCAATGTTGACATCTCTCCATGAATGAAGCAATGTCCTTTTTAAGAGTTGGCCACCAATACAACCTCTTCAGGTCATAGTACATTTTGGTGATTCCTAGATGGACAGATAACTGGGACTTGTGAGCTTCATGCAAAATCAGCTCACGATTACCTCCAACAAGAGGTACCCAAATACTAGGTTAAAAAGTCTTCAATCCACGATTATCTTTACCCAGCTGGTCTTTTAATTTCTTTATCGTTTTAGTTTTTAGATTATCTTCTTGCAAAGCTAACTGTTGGGCATCCTTTAACTTTGCAATCAAATCTGATATCACTGTGAGCTTCATGATCTTTTCTTCTACTGCTGGTCCTTTACGGCTCAAAGCATCCGCTACAACGTTGGCTTTACCCGGGTGGTAATGGATTTCACAATCATAGTCTTTAATTAACTCTAACCAACAGCGCTGCCGCATGTTTAGTTCTTTCTGGGAAAATACATAACGTAAATTTTTGTGATCAGTGCATATCACACACTTCGTGCCATAAACGTAATGCCTCCATAACTTTAGTACGAATACAACATCAGCAAGTTCAAGATCATGGGTTGGGTAGTTCCTTTCGTGTGATTTTAGTTGCCGAGAGGCATAAGAAATGACTTTATCTCTCTGCATGAGGACACAACCTAAACCCGCGTATGAGGCATCACAATAGACAGTGAAGTCCTCCGAACCATCAGGCAAGGTGAGGATCGGAGCTTCACACAACAACCGCTTTAAGGTCTGAAAAGCTTCTTCTTGAGCTTCCGACCAGACAAATGCTACATCCTTACGAGTCAGCTTGGTTAACGGACCCGCAAGTTTAGAGAAATCGCGAATAAATCGCCGATAGTAGCCAGCCAAGCCAAGGAAACTTTTAATTTCGGAAGGAGTTCGAGGAACCCCCAAATTCACCGCAGCCTCCACCTTAGCTGGATCTACTTTGACACCATCTTGACAAATGACATGGCCAAGGAAATGCACTTCCTTAAGCCAGAATTCACACTTAGAAAATTTGGCGTACAATTGTTATCGTTTGAGAGTTTTGAGAACCTGACGAAAATGGAGCTCATGATCAGCTTCAGTCTTCGAGTAGACAAGAATATCATTGATAAAAACGATCACGGATCTATCAAAAAATGGACGACAAACACTATTCATTAGATCCATAAAGATAGCAGGGGCATTGGTTAAGCCGAACGGCATAACCAAGAATTCGTAATGACCATAACGAGTTCGAAAAGCAGTCTTCGGGATATCTTCTTCATGAACTCGCACTTGATGGTACCCTGAACGGAGATCAATTTTAGAGAAGTAAGTAGCTCCCTGCAATTGATCGAAAAGATCGTCGATTCGTGGAAGTGGATACTTATTCTTTACAGTTTGCGTGTTAAGCTCCCTGTAATCTATACACATATGCATTGTTCCATCCTCTTCTTGACGAACAACACGGGAGCTCCCCAAGGCGAGGAACTCGGATGGACCAAACCTTTCTCAAGTAACTCTTGAATTGGAGTCATCATCTCACGGATCTCAGAAGGAGCAAGGCGATACGGAGATCTAGCTACAGGTGTAGTTCCAGGAATAAGCTCGATCTTATACTCGACGTCTCTGATCGGAGGTAAACCCGGAAGTTCTTCAGGAAATACTTCAGGGTAATCGGATACTACCCTGATGTTTCGAACTAGTCGTTTCTCCATCGTAGCATCGATAACGTATGCTAAGTAAGAGTCACAACCTTTGGAAATAGATTTATGTGCTTTAATGACATAGATAATAGGAATATCAGACTCCTGTCGCTCTCCTCGAGCTACAACGTAAGATCTATCAGCAAAAGGAATCTTAATCATCTTTTTGGAACAGAGAATCTCAGCATCACGCTTGCTGAGCCAATCCATTCCAATTACGACATTGAAGCCCGCAATAGGCATTATGAAAAATGAGATAGGGATACTACTCCCATCAATATAGATAACCGCGATAGGAACCTTCTCCGTAACCGAGACTACTTTACCGTCCGCAACCTCTACATTTAAGGGCTCGTCTAACGGAACAACAGGTAATTGAAGTCTTTTGCGACAAGCCACAGAGACAAAAGAATATGTTGCTCCTGAATCGAATAACACACATGTAGGAATATAGTTAATAAGGAATGTACCAGTGATGACATACCCTACTGCCTTTGCCTCCTCTGCTGTAATTTGAAATGCCCTCCCTTTTGCGCGAGGTGTACCGTCTTTCTTCTGCCCTCCAGAAGACCCACCTGCTCCCGAACTTTTCCTGTCAGGGCACTCCACCATCTTGTGACCAGGATTGCGACACCGGTAACAAACATCCTCTTTATATCGGCACTCGCTCATCGAATGCCCCTTCTATCCACACCTGTTGCATCTTCTGGTTGTTGTAGAGCATTCCCCAGAATGATAAGTTCGGCATGAAGAACACCAAGGATTGTCAGGTCTTGGTTTCTTCGAAGTATCAGTTTTTCCACCTCCAGATGATTGCCCTTTTGAAGGACCTAATTTTTGAGATGGCTGAAACTTTCTTTTATAACCCCCAATGGCAAACTCGCCCCTACATTGTATTCGATCACCTTTCATTTGTCGGGCCACTTTAAATGCCCGATCCAGAGTTGCAGCTGCTCGCACATGAACGCGAAATTCCAGCGGCAAGGTTGTCACAAACCGTCTTATCTTGGTGACCGCGTCCGGTATCAGGTGTGGTACAAACCTCATCTTATCAGTGAAAGCAATGATAAGATCTTCCATAGATTTATCTCCTTTTTGGAGATTTTTGAACTCTCTTTCCATTCTTTCGATGTCATAATCAGTACAATATTTCTTCAACAGCTTCTCGGAAAACTGCTCCCAAGAAAGAACACTCAACACCTCTTTGCTAACTGAGGCCTTCACGGTGTCCCACCGGAAAATGGCGTGACCCTTCAACATGTGTACTGTGTATTTCATGCAATACTCTGGTTCACATTCGCAGGATTCAAACGTTTACTCCATCTCACAGAGCCACTACATTGTCACTGTGGGGTTATCACTCCCCTCGAATGTTGGATGCTTACACGACAAGAACATTTTGTAAGTGCAAGTCTTGCGTGGTTTTCCAAGGGTATTCTGCAACAAGAGCTCTTTAGCAATACGTAGCTCTTCTTCCAGACACTTTCTATATTCCATTTGGTCTGTGTCAGGTCTTTCGCCACCAGCATTATGCTGAGAGCGTTCGTCTTCAGCTTTATGAGGCATGTGAGAAACCCCATCCTCCATTTCTTTCGGTGCTTGCTCAGTGTTTCCGCGTGCAGCATACATCTTTAACTTAACTTTTCTATAAAATAAAGAAGAGTATTTAATATTCCACTACACTAACTTTTAGCTTTAACAAGCTATACATATATAACAAGTAATATTCATGCAACTCTCATACTCAACTCCCTATAAGGTTTGAGATTGAATACTCTCGCAAGTACTCAATTCCCTCAAACTTAGGCTCTGATACCTACTTGTAACACCGGCTTTGCAAACATCAAACTTAGCAAATAATTTGCGTTTTTAATAAACGTGAACTCAATCACGATTAAATAATATAGAGTTAAGCAGCGGAAAGCTAGCCAAAAGGTTTACATAAAATATTTACAATCAAAACATTGTATCAAGTTTTGGTGTTACTCTAACATACAACCAACCATAATACCATATTACAGAAAGTGATCCAAATCACATTAAATATCCAGCAAAAGGCGACCCCACTCACTAGGCAACCTATTCTTTAATAGCTAAAAGAATCAACGTCGCACCATTAGCTATACACATAGCTAGTGAGTACAAACTTAACATAAGCATCATTAAAGGAAGTCATGCATCACAGGAATAAGCATACAATGGTATCCTATTACATTGCGGTGTGCTGATAAGATCAGTATAAGTCATTTCTTGTAGAATAGATAGTCCCGCTCAACAACAATAAATTGGGGGATCAGACACAACCATCCGCGCTGGTGGGGGAGCATAAAGCAGTCCACCAAGCATCGTTTATGGAACCATATGTTCCTTAGGTAACTCAGCTACATCCGGCTGATTACCCCTCATGATATAAGGCATGGCAGTTCTGTAGAACCTACGATCCGGAATGTTACCTCGAATCACTGTTAAGTCCCGAATCACCTGATCAAGGATCCCTGAAACCCAACTACAAAGTTGACCTTATCCATGCTTGAAGATGTCCGCGAACTTTTCACATACACATAGCCGATCCAATCTGGATCATTCACTTAGCATGCATATTCATTTAATTCATTAAGCATGCATATACATTCATTTCATCATTACGGATCCAATCTGGATCCCTAGCATACATATTATTAAGTTTCCACATAATTGACGCATCCAGGATCAGTATTATGCATATCATTTATTTAAACTAGGCGGCTCCAATTTTGGATTCCGCTCGCATGCACTTAACTTATATTCAACAAACTAGCGGAATTCGACACTTGCCTTGTGGATTCTAGAATTCTGATAGATTCTACCGGAATCCGACAAAGTGACGGAATCCGGCACACATGAGGGAATCCGACATGTATGCGGAATCCGAAAACTTGCGGATTTGATAACTTGTGGGTTCCGATACTTACAAGTCTTAGAATCCGACACATTCATAGGAAGGAATCCGGCCACCTTCTTAATTCATTTCCAGGATTTCATTCTCGTTAGTTTTGCATTTAAAACAATTTGAAACATCATATTCCATTTGTATAAACTTCACAAGCTTATCAAATCCAAACAAGAACACCAAACAAACAAAACCCACTTGTGAAGTAAGCTTTGAGTGTTCTTCAATGGTGTTTTACATGAATTTGTACTTTAGCTATAATTTAAACACTAAAACTGATTTCCAACATGTTAAAACCTTACAACAAATATATTTTGACCTTATTTGAATTCCAAAAAACAATTCTTCAATGTTTTCTTCTTTTCTAGAGGTTCACGAGAGAGAGAGAGAAAGAGTTTGTGTGATTGTATGTGTGTTTGTAAGCTATACCAACTTTGAATATCATAGTCAAAGTTCACATACATACATATATATTTAAACACATCCAGAGGCAACCGCCTTGGGATCTTTTCTTTTCTTTTTCTTTTCTTTTATTTCTAATATAAATTTACATATATATACACACATATACATTAAGATACAATTTCACATATATACATATATATATTTACATTCAAACATTTTACACAAGTATACTTTCATTAATGTAATTAGCTTACATATAATTATACAACTTGGACCCTTTACATAATTAACTATCTTACGTACCCTTACAACGATTCACAACTAGGCCCAAATCGAGGATGTTACACTCAAGGTCCAAACAGGTGATGGTCTCTGACTCTGAAAACTTTAGTTATGAAAGCTTTTAAGAATAGGTTTGGGAAGACCAACAACAAACAGAGATACACATCTGGGTCCCGAAGACTAGATAACTTCACGGTAAAGAGGAGAAAGTTTGATAAGCCTAATGAGAGAAGGAGGATGAGAGAAAGTGCTTCAACTGTGGTAGGTCTTGGCATAAAATAAAAGACTGTAGGAAGCCTAAAATCAGAGATGCCAACTACTACAAATAAAAACTAAGGCTTGCAAAGAAGAAGGAGTTTGGAAAGGCTATGATGGTATAAGAAGATCAGTTCCTCTCAGATTCTGATGAGAGTGATAAAGAATAAAAAGCACAAGCTCAAATTTGTTTCATGGCCAAGTACGACTTAAGTGGTGTGGAAAGTGAGGAAAGTGAGGAAGAGGATTCTAAAAAGATCCTAGATTTGATAGACTCGAAAGATGATAAGGAACAAGAGGATGAACAAGAGAAGCAGGTAAGTCTTCAATATGCTCAAACTCTTGTTCAACAAATTCAGAAACTTGAACTCAAAATTATGAAATTAAAAACATTAAAAATAAACAAAACTCACAGAACAAGCCATTTATGTGGAGAGGTACCTTATGGAACTTGATGAATTAAAAACGACGTTGGTAGAAAAAGAAAATGAAATGAATGATCTCACCACTTAAACAAGAAAAATAATTCATAACTTAAAAGCAGAAAAAGTGAGTATAGAAGAACACTACAACCATCTACAAAAAGAAAGATCACAACTGTACTAAAAAGATAAAGAGCCCTGAATATAAGTTCATCAAACAGGGTCAAACAACACAACCTGTCTTCTTGAATAAACCAAAAGACACCAAGTTTTACAATCCATACACATATGAAGGTCTTGGTTTTGTGAATCCACATATTTTACAAAAGATAACCGTCAAACAGCTGTATTATTTTGATAAAATGAATTTAGGTTTAACTGCGAGAAATGTATTTATTGTTCAGGCAGAGGAAGTTGAACAAGAAGAAATCAAAAGAAAAACAACATTCAAAATTCAAAATCAACATAACTACGAGAGTCTAAATGAGTCATACAACACCGATGAAATCAAATCTGATTTTTCAAATGACTACTTTCGTAGTTACAATAAAGCAGAAATGGCATTAACGCCCGATTTTTTAGAAACTAAATAGCAAGCACGTGTGTATATTCCTCACATAAAATTACAATGTCGTTTTAAATTAATCGAGGAATGGTGTTTTACCAATACGGTCATGAGTGAGTTTAATTTGTTCTTGTCACAGGAGCATATTCGAGAACTTGAATCACAAAATTAGTTTTTACAAACTTCCGCTGCAACCATAAATGTGATACAACAAACTCTATCTTCAATTCAAACCACAATGTGTACTCAAATGGGTGATTTTCCTTCATGGAATTTTAAGAACAAGGTGCTAACAACCGGTTGGCTCATGCACAAGCACAAATAAAGGGATTAGAGGAGAGAGTAGAACTCATGATCAGAATTCATTCAGAAGTCAAAGCTGAATTAGATAATTCATAATTATAATGTCAAGATTACAAGGCAGAAATCATATGACTTGAAACGGAAACACTTCAATTATATTCAAATATAAATGAGTTGAAAAATGATATGTTAACAAAAGTTTCACCACAATCTAAAAAAGGATAGAAAAGGTGAACATATCTGGTCCATCCGAAAAGGTTCACATGACTTCATTTCAAACCAATCCCAAGAAGCAATACACAAATGATGATCTATTTGCATGCTTATCTTCTAACATGAATATGTCTTATGGTACAACTTTGAAGGGGTTAGAGAAAACCATGTTGGTTTGGAGGAAAAAGGAAGAAGTCAAGAAGACCGATGGTGGTGAAGGCAGTTCTGGCACGTTTTCTAAAAATGTTACAAATAAAAACAGTTAATTTTCTTGTAAGGATTCATCTATCTTGAACATCCGGTCTTTTCACTTAGTTGTTAATCCAATTGTTAGTTCTGTTGAAATGTATTGTGTTGGTAATAGATCCCCTCAAGGTCATTGTGAGTATAAGTGCCAATATGATCAAGAAAGAAAGAGAAGAGGAATCAAACCAGTTTCATTTTCAAGTCGTCAAACTCACACCACGAACTGGAATTTGAAATTAATAAAAAGGGCTATATAATCCATTTTTGGAGGAAAAGAAAACCAACAATAGTCAACAATAGTTCTCTCATAACATCAACCCAAAAGGAATAATAACAGCAGGAATCATCACGACAAGAATTTCCAGAATTGCAACAAAAGAATACAATAATTGGAAGCAATTCAATTAGAACAACCTGTGGAATCAACAACAATTTTCAATGTACAAAGCACGAAGCGATTCAAATCAATCAACGAGATTCCCAAAGCATGTTCAAAAGAACAAATCTCATGAAAAACAAAAAAAATCTGGATTAAAAAGGAAATCAATAAGGAGAGAATTCAATTTGAAACTAAACCACGAATTTACAGTTTCGACTCAAACATGTCTTCAATGATGAATTTTATTCGAACGCAATTCCAATGGTTTTTCAAAAACAACCAAACGCATTACACTCACAATGGGTTCCAAGGAGATCAAAATCCGAATCAATTCCTCAAATGATTTCCCAAAAGTCTACATTTTAAAAATTGCAAAAGAAGCTACAAAGCCAAAGCAAACTTGGACAAAATCTAAAATGAAGCATACCCACCTTCTAAGATTACATATGTTAATGCATTTGATTGTGCTAATGTACAAGGGCCCATACGAAAATGGGGACCTAAAATTTCTCTTGTTTGCATTTGCAGGCACCTAATCTCTAGTATATCCAAACATATGACCGGTAACAAGGGTTTTCTCATAAACTTTGTTGAAAAATATTCGGGAAATGTTCGTTTTGGGAATGTCCACGTTACACCAATACTTCGCTATAAAGATATTGAGAAAAAGAATGTTACAATAAAGAATTTGTCATACGTGGAGGGACTTGGTCACAACTGATTCAGCATAGGTCAATTTTGTGATAAAGGATTGGAAGTAAATTTCAAGTCCAAGTGTTGTTCTGCCCGTACTGAAGCAGGTGATGAGATACTAGGTGAAACATGGAAGTCCAACATGTACTCAATTGATCTGAACAATCTAGCCTCCATGACATCGGTGTTTTTTCTGTCCAAGGCCTCATCGGATCTTCCATCAGTACTTGTGCGCAGCATCCCAAAGCTGAAATTTGAAAAACATCTTTTTGAGGACGGTGAGCAAGGGAAGATGAAGAGTTCATCACACAATGTGAAACAAGTGTAACATCCTCGATTTGGGCCTAGCTGTTAGACATGTATTTAAAGTTAGTTATGCTAATAAGAAAGAGTTAAATGTATATATGCGTGTTTTGTGTTTGAATTGCTTAATGTATATATGTATATATATATATATATATGTATGGGGAAAAAAAAGAAAAAGAATTAAAAGAATCCAGAGGCGGCGCCTCTGGATTGTAAAGTATATATATGGAAAAAGTCAAATTGGTCAAAGTTACCAAAAGCAAACATCTACGCAAAGAAACTCTCGGATTCTCTCTACTCTCTCTGTTTTCTCTCATTTCTTAAAGCAACTAGGATTTTGGTGGTTTTGATTCCATTCAAAGGTAAATACTTGTTTGTTGTTAAGAATCAATACATATGAAACTGTTTTTATGATTAAAATCAGGATTGAAACTCAAATCCTTGCAAAACATCACTTAGAACATGCAAAGCTTACTTTGCAAGTGGGTTTTGTTTGTTTGGTGTTTTTGTGTGGGTTTGATGTGTTTACAAAGTCATGTTGACGAAAATGGATGTTTTTAGAATGCAAAAATGTATAAACGATGGGTCGAATTCTGCAAAATAAGCCATAGATGAAGATGGCTGTTTCTGGGTTGAAACAGTCGGATTCCGAGACATGAAGGTGTCGGAATCTGCATGTTGCCCAAATCCGATTAAGTGTCGGAATCCGCATGACTAAATCCGTGTTATTGTTTTAAATCCGATAAGTATCGGATTTCCAAAGTCCACAAGTAAATTGCAAGTCAAAATCCGAATGTATCGGATTTTATTGTAAGTGTCGGATTCCGACTAGAGTGTCGGATTCCGATAAAAGAATCGGATTCCGATTGAAAGTCGGATTTCCATTTTGTGACCAAGGTTTCAAAGTGCATAAGTGTTGAAATCCGATAAGTATCGGATTTTCGCAAAAGTATCGGATTTCCCTTGATGTGTCGGATTTCATGAAATCCGACAGACTATCGGATTTGCGTGGAATCCGGATTCGGGGATTTCCTTTGTTGGCTTTGTAGCTAATCCAAGTATGCTAAGATGTGCATGTAAATCCTAATGTTCTAGGTGAACTTGAAACCCTAGACAAGCAAGAAGTTAAATAACTACCTGTTTAGTTACTCAGGTGAGTACCGACTTCCATAAGCCTCAGTAGAGCAGGAATTATGTGTTAAATGATTCGAGTACGATTGTGCTCATAAGTTGATAAGTAAGAATTGCCATGTTACTTAAAGTACAAATGCCATGTTAAATACCTGATGTAAGTAAGTTAAATGCATGCTAGCGGAACCGCTTAGTTAAAAGAATGCTATGTATGATACTGATTCTGAATGAATCAGTTAAGTAAAGATATAATGATATGTATGCTAGGGATCCAGATTGGATGCATAAAGAAGTAACTGAATGTAATTGCATGCTAAAAGAAGTAAATGAATATGCATGCTAAGTAAATGAACAAGATATGTGTATGTGTTCGCGAACATCAGTAAGCATGGTTAAGGTCAGCCGGTTAGCTGGATCCCAGGGACCCTTGATCAGGAGATTCGGGATTTAACGGTGATTCGAGGTAACATTCCGGATCGTAGGTTCTGTAGAACCGCCGTGCCTTAATATCATGAGGGTTAATCAGTCAGAAATGGCTGAGTTACCTAAGGAGCCTCTGGTTCCGTTAACGATGCTCGGTGGACTTCTTTATGCTCCCCCACCAGCGCGGAGGGTTGTGCCTGAACCCCCGGTGTATTGGTGTTGAGCGGGACTAGCTATCCTGCAAGAAACAACTTATACCGATCGTGTCAGCACACCACAATATGATAAGATAACATTGTATGCTTATTCCTGTAATGCATGTTCTAACTTTAATGAAGTTTATGCCAAGTTTGTGCTCACTAGCTAAGTGTAGCTAACGGTGCCATGTTAACTGCTTTTGCAGATCAAAGATAGATTGCCTGGTGTGCCGGGTCCCCTGCCTCTGGATATTTTGCGGGAACACTTGATGTTGTAATAATTACATTATGGTCGGTTGTTTGTAGCGTAACACCAGATACCGAGACAATGTTTTATGTAAATATTTCCGCTCCTTGATGATATTAATCGTGATTAAGTTCACGTTTGTTTAAAAAAACGCAAATTTTTGCTAAAATCTGGTAATTGCAAGAACGGTGTTACAAGTAGGTATCAGAGCCTATGTTTGAGGGAATTGGGTACTTGCAAAAGTATTCAATCTCAAACAAGGGCCCGATCATAATAAGTGTTCCTTTGGGGGGAAATTGAGTATGAGATTTATATGAGTATTAATTGCTATAGCTTGTCAGATATGACAAGTAAGATTAAATATTGACTACTCTTCTGTGTTATATAGAAGAGTTAAGATAAAGAATATGTCTGATGATAAAGCAAATACTGAGCAAGAGCTCAAGGAACTAGAAGATAAGGCTTCTCACATGCCTCACCAAGCAGAAGATCAACGCCCTCAACCTAGTGTTGGTGGCGTAGTACCTGACCCAGACCAGTTAGCATATATAAAGCGTCTGGAGGAAGAGCTCCGTCTTGCAAAAGAGCTCTTGTTGAAATCTACTCTCACCAGAGCACGTAAGCCCTGCTCGTATAAAAAATTCTTGACATGCCATCCGCCAACGTATGAGGGGAGTGATAACCCCACTGTGACTATCCAATGGCTCCGTGAAATGGAGCAAGCTTTCGAATCCTGTGAATGCGAGCCTGAGTATCGTGTGAACTATGCGATACGCATGTTAAAAGGGCATGCGATATTCTGGTGGGATACTGTGAAGGCCTCTGTAGGCAAAGATATATTGAGTGCTCTCTCTTGGGAGCAGTTTTCTAAAAAAGTGCTCCAGAAGTACTGTACTGAGTATGATATGGAGCGGATGGAGCATGAGTTTACAGATCTCCGGAAGGGAGATAGACCGATCAAAGAACATATCACCTCATTTACTGATAAGATGAGGTTTGTTCCACACCTGATACCAGACGAAGTTACCAAGATAAGAAGGTTTGTGGCGACTCTGCCACTGGAATTCTGTGCCCATGTTCGAGCAGCTCCAACACTAGATCGGGCATTTCAGGTGGCCCGACAAATTGAAGGTGATCGTATACAGTGTCGGGGTGACTATGCCAGTGGTGGTTGTAAAAGGAAGTTTCAGCCATCTCTCCAATCGGGCTCTTCAAAAGGGCAATCCTCGGGAGGTGGAAAATCTGAAGCTCCAAAGAAACCAAGACCTAACGATCCTTGGTGTTCTTCATGCCGTACTTATCACTCCGTGGAATGCTCTGCAGCAACCAGGAGGTGCGGCGGGTGTGGGCAAAGAGGGCATTCGGTGACTGAGTGCCGATATAAAGAAGATGTTTGTTACTGGTGTCGAAAACCCGGTCACAAGATGATTGATTGCCCTGAAAGACAAGGCTCCGGAGCAGCTGGGTCTTCTGGAGGGCAGAAGAAAGACAATGCCCTGCGGGCTAAAGGGTGGGCATTTCAAATGACTGCAGAGTAGGCAAAGGCTGCAGGTGACGTCGTCACTAGTACATATCTTGTCAATTATTATCCTGTCAGTGTGTTATTTGATTCTGGAGCAACATATTCTTTTGTTTCTGTTGCTTGCCGTGAAAGACTCCAGTTACCTGTTATGCCTTTAGACGAGCCTCTTAATGTAGAAGTTGCTGACGGCAAAGTAGTCTCGGTTATCGAGAGAGTTCCCATTGCCGTTATTTATATTGATGGGAGTAGCATCCCAATCTCATTTTTTGTTATGCCTATTGTGGGCTTCGATGTTGTGATCGGAATGGATTGGCTTAGCAAGCGTGATGCTGAGATTCTCTGTTCCAAGAAAATGATTAAGATCCCTCTTGCTGATGGTGTTGGAACTTGTGGTGGGCACAAACGCAGCGGAAGCAAACAAGAAAGTAGCATGAAAGACATAAAACAAAAGCACACATAAAGCCCACAACTACTTCCAATGGTGGAACACACTACAAAGCAAAGTGCAACTTAAGAACAAGAAGAAGGAGGAAGAATATACCTCCTTACCATGGTTGTAAATCGAGATCTTCAAAGGTGGGATGAAATTGAGGAAACAAAAGGCTTCCTCCTCCATTGCTAGTTCACACCAAGAGAAGCTTGATCCCCAAATGCTAGTGAGCCATAGATGAACATCCTAGAATGACTTCACCATCTGGAACAGCCCATGTAGATCTCCTCTTGCACCATGAAAGCCTCACATGAACACTCAAGATCATCTTAGTGTATGTATCATTCTAACATGATACCAAGAGAGAATTATAGTAGAGAGAAAGATCTTATTGTGTTCTCTTAGTCTCTATTCCTCAATAACCAGCATCTAAGCTCAAAAACCCGGCCATAAAGCATAGGTTTTGATTGGACCATCAAATGGTCCAATAAAACACAACTGTCACTGCAGCTACCCTCTTCACGACCCCTCACGGGCTCTCACGGGTCGTGAAGCCTAAGTGCGCCACGAGGGGACTTAGAACTTCACGAGCCGTGCCGCCCGGTCAAGACTCGTGAGGGCATCTCCTTCACGACCCCTCACGACCTTGTCACGGGCCGTGAAGCTCAAAGGCCTCACGACGCGTGGCGGCCGTCGAACAATCGTTAGGGCAGCCTGCTTCACGACCCGTGGAGCACCCTTCACGGTCGTGAAGCCCCGAATCAAAACACTTTTTATTCTTTGACTTTATCCATCCACATAAAGCTGTCGGGATCAATCCTTGGCGTGTGACCCAATAGGCTCGCGCTTCATTAGCAGTGATACCGACATACGTGTGTCAGTGGGCAGATCTCCAACAGATGGATCTTATGCAGTTGCTCGTGGAGAACGACGGGAGTCAGATATTCCTGTTATCTCTGTTATTAAAGCTCAGAAGTCTATAGCCAAAGGTTGTAATTCCTTCCTGGCATATGTTATTGATGTTGCGATGGAAAAGCGACCAGTTCAAGATATTACGGTAGTTTCTAAATTCCCTGAGGTCTTTCCTGATGAATTACCGGGTTTACCTCCAGTAAGAGATGTTGAATATAAGATTGAACTGATTCCTGGAGCTACACCTGTAGCGAGATCTCCATATCGTCTTGCTCCTTCTCAGATCCGTGAGATGATGATGCAAATCCAGGAATTACTCGAAAAAGGTTTCATTCGTCCTAGTTCCTCACCTTGGGGAGCTCCTGTCTTATTTGTCAAAAAGAAGGATGGAACCATGAGGATGTGTATCGATTACAGGGAGCTGAATAAGCGAACTATAAACAATAAGTATCCTCTTCCGCGTATCGACGATCTTTTCGATCAGTTGTAGGGAGCTACATATTTCTCGAAAATTGATCTCCGTTCGGGATATCATCAAGTACGAGTCCAAGAAGAAGACATTCCGAAAACGGCTTTCCGAACTCGATACGGTCATTATAAATTCTTGTTTATGCCATTCGGCTTGACCAATGCTCTTGCCATATTTATGGATTTGATGAATCGTGTCTGTCGTCCTTTTCTTGATAAATCCGTGATTGTTTTCATTGACGACATTTTTGTTTACTCGAAGACTGAGGCTGATCACGAGCTTCATCTTCGTCAGGTTCTCGAGACTCTCAAACGAGAACAGTTGTACGCTAAGTTTTCTAAGTGTGAATTCTGGCTTAGGGAAGTTCATTTCCTTGGCCATGTTATTTGTCAAGAAGGCGTTAAAGTAGATCCGGCTAAGGTAAAGGCGGTGATGAATTGGGAGGTTCCTCGAACTCCCTCTGAAATAAAGAGTTTCCTTGGCTTGGCCATCTACTATCGGCGATTTATTCGCAATTTCTCGAAACTTGCAGGTCCGTTGACTAAGCTGACTCATAAGGATGTTGTATTTGTCTGGTCTGAAGCTCAAGAAGAAGCGTTTCAGACCTTAAAGCGATTGTTATGCGAATCTCCGATTCTTACCTTGCCGGAGGTTTCGGAAGACTTTGTTGTTTATTGTGATGCCTCTTATGCGGGGTTGGGTTGTGTTCTTATGCAAAGAGATAAAGTAATTACTTATGCCTCTCGGCAATTGAAATCTCACGAAAGAAACTACCCAACTCACAATCTCGAACTTGCTGCTGTTGTCTTCGCACTGAAATTGTGGAGACACTACCTTTATGGCACTAAGTGTGTGATATTTACAGATCACAAAAGCTTGTAGTATGTCTTTACACAGAAAGAACTCAATATGCGGCAGCGCCGTTGGTTGGAGTTAATTAAAGACTACGACTATGAGATTCGCTACCATCCCGGTAAAGCCAATATTGTATCGGATGCTTTGAGCCGTAAGGGGCCAGCCGCTGAGGCAAAGTTCATGAAGCTTACTGTTATATCAGATTTGATTGCAAAGTTAAAAGACGCCAAACAATTAGCTTTGCAAGAGGATAATCTAAAATCTAAAACGATGAAGAAACTAAAAGACCAGCTGGGTGAAGATAATCGTGGGTTGAAGACTTTTCAATCCAGGATTTGGGTGCCTCTTTTGGGAGGTAATCGTGAGTTGATTATGCAAGAAGCTCATAAGTCTAGACTGTCTATCCATCCGGGTACCACCAAGATGTATAACGACCTGAAAAGGTTGTATTGGTGGCCTACTTTGAAGAAAGACATTAATTCATTCGTGGAGAAATGTCAGATATGTGCCCAAGTCAAGACAGAGCATCAAAGGCCTTATGGCAATTTGCAACAGCTTGACATTCCGGAATGGAAATGGGATCACATCACGATGGATTTTGTGACTAAATTGCCAAAGACGTTCAGAGGGCATGATATGATTTGGGTCATAGTTGACCGACTGACTAAAAGTGCTCATTTCTTGGCAACCAACGAGTCGACTTTGTTGACTCATTTGGCACAGCTTTACATTGATGAGATAGTAACACGTCACGGTCTTCCTTGTTCGATTGTTTCTAATAATGAAACAATTCATATATTGACGTGCTCATTTCAAAATTTCTGCTTTTTTAGTGTACCGCTCCGTGGGTACAAGATCGAAAAGAATGCATTGGATGGACTAGGCCTGAGGATTCTTTACTGACTCGTCTGATGACTCCGGAGCGTCTTCCCGGGTCACGGTCTTCCTTGTTCGATTGTTTCTGATCGTGACTCCAGATTTGTATCTAACTTCTAGCAAAGTTTGCAGCGTGAGTTAGGCACTCGTGTGCATTTAAGCACTACCTATCACCCGCAGACCGATGGCCAATCAGAGAGAACGATTCAGACTCTTGAAGACATGCTTCGAGTGTGTGTACTTGAATATGGTGGATCATGGGACTCTCATCTCCCATTGATTGAATTTGCTTATAATAATTCGTATCATTCCAGTATTGGAATGCCACCGTACGAAATCCTCTACGGGAGACGATGTCGTACTCCGACTTGCAGGTTGGAGCCCGGAGAGAAACGGTTCGCTGGACCTGAGATTGTCTAGATGACTTCAGATAAAGTGAATGTGGCCGTTGAAAAGCTTAAAGCAGCCTGAGATCGACAGAAGATGTATGCGGATCCTAAGCGTCGTCCCGCTACATTCGATGTCAGAGATCGTGTATTCTTGAAATTTCCCCTTGGAAGGGCGTTATTCGCTTTGGGAGCAAAGGGAAACAAAGTCCACGTTTCATAGGCCCATTCAAGATTGTGCGCAAAGTCAATGATCAGACGGTAACTCTTCGATGTATGCGGATCCTAAGCGTCGTCCCGCTACATTCGATGTCAGAGATCGTGTATTCTTGAAGGTTTCCCCTTGGAAGGGCGTTATTCGCTTTGGGCGCAAAGGGAAACAAAGTCCACGTTTCATAGGCCCATTCAAGATTGTGCGCAAAGTCAATGATCAGATGGTAACTCTTGAGCTGCCGCCTGAGCTATCAGGAATCCACGATACCTTCAACGTGTGCTACTTGCGTAAGTGCAACGTTGAAGAGGAACAGATAGTTCCATTACAAGAACTGAAGGTTGACTCTTCTAAGCGACTCATAGCAGAACCTGTTGAAATTCTTGACACGAAGGTCAAGAAGCTACGAAAGAAGATGATCAAGTTAGTTCTTGTCAAGTGGAAGCACAGTTTAGGTCCGAACCTGACGTGGGAAGTCGAGGACGAGATGAAAACAAGATACCCTCGCCTGTTTATCACTGAGTAGATTCCGAGGACGGAATCTTCTTAAGGCGGGTAGATTTGTAACATCCTCGATTTGGGCCTAGCTGTTAGACATGTATTTAAAGTTAGTTATGCTAATAAGAAAGAGTTAAATGTATGTATGTGTGTTTTGTGTTTGAATTGCTTAATGTATATATGTATATATATATATATATATATATATGTATGGGGAAAAGAAAGAAAAAGAATTAAAAGAATCCAGAGGCGGTGCCTCTGGATTGTAAAGTATATATATGGAAAAAGTCAAATTGGTCAAAGTTACCAAAAGCAAACATCTACGCAAAGAAACTCTCGGATTCTCTCTACTCTCTCGGTTTTCTCTCATTTCTTGAAGCAACTAGGATTTTGGTGGTTTTGATTCCATTCAAAGGTAAATACTTGTTTGTTGTTAAGAATCAATACATATGAAACTGTTTTTATGATTAAAATCAAGATTGAAACTCATATCCTTGCAAAACATCACTTAGAACATGCAAAGCTTACTTTGCAAGTGGGTTTTGTTTGTTTGGTGTTTTTGTGTGGGTTTGATGTGTTTACAAAGTCATGTTGACGAATATGGATGTTTTTAGAATTCAAAAATGAATAAACGATGGGTCGAATTCTGGAAAATAAGCCATAGATGAAGATGGCGGTTTCTGGGTTGAAATAGTCTGATTCCGAGACATGAAGGTGTCAGAATCCGCATGTTGCCTAAATCCGATTAAGTGTCGGAATCCGCATGACTAAATCCGTGTTATTGTTTTAAATCCGATAAGTATCGGATTTCCAAAGTCCACATGTAAATTGCAAGTCAAAATCCGAAAGTATCGGATTTTATTGTAAGTGTCAGATTCCGACTAGAGTGTCGGATTCCGATAAAAGAATCGGATTCCGATTGGAAGTCGGATTTCCATTTTGTGACCTAGTTTTCAAAGTGAATAAGTGTTCAAATCCGATAAGTATCGGATTTTCGCAAAAGTATCGGATTTCCCTTGATGTGTCGGATTTCTTGAAATCCAACAGACTGTCGGATTTACGTGGAATCCGGATTCGGGGATTTCCTTTGTTGGCTTTGTAGCTAATCCAAGTATGCTAAGATGTGGATGTAAATCCTAATGTTCTAGGTGAACTTGAAACCCTAGACAAGCAAGAAGTTAAATAACTACCTGTTAAGTTACTCAGGTGAGTACCGACTTCCATAAGCCTCAGTAGAGCAGGAATTATGTGTTAAATGATTCGAGTACGATTGTGCTCATAAGTTGATAAGTAAGAATTGCCATGTTACTTAAAGTACAAATGCCATGTTAAATACCTGATTTAGGTAAGTTAAGTGCATGCCAGCGGGATCCAGTACTGGAACCACTTAGTTAAAAGAATGCTATGTATGATACTGATTCTGAATGAATCAGTTAAGTAAAGATATAATGATATGTATGCTAGGGATCCAGATTGGATACATAAAGAAGTAACTGAATGTAATTGCATGCTAAAAGAAGTAAATGAATATGCATGATAAGTAAATGAACAAGATATGTGTATGTGTTCGTGAACATCAGTAAGCATGGTTAAAGTCAGCCGGTTAGCTGGATCCCAAGGACCCTTGATCAGGAGATTCGGGTTTTAATGGTGGTTCGAGGTAACATTCCGGATCGTAGATTCTGCAGAACCGCCATGCCTTAATATCATGAGGGTTAATCAGTCAGAAATGGCTGAGTTACCTAAAGAGCCTCTGGTTCCGTTAACGATACTCGGTGGACTGCTTTATGCTCCCCCACCAGCGCGGAGGGTTGTGTCTGATCCCCCGGTGTATTGGTGTTGAGTGGGACTAGTTATCCTGCAAGAAACAACTTATACCGATCGTGTCAGCACACCACGATGTGAGAGGATAGCATTGTATGCTTATTCCTGTAATGCATGTTCTAACTCTAATGAAGTTTATGCCAAGTTTGTGCTCACTAGCTAAGTGTAGCTAACGGTGCCATGTTAACTGCTTTTGCAGATCAAAGATAGATTGCCTGGTGAGCCGGGTCCCCTGCCTCTGTATATTTTGCGGGAACACTTGATGTTGTAATAATTACATTATGGTCGGTTGTTTGTAGCGTAACACCAGATACTGAGACAATGTTTTATGTAAATATTTTCGCTGCTTGATGATATTAATCGTGATTAAGTTCACGCTTGTTTAAAAAAACGCAAATTTTTGCTAAAATCTGGTAATTGCAAGAACGGTGTTACACAAGTGTCCAACACTTCAAACCCCTATAGTTACTTCACATGGATCTTTGTGGGCCGATGAGAGTTCAATCAAAGAATGGGAAGTGGTATATTCTAGTCATTGTTGACGATTACTCAAGATATATTTGGGTCAAACTCTTGAGATCAAAAGATGAACTCCAACTGTCATTATCTCTTTTATCAAGCAAGTGAAAAATCAAAAAGGTCATTCAGTGGGTCTATTCGCACAAACAATGGGACAAAATTCAAGAACAAGACCTTGGATTCATATATTGACTTTGTGGGTATCATGCATTAGTTTTAAGCTGTTTCTGGTTGAAGCCGCAAGCACAGTGTTGTCATATGTGAGATTACCACCTTCCTACTGGGTAGAAGAAATCAACACAACATGCTACACGTAAAACCACGTTCAATTATTCATCGTCATTTTAATCAAACTACTTATGAACTTGAAAATGGAATTATACCTAATATCAAATACTTTCATATATTTGATAATAGGTGTTTTGTACTAAATGAAAAGAGTGATCGAGGGAAATTTGACTCTAAAGTAGATGAGGGAATTTTCTTGGTTACTCACAAGAATCAAAAGAATTAGGAGTTTTAAATAATGGGACAAATGTTGTGGTTTAGAGTATAAATGTGACTTTTGATGATACTTTGAATGTTACATCTTTTAAAACAAAGTCACCGGCTATAGCTTTTAGCCATTTCCATTCAGGACCTATTTTATGTGAAAATGAAACAAATTCTAATTCCAACCTCACTTCTTCTAATTTTGATTTCATTAATACTTCTGGATCTAATCTTATTCCTGCTAACAAGAATGATACTTTTGCTCCACCAGAATCTGTATCTGCTACTAATGAACCGGCATCTACTTCGTAGACTACTCTTGGTTAAACTTGTTCTACAAGTTCTAACTCACCTACCAGTGCAGCACTTCTTGTACTAGTTAATGATGAATATCATGGAACACCCATTTATGATCTTGAACTGAATGTACAAGAGGATGACATTGAACTCGGTAGCCGTTTAGACGAATGCTTTCCTCGAGTACCAAGTACTTCAACTCCTAGTGAACCTATTTGACTTAGGTCTGCTAATAATGCATCGGCATCTACTTCGTAGACTACACTTGTTCAAACTTGTTCTACAAAAATATGGTTTCAAATGAGGTTTCCAAAAATATCCTCGTTAGTTGAAACGGTTACTCGGGTGTTGTGTTGTTTGTTGAAAAGGGGAACAAAATACCCCTTGTGGATAACTCAAAAAACCCAAGGTCGGTTTTTAAGCCTCCACATCAGACAAAACACACACACACACCACGAAACACACACACACCTCACGTATTCTTGTTTCTTTCATGTGTTCTTGAAGGAGATCAAGCCAAAAATCAATCAAGGAGCTGGATTGAAGCTTGATTCTTGTTCCTAATCTGTTCTTAGTCCTTCTTGCATCATCAACTTCATCCTTGGTAAGCTTTCTCCACTTGTTCTTCATTTATAGGAATTAGGTTAAAAATGGGTAAAACGAATTTGACCATTTAAGTTTACATTTCTTGGTAGTAATCTGTTCTAGTGTGATGTACAAGTTGTTTGGGACTAATTTTGAGTATTAAAGATGATAATTTGATTGTGTTTCTTGAAATTGACCAAATGGGTCTTCAATGGAGATTTGATGAATTAATCTTGAATAAGATGTTAGAGTTGGTTATTTTGATGTTTATAGACTCCCTTTGATGTCCTAAAACTAGTACAAAAGCTGGACTTAATTAAAGAAATCTCAAAATTGAGTTTTGGATGGAAACCATGGCTGTGCAGAGGCAGAATCGTGACCCTGGAGGCATGTCGCGGCGCGACCCTTATGGGTGTCGCGGCGCGACCTGCTGTGCAGCAAACCGAAATCTAATTTTTAATGGATTAAGTGTAGGTAATGTTCTTGTGTCATTTTTGGTCATTTAAGAGGAGTTTAGGATGGTTTGAGCACTTTGCCAAGTTAGACATATTTAGGAAATTAAACACTAGTTTTAGTATATGTGTATATTTGTGGTATTCTAAATGGGCCTTTATGTAAACAATAGGTAATTAAGCATTCAAGGAAGGCCAAATCCATACTTGTGTTATATTTGAGCACCGAGGTGAGTACCGACTTGTATGAATTCAATAAAGGAAGTTTTTGAATGCTAATTGTTTAAATGAACACGGTATGTTAATCTTATGCAAATAGACTTGTATATTTATATATATGAGCTTAGAAACAAGTTATTGACATGAAGTATGATATATTTGGCATGTATTTAAATATATGCATATTAATTGAGATATCTGGATATATATGATTTCATATGTGAAAGCATGCATGCTATGATCTCTTTTCTGAGATAATGATGAGCTATGTGAATGTCCGGGCATATTTGTGATTAAGGTCAGTTTCGGCTGGATCCTATGAGGCCTTCGGGCGACAGTTCGGGATCAATGGTACTCGAGTGCCATTCCTTAGATATTTGGGGTGATTGCCTTAACTGGCTGAGCCGAATGAGCCTTTGGCTCCGTAACGAGCAGGTGGAATCACTTACGTGATGATACCAGCACGGTTGGCAGTGTTTGATTCCCCCTGTGGTTGTTATTGAGCCGGACTAGCTATCTGGCAAGATATAGCACTGCTAGACATGTCAGCATTACCGCTAATTGTTAGGATAGCATTGTATGCTCATATTTGATTCATGACTTGCTATTATTGCACTTATACTTGTCTGTATTCACTAGCTATTTTATATAGCTAATTCAGTTGTTGTTTCCCTTTTTCAGACAGAGTATAGGCAGGCCTGGTGAGACGGGAACCTTATGCTTTTGTACGGGCTTTGAGGAACACTGCTTTTGGGTATATAATATATATACAATGGTCGGTTTAGTTTAAAGTAACACCGGCAGTCGTGTTTGGCAAGTTTTGTTTTGTATATACGCCAAACACGTGTTTAAATTGTAATAGTTTAATAGGCTTGGGTTTGTTTATTATTTTTGAAAATTCCGCTGCTTTGTTTTTGAAATTCGGTTAGGATAACTAACAGGTAAACATTCAATTTACAAACGGACCCATGCAGTTTGAAAACTCGAATTTTAACTGATTTTTAAGGGTTCAAAGGCGGTGTTACAGGTTAGGTATCAGAGCCTAAGTTTGAGGGAATTGGGGTAAAGGGGTTTGAGTATGAGAGTTATATGATAAGTATTTGTATTTAGCTTGTCTAGATGTATATGTGTAAATATGATTGCTATAAGGAATGCTCCTTCTTTCATATAGCAAAAGTTGAATATGTCTGCACAACCGGGTGCTACTGAACAGGCACTCAAGGAAATGGAGGACAAAGCCTTCCATATACCTTCTCAGCAGGCTGCAGATCAGCAGTCTGAGCACCATTCTGAAGGTGCACCAGCTGAAAATGTGCAACAGGCGTACATCAGACGCCTTGAGGAGGAGCTCCGTACTGCAAAGGAGCTTCTACTCAGCTCGGCTTTGGGTAGACCAACTCGCAAGCCATGTTCATATAAGAAATTCCTATCATGCCACCCACCTACCTTTGAGGGGAGTGATGACCCTGTTGTTACCATGAGGTGGATCAGAGATATGGAGCAGGCGTTTGAATCCTGCGAGTGTGAGTCCGAATACCGCATCAGGTATGTTGTTCGGATGTTGAAAGGTCGTGCCATATACTGGTGGGACACGGTCAAAGCCTCTATCAGAAAGGAGGTACTTGATTCTTTACTTTGGGAGCAATTCTCAGAGAAAGTGCAGAAGAAGTACTGCACTGATATGATATGGAACGCTTGGAGCGTGAGTTCAACAATCTCCAAAAAGGAGATAAGACTTTGGAGCAACACATCGGTGTTTTTTCTGATAAAATGAGGTTTGTACCTCATTTATTAACTGATGAGAATCTCAAAATACGGAAGTTTGTTGCTACATTACCCTTGGAGTTTCGAGCACATGTCAGAGCGGCAAGTGATCTGGATCGAGCATTTGAGATAGCTCGACAAATGGAGGGTGATCGCATCCAATGTAGGGGCGAATCTGCAGGAGGAAGCAACAAGAGGAAGTTCCAGTCTTCTTCTAACCCAAGTCCTTTAAAAGGACAATCTTCTGCAGGTACCAAATCTGGTGATTATAAGAAGCCTAAATCTGAAGGCTCGTGGTGCAATCAATGTCGTTCCACTCATTCTGGTGATTGTTCTAAAGCTACCAGAAGGTGTCCTAGATGTGGTATCAAAGGCCACCCAGTGGAAGAATGCAGGTTTAAGGAAGATGTCTGCTTCAGATGTCGCCAGCCTGGGCACAGAATAGCCAAATGCCCACAGGGTTCTAATACACGAGCTGGAGGATCAACATCAGAGCCAAAGAAAGACGGCGCCCCATGTTCTAAAGGGCGTGCGTTCCAGATGACGGCCGAGGAGGCCAAAACTGCAGGGGATGTGATTACGGGTACTTTTATTATTGAATCTACCCCATTATGCATATTGTTTAATACCGGAGCTGCTTACTCTTTTATTTCAATATCTTTTCGAAAGAAGTTGCAACTACCTGTTACTGCATTAATTGATCCAATTAAAGTAGAAGTGGCTGACGGTAAAGTAGTTCACGTTACCGAGAAAGTCCCGATAGCACTTGTTTATATCGACGGGCATAGCTTTCCAATTTCATTCCTTATTATGCCTATCGCGGGATTTGATGCTGTGATCGGGATGGATTGGCTCAGTAGTCAAGATGCTGAGATTATATGTTCTAAAAAGATTATCAGATTTCCTTTTAATGACGGGTCTTATGCAATAGCAAGGGGGGAAGGACGGGAATCTGACATTCCTATCATCTCGGTTATCAAAGCTTCAAAATCATTGGCGAAAGGTTGTATATCCTACTTAGCATATGTAATTGATGCTAAGATGGAGAAGCAACCAGTTGAAGACATCAGGGTAGTGTCAGAATATCCTGAGGTGTTACCAGATGAATTACCCGGGCTACCTCCAGTCAGGGATGTTGAATACAAGATCGATCTTATTCCAGGAGCTACTCCGGTGGCTAAAGCTCCATATCGTCTCGCTCCTTCAGAGATCCGCGAGATGATGAACCAAATACAAGAACTACTTGACTAGGGCTTCATTCGCCCGAGCTCTTCTCCTTGGGGAGCTCCAGTTTTATTCGTCAAGAAGAAAGATGGCACTATGCGAATGTGCATAGATTACAGGGAGCTTAATAAGCGAACTGTAAAGAACAAATACCCACTCCCGCGCATAGATGACTTGTTTGATCAACTACAGGGAGCAACGTGCTTTTCCAAGATTGACCTTCGATCAGGGTATCATCAGGTACGGGTTCATACTGAAGACATACCGAAGACTGCCTTTCGTACACGTTACGGCCATTATGAATTCTTAGTTATGCCATTCGGCTTAACCAATGCACCAGCTATCTTCATGGATCTCATGAACCGAGTTTGTCGTCCATTTCTGGACAGGTTCGTGATAGTCTTTATTGATGACATCTTAATCTTTTCAAAAACTGAAGTTGAACATGAATCACACCTTCGTCAAGTTCTCGATACTCTCAAGCGAGAACAACTGTATGCCAAACTTTCTTAATGTGAGTTTTGGCTTCGGGAGGTGCATTTTCTTGGCCATGTTATCTGCAGGGATGGTGTTAAAGTAGACCCTGCAAAAGTAGAGGCAGTGATGAATTGGGAGGTTCCCAAAACTCCTACAGAGATCAAGAGTTTTCTTGGTCTAGCTGGCTATTATCGGCGGTTTATCCGTGATTTTTCTAAACTCGCTGGTCCTCTTACTAAACTGACACAGAAGGATGTTGCTTATGTGTGGTCTGATGCACAGGAGCAAACCTTTCAATCCTTGAAGCGGCTATTATGTGAAGCTCCGATTCTTACATTACCAAACGGGTCGGAGGATTTTATCGTCTATTGTGATGCATCTTATTCTGGATTGGGTTGTGTTCTAATGCAACGCGATAATGTGATTGCCTATGCTTCAAGGCAATTAAAACCACATGAAAAGAACTACCCAACACATGATCTTGAACTCGCAACAGTTGTATTTGCATTGAAGCTGTGGAGACATTATTTATATGGCACAAAATGTGTCGTATGCACGGATCATAAAAGCTTACAATATCTCTTTTCTCAAAAAGAACTCAATATGAGGCAACGACGCTGGATTGAGTTAATCAAAGACTATGATTGTGAGATCCGTTATCATCCAGGCAAAGCTAATGTAGTAGCTGATGCCTTGAGTAGAAAAGGGGTTTCAACTGAAGCCAAATTCATGAAGCTAACTGTGGAACCTGATATTATTACAAAATTGAAAGAATCACAGCAATTGGCTCTACAAGAGGAGAATTTGAAAGCTGAGACTATGAGAAAGATAAAGGATCAAAGATGTATTATGATCTCAAGAAGCTGTATTGGCTAGCTGAAGATAGTCGGGGTTTGAAGACTTTTCAATCCCGAATCTGGGTACCATTAATTGGAGGCAACCATGAGTTGATACTAGAAGAAGCTCATAATTCCAGGTTGTCTATTCATCCAGGCATTACAAAGATGTATTATGATCTCAAGAAGCTGTATTGGTGGCCTACTCTTAAAAGAGACATTGCTTCATTCGTGGAGAAGTGTCAAATATGTGCACAGGTCAAAACCGAGCATCAAAGGCCTTATGGCAATCTGCAACAGCTTGTTATTCCAGAATGGAAGTGGGATCATATTACAATGGATTTTGTCACAAAGCTACCCAAGACACTTAAGGGGCATAATATGATTTGGGTCATTGTTGACCGTTTGACCAAAAGTGCTCATTTTCTTGCTACAAACGAATCTGCATCATTGACACGCCTAGCTCAACTCTATATCAACGAGATAGTTACTCGTCACGGTTTACCTTGTTCTATTGTCTCTGACCGTGACTCTCGTTTCGTGTCTAACTTCTGGCAAAGCTTGCAGCGTGAGCTTGGCACACGGGTTCATTTGAGTACTGCTTATCATCCACAAACGGATGGTCAGTCTGAAAGAACAATTCAGACTCTTGAAGACATGCTTAGGGCATGTGTACTTGAATATGGTGGTTTTTGGGATTCTCATCTCCCTTTGATAGAGTTTGCTTATAACAACTCTTATCATTCTAGCATTGGGATGCCACCATATGAGATGTTATACGGGAGGCGTTGTCGCACTCCCACTTGTTGGCTTGAACCGGGTGAGAAGCAGTATGCCAGACCTGAAATTGTGCAAATCACTTCTGATAAAGTCAAGATAGCTCTGGAGAAACTTAAAGCGGCTCGTGATCGTCAAAAGATATATGCAGACCCAAAGCGCCGACCTGTTGAATTCAGTGAAGGCGATAGGGTATTCTTGAAGGTATCCCCTTGGAAGGGTGTAATTCGATTTGGACGCAAAGGCAAGCTGAGTCCACGTTACATTGGTCCATTCAGGATTATTCAAAAAGTCAACGAGCAGACTGTATCTCTTGAATTACTTCCTAAGTTATCTGGTATTCACAACACTTTCAATGTATGCTATTCGAGAAAGTGTAAAGTTGAGGAGAATCAAGTTCTGCCTCTGCAAGAATTGAAGGTTGATTCGGCTAAACGCCTTGTAGAGGAGCCAGTTGAAATTCTTAAAGCGAAGACAAAGAAGCTGCGTAAGAAGATGATCAGACTAGTACTTGTCAAGTGGAAGCACAGCCTAGGTCCCAGCCTGACATGGGAAACCGAGGATGACATGAAGGCACGATACCCTCACTTATTCCCAGAAGAACAGATTCCGAGGACGGAATCTTCTTAAGGGGAGTAGAGTTGTAACATCCTCAAATATGGCCTAGCCGCGTGCTCCATTTGGTACGTGATATTTAATTAAATGAATTAAATAAGAATATACTTATTAGAATTAATAAAAAATAGCTATTGGTCAGTTAAATGTGGAATTAAAAATTGTAATAAAAATAAAAAAGAATTAAAAAATAATAACTGGTTTCAAACGAGGTTTCCGAAAATATCCTCGTTAGTTGAAACGGTTACTCGGGTGTTGTGTTGTTTGTTGAAAAGGGGAACAAAATACCCCTTGTGGATAACTCAAAAAACCCAAGGTCGGTTTTTAAGCCTCCACATCAGACAAAACACACTCACATACCACGAAACACACACACACCTCACGTATTCTTGTTTCTTTCATGTGTTTTCGAAGGAGATCAAGCCAAAAATCAATCAAGGAGCTGGATTGAAGCTTGATTCTTGTTCCTAATCTGTTCTTAGTCCTTCTTGCATCATCATCTTCATCCTTGGTAAGCTTTCTTCACTTGTTCTTCATTTCTAGGAATTAGGTTAAAAATGGGTAAAACGAATTTGACCATTTAAGTTTAGATTTCTTGGTAGTAATCTGTTCTAGTGTGATGTACAAGTTGTTTGGGACTAATTTTGAGTATTAAAGATGATAATTTGATTGTGTTTCTTGAAATTGACCAAATGGGTCTTCAATGGTGATTTGATGAATTAATCTTGAATAAGATGTTAGAGTTGGTTATTTTGATGTTTATAGACTCCCTTTGATGTCCTAAAACTAGTACAAAAGCTGGACTTAATTAAAGAAATCTCAAACTTGAGTTTTGGATGGAAACCATGGCTGTGCAGAGGCAGAATCGTGACCCTGGAGGCATGTCGCGGCGCGACCTGCTGTACAGCAAACAGAAATCTAATTTTTAATGGATTAAGTGTAGGTAATGTTCTTGTGTCATTTTTGGTCAATTAAGAGGAGTTTAGGATGGTTTGAGCACTTTGCCAAGTTAGACACATTTAGGAAATTAAACACTAGTTTTAGTATATGTGTATATTTGTGGTATTCTAAATGGGCCTTTATGTAAACAATAGGTAATTAAGCATTCAAGGAAGGCCAAATCCATACTTGTGTTATATTTGAGCACCAAGGTGAGTACCGACTTGTATGAATTCAATAAAGGAAGTTTTTGAATGCTAATTGTTTAAATGAACACGGTATGTTAATTTTATGCAAATAGACTTGTATATTTATATATATGAGCTTAGGAACAAGTTATTGACATGAAGTATGATATATTTGGCATGTATTTAAATATATGCATATTAATTGAGATATCTGGATATATGTGATTTTATATGTGAAAGCATGCATGCTATGATCTCTTTTCTGAGATAATGATGAGCTATGTGAATGTCCGGACATATTTGTGATTAAGGTTAGTTTTGGCTGGATCCTATGAGGCCTTCGGGCGACAGTCCGGGATCAATGGTACTCGAGTGCCATTCCTTAGATATTTGGGGTGATTGCCTTAACCGTCTGAGCCTAATGAGCCTTTGGCTCCGTAACGAGCAGGTGGAATCACTTACGTGATGATACCAGCACGGTTGGCTGTGTTTGATTCCCCCTGTGGTTGTTATTGAGCCGGACTAGCTATCTGGCAAGGTATAGCACTGCTGGACATGTCAGCATTACCGCTAATTGTTAGGATAGCATTGTATGCTCATATTTGATTCATGACTTGCTATTATTGCACTTATACTTGTCTGTATTCACTAGCTATTTTATATAGCTAATTCAGTTGTTGTTTCCCTTTTTCAGACAGAGTATAGGCAGGCCTGGTGAGACGGGAACCTTATGCTTTTGTACGGGCTTTGAGGAACACTGCTTTTGGGTATATAATATATATACAATGGTCGGTTTAGTTTAAAGTAACACCGGCAGTCGTGTTTGGCAAGTTTTGTTTTGTATATTTGTATATACACCAAACGCGTGTTTAAATTGTAATAGTTTAATAGGCTTGGGTTTGTTTATTATTTTTGAAAATTCCGCTGCTTTGTTTTTGAAATTCGGTTAGGATAACTAACAGGTAAACATTCAATTTACAAACGGACCCATGCAGTTTGAAAACTCGAATTTTAACTGATTTTTAAGGTTTCAAAGGCGGTGTTACAATTTTTATCTTATGTTGCCCTTAGGGATTTCCAGGTTTTCCAAATGGATGTGAAACAGCTTTTCTGAATCGAATTCTAAAGGAAGAAGTATACGTTAATTAGCCTGATGGCTTTGTTGATCCTAGAAAACCTTATATCGTGTCTACATACTTGATAAAACATTGTACGGCCTCAAGCAAACTCCAAGGGCATAGTATGATGTGTTGTCAACCTATGTGATCAAAGAGGGTTACTCCAAATGACAAATTGATACAACTTGTAACATCCGTCACCAAAGCAAGGAGATTAGCTTGACCTGTAACCTGCCACTAGTGTTTAATCTAATTTATGTGCTCGTGTGATTTCTAAAATCTAGTAAATACTTAGTTCATGACGCTAAGTGTGGCTAACTACCCAAATGTTGAGTAGTGTTAGTAATATAAACGAGTTGAAGTCTTGCACTTCAGAAAGCCGAACAAATTTCTAGAGCACGAGTAATGAGAACAGATGTCTTTATAACAATGCAGTGACGAGTTAACTACACAAATTTATGGATCATGAAAGCCACAACTCTAAACTAATTAAAAGCTTTAAAAGTGCATCCAAGAAACCTAGCAAAATGTACGACACATTGGATACCAAATACACTTACAAGAAATGGGACATACTAAAAACAAAATAATAACAATAGTACAAATAAAAATAAATAATGATTAGTACTATAAATATGCTTTAAATAATAAATCCCTCAAATAAGCATGGAAACACTTGTATAACACACAAAACATATAATTCACCAACATGAAGTGTCACCCTAAATTACAACATAATAACAACATTAATAAAAATAAATAAATAAATATATAATATACATATAAATATGTAAAAATCGGCCAAAGAGGGGGGCGGGGAAATCATGATCTCTCTCTCTCTCTCTCTTGGTAATTTCATCATATCATGTTTGGAAACAGTTCACCTACATATTTAAAATCACCGATTAACATAAATTCTCCTCATTCCAAAATATACCACATATCCTTCTTCCTCTTCATCAATTTTCTCAGCCCTACACATCCATTAAAGTGATTCTTCAAGCCTCAAGAAAGCTTTCAACATCAACCTCGAATCGTCAGTTTTTTCTTGGTAAGTAGTCGTTCTTGCATACATTAAATTTCTTCTCTTGATTCTCTATAAATAACCCTTAATGATGGATCATCATAGGGACTAAACACATCCTAATCATACATAAAGTAATGATTTTGATGTGTTTGGGTGAGTAACAAACCCAAAGGGTGGCTTAACTAACCAAAAACATGAAGAACAAGGATTTCTGATGTAACATCCTGAGATTGGGCCTAGTAGAAACGTAGCCTTTGGGGTATGTTACACATGAATTATTTTTTGATTATGTTTACTTGATTATTTAATTAGCATTTATTAATCATTTAATCTATAATTGTGGTTTATATGTGTATACATATTTATATATACGGATGTGTGTGTGTGCGCATGTGCTTAGTGTTTTAAACATGACACCTCATGCTTGGGATGTATATACGTGGATGGGTGTTAAATAATTCTTCACTTTGAAGCAAGTGAGTGTGTGTGTAAATTTGTGTGAAATCGAGAGCAAACAAGAAGCAGGGAAAAAGAAGAGCAATCAGATTGTTGGTGATTCTTGATTTTGTGTGATTCAAACTTTAAAGGTTGTTGATAATTCCATGATTACTGTTAATATGCTTTGATTAGTTAATAACATGTTACGGTTTTGAGTGGGTTTAATATGAACATCATATGAACATGTTGTATGAGTATATCGGATTTGGTGTTCTTGGGGTATAAAGGTGTTTTGATGCATGCTTGTGTGTTTAAATATGTTCATATGTATTTCTATGAACTTGTATATGAATTGTATGATCTGGAAATGAGATATATACAAGTTTTAAGTTGTCGAATTGATGGAACTTTGAAGATGGCGGATTTTGATGATGATGATGATGAAAACCGAGTGGAAAACCGGGTGTTGAATCCGGTAGTTATGAAATCTGGTACTCTTAAATCCGGATGTATGAAATCCAAGTGTTGAAATCTGTTGGCTTGAATCCGATGGTGGATTCCAATTATGAAATCCGATTGTGGGTGCCAAGTTAAGACACAATTGTGGAAATCTGATGGGTGTATCGGATTCCTTCAAATCTGATAATAAGTGGCGGATTCCGATGGTGGTTGCGGATTTGGTGCAAATCCGATGATAGTATCGGATTTCTCTTTAAATCCGATAGTTGGCTTTTGTTTGCATTGTTTTAATGCTAAGTGTTATATGTGTATACATATGTAAATCTTACATGTTTATGTTTGATTAAAAGGATATAAATATATGTTTGATATATATATTTATGAATTGAATACTGATGGTTGGTTGTTGTGTTCTCAGGGACAAACAATGCTTAGTAAAATTAGATCACTAAGTGGAAATAGCTGAGAACCAGAGGTGAGTGGATGTTTGCTCACGGGTGATATTAGTTGTACTGGTTTGGTTGCAACTATTGTTGGATAGATTGTATATCTGTTGGTTGATTAACTGTGAATGTTAATTGTTGTATTCTGTGATATGTATACTTGTTGGAAGGGAAGTCAGTTTACGATTGGGCTTATGGGTTGGGTTCATTTGCTATTGGCTAAGCAGTATTAGGACCTTGGGATGCATTTGTTGCTACCAGAGGATGATACTGTGTGAGAATAGCAAATGGACTATCGGTAAACCTTTGCTTTGGCCGGCATTGGTTGTAGGTTCCTTCAGAACCGCCGGTCTTCCCAGGGTGCTTATTTGTGGTTGTTGATATCTTGCAATTCAGGCTAATATATATGTTGTGTGTTACTCCATTCACTTAGCTTTGTGCTAATCCCCCACCTCTCACTCTTTTTACAGGTTTTGTTAAGTCAGCGGCTCGGCTGAGAGTGGTTAGCTTGGGGAGTAATCACCTAGGACTCTGATAAAGTATTTGTGATGAGCCGTGTTTTGAAATACTGATATTTTGTAAACGATGGTTTGTAATTAGTTGTAAATACTTTGGTGTTTAAACGCTTCCGCAGTGATTATCAAAATGAAAATTTTTGGGTTAAAAATACGGTGTTACAAGTTTGGTATCAGAGCCTTGGTTTGGCGGTGTAGGCACAGTGGAAGTGTTACATTCCCAATTCTTGGCTCCTGGTAGGTCGATTACTCCTAGGGTGTGGGATTGGGGTGAATTGGAGTGTGGTGGAGTTAGTATGTTGTGTACTAACGGATTTATCTAATAAATCGTGAGGTGATGTGATTGTTACAGATAACAATGGCTGGACGTGATTTCTCTACCGGTACCCCTACTGTCGCAACTACTGTTGAAGCCTCTGCTGCAACAATTGAAGTTCCTACTGACGCTGGTAGATCTGGTACATCGGTTGATGATAGAGATGAATATATATTTCAACTAGAGGGTCAGTTACATGATCTGAGAAAAGAATTGGAGCACAAAGGCAGGTTCCTGCAGCACAACCACCAGTTATTCCTGTAGCTTCAACTACTGTTGAGATACTACCTTTCTTTCCTACAGTTACTACATTGGCAGAGGTTCCTCCAATGTCAATGCCGAGACCACCTCTATCTCAACCGATGACACAAGCCTTCTACTATCCGTTGTTTCCTCAGGGACCTTATCCGCAAGGATCTGTTCCACAAGGGTCGATGCCGCAAGGATCTTATTCGTATCCGTTTATGGGATTTCCACCCGGCATGGGATACAGGCAGCCTGTACTTACAAGCAGTTTTTGGATTGTAATCTGGATGAATACCACGGCAGCACGGATCCTAATGTTACCCTGAACTGGCTGAGGGATACTACAAGAATACTGGATGCTTGCAACTGTGAGGAGGAAATGAGAGTATTCTTTGCTACCCGTATGTTGAAGGGCAAAGCGATGGTTTGGTGGGATTCCATTACCACCCATTTATCGAGAGCACAGATGGATTCGATTACGTGGAATCAATTCAGAGATAAACTATGCGAACAGTACTGAAACGCCTTTAAATTGAATAAGATAAGGCAGGAGATCATGGAACTGAAGATGACGAAGAAAATGACGGTGGATGAACTGATTGAACAATTCAATGCGAAACTGAGGTTTGTAACTCAGTGGATGCCTGGCGAATCTTCCCAGGTTCAGTACTTTATCGGGGCATTGTTGCCAGAATACAGGAGCACAACCAGATTAGCTGGATCTTTGTCCCAGGCTTTCACCTTGGCAAAATCTGCTGAGCGGGACATCCAAGCTAGAGATAAGCAGAGTAAGGATGAGGCGGCTTTGCAGAAGCCAAGGTTTGACCAGGCTGGGGGTAGCTAGCAAAAGAAGAAATGGCAGGGTAACTAGTCCCAGGGCAACCAGAATAGGAAGGCATCTTCAGGGGATTCGGGGAGTAAATCTCAGTGGTGCATGAGGTGCAGGTCTTCTCACACTAGGCAGTGTACAGCTCAGACTATGCGATGTGTGCGATGCGGAACTCACGGGCACGAATCCAAGGATTGTCGGTACCCTCGGAATGTATGTTGGAACTGCCATCAGGAGGGGCACAGGGCAAGAGATTGCCCTACATGGAGAAGACCGGGGCTGGGGCTGGGTCAGGGACAGGGGCAGAGGCGTTGGGGGCTCGTCAGCGGCAGGGGGCAGAAAAGGAAGAATCCTCCGACTCCGGGGGCTAGGGCATTCTGGATGACAGTAGATGATGCTACTGACACTGATGATGTGATCACCGGTACGTTCTTTATAAACTCCTTACCTGCTCGTGTATTATTTGATTATGGAGCGAATCGCTCCTTTATTTCTTTAGCATTTTGTGCTAAGTTGAACTTGCTTACTACTAGTATCTTTGTGCCGATTGATATAGAAGTAGCCGGTGGTAAGATAGTGCATGTTACGACTTCTGTGACGGGTGCTGAAATTGACGTAGATGGTAAGTGCTTTCCTGTATCATTCCTGTTGATGCCACTAGCGGGTTTTGATGTGGTATTGGGGATGGATTTGCTGAGTAAGCACAGGGCGAGTATTAAATTTCATAGGAAGCTGATTTCGTTTTCGTTATCTGATGGGTCGCGTGTGGTGGCTCGTGGGGAAAGTAACAAGTCTGCGTTTCCTATCATTTCGATGTTGAAAGCCAAGAAATCCTTGAGTAAGGGATGCGAGTGTTTTCTAGCATATGCTATTGATGCTAGAAAAGAGAAGCGGGCAGTTACTGATGTGCGAGTCATATCAGAATATCCTGAAGTGTTTCCGGATGAGTTACCTGGGCTACCTCCCGTACGAGAGGTAGATTACAAGATTGATTTGATACCAGGATCTAATCCAGTGGCTAGATCTCCTTATCGGTTGGCTCCTTCTGAAATAAAGGAGATGATGACGCAAATTCAGGATCTATTGGATCGGGGATTTATTCGTCCGAGTTCTTCACCGTGGGGTGCACCAGTCTTGTTTGTGAAAGAGAAAGATGGTACTCTACGTATGTGTATTGACTACAGAGAACTGAACAAGAGGACAGTGAAGAATAAATACCCTCTGCCCAAGATTGACGATTTGTTTAATCAGTTGCAGGGTGCTTCGTATTTCTCGAAGATTGACTTGACATCTGGTTATCACCAGGTACGAGTTTCTGATGGAGATGTTGTTAAGACTGCTTTCCGTACCAGGTATGGCCATTATGAATTTTTAGTCATACCGTTCGGATTGACTAACGCACCTACAGTGTTTATGGATTTGATGAACCGGGTTTGTCGTCCGTTCTTGGATAAATCTGTGATAGTATTTATTGACGACATTCTGGTTTATTCGAAATCTGAAGCTGATCATGAGATTCTTTGTCCAAAAGGACTGACGCGTCGCGTCGCCTGGAGTAGTACGCATAGGCTGTTTTTGCGCAGTAGTGGCATTTTATCCCATTTCAACTCCAAATCAATTTTAACAAATTTTCATTGTTTCATAACATCTTTTGACACATGTTGGAGCTTTCTAACATCCAAAATACCTATCCAATTAATTCATACAAAAATCCCATTTAAATGGACAAAGAAGTGTCCATTTTGGCTAATTCTTGAAATACACCAATTCTAACACTTTTAACTCACCATTTCTACCTAATATGATGTATTGAAGGTGTTGCAACTGACTAAAACATTTAAAACCATTGTTTGATATCATTTTCCAATTTTTGACCATTTAATGCCTATTTTTCACTATTTTAGCCAATTCATTCAAAACTACCATTTCAATACACAATCTATGTTGTGATCAATTCATACAAGTTAAATGAACATATTAGAACCTTAAAAATCAGTTCTTGATGTTCAAAAATAGTTTTACTCTTTTTGGCCATTTTGACCCACTTGAGCCATGTCTTGAATTTGAGCAAAACCACCACTTCTAATCCAACAATTGAGTTCTAATCAATCCTTATGAGTTGTAGGAACAATTAGAATATTAAAATTCAGTTCTTGAAGGTCAAATTCAGTTTGACCCGTTTTTGACCAATTTTGACCCATTTGAGCCAAAATTCAAAACTCACTCAACAACACAAATTTAATTCATGGAATTGATTCTTAAGTACTTAGAAATGATATAGGAACTGATTTGGGTCATAAATTTTAGTTCTTGATTGCTAATTCAAGTTACCCACTTAAAACCTAAAATTTCAAGTATTGAAGAGCACAAGTGGGAACAAGGAAGAACATGAGTTTACAAGGATGAAATTATGATGAAGAACAACTTGTGGGACTGATATGAACCTCAACTTGCTGCTAGAACAAAGCTTAGTGAGCTTTCTTTCAAAAACCCAAAATCAAGAAATGAAGAACACAAGGATATGGAGCTTACTAGATGATGGAGAAGATGAAGATTATGTTTATGGACTGATTTGTACTTGATTTTGATGCTGAATATCACAACTTGTTTATCCCTTCTTGATCTTCTTCTTCAATTTGCAAGAACACATATAAAGGAAGCTTGAGTGTGTGTGTGTGTGTGAATATAAGTGTGTGTATGTCTGTGTTATCAACAAGAACCGACCTGTGTGTAATATTATCCACAAGTGGGTATTTTTTCCACTCTTTCAACTTACAACTCGTCTCTTCTTTACCTGTTTCAACTAACGAGGATATTTTCGGAATCCTCATTTGAAACTGTTCGATATTTTATCATAATTATCAGTTTTTTATTATTATTTTAATAACCTCATTTCATTATTATTTTCATACTTTATATCATTAACTAAAATATATATATATATATATTATTTAATTTAATTAAATATTCGATGTACCACGTTCACACACGTTTAGGCCAAATTTGAGGATGTTACAAGATTACGGTTTAGAAAGCTTACATCTTAACCCACCAACAAGAGTTGGTTCAAAGGAGGGAAGATATGAATCTCAAGCTGAGTAGGTTGGGACTCAAGAAAGATGGAGTTGTTGAACATCCTTGAACTGAGAACAGAGGTAAGAAATTTCTCATACCTTGCTTGATAATGTTGTTCCCGTAACTCAGCTTCAATAACCATAGAGATGTATCTCATGAATGGCATCATCAACTCCCTTGTTTTTCTTTCCACTAGTGACATGAGCTCGTTGAAGGTCAATGCCGCATACTCGATATTTCAGTTACAGTATATGTTGTATAGAAGCTGCATCTCAAACTCATTCTTATTGTTAAGACCTCTCACCTTGGTTCTAGAGAACCTACCATTGTGGAAACCCTAAAACCCCAACTGGTAGGGAATACAACCTTCTTGATCACTCCATCCACTTGTGGGTGGCCCATCAATGGAAGAACCAGATAGGGTTGTGGGTCTATCGATTAGAGTGTTATAATTTTCTCTTATAGGGAGTTTGAAAACCTCCATAAGTCTACTTTCATCAATAGTAATCATTGTTTCACCATTGTAGATTGTCCCTCGTATTTGTCATGTCTTGACACACGAACACATGTGTACTAAAACTCCAACAATAGCTAAGGGACTATGTATGATGGGCCTCTAGTGAAGGCAATTGATAGTTGACACTTAAGAATGTAATTCACCCCGTCTTCATACCCTTGGTTCTTCTTCTTCACTAGAATGGCGAGACATGCCCTTTGATTATTTAATTTGTTAACCGGTAGCAGATTGTCTTTGAATGTCGAACCATGGAACATACATTCATCAACATCCAATTGAATACCCTCCATTGCAAAGAACTTATCTTTTGATTTTAATCGACTTACAATCGATGTTAAACCGAACGCAGCGAACGGGAGTTTTAGCACTTATTTGTGATAGAAAAGGGTTTGGAAGAGGTCAGAGTAAATAAGTTTAGAAGAATGGTAGTGGTAAAACTCAGAGCATGTTACGGGTTAACTATTTATACTTCTTAGATGAGAGATGAAAGTTACTGTTGAGAGATTTGTAACTATCTGTTATACTCAGCACTAGAGCTGGCAATATTGATCCAAATGCAAAAATCTGGGTCCATTTGGGTAACAAATACAAAAGCACAGATTATATTGGGTCATGCTTTTTTAACAAAATGGTTTAAATGGGCCAAAGCTATAATACGATTTAAAACTGGACGGGTCAAATGGGCAGCCTGAAAAAAAGGTAGCGGGTCTATTTGGGCGGAAAGAAACTCGGAAAGAAGTATGATGGGCGATGGACGCCTTACGTCTAGACGAGATAGAGAGGCGGAACTACGTGGACCACCGTCTACCGTCCTTGAAAGCTACGTATTCCGACTTTTGTTGATCGACAAAGAAAGGAAAATTTTCCCACCATCGCTTTTCCACCGTCGTTGAATGCTGCTTACTCCGACTTCTATCGATCTACAAGGAAAGGAAAAGGAAGGCGACGGGCGACGAATCAGTGAATCATAAAATCAAATCGATCCACTCACCTGCTTACTCCAACTTCGAGGAATCAGTGAATCACGATTTCAAGGCTGCTTATGTACTCCTTTGATCTCGACGGCGATTACCAGCCTTTAATCCTACAATTCACATAATCACAGCTTCACCAATTGACGTCAGGCTTCAATTTCACAAAATGAAATTCCTGGTTTTGGTGTTATACTGTTAGGGTTCAATCATTTTGGTTGTTGATTTTTCTTTCCTATTCTTGAACTGTATTTAAGTTCAAGTTTTCATTATTAGGCATATTGGGTTTTGCTTCTTAAACTAGGTTTCATCTCCGTCAAGCTCTTTTTTGTCAGGTATATTGATTTGTAAGTTTTTTGAATTGTTAAGCATTTTTTAAATGGCCCGTTTTGACCCAAACCCGTTCTAATCCGAACCCATTCTGACCCGAACCCGTTTGATGCCTTTTTCAAAAGTACCCGTTTTGACCCGAGCCCGTTTTGACCCGAAACCGTTCTTACCCGTCATCCAAACCAACCCAACCCGCCCGTTTTGCCACCTCTACTCAGCACTGATTATACGGGTATAGCCATATAAGTAGTAAAAAACTATTATTTACAATGGCTCTATTGTAGAGCAAAGATCAAGTAGAATGAAGGATCAAAGTTGAGAGCAATTGTCAAAACACCTTAAAGTGTTTTTTTGTATTACTTGAGTATGAAAAAAGTTACATAGAAAGGATACTAAGGTCACTATATATACATATCCCTATTAGTGACCTTATAAGTACATTTTTATCTATTTAAGTACAAAATGTAACTAGAACGCAAACACATATTATATTTCTAACAATCTCTCCCTTGTTTGTGTCTAGTTGATGTTCCTCTACCCAGTCTTTCTTTGCCAGTGTCTGATCATTTTTATTTCATCGCGCTTGGCATCAAATAACTTGATTACTTCCGTAAGTCTGACTCTGGGCACTTGACCCACATCTTCTTTCAAACTCAAGCTATACTCCTTGATTTTGATGGTCCAAATTTTCAGTGACCCATCAGAGTAAGCATTAACTTCATCAAAGCTTAAGAAGAACTTTTCACTTTCTTTGTTAAACATAACTATTCCCTCATCTCCTTTAAATTCATCATCACAACTCCAAATTACCTGATACATCTCCAGTTAGTCGAGCTTAGAATGATTTGTCTTTGGTTTCAACAGATTGACTTTTTCTTTGTTAGCTTTAGCTCCTAACTGCAGATCAGTATACTCAGCTATTTGACTTCTCTGTCTTATGAACTCCCAGAGCTTTTGATAGGCAACTAATTCCTCAGCATTCTTTTCCAATTTTATTTCAAGCTGCTCAAGTAGGAAGTTTATGTTACCAAGGTTTACGAATTTCAGGTCTACATGCCTAATGGTATAGCTCTTCAGATCTGACCTTGTGACAAGAAAACTGATCATATCATTAAATTTAACTCTTTGAATTCCAACATAATTCAACTTGATGATCTGATGTGCTGATTCAATATTCTCTTTCTTTCCGGTGTGCATGCTGAGAATTAATTTTACTCTAGCTTCATCTGCATTCTTAGCACCCATCAAATTTATATCTAGCATATCTTCAATCTCATGTATATAGATATTGACAATCTTTTCTTCCAGAAAGGCCGTGGTATATCTTAGTATCTCCAGTTTCTAACTGTCTTTTCAAGGCCTCCCTGGTCAGCACATAACTCTTTTTTAAGTTTGGTAAAGACCTAGTGTGAACCGGAACTATTTGAGCAGTCACAGGAATTTTCCATTCAGATTCTTTTGATATTTCACTGATTTGAGTTTCTTTCTGTTATTGTTTTATGATGTCAGCAGGAGTTGTTCTGACTTTTCCCGGAGATGGTGGAAATTATTCTGTTACTTCTTTATGCACTGTCATGAAACTTTCCAAGTTGTACTTTTCCATTTCAATTTCAGCAGGCTTTTCAACCGTTTGTTTGCTCAGCCACAAAGCTAGCATTAAATCCTTATCCTCAGCCTCAACCTCAAGCATATCTGTTTTCTCAAATTCAATCATTTCAGTCTGCTTGCCTTTATATTTCTATTTGAACGATGTTTCCTCCAATCTGGCAGCAACTGCACCAATTCGCTGAGAAGCCGGGGTATCAAATTATGTCTTTAATCGTTTCTCCCCCTTAGGACGATCGGTGTCTGAGTCATCATCGTCATGCCTAGGCCTTTTGGATGACCCGGCAGCTATTTTGCACGTAGACTCCACTTCTGTTCTTAACAAAGATAATATATCCAGATCCTCAGAAGTACTATCACTTTTACCAATCAACTTCACCATCAAAAGACTTTTTAATTCATCCACAGACAAAGCATCAGTTACCTTATCTTTCATCTCATTTTCTCTTTTCTCAACCAAATCATCCAATTTTTTCTCAATTCAAGTTAACCTATCAAGTTGTAGCCATTGAATATCATCAATACGAACATGTAAATGTCCAATCGCAGCATCAAAATCAGCCTTAGAAACAAATTCCTTAGCCGACTCTAACTCAGTTTAGGTAACTCCGAGATCACTTAGATTACCCGTTGAGGTACCAACACCTCCAGAAACAAATTCTGAAGTTGAAGGACCACCCACATTCACAGCTAGAGTGATGTTGATTGTGGTGGGTTTTCCTACCAATCCTTGGATATGGCCTGTTAGGGCTTCACCTATGGTAGTTACGGCAGGTCTATCATTGAATAGACTGCTTAGTGCATCAAGTGTTTTCCTGTGTTTAGAAAGGAAATTAACAATTTGTTGATAGTTTTCAATGTGCGCGGAATGAACAGGTGTGGCATGGAGCTGTGTGCCACTTGTTTAAATAAAAGTACCCTTTGAATGAGGAACCATTAGATTATGTGCTAAATCTCCTTGAAATGAAACAATATTCTGTGGTGGCAGACTGTGCAAGTGTACGAATTGAATTAATAATAGGTGCAAGGTAAGTGGACTGAGTGTGGGGTGCACTCAATAACATGGAATCCCTTATTGGATCCACATTCTATTGGGAGAATGTAGATGGTATAGGCTGACTCAATTGAGGGATAGACACAGTGTGACCTTGGGTTGAGTTCTGTCTTTCAATGAGATCAACCTTTTGGGAGGTTGTCTCAGCTAGCGGTTTAAGTCCCATTTTTACAGATTTATCCTGTTGTGAGGATACATCCACTGGTTTAAAGGTTGCAACATCCAATTGCTCCCCCTCAACATGAGGAAGGGTAATTGGAGTTGAGGTCAGAGGTGTGGATTGCACTCCCTCAAAGTGCTCATAATGAGTCACTTCTGGTGACCTTGTATATATGGGGATACGGATAGGAGTAGAACTAGTGATCACAGGAGGTGCACTAGAGCTTGGCTGTTGGAGTGGTGTTTGGACTGGAGATGAGGATGGGCTATCAAAGGTTGGGACTACCATTTGAATATCCTCAGAGGTGGAATCAGTACTGTCCATACCTTGGGTCATGATGTGCCTACTTCTGTCAATGAGCTCCAGAAGTTGCTCAGAGATCTCTTGTTCTTGGGCATCACCATCATCACCAAGAGGACTTAGCTCCATTAGATTGGGAGGAGCAAAATCACCAGCATTACCATCATCATGCTTAGAACCAGTGTGGCTTTCATCAGCATCATCATCACCATTATCATCATCATCATCATCATTTTCATCACCATTTGCAGCATCTATAAGCTCTTGCATTTGGGCAGTGATTGGAGGACCTCTGTTTGCCTTTAAGAAATGGAATATCTTTTTACCCATGGCAGGGACAGGAATATGCTCAAGATGTTATGTTAAGCCCACATAATCATCCTCTCCAATTTCCCTCATGGCTATCAGGCTTAAATATCGAATGTAGGGCACCTGCGACCTTGATGATTTCTTGGTTGTGCTCTGAGTGATTTTATCAATGAGATCAGAGAATATGACTTGAGCAAAGTCGATGTTTACCCCGAAGACTAGGGCATAGAGCACAAGAAGCTCGGTTTGGTTGATGAGATGATGGCTTCTAGATTTAGGACCAAAGCAACGTATGACCACGTTGGCCAGATACTTCCATGGATGAGCAAGAGCAGAAAACTTGACTTGACCATGCACTACAGGTTCATTGTAACCAATAGTGTCTAGAACTGTTTGAACTTCGGCTCTGGATGGAAAAGTTGTGTAGGGTTGGAAGTGGGGAATACTAGTGGCTTCACGAAGTGTGTCAACGGTGATTTGGAGATTATAGTTTCCTTGGGCTAGGGTGCAGTTAATGGTGTTGTTGTTTAGGTTATAGGTTGCGGAGTACCATAGTTCACCAATAATGGTAGGGAATATGCAGTGAGGATTAGTGGTGAGACTATCAAACAGTGGATGAGCTTGAAGGAACTGAACCATTGGTTCATATCCTTGGTTTTCTGGTGAGGCAGGGATGGTGGTGCAAAGCAGAATGTTGTTGGGAGTTATATTCATCAGTTGATTTGGTGCAACATTCTCACCGGGGTTAACAGCTGGGTCTGGAATATAGGTGGCCATTTGGTAGGGATGATGAACAGTGAGTATCGAGAGAGAAGGTAGGGTAATTCTTTTTAGAGAGAGAGAGGGAATTTAGAAAGTTTGAACAGGTAAAGGTGAATGAGAGAGAAATGTGGATATTTATGAAGATTAGTTAACAGAGATCGTTAGATACTGACAAAAGATCTAACGGAAAACAAATTAATTAGCTATTAAATGAAAATTGACAAACGGAGTAAATAACTAGGGTTAAAAAGCATTACATGAGAGTAAAAAGTGAAAATTTACTAAGTGTAGAATCATCAGCTGATCAAGGAGAGTATCAGCTGAGGTGTATCAGCTGATGAAAAACTATTAGTTGAGGGGTATCAGCTGATGGAAAACTATCAGCTGATAGTGAGAGTTTGGGTATCAGCTGAGTAAGGTACTTAGCTGAGCATGTCTTCCTTATCTTAAAGTGATCAACTAAGTAAATTTGATCAGCTGATAGGCATTAGCTGAGCATAGTTACTCAGTTTACACAAATCAAGTAAGACTTAGATATGCTTAGATAAGTATCTTATAATTTTCAACACTTATAAATTGACACAAACTAAATTACCACTATTCAAAACTAAAAATTTAGCATACCTAGTTTGGATAATAGGAAGTTGAACCTTGCTTCATCTAATGGCTTTGTGAATAAATCTGCAAGTTGTAAATCAGTGTTGATGTAGTGCAAAGTTACCTTCTTCTTTTGCACATTATCTCTAAGAAAATGATGTCTGATTTCAATATGCTTTGTTTTTGAATGCATGACTGGATTATTTGAGATGGAGATTGCACTTGTATTGTCACAAAGAATTGGGGTGTCTTCAAACTTCATATCATAATCAAGTAGTTGATTTTGTAACCACAAAATTTGATCACAACAGCTTCCTGCAGCAATGTATTCTGCTTCTGCAGTAGATGTTGACACTGAATTCTGTTTCTTACTAGACCAACTAATCAATCTTCCTCCTAGAAGTTGACAACCACCTGAAGTACTTTTTCTGTCTAATGTGCATCCTGCAAAATCAGAATCAGAATATCCAACTAACTCAAAATCTGAGTCTTTGGGATACCAAAGACAAAGATTAGGAGTTCCTTTGAGATATCTGAATATTCTCTTAACAGCAGCAAGATGTGATTCCTTAGGATCTGCTTGATATCTTGCACAGAGACATGTTGAAAACATTATATCTGGTCTACTTGCAGTGAGGTATAAATATGACCCAATCATTCCTCTATAAGTAGTAATGTTCACTGACTTGCCATCAGTGTCATTTCCTAACTTAATAGAAGTAGACATAGGTGTTTTCATTGGAGAACAGTTTTCAAAATCAAACTTCTTAAGTAAATCTTTGACATACTTTGTTTGATGAATGAAAATACCATCAACCTCTTGTTTAATTTGCAAACCAAGAAAATAGTTTAACTCACCCATCATGCTCATTTGATAATTATCAGCCATGAGTTTAGAAAACTTTTTGCATAGTTCCAAATTAGTAGACCCAAATATTATATCATCTACATATATCTACACAAGTATCACGTCACCTTTGTACTTCCTAATAAATAAAGTGCTATCAATGCATCCTCTTGTAAAACCTTTATTAATGAGAAAAGAAGAGAGGGTATCATAACAGGCTCTTGGAGCTTGCTTAAGACCATATAATGCTTTGTTTAGGAAGTAAACATGATCAGGTAAGCTTGACTCCTCAAAACCAGGAGGTTGTTTGACATACACCTCTTCTTTCAAATCTTCATTCAGAAATGCACTCTTCACATCCATTTGGAACACTTTGAAGCTTTTGAAGGCAGCATAGGCTAGGAATAATCTGATAGCTTCCAATCTTGCAACAGGGGCAAAGGTTTCATCAAAATCAATACCTTCTTCTTGACAGTACCCCTGTGCCACTAGCCTTGCTTTGTTTTTGATGATTTGCCCATTTTCATCTAGCTTATTTCTAAACACCCACTTTGTTCCAATGATGGATTTATCCTTTGATTTGGGTACCAAAGTCCATACATTATTTCTTTTGAATTCTGCCAGTTCCTCTTGCATGGCAGACACCCAGTGAGGATCATTGAGAGCTTCATCAACCTTCTTTGGTTCAATCATTGGGATTCATATGGATTTGGGGAGAAGAAGTTATATGTTGGCTATCAGCAGTAGAAATGAGTTCATTTTGAGTGGCTGATATAACTTCATTATTACAATCTGTGGGTATATCTACTGAAGAGGGAATGAGTGATATGGAATTGGAATCCAATGATGTTGAGTCATTTTCCACATGATTCAGTAGAGGTATAGGATTGGATGAGGATGGTTGTACATGGTTAAAAATTTGGATAGTGACAGGTTCATCTAAATCATGAGCAGCTGGTGGAGAGAGATCTACTTGCTCTGAAGGAACTTCTCCAGTTTGCATAAGATCATTAAATTCTTCACCTGAAACATGATTAGAAGAACAGGATGCAACAAAGTCATTTTCATTAAAACTTACATTGATAGATTCTTCTATGACTTTGGTTCTGAGGTTGTATACTCTATATGCTTTAGAAATCACAGAGTAACCTACAAACACTCCTTCATCAGCTTTAGGAGCAAACTTCTGCAATTGATCTTTTTGATTGTATGAAACATTGACAACCAAAGATATGCAGAAAGCTGATGATTGGCTTCCTTCCCTTGAGCACTTCATATGGAGTTTTGTTGTGCCTCTTGATAATAAGGGACCTGTTCTGTGTGAAACATGCACAACTTACAGCCTCAGCCCAGAAATTAAATGTTAACCCACTTTCACACGACATGGTTCTGGCAGCTTCAATCAATGTTCTATTTCTTCTTTCAGCTACACCATTTTGTTGTGGGGTTCTTGGAGCAGAAAAGTTTTGAGATATCCCTTTCTCATCACAGAAAGATTCCGGAGTTTGATTTCTGAAGTCAGTTCCATGATCACTTCTAAGACTCCTCACCAGATTGCCATTCAACACTTCCATTTTCTTGATAAAACAGATAATTTCTTCAGCAGCCTCACTCTTTGTTTTAACAAAGAAAACCCAAGTATATCTTGAGAATTCATCAACCAATACAAGAGCATACTTACTTCCACCAATACTAGCAGTTGCAACAGGACCAAAGAGATCCATGTGCAACATATAGAAAGGTTTTGTAATTGAGAAGGCCTGCTTGGATGGAAATGATGCCTTGTGCTGCTTTCCCTTCTCACAAGCAGTTCAAGGTTTAGGCTTAAGATAATTCAGTGAAGGTAATGATGCCTTGTATCCTCATTATTCTTGGAGTACAAACATGTTTCCTTTGAAGGGTCACCAGAGGACATGTCAAGTGTATACACATCCTTGGTTCTCTTGGCACTGAATACTGTATTACCTTCTTTATTTATGATGGATCCTCCTGTCTTTGTGAAGTGGACTTCATTATCTCCATCACACAATTGACTTATGCTTATGAGATTATATTTCAACCCTTTGACATATGAAAATTTTGACAGCTTGAGGTTCCCATTATGAAGCTCACCGTAGCCTTTTGTTTGCCCATGGTTGTTGTCACCAAAAGTCACCCTTGGACCTTTCTCTTTCTTGTAGTTACTGAGCAAAGCCTTGTTACCTGTCATGGTTCTTGAACATCCACTGTCAAGAAACCAAGAACCAACACCCTGCACAGATTTGAATGAAAGAAGAGTTAGTGACACAAGTAGGAATCCACCACTCAGTGGATCCCTATGGAATGCACCTAGCTTTCAACTTCATCTCAGGTTTCTTATGACTGGGAGGAGTGACTATGTCATCATTACAGGTCCGCTGTCTTGAATTCCCTTCTAAAGAACATTCAAATGCCTTATGCTCTTTGCTTCCACATTTATAACATTTTTGAGATTTTGTGGTCTTGGAGCATTGAGTAACATGGTTTGAATGCCTATGAGCTTTCTTATCAGTCATCATTTGACTAACTTGACCATTCAGCTTATGAAGCTTATCCTGTAAATTTCTAAGGTCTTTATTCACAGCCACCTTAGATTGATATTTGTTTTTGGAAAGCTTTTGACCAATCTTTGGAGTGGCAGAAATGTGAACATCATTCTTTTTACTCATAGTTTCTTCTATTAAAAGAGAGTTGATACTTCTAGATCAACTGATTGTTTAAAAGATGAGCTATGATCAGCTGACAGGTTATCAGCTGAGCATTTATCATCTACTAACTTATCAGTTGATGGAGTAGTATTAGCTAATGATTCTTCAGTTTGTGAAATGCTAAGAATTAAGTCATCTGTTTTCAAGGTTTGACAACATAATGTCTCTGAGGTCTCAACTAATGATTCCTTTCCTTTAATCACATCCTTTGACTTTGTGTTATTAGTATTTTTACATTCTGAAATCTTACTAGAGGATGATTCAACAGAAGAAATAATTGATTCTTTTAAGTGGGAACTTTTGCTTCTAACAAACTTATTTGTGAATACACTTTTGCCTTTAACAGTCTTGTGAAAGGTCTGTGGCAAAATGTCAGCTTTGTCTAAGATATTAAGGTTCTTACTAGAATCAACATAGTTAGCAGCCTTAGAGTAATTTCCACCAATAATAGCTTGAACTTGTTTGGGTATCAGCTCCTTGACACACTGAGTGGTCTTTTCTGCAGATACACACCAAGACTTTACTACTGTTTGGAGGTCATTAAACTTTTTGGTTACTTCACTAGTTTCTTTTACTAAGATCTCATTAAGTATCTTTTGATTAGCTAGTTCATCATTTAAGATTGTTATCTGCTCAAGTTCCTCATTCTTAAGAATTAACTTTTCCTTTAGTGATTCTACTTCTAGTTTTAGCTTCTTCTCTCTTTGAATAGCAGACTGGAAATCAATACACAAGTAATCAAACATAGCATTCTTCTCATTATCATCATAGTTAATAAATTTTCCAACCTGATACATAGAAGAAGGATCCCAGTTGGTAGTTGAACAAGCTTTAGAAGACTTTTTCATGTCTTCATCAAAGTAACTACCATCATTGTTGTTGGCCATCATGCAGAACTGAGCAGAGATCACCTCATCTTCATCTGAGGAGAGATCTTCTTCTACCCAATCTTCTTCTTCAACAACAAGAACATGGCCCTGGGCTTTCTTCTTCTTCTTGTCAAGGACAGCAGCAAGGAGTTTCTTATACTTGGCTTCATAATCAATCTTGCCCTCCTAATTTTGCAAATATGAAGTCCAGTGTTATATTTGGACTTACAGTCACTGGCTATGTGGCCAATCTTGCCACACTTATAACACTCTGCTGAGGAGGCATCAAAAGTGGATTTGGACTTGACAAATTTTGATGACCTCTTGCTGAACCTCTTGACACCCGTTCCCTTCTTGAAAGGTTTGAACTTCTTAACCAGCATAGCTACACCTTCAACAACTCCTCCAGATTACTTTCCTCACAAACTTCCTCATCACTTTCTCCAGCACTCTCCTCTCCATCTCCTTCTTCATCAGAACCAGAATCAATAGCTGCAAAGCTTCTCATCTTTGTATCTCTTGATACAAGGGCAGTTGGTGCAGCTTTCACTACCTCTTTCATCTCCTTGGATGATAACTTCCTTTGCTTGACTGATTGCTCATGGTTGAGTAAGTTACCATAGAGAGCAACAAGAGACATTCCCTTAATCTTCTCAATATGTCTTAAAACAGTGACAAAGTGATCCCATGTTTCAGGGAGGGAGTCTAGAAACTTGTTCACCAAGACAAAGTTGCTCTTGGTTATGTCTGCCCTTTTCAAGTCATTAACAAGGCAGTTGAACCTGGTGTATATCTGAGTAAGACTCTCACCTTTCTGAGCAAAGAAGAATTCATACTCTCTGTTGAGGAGGAGCTTCTTGTTCTCCTTCACCTCTTCAGTCCCTTCATATGCAACTGTGAGTGTATCTAACATCTCTTTTGCAGAAGAACAGTTAAGCACTTGATGATAGATTTCATTGGGTAGTGCAGAGACAAGAGCTGATCTAGCCTTAACATCTAGGCTAACCAACCTCTTATCCTCATCTATCCACAGATGCATGGGTTCGGTTATGATTCTTTCAGTTGTAGAGGTTTGACCTTCAGATTCTGATGGGATAGATAACACTTATGTTGGAACATAAGTGCCATCGGTAACTATTTCAAGCATTTGGATATCAAGGGTGGATAGGAAAAGATGTGCTCTACTTTTCCACATGGAGAAATTTTCAGCATCAAACATGGGACATCTTGTTAAGGACCCAGTGTTTGAGATATGCATATTATTTGCGGATGAGGCCATATTGTGATGGGTAGAAGCAGTTGTAGAGTAAGCAAAACAGATCTAGATATTGATTATCTAACCTGCTCTGATACCAGTTGTTAGTCCCAGATTAAGTACGCAACAACAAATGTTTGTAGAAGGGGGGGTTGAATACAAACTTTAGCTTTTAAAAATTAAAGACACACTTATATACTTTTATATAATTCTTATTGATATGAATTAAGAATTACATGTACTAGAAGCGGAAATCCTAAGTACAATAAAAGGTGGCAATCAATTTGTCTAACACATAGACAAGCTAACTCTAAAACAACTAATGTATTTAGAGTGTTCAACACATGAACAAGTTTGATTCTACACAATGCTTATACTCTACGAAATTTCTCAACTGATGAGATTTTTTTTTAGTGTAGTAGAGACTTTAATGTTATATTGTGTTATGTCTTCTGCATGTCCACCATGCATGAGTATATATAGAAATCTTGGTGGATCAGGTTGCATAAAGGTAAGAGACCAAGAGGATGTGGAAATATAATATTTTAATTGTAAAGGTAGTGGGTGAAAAGTAAAGTTACTTTAATCAAATGTATGATAAAAGTAATTGTACTTTTCTGCAAAAGTGCAACCCATTCACAATATAAAATATTAAAGACCACATCTACTGCCGTGTAGAAGTTTCTTGCCCTTTCCATGATTATACTTTAATCAACACCATGCTTCTGATTGATTTGACTTTACCAAGTATGGGATTGCCAGCCATACTTAGTTGTTTGAACAAATCTTCAAGATCTTCGTCTGTTTGAGGTATCATTATCCTTTTCCAGAAGATAAGATCAAACCTTTTTGTCTCATACTTGATCCAAAAAGTGCATTCTTACTTTTACAAACAAAGATCTAAGGCATAATAGAACAACACATGTTCTGCCTTTTACATATGACTTACAATCTGAAAAGATAGAGTAGATTTGACATTTTTCACGACTCAGCTAACAGATTGTACTAGGAACTCTGATATTCACTACTCAGTTGACAAAATATATCAGTTGATCACTTTTTGCTAGGACTCAGTTGATACATATTACTCAGCTGATCATATAGATGCTCAGCTGATCAATAGTAAACTTAGGACATAAGCTTGTCTATTTGTATGATCAGTTGATCAAGAATGCTCAGCTGATCAATCAAATACATTGGCTTAGAGGGGGAGATGACTTGTGTAAAGGAATACTTACTTAGCTGATGCTCTAGGCCTCAGCTGATCCATTTGTTCACTCAGCTGATAGAGTAGGCACTCAGCTGATCAATCTGTTCACTCAGCTGATAGAGTAGGCACTCAGCTGATCAATCTGTTCACTCAGCTGATAGAGTAGGCACTCAGCTGATCAAATTCTTCACTCAGCTGATCAAATTCTTCACTTAGCTGATCAATTTGTTCAGTTAGCTGATCAATAATTTTACTCAGCTGATAGACTGTTTTCCTCAGCTGATGGTCTTCTTTACTTGTATTCTTCATCTGATGCTCCTTGGCTGATATCCTTTGGCTGATACTTTGAGTAGGATCTGATGCTCAGCTGATGGCTTATTTTCCTCAGCTGATGGTTCCATACTTAGCATATTTTTACATAAACTGATTCAAACAACACATGTTTGAATTCTTTCTAAGTCATACTGAATGTAGGGTTTGGTTATCATCAAATTCTATGTTTTAGGATAGGCAGAGTTGATTATTAGGGTGAAGTGATTATCTCCCCAACACAAAGCTTATTTCTTCTTTGTTTTGCCATTTATACATTCTAAAAACACTCATTTTCCTTGGTACGGCTTTAAAAACACATCAAACCCACACAATAACACCAAACAACCAAAACCCACTTGCAAAGTAAGCTTTAAATGTTCTAAGTGATGTTTTGCAAGGATTTGAGTTTCAATCATGCTTTTAATCATAAAAACAGTTTCATATGTATTGATTCTTAACAACAAACAAGTATTTTACCTTTGAATAGAATCAAAACCTCCAAAATCATATTCTTCAAGAAAACCGAGAGAAAGAAACGAGAGAATTCCGAGAATTGCTTGAAGTGTTTGCTTTTGGCAACTTTGACCAAAGTCAACATTTCCATATATATATATATATATATATATATATATCTTACCAAATCCAGAGGCACCGCCTCTGGATTTCTTTTATTTTCTTTTTCTTCCTTTTACTTTCATATATATATATATATATATATATATATATATATATATATACGCATTAAAACATAATATACAATTAACTTTTCATTATCATAACTAGCTTACAGCTTTAATTACACATCTAACAGCTAGGCCCAAATCGAGGATGTTACAGTTTTCTTCATCCCGCGGAAATAAATATATCTTAGTAGTTGTCGACTATGTGTCGAAGTGGGCCGAGGCCTTGATCCGTGATAGGGGTACGCATTTCGCGAACAGCCTAACGGAGAAGGCGCTGTAGAAATATGGTGTGAACCATAGATTTGCAACGCCATATCATCCACAAACGAGCGGGCAAACCGAGGTTACCAATCGCGCGCTAAAACGAATTCTAGAACGATCGGTGAACGGGACCGTAAGGAATGGGAAAATAAACTCGATGACGCATTCCGGGCGTTTAGGACTGCCTATAAGACTCCTTTAGATACCACACCCTTTAGGTTAGTCTACGGAAAGGCATGTCACCTGCTAGTCGAGGTAGAGCACAAGGCATATAGGGCATTGAAGGCTTGCAATCCGGATCTAGATAAAGCACGTGCCAACCGTTTCTTACAGCTAAACGAATTAGATGAATTGCGAAACGAAGCGTACGAGAATTCCTTGATCTATAAAGATTGTACGAAAAATGGCATGATGCACGTCTGAAAGAAATCAAACACTTCGAACCGGGCGACAAAGTTCTACTATTCAATTCTAGGTTGAAGTTGTTTCCTGGAAAACTCAAAACCCGATGGTACGGCCCATACGTGGTTAGTAAGGTATTCCCATACGGCACAATCGAACTACTTGATTCAAAGGGAATCACCTTCAAAGTCAACGGGCACCGAGTGAAGCATTACTTGGAAGCAATGCCCGAGGATAGGGAAGGTGAGGATATCAACCTCGCCGTACTAAAACCCTAAGGGTGGGGTGGAGTCCAGCTAAATACTCGTTTAAAGAAGCGCTTTCAGGAGGCACCCCGTATTCCAACTTTGTGGGTATGTTGCCTAGAAACCCTCACGAGACTATAACTCGTCCACTCGGGCTACCGAGGGGTTTAAAGGCTTGTTTCATACGCTAAATGCAACCGTGATTCCTACGAAAGTGAGTTAGGATTTCCTTTGTTTTCCTTTTTCGTTCGTTTTGTCGTTTTTCGAGATTCCTAGCCTAAGCCGATCTTCATACACACTCATAACTGATATTTTGAGCTGTAGGAACTATCCGTTGTCGGAACCCGCGCGCGAGATCTCTAAACGAGCAAATGTGGGAAAATGCGAGATCACGACGCGACCACTATATGTCGCGGCGCGTCAAAACTTTTGGCCCGTCACTCCAGAGCCTGCCACGTGGCGTAGCGGCGCGACGCATAAACCTGTCATCGCGCGACATACCTTTTCCAGGCTCCAGCCAAACCGCGCCACGTGTCGTAGAGCCGTGACACTTTTCTCTGTCACGGCGCGACGTGTACTTTTCTAGAATCAGCCATTTTCTACCACGCGCCGTAGCGGCGCAACGTGGCAGTGTCGGTCCAGCCTTCTTTTGACACGTGTCGTAGCGGATCTACACCTCTATTTGTCACGGTGCGACACCTCATCAGACCATTTTAAAAGAACTCTTTCTTCCAGTCGTCTTCTCCACACAAAATTTTCATTCTCACGGCGCTACACTCATAGTTCCTCCGATTTCAAGCTTCCAAACGTCGGATCTTCTAATTTTCGTGCGTGATCTTCATCATCCAACACTAGAGTAAGATCCTTTCTTCCTACATTGCGTTATTTCTCGTGTTCTTGTTAGTTCCAGTAACATATCCGAATAATGTTCTTGGTTTTCTCGATTTCAGAGTTTAATCTACTGATACTCATGCTAAACTCTCTCAAGATTCATATCTAAAATGATTATTTTCAGCCATGCATGCAAAATTTCAAGATTTTTGTTCAAGAACAGTTAGGTTTTTTTAAAAACCCGAATTAAAATCTGATTTTCTCAAGTTCTCGATGATTAATCTGATGATTCTCGTTAACATATCATTTCTAAACACTCATGCATCGTACATCTACGTTACATTCGGTTATTATCATCTCTTTTTCTGCTACATTATCCTCCGAGTATGGGTTTTTGCCAAAACCGGGGTTTCTGCCCTTGTAATGGTTTTTGGTGAATATCTGTGGTAATTCTGCGTGTTTTCTGATAATTTGGGCCTGATCTGATTTTTGCCCTTGTAAACAGCAATGGCTGCCCGTGGACGTGGACATAAGGCTCGACAAGAAAAGGAGATTGCTGTTCCGGAAGGCCCTGTGGTATACCACCCGTGGTTGGTCTTTACACCCACTCTGCCTGCCCGACTGCGAGCAGATTATATCTCTTGGCTGCAACAACATCTTCACAGAGAGGTTGACATCCCCCATTCTCTCGATTGGGAGATTATTGATGGAGTTGGTCTTTCAAACCAGCTCCTTGGATTTTTGCCACAACAGTTCCGTGCTGCAGACAAGACATAGTGTTTACCTGTAACGCATGGGAGCGGTTATTCCGCTTGCGCGAGCCAGTCTTCCGAGAGTTGTGTTTAGAGTTCTTCTCTACCGTCCAACTCATCTCCGTCACCGCCGACGTTACTGATCGTCGGTTTCTGTCTTTCTATCTTGGAGGTGCAAGCCGCGAGTGTAGTCTCGTAGAGTTCAGTCGTCGTATGGGGCTATACACGCCCGTGGAGGCCACCAGCCCGTTCTTTGAGCAATTCCTCTCGAGTTGCGAGCGGGATGAGCCTGAGGGTTTCACCCATGCGGAGATGTGGGCAATGATAGCCAACAGGGGGTAGGAGCCCCGTAGAGCCGTCTAGAGTAGCATCCGCCTCCCTATCCACCGTCTGCTCCACCGTCTTATCTCCACCTCCATTTCTCATCGTCGAGGTGGTGAGAAGGTCACGACAGTTGACCTGATGTTTCTGTATAGTATTCTGACTCATGGCGTGTTGTTCAACGTGCCGTTTCACCTAGCCTTCTATCTTGCTCGATGGGCTACTGGATCCAAACCGGCGAGTCCTATCTGTGGTGGCCAGTTTGTCACCAAGTTGGCCCGTACATATGGGATTCTGTCACTTCAGAAGGAGGCAAGGCAGGTGCAGGACGAGCCGCGCCTGATGAGTATTGGGTACTTAGAAACGATGCGGGTCCTAGAGAGGACCTATGATGGGGGCTACCGAGTTGTACCCGTAGGAGACGGGCGCCTGTGCCCGCACCCTTGCTCGCTGTAGCAAATATCCGGGTCGATTGAACGTCTTTCCGACCAAATGGAAAACATGTCTATGAGAATAGATAGACTGGGGTACTATCATGATCATTTGCACTCGCGCCTGTCGGTGCACGAGCAAAATCAGCAGTATATGCACTACAGTATGTCTAACATCTTCAACCATTATGGATATCCGCCCCCTCCATTCACGCCATACCCTCCCCCGTATCCAGACTGGCGTTTGCACTTTCCCCCATCGGATACTCACATGCCGGGGCCGTCTGGGCATGCGGGTCACGACTCGGAGGATGAGGACTGAGAGTTGATGATTATTTTTCTCTTATGATGTACATGTAACAAACTTTAATATTTGTCTAATATTTGGTGCATGAGTTGTTTACTTTTTCAGCATGTTTGGTTGTTATGTGGAGTGTGCTTATATGTTGGCAGTCAGTTCACGACTGCTAATCTTTATTGCTCCATTCGCCTTGATAATATCCAGGGAGCTATTTCTAATCTTTTTCTACCTTGTTATATTTTATTGTGTATAATGGGGACATTGTACAATTTAAGTGTGGGGTAGGGGGTTAGAAAAAGATTCCTCACTTGAACTTAATTTGTCCTTGTAGTAAATTATTGATTATATTTTGGCATTAAATTTTAAATTTTTAATATCATTCGAGTTAAAAGTTAGATATTATTTAATATTGTCAAGATTGTTGATTTATAAACATTTCATAGTTATATTTAGCTTTTACGTATAGTGCTTGTGGCTTTTCGCCAATTCTTTAGAAATTCGAGTCTATAGTATCCAATCTTTAATATTTGAATTGCTGCAAAAAAATATAAGGTTAAGCCCTTTTTGAGTCTAAGCTTGATAAAAATAGACTGAGTTGAATTTTCAATTTTTATAAACATATGTTAGAAAAAAAAAGAGAAGTGAAAAAAACCAATGTGCAAAAAAATGAAAAAATATGCAAAAGAGCTAGAAAAATATATAAGTCAAATAAATGGCCTTTGGAACTCCAATTAGTAAACTCTGAGGGGTGTTCTACACCTAATCACCTAAAGCCAACTAGTTTGAGATCGGTTGAGTTGAGGATTCACTACATGGGTTCCATAGAAAGTCATAGGCTTATATAAAAAAGAGCTGAAAAGAGATAAACATATGTGAAAATAAAGTTGGAAAATCTGCAATAAGTCTTGAGGTCAGGGGATTTTCAAAGGGTAAATTAACCAATTTAAATATGAATACAATTTTTAAATTAAGAATGGGATGTATATAGATAGGAGTATTCTTTAGCAATGGTGGAAAGTAAAGGAGGATCTAATCATGGGTATATGCATAATTCTAAGTATAGTTTATGTTTTGTTTTGAATCAACCTTTTTGACATTCGTAATTTATATTTAATTTTTCAAGAATGGTGTTAGTTATTTAAAATTTTAAGCCTGGATAGAGTTGTGATTTGCTTGAGGACAAGCAAAGTTCAAGTGTGGGGTATTTTTTTATCGCATTAAATATATATAAATATTATGTGATATCGGGTTGGTTTTAGCCGGAAATCGTGCATTTAATTGTAAAAAGGTACGTTTACGTTTCTTTTATATTTCGCAGACTAAAAAGGCAAAATAACAAATTTATTGAAGAAAGTTAGCCCGAGAAATCAAGAAAAACAAATAGGCCCAAAGAAATAAAAGAAGAAGATAAAAAGCAGCCCAATTAAGGAAAAAAAGAAAGCAAGAAAGAATTAAGGGCCCAAAGCCCTTAAGAAAGCCCAAAAGAGAGAAAAAGAATCAACCGGGTGCAATAGACAGGGTCGCGGCGCGACGCCCTTAATCGGAGCCGCGCGACAAACTCTTCCGGATAATGCCTATCTTTTGGCCACGTGTCGTCGCGGCGCGACCAACTTCATTGTCGCGGCGCGACGCGTGTAGATAACGACAAAGATTCAATTTTAAAGAGTTGGGATCGGGGTGAACTTCTGCGTCGCGGTGTGACACTTGCCCGTCGCGGCGCGACACCCCTGTTTTCTAAAAAGTATTTAAACGAACTTCTAGATGTGATTTGGGGTTACCAACTCGATTTCTTCCACCATTACTCTGCTAAATACGTCCATTAACACATCCCATAAGGCTTGAGCTCGGATTTGAAGGATTGGAGCATAATTTGGAAGATTAAAGGCTTTGGATCTTGCTTTGCTTTAGTTTTTATCATTCTTTCATCTTATTTATGTTTATTCTTGAATTCCAGAAGTTTGATATGATCTATCTAGGCTAGGTTTTTCTGTTTTCCTCCCTAGAGGAGATGAAACTCTTTCAAGTTGGTTAATTTTACATATTTTTTACTTTAATGGCATTATATTCATCTTTCAAGTCTAATCAAAGATCCTAGCATGTTTTAATTCTGTTTTTGAGATGTTTAGAATCTGAGTTAATGTAAATTGGAGGACCAATCCATTTATAAGACTTTAATCAATGCTAATTAGGACCAATAGTTAGTGTTGACTAGTGATTGATCAAATCCTAGGGTTAAACAATCAAGATAGGAACTTTAATGTGTTAGAATTGATATATGATGACTTTCATGTGTTAATTGAATGATTTGGTAACTTAATCAATCATTAAAGATTAGATCTTGTTAGATACGAACTTAAAAATGCTTAATTGTGTAGTTGATTGATTTAATGACCAATTAATTAGTTAATTGCATGATTAGAAAAGTTGGATACTCGGATCAAGAGTCTAACAATATAGAAATCGGTATAGTGTTAATTAATTGTCCAATGCATTGATTTTGATTAATAAAACTAACTTGAAAAGGGTGGAATCGGATCTAGGGAGAGAAAGCCTTTTAATTGATATTTAATCTATAAAGTTCATTGATTTTTGCTCTCTTTGATTGTTTTTGGGTATTTAGTAGTGTTAGTGATCCTTTAGAATCATAAAGTTTGAATCTTGATACCAAATTCGGTTTAATTGCTTTAGTTTAGTATTTAATTGCATTTATTTAGTTTAATTGTCTTTATTTGTTTTAATTAGTTTATTTTAGTTAATTCTATATTAATTTGATAAAAATCAGTTTAGCTCCCGTTCCCCAAGAGTTCGACATCCGACTTAGTGACTATATTACGAAACGATTAGGTACACTTGCCTATTCGTGCAGTTTTTGGTAATTAATTCGGTAAAATATAAATTTAAAACTAGTACGTAAAACGCACATCAACTTCGCATTCGAAGTCTTAATGATAATGAAGACTTCGAACACAATTTAGATTTCCATTTAGTCTTCGAGTTCGAAATCCACAAATCCAAGAAGGCTTCGAGCACCTTTCTTTGCTTTGCATTTGAAGTCAGTACACTTTGAATTCTAAACATTGCATAGATAGTTCACTTCGAGCGCCCAACAACAGTAATCACCTCGAACTCGAAGTATTCACACTTCGAACTCGAAGTCTTCACACTTCGAATTCGAAGTCTTCTTACTTCGAATTCAGAACAATGATCTAAGAGGACTTTGAGCGCGTTTTCTTCTTCGAACTCCTTCACACTTCAAGCGTGTTCTTTCACATTTCGAGCTGTTACACCTCAATTCTATAAATAGTTGTTTCGCACTTGACTTCTTCTACACGCTTTCAAGGTTTTTGAAATTCAAACAAACTGGTTACACTCATTTTGAACATTTGATCTAAGTTACTGCCGAAATTTTTCACATTTGTGTTAAGTTTGTTCATTCACATAAGGTATACTTCATATATGTGACCACATCATGTTTAAATCAAGATTAAAACCAAATTTGGCCGTTGCACTGTTCAACTCGGAAGACACTTTCGAGACTTTTAAATGCATTTCGACATCAAAATGACGTTGTTAATGCATATGAGTGTTGCGATGCACCTTAGGGACACTTAGAGGATGTTCTCGTTCAATAAAATCAAGAAAAGTTTAAAAAGTGTTCTTCGTGTTCTTCGGTTGGATGAAGATTGGGGTTAGATTCCATTTTTGGACAATATCTTCATGTTATGGATTGATTGGGAAAAATTTCAGTGTTACAAAGTTGTTTAGATGCATGAATTCATTATAAAACATGTGTCAAAACATACTTAGTCATAATGGATCCCACTTTGTGTTTGGAATTTTCGGAGTTATCAATTTTTACAAATTTTTTTATTTTTTCATCTTTTGACTAAGGGTCAATATAAGTCAAAACGAAGGTCAAAATTCTTTCAAATGGTGATTGACTTTTAAAGTGAATGGAATTTCACAAGTGTTTGGTTTACTGTATTAGACATATCTAACCATGTTATTGTTCTCACAGGATAATGGCTCATATGGAAGATGACTCAGTCTCATTCCGTTCTTCGACTGCAAGCCAAAGCCACAACCCTGAAGACCAGCTCTTAACCTCTGATAAATTTATGTCGGTTGTAACCCACGATAACAACCATTTTGTAAATTTCAACAATTTCCGAAACCCCAACTTCCCAATTATTTCTGAAATTCTTCGTGTCCACCCACTCAATCATGCCCTCACACATGATCCTTCCACTTCCGGGACTCATGTCCCTGAGCTATATGTACAACAGTTCTAGCATATGGCCCATACCCACACAAACCCTGACACTGTCCATGTGTCCATCCGTGGTGACGTACCACTTTACTCTGAAAATAACCGCAAGGCGTTTGCGAGAAATCTTAAGGCTGTCCACTGCAAGGAGCAAACATCCACTCACTGATTTCTAGGATATCCCTGATGAAACCATTTCCCCGGATAGGATTCGAGCCATGGGCTATGTTGGTGATCTACAGATGAGATCACATTTCAAAAGAGCTAACCTTCAACCGCTATGCTATACTTTTCTAACCATTTTGCAGCGGTGTCTCACTCCCAAGAACACTGGCTATGAATACCCCAACTCCAACTAGATCAAACTCCTATATGTTGTGGCTAATCACTTGCATGTGGATTATGTTAGTCTCCTGTTCTTTGATCTTGTGCAGTCGGTGGAGGGTAAATTTTTAGATCTTAAACGTACAAAAGGCAGATTTCTGGCCTATCAAAGGTTCTTGCCTATGCTGATTCAAGTTGCAATGGACCGAAACGATGAAATCCCAAGGAGGCCAAATCACAATGCTATCAAGCCAAAGCAGTTTCTCTACGTCAAATCCTTAACTACTGAACATCCGATTCAACTGCAACCATTTCCAGTCTCCCTGCTTGAGTTATGTGAACAAAATTAGGTTGTGAGGAGTTATAGGGAGAGTATAGGACTAGTCCCTATGGTTCGACCAGATCCGGTCTTACCTTCCTCGGGGATAGTCGCACCTAGTGAGGATATAGGTGATAGGCCTTGGCCATCTATGGGAGATGCTAAGAGGGAAGTATTGAGTGGAAAAAGTACTGAAAAGGGGGTGAAGGGGATGATGAGGGTGATACACATAGTGAGGGAGGGGCGAAGTATGAACCTGGACAAATTCAAGTCATGATTGATAGTTTCTCCGATGTTCTACGTGACCTTGAGAAACAACCAGAATCTCCTACACCCGATATTCATACCGGTTTAGTAGCGCCTAACTTTGAAACAAATACTATTGCCCTGACCACCTTCGTGCCCGAAGCAACACCACTAGTTACTAATAACACCGAACAACAAAAAGCCAAAACCCAGTGGTGGCTGAGGAGGAGACATAAGCTTCACAGAACTATTCCCTTATCTTCCGGAAGCCTTCAATGACGAAACAGATTCCATATATGGCTATAAACCGGGTCCTCTAGATTATGAAACTGAATCCCCATATTTTGACGCTGATTTGGAAATGTATGAGGGATACGAAGAGGAAGAGAGTGAGATAGAAAAAGATGAGAAGAATGAGAGTGTGGAGAGGCAAGAAAAAGAGAGAGTTGAGGGAACCCTAAACCTACAAAGCCGGGAAGCCACATCTTCTACTGGAGCCGACATAGTTAGCTCTAGTATTGAAACATAAACTATCATCCCAACAGTGCACATTCACCTCACCAGTTACTCGGGTATCTCTCAACAGATGCCCGTTTCACCTCACGAAGCTTATACACATACTCTATCGACCTCTCATTCGGAGATGGCTGGTATTGAAACTAGAGGTCTGCCTCTCCCAACCTCGACCGTTGTTTCCGAGCACATCGATATCCAATAAATTTCTACTTTTCTATCAAAACACAAAGAAACACTTTCGCACATCACGATGCTGTTCACTAGACGGCCGTCCAGACCACCCGTAGGTGGCACTACTAAAGGTGTCATTCGAGGATCGGGTGGAAATCTCACCGGAGTCTACACAACATCAGCTCCGATAGTGAGTAGTTCTACCTCCGTGGCAGAATCTACAACGGTTGCTACTTCAAGGGTTGCAAAGCCTACGAAGGAGCACGTCACCAAAAAGTAAATGGAGGATGCCATTTGAAAGTTGAATCTTACAAGGGTACTTCAAGGCATATCAGAGGAAGTCCACAACTTGTTTCCTCTATAACCCAAACAATTCCAGATGTCAGCTGCCGACATCCTGAGGGAAAATCTTCGTGCTGAGCAGGCTTCTCAATTACAAACTATGTCAAACTGGCCGTTGCCTCTGAATGTCCAACCAGCTCCTCCTGTCCTAACATCAACTAACCCAGGCCTTGATCAACACAATATGTTTACCTGAGACACAATCAAAAATCCATTATGGGGTAAGTATGGGGTTAATGTTACTTTTCTTGAAGATCGTTTTCCAACCATCTTTATCAATCAAATTAGAGACAAGATTCCTCTAGAGCTCAGGGTCATGATGAACAACAAATGAGAAGATATGAACATATCTTCAATGAATACAAAACACCAAGAGAGGAGATAATATCAGAATACCCAATAGGCAAAGTTCTCAGAGTTTTCATGCAGAAATCATTAAGGTATAAGTTTGTGGTGTTTGATGTCCAAAGAGCTGATGGTCAAAAGATCTCATTGAATGAAGCTGATTTCCGCCATGTCAAACATCATGATATTGAGTTTATCTATGAGGAACTCTCCACCAAACTAAACAAATCATACGAGGAACAACAGGGAAGAGGAGCCCTGATGAAATATATGAGGAAGTTTATACAATTTATACAAGAGCATGACCTGGGAGCTGAAAGTAATCAACTCGAGGTTAACTTGCTCAAACCTGTGCAAAGCCATCCAAATCTTCAAACTCTTAATGAATTGACGATAATTGATGAAAATCATGCAAGCTTCTCCTGTGAAAGAGGTGTCATCTTCACAAATCAACGCAGACGAATAATCTTTATCAGAATGGTGGATATGATGGCATACTCAGATGGAACTCTTAAAATTATGTACCACAAACTCTAAGAAAAGGCTGAAAAGGAACAATCATCTTTGAGTGAATTGAAGAAGGCTGGGTTAGTCAGGTCTATGAAAGCTATCAAAAGGACATTGGATAGCAGAAGGATTATCCGGAGGTGGCAAGTCATGTTTGGCATACTTAACAGATCTCTATTCATGTGGTGTGTGTATTCTCTCTACTCTCCATCTTTCTACACAATATTTGAGGTAAATCGAACCCTTCATATACACTTGAGTGATTAAGTGAAAACCTTTGGTGAGGATGGATGGTAATGAATGTTGTTAGAACCTAAAGGGGGGTGAATAGGTTATATGCCCACTTTTTGAAGTTTTTAACAATATTTGCAAGTAATTAAAGAGTTTAAGGGAGAAAGATATCACCAATGTAAGTAGCTTATGACACAATGATTTATAGTGGTTCAAGCAAGGGTTAACAACCTTGCTCTACATCCACTCCTTGGCCTCACCCACCAAGAGTTGTTCCACTAATCTTCTCTCTTTCAAGGTAGAGATAAACCTTTTACAACTTCTCCTTTTAGCTTACAAGAATTACACTTCACTCTTGCAAACAAGGCTAAGATAAACCTCACTTCACTCTAATTGGAAAGGCTAGAGTTGATCCTTACTTCTCTCTAATTCTATAGGCTAGAGATTATCCTCACACTATTGCAAATGTATATGAATGTAATGAAGTATACGAACTTGAAGGCTTCCACTCTTGCTTGATTCTTGATCTTGAAACATTGAATTATCAAGGAATATGAGCTCACAAGATTTTTATGTATTCTGTGTTTTTTCAGATTGCAAGAGGTGAGTAAAACACAAGACTTGAGTTGCTTTAAATAAGGAAGAAGGTGCAAGCTCAAAAAGTGTCCAGACTGTCCACGGTGGATCCACGGTCGACCGTGGCATCGACCGTCAGCCTGCTGGAACTTTTTGAGCCTTGTGAATATAGACGTTGGCCTTTTACCAAAACCACACACAACCCATTTTTACCATAAAAATGCACTGAAAAGAAGCTTTAGAAAAGTTGGGTAAGTGCCATACTTCTTAAGTTTGAATTTAATCATGAAAATAGTAGTTTGGAAACCAAATGCACAAAGCATGTTGGAAGTTTACCTCTTTGGGAGATTCCTTTTGCTAAATATGGTTTTGGCTTATTTCAATGTAAGATTGTGTTTAGTATTTGCCAAAATGGGAATTTTTTCTTTGACTTCCAAGCTTGTGAGTTTTATAAAAATTGTCTCAATTTTTTATAAAGGTTTTTAGAAAAATTATTTTATAAAAACTTAAACTCATTTGATTATTTATTTTGTAAGCTCGTAGACTTTGAATGTTTATTTGTAGGAGACTTCGACATCGACTTCTACTTGAACTCGGATCTTGACGATTGAAGCTTGGCCATTTGATGAAGCTTATTTTGTAGATCATGGATGAGAATATATTTGATTGAATATATATATGTATATGTGCACATATTGTAATGTTAATACATACAATTATATAAACAAGTTGTATATTTTTGTGTCAACAAAAGAGGATTTATTTATAAGCCTATTTTTCCCAACAATCTCCCCCTTTTTGTTGAAGACAAAAATTTATAACTTGTATAAGAATTGTATATATAACTTTAACATGTTAACATGTGCATATATACACATATATGTATATATTCTACTATCTTCTATATATTCTTCTATCTTCTCCCCCTTTTTTGTCTTAACAAAAAGGAGACTCCCCCTTGGCATAAGCTCCACCTTGAATGTAGAACTCCATATCTTGATTTGGATGAGCTAGAGTACATACAAAATTCTACCAAGGACTTGCACGAGTGATGTGAGTATAGCCAATATTAATCACAATACATGTCATATGGAAAGCATACATATCAAACCACAAAATGTACATCATAGCATAATATATTGTAGCACATGACCAACATAAATAGCATATTGTGTGAATACATAGAAATAAATTGTTTGAAAGACAAATGTGGTAATCATAAAACATCCCATCATGATTGAGACGGCTCACCTCCATCAGTTCCGGAATTACATTTGAGAGCATTCATAATTGATCTCAACATGCCCTTTACCCCTTTCACTTCTTTACGGAGAGAGCGAGTTTCATTCCATAAAGCATTCACATTGCGATTTAGTGCAGCAATTCGTTCATCGGTAGTGCCTTCAACCATACCGTGATCCGGAGGAATTGAACTCTCCGTTTCACCTTCCTCCTCTTCACCAAAGGTGAATCTGTCAATCTCGGCTTCCGTATCTCCGGAAGAGGAAGAGTGTGCCCGTTTCTTCCCTTTATGGGAAGACATCTTGCGAAGTGTCGCAAGGTCGATGGGCATGGAGGATCCCGGAGTTGAGACAATCCAAGAAATATCCGGTAGATTCGTAAAAAGAAGAGATAGAAGACGGCCATAGGGAAGATCCCTACGACTTGTCACGAGACCACTCATGCGTTTTGCAAGAATGTGCGTGAGGTTGATCTCGGTCCCCGTTGTAAGAGCATGAAGAAGAACAACTTGAATAGCACTTATTTCAGAATGATTCCCAGATTTGGGAAAGATATTGGAATCAATAATTTTGTTCCAAACTGCACATTCAGGAAGAAGATCTCTCCCGAAAAGATTGGTTGTGGTGTGGGGAACATTTGGTTTGCAAATTGACCCAATGATTTCAGGAATGGTGAAGGCGGGTGGAAGGTTTGTGAGACTATGGCCGGTATGATAGTATTTAAGGCCGGAGGATGGGATGTGTAGAATCCTACCTAGTTGGACAAGAGTAAAGGTAAAGTCCTTACCTTCAATGTTGAAGGTGATGACTTCATCATCCTCATTATAGATGAAGGAGGCATAAAATTCATAGATGCGAAAAATAGTCCACCCAATAGCCTCAAAGGTGGCGTGGGTCCTATATTGGTCAAGTTGATTGACCGCAACTACACGACCCTCGTTTATGGCCCGTTTCTTTAGAGCATTGGCGGATTGACGAGGGGTAGGGTTATCGGGTTTTCTTGAAGGTGATGTGCGAACATGTGGCAAGATTATCTATAGAGACAATGATTATATGATTAAGTACAAATATATAGCATTAGGACTAGTGTGTGCCTAATGTGTAAGACATGTTCAATTTATCTAGTCATGACACGAAAAAAAGTTTGGTTTTGGAAATTTATAACTAGATATATGATATTTCAATATATATGAGACATATTTGAAAGTGTGCTTAGAGAAATATAGCAAACTCTTTGAGAATATGTCCATACGATGTGTTTGTGTCCTAATTGTGAGAAGATTTTGAAAATTTTGATGAATCATGCGATGACAAGTGTGTGTTGGAGTATATGAAGCATGAATAAAGTGAATTTGAGCATTAATAGTTCAAATACTAAAAGATGAAAAGTTCAAAAATTTCCAGATTGCTGACAGTCGATGCACAGTATCGACCGTGGATCGACCGTGGTTGGACTGGATTTTTGCACAATAGCTACGGTCGCGTGACGGTCGACCGTGATATCGACCGCCGGACGATTTTCAAAATTTTTGGTTTTGTTTGTCCTTTTTGAAAACTCTGATTTTATTACTTTAATATACATCTAATACTTATATTTAAATTACATCCGAGATCCAACAAACCTATGTATAAGAAAACTACTACAAAAGTTAAACCAAACCCAAACAAAGTCTACTTTATCATCCTTAAGCCATTTATAACAAAAACTACTAAATAATCTTCCCAAATCAAGCCCAATCATGAAAAAATAACAAAAATCTTGAGATACACATGATTCATTGGTGCAAAAAAATAGAATCCTAAGGAGATGAAAAAGAAAGAATCAAAAAAATTATACCTTTGAGAGAGAGAAAACAGTGGATCGTCCGTGAAGGAAGGAAGAAATCGTGTTCAACCGTAGATCGACCGTGAGCAGAACCGTGCCTTCGACCGTAAGTGAAATATTTTTACTTGTAATGATTTTTTAAGCTTTTAAGAGAGTAAAATGGTAAAAGGCGGCTAGGGTTTGATGAGGAAAATGAGGGAGGATGAAAGTGGGAGGAAAGAGAGAGAAAAAGGGAAGGTAGGGTTAAAATTCATCAGGTGTATAACGGTCGATACACGGTCGACCGTGGTATCGACCGCGTGTTTCTTAAACTTTTGGCAGTGCCCCGATGGTCAATACATGGTATCGACCGTGGTTCGACCGTGGAGCCACTGGATAGCATTTTTTTGTTGTTTTTCAGCTTTTAGGTGTTTATCTCTTAAGGTACATGTTCCATCATTCCCAAACCAAGTCTTAATGTGTCAAATACTTCCTTTTTTAGCGGTTTAGTGAATATGTCGGCAATATTTTCACATGAAGTAACTTTTTCTAAGCTTATATTGCCTTTTTGCACATTATCACGTAGAAAGTGATGTCTAATTTCGATGTGTTTAGTTCTAGAATGCAATACGGGATTTTTACTTAGATCAATGACACTTTTATTATCACACATAATAGGAATTTCGGATAGATGTACCTCATAGTACAATAAAGATTGTTGCATCCATAAGACCTGAGCGCATGCTCTTCCGGCGGCTACATATTCGGCTTCGGTTGTTGACAAGGCAACGGATGTTAGCTTTTTCGAGAACCATGAGGTAAGTGCCAATCCAATAAAGGCACATACTCCACTTGTAATTTTTCTATCCAAGTAGCATCCACCGAGATCCGAATCCGCATAGCACATTATATCTAAGCCGCTCCACTTTGGATACCACAATCCCAAGTTGATTGTTCCTTTAATGTATCGGAATATTCGTTTGATGGCCTCATAGTGTGATTTCTTTGGATTTTCCTGAAAACGAGCACACACACATACACTATACATAATATCGGGACGACTTGCCGTTAGATAAAGCAAGCTCCCGATCATACCACGATATCTTGTACTACCAAATATTTCACCCTCTTCATCTAGTGTCAAGTGTGTGTTTGTAGCCATAGGTGTACTCATTGGTTTCACATTTTCAAAATCTAATTTCTTAAGTATGTCTTTAATATACTTCGATTGATTTATGAATGTACCATCTTCATATTGTTTTATTTGAAGTCCAAGAAAGTAATTCAATTCACCCATCATACTCATTTCAAATTCATTATGCATAAGTTTTGAAAATTCATCACACAAGTCTTGGCATGTTGATCAAAATATGATATCATCCACATAAATTTGTACAAGCAAGATGTCATCTTTTCTTTTCTTTGTGAACAATGTATTATCAACTTTACCCATATTATATTCATTTTTCAACAAGAATGATTTTAATCTATCATACCAAGCTCTAGGAGCTTGTTTAAGGCCATACAATGCTTTTCTAAGTTTATATACATAAGATGGATGAATGGGGTCTTCAAAACCGGGAGGTTGACATACATAAACTTCTTCATTTATAAACCCGTTTAAAAAGCACTTTTGACATCCATTTGATATAGTTTAAAATTTTGAGCACAAGCATAAGCAAGTAGAATCCTTATGGATTCTAATCTAGCAACCGAAGCAAAGGTTTCATCATAATCTATCCCTTCTTGTTGGTTATATCCTTGGGCTACTAGTCTAGCTTTGTTTCTAGTGATATTTCCATTTTCATCAACTTTGTTTCTAAAAACCCATTTAGTTCCAATTATTGTGTGACGACTAGGTAAAGGTACTAAGTCCCAAACTTGGCTTCTAGTGAATTGATTTAACTCTTCTTGCATTGCCATTACCCAATTTTCATCTTTAATTGCCTCTTTAATATTTTTGGGTTCTATGTGTGACACAAAGGCAAAGAAAGTATTAAGGTTTTGGGCTTGGGATCTAGTGAGTCTTTGATTCAAGTTTCCTATGACTTGAGTTATTGGATGGTTCCTATTTTCATTAATTTCATTTTCATTACTTGTGGTTTTGTTATCTATTATTGGGTTTTGAACACTATGATGATTTATGTCTAATTTTGAGAGTTGTTGTTCTATGGATTCTTCTTCTAATTTGTCATCATCTACTAAGGGTTGAGTCTTAGGAGGAAGTGGAGATTCATCAATTGTGACATTAAGGGATTCCTCCACAACCATAGTGGATTTTTTTAATACTCTATAAGCTTTACTATTCAAGGAGTATCCTAAGAAGACACCCTCATATGCTTTAGGATCAAATTTTGTCAAGTAGTCTTTGGTATTAAGGATATAGCATTTACTACCAAATACCTTAAGATGTCCTAAGGATGGTTTTCTACCTTTGATGATTTCATAGGGTGTTTTATTTAGCATTGGTCTAATCAAGACTCTATTTAGGATGTATGTAGCCGTTGAGACCGCATCACACCAAAACTTTTGTGGAATGGATTGTTCATTTAGCATTGTCCTACTCATTTCTTGTAAAGTCCTATTTTTCCTTTCATCAACCCCATTTGATTGGGGAGTGCGAGGAGCCGAAAAGTTATGAGAAACTCCATGTTGTTCACAAAATGCTCCAAATTGCGCTTCATTGTCAAATTCTCTTCCATGGTCGGTACGAATTGAAATGATCGTACAACTAAATTGGTTTTGAATTTTCTTGCCAAGAGTTTTAAATTTGTCAAAAGCTTCATTTTTGTTTTTCAAAAATAGTGTCCATGTATATCTAGAAAAGTCATCTACAACAACTAGTGTGTAGAAGTTTCCCCCATAACTTTGAATTGATGAAGGGCCAAAAAGATCCATATGCAATAGTTCAAGACATCTCTTTCTAGTTATAGCATTTTTAGATTTATGAGATGAATGCACTTGTTTTCCTATTTTACATGCATCACAAAAATGATTATCGAATTTAATATTTGGTAAATCTCTAACAAGCTCATTTATAGTAGTCTCATGTTGGCATGACCTAGTCTTCTATGCCATAATGTTGAATTATCAATTATAGATGCAAGACATACTTGTGTGTTAGGATTATCACCAAGTCTACATGTATATAGTCCATTTCTCCTAACACCTTTTACTAAAACTTTATCATCTTTGCATATTAAGCTTTCATGTTTAGTGAATTTAACATTTAGATCTTTATCACATAGTTGACCAATACTTATTAAATTGTAAGCTAAACCACTAACATGCTCAACATTCAAGAATTTGATATTGTCATGAAGAATGTTACCTTTACCAATCACCTTTCCTCTTAGATTGCTTCCAAACACAACATGTCCTCCATCATACTCCTTGTATGAGGTGAAGAGTTCTCTATTACCGGTCATGTGTTTTGAACAACCACTATCAAGAATCCATTCATGAGACATACTCTCACTTTTACTACAACCCTACACATATGAAGTTTTCATTCAAGCTTTTGGTACCCAATGTTTCATGGGTCCTGGATGGTTAGCATCAAAAACTCCTATTCTAATCCATCTTTGTGTGATTTTAAAACTTTTATGATACCATGTGTTCTTAGGGTTTATGGATTGAGAGTATTTTGGTTTTTAAGTCACATTTGATTTGGGTTTCTTGAATCCAAGTCCATGCTTTGTTGTTGGAGTATAAAACTTTCTCATTAGCTCATTACTTGCAACCTTGGGCATACAAGTGGAAGAGCTAGAGACAATGTTTACATTTTTGTTCTTTTGAAAATTCCAGTGACCCGACGGTCGATGCACGGTATCGACCGTGGGTCGACCATGGGGGTCCTGGATTTTTTCTTTCCCTTTTTCTTTCACAAATTGGATGGTTTTCAAGTGACTTGTTGTAAATGTTGTTTGAGTGCCCAGAGAATCCAATGCCACCCTTATCTTTTGATGATTTTTTAATCTTTAACATTTCATCTAACATTGTTGAACTATTCTCAAATGTTGACAATGTGGTTGTATCCAAGTTTGTTTTTAACTTATTCTCCAAATCTTTTATGCTTGTATGTGTATGAGATGCAATTTTGTTTTCTAGATCTTTTATCTTTATGATTAATTCATCATTTTCATTTTTCAACTTGACATTTTCCTTTTTTAAGCTTTTGTTCTCATTTTTTAACTCCTCATTTTTAGTAAGTATTCTTGAGCTAAAATCGCATAATTGATCATATTGATGGCCATTATTATCACTATAGTAGCTAGAATCTGAATGTACCTCACTTGTCTCAAAAGCCATGAGAAATTTTTCTTCTTTTGTTTCTTCTTGGTTCTTATCACCACTATCACTCCATGCACCTCCTAGGAAGGCTTTGTGATTTTCCTTCTTCTTTGAAGCTACCTTTGGACAATCACTTCTGAGATGTGAAGAGTCTCCACATCCATAGCATTCTCTAGATGATTTCTTTTCTTTCTTGGCATCCATGGCTTGCTTGTACTTCTTATGATCAAATGGAGCTTTCACATGCTTGCCTTTTCTTTTGAAGAACTTTTTAAAATTCCTCACCATCATGGCATACTCTTCATCCTCATCACTATTTGTTTCATCTCCTTCATCACTAGAGGAATCTTTGACATGTTTGGCTTTAAGTGCAATGGACTTGCTATTCTCTTTCTTTAGCTTGGCAATCTCATCATCCTTTTGCATGATCACTTCATACACCTTGAGATTTCCTATTAGCTCATCCATTTGAAGTATGTTCAAATCTTTTGACTCCTCAATAGCCGTCACCTTTGCCCTCCATTTTAGTGAAAGAGCCCTAAGAAACTTTCTTACAATCTTTTTGTTAGAGTAAGTAGTCCCAAGTGACTTGAGACTAGTAACAATAGTATTAAACTTTGCAAAAGCCTCATCAATTTTCATATCATCTAGTATTTGAAATTGTTCATATTGTTGCACAAGTAATTCAATTTTGTTATCTAGAACTTGCGCATTTCCTTGATGTGTGGTGACAAGAGATTTCCAAATAGCATTTGCACTTTCACACATAAATACTCTTTCAAACTCTTTTCTAGGAAAAGCGTTGTAAAGAAAGAGTTTTGCTTCAAAAATTTTAGAAACCATTTTCTTATCCTCTTGATCCCATTTTTCTTTAGGAAGTGGAACAAAGGCATCTTGTTTGGAATCAAAGGTTTTTGGTACATAATCCCCTTCTTCAATAATTTCCCAAAGATCAACATCTTTGGCTTTGACATAAGTCATGAATCTTTGTTTCCAATAACAAAACCCTTCTTCTTCAAGAAGTGGAGGTCTAACCATAGAATTCCCCTCTACATAATTTTGTCCCATTTTATCAACTCAAAAATTTTTGAAAAAATATTTTTAGAAGATTTAAACAACTTTTCAAAAATTATCTAGAGCAACTTGCTCTGATACCAATTGTTAGAACCTAGAGGGGGTGAATAGGTTATATGCCCACTTTTTGAAGTTTTTAACAATATTTGCAAGTAATTAAAGAGTTTAAGGGAGAAAGATATCACCAATGTAAGTAGCTTATGACAAATGATTTATAGTGGTTCAAGCAAGGGTTAACAACCTTGCTCTACATCCACTCATTGGCCTCACCCACCAAGAGTTGCTCCACTAATCTTCTCTCTTTCAAGATAGAGATAAACCTTTTACAACTTCTCCTTTTAGCTTACAAGAATTACACTTCACTCTTGCAAACAAGGCTAAGATAAACCTCACTTCACTCTAATTGGAAAGGCTAGAGTTGATCCTTACTTCTCTCTAATTCTATAGGCTAGAGATTATCCTCACACTATTGCAAATGTATATGAATGTAATGAAGTATACGAACTTGAAGGCTTTCACTCTTGCTTGATTCTTGATCTTGAAAGATTGAATTATCAAGGAATATGAGCTCACAAGATTTTTATGTATTCTATGTTTTTTCAGATTGCAAGACGTGAGTAAAATACAAGACTTGAGTTGCTTTAAATAAGGAAAAAGGTGCAAGCTCAAAAAGTGTCCAGACTGTCCACGGTCGATCCACGGTCGACCGTGGCATCGACCGTCAACCTGCTGGAACTTTTTGAGCCTTGTGAATATAGACGTTGGCCTTTTACCAAAACCACACACAACCCATTTTTACCATAAAAATGCACCGAAAAGAAGCTTTAGAAAAGTTGGGTAAGTGCCATACTTCTTAAGTTTGAATTTAATCATAAAAATGGTAGTTTGGAAACCAAATGCACAAAGCATGTTGGAAGTTTACCTCTTTGGGAGATTCCTTTTGCTAAATATGGTTTTGGCTTATTTCAATGTAAGATTGTGTTTAGTATTTGCCAAAATGGGAATTTTTGCTTTGACTTCCAAGCTTGCGATTTTTATAAAAATTGTCTCAATTTTTTATAAAGGTTTTTATAAAAATTATTTTATAAAAACTTAAACTCATTTGATTATTTATTTTGTAAGCTCATAGACTTTGAATGTTTATTTGTAGGAGACTTCGACATCGACTTCTACTTGAACTCGGATCTTGACGATTGAAGCTTGGCCATTTGATGAAGCTTATTTTGTAGATCATAGATGAGAATATATTTGATTGAATATATATATATATATATATATATGTATATGTGCACATATGTTAATGTTAATACATACAATTATATAAACAAGTTGTATATTTTTGTGTCAACAAAAGAGGATTTATTTATAAGCCTATTTTTCCCAACAAATGTGTCTTAGAATTAGTTGGAATAGATTGTTGGGTTAAGTAACAATGGGGTTTGCATTTCCTGGATGACCCATTACAAATTTTCTGGATTGTTTGACTTAGATAGATAGGTTGAGGACAAGCAAGAGTTCGTTTGGGAAGTATTAATATTGCCAAAATGGTACATGTTAATCCCGTCAATATATTTATTTTTATTTGAGAATTATGGTAAAAGGATAGATTTTTCCACTCAAATGGTGTATTTTGTGATTCGTAAGTCCTCGGATACAAAAGTGTCAAAACATATGAAGAAACGGGCCATGAAAGTCAAAAGTTTAGAAAACATCACTTAAGAAAGAATCTCGCGCCGCGAGGAACAACTTGACGTGAGAAATGGTCTTGGCACTAGCTGAAAATCTCTGGAAAATTCGATGTTAAGCCTCGCACCGCGAGAAGAAGTTTTGGCCAGTTAAACTCTTTAAAAGTCAACAAAACGAATAATGTTTATCTCGTCATTGCACCGCGAGGACCTGGCCTTCGCGCCACGAGCCGGCCGGGATTCCTCTTCTATAAATCAAATTTTTGGCAACTTTTGGAGAAGTCTAATCAGGAGAACATTGCTGGAGTAGAGGAGCTGTTCATCAACATTCTTTTGTTTCAAATCATTCAAAGGAGAAGATTCAAGTCACCTTCAAGTTATTAATTCGGTTTGACTTCTTGTTTTGTTCTTTTGTTCTTTTGTTCAATCAAGATGTTCTTTTCCTTGGATTTTTATTCTATGTTGGTTGGGTCTAGTATGTCTATGTGTTAATCTCTTGTATTCACTATGATTTAACAAACCCTAGACTAGATTTGGTTATTGCTATGGATTGATTTGGTTTTCATAGACAATTATCGTTTTTCAATTAAAGAACCCTTAAAGTTTTTAGCTTTAATCTTTGGTTGGTTGATTTATTGATTGCATATGTTATTGATCATGAAAGTGTCAGTATCGTGAGATTTCTTCTGCTTTTCGCTTATGTGACGTAGTAGGCAACTCACTAGAGATAGAGGTTGAAGTCAACCTCCAATAACTTGGTTAAGTACTTAAAGGCCTGATTCTTGAAACGGAAGTTCTAGGATTAGGGGTGACGAGAAATCGGAACCCGTAATTAAACGATAACGTGAGGTGTGTTTTCATAGGCTTAGATGTGAAAATCCTAGGAACCATGTTTTAGCCTTGCGAGAGATTAAACGGAAGTTAATTAATCAACCTCTAGGGAATTTCAATTAATCGGGACTAAATCGGCCAAATCTATGTTTAGGGGGCGTTAATAATAGTGAATGTCTTTCCCACTCATTAGAATTTGTTCAAAGTTCATTTAATTAGATAAAGTTTCAATCTTTTTTAATCATTTTAGTAATTTTGTAGAGTAATTGGTTAAATCACAAAAACCCTTTTTCAAAACAAATTGCTTTAGGTTAATTGAGTTTGTTCTATTATTAACATTAAGCTAAACTGTTCATGTGAAGACGATACTCAATTACTTGCCTTGGCTATATTATCATACGATTAGATCATTCTTGCTTAGATTAGGTGATAACTGGATTTAAAATTTACAACCTGATTTCACACATCAATATTCCAATTCCTGTGTGACCATATTTGTACATAATGTCCTTCTACGAGTAACTTGAAGCTTTTCCATGGCAGATTTGGGGTTTGCTGAAAGAGTGTTAATTATTCTGCAAATTTTTCACATACTCCAAAATTTATTTCTATAGACGCTTCGAGCTGCTTTAACATGTTTTGTGTAGCTATCTTATGAGTAATAAAAATTCTCTTTTTTGCAAGTCTGGAGTATGGCTTTCTGCTATGGAAGAGATAAGAATATTTTACATCCTATGATAGGAGAAGAGCTGTAGGATGTTATGTTACCAGCCTTTAGCAAGAGCTTTTTGCCAAGCTTGCTAAGAATAGCTTTTGTTTTAGGGTTTAATTTGAATTCGAGATAATCAATCATACCATTATGGTAGAATTGAAGAATCTCTTCTTCGGTGAGTGTAGTTGTGTTTAAGTTTATTTGTAAATACAAGGGGCCTGTGACATGCTGTATATCGATGTTGTCAATCCTGAGCTCGCTGCAATGGCTTCTTTGTATTACTTTACCCCTTTATATTTGTTTTCGTGAAAATCAATGTACACGATTTTTTTGCTGTAACATGTATAGGATAATAGGAAACTCTGTAAGAATATTTTTTGAAACAATATGTTCAAACTCTTTGAATTGTTTTATAACGTGTTCCATTACTCCATAGTTTGCTTCCAAGTGAGATCTAAAATTCTTGCCCTGTTAGAATTTCTGTTTATAGTGTCTGCTTTCTTTTCTTTCTTCTTGATCTGGGTTTGTATATCCTGTGTATCTTTTTCAGATTGCACCAACTGTTCTTTAAACTTGGTAATTATTTCCTCCTAAGATTTTATTAATTGTTCTGGATTTACTTTACCCACTTCTAAAAATGTCTTAACTTCCTCATATTCTATGAAAAAATTGTTTAACCCAAAACATTCTCTAGCTACTTGCATAGCCTCTGAAAAATTATAGAATCCTTTATAAATAGGATTGGGATAATGTATATATTGTGTAACTGTGTCCTATTTGTTATATATATATATATATATATATATATATATATAAATATTCAATATAGTCCTAATTTAATTTATAGTCCTGAGGGACAATTTATAGCCATTAGATTTTAAGATTCAATGGTCCAGATTCAATCTTATATTATAATCAAAATTGATATATTTGTATAAAGGAGGACATTTATGACTTTTTAACTATTGGTCCCCACTTTCTCTCTCCTCTAATTTATTTAAAATTAATTATCTTACAAACCGTTAATCGTTCGATGAAACGAATTATACCGTTACAATCCTCGTGTTCCCCTCTTTTATTAGAGAGGTCACTTGATATACTTTTGACAAAAATTTCCAATCTCGTTTTGTTATATTGGACTTAAATTTTATTAAAGTATAATCACATGTGATTCATAGAGGTGTGATCAATATAATCTTTATAAAATCCTAGTTTGGTGTTTGATAATCCGGCGAAATTCTATGGTTTAGTAACAAAAAATCAACAATTGAAAGTGATTCTAAGTTATTAGTTGTTTCATAACACATGTGATTATCTATCTCTTATACATGCACATAAATACAAGTGATTTGATTAAATGTAACATTTTTATGTCACATATTTAATAGAATCAATCACATGTGATTGCGTATTCAATCACATGTGATTTTGTACAGAATCACATGTGATTGAATACCAAAAACATAAGATTTGGTATTCAATCACATATGATTGCATATTTAATCACCTGTGATTTTGTACAGAATCACACGAGAGTTTGTACAGATTCACATGTGATTGAATACCAAAAAACATGAGATTTGGTATTCAATCATATGTGATTGCATAGAGGATTGTTCAAACGAGAATCATTCTTATTACGAGAGCCAATATAAAAGAAACCGAATTCGAAGGAGAACACATATGGACCTTTGATAGAGGGGATAGAGTGTTGCTAATACACAATATATGCATTCATGGGTAGACAATGCCATTGGATTGGGTGAAATTGAATATGTATATACATGTATAAACGGTTTTAAGCAAATGTTAGTTTTTAAGCAAATATTCAAAATTAATAAATGTCAAATGATATATAATTTAAGAAGATAAAAAATTTAATAAAACAACACATGTAATATTGTCATGAATCACATGTGATTATACATTAATAAAATTTAAGTCCAACATAACAAAATGAAGAAAAAAAATTTGTCAAAAGTATATCAAGTGACCTCTCTAATAAAAGAGGGGAACACGAGGATCGTAACGGTATAATTCGTTTTGTCTAACGATTAACGGTTTGTGAGATAATTAATTTTAAATAAATTAGAGGAAAAAGAAAGTGGGGACCAATATGCAAAAAATCATAATTGTCCTCCATGATATCAATTTTAATTATTATCAAAGATTAAATCTAGACTATTGATCTTGAAATCTAATGGCTAAAAATTATTTCTCATGACTACGGTTTTTATTAGGATTATATTGAACAAAACCCATATATATATATATATAGCATCAATATAGAACCACTCTTAAACATAGAACCTAAAGAACCATTTTGAGTATTTAGATTAACTTGATCAAGGGCTGATATTAAGCTGTGGCAAAATTGTAATTATCATACATAATTATGATGTTATAATTAAAAAGAAGGGTAAAAAAGGAATTGAAAAAAATCATCGGCTCCTCCTCACTCCTCCTCACATTTATTTATAAAAAAACCCATTAATCATTCTAATTATCATAACTATCTCATGTTTAATATTTTTAACAAAAAAATTGTACCATTAGGTTTAGTTTTTCTTGCTCTTTAATTCAAGACCACTCTTCCCATATTTCTAAAAATTTTATTTTGTAAATGCAAATTACGAAAATGCAAATTTCATGTCTGAACATGCATATGTGAATGAAGATGATAATCAAAATGCAATTCTTCATACTCCAAAAAATTGGTTGATAATTCAATGATTTTTTAACTGATGTAGTGTTTTGTGTATGAAATTTGCATTGTAGTGTTATATATGGAATTTTCATTTTGGGTTTGAACATGTAATTTGTTTAGCGTCATCTGCATTTTAGTTAATTCAGTAACGAACTATAATGCATTTTGGTTTATTTGATGTTATATTTTAATTTTTTTGTTTATTGTATACTTTCTTCATGAATTATTGACCTGCAATTTCATTAAATCAGATTGTTAAATGCAGATGAGAGTCGCGGGTTTTCATTTTCATTTGCTAATCTGCATTTTCATTGAATGGGTTTGTAAAGTGCATTTTTATGGAATCAGATTTGTGAAATGCAGATGAGAATCGTGAGTTTGCATTTTTGTTATCTGTTTTTTTTTTCATTTTGGGTAGCAAATATACGAACATGCATATATATGAAAATGAAAATATATAAACATGCATTTTTGATGTGAAAGTGCTTCTATTTGCATTTTATACTGTTGTTACTTGCATTTCACATGTTGCTGTTTGTATTTTAGACTATTCTTACTTGAATTTCACTTGTAATATCAGTCCTTGAAAGTGCTGTTGTTTGCATTTTAAATTTGCAATTACATGCTGCTGTTTGCATTTCACATTTTAGGTTTGAACATATCTGTTGTTTGCATTTGCAATTATATGCTGCTGTTTGCATTTGCAATTACATGCTGCTGTTTGCATTTCACATTTGAAAGTGCTACTGTTTGCTTTTTGCATTTTAGGTTTGAACATGTAATATCAGCCCTTATTACTTGCATTTCACATGCTGCTGTTTGCATTTTAGACTATTTTTTTATTTACTAATCTGCATTTTCATTGAATGAGTTTGTGACGTGCATTTTTATTGAATCAGATTTGTGAAATGCAGATGAGAGTCCTGAGTTTGTATTTTTGTTATCTTCTTTATGTGGGTTGCATTTTCGTCAAACAATTTGCTCATTTTTATTATCAGTTCTTTTTTTCATTTTCGGTAGCAAATATACGAACATGCATATATATGAAAATGCAAATATATAAACATGCATTGAAAGTGTTGCTGTTTGCATTTTAGACCGATGTTACTTGCATTTCACATGCTGCTTTTTGCATTTTAGATTGTTGTTACTTACATTTCACATGCTGCTGTTTGTATTTTAGACTGTTGTTACTTGCATTTCACATGCTGCTGTTGGCATTTTAGACTGTTGTTACTTGCATTTCACATACTGCTATTTGCATTTTAGACTGTTGTTTCGTCAAACAATTTGCATTTTGAAAAAAAAAATTAGAAAACATAGCAATCCTGGTCTTGAATTAAAGAGGATAAAAAACTGAATCTAATGGTATTTTTTTATGCTAAAATTCTTAAGGATGAATATATTATGACCATTTGAATATTTAGTAGGATTTTTTTTTCAAAAAAATGGAAGTTTCCTGGTTTGAAGGAAGGGGGACGTGAGTTCCAGTTTTGTTCTTTAAGTTCTATGAATAAGTAAGGTTCTATATATAACCTCACCCTATATATATATATATATATATATATATATATATATATATATATATATATATATATATATATATAGGACCAGGATCAAGTAAGAGTTAAAATTAAGTAAGAATGGTAAGAGTTATTTGTATGAGAACACGTGGACCAGCCCTTTTTTGAACTTGCTTATTCCATTAATTTTGATAATGACAATAGCTTCAGTTTCTTAGTTATTGACTTCGTATGCATTAATTTAGGTAACAGAAGATTCACCATTTTTTGTTTGATTTTTTATTTTTTTCATTCTTTTATTATTCTAATCTAATGTAGGGGTAATATTTTTATTCTTTTAATAGGTTTGATTTATAATATTGTTTCTATTTTTTTAATAGGTTTGTATTTTTTCCTTTTTTTATCTCGGTCATCGTTATAAGGATTAAAAACTGAAGTATATCTACATTGCCAATTTTACCCTTCAAGGCCTACGTGTTAGTCAATCTTTTCTGGTGTTTTAGTCTTGAGGTGTTTTGCCACGTCATCACATTTATTGGATGAAAATGCCTCTTACCACTTTTATTAATATCTCACTCTTACTATATCCCTTCCATATATATATATATATATATATATATATATATATATATATATATATATATATAAACAGAGAAAGAGAGATTTACATAATTTCGTAGTATTTCAAGAAGAGAAAATTTACTTTAAGTTTCTTTGCTTGTTGTCTGTATCACTAATAATATTATCATTCACAACTCTTCACAAAATCATGGAAACTCTACCTCGTTTCCAATCAACCCCCTTCTCGACTATCCCACTCAACAAACTCAGCAGAAGCTCTTTATCAACAAATGTCAAATTAGCAGCAAAAACCACCAATAAACGCTGCCGCGTATTAGCTTCTCAGCCCACACCCACCGCCCCGAAAAGGGAAAAAGATCCAAAAAAACGAATCGTGATTACCGGCATGGGCCTGGTTTCTGTATTTGGAAACGACGTCGATACATTCTACGAAAGACTCTTAGCTGGGGAGAGTGGAATCACGTTTATAGACCGATTTGATGCTTCAACGCTGACCACACGATTCGCCGGTCAGATTCGTGGATTCGTTTCAGACGGATATGTTGATCGCAAAACTGATCGAAGACTTGATGATTGTCAACGGTTTTGCATTGTTGCTGGCAAAAAAGCTCTTGAAGATGCTGCTATTGGTAGCCATGAAATCTCCAAGGTTTGTATACTCATCCGTATCAGTACTACCAAAAAAACTCTTCAAATCCCCCTAAAACCCGGTTTTAATTTAAAAAAGGGTTCTATATAAAAATTTAAACACATCCCACTTTTTTATTATAATTTCTAGTTTCTCATGTCGTGCAGATTGATAAGGAGCGCGCAGGTGTGCTTATTGGGTCGGGATTTGGAGGTGCTACTGTATTTTCTAATGGTGTAGAGTGTATGATCAATAGAGGTTATAGTAAAATCACACCATTTTTAACACCTTTTATGATACCAAACATGGGTTCTGCGTTACTTGCTATTGATCTTGGATTTATGGGACCAAATTATTCGATTTCTACTGCTTGTGCAACATCCAATTACTGCTTCTACGCTGCTGCAAATCATATTCGTGAAGGTAAGGCTGATTTGATTATTGCTGGTGGTGTTGAAGCTTCTGTTATACCCATCGGAATGGGAGGTTTCGCGGCTTGTAGATCATTATCTCAAAGAAACAATGATCCCCAGGCTGCTTCAAGACCATGGGACAAAGATAGAGATGGCTTTGTCATGGGTGAAGGTGCTGGCGTTTTGGTAACTTTTACCATCCATGTTTAATTATCTCTTGTTTTTCTTGTAAGCATAATGCTTTTTAGGTCGTAATCGAGTCGATACAAATCCAGACAACTCGCAAGCTGCTCAAAATCAGCCCGGTTTAAATCTAGTCAAGTTTAGTTTGAGCTCAAGCTACTACAGCAAGTATAAAATATACTCACCTCATGAGTCTTATGAAAGTGTGCAGTTGTACACTTTTACCCTTTTTGGTACATATATTTACATCATTATCGTAAATTCTATTCGAGTCGAGTCAAACCAAGCTCAAAGGTATCGAATTGGATATTACTAAAACCGATGACTTGACACAATTGCCAGAATAAATATATTTCGAGTTTAAACACAAGCTTGGAAATAATGGTTGGATCAAGCTCAAGTCAAGTTTTGAGGTTTGACTTTTCTAATAGAGTGGAGCTCGAGTCTAGCACATTATAGTCTCGACTCGATTACACATGTTATACTTAATTTACTACGTGTTGTGAGGGGACGATCTAGGAAAACTTGACTAGGCACCATAAATTATTAGAGAGCTAATATTAAGTAACTTTAGCAAGATCAAGGATTTATAGTTTATAAGTATGTATTTAACCAATGATTACCGGTCAACAAAAGACATCGATAATTTATTTATTATTATAATTATAATTATTGCAGGTAATGGAGAGTTTAGAACATGCAATGAAAAGGGATGCACCCATACTTGCTGAATATTTAGGAGGTGCAATAAATTGTGATGCAAGTCATATAACTGTTCCAAGATCAGATGGTTTAGGGTTGACAATTTGTGTTCAAAGCAGTCTTTTGAATGCTGGTGTGTCAGTAGAGGAGGTACATTACAAATTTTATATTCATGTATCATGTTAAATTTATGAGAAATTTATGAATTATCCATCTTCTCCAACTAAGATTTTTGCTGGTAGGTAAATTACATTAATGCCCATGCAACTTCCACTGTTGTTGGGGATCTAGTTGAGGTAGAGGCTCTGAAAAGGGTTTTCAAGAAAACTACAGGGATCAAAATGAATTCCACCAAGGTAAAAGTTAAAAATAGGTCACATCCATGACTTTTTTTATTTTTATTTTTTTATTAATAAATTGAGTTTCCTCTTATTAAATTCTCGTACTTTATCATTTTTTTTAAACAGAAAATATTATTAAAAACGAATAGTAAAACGCTAGAAGGAGCGAAAGCGACTCTACAAAACAAAAAATCAAAATAAGTCGACTAAGAGGATGAGTGTGTGTCTATATATATATATATATATATATATATATATATATATATATATATATATATATATATATATATATATATTAAACATTAAAACCTATCTTTTTTAAGTACTTGGTGTTTTTATGTGATTTGTTCGTGGTACGTTTTGGACCCTCACTTCACCGGCCATCTCAAATTTTATTACATATATATCCATTTTCACTTATCTATAATTTTTATCTTTATATATATGTTTCTTTATTTGTTACTGGAATATTTTTTGCTTACGGGTTACAGTTAAGAAAAATTATTCCAAACACAAATAAATAAACATACATAAAGATTAAAACGAATTAACGAAGTGTCGAAGTCATAATTTAGGACGACAAGGTAACTTCAATCTAAAAAGAAATGAAGACGAGTGAAATCTAGTACGATTTTAGAAGTTTCAAATGGTTGAAGATGGGGTCGAAGAAGGGTGAAATCTACTTAATTAAGTTGTTTTAAAACAAATAAAAACAAAGAATTTGAAAAACCATTATAAAAAAAAAGTTATACTCTCCAAGAATAATTATGTTCTTAATTGTTAATTATGCTTCAGTCTTTGATCGGACATGCTATGGGAGCAGCTGGAGGTCTAGAAGCGATTGCTACAATTAAAGCTATTCAAACAGGATGGGTGCATCCCACCATTAACCAATTTGTACGTGAAGTTGGTATATGTATATTTACTATGTTTTTGAAAAGTTTATTTAAAAACCGTTTTTATTGCGAGAATCGTAAAAACTAATTTTAGTTGTCTAATTCTCCCCCCTCCTTCAATTGAATTGCCCACCCATTAATTTCTTACACGTAACTTGTCACACTCAATCCTCTACGTTATTCATCCATGAATTTCACTTATCAATTGATGGCTAAAATTGGTTTCACGGTTCTCGCAATAATAATGGTTCTCAAATGAACCCTCCACTATATATATATATATATATATATATATATATATATATAATGGATCCATATAGGTCATATGCTTAAATATAGATCTCAAAAGCCAAATCTAGACTATTAGATTTTTTAAATCAATGTTTAAGATCTAATAATGACATTATCGTAATTAATTAAATAATTATAAGATGCAATTATAGAAGGAAGGGTATTATGTGAATCTCTCATCCCATAAATCACGCCCATTCTTTTTCTTTCCCTCTAAGTCTCGTCCAAACCGAAAATGATACATTTTTCTGCCGAAAATGATAACATTTTTCAGTTTAAATGATAACATTGTCTAGATAAAAATGGTAACAATACAACATTCAAATGATAACATTATCGGGATGAAAATGATAAAAATACTCATTCTAGTAGAAAATGATATAAATACATATGTTTATAGCCGAAAATGATAAAAATTCACATGATTTAAAATGATAACATTTTGGTATCATTTTCATATTATTTGCATTTTCAAAATAAAATTTTCAGAAATGTGGGAAGAGTGGTCTTGTTTGAAAGGGTATTAAAAAATGAGTAGATTGGTATAATTTTTTCGCTCAAAATTGAAATAATTACGGTCATATAAATATTTAAGAGGTAAAAAATAAAAATAAAAAAAGAAAGTTTATGGCTTTCTTAAGAGAGACATGACTTTGAATTTTGAATTGACAATTCCTATTTTGTCCTTTAAAATGAATGGCTGAGATTTGGCCTTTAAGATCTATGTTTAAGGATGAAAATATATGGAACCTTACCCTATACATACATACATATATATACACACACATATATATATATGGATACATATATATCGTGAGAGGTTAAAATGATAATAGATTTTTAAGTAAGGATGAAAGACTTAATCGTGACATTTATTTGAGTTTATTGGATGGTCTACATTTACCCCTTCATTTTATTCATTGCCAAACCATTTGCGACGGATAAATTACAAACGTTAGATCTAATAGATCAACATCTAATTGATGGTTGTGATTTGTTCTCCGATTAACACCTAAATATCCATTCTTACAATAACTCTCCCCTATATATAGGCAAAAGTTTAAACGAGAACTGTTTTTGTACGAGAACCACGAGAACTAATCTCAGCCGTCCAATTCCCCCTCCTTCAATTGGATTGCCCACCCATGAATTCCTTACATGCACCATGCCACACTCAATCCCCTACGCTCTTCATCCATGAATTTCATTATCCAAAATGAACGGCCAAGATTGGTTCTCGCAGTTCTTGTACGAAAAACAGTTCTCGTTTGAACTATCTCCTATATATATATATATATAGGGTAAAGTTCATTACAAAACTAGTCTTATATACACAACCTACAAAATCAATTTCCGCCGTTAGATTTGAATAATCAATGTTTGAGATTACAACCGTATATGCATTCTACATAAATCAAGAACGCAGTTTCCGTTCGAATATGCAGTCGTAATCTCAACCATTGATCTTCAAAATCTAAAGACTGAAATTAGTTTTATATATATATATATATATATATAGGAAGGTTAAAACGAGAATAAATCAATGGTAAGAATTTTAATGACTCATTAACAGGCTCATAGGTATTTTGAGAAAAATTAAGTCAATCTATTAATAACCGTTCATCCGGACACAATTCAAAGTTCAATAAATATACAAAGAACAAAATACACCTACTAAGACCATCAGTATTCAATCTACTTACCCTACCAACCCCACTGTCACATCAACATCCACATCATCTCTCACCTTCAACCCTATCAAACCTACAAACCCCCATATACAACCTTCTTCAACCCTATATCTTTTCTATTTTTATTTTTTATTTTTTATTTTTTGTTTTCATTTAAATAATTTAATTATTTCAAAGACAATAAAATATAAAATAATTATGTAACACCGTAAATTCTCAAGCCATTTTTTTTGAACCGCTGCGGAAGCGTTAACTGATTTCATTAAAACAAATAAAAAGTACAAAGTACTTTTTACAAACATCACATCAAGTTGTGTTACAAAATATTTACAAACATGGCTCGTATCTTCTTAAAACATAGTTATCAGAGCGTTGGTCAAATTTTCCTTCCCCACAAACAAAGCTAAACAGCCAGACCTGCAAAAAGCAATCAACTGAAGGGAATTAGCACAAAGCTAAGTGAATGGAAGCTACAAACAAGCATCCTCAATCAACAAACACAAGCAATCACCAATTGCACAAGCGAACCGATCTCAACAGATCAAACAATCAATCACAAGCCAATCCAATCTCTAGAGGAACGATGGTTCTGCAGAACCTGCAACCGATGCGGGCCAAAGCATAGGTTTACCGTTAGCTATTTGCTACTTGGTACAGTTAAAGCCCCTTCTACTGCAACAAATGCATAGAAAGTCTAGAACCGTGCAACCAATAGCAGATAGCCCAGCCCAAAACATGCGATAGCCGACCCCAAGCATGTACGCATATAATTAACCATACGTACAGGTCTCGCCACGTGCACATATAATTAACCATGTACACTGGCCACGCAACAATCCAAACAATCCCAATCAACAAGCAACAATCAACGAATCGCATTTACACAGTCTGTCAACACATTCCATACTGGCAATTCAACTTAAACAGTTCATCATGACATCTTAGACTAAACAATCTAACAAGGAAACTCAGACTTAACAGTCTAGCATGGCAACTCAGACTCAACAGTCTAGCAAGGCAACTCAGACTTAACAGTCTAGCATGGCAACTCAAGACTAAACATTCTAGCATGTCAACTTAGACTAAATAGTCTAGCATGGCAAATCCAAATCATAACAATATCTCAATACATGTAACCACAAATGTTACTGCCATCACCACTCATGAGTACACTTCCACTCACCTCAGTCCACGTTCCCGTCTGCTCAGTTGTCTAATATCACCGAGTCTTTGCAAATCCTAAGAACACAACAAACCAAAGTCAATCTCTGATAAATATATATCCACAATATATATTTATATCTCTATATAACTAGTAAACAACATACAATAATCATATAAACAATAACCCATCCCTTCCTGCACAAATCCGTAGCTAAACAAACAAAAATCCCTAAAAACAGCCTGTCGCGCCGCGACACTACTTGGACTTGGGTTCCGGATTCCCGGAATCGAATTTCGGGTTGCGGATTTCAGGGTTCCGGATTTACTATTGTCGGATTCCGAAGGATTCGGATTTTGGGGTGTCGCGCCGCGACGCGTCGCGGATTTGCTTTCTTCCTCCTTGAACTGTCGTATTTCCAGCCAACTTACACAAATATTTCATTTTCCAACTTTCATTTTCTCAGTCAAAAACACTTCTAATACATAGGAAACTTCATATAATTCAACAACAAACATATATAGCTTATCAAATCCAATTAAAACTCATTATCCATCAAAACCCATAAATCAAGTTTTGAGCTCCAAGTTCCTATCATGGTAGTTCTTCATTCTAGCATGTATTTCAACATATAATCACATCAAAACAATCCATAACATCATATAAACACATACCAATCTTCAGTTTGAATTATGATCCACCAAATCCTCTACTTGAAATTCCAAGTCTTGTTCTTTCTAGCTTTCTTCAAAGATGGTTTTGCAAACACACACACTTTCACCTTAACTATGTGCAGATACTTTGTAACCCACGTATACATAGTCTGTTATTCTAAGCAGGAGGTGGCCAACTTCAATTCTAAAATCCTATTCTTTTCTTTCATTCAATAAACATCCATGCATACATACCACACTTACATACATGACATACATATCTTTTCTTTCTTTCCTTTTTATTCTTTATACACCGGTATCACAAATATATATTCTTAAATATATTTTCAACTTTATCCAACTCTAAATCAATTAATCACATAATCGACTTACGCAATTTTTGAATACGAAATTACCTGCCGCTAACCCGCTAATCAACTAGCCCGGGTTTGCGGATGTTACAAATTAGTAATATTTCATTACATAATTTCGAATAAAAAAAGTAAAAAGTACATAATTTCTAAATCAAACTAATAATTTACCTTACATTAAAAATAAAAAAGTAGGACATAAATTAAAAAAACTACTAGTTATCGTCGTCGTTGTGTCTTGAAAGCCGATTAATGTGCTCGATTAAATCCGATCAAAGGTTGTGATGCATTTTCATGTTTCGGACTTCTCAGATGTTAGCGTCATATAATTGTTCGCTAATGTCTACGTCTTCTTCCTCGTTCGCTTGATTAACGTTTTCATCAAACGGACAAATCATGTGGCCTTCATATTCCAATATCATATTGTGTAATATGATACAAACGTACATTACTTTACGTATTTTATTCAGGTGCCACATTCTTGTCGGACATTGTATAATTTGACACCGTTGTTTAAGCACACCAAAGCCCGTTCCACATCTTTCTTTACCGCTTCTTGCGCGACACTAAACCTTATTCGTCTTTGATCTAGTGAGATTCCGAATGTCTTGACAAAAGTAGCCCATCCGCGGTATATCCCATCTGCAAGATAGTACCCGTATTTGTATAGTATGTTGTTTAGTTGAAACGGGTATTTCGGTGCTCTCCCGTTATATACGTCGTTAAATAACGGCGATTGGTTTAGCACATTAATATCATTGTTAGAACCTGCTAACCCAAAGAATGGATGCCAAATTCAAAGATCTTGTGATGCAATTGCCTCTAGTATCAAAGTCGGCTGTTGATGATTGTAACACCCCACCGCCCCGTGGTGCGTCGACGCATCGACCACCCAGCCGCCGACATGGCGATGTTAGGTCTGCAGCCCAATACACCCCAACCCTACCCTCTGGATCATTCCCAGAGTAGGTTGTTGGTGAGACTTGAACCCAAGACTTCACCCTTTAATACCACCCTTTCCAGAGGGATATCACCCTTTAATACCACCCTCACCGAAAATGTATTGAAATTGTCACCTTTAACTATTATGTGTATCCAACTTTGAAAACTACCATTTAATGTATTGAAATTTTAAAAACTACCATTTAATGTACTGAAGTTTCAAAATCTATCATTTAATGTATCATGAACATTGATCATAGGTTACTAGCATGTCAGCACATTTCTTATGGTAGATTTTTGAAACTTCATTACATAAAATGATAGTTTTCAATAATAATAATTTAGTATTAAAAAATAAATCAAAATAAGAAAATTACTTGTTATCTTCCAAACAAGTTTCTAATACACTAAATGATATATTTTGAAACTTTAGTACATTAAATGGTAGATTTCAAAGTTGGATACACACAATAACAAAATGTGATAATAGATGTATTTTAATAGGGAAACTAAACTCTTAAAATATACGTTAAGTGATAGTATGTTTAAAGTATTATTTCTACCGAGATTTTGTATTTAATATGTTATATGTTAGAATTTAATTTGCATTGACTTGGCATTTCTAAACAATGTTTATTATAAAAAGTTTAGTTATTAAATGATATTAAGAATCTAATTAACTCTATTAAATTGTTTTCTTTTAAGTTTAAATGAAAAGTAAATTAGTAATTTCAAATTAATTAAAATTAAGAAATTAAGACTTTTAGAATAGAGACAATAGTAAACATTATTAGTATGTGTGTATATATATAGGGTAGGGTTCAAACGATAACTGTTTTTCGTATGAAAACTGCGAGAACCAATCTTGGCCGTTCATTTTGGATAATGAAATTTATGGACGAAGAGTGTGGGCAGATTGAGTGTGGTAGGGTGCATGTAATGAATTCATGGGTGAGCAATCCAATTGAAGAAGGAGGAATTGGACGGCTAAGATTGGTTCTCGCGGTTCTCGTACGAAAAACATGTTTATACAATTTACCATGAAAATAGGTATATATCTAATAAACGAATTATATAAATGTTTTTGTTAAGATATTTAACTGTTAACAAACTAAATCACTTAAAAATAACATTTGAAAAAAGCACAATTAATTCATAAGTTATTTAAGGAAATAAAGGTGGATGATTGATGGAAAATTTTTTAAATATAGAATGATGACTTCATACCTTTTTTCTTCTACTATTTTTATATATATGTATATGTATATATATATATATATATATGTATAGGGGAGGGTTCAAACGAGAACTGTTTTTCGTACGAGAACCGCTAGAACCAATCTTGACCGTCCAATTCCCCCTCCTTCAATTGGATTGCCCACCCATGAATTCCTTACATGCGCCCTGCCATACTCAATCCCCCACGCTCTTCATCCATGAATTCCATTATCTGAAATGGACTGCCAAGATTGATTCTCGCAGTTCTCGTACGAAAAACAGTTCTCGTTTGAACCATCCCCTATACATATATATATATATATATACACATATACATATATATAAAAAATAGTAGAAGCAAAAAGGTATGAAGTCATCATTCTATATTTAAAAAAATTTCCATCAATCATCCACCTTTATTTCCTTAAATAACTTATGAATTAATTGTGTTTTTTTCAAATGCTATTTTTTAAGTGATTTAATTTATTAAAAGTTAAATATCTTAACAAAAACATTTATACAATTCATTTATTAGATATATACCTATTTTCATGGTCAATTGTATAAACATGTATTATAACCGGATTAAATTAAAAAATTCAAATTTGATTATAAAGAAGTTTTACAAAAACTTTGATGATGTGTTATGTACGAATTTCTGATTTCTATATACTTACCACTGTTTTAAGAAGTTTTATATCTTTATGTATTCTTTACGATTGTTTTACTATATATGTTAGAACTCTTTAATACCATGAACATTTAAAATTTACTTTAATATTTCATGTGTTTATACACGGGGTGTTAAGCTAGTATGGATATACATACATATATATATATATATATATATATATATGGAAATGTTCATTTGAAAACCATTTTTATTGCTAGTACTGTAGGAACCAATCTTGAGTCTTATTAAAATAAATCAATATCCAATAAAAATAACAACTCATTAATGGCTCATAATTGATGTATTAATAAGAGGTATTTTGAAAAAATCAAGACTCACTCTTTAATGATGGCTCATCCGGACGCAATTTAGGGTTGGAAAATATATAAAAGACCAAAATGCCCCAATTAATGAGAATTAATCCTGGTTACAAATGGAAATCACGATACTCATAATAATAAACAGTTTTTATATGAACTTCTCTCCTCCTCACACACACACACACGTGTGTGTGTGTATATGGAGGGAGGTTCAAATGAGAATGAGAAATTAAAAGATAATGTAAGACTCAATCTCAGCTGTCCAATTCTTGCTTCTTCAATTCTATTGCTCACCTATGAATTCATCACATGCACCTTGCCATACTCTATCCCCCCATGCTCTCCATCCATGAATTCCACTTACAAAATGAACGGCTGAGATTGAGTCTCCCATTCTCATTTAATTTCTCATTCTGATTTGAACATTCCCTTATATATATACATAGGGGAGAGTTCATTTGAGAACTAGTTTTATTGCGAGAACCGTTTGTAGCCATTGATCATAATTAACCAAATGTTTGTATTTGTTGTGGCAAACATATAATTAATTTAAAACACAACCGTCATTTTTAGCTTCAAAAAATGCTGGAGAGGTATTTTAGGTAAATTTCCTAATTAAAGGGGGGACCACTTACCCTCACTTTTTTAAAACTAAAATATCTACCTAACGCAAATATATTAAAATATGAAAATTATACCAAATTAACGTGAAAATTATGTTCTTTAATTTGAGACCGATCTTGCTATATTAGTACAATGTAATAATTGATTGGTCCATAATGATTAGTACAATGTAGTAATTGATTGGTCCATAATGATTCTCGTAATAAAAATGATTCCCAAATTAACATTTCACTATATATATATATATAAGGAGGTTCAAATAAGAATATATATTTAGGTGAGAATGAGTGATTTAATCATGGCTTTTCATTTGATTTGATCGGATGGTTTGCATTTGGTGTTTCATTTTATTCATAACCCAACCATGAATTGCAACGACCATCAATTTCGATGAGTGAATTGCGACCATGAGATCTAATATATCAATATCTACTTAATGGCTAGAATTTGTTCACTCATTCTAATCTAAATACCCTCTCGCAATAACTCTCCTCTATATATATATATATATATGGAACGGTTCAAACGAGAACTGTTTTTCGTACAAGAACTACGAGAATTAATGTGAATCAATCATTTAATTACATGTCTTAAACATTTTAATTAAATAAAAAGAGCATGTTTGTCTTTTTATCATTTATCTATATATGTGTGGGTTTGCATGCGTGCACACTACGTCAGTACATATGTACGTATAGAAAAGATATAATAAGAAGGGAATTAAAAATAAAAATGGTAGGAGCTAGGAAGGGCTTTAGGCTTGACAAGTACCCCCTCCATCTTTATGGGTATAAACGGTAATCTCTGCATTTTCACCGGCTCACTGTTCTATAAACGTCTGGAATGAAAAACAAAAAGACCTTTTGGCTATCTTCTTCTCTTATGTTTGATTGTGTAGTTTGATAATAAAAAAAATATCATTTATCTATAATCGTCCTATAACAACAATTAATCGTACCTACTTATTTAACATTTTGATTTTAATGTGATTCTGCATGAAGAATCTTCTCGTAAGGTTATATCATTTTTGTTTTTCTCTAGTCTTTTATTACTTTTATAAATCACTACAAGATTAAACAAAAGAGTACGTGTTTGATTAAATGCATACAAAATGTTTGATGAAATGCCTAAATGAAATTATTTATGTTATTTATGTGTGTTTGTGCATTTATTTGACACTTTTGGTGATATATTTTTCTAATACACAATAATGCATGTGTTAATATTTAGTGCATCAATGTGTTAATATGTTAGGTATGAGTGTGTTAATATTTTGTTCTATGTTATCAATATGCAACAATGTGTTAATATAATATATTGGGTATGACTGTATGAGTGTGTTAATATTCAGTTATTTAGTGTGTTATTATACTTTGTGTGTCGAAGTGTTGATGTATTGTACATAGTGTGTTAATATTGTGTGCTAGTGTGTTATTATTTTGTACATGAATGCGTTAAAAAAGCTAGGTGCATATCTGCATATATGCACACGTGCATCTATTTACATATGTGCATATATGCACACGTGCATCTATTTGCATATGTGCATATCCAAATCCATGCTGGAAAAAATCTAAGTGCATCTATGCATATGCACATGTACAACATGCATATATATATAGTCACATGTGCATATATGCACTTATCAAGACCTGTATTGAAAAAAATATATATTAATATGCACATGTGCTTTGTTGAGACGTGTTAAAAAAACAAAAAACCCAGCAAACACAAATTTTTTTGTTCGAAAAAATATATCAAGATCAGTCTCAAATTAAAGAGTATAATTTTCTTGTTAATTTGATATAATTTTGGTTAACACTCTTTTGTTTGATTGATATATTAGTTTAAAAAATAGGGGTAATGGCATAATGTCCAAATTACCTATTGTTAATTAAAGATAAGTCTGATTTAATTAAACATAAGTTTGATTTAATTAAGGTTAATAACCTTAAACTAATCAAAGTTATACTTAACTAATTAAGGATACTTTGAACGTTTTGACATTACATCCACTTTTTTAAACTAATATATCCGTCAAACGAAAAGGTATTAAATTATGAAAATTATACCAAATTAACGAGAAAATTATACTCTTTAATTTGAGATTGATCTTATTATATTTTTTTCAAAAAAAATTGTTCGCATTTGCTGTGTTTTTGTAACACACGTCTCGACATATGTACATGTTTATATCGACATCCGTGTTGAAAAAAACTAGGCGTATCTGTGCATATGCACAAGTGCATATATTTGCACATATGCATATGTCGAGACCCGTGTTAGAAAAACCCAACAAACTCGAATTTTTTTCTAATAGCAAGATCGATCTCAAATTAAATAGCATAACCTTTTCGTTAATTTGGTATAATTTTCTTAATTTAACATATTTTCATTTGATGGATATATATATGAATTAAAAAGTTGGGGTAATGTAAAAATGTCAAGTTACCCTTTTGATTTAAAGTTAAATAAAAAAGACAGGAAATTAAATGATTGGTCTATATTGATTCTTTCAGTTCTCATACGAAAAACAGTTTTCGTTTAAACCACTTCATATATATATATGGAAAAGTTCAAACGAGAACTGTTTTTTTTCTTACGAGAATTGCGAGAACCAATCTTAGCCGTCCAATTCCACCTCCTTCAATTGGATTGCTCACCTATGAATTCCTTACATGCACCTTGCCACACGCAATCCCCCCATGCTCTTCATCCGTGAATTTCATTTACCACTTGAAGGGCCAAGATTAATTCTCGCAGTTCTCGTACGAAAAACAGTTCTCGTTTAAACTCTCCCATATATATATATATATATATATATATATATATATATATATATATATATATATATATATATATATATCATACGAAAAGATGTAACAACAAATGTGTTATTATTCACATTAAGAGAAAGCACATATAAATAAAAAAACTTATCACATACATAAATGTGTAGAATAGATGAATCTATAAAAAAATTAGATGAATCGATCTATTATATTTATTATTTTTTTCATTTAGTTTTAATATAATTTAAAAGTTTATTGTTTATATGTTATTTTAAGCTAAATAATGAATGTAATTTTATTAATTTTTTGATTTCTACAACCATACTTTATGTATTTCGTGAGAATGATATATTTATCTTGCATGTTTTGTATCTGTTTATTAATATAATTTAAAAATAAAGTGATTTGAGTTGTGTTCAATAAAGTATATGTAAAAAAGTAAAAAACGTAGTCTTAAAATTTTAATATTCAATTACAAGTGATTTAGCATGTGATTTATAAAAGCATCATATGTAATTTACGAAAATATCATTCCGTCCAAATCTTTAAAATGTAATATGGACTGTTGATCCTATTGATCTAAAGATAAAAATTAGTCCCTTAACACTATGAACAAAGTATTAACTATATTAAACATTCTTCTATTGTGAATTGAAAGTACTGGTTGGTTTTGCTAATGTGTTCCGTATATATACTCCGCGACATGGGTTTTATTTCCAAAACTTATCCTATTGATAATTTAATAAAAAATTCATTGGTTTATTAAGGATTAAGATAGGATGAATGGATGAATAACGGAAATAATATCACCTCACATTCCGATATTCATCACTATATTATTTAAGAGTTGTGTTTAATAAAGTCTATTTAAAAAATATAGTTCTTAAATTTTAATATTCAATTATAGGTGATTCAGTATACAATTATATGTTATTTGTAAAAGCATCACATGTGAATTATGAAAAATTACGAAAATACCACTCTGTAAAAAATTTTAATATTTAATCTAGACCAATGATGACATTGAATCAAAGTCTAAAATTAGTCCCTTAGGACTATGAATTAATTATGGAATATATTGAATATTCTTCTATTATTTAAATTACTTTTTCAACATTATTTAAATTCATCGGTTAGTATAACTTTTTTTTATAGATTGCTTAATTTTTTAATCTAAAAAAACTGATCCATCTAATTTACATCTATATTTTATCTCTATTATTTCTTATGCATATTTCATACATGTATTAGGCTCGGCTTAAGGTTTTTCCATCTATTGTAAGATATAAATGTGTTTTTGTGAGCATTTTTCTCATATTTGCATATTGGATTCTTTTATTTTTCACATAGGCTTATTTCATCTACTCCTTTTGTGCTAACAGTTTGTTGGACTTGTTTATTGAACTTAAATGCAACTCTGTCTTACTTCTACTCCTTCAGGACATATTATATGTAGTATCTACAAATTCAGGATGATATGCTTTTGTACTAATAGTGGTTGATGAATCTGCTTATTTTGGTTCTGTTCCTTTTTTAAACCACAAACACAATTGTAGATTGTAATTTACGTTTATATATTCATAATCGGTCTTGAACCATTAAATTTACAGAAGAGTACTTTAAACATACATTGATATCAATAGACCAAAACCCTTTTAGTTATCTACTACTTCTGTTTGCATGTATTTAGATGTAGTAAATGAAACTCAATGTTAATTTTATATTTCCTTCTTTAATTTTGCTACGAATTTTCATATTAGAGATGCACCACAATGTTTTGTATTGTGACATTAATGCGATTTTCGAGCCTATTACTTCTTTTCTGCCTATAGTATGTTAAACCTTTGTCAAATGCACTTGGATTTACCTCCAAGTATTGTTTCTACTTGTTTTTCCCGAATATGAATAAAAGTAACTATGAATAAAATCAAAGTGCGGAAATAGTTTTAAAGCAACGAACACACGAAAGTTTTCAAAGTAGGATTATATTAATTACCAAACTTTAAAGAGTGCACAAGAACAAACTTGGGCACCGAGTACAAACTAAATCAAGAACAAACTTGAATGCAAATTAGCGAACAAACACTTAACCTTTTCTCGTTTAACGAGCAGGTATTTATAGGCTAAGTAATCTAATCCTGACCATCTAATTTATTTACACGTGTACCGTTCTACACTTAATTAGGAATAGAAAACAAGATTGCCGTTTCGAGCTCCTTCAGAATGCGCAGATCGTGCACTTTACATAACAGGAAGATTCTGGTTACCAGATGTATCTTCAACTCAGAAGACCCTTTGATGACTGAAGACAAACTTCAGCTGACGTTCACTTCAGAACTAATTTTCAGATGAACTACGGGCTTCTTTCTTCAGATGTCTTGTCATAACAGTTTACAAAAGAATGATATATTACACCTTCAGTCGCTTTCTTCGAAAGCTTCTTTAGGAATGGAATATATACAAATAAAAGGACTAACAATCTCCCCCTATTTGTTTATAATCCATGACTATGTACAAATGAATAAAGAATGGAAAGAATAAAGAATAAAGAATTACTATTCTACATGTCCGGTTTGAACTCTTCAGGAGATGATTCCTTTGGAGCTTTGAGCTTCAATTGCTTCAAGTATTCCACCAAAATGTCTTTGACTTTTGGATCTTTATTATCTATGAAGTATTAAAGAGATCTCAGATGAAGCCAGTCATCCTTGGCAAAGTTTGAAACTCTCTGAACGCGCATTTTGTCATATGCATCAAGAAAATAAAATCCCCTCGGATTTGAGAGAACTTTACCCACTTCAGGAATGAAGCCAGGAGGCAACGTGGTATCGAAGCCTTTGCAGTTTGGAAGTTCTCCAATAGATATCAACTCCAAGATTTGTTGCTGAGATTTCTTGAGAGTGCGTCTCCTTCTCTGAAACTTTAACTTTTTAGCTCGAGTGGGTTTCTCATTATGTGGCATGACAGTTGCATCAAATCCCCTCTTTTTTACCTCTTCCTCATAATATTCAATTACCATGTTGATCTCTCGTTGAATGAACTTAACATCATCAGTTTGCTTGCGTTTTGATAAACAAGCAAGTATTTCGTTCCATTCAGACACAACATAGTTGAGTTGAACATCCTTGACAGATTGTATGCTGAAGATAGGAAGATTTTTGCGCTGAACCGTCAGAAAGGTTTCATTATTTACTTTCTTTAGCTTGATTGTAGTGATTTTATCAGGATGTCTTCTTTGATGTCGAGAGCTTAGCCACTTTTCTTGCTTTTGTTCCATGATCCTTTTCTTCTCCTCAATTAAAGCTTTTTCAGCTTCAATGTTTTCCTGGATCTGTGTTGATGATCGAAAGGATCTAGATCAATTTTGTTAGCAGCAAGCTCGTCAAGTGCAAATTTCTCTGCTGCTATTCTGCCAAGTTCATCAGCCACTTTTAAGTCTTTTATTCTTGGATTTTCGTCATCTGAGTCACTTAAATCATATATACCCTTACTCATATGATCATCCGAAGAGACTATCACCATTTTTCCTTTACCTTTGTCAGATTGGCTTGGCTTGGCTGACCACTGGATGAAGGAGCAGCTGATTGACTGGGAATCTGAGAGGTTTTAGCTTCAGTAATTATTTGCTGACATTCAGCTCCATCAATTTCTGATCTGACGAGTTCAGCTTCAGCTTTTCTTTAATCAAGGAGACTTTTGAGCTCCCCCTCAGCAAGTGCCTTAGCTTCCTCAGCCTTGGCTAATTTGGCCTCAAAGTCGATCAAAGCCTTATTCTTGTCTTCGTCAGTGGCTTTGAGGTGTGCCACTTCCTTTTCTAATCTTTGTAGATATTCTACACGTGAATACTTTTTATCCCATTTAATTATTTTCCGATCAGCAGTGGCGTTCCTTCTTATGATCTGACAGATTTTGGACTGCCTTCTTACTTTCTCCCCCTTAGAAGCTGCAGAGAATCCTGAAGCTTCTACCGAGTGAGACAAGGCCAAAATCTCCCTTGAAAGTCCAGAGAAGGACGGAGCAAACAAATCTTGCAACTGACGAGTTGCATTTTCAGAAAGATTGATAGCATGGATGTTGTCAACCTTAGAGGAGAGGGAATTTACAGTGGTGGAGAGATAAGAGAGTTGAGTGTTTAGCTTGGAAAACTCAAGAGTGGCGGAATCAGCTATTGTTTTGATAAGATGGTGAAGGGTCTTGTACATCTCATGAAGAATCAGATTTTTATAATCAAGGGTTTGGGTGAGGGTGGTGAACTGATTTTTGATAGACTCAACAAGAGACTTGAGCTCAGATTCAAGCTTTGCTTGGTTATTGGCTACACACTCACCCTGAAAGGTATTGGACTTAACTGAATTAGAAACAAAAAGAACGAGTTCAGATAGACTTTCCAAAGAGGAAGAAATGTCTATTGAAGGCTCAGAGGTTTGAGAATGTACAGACTTAGGGGATTGAAGAAAATCAAAAGCATCACTGTCATCAAAAGGATTGACAGTTGTATCAGGAGAAGGAATATCAAACAAGGTGTTTAGGAGAGATGGGGAGGCCATAGCATCAGGAGGAGTGACTGATGCATCAGGAGCCTGAGGCTCATTTGCTTCAGTTACAGTCTGGTTTAAGACCGTGTCTTCATTAGCATTAGGAATCTCGACTAAAGGAGGTTGAATTTCAGTGTCATTGATTAGGGTAGGTTGGACATCACTCTCAGTTTGGTGTGAAACTGATAAATCATCTGCCCTAGTAGAATCCATAGTGTCAATGGGGATTTGTGACACATCAAGGGATTTGGGTGCAGTCTCATCTTCAGGGTGAACTGAAGAGTCATCAACTTGTTGGACCTCCGAAACTAGGGGAATTGTAGTCTCATCATTGGTGATTGAGCATCAGTGTCAGCCGTTTTGGGTGCTGACTCATCATGTGCTTGGTCAATATCCATAGTGTCATTTAGGTTAACTGATACATTGAGTGATAGAGGGGAAAGTTCAGCAGAGACAGGAATTGATGTTCCCTATTCTGGTGGTACCTAAGTTGCAGTGGGTTTGCTGGCAGACTCAATGGTGGGTAAAGAAAAAGTCTCGACTGACTGGTGTTTGTCAGTGTCCTGAACTTGTGATAGTAAAAGTGGGACTTTAGGGACAGCTTGGTTTTGAGCTGTCTCTTCATCAGTCAGACTTGGTTTAGAGACTTTAAGTAAAGGAGATCTTACCTGAACAACTTCTACAGATGTTGATGAGTGAAGCTGAGTTTTGCGAAGAATCAGCGGGGTATCGTCAGACGATTCCTCACTTGAAGCATAGTGAGAGATGATGGGACTGGAGGGCATGGTGGGTTTGTGGCGTTTAGAGAGTGATCTTAGCGGGTGAGTGGTAGTTGGTTGTTTAGTGGAGGATTTGGGTATGACTGAAGGGTTGGTGGATGGCTTAGTTGTGGTGGTCAGCAGCTTCCTTTTCTTTGTTTTTGATCAGTATGATTGGAGGTTGACTCTGCATTGAATTCATCAAAGGTAACATTTATTGTTTCAACCACAGAGTTATTTTTGGGAAGGAAGACTCGATATGCTTTAGAGATATCAGAATAGCCTAAGAACATTCCTTGTTCTCCTTTGGGATCAAACTTGCTTTTCTGATCTTTGGTGTTCAGGATGAAGCAAGTACTTCCAAAAACTTTGAAGTATCCGACATTTGGTGACTTCAGATAAAGTAACTCATAGGGAGTTTTGATGTGGCGCTTCACAATGATAGACCTGTTCTGTGTATAGCAAGTAGCATTAACAGCTTCAGCCCAGAAATGGCCTTTCAGAGATGCTTCAGCTAGCATCGTTCTGGCTGCTTCTATCAGGGTCCTATTTCTTCTTTCTACAACCCCATTTTGCTGAGGGGTATATGGAGCTGAGAAGTTTTGGATGATGCCATTTTCATCACAAAAGTCTTGCAGGGTAGAGTTTCTGAACTCTGTCCCATGATCACTGCGAAGCTGTTTAACATGTGTGTCAAACTGTCTTTGAACACGACGAATAAAACTCATAAGAACTTCAGCAGTATCACTTTTGTTACGCAAGAAGAATACCCATGTGAACCTGGTGTATTCATCAACTACAACTAGAGTATACTTCTTGCCTCCCATGCTTGGAGAACTGACAGGACCAAAGAGATCCATATGTAAGAGATGAAAGGCGGAATTAACTTGGTTGCAATGTTTTGATTTGAAAACCGACTTCTTTTGCTTTCCTTTCTCACATGCATGACACAACTTGTCTTTCTGCAACCGAACTGACGGTAGACCTCTGGTAAGCTTAAGCTTAGAGAGTTTGCTGATGTTTTTGAAGTTGAGATGAGAAAGCCTTTTGTGCCATAACCAGTTAACCTTTGAATCAGCTTCTGAAAAGAAGCAAGCATCTCTTTCAGAGGCAGCAGAGTTGAAATCGACAACATACATGTTACCCTCCCTTTTTGCTTGTAAGACCTCTTTTCATTTCTTGTTAAAGATTGAACCTTTGGTCTACTTAAAATGCACTTCATAATCTGCATCACACAACTGACTGATGCTGATTAGGTTGTGTTCAAGTCCTGTCACATGGGCAACATTCTTAATGTTGACCGAGCCTTGGTTGAGATAACCATAGCCATCAGTTTTGCCACATTTTCCTCCACCAAAAGTGACCTTGAGGCCATTTGCTTCTTGAACCCCATTCAGTAGGGATTTACATCCGGTCATATGCCTTGAGCATCCACTGTCAAGGTACCAAATGTTATCATGCTGAACACCCTACACAGATAATCGAAAGGATTAATTCATTTGAAGAGCCCAAACTTTATTGGGCTCCAAGACACACTTCTTAGAAGAGCAACTCGAGATCTTGTTTTCATTAGAACAAGAAGTAGCTTCATGACCTCTTACTCCACATTTATAACATTTCCGAGTGGATTTTGAATTCTTTGCCATAATATTTTTATTTTTCTTCTATTTTTCACCGATTATCTTTAAAACTTTGAAAAGAGAATCTTTAACTTCTTTGAGTTTAGATACGGGCAAAGCAAAGGTTTCATCACTCTTTTTGATTTTGGAGGGTTTTGAATTTTCAGTTTTGGATTGTAAGGTTTCAACTGATGATGCTTCAGTTGATGAAATCATGGGAATGATAATGTCGTAGAAGACACTGGCTTCAGGAAGAAAGCTTGAGTTAGATGACTCATTTATTTTGAATTCAGAAGATATTTCACCAGCTGAATCAGTTGAAGATTGATCGAGGGTTGCAATACAGGTTTCAGTCACGACTTTAGGTTGGGTTTCAGTTGGGGTTACAGACATGACTTTAGGATGGGTTTTGGTAGGACTTGGTGTAATGGGTATTTCAGTGATTGGTTCAGTAGTTTCGTTGGCAGGAGTATCATACTCAGTAGGAAGTTGTAGATTTCTAATTTCAGAATTTGTTCTTTCAGAAAAGCTTGGAATTACAACTACAGATTTGGTAAATCTCTTTTTAAGTAGATTTTGATTTCCAATGTCATTAATACTTATGTCATTAAAAATCATTTCATCGACATTTTTACACTTTTTGCTGAAATCGGCAGCTTGTTTAATGTGTCCTATGCCCACTCTTTCTCTTTGAATTACCATCTGATGATGATTGATACTCTCAAATGCTAGTTTATTTGGACTCAACCAAAGATCAATAATCGACTGACGATCTTTCACTTTTTCGTTAGAGTCTTGCAAATCTATTTTCACATTCTTGAGTTCATTTGTTAAAAATTCGAGATGATTCTTTAAGGCATAAGACTCTTGAAGAAATTGCTCATTTTCTTTTTCGACGACATTTATATCAGAGGTGAGCTTGGTGATAGTTTGTTTAGATTTGTTTAGATTGTTATGTGCAGTTGTCAGATCAGAACACAAATAAGCAAACATATCATCCTTCTCATTCATTGAATAATCTTTGAAATTTGATACTTTATACATCATGGTGGGGTTCCATCCTTCTGCTGAGCTAAGTTTTTTAGCTTCAGCCAGATCTTTGGTGAACTTGCTTTCAGTGCCTATCAAACACATTTCAAGATGTACAGTTCCAAGGATTTCTTCAGCCACCAGACATTTACCTCTGACTTCATTTTCTTCTTCTTCATCTGAAGATGTTTCAGAATCAGTCCAGCCCAGGTCATCAGCTATCATGGCCTTTTCCTTCTTCCTTTCATTTGAGGCTTTGAGAGCTTTATATTTAGCTTTATACTTATCAGCCTTAGAAGGAAACCCTTTCTTAGGATTTGAGGAGGTTTCCTTCACATAAAAATCAGCTGCATAATGACCAGGCTTCCTACACTTGAAGCATTCATTCTTGGACCCTTCATATGAGCCCTTTTTATCTGAAGATAACTTCTTATCAAATCTTCTCTTCCCATCAGACTTGAACTTCTGAAACTTTTTGTAGTTTTTCATGATGAAAGCTTTTTAGGTGCCTTCATCATCAGACCTTTCTTCCTCTTCAGCTTCATTAAACTGAGACTCATCATCAGAATCAGATTCCTTAGTTTGCTTGTACTTGGCTCTTTGAGGATTTTCAGCAACAAGGGCCAGAGTTTTCTTGAAGGCCTTCTTTAGATCAGTTTTCTGAATGCAAGTTTGTTTATCATTCAGCAAGATTCCATACAACTTACGCATGTTCATGTCCCTGAGCATATTGTTGGTTCTCAGGATCATGCACATGGTATCCCTTTCAGATGGAAGGGAATCCGGAAATCTGTTAAGAATTTGGAATTGCTCTCTGACAACTCCAACTTCAGTCATGTCGTTCAGTAGACATGTAAACCTTGTATAGACCTCAGTGAGAGACTCTGAGTCTTTAGCACAGAAACTTTCATACTTGCGTATGATGTTTATCTTCTTGTTCTCACGAACTTCAACAGTTCCTTCGAACGATATGCAGATGCTCTCCCACATATGCAGAACCAGTCTCCATGGAGATGGTTTGAGGAACATAAGGACCTTCCTCCAAAACAACAAGAGAATTACAGTCAAGATTTTCTAAGTACAAAAGCATTCGATTTTTCCAATTGGAAAAATGTTCGATTAAAAACTTTGGTGGTTTAGCAGAAGAGCCATTATCGATGTAATCAAACTTCGACATGTTGAACAGATCACTAATTTATAGATAAAATTAGAACCTGGATCTGATACCAATTTTTTTTCCCGAATATGAATAAAAGTAACTATGAATAAAATCAAAGTGCGGAAATAGTTTTAAAGCAACGAACACACGAAAGTTTTCAAAGTAGGATTATATTAATAACCAAACTTCAAAGAGTGCACAAGAACAAACTTGAGCACCGAATACAAACTAAATCAAGAACAAACTTGAATGAAAACTAGCGAACAAACGCTTAACCTTTTCTCGTTTAACGAGCAGGTATTTATAGGCTAAGTAATCTAATCCTGACCATCTAATTTATTTACACGTGTACCGTTCTACACTTAATTAGGAACAGAAAACAAGATTGCCGTTTCGAGCTCCTTCAGAATGCGCAGATCGTGCGCTTTACATAACAGGAAGATTCTGGTTACCAGATGTATCTTCAGTTCAGAAGACCCTTTGATGACTGAAGACAAACTTCAGCTGACGTTCACTTCAGAACTAATCTTCAGATGAATTACGTGCTTCTTTCTTCAGATGTCTTGTCAGAACAGTTTACAAAAGAATGATATATTACACCTCCAGTCGCTTTCTTCGAAAGCTTATTTAGGAATGGAATATATATACAAATAAAAGGACTAACACTACTCATTCTTCTACATATTTTTAGACGTAGTAAATGCACTTTGTTATTTTGCATCTACTGCTAATGTTATATAACAATACTAGACTAAATGCCCGTGTGATATACGGGTTGGTTTAAACGATAGTAAATATTAAACATTAATAAAAACGTATTAAATAATAATAAAACGTGAATTAAATGAGGATTTAAAAAATGACGACGTACGACATCAACACTCTAACCAGCACGGGAGTGGGAGGACATACTTGACGGCAGAAACGTGTTATCATGATATGAAGAGACGTGATTTTATTTCTTATATAAGTCATCAATCATTATTGTTACAATTAATGGTAATAAAGTTAACGTTATTGGTTATAAGTAAAAAGGAATTTAAAATGATTGTAAAATATTTTAGAATGATAAAACTAAGAATTTGGTTAATTATGATATTTTGAAATACGATTTTATATGATTTAATAAGGGCATATATGAAATTATCTTTAATAACTTTGACTCTAAAAAGTCAGAATTGATTTTTTGATTTTAAGTGAATGAATGTTCTTGATTAAATATTTTTTTAAATAAATGGTTCAGATCGTCTAATAAATTTTATCAAATTAGTCTTTTATTTATATTAGGAGATTAGCTTACGTGTATATAAATACGATAGATTGTTAAAGTAAATTTGTAATGTTTACGGTGCTAAAAATTAATAATGTATAGACTAGAACAATTGTAAAGCATGAATAAGAATATAAATCTCTTGAAAGAGGAGTATTATAATAAATCACAAATTCATTTACATTCACATTAATCTTATTGCATCTACTCCCTATGTGTTCATATTTCATAATATGTATAGTTTTGTTAATTGGCTTTGATGTACTATTTTGTTTGAATCTTTTTACATAGAGAGATGATTTGTACATAAAAAAACATATGTGTTTAGACGATAATGTTGTAAGGGCCGGTATTAGCGAAAATTACACGATACGGGGGAAAATGAGAATTCCTATATTGCTCTTTATCATTTTCTTAACTACATTTATATTTCATTGAAATTGCAGAATTTGGAGCCGACGATTGAATTTGACACTGTTGCTAACCAGAAGCAACGACATGAAATCAACGTTGGTGAGTCCCTTTCCATGCTTCTCTATTTGGCTGCCATGAATATTTGTTAAATACATTTTTTTAATTGCATGCAGGAATTTCAACTTCATTGGGTTTTGGTGGACACAACTCCGTCGTAGTTTTCTCTGCATTCGTACCTTGATATACATGTTTAATGAATCCATTTAGCGGTTCCATGTCTTTAATAAATGAGCAAAAACAACAATTTAAACCTTTTCAAAGTAATATTTGATGAGAGAGAGGGAAATTCTTGAAAATAGATTATGACTTTTAAACATTCGTCGGGTAATTAACGACTAAACTTTTTTAATATTAATACAAAAGTTGCAGTTACTAATGTTAAATGTAATAATTTTGAGTTTAACTTGGTTAGCAGATCACCTTTTATTTTTGTGGGTTTTTATTCTATTATTATTACTACTTAGACTATATTAGAGGTCCGTGTAATAAACAGGTTGATATAAAAAATAATAAATATTAAACATTAATAAAAATATAATAATAATGATAAAAACGTGAAATAAATGAGAAATTTAAAAATAGTGATGATGGTGTACCCTCCCTTTAGGATTTTGGACTGGGTCCATTTACGCGGTCTTGCTCGAAGGTTTGAGCCTTGCCCTATACTCTCCTCTATTTCCTAGACACTCTCTCACTTGAAGTCTCTCCTATCCTCGATCACCAACAACGAACTGACGAAACTCGTCACCCCGTCACGGTTTCTCGATTTGGGCTAGTGGTTATCCACCAAGCAATGGGAGACAAACGTCACGACTCAACTCCGGTCTTCTTCCCACACTCGTGCCAACTAACCTATGCACTATCGGTTTAATATGCGAGTAAATTTATTAATTATAAATTCACAACAAATTAGTACTTATGTAACTTAATTCAAATCAATTTGAGGATAAATACATATATTTTATTTTATAAGTAGATAATATTCAACTTGAAGCAAACAATTTTCATTCTCAAAATTTGTTGGGCCGGACCTAAGTCTTTTATGTCAAAAAACTTAGACAAATTTTCTTTCAACGTGTTGATCATAGTTGCATCCTGGCCTACTATGAGCATATCACCCACATAGAGTAAAAGGATGATTAACTTTCCATCTTGGAACTTCTTCTAGTACACACAATGATCTGCAGTCGTTCTTGTGTATTGATGTTTCACTATGAACGAATCAAACTTTTTGTACCATTGCCTCGGAGCTTGCTTAAGACCATAGAGACTCTTCTTTAATTTTCAAACAAGGTGCTCTTTCTTTGGGGCTTTGAAACCATCTGGTTGCTCCATGTAGATCTCTTCAGCTAAATCACCATGGAGAAAAGCTGTTTTCACATCCATTTGTTCGAGTTCAAGATCGAGATTGGCACCAATCCGAGTACAGCACGGATTGACTTCATCTTCACCACTGGCGAAAAAATCTCATCAAAGTCAATTCCTTGCTTTTATTGGAAACCTTTGACGACAAGTCTTGCCTTATACTTTAAGATATTTCCGTTTCTGTCTTTCTTAAGCTTGAACACCCACTTGTTCTTCAAGACTTTCTTCCCCTGTGGAAGTTTCACCAACTCGTATGTTTGATTCTTCTACAAAGAATTCATTTCATCTTCCATGGCCTTCTGCCAATTAGTCTTTTCATGATGAGATTGAGCTTCCTGAAAGCTCTCTGGCTCCCCCTCGCTAGTAAGTAGGATGTATTCTGTTGGTGAGTACTTGGTTTGTGGAACTAACCCTCTTGCGGAACGTCGAACTTGAACATTGTCTGTAACAACATGATGTTGAACATTTTCTGGCCCCCTTGAGCATAAACTTCTTCAACATGATCATCGTGATAGACATTTACGGGATCATCATTTCCCTGCTCATTGGGAAAGTTCACTTCCTCATTGTCTAGAGGAATGTGTGGTGATATAGGGACATCTTCTCAAACATGAGAACTTTGTTTCTTACCGACTGATGAAGTAGATCATAAAACTGGTTTTCATGGAATACTACATCTCTACTCCAGATCACTTTCTTCATTTCAGGATCATACAGCCGGTATCCAAACTCTTGGTCTCCGTACCCTACAAAGATACATGGAGTTGACCTGAGATCAAGCTTCTGTCTTAACTCTTTAGACACATGCACAAATGCCTTGCACCCGAACACCTTAAAGTGCGAGTATGAAATATCTTTTCCACACCATATCTTCTCCGGAACTTCAAAGTTCAATGGAACTGAGGGTGTCCTGTTTATAAGATAACAGGCTGTTAACACAACTTCGCCCCAAAATGGCTTAGGTAGTTTAGCCAAACTTTCTCTACAATGGTGCGATTCATTCTTTCTACTACACCATTTTGTTGTGGGGACCGTGGTACTGTCTTCTCATGTTTGATCCCATGTTCAGCACAGTATGCTGAAAATTTTCGGGAAGTGTAGTTACCTCTATTATCAGATCGAAGGCATTTAAGCTTCTTTTTAGTTTCTCTTTCTACCATGACATGTAACTTCTTGAAGCGATCAAATACTTCATCCTTTGACTTAAGACAATAAACCCATACCTTACGAGATGCATCATCAATGAATGTCACAAAGTACCTACTTCCACTAAGAGATTCTTCTTCAATTGGACACATACATCAGTGTGGACAAGGCGCAACAACTCAGAGCGGTTCTTTCTTGTGGAGCTGAAGGAAACTCTATGTGGTTTCCCGAATAGGCAATGTTCACATGGATCCAAGGTTACATCTTTGGCAAATGAGATAGCCTCCTTCTTTGCAAGACTCATCAATCGCTTCTCACTCATGTGCCCTAATCTTCTATGCCACAAATTTGGAGACGTTTCTTCTTCGACAACATTTAGACTTGGATGATGCAACTTGACATGAGTTTTATAAAGAATACCACAAATATGTCCTTTGGCGATGATCATCGAGCCTTTTAACAACTTCCACACACCTCCTTTGAATCGATTCTTATAGCCTTGCAGATCTAGAGCTAATCCTGAGATGAAGTTCAATCTCAGATCCGGAACGTGTCGAACATCTTTCAACACTAGCGCATATCCGATGCTGGTTTTTATGTGCACATCACCAATGCCAACAATGCTCGAGAAAGTAGTGTTGCCCATCTTTACAACACCATAGTCTCTGGATTTATAATTCGTGAATAAATCCCGATGTGGAGTGGCGTGAAACGATGCAGCGCTATCAATCACCCACTCGATATCTTGAGTTCCGACATGTAGGCATGTTTCCTCTCTGAAAGTAACGAGTGCAATCTCTTGCGACATGTTGACCATGGTCTCACCGTCTTCTCTGCTTGAATCTTGGCTTGTTCGCGGTTGCTCTCTTCGAAACTTTCGACAATCCCTCTTCTTGTGGCCATAATAACTACAATAATTATAATAGCCTTCGAACCATGAATTATTATCGACCGACTTTCCTCGTGACTGTGATAGTATCGAACTTGAGATCTGCCTCTGTTTTGACCTCGGCCTCTACCTCTGTCTCGACCTCGACCTCTACCTCCGCTTCTGCCTCCGCCTCGTCCATTATTTTCTGATACAAGGGCATACGATTGATTCATCCCGACTTCTTTTCTTCGGGTTTCCTCGTTCAGTAAGGCATCTGTCACCATCTGCATTGTGACGTTACCATTAGTGGCGGAATTGCTCAAAGTAACGACAAGAGTCTCCCAGCTATCAGGTAGAGAGCTTAGGAACAGTATTGCTTGTTCCTCATCCTTGAGAACCCAGCCTGAAGCGCTTAGCTGGTTCACCAGATCCTAAAACTGACTCGTGTGCTCTGTTACAGAAGTACCACCATGCAACTTGTGGTTTACTAGTCTTCGCATCAATAACATTTTATTACGAGCCGTCTTTGCTTGGTACATACTCTCAAGTTTTTCCCAAAGACTATACACACTTTGTTCTTGTGCGACATGATGAAAAACAATATGGTCAATCCATTGTCGGATCTGAGCCACGGTTTTTCTATTCATTTGTGCACATTCTTCGTCATTCTTCCCTTCTAGTTTGGCACCATCCTTGGGTTCCGCATATTATAACTTGTGGGAGTAAGTCGGATCATCGTATCCGAACTTGTAGATTCCATAAATAATGTGTAAAATACCTTTTACACAATTTTGAGGAAGAATTAGAGAAAACGGAGTTCACGGTTGGATCCGGAACGGTTGAAAATGGTACGGTAGTACCTTTTGTCCTTTTTTTTGAAGTATAAGGGTCGAATATATAATTTCTGAAAGTTTAGGGACCAAAATGTAATTTTTGAGACTTCAGGGACCAAACTGTAATTTCTGGAAAGTTAGCTTACAGTGATGACGTGGTAGCCATGTGGCGCTGATTAGGCAATGACGTGGTGCTGACTGAATGATGACATGGCGCTCCCAGGGGCTGACTAGACGCTGACGTGGCGATGACTGGACGCTGACGTGGCGCTGGCTGGGTCGTCTTCTCCGGCGAGACAGCAGGTTTCCAGCGAATTTTCCGGCAGCCGGTCAAAGGAGAGATAAACAACTTTGACCATGTTTTTAAGGGCCTTCCGGTGGTCGAAAATTACAAAAATATATTGCCGGAATCGTGAGAACGAGAGCTTTCTGATGGTGCTATTAGAATACATTTTTGAGACAATAATTTCAGACCCAAAAATGGACCGACGCCGAAAAAGTGGCCAATGAGGCTCTTATACTACTTGTTAGGATCGGAAAACTCTTCTATTAACGACGGGAATAGAATTACAATAAGAGGAGCAACTCTCACACTCGACTATTACAAACAACCGACCCTTTTTCCTCTCAACTCTCACTCTAAGAGTTTCTCACTTTTTCTTGGTGTTTTACAACAACTAATGGAACATCTATTTATACACAAACTAGCCACCGTATCATTAAATGAGTTCACTTGGTAGGGTGATTTTTTCTTTGGCCGGTGGACATTTTCTTCAACAAAGGAGGAGTTATTGTAGCTATGGTGGCTATGGTTGTTGAAGTCTATGAAGGAGGCTGGAACACAACAATTACGCGTTAGTCACCCGTCTGATGGGAGAAGTAACCCATGTTCAAATCTTGAACCAGTTTTTTCTACTTTTTATTATATCAGTTTAAGAATTTCTATTAGTTTTCTAATTGATTTTATACTTAGCATTTTGTAAATTAATTTCAATGCTTTTAATTCTTATTATTTTATAAATTAATCCTTTTTTGCAATCTTTTTTTGATGATTTTTTTTCTTTTGGTTTTTTAAGAGTTTTACTGTTCTTTAAAGTTCTAATATTTGTATTATTTGATACATTAATATTAAAGATTTAATTTTTCATTATTTTATGAATTAGTTTTCTTTTACAATTTTTTTATGATTCTTATTTTATGATGATAATATTGAAATAAACTTAGAAGTATTAATTTACATAAAATCTTGATTTTATATATCTATATTATATATATTTTTTGTAATTGCTTAAGTATTTAATATTATTATTTTAACTTTATAGTAATTTTACTTTTTTTTATAGTTGATAGGCTCATTTTATTTACTTCTTTTTATAGTTTATTTTAGCATTTTTAGGTGTTTTGCATTTGTATCATATTGCATTTTTCTATCATTTCTTTTTTTGGGCCTATTTCGGGTACTCTCAAGTCTTCGTCTTTAATTTCAGATTTTTAGAAGACTATGGTGGAGTGGATATTTATTGGGCATTAATTTGGAGCACAATGGACAAAAAGAGGATATGGACTCAAGGCTGTGGACTCACTCACTTGGACCAAGAAATGGGAAACACAAGCTGGGCTTAACAACTTGGGCCCAAAAGCCAAAAGTTCCAGCCCGACGACGCGGCCAGCGTGGACTTCTACATGGCTGTATGAGTGTGTTAATATTCAGTTATTTAATGTGTTATTATACTTTGTGCATCGAAGTGTTGATGTATTGTACCTCAATGTGTTAATATTGTGTACTAATGTGTTATCACTTTGTACATGGGTGCATAAAAAAAACTAGGTGCATCTGTGCATATATGCACACGTGCATCTATTTGCATATGTGCATATCCAAATCTGTGTTGGGAAAAAACTAAATGCATCTATGCATATGAACATGTACAACATGCATATATATATATACATATGTGCATATAAGCACCTATCAAGACCTGTATTGAAAAAAACATATTAATATGCACATGTGCTCTGTTGAGACCTGTGTTAAAAAACAAAAAAACCCAGCAAACACAAATTATTTTCTTTAAAAAATATAGCAAAATCAGTCTCAAATTAAAGAGTAAAATTTTCTTGTTAATTGGTATAATTTTCGTAAGTTAACACCTTTTCATTTGATTGGTATATTAGTTTAAAAAATGGGGGTAATGGCATAATGTCCAAATACCTATTATTAACTAAAGATATGTTTGATTTAGTTAAGGTTAATAACCTTAAACTAATTAAAGTTATACTTAATTAATTTAGGATATTTTGAATATTTTTACATTACATCCACTTTTTAAAACTGATATATCCGTCAAACGAAAAGGTATTAAATTACAAAAATTATAACAAATTAACGAGAAAATTATGCTCTTTAATTTGAGATTGATCTTATTATATTTTTTCAAAAAAAATTCGCATTTGCTGGGTTTTTTGTAACACGTGTCTCGACATATGCACATGTTTATACTGGCATCTGTGTTGAAAAAAATAGGCGTATTTGTGCATATGCACAAGTGCGTATGTGTAACATCCTCGATTTGGGCCAAGTTGTAAATTGTCATAGGTATGCGTAAGTTAAGTGACGATGTAAAGTTAATTATATTAATAAGAAGATTTAATTGTAAAATTGTGTTATATGTATATATGTGATTATCTTAAATGAATATGTATATGTGTTTAATATATGTATAGATATATAGTTATATATATTTAAGTGTGAATAAAAGAAAGAAAAGAATTGGGATCTAGAGGCTGTGCCTCTAGATGTGTTTAACACACACACACACACACACACACACATATATATATATATATATATATATATATATATATATGCAAAACTTTGACTTAGTAGTCAAAGTTGATATCAAAGCACCCAAACACAAAACTCTTTCTCTCTCTCGCGTCTCCCTCTTCTCTCGGATTTCTTGAAGGTTGAAGGAATTGGTGAATTTAGAATCAAACAAAGGTAAACATTTGTTTGTTGTAAAGATTTAACCTGTTTGAAATCAGATTTATGTTCAAATCATAACTAAAAACTCAAATTCATGCAAAACATCCTAAAAGAACATTCAAGGCTTACTTCACAAGTGGGTTTTGATTGTTTGGTGTTATTGTTTGGGTTTGATGACTTTATGAAGTCCATACGAATGAAAGATGATGTTTCAGAATGTTTAAATGTAAAACTAATCAATGAAATTCTGGAAATAAGCCAAGAATGAAGGTGGCGGAATTTCATTGTGTTGAATGAGTTGGATTCTGAGACCTTAAAGTGTCGGAATCCGCAAGTCTTCCAAAACCACAAGTTGTCCAAATCCGCTAGCCAAATCCGATAAAGTGTCGGATTTCCTCGAAAGTGTCGGAATCCGACAAAGTGTCGGATTTTTTCATGTTTATAGGATTCTGATAGAGTGTCGGATTCCATTGAATTGTCAAATCTACAAGATGTCTAAGTATCGAAATCCGATAATGTGTCGGATTTCCTTGGTGTCGGATTCCGATGATGTATCGGATTTCCACTAGTTCAGATTCAACCAAGTATATGTCGGATTTCCTAAATCCGCATGATCGTCGGATTTCCCTAAGTGTCAGATTTTTCACAATCTGACAGTTTTGTCGGATTTGTATGAGGTCCGGATTTGGGGATTTCTTTGTTTGTTTAGTAGTCATTATGTATATGTTAAGATGATTAATGTAAGTAATACTATTCTAGGTGAACTTGACATACTAAGTAAATCCGAAGTGAAATAACTATCTGTTTAATCAACTCAGGTGAGTAACGACTTCCGTAAGCCTCAGTAGAGGAAGACTTACTTGCTAAATGTGCTAAATGTAGTTTTAAATATGTTAGATTGCGTGTATGCTTAAAAGTAAATGAATAAGTATTGTCATGCTACTTAGTGCACAATTCCATGCTAAATGCTAGTTGAATTTAAGTTAAGTGTATGCCAGCGGAATCCAGAATTGGAGCCTCCTAGTTAAAGATGAATGATATGTATGCTAGGGATCCAGATTGGATGCATGATGATGAAATGAATGTAAATGCATGCTTAATAAAGTAAATGAATATGCATGCTAAGTGAATGATCCAGATTGGATCAGGTATGTGTATGTGAAATGTTCGCGAACAACAGTTGCATGGTTAAGGTCAACTCTGTAGTTGGGTTCTAGGGATCCTTAATCATGTGATTCGGAACTTAAAGGGGATTCGGGGTGTATCCCAGATCTTAGGTTCTGCAGAACCACCGTGCCTTAACGTGAGATTGTAATCAACAAGAATCTGGCCGGGATAACTAGGGAACCTATGGTTCCGTAAACGATGCTTGGTGGACTGCTTTATGCCCCCCCACCAGTGTGGATGGTCGTGTCCGATTCCTCGGTGTATTGTTGTTGAGCGGGACTAGCTATCCTGCAAGAAACGACTTATATCGATCTTGTCAGCACACCGCAATGTGATAGGATAGCACTGTATGCTTATTCCTGTGATGCATGACTTGCTCAAATGATGCTTATGTTAAGTTTGTACTCACTAGCTATGTGTATAGCTAATGGTGCCATGTTTAACTCTTTTTGCAGATTGAGAATAGATTGCCTGGTGAGCTGGGTTGCCTCCTACTAGATATTTTTGGTGGAACACTTGTGATGTAATATATACATTATGGTCGGTTGGTTGTAGAGTAACACCAACAGTGATACAAAGCTTTGAATGTGAATATTAATGTAAATCTTTTTAGTTAACTTCCGCTACTTAACCTAATGATATTTAATCATGATGATGTTCACGTTTATTAAAAACCCAAATTTTTGCTAATTTTTAGAATATGAGAAGCCGGTGTTATAAGTAGGTATCAGAGCCTAAGTTTGAGGGAATTGGGTACTTGCAAGAGTATTCGATCTTAAACTCGGGCCCGAACATAATAAAGTGTTCCGTATGGGGGGTTGAGTATGAGAGTTGCATGAATATTACCTGTTATGATATAGCTTGTCAGATATGATAAGCAAGTATAATAGAGTATTAATTACTCTTCTGTGTTAAATAGAAAAGTTAAGTTAAAGATGTCTGCCGATCGTGGGAATACTGAGCAAGCACTGAAAGAAATGGAAGATGAGGCTTCTCACATGCCTCATCAAGCTGAAGATCAACGCTCTCAGCATAACGTTGGTGGCGAAAGACCTGACCCAGACCAGTTAGCAAACATAAAGTGTCTGGAAGAAGAACTCCGTATTGCTAAGGAGCTTTTATTACAGGTTACTCTAGACAAACCACGGAAGACTTGCTCGTATAAAAAGTTCTTGTTGTGCAAGCCTCCAACGTTCGAGGGGAGTGATAACCCCACTGTTACAATCCAATGGCTCCGTGAAATGGAGCAAACGTTAGAATCCTGTGAGTGAGAACCAGAGTACTATGTGAAATACGCAGTACGTATGCTGAAGGGTCGCGCCATTTTCTCGTGGGACACCGTGAAGGCCTCTGTTAGTAAAGAGGTTTTGAGTGCTCTCTCTTGGGAGCAATTTTCTGAGAAGGTATTAAAGAAGTACTGCACCGAGTACGACATGAAGATGATGGAAAGAGAATTTACTAATCTCCAGAAAGGAGATAAACCAATAGAAGAACATATCACCTCTTTCATTGATAAGGTGCGGTTTGTACCACACTGGTACCGGACAAAGTGACCAAGATAAGAAGGTTTGTGGCAATCATGCCACTGGAATTTCGCGCCCATGTGCGGGCAACTCCAACACTGGATTGGGCGTTCGAAGTGGCCCAAAAAATGGAAGGTGATCGGATTCAATGTCAGGGCGAATTTGCCAGTGGGGGTACTAAGAGAAAGTTTCAGCCATCTCTCAAATTGGACTCTTCAAAAGGGCAATCCTCTGGAGGTGGGAAGACTGACTCTTCTAAGAAACCAAGACCTGACAATCCTTGGTGTTCTTCATGCCGTACCTATCATGCTGGGGAATGCTCTGTAGCAACCAGAAGATGCGGCAGGTGTGGGCAGAAGGGGCACTCGGTGAGCGAGTGCCGGTATAAAGAAGATGTTTGTTACCGGTGTCGCAAGCCCGGTCGCAAAATGGTGGAGTGCCTTGATAGACAAAGCTCGGGAGCCGGAGGGTCTTCTGGAGCAGCTGGGTCTTTTGGAGGGCAGAAGAAAGAAAATGCACCTCGTGCGAAAGGGAGGGCATTTCAGATGACGGCTGAGGAAGCAAAGGTGGTAGGGGATGTCGTCACTGGTACATTCCTTATCAGTTATATTCCTACAAGTGTTCTATTTGATTTAGGAGCAACATATTCTTTTGTTTATGTTGCTTGTCGCAAAAGACTTCAATTACCTATTGTACCATTAGACGAGCCTCTTAATGTAGAAGTTGCAGACGGCAAAGTAGTCTCGGTTACCGAGAAAGTCCCTATCGCCGTTATTTATATTGATGGGAGTAGTATCCCTATTTCATTCTTTATAATGCCTATTGCGGGCTTCGATGTCGTAATTGGAATGGATTGTCTTAGCAAGCGTGATGCTGAGATTCTCTGTTCCAAGAAAATGATTAAGATCCCTCTTGCTGATGGGTCTTATGCAGTGGCTCGAGGAGAACGACGGGAGTCTGATATTCCTGTTATCTCCGTAATTAAAGCTCAAAAGTCTGTTTCCAAAGGTTGTGATTCCTTCTTAGCATATGTTATTGATGCTACGATGGAGTGTTAGATATTAATTAGTTTGTTAGCCTTGTGTTCTTTTGTTATATGTAATTTATATTTACTAGACTAGTTAGTATTATGGGCTTGACCCACTTTCCTTATGTAATTCTTAGACTAGTTTAGTTATTTAGTTTTGGGCCCATGTGGCTTTTAAGCCCATGAGGCTTGTGTATTTATAGCCTTGCAAACCTAGTTTGCAAGGCAACCTTTGCCATTTGTATTCTCTGCACTCATACGTTCAAAGCAATATACAAGAGAGAATCTTCAAGTTACATGCAAAGTGTTCATACTTGTTCATACTAAACTTCATCATCTTTACTTCAAGTATTCATTGTTACTCATCTTCTTCACAATCAAAGGACTTTCAATTGGTATCAGAGCCAACTCCCTACTAGATTGGTTCAACATTACCTGAAAGAAACATCTTTGTGTGAGAAACAAAACCTAGGAGCTGCTCCTGTTCTTGTTCACATAAAGCTTTGAAAGACAAAAACCCATTTGGTCAAACCCTCTTGTTTTTCAAGTTATTTGTTCTATCTTAGAAGTATTTAAGAAGGATAAAACCTTTTTTTAGTGTTTTTAGGACAAACAAACAACATCTGGGTAGTGTTCTTGAAAATTTATTGTTCTTCAAGTTCTTATAGTTTTTCATTGTTTCATCAAATTTTCAACGAATTTGTTGTTGTTTTGGGGTGAAATCAGTAAAGGTAAGTGTTTCTAGTGAAAAGGAAAGTCAAAACAAAAGCTTAGTGAGTTTTTAGTGTGTTTTGGGCAAAATTAGCAGTCTGTTAGATAACAGAGTACAGACCTGCAAGTTTTGGATTATTATCCATCCGACAGTCGTGCGACTTTTAGTTCATCCGACTTTGGTTCATCCGACAGTCGTGCGACTTTTAACCCAAAGGTCATACGACTCTTGATTTTAGTTCATCCGACCTTTATTTTAAAAGGCCATTCGACTTTTGCCTCATACGACACAACACTCATCCGACCTTCAAGTTTCATCCCACTTTCGGATCACTCAACTCATCCGACTTTCAAAGTCTCATCCGACTTTCAAGTCTCATCCGACTTTCAAGTCTCACCCGACTTTCAAAGTCTCATCCGACTTTCAAGTCTTATCCGACTTTAAAGTCTCATCGGGCTTTCAAGTCTCATCCGACTTTCAAGTCTCATTCGACTTTCGGATTGCTAAACTCAGCCGACCTTCGGATCATTAAAGCTCATCCGATAGTCGAATCCAAATCCGATAGTCGCATCACAAAATCCAATAGTCACAAAATCCGATAGTCGCACCACACAATCCGACAGTCATGCAAACACAATCCGATACTTGAAAGTTAATCCGACCTTCGGATCATCCAACAGTCGCATAAGCAAAATCCGATAGTCAAACAATCCGACAGTCGAATAACTTCACTCAACCTTCAAACACTTCATCCTACTTTCAAAGGTTTCCTCACACACGAACTAACAAAGTTACTTTAGGGAGAAAGATCCAAGAAAAGATGAGTTCCAGCAATGAAATTCTTGCCATCGGCACAGACACTAAACCTCCAGTACTTTTCAGAAATGAATATACGTATGGAAAGGAAGGTTTATGGACTATATAGAACACAATGAGAAATATGGCGAGATGATGAAAGACATCATATTAAATGGTGATGTCGTCTTTGAAAAGATTATCGAGGTTGTTCCCGATAACAATCCACCAATTGTTGCTGAGAAGAGACGCAAGCTTCCATCAGAACTGATTGCTGAAGAGAGAGACCGTGCACGCGCCAACAAAGACGCAAAATATTACTTGAAACAAGGGTTATGCGCGGAAATCTATTCCAAAATAGACAATTTGACTTCTGCCAAAGAAATTTGGGACGAAATAAAACAACAAATGCAGGGTACTGAACAGGGATCGTTCATCAGGGAAACTCAACTTATTAACACCTTCAGGGAATTCAAGGCCAGGGAAGGAGAGCTACTGTAGGATACATACAGTCGTTTCTGTAGACTGTTGAATGAAATGAGGAATCGTGGTGTGACAAGATCTGATTTGGATATCAATGTCAACTGGATCAATGCTCTTGGTCCAGAATAGAGTGGACATGTTCGTCTATATAAACATGTTAATCGGAATCTCAAGGCGGTATCTCACAACTCGATCTATGAGGACTTGAACCAATTTCAAGATGAGGTCCTCACTAAACTCTCAACGAAACAACCATCTGACCCGGTTGCACTAGTGGCTGAACGAAGACCGCGGGAATCATCAAGGGGAAGCAACGGAAAGCAAGTTGTGGTCGACTCTGACTCCTCGGAAGGAGAGCTGGAGATGTCAGAGAAGGATGCTGTCCTGAAAGCAATGTCAGTGATTACAAGAGCTTTCCAAAACAAGTATGAAACGACCAACAATAGACAGTGGTACTGATATCGCGTTTATTAGGTATATATTTTAGGCGATATTTGTCTAATTTTAGCCGAAAATTGTGCATTTAATTGTAAAAAGATACATTTATAGTTTATTTATTATTTTGCAGGCTAAATAGACGAAAAAGAAATTATTTAAAGAGATTAAAGATTAAAGAGATAAATGAGATAGGATATATTTTTATATAATATATATATCTTAAATAATAGATATTTATTATATATACATGTATACCTAAACCAATTAAAAAAAAGAAGAAATAAAGAAACGTGCAGATGGAAGAATTTTAAAAGTTAAAAGAGATAAGCTTCAAATTGAAATATATATATATATATATATATTTGAGGGGCTCGCAACAATTAAAAAAAGGGAGATGACGTACAGCTTGGAGATATATATAGATATAAATGTAAGTTTGGAAGAAAAAAAGAAGGGGCTAGAAGTAATCAAAAGACACAGCATATATATATATATATATATATATATATATATTTCACGAACAGCAGAAAAAGAAGGTAGAAAAAATAAAAAGAAAACAAGAGTCTAAATGAGTCTAACTGAGATAGGAATCGGTATATGATATTTAGTTGTCTGTTGCACTTAATTGATTGACTTGAGGAGAGTTTCATTGAATCTAGGGAGGGAATATTTATTTCATAAGCTTAAGTCCGATAAAGTTTGTTGCTTTCCACTTCCTTTGGTTTGTTCTTGGTTCTTGTTATTATTATTTAGTGAGTTGGATAATAAAGTTTGAATCTTTATTGATAAGATTCGAATTCCCCTTTTAGTTGCTTTTATTAGTTTAATATTTAATTAGTGGAGTTATATTCAAAATCATACTCGTTCCCCTTGTGTTCGACACCCGTACTTATTTTCTATACTACCATACGATTAGGTTCTCTTGCCTATTTGTGTTGTTAGTCGTGCTAAATAATTCGGTTTTATAAATTTAAAACTGGTACGCTACACGCACATCAAGTTTCGGGCCAAGGAAAAGTGATGGGATGGTATCTGAAGAGAAGAGGAAGACTAACAAACCCGCAGAGCCTCACGAGGAGGAAAAGAAATGTTACAACTGTGGTAGAACGGGGCATTTTATCAAAGATTGCAGGAAACCGTTGACTAAAGATGCCGAATACTATCGTAACAAACTACGGTTGACAAAGAAGAAAGAGAGTGGGAGAGCAATGCTTGTAGAAGTAGATCAATTTCTGACAGATACTGATGATTCTATGATGACGGATCTGATCAAGCTCACTTTTGTTTGATGGCTCAAGATGGGGGCTCCTCAGATGATGAGGATGAGAATGAAGCTAATGGTGCTGGTGAGTTTGAAGAAACTCAGAATGATGATGCAGGTGTTTCTGGGAAGGTAAACATTGTGTATGCACAAACATTACTTGAACACATCGAAAGAGAAAGCCGTAAAATCACTAAGTTGGAACATAGAATCAAAAATCAATCAACATCTAACTTAGACAATATTCAATCAGAATTAACCGCAAAAGAAAATGAACTGAACACCTTAAGAAGTGAAAACGAGGTAATCATTCATAACTTAAAAGCAGCCAAAATCTCAGTTTAAGAAGATTTCAAGTTTTTGCAAAAGGAACGATGTCAACTGTACTAAAAAATAAAATATCTCGAAGACTTTTAATTAAAAGAGATCAAACGACACAAACCATTTTTCTAAACAAACCTAAGGATGTTAAATTCTCTAAATGGACATACGAAGGTTTAGGTTACGTTAATCCACAGATAAGTGATAAGATAAGTGCTAAACAACTATATGACTTTGAAAGCATGAATCTGGGGTTAGCAGAGAAAATGGTATTCGTTGGACAAGTCGACGAACTCGCCGAGGAGGAACACAAGAGACGCATCACAAAGAGAGCTTCAACCTCATACGACTACGAAATCCTTAATCAGTCATACATAACCGAAGTTTTCAAACCCACAGTCTCTGATGACTTCTTCCGAAGTTACTCCCAATCAAAAATGGAGTCTTTACCATCAATCACGGACTCCCCACCTGAGCCTCGCATCTATATCCCTCATATGGATCTACAGCGACACCTTGAGTTAGTTGAACTTGAACTTGTCCATAGATCCATTATTTTTGACTTTGAGAAAGTAATTCTTCATAACCTGATCGATCACCTTGCAACTGAAAATGCCCTGCCACAAAATTCCGCTGCTCCAAGCACGTCCGGAACCCCGATTCCACACGTGCAAGAAGGTGAATGTTCTTTGATGTGCGTGTAGCGTACCGGTTTTAAATTTATAAAATCCGAATTATTTAGCACGACTACAACACAACTAGGCAAGAGAACCTAATCGTATGGTAGTATAGTAAATAAGTACGGGTGTCGAACACAAGGGAAACGAGTATGATTTTAATATAACTCTAGTAATTAAATATTAAACTAATAAAAACAACTAAAGGGGAATTTAGAATCTTATCAATACAGATTCAAACTTTATTATCCAACTCACTAAATAATAATATCACGAACCAAGAATATACCAAAGAAAGTGAAAAGGAACAAACTTTACTGGAATTAAGCTTATAATGTGAAGACTCCCTCCCTAGATTTGATTTCACCTCTTTTAAACTGATTAATTCAATTAACTCGTGCAATGGACATGTAATTACTATATACCAATTCCTATATTGGTTATAATCATGGTCAGATTATATACCTCTATAATTATGGTTTTAACAAACCTTATGGTCATGAGATTGATCAAAACACATAATTAAGTTCGTGTCAAGAAAGACTTAATCTTTATGTTTGTTAGGTTAACAAAACATGTATTAATATATAAATGGTCATTATATATTCATCACACACATTAAAGTTTCCTTTTTTAGAAGTTTAACCTAGGATTGGTCTATCACTAGTCTAGATTGTCTATTGGTCCTAAACAATCAAGATTCAAGTTACACAAGTGGAATGGTCCTCCAACTTGTATAAACTCAGTAAATAAACTTTAAAAATAGAAACAAGAACACATGTGGATCAGCAATTAAGCAATACAAGTCAATTTATATAGCAAACATGTCCAAGTTAACACAAATTAATCAACTTTATTGAGGTTCATCTCCTCTAGAGAGAAATACATGAAATTCTAGCCTAGAAACACCATAAAATAGCTTCTGAAAATTAAGAACAACATAAACACAGAAGATAAATAATAAGAATGATAGAACCGTGATGAATCTAAGCCGAAATCTTCAAATAATAAGCTCCAATCCTTAAAAGTTGAGCTTCACAACTCCTAGAATGCTTTTGGACGAGTTTTGGCAGTATTTGGGTAGTATAAGTTGGGTTGTTCCCCCCAAAACCGATCTGGACATTCGTTTATATAAGAAATTGAAAATAGGGGCGTCGCGTCGTGACGGGTAAGTGTCGCGTCGCGACGGGGGAGTTTGGCACGATCCAAAACACTTTTGAAATTTGAAATTTTCTTATCAGGTTGCGTCGCGCCGCGGCATCGCTTTTTTAGAGTTTGACCAAAAAAGTGATTTTGTATCCCTCTGAGTCTAGTTTCCATGACCTTTTGATTCACCTCAATCCGAGTTCCTATGAGTGAGATTTGATCAAAACAGTGAAGGTGTGTTGGTGCGGACAACTTTTCATATTTCTTTGGTTTCTTCCGTTTTTTGCTCAAAACTTTTCATCATCCGCATTTTTAACCTAAAATTCACTAAATGATGATAATTAAGTGTCTTTTACTTATTTACGAACAATAATAGGCTAAAATAAAACAGATATCGCTTAAAATATATATCTAAATTTGGCGATATTAAAATACCCCACACTTGAACTTTACTTGTCCTCAAGCAAACTACAACTCTATGCAGGCTATAAATCTTAAATAATCAAATACCATTCTTTGAAAAATTAAATATCACTTACAAATGTCAAAAAGGTTGATTAAAAACAAAACATTGGCTATACTTAGAATTATGCACATACTCACGATTTGATCCATATTTACTTTTCAACCATCCCAAATAATTTTTTCATTTATAAATATCCAAACCTTAACTTAAGAATTGCATTTATATTTAATTTGGTTAATTTACCCTTTAAAAATCCCCTGACCTCAAGACTTATTGCAGATTTCCAACTTTATTTTTACATATCCTTTTTATCTTTTCAGCTCTTTTTTATAAGTCTATGGCTTTCTATGGAACCTATGTAGCGAATTCTCAATTCAACCGATCCCAAACCAGTTGGCTTTAGGTGCCTAGATGTCGAACACCCCTCAGAGTTTACTAATTCGAGTTCCAAAGGCCATGTATTTGACTTATATATTTTTTCTAGCTCTTTTATATATTTTTCATTTTGCACATTGGCTTTTTGTCACTTTTTTTTTCAAACATATGCTTATAAAAATTGAAAATTCATACTCAGTCTATTTTTGTCAAGCTTAGACTCAAAAAGGGTTTAACCTTTTTAATTTATTGCAGCAATTCAAAAATTAAAATTTAAATACTATAAATAGAAAATTCTAAGAAATTGACGAAAAGCCACAAGCACTATGCATAAAACTAGATATAACTATGAATTGTTTATAAATCAACAACCTTGACATTCTCAAATAATATCTAACTTTTAACTCGAATGATATTAAAAATTTTAAAATTTAACGGCCAAATACAATCAATAATTTATCACGAGGACAAATAAATTTCAAGCGAGGAAATATTTTCTAACCCCCTACCTCACATTTAAATTGTACAATGTTCTCATTGTACATAAAATAAAGATATCACAAGGTAGAAAAAGGTTAGAAAAACTCCCTGGGTATTATTAGGCGAACGGAGCAGATAAATGTCAGCATATACGCACATACTCCATAAATTACAAGCCCCCACTGAAATACAAACTACTCAAAACATATCGTCAGACAATAAAAGAAATATATATACATCAAAGGATAGTAATGTCTGAATATGATTTTATATGAAGGATTTCAGAAGCATATATGAAGAATTATCTAGGCTAGGACTCCCTAAAAACGAAAACAAAAAGAAACAAATCTAACTCACTTTCGTAGGAATCACGGTTGCATTTAGCGTATGCAACAAACCTTTAAACCCCTCGGTAACCCAAGTGGACGAGTTGTAGTCTCGTGAGGGTTTCTAGTCAACACACCCACAAAGTTGAACAGAAAGGAAACAAAATACAAAAATAAAGAAGAAAGGAAAACCTAAACTAACCACGGGTTGCCTCCCGAGAAGCGCTTGTTTTTGTCTGAGTCTCTAGCTTGACTCCGAATTTATTTCTTCTGAATTTGAACGAATGACCCCACACTCGCAATCAAGTGCGGGTGGTAATATTTATACACAACGGGTGATGTATATTTGTTACCGATTTGAAATGCTACTGTGAATGCTGTGTCCCACTGCACCTCCCTGGTTTCCACAAACATCTCTATCACATTCTGAATTGTGGATCCTCCCCGTGATTGTGAACTCAATTGTGACTCAAGCAAAGACTCCAACCAGCTCCCGATGTTGTTTAAGTTGTCCACCTGATCCTTTTCTGCACTTGAAGTACTCCACAGAATTCCCGGCGCCAAAGGAATTCCATAATGCGACTCCAACTCCTCACTCGATCCCGTGGATACCTCCTTTTCTGATTTCGGAACGTCCTCCTCGAAGAGTAGAAATTCCAGATAGTCCATGATTTCATCTGCACAATTATCCACGTCTTCTCTCTCAAGAAGGGGGGGTCCCTATGCGGGTTTTGGTTCTAAACCTAATGTGGGTGTTGGTTGGACGAGGGTCGACGATTCATCCTTTGAATGGTCTTCTGGTTCCTCAAGCAGGTCAGCGAGACACTCCAGAACTTCTACACCAGAGCATCTTCTCTCGATTCCACCTTCACACAAGGCTCAAAATGTATACTGTCGTCAGAGTCAGAGTCGTCTAAGCAGTATGGTTCAGGACTAAATTGTGGTTCATCAGGGAGGCCAATCGGGTGGTCATTCTCATCATCTTTTGGGATAAAATCGTAATCATCCCATTCGATGCCATCATCGTAAAATTCATTCAACAAATCTTTAAGGAAGGAATCCCAACAGATCGGATGATCCTCGGGCCAATACATATTCACAAAAGAGACATCGAAGAAAACCAAAATAGCGCGCGAAATGACTAGACTAGGCACTAAATACTAAAATATGAAAAGTAACTTCCTTTTGAGTCGAAACTCGCGGGAAGGATCGTTTAATAAAGAATTAGTCAAGTTATACCAAAATAAAACCGTTCCCCGGCAACGGCGCCAAAAACTTGATGTGCGTGTAGCGTACCAGTTTTAAATTTATAAAATCCGAATTATTTAGCACGACTACAACACAAATAGGCAAGAGAACCTAATCGTATGGTAGTATAGTAAATAAGTACGGGTGTCGAACACAAGGGAAACGGGTATGATTTTAATATAACTCTACTAATTAAATATTAAACTAATAAAAACAACTAAAGGGGAATTTAGAATCTTATCAATAAAAATTCAAACTTTATTATCCAACTCACTAAATAATAATATCACGAACCAAGAATAAACCAAAGAAAGTGAAAAGGAACAAACTTTACTGGAATTAAGATCATAATGTGAAGACTCCCTCCCTATATTTGATTTCACCTCTTTTAAACTGATTAATTCAATTAACTCGTGCAATGGACATGTAATTACTATATACCGATTCCTATATTGGTTATAATCATGATCAGATTATATACCTCTATAATTATGGTTTTAACAAACCTTATGGTCATGAGATTGATCAAAACACATAATTAAGTTCGTGTCAAGAAAGACTTAATCTTTATGTTTGTTTAGGTTAACAAAACATGTATTAACATATAAATGGTCATTATATATTCATCACACACATTAAAGTTTCTTTTTTTAGAAGTTTAACCTAGGATTGGTCAATCACTAGTCTAGATTGTCTATTGGTCCTAAACAATCAAGATTCAAGTTACACAAGTGGAATGGTCCTCCAACTTGTATAAACTCAGTAAATAAACTTCAAAAATAGAAACAAGAATGTAACACAGCTTCTGAATTCAGTTGCTTTAATGTCAAAACAGATTTTAGCAGCGGAAATTTTTCTTTTTAAAACAATCAAACAGTTATTTACATTAATAACTTCTCAAAATATCATTGGTGTTACCAAGTACAGGAACCGACCATAGTATTTATTTACAACATATTATAAAACATAAGTGTTCCTCCCACAAAAAGGGCAATACATTCCCATAAGCAACCCGCCTCGCAGGCCACCTAGTCTTTACCTGAAAAGGGAAATCATAGTATCGTTAGCTACACTAGCTAGTGAGTACATACAATCATAAGCCTCAATATAGCAAGTCATGCGTCATGTCATAAACAATCATTGCTAGCTTAGCATATAGCGGTGTGCTGACAAGATCGGTAAGAGTTGTGTCTTGCAGGGTAATCAATCCCACTCAACAACTCAGACCGGGGGATTAGACACGACCAATCCGCGCTAGTGGGGGAGCACAAGGCAGTCCACCAAGCATCGTTCACAGAGTCAAAGACTCCACAGGTAATCCAGCTACAACCGGCTGATCACCACTCACGTTAAGGCACGGTGGTTCTGCAGAACCTCGATCCGGGATGCACCCCGAATCACCGTTAAATCCAGAAATGACCGAAGTCCTGTTAGGATCCAGCTAACCGGCTGACCTTAACCATGCGTCAGATAGTCTGTAGACAGGTCACATACACATATAGGTACATTTGATCCCACATGGATCCATCATCCTACACATATCATCTTATAGTTATTCATACGAGCATATCATCATATATTAACTAAGTGGTTCCAATCTGGACCCATTGACATGCTCCTGACACATACTCTAACATCATACAAGTCCTACACTTACCTCTTCGAGCGTACCTGCAAAAGCAAGTTAGTCACAGTTCATTCACACAGTCACTTAACACGCAAGCCTTACTCTACTGAGTCTCATGTTCGTAGGCACTCACCTGAGCTGTTACTAGGCACAAGTATTCGACTTGAATCCTCTAACCAGTTCACCTAGCATATTATACTTACATCAATCATTCACATGTGCATTCAAGACTTCACAAAACGATATTCAACTTTGGACATTACACAAATCCTCTAGAACTGTCGGATTTAGGGAAATCCGATGGTTCCGTCGGATTTTGGGTATCGGATTTCAAGTCTCGGTTTTAGAATACTTGGATTCTAAGTTTCGGATTTAGGGTCTTGGTTTACAAAAATCGGATTTAGAAGTACTTGGTTTGCAACAATGGGATTTAAGGTTTCGGTTTCTCAAGTATAGAATTTCACATCAATCGGTTTTCAGGATTTTATAGTGTTGGTTTTAGGGTTCCGGATTTTAAGTCTCGGTTTTCCAAACTATCGATTTCCAACACTCGGTTTTCTAATCAATCGGAATTACCTTCTTCCTCACCAAAACCGATAGTTCATATTCTCATTGATTCTTACCATCTTTGAAACTTCATATCCCAAACCCAGATTTCACAATGTTCATAAAATCATATCAACAACATATTCTAGCATCCTAAAACACATATTTCATGAATCAAAACACTATTTTAACATATAACCACATGAACACACAAAACCGACTCAAAACTTATGTTCTTCAAAAACCGATTCTATGACTCTTCATGCAATCATGTTAATGTAATCATAATTCAATCTAACAACATTTAACCATAATATCAATAATATCTAACCTTGAATCTTCCTCTAAAACACAAAATATAGTAAAATCCGATGGTTGGTTCTTTTCTTCTTCGGTTTCTTTGGCAGAGAGAATTTCACATAAACACACACACTTCACTTTTCTAATTTTGAGATTTGCATGTTAACTCATTAACCCCTACGTATACAACTTAGAAATGAGAGGTGGCATCACCTCCCCAACTATCTCATACGTACACAAATTAAATACATACATACATACATGCATTCATACGGCTTCATACATACGTACAATACATACATGCATAATTATTTAATCATATAAATATAACTACTCAATTAACCATTTAAGCATCTCGTATGGTGGCATTCCAATGCTGGAATGATATGAATTGTTGTAAGCAAATTCAATCAATGGGAGATGAGAATCCCATGATCCACCAAATTCGAGTACACAGGCACGAAGCATATCTTCTAACGTCTGTATAGTACGTTCAGATTGGCCATTAGTTTGCGGATGATAGGCAGTGCTCAGATAAACACGAGTGCCAAGTTCGCGTTGCAGACTCTGCCAAAAATTTGAAAGAAACCGAGAGTCACGATTAGATACAATTGAACAAGGAAGACCGTCACGTGACACAATCTCATCGATATACGACTGGGCTAAACGGGTCAGCGAAGCAGACTCGTTCGTTGCCAAGAAATGAGCAGTCTTCGTTAGTCGATCAACGACAACCCAAATCATGTCGTGCCGTCTGGACGTTCTCGGTAGCTTCGTCACGAAATCCATCGTGATATTATCCCATTTCCACTCTGGAATATCCAACTGCTGCAGATTACCGTATGGTCTCTGGTGCTCCATCTTCACTTGGGCGCAGATCTGACATCTCTCCACGAATGAAGCGATGTCTTTCTTCAGAGTCGGCCACCAGTATAACATCTTCAAGTCGTGGTACATCTTTGTGATTCCCGGATGGACAGATAGTTTGGACTTATGGGCTTCTTGCAGAATCAACTCACGGTTACCTCCCGCAGAAGGTACCCAAATCCTGGATTGAAAAGTCTTCAACCCAGGATTATCTTCAGTAAGCTGATCCTTTAACTTCTTCATTGTCTCAGCCTTAAGGTTTTCTTCTTGCAATGCAGTCTGCTGAGCTTCCTTCAGTCGAGAAATCAAATATGAGACAATAGTAATCCTCAAAAACTTAGCTTCTGCTATCGGTCCTTTACGGCTTAAAGCGTCCGCTACAACATTGGCCTTGCTAGGGTGGTAACAGATTTCACAATCATAGTCTTTTATTAACTCCAACCAACGGCGTTGCCGCATGTTGAGTTCTTTTTGAGTAAAGACATACTGAAGACTTTTGTGATCTGTGCAAATCACACACTTTGTGCCATAAAGATAATGTCTCCACAACTTCAGTGCAAAGACAACAGCATCAAGTTCCAGATCATGGGTTGGGTAGTTCCGCTGGTGTGATTTCAACTGCCTAGAAGCATAGGCAATCATTTTATCACGTTGCATCAGGACGCAACCCAAACCCGCATACGAAGCATCACAATATACCGTGAAGTCCTCCGAACCCTCATGCAGAGTAAGGATTGGAGCTTCGCACAATAATCGTTTCAAGGTCTGAAAAGCCTCTTCTTGAGCTTCTGACCAGACAAAAGCAACATCCTTGCGAGTTAGTTTGGTCAACGGACCCGCAAGCTTCGAAAAATCGCGGATAAACCGCCGATAGTAGCCAGCCAAGCTAAGGAAACTTTTAATTTCGGAAGGAGTCCGAGGAACTCCCCAATTCATCACAGCTTCCACCTTAGCTGGATCTACTTTGACACCATCATGACAAATAACATGGCCAAGGAAATGAACTTCCCTAAGCCAGAATTCACACTTAGACAGCTTAGCATACAATTTTTCTCGCTTTAACGTCTCGAGAACCTGATGAAGATGAAGCTCGTGATCAGCTTCCGTCTTCGAGTAGACAAGAATGTCATCAATGAACACAATCACAGATCTGTCAAGAAACGGACGACAAACCCGATTCATCAGATCCATGAAGACGGCAAGGGCATTGGTTAAGCCGAACGGCATAACCAGAAATTCGTAGTGACCATAACGAGTTCGAAACGCGGTTTTCGGAACATCTTCTTCACGAACTCGTACTTGGTGATACCTCGACCGGAGATCAATCTTAGAGAAGCATGTAGCTCCCTGCAACTGATCGAAAAGATCATCTATTCAAGGAAGCGGATACTTATTCTTTACAGTTCGCTTGTTAAGCTCCCTGTAATCTATGCACATTCGCATTGTTCCGTCCTTTTTCTTCACAAACAATACAGGAGCTCCCCACGGCGAGGAACTCGAACGAATAAAACCTTTGTCGAGCAACTCCTGAATTTGAGTCATCATCTCTCTTATTTCAGAAGGAGCAAGACAATATGGAGAACGACCCACAGGTATAGCTCCTGGAATAAGCTTTATCTTAAATTCAACATCTCGTATTGGAGGCAAACCCGGAAGTTCTTCAAGGAATACCTCAGGGTAGTCAGACACCACCCGAATATCACAAACTGGTCGCTTCTCCATCGTAGCATCAATAACGTATGCTAGATAAGAGTCACAACCTTTGGCAATCGACTTCTGAGCTTTAATCATGGAGACAATGGGAATATCAGAATCCCGTCGTTCTCCACGTACAACAACATAAGATCCATCAGAAAGAGGAATCTTAATCATCTTTTTGGAATAGATAATCTCAGCATCACGCTTGCTGAGCCAATCCATCCCGATCACGACATTAAAGCCCGCAATAGGCATAACAAAGAAAGAAATAGGGATATTACTCCCGTCAATATAAATCACAGCTACTGGGACTTTCTCTGTAACATAGACTACTTTGCCGTCAGCGACCTCTACTCTGAGCGGCTCAGTTAAGGGAACAACAGGTAATTGCAATCTTCTACGACAGGCCATAGATACAAAGGAGTAGGTAGCTCCAGAATCAAATAAAACACTAGCAGGGATATAATTAATAAGAAAAGTACCCGTAACGACATCCCCTGCCGCTTTGGCCTCGTCGGCCGTCATCTAAAAAGCCCTGCCTTTCGCGCGGGGCGCGTCATCTCTTTTAGGGTCTCTAGAAGAAGAAGACCCCTTTGCTCCAGTGCTTTGTCTTTCTGGGCAGTCAGTCAGCTTATGCCCAGGCTTGTGGCACCGGTAACACACATCCTCTTTAAAACCACACTCGGTCGTAGCGTGGCCCTTCTGCCCGCACCACCAACAACGTCTGGTAGAGTTAGAACACTCACCAGAGTGATATGTATGGCAGGGATTACACCAAGGAGAATTAGGCCTCAGCTTCTTTGAGGAATCAGTTTTCCCGCCTGCTGAGGATTGTCCTTTGGAAGGACCTGATTTATCAGACGGATTGAACTTCCTCTTTGACCCTGCACCGGCAGATTCGCCCTTGGAGTATAGACGGTCACCTTCCAGTTGTCGAGCTATATCAAAAGCCCGATCCAGTTTAACAGCTGCCCGAACATGAGGGCGAAATTCCAGTGGCAGAGTTGCCACAAACCGCCTTATCTTGGTGGTCTCATTAGGAATTAGATGGGGGAACAAACCGCATTTTGTCAGTGAATGCAGTTATGTGTTCTTCGATCGGCTTATCCCATTTCTAGAGATCATTGAAATCCCTCTCAATTCTTTCCAAGTCATAATCGGTACAGTATTTCTTCAGCACTTTCTCAGAAAATTGCTCCCAGGTGAGAGCACTCAGCACCTCCTTATTAACAGAGGCTTTTACCGTGTCCCACCGAAAGATGGCACGACCTTTCAACATACGTACCGCGTACTTGACACAATACTCAGGTTCACATTCGCATGATTCAAAACTTGCTCCATCTCCCGGAGCCACTGTATAGTAACTGTGGGGTTATCACTCCCCTGGAACGTTGGAGGATGGCAAGTCAAGAACTTCTTGTATGAACAAGTCTTGCGGGGCTTGTTCAATGTTGCTTGCAGCAAGAGCTCCTTTGTCACACGAAGCTCCTCCTCCAGACGCCTGATAATAGCAGCCTGATCTGCCTCAGGTCTGCCACCACCAATATTGTGCTGAGACCTCTGATCCTCAGCCTGATGAGGCATATGAGAAGCCTCATCTTCCATCTCTTTCAATGCTTGCTCTGTGTTGCCACGTTCGGTAGACATCTTATATCAACTTTCTATATGACAGAGAAAGAGCAGTTAATACTCAATCTCACTGACTTAACTTAACAAGTCATCATATACTACTAGCATACATATAACTCTCACTCAATCCCCCCTTAGGAACACTTCTTTATGGTCGGCCCGAGCTTGAGATCGAATACTCTTTAAAGTACTCAATTCATTCAAACTTAGGCTCTGATACCTAATTGTAACACCGCTTCTGAATTCAGTTGCTTTAATGTCAAAACAGATTTTAGCAGCGGAAATTTTTCTTCTTAAAACAACCAAACAGTTATTTACATTAATAACTTCTCAAAATATCATTGGTGATACCAAGTACAGGAACCGACCATAGTATTTATTTACAATACATTATAAAACATAAGTGTTCCTCCCACAAAAAGGGGCAATACATTCCCATAAGAAACCCGCCTCGCAGGCCACCTAGTCTTTACCTGAAAAGGGAAATCATAGTATCATTAGCTACACTAGCTAGTGAGTACATAGAATCATAAGCCTCAATATAGCAAGTCATGCGTCATGTCATAAACAATCATTGCTAGCTTAGCATATAGCAATGTGCTGACAAGATCGGTAAGAGTCATGTCTTGCAGGGTAATCAATCCCGCCTAACAACTCAGACCGGGGGATCAGACACGACCAATCCGCGCTGGTGGGGGAGCACAAGGCAGTCCACCAAGCATCGTTCATAGAGTCAAAGACTCCACAGGTAATCCAGCTACAACCGGCTGATCACCACTCGTGTTAAGGCATGGTGGTTCTGCAGAACCTCGATCCGGGATGCACCCCGAATCACCGTTAAATCCAGAAATGACCGAAGTCCTGTTAGGATCCAGCTAACCGACTGACCTTAACCATGCGTTAGATAGTCTGCAGACAGGTCACATACACATATACGTACATTTGATTCCACAGGGATCCATCATCTTACACATATCATCTTACAGTTATTCATACGAGCATATCATCATATATTAACTAAGTGGTTCCAATCTGGACCCACTGGCATGCTCCTAACACATACTCTAACATCATACAAGTCCTACACTTACCTCTTCGAGCGTACCTGCAAAAGCAAGTTAGTCACCATTCATTCACACAGTCACTTAACAGACAAGCCTTACTCTACTGAGTCTCATGTTCGTAGGCACTCACCTGAGCTGTTACTAGGCACAGGTATTCGACTTGAATCCTCTAACCAGTTCACCTAGCATATCATACTTACATCAATCATTCACATGTGCATTCAAGACTTCACAAAACAATATTCAACTTTGGACATTACACAAATCCGCTAGAGCTGTCAGATTTGGGGAAATCCGATGGTTCTATCGGATTCATGAAATCCGACACATTCAACCATGAAATCCGATACTTATCATTCGGATTCCATCACTTAGGAATTCCAACTATGCACACAAAATCCGACACTTGCGGATTCCGATACATAGAAGGAAATCCGATACTTCCAATGAAATCCGATACTTATCGGATTCCGACACTTAGAATCCGAAACCAAGGAAATCCTATAGACTTGCGGATTCCAATGGCTACAAAACATGAAACCCGACAGAGTTGCGGAATCCGACACTTCTATCGGATTCCGACACTTCCTTCGATTTTCATCACATTCAGATTCCGACAACTTCATAGTTACGGAATCCGACAACTTCATCAACTGTAATTCCGATAACATCATTTGATCATCTAAACAACTTCATTTTGGCTTGCTTTAAGCCCAGAACATCATAGAACATCACTCTCTATGCATCTAGTCATCTTAAACACATCAAATCATATAAGAACACCAAATATACCAAAACCCACTTTAAAGTAGGCTTTTGCATGTTTTTCATGGTGTTCTTGCATGATTTCATGATTCTAATATTCACGAAATCTTCTAACATCAATGATTCTAAGTTGCTAACCTTTTGCAGATTAAACAATCAAGAATCCTTGTTCTTCTTTCTTCTTTTCCAGAATCCGAGAGAGCAAGAGGGTAGAGAGATGAGAGAAAGGATACGGTTTTGTGTGTTTGTCTTTGCTATGTTTGACTAAAGTTAACAAACCACACACATATACTTCTTAATATTGCACAGGCGGTTACCACCTTTCTTCATCAAAGGTTTTCCTCAATTAATTATACACATACACACACATGCATACGTACATACATACACATAAACACATAAACACTTACATATTCATTTAACTCAACAAATACTTACACAAAATACCTCTTATTACAATAACTATACATACGTACACACTAATTACAACTAGGCCCAAGTTGAGGATGTTACAAAGAACACATTTGGATCATCAATTAAGCAATACAAGACAATTTATATAGCAAACATGTCCAAGTTAACATAAATTAATCAACTTTATTGAGTTTCATCTCCTCTAGGGAGAAATACATGAAATTCTAACCTAGAAACACCATAAAATTGCTTCTGGAAATTAAGAACAACATAAACACAGAAGATAAATAATAAGAATGATAGAACCGTGATGAATCTAAGCCGAAATCTTCAAATAATAAGCTCCAATCCTTAAAAGTTGAGTTCCACAGCCCCTAGAATGCTTTTGGACGAGTTTTGGCAGTATTTGGGTAGTATAAGTTGGGTTGTTCCCCCCCAAAACCGATCTGGATGTTCGTTTATATAAGAAACTGAAAACAGGGGCGTCGCGTCGTGACGGGTAAGTGTCGCGTCGCGACGGGGGAGTTTGGCACGATCCAAAACACTTTTGAAATTTGAAATTTTCGCGTCGCACCGCGACATCGCTTTTTTAGAGTTTGATCATAAAAGAGATTTTGTAGCTCTCTGAGTCTAGTTTCCGTGGCCTTTTGAATCACCTCAATCTGAGTACGTATGAGTGAGATATGATCAAAACAGTGAATGTGTGTCGACGCGGACAACTTTTCATATTTCTTTGGTTTCTTCCGTTTTTTGCTCAAAACTTTTCATCATCCGCATTTTTAACCTGAAATTCACTAAATGATGATAATTAAGTGTGTTTTACTTATTTATGAACAATAATAGGCTAAAATAAAACAGATATCGCTTAAAATATATATATCTAAATTTGGCGATATCATTCTTCATCTGCAAATTCAAGATCCGACATACATGCAAGTGATGTGTCTTTAATAAATCTTGGTAAAAATTGTGAAAAATGCAGAAAATCCGAAATGTCATTGTTCACCTTCACGAGAAACTTAACTTACTTGAGAATGATTTTTTCAAAATGCAAACAATTGAGTCCACCAACTTAAAGGGAAAAACCAAGGTAATTGATACACGGTTATCACGTAAGACAAGTATCTCAAAATTATCCAAATCCAAAACGAAACAAATTGTAACATCGTAAATCTTAAGCCATTTTTTTTAAAACGCTGCGGAAGCATTCTCTAATTTCATTTAACATAAACATCCACAAAGTACAAAGTACTTTTACAAATCACAACATTTGTTTGTGTTACAAAAGATTATAAAACGTGGCTCGTCTCTTCTCAAAATACAATATCAAAGTATTGGTCAAATTTCCCTTCACAACAAAGCTAAACAGCTACACACCAAAACCTGCTAAAAGCAATCAACCGTGGGTGATTAGCACAAAGCTAAGTGAATGGAAGCTACAGACAAGCATACAACAATCTCAGTTCACAACTGAACCTCTGAACAACAATCCCAACAATCAATCCGTCAATTTAACAATCTCTTCCATCCCGAGGACTGGCGGTTCTGCCGAACCTACAACCAAAGCTGGCCAAAGCAAAGGTTTACCGATAGCTCCCTGCCGATTGGCACAGTAAGCTCCCCTCTGAGCAACAAATGCAACAGAAGGGCTACTACTGTTCAACCAACCGCAAGCGAGCCCAGCTCTTGCATCAGCAGCTGACCCCAACCATCCCTTACACAGAAGCTGATCTCTTCCGACCCGTTACACAGAAGTCGGTTCTAAAACAATCCAAATACTCTTCCAGTCACAATCACAATCAAAACTCTTTTACATATAACATATATGAACATGTAATTCTCATTTAGCAAATAGCAGACTTAACAGTCTATCATGGCATGACAATCAATCTATCTTCGCAAAACGAACTTATTAATCAAATATCTCATATTCGAATCAACAAGAAATCATTGCATTCAAACAATCCTTCAATCAATCAATTCATAATGTTACCACCAAAACCACCCGTGAGTAAACTTCCACTCACCTCAGTCTTCGAATCACGCGTGCTCAGTTGTCTAATATCACTAAGTCTGTGGTTTGCCTGAAAACACAACAACAACCGAATCAGTCTCGAATATATAAATATATCTTTCCACATATATTTATATCTCATAATCATGTAAATAACTTGATTTAATCATATAATTAATAGTCCAACTTATTCCAAACGAAACACGAACAAAACAAACAATTTTCTTGAAACAGGCCCTGTCGCGCCGCGACACTTTCTTGTGTCGCGCCGCGACACCATCGGATTTCGGATTCCGGATTTCACAATCGGATTTGAGCATCGGATTTTGGTTCCCGGATTTGGTTTGTCGGATTTGGAGTCGGATTTCATATACTCGGATTGCTTAGTGTCGGATTTCGAGGATTCGGATTTGAAACACTCGGATTTCCACAAACCGACTGATCTGTCGGATTTTATGAACGTCGCGCCGTGACCTTCAAGGTAGCGCCGCGACAAACCTCCTTCCAGATTATCTTCTTCTTTTTGTCGGATTTTCAGCCATCAATTTCTCTTGCAAACATAACTAACTTCATTTTTCTTCATTCTAAACTCATCTATACCATATATTATGCATATATAACATCATAAACAACATTTTAAGCATACACAACAACAAATTCATCAAAACCCATTTTATTCATTTTCTTCCAAACCCAACAATGGTGAAACTCCATTTAGCCATGTAAACACAATAAAAAACATAACCAAATAATCAGTAACATATATGGATCATGAACTAATCTTTGTTTTAAATTATGAATCACAAAATCCCAATTTCAAGAATTCAAGTTCTTATTCTCTTTTCTTGTTCTTCCTTTCCAGAGACTCATGCACACACACATTCACTTTCACTTTCTTTCTTTTCAATTAAATGTTACCAGACTTATTTCACACACACACACACGTGTAAACATTCCAATTTGAGGTGTCATCACCTCACATACACCCACACACATACATACATACATAAAATCCTACATACATAAAATCTTTTTTATTTCATCAGTAAACTAACATACCATATATACTTAATTAAACCAATTAATTTAATTATTCTCAATAATGGCGTAACCAAATAACTTATCATACAATCGAGGTATTTTATATAACCTCGTACCAAACTCAATCTTTATTTAATCATAAACACCTACGATATCAAATACTCGTTTAATCACATAACAAATCTTTAAAAATATACATAATTAAACATATTTCAATTTACCATTAACCCGCCTACTACTAGGCCGGGTTTTCGGATGTTACAAATCTTCCCTCCTTCAGAGGATTCCGTCCTCGGAATCCTATAGCACATGTCAAACTATTCATCCCTTTCTGGTTGTCAAGCTCTATGTAACACATATCCATATCTTTCTTATTACCATTCACTAACATTCACTTCTACTCACCTTTTGTCATCTCATAATCATCAGAGTTTAACAACTCTTCTTCAATTTAATCATATAACTCATAAACCTGTCTTTCAATCATTTTCCTTCACACTTACATATTTAAGTATCAAAACATCTTTTGAATACTTGTCCCCATCAATCTGTTTATCTCAATTAGCAAATTCCACATATCTGTCATTTATAAAATATTTACACATATCTATTATTCATGGTCTATCATACATAGGTATCCACCTATCACTTCTCTTCTCATAATTCCAATTATCACGTCAAATATTACCACTGATACCTTAACCCCTATCAGATAGAAATTATATTACGTTATCTAACCGGTTAAATTCCACGAATCATCAAAGTCTAAAACAAACACATGTTCCTTCTCCTTTATCTAAGTAATTCTTTCTACCTGACCATCCCATCAAATTCAGTTGTATCTTCCGTTTCTTATCTCAATTCTTGTCATAAATTCTTCCAGAAATTTAGTTAATTCCTCCAATTCTCATCACAAACCTTTATATCTTCAAATCATCTCATCAATGTAATTCTTCTCAAAAGATCACGTTCCACTAGTGGTAATCATACCAACACTTCTTACTACTCAGTCCACAGTCACTTGTGATATATCAAATTCCTTCTCATATAGTACATTAGACATCAACTCCATCATAGCTTGTCGTTACCATAACTCTGGTATTTCAAATTATTTCAACAGTTTGTAAATCCCTGATACTTTGATTTAACTCAAACATGATCAAATCATAATTCCACGAAAGTATATATATATCATATTCATTCCATTCTATACGTCTTTCATTAATTACTTCATATGGCATTATACTATTTAGCCCTTCCAAGTGCATTGACAATAAGTTCAGAGAGTTCGGTTCAAATTAAGTTTCCAGTTCCAAGCACAGGTACTCCTTAGCAAAGGAAATTCTTACATATGATCTACAAATCTTCATTCCATAAGCTTAGGCCATAACATTTCTCTTCTCTTATTGTCTCATAAATTCATTCCGTCATTCTTCAAATTACATATATCTTTAGTTCATACGTGTCAATCATCATCATAACTAGCTCTTTCTCATGTATAACTCCTTGTAATTAGGCACCAATAACATCTTTATCCAAACAATTCTGCATATTTCAGACTTGCCCAATCTGTAGCAATCCACTTCTTTCTTTTACTTGATAATCTCAATCATCCATGTCATCAATTTCTAATAAGGATATTCTCAATTTCATCCATCAAGTGAAGTACGCGTCGATTCACATAATCTTTAAAGTTACCGTCACAATTCCCTCGCATTTCCAAATATCTGACAATAATGATCTTCTCAATGTAATATTAAATTTCTCAATTACAATCTTTGATTCGTTCTAACCATCATCTCTATCACATGTTAAGTTCATTCATATATATATATATATATATATAAACATCTGCTACCTCATTTTATAATAAGTCTATTTCACATATCCTTATTTATAATCAACATCTTCATATTATCACTACAAACGCATCTGCTGCAATTCCAAAGGCATGGATTAAATCATTCCTCTCAAGAATCTTCAATTGTCACACGACATATACCGTTCCTCCATTATCATAGCATAGCATCTTTTATATCAACCCAACAAATACAGTATCTTAACGAATTATCAATCTCCTCCAGTTCATTAATCAAGATCACCAATTATCTTAAATCATTAGCTTTACCCAATACTTGTAATTTCAGTTATACTTTGACCAATAACATTTCTTGGTTGTCACAAAATCTTCCAAACTTCTATATTCTATCCACTTTCCTTCTTCTTTGTACAAACACAAACATACATATACACATATATAAACACAGAAGGCAAGACAACTCTTGCAACACATAACTTAGCATGCAATTCTACAAATCTATAAACATCTTTTAAGGGTACTTCATATCTAATTCACATCATATCATATATCTCATCGTTTACTGTCATATCACTTACTACCATATGCATCAAACAGTTTCACATTCAAATACCCCTGCTTTCTGAAGAATCATACTCTTTAGAAACAATCAAACACACTTAACACACATAGGCATCATACATTCTCAATTAACTCTAAAGTTAATAAACATACGCATAAATATAAAGGTTATCAAAACGTACCCGTTACATCATCAGTAGTGGTAATATCATCAGCCATCATGTTGAAATTTCTACCCTCTTGCGCAGAAGGGTCCTTTCTCTTTCGTCCACTTGCTGACGAGGATCCCCCACCCGCCACAGCTCTTGACCCTAACTCTAGTTCCTTACTAACTTTGCAATCTCTTGCCCGATGATCTTCCTCAAAACAGATCCAACATACCTTTCGTGAGAAACGACACTCCTTCATTTCATGGTCAAACTGCCCACAAGTCAGACTTCGCATAGTCCGAGTCGTATATGCTTCGGTATGGTGAGACTTACACTTCCCACACCGTGACACTCGTTGATTAGATTCATCAAACGCGGGTTTACGTTTCAAATTTCTTTTACTCTGGCTACCCTGCCCTCTTTGCTTTTCAATATTATACTGTTCCAATCAAAATTTCTGCTGAGACATCTCATCTCGATTCGTTCTATCTCTAGTCTTCAAATCATCTTCAGCCGAATTGGCCAAGATAAATGCCTGTGACAGTGTACTAGCCCATCTGGTAGTACTTCGATACTCTGGAAGCAAAGCTCCCACAAAGTGTTGTATCTTAGACACCTCATCATGTACCCATTGCTTCACAAAACGCAATCTCTCGTTAAATTGTTTGATTACTTCATCCACCGTCATGTCTCTAGTCATACGCAACTACATGAATTCTCTTTTAATATGAGCTATCTCAAAAGTGCTGCAATATTGCTCACACAGTTTCTCCTGAAACTGATCCCAGGTCACACTATCTTGCTGTTGTTTAGAAAAATGCCCTGTAAGGGAATCCCACCAAACCATAGCATCTCCTTTAAGCATACGGGTCGCAAAGCAAACTCTCAATTCATTCTCGCAATTGCATGCTTCAAAAGCCTTTACCATTTCTCGCTACCAATTCAAAGTTATATTGGGGTCTGTACTTCCATAGTACTCTGACGGCTTAAAATCCAAAAATTGCTTATACGTACAAGGTGGTTTAAATCCTGGATACGCAAAAGGATAAGCTCCTTGTATAGTAAAAGGATGAAAGCTTGATGGTTGAGTTACTTGTGATATTGAAGAAAACTGAACTATAATTGGCACATTAGTAGCTTGAGTTGCAATAGTTGTAGGAACCTGAATTCGTTCATTCGGGATACTCCTCTCTCGTTCCATGTTACCCATAGCATTTCTGAGTTTCCGCAGTCCATTTTCAAACTTGGAAATATACTCCCTCTGATCTGTTCCAGATTCAAAACCTGAAGTACCAACCTGACCTGTTACATTCAAAACATCCGCTGATGAAATTCCAGTCACTTGTTGGGTCACAGGAGTGTCAGCAGGGGTATCTCTGTCAGCCATATCTGTACAATCACATCATCTCACAAGCTCATTAGATAAACCGTTAGTACATAACATACTAACTATCAAACCACAATTCCAATTCACTCTAAATCCCCCCAAAGGAAAGTTTGACCCAACACGAGCCAAGATTTGGGAATGCAACACTCTAGCCGCTCCTGCATCGCCAAACCAAGGCTCTGATACCAACTTGCAACACCGTAAATCTTAAGCCATTTTTTTTAAAACGCTGCGGAAGCATTCTCTAATTTCATTTAACATAAACATCCACAAAGTACAAAGTACTTTTACAAATCACAACATTCGCATAACGAACTTATCAATCAAATATCTCATTTAGCAAATAGCAGACTTAACAGTCTATCATGGCATAACAATCAATCTATCTTCGCATAACGAACTTATCAATCAAATATCTCATATTCGAATCAACAAGCAATCATTGCATTCAAACAATCCTTCAATCAATCAATTCATAATGTTACCACCAAAACCACCCGTGAGTAAACTTCCACTCACCTCAGTCCTCGAATCACGCATGCTCAGTTGTCTAATATCACTAAGTCTGTGGTTTGCCTGAAAACACAACAACAACCGAATCAGTCTCGAATATATAAATATATCTTTCCACATATATTTATATCTCATAATCATGTAAATAACTTGATTTAATCATATAATTAATAGTCCAACTTATTCCAAACGAAACACGAACAAAACAAACAATTTTCTTGAAACAGGCCCTGTCGCGCCGCGACACTCTCTCGTGTCGCGCCGCGACACCATCGGATTTCGGATTCCGGATTTCACAATCGGATTTGAGCATCGGATTTGGTTCCCGGATTTGGTTTGTCGGTTTTGGAGTCGGATTTCATATACTCGGATTGCTTAGTGTCGGATTTCAAGGATTCGTATTTGAAACACTCGTGTTAGGAAAAATAGGCTTACAAATATATCCTCTTTTGTTGACACAAAAATATACAACTTGTTTATATATTTGTATGTATCAACATTAACATATGTGCACAAATACATATATATGTATTCAATCAAATATATTCTTATCTATAATCTACAAAACAAGCTTCATCAAATGCCCAAGCTCCAATCATCAAGATCCGAGTTCAAGTTGAAGCCGATGTCGAATATTCCTACAAACAAACGTTTGAAGTTTATGAGCTTACAAAATAAATAATCAAATGAGTTTAAGTTTCTATAAAATAATTTTTATAAAAATTGAGACAATTTTTTTATAAAATCACAAGCTTGGTAGTCAAAGCAAATGAATTCCTATTTTGGCAAATACTAAACACAATCTTCTATTGAAATAAGCCAAAACCATATTTAGCAAAAGGAATCTCCCAAAGAGGTAAACTTCCAACATGCTTTGTGCATTTGGTTTCTAAACTACCATTTTTAAGATTAAATTCAAACTTAAGAAGTATAGCACTAACCCAACTTTTATTAAGCTTCTTTTCAGTGTGTGGTTTTGGTAAAAGGCCAACGTCTATATTCAAAAGGCTCAAAAAAGCTCCAGCAGGCCGACGGTCGATGCCACGGTCGACCGTGGATCGACCTTGGACACTATGGACACCTTTTGAGCTTGCACCTTTTTCCTTATTTAAGGAAACTCAAGTCTTGTTTTTTACTAAGCTCTTGCAATCTGAAAAACACAGAACACATACAAAATCTTGTGAGCACTTATTCTTTGATAAATATTCAATCTTTCAAGATCAAGAATGAAGCAAGAGTGAAAGCCTTTAAAGCTCAAACACTACATTACCTTCTTATATATTTGTAATAGTGTGAGGATCATCTCTAGCCTTAGAATTAGAGAGAAGTGAGGATCATCTCTAGCCTTAGAATTAGAGAGAAGTGAGGATCATCTCTAGCCTTAGAATTAGAGAGAAGTGAGGATCAACTCTAGCCTTTCCAATTAGAGTGAAGTGAGGTTTATCTTAACCTTGTTTGAAAGAGTGAAGTATAATTCTTGTAAGATAAAGAGAGAAGTTGTAAAAGGTTTATCTCTACCTTTAAAGAGAGAAGTTAGTGGAGCAACTCTTGGTGGGTGAGGCCAAGGAGTGGATGTAGAGCAAGGTTGTTAACCCTTGCTTGAACCACTATAAATAATTGTGTCCTAGCTACTTCATTGGTGATATCTTTCTTCCTTAAACTCTTTAATTACTTGCAAATATTGTTAAAAACTTCAAAAAGTGGGCATATAACCTATTCACCCCCCCTCTAGGTTCTAACAACTCAGATTTCCACAAACCGACTCATCTGTCGGATTTTATGAACGTCGCGCCGCGACCTTCAAGGTAGCGCCGCGACAAACCTCCTTCCACATTATCTTCTTCTGTTTGTCGGATTTTCAGCCATCAATTTCTCTTGAAAACATAACTAACTTCATTTTTCGTCATTCTAAACTCATCTATACCATATATTATGCATATATAACATCATAAACACCATTTTAATCATACACAACAACAAATTCATCAAAACCCATTGTATTCATTTTCTTCCAAACCCAACAATGGTAAAACTCCATTTAGCCATGTAAACACAATAAAAAACATAACCAAATAATCAATAACATATATGGATCATGAACTAACATTTGTTTTAAATTATGAATCACAAAATCCCAATTTCAAGAATTCAAGTTCTTATTCTCTTTTCTTGTTCTTCCTTTCCAGAGACTCATGCACACACACATTCACTTTCACTTTCTTTCTTTTCAATTAAATGTTACCAGACTTATTTACACACACACACACACACACGTGTAAACATTCCAATTTAAGGTGTCATCACCTCACATACACCCACACACATACATAGATACATAAAATCCTTTTTATTTCATCAGCAAACTAACATACCACTTTATATACTTAATTAAACCAATTAATTTAATTATTCTCAATAATGGCTTAACCAAATAACTTATCATACAATCGAGGTATTTTCTACAACCTCGTACCAAACTCAATCTTTATTTAATCATAAACACCTACGATATCAAATACTCGTTTAATCACATAACAAATCTTTAAATATACATAATTAAACACATTTCAATTTACCATTAGCCCGCCTACTACTAGGCCGGGTTTTCGGATGTTACACAAATCAAGAAACAAGAAACAAAGAAACAAAAAACTCACTCTTGTTCCAAAAATGATCAATTGACAATGTCTGCTTCTAACCCGAGTGTCCATCTAGGTGCCAATGTGAAGATCGAGAGAAAGCAAACTTTTGGATGGAGGAAGAAGCCTAAAGAGAAGGATGGAGAAAGACAAGACGAAGAGTGTTTGATTTACCCTGCCAACTTCAATAAACAAACAACTCTATTACTCTGTAATGATTCGTCTATTTTGAATGTCAAACCTGTTGTATTGATGGTCATTGTGCTTTTCACTGTGTGTATGATGATGACTGAAAGAATCGTGGCATTAAACCAAATCCAAATTATAAATCTTTTGAATCAACTCATGAACAAGCTTACTTCATAAACAGAAAAGGTAACAAAATTACCTATTGGCGAAAGAAACGCTCCACAAGAGCAAGATTTCAAATGAGTAATGAAAGTGTACACTATAAGCATAATTCCGGATCAAATCCCACCAATCGACACACTTCATGGACTCCAAATCACATATACTACAACAATTGGAATCACGCCAATCAAAATGCTGTCGAACCACATTTCACAAATCAAATGAGTAAGAAAACTCAAGTCACACAGCATAAACAACCAATAGTTCAACATAAACTTACCAAAGCGATAACCAAAACAAGAAGTTCAAAGAAACAAAGTGAATACATCGACGATGATGTCTCACTACCAAACGGCTGTAGTCACGTGGTAATTGAACAATCTATCATCACATCCAAAGCAACTAGTTCCCCCGCCATATCCAAAGAAAGCGTAACACCATCACCATCCCAACCATAAACAATCTTACAAGTTTGTACTCCCAACACACAAGCATCGACTTCATTAACTGACACAAAATGTGATACTATTGTTTTTGCTAACAGCCAAGGACCCACTACACAATGGGTATCTCAACAACTTTTGTCTTCCATGTGCAGATATCTAGCCGGTGGTGCCTGGACTCCGGCTATTCGAAACATATGACGGGAGAAAAGGGTCTCCTCACGAACTATGTCCCAAAATACTCGGGAAATGTTCATTTTGGGAATGACCATGTGGCACCAATAATGGGAACCGGAGACATTATAAAAGAAAACATAAAAATAAGCAAGGTATCATATGTGGAGGGATTGGGACACAATATGTTTAGTATTGGGAAATTTTGTGACAAGGGGTTAGAAGTTAACTTCAAGGCCAAAACTTGCTCAGTTAAGACTGTTGGAATATGCCCACTGACACATACGAGTTGGTATCACTGCCGATAAGGCATAGGCCTATTGGGTCACACACCAAGTATTGATTCCGGCAACACCTTTGAACAAGAGAGAGAAAAATACCAAAATGGGTTTTGGTTAGGCCGGGCACGGCCGTGCCTTGTGAAGGTACGGGCGTGCCCTATGCCAGGTACGGACCCAAGGCCGGCATGCTGAGGGCGTACCCATTGAGGCTGGCACGGGCGTGCCTCGTGGAGGTACGGCCGTGCCTAGTGCGAAAGCACGAGCCCAAGTCGGGCGTGACTTGGGTGTGCCCGTGGGCTGGAACGGGCGTGTCCTGTGAGGCACGGTTGTGCCTCATGCTGAAACAGCCTATTAAACTAGCTTTTTAGGACTAGTTTAATGGAGTATTCATGAACATTTATAGCCATTAATTCCTAAGTCGTTATGGACATTTTAGGCTTCATTTTGGAGTCTATATAAGTCCAAATATGCTTATGGAACTTGGTTGGTTGAATTCTTGACATATGAACTTGTAACTCTAAGTTGGTTCATATTCTCTCTCAATACACACATTTGGAAGATAGATTGGCACATCAATCTTCTAGTGGTGTTAGGCTCAAGTCGGTGGTGCTTTTGGCGGCGTCCAAGCAAAGCTAGCACGGTGGGAATCTAATACACTTGGTGTGGACACCGATAGAGGTGCACTATTTTGTGTACGCGTCTTTCTAAGGCTTCAAGGAGAAGCTACATGTATGGTATACTTTCTCCCTCTTGTTTCTTTTTGAGTTGCATTGCTATTGTTTTAGAGTGTGGTCCATTGGGTGGTGTGATTGGTGGCATAAAATCCAAAAGTGTTTTATACTCGTTTTGTTTCCGTTGCGTTTTCTAGATGCCACCAAAACCCAACAGTGGTATCAGAGCCATCTCTAACATGGATTTGCACTCTTGGTTTGAAAACCGGAATTTTCTGTCAAAAATGAGTTTTCCGGTGACCGGGCACGGCCGTACCTTATGGGGTACGGGGCGTGCCGGCGGCCGGGGCATGGCCGTACCGGTGGGGTACGGGCAGTGCCGGCAGATTTCTTTTTAACCAGATTAAAAATGTTTAAATCAGTGTACTGTCACACGGAGGGCACGCCCGTACGCTTCATAGGGTACGCCCGTGCCCCGTCGTGTTTTGGCTGGAATCTGGATTTTTGAAACTATGATATTTGGTGTTCTTAAAATCCGGTTTTTGATTGTGTTGGACCAGTCTTGAATCTGGTCATTCCCCACTATATTTTGATTCCTTGAATTTATATATTTTGTATGGCTTGGCATGAAGTACATAAAAATATATATATTTAAAGGTGTATTTATGAATATGTAATTTTAAAGGTGTATTAAAATTACTAATGCATATGTACAAGGATTCCCTTTTGTGCCTTGGGTGTTTTGTTGGCAATCTTAATCAAAATATGTTTGACATGGTTTTGTGGCACACCATGGTTTTGCTTTGGTTGTGTTTGGTTGTGGTTCGGTAACTAGATGCCCTTTAGACCTATGTGTTGTGGTGTTTGGCTTATTTAGTTTTGGTGGCCTGCGTGCCGTATTGTTGTAATTTTTATGATTATTATTTGGTGCGGCTTGCATGCCGTTTATTTATTCCTTTGTACTTGTATTAGTAGCATAGGATTGTGGCTTACATGCCATTTCTCCTTCTATGTATTTGTAAAATAGTATAGAAGTTGATGGTGTATGTAATAAACCAACGGGAATCACGGCGTTGATGTCTCGGCAACGTGGAGTCCAGATTCCCTTTTGGAGATGCCGACTTCAGTGGGAGCACACCCAACTACGTACTTTGGATCTTGGATTCCTTAGTTGACCTTGTTTTCCCCGTGTGGCTCGCGGGGAAGACGCATAGGATTTTGGCATGTTACCGAACTATTGTGTATGCGTGGTTGTTTTATATATTTATTATTTTGCATGGATGTGTAGGATATCGCATGCTAGATAATTTTTCCGAAATATATAAAACACAAAGATTTATAAAATTGGTTTATATTTCTTTCCGCGCGTATAGAATTAACAAGATAATATAAATTTGTATTATATTATAAGTGGATAAAAATTGTATTTATCACTTGATTTGTTAATTCGCAAAATGGGTTAAAACTGTTTTAACCGGGAAAAACGAAATCCTGTTTTTAAAATGTAAATCACGAGCCATCCGTAAGACGACACCACCCGAATCTAGTGAAACTTGGATGATTGTCGAGCTTTAGCACGAGTCATGCCGAGTGGAACTGTGTGGAAGGTGAGTGTGGTAACTCGCAAATTTTGGTTGTCGAGCTTAGCACGAGCCAATTATTAGCGAGAGTTCCACCGTGTGTCTTGACGGGCAGTTTACAACTCTTTTTGTAACACTTAGGTGGCGTCGATCTCTAGCCGAGTCATTTAAGGGGATCAAGTTAGAATTGGTGCGAGAAGGGATCAAACATGCCAAAAGACATTTTGATTGTCAATGGATCCCGCAAGGATCTAGAAGTTGCAAAGTGTTTGCAATCGATAAAATCGTTACCGGCCTAAATAGCTTTGCTTTGTGATCCGCGGTAAACCCGTCATAAGGTAAAGTGAAATATGGTTTCTAGCCTTGTTTAAGTAATTGGTTTTGAAAACTATTTGGGTAATTATTTATACAAGGATTATATCTAAATTCACTAAAACGTGTACTCTAAAATTGTAGATGACAAACGTTAACAACGCAACACCGAATGTATCTCTCCGTTCGTTCCTAGAAAAGGAAAAACTCGTAGGTGTGAACTTTGTGGATTGGTATAGGCAATTGCGAATTGTCCTTCGCCATGAATCTAAGTTGCACATCCTCGAGGAACCTCTTCCGAAACCACTTGCTGCCAACACAAGTTGGGCCACTAGATACGCCTTTGAAAAGCGTATCGAGGATGCAAAAGATGTTTCTTCTTTCATGTTATCGACTATAAGCTGCGAAAGCAACTCGGGCATATGAGTGCGTATGACATGATTGATCGGTTGATGGACTTGTTCCAACACCAGATTAGAGAGGAACACTTTATGTGTGTCAAGGCCCTTGTCGGTTGCCGGATGCAGGAAGGTGGGAAGGTTAGTGTTCATGTGCTTCGTATGAAGGCATACATTGACCAAATGGAAATACTAGGATTTCCCATTGGGAGGGAGCTTGCGGTGAATATGATCCTCCAATCTCTGCCCACGTCTTATGATGAGTTTATCAAAAACCATCAAAAGGAAAAAATGGTAGAATCCTTAGACGAGTTGCATGGCATGCTTAAGACTTTCGAATCTAACATGGCCAAACGCAAGTTCGTTCCCACCCGGTTATTTGAGGAACGTAAAACCGAGAAAAAGAATATGACTCCTAAGGGAGAAGTTTGCTATTTCTGCGGTAAATATGGAGATTGGCGCCGCCACGCTTGTCCTGAGTGATCGGAGGAGTTAAAGCTTCCTATGAGGCAAGGGAATAGCTCCTCGTCATCAGGTAAATTCATGATTAGCTCCATGGCTTTTCTACTTCATAGCTAGATTTGTTGAAATGCTGGCTATAACACTCACGTTGTTGCAAAATTGTTTTGTTACAAAGTGTAGGTGTTAAACGGAAGAAGTAGCTGATAAGGCATAGAGAGCTAGAGCTCAAGATTGGGAAACTTGGATGTTATCTCGATTGAGAGGATTGGGAGTTTTGATCTCGCCATTTCATCTAGCTATTTTATTACTTTACTAGATTAATATCTGCCCTGCGTGGCAAGAGAAATATTAAGTCTATTATGCATTGGTTGACGATGGATATTACTTTGTATTTGATATATATATTAGTGCTTTATTTCAAAGTTTATCCATGTCATGGCACTTATAAGCTTTTGCTTAAAAGTAATAAAGTAATCATGAATAATGTGTTTAAATCCAAAATTGGTTTGGATTAGTTATCCAAGTGACAAGATTATTTAGCTATGTAAACAAGAATTGCTTCACCAAGTTCCGTGTGGTTTGGAATCTTGGATGCATTTGATAATTGATCAAATGTTGAATGCGAGAATTGTTTATTAGGCTAAATGACTTGTACATCTTTCATCGGCATATGTAAAGAGGATTGAGAGCTTGTTGTAATTGGTTCACACTTGTGTGTTTAATTCGTTCAAGCAAATCCATGGGGATAACTACATGCACTTCGTTACCTTTACCCGTAGTGGTAGTAGGGATAGGTATATTTGAAACCTTCGAGGTGTTCATTGATTACATTAACGAGGTTTGTGGACAAAAGGTTAAGTTACTTAAATCTTGTAAAGATGTTGAGTATCTTAATATATGAATATTGTGATCATCATAAGAATTGTGGGATTTATCTCATAAATTATATCTCCTAGGACACATTGGCATATGGGTCGCGTAGAGGAGGAACCGAATATTCGGGTCTTGATGGATTGCAAATTCATACCCGAAGTGTTGGGATGCTTAAGTATGGCGGGCAATGTTCTATATATAAAATCAACAAAGATGGTTTAGTATGCATCTTAGGAGAAAAGACTAGAAATAGTGTCTTTGCTTGTCTATCTCAAAACCTAAAATCTGGGGACAAAAGATGCTACTCCATTAGGCATGAGATATTTGTTTCAGGAACTTTTAAGGACAAGTTTTGTCGCTCAATAGCAAGTGGAAGTCTAATATCTATGGGAGCCAGTGGGAGTAAAACCTGATGTTGGCGCTAGCATACAATCTGTAATGATGGGAACTCAGCATGGTGATGATGGAGTACCTGGCATAATTCGTTACTCTTCCTATTTCCGATAGGAGTTGTCGTAAGGCCGGATAGATATATGTTTTATATGTAGAGGAAGATAACTCGATGATGGATTAGTTGAATTCATCGACTATTGGAAGTCGTAGTGGGCCTAGTGTCTACTAGGAGGAGAGAGGTAATGAGAATGGGATACAATCCATGTAGGATATTCAAGTATTGGACTTGGTTGATCCGATGACTTGGTGTAAATCTAAGGGTATGCATGGATTGAGATGTAGACAACTTCAAATGCTGACCGGTGGTAAAAATTCTAATATGATTGACCATGAGGACGGTATCATAAAAGAAAAATTTTCCTTTATGTTGAAGTCTACTTGGATGACTTATGGTGTATCACTACCTTTTCTTGATTGTGAAGGTATGATAGTGAAATGAAAAGACTCTATTCTTTTATAGGAATTTTGAGGAAGTGTTTTAATACTCTCCGAGAGTCTTGTACATTATTAGTATCCTCGTAAAGTCTACAAGCCCAAGAAATCTATCCATTGACTTGAACTTCAAATACCAACTAATGATAAATGTTCTGTTATGATTGACCATGATGATGGTATCATAAGGAAATTTTCCTAGTGGTTATGTTGAAGGTTACTCGGATACATGTGTTTATCACTGCAATGTAAAGATCTTGTTCCTTCATGGGAATTTTGAGGAAGGGTGTTTTAACACTTTCCGAAAGTCTTGTACTTTGAAAGTATCCTCGTAGACTTGGATAAATATCGCAAGGTTGTAATCTTCACTTTAATGAGGAAATTTGAGTTTTCGAAAAGGGAAGATTAAACTTGGATGTATGCCAGAGCTAGTGGGAGCGCTTACGTTCCAAATAATGTGTATCCATGATATACTTCTTATTACGGATAATATCCTAATTTGGCGGTTTATAAAACTGGGGTTAAGGAATTATTGCTTTATAAGAAGAATTGGGAGGATACGAACGTGGATTTTTCGGAGTGAAAAACTAAGAGAATGACATTGAAACATGATGGACTAGTGTGTTAATTAATTAGCAACTTGGTTTATCACATGGTTTCTTTTCTCTCAATTTTGACATACTTGGAAGAAATCTTGGTACATTGTTCTTCAAGTTGATGTTCGGTGGTAACAAGGAAATTTGAGTAATATATTACTCTTGGTGAATTGTTATTGTTGTGTTGTTAAGTGGAGCGTTATCGACTACAATGGTTCTTTAAGCATCATTGACTCTAATTGGGTTCTTTTGATAAAATAAGAGTATGATGGCTTATATGAACCATAGTCTTATGCATTGTGACTCCATTTGGTTCCTTGGAACAATGAGAGCACGAAGGCTTGGACAAAGGACCATGATCTTGCCGGCGCACACTTTATAAGTGTTTGGTCGAGAGAAGATATGGTGATTGTTAGAGTACGCATGGATGTCACTTTGTGAATCCGCTTACTAAGTTTTAGTTGTGAGCTAGTGATGAGTTTTCATACTAGGCTTGCATACACTTGGTTTACAAGTGGCTTTAGCTTGGGTTTGTTTAGTTGAATTTGATATGTTTTGAGTTAGGAACATTAAAGCAATAATGTGCTTTGATTGTATCGATTATCAAATGGAGATTTGATAATGCGCGCGGAGCAGGTACTTTCGTTAGCCTTTATTGTGTTCCATCTTAGCATGTTTAACTACTTCCTTGAATAAATTTATTTATTCTAAATGCTCCACGATCGGTCATTCTTCATTGGAAGGAAGAAGTGAATTAAGATCAAGGAAAGTGGTTGGTAAAGTATTCATAGTGGATTGAATACATGTTTTCGCAACACTAGCCTGTACTTGATAGTGATCAAGTAATTGGAGGACCCGCACCTGAGTTTACTTCATGGACATGATCACAAGTAAACCAGGATGATAATATTGTTTGTCCTACTAGAGATGAATTGGTTCTTGAATAATGATATGGTCTTGTTTAGATTGCTTTCTAACGCAGTTCGTAACTGGATGTTATAAGGGAAGTTTTCAGGCAAGGACATGTTGTTATGATGGAACGATGTAGTCAAAGGTATTCGTTCCTCTTTAGAGAGATATCCCTGGGCCCCTCATTGACTTAACTGATGACATCAAAATGCATGGCCGTGCTCATGTTGAATTGATAGTGGATCAATTTTGCAACTTGTTTTGTTCGTCATAGTTAGTCTAGATCGAGAAACATAATCATGGATGTTTTGGGGTTGATGATGTTCCATGACCTACATTCACAATGGATATCGTGAACGAAGGGATGAATAATCACTTATCTGTAGGACCATTCTTTATTGGTTGGTACTTGTCATGGGCGACATACCCTATGCTGACTTGGGGGCATAGATGCCTTGCTAGAGGCCACTCTATGTCGGTGTTACCTTTCGTGAGTGTGTCATGTTCAAGTGGGAGTTTGTTGGAATATGCCCACTGACACACACGAGTTGGTATCACTGCCGATGAGGCATAGGCCTATTGGGTCACACGCCAAGTATTGACTCCGACAACACCTTTGAACAAGAGAGAGAAAAATACCAAAATGGGTTTTGGTTAGGCCGGGCACGGCCGTGCCTTGTGAAGGTACGGGCGTGCCCTATGCCAAGTACGGGCCCAAGGCCGGCGTGCCGAGGGCGTACCCATTGGGGCCGGCACGGGCTTGCCTCGTGGAGGTACGCCCGTGCCTAATGCGAAAGCACGAGCCCAAGTCGGGCGTGACTTGGGTGTGCCCGTGGGCTGGCACGGGCGTGCCCTGTGAGGCACGGACGTGCCTCATGCTGAAACAACCTATTAAACTAGCTTTTTAAGACTAGTTTAATGGGGTATTCATGGACATTGATAGCCATTAATTCCTAAGTCGGTTATGGACGTTTTAGGCTTCGTTTTGGATTCTATATAAGTCCAAATATGCTTATGGAACTTGGTTGGTTGAATTCTTGACATATCAACTTGTAGCTCTAAGTTGGTTCATATTCTCTCTCAATACACACATTTGGAAGATAGATTGGCACATCGATCTTCTAGTGGTGTTAGGCTCAAGTCAGTGGTGCTTTTGGCGGTGTCCAAGCAAAGCTAGCACGGTGGGAGTCTAATACACTTGGTGTGGACACCGATAGAGGTGCACTATTTTGTGTACGCGTCTTTCTAAGGCTTCAAGGAGAAGCTACATGTATGGTATACTTTCTCCCTATTGTTTCTTTTTGAGTTGCATTGCTATTGTTTTAGAGTGTGGTCCATTGGGTGGTGTGATTGGTGGCATAAAATCCAAAAGTGTTTTATACTCGTTTTGTTTCCGCTACGTTTTCTAGATGCCACCAAAACCCAACAAAGACTGAAAACGGTGATGTGGTACTGACTTGGTCCAGAAGGTCAAATCTGTACACCATTGATCTAGCAGACCTGGAAGGAAAACAGTCAGTATGTCTTCTGTCCAAGGCCTCATCGGAACTTACATGGATATGGCATTGCAAACTATCTCACCTAAACTGTAAAAACTATCAACAAACTGGTCAATGGTGATTTAGATCGCCGATTGCCCAAGCTGAAGTTCGAAAAGGAACACCTATGTGAACACTGTGAGAGGGGTAAAATGAAAAGGGCATCTCACAAAATCAAACAGGTGTCCAGCACAAAAGCACCTCTCCAACTGTTGCACATGGACTTATGTGGGCCGATGAGGGTTCAGTCTCGGAATGGGAAGAAGTACATTCTCGTAATAGTTGATGACTATTCGAGATACACATGGGTCAAGTTTTTGAGAATGAAGGATAAAGCTCCAGCTACAATTATCTCGTTCCTCAAGCAGGTGCAGAATCAATCGCAAGGAAAAGTTGGTACCATCCGGACCGATAATGGCACCGAATTCAAGAACAAAGTCTTGGATTCTTTTCTTGACTCAGTGGGAATCATGAATCAATTCTCTGCAGCATATACTCCGGAACCAAATGGAGTTGTCGAACGAAGAAATCGAACGCTTGTAGAAGCAGCTCGAACCATGTTGTCCTATGCTGATTTACCACCTTCCTATTGGGCAGAAGTGGTCAACACAGCATGCTACACCCAAAACCGAACAATTTTACACCGTCGCTTTAACAAAACTCCCTATGAACTGGCAAATGGCAGAGTGCCCAATATTAAACACTTTCACATGTTTGGTAATCGGTGCTTTGTCCTTAATGAAAAGGATAAGCTAGGAAAATTCGATCCCAAAGCAGATGAGGGAATTTTCTTAGGTTATTCTTCTGAGTCTAAAGTGTTTCGCGTGTTAAATAAATGAACAAATGTTGTGATTGAAAGTATTTATGTGACCTTTGATGATACTTTAACCACCACATCTTTATCACATGAGTCACCTTCAACCGTTTCTGAACACATCAGTTCAGGACCGGGACTTAATCGACAAGAAACAAATATAACACACGCAAATGAATCTTCAGATTTAAACTATATATTTGATTTCTTAGATGATGATGACTCTGGAACTAATTGTGTACCTATCGACAGGCCTACATATGTCGTTTAGGAATCCCTTGAACTCACACAGCAAACAGCTACTGCATCTACATCAGGACCTGTTAATTCATCTGCTGGCCCATTCCTTGTTTTGGGTGAACGGTACACTGCATCCAACTCAACAGTGAACACTGTTGACGATGCTGACATTGAGGACAATGAGAACACTACACCTCAGTCCATCCCAGAGTCATCTACTCCTGAGGGTCAAACATCTATTCAACAACTGGATGAATTCTTCCCTCAGGATGCTAGTGATGAAATAGCTGATAACCCCCATCTCCATATCACCAAGTGGACTGATGCACATCTTGAAACGCAAATTATCGGAGACAAAGATGCCGGCGTTCAAACCAGATCTGCCACAGCAAATGAGTGTCAGTTCTCCAGCTTTCTTAGTTTGATAGAACCAACACGAACTGCTGATGCCCTGCAGGACCCAGACTGGATTCTTGCTATGCGAGAGGAGTTAGATCAGTTCACGCGTTTAAAGGTTTGAAGACTAGTGCCCCGACCCAACGACAAGACAATTGTTGGCACCAAGTGGGTCTTCAAGAACAAGAAAGATTCCGACGGTGTGGTGATTCGAAACAGAGCCAGACTGGTAGCAAAAGGATACAACCAGCAGGAGGGTATTGATTATGATGAAACCTTCGCTCTTGTTGCCCGTATTGAAGCCATCCGAGTATTTCTTGCGTACGCTTCTTACCGGGACTTCAAGGTATATGTATCTCAACCAGAAGGATTTGTTGATCCCAAAAGACCACACGATGTCTAAATACTTGATAAGGCCCTCTACGGACTCAAACAGGCTCCACGGGCTTGGTATGATGTTCTATCGGCCTATCTGGTTTGTGAAGGCTACTCAAAGGGACGAATCGACACCACCATCTTCACAAAGAAAATTAGGGATGACTATATCTTAGTCCAGATATATGTAGATGATATTATCTTTGGCTCTACGAACCCACAGTACAGTCTAGAGTTTTCAAAACTAATGGCGAGCAACTTTGAAATGAGCATGATGGGAGAAATGAATTTCTTCCTCGGCTTACAAGTCAAACAACTTTCCAATGGCATTTTTATAAATTAGTCTAAATATATTAACGGTTTATTAAGAAAGTATGAAATGTCGGACTGCTCGTCCAAATCCACCCACATGTCTTCCAAAACCAAGTTGTCTGCTGATCCTACGGAAAGGCAGTTGACTTGAAAACCAAGTTGTCTTCCAGACATAATGTTTTCTACCTGTCTCTGTGCTTGTTTTCAGGTAAATCCAAAAGAATCACATCTACTTGCCGTGAAACGTATCCTCAAATACCTGAAAGGACCCCTGACCTTGGTCTGTGGTATCCCCGTGACTCATCATTCGAATTGCTTGCGTACTCAGACTCGGACTATGCCGGGTGTATGTTGGATAGGAAAAGCACGTAAGGGAGTGCACACTTCTTGGGAGATTGCTTGGTCTGCTGGAGTTCAAAGAAACAAAACTGTTTGTCTATATCAACCGCTAAAGCTGAATTTGTGGCTGCTGCCAGTTGCTGTTCTCAGAGCCCGTGGATGTGGACTCAACTGCGGGACTTTGGTCTTACCTACTATAAGATTCCACTGCTGTGTGATTCTTAGAGTGCAATTGCCATTTCCTACAACCCTGTCCATCACTCTAAAACCAAGCATATTGATATCAGGTATCATTTCTTGAAAAACAATGTCGAAAAGGGTCTGATCGAACTACAGTACGTTCCTACTGATAATCAACTGGCTGATAAGTTCACTAAACCACTGGACGAAGCCCGATTTTCTTTTCTGGTATCCAAGATTGGAAAGCTAAATCTCAAGCTGTAATTCATTATTGTTTTCCTTTCTTGAACAGATTTACGCGTTGTTTTTGTTCTCTTTGCAGCTATACAGATGCTACTGTCTAGGAGGAGCAATGCGGTTCACTAGTTAACACAAATGCTTTCGGTGCATTCGTGTAGGGGGAGAAATGTTCAGAATTCATCTTCTCAGATGATTCTTTGTCAGATGTTTATTTTATGTTTTTTTAAATGGAGTAGAAAACAACAAAAAGAAAGAATTATTTTGTCTTTTAAATGAAGTAGAAAACAACAAAAAGAAAGAATAATCAATTTAGGACTTAAATAATGCTAAATTCAAAGTCTTGGGCTTAAATAGAATAGAGTGGGCCAACCATCAAATTTGGGCCAAACCGGGTCGATCCGACAGTCGGATAAAAGCCCCGACCCATCCGAATGTCGGATAGTCTATAAATAGAACTATCCAACCTTTCTTTCCTCTCACGCTTCCAAAACATTCAAATCTTTTCAAAAAGGCGAAACTTGTTCATCTTCTTGCTCTCTCAAACTGCTCTCGATCGAACCTCATTTCTAGTGAAAACTTTGTGTTGTTTAAACACTAAACTAAAAGTTAAGATCATTAGAACATGAAATCTCGAAACATATTCACATTGAGAGTGAGAAATCAAGATTTTGTTGTTTATAACCCCTGTTATCGAACAGTTGGGTTCTTCTGTGTTTTTTAATCAAAAACACCCTAAATGCTGTTAGTTGTTGTGCTTGAAGGGCATTTAGTACCATTTGGATGTTTGCGAACACTCTGGAACCAAAATGACATTTGAAATCTCAATGGCTCGAAACAAATGGAAATTTTTTTAAGTTCTCGGGCACTGTTCTTCGTTTTGAAGAACAGGGTTTCTTCGAAGGATGAAATTGCAACGTTTAGAGGGTGTTTGGGTAGAATTGCATGCACACCGTTGTTTTGGGGTGAAATCCGAGTCTATTGGTATAAAACATGAGTCCACAAGTTTACATTTAGTCAAAATCGTGTTGGGACTTAGTATGAACAGACTGAATGTTCATATAAGTCAGATGAAGAGAAGTTTGATTCATCCGACAGTCGGAAGAATTTGGTCTATCCGACTTTCGGATGATCTTTACCCTATGCGACTTTCGAATAAGGAAAATTACACCATGCAACTTTCGTGGCTCTAAAACTATGAAAAGACTAAGTTTTGAGTCATCCGACTTTCGCATGACTAGAGGCCATCCGACTTTCGCATGACTTGAAGCCATTCGACTTTCGCATGACTTGAGGCCATCCGACTTTCATCCAATCTGTGCTATTCGACTTTCAAATGTTTTAAGTCCATCCGACTTTCGCATGATTGTTAAATTCATGCGACTTTCAAGTTCAAAAATTCCATGCGACTTTCATGTGACATGAATTCATGCGACTTTCAACATCAAACTTTCATGCGACTTTCAAGTCCAACTTTTTCATGCGACTTTTGATGAACGGTCGGATTTCATGAAAATCCGATAGTGTTGAACTTAGGGGATTTCATTTTATCCAATTTTGAAATTAATATGGTTAAACAATCGGATTTCATTCTCTCGGATTTTGTATCTTATGTCCGATTTTACTTCATGCGACTTTTAAAGAAAACATTCATCCGACTTTTCACACTTATGCAAATTTCAACATGGATCCAAACTGTTTTAATCAAGAGTCAAATGTCAAGGTCAAAGTCAAAGCCCAACATTCACATGTGTATTGAAATCCAAAACACATATTCCTTCATATATTCACATGTGCATCCAATACTATTTGTTTCTCTTGTACTAATCTGATCTAGATTATCTGTGAAAGATGGTTGCCAACCAACCCCTCCCCGAGGAAAGCCTAGTCCCCGCTGCTGACAGGATTGAAACACTGAGCAACAACATGTACTTTGATTTGGAGACAGATACTAAAATCCCTATAATCTCAGAAATCATCCGTGCCCATTCTCTTCGCCAGACCATCACTGAAAACCCAAACACATCACCCACCCATGTACCTGAACTCTACTTGCAACAACTGTGGTACACCTTTACAGAGGTGTCACTCGCTTGGGACACAAATGCCTCCGTGGCAGAATTAAGAATGTCCGCACAACTCTTTCCACTGTTAGACTGAGAAACATACTGGACTTACCCGCTGCTGATCACTCTCCTGACAAGGCTGACTTTGACGAAAACCCTGGGGTTGATGCGGTACTTGACCTAGTCAGAGGTCTTGGGTATAATGGGGAGCTGAACCAGATTCATCAATTCCGACGAACAAACCTTGCGCCTCTGTGGTAGACGCTTGCTACTATCATCTCTCGTACCCTTACTAGCATTCACAGGGGTACAGATGGCGGATCTTACTACTCTCTACTGCTGTTGGCTGGTGTTGCTTACAACCGCCATCTAGACTATGCCACAATCATTTTGGAGGAAATTGTTCGAATGGTCAAGGAGAAGGACACCACCCGCCAGAAAACTTTCATACCCTTCAAATGATTCCTTACCATCTTCATCGCACCGATCTGGAAACCTACCACACCATTCCCAGGAGACTCAACAACCCGCAAGTCCAAGTACAACACATAACCATATTTCTACGGATCAGAGACCTACCCAACACAGTTGCCATGCCTGTACCTGTTGCCCCTTCTAATCCTAAATCAAGAGAGTGAGGTTGTGCGTGAGTATATGAGGAAGAATAGGATCGCTCCTCTGGCGCAACCAGAGCCGGTTGTGCCGGCCCTAAGAGCAGTAGCACCAGGTGAGGGTCCTAGCGGTCTTAGGGCTCGGGTGCGTAGGGGTGCCCCGAGCAGGGTTGTGCTTGAAAGGGAACAATCAGAAGAGAGCGGTGGTGGAAGTGGTGAGGGAGGATAGATACAAGAGAGCGAGGGAGTTGTGATCAGTGACTCTGAGGCCTCCACCCATGCCAAATCAACGAGTAAGTCCTCAACAGAAAGGACTCAAACAAAATCATCCTCCTCCGGGCAGTCAATCTCTTTTGGCCCACGCCCTCCCCTGTCCGTGCTAAATCCACTGGCACGCGACAAGTATCTGATCATTAAGAGGACATCCATCACGACCTGTCTGACATATCTGCCACCTTTGGTGATGTACCTTTAATGGAAAGAGAAGATGCAGAAATAGATGTTGTGGTTAGTGATAGTGAGGGTGAGGAAGAAAAGAAAGAGGGTGAGAGTACCCCCAGACCCAGAAAGCCGGGAAGCCTCATCTACTACCGGTCGGGACACTGTTCCGGCTGGTATTGAAACCGACACTGGCATCCCACCAGTGCATGCACCTCACCCCATCAGCCACTCTGCTTCCACTCAACTGGAAGTAGTTTCATTGCACGGGGAATCATCACATACGCAGTCGGCAACTCATTCAGAGTTTGCTAGCTTTGAAATCAGTGGACTGCCTCCCCCGTCCACATCTTCATTTCATGCACAATCGAGTCTAGCGCCAATCTTAATAGGTTTCCAATCTTTCGCTAGGACACGATCACCACTAGCACGTCTTCGTGACGCTGCCGGAACGCCCGTAGCGGCCTCTACTGCAGAGGTAACGCGAGGATCGAGCAGAAGTCCCTCCAGTGCTACTGTTCTGCCAACACTGCATGGGTCTAAAAGACCTATGCCAACCGAGCCTCTTAGTGAGGTCGGGGTTACACCGGAACTACGATCCTTTATGGATTCCATGTTCTCGTCTCTTGACTCGGGCTTGAGGGAGTATGTGAACACACAACTCCACACTAAAATCAGTTCCCTCAGAGCCCAAATCCGTGCCCTGGAAAACCGACCACCCACTGTCATTGAGCGAGATTACTCAATCGATGAACTTAAGGACCTACTTCATGCCATGCTAAACAGTGTTGCCAATCCAACCACCGAACAATCCAACATACTTGCAGCACTACAACAACAACTCCAGCCCGCGTCCTCCAGCTCCACCACCTTCCAAGATTCAGTCCTACAAGCCTTAAATGCCCTAACCGCCACCGTATCAAGTATAAGCAAAAGGCTGGAAGTAGTGGAGGAGTCCTGCAAAGCTCAATCCGAATCTCGAAAGCATAGGCATGATGATCCTGAGGATCTAGGACATCATGAGGGGGAGAAGCGGCAGCGGCAATACATTGGGGCTCAAAGTACAGTACTTAGAATTGAAGTCGCCCCAGTATCGAAGCCGTCAGAGGTTCAAGGTGGCAGTGGTAGTGGGAGCAAACAACAACAACAACCAGCTGAGCCTATAATGGCAGAATTTGAATTTGAAGCTTGTCAAGGGGCAAAGTCAGAGACAGAAAGACTAGAAACTCCAACAGTCCAAATCCCAACAATCCAAATCCCGCAAATCCAAACACCTACAACAGAACCAGAATCTTCCCTTCCCGAATCTTCAACTGAAAAATCCAAAGGCAAAAGGCCAATTACTGAGGAAGAGGAAGAAACTCCACTCATCAATATATGCAAGGTCTTCACAACTGTAAACAGGGAGTTGCTTGACATTTTTCCACCAGAACAGGGGCAATTCAATATCGCGTCCATCGATCTTATAAGTCAGCAGCAACCTCAAAGATCTGAGCAGCAAGAGGGTGAGTGGCCGGTACCTGCAACCTATCATGGAGGACCTAAACCCTTGGCCACTCACGAAAGAATCATAGTAGAAAGGCCAAATATCAGAAATATCAGGCCAAGGGAAGCACTTGCAAAAGACCAACCTCGCTGGCCTACTCAATGGCTGAATACTCCTTATCAGGAAGAAAGAATTCCGGAAATCTTCTCAGAGGTGGTCAGAGAGGATGACGATCTATATGTACTGAACTCATAAGAGCATGAAAATTCTATCCGATTCGCTGCCACCTTCCATACAAGCGAAAAACAACAAGTGGCCTCCAAATATCCAATTGTCAAGATCGAGTTCGTGTACTTGCATAACTTCCTCAACTACTCAACGGTTCACTTTCACGTCACCAGAGCAGATGGGAAAAGGTATACATTTCACGAGGTCGAGCTTAGATTTCTGAATTTGGGGGATATAACTCATATGGAAGATGAGCTGGCCTGTAAGATTGAAAAGAATCGGGAGGAACAAAGAGCACTCCAAGTTCTTAGAGACTTCATGCGAAAGAAGATCCTCCTATGCAGAACCCACGATCTACAGCTAGGTGCTGAGGCTGATCTTGCAAAGATAAACCTTAAAAGGCCAAACCAACAACATTCTAAGCTAGATAAACACAGAAAATACACCATCATTGAAAAATTTGATGAGGATTATGAAGGAGCCGATGGATTTGTCATGTCAAACCTTAACGGCGGCAAAGCATTCCTTCAACTCTCGGAGCTCAGTGCATATTCTGACGGAACGCTTCAAAGGTGCATATCTAAATTCCGCAGAATGTGCTTCAACAACCGACACTTGCCAGATCAATCAGAGTTGGTAAAAATGACCAGAATTGCAGATCAGCTGGAGGATAAGATCCAAGAAAGAAAGGCCATAAGGAACTAGGAAAGGGTCCTAGGTCAGAGAAGCAAATGAACTATACCCGCTTCAGCACAAGGGAACAAAAGGGGGAGAATGTTAGATATTAATTAGTTTGTTAGCCTTGTGGTCTTTTGTTATATGTAATTTATATTTACTAGACTAGTTAGTATTATGGGCTTGGCCCACTTTCCTTATGTAATTCTTAGACTAGTTTAGTTATTTAGTTTTGGGCTCATGTGGCTTTTAGGCCCATGAGGCTTGTGTATTTATAGCCTTGCAAACCTAGTTTGCAAGGCAACCTTTGCCATTTGTATTCTCTATACTCATACGTTCAAAGCAATATACAAGAGAGAATCTTCAAGTTACATGCAAAGTGTTCATACTTGTTCATACTAAACTTCATCATCTTTACTTCAAGTATTCATTGTTACTCATCTTCTTCACAATCAAAGGACTTTCATGGAGAAGCGACCAGTTCCGAATATTAGGGTAGTATATGATTACCCTGAAGTCTTTCTAGATGAATTACTGGGTTTACCTCCGGTAAGAGACGTCGAATATAAAATCGAGCTTATTCCTGGAGCTACACCTGTAGCTAGATCTCCGTATCGTCTCGCTCCTTCTGAAATTCGTGAGATGATGACTCAAATCCAGGAGTTACTTGAAAAAGGTTTCATTCGTCCCAGTTCCTCACCTTGGGGAGCTCCTGTGCTATTCGTTAAAAAGAAGGATGGAACCATGCGAATGTGTATCAATTACAGGGAGCTACTTATTTTTCTAAGATCGATCTTCGTTCAGGGTATCATCAAGTACGAGTTCATTAAAAAGATATTCCGAAAACTGCCTTTCGAACTCGCTAGGGTCATTACGAATTTTTAGTTATGTCATTCGGTTTAACCAATGCTCTTGCTATCTACATGGATCTAATGAATCGCGTTTGCCGACCCTTTCTTGATAGATATGTGATTGTTTTTATCGATGATATTCTTGTCTACTTGAAGACTGAAGCGGATCACGAGCTTCATCTTCGTCAGGTTCTCAAGACTCTCAAACGGGAACAATTGTACGTGTAACGTCCCAAAAATTTTTTTTTTTGCAAGACACGCATAAATATAACATCATTTCATATCAGAGTAAGTGCGGAAGTATCAAAGACATTACGAGTTAATTACAATATCCCAAATTTAAATTCTACATTAGTTCAACTTGAAATAAGTTTAGAAACAAGTGGGTTTCTTTTTACTGCGAGTTGTCGTCACTGTCCTGGAGCTCTACCATGCTCCAGACCTGAAAGATACGAAATTAACAACGGTAAGCGCGAAGCTTAGTGAATAAGTTACTGCAACCTACGACAATTCACAATAATCACAATCATGCACTTTCTACCCGCCACCAAAGTGGTCGGTCATATCTACCCGATGCCAAAGCATACGGTCATGCTACCCGCCGCTGCAGCGGATGGTCATAACTATCCTTTGCCGAAGCAGACGGTCATAACTACCCGCTGCCGAAGCAGACGGTCATAACTATCCGCTGCCGAAGCAGACGGTCATAACTACCCGCTACCGAAGCAGACAGTCATACTACCCGATGCCGAAGCAGACGGTCATCAAACATTCACATTCTCTACTGGTTTGGTGTGCAAGTAAGAATACTCACCTGGCAGTTGTCCTTGTCACTTGGTTCTCACTGAACCTTACTTCTTTACTCTAAACGTTAACTGTCACCTGATCCAAGTCTGACAAATCAGTACCGGGCATTAACCTGGCTTACTAACGCAACTTCTACAAGTTGGATAGGCATAAATATAGGTTCACATAACAGGTAACAGTAAGGGATGCATATAACATCAAAGTCCACAAAACTGGGGACGCGTCGCGTCCCACAAGCTGACGCGTCGCGTCGAGGTAAGCATCGGATTTCACAATCCGGATCACAACTTTCGGATTTCAAAGTCCAGGCCTCAACTGTCGGATTTCAAAATCTGGGCCCTAATTGTCGGATTTCAAAATCCGGGCCTCAACTGTCAGATTCCATAATCCAACTTCAAACTATCGGATTTCATAATCTGGGCCCCAACTGTCGGATTTGGGGCCTAGGGTCGCATGAATCATAAAAGTCGCATGGAACCAAAACTATAAGTTGCATGGGCTACTATCCGAAAGTTGCATCAGCAAACATTCTAAAAGTGGCATGGCATGAGAAAGTCGCATGGCACACATTCTAAAAGTCGCATGGCATAAGAAAGTCACATGGCTCACATTATAAAAGTCGCATGGCATAAGAAAGTCACATGGCACACATTCTAAAAGTCGCATGGCACACATTCTAAAAGTCGCATGGCATAACAAGTAAGTCGCATGAGCATTATGAAAGTCGCATGAGCATTGTAAAGGTCGCATGGAACATCAATAAAGTCGCATGGAACATCCAGAAGGTCGCATGGGGCATTATCTTCTTCATCAGTTTGATATTTACTAAAACCCAAACTCCATAGCCAAAATCCAACTCTTTCAAAACTTAACCAAATCACTTTATTTTTGTTTCAAAACATTTCTTCATTCATTTAAACACTTCTTTCAAGATTTAACTACATTCTATTAAGTATCAAGAATCATATCTCAAATTCTCTCTCACTAGTTCTTCATAAACCCACAACCTCAAAACCCAAACTAAAAACTCATGCTAGCATCACTCAAACAAGATAAAATTGATAACTGCACTACCACAATGAGATTGGATTCATTACCTGATGATTTTCTTGCAACTCTTAGCTCCAAAATGAGTCTAGCTTCTTCCTCTTCCTTTGCTCCTTCGAATGCAGCTTCAGAGAACACACACTTTCTTTCTCTCTTCAATGGAACAGTGATCTGATTGTAAATGTGGGAGGTTGTGCCCTAGCTCCATATTTATACTCATGTGTGGCTTTACTTGTGGGCCTAAGGCCATCCCACTACCTCAAGCCCAAATTCCAATTAACTTTTCTTACTGGATCGATATATATATATATATATATATATATATATATATTGTTGGGGAGATAATCACTTCACCCTAATAATCAACTCTGTCTATCCTAAAACATAGAATTTGATGATAACCAAACCCTACATTCAGTATGACTTAGAATTCAAACATGTGTTGTTTGAATCAGTTTATGTAAAAATATGATAAGTATGGAACCATCAGCAACAGATCCTACTCAATGTATCAGCCAAGGGATATCAGCCAAGGAGCATCAGATGAAGAAAACAAGTAAAGAAGACCATCAGCTGAGGAAAATAAGCCATCAGCTGAGTGAAAAAGTTGATCAGCTGAGGAAAATACTCCATCAGCTGAGTAAAGAAATTGATCAGCTGAGTGCCTACTTCATCAGCTGAGTGAACAAATGGATCAACTGAGGCCCAGAGCATCAGCTAAGTAAGTCTTCCTTTACACAAGTCATCTCCCCTCATAAACTGATGTATTTGAATGATCAACTGAGCACTCTTGATCAACTGATCATACAAATACATGAGCTTAGGCTCTCCTAAGCTTACTATTGATCAGCTGAGGATCTATATGATCAGCTGAGCAATATGTATCAACTGAGTCCTAGCAAAAAGTGATCAACTGATATATTTTGTCAACTGAGTAGTGAATATCAGAGTTCCTAGTACAATCTATTAGCTGAGTCGTGCAAAATGTCAAATCCACTCTATCTTTTTAGATTGTAAGTCATAAGTAAAAGGCAGAACATATGTTGTTCTATTATGTCTTAGATCTTTGTTTGTAAAAGTAAAAATGCACTTTTTGGATCAAGTATGAGAAAAAAAGGTTTTGATCTTATCATCTGGAAAAGGATAATGATACCTCAAACAGACGAAGATATTGAAGCTTTGTTCAAACAACTAAGTATGGTTGGCAATCCCGTACTTGGTAAAGTCAAATCAAACAGAAGCATGGTGTTGATTAAAGTACAAGCATGGAAAGGGAAAGAAACTTCTACATGACAATAGATGTGGGTTTTAATATTTTATATTGTGAATGGGTTGCACTTTTGCAGAAAAATACAATTACTTTTATCAAACATTTGATTAAAGTAACTTTACTTTTCACCCACTACTTTTACAATTAAAATATTATATTTCCACATCCTCTTTGTCTCTTACCTTCATGCAACCGAATTCACCAAGATTTCTATATATACTCATGCATGGTGGACATGCAACCACAACAACACAGTGAAGTCTCTACTCCACAGAAAGAAAATCTCATCAGTTGAGAAATTCGTAGAGTTTAAGCATTGTGTAGAATCAAACTTGTTCATGTGTTGAACACTCTATATACATTAGTTGTTTTAGAGTTAGCTTGTCTATGTGTTAGACAAATAGATTGCCACCTTTTATCGTACTTAGAATTTCCGCTTCTAGTACATGTAATTCTTGATTCAATATCAATAAGAATTATATAAAAGTATATCAGTGTGTCTTTAAATTTTTAAAAGCTAAAGTTTGTATTCAAACCCCCTTCTACAAACATTTGTTTTTGTGTACTCAATCTGGGACTAACAACTGGTATTAGAGCAGGTTAGATAATCAATATCTAGATCTGTTTTGCTTACTCTACAACTGCTTCTACCCCTCTCAATATGGCCTCATCAGCAAACAACATGAATATCTCAAACACTAGGTCCTTAACAAGATGTCCCATGTTTGATGCAGAAAATTTCTCCATGTGGAAAAGTAGAGGACATCTTTTACAATCCACCCTCAATATCCAAATGCTTGAAATAGTCACTGATGGTCCTTATGTTCCAACATCAGTGTTATCCATTCCATCAGAATCTGAAGGTCAAACCTCTACAATAGAAAGAATCATAACCAAACCCATGCATCTGTGGACAGATGAAGATAAGGGGTTGGTTAGCCTAGATGTTAAGGCTAGATCAGCTCTTGTCTCTACACTACCTAATAAAATCTATCATCAAGTGCTTAACTGTTCTTCTGCTAAAGAGATGTTAGATACACTCACAGTTGCATATGAAGGGACTGAAGTGGTGAAGGAGAACAAGAAGCTCCTCCTCAACAGAGAGTATGAATTCTTCTTTGCTCAGAAAGGTGAGAGTCTTACACAGACATACACCAGGTTCAACTGCCTAGTTAATGACTTGAAAAGGGCAGACATAACCAAGAGCAACTTTGTTTTAGTGAACAAGTTTCTAGACTCCCTCCCTAAAACATGGGATCACTTTGTCACTGTTCTAAGACATAGTGAGAAGATTAAGGGAATGTCTCTGGTTGCTCTCTATGATAACTTACTAAACCATGAGCAATCAGTCAAACAAAGGAAGTTGTCATCCAAGGAGATGACGGAGGTCGTGAAAGCTGCACCAGCTGCCCTTGTATCAAGAGATACAAAGATAAGAAGCTTTGCAGCTATTGATTCTGGTTCTAATGAAGAAGGAGATGAAGAGGAGAGTGCTGGAGAAAGTGATAAGGAGAATGATTGTGAGGAAAGTAATCTGGAGGAGTTGGTTGAAGGTGTAGCAATGCTGGTTAAGAAGTTCAGACCTTTCAAGAAGGGAAAGGGTGTCAAGAGGTTCAGCAAGAGGTCATCAAAGTTTGTCAAGCCCAAATCCACATTTGATGCCTCTACAGCAGAGTGTTATAAGTATGGCAAGATTGGCCACATAGCCAGTGACTGTAAGTCCAAATATAACATTGGTTCTTCATCTGTACAAAAGCAGGAGGGCAAAATTGACTATGAAGCCAAGTATAAGAAACTCCTTAATGCTGTCCTTGACAAGAAGAAGAAGAAGAAAGCCCAGGGCCAAGTTCTTGTTGCTGAAGAAGAAGATTGGGCAGAAGAAGATCTCTCCTCAGATGAAGATGAGGTGATCTCTACTAAAGCTTGTTCAACTACCAACTGGGATCCTTCTTCTATGTATCAGGTTGGAAAATTTATTAACTATGATGATAATGAGAAGAATGCTATGTTTGATTACTTGTGTATTAATTTCCAGTCCGCTATTCAAAGAGAGAAGAAGCTAAAACTAGAAGTAGAATCACCAAAGGCAAAAGTGTGTTCAAAAATAAGTTTGTTAGAAGCAAGAGTTCCCACTCAAAAGAATCAATTATTCCTTCTGTTGAATCATCCTCTAGTTAGATTTCAGAATGTAAAAATACTAATAACATAAAGTCAAAGGATGTGAGTAAAGGAAAGGTATCATTAGTTGAAACCACAGAGACATTATGTTGTCAAACCTTGAAAACAGATGACTTAAATCTTAGCTTTTCACAAACTAAAGAATCATTAGCTAATACTACTCCATCAACTGATAGGTTAGTAGATAAGAAATGCTCAGCTGATAACCAGTCAGCTGATCATAGCTCGTCTTCTAAACAATCAGTTGATCTAGAAGTAATCAACTCTCTTTCATTAGAAGAAACTGTGAGTAAAAAGAATGATGTTCACATTGTTCCCATTTCTGCCACTCCAAAGATTGGTCAAAAACTTTCCAAAAACATAGATCAATCTAAGGTGCCTGTAAATAAAGACCTAAAAAATTTACAGGATAAGCTTCATAAGCTGAATAGTCAAGTTAGTCAAATGATGACTGATAAGAAATCTCATAGGCATTCAAACCATGTTGTTCAATGCTCTAAGGCCACAAAATCTCAAAAATGTTATAAATGTGGAAACAAAGAGCATAAGGCATTTGAATGTTCTTTAGAAAAGAATTCAAGACAGCGGACTTGTGATGATAACATAGTCATTCCTCTCATACATAAGAAACCTGAGATGAAATGGAAAGCTAGGTGCATTCCACAGGGATCCACTAAGTTGTGGATTCCTACTTGTGTCACTAACTCTTCTTTCATTCAAATCTGTGCAGGGTGTTGGTTCTTGGTTTCTTGACAGTGGATGTTCAAGAACCATGACAGGTAACAAGGCTTTGCTCAGTAACTACAAGAAAGAGAAAGGTCCTAGGATGACCTTTGGTGACAACAACCATGGGCAAACAAAAGGCTATGGTGAACTTCATAATGGGAACCTCAAACTGTCCAAAGTTTCATATGTCAAAGGGCTGAAATATAATCTCATAAGCATAAGTCAATTGTGTGATGGAGATAATGAAGTCCACTTCACAAAGACATGAGGCTCCATCATAAATAAAGAAGGTAATACAGTGTTTAGTGCCAAGAGAACCAAGGATGTGTATACACTTGACATGTCCTCGGGTGACCCTTCAAAGGAAACATGTTTGTACTCCAAGAATAATGAGGATACAAATTGGTTGTGGCACAAGAGGCTTTCCCACCTTAATTTCTTAAATATAAACAAGTTGAGCAAGGGTGAACTAGTGTCAGGACTACCTTCTCTGACTTATCTTAAGCCTAAACCTTGCACTGCTTGTGAGAAGGGAAAGCAGCATAAGACATCATTTCCATCTAAGCAGGCCTTCTCAATTACAGAACCTTTCTACATGTTGCACATGGATCTCTTTGGTCCTGTTGCAACTGCTAGTATTGGTAGAAGTAAGTATGCTCTTGTATTGGTTGATGAATTCTCAAGATACACTTGGGTTTTCTTTATTAAAGCAAAGAGTGAGGCTGCTCAAGAAATTGTTTGTTTTATCAAGAAGATGAAAGTGTTGAATGGCAATTTGGTGAGGAGTCTTAGAAGTGATCATGGAACTGAATTCAGAAATCAAACTCTGGAATCTTTCTGTGATGAGAAAAGGATATCTCAAAACTTTTCTGCTCCAAGAACCCCACAACAAAATGGTGTAGCTGAAAGAAGAAATAGAACATTGATTGAAGCTGCTAGAACCATGTTGTGTGAAAGTGGGTTACCATTTAATTTCTGGGCTGAGGCTGTAAGTTGTGCATGTTTCACATAGAACAAGTCCCTTATTATCAACAGGCACAACAAAACTCCATATGAAGTGCTCAAGGGAAGGAAGCCAAGCATCAGCTTTCTGCATATCTTTGGTTGTCAATGTTTCATACTCAATTAAAAAGATCAATTGCAGAAGTTTGCTACTAAAGCTGATGAAGGAGTGTTTATAGGTTACTCAGTGATTTCTAAAGCATACAAAGTATACAACCTCAGAACCAAAGTCATAGAAGAATCCATCAATGTAAGTTTCAATGAAAATGACTTTGTTGCTTCTTGTTCTTCTAATCATGTTTCAGGTGAAGAATTTAATGATCTTATGCAAACTGGAGAAGTTCCTTCAGAGCAAGTAGATCCCTCTCCACCAGCTGCTCATGATATAGATGAACCTGTTCCTATCCAAATTTTTAACCATGTACAACCATCCTCATCCAATCATATACCTCTACCGAATCATGTGGAAAATGACTCAACATCATTGGATTCCAATTCCATATCACTCATTCCCTCTTCAGTAGAGATACCCACAGATTGCAATAATGAAGTTATATCAGCCACTCGAAATGAATTCATTTCTACTGCTGATAGCCACCACATAACTTCTTCTCCCCAAATCCAAATGAATCCCAATTCCCAAGCAATCCAAAAAGCCTTCAAAGACCTCAAGCACCATCCTCATAATTTGGTGATAGGAAACATAGATGATCCAGTTAGAACAAGATCAAGAGCTTGCAACATCTGCTTGTATTCTGGATTTGTCTCAATGATTGAACCAAAGAAGGGTGATGAAGCTCTCAATGATCCCCATTGGGTGTTTGCCATGCAAGAGGAACTGGCAGAATTCAAAAGAAATAATGTACGGACTTTGGTACCCAAACCAAAGGATAAATCCATCATTGGAACAAAGTGGGTGTTCAGAAATAAGCTAGATGAAAATGGGCAAATCATAAGAAACAAAGCAAGGCTAGTGGCACAGGGGTATTGTCAAGAAGAAGGTAGTGATTTTGATGAAACCTTTGCCCCTGTTGCAAGATTGGAAGCTATCAGACTATTCCTAGCCTATGTTGCCTTCAAAAACTTCAAAGTATTCCAAATGGATGTGAAGAGTGCAGTTTTGAATGCAGATCTGAAAGAAGAGGTGTAAGTAAAACAACCTCTTAGTTTTGAGTATTCAAGCTTACCTGATCATGTTTACTTTCTAAACAAAGCTTTATAAGGTCTTAAGCAAGCTCCAAGAGCCTGGTAGTATACACTCTCTTCTTTTCTCATTAACAAAGGTTTTACAAGAGGATGCATTGATAGCACTTTATTTATTAGGAAGTACAAAGGTGATGTGATACTTGTGCAGATATATGTAGATGATATAATATTTGGGTCTAATAATTTGGAACCATGCAAAAAGTTTTCTAAACTCATGTCTGATAATTATCAGATGAGCATGATGGGTGAGTTAAACTATTTTCTTGGTTTGCAAATTAAACAAGAGGTTGATGGTATTTTCATTCATAAAACAAAGTATGTCAAAGATTTACTCAAGAAGTTTGATTTCGAAAACTGTTCTTCAATGAAAACACCTATGTCTACTTCTATCAAGTTAGGAAAGGACACTGATGGCAAATCAGTGAACATTACTACTTATAGAGGAATGATTGGGTCACTTTTATACCTCGCTGCAAGTAGACCAGATGTAATGTTTTCAACATGTCTCTGTGCAAGATATCAAGCAGATCCTAAGGAATCACATCTTGCTGCTGTTAAGAGAATATTCAGATATCTCAAAGGAACTCCTAATCTTGGTCTTTGGTACCCCAAAGACTCAGATTTTGAGTTAGTTGGATATTCTGATTCTGATTTTGTAGGATGTACATTAGACATAAAGAGTACTTCAGGTGGTTGTCAACTTCTAGGAGGAAGATTGATTAGTTAGTCTAGTAAGAAACAGAAGTTAGTGTCAACATCAACATCAACTGCAGAGGCAGAATACATTGCTGCAGGAAGCTGTTGTGCTCAAATTTTGTGGTTACAAAATCAACTACTTGACTATGATATGAAGTTTGAAGACACCTCAATTTTATGTGACAATACAAGTGCAATCTCCATCTCAAATAATCCAGTCATGCATTCAAAGACAAAGCATATTGAAATCAGACATCATTTTCTCAGAGATAATGTGCAAAAGAAGAAGGTAACTTTGCACTACATCAACATTGATTTACAACTTGCAGATTTATTCACAAAGCCATTAGATTAAGCAAGGTTCAACTTCCTAATATCCAAACTAGGTATGCTTAATTTTTAGTTTAGAATTGTGGTAATTTAGTTTGTGTTAATTTATAAGTGTTGAAAATTATAAGATACTTATCTAAGCATATCTAAGTCTTACTTAATTCATGTAAACTGAGTAACTGGTATCAGCTGATCAAATTTTCACTATCAGCTGATAGTTTTTCATCAGCTGATACCCCTCAGCTGATGCATTTCTATGATCAGCTGATGGTTCTACACTTAGTAAATTTTCACTTTTTACACTCATTTAATGCTTTTTAACCCTAGTTATTTACTCCGTTTGTCAGATTTCATTTAATAGCTAATTAATTTGTTTTCCGTTAGATCTTTTGTCAGTATCTAACGATCTCTATTAACTAACCTTCATAAATATCCCACTCTCTCTCATTCACCTTTACCTGTTTAAACTTTCTAAATTCCCTCTCTCTCTCTACAAAGAACTACCCTACCTTCTCTCTCGATACTCACTGTTCATCATCCCTACCAAACGGCCACCTATATTCCAGACCCGGCTGTTAACCCTGGTGAGAATGTTGCACCCAATCAACCAATGAATATCACTCCAAACAACATTCTACTCTGCACCACCATCCCTACCTCGCGAGAAAACCAAGGTTATGAACCAATGGTTCAGTTTCTTCAAGCTCATCCCTTGTTCGATAGTCTCACTGCTGATCCACACTACATATACCCTACCATTATCAGTGAGCTATGGTACTCCGCAGCCTATAACCTAAACACCAACACCATCCACTGCACCCTAGCCTAAGGAAACTACCATCTCCAGATCACCACCGAAACACTTCGCGAAGCCTCTGGTATTCCTCACTTCCCACCTTACACAGCTTTTCCCTCTAGAGCAGAAGTTCAAACAGTTTTGCAAACCATCGGCTACAATGAACCTGTAGTGCATGGTCAAGTAAAAGTCTCTGCTCTTGCTCATCCGTGGAAGTATTTGGCCAACGTGATCATACGTTGCTTCGGTCCAAAATCTGGTAGCCACCATCTCATCAATCAAACCGAGCTTCTTGTGCTCTATGCCCTAGTCTTTGGGGTAAATATCGACTTTGCTCAAGTCATATTTTCTTACCTTATTGATAAAATCAGTCAGAGCACCAACAAGAAATCATCAAGGTCTCAGGTGCCTTACATTCGATTATTAAGCCTGATAGCTACGAGGGAGATTGGAGAAGATGATTAGGTGGGCTTAATTGAACATCTTGAGCATATTCCTGTCCCTGCCATGGGTGAAAAGATATTCTACTTTCTTAAGGCAAACAGAGGTCCTCCAATCACTGCCCAAATGCAAGAATTAATAGATGCTGCAAACGACAATGCTAATGCTAATGATGATGATGAAAATGATGATGATAATGATGGTGATGATGATGCTGATGAAAGCCACACTGGCACAAATGATGAAGATGATGATGCTTGTGAATTTACTCCTCTCAATCCAATGGTGTTAAGTCCTCTTGGTGATGATGGTGATGCCCAATGTCACACCCCGCTAAAGCGGAAACACGAGGTGTCACAGCACAAGATATCATCGCACAAGGTAAATAGAATATAACCATCATATTAAATTTACAAAAATAAGTAGTCCGGATAAAACATAAATAAAAGTTACACAACTGAATAATAATTAAATGACATTTTCTTGTACGATGCGTAAATAAAATAGATATTGTTTTTATAAAATGTGGCGATGAAGTTGAAGATACCACAAATCATGCTTCTATGCTGAAGGTACCTAACGACGATCACCTAAAAGCACGGGTAAAAGAAAGAAAACGGTCAACTACTAGAGTTGATGAGTTCATAGGTTTTTAATATATGTACAATATAACTTTTAGATGAGAAAAAGTTTTTAAATAGTTTATGGAGGTTTTTGGAATAAAATAAAAGTATGCACAAATGATAGAAAATGTTTTATATTGCCAAATACTTTGCACATGGTAGTAATATACTATGATGATTGTTGCTTGAGCCATTATCCAACCTAGACGACAACCAATTGCCCATGAATAAACCTAACACCTATATTAAATGACGTTAGTAGTGGTAAAGTACATCTATAGTTCATCAACCATAAATGGGAGACGTCGGAATCTCCAAATAGCGCTACCTACAAATACCATCGGCTCACTAGCGGAGTTAAGGGATAATGTCCAACGAAAGGGCCTTACAACAATAACCCAAACACATCAAAGAATAATACCATAAGTGCTCAAAAAAATATTTGAAATAAATAAGAAGATAGGCAATAAACTTTCCATAAAATATATACACATGCTTTCACCCCAAAAATAATATGAAATACGGTAAAAAGGGGCTATGATACTCGCTCGGTATACAAATGTGTTAACTTGTAAGGATTTCTTGTTCCTACCGAAGCTCCTTTCCTAATATAAGAGATATGTAGCTCTATTAGACTTATTTTATTTATTATTTTGTATTATTTATTTGTTGTTAACTTATTTATTAAATAGTTAAAGGTTGTCTCTATTTTTCCATAAATCATAAGTGTTTACTGGAATTTTTATTTCTTTAAGTTGAACTTTAAAAATTAAAAACTGTATTTTAGGAGTCATATTAAGGCTTGATAATTTAATATAATCTTAATACATGTTTCTAGAATGTCCAGTAAAAATATAGAAATTTATAATCCATGCTTAATATTTTTAATAATTAAAAGTGTATAAGATGTCCACTCATCAGTGTCTGGATGACATGTTGTTACTAAAACGTCTGTTTAGGGCTCATACGACCTTGCTTTTACATGATTCAAACTGGGAATTAACCACGACTGAAAGATGAAACTTTAAAAAAAACTAGACGTATTTTGACCCAAGAATGAGTAAGTTACACGCGTTTAAAGTGTACCTTTTTAAATCTGTCAGATTTCCAGATTCAACATATGTGTCTTTTTAAATATGTTTGAAGGATCAAACGTTCATGAAAATTAGTGAATCCAGGTTTAAATGAAAGGTAACACTTTAAAATAAGATTATCAAAAAGAATGAACTGATTTTGATACCTAGAACTCCAGATATAACAAAAACAAATGGGGAGTTCTAGCATCAGAATCTGCCAGATTTATTGTTCTTTTTGCTTATGGGTCATAACTTTAATATAACATGTTTATATTCAAGATTAATCATATTGTGTGAGTATAAGCTTTGATAATCCATGTGTTCCTACAACAATGATAGGATGATACACAATTTATGTGTTCCTTACAACATTTGTTAAGATGAAACACATGCATGATCAAAGTCTTATTTTCTTGATTTTTAGTTGATTAAGTTCCATACAACAATGGTAGGATGATGCACATTTCATGTGATCCTTACAACATTGGTAGGATGTTTATAATTACATGATTATATATATATATATATATATATAAAGGAAATAAGATGAAAAACAAAGAAAATAAATAGAAGAAAGAAGAATAGTAGAAGAGTAGAAGAGTAGATATGAGTGTTTTATGATCATCTTACCAACTCTTGCCTTTGGTTTGGTGTTGGATCTTCACAAGATGAACAATTCTTGTTGTTCTTGAGAGATTTTTGGTGGTGAAATAAGAAGAGAGAAAAGAGAAGAGATTGAGTGTGGTGGTAAAGGAAATGATGAAGAGAGGAACGGGGATTATATAGGACATGGGGAGATCAAGTGGTGGTTTCTTGGGAAGAGAAGGAGGCAAGAGAATCATGAGGGGGGGTAGGTTGGCCGGCCTCAAGGGGGGGGGTTCTTTTATTTATTTATTTTGAAATATTATGTGTAATTTGTTTAAATAAATTTTGTATAATTGGTGATTTTGTTTAAATCTTTTAATTACAAAGTTTTAATTACTTTTATGAGTTTATATATATATATATATGTTTTATATTTTATCTTATTTATATTTATTATGATGTATTTAATTATTTTTATTGGTATTATTTTTATTATTGTACATGATTTGTAATTCTTGACTTTTAATAATTCGATTTTTCGAGATCGGGAAGGTTCTAATCATATAGGCGGGTTTTCTATGAAATCTAATATTATTATGGATGTATTTAAATCATAAATACTATTTTTAGTCATACCAGACTTAAAATTTGAATTTATTATGGCTAACCTGGGAAATTTGTTGCCGAATGTCACAGTCTCCCCTGATTAAAGAATTTCGTCCCGAAATTAATCGTTGGCGTCTTGGACTTGCTTCTTGGCGAAGAGGTGCGGATATTTGAGTTTCATATAATCCTCTCGCTCCCAAGTGTATTCAGGCCCGTGCCTTGAGTTCCAATGAATTTTTAAAATGGGGATCTTGCTTCTCCTTAGTCTTTTGACCTCCCGGTCAAGGATTTCGATTGGTTCTTCTACAAAGTGCAACCGGTCATCAACTTGCACATCTTTTAAGGGTAAGACTAAGGTTTCCTCCGTTTGGCATTTCTTTAAATTCGACACATGGAACGTGTCATGGATGGCGCTCAGTTCTTGTGGCAGTTTTAGCTTGTAGGTTACCGGTCCAATCCTTTCAATTATCTCGAATGGCCCAACGTACCTGGGACTTAACTTGTTCTTTTTCCCAAAACACACTATCCCTTTCCAAGGTGATATCTTTAGTAGAACTTTATCGCCAACTTGAAACTCTAGGGGTTTCCTACGATTGTCGGCGTAGCTCTTTTGTCGGTCCCTAGCGGTTTTGAGCCTTTCTTTGATAATCTTGATCTTATCAGTGGTTTCCTGTACGACGTCTGGTCTGGACAGTTGTCGGTCTCTGATTTCCAACCAGCTGAGCGGGGATCTACATTTGCGTCCGTACAATGCTTCATAGGGTGCACACTGTATATTGGTGTCATAACTATTATTGTATGAAAATTCAACCAGTGGCAAATGCGAGTCCCAGCCCCCACCGAAATCTAACACACAAGCACATAACATATCTTCCAGCGTTTGGATAGTTCTTTCCGATTGACCGTCTGTTTGGGGGTGGTAAGAGGTGCTTAAATTGACTCGCGTTCCCAGTGCTTTCTGAAGTGATGGCCAAAATCGTGAAGTGCAGCGACTATCCCTATCCGAGATGATAGAGATGGGCACTCCATGGCGCATGACGATCTCATTGATGTAGATTCGTGCCAGCTTTTCCATCTTGGAATCTTCACGAATGGGTAGGAAATGTGCTGACTTTGTAAGTCGGTCTACTACTACCCAGAAGGAATCGTACCCTTTAGCGGATCGGGGTAACTTAGTCACAAAATCCATAGTTATCTGTTCCCATTTCCATTCCGGTATTTCCGGTTGCTGCAGTAATCCAGAGGGTTTTTGGTGTTCTGCCTTAATTCTTGCACAAGGCAAACATTTCCCCACGTATAGGGCGACATCCTTCTTCATTCCGGGCCACCAATAGTATTCCTTCAAATCTTTGTACATTTTATCGGCTCTGGGATGAATAGAATACTTAGACTTATGTGCCTCATCCAATATCGTTAACCGTATGTTATTCGCCTTGGGTATCCAAACCTTCTTTTCGAAGTAACGTACTCCATCAGTTGCAATCTCGAATTTGTGCTCCAAATGACGGAGGTTTTCCTCTTTTAGATTTTCTACTTTTAATGCTTTCTCCTGAGCTTCAAGGATCCTTCCTTTCAGACTTGTTTGCACAACAACTCCTAATGCTCGTACTTGCGTTGGTTTTACTCTTTCCTTCCTACTCAACGCGTCGGCTACCACATTGGCCTTGCTTGGGTGATATTTGATTTCGCAATCATAATCATTGAGTAGTTCTACCCATCACCTTTGTCTCATATTGAGCATCTTTTGATCAAAAATATGCTAGAGACTCTTATGGTCGGTGTAGACGGTACACTTGGTGCCATATAAATAGTGTCTCCATATTTTGAGTACAAATACTACCGCTCCTAACTCCAAATCATGGGTAGTGTAGTTTTTCTCATGAACCTTCAATTGTCTCAAAGCGTAGGCGATAACTTTGTCCTTTTGCATTAAAACACATCCCAACCCTTGGTGTGATGCGTCGCAATAGACCACAAAGTTTTCTGTTCCAGTTGGCAATGCCAAGATAGGTGCGTTGCATAGCTTCTGCTTTAAGGTTTGAAAGGCTTCTTCTTGCTTATCTCCCCAAATGAATTTCTTATCCTTCTGAGTCAAAGTTGTTAGTGGTTGAGCCACGCGTGAAAAGTTTTCGATGAATCGCCTATAATATCCTGCCAAACCAAGAAATTGTCGAATCTCAGTTGGCGTCTTTGGTGCTTCCCACTTTTTGATTGCTTCGATCTTTGCTGGATCGACATGAATTCCATTTGAATTAACTACGTGACCAAGGAAGTGTAATTCTCGGATCCAAAATTCACACTTGGAGAATTTGGCATACAACTTCTGGTCCTTGAGTAGTATTAAGATTAATTTCAAATGCTGCTCATGATCTTCCTTGCGTCGCGAATAGATGAGAATGTCGTCTATGAACACTATTGCAAACTTATCTAAATATGGTCTACAGACCCTATTCATTAAGTCCATAAATACTGCTGGAGCATTAGCCAACCCAAAAGGCATAACTAAGAACTCATAATGTCCATACCGGGTTCTAAAGGCCGTCTTAGGGACGTCTTCTTCGCGAACTCTCAATTGGTGATATCCCGAGCGAAAATCGATTTTTGAAAAATATTTGGCGCCTTCAAGTTGGTCGAACAGATCATCGATTCGAGGGAGAGGGTATCGGTTCTTGATAGTTAACTTGTTGAGTTCCCGATAGTCGATACACATTCGTAGCGACCCGTCCTTCTTTTTGACGAAAAGAACTGGGGCTCCCCAAGATGATGAACTTAGCTCTTGAAGATGTGCAGACAATTCCTACATTTCCAACGGGCCTAACCGATATGGAGCCTTTGCTACGGGCGCGGCTCCAGGGATTAAATCAATCTAAATTTGTCTTGTCTAACTAAGGGTAATCCAAGTAATTCATCCGGAAACACCTAAGGAGAATCCCGAACGATTGGAAAATCGTGAATGTGCTTTTCCTAAACCTCCGTTTCTACAACGTGCACGAAGAATGCGATATAGTCCTTTCCTAAAATTTTTTGCATTTTCATGCATGATACCACCTTGACGTTCTTCCTGGTCTTTTCTCCTTATACGACAAGCGTTTCATCTTGTGATAGTGGAATCTGAATGATCTTTGCAGAACAATATTTCAGCTTGATTTTGGATAGCCAATACATACCAACAACTATATCAAAGCTCCCTAGTTTGATTGGTATGGTCTGCATTAAAGTTTTTGCTGGCTAAGTTCAAGGTACACTTAGTGATTATATCTCTAGTCTTGACTTCTTGTCCATTAGAAATTTCCATGATATAGGCCTCTTTCAATATTTGAAATTTTAGATTGAGCTTTGGCTAAAAACTAGTGGCACGAAGCTTCTATATATTCTAGAGTCAGATAGCATTGATGCATTATAATTGTTCAGAAGAAACATACTAGTAATCACATTCGGGTCTCTCCTTTGTACAAATTCTACTTAGCTAGGTTATGGTGATCCTAAGATATAAGGTCTAACAATTAAGACTCCCGTTCAATCATATAGCAATGCATGTAAAATTTTAAAATCATACATTTCATAACGTGATTTAAGCAACACATGTTCAATCATATAGTTCCCGTTACTACTCAGGGTACCTCTATGTGCTCCCTAAATCAGCAGTTCTCTCCCTCCTAATGAAAAGGTCACGATGTCACTCTCGTTGGTAAGGGGACTCTTTTCCTAGCCGTGAGCCGAACACATGCTTCACAGGAAGTTGGTGTTGATAATACACTAGGTCGTGAAACTCGGGGAATCTCCTACTAAGTTTCTATTCTAACCTCCATGGGTAAATAATATGTAATCTTAGTGCGTCAACCTAATGATGACATTACAGACTTCGATATATATAAAATTGGTTACTAAGTGTGCTAATATATGCAAGTACTTATGATATGTCATGCTTATGCACACACACAATAACCATGTTCTAGAAAGAAGATAAATAAAATTTGTTTCTAAGTATATTTTTATTATAACTAACCAAAGTCCCATATTGTACATAGCTAAATTAGACATAGGTGATCAAGCTTTGTCTAATTGAGGTATAACAATGTGGTACTTAACTTAATTATATTATCAATACACTTGATGCATTTTAAACAAAATTATTTTGAAAAACATTTTTATAAACCTTTTGTTATAGTTGGTGTTTTCCTCCCATAAGGAAAACAGCATTCTCTATAACCTTCGGCTCTGATACCAAATCTGTCACACCCCGCTAAAGCGGAAACACGAGGTGTCATAGCACAAGATATCATCGCACAAGGTAAATAGACAATAACCATCATATTAAATTTACAAAAATAAGTAGTCCGGATAAAACATAAATAAAAGTTACACAACTGAATAATAATCAAATGACATTGTCTTGTACGATGCTTAAATAAAATAGATATTGTTTTTATAAAATGTGACGATGAAGATGAAGATGCCACACATCATGCTTCTATGCTTAAGGTACCTAACGACGATCACCTAAAAGCACGGGTAAAAGAAAGAAAACGGTCAACTACTAGAGTTGGTGAGTTCATAGGTTTTTAATATATGCACAATATAACTTTTAGATGAGAAAAAGTTTTTAAATAGTTTATGGAGGTTTTGGAATAAAATAAAAGTATGCACAAATGATAGAAGATGTATTATATTGCCCAATAGTTTGAACATGGTAGTAATATACTATGATGATTGTTGCTTGAGCCATTATCCAACCTAGCCGACAACCAATTGCCCATGAATAAACCTAACGCCTATATTAAATGACATTAGTAGTGGTAAAGTACATCTATAGTTCGTCAACCATAAATAGGAGACGTCGGAATCTCCAAATAGCGCTACCTACAAATACCATCGGCTCACTAGCGGAGTTAAGGGATAATGTCCAACGAAAGGGCCTTACAACGATAACCCAAGCATATCAAAGAATAATACCATAAGTGCTCAAAATAATATTTGAAATAAATAAGAAGATAGGCAATAAACTTTTCATGAAATATATACACATGCTTTCACCCCAAAAATAATATGAAATACGGTAAAAAGGGGCTATAATACTCACTCGGTATGCAAATGTGTTAACTTGTAAGGATTTCTTGTTCCTACCGAAGCTCCTTTCCCTAATATAAGAGATATGTAGCTCTATTAGACTTATTTTATTTATTATTTTGTAATATTTATTTGTTGTTAACTTATTTATTAAATAGTTAAAGGTTGTCTCTATTTTTCCATAAATCATAAGTGTTCACTGGAATTTTTATTTCATTAAGTTGAACTTTAAAAATTAAAAACTGTATTTTAGGAGTCAGATTAAGGCTTGATATTTTAATATAATCTTAATACATGTTTCTAGAATGTCAAGTAAAAATATAGGAAGTTATAATCCGTGTTTAATATTTTTAATAATTAAAAGTGTATAAGATATCCACTAATCAGTGTCTGGATGACATGTTGTTACGAAAACGTCTGTTTAGGGCTCATACGACCTTGATTTTACATGATTCAAACTGGAAATTAACCACGACTCAAAGATGAAACTTTAAAAAAAACTAGACGTATTTTGACCCAAGAATGAGTAAGTTACACGCGTTTAAAGAGTACCTTTTTAAATCTGTCAGATTTCTAGATTCAACATATGTGTCTTTTTAAATATGTTTGAAGGATCAAACGTTCATGAAAATTAGTGAAACCATGTTTAAATGAAAGGTAACACTTTAAAATAATATTGCAAAAAGAATCAACTGATTTTGATACCTAGAAATCCAGATATAACAAAAACAATTGGGGAGTTCTAGCATTAGAATCTGCCAGATTTATTATTCTTTTTGCTTATGGGTCATAACTTTAATATAACATGTTTATATTCAAGATTAATCATATTGTATGAGTATAATCTTTGATAATCCATGTGTTCTTACAACAATTGTAGGATGATACACAATTTATGTGTTCCTTACAACATTTGTTATGATGAAACACATGCATGATCAAAGTCTTATTTTCTTGATTTTTAGTTGATTAAGTTTCATATAACAATGGTATGATGATGCACATTTCATGTGCTCCTTACAACATTGGTAGGATGTTTATAATTACATGATTATATATATATATAAAGGAAATAAGATGAACAACAAAGAAAATAAATAAAAGAAAGAAGAAGAGTAGAAGAGTAGAGATGAGTGTTTTATGATCATCTTACCAACTCTTGCCTTTTGTTTGGTGTTGGATCTTCACAAGATGAAAAATTCTTGTTGTTCTTGGGAGATTTTTGGTGGTGAAATAAGAAGAGAGAAAAGAGAAGAGATTGAGTGTGGTGGTAAAGGAAATGATGAAGAGAGGAAGGGGGATTATATAGGACATGGGGAGATCAAGTGGTGGTTTCTTGGGAAGAGAAGGAGGCAAGAGAATCATGAGGGGGGGTAGGTTGGCCGGCCTCAAGGGGGGGGGGGGTTCTTTTATTTATTTATTTTGAAATATTATGTGTAATTTATTTAAATAAATTTTGTATAATTGGTGATTTTGTTTAAATCTTTTAATTACAAAGTTTTAATTACTTTTATGAGTTTATATATATATATATATGTTTTATATTTTATCTTATTTATATTTATTATGGTGTATTTAATTATTTTTATTGATATTATTTTTATTATTGTACATGATTTGTAATTCTTGACTTTTAATAATTTGATTTTTGGAGCTCGTGAAGGTTCTAATCATATAGGCGGGTTTTCTATGAAATCTAATATTATTATGAATGTATTTAAATCATAAATACTATTTTTAGTCATACTAGACTAAAAATTTGAATTTCTAATGGCTAACCTGGGAAATTTGTTTCTGAATGTCACACCCAAGAACAAGAGATTGCTGAGCAACTTCTGGAGCTCATTGACAGAAGCAGGCACATCATGTCCCAAGGTAAGGACAGTTCGGATTCCACCTCGGAGGATATTCAAATGGTAGTCCCAACCTTTGATAGCCCGTCCTCCTCTCCAGTCCATACACCAATCCAACAGCCAAACTCTAGTGAACCTCATGTGGTCACTAGTCCTACTCCCATTCGTAGCCTCATATATACTAGGTCACCAGAAGTGACTCATTATGAGCACTTTGAGGGAGTGCAATCCACACCTCTGACCTCAACTCCAATTACCCTTCCTCATGTTGAGGGGGAGCAATTGGATGTTGCAACCTTTCAGCCAGTGGATGTATCCTCACAACAGGATACATCTGTAAAAATGGGATCTAAGCCGTTAGCTGAGACAACCTCCCAACAGGTTGATTGAAAGACAGACCTCAACCCAAGGTCATACTGTGTCTCTCCCACTATTGAGTCAGCCTATACCATTCACATTCTCCCAACAGAATGTGGATCCAATAAGGGATTCCCTGTTATTGAGTGCATCTCACACTCAGTCCACTTATCTTGCACCCCTTATCGATTCTATTCTTACACAAGCACAGCCTGCCAATGCTAGTGGTACAAACCAACCACTTACACAGGGCTCAACATTCCTTCCCAATGAATTTGAGCTTGTACACCAAGGCTCAAATGAGGGGACACAAACCTTACCTAATTTCTTTGAACCTATCTTCACCTCTTCCACCTCTAAACCATGTACTTCTACCCAAACACCAAACCTTACCCTTATCCAAACCATAAACCAAAACCTTGATCACCTAACCCAAACCTTCCAAGCCTTCCAAACTCAAACCTCTACTCAACTGTCTAGACTTGCAAAAGATATTGAGCTCTTAAAGACCCCACCCCAACCCTCCCCTGCACCCCTTGATCTTACCCCCCTCCTAACCAAACTAAACCATCTCTCTACCCTTCTCCCATCTCAATCACCCACTCCCATCCTTCCTCAATCCACTATCTCTTCCCTCAACCACACCATCTCCAACCTACTATCCCAACTTCAAACCCTACGCCCAATAAACCCACACATTTCTATCCCTATCCCAGACCAACTCTTACCCATGCCTTCCTATCCTAAAGGCATCCTTGATGATATTGAAACCTTAACAGAACAATCCAGAATGAGTCATCTCTCATTATGGAAAGCCCTTAAAGACCTCAAGGATGACCTCTCCCTTCAGCTTCCTAAACTTACCTCTACCCCTTCCTCTACCCATACATCTACCCCTGCCCCTACCCCATCCCCAAAGCCAACTGCAAGATACTCCCCTCCTCCTATGATGATGCCAAAAAGGGGGACAAATTGTCAGAGGAAATTGATGCTGCATATTCTGAAACTACCACAAAAATCTTGCAACAGGAAGCACCCAAAGCAACAGCTCCTCCTACTCTCAAAAGAAAAGCACCTTCTGAGGGGGAGAAGAGGTTTCCTAAACATTTGAAAAGAATGGCAAACAGGCCAAAGCCTAGGAGGAAAGTTGTTGAGGGTTGCTCTCCTCCAATTGCTATAGAGTCTGATTTTGATGATGAGGATGATACTCCACTATCTGACATCCTCAGAAGAAGAAGATCGAGCCCAAAACCATCTGCTCCACCAGTCCAATCAACTCCAACAGTCCAAAAGGCATCAACCTCTTCTCTTAAGGACAAAGGCAAACAAAAAATGACATCTGAGCAAGTTGAAGCAGATGATCAAATGAAAAGGGAGCTTGCTCTTAAAGAGCAAGAAGAAAGGGAAAATGCCCAAATGGCTCAAGCATTGGGTGTTTCAGTTGAAGAATCTACCAAGCCAAGGAGCTAGCATATCAGCAAGAACAAGAACAAGTTCAAAATCAAACTGCTGTTCAACACAAATTGGCAAGGGAGAAATCTTAGTCTGAACTGCTCAAAACTAGATCTCATGCGGATGCTATCAAAACCCTCTTCAACCTTGATCTATCTACTCCCATCAATCTAAGTCAACAAAGGCTTCAAAGCTTCAAAGAAAGGATTAACATTCTTAGAAACAGAACAGAACCAACTCCAATAACAAAAGCCACTGTCCACAAAGGTGATGGTGAACCCTACCTCAAAGCTATAAGGCAAAACAACTTCAACAACTGTGAAGTTGTATCCTATGAGAGGTGTCATATCTATGGGTTCACAGAGTTAGTTGAGATCATGCACCTTCTCTTCAAATCCAAATCTAAGCTCAAAGTTCAATTCATTCAGAAAATTCATAATTGGATAGCTCTAGCTGTGTCACAAAGAGCCTTCACTCCAGATGACTATTACAAACATGTGCACACAGTTGATAATCTTCACAAGAAAGGCTTCAAGCCCTTTAAACCATTTGAGCTAATAAAGGTACTACCCCAGCATGAATTCTTATCTGACTTTGAGGGTCTCAACACATCTCTTCCATTAAACATCACCCCTGAGCTGTACAAGTTTATAGTTATGCATGTTGAAGGTATATTCTTTCTGCACAGAGCTGGCACGTGGAGGTTCTTTTAGACAGTCTGAAATCCTCAAAGCTAGCAAGAAGTTTCTATTTGGGCTAATGATATCTACAAGAGGCGGAAGTGGAAATGAAAATTTTGAAGCCCTTGTACAAGCCCACTGTGAAGTCTTAGCTGAAGCAGATCCTCATGCCAAAGATTTTGAAATAAAAGAAGAACCATGGTGGGATGATTGAAGACTGATTCTAACTCTGAAGACTTGTTGATATCTAGTTGATTGTATATTATAGACTAGTTAGTTAGTAGTTAATCTGTGTAAACACTTCTGTACATTTCTTTATTCTATTATTTCAATTGATCTTTATGTATATCAGAAAATCAAAAACATATAAAAATGGAAAAATGAAAAGATACCACAAAAACAGAACAAAATGGTACAACACAGAAAAAGATTCCACAAAAACAGAACAAAATGGAACACTAGAAAAGAAACCAAAAACAGAACAAGGTTCAAAATAAAAAGAGCTACCAAAAACAGATAGCTAGGTAGCCAAATGTACTTAAAAGTTCAAATCTTTTGTATTCGAAGTCAAACTGATTCTTCAAAAAGAAAAAGGTTTTGTCATCATCAAATAGGGGGAGATTGTTGGGGAGATAATCACTTCACCCTAATAATCAACTGTGTCTATCCTAAAACATAGAATTTGATTATAACCAAACCCTACATTCAGTATGACTTAGAAAGAATTCAAACATGTGTTGTTTGAATCAGTTTATGTAAAAATATGCTAAGTATGGAACCATCAGCTGACCATCTGAGCAACAGATCCTACTCAATGTATCAGCCAAGGAGCATCAGATGAAGAAAATAAGTGAAGAAGACTATCAGCTGAGGAAAATAAGCCATCAGCCGAGTGAAAAAGTTGATCAGCTGAGGAAGATACTCTATCAGCTGAGTGAAGAAATTGATCAGTTGAGTGCCTACTCCATCAGCTGAGTGAACAAATGGATCAGCTGAGGCCCAGAGCATCAGCTAAGTAAGTCTTCCTTTACACAAGTCATCTCCCCTCATAAACTGATGTATTTGAATGATCAACTGAGCACTCTTGATCAACTGATCACACAAATACATGAGCTTATGCTCTCCTAAGCTTACTATTGATCAGCTGAGCATCTATATGATCAGCAGAGCAATATGTATCAACTGAGTCCTAGCAAAAAGTGATCAACTTATATATTTTGTTAACTGAGTAGTGAATATCAGAGTTCCTAGTACAATGTTAGCTGAGTCGTGCAAAATGTCAAATCCACTCTATCTTTTCAGATTGTAAGTCATATGTAAAAGGTAGAACATGTGTTGTTCTATTATGCCTTAGATCTTTGTTTGTAAAAGTAAAAATGCACTTTTTAGATCAAGTATGAGACAAAAAGACTTTTGATCTTATCCTCTGGAAAAGGATAATGATACCTCAAATAGACGAAGATCTTGAAGATTTGTTCAAACTGTTGGAATATGCCCACTGATACACGTGTACTAGCATCACTGCTGATGAGGTACGAGCCTATTGGGTCACACGCCAAGGGTAAATTCCGGCAGCACAACACAAACATGAGAGAATATGAAATTAGGGTTTCTGGCGACCTTCACGGGCCGTGAAGAGGTCGTGAAGAGAAACCCTCTACGAGCCTTCACCACCCGGACAAGTAGTCGTGGGAGCAGGGCCTTCACGAGTGCTTCACGGCCCGTGAGAGCCCGTGAAGGCAGGCGCCATGCTTTTATTGGACCACTCGTTGGCCCAATTAGAGTGTGCGGTGGAACCTGGCGTATGAGGCCTTCACGGGTGCTTCGCGGCCCGTTCGAGCCCATGAAGGCAGAAGTTAAAGTGTCACCTTTGTTTTATTGGACCTTTGTGATGGTCCAATGAGGGTGTGCCTAGTTGGCCGACCCTGGTGACTCCATGACCATTTCCAGACTTTATAAAAGAGTTGGAACTCTCTCATTTTGCCTCTCTCTCTTCATGCTCATTATATACACACATACATAGATGATTATTGGTTCTAAGAGAGCAAGGTAGTGTATCATGTGAAGGCAAGTTGTTCAAGTGTTGTGGCTGCTCCAGATTCACGAAGACGATGTGTGGTTCGTGTCTCGGGTCGTTAGCAAGACGGAATCTCGGCTACTTGGTGCGGACTATCAATAGAGGAGCTCAGTTTCGAGTTCTCGAAGATCTTCCTAGCTCGGTGGATAGCTCCAGCCTCGTGATGGTATAATTTCTCCTCCCTCTCGTTTGTTCTTGTTGCTATATTCGTTTATAGTCACGATCCCCACTTGGGGAATACATGCATGTCGGTATTGATACCCGAATACCCGGTTTTTGATGTCGTTGCTTCCGCTGCGTACGGGTGTTGGCGTGCATGGATTTCCTACAGTGGTATCAGAGCCTAGGCTACAAAGATATAGCACGATAATTGCTCGAAAAACCGTTTTTGGAGGATTCGTTTTTCTGTCAAGTAGGTCTTCACGGGCTGTGAAGTGTTCTTCACGAGTTGTGAAGGCCACACGACCAGTGTTCGTGAGGGGTCTGGTCGTGGGAAGTGTTTTCAGGCTTCACAAGTCCTCATGGCCCGTGACCGGTCGTGAAGCTCTTGGGCTTCACGAGCCGTGAGAGGTCGTGAAGGCACTCGTGAACAGTTTAGTCATGAAACTTGGTTTTTAGGCTCACGAGCCATTCTGACCCGTGATCGGTCGTGAGGCCCTTGGGCTTCACGAGCCGTGAGGGGCCGTGAAGGAGCTTCTGGGCAGTTTTTGTCCTTAAAAGAAAATTTTTCGTGGTTTTTCGGGTCATGGAGGAGTTTCTGTTTTTTGGCAGATTCCATTTGTTTAGCCCCTCGTAATATTTTGGTACAAATATGGGTATGTAAGGTATGGTCTTGGCATGAGTTGCATACATGCATACACATATGTTGTGTATATATGAATATGGGTATAAAAGTTGGTTTTGTGCCCTAATGCATATGTACAAGAATTTCCTTGTTGTGCCTTGAGTGTTTGTGTTGGAAATTCTTACCGAAATATTCTTTGGTCACGGTTTTGGCACACCGTGCTTTGTAGTTGTTTGTTGCTTTTAGTTGGTAACCATCGCCCTAGACCTTGTGGTTGTGCCTTGTGGTTTGTTTGGTTGTTTGGATTTATTTGGTGACCTTGGTGTCACGTGTGATGTAATTAATTATTTATTCGTTTGGTTTATAATTAATTATCGCGGCTTGCATGCCGTTTCATTTGTTCATATGTACTTGTACTAGATTGATAGGAAGCGCGTGGCTTGCATGCCATTTCCTTTCTTTTGTGTACTTATGTTTTCAAGACCACAATCAAGAGTCAAGAGGAGACGTCTTGAAGACCTTGGGTCCGGTTAGTCCCGATGGAAGTAGCGGATTCAGTGGGAGCACTCCATGGTCTAGGTTTGTGTCCTTAGTAGACCTAGTCCTCCCGGCTTGGCTCGCGGGTAGGACGCATAGGTTTTTAGGCATGGTTACCAACCTCTTTGTATGCGTGTGATGTGATTTATATTTCTTGCATGGTTGTTTATGTTTCTTCGCATGCTTGATAACTTTTCTAAGTTAACAAAATCACAAGAGTTTTTAAATTGGTTAACAAACTCTCGCGCGTACACGATTAACAAAACAATATAAACTTGGTATTTATATTTAAAGTGAAAAACGTTTTTGTCACTTACATTGTTAATCAAATATTAAAACTTGGTTTTAATCAAGAAACAAAAGCCCATTTCCTAAAATGTAAATCACGCACCATCCATAAGATGACACACCCGATTCTAGTGAAGCATGAGATAATTGTCGAGCTAAGCACGAGTTATTCCATGTGGATCTGTGTGGAAGGTGAGAGTGGCGACTTGGAGTTATTAGTTGTCGAGCTTAGCACGAGCCAATGATTGTCGAGTGTGCTACCATGTATCTTGTTGGATGATTTACAATTGCAAACTAAAATCCTTGTGTGATTGTCGAGCTAAGCACGAGTCAACCAAGAATTTTAATTTGGGATTGGTGTAAGTAGGGTCAAACATGCCAACCAACCGTTTTACGTCGTTGGATCCTGCAAGTGTCTAAGAGTTGCAATGGAAATTGCAATCGGTAAAGTGGTTACCGGCCTAAATAACTTCATGAAGTGATCCGTGGTAAACCCGTCATGTAGTGGAGTAAAATATGGTTCTTAGCCCTTGTTAAGATAAATTGTTTTTTATAAAACTTTATGGGTAATTATTTTAACGAGGATTATATCAAACTAACTAAAACGTGTATTCTTGTTATTTATAGATGTCAAACGATAATAACACCACGTCAAACAATTCGCTTCGTATGTTCCTACATATGGAGAAACTCACGGGAGTGAACTTCGTTGACTGGCTTAAGCAATTGAGAATTGTCCTTTGCTATGAGTCAAAGTTGCACATCCTTGAGGAACCTCTTCCGGAACCACCTGCTAGCGACGCGACTTGGTCCGTCCGATACACGTATGAAAAGCGTGTTGAGGACACACACGATGTTGCCTGCCTCATGTTGTCAACTATGAGCTCAGAGTTGCAAAAACACTTTGAGCACATGAGTGTGTATGATATGATGGACAAGTTGAAGGACATGTTCCAACAACAAGTAAGGGAGGAACACTATGAGTGTGTTAAAAACCTAGTCGGTTGTAGAATGCAGGAAAGTAGGAGTGTGAGTGCCCACGTCCTTAAGATAAAGGCGTACGTTGACCAAATGGAGAGACTAGGATTTCCCATGGGGAGGGAGCTTGCTGTGGATATAGTACTCCAGTCCCTGCCCGCATCATATGATCAGTTTGTCATGAACTATCACATGCATGACATGGAGAAAACCTTAGGTGAATTGCATGGTATGTTGAAGACTGCGGAGTCTGACATGGCCAAACATGAATCCACCTCTTCCATTCCTACCACGAGTTCTAGGGAACAAAAGAAAAGGAAGAAGAAACCGACACGAAGGGAAAAGGTTGGAGTGTCCGAGCATATTCCCCACATTGAATCTGAGGACAATGATTGTGTGCCTCAAGAAGAGATTCAAGAAAAAGTGGTTTGCTACTTCTGTGGAAGATTTGGAGATTGGGGCCGTCACGCATGCCCATCGTGCCGAGAGGATATTAAACTTCTAAGGAAAGAGAGAGTTAATTTCCCCTCTCAGGGTACATTCATGATTCATTGCTAATTCTTCTATTTCGCTGGGTTGTTCACCCGAGCTAATTAACTCACGTTTGTCACAAATTAATTTTGTTACAAAGTGTAGGTACCATTTAAAAGAAGAACCAAAAGCATGAAGAACCGGGTCTCTAAAAGAGGTAACTCGGGAGATTGAACTCTACAAGAGAATTGGGAGTTTTGATCTCGCCTATTCTGACCGGTTTCATTATTACTTTGTTTTTGATGCCCTGTGAGGCAAGTTTAGTTTTTGTTGTATGTTCATGAAGACGATGGATGAGTTTTTGAATTTTTGGGTTGTAAAAGATTTTTTCGCATTACTTATTCGATTTTGAAGTTTGTTCATGTCATAGCTTATGTTTAATTTTGGCCTACAAGGCGCATCATTCTACATTTGATGACGATGAATTCATACTTGAAATTTGAATCTTGTTTTAGAAAAATATTTTTTGATTGATAGAAATTAAAATTATCCATGTCAAGACATAATTAATCATGAATGATTGGTTCTAAGTCCAAAATAGTTTGGATTAGTCGGCTCTTTGTCATAATCTACTTAACGATGTAAATAAGATAAGTATCACCTAGATCCATATGGTTAGGATCTTGGACTAGTTTAACCTCGGGTTAAACATTTGATGCTAATCTTATCTATAAGGGTAAGATGATTATGAATCCCTTCACTGTATATGTGAGAGGGATGCTAGCTTGTAAGATATTGATCACCTTTGGTGGATAATCCGTACAAGCACATAACAAAGAGAAACTAATTAAAAGAATCAATTGGGACATATAGATAGGATGCTTAGATCTAGTTAAGATGCTAAGATACCTTAAATCTATATCAATGACTACATTATAAATTGCGGGATTATCTCACAATTCGTTCCTTAACATAGACACATTTGTACATGGTGTCACGTTGAAGAAACCGGATATTGTTGAAAATGATCTAGTAAATAATGGGTCAAATATGTGTATTCGACTTGTTGCATACACATTGAATGTGACGAGCCAAGTCCTTAATCTTAACCCAACTTGAAAGTCTATTTAGCAACTATGAGATATATCTTGAAAGAGTTCTTTGCTTGTATATATATCAAAGTTTGGAGATTTTCAATCTACATCTGGTGGGAGACTGAAGAACTTAAATGTTGCTAATACATTTAAAAGGTTCTTATAGGTTTTGGATATTTGACCTTACGAGAACAATGTTTTGTTGCTCGAAAGGAAGATAATAACTAAAGCATTCCAGTGGAAGAACGTGCAACTTAAATGAAAGACTTGATGTTGGCACTAGCATATGATCAAATATCGGCATGAGAATGCCGGTTATCCTGACCATGAGTAATTACTTTCAAGGCTGATAGAAGTCATGTAGCCAAAGAGATATGGGTTCCTCACATCTAAGTGGCAATGACTTGATGGTGAGTTTTGTTCAAATCACCATCTATCGGAAAGCATAGTGGGCCCTGAGTTCACTGAGGTTATAAGAAGTAATTAATCATAAGATGAAATCCATTTCAAGTATGCAAATACTTTACTTAATTCCATACCAAGGTGCAAACCTAGATGGTGTAAATGGAATTAACATGGATTGTATTGTAGACTACTTCAAATACCGACTAGGGTAAAGGTTTCGTGATGGTTTTGGTGGAAGCTTTTCCTAGTGGCTATGTTGATGATCATTTGATACTTGTTGCTATTGTTGCCTTCTTACGGCAATAAAGGATAGTACACGGATATACACGACCACGTTCCTTTATGGAACTTCGTATTGAGGAAGTGCTTACCACACTCACCGAGGGTCTTAGATATCCGTAGTATCCAAATTAAGTCTACAAGTGTGGATAAGTCCTTTGGACTTATACTAACAGCATAAAAGTAAGATCTTTGCTTTCATGAGAAAATCAAAGTCATGAATTTTCTAGGAGCATAGATAAGACTTTTACATATGTCAGGGCTAGTGGGAGCTTTTATTGTATACCTAGAAGTATGTATCGATTGAAGATAATGTCCCATTGTTAAGTGTTCCATGAACCTAAAATAGGGAATTATTGTATCATGATAATACTTAGGAGATACAAGATTTTGAATCACAAGAAATACTTGTGTATGTTCTTAATGTTTGACGACAAGAAATAAGCCTTGGAGTAAGTTTTTTACTCTAATAATAATTTCTAATAGGATAACTGTCGATCTTGATCGAAGTCTTTGATCCTACTATATGGTGTTAATAATTGATTAGAGAAGTTCTTAAGTATCACTGATCCTATTGTGAACTTTTGTAACAATGAGGATATGAGTACCTTAGTGCTTCGTTATATGATCTCTTTGACGGATACTTTGAATAAAGTAGTTTGGTCAAAAGATAATTGAGAGGATAACAAGAATACAAATGGATGTTGCATGGCAAATCCATTGAATAAGCCGTAGTCATAATGACTAGTGATGTTTGTCATACTAGGTCGTGAAGCATTTCTTATGCATATGATTTGACTTGAAATATTGTTTTAGTTGTTGATTGTTTTATATTAGCTTTGGGAACTACAAGCAGTATCGTTACTTTTGATTGCTTTCGATATATAGTGGGGACTATATATACGCAAATGCGGTTACTTTCATTAGTCTTTACTGTGTTCCATCTTAGCATGTTTAACCACTTCCCTGAGTGCTTATGCATTCTAGATTTCCACAGTCAGTCATTCTTCAAGGGAAGGAAGTTTGAGTTAAGACTGAGGTTAGGGTTTGGTCATGCATTAATCAAGGATTGAATGCAAGTGACGCAAAACTAACCTGTGCTTGAAATGAGTTTCAAGTGATTGGAAGACCCACACCTGAGTTCACTTCATGGATTATGGTCACAAGTGACTCAGGATGATAATATCATTTCATCCTTAGACCGGAGATACATGTGTATCCAAAGCATGAGTCTGCTTTATTTTGATTACTTTCAAACGTGGTTCGTAACTGGCCGCTATAAAGGGAGTTATCAAATAAAGTAAGAAGCATGTGGCGGGGCTATGTAGTCAAAAGGATTTGTTCCTCTGGTTAGAGAGATATCCCTGGGCCCCTCGATGATTGGGCGCTGACACCAAAAATGCATGGTCGTGCTTAAGTTACAATTATTTTAGATCAGTTCCAAACTTGTTATTTTGGTCACCACCAATCTAGAATCGAGAAACAGAATCGTGAACGATCTGGAGATTGACATTTTTCCATGTCTCGTGTTCACAAGGATATCGCGAACAAAGGGATGTTTATGATCACTTATCTATAGGACCTTTTAGCCTTACTAGGCTACCAGGATTTGTCAAGGGATGACGTAACTCATACCGACTTGGGGGCAAGTATGCTTTTCTAGAGCCGCTGCTTGTCTGTGATATTAGTAAGGATGTATCATGTGCAAGTGGGAGTCTGTTGGAATATGCCCACTAATACACGTGTACTAGCATTACTACTGATGAGGTATGAGCCTATTGGGTCACACGCCAAGGGTAGATTCCGGCAGCATAACACAAACATGAGAGAATATGAAATTAGGGTTTCTGGCGACCTTCACGGGCCGTGAAGAGAAACCGTCCACGAGCCTTCACCACCCGGACAAGTAGTCGTGGGAGCAGGGCCTTCACAAGTGCTTCACGGCCCGTGAGAGCCCGTGAAGGCAGGTGCCATGCTTTTATTGGACCACTCGTTGGCCCAATTAGAGTGTGCGGTGGAACCCGGCCTATGAGGCCTTCACGGGTGCTTCACGGCCCGTGAGAGCCCGTGAAGGCAGAAGTCAAAGTGTCACCTTTGTTTTATTGGACCTTTGTGATGGTCCAATGAGGGTGTGCCTAGTTGGCCGACCCTGGTGACTCCATGACCATTTCCAGAATTTATAAAAGAGTTAGAACTCTCTCATTTTGCCTCTCTCTCTTCATGCTCATTATATACACACATACATAGATGATTATTGGTTCTAAGAGAGCAAGGTAGTGTATCATGTGAAGGCAAGTTGTTCAAGTGTTGTGGCTGCTCCAGATTCACGAAGACGACGTGTGGTTCGTGTCTCGGGTCGTTAGCAAGACAGAATCTCGGCTACTTGGTGTGGACTATCAATAGAGGAGCTCGGTTTCGAGTTCCCGAAGATCTTCCTAGCTCGGTGGATAGCTCCAGCCTCGTGATGGTATAATTTCTCCTCCCTCTCGTTTGTTCTTGTTGCTATATTCGTTTGTTGTCACGATCCCCACTTGGGGAATGCATGCATGTCGGTATTGATACCCGAAAACCCCGGTTTTTGATGTCGTTGCTTCCGCTACATACGGGTGTTGGCGTGCATGGATTTCCTAACTAAGTATGGCTGGCAATCCCATACTTGGTAAAGTCAAATCAAACAGAAGCATGGTGTTGATTAAAGTACAAGCATGGAAAGGGAAAGAAACTTCTACACGATAGTAGATGTGGGTTTTAATATTTTATATTGTGAATAGGTTGCATTTTTGCAGAAAAGTACAATTACTTTCATCAAACATTTGATTAAAGTAACTTTACTTTTCACCCACTACTTTTACAATTAAAATATTATATTTCCACATCATATTTGTCTCTTACCTTCATGCAACCGGATTCACCAAGATTTCTATATATACTCATGCATGGTGGACATGCAACCACAACAACTCAGTGAAGTCTCTACTCCACTGAAAGAAAATCTCATCAGTTGAGAAATTCGTAGAGTTTAAGCATTGTGTAGAATCAAACTTGTTCATGTGTTGAACACTCTATATACATTAGTTGTTTTAGAGTTAGGTTGTCTATGTGTTAGACAAATAGATTGCCACCTTTTATTGTACTTAGAATTTCCGCTTCTAGTACATGTAATTCTTGATTCAATATCAATAAGAATTATATAAAAGTGTATCAGTGTGTCTTTAAATTTTTAAAAGCTAAAGTTTGTTTTCAACCCCCCCTTCTACAAACATTTGTTGTTGTCTACTCAATCTGGGACTAACATATATATATATATATATATATAAGCCCAAGTAACTCAAGCTAGTCCATCATCAATTAAATAACCAATCATAAAAATCATTTTCTCATAAAATATTCTTTTATTTATTTCGAAGGTTCGGGTATTACAGTACGCCAAATTTTCTAAGTGTGAGTTCTGGCTTAGGGAAGTACATTTCCTTGGCCATGTCATTTGTCAAGAAGGTGTTAAAGTAGATCCGGCTAAGGTGGAAGCTGTGATAAATTGGGGGGTTCCTCGAACTCCTTCCGAAATAAAAAGTTTCCTTGGCCTGGCCGGCTACTATCGGCGATTTATTCGCAATTTTTCTAAACTTGCGGGTCCGTTGACCAAGCTGACTCGTAAGGATGTTGCATTTGTCTAGTCGAAAGCTCAAGAGGAAGCTTTTCAGACCTTAAAGCGATTATTGTGTGATGCTCCGATTCTCGCCTTGCCTGACGGTTCGGAGGACTTCACCGTCTATTGTGATGCCTCTTATGCGGGTTTGGGTTGTGTCCTCATGCAGAGAGATAAAGTGATTGCTTATGCCTCTCAGCAACTGAAATATCACGAAAGGAACTACCCAACTCATGATCTCGAACTTGTTGCTTCTATCTTCACACTGAAATTATGGAGGCATTACCTTTATGGCACAAAGTGTGTGATATGCACTGATCACAAAATCTTACAGTATGTCTTTACTCAGAAAGAACTGAACATGCGGTAGCGCCGTTGGTTAGAGTGAATTAATGACTACGATTGTGAAATCCGTTACCACCCGGGTAAAGCCAACGCTATAGCGGATGCTTTGAGCCGTAAGGGGCCAGCAGCAGAGGCAAAGTTCATGAAACTCACAGTGATATCAGATTTGATGGCAAAGTTAAAAGACGCCCAGCAGTTAGCTTTGCAAGAAGATAATCTGAAAGCTGAAACAATGAAAAAGTTGAAAGACCAACTGGGTAAAGATAATCGTGGATTGAGGACTTTTCAATCCAGGATTTGGGTGCCTCTCATTGGAGGTAATCGTGAGCTGATTCTGCAAGAAGCTCATAAGTCTAAATTTTCTATCCATCCGGGTATCACCAAGATGTACTATGACTTGAAAAGGTTGTACTGTTGGCCAACTCTGAAGAAAGACATTGCTTCATTTGTGGAGAAATGTCAAATTTGTGCCCAAGTCAAGACAGAGCATCAAAGGCCTTACGGCAATTTGCAACAGCTTGACATTCCGGAATGGAAATGGGATCACATCATGATGGATTTCGTGACAAAGCTGCCAAAAATGTTCAGAGGGCATGATATGATTTGGGTCATTGTTGACCGATTAACTAAAAGTGCTCATTTCTTGGCAACCAATGAGTCTGCCTCGTTGACTCGTTTGGCACAGCTTTATATCGATGAGATAGTATCACGTAATGGTCTTCCTTGCTCAATTGTTCTGATCGTGACTCTCGATTTGTATCTAACTTCCGGCAATGTTTGCAACGTGAGTTAGGCACCCGTATGCATCTAAGCATTGCCTATCACCCGCAAACCGATGGCTAATCAGAACGAACGATCCAGACACTGGAAGATATGCTTCGGGCGTGTGTACTCGAGTTTGGTGGTTCATGGGATTCTCATCTCCCATTGATTGAATTTGCTTATAATAATTCATATCATTCCAGCATTGGAATGCCACCATACGAGATGCTTTACGGGAGACATTGTCGCACTCCAACTTGCTGGTTGGAGCCCAGAGAGAAGCAATTTGCTGGACCTGAGATTGTCCAAATAACTTATGACAAAGTAAATGTGGCTCTAGAAAAGTTGAAAGCAGCCCATGACCAACAGAAGATGTATGCGGATCCTAAACGCTGCCCCGCTACATTTGATGTTGGTGATCGAGTATTCTTGAAGGTTTCCCCTTGGAAAGGTGTTATTCGTTTTGGACACAAAGGGAAACTAAGTCCACATTTCATTGGCCCATTCAAGATCATGCAAAAAGTCAATGATCAGACGGTGACTCTTGAGCTGCCACATGAGCTATCTGGAATCCATGATACCTTTAAGGTGTGCTACTTACGCAAGTGCCATGTTGAATAGGAGCAGATTATACCATTGCAAGAACTGAAGGTTGACTCTTCTAAGCGACTCGTAGAAGAACCCGTTGAAATTCTTGAGATGAAGGTCAAGAAGCTACGAAAGAAGATGATCAAGCTAGTTCTTTTTAAGTGGAAGCACAACTTAGGTCCAAACCTGACATGGGAAGTCGAGGACGAGGTGAAGACAAGATACCCTCACCTGTTTATCACTGAGTACATTCCGAGGACGGAATCTTCTTAAGGGGGTAGATTTGTAATATCCTCGATTTGGGCCTAGTTGTAAATTGTCATAGGTATGCGTAAGTTAAGAGACTATGTAAAGTTAATTATATTAATAAGAAGATTTAATTTTATAATTGTGTTATATGTATATATGTGATTATGTTAAATGAATATGTATATGTGTTTAATATATGTATAGATATATAGTTATATATATTTAAGTGTGAATAAAAGAAAGAAAGAATTGGGATCCAGAGGCATGTTTTTAACATATATATATGCAAAACTTTGACTTAGTAGTCAAAGTTGATATCAAAGCACCCAAACACAAAACTCTTTCTCTCTCTCGCGTCTCCCTCTTCTCTCGAATTTCTTGAAGGTTGAAGGAATTAGTGAATTTAGAATCAAACAAAGGTAAACATTTGTTTGTTGTAAAGATTTAACATGTTTGAAATCAGATTTATGTTCAAATCATAACTAAAAACTCAAATTCATGCAAAACATCCTAAAAGAACATTCAAGTCTTACTTCACAAGTGGCTTTTGATTGTTTAGTGTTATTGTTTGGGTTTGATGACTTTATGAAGTCCATACGAATGAAAGATGATGTTTTAGAATGTTTAAATGTAAAACTAATCAATGAAATTCTGGAAATAAGCCAAGAATGAAGGTGGCGGAATTTCATTGTGTTGAATGAGTCGGATTCCGAGACCTCAAAGTGTTGGAATCCACAAGTCTTCCAAAACCACAAGTTGTCCAAATCCGCTAGCCAAATCCGATAAAATGTCGGATTTCCTTGAAAGTGTCGGAATCCGACAAAGTGTCGGATTTCTTCATGTTTATAGGATTCCGATAGAGTGTCGGATTCCATTGAATTGTCAAATCTACAAGATGTCTAAGTATCGAAATCCGATAATGTGTCGGATTTCCTTGGTGTCGGATTCCGATGATGTATCGGATTTCCACTAGTTTAGATTCAACCAAGTATATCTCGGATTTCCTAAATCCGCATGATCGTCGGATTTCCCTAACTGTCGGATTTTTCACAATCCGACAGTTTTGTCGGATTTGTATGAGGTCCGGATTTAGGGATTTCTATGTTTGTTTAGTAGTCATTCTTTATATGTTAAGATGATTAATGTAAGTAATACTATTCTAGGTGAACTTGACATACTAAGTAAAGCAGAAGTGAAATAACTATCTGTTTAAGCCACTCAGGTGAGTACCGACTTTCGTAAGCCTCAGTAGAGGAAGACTTACCTGCTAAATGTGCTAAATGTAGTTTTAAAGATGTTAGAATGCATGTATGCTTAAAAGTAAATGAATAAGTATTTCCATGCTACTTAGTGCACAATTCCATGCTAAATGCTTGTTGAATTTAAGTTAAGTGTATGCTAGCGGAATCCAGAATTGGAGCCGCCTAGTTAAAGATGATGGATATGTATGCTAGGCATCCAGATTGGATCCATGATGATGAAATGAATGTAAATGCATGCTTAATAAAGTAAATGAATATGCATGCTAAGTGAATGATCTAGATTGGGTTAGTTATGTGTATATGAAATGTTCGCAAACAACAATTGCATGGTTAAGGTCAACTCTGTAGTTGGGTTCCAGGGATCCTTAATCATGCGATTCGGAACTTAACGGTGATTCGGGGTGCATCCCGGATCTTAGGTTCTGCAGAACCACCGTGCCTTAACATGAGATTGTAATCAGCCAGAATCTGGCCGGGATTACTAGGGAACCTATGGTTTCGTAAACGATGCTTGGTGGACTGCTTTATGCTCCCCCACCAGCATGGATGGTCGTGTCTGATTCCCCGGTGTATTGTTGTTGAGCGGGACTAGCTATCCTGCAAGAAACGACTTATACCGATCTTGTCAGCACACAACAATGTGATAGGATAGCATTGTATGCTTATTCATGTGATGCATGACTTGCTCTAATGATGCTTATGTTAAGTTTGTACTCACTAGCTATGTGTATAGCTAATGGTGCCATGTTAACTCTTTTTGCAAATTGAGAATAGATTGTCTGGTGAGCTGGGTTGCCTTCTACTGGATATTTTTGGTGGAACACTTTTGATGTAATATATACATTATGGTCGGTTGGTTGTAGAGTAACACCAAGAGTGATACAAAGTTTTGAATGTGAATATTAATGTATATCTTTTTAGTTAACTTCCGCTGCTTAACCTAATGATATTTAATCATGATGATGTTCACGTTTATTAAAAACCCAAATTTTTACTAATTTTTAGCATATGCAAAGTCAGTGTTACAATATGCACAAGTGCATATATTTGCACATATGCATACGTCGAGACCCGTGTTAGAAAACCCAATAAACACGAATTTTTTTCTAATAGCAAGATCGATCTAAAATTAAATAGCATAACTTTTTCGTTAATTTGGTATAATTTTCTTAATTTAACACCTTTTCGTTTGATGGATATATGAATTTAAAAAAGTTTGGGTAATGTAAAAATATCAAATTACCCTTTTGATTTAAAGTTAAATAAAAAAGACAGAAAATTAAATGATTGGTCCATATTGATTTTTATTTAAACTACTTCATATATATATATATATATATATATATATATATATTTAGATATATATATATATATATATCATACGAAAAGATGTAACAACAAATGTGTTATTATTCACATTAATAGAAAGCACATATAAATAAAAAAAACTTATCACATATAGAAATGTGTAGAATAGATGAATCTACAAAAAATTAGATGAATCGATCTATTATATTTATTATTCTTTTCATTCGTTTTTAATATAATTCAAAATTTTGTTATTAATATATTAGTGTAAACTAATAATGAATGTAATCTTGTTAATTTCTTGATTTCTACAATCAGACTTCATGTATTTTGCGAGAATGATATATTTATCTTGCATGTTTTGTATCTGTTTATTAATATAATTTAAAAATTAATTGGTTTAAGTTGTGTTCAATAAAGTATATGTAAAAATATGGTTCTAAAATTTTTAATATTCAATCACAGGTGATTCTGTATACAATCACATGTGATTTGTAAAAGTATCACATGTGATTTGTAAAAACATCACATGTGAATTACGAAAATGTCACTCCGCCCAAAATTTTAAAATGCAATATGGACTATTAATGCTATTGATCCAAACACTAAAATTAGTCGTTTAAGACTATGACCTAAGTATTAACTATATTAAACATTTTTATTTTTATATGGGCAAATTGTATGAAAATATAACAAACTATGTCAATATTGTCATTGTATGTAACAACTTTATTTTGTACCTAAAAATACACAAAAACTTATAAATTTGGTTTATTGTATGCAAGTTACCTATGATAGTAGGTAACTTACTGGTAACCTAACAAAAAATAAAAGACCTTTGCTACCTAAAAATACAAAACTTTCAAATTTTGTTCATTGTAATCAGGTTATCAATTGTATACAATGAACAACTTTTGTAAGTTGTATGTATTTTTAGGTACAAAATAAATTTAATTGCATACAATAATAATATTGACAACGTTTTTTTATATTTTCACGTATTTTACCCTTTTTCTATTGTGAATTAAAAATAATGGTTGGTTTTGCTAATGTTTTCCGCATACTCCGCGACATGGGTTTTATTTCCAAAACTTATCCTATTGATAATTAAATAAAAGATTCATTGGTTTCTTAAGGATTAAGATTTAAGATAGGATGAATGGATGAATATTGGAAATAATATCACCTCACATCCCGATATTCATCACTATATTATTTTAATTACTTTTTTCAACATTATTAATTCGTCGGTTAGTATAATCTTTTTTTTATAGATTGCTTAGTTTTTTAGTCTAAAAAAACTGATACATCTAATTTACATCTATATTTTATCTCTATTATTTATTTCATATATGTATTAGGCACGGCTTAAGGTTTTTCCATCTATTGTAAGATATAAATGTGTAGTATCTACAAATTGAGGATGATATGCTTTTGTACTAATAGTGGTTGATGAATCTGCTTATTTTGGTTCTGCTCCTTAATTTTTTAAACCACAAACACAATTGTAGATTGTAATTTACGTTTATATATTCATAATGAGTCTTGAACCATTAAATTTATCGAAGAATATTTTAAACATACATTGATATCAATAGACCAAAACCCTTTTAGTTATCTACTACTTCTTTGCATGTATTTAGATGTAGTAAATGAAACTCAATGTTAATTTTATATTTCCTTCTTTAATTTTGCTACGAATTTTCATATTAGAGATGCACCACAATGTTTTGTATTGTGTGACATTAACGCGATTTTCGAGCCTATTACTTCTTTTTTGCCTAAACCTTTGTCAAATGCACTTGGATTCACCTCCAAGTATTGTTTTTACTCATTCTTTTACTGCTAATGTTATATAACAATATTAGCTTACGTGTATAAATTTGATAGATTGTTAAAGTAAATTTTTAATGTTTATGATGTTAAAAATTACTAACGTATAAAGCATGATTAAGAATATAAATCTCTTAAAAGAGGAGTATTATAATAAATCACAAATTCATTTACATTCACATTATTCTTATTGCATCTACTCCCAATGTGTTCATAGTTCATAATATGTATAGTTTTGTTAATTGGCTTTGATTTACTATTTTGTTCGAATCTTTTTACATAGAGAGATGATTTGTACATAACAAAACATATGTGTTTATACGATAATGTTGTAAGGGCCGGTATTAGCGAAAATTACACGACACGGGGGAAAATGAGAATTCCTATATTACTCTTTATCATTTTCTTAACTACATTTATATTTCATTGAAATTACAGAATTTGGAGCCTACGGTTTAATTTGACACTGTCGCTAACCAGAAGAAACGGCATGAAATCAACGTTGGTGAGTCCCTTTCCATGCTTCTCTATTTGGCTGCCATGAATATTTGTTAAATACATTTTCTTAATTGCATGCAGGAATTTCAACTTCACTGGGTTTTGGTGGACACAACTCCGTCGTAGTTTTCTCTGCATTCGTACCTTGATATAATTGTTTAACTAGATCTCAAACCCGTGTAAACACGGGACAGGTTATAATGTATTTGTTAATTTTGTTTAATATTAATGTTTTTTTAAAGTAAGTTACCAACCATATCTTATTTCTTTAATTTGCAAAGTATAATGCACTATCATACAAATATCTTATTTCTTTAATTTGCAAAGTAATTATACTACCGGAATACATTCTAAATTATGCAATGTTTGGTATATATGGTTATTTATTGTGCTACCTTAAAACTGTTTATTTGTATCTTTTTAAAGCAAGGCACCCAAAACAATAATAGTTACTTTAAGTATGTAGAAGAGACAAGGTAATGTAACCGTAAACACCACTTGATCATTGTTTTGTAAGGTATTCACATCAATTGTAAAAAGCAACTTAGTAGGTTGTCTTAACTTTAAAGGTTTTTTGAAATCTCTCCACGAGTTCTTTCATCATTCACTCTTTTAATATCTTATTTTGTAGCTTTATTCACCTCTTCATGTTTAGGGATAATTTCTTTGTGTGATATGTTAAAGTGTGTAAGGCTTATTTCCTTCCATTATATGATCAATTATGAGATACTGTTCTTGAGTGATTTTAAGATCTTTACATAATTTTTGTCATGTTAGAGCTTCATCAAACGCCACATCAACCCATACGCTCGTAAGTGAGTATATATTGAATGTTTGTGGTGGTGTCAAAGTTGATTGATTGTAGAAATGAATTGTTTAAGTCCTACATTTGAGGTTGTTGACATGTTATCTTTTGTGAAATCACAATATATTTCTTGAACGTAGAATAACGCTATAATTTGTACATAGCTAATATGTTGTGGTTTATTCACTAAATGTGGTGAAGTATTTTGGTGTCTCAAGGTATTATTGTCAGGTATAATATATATATATATATATATATATATATATATATATATATATATATATATATGTGTGTGTGTGTGTGTGTGTGATTGTTCGTCTTCCATATGATATTCAACCATATTAAGTTTGAATGAATTGGTTATTTGGAAATGTAATATTATTTTGTGAGTAATTGCATAATCTTTAATATATTGATACCAATCCATCTCATGCATTCTAATTCGAATAATTTTTATGAATCGGATGTTATACACATGGTTTGTAGTCACAAAAGTAGTTTTTGTGGGAGATTTTTAGGTAATAAGTCACAATTAGGAATCTTACAATACAATCTTGGGCAATGAAGTTGTAAATAAATTTGGGATGAGAAATTGTAATAGAGTATAAAATATAATGATAAATCTTAATTGCAATTTAAGAGTAATAATTAATATTAATGATTAATATATTTTGATAATTACATAAGTATTGTTAACCTATAATAATTAATATTTTGAAAATTATTCTTTTGGCTTTGCTAGATTGTAAATATATTTGGCATTAACAATTTTAAAAATTAGAAGAATCAATAAACACGCTTGTTGGATTTTTAGGAATCTTCATATACAATCTTGTGCATATGAAATTGTACATAGATTAATTGAGTATAAAGTAATGATAAATCATAATTGCAATTTATGAGTAATAGTTAATATTAATGAGTTGATACTTACATTAGTATTATTAACCTACAACAATTGATATTTTAATGATAAATAATAATTGCTATTTAGTAGTAATAATTATCATTATTGTCTAATAAATTTGTGTAGTTTAATATATGGTCTTAGGTTATTCTTGTAACATATAAGTTACAAATAATTTATCTAAAATATATAACAATTATGGACACATGTAAAAAATATAAATTGAATTTTATAGTTATAGGTTACTATTTAAATGTAATAATTAACATTAATGTGTAATAAATTTGAATTGTTTTATGAGTATTGTTATATTACTATAGTAACATATAAGTTACAACAACATTTCTAATAGAGATGGTGCAAATCATTATCAAGCCCAGTTAATAATTTCAAACATGAAAACTTTTATTTTAAAACTCAAAACAAAGTATATTATTTTCAGATGACCTAATTATCATATGGTGAAATGGATTAGTGTTTTGGGAAATACAATTAAAGATAATTATGCTACTTACTTGATAAAAGTCAAAATATTTTCGAGCCAACCTTAGGAGTAACAATTTCATAATCATCACTATCAATCACAACTTTGTTGTTTGTATAGTCATCTTACACTATCAATCACAACTTTGTTGTTTGTATCATCATCTTACACAAAGCAGAAATACAAACATATTATGTGTAGAGATTAATTGAACAATATACACATATCTACTAACACACAACACAAAGAACTTAATAATTCCAAACACAAAACCTTATATTTTAAAACTCAAACCAAGGAGCTTAATAATTCCAAACATGAAAATTTATATTTTAAAACTCATATCAAAGTATATTATTTCCAAATGACCTAATTATCATATGGTGAAATGGATTAGTATTTGGGAAATACTATTAAAGATAATTAACTTACTTATTTGATAAAAGTAAAAAACAAAAGACATTAATCTTAAGGGTAGCCATCTCAAATCCTTCAAACTTTTTCCATTCTTCACAAACACAAACTTCATATTCACAAGAGCAGATCCTTCTACATCTCATCTTTGTCATCAATATTGCGACATTTTCTGGATGGACCCGCCGTATTTGTTTTCGACCCAACCTTAGGAGTCACAATTTCACAATCATCACTATCAATCACAACTTTGTTGTTTGTATCGTCATCCTATATTAAAATTAGGAAAAAAATAAAGTAAGCTTTATAATTCTTTGTACTCTTTATGTACTTATCATTGTTAAATAACCATGGTTAAAGACATAGAATACCTTCAATAGTTCAACTTTCATAGGAAAGTTTGCAAGTATCTCAGGTTCATCACTTACATTAACAACACCAAAAACAACAATGATAACATTCTTCACCTACAAAGCATAAAGGTTAATTTTCATAGGTAAAAAAATAAAAGATTTAGAACAAATAGTAAACTTCATTCCAACTAAACAAATTGCCTCACTAATATCGTCATTATCATTGAACAAAAAGCAAAGAAAGAGGGAAGCCTTCGAATTAGAAAACCTTTGGTTAGAGCTCAAATGAAAACAACAATGAAAACTTTCTTCACCTACAAAGCATAAGGGTCAATTTTCATAGGTAAAGAATACAATGTTTAGCATAAATAGTGAACTTCATTCCAACTAAACAAACTACCTCACTAATATCGTCATTATCTTTGAACAAAAAGCGTAGAAAGAAGGAAGCTTTTGAATTTATAAACCTTTGGTTGGAGCTCAAATGTAGTACTATTCTCATTTACTTTTTTCACCTACAAAGCATAAAGATCAATTTTCATATGTAAGGAATATAAGATTTATCACAAATAGTGAACTTCATTCCAACTAAACAAACTATCTTACTAATATAGTCATTATCTTTGAACAAAAAGCGAAGAAAGAAAGAAGGAAGCTTTCTAATTTATAAACCTTTGGGTGGAGCTCAAATGTAGTACTATTCTAGTTGGAGCTCAAATGTAGTATTATTCTCATTTACTTCTTCTCATAAATTCTAAGTCATAACTGAAAATATAACTTAATACACATTAAATAAAAATTGTATAACCGATGGTATAACCAATGACTACACACTGTTTACATAACTTTACCTCACAAATTCATCTTGGTAACACTTTAAGCCCAAACTTCTAATTTGATGACACATCATTCACCCAGCCACCCTAATTAACTTAGATTCAAAAATTAAAGATCAATGAAAGATGTCACATAGGATAAAAAGGTTACTAAGTTATAAGAGATATAAATTAATCCATTTAGCGATTCCATGTCTTTAATAAATGAGCAAAAACAAAAATTTTAACCTTTAAACATTTTCAAAGTAATATTTGATGAGAGAGAGCGAAATTCTTGAAAATAGATTATGACTTTTAAACATTCGTCAGGTAACTACTAAATTTTTTAATATTAATACAAAAGTTGCAGTTACTAAATTTTTGAGTTGAACTTGGTTAGCAGATCACCTTTAATTTTTGTGTGTTTTTATTCTATTATTTTTACTACTTAGATTATATTAGAGGCCGGTGTAATAAACGGGTTGATATAAAAAAAATATTAAACATTAATAAAAATAATAATAATGATTACAGCGTGAAATAAATGAGAAATTTAAAAATAGTGGGGATGGTGTACCCTCCCTTTAGGATTTTGGATTGGGTCCATTTATGCGACTCTCCCCTATAAATACTAAATAGGGAAGTCCCACCTCATTCAGGAACCTCTCTTCTCTCTCTATCTCTATCTCTTAGACACTCTCTCACTTGGAGTCTCTCCTAACCTCCATCACCAATAAAAGAACCGGCGAACTCGTCACCCCATCTCGGGTTCTCGATTTGGGCTAGTGGTTATCCACCAAGCAACGGGACACAAGCGTCACGACTCAACTCCGGTCTTCTTCCCACACTCGTGCCAACTAACCTATGCACTATCGGTTTAATATGCCAGTAAATTTATTAATTATAAATTCACAACAAATTAGTACTTTTGTAACTTAATTCAAATCAATTTGAGGATAAATACATATATTTTACTTTATAAGTAGATAATATTCAACATTTCAAATAACAATTTGGGTAATTATTAATTCTATTGATTTGATTTTATAAATTAAAAAGATTTTAATATTTATTAGTTTGACCTTCAAAAATCTAAATTGATTTTTTTTTATTGTGATTATGTAGATGGTTAAGATTATTTTGTTAAATGAATGGTTAAATTTGTATAATAAATTTTATCACAATTAGTTTTTTATTTATATTAAATTAAAAGATTATTATTATTATTATTATTATTATTATTATTATTATTAAAACAAAATGGTAAAGCTAATATCCATGTTGAAAAAGAAGGCAATGTCTGCGATTATTTGTTTTCATAATCAAGATGGTAAAGCCAAATGATACAAACGAGTTTTTATATAACCCACGCTTCGCGGTTGGATTAAACTAATTTTATTTTAATGTTATTCATTTTTATTATTATTCATTTTACCTTCGTATAAGATTAATCGATTGTTATTTTAATATCATTCATTTTTAATTTTGTTCTTAAACAATATTAGATGCACAAATCACAATAAACATATCACCTATTGGCTATAATATTTAATGGGGGTAGTCTTTCACATATCATTAGGCAAGACGTTCACACAAATCAACATGGAATTAATCCAACCATACATTTAGATTCGCAAAAAGTAATAAACTTCTCCCATGCCTTCTAATACATGTGTCATGTTTAGTTTAAAATACTGCAAAATCGATATTGATTACGCTCAAATATTATAATAACTAGAAAAATGATTTTTTTAGACGAAAAGTTTTTGAGGCAACATATGTCGTCGTAAAAGGCCCTGTGGACTAGACAATTTTAATGATTTTTTGCCGCAAATGTTAAAATTTTCACCACAAATAAGTTTTTGAAATAAATTTTTTGTGGCGTACCTTTTGAGGCGACAAAAAACCTTTTGGGGCGACAATAAGAGTATTTGCAACAAAAATGTGTCGCCTCAAAAAGCCATTTTTCTTGTAGTGTATTCAGAAGCTCATCTTAAAAAAACCGAACCCTTAACGTTTTCACAAATAGTTCAATCCATAAAAACGTTCTTATTGGATTCATAAGAAATTTTGAGATTTCAAAACTGATTAATTATACTATTATTATATATTATAATAAGACATTAATGGACACCAATTACATATACATGCATATAAGATATATATATATATATATATATATATATATATATATAGGGTAGAGATCAAGTAAAAAGAAAATTAATGTAAAAAGGGTAAAACGGATAATTATTTAATCATTTTTCGGTATATATATCAACTGATAATCGTTAGTTCATCATCTTTATTGATTAAAACTAGTTCATCATGTTTATTGATTATCAGTTCGAACGCCCTTAGAAACTTATCATATTAACTGTGCTTATAACAAATTGAACCTAGGGGGGTGATTCATTGGTAAATACATCTCTGTCATCTGATTTAAACTCTTTGAAAATTGTTTCTTTAGTTTATTGCTTTAAACCAATCTTCAATACCTTGGTAGCGGTTAGCTGCTAGTTTCAAAAACCCCATATTTATTTTTAAAGTATTTAGTTTAGCTAGTTAATTTCTTGATAGTACATTCAATTCCTGTTCCCTGAGGATACGATCCTGGTCTTGCCCTGTTTACTGTTATACGACCGGGTGCGCTTGCCCGTTAGTGTGTCAGTCAAATTAGGTTAGCTTAGTGTTAAAATTTAAGACTGATATTCGCGTATCAAGTTTTTGGCGCCTTTGTCGGGGAATGATGACCGACTGTGCTATTTAGAAAATTCTATTTATCCGATCCTTATTCGAGGTTTTACCTCGAGTAAGTTGTCATTTTAGTAGTTTAATTTTTTTATTATTTTTTTATTTCTTTAGTTTCCTTCCTTTAGTTAGAACTAGTATTTAGGTGTTGCTTGATTTTTCCATTGCTGGCCGAGCTAGTGTATGACCCATAGTTCCTCGCCATTCTAGGAAATTCCGTTTCAAGAACCAGAGCGAGAATTTCATTGTCACCTACGTGCACTAAATTTTGCAACCACGGAGGATTATCGAGAAGCATCTGATCGTGAGGAAGAGTTCGAGGGACCACCATCACCTATGGCGAACGAGGATGATACACCGATGTGGTCCGCCCGAGAAACTGCACCACCAGCCCCAGAGCCTGCTATTCGAGTTCCTGAGATCAATGACACGGTATTTCAGATCAAAGGACAGTTCGTCAGCATGGCTAGAGAACTAAATTTTGATGGGAGGATTATGCATGACCCAAACCGCCATATCCAGTCTTTCCTCGCCATCTGTGAGCTGTTTAAAGTCAGAGGAGCTACCACCGATGTTGTGCGCCTGAGATTCGCATTTACTCTAATTGGGGAAGCTCAAGAATGCCTCGAATCTTTAGAACCAGGATCCATCACAACCTGGAATGACATGAAGAATCTCTTCATCAACCACTTTTTCCCTCCAGCTAAAGAGGAAAGGATGAAAGCTGATATTCTCAACTTTTCTCAAAAATCTGGAGAGTCGTTTAATGATGCCTGGACCCGTTTTAAGAAGATGTTACGGGAGTGTCCAAATCATGGGCTCAACAAAAGTGAGCAAGTTCAGACATTCTACCAAGGAATGGATGATGAAATCAGGGAAAAGATCGATTCGGCATGTGGTGGGATCTTCCAGTATAAAAGCCCAATGGAAGCTTACAAGTTGCTTGAGGATATATCTATTCATAAGCAGGGCTGGAATATCGAGAGAAAGTTGTCTAGAAGGACGGTAGCTGCAATTGAAGACGAAGGCAGCCGAGACACTGTCGCATCCTTAGCGAATAATCAAAAATCATTAGAGAGGAAAGTTGATAAACTTATCCAATCCATCCACGCTATGCAGGTAGGATGTGAATCATGCGGAGGACCTCATCTCACCAAAGACTGTGAGGATCGCCCAATGAATCAAACCCAGGATGTGAATTTTCTAAATCAGAGATCTGGAGGTAACTACCACGGAGGTGGATCGAACTGGCAGGGGAACCGAGGTAATTTTCAGAGACAAAACCCACCGAGGTTTTATGGGTTCAACCAAGGTAATGCACCTCCTCCTCTACCTCAACCTCAACATACTCAATCACAAGGAGGGTCAAGTGCCAATATAGAGGACCTATTAAAGAATTTCATGCTCACAACTACCCAGTCAGTAGAGTCATTGAAGACTCAGTCCAACAAAACCAAAGCATGAACGAGCAGATTCAGAGAAATCAGCAAGCTTCCATTCAGACTGTGGAGCGTGACTTGGGGAGGTTAGCGGAAATCTTAGCGGGTCGGCAGAGTGGGTCGCTACCGAGCAATACCCAACAGAACCCGAATGTTGATAAACATCGAAACGAGCACGTTAAAGCCATTATGACTCGTTCAGGTAAGTCCGTTGGTAATAATATTACTGAGTCTACTAATGATTTTTCTCCTCCTAGTATGTAGGATTATTCATCTGATGATGAGATCGAGGCTCCAGCGGTGGAAAAGCCTAAGGAACCTGAGGTTGTTCCAGCAGAGTCAAGTAGCAAGAAGAAGGTCACTCAACCTCCTCTGAAGGAGTACCAGCCAAAATTGCCATTTCCTAACCGTCTTCGAAAGGAGCGCATTAAAGAGCAATATGGTAAGTTTGTTGATCTACTTAAGCAGATTAGAATTAATGTGCCTCTTGTTGATGTGATTGCAGGTATGCCCTATTATGGGAAATTTTTGAAAGACTTGGTGTCCAACCGGAAGAAGTTGGAGGAGGCCACTACTTTACCGCTTGGGGAGCAATGCTCAGATATCCTGCAAACTGCAGCCATGCCTCCTAAACTAGGAGATCCAGGGAGTTTCATTATCCCTTGCTTTTTAGGTTCTGATACTGTTTGCAATGCTTTAGCAGACTTAGGAGCTAGCATTAATTTAATGCCATCTACTTTGTATGCTAAACTAGACTTAGGGGAACTTAAGCAAACCAGAATGTGCCTGCAACTTGCTGACTGTAGTTTTAAATATCCTATAGGCATAGCTGAGAATGTCCCTGTTAAAGTGGACAAATTTGTTTTTCCTGCTGATTTTGTCATCCTAGAGATGAAAGAGGATAGTCATGTGCCTTTAATTCTAGGTAGGCCATTCTTGAATACTGCAGATGCCATAGTCCACATCTCAAAGAAACAACTCAATCTAGGCATAGCTAACGATAGGGTTATTTTCTCTATAGACAAAGCCACGTCACACGCACACACTGCTGACGACTCCTGCTACTTTCTTGATATCATTGATAATTGCCTCAATGCCGAAGTGGAGAATTTTCTGATGACCGACACCTCTGAGGAAAGCTTGTTGGGTAATGGTACTGATGCCATTAACCCGGACGCCATGATGCGAGAGCTCGAAGAAATCCTACATGCTGACGCCGTAGATGCCCAAACGACCGACGGAGCATTCGAGCAAATCTCTCCCGGTGAGGAGATCCGGATAAAAACCTCTCTCGAGGAGCCTCCTACTCTTGAATTGAAACCTTTACCTTCCCATCTCGAGTATGCGTATCTGCAAGGAGACTCTTCTCTACCTGTTATCATTTCTTCCACCCTTTCCGAGAGTGAAAAAAAGAGTTTGGTTCGTGTCCTTAAGGCCCACAAAGGGGCGATCACGTGGAAAACTGCTGACATATCTGGATCAACCCCTCCTATTGTACACACAAAATCCTCATGGAGGATACTTATAAGCCGTGTGTACAGCGACAACGGAGGTTGAACCCTAATATGAAGGAAGTAGTTAAGAAGGAGGTGATTAAACTACTAGATGCTGGGCTCATCTATCCCATTTCTGATAGTCCTTAGGTGAGCCCCGTTCAGGTAGTTCCTAAAAAGGGAGGTACGACCGTGGTTCTCAATGAACGGAACGAACTCGTTCCAACACGTATGGTCATGGGATGGCAGGTATGCATTGATTATAGAAAACTCAATGATGCTACCCGTAAGGATCATTTCCCGCTCTTTTTTATCGATCAAATGCTAGAGAGACTGGCAGTTCTATTGTTTCCTTGACGGTTTCTCTCGTTATTTTCAGATCCCGATAGACCCGAAGGATCAGGAGAAAACCACCTTCACCTGCCCTTTTGGGACTTTTCCTTATAGGAGGATGCCATTTGGCCTTTGTAACGCACCCGCTACATTTCAGCAGTGTATGACGGCAATCTTCCATGACATGATTGAGGACTGCATGGAGGTCTTCATGGACGATTTTTCTGTCTTTGGCAGTTCTTTCGATTCCTGTCTTGCTAGCCTTGATCGTATCCTGGCTCGATGCGAGGAGTCCCACCTCGTGTTGAATTGGGAGAAATGTTACTTTATGGTCCGAGAAGACATTGTTCTCGGACATAAAATCTCAAGTGTGGGGTTGGAGGTCGACAAATCTAAAATCGACATTATTGCAAGACTCCCTCCACCCACAAATGTTAAATCTGTTCGTAGCTTCTTAGGTCACGCTGGCTTCTATAGGCGTTTTATCAAAGACTTTTCCAAAATCGCCAGGCCGATGACCCAGTTACTCGAGAAGGATACACCATTCGTTTTCTCACCAGAATGTGTGAAATCCTTTGATCTGTTGAAATATGAGCTCACACATGCACCTATCATGGTGCCGCCCGATTGGTCCCTACCATTCGAGCTTATGTGTGATGCGAGTGATTATGCACTCGGGGCGGTGTTAGGCCAACAAAAGAACAATCATTCCAGCCCATCTACTATGCGAGTAGAACTTTGACAGATGCGCAAAAGCACTATACCACTACCGAAAAGGAGCTCCTGGCTGTGGTATTTGCATTCGAAAAATTCTGCCCGTACTTAGTTCTATCGAAGACCATAGTATACACCGACCACTCCGCTCTCAAATATCTGTTCGCCAAACAAGATGCAAAACCCAGGCTCATTCGTTGGATTCTGCTTCTGCAAGAATTCGATATTGAGATCCGGGATAAAAAAGGCGCAGAAAATTTAGCTGCTGATCACCTTTCCAGGCTCAAGAATCCGAATCTTGAAGAACTCAACGAGTCTACCATTGATGACATGTTTCCTGACGAGTTCTTACAGATGATCGAGTCTCAACAAGAGGAAGAATCTTGGTACGCTGACGTAGCTAATTATCTAGCAGCAGGGTTCATCCAAAAGGGGCTGACACATCAGCAGAAACGAAAATTTTTGTCTGATGTTAAACATTTTTACTGGTACCCGCCCCATCTATTCCGATTAGATGCAGACTATGTCTTGCGCCGTTGCGTGTTTGGTACTGAAGCCAAACAAATTCTGTGCGAATGTCACGAAGGTCCCACTGGAGGACATTTCGGTCCGAATTACACCGCTAAAAAGGTGTTGGACAGTGGTTTTTACTGGCCAACCCTTTTTAAAGATTCTTTCGCTATGGTCAAAACCCGTGATGCATGCCAGCGAGCTGGGAACATCTCCAAAAGAGATGAAATGCCCCGGCAAGGCATCCAGGTGTGTGAGATATTCGATGTATGGGGGATAGACTTCATGGGTCCATTCCCTACATCTCACAAAAACAAATACATACTCGTGGCTGTCGATTATCTGTCCAAATGGGCTTAGGCAAAAGCCTTGCCTACAAATGACGCCCGAGTAGTTGTCAATTTTCTGAAAACATTATTTCCGCGATTTGGGTGTCCAAAAGCACTCATTAGTGATCGAGGCTCTCACTTCTGTAATCAACAGTTAGAGAAAGTCTTGAAACGATATGGGGTAACCCATAGATTCTCGACCCCATATCATCCGCAAACAAGCGGACAAGTCGAAAACACGAATCGTGGGTTGAAACACATTCTTGAGCGGACAATTGGGTTTAACCCGAAAGTATGGTCCGAAAAGCTTGACGATGCCTTGTGGGCATTTCGGATGGCTTACAAAACACCCACCGGATCCACTCCCTACCGTATGGTTTACGGTAAAGCTTGTCACCTCCCTATCGACATTGAGCATCGCGCATACTGGGCATTGAAAAATGCCAATCTCGACCTTGAAGAGGGGGGAAAACATAGATTTCTCCAATTAAACGATCTGGATGAGTTGAGGTACCAAGCCTATGATAACTCATTAATGTATAAGGAGAGATCACGAATGTTACATGACAAACGCTTGAAAATCGTTAAAGAATTCAAAGCGGGCGACAAAGTTTTACTCTTCAACTCGCGTTTGAAATTCACACCTGGAAAACTGCGGTCGTGATGGACTGGTCCATATACGGTCATTAAGGCATCGCACATGGGGTTCGTAGATCTTGAATCCGAGAGAGGTCCGTTTCGAGTGAATGGACATCTCTTGAAATATTACAATGAGATGTAAGAACCAGACCTCGAGGAGGTCATGCTGATCTACCCCAAGTAATTTATCTTGGGGGCGAGTCAAGCTCAAGACTCGGAAATAAATGAGGCGCTTTTCGGGAGGCAATCCGGTTCATTAGTTTCGTTTTCCTTTCTTTTGTTTTTTTATAAAACCCAAAAATACAAAAAAATATAACAATTGAAAACACAAAAAAAATAGAAAGATAAATTAAATTAGATTTATTTCTTTGCTTTGTGTTTGTGTGTTTTATTTTCTGTGCTTGCAGTAGGTAATCTCAATGATATGATGCATACAAGAGTTCGATCTGCTGACCTGTCGCCGACAACCCCCCAGGGAGTATTGTTTCTTGAAACTCCTATGTTTTCCACATTATTATGCTTGTATCATTGCATTAGGGACAATGCAAATTTCTAAGTGTGGGGTGGAGGTTAAATACTTAACCGATTGCTTGTTGTCCTGTTAGCACTATCTCTGAGCTTAGATAGTTTTTAAATTTTGCCTATTGTGCCAGAAATTTTTAATTTTTAGACACGTCAGTAATTGTTAATTGACTTGTTAAGAAAAAGAATTTAACTTGGTGACGGGATTATGTTTAGACTCTATGTGTCAGTGTTTGTGGCTTTTCATCATTGTAAAATTTTTTAGCTCACTTTCAATTCTAAATGATTCAGAAAGTACAAAAAGTCTTGCATAATAAATATAATAAAACCTTCAGAAAATTAGAATCAGCGTGTCGGTATCCTGAGATACCACAATAAATAATGAGATAGCTGAATCCTGACAAAAATAGGTTGAGATTGATTATTTAGTTTTACAAATCTTATGTGTTGCTTACAAGAGTTATATGCCTAAATTGATAGTGAAAAACACTATGTGGCCTTTTGGATTCGGATAAGTAGACCCGAGGGATATTTCAAGTCTAGCATACTAAGGCCAACTGGTCTGGATATATTGGCCGAAAGTCCGCTACATGGATCCATTAGAAAGTCACGTTTGATCTATTAAATTCAAAAGAAAAAAAAAACAAAAAAAAAGAAAGGCATAAAAAAAAGAAATGAAAAGAAGAAAAAAAGGTAGCACATTAGTCGAGTAAACTTTGGAATCACCAATAAACCTTGAGGTCGGAAGTTTTCTGGAGGAATATGTTAATAAATTTTGCAAAAATGAGTATGATTTGAGTTATAAGTGTTGATTAGTGTAGTGAGAAATTATTTAGAATAATGAAAAGTTAAAGAGGATTTTTACACAAACATGTGCATGGATCTGAATATAACTTGTAGTTGCCAAGTTAAGTGACGTTTCTGACGATTCTCTTGACAGTTTGACGTGTATATGGAAGTTGTTTATTGAGTTATTCATGTGCTCTACCTGGTGTAGTGGTTTTTAAAAGATAGTTTGCTTGAGGACAAGCAATATTTAAGTGTGGGGTGTTTGATATCGTCTAAAATATACATATTATTTATATCCGATATCTTATTCTTTGATTGCATAATTATGATGAATTAGGTTAATTATTTACTTAATTTGTTTTAATATGTGTTTTTAGGGATCTTGGGAGAAGAGATAGAGAATTTGATGAAGAAAAGAGAAAGAGACAGCTTTGATACCTCTTCGATGTTTTAGTCGTATCTCACTTATACGAACTCGAAACTAAGTGATTCAAAAAGCTACAAAAACTAGATAAAATGGGCCACAATAATATTATTTATGTGATATTTATTTGGGCCGTGATTCTCTGCATGTGGGCCAGGAGCTGTAGCTTAAAAAAGAAATTAAAGTTAGTTATGGGATTGGTTTAATTGGGCCATTAATTAATCATGTGGGCTTTTTATCTCAAGTGGTGCTATAATGGGCTACGAAGCCCAATACAAAAAAAAGGGATTGTTGATAACAATATCTGGCGACGGCGGATACACATGAGATAGATATATTTCAAGCGTCAGTCAACAAAAAAAGGCGGCTACACAATTAATTTCATTCGAAGGCATCAATCGACGACAATTTTTTGGAGCGGCAGTCACGGCAGGAAACGAAAGGCGCATAGCAGATCTTGATTTCATCATTATTGAGTATTTTATTACTTGTAAGCTTTAACAATGTTTACATTTAATTTGTTTCTTGATTTATGTTTGATATCTAGTATGATTATGGGCTAAGTTTTTATTGTATTTATCATGATGAACAACCCCTAGGTTTGATATGTAATCCTATGATTTTATATTTTTTGATTAGTTTTGTTTATGTTTAATCGTGATCCTTGAGTTTTTGATCTTAACTTTTATTGAATAATCTGTTAGATACAGTTTGTGCATGATCTGAGATAATGACTTGCATGTGTATTTTCTTCGTGACTATTGTTTGCTTGATCTGAGACAATGACGTTTGCATGCAATAGGAAAGATAACTTTTCTGAGATAATGAGGGTTAAGATTATTCAGTAATACCTTAGATAAAAGTTTGAGTCTAATTCACCATACAACGAGAGTTAAGTGTGTTTTAGAAAGATTAAGTCATAATCGGATTAGTAGGACTGATGGTTGTTGGTTCGAACGCACTTAGAAACTTATCATATTAACTGTGCTTATAACAAATTGAACCTAGGGGGGTGATTCATTGGTAAATACATCTGTGTCATCTGATTTAAACTCTTTGAAAATTGTTTCTTTAGTTTATTGCTTTAAACCAATCTTCAATACCTTGGTAGCGGTTAGCTGCTAGTTTCAAAAACCCCATATTTATTTTTAAAGTATTTAGTTTAGCTAGTTAATTTCTTGATAGTACATTCAATTCCTGTTCCCTAAGGATACGATCCTGGTCTTGCCCTGTTTACTGCTATACGATCGGGTGCGCTTGCCCGTTAGTGTCTCAGTCAAATTAGGTTAGATTAGTGTTAAAATTTAAGACTGATATTCGCGTATCAGTACTTTGTATAGATTTTATATTATATTTTGTTTGCATTTCATATGTCGAATGCCACCGAATCGATGAGTGATGATCATGATAATTTTGACGGTAATGTATCCTAATCCACTTCCTTCTCCAAGTATGTTTGTTACTTTTTTGTGTTTACGTATGCATGTTTGGGTTTCTGCGTGCTCATATGCATTATTTGTTAATGGAGTGAACAAATATCTGTATAATATCAGTTAGTTTTAGAATTAGCATTTTGATATGCGTGTTCAGGTTTCTGCATGTTCATATGCATTATTCGTTAATGGCGTGAACGAATATATGTATAATATCATTTAGTTTTAGATTTTGAATTTTGATATGCATGTTCAGGTTTCTATATGTCCATATGCATTATTAATGACGTGAATGAATATCTCTATAATATTTGTTAGTTTTATAATTTGCATTTGGATATGCATGTTCGGGTTTCTGCATGTTCAAATGCATTATTTGTTAATGGATTGAATGAATATTTGTATAATATTAGTTAGTTTTAGAATTTGCATTTTGAAAATGTAAATTATCTTCATAAATGCAAACATCATTGTACTGGAATTTATGAGCCATCATCAGTTACTTATGGAAATGATAAGCTAACATATTTGTACTGAAAATGCAAATCATCTTCATGAATATCTCAGACATTTGTGCAAATTATATTCCCCCACAAAACGAATATTATGCCAACATTGATGAAAATGATAACTGTAAACTAGTTTTTTTGTTTAAAATGATGTTTCTTACGCATTACCCTCAACTAGTCATTAGATTATAGTCAATGAAATTGCAAATTAATTTAAGAAAAGTGCAGATCATTGGTGCAAAGGATATCTCCAACAAAATGATAACCCTAACAAAGTGTTTTCACTACAAACAATGATGAAAATGATAATATGTAACCTATAATGTTGGATTGCATCAGCAATCATCTTTAAAAACATTGATAAAAATGATAACTGTAACCTAGTTATTTGCATAAAATTATGGTTCTTAAACATCAAAATGCAAATTAGGTCATTAAAAGTGCAGATCATCAAAATGCAAAGGATATCTCTTACAAAATGAATGTCATGCAAACATTGATGAAAATGATAACTATAACCTAGTTATCTTGCCTAAAATTATTATTCTTAAATATCAGATTTCCAAGATGATAACCCTCTATTTAGTAATTAGACTCTTGTATATTAAAATGCAAAACATAAAAATGCAAAGGTTATCTTTCACAAACTGAATGTTATGCAAATATTGATGAAAATAATAATTGTATCCTAGTTATCTTGCTTAAAATGATGATTCTTAAATATTTTCCAATTTTTTATTAGCTGGTTATCTATATTGATTTTGCATTGTGCGGATTTTGAAAATATTCGGTTTCCATATATAAGTTTAACGTTAAAAAAGGCTGTTCGAGTTATGGGGTTTGAAATTTACACTTTTGCCCTTTTATGTATGTTAATTGGCTATGAATTAGTAAGAAGGGTTCTATGAATAACCTAACTCTCTCTCTCTCTCTCTATATATATATATACACACACACACACACATACTACTATATAAACCATTTAACATTCTCTCTCCTCCTTAACTTTAAGAGTTCTTAAAATTCAATCAAGACAAAATCTAGATCTTTTATTCTATCTAAATTAATCTCATCCACTCAATTTTTAAACATTTCATTCTCTCTCCTAATTTACAATAACCTTTTATTCTTTTAAAATATACTCTCCACATTAACATAATCTCTCCCACAAAAACAATTATTCACCCACATCAACATAATTTTGCAAAATCTTATTAATTTCTCTCTCCTTATTTCATAAATATAAATCTTTTTCCTATTTTAATGTGCCATTGCACAAACCTACCTACTACATATTTATTGCTACGAGAATCCTAAGATGCAACAGTCATCGCCAAAAACACATAACAACTTGATCGCTGTTGCTGCAAAGGATTGAGCAATGGAAGGTTGAAGCAACCTTCTCTTCGTGACCATTTGCTATATCTGAAAGAGAAAGGATATGTATATGAACTCACGTGAAGAACAATAAATATAAAGAGAGTTGGAGAGAGCATGATACCTAAACTCTTGGTAAATGAGGGTATTTATAGGGTCCCCAAATGTGCATCTTTATCTGGTGGTTGGTTGTTGGAATGCTCTACGTGCATCTAATGCTCTACAAGTCGTATTAAATAGATGCATCCCTTTTAGAGTCTTGTCTTTATGATGACTTAGATGTAATTTCTAATTATATTATTAATATTAAATGTCTTCTTCCAATGCTTCCTTCTTTAGTCTGGACAAACCTTCGGTTTGGAAGTTGGTTTCTGCTTGATGTGGTTTTAGCTACATTATGCTAGACTCAAACTCTTTGTGCACCCATTTTTGTTTATGCTTCCTCTTTTTATGTAGGTTGTGATTTTCTGCTTCTACTTTCCGGATGAAATAGGTGTACGAACTTGCTAGGTTCGGTTGGTTGTTAGCCTTTCCCACGTCACAACGGTGGTGTGAACTTATAAGATTTGGTATATCCGTTAGTTTGAGGCAGAACAAATATACAAATTTGTGGGGTTCGGCTAAGTATGAATTCACGACATTCGGTTTTTGTAAGAACTAGCAAGGGTTGGTTTATGTATGAACTAACAAGGTTAAGTTTTTCCATCGTCCTGTATAGTCTAATGTGTGTTACAAATAGATTATGTTCATTTATGTTAGCAAATCTGGCTGAACATACGTGCAAAGTCGTGTGGTTTGGCTTTTCGTCAGACTATTCAACAGTATAACATGACTTATATGCGATTCTACGAGAATTTTTATGAAAGCCTTTCATTTGCTTCTCCAAAGACGAACTACAGTAGGGAGTTTATTAAAAACCCTCCAAGTTTTTGGAATGCCCCGAATTCTACTTGAGCATCCAAGGGTAGGATATTACACGTTACTCACCCCGTTCGGTGGGAGAAGTAACCTATGCTCAAATCTTGCACCAGTTTTTTGTACTTTTTCTTATACAAGTTTAAGAATTTTTATTAGTTTTCTAATTGATCTTATACTTGGCATTTTGTACATTAATTTCAATACTTTTAGTTCATATTATTTTATAAATTAATCCTTTTTTGCAATCTATTTTTGGTGATTTTTATTCTTTTGGTTTTTAAGAGATTTGCTGTTCTTTAAAGTTCTAATATTTGTATTATTCGAGACATTAATATTAAAGTTTTAATTTTTCATTATTTTATGAATTAGTTTTCTTTTACAATATTTTTTTATGATTCTTATTTTATGATGATAATATTGAAATAAACATAAAAGTATTAATTTATATAAAATCTTGATTTTATATATCCACATTATATATTTTTTTGTAATTGTTTAAGTATTTAATATTATTATTTTAACTTGATAGTAAATTTTACTTTTTTTGATAGTATCAATATTATTATTATCCATCATAAATGTGATTATCAATCTAATTAGATACTTTATTATCCAATATATTTTGTAAAATGTATCGCAAGGCGTAGACAAGAATATACTTTTATTTTTAAATAATTTGAAGGAAAAACTTTTGTATTTTTCCTCCTACAAACCTATTCCCTTTATATATCAGAAAATATATTCAAATAACAATTGTTAGCCGGTAGAGTTGGTAAGACAATTGTAAGACAATTGCTTGGTGGGAGAAGTAACCCATGTTCAAATCTTGCACTAGTTTTTTGTAACTTTTTCTTATATAAGTTTAAGAATTTTTATTAGTTTTCTAATTGATCTTATACTTTGCATTTTATAAATTAATTTCAATGCTTTTAATTCTTATTATTTTATAAATTAATCCTTTTTTGCGATCTCTTTTTTGATGATTTTTATTCTTTTGGTTTTTTAAGAGTTTTGTTGTTCTTTAAAGTTCTAATATCTGTATTATTTGAGAGATTAATATTAAAGTTTTAATTTTTCATTATTTTATGAATTAGTTTTCTTTTAAAATATTTTTTTATGATTCTTATTTTATGATGATAATATTGAAATAAAATTAGAAGTATTAATTTATATAAAATCTTGATTTTATATATCTATATTATATAGTTTTTTGTAATTGTTCAAGTATTTAATATTATTATTTTAACTTGATAGTAATTTTACTTTTTTTTACAGTATCAATATTATTTTCACCCATCATAAATGTGATTATCAATCTAATTAGATACTTTATTATCCAATATATTTTGTAAACCATATCGAAAGGCGTGGACAACAATATACTTTTATTTTTAAACTATATAGATTCAAATATACATATTAAGTTATCACTGAACTTTTTATAATATATAAGCTAAAAATTCAATTGAGTAAGCTTTTTATTTAATTATAAATTGTTAGATTAAATAAATGCGTGATACACGGGTTGGTTTAAAATAATATTAAACCTTAATAAAAAACTATTAAAGCATTATAAATGCGAAAGAAATGAGAGTTTAAAAAAAATAACGACAACATCGACACCAAGACCATCGATAGAAGCATCAACTCGAGGGGGGCTGAAGTGGTGACAGATATGTGGTATCATAATATGAAGAGATGTGATTGTATTTTATCTACAAATCATCGACAATTATTGTTAGAATTATAAGGAATAAGTTATTGATTATATTTAAAAAAAGTTTAGAATGATAAAACTTAGAATTTGGTTAAATGTGATTTTTGAAAAGTTATAAGAGGTAAATATGATATTTATAAATTACGGTAGAAAAATACAATATTGTACTATTTAAGAAGACTATATATGAAATTATCTATAATAATTTTGATTCAAATTAAACAATTTTGATTTCTAAAAGTCAAAATCAAATTGAATTTTCAATTTCCATTAATGACTGGGATTGAACGTTTAAGATTGTTTAATAGAAACTATTCAAATTAGTCTTTTATTTGTATTTAGATATTATAATCTATCTCATTGGAGGTTTTTATAGTTATTTAAAAGGAAATTGATATATGTTGTCAATAGCACTTAAGTTAGGTGTTGCTATACACATATATATCTTAAATCAATTAAATACCTAATAACTAAAACACTTATCATTTAAGTGATATGTGTGTACAAACTCGCAAGGATTATTTTTATGTAATCTTTGTTTATAAAGTTATCATATGAAGATGTTGACCCATGATTTAGCCATGGAACTTTATTTAAAAGAGTTCAGTTAGTACTATGTTGCTAGCCGAAGTGATTTGGTTAGAAGTCATCTATAACGTAGGTTGCATCGGTCCATCGAACATTTTTATCATACTGCAAAATTGTAATACCACTTTTCTAGTTTTACTTAAAAACATACGGTTTACTAGGTAGCATTACAAAACATCAGAGTTTACAAAATACATGTTCTTATATACGCAAGTGTTAACAAGTTCCAAAATAGGTGTTAAAAGTTTCCTCTTCAAAACATCATGAGCTATCCATCAGATTATGGAGCTAGGGCCTTACCCTTGCAGGAACCGGTTGGGAGAACATATTCGTTTTTGGGGGAACATATTCGACTTTGAACATTAGGTTGTCTATATAACGCCGGTCTTTCAAATATCAGAGTATATTTTTTTAATCAAAACGCGTGCGGAAGCGAGATATTTATTCACATTATACAACTTATATAAATATACGTTGTAATTACAAAAGTATTGTTTAACAAAGTTTCCAACGTTACGAACTAGATCGACCATTACACTAAATATTTACAATACATTGTCTTATTACAGTGTTCCCCAAGAACCTAACATGTCACCCCAGCAGGCACCCGTACTCACTTTCAATCATTTACCTGCATATGGAATGAACATGAGAGGGTTAGCTATAAATAGCTAGTGAATAAGAATTAAAGGAGGAGCAGTACATTAACAGTATCATAACATATTTCATGCATCACATAACTTCATTCAAGTCTATCCTAACATACATTGAAGTACCGGTTGTCAGCAGGCATCACATCTTGTAGGGCTATAAACCCGGCTCAATGATCCTCAATGGGAAACCGTTACTTCTTCCGCGCCGGTGGAGAAGCGGGTAGCGGTCCACCATTGCGTTCTTCGGGAACATATCCCATTTGGGATCAGTGGGAAAACTGAGAGCCCCGAGTTAGTATTGAGGTCGGCGGTTTAGCTAGAACCAAGATTCGTGATCATCGAATCCCGCACCACAATCTCTACAATGTAGTACCGGCACTCAAACAATGGCCTACTCTGGCCTCATCACAAACACAATGGCCTACTCCGGCCCTTTACATATCAAGAGTGACCTAAACAGGCCTTTTCACATATCAACAATGACCTACAAGGTCTTTCACATGCATACATATCATTTGGTTCTCATATTTAGTTCATAAATCTCTAAACATGCATAACTACAATTTCATGGATTGTAACATACAAAACATATTTGTAATACTATTAATATCATACTCGAGTTAACTGTTACTCACCTGTCGAGCTTAACAGGTAATTACACGACTCCGGCTTGCTTTAGTTGCCTTTAGCACCTATATCAAATCATTCACATTTAGACACTTGAACATGTAAGGAAATCATCAAGACATCTGGAGTAATGTCATAAAAATGTTCCTAACTTGTTTGCTAACTTATATATATGACCAAAACACTTCTACGCGAAAGAACAACACAAAACAGCAATGTGTGCAGAAACTGCTTGGACGCGTCGCGTCCAAGCCTCTGACGCGTCGCGTCGCGTGCAGCAGTGCACAGCTGCTGTTTCTGCACAGTAGTACCATTTTGGTCCATTTCAATACCAATTCAACTCTAACCAATTTTCAGTGTTCCATAACATCATTTGGCACTTGTAGATGCTTTCTAACATCCCTAACACTTATCCAATCAATCCATACAAAATTCAAGCTTTAATTAGCAAGAATGTGTTCTGTTAGAACCTAGAGGGGGGTGAATAGGTTATATGCCCACTTTTTAAAGTTTTTAACAATATTTTCAAGTAATTAAAGAGTTTAAGGAAGAAAGATATCACCAATGAAGTAGTTTGGACACAATGATTTATAGTGGTTCAAGCAAGGGTTAACAACCTTGCTCTACATCCACTCCTTGGCCTCACCCACCAAGAGTTGCTCCACTAACTTCTCTCTTTGAAGGTAGAGATAAACCTTTTACAACTTCTCTCTAATTCTAAGGCTAGAGATGATCCTCACTTCTCTCTAATTCTAAGGCTAGAGATGATCCTCACTTCTCTCTAATTCTAAGGGTAGAGATGATCCTCACTTCTCTCTAATTCTAAGGCTAGAGATGATCCTCACACAATTACAAATATACAAGAAGGTAATGTAGTGTTTGAACTTTGAAGGCTTTCACTCTTGCTTCATTCTTGATCTTGAGATGTTGAATTTTTATCAAGAATATGAGCTCACAAGTTTTTGTATATGTTATGTGTTTTTCAGATTGCAAGGGGTTGGTAAAACACAAGACTTGAGTTGCCTTAAATAAGGAAAAAGATGCAAGCTCAAAAAGTGTCCAGACTGTCCACGGTCGATCCACGGTCGACCGTGGCATCGACCGTCGGCCTGCTGGAACTTTTTGAGACTTGTCAATATAGACGTTGGCCTTTTACCAAAACCACACACAACCCATTTTTACCATAAAAATGCACTGAAAAGAAGCTTTAGAAAAGTTGGGTTAGTGCCATACTTCTTAAGTTTGAATTTAATCATAAAAATGGTAGTTTAGAAACCAAATGCACAAAGCATGTTGGAAGTTTACCTCTTTGGGAGATTCTTTTTGCTAAATATGGTTTTGGCTTATTTCAATAGAAGATTGTGTTTAGTATTTGCCAAAATGAGAATTTATTTGCTTTGACTTCCAAGCTTGTGATTTTTATAAAAATTGTCTCAATTTTTATAAAAGTTTTTATAAAAATTATTTTATAAAAACTTAAACTCATTTAATTATTTATTTTGTAAGCTCATAAACTTTGAACGTTTATTTGTAGGAATCTTCGACATCGGCTTCTACTTGAACTCGGATCTTGACGATTGGAGCTTGGTCATTTGATGAAGCTTATTTTGTAGATCATAGATGAGAATATATTTGATTGAATATATATATGTATATGTGCACATATGTTAATGTTAGTACATACAATTATATAAACAAGTTATATATTTTTGTGTCAACAAAAGAGGATATATTTGTAAGCCTATTTTTCCCAACAATCTCCCCCTTTTTGTTGAAGACAAAAATTTATAACTTGTATAATAAATTGTATATATAACTTTAACATGTTAACATGTGCATATATACATATATATTTATATATTCTTCTATCTTCTATATATTCTTCTATCTTCTATATATTCTTCTATCTTCTCCCCCTTTTTTGTCTTAAACAAAAAGGAGACTCCCCCTTGACATAAGCTCCCCCTTGAACGTAGATCTCCATATCTTGATTTGGATGAGCTAGAGTACATACAAAATTCTACCAAGGACTTGCACGAGTGATGTGAGCATAGTCAATATTAATCACAATACATGTTATATGGAAAGCATGCATATCAAACCACAAAACGTACATCATAGCATAAAATATTGTAGCACATGACCAACATAAATACCATATTGTGTGAATACATAGAAATAAATTGTTTGAAAGACAAATGTGGTAATCATAAAACATAGACTCATGATTGAGACGGCTCACCCCCATCGGTTCCGGAATTACATTTAAGAGCATTCATAATTGATCTCAACATGCCCTTTACCCCTTTCATTTCTTTACGGAGAGAGCGAGTTTCATTCCGTAAAGCATTCACATTGTGATTTAGTGCTGCAATTCGTTCATCGGTAGTGCCTTCAACCATGCCGAAATCCGGAGGAATTGAACTCTCCGCTTCACCTTCCTCCTCTTCACCAAAGGTGAATTTGTCAATCTCGGCTTCCGTATCTCCGGAAGAGGAAGAGTGTGCCCGTTTTGTCCCTTTATGGGAAGACATCTTGCGAAGTGTCGCAAGGTCGATGGGCATGGAGGATCCCGGAGTTGAGACAATGCGAGAAACATCCGGTAGATTCGTAAAAAGAAGAGATAGAAGACGGCCATAGGGAAGATCCCTACGACTTGTCACGAGACCACTCATGCGTTTAGCAAGAATGTGCGTGAGGTTGATCTCGGTCCCCGTTTTAAGAGCATGAAGAAGAACAACTTGAATAGCACTTATTTCAGAATGATTCCCAGATTTGGGAAAGATATTGGAATCAATGATTTTGTTCCAAACGGCACATTCGGGAAGAAGATCTCTTCCGAAAAGATTGGTTGTGGTGTGGGGAACATTTGGTTTGCAAATTGACCCAATGATTTCAGGAATGGTGAAGACGGGTGGAAGGTTTGTGAGGCTATGACCGGTATGATAGTATTTGAGGCCGGAGGATGGGATGTGTAGAATCCTACCTAGTTGGACAAGAGTGAAGGTAAAGTCCTTACCTTCAATGTTGAAGGTGATTACTTCATCATCCTCATTATAGATGAAGGAGGCATAAAATTCATAGAGACGATTTTTATAAATGACATTTGAGAGAGAAAGGAAAATAGTCCACCCAATAGCCTCAAAGGTGGCTTGGGTCCTATATTGGTCAAGTTGATTGACCGCAACTACACGACCCTCGTTTATGGCCCATTTCTTTAGAGCATTGGCGGATTGACGAGGGGTAGGGTTGTCGGGTTTTCTTGAAGCCGATGTGCGAACACGTGGCATGATTATCTATAGAGATAATAATTATATGATTAAGTACAAATATATAGTATTAGAACTAGTGTGTGCCTAAATTTGAGAAGATTTGATGAATCATGTGGTTACTAAGGTTAGTTGATGTAGATTAAGCAAAACTACATTGACTTTGGACATTAAAAGTCAAAACATAAAAATTTAAAAGTTCAAAAAATTTCCAGTGGGCTTACGGTCGATGCACGGTATCGACCGTGGATCAACCGTCGTTGGTCTGGATTTTTGGTGATAATCTGCGGTCGAAGTAAGGTCGACCGTGGTTCGACCGGCAGTGGACTTTTTTCAAGATTTCATTTTTGTCCCTTTTTGACATGATATGCATACACTAATTGAATCTTATAATAATAACTTAGACATCATCTATATTTAAAATTGAACCCATCATTTTCATATACCATTTACTACTCAACAAACCTAACATATTTTCTTTTCCAAAAGTCAACCTAATCCTAAGATCCACATGATTCTTTGGTGCAAAGAGAGAGCCCTAAGAAAAAGGAAGAAGAGATAAACTTATACCTTGAACAAGAAATTCGTGAGGAAGGGAAAAGGCAAGAGAGGATGAGTCTTCAACCGTGGATCAACCGTGAATCCAACCGTGCCTTCGATTACCGCTTCAACCGTAGTAAAAACCTTGATTTTTGAGGTAATTTTTAAGCTCTTAGTTGTTAATGGCGGCTAGGGTTTGTGTGGGGAAGAGAAAGTGTAAGAAAGAGAGAGTAAAGTAGGGTAAAAAATCGTCAGGTACCCTACGGTCGATACACGGTCGACCGTGATATCGACCGCGCCCTTTTTAAGTCTGTTTTGGTGTTTCTGCAGTACCCCGACGGTCGATCCACGGTATCGACCGTGAGTCGACCGTGGTGCATCTGGAATCCATATTTTTACCATTTTAATGCTGTTTAGGTGTTGTTTTTAGGGTAGATGTTCCATCATTCCTAAACCAAGTCGTAATGTATTAAACATTTCAATTTTTAGTGGTTTAGTGAATATGTCGGTAATATTTTCACATGAAGCAACCTTTTCTAAATTTATATTTCCTTTTTGCATATTGTCACGTAGGAAATGATGCCTAATTTGAATGTACCATTTTCATATTTGAAGACCAAGAAAGTAATTCAACTCATCCATCATTCTCATTTCAATTTCATCATGTATAAGATTTCAAAACTCATCACACAAAGATGATTATCAAATTTTACATTTGGGAAGTCTTTAACAAGCTCATTACTAGTCATTTTTGTATCAATCTCATGTTAGCATGTCCTAGTCTTTTATGTCACAATGTTGAATTATCAATTATAGATGCAAGACATACTTGTGTTAGGATTATCACCAAGTCTACATGTATCATGTCCATTTCTCCTAACATCCTTTCCATATCAAACTTTCATGTTTAGAGAATCTAACATTCAAATCTTATAAGCTACTATCATGCTCAAAATTTGAGAATTTGATATGAAGAATGATACCTTTACCAACTACCTTTCTTTTTAGGTTGCTTTCAAACATATCCTCCATCATACTCCTTGTATGAAGTGAAGAGTTCTCTATTACCTATCATGTGTTTTGAGCAACTATTATCAAGAATCCATTAATGAGACATAATCTCATTTTTTGTTGCATCCCTACACTTGTGTAATTTTTCATTCAAGCTTTTGGTACCCAATGTTTCATGGGTCCAGGATGGTTAGTATCAAAAACTCCTACTCTAATCCACCTTTGTGTAATCTTGAACCCTTTATGATACCATGTGTTCATAGAGTTAATAGGTTTATGAGAATGTCTTGATTTTTGAATTGTATTTGATTTAGGTTTCTTGAATCCAAGTCCATGCCTTGTAGTTGGAGTATAAAACTTTCTCATTAATTCATTACTTGCAACCTTTGGCATACAAGTGGAAGAACTAGAGACAATGTTGCAATTTTGAACTTTTGGAAAATTCCAGTGAGACAACGGTCGATACCGTGGGTCGACCGTGAGGCTCCTGGATTTTTTCTTCCTCTTTTTCTTTCACAAATTTGATAGGTGTTAAGTGACTAGTTGGCATGTTGTTTGAGTTACTTGAGAACCCAAGACCACCTTTATCTTTTGATGATTTTTGAATCATTAACATCTCATCTAACTTGGTTGAACTATCTTCAAATTTTGACAAGGTGGTTGTGTCAAAATTTGTCTTTAGCTTACTTGCCAAATCTTTCAAGCTTGGAGATATATGAGAAGCAATTTTACTTTCTAGATCTTTTATTTTCAAGTTCAAGTTATTATTTTCATTTCTTAACTTGACATTTTCCTTTTTCAAGCTCTTGTTATCATTTTTTAACTCCTCATTTTTAGCAAGTATTTTAGAGCTAAAGTCACATAATTGATCATATTGATGGTCATCATTATCACTATAGTAGCTAGAATCGGAATGTACCTCACTTGTCTCAAAAGCCATGAGACATTTTTCTTCTTTTATTTCCTCATCTTCATCACTTGAGGATTCTGACATGTTTAGCTTTAAGTGCAATGGATTTTCTTTTTTCTTTCTTTAGCTTGGCAATCTCATCATCTTTTTGCATGATTACTTCATACACCTTGAGATTTCCTATTAGTTCATCCATTTGTAGTATGTTCAAGTCCATTGACTCCTCAATAGCCGTCACCTTTGCTCTCCATTTTGGTGAAAGAGCCCTAAGAAACTTTCTTACAATATTTTTGTTAGAGTAAATAGTCCCAAGTGCCTTGAGACTAGTAACAATAGTATTAAATATTGCAAAAGCATCATCAATTTTCATATCATCAAATATTTGAAATTGTTCATATTGTTGCACAAGTAATTCAATTTTGTTATCTAGAACTTGAGCATTTCCTTGATGTGTGATGACAAGAGATTTCCAAATGGCATTTGCACTTTCACACATGAAAACTCTTTCAAACTCTTTTCTAGGTAAAGCATTGTATAGAAAAAGTTTTGTTAGAAAATTTTTTGAAATCATTTTCTTGTCTTCTTGATCCCATTTTTCTTTAGGGGTTGGAACATAAGCATTTTGTTTAGAATCAAAGGTTTTTGGAACATGATCTCCTTCTTCAATAATCTCCCAAAGGTCAATATCTTTGGCCTTTACATAGGTCATGAATCTTTGCTTCCAATAGCAAAAGTCTTCTTCTTCAAGAAGTGGAGGTCTAACCATAGAATTCCCCTCTATATAATTTTGTCCCATTTTATCAACTCAAAAAAATTTTGAAAAATATTTTTAGAAGATTTAAACAACTTTTCAAAAATTATCTAGAGCAACTTGCTCTGATACCAATTGGTAGAACCTAGAGGGGGGGTGAATAGGTTATATGCCCACTTTTTAAAGTTTTTAACAATATTTGCAAGTAATTAAAGAGTTTAAGGAAGAAAGATATCACCGGACACAATGATTTATAGTGGTTCAAGCAAGGGTTAACAACCTTGCTCTACATCCACTCCTTGGCCTCACCCACCAAGAGTTGCTCCACTAACTTCTCTCTTTGAAGGTAGAGATAAACCTTTTACAACTTCTCTCTAATTCTAAGGCTAGAGATGATCCTCACTTCTCTCTAATTCTAAGGCTAGAGATGATCCTCACTTCTCTCTAATTCTAAGGGTAGAGATGATCCTCACTTCTCTCTAATTCTAAGGCTAGAGATGATCCTCACACAATTACAAATATACAAGAAGGTAATGTAGTGTTTGAACTTTGAAGGCTTTCACTCTTGCTTCATTCTTGATCTTGAGATGTTGAATTTTTATCAAGAATATGAGCTCACAAGTTTTTGTATATGTTATGTGTTTTTCAGATTGCAAGGGGTTGGTAAAACACAAGACTTGAGTTGCCTTAAATAAGGAAAAAGATGCAAGCTCAAAAAGTGTCCAGACTGTCCACGGTCGATCCACGGTCGACCGTGGCATCGACTGTCGGCCTGCTGGAACTTTTTGAGACTTGTCAATATAGACGTTGGCCTTTTACCAAAACCACACACAACCCATTTTTACCATAAAAATGCACTGAAAAGAAGCTTTAGAAAAGTTGGGTTAGTGCCATACTTCTTAAGTTTGAATTTAATCATAAAAATGGTAGTTTAGAAACCAAATGCACAAAGCATGTTGGAAGTTTACCTCTTTGGGAGATTCTTTTTGCTAAATATGGTTTTGGCTTATTTCAATAGAAGATTGTGTTTAGTATTTGCCAAAATGAGAATTTATTTGCTTTGACTTCCAAGCTTGTGATTTTTATAAAAATTGTCTCAATTTTTATAAAAGTTTTTATAAAAATTATTTTATAAAAACTTAAACTCATTTAATTATTTATTTTGTAAGCTCATAAACTTTGAACGTTTATTTGTAGGAATCTTCGACATCGGCTTCTACTTGAACTCGGATCTTGACGATTGGAGCTTGGCCATTTGATGAAGCTTATTTTGTAGATCATAGATGAGAATATATTTGATTGAATATATATATGTATATGTGCACATATGTTAATGTTAGTACATACAATTATATAAACAAGTTATATATTTTTGTGTCAACAAAAGAGGATATATTTGTAAGCCTATTTTTCCCAACATGTTCAATATGGCCAAAACTTGAAACACATCAATTCCAACACTTCCAATGCATCATTTGCACTCCAAATGACTTATTGAACAAGATAGCAGTCTTTGTGATATCATCTTCCCGAACTCGGACTTGATGATAGCCAGAACGTAAATCAATCTTTGAAAAGCACGTCGCACCTTGCAATTGATCAAATAGATCATCTATGCGAGGTAACGAATATTTGTTCTTTACAGTTCGCTTGTTAAGCTCCCTATAATCAATACACATTCTGAGAGTCCCGTCCTTCTTCTTAACAAACAGAACAGGAGCTCCCCACGGTGAAGCACTTGGGCGAATAAAGCCCTTATCAAGTAATTTCTGGATTTGGGACATCATCTCCCGGATTTCAGATAGAGCGAGGCGATAGGGAGATTTTGCTACAGGCGTAGCTCCAGGAACAAGATCAATCCGGTATTCTACATCCCTGACAGGAGGCAAACCCGGTAATTCTTCAGGAAAGACATCAGGGTATTCAGAGACAACCCTGATATCATCAACAGTCTTTGCTCCTATCTCAGCATTAATCACATATGCAAAGTAGGAGATACAATCTTTTGAAATTAATTTATGAGCTTTAATCACAGAAATCACAGGAATGACAGAATCCCTCTTCTCCCCTCGAGCTATAGAAAATGAACCGTCGGATAAAGGGAATCTGATCAACTTCTTAGAACACAAGATCTCAGCACCTCGACTATTGAGCCAATCCATACCGATAACAGCATCAAACCCCGCGATCGGCATCACAAGAAAGGAAATAGTAAAACTATTCCCGTCAACATACAGAATTGCTGTTGGAACTTTTTCGGTAATATGAACTACCTTACCATGAGCTACTTCAACTTTAACAGAATCAGATAATAGAGAAATAGGCAATTGAAGCTTTTCACGATAAGATTTAGAGATAAAGGAGTATGTAGCTCCCGAATCAAACAAAACACATGCAGGAATATTATTAATAACATAAGTGCCTGTAATCACATCACCTCCATCCTTGGCTTCTTCAGCCGTCATCTGAAACGCTCTCCCTGGTGCACGAGGAGCGCCTCCCTGGTTCGGAGCAGTAGCTCCTGAAGAACCTCCAGCACCTGTGGCTGGCCATGTAGGGCATAGTGCAATTTGGTGCCCAGGTTTATGACACCTGTAACATACAGTTTCCTTGTACCTGCACTCCTTATATTGATGCCCCTTCTTCCCACATTTAGTACACTTCACTTCCCAGTCTCCAGACTTCTGAGATGTATTACCACGTGACTTACCACCAGAACCACTATCACCTCCTTTCTGACGTGACTGTTGCTCAAACTTTCTTTTACTTGCCCCAGATTGTTGTTGTTGCTGCTGAGATCTAGCCCTCCGTGTGTAATCATTATCGGTGGTTCGAGCATTATCAAATGCTTCATCCAGAGTTGCTATAGATCTCATAGCTGCTCGATATTCCAGTGGCAGAGTATTGGCAAAATGGGCGATCTTTGCCTTTTCATTTGGCAAAAGATGAGTAACAAACCTCATTTTATCTGTGAATTTGGAGATTAGATCCTCTAAAGGCTTGTCACCCTTTTCAAGTGCCCTAAATTCATTGTCGATCCTCATCATATCATAATCAGAACAGTACTTCCCCCGAATCTTCTCTTTAAATCCATCCCAGGTCATGGCCTTGATACAGCAATCACTGTATCCCACCAAGCCAATGCACGACCTCTGAACATTCTTTTGGCAAAATTTAGCTTCTTGTCTTCGTCGCACTCGCTAGACTCAAAGGTGTTTTGCATATCTCTAATCCAGGTCTCAACTGCTGACGGATCATTCGTTGGACCATGGAAGACAGGAGGCTGGCAGTTTAAGAACGTCTTGAATTTAGTGGGCTTATGTGTTTCCTTGCCCGCTCGAGTGGACTCACGCTCGTTGGCTTGTTTAAGCTGAGCCTCTAACTTAAGGATATATGCATCCTTGTCTCCGGAAGGTCCTCCCATAATGAGTTAGAATTCTATACACATTCAAAATAAAACCTTCAGTATACTTCATATATATAACTCTTATCTTATCTTAACTTTTACTTAACACATAGCATGAAACAATAAATCACTCTTCACACCCCAATACCACCCTTTGGGAACACTTAGTAATGGTCAAATATGAACCCGAGTTTGAGACTGAATACTATACATAGTACTCAATTCACTCAAACTAAGGCTCTGATACCAACTTATAACGCCGGTCTTTCAAATATCAGAGTATACATTTTTTTATCAAAACGCGTGCGGAAGAGAGATATTTATTCACATTATACAACTTATATAAATATACGTTGTAATTACAAAAGTATTGTTTAACAAAGTTTCCAACGTTACGAACTAGATCGACCATTACACTAAACATTTACAATACATTGTCTTATTACAGTGTTCCCCAAGAACCTAACATGTCACCCCAGCAGGCACCCGTACTCACTTTCAATCATTTACCTGCATATGGAATGAACATGAGAGGGTTAGCTATAAATAGCTAGTGAATAAGAATTAAAGGAGGAGCAGTACATTAACAGTATCATAACATATTTCATGCATCACATAACTTCATTCAAGTCTATCCTAACATACATTGAAGTACCGGTTGTCAGCAGGCATCACATCTTGTAGGGCTATAAACCCGGCTCAATGATCCTCACTGGGAAACCGTTACTTCTTCCGCGCCGGTGAAGAAGCGGGTAGCGGTCCACCATTGCGTTCTTCGGGAACATATCCCATTTGGGATCAGTGGGAAAACTGAGAGCCCCGAGTTAGTATTGAGGTCGGCGGTTTAGCTAGAACCAAGATTCGTGATCATCGAATCCCGCACCACAATCTCTACAATGTAGTACCGGCACTCAAACAATGGCCTACTCTGGCCTCATCACAAACACAATGGCCTACTCCGGCCCTTTACATATCAAGAGTGACCTAAACAGGCCTTTTCACATATCAACAATGACCTACAAGGTCTTTCACATGCATACATATCATTTGGTTCTCATATTTAGTTCATAAATCTCTAAACATGCATAACTACAATTTCATGGATTGTAACATACAAAACATATTTGTAATACTATTAATATCATACTCGAGTTAACTGTTACTCACCTGTCGAGCTTAACAGGTAATTACACGACTCCGGCTTGCTTTAGTTGCCTTTAGCACCTATATCAAATCATTCACATTTAGACACTTGAACATGTAAGGAAATCATCAAGATATCTGGAGTAATGTCATAAAAATGTTCCTAACTTGTTTGCTAACTTATATATATGACCAAAACACTTCTACGCGAAAGAACAACACAAAACAGCAATGTGTGCAGAAACTGCTTGGACGCGTCGCGTCCAAGCCTCCGACGCGTCGCGTCGCGTGCAGCAGTGCACAGCCGCTGTTTCTGCACAGCAGTACCATTTTGGTCCATTTCAATACCAATTCAACTCTAACCAATTTTCAGTGTTCCATAACATCATTTGGCACTTGTAGATGCTTTCTAACATCCCTAACACTTATCCAATCAATCCATACAAAATTCAAGCTTTAATTAGCAAGAATGTGTTCAATATGGCCAAAACTTGAAACACATCAATTCCAACACTTCCAATGCATCATTTGCACTCCAAATGACTTATTGAAGCTATTGGAACTGACCATTTCCTTTAAAACCTCTGTTTGGTAGCATTTTCCAATTTTTGGCTATTTAAAGCCTATTTTAGCACTATTTTTACCAATTCAAGCAAAACCACCAATTTAATTCATAACCATTGTTCTAATCAATTCATACAAGTCATATGAACTTATTAGAACCTTAAAAATCAGTCCTTGATGTGTAAAAACAGATTCAACTCATTTTGGCCATTATAACCCATTTAGGCCAAATTTGAACATATGCATAAACACTACCTCTAATCAAACACATGAGTTCTAATCAATCCTAACACTTCATAAGAACAATTAGAACGCTAAATTTCAGTTCTTGAGGGTCAATTTCAGTTTGACCCGTTTTTGGCTATTTTGACCAATTTGGTCAAATCTTGATTTTGATCAAATCAAGCAATTCTAATCCATGTTATGTGTTCTTTAGCATCTATATGAGTTGTAGGAAGCATTAGAAATTTCAAAATCAGACCACAATGGTCAAATTTGGGTTTGACTTAAAAACCCACCAAAACCTAATTTCTTGAAGAACATGGAGAAATGGAATTTACAAGGATGAAATGGATGGAGAAGATGATTTAGAACAGGTTGTAGCTTGGATTGAATCACGAATTTCAGCAACAAACTCCAAGCTTGATGATCTTCTCTTTGATTTCTCCTCTTGAATGGCTTGAAGATAAGAACACAATATAGAGAAATGAGTTCTCTGTATTATCTCACGTGAATATAGAGAAAGGCTGGCTTGTGGGTAATATTTATCCACAAGTGGGTATTTTGTTCCCCTTTTAAACTTACAACTTAACGCACGAGTACCCGTTTTAACTAACGGGGATATTTTTGGAAACCTCGTTCTAAATCATTAAATATTCTCTTATTCTTTTATATTTTTATCAATATTTTATTTACTCATTTAAATAACTATTTTAGTTATTTTTCTTGATATCTACAAATATATATATATATATATATATATATATATATATTTTATTCTATTTATTAATTGAATACACGTACCACGTAAGTGTGCGTCTAGGCCCTTTGTGAGGATGTTACAGTCTAAGGGTATATTATTAAAAGTTTCCTCTTCAATGAAAACAAATAATAATAACTATTATAAACCATTCTCTAAGTATCATTGCATAACTACTCGAATTATAAGCATTTAGAGGTGTGACCCTTGAGTCTCTCATAGCATTGGACATGACATCACTAGTTTGCTAATTGTGCACATAATCTCACAGACTCCCACTTGTGCAAGTTTGCAACCCGAACTCGATGACACTGACCTAAAGCGGCCCTAAGACAGACATTTAGGTTAACCAGACCATAAGAACTCTTATACCCATGTAAGGTGATAAGAAGAAACAACAAACTATCATAAAACAACTGTTTTGTGAATGGGTATACTTTTATGTTTTTTCCCTTTGCAACGCGGTATTTCAATTATGAGTATGAGCATGGAATCAGTCATCTCTGAATACTAAAATTTTATGTTCATGACTATCCGATTTTAAACTATGTGATAAACAACAAAGAACAGACTAGTTCATTTCAGCATGACCAGGCACTTCATCAGTTTTTAATCGGTCAATGGGCCTAGAAATATCTCAACTAAAAAGAGTTGCAAGTACCATCTTGCATATTTGCATTTGGCAACACGGCTCCCATTGAATCTAGACACGCCACTTATGACCACCCTGTTATGGCGTGGTGTTAGAATGCACTAAGAAGACAACTGTTACCGCATCCCAAACCAAATACCTCAGGTTTGAGGATAACCTATGTGATAATCCACGAAGTATTTTTTATGGTAGGTCAATCCAATATTCGTAACCCTAACCAATATCCGTCAATTTTGGTCCATAAAAACTTTTATAACCATATTCGATATACCCTCGAATCTACCGCAAAATTATGATGATGTTACAGCCTTATCGAGGTTTCCACCCACATAAGTAATCACGGATAATATTTTGAATAAACCATATTTATTTCTGTATAAACCAAAACATACAAAATTGTGAAGACTAGTGAAACTAATTACTATACTCTATATTCCACCCTGGTATAAAATACAAAATTACTACCATTTCATTATTCAATTCACGGTGTTTATTTGAATTACTTACTAATTATAATTGTAATTTATCACAGATTATAATTTAAACTAATACAGCTATAAACCAAAAAACGCAATGCTAGTACTAGGAAGTACTCTTACTTGGTATTTCTAGACATTGCTTTGCAGCCCTAAGCAACTTTAGACTTTCTATTTTATAAAATTTTAAAACTCGGAGAAATGGAATAACTCCTAGTTTCTGAATAAATAAAATATTCTTTGTAACCCAAAAAATTTTAGTTACAATTGTAGATGTAATATTTCCTATTCCTAGAATAGAACATGTGTGAAGTAATAAAAAACTAGTTTACACGAACTTGTAAACTCGAGATTAGATTCATGGTGTTTCAACACTTATTTATGTTAGGATATAATATTGTATAGGAATATAGATTAATATTATGAGTGAGGTTTGTATTATTTACAAACTACAAGGGCTAAACTTGTAATATACTCTATGAGTATAAATACCCATGACTTTATGTCGATTAATAAGATTTGCCACATTTGCTATTTGAGTTACACGAGATCTACTCACTTTCTCTATACTCTCTCTCTCTAGATCTCACTTCTGTAAATCTTGTCTAGCATCCTCATACTCGTTTCTTGGGATATACAATTGGTCTCAGAGCCAAACAATCAAGTTTTGGCTCGATTTTTGAATGAATTTCAAGGTTTATCACTTATTTTTGAAGTTTTAGCTGCTGTTCGTCGAAGTTTTGAATCTTGAATTTTCAAAATCAAGATTTGGTGCTTATAAACTCAATTTGATCTATGTTAAACATAGATATGACATAGAAAGGAAGTTTGTGTGTGATTTCTTGAAGAAAAACACAAATTTTAATCATCAATTTAGAAAATTTCTTTTTTGTGTTCTTGAGAAAAAGTCCAATTTTGATCTTCAAAAGTGGTTGTTTACACTTGATTTTGTGTGCTTTACACTCACAAATCAATTTCGAGTCTCTTGATACAATTTTTTTTGAAAAAGATCAAAATTTTGAAGTTTTGTTTTAGAAAGTTTGAAGTTTTTTTTAATAATAATGAAGAACATGAAGAATACACCTTTTTGAGCCATTCTGATAAGAAAAGTTTTTGAAAAAGGTGTTTGAGTCTAACAAAGGTACATTCGAGTTTGATTCCTTGTGTTGAAGAGGAATTCGAGCGTGAATTGAGATTGAATTAGACATATACGAGTTGAAAAAGAACTTGATTAGTCATATTCAACCACCAACTCCTTTAATATTCGAGTTTTGAATACTGATTTGAAGTGCTATTCGAGCTTGAATATACACTCTAATAAATCTTATTTGAGTTTGGGAAGTATAAATTGACATTCTAGCGCCTATCTTTTGAGATTCGAGTTCTAATACTTTATCTCAGTGACATTCGAGCGCCCAATACTCCTTTGATATTCGAGTTCGAATTTCTTTGAAGATAGTGATATTCGAGTTACAAATGAACTAGAATTAGCAAAATTCAAGTTATTTAAAACAAAATTCGACCATTCATAAATCCATTCGAGTTCAAATTCAATTTCATAAAGTGAGATTCGAGTTTGAGTGCACATATCCGATTTTGAAAATTGTATATTCGAGTTTTATACAAGCTTGACATTTAATTTGAAATTCTTTTAAAAATAATTGTTCAAATACGATTGAGATCCCTTTAATTCAATTATCAAGATATTGTTCAAATACGATTGAGATCCATTTAATTCATTTATCAAGATGTCTCCTACAAAATTGTCAATTCAAGTAGAGATAACAAATTGGGGTTACACCAACTTTCACTTAACAGATAATGAAAAGATGTTGAAATCAAAGCTAAATGTGATGGGTTTGTTGTACCATGATTTGCAAAAGCAATTTTTGGAATTGTATGTCGAAAATTATGATTCATCATCAACAAAACATGATAATTTTGTAAAACTCCAAGAATTTGAAGCTGAGAAGAATAAATCTGAAAATTTGAAAACAGAAAATGAAAAATGAGATGGTTTTGTTGTACCATGATTTGCAAAAGCAATTTTTGGAGTTCCGGATTTCACATGTATCGGATTTCAAACTCCCAGATATGGACTATCGGATTTAGCTTAGTCGGATTTCAAAGTCTCGGTTTTAAGGTATCCGTATTTCAATCCCGGATTTCACAAGTGTCGGTTTTCAAGACTCCCGGATTTCATCATTTATCGGTTTTGGCATGAATCGGATTTCCTATCATCTTCTTCCCCAACAATCCGACAACTTCATCAACATTATAACTTTAAAACCCAAAAGTTATATATATTCAACAAAACTTTCCACAAACAAATTTAAACATATTTAAACATATATTCATGAATCCTAAACACTTTCTATTCATATGAATCATTTAAACATGCAAAATCCTTTTAATCATGTTTTGAATCTTCAAGTTCCATTAACGAAAGCTTAACATATAATCATCCATTTAAAATCAGATAACTCATCAAGATGTATAATAACATGATAAATTTACACACACCAACCTTTAATCTTGATTTTAAAGAACACAATCTTAAATTCCGATTCTTTTCTTCGGTTTCTTGGCAGAGAACAAACACACACACACACACACACTTTTCTTTTGCAAATAATGGCAGATGATTAAGCACTTCACACTAGTATACATGCAAATAGGTGTCAAATTCCCTTTACCTTGCACCACACACCTACACGTGTACAAACCCACCAACATGCATGCATACATACCTACGGTCATACATACATACATCCATACTATTTAAAATTCTTTAGTATTATATATAGTTCTAAATTAATTAATTAATTACCCTTAAACTAAATCATTTTAATTAATCACATAATTAAATTAATGCCATTTAAACACCATTAAACACATATCGTAACCCTACTAATCTACTAGCCCAGGTTTGCGGGTGTTACAAATCTCCCGTCCTTAAGAGGATTCCGTTCTCGGAATCCCTTCTTGCTCAAATAACTGGGGATATATTTCTCTCATCTCCGCCTCAGTCTCCCAACTCAAATCATAACCTAAACTGTGTTCTTTCGGAGCTTGGTCACTTTTCGATCTAACAGTTCTCTTTTTTGAAACAACTTTCAATTCACGCACCGGGAGAATCTGACTTTCATCATCAATATTACATTTCCTCAGATAACAGACGTTAAATGTATCATGAATACCTGCAAGTTCTGCTGGAAGATCTAGTGTAACTATCTGATCATTTACTATTTGGCGAATGCGGAAAGGGTCAATAAAACGGGGAGCCAACTTCCCGCGTTTGCCGAAGCGAATTACTCCTTTCCCCGGAGAGACTTTTAAATACACTAACTCCCCCACGTCAAACTTTACTGGACGACGTCTCGGGTCAGCATACATTTTCTGTCTATCTCTAGCAGCTTTCAACTTATCTTTGGCAATAGCAACTTTGTCAGCAACCAACTGTACAATCTCGGGCTCTGCAAACTGTTTCTCACCAGCCTCTAACCAACAAGTCGGAGGACGGCAGTGACGAACGTACAATATTTCATACAGAGGCATTCCAATACTGGAGTGGTTAGAGTTGTTATACGCAAATTCTATCAAAGGCAGATGTGAATCCCAAGATCCACCATACTCTATTACACAGGCACGCAACATATCCTCGAGTGTGTGTATGGTTCGTTCAGTCCGACCGTCAGTCTGAGGATGATAAGTTGTACTTAAGTTAATCCTTGTCCCCAATTCTCTTTGCAAACTCCTCCAGAAATTGGAAACAAACCTTGAATCTCTGTCTGACATAATTGACAACGGTATACCATGCCTCGCAACAATCTCATCAATATACAGTTGAACCAACTTACTCAGAGAAGCCATCTCACATGTAGCCAGCAAATGGGCACTCTTTGTCAGTCGATCCACTATCACCCATATCATATCACGATTCTTCTGAGTTCGCGGAAGTTTTGTTACAAAATCCATTGTTATGTGTTCCCATTTCCACTCAGGAATCTCTAACTGTTTCAAAGACCCGTATGTCTTCTGATGTTCTGCCTTCACCTGCGCACAAATATGACACGATTCCACAAAGTGTGCCACATTTGCCTTCATCGTAGGCCACCAATAAATCACTTTCAGATCGTTATACATCTTAGTGCTTTGTGGGTGTATAGATAGTCTCGACTTGTGCGCTTCAGTTGAAATTAATTTTCTCAACTCTCCAAGCATAGGCACCCACACACGAGTTTTAAACATTTTCAAACCACGAGAATCGTCATTCAGTTCATCTTTTCGCTTCCTCATTAATTCAGTCTTTAGATCTTCTTCTTTTAGAGCTTCCAACTGAGCAGACTTCAGTCTATCCACTATGTCAGATACTATCTCAATATGCATAAACTGAATAGGACTTCCAGCTCGTTTACGACTCAGGGCATCTACCACTACATTTGCCTTTCCAGGCTAATCTCACAGTCATAATCTTTTATCAACTCCACCCATCGTCTCTGTCTCATATTCAATTATTTCTGAGTAAATACATACCGTAGGCTCTTATGATCTGTACAAATTACGCATTTGGTGCCGTACAAGTAGTGTCTCCACAGTTTAAGCGCAAATACTACTGCTGCTAGCTCCAAGTCGTGAGTCGGGTAATTCTTTTCATGAGGTTTCAACTGTCTAGAAGCATACGCAATCACCCGATCCCTCTGCATAAGCACACATCCTAATCCATCAAACGACGCATCGCAATAGACAATAAAGTTATCTAATCCACTTGGCAAGGCAAGGATAGGAGCCTGACATAACAATTACTTTAATATCTGAAAAGCTCTATCTTGATCGTTACCCCACACAAACTTCACATCTTTCCGAGTTAACTTAGTTAACGGACCCGCAATTTTGGACAAATCCTTGATAAATCTGCGGTAATATCCTGCCAATCCCAGGAAACTCTTTATCTCCGACGGGGTCTTTGGAGCATTCCAGTTCTACCTTCGAAGGATCCACTTTTACTCCTTCATTACAAATCACGTGCCCCAAAAATTGTACTTCTCTTAACCAAAATTCACATTTTGAGAACTTCGCATACAATTGTTCTTTCTTCAAAGTTTCCAAAATTTGTCTCAAATGTTGTTCGTGCTCTAATTCAGTCTTCGAATAAATCAAAATATCATCAATGAAAATAATCACAAACTTATAAAGAAATGGGATCGCAGGTGCATTGGTTAGACCGAACGGCATAACCAAAAACTCATAGTGACCATATCGCGTACGGAAAACTGTCTTTGACACATCTTCCTTTGACACTCGTACCTGATGGTAACCCGATCTTAAATCAATCTTTGAGAAGAATGAAGCTCCATGTAGCTGATCGAACAAATCATCAATTCTGGGTAACGGATACTTATTCTTTATCGTTCTCTTGTTTAATTCCCGGTAATCGATACACATAGGCAATGTACCGTCTTTCTTCTTCACAAATAATACTGCGGAGACGAACTTGGACGAATAAAACCCTTATCTAACAGAGCTTTCGCCAATCTCGGATTTCTTCTTGTCATCATCTCTCGGATTTCCTGAAGGCGCCAATCTGTACGGAGCTTTCGCCACTAGTCGGGAACCAGGTAGCAAATCTATCTTGAACTCTACCTCACAAACTGGAGGCAACCTTGGCAATTCTTCTGGAAACACATCCGGGTATTCCATTACCACCCGTATATCTGTCATAGCTTGCTTTTCCTTCTTCCCGTCAATCACATACGCCATGTACGATTCACATCCTTTATTCAACGCCTTCTTAGCCTTTAAACACGAAATTATTGAGATCACAGACCCGGCTTTCTCACCCCTTGCTACCACCCTTGTACCATCCACCAATGGAAATGAGATCAACTTCTTGTGGCATTTTATACTCGCTTGATTCAAACTCAGCCAATCCATTCCCAGCACCACATCAAAACCAGATAGAGGCATGACAAGAAAATAAACAGGAAAACGCACACCATCTATATCAATTTTAGCTCCAGCCACAACAGTCGTGAGTGGAACCATCATGTCCATCAGCTACTTCTATCTCTAAGGTACTAGTAAGTTTAATAATAGGCACATTTAATCTACCACAGAACTCCATAGAAACAAACGAGCGATTAGCTCTAGAATCAAATAGCACTCTTGCAGGAATAGAGTTTATCAAAAGCATACCAGTTATGACATCATCAGTAGTTGTGGCATCGTCCACCGTCATTTTGAATGCCATACCCTCAGCAGTAGGTGGGTTCTTCCTCTTCTGATCAGCTGAAGACGATCCCCCAGCTGCCCCCGCCCCTATTCCTGACCCTGTCTTCTTTCTCACCGGGCACTCTCCCACTTTGTGCCCTTCTTTTTGGCAATTCCAACATACACTCCGTGGGAACCTGCAGTTCTTAAGATCATGAACAAACTGGCCACATTTCACGCATCTCATGGTTTGGGGCGTACACTGCCCGTTGTGGTAAGACTTGCACCTACCACACCACGGTGCCCTTTGGGTTGATCCACTCAAATTAGACCTCCTGTTCTGATCTCCCTGTCTACTCCCACTGCCCTTCCCACCTTGCCTCTGTTGGGTATTGTAAAGATCAATTCTTGATTTTTGCTGGGTAATCCTTTCCCTACTCATCCTGTTTCTAGCAATCAAATCCCTTTCAGCCGATTTAGCTAAAGTGAAAGCCTGGGATAAGGTGGTAGCCCACCTAGTGGTGCTGCGAAGATCTGGATGCAATGCTCCAACAAAATGAGCGATTTTTGAATCATCATCTGGCACCCAATGTTTAACAAACCTCATCTTTTTGTTAAATTGTTTGATCAAACTATCCACGGTCATATTCCTTGTCATCTGTAAATCCATGAACTCTTTCTTGATCTTGGCAATTTCAAAAGAACTACAATATTGTTCGCACAATTTCACCAGGAACTGACTCCAGGTGATGCTTTCCTACTGCTGCTCGGTGAAATGGCCGGTAATTGAGTCCCACCAGACCATTGCATGTCCTTTTAACATCCTTGTTGCGTATTTTACCATCAACTCGTTCTTGCAATTACATGCGTCCAATGCCTTCACCATTTCTCTCCACCAGTTCAAAGTGATATTAGGATTAGAACTCCCTTGATATTCTGAAGGCTTACAATCTAGGAATTGTTTATAGGTGCATGGTTGTTTGTACCCGGGAAACGCAAAAGGATAAGCCCCTGGTTGTGGATATGGATAGAAAAACGGTTGTTGCATCATCTGTGTCACTGGTGATAGGGGTGTCGTTAGTGGTACTGTAGTTACCTGAGTGGAAATCGCAGTTGGTACTGGACTTGGTTCAGGTTGAGTTAGTCTTTGTTCCAAGTTATGAACCTTGTTTCTAAGATCCAATAATCCATTCTCCAACTTAAAGATATATTCGCTTTGATCTTCTTCTTGATACAGTCCAGATGTTCCTGCTCAGTTCGTGCTATCCAATTCTTCTATCACGGGTGCCTCTGCTGATGATTGGGCCACAGGAGGGAGGATAGGGGTCTCTCTGTCAGCCATATATGTTATAATCACATCATCTCACAACTCATTAGCATAAACCGTTTGTACTCAAAATACTATCTACTACAAACATCTCTAACCCACTCTACTTCCCCCGAAGGAAAGTTTGACCTGTCACGAGCCAATATTTTGGAATGCAACACTCTAGACGTGTATGCATCGCCAAACCAAGGCTCTGATACCAAACTGTGACACCGGAAAATTTATGCCATTTTTTTTAATTGCGTTGCGGAAGCTAAATTAATCAAACTTACATTTCATTCATACAACCATTTACATATCAAAATATCTGATCTTATACCCAATAAACATAAACTTTGTGTTACAAAATAAAGTTGGCTTGTTTCATTTTAAATCATGACATCAGAGTTAGGTCAACTTCTCCTTCTACGAACCCTCAAAACACAAACCTGCAAAAAGCGACAACTATTGGGAATTAGCACAAAGCTAAGTGATTAGAGGCTAAACCCAAAAGCAAACATCAAGCCAATACTAAACATGTAATCACAAATCCAAGAAGTCCGGCGGTTCGACGCAGAACCTACAACCAATGCCGGCCAAAGCAGAGGTTTACCGATAGCCCTCTATTGAATTGGCACAGTGAAATCCCACTCTGATGCAACGTATGCATCAGTAAGGCTACCACTGTTCAACCAACCAGTAGACGAGCCCAGCCCAATTCCATGTATAGCTGACTTCCCATACGCAACTCAATATCATCCAAAGAGTGCGTATTGACCAAATAGTCATGCAGAAGATATCAATAATTAATATTTACAATCAACCGTTCAATCAATCAATCTTTCCAACCACAAACACATGCATCACATCAATAACATCAACCATAATCTTTACCATCCACGTTCAACATCCACTCACCTTTCTATCTCAGATGTAATACTCAGAAGTCTAATGTTACTGAGCCTTTGGATTGCCTGAAAACACAATAACAACCAAATCAGTCTCGAATTTATAAATATATCTGTCCACATATATTTAAAAATTCATTCATTCACAAAATAGAATCAAACAACAAACAATTACAAGTTCAATCATAAAAATGTCAAATTTATGGATTATCGGATTCCAACTGTCGGATTTCCAAACCATCGGATTTCCAAACCATCGGATTTCTGGGAATCCGCTAGTCAAGTGTCGGATTTATGTATAATCGGATTTCACTTCCGGATTTGAGAGTTCCGGATTTCACATGTATCGGATTTCAAACTCCCGGATATGGACTATCGGATTTAGCTTAGTCAGATTTCAAAGTCTCGGTTTTAAGGTATCCGGATTTCAATCCCGGATTTCACAAGTGTCGGTTTTCAAGACTTCCGGATTTCATCATTTATCGGGTTTGGCATGAATCGGATTTCCTATCATCTTCTTCCCCAACAATCCGACAACTTCATCAACATCATAACTTTAAAACCCAGAAGTTATATATATTCAAAAAAACTTTCCACAAACAAGTTTAAACATATATAAACATATATTCATGAATCCTAAACACTTTCTATTCATATGAATCATTTAAACATGCAAAATCCTTTTAATCATGTTTTGAATCTTCAAGTTCCATTAACGAAAGCTTAACATATAATCATGCATTTAAAATCAGATAACTCATCAAGATGTATAATAACATGATAAATGTACACACACCAACCTTTAATCTTGATTTTAAAGAACACAATCTTAAATTCCGATTCTTTTCTTCTTTTCTTCGGTTTCTTGGCAGAGAACAAAAACACACACACACACACACTTTTCTTTTGCAAATAATGGCAGATGATTAAGCACTTCACACAAGTACACATGCAAATAGGTGTCAAATTCCCTTTAACTTGCACCACATACCCACACGTGTACAAACCCACCAACATGCATGCATACATACCTACCGTCATACATACATACATCTATACTATTTAAAATTCTTCAATACTATATATAGTTCTAAATTAATTAATTAATTACCCTTAAACTAAATCATTTTAATTAATCACATAATTAAATTAATGCCTTTTAAACACCATTAAACACATACCGTAAACCCGCTAATCTACTAGCCCAGGTTTGCGGGTGTTACATAAACTTTGCATTGAAAAAGCTGATTTGCAAGGAAAAGTCAAAAGACTTGAGCAACCGCTACCGACTTCTTCTCAAACACTAGACACTAAGAGAGAAATTTGAGAGAGAAAGAACAGAGCAAATGACTATAATATCTAAGCGACAACAGACTTCCGCTGAAAAGACTCTTGATACTAAATTTTTTGATTCAATTTCATATTGTAGTAGTCAATTTGATTTTTATATTTCTGTTATAGGTACTGAAGATTTAAATGAAGGTTTTTCCTTTATTGAAACATACAAGAAGAACACTACTTCTTCTCTATCAGTGAAACCTTCAAATAGTGCAATAAAACTCTCTCAAAAACAAAAGAAATCTGAGTATAAAATAAAACAGAATATCTGTCATTCAAACAGATCTAATTCTTGTTTCTCTGTTGTCACAAATGATTTGAAGCTAAAACAAAAGCTGGTATGGAACTCAAAGAAGAGGTCCACCAACAACAAATCATCTTGTAAACCATCAATTTCAAGGATGAAGAATTCATCATGGACACCAAAGAAGAAACACTCCGAACCAGTCCTACAAACATCAAAGTTTAGAGTAAAGAAGGTTATCAATGATGAATTGTCATCTAATTATATTCCAAAACAAGGAATTCCATCCAAAAGGAGTCAAGTTCAAAAAATTAATGCATTCACTCAAAATAACAACAAAAACAAATCTTTCTCAAAATCTAAAGTTAAATTTGATTTTGTACTAAAATTAGACGTGAAATATCCTTCTATAATATATTCAGTTAAACACTTAATCATATTTTCAAAAGAAAAGATTTGTAAAAATACAAAACACAAATATGAATTTGTCGTTAAAAATGGAATTCCTCAATGGCATTCGGGACCATTTAATGACAAGGTCCACAAACCTATCATTGAAGATTCAAAGATTTGGTTACCAAAGCCTGAAAAAACTGACAACACAGTACCCAAAATCTCTTGGGTACCAAAATTATGAAAAACCTTTTTGTAGTTAGTTTGAAGAATAAGAGACATTATGGAGTACAATGAAGATTAGTCGGACAAAAGTGAAAATTTGTGTGCTCAATAAGATGAAAAGATTCAAATCTCATATCTATCAAGAAAGAGTAAAGAAACCTGCAAACACAATTTCATTCGTTTTTCTAGGAACATATTCGACTTTGAACATTAGGTTGTCTAAGGGTATTCGAGTTTGATTATCTACTCGACTTTGAATTCTTATTCAAATTTGAATACTTATTCAAGTTCGAATATTATAGTTTCAAGTTGTATTCGAGTAGGATATAGGTCTTAGACATACTTGAATTTGAATCCTTCTTAGACATATTCGGGCATGAACAACAAAGTTTAGTACTATTGGAGCTCGAATAATGTTCATCCTAAGAAAATTCGAGCATGAATGACGCCTCTTCTAGACATTCGAGTGTGGTCAACATGAGAATTAGTACTATTCAAGTTCGAATAAAGAATGTCCAAGGCACATTCGAGTTGAGAAATACAATGCCTATTCGAGTATGAATATGTAGTCTAATCAACATTCATTTTGTGTAGCTTTAGCCTGAGTCTACTAATTTGCGATGCTTATTTTGCTCACTGTATATGTGTTTGATATATTTCGTGTACTAATAATTGTGTTTTGTAGGGGGAGCATAAATACTTTATGCTTGGAAATCTTTTATTTTGGGTAAAATTGCTATATCAAAAAATGCGAGAAAATTCAAAATTTTTGAATTTTAAATCCGTCTTCAAAACTATGTTTGACCTAAGTACATTGAAAAACCAAAATAGAAGATCAATTGGAACACGGGCTCCCTGCATTTCACACTCTATCATTTATTGATAGTGCTTGTGTTTAATGCTTAAACTTGATAGGTGCAACAATATTTTTTTCTTTATCTAATTGATGAAAAATAATTTTTTATGCATCTTTTTAGGCGGAGTTTTTCTTTTGCTTTCTTTAATAATTTCTGAAAAACCCCAAAAACATGTGCAAAATCAAAAACACAAAAAGAATTTTCATTTTTCCTTGCAAGAAAGTATGTATTCTTTGATTCACTCTCATACCTTTCTTGTTTTCTTATTGATCTTTCGTAGGATCTCCTATCGTTTCTTGTCTTCATTTCTTTATATCATTATGTTATCCTTCCAATAAACCATCCATTTATGTGGCACTATCATATTTGTCATAAAACAAAGTGATCAAAAAAGGGCACTATGAGTGAGGGAGTGTAGGTATTTTATACTCATAACCAGAACCGAAAGGACCTGCCCTAGGAGCTCACCATAAATTAGAAAGAGATAGTAATGGTTACTTACTAGGTCATCTAGGTGAGTAGAATTAGTTATCTTCGGATACTAATTGGTGTGTAGAGAGAAAAAATGAAAAAGAGAGGAATAGAATAGGAGATGAGAGTGAAAATGATCAATAAAATCCTTTGAGCTTTCATGATTATATTTGTTTTCTTCTTCACATTTTTACTGTAGATTGTTCATATTCTTTGATTGATCAAATCCTTTTTGACAATCTCTTCTAACATATCTTTTACTGAAAATCTTTTATGTTGGTTAAATTATACATAAATAAGTGTCCTAATGTATCAATATAGATACATATAAATTCTTTTGGAAAGAGAGATTGAGGGAGAAGTTCAAAAATACACAGGGTGTTGTGGGTGAGATAAGATTAAAAGAGAAACAAGATCATATGCTACTGTTTCTCATTCGTTGAGATCGAGTATTGAAGAAGACATCATTAACCTAATGATGCAAAACACTAACCCCACCCAGCTACTCACTTATCTCTTAAAAGATGATTGTTTCAACTTTACATGAAGAATAAACACATCTATGTTGATATCTCATTTGGAGATTGTTTATATTGAAACAAGGAGAACAAGCTGCTCTAGTCCCTGACTTCTTTCATACACAAATAGAGTCTAGAGCTTATTTGTAAAATATTTAATTTATTAGGACACATTGCGGGAATATCACTGTATCTAGTCTGTGATAATGATACCGGAACATCTTGGAGTGATATCTTATGTGATATTCACAATGATTAGATGAAAATCCTACCAGAATCAATATGATTTCCGAATGTAGGTCACACCATTTTTAACTGTTGTGTGAACGAGAATCTACGTGATCCCGGTTTTACCCCTTCAAGATCACATCATTCTAGTGACTCTTCTCATATGACATTCTAATCAACTGCACTTCCTAAAGAGAAATTTATTATGCATGATGTTTATTACAATCGATGATCATCATGAGGGGGAGATACTGATATACAAATTTCTCTTGAAAGTGTAACACCTGCAAACCCGGGCTAGTCGTTAGCGAGTTAGCGTTACATCTTTTCCAATGTTAAATTATTAATTAAGTGATTGTCTTATTTAAATGATAATCTTGATAATCAAATTAATTAATTAAATGAGTTAATTAAATTAATTGATGTATGTAAGTATGCATGATAGTTTGTATGTATGAGAGTAGGTATGTGTAGATATGTATGTATTTGAGTATGTTAATATTATGACACCACATGCTTTGATAAAATCGGAAGGCAGTGTACGTGTGTATGTGTATAATGAAGCATCCTCACTTCTTGAAAGTATTGAAAGTGTATGTGTGTGTTGCTTTGTGAAGAAGAAACCAAAAACTTGCAAACTTAAAGTTTTGAAAGTGAAGATTTAATGCTTGTTAATTTAAGAAAAAGGTTAGTATAAATTTCATATAGATTATAAGCATGAATCATGATGGTTTTGTGTTAAAATTTTGCTGGAATCTCATGCTTAAATGAAGAACACAATTGTTGTTATGATGTAGCTTTTAAAGCTTATTTGATTAGTGGGTTTTGTTAGTTTTGATGTTTTGATTGAATTTGATGAGCCTATGATGTTTGTATATGTGATATACCAAGTTTGTATATGTTTTAGTAGAAATCAGATGTTAGATATGAATTAAATGATGTTAAAGTCGACTTGAAAAATGAAGAAGAAGATGCAAATTTTTACGCGATACGACGCGTCCATGTGTGAGACGCAACGCGTTCCCGGCTTTGGTCCGACCTTCACATGTTTTGATCCGACCTTTGAACATTGATTCGTCTGATTCTTGGGTCATCCGACCTATTGGTCCGACTCTTGTGGTCCGACTTTCGGATGGTGGTCCGACATTCAGATGGTGGTCCGACTTTCACATGATGAGATACGACTTTCGCATGGCGCGACGCAACGTGTCGGTTTCTTGGACGCGACGCATCCGCGGGTTTTCAGAATTTGTTGTTGTTTGTCATTTCTTTGATGTTGTGTGTTATACATATTCATATGTAAATGAAGTTTATTGTATATGAGCAATAGATACATAAATATTTGTGGGTGTATATATTTATGTATCACAGGCTGATTTCGTTGTTGTTGTGTTTTCAAGGAGCACAAAGACTCAGTAACATTAGACATGTTAGTGAAGCTTTTGAGAACGAGAGGTGAGTAGATGTTAACTCACGGATGGTAAAGTTTATGATTGATATGATTGATGTGATGCATGTGTATGTGATCGATAGACGGTTGAGTCTGATGCTTATTGATTGTGATAGTTGATTGTATGATTATTTGGCCGATACTGTAACGTCCCATTTTTTTATAATAAGTTAATAAGATTAAAGTTTCAACCAATCATTCAAATATTTGATTACAGGCGAATGAAACAAGTACCGACTGTATAAAAACATGAAAGCGTTAAAAACATATCAATGTCTGTAATTTGATGCAAATTAAAATTCTTGAATGCTACTGTCGCCGCTGCTATGCTGGAGCCTTGTCCTTGTCGATCCCCGCAGAACCTGAAACATAACAATAACGGGCAAGAACAAAGCTTAGTGAATCACCACTACCCTTACCTTTCGCAGGAATCACATCATGCCATCATGTAACACATAACTAGGGTCCGCCCTCTGCCACATCTCAGGTCCCATCCGTTTGATGCGTAAACCGGAATCACATTCTGCCATCATGTAACACGTAACTAGGGACTCGCCCTCTGCCGCATCTCGGGTCCTACCCGTTTGATGCCTAAACCGGGCCTTGCTTGCTATGATTTATGACATGTCCCACCTTTAGATGAAGTCATAGCCCCGACAGACCACGAAGGCGCGGTTGGTTACTAACGTTTCACCACGATAACACCTAATAACTTATAACAATTAAGCACATAAATTGCAACGATAAACATCATGCATTTCACTTACACATTACGGGAAATAAAGTAAGTTAGAGTGACTCACCTGAATTTTCGCACAAAAGCACAACATAGTAAAACAGTAAATCTGTGAGTCACGGCAATTCACCAATAACATCCTACAATTAAAATACATTGTTTTAAGTACAAGATACAGTTGGTAAGATTACTTAGTACCTAATTAATCCCTCATGATACTCTAAGTGTGTTAATGAAGCGCATTGGGCCCAACACGTTACACTAGGCCCAATTCACTCGGCGATCCAGCAATCCAATTTACTTCTACCAAAACTTTACTACTTACTCGTCTTTACTTACTCGTCTCACTAGAATGCAAGTATTCTCCCAAGAAATCTGCCCAAAAGATGAAACCAAGCTTAAAGCTCCTTAATGACCAAACGGGTCAAAAATCCACGATTTTGACTCTAACAGATCGAGCCTAAAACGACATTTTTGGGAAAAACTTTCTAAAGACAGCTTGCTACCCTTATTATGAGGGATTTATCTGTAAAATGTGAGGTTCTAACTCGAAAAGACGACAAAAGTCAACAAAAGTCAAACTTTTGTAATTATTTTGGCATTTTCACCGTTTAAACCCGAATATGTTTCACATCACTTTTACCATTATACATTTAGTCTAAGAAACATGCCCATGGTCATTGGATAGTGCAAAAGCCAATCGTTTAGTTAATTTGTGCTTTTCTTTACTTAACGGGTCGATATAACACGTCTCAAGAAAACTTACACAAATAAACAATCCACCCATCTTTTGCATTCATAAAAACTTCCAACAATATTATCTTGCAATAGCCTCTATAATCAGCATCGAGTAGGGTATGGGATATAGTTCGAGTGAGGCATCAACCATAGATTGCGGAACCATGCTCAAAATCAATTAGAATAACTACTAATCCTAAATGTTCGTTTAGTTAATAAAACTTCAAGTATTAGGAAATCAAGTGGGCAAGTTAGATTGCAATCCCATGTTCCACTAGAATTTGTGATCCCATCATACACTATGATTTGGAATTCAACTAATTTGATATTCAACACAATACCCATTTGGTGATTCAAGTCTTGTAACTAATTGGTGATTCACAGCATGATAACCACTTTGTAATTCAATAAAATGAGCTAATTGGCAATTCAATAAAATGGACCAACTGCAATTCCAAACTTTAAGCCAATGCGTGGTTATCACTAACTCCTCCCCAAAATCAAGTTCAAATTCTCGTTATCACTAATACATCTTACTTGGTTATCACTAACACACTTAGATATTTTATAGTTACCCTGATTATCACTCATATTAGCATATAGTTATGTAACACCGCAATTTCAGAGTAAATTTTTTGACTTTTAGATAATTAAAACATATTTTAGTTTGATAATAAAACAATGGAAGTCTTGAAACATTTTCTTTATTTACAAACGGGTGTTACCAATATTAATACCGACCGACCATCATACCTACAATAAGCAACAAATGTCCCAGCATAATAAAAGCACTCCCATGCCCAGTCTAAGCATACATCTGCAAAAACATACATATATACTAGAAGGGGTTAGCTTTAAAAGCTAGTGATACAAACTTAACCCTAAGCATCATGCAACATATAGGGAAACATATTCTTCACATCATCATAGGCATAGCAACATGGCAACATAGATACATACGAGTCATATAACACAGGATTTAGCAAACAATGCTATCCTATCACATAGCGTAGTGCTGATCCTACCAGCAGACATCATATCTTGCCGGGTAGCTAATTCAGCTCAACAATTTTCTACTGAGGAGTCAGACACTACCATCCATGCTGGTTTCATCACATAAGTGAATCACCGTGCTCGTTAAGGAGCCAAAGGGTCATAGGCTCAGCCATTTAAGGCACTCACCCCAAGTGCTGAAAGGAATGGTACCCGACTACCGTTGATCCAGAATCTTAGCCCGAAGGCACTGGGCCAAGCCAAAGCTGACCTTAATTACATGTTAGTCCGGACATACAGATAGCTCATCAAGAACCCTTTTCACGGACAAGTGCATGCATGCATTTACATATAACTCGTATTCAACAATATATGCACATGTACTTAAATACATGTCTGGCATATCATTTATCATGGCAATACTCGTTTCAACATGGGGATCCCATCAGGGTCCAACAACATATATAACAATAATTCCACATGGTTGATCTAAATCAGGATCCATAGCATACATAATAACAAGTTCTACTCACATTCAATGAGTAGAATACACAAGTACAACATGGGTGGTACAATCACAATCCAATTTAACCTACTTATCATCAAGTCCAACTAGGCGGCTCCAATTTGGATCCGCCGGCATGCACTCTACAATAACTATCAACTTAACAAGGCGGATCCAATCTGGATCCATCAACATGCATACATATCATATAACATGTATTCGTTCATTATCATTGTAAACTTAAACCGTACAGGCATCTATACTTATAAACACTAGTTTAAACTCACTTTTCAATCTTACTAATCATAATCATAATTATCACATCTTGTATATACCTAATGGTAATCAATAAATCCGTATATACTGCATAATGATTACAAGTGAAGTTGGTACTCACCAGAGTCTAGGATGCTCGTATTAATCTTCTAACGATGCCTTTAATCCATATATTAACCTATAATAATGGCCCAAGCATTAATATGCGTAAAACAACATAACTGCTAACTAACTTCCTGGACGCGTCGCGTCACACTTAAATAGCCGGACGCACCGCAATCTTTATTTCGACGCCTCTCGTCGCTAAAACAGTTACAAACCACCATTATTTTCTACAGATTAAAACTCGACCAAATATCATCTAAATCAATCCCAAACATCTCCTAACACTTACAAAGCTTGTTTAGGACTCTTTAGGCACTTTATAATATTAAAATCAAAATAATCCCGTTAAAATAATTTATACTCAAATACATCAGTTATGATGTTATATTCACTTATTGACATAAAATATAGTCTATCAAAGTTATAGGAACCAATAGGAGACCTCCTAACATCACTTAATTGCAAGAATCAATATTTGATTCAAGAACTCCAATCAGTTCATAATTGAAACTTAATCATTTGTACACTCTCCTATCCTCTTAAGGAGTCTACTAACATATATTAAAACTTATTTTAACAATCCTTTTGTAATACCCGAACTCTTGAAAATAAATAAAAAGATTATTTTATTGAGAAATGATAAGTTGTGTTGGATTGTGAAATATATTAGAAATTTGTGGGCTTAAATGAATAATGAGTGATGGACTAGTCATGTATATGTTATTGGAGTTATTGTTGTTGGGCCCAATCAAAGGGAAATATGGGCTTAGGCCTTTTAGATGTATATATATACATATATATATATATAGGAATAGGGCACAACCCCCAAAAGAACTTGTAACTGTTACATTGAGAGAAAGAGTTTTAGTGTGTGTTTGTGTGTGTGCTTAAACCCTGACGAGAAAACAAGGAAGGATGATTCAATAATCAGCTGGAAACTCAAAGAATTGCTACATGAATCATCAGGTAATGTTTCTTACCTCAATATGATACTGTAGGTATCAATTTTATCTTGTTTGGATGATGATAGCATGATTTAGAATCTGGATTTTTGGGTTCTGGGTTTATGAAGAACCAGAGAAAAAGAAATTGTGTTATGAGCCTTAATACTTGATGAAATGCATTTAAATCTTGATGGAAGTGTTTAAATGTTTTGAAACAAAAATGATATGATTTGGTTAAGTTTTGAAAGAACATGATTTTGGCCATGGAGCCTGAAAGTTGAAAATGATGAACTGACAGTGATGAATTTGTCCCATGCGACTTTGCCAACTTTACAGCATGCGACTTTTGTAATGAGTGGTGTGATCTTCCCTTCATTCCATGCGACTTTCACATTTTGTTCCATGCGACTTATTGATTGAATCCATGCGACACTCACCAAATAACCTCATGCGACTTTCATGCCTTGATACCCCCCATGCGACTGTCGCATGGATGAAACCCTCATGCGACCTTTGAGCCATGCGACACTCGTTTGAACCCCATGCGACTTATACATTAACACCTTTATGCGACCTTCAAACCTATGCCATGCGACTTTCATGAAGTCCATGCGACTTATACATGTCAAACCCAAATCCGACAGTTTGAAATCCGAGACGTTGAAATCCGATAGTTTGAAATTCGAGAAGTTGAAATCCCATAGTTGAAATCCGGATTGTGAAATCCGACACCTTACCTCGACGCAACGCGTCCCCGCTTTTGAGGACTTTGATGTTGTTTGCATTCCTTATTGTTACATGAGACCCGAATGTATTATGGGGTTAAACGAACGAGAGTTTCGTACACGGTATTGATTGTGTAGACCTATTGTAGGTGAAGGTTGGCTAGAAAGTAATCACAAGTGAGTTAGTAAGATAAGGTAGAGATGCTGAGAACTACAGACAGGTGAGTATTCTTACTTACCATATATACCCTATGATGTATGTGTTAAATGTGCTATATGCTATATGATTGATGAATGATGAATTGATGAATGATGAAATGATGACTTGACTTGACGAACTTATAATGTGTTATGCTATACTATTGATTGGACCGTTCACTTTGGTGACGGGAATGATGGGACCGTACACTTCGGTGTCGGGAATGAATGGACCGTTCACTTCGGTGATGGGAATGATGGGACCGTACACTTCGGTGTTGGGAATGATTGGACCGTTCACTTTTGTGATGGGAATGACTAGACCGTTCACTGCGGTGACGGGTAAGATGGGACCGTTCACTCCGGTGACGGGAATGTGGGACCGACTACTACGGTAGCGGGAATGTTGGACCGACTACGACGGTAGCAGAAATGAAAGATGTATCATGATTTTAAAGCAAATGATGTGATGTCATATGGTTGATTGTAAGTAAGTGTACTCGCTAAGCTTTGTGCTTACGGTTGTTGTTTAACCATCTTTTCAGGTGATGGCCACGGCGGGGCTCCAGCACGCGGTTGATAGCTCATTTTTCCACAAGCTTCCGTAGTGTTTAAAGTATTTTGTATTTAATGATGTATTCCAAACCATTACACTTGAGTTCAAGCTTTAACGGGTTATCGCCCGGGGTTGTATTTAAAGTGATACAATAATTTAGTTATGACAGATTGTGAATCGTATGCTTGGTAATTGTTTAATTGCAAAAAAAATAAAAAAAAATAAATTTGAGACGTTACAACTTAGAGCCTTGGTTTAAGAGATTCAAATGCATTTCCACGTGTTTGAAGTTATACCTTGGTTCGTGAAAGATTTTAGACAAAGTTTTGAAACTTATTCAAGTAATAAATGTTACGATGAGCTATCGGCTAGAGCTAGTCCGGGTGGTCATACGCGAGTACAAGGTATGAGTTTGTGATATGATGATCATGATTAACTGATATGTTGAAGTTATGATATACTGACTATGATGACTGAGACTTTGCAATTTAATTGTTCTAGTAGAATCAGAATAGAATGACATGATAATGCTTACATGATAACTGACTGTATGCTTGATGAGATGACTGATACATGGCCCAAGCCAGTGAATCGGGATTCCTAGTGGTAATGACCAGATCCAATACGTGTAGAGTGTTTGTAATAATAGGGCCCATATTATTATTTGCCCACGACACTTGTTGAAACTTGTCAAAATCCGGGGAATCTTGTGGATCCGGTGAGGGGTACTTGTTGAGATAAGATGCCTGTAGCTAGGGTGCCTTAGAATGACTAGGGTTTCCTAATAGCTGTACTTATGACATGAAATACGCGAACTGTGAACTGATATAGTGATGAGGACTGTGTGGCAATGCCGCCTGTTAATTAAGTGCATTGTCTATACATCCAGTATGGTGACTACAAGAAATCGTTCCGTGATACCAACGGGTTTTGAAAACCCACCTGACGGAGAGAATGCTAGTGTGACGGGAGAGAGTGACCCCGTGCACAACCGATCTTGAATCAAACTGAGAATGTAAAACCGGAAAATGTGGTACCGGAGAATGTAATGAATGATGAGGAATATGGGGATTCGGCTATGACCGAGTTGGTGACTTCTGTGGTCACCAACACACTCAAAGAGCTACTGCCCAAGATCGTGGAGAATCTGAAACAGGATATGGGCATGATGATTGATCAAAAGTTGGGAGCCCTATGGGCTGCAAAGGATGATACCGTGGCTATTGTGGTCGCTCAACCGGTAGCACAAGCTGCGAATCAAGTAATCCCCGGAGGAACTTTCCGGGATTTCTCGGCGTGTCAGCCGCCCGTTTTCGATGGAGTACTAGACCCGATGCGAAGCACCCAATGGGTCTCTACGATAGAGGGAGCTTCTTTACCAGCCGTTGCGCTGAAGAGTCAAAAGTTTGGTTCGCTTCTAACTTCCTTAGGGGAGCGGCCAAGGATTGGTTGAACTTGGTAAGGAAGACGAAAGGCGAAGCTATCGCCAGAATGAAGTGGGAAGAATTTATAAAATTGTTCTTTGAGGTGTATGCTCCAAAAGTTGAGGTGGAGCGGGTGATGGATGAGTTCATGAAACTCAAGCAAACCACTGAAACGGTTAATCAAATAACCGCGGTATTCAAGGAAAATATGTTGTACTGTCCGGCTTACGCAAGTGATGAACGACTGTAGATACACAGGTATACGCAGATGCTGAGGGAAGATATTCAAGAGTTCGTGTCGAATGGTCAGTATGCTACACTGCACCAACTGATTAAAGGGGCAAGGAAGAGAGAGCTGTATCTGATGGAGAGGAACAAGAAAAGGTCAGCGGAATGAGCGGCGTTAGGTAACACTGTTGGGAAACAACCATTCAAGAAGCCTAATACTGGAAACTTCAAGCCCGCCATTAGAAATTCGGGGGCAAGATGTGGGAAATGTGGAAAGGGGCACGCTAGGGAGTGCCTGGCTGGAACTGTAAACTGCTTTGTATGTGGAAAGAGTGGGCACTACAGAAAGGATTGTAGGGTCCACTTGAACGTGTGTTTTAAATGCAACAAGCCGGGACACCGCATGGCCGAGTACCCGGAGGCGATTGGAGGAAGCGGGAGACCCGCTTGGCAACCACCGCTCCGAATCACCGAGGGGGATAAAGGAAAGAAACCAGAGGTCTCGAGGCCTCGTGGGCGCGCATTCGAAATGACAGTAGAGGAAGCCAAGAAAGAGCCTGATGTGATCGCAGGTACATTCGTTGTTAACTCTCTACCTGCACTTGTATTATTTGATTCCGGGGCGAGTAAGTCCTTTGTATCTACTATTTTTTGTAATGAGTTTGTAATAGCACAGGTGAAATTAGAAACACCGTTAGAAGTAGAGATAGCCGATGATAAGGCCGTGTGTGTTCACCAGGCCAACCAGGCCAACACCGTTAGAAGTAGAGATAGCCGACTCCGTTGAGAGAGTTCCAAGTGATAGTGGGAATGGATTGGCTGGGGCGTCACCAGGCCAACATCTTGTGTAAACAAGGGATCATTCGGATCCAGAGTCCGAGTGGGGGAGAGATCTCCATCTACGAAAAACGACAGAATGGATTGACTGCATGCTGCACCGTGACCAAAGCGGCAAAGTATCTACGCAAGGGCTGCACGACCTTCATAGCTCACGTGGTCGACTCGAGAATGGAAAAGAAGAAGCTGATAGTGTTGGATGTACCAATGGTATGTGAGTATCCGGAAGTATTTCCGGAGGAAGTGCCGGGGATTCCGCCAGACAGACAAGTGGAGTTCCGTATAGACTTAGTGCAGGGAGTGGCACCTATCGCCAAGGCACCGTACCGCCTAGCACCGCCAGAGATGCAGGAACTGATGTCACAGCCACAGGAACTGCTCGATAAGGGCTTCATACGCCCAAGTAGCTCACCGTAGGGAGCACCGATCCTTTTCGTGAAAAAGAAGGATGAAACCTTCAGGATGTGTATAGACTATCGCGAGCTCAACAAGGTGACAATTAAGAATCGTTTTCCGCTGCCAAGGATCGACGACTTGCTCAACCAACAGCAAGAAGTGGCCTATTTTTCCAAGATAGACTTACGGTCGGGATATCATCAACTCAAGGTCCGGGAGGAGGACATAGCCAAGACGGATTTTCACACGCGCTATAGGCACTTCGAGTTTGTCGTCATGCCTTTCGGTCTTACAAACGCGCCGGCAGCATTCATGGATCTGATGAACCGAGTCTGCGGACCAATGCGTGACAAGTCTGTGATAGTATTCATCGATGACATCTTGGTTTACTCAAAGACGGAGACCGAGCACGAACGGCATCTACGGGAAGTACTCGAAACCTTGAAGAAGGAGAAGCTTTACGCAAAGTTTTCCAAGTGCGAGTTCTGGTTACCGGAAGTTCAGTTTCTCGGGCACCTGGTTAACCGGGAAGGGATCAAAGTCGACCCCGCCAAGATTGAGGCTGTAATGAAATGGGAAATGCCGAAGAGTCCTACGGAGATCCGAAGTTTTCTAGGCTTGGCCGGTTACTACAAGAGGTTTATTAAGGATTTCTCGAAGATAGCGGTGCCACTGACCAAGCTGACAAAGAAAAGTGTTTGTTTCGACTGGGGAGAAAAGCAACAAGAAGCATCCAAGACCCTTCGGGGAAATTTGTGTGAGGCCCCGATACTGGCCTTACCAGAGGGAATAGAGGATTTGGTAGTTTATTGCGACGTGTCCCATGTGGGGCTTGGCTGCGTATTGATGCAAAGAGGGAAGGTGATTGCCTACGCCTCACGACAACTGAAACCGCATGAGTGCAACTACCCGACTCATGATTTGGAGTTAGCCCCCATGGTGTTCGCGCTCAAATTATGGAGACATTATTTGTATGGAGTTATGTGCACCATTTATACAGATCACAAGAGTTTGAAGTACTTCGCTGATCAAAAGAATCTGAACATGCGCCAGCGGAGGTGGTTAGACCTAGTCAAGGACTATGATTGTAAGATCTTGTATCATCCGGGAAAGGCTAACGTTGTAGCCGACACGCTGAGCCGTAAGGCAAACCATGTACAGTTGGATGTGAAATGTTTGAGGATGACGGTTACAACTTCACTGTTCGAATCGATCTCAACAGCCCAAAATGAAGCGATCAAAGAAGAAAACCAGAAAGCAGAGAGGATAAAGGGCTAGATGGCGTTGATGGTTAAGGATAGCCGCGGGTTGTGGACCCGATACGGACGGATTTGGGTACCAAAGATCACTGACGTCCGGAATCTCATTCTTGATGAAGCGCACAAGTCGAAATTTTTCATACATCCAGGAGCCACGAAAATGTACAGAGACTTGAAAATGGACTATTGGTGCCCAGGAATGAAGCGAGATATGGCAAAGTATGTTGAAAAGTGCCTTACATGTCTACGAATGAAAGCTGAGCACCAGCGACCACATGGTAAATTGCAACCGTTGGAAATACCCGTATGGAAATGGGAGCACATAACGATGGATCTGATAACAAAACTAGCGAAAACACCGAGGAACTACGATGCAATCTGGGTAGTGGTTGATCGGTTAAAGAAAAGCGCTCACTTCATACCGATCCTATAGGCGAGTTCGGCCGAGAGATTGGCGGACATCTATGTGAAAGAGATAGTTTCGAGGCACGTAGTGCGGGTGAGCATTGTATCGGATAGGGATGTGCGATTCACATCTACATTTTGCAACAAATTTCATGAGGATTTGGGAATGAGGGTGAACTTGAGTACGGCCTATCACCCCCAAACTGACGGGCAAAGCGAACGAACTATCTAAACGCTAGAGGATATGCTAAGAGCGTGTGTAATTGATTTCGGGGGAAGCTGGGATTTGTACTTACCCCTAGCGGAATTTTCATATAACATCAGCTACCACGCTAGTATTGGTATGCCACAGTACGAGATGTTGTACGGTAGGAAATGTAGAACCCCTATCTGTTGGGGCGAGGTTGGACAGAAGGAACTTGGCAACACGGAAATAGTGCAGAAAACTCAGAGTATGTCCATCAGATTCGTGAACGACTCAAAGCGGCTCAAAGCCGGCAAAAGAGCTTTGCGGATAAACGAATATCATTATTGGAATTTCAAATTGGTGACTATGTATTGCTGAAAGTATCTCCATGGAAAGGAGTTATACGATTCAGGAAACGTGGAAAACTGAACCCAAAGTTTATTGGGCCTTTCAAGGTTATTGCAAGGTGGCTTATTGTTTGGAGCTACCTGAGGAGTTATCAAAGATACACAACACCTTCCTTGTATCACATCTGAGGAAGTGTCTAGCCGATGAGTCGGCGTTTGTGCCATTGGAGGACATCACCATAGACGAGAAATTGAATTACATCGAGAGACCGGCTGCGATCCTCGAAAGAAAGACCAAATGGCTATGCAACATAGAAGTGGGAATGGTGAAGGTGCAATGGGAGCACCACAAAGGTTCAGAGTGGACATGGGAGTCCGAAGAAGAAATGAAGAAGAATTACCCCACCATGTTCGAATGAAGATTTGGAGGACGAAATCGTGTTTAAGTGGGTGAGAGTTGTAATACCCGAACTCTTGAAAATAAATAAAAAGAATATTTTATTGAGAAATGATAAGTTGTGTTGGATTGTGAAATATATTAGACATTTGTGGGCTTGAATGAATAATGAGTGATGGACTAGTCATGTATATGTTATTGGAGTTATTGTTGTTGGGCCCAATCAATGGGAAATATGGGCTTAGGCCTTTTAGATGTATATATATATACATATATATATAGGAATAGGGCACAACCCCCAAAAGAACTTGTTACTGTTACATTGAGAGAAAGAGTTTTAGTGTGTGTTTGTGTGTGTGCTTAAACCCTGACGAGAAAACAAGGAAGGATGATTCAATAATCAGCTAGAAACTCAAAGAATTGCTACAAGAATCATCAGGTAATGTTTCTTACCTCAATATGATACTGTAGGTATCAATTTTATCTTGTTTGGATGATGATAGCATGATTTAGAATCTGGATTTTTGGGTTCTGGGTTTATGAAGAACCAGAGAAAAAGAAATTGGGTTATGAGCCTTAATACTTGATGAAATGCATTTAAATCTTGATGGAAGTGTTTAAATGTTTTGAAACAAAAATGATATGATTTGGTTGAGTTTTGAAAGAACATTATTTTGGCCATGGAGCCTGAAAGTTGAAAATGATGAACTGACAGGGATGAATTTGTCCCATGCGACTTATGAAATATGTGTCATGCGACCTTTGAACCAAACCCATGCGACTTTTCCACCTTTACACAATGCGACTTTTGTAATGAGTCGTGCGACCTTCCCTTCATTCCATGCGACTTTCATATTTTGTCCCATGCGACCTTTATTTCCTTCCATGCGACTTATTGATTGAATCCATGCGACACTCACCAAATAACCTCATGCGACTTTCATGCCTTAATACCCACCATGCGACTGTCGCATGGATGAAACCCTCATGCGACCTTTGAGCCATGCGACACTCGTTTAAACCCCATGCGACTTATACCTTAACACCTTTATGCGACCTTCAAACCTACGCCATGCGGCTTTCATGAAGTCCATGCGACTTGTACATGTCAAACTCAAATCCGACAGTTTGAAATCCGAGAAGTTGAAATCCGACAGTTTGAAATCCGAGAAGTTGAAATCTGATAGTTGAAATCCGGATTATGAAATCTGACACTTTACCTCGACGTGACGCGTTAGTTTGATGGACGCGACGCGTCCCCGCTTTTGAGGACTTTGATGTTGTTTGCATTCCTTATTGTTACATGAGACCCGAATGTATTACGGGGGTAAATGAACGAGAGTTTCGTACACGGTATTGATTGTGTAGACCTATTGTAGGTGATGGCTGGCTAGCAAGCAATCAGAAGTGAGTTAGTAAGATAAGGTAGAGACGTTGAGAACTGCAGACAGGTGAGTATTCTTACTTACCATCTAAACCCTATGATGTATGTGTTAAATTTTCTATATGCTATATGATTGATGAATGATGAATTGATGAACGATGAAATGATGACTAATGACTTGACGAACTGATAATGTGTTATGCTATACTATTGATTGGACCGTTCACTTCGGTGACGGGAATGATGGGACAGTACACTTCGGTGTCGGGAATGAATGGACCGTTCACTTCGGTGACGGGAATGATTGGACCGTACACTTCGGTGTCGGGAATGATTGGACCGTTCACTTCGGTGACGGGAATGACTAGACCGTTCACTGCGGTGACGGGTAAGATGGGACCGTTCACTCCGGTGACGGGAATGTGGGACCGACTACTACGGTAGCGGGAATGAAAGATGTAACATGATTGTAAAGCAAATGATGTGATGTCATATGGTTGATTGTAAGTAAATGTACTCGCTAAGCTTTGTGCTTAGGGTTGTTGTTTAACGTTCTTTTTAGGTGATGGCCATGGCGTGGCTCCACCATGCGGTTGATAGCTCATTTTTCCACAAGCTTCCGCAGTGTTTAAACTATTTTGTATATAATGATGTATTCCAAACCATTACACTTGAGTTCAAGCTTTTACGGGTTATAGCCCGGGGTTGTATTTAAAGTGATACAATAATTTAGTTATGACAGATTGTGAATCGTATGCTTGGTAATTGTTTAATTGCAAAAATAAAAGAAAATTTGGGACGTTACACCTTTCAAGATTTGGGTTAATTACCCATTAACACTTTAAACTTCTAAAAATAATAATAGGAATAGATAAAAACACTTACTAATCAAGAAGGGTAATGATGATGATGATTCTTGAAATACATCTTGATTTCTTCTATGTTATAAATTATATGTATGTATGCTTTTCTGCGTAGTAAGGAAGAAAAGAAAGAAAGAAAAGAAGGAAAGAAGAAGAAAAGAATAAGATAAAGAATGGGAAAAAGGAAAGGATAAGAAGTAAGGGGTTGCCGCCTCTTTAGGTGGTGTCCCTTTTTCGACGGGTATCTCATTCCCCTTTTCAACTAACAATTCATTCAAACGCTATCTAAAAATTCTAACGAGGATATATTTGAAATCCTTATTTTAAACCATTCAATAATTAATAACTATTATACGTTTTCACCAACTTTTGTCAACACCTCATTTAGTAATAACAATATTCATATCGTCCTCCTATAAACTTGGAATTCTTATTTATTTCACAAGGGCACAACACTAAATACAAGGGGTACAACTAGGCCCATTTTGGGATGTTACAAATCTACCCCCCTTAGATAGGATTCTGTTCTCAGAATCCTGCCACAGCTATCTATGTAGTTATAAACCACATTTATCATCCAATAATAAGCAACACTTACAATTAAGCTTAATATCATCAAGAAGCGTCGAATACATAACTTTGGGTTTCTACATTCATCATGACCTTATTTCACATTATAGAGTTCAATAAAATCTTACGAATGGGTCACCATTCATCTTACATTCAAACTTTACACAATATCTACTTCTCTATCACAATACAAGTGTTCCCGTGTGTAGTCATCATTGACAACTTAACTAGATTTTTTAATGTAACACCCGCAAACCCGGGCTAGTTGATTAGCGGGTTAGAGGTACGCGATTTCGTGTTTAATTTTGCTTGATTTATTTATGTGGTTATTTAAGTTACATGGTTAATTAACTAATTGAGAAAAATATACATATATGTAAATATATACGGGTTACTGGAAAAGAATAGAAAAGTATGCCAATATGATTATGTATGTATGAGATTATGTATGTGTGTATGAAAGCATGTACGTATGCATGTTAAATGTGTAAGTGGATAAGTACATGATTGCCACCTCATGCTTTGTAAAGTGAAGCTAAATGTGTGTACGTGTTAAGTCACCTGCTCATTTTCTAGCAAAGTGAAAAGTGTGTGTGTGTGTGTGTGTGTTTCTTTGAGAGGAAGAATAAAAGAAGAACAAGAAACTTGGATTTTGAAAGTGAAGATTTGTTGATTGTTAATTCAAAAACAAGGTTAGAATATGTCTATGATATGTTGTTGATTCTCATGATATGTTTCTTGTAGTGTTTCATGAATTTATATGAGAAACACCATTAATGGGTTTTATGAAGAAATTTGGTGAAATGGGTATTGATTGTTTTGATGTTATACATGGATTTGATGAGTTCTTAATGCTTGTATATGTGGTACATGAGGTTTAATCATGTTTTTAGTAAGTTTTATTGTGTTTGGTAAGTTCTGGAAAAAGATCCATGGTGATTAGAGTCGGTTGTTGAAGAAGAAGAAGAAGATGATTTCTCGAAAAAGAAAGATCATGGCGCGACACCCCTAGGGTCGCGGCGCGACCATGCACTTTGCACTCGAAGGCCTGTTGTGCGAAATAGTAGACTTCGCATTCGAAGTTGTACCATTCTAAGATTTGTTGCGACATGACGCATCTGAGGTCGCGACGCGACACGTTTGATTTCGAATTCAAAGGCGCGCTCGAAGTTGGCTTCGCATTCGAAGGGCTTTGTTCGAAAGCTTGTCGCGGCGCAACACTGGAGTTGGTCGCGGCGCGACCTTGACTTTTTAGAATCTTGAAGTTTTTGGTTATTGATTATTTTGATGCGTGGTTGCTCGGGATTATATGTCAATTATATATATGATATTTATGAGCAATTGAGATATAAATATATGTGAATATATATTTAAGAATTGAGATTGATTCCGGTTTGTTGTGTTCTCGGGAACTACAAAGACTCAGTGATATTAGACAACTGAGCAAACGGAATCAAGGACTGAGGTGAGTGGAGGTTATACTCACGAGTGGTAATTGTGGTAACGTTATGAATTGCCTGATTTGGGGAATGTTCGATATGCGATGATGGATTGTTGTTTATAAAATGTGATTATAGACTGATGAGTTCAATATGCGAAGATAAATGGTTTAGTTTTGTTATGCCATGATAGACTGATAGTCTGCAATTTGTTAATCAAGAGTTATATGTTCATATACGTGTTATATGTGATAGAGTTGCATTTGCGTTCGAATTTGGATGTGATCAGCTTCAGTGTAAAGGCTGATTGAGGTCAGCTGTTATTGAAAGTGCTGGGCTCGTCTACGGGTTGGTTGAACAGTAGTAGCCCTTCTGTTGCATATGTTGCTTCAGAGGTGGAGCTTACTGTGCCAATTCAGTGGAGAGCTATCGGTAAACCTTTGCTTTGGCCGGCATTGGTTGTAGGTTTGGCAGAACTGCCGGTCCTCGGGATTTCAGAGATTGTTGAATGGACGGATTGATTGGTGATTGTTGTTCAGAGGTTCAGTTGTGAACTGTGATTGTTGTTAGCTTGTTTGTTGCTTCCATTCACTTAGCTTTGTGCTAATCCCCCCATGGTTGATTGCTTATTGCAGGATTATGTGAGTAGCTGTTTAGCTTGTTTGTGGAAAGGGAAATTTGACTAATGCTCTAATATTGTGTTTTGAGAAGAGACGAGCCATGTTTTATAAATCTTTTGTAACACAACTTGAAGTTGTATTTTGTAAAGAGTACTTTGTACTTTGTGAATGTTTATTTGATTGAGATTAGAAAATGCATCCGCAACTATTTTAAAAAAATGGCTTGAGATTTACGGTGTTACATTTAAACACTTATTTCTCTAATCCGTACACGCACACATACATGTATAGATACATACTTTCATGGTTTTATCTCATTACTTTACATGCATTTCTATACTTTATTCACTGATGATTAACATCAGTTTTACTTATGGATCTTTGGTTAACATCTTCAATCATTCATACATAACCACTTTACCATCAAAAGGTTAAATCCTAGTCATAAGTACACTCTTGCTTAAGTACAAATCCTTAGACAAGGATTGTCTCAATTGAATTAATAGACAAGCGAATCCATTATTCACATTACTTTCTAATCATTCTCTTTCATCATTGGATTCTCATACTAGCATAATCAGTTTAATTATCTTTTATCACACTACACTCTTACAACGTTTGTATATCACACAATCTTTCAACTGATCATGTAACATCAGTTACACATTCAGTACTTAAACACTTCATTATCATATTAGCATCATTAACACATACATTATACTTATGTCACCTTTACATCTTCCATCTGAGGCAGTGTTCAACAAAACCTGTTGTCTATTAAACACTTTACCTAACAGTCATCTTTCACATGTACTTAATGTTGTTTACACGTCTTTTACGAGGTCAACCTTAATTATTTCGAGTCACTCAAACATCTTACTATTATCATAACCCCTTACAATTGTAGGCTAATTCTTAACCCACTTGAAGGTCACATTACACTTGGAATACCTCCAAGTATTCTTTTATTACACATATATACTTTGCTTAATACAACCTTAAACATCGTTGGTTCTCTAAACAATTTCTCATATTTCATCTTATGTTAAGAATGGTGTTTAGCAAAACACTACCCATTCATAACAATAACTAAATTTCATTCGTATACATATACTTCACTTTAGTAAATCATCACTTGTGACTTTACCACTTATTTTCAAACACACTTAATCTTTCTTAGCTTACCTCATAAGAGTCTCTACTCTTATAATTACACTTACACCTGTAGGTGAACTTATCATTTCTGGAAATTCATACCATAAATGAACTTCCATGTACCATTGCAATCTTACACATATGTATTACTTTATACACCTCATAATCTCAGATTTTATTTACTACCAAATGGGACTATGTGTCCCCATTTTTGTCTCACTAAATTCACTTGTTTACTTGTAACCGCCAATTGTTCAGGGTTACCTTCATATTCATTTCACTCTCAACTTTTAGAAACTATCGACTTTTTACTTATACATTTGGACTTTTATGTCCTTATATGTCATTGTTCATTTGAACCATGACATATCATTACTTATACTTTTTGGAAATCACACACGTTTGATTAGTTAGACACACAATCAACAATTTAGCTTTGAGCTCATTACATCAAATCTTAACAACTATTATTTGACCATAATTCATTCTCACGTTTGATCTCACGAATGGTTCAACTGTGAAGTGTTAATTACACTTACACATTTTTATTCGAACATCTTACGACTTTCTTTTTAATACCAAAGAAAACTGCTAACTCAATCGAGTTAATCTTACTTCCATTCAATCTCATTCTGCATTATGTGTTAACTAATCGTGAACCCACAATTCTTCTTTTATTAATCACTTAGATTTCATCAACATGCTTATAGCGTTTCACATATCATTTAGAGTTTCATGTATATAAGACATCATGTACTGTTGAGGTACCACATTATATCAAAAATATAATTCTTCAATATCTTTGCCTTCCAAATTCAATTCTTATCAACTCATGCTGGTTTAATATCTCACAATCATCATCATTTCATGTCTCTTGACGCCTTTAGTCTCACATTCTATTATGTAACCAATAATATATTGGTCATCGTATTTTAAACCTTTACCGTTATCGTTTTGAGTTATCTTGCATAACCCTACCAATTTGTACCATTAAGGCACTTATCGTAAGTTTTACATACTTATGTAGTTTCATGGTTCAATTCTTTCTTGCTTCCAATTCACTTCTTGTGACTTAATATCAAGCTATCACTTTCATTCTACTAGGCCATCCTATCTCTAGGCAACCTAGTTTATCAATACTGAAGCAAGAATCATTCTTACCTCATTGCTATCTGCATATAATGCATAACATACTCATAATAACTTTGGGACACTATGATGGTCGGGCCCGAGTTTGAGACTGAACACCCATCAGATGTCCAATTCACTCAAACTTAGGCTCTGATACCTAATTGTAACACCGCAATTTTAGAGTAAATTTTTTGACTTTTAGATACCTAATTTCAAACATATTTTAGTTTGATAACAAAACAACGAAAGTCTTGAAACATTTTCTTTATTTACAAACGGGTGTTACCAATATTAATACGAACCGACCATCATACCTGCAATAAGCAACAAATGTCCCAGCATAATAAAAGCACTCCCATGCCCAGTCTAAGCATACATCTGCAAAAACATACATATATACTAGGAGGGGGTTAGCTTTAAAAGCTAGTGAATACAAACTTAACCCTAAGCATCATGCAACATATAGGGCAACATATTCTTCACATCATCATAGGCATAGCAACATGGCAACATAGATACATACGAGTCATATAACACAGGATTTAGCAAACAATGCTATCCTATCACATAGCATAGTGCTGATCCTACCGGTAGGCATCATATCTTGCCGTGTAGCTAATCCAGCTGAACAATTTCCCACCAAGGAGTCAGACACTACCATCTGTGCTGGTTTCATCACATAAGTGAATCACCATGCTTGTTAAGGAGCCAAAGGGTCATAGGCTCAGCCATTTAAGGCACTCACCCCAGTGCTGAAAGGAATGGTACCCGAGTACCGTTGATCCAAAATCTTAGCCCGAAGGCACTGGGCCAAGCCAAAGCTGACCTTAATTACATGTTAGTCCGGACATACAGATAGCTCATCAAGAACCCTTTTCACGGAAAAGTGCATGCATGCATTTACATATAACTCGTATTCAACAATATATGCACATGTACTTAAATACATGTCTGGCATATCATTTATCATGGCAATACTCGTTTCAACATGGGGATGCCATCAGGGTCCAACAGCATATATAACAATAATTCCACATGGTTGATCTAAATCAGGATCCATAGCATACATAATAACAAGTTCTACTCACATTCAATGAGTAGAATACACAAGTACAACATGGGTGGTACAATCACAATCCAATTTAACCTACTTATCATCAAGTACAACTAGGCGGCTCCAATTTGGATCCGCTGGCATGCACTCTACAATAACTATCAACTTAACAAGGCGGATCCAATCTGGATCCATCAACATGCATACATATCATATAACATGTATTCGTTCATTATCATTGTAAACTTAAATCGTACAGGCATCTATACTTATAAACACTAGTTTAAACTCACTTTTCAATCTTACTAATCATAATCATAATTATCACATCTTGTATATACCTAATGGTAATCAATAAATCCGTATATACTGCATAATGATTACAAGTGAAGTTGGTACTCACCAGAGTCTAGGATGCTCGTATTAATCTTCTAACGATGCCTTTAATCCATATATTAACCTATAATAATGGCCCACACATTAATATGCGTAAAACAACATATCTGCTAACTAACGTCCCGGACGCGTCGCATCACACTTAAATAGTCGGACGCACCGCAATCTTTATTTCGACGCCTCGCGTCGCTAAAACAGTTACAAACCACCATTATTTTCTACAGATTAAAACTCGACCAAATATCATCTAAATCAATCCCAAACATCTCCTAACACTTACAAAGCTTGTTTGGGACTCTTTAGGCACTTTATAATATTAAAATCAAAATAATCCCATTAAAATAATTTATACTCAAATACATCAGTTATGATGTTATATTCACTTATTGATATAAAATATAGTCTATCAAAGTTATAGGAACCAATAGGAGACCTCCTAACATCACTTAATTGCAAGAATCAATATTTGATTCAAGAACTCCAATCAGTTCATAATTGAAACTTAATCATTTGTACACTCTCCTATCCTCTTAAGGAGTCTACTAACATATATTAAAACTTATTTTAACAATCCTTTCAAGATTTGGGTTAATTACCCATTAACACATTAAACTTCTAAAAATAATAATAGAAATAGATATAAACACTTACTAATCAAGATGATGATGATGATTCTTGAAATACATCTTGATTTCTTCTATGTAATAAATTGTATGTATGTATGCTTGTCTGCGTAGTAAGGAAGAAAAGAAAGAAAGAAAAGAAGGAAAGAAGAAGAAAAGAATAAGATAAAGAATGAGAAAAGGGAGAAGGGAAAGGATAAGAAGAAAGGGGTTGCCGCCTCTTTAGGTGGTGGCCCTTTTTCGACGGGTATGTCATTCTCCTTTTCAACTTATAATTTATTCAAACGCTATCTAAAAATTCTAACGAGGATATAGTTGAAATCCTTATTTTAAACCATTCAATAATTAATAACTATTATACATTTTCACCATCTTTTGTCAACACCATATTTAGTAATAACAATATTCATATCACCTTTAGTGATAAAGTTCACGGCACACAATATTTGAAATTCTCAATGGCAATAAAACTTGTCCAAAACTCATCTTTAAACATTGAAATCCCATAATACACCATAAGAATAAAACCTTCTCAAATATTTTGCAAAATGAATTGATTTAATGGAGATTTTAGAATCTTCCATCCACGGTAGTGAAGTCCACATGAGATATGCTCAAATTTGATAAGATTCCAAGTAATTATTTCAAGGTTAGTGGCGTTCCAATCTAAGCAATTTTTCTTTTTAAACTTATTCTGATTTATTGCATTAAACAAACATTTTGGTGGCTTCCCGAGCTCACAATCAGCACACCTAAGCTCACCCATAAAGATTCAAATTGAGATTTAGAAATATTATATTCCTAATTTGGATGTAAACTCAATCTTAAACCCATCAATTCCCATCTTTTAATTGAGTAATTATCACTATGTAGGGGACATTGAAGGTCTCGACCTTCATCCATGGCCGATGAGTATATCATAGCCCCAAACCCAATAGAATCTCAAGGAAAAGCTTGGTAAATGGCATTAGAAGCAGATTTGAAACACACCTTCATATAAATGGGAGCAATTTCAACTCAAATCCTTGTAGAAATTTCAAAAATGGACTCTCTCTCTCTCTCTCTCTCCTGCTCACTTTCTCCAGCCGAGAAACATAGACACATACTCAAGGTGTGTTCTTGGACGGCTCCAAGGAAAGGGGTGCTGGGCTATGTGCCCTAAAAATGCCCATATACCCTCTTTAGGTTTCCAAGCCAATTAAGAATTAGCCCAACAAAGGCCTACTCCCTTTTAACTGTTTATCAATTAATCTATCAAGCCCAAAGGATTAATTATTAAAATGTGAGTCCAATAAGGCCCAATAATTACTTCTTGTATCCAACTTAGTGTCTCATTGCTTAACATTAATTTTATAAATGTAGGACCATTGAATAATTCTCTTAAACGACAATTATTCAAGTCTAGGTTCAATGATATAATCCTTAATTAAATAATAAGCGTAATAGTATTAATATTACATTTAATACTATTTAGAAAATGGGTATTACAACTCTCCCCACTTAAATACGACTTCGTCCTCGAAGTCACTGTTCGAATAATCCAGGGTAGTAGAATAATCCAGGGTAGTACTTCCTCATATCTGTGTACGGTTCCCATGTCAAGTCTGAACACGTGAAATGCTCCCACTATACTTGCACCATCTCGATTCGCTTGTTTCGTAAAACTTTAGTTTTACGATCTAGGATAACAACATGTCTTTCTATATAATTCGAGTTCTCATCCACGAGGCACTTGCTCACACGTGACACGTGATACATGTCATGAATCCATGATACTTCCTCGGGTAGCTCTAATCGATGCACCACTGTTGGTCCCACAGAGGGTAAACAAGCAACCGATATAGTGTAGAAGGGGGGTTGAATACACTTTCAAACAATCAATCAAATTAATCAAATGTATATTCAATGATCAAACAGAATGATTACAATTATTACTTTCTAATCAAATCAACAGGATGATTTGATGTTTACACTGATTATAAACTTAACTCTCTCTAAACACTCTCGTAGCACAAACTAATTGATGATCGAACTTCTTGTTAAAACTGATTAACAAGAACTCTTGAAAAACTCTCTCTCAAACTTTGAACTCACAAAGTTATCGCAACACACGCGTATCAAGTATGATGAATACATGTACGTTTTGCAACTTATGCAGAACTCTCAATTCGGTATTCTGTGTTCTAGATATTGAAAACCATAAGAAGGTTTATACTTATACTTGATATATCTACGAACAAATCGCAGTTTAAAGATAGAACTTATCTTTTCTTTAAAACCGTAACTAACTCCTTAATTAAAACATATCTAACTAATTCTGTTTGAGATCTCTATCCAACTAGTAGATAGTTTAAATTAGGTTCATATATCCTAATTTAAATGTTGTAGATATCGAGAGTTTATAACAGAATTTAGAACTTACTTAAATTCTTGAACTGACTTCTGACGCTGACTCACTCAGTCTTGACTTTATCAAGCTGAGTTCTTGACTTCTTGATTCTTCAAATCTTCAAGTATTCATTCGAGAAACCTTTCTCAGCTTAGAAGTCATTGAGCTATTTAGTAGTTACATAGAAAACTCTATATCTGTTTATACGCTAACTACTCAGCCTACGCTGACTAGTCAGTCTATAACAGACTTACATAATTCCTAATGTTTAACCTATCATCTATACACATCTATGGTTTGTCTCATCAAATATAACTATTCTAAACATGGGACTAACAATCTCCCCCTATTTGATGATGACAAAATATTGAATCAAAGTACGTATAGGTTAACAGAATTATGTTGAACAACTCTCGAACTGACAAAAGTTAGTTCTTGAAATAAGTATTAAACTGATTTATACCTATTCATCATTTCTTGAACTTACAAGATTTTTGGCTACAAATCTACTCTAACATTTGTATTCTAAGCATTTAAACATGCCAATACTTAGATATTGAACTTATCAGAATTGATTTAAGTTCTGAACTTACAAAACTTGTATTACTGAACTTATCAGTTTATACTTGAACATATCAATAGTCAGCTTAAACTTACAAAGCTGTTTATTTGAACACATCAAACAGTTGAACATATCAAACTTATATTTTCATTAATGAACATATCATTTACATTTTATCTTGATCATTTTGATCAGCTTATGCACACTTAGTGCTTACAAAATTATAGAACTAATCTATTTCATCAATAGGATCTCCAGCTTCCAACTACATATCTAAACATTTAAGCTCCCAGATTGCTGCTTCTTTGATAGCATCATTTAAAACTTCTTCACCCTCTGGAAGCTCTCTCATCACAGCTTTTCTTGATCTTATTTTCTTGTTGAGATGATATTTGAAAACTGAGTTATCACACTAAATCCTCAAGTACAAAATCAGTTCCAGATTCGCCAAGTGAAGATTTGCTATCTTCAAGAAACATTGGTTGCCTTCCACATCCAAATACAGAAATCCTTCCAAAGGTTGAGTGATATAACTATTTTCCCTGAATTCAACTCCCTCTAGAACTTGTAGACTGATGTTTCGTTTGGCTCGCTGACTTGCTGCTCTGACTCTTGCAGATTTGTTTCTGTTTAGGAAGGTATCAATTTCATCAGCTAAAATTTCTCCTAATTGATCAATTCTTATGAAGAGAGTCTTGAGCACATCAACTATCTCTTGTTTGATTTGACTCTTTTTCATTCTTTTGATAGTTGTGGCTACCACCTTTAACTCTAAAAAGACCAACTTGTACAGACATCTCATATCTAAACCAATTTCATGTTTGTTTTCTAGTACAAAGTTGATGATTACCAATTCTCCTTTTCTACTCAGTGTGATGGATTCAATCTTGTGATTAAAATGTGTTCTTTTATAGCAATGCCTTAGATCAGCATCTGAGTAGGGAATTGGGGCAGCTCTTGGTCCAGAATAGTCAGCTTCAGCTTTTGCTCTGGCAGCCTTAGCTTTAGCCTTTTCTCTTTGAAGCTCAGCTTGTCTTTGCTGCTCTTTCATTTCCTCCACAGTCATACCTAGTTCTTGAGCGATTTCTTGTAACATTTTCTTAGCAAGCATGTCACTGGCCTTTTGTGCTGCATCAGCTTCACCACTTGAGTCAGATTCATATGCAACTAGTTGATACTGACCTTGTTGCTCTGGCTCAGGCTCAGCAATGATAACTTTTATTTTCTTTGCCAGAGACACAACACTCGTTCTTTTCTTTCTTTTTACCATCTCAAACACCTTGCCTTTCCCTTTATCCATTTGTGAAACTGGAACAGACTCAGCTTCAACAAACATGGGTAGCTCAGCTTGTAGCGCTTGAAGAGGTTCAGCTTGAGGGAAGTTAGTAGGCACAATTTGAAATGGTTCTTCATGTGGAACTTGTTGTGGAACTGATTGAGCTTGTGATGTTGTGATAATTTGGACTGCTGGAGCTTGTGGACCTTTTGTAATTTCCTTTTGTTGAGGAGGTTGATCTACGGTACTCATGAATTGATCACGAGCTTCTTCTTCGATTTGTACTTCCTCTGTATGCTCCCCCTCAACCACATCATCACTTTTCTTTGATTCTTCCTCCCCCTTTTTGTCAGCATCAATAGGGGAGGGTCTTGATTTTAGCACAAAGCTTTCCAAGTTGGCCATAGTGTTTCATAGATCATTAAGTTTGCACATCAACTTGGCTTTGTTATTTTTCCTCTTCTTGTACAGGAGCTCAAACTGAGTGTGTAAGTATTCCATAATGGCTTGGGCATCAGTGGCCATCAGCTTGGGCTCCTCTGGTCTCCGCTTGACCTCAAAGTCCTCCTGACAAGTGGAGGAATGAATTTCCACCGTAGGAGTGGCTGTTGAGTGTTCCTCAATAAGTGAGAATGGGGGCCCAATATCCAAAGGTTGGTGCTGACCAATGGAATCAAGGGGGCCAAATTGGAGACCCTGTAAACCTTCCTCATGTATGAAAGGTTCATTGACAGGTCGTGCTTGAGTGTGTAAGAATGGAAGAGAAGAAGAATGACCAATGTCATGAACTTTGGTAGTGGGGTAGGCTGGGCTTAGTGGTGAGGAGGGGGGTAGTTGACTCTGGAGAGAGGTCGTTTGTTCAATGTTACCTTCATGGGTCTGTGAAGGCAAAAAAATAGGTTCTCCCATGGCTAGAATAGGTATGGGCTGAGTAGACACCATACCCGGCTTAGGCTGACTGGATAAAATAAGCCTTGAGGTAGGCACCTTAAGAGAAGGTGTCTCTCCCTCAACTCCTGCTGGTGGAGGTGTCAGTGTGACATCAGCTCCAAGGTCCTTTTGAGGTGAAGGACCACCCTTGGCAGATTTACGTGTATAGGTGTGGGATATATCCTTGGTGGCAGTGGGATGACCAAGGTTGGTTGTAGAGTAGATAGGATATGGAGATGTTTGTGGTGGGGGAGAGGGGTCAGACTGAGAAGGGCTTGACTCAGTCTTATCTCCCTGTTTAGGAGTTGGAGAAGTAAAAGATAGAGAAGGAGATAAAGGATGAGAAGTTATACCTGCTGCACCTAGCAGTGGTGACTCAAAGCTAGGAAACAGACTCCTTTTCTCAGAGCTCGAAGTGGTGGAGGAAATTCTTTGAGCATGAGGTCTGAACTGAGTCCTAGGTTGTTCAGCTTGAGAGGACTCAGCCTCAGAATCAACAGCTTCACCCTTTTCTTCCTCAGCTTCTTCCTCCGTCTCAGCTTCACTTGACTCAGAAGTCGGAAGCTGTGCATACGCCCTCATCTGAGCACTCATTGTGGGGTGCTCAGGGAAAATATCATGAGCAAACATCCTTGAGCTGAGAACAGGAGTAGGGGTTGACTCATATTGGGCAGTATATCTTCTACCCAACCTGTCCTTGATCACCATTGATAAAAATCTTACAAAGGGCACAATGGTATCCCTTAAATTCTTGGTCACTAGAGACTTGAGTGCCTTAAAGATGAACTCAGCATAATCTAATCGTCGATCATAGAATACATTGTATAGCAGTTGCATTTCAAAATCATTAACATTTTCCAAACCAGCCACTTTGTATCCAAGGGAACGAACCATAGTGGACACCATGAATCCCCATGCTGTCTGGAAAACGGATTTCCTTATAACTCCAACAACTTGAGGATGACCCATTAAGGGTAAGACGCTCCTTGATGTTTCCCTAGAAACCGTCGCCTCATACTGATTATGAACTGGGAGATGTAGAATTTGTTGGAGACAATTTGCATCAACGTCTATCGCCACTTGTCCACTTAGGACTATACCCCGTATGACTTTTTGATTCGCATCTAGTTTGCATGTATACCAGAACTCCGTGAGAAGTTGAGGGATGAGCACGGCAGGACCACGAAGAAATGCATATGCCAGGGGTCCCTTGCGAATGTAGGAGACCCACTCCTCATATCCCCTGCCAATCTTGGACTTTGGAATATCGATACTGGCGATGACATTGTTTTGTTTGTAGATGGGGAGCGCGTTGTTCTTGAAATTACCACCACGGATCATTTGATCAGTCAGATTTAGTGTGTAACCCTCCATTGAATTCGAAATTATCGTATTAGATTGCATTTAGCAGTAGTAGGGTTTAGCACTGAGCAATTGATTCTGCACAAAGAAAAGTTAGGGTTTTAGAGAATGGAGAAGGAGGGTAATAAATATGACCGTTACAGTAACAACCGGCTATGCAGTTTGTTATAACGGCTATATTTAATGTAACTTAACTTGACTCACACTGTTACACTGATCCGAATACTCAGAATATGAAAAGAATATTACCACTAATATCTTTTAAATAATTTATTTTGTAAACGACTTACGTTTATTTTTAAAAGAACACACCTTACATATTTTACACTTGCCATAGGATTGGACTTATATTGTTAGGACTAACCTAGACATGTGGAACTGACCACACCTTAGAACTGATTACTCAGCTCAGATTGAGCACTCAGCTCAAATTGAGCACTTAGCATATATTAAGCTGAGATAAAAAATGGAACATAACAAATTAAGGGTTGAGCATGCCAAGCTTGCCAAGTAGAGTTGTAAATCTTGTGCCTTCAATTGGTTTAGTGAAGATATCTGCAAGTTGATCTTCAGTCTCAATGAAGACTAACTCTAGCTTTCCTTTTTCTACTATGTCTCTGATGAAGTGATGTCTTATCTCAATGTGCTTGGTTCTTGAGTGAAACACTGGGTTGTGTGTGATGGCAATAGCACTTTGATTGTCACAGAATATGGGAGTCTTTGAATAATGCAAGTCAAAGTCCTTAAGCTGATGTTGCATCCACAGTATTTGAGCACAACAGCTCCCTACAACCACATACTCAGCTTCAGCTATGGAAATTGCCACTGAGTTTTGTTTCTTGCTTGTCCAGCTAACTAATTTTCCACCCAATAATTGACATCCTCCAGTAGTACTCTTTCTATCTAGGCCACAACCTGCGAAGTCTGAATCTGAGTACCCTATCAGCTCAAAAAATGTCTTTGAAAGTATATCATCCGATTTCACATTTTTATCTTCAAGACTGACTTGTTCTTTGATGATTTCATTAGCAGCAGCACTATAATCTCCCCCTAGCACTGCTTTTACTTGATTTGGTATCTACTGGTTGATACATTTTTCTGCTTCCCTTGATGATGTACACCAAGATTCACAGATCTTTCTTAGATTTTCAGCTTGTTCTTTTGATTCTTGTAATTATTCACTTAGAAGTTTGTTTATGTGAAGGTGACACTCATAATTACTTTGAGTCTTTTTACCAGCATCAGAGTGTTTAAGTTCATCTATTAATTTTGAAATTTCAGTTTTCAAATTAGATTGAACTGTGAGAGAGGTTTTGAAGTCATTCAACAAATAGTTGAACATTAAACATTTTTATTTATTAGTGTAAGAGCTGAAGTTATTTACCTTATACATTGAGGAAAGATCCTAGTTGTTGGTTTGCTTACTCAGCTTAGCCTCTTCTGCTAGATCCTCATTAAAGGAACTATCTTCTAACTCATAGTCAACTTGTTCCTCTTCATCCTCAATGGCCATCAAACACCTATTTGGATCATCATCATCTGAAGTAGATGATTCAGTATCCCAAGTATCAGCAAGAAGACCTTTGGTGTTTTCATCTGGCTTGGCTTTGAGTCTCTGATATTTCTTTTTTATTTATCAGCTCTGTATGCATTCTTGTCAGCCACTGAAGCTGATTCTCCCTTCTTAACTCTGCATTCAGCAGCTATGTGTCCTATCTTCTGACAGTTGTAGCACTTAGCCTTCTTATGATCAAAAGTAGACTTACCACTTTTGGTTTTGTCAGATTGACCCCTTCCTCTTCTTAACTTTATAAAATTCCTTGCTAACATTACCATTTGTTCAGTAAGACCATCCATCTTTTCATCATCTGAATCTGAGTTAGGACTTACCTCCTCAGATTAAGATTCAGAGTCAGTCTCTATTTGAGACTTTTTAGATCCATTCTTCTTCTTTTCTGCAATTAATGCAGATCCAACATTATTAATAGATTCTTTTAGTTGTTGTTGGGCCACTTTTTTCTATTCCATGATCTGTTGATGATTTAGAAGAAAACCACAGATAGATCTGAGATCATATTTTTCTAAGGTTCCTCTAGCATGAAGTGCAATGGTAATCTCATGGAATTGCTCTGGTAACACACCCAAGAACTTGAGTACCAACTCATTTTCATCTTTCTTGACACCTACCAAGAGTAGATCATTAATCAAGCATTGAAATCTGGTAAACAGATCAGCCATAGTTTCATTCTTTTTAGCAAAGAAAGTCTCATAAGAACGACTCAGATTTGTCTTCTTATATTGCTTGACCAGGTTAGTGCCTTCATACGTGACACTGAGACTATCCCACATCTCTTTTGCAGTTTGTCACCCAGCCACAGTATGCAGAAGAGGGTTTGTCAAAGCATTTGCTATAATGCTTTGTGCCGTGTCATCAAGATTGAATAGTTTGCGATCTTCCTCAGTCCAAGATGCTTCAAGCTTGGGAGTTTCTCTAGAGGGAACAATTTTTTCAGTAGCAGTAATATGGATCATGGGTATGATTGGGCCATCTTGAATCACGATACTCATCCTGTGATCCATTGACTTCAGATATAGCATGGCTCTGAACTTCCACATAGGATAGTCATTGCCATCAAAGATAGGACACCATTTTGCCGCCATTGTTGGAATATGATTTGATTGCTTGTTGATAGACATCTTGACCTCTTGACAGCGGATCTTGATCTTCAGTTAATGAAGAAACTTGGTTTGATACCAGTTGTTGGTCCCACAGAGGGTAAATAAGCAACCGATATAGTGTAGAAGGGGGGTTGAATACACTTTCAAACAATCAATCAAATTAATCAAATGTATATTCAATGATCAAACAGAATGATTACAATTATTACTTTCTAATCAAATCAACAGGATGATTTGATGTTTACACTGATTATAAACTCAACTCTCTCTAAACACTCTCGTATCACAAAGTAACTGATGATCGAACTTGTTAAAATTGATTAACAAGAACTCTTGAAAAACTCTCCCTCAAACTTTGAACTCACAAAGTTATCGCAACACACGCGTATCAAGTATGACGAACACACGTACGTTTTGCAACTTATGCAGAACTCTCTATTCGGTATTTTGTGTTCTATATATTGAAAACCATAAGAAGGTTTATACTCATACTTGATATATCTACGAACAAATCGCAGTTTAAAGATAGAACTTATCTTTTCTTTAAAACCGTAACAAACTCCTTAATTAAAACATATCTAACTAATTCCATTTGAGATCTCTATCCAACTAATAGATAGTTTAAATTAGGTTCAGATATCCTAATTTAAATGTCGTAGATATGGAGAGTTTATAACAGAATTTAGAACTTAGTTAAATTCTTGAACTGACTTCTGACGCTGAGCTGACTCACTCAGTCTTGACTTTATCAAGCTGAGTTCTTGACTTCTTGATTCTTCAAATCTTCAAGTGTTCATTCCAGAAACCTTTCTCAGCTTAGAAGTCTCTGAGCTATCTAGTACTTACATAGAAAACTCTATATATGTTTATACGCTGACTACTCAGCCTAAGCTGAGTAGTCAGTCTATAACAGACTTACATAATTCATATTGTTTAACCTATCATCTATACATATCTATGGGTTGTCTCATCAAATCTAACTATTCTAAACATGGGACTAACAACCACCTTGTCTACTCATGTAATTATCCTAAACGGACCAATGAACCAAGGGTTTAGTTTACCTTTATTTTTGAAACAAGTGACCCCTTTCTAAGGCGATAACTTACGTAACGCGAAGTCTCCCACCTGAAATTCCAAGTCTTAGTGCCCCTTGTCTACATAACTCTTTTATCTGCTTTAAGCTGCGCGTAGTTTTTCCCGAATCTTCTGTATAATTTTTGTCGTTTTCTACACTACTTCGGTATTCCGAGGTACTCTGTGTCCGGCCTCACCCCAATAAATAGATGTCCTACACCGCTCTCCGTATAGCATCTTGTATGGAGGCATCCCAATACTGTCGTGAAAACAGTTGTTATACGAAATCTCTACCAAGTATCCCAACTACCACTCAAGTATAAAACACAAGCCCTCAACATAGCCTCGATGGTCCGAATCGTTATCTCGCTTTGACCATCTGTCTGTGGATGATTGGTGGTACTAAAGTGCAACTTGATTCCCGAATCGCTACAAAACTTCTCCCAGAATCAAGAAGTGAAGCTCATATCCCTATCGGACACTGCGGATACGGGCACACAGGGCCTGAAGATTAACTCTATCACATACACATCAGCCAACACTGTGGCAAGAAAGTCTCGCAATTCGGCATGAAGTATGCACTCTTCGTCAACCTATCTACCACCACCAAATAGTATCTGTAACACCGTATTTTCATACAAAATTTTTTCACTTTAAATACATTGCAGAAGCAATTAAATACTAAAAGTATTTACAACTAATCACAAACCACTGTTTACAAAACAACTTGTTCAAAATATCAGTATTACAAAAACTACGGCTCGTCACAAATACACATCAGAGGCCTAGGTGATTATTCCCCAAGCTAACCACTCTCAGCCGAGCCGCTGACTTACCAAAACCTGTAAAAAGAGTGAGAGATAGGGGATTAGCACAAAGCTAAGTGAATGGAGTACAACCCCAACAGATATATCAGCCTACGACCAAATAAACACCTTGGGAAGACCGGCGGTTCTGCAGGAACCTACGACCAATGCCGGCCAAAGCAAAGGTTTACCGATAGTTCATTTTCTATTCTCACACAGTATTACCTTAAGTTGCAACAAATGCATCAAAAGATCCCAATACTGATTAGCCGATAGCAAACAAACCCAGCCCATAAGCCCAGTCGAAAACTGACTTCCCAACCATCATGTATACATATCACTGACGCAACAATTAATTAACAATCAACCAGTTAATCAATTATCAGATATACAATCTATCCATGCATTAATCAACAAACAGTTTCAACCAAACCAGTTACAACTAATATCACCCGTGAGTTAACATCCACTCACCTTATGTTCTCAGCTTCACCACTCAATGATCTAATTTTACTGAGCCTTGTCTATGCCTGAGAACACAACAACCAAACATCACTATCTGATTCATAAATATATATCAAACACATATTTATATCATCTTTAAATCAAACTGTTGTTGGTAATCCATGGGGATCAAAGCACGCTACGGAAGCAACAAAACACACAAAACCGATCCCATGATTTCCCAATGGTGGTGAAAACTTGCAAGAACATGCATTCAACCAAAAACAAGAACAAAGAGAAGAAGGAGAACAAATCATACCCTCGAAGACTTTGATACTTGGCTGGAACAATTCGGATTTGGGATGTAAGCTTGAAACAAAAGGCTCCAAGCCCTAATGCAAGTCCACACCAAGAAACCTTCAACCTCTTTGTACTAGAAAACCGAAGCACCACCAACACGTAATGGATATCTTCTGGAATAGCCTTGAAACACTTGTGCACAAATCACTAACACTTGATCTTGCTCTCTCTCTTAATGGAAGAACTCACAAGTATATGTATTGCACAAAATGGACCAAGAGTAACTAATGAACCAAGAGAGCCCTTTTTAAAGACCTTCATTCTGTTCAAAAGAGCCAGAGTCGGACCCCAATGGCACCATCTCATTGGACCAACTCAAATGGTCCAATAAAACACAAGTGTCACTTGGAATTCTGTCTTCACGACTTCTTCACGGGCTCTCACGGGTCGTGAAGGATAAATGCGCCACGACCGGCCATTTATCCTCCACGAGTCGTGCCGCGCCGTGCAAGAACCATGAGGGTCGTGAAGCCCTAGGGTTTCACGAACCATACGGCCCACGATAGGACTCGTGGACACGAGCTGCTTCACGACCCGTGGAGCATCCTTCACGGTCGTGAAGCCTAGGTCAACTGGAATTTGACCATTTTGACTCTTTCTTCTTATAGTAGGCTATCGAGATTGAAACTTGGCGTGTGACCCAATAGGCCCACGCTTCATTGGTAGTGATGTTGGCCTACGTGTGTCAGTGGGCAGATTCCAACAAACTCCCACTTGCACATGACTAACCGTATCCATGGGCACCACAGACAGGGAGCGGCCTCTAGCAAGGCATCCCTGCCCCCAATTAAACATGGGGTATGTCATCCCTGACAAGTACCATGATAAACCAAAAGAGTTTGACATGGTCCTATAGATAAGTGATCAATTATCTTATTGTTCGCGATATCCAAGTGAACACGAGACATGGTACAAAGTCATTCTCCGATCGTTCACGATTATGTTTTCGATCAAGATTGGTGGTGACCAAAAGGTGAGTTGCAACTGATCAACAATCATTGCAAACTCGAGCATGGCCATGCATTTTGGTGTCAGCGCCCAATCATCGAGGGGCCCAGGGATATCTCTCTTTACAGAGGAACAAATTCCTTCGACTACATTGCCTCCAATACAATGGCAATACTTTACCCAAATACCTCCTTTATAATAGCCAGTTACGGACTACGTTTGAAAGCAGTCAGAATAAAGCAAACCAAAATAGTGAAACACATGCATCTCCGGTCTAAGGATAAAAGATATTATCATCCTGATTTACTCTTGACATGTACCATGAAGTAAGATCAGGTGTGGGTCGTCCAATCACTTGAAACTCTTTTCAAGTATAGGCGAAATATTGTGTCCCTTGTATTCAATCCCTATTGAACACTATGACCAATCATTTCCCTCGATCTTCGTTCATACATCCTTCCTTGAAGAATGACCGATCGTGGACAGTTTAGAATGTAAAACATTCAAGGAAGTGATAAAACATGCAAAGTTGGAACACAATAACGATTTAAAGAAAGTATTCGCTACACGCGTATCATTAAATCTCCATTTAATAATCAATACATTCAAAAATACAATATTGCTTAATGTTCCCAATAACATAGTAAATACATCGAATACAATAACCAATATGCAACTCAAACCAAGTCACTAGCAAATCTTATCCCAATAGCACGTGTGTGGGCATCGTGCTTGGCTTGCGACAACGGTTTAGTGAATGGATCCGCCAAATTGTTATCCGTGTGTACTTTGCTGATGACTATGTCTCCATTTTCGACCACGTCCCGGATAAAATGATATTTCCACGGAATATGCCTCGTGCGTCGATGACACCTCGGTTCCTTTGCCAAAGCAACGGCACCCTCGTTGTCACAGAAGATCTCAACAGGGTCGCTGATGCTTGGAACCACTCCCAGATCAAGCAGAAATTTCCTTATCCATACGGCCTTCTTAGCAGCTTCACTGACCGCAATGTATTCCGACTCGGTAGTGGAATTGGCCATGGTGTCTTGCTTGGAGCTCCTCCAGGATATAGCACCGCTGTTTAAAAGGAACACGAACCCCGATTGTGATCGGCAGTCATCCCTATCGGTTTGGAAGCTTGCATGAGAGTAACCCTTTACTCTAAGCTCTTCCTTACCTCCGTACACCAAGAACATCTCCTTAGTCCTCCGAAGATACTTGAGAATGCTCTTCACCGCCGTCCAATGAGCTTCGCTAGGGTTGGCTTGATATCTACTCGTCATGCTCAAGGCACACGATACATCAGGCCTTGTACATAGCATGGCGTACATGATCGAGCCCACAGCCGAAGCATATGGCACTCGCTTCATTACTTCCCGTTCCTCTGGGGAACTAGGGGATTGAGTCTTACTCAATACCAAACCATGTGACATTGGAATGAACCCCTTCTTGGAGTCTTCCATCCTAAACCGCTTTAGGACTTTGTTAACATATGTACTTTGGCTAAGCCCAATAAGCCTCTTGGATCTATCTCTATAGATTTTGATCCCAATAATATAAGTCGCATCTCCTAGATCCTTCATTGAAAAAAAATTCCCTAACCAAGTTTTTACACCTTGAAGGGTCGGGACATCGTTTCCAATGAGGAGTATGTCATCGACATACAAGACTAGGAATACAACTATGCTCCCACTAGCCCTGACATATACGCATGGCTCATCCTTGCTTTTCGAAAAGCCAAACTCTTTGACTTTCTCATCAAAGCACAGGTTCCAACTGCGCGATGCTTGCTTAAGTCCATAAATGGACTTCTTTAGCTTGCAGACTTTATCCGGATGCTTGGCATGTACAAAACCCTCGGGTTGAGTCATATAGACCTCCTCACTAAGTGTCCCATTAAGGAACGCTGTTTTTACATCCATTTGCCAAATCTCATAATCATGAAATGCGGCAATTGCCATGAGTATCCGGATAGACTTCAACATAGCCACCGGGGAAAAGGTTTCATCATAGTCTACACCATGAGTTTGCGTGAAACCCTTAGCCACCAGTCGGGCTTTGAAGGTGTCTACCTCTCCATTTATGCCGGTCTTTCTCTTACAAACCCATTTGCACCCTATGGGTCTACACCCGGGTACCGGATCTACCAAATCCCAGACTTGGTTATCCGACATAGATTGCATCTCGGACTCCATAGCCTCTTTCTACCTAGTGGACTCAGGGCCCACCACGGCGTTCCGATAAGATGATGGTTCATCATGATCCATCACTAGGTCGCAGCCCTCAGACATGAGAAACCCATATCTCTCTGGCTCGTTGCGACTCCTACCGGATCTTCTAAGAGGTAAAGGATCCGTGTCAGGTGCAAATGGGTCTTTAAAAGAAAGACCGGCATAGATGGAGATCAAACTGTTGTTGGTAATCCATGGGGATCAAAGCACGCAATGGAAGCAACAAAACACACAAAACCGATCCCATGATTTCCCAATGGTGGTGAAAACTTGCAAGAACATGCATGCAACCAAAAACAAGAACAAAGAGAAGAAGGAGAACAAATCATACCCTCGAAGACTTTGATACTTGGCTGGAACAATTCGGATTTGGGATGTAAGCTTGAAACAAAAGGCTCCAAGCCCTAATGCAAGTCCACACCAAGAAACCTTCACCCTCTTTGTACTAGCAAACCGAAGCACCATCAACACTTAATGGATATCTTCTGGAACAGCCTTGAAACACTTGTGCACAAATCACTAACACTTGATCTTGCTCTCTCTCTTAATGGAAGAACTCACAAGTATATGTATTGCACAAAATGGACCAAGAGTAACTAATGAACCAAGAGATCCCTTTTTAAAGACCTTCATTCTGTTCAAAAGAGCCAGAGTCGGACCCCAATGGCACCATCTCATTGGACCAACTCAAATGGTCCAATAAAACACAAGTGTCACATGGAATTCTGCCTTCACGACTTCTTCACGGGCTCTCACGGGCCGTGAAGGATAAATGCGCCACGACCGACCATTTATCCTCCACGAGTCGTGCCGCGCCGTGCAAGAACCGTGAGGGTTCGTGCCTTCACGACCACCTTCACGGGCCGTGTAGGGTCGTGAAGCCCTAGGGTTTCACGAACCATGCGGCCCACGACAGGACTCGTGGACACGAGCTGCTTCACGACCCGTGGAGCATCCTTACGGTCGTGAAGCCTAGGTCAACTGGAATTTGACCATTTTGACTCTTTCTTCTTATAGTAGGCTGTCGAGATTGAAACTTGGCGTGTGACCCAATAGGCCCGCGCTTCATTGGCAGTGATGCTGGCCTACGTGTGTCAGTGGGCAGATTCCGACAACTGTAATGCCCCAAATTTAAAATGGAATACAACAGTAAACAAAAGTTCATTTATGAAATACACATTTAGTTTAAAATGTACACGGAAGCATTTTACTATAAAACCAAGTTTCTGACAAATGATATATACAAGAGTACATACTTAGTGTACTTTGAAAGTCAAATATTTACAGAACTGGGCGTTAAATGTGTTTCAAAAGATTAACCCAAAAATTTGTCAAACAGGAGTCTTGCCCTTATCCTTGCCGCGTCCTGTAAAAGATTAAAAAGTAGTATCTAATAAGCTACGAGAGCTTAGTGAGTATTCCAAACTAATAACATATAAACACACGTATAGAATCATATACAAATATTACACGTATGTCAAATAATCATTGCTAACCACGGGTTCTAGGCCTAGGGCAGCCACCTTTGTAACAGTACTGTATCACCTTTGAACCTTACTGCACATAGTAGTTCGGTATATATACACATATGAATAACATTACATGATTGTAATCTGATATGATATCATACATGCTGCAGATATGATTATTAGTCTAGAAGACTCACCTTATGATATTTGTTATATGCAATGATCCACAGGTAACGATAACTCAGATAAGTAATTCAATCACCGTCCTATATGAATAATATAATAAAGTGTCACAACACTTGAATACTGATTTGAAATAGGGCTTACACGGGCCGTGTTCTGTACACAGGCCGTGTACCACTTATACTACACGACCATGTAACCCTACATGGCTTTATGACCGCCTTTGACAATCCGACAGTTCAAAATCCGCAAGTTTATACTACACGGGCCGTGTATCTAACAGACATTCCGACAGTTCATCCAAAAAGTGTCGGATTTTCACTATAAACTCGTAAAAACTCAAGGATTACATGTTGGGAGTGTTTTCCTACACCCCTTACAATAAAGGAACATAATCCAAACATTAAGACATAATTCTAACATGATTCACCATAGAATCAAGCATCTAAACTCATAAAACCTTAAGAACTAAAGGTTTAATCATACCTTCAACAAGCAAGGTTGGATTAGATGATATGAAACTAAAGTTGTAGCTCTTTGAGTTGTTGAACATGTATGTGTGCATGAACTTCTAAAGAAACAACCATATATATATATATATATATATATACATATATATATATTTAAGTATGTCTTAATAGCATATTTGGTCCCTAGACTTGTAATACTTATATTTTGGCGGTTTTAACCCCTCTAGTTTTAAAAGCACATCTAATCTCATAACGGTAACTTATAACGCGAGTATATCAATTCCTATTTAATTATTAAATAAAAGGATTTTCGAACCTTGGGTGTTACAACTCTTCCCCACTTGAAATGATTTCGTCCTCGAAATCAGTTGTTGAACGGATAGTTATGCATCATCTCCTGTTCTTGCTCCCATGTAAAGTTTGAGCCCTTTATGTGCTTCCATTGAACTTTAACGAGTCCAATTTGTTTATTATGTAGAGTCTTGATCTTTTTCTCCAATATAGCTATAGGTTGCTCCACATAGTTCAGTTTATCATCAATAGTAACATCTTCCAACGGTACAATTGAAGACTCGTTTGCTAGACATTTTCTGAGGTGTGAAACATGGAAGGTGTTATGAATCTGAGACAATTCATTTGGCAATTCCAATCTGTATGCAACCTTTCCCACACGTGCAATAATTTTGAATGGTCCAATAAACATTGGACCGAGTTTCCCTCTCTTTCTAAATCTGATCACGCCTTTCCACGGCGACACTTTAAACAACACATAATCCCCACCTTAAACTCAAGTGGTGATCTACGTTTATCCGCATAACACTTTTGTCTACTTTGGGCAGTAAGTAATCTATCTCTGATGAGTTGTATCTGTTCAGTGGTTCGCTGTACCACTTCAGTGCTACCCAATTCTTTCTAACCCACTTCACCCCAGCATACCGGAGTTCTAGACTTCCTACCATATAGCACTTCATACAGTGGCATTCCAGTATGGCAGCGACGACCATATAACATGTCATAAGCTGGCATACCGATACTCGAAGCACCTTTGCCCAAGGCCCTTGATGTATCAGTCACTCCTACTGATGCAATGGCCTCCACATCCCTTCTCAACACCCTCTTTGACCTCTTGCCTCCTCAAACAAATGTCAATCCTTTTGATGACATTGATGCCTTTGATTTTCTTTAATCCCCAAAGTCAGTACACTCCCAACCTTCTGAGCCTTCAATAGACATTGCTTCCTCTCTAGAAAGTCTATCTGAAGTTGTTCTTTCTGTTTCTCAGTTAGTTAAGACCAATACTTTTCAAGGGTCTTATATAGTCAATAATTAAACCAAGCTCGAAACAGAGCTCAACTCTCTTGTTGACTCTCATACCCATCATTTCACATCTCTCACCAAAACCATTGATCGTCAAAATCTGACACGTCTTCGAATGTTCAAACAATTCTAGAGTCTTGTGAAGACTATGGCTGATTTTGCCACCATTGAATTCTCTAAACTCAACTCCCAACTCTCCACTCTTTCACTATCTGTACATTCTTTATTCTCTAAGGTTGATAGATTCCATGCTGTAAATCTTTCCGAAGCAGCAATTCGTCATTTGCAAGATTTATTTGCTCCCTCCTTCTCTGGCCGCTCCAATGAGATTTCGGCCCTGTCCCGATCAATAGTAGCTTCAGGAATCTCTGCAGCTTCTAAGGGGGAGAAAGTTCGATAAGAGTCCAAAATCTGTCAAATCATTAGAAAGAAAGCTCTCGCTGATCGTAAAATTATCAAATGGCAAAGAAAATTTTCAAGAATTGATGCCATGCAGAGATTAGAGAATGAAGTGGCTCACCTCAAAGCCACTGAAGAGAATAAAAATAATGCCTTGAGAGAGTTTGAGGCCAGGCTCGCGAAAATTGAAGAAGAAAAAGCCAAAGCTGAAGAAGCCAAGGCACATGCTGAGGGGGAGCTCAAGCGTCCCCTTGATCAAAGGAAAGCTGCAGCTGAACTTTTCAGATCAGAGTTAGATGGAGCTCAATGTCAGCAAATAATAAGGGATGCTGAAGTCTCTCAGATCCCCACTCAATCAGTTGCTCCATCATCTAGTGGTCAACTAAGCCGTGTTGATAAAGGTAAAGGGAAAGCAATAATAAGTTCTCCGGATGATCTGATGAGTATGGGTACATATGTTGAAGATGACTCAGATGATGAAAATCTGAAAGCCAGAGAAAAGAGAATGGCTGATGAACTTGGAAGACAAGCAGCAGAAAAGTTGGCACTTGAAGAAGTTGCTGCAAACAAAATTGATTTATCACAGTTGGAATACCAAAAACAGCTTCAGGAAGAAATTGAAGCTGAAAAGGCTTTGCAAGAGAAGAAGAAAAAGTTCATGGATGCTAAAAAAGAAGAGTGGATATGCCCTCGGTATCAAAGAATACATCCAGAGAAGATCACTTCAGTAAGACTGAGGAAGGTTAAAAATGAAATGCTTCTCAACCTTCAGCGCAAAAATCTTCCTATCTTTGTTGTATACTCTGTCAGGCAAGTCAAGCTCAAATGTGCCGTCACTGAATGGCCTGAGATAATAGCTTGTCTCTCAAAACACAAGCAAACTGAGGAAGTTGAGTTCGTTAAGAGAGAGATCACCAAAGTGATCGAATTTTACCAAGATGAAGTAAAAAAGAGGGGATCGGATGCTGAATCCTTGCTTCAGAAGGATAGACCCTCAAGAGCTGAAAAGTTAAAATTTCAGAGAAGGAAGCTCACACACAAAAAGTCTCAGCAACAAATTTTGGAGCTGATCTCTATTGGAGAGCTTCCCAACTGCAAAGGCATTGACACTTCCTTACCTCCTGGATTCATTTCTGAAGTAGGAAAAATTCTCTCTAATCCAAGGGGATTCTACTTCCTTGATGCAAACGATAAGATTCGTTTTCAGAGAGTTTCAGAATTTGCCAGGGCTGATGTGCTTCTTCTGAAATCTCTCAGATACTTCATAGATCCTAATGATCCTGCTGTCAAAGACATTCTGGATGAGTATCTGAAACAAGTACAGCTCAAAACTCCAAGTGAACCCGTTCCTTATGAGTTCAAACCAATTATTTAGTATAGTAATTTCTTTATTCTTTATTCTTTTCATTATTTATTTCTTATTGTAAATAGTCATGGAGTATAAACAAATAGGGGGAGATTGTTAGTCCTATATACAATTCCATTCCTCACCTGAAGGAGCATTCTTTATTCTTCTGTAAATTGTTCTCACGCACCACATCTAAAGAAAGAAGCCCAAAGTTCAATTGAAGATTTGTTTTGAAGTGAACGAAAACTGAAGTTAGTCTTCAATTGTCAAAGGGTCTTCTAAACTGAAGACATGTATGAGTACAAGAATCTTCCTGTTATGTAAAGTGCGCAATCAGCGCATCTGAAGGAGCTTGAAACGGCAATATTGTATTATGTTCCTAACCATATGAAGAGCGGTACACGTGTAATTAAATTAGATGGTCAGGATTAGTTTACTTAGCTTATAAATACCTTCTCGTTGTTCGAGAATAGGTTAAGCGTTTGTTCGCTAATTTGCATTCAATAACGAGTAAGCACAAAGCTTAGTGAATCACCACTACCCTTACCTTCCGTAGGAATCACATCCTGCCATCATGTAACACATAACTAGGGACTCGCCTTCTGCCGCATATCGGGTCCCACCCGTTTGATGCCTAAACCGGAATCATATCCTGCCATCATGTAACACGTAATTAGAGACTCGCCCTCTGCCGCATCTCGGGTCCCACCCGTTTGATGCCTAAACCGGGCCTTGCCCGCTATGATTCATCAGAGGTACCACCTTCAGATGAAGTCATGTGCCCCGACCGACCACGATGGAATAGTTGGTTACTAACGTTTCACCACGATAACACATAATAACTTATCACACTTAAGCACATAAATTGCAACGATAAACATCATGCATATCACTTACACATTACGGGAAATAAAGTAAGAGTGACTTACCTGAATTTTCGCACAAAAGCACAACATAGTAAAAAAATATATCTGCAAGTCACGGCAATTCACCAATAACATCCTACATAAATCAATAATCTACCCATATTTTGCGTTCATAAAACTTCCAACAATATTATCTTGCAATAGCCTCTATAACCATGCTCAAAATCAATTAGAATAACTACTAATCCTAAATGTTCATTTAATTAATAAAACTTCAAGTATTAGGAAATCAAGTGTGCAAGTTAGATTGCAATCCCATGTTCCACTACAATTTGTGATCCCATCATACACAATGATTTGCAATTCAACTAATTTGATATTCAACACAATACCCATTCGGTGAATCAAGTCTTGTAAGTAATTGGTGATTCACAACATGATAACCACTTTGTAATTCAATAAAACGAGCTAATTTGCAATTCAATAAAATGGACCAATTGCAATTCCAAACTTTAAGTCAACGTGTGGTTATCACTAACTCCTCCCCAAAACCATGTTTAAATTCTTGTTATCACTAATTCATCTTGGTTATCACTAACACACTTAGATATTTTATGGTTACCCTGATTATCACTCATATTAGCATACAGTTACCACTATTTTTTATCTTCCCAACACCTTTAGTGATAAAGTTCATGGCACACAATATTTGAAATTCTCAATGAGAATAAAACTTGTCCAAAACTCATCTTTAAACATTAAAATCCCATAATAAACCATAAGAATAAAACCTTCTCAAATATTTTGCAAAACCAATTGATTTAATGGAGATTTTAGAATCTTCCATCCACGGTAGTGAAGTCCCCATGAGATATGCTCAAACTTGATAAGATTCCAAGTAATTATTTCAAGGTTAGTGGCGTTCCAATCTAAGCAATTTTTCTTTTTAAACTTATTCCGATTTATTGCATTAAACAAATATTTCGGTGGCTTCTCGAGCTCACAATCAGCACGCCTAAGCTCACCCATAAAAATTGAAATTGAGATTTAGAAATATTATATTGCTAATTTGGATGTAAACTCAATCTAACTTTAAACCCATCAATTCTCAGCTTCTAATTAAGTAATTATCACTATGTAGGGGACCTTGAAGGCGAGACCTTCATCTATGGCCGATGAGTATATCATAGCCCCAAACTCAATAGAATCTCAAGGAAAAGCTTGGTAAATGGCATTAGAAGCAGATTTGAAACATACCTTCATTTAAATGGGAGAAATTTCAACTCAAATCCTTGTAGAAATTTTGAAAATGGACTCTCTCTCTCTCTCCTGCTCTCTTTTCTCCAGCCGAGAAACATAGACACATACTCAAGGTGTGTTCTTGGACGGATCCAAGGAAAGGGGTGTTGGGCTATGTGCCCTAAAAATGCCCATATACTCTCTTTAGGTTTCTAAGCCAATTAAGAATGAGCCCAACAAAGGCCTATGTAACAACGATTCTGAAAACAGTTACTTTAGTGATAATTCGGGTTTAGCAGCGGAAATTTTTTCTTTTAATATTAACAAACGGTTAATTACATCATCTTTATTTCCAAAACATTCATTGGTGTTACATACAATAGGAACCGACCATAAAATATCTCATTACATTACACAAAGTTCAAGTGTTCCAACCCACAAGGGCATTTACATCAAAAGCTACCCACCTCACAAGGACTTTTAGTCATTACCTGAAAAGGGAAATGATAGCACCATTTGCTAACACTTAGCTAGTGAGTATATACTTAGCATAAGTATCAATATAGTAAGTCATGCAGCATACATATCATATCATACGTATCATACGTAAGAAATCATTGCTAGCTTAGCACATAGCGGTGTGCTGACAAGATCAGAAAGAGTCATGTCTTGCAGGAGAGCCCGTCCTGCTTAATAACTCAGACCAGGGGATCAGACACAACCATCCACGCTGGTGGAGGAGCATAAAGTAGTCCACCAAGCATCATTCACAGAGCCAAAGGCTCCTCAAGTAATCCAGCCGTTATCCAGCCGATTACCACTCACGTTAAGGCACAACGGTTATGTAGAACCTCGACCCGGGATGCAACCCGAATCACCGTTAAATCCCGAACCATGACCGAAGTCCTCTGGGATCCAGCTAACCCGCTGACCTAAACCGTGGGTCAGATAGTCTGCCGATAGTTCACATACACATATACGTACATTTGATCCCACAGGGATCCATCATCATCATCATATAGTCATATATCGTACATAGGATCCCATAGGGATCCATCATACAATCATTCATTCATACTTTCACATGCAACATCATACAGTTCATCATTCATGCACATCATCAGATATCAACTAAGCGGTTGCAATCTGGACCCGCTGGCATGCACCTATTATACATCTTACACGTAATCACAACATCATTCATAATTTACACTCAACTTCTTAAGCATACCTGCAAAACAGGTTAGTCACACATAACATATTCACACAGTCATTTAGCATGCAAGCCTTACTCTACTGAGTCTCATGAAAGCAGGCACTCACCTGATTAGTCTACAACGTTCGTTTACTTAATTCTGGTTCGGTTGACACGTTCACCTATAACAATGGCAATCGTGTTAAGCATTTGCATGCATTAAGTTCTATTATTAGAACACTCACAAGACCTTTCTACTATTCATGAATCACTCATTAAACCTGGTTTTGACACTACACAACCTATTCAACAAGAACATGTACAAAAGACACATTCTTGCTGAAAAGGTCCCGTCGCGCCGCGACACATGAAAGTCGTGTTGGAATATGCCCGTTAACACGAACGAGTTAATGGCACTACCGATGAGGTATAGGCCTATTGGGTCACACACCAAGTATTGATTCCGGCAACACAATCAAGCAAAAGAGAGGAAAAGGCCAAAATGGGTTTTGGCAGGATGGTACACGGGACGTGTTCCTGAACACGGGCCGTGTCCAGTCCAACATACACGGGGCGTATTAGCCCTGTTCAAGGTCGTGTAGTTTGGGCCTACATGGGCCGTGTAGATGAACACGGGCCATGTTGTGCTTGTTAGACACGGGCCGTCTTAGCCTAATTGGGGCTGTGGACTTTGGGCCTACACGGCCGTGTTGACCAACACGGGCCATGTACGTCTCCTGTAACAGCAGAATTAATAGCCTTAAACACTTAGTTTAATGGTGTTAACTTCTAATAATTATGGGACACAAAGAGGCTACGAGTTATCTGCTCTAAGAGAGGCTTTTTGCAGGCACTTTGGCTCTTGGTTGATTCTAGAACTCTCTCTCTCTTGTTCATCTTGTTCTTGGTGTTCTTGAGCACAAGAAGTAATAAGTAAATACACTTGATTGTTGTTTTGGAGATTGTGCATCAACAAACTAGAATTTGGGAATCAAGGAAGCGTGGGGTGGACAACACTAGAGGGATTCTATTTGGATACTTAGCTTCTTGAGAAGAAAGATTTTCTTTGTGGCTTGCATTGAGGTATAAATCTTTCTTCCAATCTTGTTTATCTTTTAGTTGCAATTTCATTGTTAGATGTTGGTCCATGGGAAGTATTCGTTGTTTGGCATCGATTTTGTTATATACTTTGCTTCGTTGCTATTTGATTTTGCCAAACGAATACCTTCAGTGGTATTAGAGCCATATCTAACATGGTTTTGCACTATTGAGTCTAGAGAAACCATAAAAGTGTTTTGGTAAGAAAAGTGTTTTCTTAAAATTGGTTTTTCATTGAGACTCTTGTTATGCTAGAATAAATTTATTCGTAGTCTTGTTAATATATTTTAGTTTTTATACTTATATATTTTTTGTAACTTGGCATGAAGTGTACACAAATATATACTTATAAATGTATATATAAATATGTGTCTCAAAAATGGTTTGGTACACTAATGCATATGTACAAGGATTGTCTTTTTGGTGCCTTTGATGGTTTTGTGTGGCACACCATGTTTCTATTTGATATGTTTGGTTTGATTCGGTAACAAGATATGCCTTAGACCTATTTGCTGTGGTGGTTGATTATTTTTGGTTTTTGGTAGCCTGCATGCTGTATTGTTGTAACAATATTTGTTTATTTACTTATTGGTGCGGCTTGCATGCCGTTTCTTTTATTCTATGTATTTGTATAAATAGCATAGGATTGCAACCTGCGTGTCGTTTATATATATTCTATGTATTTGTATATAATATAGAATTAAAACCGGAATAGTCAACGGGAGTCATAGTGATGACGTCGTGGCGAGGAGGAATCAACATGCTATTAAAGGTGTTGGATTCAGTGGGAGCTCACCCAACGAGACCATATCTTATCCTTAGATTTTTGGCCTCGTTTTCCCCGTTGTGGCTCACGGGGAAAAGGATTAGGAATTTTGGGCATGTTACCGAATCATATATATATATATATATATATGCGTGGTTATATTTTCTTTTTCTATGGATGGATTAGGATTCGCATGCTAGACAATTTTTCTATAAAATTAAATAAAATACAATGTTTGTTAAAATGGTTAACAATTGCGCGTGAATAGAATTGACAAAGAAAATATAAAAATGGTATTATATTAAAAGTGCTTAAAATTGTTTTGACACTTAATTTGTTAATTCACAAAAGGGTTTTTCATAAACCGGAAACAAAATCCCGTTTTTAAAATGTAAATCACGCACCATCCGTAAGATGACACCAACCAAATCTAACGAAGCAAGGATGATTGTCGAGCTAAGCACGAGTCATTCCTTGTGTAGTTGTGTGGAAGGTGAGTGGGGTAACTCGCATGATTGGTTGTCGAGCTAAGCACGAGCCGATTAATGGTCGAGAGTGCCACCCGTCTGTCTTGTCGGCCGATTTACAATTTTAGTATATAATTCTTGGTTAGTTGTTGAGCTAAGCACGAGCTAAACAAAAGTTATATATTAAGATTGGTGTAAGATAGGGATCAAACATGCCAACCGACATAATGGATGCCAACGGATCCCGCAAGTATCTAAGAGTTGTAATAGAGATTACAATTGGTAAAATGGTTGCCGGCCTAAATAGATTCGCCACGTGATCCGCGGTAAACCCGTCACGGTGCGAGGTGAAATAAGGTTATTAGCCCTTGTTACAAATAAATTGTGTTGTTTAAAACTATGGGTACTTATTTTAACAAGGATTTCCAAACTAACTGAAACTACTTTGCTATTTTAGATGGCGTCTTCAAGCAACACCAACACCACCAACCATTTTCCGATTAGAGTTTTCCTTGAAAAGGAGAAACTCAATGGTAACAACTTCTTGGATTGGTTTAGGCAACTTAAACTTGTCCTACGCCAAGAAGGGAAGATGGTTACCATAGAGGAGGCCCTACCCGAGGCTCCTGCTGCCAATGCCACTCGGGCTATCCGAGACGCTTATGAGAAGCGTGTCAAGGATACCGAGGACATTACTTGCCTCATTCTAAGTACTATGATCCCCGAGCTCCAAAAGCAAATGGATCATTTGAGTGATTTTGACTTGATCGCTCAGCTTAAGGAAATGTTCCAGTAGCAAGCAAGACAAGAGAGGTTTGAGTGTCTTAAGATGGTGTTTGATAGTAAGATGGTCGATGGCGGGAATGTGAGTGCTCACGTGTTGCGCATGAAAGCAAACGTGGAGCGCATGAAACGGCTCAGATTTACCATAGGGAGGGAGTTAGCCGTGGATTTGATCCTATGTTCCGTGCCTACTGCGTATGATCAATTCGTTATGAGTTATCATATGCATAGTATGGATAAGTCCATTATGGAGCTTCATGGTATGCTTATGACAACGGAGTCTAGCATGACAAAAAATAAGCCCGCCATTCCAAATCCTTTTCTTGCTATAAGGGAGGCGCGAATCCAGAAGAAGAAGAGATCCACTTATACCCCTAAGGGTAAGGGGAAGGGGAAGATTGGTGCTGCCAAGTCTAGCCCCGCTTCGGAGGGTAAAGGCAAGGGGAAGATGGTTCCCCAAGCCAAAACTCTGAATGATGCGGAATGCTTCTTCTGCGGGAAGAAGGGCCATTGGCGCCGTAACTGCCCGGGGTACCTAGAAGGTCTTAAGAAGCTCAAGGGGTTGAGCATTGGGGGAACTTCCAATTCAGGTACGTATGTGATTGAACTCCATCATACTTCTACATCTGGTAGTTGGGTATTAGATATTGGCTGTGGCACCTCACGTTTGTAATATTGTGCAGGTGCTAAGGACAAGTAGAATGATGGAGAATGGCGAGCTTGACTTGATAATGGGAAACAAGGAGATTGTCCTGGTCAAGGCTCGAGGAGAAGTTGAATTATCTTTTAATTGCAGTTTTTCCATATTATTATTGAACGTATGCTATTCGCCACTTGTGGCACGAAACATTATCTCTTTCATGCATTACACGGCAATGGTTTTGGTTTTTCTTTTGATAATGGAGTTATTGTTTGTTTTAAAAATAATATTTGTTATTTTAAAGCTTATCCTTGTCGTGGTATTTATGAAGTAGATGCGTACGTTAGTGATAATCGTTCAATCATGAATATTGATTCAACGTCTAAAACTGGTTTAGACAAATTGTCTTTGTGGCATGCTCAACTTGGCCATATAAATAAGACTTGTATCGCCAAGCTCCAAGCGGATGGGATCTTGGAATCATTTGAGCATGAGTCAAATGAAGTATGCGAATCTTGTTTATTAGGCAAGATGACTAAATCACCATTTTCCGGTGTGAATGAGAGGGGTAAAGACTTATTGGACATTATACATTCCGATGTGTGTAGTCCATTTAAGCACATCACAAGAGACAATTCTAGATACTTCGTTATCATTATAGATGATTATAGTAGGTATGGGTATGTCTACTTGGTTAGACAAAAGTCCGAGACCTTTGAGGTCTTTAAGACTTTCCAAAAAGAAGTAGAGAATCAATTGGGCAAAAAGATTAAGATACTTAGATCCGATAGGGGTGGTGAGTATCTTAGTCAAGAGTTTCGTGATCATCTTAAGGGTTGTGGAATTATCTCACAACTTACACCTCCTAGGACGTCACAATTAAATGGTGTCACCGAGAGGAAGAACCGAACATTGCTAGATATGGTTCGGTCTATGATGAGTCACACCCAAGTGCCTATAAGCCTTTGGGGTTATGCTCTTGAAACGGCAACAAGAATCCTTAATCTCGTTCCAACGAAAAAGGTCGATAAAACACCTTTCGAGATGTGGCTTGGGAAATCTCCCGTTCTTGCCTATCTAAAGGTTCGGGGTTGTCAAGCCTACGTACGATGTGAGGTAGATGACAAGTTAGAGCCCCGATCCGAAAAGTGTTATTTCATCGGATATCCAGCTGCGGGTATTGGATATATATTCTATAAACCTTCCGAGAACAAAGTATTTGTTGCTCGGAGGGCGGTCTTTTTAGAAAGAGAATTAGTATCCAATCAGCAAGGCGGGACTAAGATTGATCTTGAAGAAGTTCAAGAGTCAACGGATGAAAGACCTGACGTTGGCACTAGCCAACAACCTAGTGAGGTTGAGTCTGAGCATGACATTGCGGAGACAAACGTACATCTGTTACCTCCCCGTAGATCTGGTAGAACTCGCCATGAGCCAGAGAGATATGGGTTTCTCATATCTGAGGGCGACGAGTTATTGGTGGATCTTAATGAGCCCACCAACTATCAGGAAGCGGCAGCGGGCCACGAGTCTGCTAAGTGGAAGGAGGCAATGGATAACGAGATGCAGTCCATGGAGGATAACCAGGTTTGGGAACTGGTTGATCCTACACCTGGGTGCAAACCAATAGGGTGTAACTGGGTCTTCAAGAAGAAGACCGACATGGATGGAAAGGTCAACACTTTCAAAGCCCGACTGGTGGCTAAGGTTTCACCCAGACACATGGTGTCGACTATGATGAAACTTTCTCCCCATTGGCCATGTTGAAATCTATTAGGATACTTTTGGCAATTGCCGCATTTCATGATTACGAAATATGGCAAATGGATGTCAAAACCGCCTTCCTTAATGTGAAGCTCTCCGAAGAGGTGTATATGACGCAGCCTGAGGGTTTTGTACATCCGAAGCATCCTAATAGAGTGTGTAGACTTAAGAAGTCCATTTATGGGCTTAAACAAGCATCTCGTAGTTGGAATCTATGCTTTGATGAGAAAATCGAAGATTTTGGTTTTTCCAAGAGTGTAGACGAGCCATGTGTATACGTTAGGGCTAGTGGGAGCGCCGTTGTTTTCTTAGTCTTGTATGTGGATGATATCCTACTCATTGGTAAAGATATTCCAACCTTGCAAAGTGTTAAAACATGTCTTGGAAAATGCTTTTCGATGAAAGACTTGGGAGAGGCGGCATATATTCTGGGTATCAAGATCTATAGAGATAGATCTAGAAAACTTCTCGGGTTGAGTCAAAGTACATACATTGACAAAGTCTTGAAGCGGTTCAAGATGGAGGACTCCAAGAAAGGAAATCTTCCTATGTCGCATGGGGTGATATTGAGTAAGACTCAATGTCCTAGATCTCAAGTGGAACTAGAAGTAATGAAGCGAGTACCATATGCTTCGGCCGTGGGCTCGATCATGTACGCCATCTTATGTACTCGTCCTGATGTGTCATGTGCTTTGAGCTTGACTAGTAGATGTAACATCCTCAACTTGGCCCTAGTTGTAATTAGTGTGTACGTAGGTATAGTTATTGTAATAAGAAGTATTTTGTGTATACTTGTTGAATCAAATAAATGCAAGTTATGTGTTTATATGTATGTATGTACGAATATATGTATGTATTGAGTGTGTTTGTACATAGTCAATTAAGAGGAAACCCTCATGTGAAGAAAGGGGCAACCGCCTCTGTTTTTACATGAGAATATACGTGTGTGTGCGTGGTTAGTTGACTGAAAGTCAAAGAAGAGAAAAACACACAAAAACCGCATACACCTTTTCCTCTCTCGTAGCTCTCTCGGATTTCTGGAAAAGAAGAAAGAAGAACAAGAATTATCGGTTGTTTAGTCTACAAAAGGTTAGCAACTTAGAATTATTGATGTTAAAAGATTGCATGAATGTTAGAAACATGAAATCATGCAAGAACACAATGAAGACCATGCAAAAGCTTACTTTAAAGTGAGTTTTGGTATATTTGGTGTTCTTGTATGATTTGATGTGTTTATGATGGCTAGATGAATAGAGAGTGATATTCTATGATGTTCTGGGCTTAAAGCAATCAAAAATGAAGTTGTTTAGATGACCAAATGATGTTATCGGAATTGCAGTTTATGAAGTTGTTGGATTCCGCAACTATGAAGTTGTCGGAATCCGCATGTGAGGAAAACCGAAAGAAGTGTCGGAATCCGATAGAAGTGTCGGATTCCGCAACTCTGTCGGGTTTCATAATTTGTAGTCCTTTAAAATATGGAATCCTCAAGTCTATCGGATTTCCATAGTTTCAGATTCTAAGTATCGGAATCCGATAAGTATCGGATTTCATTGTAAGTATCGGATTCCTATGTATCGGATTTCCCGTCATGTGTTGGAATCCGCAAGTGTCGGATTTCACATACATGTTGGAATTCTTAAGTTTTGGAATCCGATTGATTGAGTAAGTTTCGGATTTCAAGTATGTGTGTCGGATTTCATGAATCCGACAGAACCATCGGATTTCCCCAAATCCGACAGTTTTGGTGGATTTATGCTTAGTCAAATTTAAGCGTTTTGTGTTGTAGTCTTGCTATGCATGTGTGAATGATTAAAGTCAGTATGATATTTTAGGTGAACTTGTTGTAGTGGAGTTAAAGCTAGATACCTGTACGAAGTAATCCACTCAGGTGAGTGCCTACTTTCATGAGACTCAGTAGAGTGCCTACTTTCATGAGACTTAGTAGAGTAAGTCTTGCAAGCTGAGATGACTATGTGAATGTGTAAATGTCTATGTATGTATTTCTAACCTGTCTTTGCAGGTATGCTTAAGAAGATGAGTGTAAGTTATGAATGATGATGTGATTACTTGTAAGTTGTATAATAGGTGTATGCCAGCGGATCCAGATTGGAACCGCTTAGTTAATATCTGATGATGTGCATGAATGATGAACTGTATGATGATTGCATGTGAAAGTATGAATGAATGATTGAATGATGGATCCCTATGGGATCCTATGTACGATATATGACTATATGATGACGATGGATCCCTGTGGGATCGAATGTACGTATATGTGTATGTGAACTGTCTGCAGACTATCTGACGCATGGTTAAGGTCAGCCGGTTAGCTGGACCCTAACAGGACTTCGGTCATTTCTAGATTTAACGGTGATTCGGGGTGCATCCCGGATCGAGGTTCTGCAGAACCACCGTGCCTTAACGTGAGTTGTGATCAACCGGTTGTAGCTGGATTACCTGTTGAGTCTTTGACTCTGTGAACGATGCTTGGTGGACTGCTTTATGCTCCCCCACTAGTGCGGATTGGTTGTGACTGATTCCCCGGTCTGGGTTATTGAGCAGGATTAGCTCTCCTTCAAGACATGACTCTTACTGATCTTGTCAGCACACCGCTATGTGTTAAGCTAGCAATGTGTGCTTATGTACGATGTGTATGATGCATGAATTACTTTATTGATGCTTATTCTAAGTAAGTACTCACTAGCTAGTGTAGCTAATGGTACTATGTTTCCCTTTTCAGGTAAAGACTAGATGGCCTGCGAGGTGGGTTGCTTTTGGGATATACCTTGCCCCTTGTGGGTGGAACACTTGTATTTTGTGATGTAATGTAAATAGATACTATGGTCGGTTCTTGTATGTTAGGTAACACCAATGAATGTTTTGGAAACAAAGATGATATGATTAACTGTTTGTTAATATTAAAAGAAAAATTTCCGCTGCTAAATCAGTTTTGTCATTAAAGCAACTGAAATCAGAAGCGGTGTTACAATTAGGTATTAGAGCGTAAGTTTGAGTGAATTGAGTACTTGATCTCAAGCTCGGGCTCGACCATAAAGAAGTGTTCCTAAGGGGGGAGTGAGTGAGAGTTATATGTATGCTAGTATTATATGATGACTTGTTTGTAAGATAAAATAGTGAGATTGAGTATTAACTGCTCTTTCTCTGTCGTATAGAAGTTGGTATAAGATGTCTGCCGAACGTGGTAATACTGAACAAGCGTTGAAAGAATTAGAGGATGAGGTTTCGCATATGCCTCATCAGGCTGAGGATCAGAGATCTTAGCAAAATGTCGGTGGTGGCAGACCTGAGCCAGATCAGGCTGCTATTATTAGGCGATTGGAGGAAGAGCTTCTTGTGACGAAGGAGCTCTTATTGCAAGCGACACTGAACAAGCCCCGCAAGACTTGTTCATACAAGAAGTTTCTAACTTGCAATCCTCCGACGTTCCAGGGGAGTGATAACCCCACAGTTACTATTCAATGGCTCCGGGAGATGAAGCAAGTATTTGAATCATGTGAGTGTGAACCGGAATATTGCGTGAAATACGCAATACGAATGTTAACGGGCCGTGCCATCTTCTGGTGGGATACGGTGAAAGCGTCGGTTCGGAAAGAAGTATTGAGTGCTCTCACTTGGGAACAGTTCTCTGAGAAGGTGCTGAAGAAATATTGCACCGAGTATGATTTGGAACGTATGGAGAGAGATTTTAATGATCTCAAGAAAGGGGATAAGCCAATCGAGGAACACATAACCGCGTTCACTGACAAGATGCGGTTTGTTCCCCATCTGATCCCAGACAAGGCCACCAAGATAAGGCGGTTTGTGGCAACTCTGCCACTACACGTTCGGGCTGCTGTTGAACTGGATCAGGCGTTTGATATAGCCCAACAATTGGAAGGTGACGGTTTATATTGCAAGGGCGAATCTGCCGGTGCAGGGTCAAAGAGGAAGTTTCAACTGTCTGATAAATCGGGTCCTTCCAAAGGACAATCCTCAGCAGACGGGAAGACTGAGATTTCAGAGAATCCGAGATCTGAAAACCCTTGGTGTGTTCAGTGTCGCACTTACCATTCTAGTGAGTGTTCTAGTGCTACCCAACGGTGCTGGAGGTGCGGACAGAAGGGCCACGCTAGTTCTGAGTGTGGTTTCAAAGAAAATGTCTGTTACCGATGCTATAAGCCTGGGCATAAGTTGACAGATTGCCCGGAAAGACAGGGTACCAGATTTAAGGGGACTTTTAGAGACCAAAAGAAAGAAGATGCACCTCGCGCGAAGGGGAGGGCATTTCAGATGATAGCGTAGGAGACCAAAGATGCAGGAGATGTCAATACCGGTACATTCTTTACCAACTGTTCCCATGCTTATGTATTTTAACTCTGGAGTTGATTACTCCTTTGTTTCTTTTCTTGTTGTTAGAAGTTAAGATTACCTGTTTCAAGATAATCAATCCACTTGATATGGAAGTTGCTATTAGTAAGGTAGTCTCTATTTCAGAGAAAGTTTCAATAGTTGTTCTTGATGTCAAGGGAGGGAGTTTCCCTATCTTGCTCTTAGTTATGCCTATTACGGGCTTTGATGCTAATGTTGGGATGGATTGGCTCAGCAGTCGTAATGCTGAGATTCCCTGTACCCAAAGAGAAGATGGTTAATATTTCTCTTTCTGATGAATCTTGTGTTATAGCTCGTGGAGAACGACAGTGGTGTGATATTCCTGTTATCTCCATTGTTGAGAATTTAGAAGTTTGCTTCAAATATTGTGACTCTTTCTTCGCGAATTTATTTATGCCAAGATAGAGGAACGACCAGTCCAACATATCAGTGTAGTATTTAATTTCTCTGATGTGTTTTCTGAGAAACTGCCGGCTTTACCTCCGGTCAGTAATGTCAATTGTGAGATTAAGTTGAATCTGGGGGCTACTGCGGTGGCTAGAGCTCCATCTTTGATAGGTTCTCGAAGTTCTTAAATGAGAACAATTGTATGTCGAGTTGTCTAAAGTGTGAGTCCTGGCTAATGGAAATGTATTTCCTTAGTCATGGCATCTGTAAGAATTGTGTTGAGTAGATCTAGCTAAGGTAGAAGCTATGATGAATTAGGGAGTTCCTTGAACTCCTCTTGAAATTAGAAGTTTCCTTGCCTTAGCTGGCTGTTACTGGCGGTTCATCCGCAATTTCTTGAAGTTGCGAGTCCGTTGGTTAAACTGACTCGTAAAGATGTATCTGTCGTATGATTGGAAGCTCAGGAGAGATCCTTTCAGCTTTTGACACAATTATTGTGTGAAGCTCCGATCCTCATCTTGCTTGATGGTTCGGAAGACTTTATTGTTTGTTGTAAGATCCGTTACTACCGTGGTGAAGCCAGTGTTGTAACAAATGCTTTAAGTCATAGAGGATTGCCAACGGGAGTTGAATTTGTGAAGATTATGAGGAATGCCAGAGATCTTATGATCGTCTGCAACGATTTGATGTTCCGAAATTGATGTTCGTTTCTTAGCCACAAATGAGTCTATTTTGTTGACTCATTTGATTCTGATATGTTAGTGAGACTATGACACGTCACGGTCTTTCTTGATTGTTTTGATTTCCACGCTTTGTTGTTTCTAGTTCTTGAAAATTCTCCTTGAAGAGACGTTAATCGTCTGAGATGTAAGGAGAAGTTAAGTCCATGTTCTATAGATCCATTAGAAGTCGTGCATAAAGTCGGAGATCAGACGGTAACTTTTGAGATACCGCCTGAACTAGTCAGTGTATATGTCTTCTTTAGCGTGTGTTGCTTACGTAAGTGCCATGTTGAAGAAGAATCTGTAGTCATGTCACACCCCGCTAAAGCGGAAACACGAGGTGTCATAGCACAAGATATCATCGCACATGGTAAATAGACAATAACCATTATATTAAATTAACAAAATAAGTAGTTCGGATGAAACATAAATAAAAGTTACAGAACCAAATAATGTTTAAAGGACATGGTCTTGTACGATGCGTAAATAAAACAGAAATTGTTTTTATAAAATGTGACGATGAAGATGAAGATGCCACTCATCGTGCTTCTATGCATAAGGTACCTAACGACGATCACCTGAAAGCATGTGTAAAATAAAGAAAATGGTCAACTACTAGAGTTGGTGAGTTCATAGGTTTTTAATATGTCCAATATAACTTTTAGATGAGAAAAAGTTTAAATAATTGATGGAGGTTTTTAGAATAAAATATAAGTATGCACGAATGATAGAAGATGTATTATATTGCCCAATACATTGCACATGGTAGTAATATACTATGATGATTGTTGCTTGAGCCATTATCAAACCTAGCCGACAACCAATTGCCCATGAATAAACCTAACGCCTATATTAAATAACGTTAGTACTGGTAAAGTACATCTATAGTTCGTCAACCATAAATGGGAGACGTCGGAATCTCCAAATAGCACTACTTACAAATACCATCAGCTCACTAGCGGAGTTAAGGGATAATATCCAACGAAAGGGCCTTACAAGTTACAATAATCACCCAAGCACATCAAAGAATAATACCATAAGTGCTCAAAATAATATTTAAAATAAATAAGAAGATATGCAATAAACTTTTCATGAAATGTATACACATGCGTTCACCCCAAAAATAATATGAAATACGGTAAAAAGGGGGCTATGATACTCACTCGGTATGCAAATGTGTTAACTTGCAAGAATTTCTTGTTCCTACCGAAGCTCCTTTCCTAATATAAGAGATATGTAGCTCTCTTAGACTTATTTTATTTATTATTTTGTATTATTTATTTGTTGTTAACTTATTTCTTAAATAGTTAAAGGTTGTCACTATTTTTCCATAAATCATAAGTGTTCACTGGAATTTTTATTTCTTTAAGTTGAACTTTAAAAATTAAAAACTGTATTTTAGGAGTCATATTAAGGCATGATATTTTAATATAATCTTAATACATGTTTCTAGAATGTCCAGTAAAAATATAGGAATTTATAATCTATGTTTAATATTTTTAATAATTAAAAGTGTATAAGATTTCCACTGATCAGTGTCTGGATAACATGTTGTTACTAAAACGTCTGTTGAGGGCTCATACGACCTCGTTTTTACATGATTCAAACTGGAAATTAACCAAGACTCAAAGATGAAACTTTTAAAAAAGACTAGACGTATTGTGACCCAAGGATGAGTAAGTTACACGCGTTTAAAGTGTACCTTTTTAAATCAGTCAGATTTCCAGATTCAACATATGTGTCTTTTTAAATATGTTTGAAGGATCAAAACTTCATGAAAATTAGTGAATCCAGGTTTAAATAAAAGGTAACACTCTAAACTAAGATTAGCAAAAAGAATCAACTGATTTTGATACCCAGAACTCCAGATATAAAACAAATGGGGAGTTCTAGCATCAGAATCTGCCAGATTTATTATTCTTTTTGCTTATGGGTCATAACTTTAATATAACATGTTTATATTCATGATTAATCATCTTGTATGAGTATAAGCTTTGATAATCCATGTGTTCTTATAAAAATGGTAGGATGATACACATTTTATGTGTTCCTTACAACATTTGTTAAGATGAAACACATGCATGATCAAAGTCTTATTTTCTTGATTTTTAGTTGATTAAGTTCCATACAACAATGGTAGGATGATGCACATTTCATGTGCTACTTACAACATTGGTAGGATGTTTATATTTACATGATTATAGATATATAAAATAAATAAGATGAACATCAAAGAAAATAAATAAAAAAAGAAAAAAGAAGAAAAGAAGAAATGTAGAAGAGTAGAGATGAGTGTGTTATGATCATCTTACCAACTCTTTTCTTTGATTATGTGTTTGATCTTTACAAGATGAACAAGACTTGGATGTTCTTGGGAGATTTTTGTTGGTGAAAGAAGAAGAGAGAAAAGAGAAGAGATTGAGTGTGGTGGTAAAGGAAATGATGAAGAGAGGAAGGGGGATTATATAGGACATCGGGGAGATCAAGTGGTGGTTTCTTGGGAAGAGAAGGAGGCAAGAGAATCATGAGGGGGGGTGGGTGTTCCTTTTTTTTTTTGAAATATTATGTGTAATTTGTTTAAATAAATTTTGTATAATTGGTGATTTTGTTTAAATCTTTTAATTACAAAGTTTTAATTACTTTTATGAGTTTATATATATATGTTTTATATTTTATCTTATTTATATTTATTATGATGTATTTAATTATTTTTATTGATATTATTTTTATTATTGTACATGATTTGTAATTCTTGACTTTTAATAATTCGATTTTTCGAGCTCGGGAAGGTTCTAATCATATAGGCGGGTTTTCTATGAAATCTAATATTATTATGGATGTATTTAAATCATAAATACTATTTTTAGTAATACCAGACATAAAATTTGAATTTCTAATGGCTAACCTGGGAAATTTGTTGCCGAATGTCACAAGTGATTTTTGACACGAAGGTCAAGAAGCTACGCAAGAAGACGATTAAACTGGTCCTTGTGAAGTGAAAGCACAATCCGGGTCCAAACTTGACGTGGGAAGTTGAGGACAAGATGAAGACAAGGTACCCTCACCTGTTTAACACTAAGTAGATTCCGAGGACGGAATCTTCTTAAGGGGGGTAGATTTGTAACATCCTCAACTTGGGCCTAGTTGTAATTAGTGTGTACATAGGTATAGTTATTGTAATAAGAAGTATTTTGTGTATACTTGTTGAATCAAATAAATGCAAGTTATGTGTTTATATGTATGTATGTACGAATATATGTATGTATTGAGTGTGTGTGTACATAGTCAATTAAGAGGAAACCCTCATGTGAAGAAAGGGGCAACCGCCGTTGTTTTTACATGAGAATATATGTGCGTGTGCGTGTGCGTGTGCGTGGTTAGTTGACTGAAAGTCAAAGAAGAGAAAAACACACAAAAACCGCATACACCTTTTCCTCTCTCGTAGCTCTCTCGGATTTCTAGAAAAGAAGAAAGAAGAACAAGAATTCTCGGTTGTTTAATCTACAAAAGGTTAGCAACTTAGAATTATTGATGTTAGAAGATTGCATGAATGTTAGAAACATGAAATCATGCAAGAACACCATGAAGAACATGCAAAAGCTTACTTTAAAGTGAGTTTTGGTATATTTGTTGTTCTTGTATGATTTGATGTGTTTATGATGGCTAGATGAATAGAGAGTGATATTCTATGATGTTTAGGGCTTAAATCAAGCCAAAATGAAGTTGTTTAGATGACCAAATGATGTCATCGGAATTGCAGTTTATGAAGTTGTCGGAATCCGCATGTGAGGAAAACCGAAAGAAGTGTAGGATTCTGCAACTCTGTCGGGTTTCATAATTTGTAGTCCTTTATAATATGGAATCCTCAAGTCTATCGGATTTCAATAGTTTCGGATTCTAAGTATCGGATTTCATTGTATGTATCGGATTTCCCTTCATGTGTTGGAATCCGCAAGTGTCGGATTTCACATACATGTTGGAATTCCTAAGTGTTGGAATCGTATTGATTGAGTAAGTATCGGATTTCATGAATCCGACAGAACCATCGGATTTCCCCAAATCTGACAGTTTTGGTGGATTTATGCTAAGTCAAATTTAAGCGTTTTGTGTTGTAGCCTTGCTATGCATGTGTGAATGATTAAAGTCAGTATGATATTTTAGGTGAACTTGTTGTAGTGGAGTCAAAGCCAGATACCTGTACGATGTAAGCCACTCAGGTGAGTGCCTACTTTCATGAGACTCAATAGAGTAAGTCTTGCAAGTTGAGATGACTATGTGAATGTGTAAATGTCTATGTATGAATGTCTAACCTGTCTTTGCAGGTATGCTTAAGAAGATGAGTGTAAGTTATGAATGATGATGTGATTACTTGTAAGTTGTATAATAGGTGCATGCCAGCGGATCCAGATTGGAACCGCTTAGTTAATATCTGATGATGTGCATGAATGATGAACTGTATGATGATTGCATGTGAAAGTATGAATGAATGATTGAATGATGGATCCCTATGGGATCCTATGTACGATATATGACTATATGATGATCATGGATCCCTGTGGGATCGAATGTACGTATATGTGTATGTGAACTGTCTGCAGACTATCTGACGCATGGTTAAGGTCAGCCGGTTAGTTGGATCCTAACAGGACTTCGGTCATTTCTGGATTTAACGGTGATTTGGGGTGCATCCCGGATTGAGGTTCTGCAGAACCACCGTGCCTTAACGTGAGTGGTGATCAGCTGGTTGTAGCTGGATTACCTGTGGAGTCTTTGACTCTGTGAGCAATGCTTGGTGGACTGCTTTATGCTCCCCCACTAGCACGGATTGGTTGTGACTGATTCCCCGGTCTGGGTTATTGAGTAGGATTAGCTCTCCTTCAAGACATGACTCTTACTGATCTTGTCAGCACGCCGCTATGTGTTAAGCTAGCAATGTGTGCTTATGTACGATGTGTATGATGCATGAATTACTTTATTGATGCTTATGCTAAGTAAGTACTCACTAGCTAGTGTAGCTAATGGTACTATGTTTCCCTTTTCAGGTAAAGACTAGATGGCCTGCGAGGCGGGTTGCTTTTGGGATATACCTTGCCCCTTGTGGGTGGAACACTTGTATTTTGTGATGTAATGTAAATAGATACTATGGTCGGTTCCTATATGTTAGGTAACACCAATGAATGTTTTAGAAACAAAGATGATATGATTAACTGTTTGTTAATATTAAACGAAAAATATCCGCTGCTAAAGAACATTATTAGGGAAACCCGGGGCAAGCCCATTGGGGCAGTAGATATCAGGGAAACCCGGGGCAAGCCCATTGGGTTGCGGTAAAGAACATTATTAAGTATCTTAGGAGGACTAAGGAGATGTTCTTGATCTTTGGTGATGAGGAAGAGCTCAAAGTAAAGGGTTACTCTGATGCTAGCTTCCAAACTGATAGAGATGACTTCCGATCACAATCGGGGTTTGTGTTCCTATTGAATGGTGGGGCTATTACTTGGAGAAGTTCAAAGCAAGAGACAGTGGCTGATTCTACTATAGAGTCAGAATACATTGCGGCAAGTGAAGTTGCTAAAGAAGCTGTGTGGATAAGGAGGTTCATCCGAGACCTTGGAGTGGTTCCTAGCATATCCGACCCTATTGAGATCTTTTGTGACAATGAGGGTGCGGTAGCCTTAGCGAAGGAACCGACAACTCACAAGAGAACGAGGCATAGACCTCGTAAGTACCACTTGATTAGAGAGATGATTGAAAGTGGTGAAGTCGCTATTAGTAGAGTTACCTCGGAAGGAAATTTGGCCGATCCGTTTACTAAACCATTGTCACAAGCTTCTCATGATTCTCACACTTCGGCGATAGGTGTTAGATTTTCTCATGACTTGGTTTAGATTTAGTTTTAATTCATGTTTGCACCATTATGTATCTGGGAACGTTAAGAAATAATTTTACTAATGTTTGTTTTGATTTATATAGTAGAGATCTATATATACGCGTGTTGCGGTTACTTACATTTAGTCTTTATTGTGTTCTATCTTTGCATGTTTAATTTCTTCCCTAGATTGTTTTACAATCTTTAAATCTCCACAATCGGTCATACTTTGTGGGAAGGAAGTATGAATTAAGATTGAGGTAAAGAATTAGTTTTGATAAAACGTGATTGTTGCCTATACTTGAAAGGGGTTTCAAGTGATTGGAGGACCCGCACCCGAGTTTACTTCATGATTTTAGTCACAATTAACTTGGGATGGTAATGACATTTCATCCTTAAACTAGAGATACATATGATCTCAAAGCATAGGTCTGCTTTGCTTTGATCATTTTCTAACGCGGTTCGTAACTGGTCGTTATAAGGGAAATGATTGGGGAGATTATTATCTATGTGGCAGGCGGGACTATGTTGTCGAAAGGTATTTGTTCCTCTGTGTATAGAGAGAATATCCATAGGCCCTTTGATGATTGAGTGCTGACGTTCATATGCATGGCCGTGCTCAGGTTATATTGATGATGGATCAATGTTGACTTGATTTGTTTGTCACCACTAATCTAGAATCGAGAAACATAATCGTGAACGATCTGAAGGTTGACTATATTCCATGCCTTGTGTTCACATTGGATATCGTGAACAAAGGGATGTACATGTTCATTTATCTTTAGGACAATCCTTTTATGATTGGGGATCTTGTCAAGAGTGGCATACCATATACTAACTTGGGAGCATAGATGTCTTGCTAGAGGCCGCTCTATGTTTGTGTTGTTTTTCGTAGTCGTGTCATGTGCAAGTGGGATTCTGTTGGAATATGCCTGCTGACACGAACGAGTTAATGGCACTACCGATGAGGTATAGGCCTATTGGGTCACACACCAAGTATTAATTCCTGCAACACAATCAAGCAAAAGAGAGGAAAAGGCCAAAATGGGTTTTGGCAGGATGGTACACGGGCCGTGTTCCTAAACACGGGCCGTGTCCAGTCCAACATACACGAGGCGTATTAGCCCAGTTCAAGGTCATGTAGTTTGGGCCTACACGGGCCATGTAGATGAACACGGGCCGTGTTGTGCCTGTTAGACACGGGCCGTCTTAGCCCAATTGGGGCCGTGGACTTTGGGCCTACACGGCCGTGTTGACCAACACGGGCCGTGTACGTCTCCTGTAACAGCAGAATTAACAGCCTTAAACACTTAGTTTAATGGTGTTAACTTCTAATAATTGTGGGAGACAAAGAGGCTACGAGTTATCTGCTCTAAGAGAGGCTTTTTGCATGCACTTTGGCTCTTGGTTGATACTAGAACTCTCTCTCTCTCTTGTTTATCTTGTTCTTGGTGTTCTTGAGCACACAAAGTAAGAAATACATACACTTGATTGTTGTTTTGGTGATTGTGCATCAACAAACTAGCATTTGGGAATCAAGGAAGCTTGGGGTGGACAACACGAGAGGGATTCTATTTGGATTCTTAGCTTCTTGATAAGAAAGGTTTTCTTTGTGGCTTGCATTGAGGTATAAATCTTTCTTCCAATCTTGTTTATATTTTAGTTGCAATTTCATTGTTAGATGTTGGTCCATGGGAAGTATTCGTTGTTTGGCATCGATTTTGTTATATACTTTGCTTCCGTTGCTATTTGATTTTGCCAAACGAATACATGAAAGTCGGACCATAGATCGCATGATCCATGCGAAAGTCGGACCAAGGAGCTTACGGCCTATCGGACAGTTGGACCAACAAGTCGCATGGGTCATCCGATTGTCAGACCCAAAAGTCGGACGTTGCATTCGAAGGTTGGACCCAACAGCCGCATAGTTCATTTTCGACGGGGTCGCGCTGCGACACTTAACTTGTCGCGCCGCGATCTCCATTTTCCCAGATTATCATCTTCTTTATTCAAATTCCAGCCAACTTCTAACTTAAATATTCAAAACCCAGATTTCTATATTTGTTAGTTTTTACTTGTAAATCACTTTAGAGCTTCACATACCACCTATATGAACCTCATGAACACCTTAACACCTTTTAAAAACATCAAACATGAGAACCCCACATGTAAAGTAAGCTATCATGTTCAACAATGGAGTCTTCAACTCCAACACCAACTTCCAGCCTCTACACAACTCATAACTATCACAAATCATGTTTAAACTTCATAAGAAACATCATTCTTACCTTTGCTTAACTCAATGACAACAAATCTTCCAACTTCTATCTTTCAAGAATCTCCCGAGAGTGAAAGTGTGTGTTTTATGTGTATTTGCCTTTGCCAACTTTGACAAATCCTAGTCAAACAATACACATACATATCTATATAAATCTTATCCAGAGGCAAACCGCCTCTGGACAATTATCTTCTTTCTTTTTCTTTTTCTTTTTCTTATTCTTTTCTTTCTTTCTTTTCTTAATTCTTTTAACTATTACATATATATTTAATATATACACACATACATATTTACATACTTAACATACATACTTACTTACATACATACACACTTAAATACATAAACACACATATACTTATACGTAACAAGTACATACAAGTAAATACTTTCCTATAATTCTAACTACACACTCGTACATACTATTTACAACTAGGCCCAAGTTGAGGATGTTACAACCTACTCCCTATTAATTGTTTATCAATTAATCTATCAAGCCCAAAGGATTAAATATTAAAATGTGAGTCCAATAAGGCCCAATAATTACTTCTTGTATCCAACTTAGTGTCTCATTGCTTAAAATTAATTTTATAAATGTAGGCCCATTGAATACTTCTCTTAAACGACAATTATTCAAGTCTAGGTTCAATGATATAATCCTTAATTAAATAATAAGCGTAATTGTATTAATATTACATTTAATACTATTTTGAAAGCGGGTATTACAACTCTCCCCACATAAATACGACTTCGTCCTCGAAGTCACTGTTCAAATAATCTAGGGTAGTACTTCCTCATTTATGTGTACGGTTCCAATGTCCACTCTGAACCCGTGAAATGCTCCCACTGTACTTGAACCATCTCGATTCGCTTGTTTCGTAGAACTTTAGTTTTACGATCTAGGATAACAACAGGTATTTCTATATAATTCAAGTTCTCGTCCACGAGGCACTTCCTCATGCATGACACGTGACACATGTCATGAATCCATGATAATTCCACGGGTAGCTCTAATCGGTGCACCACCTTGTCTACTCATGTAATTATCCTAAACGGACCAATGAACCAAGGGTTTAGTTTACCTTGATTTTTGAAACAAGTGACCCCTTTATAAGGAGATGCCTTAAGTAACACGAAGTCTCCCACTTGAAATTCCAAGTCTTAGTGACCCTTGTCTACATAACTCTTTTATCTGCTCTAAGCTGCGCGTAGTCTTTCCCGATTCTTCTTTATAATTTTTGATGTTTTCTACACTACTTCGGTACTCCCAGGTACTCTGTGTCTGACCTCACCCCAATAAATAGATGCCCTACACATCTCCCCATATAGCATCTTGTATGGAGGAATCCTGATACTGTCGTGAAAACTGTTGTTATACGAAAATTCTACCAAGTATCTGAACTACCATTCAAGTATAAAACACAAGCCCTCAACATAGCCTCGACGGTCTGAATTGTTATCTCACTTTGACCATATGTCTGTGGATGATAGGTGGTACTAAAGTGCAACTTGATTCCCGAGTCACTGCAAAACTTCTCCCAAAATTAAGAAGTGAAGCTCGTATCCCTATCAGACACCGCTGATACTGGCACACAGTGCCTTAATATTACCTCTTTCACATACACATCAGCCAACGCTGTGGCAAGAATGTTTCGCGATTCGGCATGAAGTGTGCACTCTTCGTCAACCTATCTACAACCAGCAAATAGTATCAAAGCTCTTCGGTGTTCGTGGCAGTTTAGTAATGAAATCCATCATGATGTGCTCTCCTTTCCATTTAGAAATTTCTATCCACTGCAGTTTTCTGTGCGGTCTCTGATGTTCAGAATTGCCCCTCAAACATGTCTGACATCCCTTCATGAATTTCACGACATCATGCTTCATCCCGAGCTACCAATAATCCGTTTTCAAATCCTGATGCATCTTTGTATCCACCGGATGGATAGTAAATGTTTACTTATGGGCCTCCTCTAATAAGGTCAATCTAACATCGGTTGTCGGCGGCACCCATACTCTTTCATAATGCGTGAATAATTCCCAATCGTCATTAATGAGTTCCTTTACTCGGCCCCTAATTCTCTCTTTGTTGTGGTTTTCTATCTTATGTACCTCTGTCCCTGCCGTTTGAATTATATTGTAAAGCGAAGTGGTAACCGTCATCCGTAGACATTTCACTTGTAGTAAACTACATTATGGCTTATGGCTCAACGCATCACCCACCTCGTTAACCTTTCCCAGGTGATATAGGATCTCACAATCGTAATCCTTCACTAAATCTAACCACCTCCTTTGCCACCTGTTCAAACTTTTTTGATCCGCAAAGTATTTCAGACTCTTATGATCAATATAGATGGTACATCGCACCCCGTAGAGATAGAGTCTCCAAATCTTTAGCATGAAAACTACGGCCACAAGCTCTAAAACATGTGTCAGGTACTTGCTCATGTGAGGATTTAGTTGTCTCGACGCATAGGCGATCACTAGATGTCCTAAAAGTTAAACCTCTCCCAACCAAAACTAGTACTTGTAGAACTTCGCGTATAATCTCTCCCGCCTCAAAGTCTCTAGTACTTCTCGAAGGTGTAGCTCA